>OX422215.1:664577079-667507079 GCA_949130495.1 Sambucus nigra | reverse complement strand
TTTTTTTTTGCATTATCTTTTTTATCCCTCTAAATTCTTTCCCCCAAGTCGTAACCTAGACCAACAAAATCTTGAAAATATTTTCGTGATTATAATTATTGTTCGAGTTTAAATCTGTCGGTATTATATTCATTGAGGTGTCATTTACTCATTTAGAATATTTAGATGTTAACGAATAATAACTTAATTGTTTAAATAAATTATTTTTATATTATGTTTAGAATCTATATCTATCTATATTATACTTCTAAAACAATAGAAAGAAATTTTAATGAGAATCATTTATTGTATATTTATCCATAAATAATAACAAACGATAAGAAACAAAAAGTTCTCTTGGAAACCAAATCGGCATCATTTTCTCTTTCATCTTTCAACCCCTCATCTTTCGGTTGCCCCATAAATCAGTCATAAAGCCCTGTATTGGTGAGAGGGAAGGAAGGCATAAAGCCCTTATAGTGGTGAGAGGGGCAGCGTTCGAGCGACAGCGAGGGTTGGGAGCTATATTCTCAACTGTATCTTCAAATTTCCCTTTTTCTTTCGCAGCCTACAAATCAAGCAGACAACCCCCTATACTAGAGAGAGGTACCGTCCCTATTTATTTTACTCCTTTTACTACCATTCAATGCTTACACATGCTCTCTTCTTCGATTGTTTTGATTTCTTGAATGTATGACAAGATCTCATCTTTCTTCATTATTGTAGAGCTTATTGGTCTATGGCTATTCATAATTTATCTTGATTTAGGTTGTTATAGCTAGTTGTATGGATAAATTTGTCAATTTTGTGTGCAAATCTTTCTTGTGGGTGTTTAGGTAGTGGATAGAACAAATACTCGTTGATGAAAAGCATGAAATGCAGAGTTATATATTAAATTTAACAAAAAAACATATGTTAAACCATCGAAGAACCTGTTGGGGGTTCTCTAAATACGAAATTAACATGTCGAGAGAGGGATGAATCAACGTCATATCTTTGATTTGTGGCATAGGGATGAAGAAGGTGGGAGAGAGGTTTACGGTAAGGAAGATTGGTAAAAATCAAACTTATAAACCCAGATTTCTTATTTGGGACTATGGTGGTGGTGTATATATAAACACCTTAACACGCGTATATGGATATATATGCGTGTGTAAAGAAAAATAAAACATTGAATGAAAATTATGGTTAATGGTAATTGAGGTTTGAATTAAGAAATTCAAAAGGGTAGAGCTGGATTTGAAAATGAGTCTAACTTGAGGAGTGTAATCTAAAAAAATTCCCTCAATTAACTTCATCTTTCAGTCAGCATAGTAATATGATCCCTTCCACATGTACTTAGATCAATGCAAACACAACATCATCTTATGATACATGATACATGCACAAACACACATAACTACATAACTTTCCAGATATATACCACAAAATGAAATCAAAGAAAATGTATAGAGAAAAAGAGACCAATTAATTATTCTTTGGTATTGAGACAACGTGTAAAATATTTGACTTACAACTCAATTTATAAGTTATTATTTTGACAATTTAATGCGTAAAATCTCTGCCTGAGTACGACTCAAAATGATATATTAAGTAAATTTTGGAACAAATTTGGATCGTATCACTCTTTCGTGCCAAAATTGTCACCCTTAATTTTGAATAATTATTTTTACTCATACAATAAAATATAAAGCATAATAAATTTACAAATTCTATCAACTATTATGAATTTATATTATTAGGATTGTTTTAAATATATTTTAAGTATTTTTTTCTATAAAACGCCAGCGCATCGCGCGAGTTACATACTAGTTATACTATAAAACTGAAGATCGTCATTAATTTTGATTTACTATTAGGGTAGACACGTGGCAACCTCTATTCATGACACCTAAACCCAAAATTAATTATTTCTCTTATCTCAATAAAAACCAAAAGGGTCTCACATTAATCATCCTATCTCCACCCCCTCAGATCATAATTCATTTGTTGATTCTTGAGCCTTTGGTATAACGAAGCTTTCTTTCTTCCCTTTCATTATATAAACTAATAAAAGTTGTGATCCAAAATGACTGACTTTAGAGTTATGATATTAATCCCATCGGCATTGAAGATTTGGATCTCTTCCCCTTTTCCATTCTATGTGAACTCTTTAACTTTTATCGGATCAAAATCTTTTGTATAATCTCTTCACATTCTCCATTATCTTTATACATCTCACTATTCCACAAATAAAATTGATCAACATTAGGTATATATGGCCCAATCCACCATCAGTCCCCATTTACATCTTAGGCATCCATGCCACGCCTCACTCCACCAATACGTTTTATGGCCCCTCTCTTTGACACACGCACACACAGAGTTTGAGTTTCGATAGCATTTGTTACCTGTGAGTATAAGAAACATGTTTCATCTGATAACTACTATATGTTTCAGGTTAGATGAAATGAAAACCGACTTCTTAGGTTTAGTAATTTTATATGGGAGAATCCTTTTGCGGGAGCTGAACTTTTTAGTTAATTGTCAATGTTAATATTTTTCTTAGTGAATGAATATATTCTGTTTGAGTGAGTAAAGAAAAATTATAATGTGCTTTTGCATTAATAAATTAATTATTGTAGGTGATTAATTGTGATTTCTTGACATGCATATGACTAAATTTGAATTATTTTCGTAAGTCACTATAAGTAATTTTGGTGTAGGACACTATCAATTTTTTTTGTCAGTTTGAGTTAAAGGTAGTTCTACTATTCGTAGTTTGACATTTTTCCCTCCATTAGAATTTAGAGCCTCAAAAGATGATGGGAATATATATATATTGGATAATTACATCCAAACATTTTAAACAATTGACCAAAATAAATTATTATAGAAATCAAATAATAACAATTTCACGTTCCTATACAAAAACAGAGTTAAGGAAATAACACACGGGATACCAAAAATCCTGGGCTGTAACTCATTTTCCTTTATTATTTTTAAATATCTATGGCCTTAAAAATCCCCCTTCCTCAATTATTTATTCATGTCTTACTTATACTTCTCATTTCACATAATCCCCTCATATTTCACTCCATTCCATTATTGTTTTAAAAGGTAGGCATCTCACTTAGGGGATAGGCGGTAAGAGAGTGAACAAAGTGAAAAAGTTGTCATATTATAATTGATTTTTAAATATTTATCGCCTTAAAAAACCCTCTTCATCAATAAGTGTATTCATGTTTTATACTTCTAAGAAAGCGGAACAAGTGAAACAATTGTTGTATTATAATTGAGTTTTTTTATCTTATTTAGATGTGGAATGGGGATAGCTTGAATGAATGGATAAAATCATCTGGAGACCTTATTGTAAAGATCCTACAATTTTAACCACCATTGAGTCATGTGGAGGCGAGACTTTCAGATTGTTCGAGGATAATAATAAGGTGATCTTTTCTATGTGTATTTTTTATTTCAACATCTGAAATTTAATTAAGTTCAAACATTGATGTGTTATTTTTATCCTTTTAGGGGTGTGATTTGGAAACCACGTCAGTTACATTCTTTATGCCTATGTCACACACAAATATGGTGGGAAAATATTTTAGTGTACAAAGACCTTCATACTCAACTCTTTCATAGTGCAAACAAACCTTTTGATAAATTTCATATAGAGGCGGACAATATGGCTCTACATGATGTAATCAAAGATATTCTCATGGAACATAAGCCTAAAGATGTTAGTCATCTGATGGAATTGCTTCATAGAAATTACAGTAGGTAAACTTCTGTCCAATATGTGTAACATCATTTATAAAATTAATGTTTCTATTAATAGTTTTTCTCCTTTTAGGTTAACTCAAGGTGTGATATACCATCATTAATGCACTTGGACTACAACTAAAACAGTGGCTAATATTCTTCTATATAGACTTGAGATCCATCGTTGTCCAATATTGACATGTCTTTGAGTTAAAGAAACAGTTGGATATCTTCCAAAAGAAGAAGATAGATGGGAATCAGAAGTAGAGCCACACAAGTTACATGAAAGTGCTCCTAAGGAGTGGTCAAATAAACTTAAAAAATATAGGGGAAGTAGCGATCAAGGTGCAGCCAAAATTTTATCTTTTGAAGACAGTTATTTGGCACGCATGCGAGCACAAGGTGTTTTTAGAAAGTATATTTTCACTTTCATCCCTTCACTTGTGAAAATGTAGTATTTGTTTCATTTATATATTTTTTGGAAACAGATATAGAAGAAAAGACAATGGAGAAGTGATGGTAAGGAAACACTAAGGAATTTGAAGAGTATACATTCTGCTGACTCAGATTTCTTCAGCTTTTTACCAATGTATATTGCAAACCTTCATGAGGAAATAAAGGAATTTGACTTTTTTGTCATAGGGTCTGATTTTCTACAGATTTGTTATTTTTGTATTTTACTAATCCTAAAATGACTATATAATATGCAATAGTTTGATTCGATCTTTTCAGGGAGGAACGAGTGGTATGAGTATGTTTATATTCCTATTTATATCGATAACACCTTTAGTGTAAATTTTTATAAAGTTTTATACTCTACTTCAAAACAAAATCTGTTTTCTTCAAGTTTCAGTATAGTTATAAAAGTGTATCTTTGACAGGAAGTTTTAACCTTATGAAAGTGAAAAGGTGGGGACAAAAATATTTAACCTTGTGGTTAAAGTTAAAAAAACTATTAGAATATGGAATGTATCTATTATAGTAAATTAGTTATGTTTATTAACTATAACAGTATGAGCTGAAGCTGTTGGAATTTCAAAATATAATTTATTAATTAAATTATTATTGAGTTTTATTTCTGAAATATAATTTAGAATTATTATTGTGTAAGTGAGTTTTTAATTTTTGGTTTTTATATATCGAGTCCTCTAGTACAGAGAGAAAGCTAAAGCAAAACGGGTGTAAATGAGGTGGGTATGGTTTTAGTGTCCCACATAGAGACTTTATAAGAAAGTGGAAGGGTATATAACTAAAAGACAAAAGATGACTCTTAGTCTTTTAGTAAAAGAACCCATGCTATGGTGCTTTGCAGTTGTACGAAGCACCACCAATCGCGACACGCGGCGCACTTTCGTGCGATCGTGCGACGTACGAAAGTGCGATTGGGCAAATTAGGATGCTTTGATGGTACACTTGGCACTTCGCATCAACCAGATCAACAACTATAGTTGATTGATCTGATCAAAGGATGTTATAACCCAAGCGGGTTGATCTGATCCGTTAGATTGACTTGCGGTGATTCCTACAAGGGTGTGTCCATTCTCTTACGATGAGACAGTGAATCTAGACCGTGCAATCCAAGGAATTCCGAAAAGACTTGACCTAACGGTTGCTGAATTGCAAGCCTAAAAGTAAGTGAGTGTGAGAGTGCGCTTTTGTTCAAACAAAGAAATTATTTAATTAAACTCAGTTTTTCAATTAAATCCTAAAACATGCATCTATGTGTGATTGAAGACAATATGATCATGCAAGAACATTTAATCACAAACAAACACACAAATGAGGAAAAATCCCCCAAAGGGGCAAAACCTTTTTTATTTTCACTATAAATTGTAAAGAACGGTTTACACGGATTATACTGAAAACATGAGTGACATACGAAATACCTTCAGGTATCGATTCTGATGTCGTCGACTGGAATCTCCCGCAAGAACTCCAGATGGGCAGCAATGAAAAAGAGTCGGCTTAACTACAAGTTACTCCAGATGAGTAAAAATCATCCTTTGAAGGTTTAAAGATTCACACACATATGGGAATGCTTTTGTGAATCAAAAAGGCATGAAGCCTTAAAAACTCAAAGTCTGTTTTCTGGGTGTAAATCGCAGAAACGTGTATGAAAAAGACTTGGAAAAACGTGTAGAATATGTACAGATATTCATACAAAAATTGAGGCGGCGACATCGCTCGAACGAGGCCACGTGTCGCTCGAATGAGATCGCGCAACATCCTCATGTCGCTTGAACGACAGAGAGATGTCTTTCGAACGATGTCGACGACCAAGAAATGTCCGCTCCTACACTTAGAAAAATTTATACTTTTGTGTTAAAAATAAATCAGACTTCGAAAAATATTTTCTAAAAAATTCCTGAATATTTATGCGAATATTAACAACTCTAATAAACCATTTTACCAATAACGCATCGTGGAGTAGTGGAACGGTTGAGTAGCACGTCGCATATAGCATGATGCACGTGTGGAGATGGTGGATGCATGGATTCGAATCAAGTCCGTCGTGGATGATCGTGTTGATGTGTCGAATGTAGCGGTATCAGACATACATACCGTGATCTAGAACAAATAGAAAATTCCTAGATTCTACCCCGGACATTTATAAAATTATATCCTTACAAATCTCCCCCTATGTCTATGTCGGTACATACATAAAAAATTCGAATTATGCTATCTTCAAAAAGCAAATGACATATAAGATAATATCCCCATTCAACCCTCAAACTGAGAATACCAACTGACATGTCTTCAACCAAACTTCAACATCTTCATATCTTCAGCTTTTCTCATCAGGGTGTGCAATCCAATAATCATCAAATTTGTACCTAAACACAAGAGATAAAAAAGATACCCGTGACACGCAACAGTTTGAAATATAATTATATGGAAAAATCGAATCAATTAAGCTTAAGCAAATCATTGATAAATTAACCAAACAATTCTCCCCCATAATTCATTCTCCCCCTTTTTATGATGTCCCCAAATAGACAGATATGAGAAGCACAAATACATGCAAATGCAGAATGCCACGAGGTAATAAACTTTCTATTTTTGAATTTTTCAAATTTTTTCACACAAAATATACAACAAATAATCACACCATAAAAGAACACAAAAATAACCAAGTCGATAATAGCGGAAATGTAGGGGTGTGAGCAAATTCGATGGGAAAATCAATGCATACAAACATAACATACGTGCACGATGAATATTGGATAGTTATAAAGAATGAACTCAACATCTTCCTTAGGTGTAAAAAAATGAAATTATAATAAATTGACTCAATTAAATCAGCAAATCAAAGCTCAAAGTGATTTCCACACCAATAACGTCCAAAACTATTTAATGCTTTTTTAGGACTTTCAAGGAAGTGCAAACCCGTTTAAATTCTCCAACCAAACTCCCTCAGATTTATATTTTGTTTAGAAGTGATCTAAATTCTCAAACATGGGAGAATTGATGGTGAAACCTAATGGCCCATATTCGACATGTATTATTTTTTATTGCCTTTAAATTTTTTCTGGCTCTTTTAACCTCTGTGGACCCCGGATAATAAAATTTCTCAATTTTTTAGGTCCAATTTAAATGGCGGCTTAATCGCAAAGGATAAATGAGTACCTTTCATAGCCCTTCACCGTTTTAAAATACCACACAATCTCACCAAACGGTTTTTTACATGCATTCCAATCTTGTTAAGTTTTATCGCATATAGTTCGTTGTATAGACATAATTGAGATGAAAACACTCAAGCCAATATGTGATAGAAAAGTACAATAATCAAATAAAGTCGTGCATGTGTGCAATAAAGGAGATAAGGAGCTAAACATGTAGAAAGATATCACTAATGACATCTCAAAGACTCCAAATAATGTAAAGCATATGGATGAAATGATGTAGCATCTCAAATCACTATCAAACAGTCACGTGAAAATGGAAATGGAAGATGTGACTCGGCTATCTTAAATGCTTATCCATAAAAGGTGTAAGAAAACTACAAAAATCTTTTTGTGCTTTCTAAAATTTTATAAAAAGAAAATCTTTTTGGATTTTTTAAAAAAATATAAAAAGCAAAAATAAGAATAAAAATGATAAAACTAGCAATAGGAATCATATGATATAAACATGACAATGCATCCTATCCTAGACACGGACCATCCTATCAGTCAACTGTGCAAATCCCTAAAGACTTCCTAAGACTCTCGAATCTAAGGGCATCTAAAGGTTTCATGAAAATATCGGCAAACTGAAGGTCAATGGGTACAAAACTCAGGGATATGACTTTCTCCTCAACTAACTGACATATAAAGTGCTCGCGTATCCTGATGTGCTTTGTGCGCGAATGTTGGAGTGGATTACGAGATATGTGTATCGCGCTCGTGTTACCACAAGAGATAGTCATGGTGTCCTGTGAAATCCCATAATCCTCTAACATTTGCTTCATCCACAAGAGTTAGTGAAACAACTCCCTGCGGCGATGTACTCAGCCTCCGTGGTGGACAAAGAGATGGAGTTTTGCTTCTTGCTCAGCCAGGAGACAAGAGCAGAACCAAAGTAGAAACACCCACTAGAAGTACTCCTACAACCATCTACATCCCTGTCCCAATTGGCATCTGAATAGGTGGATAAACGATCATCGGTATCAAAGGAATACCAAATACTATCGGAGAGAGTCCCACTCACGTATTTGATAATACGTTTTAGAGCGAGTAAGTGTGACTCGTTCGAGGATGCCTGATATCGCGCACAGACTCCAACACTAAAGGCCATGTCGGGGCGACTGGCAGTCAAATAGAAAAGACTACCTATCATACTTCGATACAAGGTTTGCTCTACGTCCTTGCCTGAAGTGTCCTTACTAAGCTTGATAGAAGTACTCATAGGTGTACGTGCATGCTTAGAGGAGTTTAAACCAAATTTCTTCACTAAGTCTCTAGCATACTTTGATTGGGAGATGAACATCCCATCCTCTATCTGATGAATTTGGAGACTAAGGAAGAAAGTAAGCTCACCTACCATACTCATCTCAAACTCACTTTTCATCTCCTCCTTAAAGTGGTGAGCATGCTGGAAGCACGTGAATCCAAAGACTATGCAGTCCATATATACCTGGGTAACCAAAATAGCACCGTCATCTCGCTTAACGAATAACGTCATATCAACTCCCCTTCTTATGAAGCCACGGGCTAAGAGATAGGAACTAAGCCTTGTGTACCAAGCACGGGGTGCTTACTTTAAACCATACAAGGCTTTCCTTAGATAGTAGACGTGCTCCGGGTGCTGAGGGTCTTCAAACCCTTTTGGTTGTTCCACGTAAACCTCCTCCTATAGAATTCCATTTAGAAAAGCACTCTTGACATTCATCTGATATAACTTGAAGCGCAGACGACATGCGATGGCAATTGGTAAGCGGATGGACTCAAGCCTCGCAATAGGAGCAAATGTCTCCCCAAAGTCTACACCCTCTATCTGTGTGTAGCCTTGAGCGACCAACCTAGCCTTGTTTCTGATTATGGTACCATTCTCATCCATTTTCTTAAAAATTCACCTGGTACCTATCACATTCATCTTACTAGGTCGGGGGACAAGTTCCCAGACATTATTCTCTTTAAACTGAAGCAACTCATCCTGCATAGCAGATATCCATTGTTCATCCTTGAGTGCTTCTTTGTGATTCTTGGGCTTGTCTTTATATGTGTAGCAGATATAGCTAACAACATTCTCTAGCTGAACACAAGTCTTGACCCCTAAAGTGGGATTGCTAACAATACCGGAAGGATCATGACTCTTACGAACCCAAGCAGGTGTGTCCCCTAGATCAGGAGTAGGGTCCACCCTGGACGTGGGAGACTAAGTGGGATCAGAAAAATGGGTGAAGTCAACATACGTCGATGGTTCATCATCTTACACAGTAACGTTTATTGACTCCATTATTTTAGAGCTCTTCAGGTTAAAAACTCGGTACGCTCTACTATTTGATGAATATCCTAGCAATATTCCCTCGTCACTTAGGGAGTCAAACTTTCCTAATTGCTCTCTATTCCGTAGGATGTAGCATTTAATCCCAAAAACACGAAAATATGCAAGGTTGGGCTTCTTTCCAGTACACAATTCATAAGGTGTTTTAAGTGTGTGTGGACGAAGGTAAACCCTATTCACCGTATGGCATGCAGTAAACACTGTCTCTGCCCAAAATCTCCTAGCAACTTTATGACCTAGAAGCATAGATCTAGCCATTTTCTGAATCGTCCTGTTCTTTCTCTCAACAATACCATTTTGCTGAGGAGTCTTCATAATAGAAAACTCATGTTTGATTTCTAGTCTATCACAGTAAATATCTACTTTTTGCTCCGTAAATTCAGTGTCGTTGTCACTACGCATTCTATTAATAGTGACTCCGTGTTGATTTTGCAGGACACGGCACTTGGTCGTTAAAAACTCTACAGCATTAGATTTCTCTCTCAGAAAACCTACAATTCAATATATGGAGAAATCATCTACCATCACTAGGATGTACCTCCCCAGACTCTATGTACGAGTAGGATCCATGAGATCCATGTGTATCAACTCAAGTACTCATGAAGCGGTAATGGAATTCAACTTCCTATGGGGGCTATGGATTTGCTTTCCCAACTGACAGGGTCCACAAACCATGGAAGTTGACTTTCCAAGTGTTGGTAAGCCACGTACTAGGTCCTTTTTGGCTAATCGCGTCAAATCTCTAAAGTTCATGTGACCTAGACGTTGGTGCCATAGATCCATAGGAGTGATCGTGGCGCTGTTGCAGACAAGTGAGGATTTGGGCACAGTTCCATAGAAGTTATCTTTTTCCCTCACCCCTTGCACTAAAAGTTTACCAGCTTAATTATAGACATTACACGTGTCCCGATCAAACTTTACAACAAAGTCAGCGTCGCACATCTGGCTAATGCTGAGAAGGTTTGATTTCAAACCTTTGACGTACACAACATTCTCTAGCTTAGGAAATCCTGGTAAATCTACTGTACCTCGTCCTACGATGCTAGACTTGCTCCCGTCTCCAAAGGTGACTCTACCTTCCTTATAATTCTCTACATAGGTAAAAAAATAAGACATCACCGGTCATATATCTGGAGCACCCACTATCGAAATACCACTGTGAGGTATTATGTGCTTTGAGAGCGACATGAACAACAAGGGCCTTTTTGTCTTTCTTAGATACCCAGGAAGTGGTAACCTTTTGTTTACCCTTGTTGTTGTTGATTTTAGTAGTGATGCGAGAAGCCTTCATTGATAACAAAGACATCCGTCGGAATTCCTCCATCAAACTCTGTGATGTGGCGGCTAAAAACTCAACATGCTCTCTCAGACTGGTAAAATCATTAGTATGATGTGGTGGAGCATATGTACGTGAAGTCCGACCCAAACTATAGCAATACTCTCTCAGGTGGTCTTTTCTTTTGCAATACGTACAGAAGAACACAGTCTTAGGCGAACCTTAGTTTGATTTTCTCAGTCGAACTCTCCTTCGTGGATTTTGACAATGGCCATATGGAGTTGTAGTAAACTGAGGAACTAGTCCAGGTGCTATTTGGGACGTGGAGGAACCATCAAAACCTATTCCCTGCCTATCACCAAAACCTAAAGCGGGATCGAGGAGCATCTATCCCATCTTTCCAGATCTGTCCTCGATTTGAACCTTGAATTCCCATGGTCTCTTAAGATTAAGTTGGGCTACAACGGCTTCAAGTTTCTTCCGAGTCTCTAGGGAGGAATGGAGCTCACTCGTAAGACTAGCCACTTATTTAGTCAAGTCCCCTTTCTCTTTCTCAAAATAACTATCTCTTTCTCTAAATAGTCTCTCTCTTTATCTAAACTGATTTTTTCTCTCAACACAAGCAGGCTCTCTCTCTCAAGGTAGTGCAGGTGGAGGACTCTCTCTCTCTCTCTCGCTTCTACTAAATCTTCCTCTAACGGTGATCCTAAGAACTAACGCTTTGTTACACTTTTTGGTTTTAAATGACTCAGTATATAACTCAACGTAGGTGCGTTGAAGATTACTCTCGCTCTCACTTGCAGCATCCTCCCCCTCACTCACTTCGTTCTCACTGTCGAGGTGTCCCTGTGAAGTATCATCCTTATCGTCATGAGGAGCACTAGAGGTAATCACATGACTAGCCATGAATGCGGTGAAGTTACACTCATGCGATGACTCGTCTCTAGAGTCCACCGACTCGACCTCACTATTGTCACTAAGGGTAGCGTTAAGGAGAGGTTTGCCCTTTTCTTTGGCAAGCCTGTTCAGCCTAGTAGCACACTCAAAAGCTCTATGACCCTTACCGTCTCACTCATAACATCTCTCACCGTCTTTCTTAGGAGGGACTTTAAAATCTTTTTCATTTTTATTTTCAAACTTATTTTTCTCAAAATTCTTTTTATCTTTGAAATTTCCATTTTTCTTGAATTTGAGAATTTTCTTGAAATTTTTAGCAAACAAGGTCAAATCATCTAAATCAAGGTCACACTCGGAATCAGTCGTTTATATCTCCTTTTTTCTAGATAGCTCTACTCTCTTTCTTACCGACCCCTTACTCTTCCTATCATGGGCATTAAGTGAAATTCCCTTATCTTTAGGCTTGACAGATTTAGGAAACATATCAATATTATATGTTTGTAAGTCTCCTACTAGTTCCTCTAATTTAAACGTGTTTAAATTACCCATAGAATTTAGCACAGTGATTTTAGGGATAAAACGCTTAGGAAGAGATCTTAGAATCTTTTTAACAACTCTAGCATTAGGAATGTGTTCACCAAGATTAAAGCTAGTATTTACAATATCAGATAACCTAGCATAAAATTCATCAAAAAATTCAGACTCAAGCATGGTGATAGTTTCAAATTGAGTTTTTAAGTTTTGCAGCTTTGATTCTTTCACAAGATTAGTTCCTTCATGGGTAAGTTGTAAAACATCTCATGCCTCTTTTGACGTGGTACACATCATTATCCGTCGGAACTCGTCAGGTGTGATAGATCCAGAAATAGCACTAAGACCCTTAGAGTTAAAAGATGACCATTTAAATTCTTCTTCAGTCCATGCAGTCACAAATTTTAAATTTTTCACGTTATCAATAGTGATGGAGGGAAGTGTCCACCATCTTTCAACCAAAACCCAAACTCTTTCATCTATGGCTTTTAGAGAAGATTTCATACGGGCTTTTCAGTAAGCATAATTTGTCCCGTCAAAAACTAACATTTTATTATATAATTTCTCCAGTTTGAACATGCCCTTTTTTAAAAATCAAATTTTCAGAAAATTGATATCTTGAAAAAAAAATTGCGAAAAATTACATGCTATAATTGTGTAACTAGCTCTGATACCAATTTCAGAGTGTGCTTTTGTTCAAACAAAGAAATTATTTAATTAAACTCAGTTTTTCAATTAAATCCTAAAACATGCATCTAGGTGTGATTGAAGACAATATGATCATACAAGAACATTCAATCACAAATAAACACACAAATGAGGAAAAATTCCCCAAAGGGGCAAACCCTTTTTTATTTTCACTATAATTTGTAAAGCACGGTTTACAAGGATTATACTGAAAACATGAGTGACATACGAAA
Source organism: Sambucus nigra (assembly GCA_949130495.1). Taxonomy (NCBI): domain Eukaryota; kingdom Viridiplantae; phylum Streptophyta; class Magnoliopsida; order Dipsacales; family Adoxaceae; genus Sambucus; species Sambucus nigra. Next base: position 667,493,747 of record OX422215.1, on the reverse strand, counting down.
TACCCTCAGGTGTCGGTTCGGATGTCGTCGGCTGGAATCTCCCGCAAGAACTCAAGATGGGCAGCGATGGAAAAGAGTCGGCTTCTCCACAAGTTACTCCAGATGAGTAAAAACGATCCTTTAAAGGTTTAAATATTCACACACATATATGGGAATGGTTTTGCGAATCAAAAAGGCATGAAACCTTAAAAATTCGAAGTCTGTTTTCTGGGTTGTATATCGCAGAAACGTGTACGAAAAAGACTTGGAAAAATCTATAGAATATGTACAAATATTTATACGAAAATCTAGGCGGCATCGTCGCTCGAACGAGATAGGCATTTCGCTCGAACGAGTCCCCGTGTCACTCGAAGGAGATCGCGCGACATCCTCATGTCGCTTGAACGACAGAGATAGGTCGTTCGAATGAGCTCGACGACCAAGAAAAGTCCGCTTCTACATTTTGAAATTTTTTTGCTTTGTGTAAAAAATAAATCAGACTTCGAAAAATATTTTCTAAAAAATTCCCAAAGATTTATTTGAATATTAACAACTCTAATAAACCATTTTACCAATTACGCGTCGTGGAGTAGTGGGAACGGTTGAGCACCACATCGCATGTAGCATGATGCACGTGTAAATATGGTGGATGCATGGATTCGGGTCAAGGCCGTCGTGGATGATCGTGTTGACGTGCCGAATATAGCGGTATCATACATTCATACTGTGATCTAGGACAAATAGAAAATTCCTATATTCTACCCCGGACATTTATAAAATTATGTCCTTACAGAGTGTTCATGAACAGTCACCAAAATGGCTATAAAAATAGTTGCATGCCTATATTTTGGACACTAAAAACTGCTCTGGTCTCCTCTCTCCATCCTCTGCCTTCTGGCATTAACAGGTTCACATTTTAGAGTGCTCTTTGTTTTATCAAATCATACATAGTATGAATAAAACAAGAAGCATTACTGCATTGTATCCTAAAGGCAAATTTCTACTTTAACTCCACTGTGTACTCGCGGTTTTTATCCGGAAGGGGAGAAATATTTCCAAAAAGACAACGTTCCTAGAACGTGCCTTTCAGTAACTTGGATTCATGATTATTACAATTTCTTCATAAATTTCTAACAGATTTAGGCAATTTTACTTCTGAAAAAATGGAAGGCACGGTAGCACAATCCATTCAAGTTATGAGTCAATATTTGGTTCGATTGGATAGTTTTAATCGCAAAAATGTCACCCGTTGGCAAGAGAAAATCATGTTCTTTCTCACATCTCTTAAATTGGCATATATTATTAATGAAGGGGTTGAACCTATTCCTGAACCCACACCCGAAGACACTGAAGATATCAAGCAAAAACGTGTGAAAAGGAATGAAGATGAATTCATGTGTCAAGGACATATTCTTAATGCATTATCTCAAACTGCCTATAATGCAAATTGGATGATTAATATAGAAAAGAAATTATGGAAGGCATTTGATATTAAATATCAAAATGAGGAATCGAGTAACTGTAAGTTTCTTATTCCTAACTATATGAATTATAAAATGACTAATGCTAAATCTATCGTTGCGCAAGCCCATGAACTCCAATAAATAGTCGGTGATCTTAAGGCCGTCGAAATAAGCCTTCAATTTCAATTTCAATTTCAATTTCAGGTAGGGGTAGATCTTTCTAAACTTCCTTCTGCTTGTAATAACCTTAAGAATAAATTAACCATAACGAAAAGACATACACAGTTGAATCCCTTCTTCGCCATCTTCGTATTGAAGAAGATTCCCATATTTGGGAAAAGAAGGAAGATTAAAGTGATAATCAATCCAAGGAAAATATGGTTGAGCATCAAACATCCAAAAGTACCTAAGATTCCAAATTCAAAGCAAAGAAAGATACAAATTTTAAGAAATAAGGTGCAAATAAAAAGAAAAAAGGTAAATGCTACTTTTGTGACAAATCGGGTCACTTTGCTCGAGAATGTCGACTTAAAAAGAAGACATTTAAGGGAAAATAAGTGGCAAAGGAAACCGACAATATTGAAGAACTTGTTGCAACAGTGTGTAGCAAACTCTTTGGATAATGAAGGTGGTTAGTGGTTAGATACCGGTGCAACTGTTCATATCTGCAAAGATCGTTCTCTTTTCAAATCATATCAAGATATCGATGGAAAGGATGTAAAAATGGCGAATAATCTTCGCGCCAAAGTAATTGGAAAGGGTACCGTGGAATTGAAATTAACATCTGGGAAGGTTCTTACTTTGATTGATTTACTTCATGTACCAGAAATGTGTAAAAATCTTGTGTATGGAGACCATCTCAATAAGAGACGTTTCAAACTTGTGTATGAGTCGGATAAACTTATCTTATACATAAATGGTCAGTTTATTGGTAAAGGGTACTCTTGTAACGGCATGATCAAATTTAAAATAATAAATGATATTAGTTCCGTTTATATGGTTGTAACTCTTTCTTTATGGCATAATATATTAGGTCATGTTAATTATAGAAGTATAAAATATATGACTAATCTAGGAATAGTTTTTTATTGTAAAATTGACCATTACGATAAATATGAAATTTGTGCTCAAACTAAGATAACTAGAAAGTAATTTAAATCTGTTGAGAGAACATCCGAAAAGCTTGATCTTATATATAGTGATATATGTGATATGAAGAATAATGTCACTCGTGGCGAAAATAAATATTTTTAACTCTTAACGATGATTACTCCAAATATGCATATATATATATATATATATATATATATATATATATACACACACACACACACACACACACTTAAGAGTAAAGATGAAGTATTCGATAAATTTCTTATTTTTTAAGCATAAGTTAAAACTCAATAAAATCGAAAAATCAAAGTCTTATGATCTGATAGAGGTGGTGAATACTACCCAAATGAATTTATTCAATTTTGTAATACTCATGGTATTATTCATCAAGTTACGGCACCATACACGCCACAACAAAATGGAATAGCGAAAATGAAAAATAGGACTTTGGTTAAAATAATAAATGCAATGATAATCAGTTCTGAGTTGCCTTTGTCTATATGGGGTGAAGCAATTTATCTACATGTTATATTCTAAATAGAGTTCCATTGAAAAAAAAGGATATTACACCATATCAATTATGGTTTAATCGTAAGCCTAACCTTAACCGTCTCAGTGTTTTGGGATGTCCTGCTTATATAAGAAAACCTGAACCTAAAAGATCCAAGTTAAGAAATAGGACTTATAAATGTGTTTTTATTGGATATTCTAACTATAGTAGGACTTATAGATTTCTAAATTTTGAAACTCCATAAATTATTGATTCGGTGGATGTGCAATTTTTTGAACATCTAACAAAGTCAAGTACACCTCGGCCACATGCGCCTTACGGTCATCCACTTCTGCACCACCCCCTGTCAGGCCTCCGTAGATCATCTTCACATCAAACGAGATTATGTGGAGGCACCCCTTTGGATCATCGTCTTTTGGCGACAGGTCTGGGTCGTCATCATCATCGTCATCTGAAGTGTCATCCTTCTTCCTTGGGACATCTTCTCTGCACTTGTCGGTCCTTCTCCTTCTAAGGTCGTCTCGTCCTCTCTTTGGGCCATCACCGCTGAGAAGAGTGCGCTTGTGTTCAAATAAGGAAGTTATTTAATTAAACTCAGTTTTTATTAATTAAGTCCTAAACATGCATCTATGTGTGATTGATGATGATAAAATAAAGTAAGAGCACACAAATGAGGAAAAATCCCCCAACGGGGCAAAACCTTTTATTTTCACTATAATTTTGTAAGAAAACGGCTTACACGAATTATAATGAAAATATATGACACAGAAATACCCTGGGGTCGATTCTGATGTCGTCGGATGGAACTATCCCTTTTCAGTAGAGCAGCAATGAAGAAGAGAATGGCTTCCTCACAAATTACTCCAGATGAGTAAATGATCCTCTTAAAGGTTTAAAGATTCACACACATATATGGGAATGGTTTTATGAATCAAAAAGGTTTAGAAAACCTTAAAAAGATGAAGTCTTATTCTTGACTGTTATCGTAGAATTGTGAGATTGCAAAAAGACTTGAAAATCGTATAGAAGGTGTACAGGTATTTATACAAAAATTAAGGCGGTGGCTCATTCGAACGAGATAACCATGTCGCTCGAACGAAGGATAGATGTCATTCGAATGAGATCGCGCGACATGCCTATTCGTCGTTCAAGGCACTTCGCTTCTACACTTAGAAAAAATTCTACTTTTGATAAAAATTAATCCAGACTTGAAAAATAGTTTTCTACAAAATTTCCCAAATATTTATGCAAATATTAAAGCTCCAATAAACCATTTTATCGATAATGCGTAGTGGAGTAATGGGAATGAGTTGAGCAGCACGTCGCATGAAGCATGATGCACGTGAAGATAATGGATGCATTGAATTCGGATAAAGGCCGTCGAGGATGATCGTGTTGACGTGCCGAATGTAGCGGTATCAGACATACAAACTGTGATCTAGGAAAAATTAAAAAATTCCTAGATTCTACCCCGGACATTTATAAATTTATGTCCTTACAAATTTTCCCCTATGTCTATGCCGGTACATACATAAAAAATCTGAATTATGCAATCAAATGACATACAAAATAATATCCCCATTAAACCCTCAAACTGAGAATACTAAATGACATGTCTTCCAAATCTTCAGATCTTAAGAAACTTCCAAAGGTTTTCTCATCAGTGTGTTTAATCAAATAATGAGCAATGTTGTACCTACACACATGAGATAAAGCAAATACCCGTGACAAGCAAGAGTTTGAAATATAATGATATGCAAAAATAGATGATCAATTAAGCTTAAGAAAATCATTCATAAATCAACCAAACACCAAAACAATTCTCCCCTATAATTCTTCTCCCCCTTTTTATGATGTCCCCAAATAGACAGATATGAGAAGCATAAATGAATGCACATGGAGAATGACACACGGGAATAAACTTCTATTTTTGAATTTTTTAAAATGTTTCACACATAATATACAACAAAGAATTACACCATGAAAGAATACAAAAACAACCAAGTCGATGATAGCGTAAATGTAGGGGTGTGATGAAATTCGATAGGAAAATCAATGTATACAAACATGACATATGTGCACGATGAATATCGGATACTCCTGACGAATGAACTCAAAATATTCCTTTGGTGTAAAAAGGTGGTAATATGAGACATTGACACAATCAAATCAACAAATCAAAGCTCAAAGTGATTTCCACACCAATAACGTCCAAAACTATTTCATGCTTTTTCAGGACTTTCAAGGAAGTGCAAACCCGTTTATATTCTCCAACCAAACTCCCTCATATTTATATTTTGAATAGAGGCATTCTAAATTCTCAAACTTTGGAGAATTGATGGTGAAACCTAATGGCCCATATTTGGCATATATTACTTTTTATTGCCTTCAATTTTTGGGGGGCTCTTTTAACCTCTTTGGACCCCGGATAATAAAATTCCTTAATTTTTTAGGTCCTTTTTAATGGTGGCTTTGAATCGCAAAGGCTAAATGAACCTTTCGCAGCCCTTCCCCATTTTTAAATAAGCACACAGTCTCACCAAAACGGTTTTTACATGCATTCCAATCTTGTCAAGTTTTATCACATATTGTTAGTTGTATAGACAGAATTGAGATGGAAACATTCAAGCCAATATGTGATAGACAAGTTCAATAAGCAAATAAAGTCGTGCATGTGTGAAATAAAGGAGATAGGAGTCAAACATGTAGAAAGATATCATTAATCACATCTCAAAGACTCCAAACAATGTAAAGCACATGGATGAAATGATGTAGCGTCTCAAATCTCTATCAAACAGTCACATGGATAAATGGAATGAAATTGTGACTCGGCTATCTCAAATGCTCATCCATAAAAGGTGCAAATAAAATACAAAAATATTTTTGGATTTTTCTAAAATTTTTATAAAATGAAAATCTTTTTGGATTTTTCAAAAAATAAAAATAATACAAATTAATGGTACATGCTAGCAATAGGCAAAAGAGACATCATGAAAACCACCCTATGCTAGGAGACATGTCAAGACCTCAACCGGGAAGAGCGCTGGAGTTTTCCAAAGATGATAACATCTTTTGGACCAACTCTATAATATCATGTGTGGTCTTGATCAAAAATTTCACTTGCTCGTGAATGTGTGCAAACTCTCTATCATTATGTGCAAGAAAGGTATCATGAGTGGGTGCATGTGCATGAATGTGTGAAGTGGAATGATGTGACATAAAACCCAACTTAGAACAAAACTCCCTAAGATGTCCTCATTTATTACAGTGGGAGCAAACATAAACCGGTCTAGGAACTAATTTATCAAAAATTTTGGGATGAACTATTCTAGACGGACACCCATGAGAATCACTCACCAAAGTGGAGATAGGCTCGAGGGCATTAGAAGTAGTGAATGCACCGTCATGACCTTTTCCAACATTCTCACCATTATTCAAACCGGGATAGGGAACCATCTTATCAACCTTCTCAGATGCGTTCTCTGACCTCTCGTGCTTGTATGAGATCATCCTCAAGATGGGATACACGTGTCGTTAGACTAGACACCGTATTGGTTAAGTCACATTTTTCCCTTTTTAGCTCAACATTATCTTCCTTCAACTCACAAATTCCAAGACCTAGAATTCTATTTGACCTTTTTGTTTCCATGGTCTCGATAAATAACTTGCTAAAAGCTTTTTGGATCACACTTTCATCACCCTTCTCATCCTCTCTGTCGCTTAGGGTAGCGGGCATGGAAACTTTCTTGCCCTCTCTCCTAAGTCTGGTGGGACACTCAAATTTCTTGTGCCATGTCCCATCACACTCAAAACATCTTATTTTCTCAAGGTTTTCCTTTCTCTCTTTTTCTTTCTCATAAAAACTTTCTCTCTCTCCAAACAATCTTAACTCTTTCTCTAAAGCGGTGATTCTAAGAACTAACGCTTTGTTACGCTTTTTAGTTTTAAATGACTCAGAATATAGCTCGGCGTATGCGCATAGAAGATCACTCTCGCTCTCACTTACGTCATCCTCCCCCTCACTTACATCGATCTCACTGTCAAGGTGTCCCTGTGAAGCAGCATCCTCATCGTCGTGAGGAGCACTAGAAAAGCCCTCAAGACTATCCATGAATGAGGTGAATTTACACTCATGCGGTGACTCGTCTCCAGAATCCACTGACTCGACCTCACTGTCATCACTAAGGGTAGCATTAAGGACAGCTTTTCCCTTTTCTCTGTTCATCCTAGTAGCACACTCAAAATCTCTATGACCCCTACCGTCGCACTCAAAGCATCTCTCACTTTCATTTTTAGGAGCATCTTTAAAAAAAATCATTTTTCTTTTCAAACTTATTTTTCTCAAACTTCTTTTTATCTTTAAAAATTATCATTTTTCTTGAATTTGATAATTCTCTGATTTTTTTTGCAATTAGGGACAAATCATCTGAGTCAAAATCACAATCAGAATTTGACATATTTGTCTCTCTTTTTCTAGATGACTCTCCCCTCTTTCTTGTCGACCCGTCACTCTTTCACTCTTGGGCATTAAGTACAATTCCCTTATCTTTAGACTTGAAAAATTTAGGAAACATATCAATTTCATACGTTTGCAAGTCTCCTACAATTTCTTCCAATTTAAGCGTATTTAAATTACCCATAGAATTTAACACAGTGACTTTAGGGATAAAACGCTTAGGCAGTGATCTAAGAATCTTTTTAACAACTCTAGCATTAGGAATGTGTTCACCAAGATTGAAGCTAGTGTTAACAATATCAGACAGTCTAGCATAAAATTCATCAAAACATTCAGATTCAAGCATGGTGATTATTTCAAATTGAGTTGTTAAATTTTGCAGTTTAGACTCTTTCACGGCATTAGATCCTTCATGGGTAAGTTTCAAAACATCCCATGCCTCTTTTGACGTGGTGCACGTCATTATGCGTTTGAACTCATCAGGTGTGACCATTTAAATTCTTCTTCAGTCCATGTAGTAACAGGTTTTAAATTGGTCACGTTTTCAAGAGTGATGGAGGGAGGTGTCCACCCTCTTTCAACCAAAATCCAGACACGTTCATCAATGAATTTAAATGCAAATCTCATACGGGCTTTCCAGTATGCATAGTTTGTCCCGTAAAAACTGGTATTTTATTATATAACTTCCCCATTATGAACACACTCGTTTTAAAAAAAAATCAATTTTTCAGAAATTTGATATCTTAGAAAAATTTTGCAAAAAATTACACGGTAAAATTGTGTTACTGGTTCTGATACTAATTTGAGAAGAGTGTGCTTGTGTCAAATAAGGAAGTTATTTAATTAAACTCAGTTTTTATTAATTAAGTCCTAAACATGCATCTATGTGTGATTGATGATGATAAAATAAAGTAAGAACACGCAAATGAGGAAAAATCCCCCAACGGGGCAAAACCTTTTATTTTCACTATAATTTTATAAGAAAATGGCTTACACGGATTACAATGAAAATATTTGACACAGAAATACCCTCGGGTGTCGGTTTTGATATCGTTGGCTGGAACTATCCCTTTCCATTAGGGCAGCAATGAAGAAGAGAACGACTTTCTCACAAATTACTCCAGATGAGTAAATGATCCTCTTGAAGGTTTAAAGATTCACACACATATATGGGAATGGTTTTATGAATCAAAAAGGTTTAGAAAACCTTAAAAAGATGAAGTCGTATTCTGGACTATTTTCGCAGAATTTTGAGATTGCAAAAAGACTTGAAAATCGTATAAAAGGTGTACAAGTATTTATACAAAAATCGAGGCGGTGGCTCGTTCGAACGAGATAACCATATCGCTCGAACGAAGGACAGATGTCGTTCGAATGAGATCGCGCGACATGCCTATCTCGCGTGAACGACATTCAAAGTCATTTGAGTGAGCTCATCGTTCAAGGCACTTCGCTTCTACACTTAGAAAAAATTATTCTTTTGATAAAAATTAATCCAGACTTCAAAAATAATTTCTAAAAAATTTCCCAAATATTTATGCAAATATTAAAGCTCCAATAAACCATTTTATCGATAATGCGTAATGGAGTAGTGGGAATGAGCTGAGCAGCACGTCGCATGAAGCATGATGCACGTGAAGATAATGGATGCATTGAATTCGGATAAAGTCCATCGAGGATGATCGTGTTGACGTGCCGAATGTAGCGGTATCAGACATACAAACTGTGATCTAGGAAAAAATAGAAAATTCCTAGATTCAATCCCGGATATTTATAAAATTATGTCCTTATAACCACTCATATACTACCTTAGTTTTCTAGCCTTAAGCATCTTCTCAATCTCATCTTTCAGGGCAAAACACTTGTGAGTTAAGTGCTCATGATCTTGATGAAATTCAAACCATAATCTTTTATTCCTTTTGTGAGGGGGAGCCTTCAGCTTCTCATGCTATCTTAGGGACCGATCGTTCTTGATTTCATTCAGAATGTGATCACAGCTGACTGTGAGAGGAGTATACCTGGAAAACTTATCATTAGCTTATCTCTTCCTTCCATTTTTATTCTTCTTCTGAAACTTGCTCCCACTATTAGCCCCCACCCTCCTAGAGCCAGCATTTCTCCTTGACCTGGACATCCTTTCTCTTAAATCATTAATTGGGTCGAGCCTTTCAAAGGCTAACCCTCTACTCAATCGGTCAAAAGTTGAGCCTCTTGGTCGATCATCTGGACTCGGCCTCCTATCACATCCCCGTCTTCCTTAGATAGGGCATACTGTATTCCCAAATACTTCATATGGCTCCCAGCAATCGATCTTAGCATCTTCGGCCTCATAATCATCATATCGGTCCTCCGGGCAGGGTTGGCCTTGCCTCCCTAGGCGCAAACTCCTGGGGTCAACAACTTCCCTCCGTCGCTGAAGAAGAGGCAAATCCTTATGGGGTTCTTGGGGTGGTCCCTTGGCCCGCTGGTGATGATCCCCATCTGCCGAAGTAATCATCTCCGGTGGGGCTCCCGCTGGCCTAGTTACTACATTGTAACTGAAGGCAACTAGTTGCTCTTGTATCGCCTGTTGGCTTGCTGCCAAGGATTTCAATGTTGTTGCTACCGTAGCCATTTCTGACTGAGGAGGTGCGTTGATGGAGCTAGGACTACTAGGTGGTGGTGGAGGTGGTGGAAATTCATATACCATGTATTAACCCGATGGATGAATTATAGTTGAAGAGTGAAAGATTAGTAGCTTAACATGAACTCTTTCTATGGTGAAATAGCTCCAAAAAGGGTAAGGACTGGTTCACCACCAAAGACTCCGGTGAGGACAAGCTAGAAAAGGGAAGAGATGATTCTACTCTTTCCTACAGACGGTGACAGTCTGATGATACCAGAATTGGTATCTCCAGGTCACATATGTATGAAGCTCAAACAGGAATACAATAATGGCAGAGATCACACAGTAAATCAACAAACAAGGATATGAGGTGAAGAGGAGGAACACCTGAATATAAGTGGTTCAGCCTGAGCCTATGTCCACTGTGTGTGTGAGTGAATTCCACTAGTAAATGGGGCACTAATGGCATGGTTACAACACAAGCTCTCACTCTTTCTTCTGTATATAATTAAGCAGAGTTTCAGCTAGGGTTCTAATAATGCGATCCTTTATAATGAAGAAGATGAAAGGTATATATAGTGCTTAAGGGGGTATAGTGTACCCCCAAGCATGTTTTGTGCATGAATACATTGCTCTTAGACAATCTAGTGTGGACATCTGGCCCTGTCACATGTAGGCCATGATGACTAAATATTCCCTCACGTGAGGGGATGACCTGGTGGTAACGATTTCAGCTATCACATGCTTCACATTCACGCGCATATCTCCACACGTCCCCCAATGCACGCGCTTTGTCAGGAGGAGGATTCCGGCCAACCTTAATGACCGAGAATGAACCCGTAAAACTTTAACCTTCATGAAAGGACACCTGTCTCTTCTGCTAGTCTCGTCCTAGACCCATCGGCATGGGGCTAGTCGAGTCCGAGGATACTCAATCTTTCAGGAATAATACAGATCCCCCATACTAGGTGACGGGTAAGGGCCAAGGGCAAGTCATCTAGCTAAGGCCGAGTGGTAACTTCTCATTTCTGTCCAACTGGTCAGGGTCGGCTAAGGCTGAGGCTGAGGCTCATGGTCCTAGATGAGGTGATATGTGGCATATCACTGGATTATACAGAAAAAATCATAATCAATCAGGATGTGTCATATGCACCTATCAAGTTCATACAGATGATTTAGTGGGCCTTATTAAATTCTCTTCTACCTCAGATCCAAAATAAACCAAATTACTCAAACAATAAACAAATCTAACAATAGTTGCTAGATTTTACTCAAACAATTAACAATAAACAAATATGAAAAATATAATACAACGAGTGTTGTCCCTATTAAAAATCAAAGAACAACCCATATTCTGATAACAGCCCAACTAAAAACAACCCCCATATATGGCACCCTCAAACGCTAAGAAGAGTATGTTGGATTAAAAACCTAGATTTCTTCCCATAAATCCGAGTAGAAAAGTTGTGTTTTGGAATCAGAGCACATTAACAGAGGTAGGCCCTTTTGGAGACGTAAATATAGATAAATAGGAGAGTTTATATAGAGAGAAGGGTAAATACCCTTTTAGAGAGAGAAGCGTGGCATTTCCTGGTTTCACTGTGAAATTTCAACACCATATTCTGATAACATCTTGTGACGATGAGGGAGAGGAGGAGGGGAAATTAAGGAAGATGAGTGCGGGAGATGAGATGAGGGAACGACATAATAAAGATAAGGGAGCTAAGGCTTAAGAGCCTTATAAAAAAACCTTTTATACTTATCTATTTATTATAACATAAAAATATACATTTTATTATATATTAATAAATTGGGTATCCCCGTGGAGACCCAAGGGTATACCCGAAACAAACTAAAATAAAATCGGGGATTTTTTTACTCCTCGAACCCGCCCCGGTCCCTGAATTTTCGAGAATTTTTCGGGGATTTTTTCGTGGGTATCCACGGGGACCTGAATTATCATGGAAATTTTCCATCCCTATGAAATCTCAACACCATATTCTGATAAATCTTGTGATGATGAGGGAGAGGAGGAGGGAAAGATGAGGGAGATGAGATGAGGGAGCGACATAATAAAGATGAGGGAGTTAGGGCTTAAGAGCCTTATAAAAAAACCTTTAATACTTATATATTTATTATAATATAAACATATATATTTTATTATATATTAATAAATTGGATATCCATGTGGAGACCCGAGGGTGTAGTCGAAACCGACCCAAAAAATTTTGAGGAGTTTTTTTACTCCTCGATCCTCGAATTTTTGGGGATTTTTTCGCCGGTATCCACGGGGACCCGAATTTTTGGGGAAAATTGCCATCCCTAGGGACGACTTAATTTCAGGATTAGGATCCTTTAGTGTTATAATTAGGGAAGGTGGATTGAGTGGGCATCAATCCAACCATTCAAAAGACTATAACATTAAGAGAGGAAAGAAAAGAGAAGAAGAAATTAAAGAAAATTGAGGAGAAAGTGATTCGGGAGGGACATTGAATTATTCCAGGCTTAAGAATGTAACCAAATGAAGAGGCAAGTATTTAACTTGCTATAATTCTTAGTGTAGTCTTCAATGATTCATGTAGAAATTTTCTGCAGAGACACAAATTTTGGGTGAGATTAACATGTAAAATGTGGATTTATGTTAGATCTGATGTGAATGGCATGAAAAAGATGTAATCCTGGATGATATAAACCATAAAAGATGAAATATTGATTTAGGGTTTGAAACTATGCACAATTATTGATGCTAATTGAGAATCCCATGAATTAGATGATTTTTGGGTTAATTCATATGTAGAATTATGTGAAATTATGTTTGGGATTGATGTAAAACTCGTATTAGGGGTTTGGGTGGATATTGGAACTCCTAGGGTTGATGGGAAAAAGGAGAAACCCATCAAAAGTTCGTTAATGCAACCCAGTTAATCAAACTGGTTTGCTGGGGGGGAGAACTGATTCGCTACCAGGATCGGTTCGGTCTAGCTAATGAACCCGTTCGGTCTGTTGTGCTGGCCTCCCTTGACTTGTGTGTTTTTTAATGAATCGGTTAGGGCCTAATTTGGTTTATGGCGTCTAGTTAATGAAATTGAACTTCTGGAAATAATAAGGGAAAGTTAGATTGTACCGTAGGTTATATGGGAATAAGTTTTTGGTGTGAAATTATGGGGAACACTAGCGTGTAAAGTACTCGGAAATCGATTATGAAATCGGAATGGGATTTTGGTAAATATTAAGCTAAATGATATGGTTTAATAGCATGGTATCCAAAAACGTGAAATTAGAGAATTAATATAAGTGGATACTTGATAAGAGCGAGAACTCGAGATAGACTCGGGGTTTTGTAGGCTAGTGCTACGAGAGACTTTAATCATGTTAGTCGATTATATATATATATATATATGTGTGTGTGTGTGTGTGTGTGTGTGCACATCTATGTTTGATTGAATTATATGTGAACATATCTACTATAGGGATGCTACCATTGGAGGTTACGTGTAGTGGGCGATCCACCCTGGCATGACCAGCAAGTGTTGGGTCATTTCCTGAGGTTATATGACTTTTGCATGATAACTGTAAGTGAGTTTAGAGTCTAGTGCTGTAATTTGGTATGGTTATGACCCACGGATGTATGTCTATGACCGCCTCCAATTTATGTTTTTAGGATTTGGATTCGGTGGTGAGATTCCAATCCAGCGGCCCAAGAGTGCTAAGTGACGTACTTGGAGCCTGATAGCATACTAGAGAATGCATCCAGGAGAGAATCTTGGGGATGCTATCTGTATATGTATAAAAGAGCGTTATATGTATATGTGAACTTAATTAATGTGTTAACGTTAAATAATAACTAATGTACAATTATGTTGACTATAGAACGATGAGAGTCAAATTGAGAATTTCTATGACACAGTTTACTTGGTAGCTAAGTAACAAACAAAGTAATGTGAAATACATGTAGTGCACATGAGGCTAGGGATAGCGTGTTAGACTATGTGAATAATATCTAGACTAGTTAGGCGGGGTTTCATAACTAGAGAGTTAAAATATATGTGTTAGTTGCACAGTATAGACAAGGGGTGAGGATTATCTCATGTGAGTACGACACCAGATGTGCATGAATAATTTTTCTACATATTCATTATTTCATTTTAAATACTTGTAAATATTTTCAAAATATTTTGGGCGGCGCTGACCCATATCAAAAATCTTTTTTAAAACCTTTTAGGTGCTCAGCCACAGCGACATCAGGGTTACCGTGTTCTTCCAGTCAGACAATACTACAGTAGATATTAATGCCTGCAGGATTTGCACAGCAGAGGTCTCTCAGCCCTCCCAGATAGGCCAGCTGGTTCATCCCTAACATCAGTTACACCCCCTACCACGACGTTATCTTCTACGTCCATTGGTTGGTTACTAAAGTTGGCTTCCTCTTCCCTTGGCGTGGTCTCAAAATCCTTCCTATAAGCAGAATCTGTTGAGTCTGAGTCTAGTATTACGCAGTTGGGGCAATCCTTCAGTTGGCAAGGCCCTATTGACTTCAAAGGAGGCACGAAAGTAAGTTCAGGAGGAGAGGCTCTGAAATGTTTTTCCCAAAAGCCTCTCAAAAATTCGTCTGGGTCAAAGTTCATATAGCTGCAGCAGTACTTGAAAAGCATAATCCGCAGTTACCACCCAGTATGGTATTGAGGCCTCTCAGAGGGCGCGGCAGGGGAAATGATGTATCAAGTTGAAGACGAACAAGAAATGTTAAGGCCAAATGGGCAACGTACGCTTAAGGTTGGGTTCTAAGGCCCTAAAAGATAATTATCGCCACGGCATATGGATTTGATGGAAAGAAGTCATAGTTTCAACAGGCCGTAGTCATCAAACTATGGGCTAAAATGCCACGGAGTCTAAATCTAAGAACCTGTGATCACCCCATCAAGAGGTTATAGGATGCAGCCATCACTTGCCACGGTCCGCAGCTAGGGCTTAAACCAATGTTGAAATGTTGTTTGTATTAAGGGCAGCCCTAGATTACTAAGGGGTATTTTATCATGTCATGGTCACACACTCATACAGTTTAATATCCAATGTTGATTCATTTAAAGATCAATGACTCAGAATATGAAGGATCTCTCTTAAGAACAACAAGAATAATTACATGATTTCAATGCGATTCGACACAAATAGATTCCATATGATCTAAGCAATGGAAGATTAAGGGCTCCTTTCGTCATGAAAAGATCGATTCAAGATCAGTTACCAGATTCAAATCCAAACAACTACGTATTATCAAGATCAATTGAGAAAGGGGTAGAAACGTATATAGCAAACATGACTCAAGCTCAAAGTAAATGCAGAAATTCAGTTCAAAGTAAATGCAGAAATTCAGAAGTTCAAATGATATATTATGAATTGTAAACTGAAGAGGATATTGAAAAGATTGGTAGTTGAAAAAATTAACTGGAAAGGAAGAAACCAATGGTGCTCAGCCTCAAACCACCTCGGAACACCTTGGAACCACCGCACATATTTCAAAAGTCGTCAGAAAAAGCAAGAGAACGAATAAACAGAGTTGGGCTATCGATATGCTCTGAAAGATTTGGGAAACGTAATGAAGTCCACGGTCGGAACAATTTATATAAGAGGGCGTGGGAAGACGAAGCATCGCCTTGAAAGTGATGCGTCACCTTAAGAGGACTCAACTACTCAGTCGCAGCCCCAATCATAACCTCTTCACTACGACTTGGGGGCTTATTGATAGTACTAATATAGCACCCTGCTGCGGAGGTTTAGTCACACGAGATTATAGGCCGCAAAACTCTCAACACAGGGTGCCACCCTATTCATCACAAGGTGCGGCACCCACATTATTGGCCATTTATACACGTCGCAGACTTATACTACAGAGGGTGCGGCACCCACAGATCTAAACTCACAGGTCGCATCCCTCTCATGGTAACTACTCCAGACTTATATGTCACGCGCTCAAGGCACGTGACACAACTCACATACCTCACATAAATAGAGGTCTACATCTCGGGATTAGGGGTTCGATTCCTGATCCTTAGGTCAGATTCTATAGCACCTGGCAAAGCCTTGCCAAACTCTCTCTACACATCCTCAACATACACCTTGGGGGCTACTCACCTACATCGTAGTCATATCTCCGACACTCTTGGAACTACTACAGTCATGTATTCTTATCTCTCATCTATCTTGTACGCCCATTATAGCATTGTAAACATGTACATCAATGATATGAATATTATGAGAGGGAGGCACCAAAATGGACGTAGGATCTTTTATAGCCAAACCACTCTATATCTTGTCTTTTATCTCTCTTACTTGCTCTATTCACTTATTATGCATTATACACTTGATTTGCTGATATGAGAGCGACTTATGAGCGATTTCTCGTATCAACACCGAGCACTTCTTTCAAAGGGAATGAGTTTAGAATAATGATAATGTGCACCATAAAATAATATTTCAACTTCCTAGAGGCAATCACTAGTGCATATGCATGGTTTTCCAATGGCGGGTATATTTTCTTGGCATCAAGCAATGTTTTTCTTGCATAATAAATTGGAGTTTGACCCTCATTTATCTGGAAAGCCAGGTTTGTAAGGTGATTCCCTTTCCTTCTACTTTTCACAAGCATGTCATCTACATATACATCCATCGTGTCTCCCAACTAATTCTTGAATATCTTTATTACAAGCCTTTGGTAGATTTCACCAATGTTATCTAACCATAATAGCATCATCCTACTATAATACAGCGTGATGATAAAGGAAAACTTTCGTGATCGGGCCCTAAGGAGTATCAAGGAAGATCATATGTTCATGATTAGCGGTGGCATCAACCAACTAATATATTTTGGGTAAAGCAAAGTTATATTTTAGGCATGTGCAGTTCAGGTCGGTGAAGTCTACATAGACTCTCCACTTCTCGTTGCTCTTCTTTATGACTATTGGGTTTGACAACCACTTGGGGAATTGAACTTCTTTTATAAACTGTGTCTCCAAAAGTTTCCCCAGTTCCTCCTCAATAGCTTTGGCCTTTTCGAATGCAGTTCGTCATGCCTTTTAAGTCATTGGTGGATGTAGCAGATCCACGTGGATCTCATGACACATCATTTTCGGATTTAATCCCGATATGTCATATGGTCGCCAAGCGAATATGACTTGGATTCTTTCAAGGAAAATAACCAACTTCTTTTTATCTTCTTGCATGAGTTAACTACCGATCAAGAACTTCTTTTCAAGCTAAAAATCATCAAACGCTACCTTTTGAAGGGGTTCCATAACACGATTGGCATGGACTACCCTGGTTTCATCAATACCTGGTTGCCCATACTTTTGTCGTTGTTCGGAGGGTATGTAGCCTTATTTTATCTCTATGAAATTTCATTTATTTTTCTCCTTCTTATGTCGGATGGCATATATGAGACATTTTTTTTATCAATGATGCAGTTTATCTTCATGACTCCTTAGTTCCCTCGCATCTTCATGACTCCTTTGTCAATGATGCAGTTTATCTCTAGTTGTAGGTAGATGGTACATACATGATAGCGTGCATCCACCCTCTGTCGAGGATAGCGTTACATGGGGAATGTATATATACCACGAGGAACTCAATAAGATTAGAGATTACTCCGACCCAGACGGGGAGAACTACCTTTCCCAGAGGCAAAGTCATATTTTCGGTAAATATGATAAGACGAACAGTGGCTTCCTATCAGCCTTCTATACGTAGGTTTAACTTATTGAACATCTTAAGGTACATCACTTCTGATGAGCTCCTTTAATCCACCAATAACTTGTCCACATCCCAATTAGCGACTTTGAGAGTGAAGATGAGAGTGTCATTATGGAGAGTCCTTGCTCCGACCAAATCATTGTGAGTGAAAATAATGTGCTTCATATAATCAATATCTTCAGGTTTCCAGCATTTATCTACAATTGGCTTGTCGGGTCTATCTAAAAGGATTCCATGATAGTGGAATTCTTTACTTCCATACTGAGGGCATTCCCTTTGATTTTATTTGGGTTTGATGCCCTGTGAATCACTGTGAATTCGTGTCCCATGTTGTTATTCATGACATTTTCTGATCTCTAGTCATGCACATATTTTGGTGTACCTTCCTTCTTCACTAAGAAGTCATTTAGTTGCCCAATCCAGACGACTTCCTCGAGGTTAGACTTGAGTTCCTCGCAGTTTTCATCCTTGTGACCATGATCTTTATGATATGCACACTTCAGTGTTTGGTTCCTATATATATATATATATACGTGTGATTTTTTCTACTCGTGTGTAGTAGTAGAAGATATAAATAATGTATATCTAAAGTAACCTAAGTAAGAGAAACTTAAATAATTGTTTAGTAATAATATTCGAGTAATGATTATGGTTTTACGATAGCATATCGTTTGGGCGATATGGGTGGGCTCAGATTATTATAGGTTAGGTAGATGCTTATTGTGACTAGTTAGGCGGGTGCATAATTAGATGGGTTTAATAGGACACGTTAGGTGTGCACTATAGTTGAGAGGTGAGGAACTCAAGGGAGTGTACGTGAAGCTAACGTGTATATAATAATTCTTCTAATTCATTTTAAATACTTGAAAATATTTTTCAAATGTTTAGGGCCCTGACCCATATCAAATCTATTTTCAAAACTTTTAGATGTCCAGCCACATGGACACCAATGATGATTGTTCTTTCTAGGGACACGTAGATGCAGCTGATGTGGAGGCTACAGGAAATCGAGTAGCCGATTCTATTATTGATATTCTATATTAGGTTCTCTATTCCAATATTGGTTGGTCATGTTGCCCTTTTCATTTAGACTTGTGCATTTCAGACTATTTCAGATGTTGGATTGGATGTATTGGGTTTTTACCCGATGGTTTATTCGGGGACTTTATTTTTATCTCAGCTTCAGAATTTACATTATAGTTTCATGTATATCAGTCACTATATGTGGGTTTATTACTTTATTTGTTCATATTATTGCATGTTAATGAAAGATTAAAATTTGACACTACTTGTTAAATGAATAGGTGGTTAGTAATTAATTGAATTTCGACAGTGATGCTAAGAATGAGCCATATGAGACTCCTATTTTATTTTGGTAGGTGGCTGGCCACGGGTTATTTTAATAGACAGAATTTATCGACCTTTGATCTTGTAAGAGATAATATATATCAGTTCAGAGAAAATTGTATTAATCGCCTTGGAAGATTTTTTGGGATCCATATTTTCATTTCCTTTCATCTTTCCATTTTTCTTTTCACCTTCTTTCTTATTTGCCCCTACTTGTGATCGTTTTTGGATTTCTTTTGTCGATCTCCATTCGAACCAACACCGATCACCGTATCTTCGACCTTAACATATTTTCTATCATTTCCATCAGGTCGTCGATTGTTATATCCTCTCTCTTAGTGAGGGATTGGTAAAACACGCCACTGCTCAATAGACCGATTTTGAAGGATGCCACCGTGAATTGCTTGGCCCAATAATATACTTCATTGTACACCTCCCAGTACCTTTTGGAATACTCACGGAGTGTTTTTAGTGGATTTTTACTCGTCATCATAAGTGAATCCATTTTCTAAAGATAAGTGTTGCTAGTGATGAATCTGGTCATGACATCAATGCTTCTGGGCAGCTTCTCAAAGAACTTCTGGGCAGTGTCTACAAGATTTAAGGGGAATATTCATCACATCAATCCTTCGTTAGTTTTCCACAGCATCATTGCTTGGCGATATTGCCTGATATAATCATTAGGATCAGTCTTCCCGTTACAAATCTTGAATCCTGGGAAAGTAAATTTTTGGGGAGTCTCAAACTCCTCTATAGACCGGATTAAAGGTGATTTCATATGACAGACGAGCACTCTTCTAGCGAGCTCCTTGGTAGTGCCAGCCCATTGATGGGTTGGGTGCCTCTCTACCTACCTTTTGATGAAGTCACATAGCTCTTTATCTCCTTTCTGTTTGTCAGGGTGTGGTCTTCCTCCAGGAGACCCCCGGTGATGAGAGGATTCCTTTTGTCATTGAGTACTCCTTCATTAGCTATGAGATTTGCTAGCCTAAGGGCTAGGGGTTCACAAACTATATCCTCATTTTCTCTTTTCTCTGTGGTCTTCCTATTCTATCTTCTCTAGGCATCGTTGGAGCATGACTCTTTTTTCATGTTGAAGCCTGTTGGTAGCCCTTTCATCTTAGAGACGCTTCTCATACTTGTCAATGAGCCTTGAGATCTGGTTAGATTAGTCAATCTCGTCACTGTTTACCTTCATATCCTCCTAAGGACGATAACGAGCATCAAAGGATTGGTAATACTTACCAATCTTAAATATATCTTTCTAAGATGTAACACCCTGACCCGAATTTATGGGTTAATAAATGATCAACCCGATTTGTTTCATACGTTAGTCATGAAGTGCAATGGAACCACCTAAATAATATTTATAATCCAGTTTTATTATCATTTAACGTTACTCTTGTTAGCATATAATTCCAATTTTAATCAATTACGTGATAAGACCCAAAGGGAGTGCCCCCGAGGCCTAGTAAACAGAGCTACTAATCGTAAATTCAAACAACTACTTATCTGTACAACGCTCCCAAAATATGAAACATCATACAACTTGTCGAAATAAAAAGGAGGGATACGAGCCAAACGATTAGTGGTAACTTATACAAATGCGTATAAAAATGAATGGTCGAAAGAATACTCACACACTACAACTACATGCATGTGAAAATACGTGTAAATCTACATATATACCTTTGAAAATACATGTCCCAATGTATTAAAGCGTTTTATTTTGAAAACGTTATTTGATATCGTTTATCGTCCTTGTCTTTACAAAAGAATCGTTTTGTATACTAGGCTTGGAAATAGTATTCTTTCCCATTAAATTCCACAATTAAACAATAATCAATATGTTGGGAAAACATTTCATTTACTTTCAAAATGGTTATTACTCAATGTTCATTAACTCACACCCGAGTTGTTAAGCATTACTTAAGACTTTCTTTCAACACACACGCACATCATGTTAGAAAATATCCATTAACATTGAAATCCTTATATAACATTCACAATTGTGTTATTATGGGTTTACACCTCATTAGGTAGCTTAATTACCCATTAAGTCACCTTACTTAACCATTTCACGTTCCTTATGTACATTTATCATTATTCTCAATTTACTTACCAACAATATATTAATCAGAACATTAATTTCTCACACAATTTAGGTTATTTCTCTCTTATAACCCAATTCTAATCACATTACCGATTTCATCATTATCTTTGGAATTTAGCCAACAAACACGAACTTCGTGGCCTCTCACTACCGGTCCCCGCCGCCATATGCTGCTGCAGTTATTTTGGGGTCTTTAACCACTAGGAACGTCATTCACTACTTAATTATTTCTCCGGCATCATCCAAATATTCCATTATCTTTCTAATGTGTTCAATACTATTGTAATGTTCACATCATTCAACATTATGGGCCGAAGCCAAAAGTCCGGACTTAACAGTTCATTTTTCCATTTACACTTTGAAAATTATTACAAGCTCCTTTAAGTCCTTTATTCACACCCACGTTGATTTTATACCAAAAATCATTCACGTTTTTAGGACTTAATTCGATTTCACCCGTACTAGTGTAAAAACATTCACCAATATTTTTAAATCATAAAAATGTTCCACTTTAAGTAATTTATCAATTTACCCTTTTTATTGCCAAACTCGCAATTTAATCCTTTAACAAGTGTCATTTTTACAAAAAGTAGTTTAAGTTTCCAATTCAACGCTTAAAAACATTTAACCACTAAAACACTTGTTCATTTGTACACTTTACTCAACTTTCACATTTTACACTTTACACGCCTTTAATATTTAAGTCCACACATTTTATATATTAAAGACACATTTTTCACATATTTGATAAACACACTTTATTTTTGGATTTGTACATCTTAACACCTACTTTTCTACTAATTGCAAATTTAAAACCCTTAACTTCCATTTATTAATTTTTAACCCATAACTTACGGAAAATCCTCATTCTTAGCATATTTACACATTAAACCCATACTACTTTCTATTATGAGTTTATACACCTTAAAATACCCATTTAAAGTGAAAATATTTCCTTACATATAAAGCTTTCTATTTGATGTAGTAAAGTACATAATCATTTTTACAAAATGACATGAACAAGCTTAAAATATTACCTTTCATAAAAATCACATCTCCTTCACTAAAACCCACTTTTAACACATTTTATTTCATAAAATGTTCATGAATAGTGTGCTAAAATTTCTAACACTTTTAAAGCCTATTTAAACCTTCTTTCAAATGCCCTTGTTTATTCAAAATATTATGGATGCAATTACTAAACCCATTAGTGCAATATAACCATTTGTTACACATGTTACACCAAATATATGTAAAAGAATATTCTGAAATTTATCTTCTTTCAAAATCCATTTTAAAATATCATTTTCAATACCCATTTTCATATAAAATAATGAGAATTAAACAAATTAACCAGTGGTTTTCATTTAAACACACATCCTACATATATTAAAGCAAATACATTGTGACACCCCGACTAATTAAACACCGGGTAGTTACTCCTTTATAAAATTAATTCAAAATTCCAAGTTGGCTCAGTTAATAGCATCACTGTCGAAAACATTTTAAAGATTACTAACCACCTAGTATTTAAAAAGTAAGTGCCAAATTTTATTAAATCTGATTAACATGCAACAAAAGTAATGAAGAAATAAATAACACCATTCACCATACTGAAGTGAAACGAATAACCATCACAAAATGTAAATAAAACCTGGAGGAAAAACTCCTCGATACAAATCCCACAACTGATAAGTAAACTGAAATAAATAACTAAAACTGAATACTAGCAATACATGCTAGAGTCTGAAAACTGAAATGTAAAAATGTCTACTAGAATTGGGCAACATGCCCTACAACTGATAGATGCTGAGACTGGAATCCAAATGAGAGAAGCGTCTACATGCAAATCCCTGTAGCTTCCACAAACAGCTACAGCTCGTCACCTGAATGAGAATCCTATGCTTGGTGTCCTTGTGGCTGGGCACCTAAAATGGTTTTACAAAAATATATATTTGGAAGCAAATGGGTCAGAGCCCGAAAGTGGAAATTATTTTAAAAACCTGCAAGTGCTTTAAAAACATTTAAAACATTAAATGCAAAGTACATGTTAGGACGTGCACTCACATTAAATTCTCACCTCTCGACTAACTGTGCACTCCTAACGTAAGTACCCATCTATAACTACCCTTTCCACTAGCTAAGTGACAACGTAAACTAGCTAGACAACCAAAGGTTCTACCCATTTTACTCGGTTAATTTAACATAACAACGCTCGTAATTTAATAGAGGTTTCACGTAAACTCAGTTATTAAGTATGCCATTGATATAACTATCAGCTAACTCATTATATATCTCGAAACAATACCGGCATATTTTTACAACAATAACATGAGGATTTCCATAAATTTAATGTATATTATTCACATCATAAATATACGATACAAGCACCCCGCAATCTAAGCTATGGTGCACACATACTCTGCTATCCATCCCGGTACATCACGTACATAAGGATCACATATTCCGAATCTCTCAGGAATAGTTCAGATAACACAAATCACAAATAGTGGAGGCGAACATAGTCACCATCACATGGGTCACGCACATACCTACGCTCCCATCGTCAGCGGACTTATTAATATCACAATAAGTCTTTCTATGACCTATGTTCATCAAGGTACCAGTCTATATCCCCCCCGTAGGCACACAAGGATTAGAGGGTCCTAAGCGAACGAAACCTCCCGTGATAGCAAGTATGGTAGGTATGTCATACATACAATCCATATATCAATACTAAGTAAACATACATCTTAGTAATATCGTATTATATTCGTAGTACATATTGCACTCTCGTACTAATTATAATTATCACAACTTATTTTATTCCGGTTCATAATTATACGTGCCATAATTTATCCTCACATCGTAGTAGACACTCACGTCTCAACCCAAACGGTTCATTGAATATAACTCTAGTGTATGATTTACTCATCTCAATAACCCAAAAGTCCCAAATAAATCACTATATCATCAAAGGAATGCTAACTCTACCCTTGAACCAGTTCCCGGAACTCCAAAAGTCAAAACAGTCTAAAAGGGGGTCAAACTGTCAACTCGTTAGAAGTCTCGTTCGAACGAGGCTTCGAACGAGTTTGGACTGTCAGGTCGTTAGAAGTCTCGTTCGAACGAGGCTGTTCGAACGAGATCCCAGTTCGTTCGAACGAACTGTTACTTCTAACGATATCTCGTTCGAACGAGATATCGAACGAAATACCTTCTCGTTAGTAACGACTGGTCAACTCGTTAGAAGCTCGTTCGAACGAGTTCGTTCGAACGACCTGGGGCTGCTTCTAACGAGATGCCAGTTTCGGCCCAGAACTTCCCAAAAATCGTTTTTCACCATTTTTACTCCTCAAACCTCTTCTAAAATTCGTTCCCACAATATATTGAGTTCTCTAATCATCCTCAAACATGTTAAGGGGCTATACTAACATCATTAAAGGGTTTGATATCATCTAAACATCATTAAATCACAATTTCTACATTAATTCCCAATTTTCTTCAAGAACATAAACCCTAACTTTTTCTCATCATAAATTCCCAGATTTTAATTCGTTTATTGCATCACCTAGATAGGAAGTCTCCGAAATTAAATCTCCCAACAATGTTTCTACATGCAAACCTATCCCAACATTCAATAATAACTTCAAATTTCATGGGTTTTCTTTTAATCTTTCAAGAACAATTAAGATTCTTCAATTTCTAACATGGAAAAGACATTCTTCGAATTTAAATGAAATAAAGTCACTTGCCTTGGTTTGATTTCTGAATTTGGTGTGGATTCGGTGTAGAATTTCTGCAGAATTCCTCTCTCTCTCTCCTTCTCCAAGCTTTCTTCTCCAAAAGGCTATGGTGGCTAGGGTTTGCTTTGAGGGAACTTATGAAAACCTAATTTAATAAACCTCCGTAGCTTGTTGGGTTAATAAAGGTTGGTTGGTTCAATCCCTTATCAGATTACAACTCTCAATTTTCGTCACTTTTAATTACCCAAAAATATCAAATTACTAAAATACCCTTTATAGTGCCGGGATGGCCTAAAAATACCCCGGGACCCAAACTATACCCCCGGCTAGTGTTTTCTGACTATCTCGACCCTTCCGGACGCGTTGGCGCACTCAAAACGACCATACGGATTATAGATTTTAAATTCACTTTTAATATCAAAATATTATACCGTGACGCGGCGGTCCCACGCGTCTCAACAAAATTTCTAAAATGCCGTATATAAATCCCACGACAAATTTTATAATACCAAGTACATATATAATCATATATGCACATAATCAAATACCAATTCGCATCACATCAGTATTTATAACCCGGATTAATTTCCAATTAATACGCATTTAATTAATTAATCCCAAAAATAATTATAGTCAAAAGTACGGGGTATTACATACTTCCCCCCTAATAACTGAATTTCGTCCCGAAATTCGAAACTAGAAAGTACCTGCTAAAAACAGCTCTGGATAACGTTCGCGCATCTCATCCTCGCGCTCCCATGTGGACTCCTCGACATTGTGATGTCGCCACTAAACACGCACTAACGGGACTATCTTTGACCGTAGTTTCCTCTCGCTTCGGTCCAAAATAGCAATCGGCCCTTCCTCATAAGAGCTATCCGGCTGGAGATCGATGTCCTCCACAGCAATGTGAGAATGAGCCAAATCATCCCTAAGGTATTTCCTCAGCGAGGAATTATGGAACACGTCGTGAATCCGATGCAAATGCTCCGGTAACCCGAGTCTATACGCAACCGGTCCGATCCGCTCAATAATAGGAAACGGCCCCACATACCTCGGTGCCAACTTCCCCTTCTTCCCGAATCGCATAATCCCCTTCATCGGAGAAACCCTGAGCAAAACCTGGTCCCCCACTTGGAACTCCCTGAAAAACCTCTTCGCATCAGCATAACTCTTCTGCCTGTCTTGAGCTACCCGAATGCGACTCCGAATCAACTCAATCCTTGCCGAAGTATCCTGAATCACTTCCGGCCCAAGTAGTTTGTTGTCCCCCACTTCTAACCAACATGCTGGGGAACGACAAGGCCTACCGTACAATGCCTCAAACGGAGCCATGCCAATCGTGAACTGATAGGAGTTGTTGTAAGCAAACTCCACCAGTGGAAGGTACTGCTCCCATCCACCCCCGAAGTCAATAATACACATGCGTAGCATGTCTTCCAACATCTGATTGGTACGCTCGGTCTGCCCATCAGTCTGCGGATGATAAGCCGTACTCAACCGCAATTCCGTGCCCATGGCCTCCTGGAAACTCTCCCAAAACCTCGAAACAAATATCTTGTCTCTGTCAGACACGATGTTTAGGGGCACACCGTGAAGTCTAACAATCTCTGAAATGAAGAGCTGGGCATACTGTCCCGAAGTGTAGTCAGTCCTTATGGGTAAGAAGTGAGCGACCTTGGACAACCTGTCCACAATTACCCAAACGGAGTCGTGACCCCTCTGCGACGTAGGCAACCCCGTGATAAAGTTCATGGATATGCTCTCCCACATCCACACCGGAACCTCCAATGGCCGTAGCAATCCTGTTGGTCTCTGATGATCCACTTTTACAAGTTGACAAGTGGCGCATTTCGAGACAAACTCAGCGATATCTCTCTTCATACCGCTCCACCAATACTGCCGTCTCATGTCTTGGTACATTTTGTCCCCTCCGGGATGTACCGCGAACCGTGAGCCGTGCGACTCTGCCATCACATCGTGTCGCAGTTCCTCTCCTTCCGGAACTACCAATCTCCCATTGAAGCGTAATCCCCCGTCTGAGCTAACGGTATAGGATTCAGTTTCCTCAGCGAGTAATCGAACTATCTGCTCCTGACAGAACGAATCATTTGCCTGTGCCCGTACAACCTTCGTGACAATCTGCGGTGTAATGGTCATCACAGACATGAAAGATCGGGCCACTGCATCCTGGTGTCCCAATTCCTTCCACTTCGCTTTCCATACCTCTGCCACCTCATCTGCTGGCCTGCGGCTCAACGCGTCTGCTACCACGTTAGCCTTACCCGGGTGGTACTGAATGTCGAACTGGTAGTCCTTCACAAATTCAAGCCACCTACGCTGTCGCATATTCAATTCTTTCTGCGTGAACAGATACTGTAGTGACTTGTAATCCGTAAACAGTTGAAACTTCTCCCCCAAAAGATAGTGCCTCCAAATCCGTAAGGCAAATACTACTGCTGCCAACTCCAAATCATGCGTGGGGTAATTCTTCTCATGAGGCTTAAGCTTACGGGAAGCATAAGCTATGGCCTGTCTCTCCTGCTGCAAAACACCTCCAAGCCCTTGCAAAGACGCATCGGTGTAAACCAAATACTCAACTCCCAGTCTCGGCAATGCTAACACAGGTGCTGAGGTCAATTTGTCCTTCAACTCATCGAATGCCAACTGACAGGCATCACTCCAGATATATGGCACACCCTTACGAGTAAGATGTGTCAAAGGACCTGCTATCTCCGAGAAACCCCGAATAAACCTCCTGTAGTATCCTGCTAAACCCAAGAAACTACGAATCTCCGTTGGTGTCGTGGGCTGTCCCCACTCCCTCACCGCTGACACCTTCCCCGGATCAACAGATATTCCCTGATCGGAAATAATATGACCCAAGAACTGGACTTCCTTCAACCAAAACCCGCACTTCTCGTATTTTGCATACAACTCGTTCTGACGAAGTGTCTGCAAAACCTGCCTCAAATACTCGGCGTGCTCCTCCTCTGTCTGAGAGTAAACCAGAATGTCATCAATGAAGACAATAACAAACTGGTCTAGGAAATCTCTGAACACTCTGTTCATCAAGTCCATAAACACTGCTGGAGCGTTGGTCAAGCCGAAAGGCATAACCCGAAACTCATAAGAACCATATCTCGACAGGAACGCAGTCTTCGAGACATCCTCCTCCCTGATACGCAACTGATGGTATCCCGACCTCAAGTCATTCTTCGAGAAGAAAGAAGCTCCTCTCAACTGGTCGAATAAATCATCGATTCGAGGCAACGGATATTTATTTCGTATCGTGACCTTATTCAACTCTCGGTAGTCCACGCACAATCTCAGTGAACCATCCCTCTTCTTCACAAACAAAACTGGAGCGCCCCAAGGTGAGGTACTCCTGCGAATAAAGCCCTGCCCTAACAGCTGCTCTATCTGATCCCGTAACTCTCGCATCTCAGCTGGAGCCATACGGTACGGTGCACGTGCTATAGGTCTCGTACCCGGTAGCAAATCAATAACGAAGTCTATCTCTCGACTGGGCGGTAAGCCTGGTATCTCCTGAAACACATCCGAATACTCCCTGACAACCGGGTCCGAATCTAAAGGAATCACAACCTCCTTAGAGGTATCCTCCTCTATGTAATACAGATGAGCGGTCGATCCTCCCTCTGGGCGAGGCATCGCCACTATAAACATCTCCTGCCCCGGAATGGCAAAAATAATGCTCCCGCTGAAGCAATCAATCATGGCCCTATATGATACGAGTCAATCCATACCGATGATCACATCGTGAACATGCATGTCTAACACTAACATGTCCGCAGGCAATACCAAACCACCAACCGCTACCCCCACCCCCCGGCATATAAAGAAAATAAGTGACCCACTCCCCAATGGTGAGTCGACACACGTCACTGTGCTCTCTACCGTAGCTAACAATCCTAAAGCTTTCGCGAAGTGTGTAGCTATAAAACAATGTGTAGCACCCGTATCAAATAACACCCGACCCATAGTGCCATGGATAGGAAACGTACCCTCGATCGCGGGCGGTGCCTGTGGAACTGCAGCCTGGTGAACGTTGTAGACACGTCCATACTGTAGCTGCCCCTGTTGAGCTGGGACTGCTGGAATGGGTGGCAATGCTGCCATCTGTGGCGGTGCAGGAAGAGCGGCGGGAAACATAGGTCTCTGTGGCTCCTGGCGAGCACCCTGCTGCTGCTCCTGTGGGGCCCTGCCCCTATCAGGACAATCCTGCTTCTTATGGCCAGTCTTGCCACAAGTAAAGCACTTCCCTGGGAAGTTCCCTCCCCTCTGCCCCTGCTGTCCCCGGCCCTGGTGGCCGTTACCATTCCTCCCTTGGCCCTGCTGGCCCTGATGGAACTGCTGCCCATTCTGCCCCTGCTGGCCCTGATGGCCGTTTGGACCCTGATAGCCCTGGCGGAAACCTCCCTGTCCCTGCCTGTAGTTCCCTGACCGGAACCTCTTATTGTCCCCCTGCTGGTTACCCTGCTCAGTCTGTCTCTGCCCCTGACCGGTCTGTGCCCCGCTGGCACCATGTCCTCCAGTCCTGCCCTGATGGCTAGACTCCCCTGACCGCTTGCCCTCGGCCATATGAAAGCGGTGGTCCTGGCAGTGCAATAGTGCAGCGTTAACCACATCAGAATACGTGGCCAACGATAGGTTCCCTAGCAGATGCTGACGGATCCTCCAATTCAACCCATCAGTGAACTTCTCTATCTTCTTCTTCTCTGTTGGAATCTCGTCTGGAACGATGTTCAACAGGTTAGTGAACTCGGCCTCATACTCGGCCACTGTCTTGCCCTCCTATTTCAAACTCATCAGCTTCCTCCTCATCTCTGTGTGAACTGCGGACGGAAAGTACTTGCGGTCGAACCGCACCCAGAACTCCTGAATCGTGAGGGTATCCCTCTCCTCCGCGGTAGTAATGGACTCCCACCACTGCAGCGCAGATCCAACTAGCTTGAAAGTAGCTAGCACCTGCTTCTGAACATCAGAACACTCATGCATCCTCAAGTGCCTCTGCATATCCTTCCTCCATTGGCTCGAGACTACCACATCTGAGCTTCCTGCAAACTCTGGCGGATGCGCTTTCTGAAAAGCGTCGCGTACACGTTCCCAAGCAGACGGGAATGCATTAACCTGTACTGGCGCGGCAACCGGCGCCTGAGGCGGTTCCTGCTGAATAACGGCAATCGCGGCATTCACCGCTTGAGCTACTATAGCTGCAACCTCAGTGGCGTTTAACATGCCCTGAACTGGAGCGGGCTGGGGTTCGGGCATTGCATTCCTGGGAACTCGTCGTGCACATCGTGGAGGCATCTGAAATAAGAACAAAGTTTATAAGTTCACGGTTTATAAACTTAAAATAGCTGAAGAACGAAGCATACACAATAAGAGTACAACAGTCCTAAAATATAGGGCTCTATATCAAAGAAAACGTAGCGGAAACATAATAGCCGTACAGATCCTAAAGGACACTAGAACCTGATGCTCTGATACCACCTGTGACACCCCGACTAATTAAACACCGGGTAGCTACTCCTTTATAAAATTAATTCAAAATGCCAAGTTGGCTCAGTTAATAGCATCACTGTCGAAAACATTTTAAAGATTACTAACCACCTAGTATTTAAAAAGTAAGTGCCAAATTTTATTAAATCTGATTAACATGCAATTAAAGTAATGAAGAAATAAATAACACCATTCACCATACTGAAGTGAAACGAATAACCATCACAAAATGTAAATAAAACCTGGAGGAAAAACTCCTCGATACAAATCCCACAACTGATAAGTAAACTGAAATAAATAACTAAAACTGAATATTGAGCAATACATGCTAGAGTCTGAAAACTGAAATGTAAAAATGTCTAATAGAATTGGGCAACATGCCCTACAACTGATAGATGCTGAGACTGGAATCCAAATGAGAGAAGCGTCTACATGCAAATCCCTGTAGCTTCCACAAACAGCTACAGCTCGTCACCTGAATGAGAATCCTATGCTTGGTGTCCTTGTGGCTGGGCACCTAAAATGGTTTTACAAAAATATATATTTGGAAGCAAATGGGTCAGAGCCCGAAAGTGGAAATCATTTTAAAAACCTGCAAGTGCTTTAAAAACATTTAAAACATTAAATGCAAAGTACATGTTAGGACGTGCACTCACATTAAATTCTCACCTCTCGACTAACTGTGCACTCCTAACGTAAGTACCCATCTATAACTACCCTTTCCACTAGCTAAGTGACAACGTAAACTAGCTAGACAGCCAAAGGTTCTACCCATTTTACTCGGTTAATTTAACATAACAACGCTCGTAATTTAATAGAGGTTTCACGTAAACTCAGTTATTAAGTATGCCATTGATATAACTATCAGCTAACTCATTATATATCTCGAAACAATACCGGCATATTTTTACAACAATAACATGAGGATTTCCATAAATTTAATGTATATTATTCACATCATAAATATACGATACAAGCACCCCGCAATCTAAGCTATGGTGCACACATACTCTGCTATCCATCCCGGTACATCACGTACATAAGGATCACATATTCCGAATCTCTCAGGAATAGTTCAGATAACACAAATCACAAATAGTGGAGGCGAACATAGTCACCATCACATGGGTCACGCACATACCTACGCTCCCATCGTCAGCGGACTTATTAATATCACAATAAGTCTTTCTATGACCTATGTTCATCAAGGTACCAGTCTATATCCCCCCCGTAGGCACACAAGGATTAGAGGGTCCTAAGCGAACGAAACCTCCCGTGATAGCAAGTATGGTAGGTATGTCATACATACAATCCATATATCAATACTAAGTAAACACACATCTTAGTAATATCGTATTATATTCGTAGTACATATTGCACTCTCGTACTAATTATAATTATCACAACTTATTTTATTCCGGTTCATAATTATACGTGCCATAATTTATCCTCACATCGTAGTAGACACTCACATCTCAACCCAAACGGTTCATTGAATATAACTCTAGTGTATGATTTACTCATCTCAATAACCCAAAAGTCCCAAATAAATCACTATATCATCAAAGGAATGTTAACTCTACCCTTGAACCAGTTACCGGAACTCCAAAAGTCAAAACAGTCCAAAAGGGGGTCAAACTGTCAACTCGTTAGAAGTCTCGTTCGAACGAGGCTTCGAACGAGTTTGGACTGTCAGGTCGTTAGAAGTCTCGTTCGAACGAGGCTGTTCGAACGAGATCCCAGTTCGTTCGAACGAACTGTTACTTCTAACGATATCTCGTTCGAACGAGATATCGAACGAAATACCTTCTTGTTAGTAACGACTGGTCAACTCGTTAGAAGCTCGTTCGAACGAGTTCGTTCGAACGACCTGGGGCTGCTTCTAACGAGATGCCAGTTTCGGCCCAGAACTTCCCAAAAATCGTTTTTCACCATTTTTACTCCTCAAACCTCTTCTAAAATTCGTTCCCACAATATATTGAGTTCTCTAATCATCCTCAAACATGTTAAGGGGCTATACTAACATCATTAAAGGGTTTGATATCATCTAAACATCATTAAATCACAATTTCTACATTAATTCCCAATTTTCTTCAAGAACATAAACCCTAACTTTTTCTCATCATAAATTCCCAGATTTTAATTCGTTTATTGCATCACCTAGATAGGAAGTCTCCGAAATTAAATCTCCCAACAATGTTTCTACATGCAAACCTATCCCAACATTCAATAATAACTTCAAATTTCATGGGTTATCTTTTAATCTTTCAAGAACAATTAAGATTCTTCAATTTCTAACATGGAAAAGACATTCTTCGAATTTAAATGAAATAAAGTCACTTGCCTTGGTTTGATTTCTGAATTTGGTGTGGATTCGGTGTAGAATTTCTGCAGAATTCCTCTCTCTCTCTCCTTCTCCAAGCTTTCTTCTCCAAAAGGCTATGGTGGCTAGGGTTTGCTTTGAGGGAACTTATGAAAATCTAATTTAATAAACCTCCGTAGCTTGTTGGGTTAATAAAGGTTGGTTGGGTCAATCCCTTATCAGATTACAACTCTCAATTTTCGTCACTTTTAATTACCCAAAAATATCAAATTACTAAAATACCCTTTATAGTGCCGGGATGGCCTAAAAATACCCCGGGACCCAAACTATACCCCCGGCTAGTGTTTTCTGACTATCTCGACCCTTCCGGACGCGTTGGCGCACTCAAAATGACCATACGGATTATAGATTTTAAATTCACTTTTAATATCAAAATATTATACCGTGACGCGGCGGTCCCACGCGTCTCAACAAAATTTCTAAAATGCCGTATATAAATCCCACGACAAATTTTATAATACCAAGTACATATATAATCATATATGCACATAATCAAATACCAATTCGCATCACATCAGTATTTATAACCCGGATTAATTTCCAATTAATACGCATTTAATTAATTAATCCCAAAAATAATTATAGTCAAAAGTACGGGGTATTACATACATGTAATAAAACTTGCTGAAAATTCATCAAACTTTAAACCTCTCATAAGGTAAGATTTTTTCACCTCAAAGACTCCAAAATGGTGGTGTTAGGGGAGAAGATGGGTGAATCCTCAAAAGGTGGCTCTAAATGGAGTCACAAAAGCTCCACCATACTAGCTCTAATGGAAGTTCCAAAAATACTCTAACAATGCTCCACAAAATCCATCTTCTTCCTCCAATAATACCTTTTCAAACCTCCACGTAACTCCAAGAATACCCTATTCTTAAACCCAATATATTTTTCTAGGGTTTTATATAACGATGTAAGGTAGTTTGTGGCCTACTAATGGTGTTTGTTGGTGGTTTCATCCCTAATAATTATGGGACAGAACACCCTCCATAGAGCTCCAACTTAGAGAAAGAGGGAGGCTACAAATGAGGGGAGGGTTTTGGAAACCATAGCATACCCCTTCTTACATTTTTATACCACAAATGAAGCTAATCCCAAAATTACCTTGGTATGGACCCTTTAGATGGTCGAAACCTCATAAAAATCCAATGAACATAAGTTTGACGGCACTTAAGTAATTTTACTACCTTTTAGATAAAAAATTTGCCTAAAACGTCTCTAAATAATTTTTTTCCGGAGATGTCAAAGAAGGTAAAGTTGCTCAAAATTAAATTTTAAATCGATATAGAGATTTTCATAATTTTCTGAGCACTTTTATTTTTTTGATAAAAAATATTTTTTATTTATTTTTCTACTTTTGAACCCATAGTGTTTTTATATGTATTTTTAGGGTCCCACATTTATGGTCATTTTTTTTACCTTCCAATAGTTCTAAACAATTCGTGCAAAGTTGCATTTTCGCAGTGTCGTGTACCGTTAAAAAGTGCTAGATTAACTTTTATTTTTATTTTTTTTCTCTAAATGGTAGTTTTTCTTATATTTTTAGGGCTTCAAATATGTAATCACGCTATTTTTATCCCTCTCCAATTTTTCTACAAAAATAGCACAAGTTCGCGTCCTGCACAGCGCGTTCTGACAAAAAGCCGACTTACATTAACCATGGCCGTGTCACAATCATTCATTGACGTTTTTGCATCGAACTTAACCAACATACTTACTAGGACTATTAAAACTTAAATATGCATCCCTACGAACTGTGTGTTGTGGATATTTGTCTCCTTACTTACTCTTCATAATGCGTCCATTTTAGTGCAATTTGGCGTAATCCCCTTATATATTTATTCCTCAAATTTTCCTTTGAATAAAATATTTTAATTATCATTAAATAACTGTTTTTAAGGGAGGGTATTACATGAGAGGTAGGGGTTAATTGGCAACCCTCATGGTCGTCGTGATCATCATGGTCAAGGGGGTAGCCCTCCGGATCCCCATAACCATATTGTTAGTGACCCTCTTGGTCGTTGGCATTCATATAATCTCGGTTGGGTGAGTGAGACATCTCAGGAATTTATCTAGTGACAAAGAAGTCATACCGATTGCCAAAGACAGAGACAATTGTAGGCTGTAATTTCTTTTAATGTTAGTATTGAATGCACACAAGCTAAATTAAGAGAAGTATTCAAGGAGAAAGATAAAAAAAACACATAACATAAGATATACGTGGTTCGACAATGTGCTTACATCCACGGGGTGTAGGGTTTTTTCTTTTATTAACTCTGAGAACTGGTCAGCAGAGTTATAGTACCGCTCGATGATACAATATCATATGCCCCTCTCAATGAGGGGTGGGTTTACATTTATAGAGAGGCTTAGGAGAGTCCTAAGGTCTCTTAACAGTTATCCATAAAAGTTCAGACATATCCCTTATCATTTTGAACCGTTCCAAGTGATGGAAATATGGAAGTCTTCCTCAACTTGGACTCTTCATTAATTTTAGGAGCACATGGGCTATATCACCTGTCTTGAGCACGAGCCCATATAAATCTGGACCCCACATTAGGTATTTAACCATTATGACAAATTTAAACTTTCAACCCATAATATTCATATGTTCATACTTGAATAATTAAATTAAAGGTCCATCACTAAATCGACCTGAGATCCCCCAAAACAACCAAATATAGCATATGGCAAAATGCTCAGGAACTAAGAGTGTCGATCAATGGCTACAGGTTTTTGAAAAATTCCCTAGTTACGGGATTCATTTTCTCCAAGTCCAATTTCTCTCTCAAAAATACCATTAATTACTTGAAAAGCTTCATCTAATCCCCAACAAATATCCCAATAATAAATCCAGTTCAAATAATTGATTCGAACCTAAATCCCCGTCAAGATTCCATGGAAAATTCAGATTTACTCCAAGAACCCTAGTTTGATCAATTCTTCAATTAACCTAGAATTTTCATGGATTGATTCAATTAATCAGATGGCTTGTAGAGGATTTAGAATATAAAACAAGTTTCAATCATTCTCTAATAATTTCAATCTGAATTCATGAGGAATTCAATCAATATAAGATAGAAATTGACATGCTTAATATCTTGATTAGGTTAATTATGAAATTAACTATTTAATAAGAAAATTCAAATTAAGACATGATTAAATCTATATTTTAATGAATAGACATAATCCAACACAATGCAACTATAATCTGATTCTAAATAAACTTGCCTCAATCAAGTTTGTGGAGAAAACTATGCTATGATTATTATAACTCCTCATTAAAACTCTATAATTTCAAAATATCACTTGAGCCCCAAATGGGCCTCATTTAAAAGAGTCCCAAACACTCCTAATGACTTAAAACAATACACAAATCCTATATTAACCCAATAGGCCTAAAACCCATCATTTTAAGACAAAAATAGATATTCCACGCGTCCCAAATATTTCCAACAACATGACCTCATCAATTATTAATCTAACTCAGAAATTTTATTAAATAAGTCGGTACGAGTCTGAAAGTCATTTATCAATTATTTATTAATTTGATGCGACATGGCATTATAAGGAAATACTTCATGATCAGTGAGACCCGGCACCAATGGGATAATCCAAATAAGGAAACCCTCGATACCAAATTCCTGACCATTTTATAGTCGCCCATAATACACAATCAGGTTAAAATAATTAATTAATATTTTACCACGTATTCGGTCCGATTTCATATTTATTTATATAACACGTAAATTTTTAAATAGTGACATCACACGTCACACAAGCATGAAAATAATATCAATTAATTTTTAATGCATAAAAATACGACTTATTTTTATAAACACTAGATACCACAATATCACATCTCCATTTGTATAAATCTGTATAAGATCACATTTATATTCTAGAATAACCTCATCTTGATTTCCCACGTTTAGGCAATGGAAGGATTAGAATTAGTGAAAACGATTGCAAAAAAATGAAAAAATAAAGATGAGGGTATTCTGGAATAAGATGAGGATCCAAATAAAATGGACAGAGTTCCCTTAAGATACATCTTTGATAAAAGTGTGGATAAATGAAAAAGAAAATCCATTACTCTCTTTAATATTCCTCAAATAAAGCAGAGAGCAAGATAGTGAGAAAGAAAGGGCAAGCGGTCTTTTTATGTTAGAGAATACTTTCCAGCCTTGCTCGGTTCAACCATTCGATGACCAACACTTGCCATTGAGAAACCAATTATAGTGTTTTATGCATCAGGGTACCATAATTGAATGGCAATAGAATGCCCCGATATGAGAAAGCCCTTTCGAGTTTGGTAGATCAATAACCCATAAGGATCCACTAGTTACTTAGGATTGATCTTTAGCTTAACCCAGAAAGGCATTTTTCAAAATAATTCATGCGGGAGAGGGGATGGATCAACAACTTTTGAATACGCCATTAGATGATGGATAAGTCCTCTAGTGGTTATTTCTCAGCTTAATCCAATAGTAGTACAGATATAATTTTCAATTCCATCTTGTAGGATTAAGTTACTAAAAGGTTTCTCATTAAATTGATGCTTGTAAATTACAATCAAATACTCTAACTCATAACTTTATCAATATGCATGAATAATCTTAATATAAGTTCTAAGTAATTTCATGGGGTAACATGTAACAAGTCCCATTGACTTATTTAATGATACAGGAGATTATTAATGGTGTGAAAGGTCCTATTTTGCAACTCAACGCATTAAAATGACCAATATACCCAGAAAATATCTTTAAGAGATGACTACCTTATTTTTCACAGAATAAAACATATGAATTCTTTCAAAGTTCAGAACATCAAATCTACAAATCCAAAAATTCACAAAATTTATATATTTGGAATCTACTCGTCAAAGTCTATTAAAAAACACCCATATTCGATATTTTTGATGAAAAAATCAAAACCGATAAATTTACTGTTTCTGTAAAACCTCAATTTTTTTCTGGCAAAAACTCCACTTTATTCGGTAAAAAATATTCTTCTCCAGCTCCTGCAATGGTGTTTCTACCACGGACCAAAAAATAAAATAAATAAAGGAAGAGAGAAACACTCCGGTGAGCATATCTCGTAGCCTTCGACGAGCTTCTCCAGCAGAATATTCCGATAAATTTTTGGTGGGGTGGGGGTGGGGGGGCTTGCCAGAGAGAGAGAGAGAGAAAGTGTGTACGTTGTTATGTGTTTACATTTAGAGAGAGTAAGTGGGTTTAAAATGGGTATATTTTAGGGGTACATTTGTTTAACTGCATGTGCTCTACAGTGAGTGCATTAAAGAAAAATCAATGGGATTTTATGCATCTTTGACCCAATAAATGGGACTAGCCCATAATAATGCCTAATTTCATTCACAAAAAATAAGGTCCAAAGTTTATATTCATTTTTCGAGTAATATAAATTTCATAAATATAAATTCCTATCAATACTAATAAATTCTCAATTAAAAGACTCCCAATTATATATCCAATTAATTAACAACGTCAATTATCATGAATTTACTCAAATAAATTTACATTGGTATAAATATGTATAAGATCACATCTATATTCCAAAATACCTTCATCTTTATTTTTCCCACGTTTAGGCAATGAAAGGGCTGGAATTAGCGAGAAATATTGCCTAAACATGGAAAAAATCAAGATAAAGGTATTCTGGAATAAGAACGGGACTCAAATAAAATGAATAAAATTCCCGTAAGATACGTGTTCGATCAAGTGTGGATAAAGGAAAAAGGAAATCCATTGTCATTGCCATTACTCAGCTGAAGGATAAGAGTATGGTAGTGAGATAGAATGGGAAGAATGCCTTTTTATATTGGAGGACACTTTCCATCCTTAATCGCTTCAACTATTCAATGATTGACACTTGCCATTGAAAAACCAATTATAGTGCTTTATGCATCAGGGTACTGCAATTTAACGTCAATTGAAATACCTCGATATGAGAAATCCCTTTCGAGTTTAGTAGATCAATAACCCACAAAGATCCATTAGTTGGTTTGGATTGATCTTTAGCCCAACTCAGAAAGGCGTTTTTCAAAATACTTGGTGCAAGGGAGGGAATGGATCAACAACTTTTGAATCCACCATTAGATGATGGAAAAGTCCTTTAACGGTTATTTCTCACCTTAATTCGATAGTATTACACATATAATTTTGAATTCCATCCCGTATGATTAAGTTACTAAAAGTTTACTTATTAAATTAAGTCATATAAATTACTATCAATACTCTAACTCATAACTTTATCAACGTGTATGGATAATCTTAATATAAGTTCTAAGCATTTTCATTCACAAAACATAAGGTCCAAAGTCTATATTCATTTTCCAAGTAATATGGATTTCATAAATATAAATTCCAATCAATATTAGCAAATTCTCAATTAAGAGACTCATAATACTATATTCAATTGATCAACAACTCCCACTTATTATGAATTTACCCAAATAAGTTTATAATTACCACGTGTTCCCTAAATTCCCAATTATCATGAAACTTCAAATTAAAGCTACAAATTATCATATGTTTCACCAATTTTAAAAATTAATCTAATAATTATATTTAAATAGCCGTAGTTATTATTCAAATTTAAAGCATATACACGCCAATGATATCTTTATTTAAGTGTTATCTACAATCACACCAAAGGAGGGAAGGTAATTCACTTGCCTATAATTTTGAATTCCCATAATTCTAAATAATTACCTAGATCGCCTTGATCCCATTTCTCTAATTTGTTACCCAAAATAGGCTTTTGTGATAGAGGTGTAGAGATATCAAGTTAGGGTTCAAAGGGCTATTTTGTAGGGCTTTGAGGCTATTGATACGTGTTTAATGCTAAAATAACATGTAAAACACCGTTGTTGTGTGTAAAAATTACTCTCCTATATGGACTAATGAAAAGTAGAAACAGGTTCTCCTACATGCCCATTCCGTTGTCTTGATCCGCATAAGAGACACCTAGTCGGTTGGAATGCCGACCAACTCCTAGAATATGAATCATCGGGAATAACGAAGGTTGCTCGGATGGAATAGCAACCAACACTGAATGTCAATAGTCTCATTTATTGTATAAAGATGTAAATGCGTGGAGATATAAATGCATTCCATCTCTAGAGTTCTGGACCACTATAAATACATAATCTCCTTATCTCTAGGGGACGATCTAATCAAGTACAAGCACACCATATTGAGCTATTGTAACCACCAGAAATAATAATAACAGTGGATGTAGGCTTTTCTTATAGCTAAACCACTTTAAAAACCTTGTCTCTTATGTGTTTGTTTAGCTTGCTTATATTTATTTATCTGTGATTATAAATCTGGACCCAATCCAATTTGGGACATCAACAATCGTTATGCCAATATATAAGATTATAGGGTTACGGGGAAATTAGGGCCCTCGTTTTAATGAGGTACCCCATTAAAATGAGGCCTCATACGTATAAGAACATGATAAATTACATTCCTTTTTAATTTTTCATTTCCAACTCCATCCAGCTCACTCCAACAATTATCACGTTTTTAACATCGCTAACTCTCTTAGCTTGCCAACTAAACTACACTATGTGACCAAAATTTCCTTAAAGTTTTAACCCTAAACAAATTATTAACTTAACTAAGACCAATTCAATTTAACTTAGCCTAATTCATATTAACTTATCCCAATCTCATTTAATCCCCATTTCCAAAATAATTCTTAAATTTTATAATTCTCTTAATCCAATAATTCAATCCAAAAGTATAAAAATAAATCTAATTAGCCTAATTAATTCATTACCTAAAATATTTTCCCAAATAAACAATTATACCTAAATTAAGGTGTGAGTGAAAATAACCACAATTAATGAATCTAACAATTGAAACCAAACAAAGAATGAATCAATCTCACACCAAAAAAGGATTTTACGTGTTCTGACAACTGTCTACGTCCATGGGGGTGTTTTATCTCTTTTATTAATTCTTTATAATTCGTAAAAAAAATTACATGCCTCTTTACCCGAGGTAAGGAATCTATTTATAGCGATAGAAGTGAGTGAGTTATGTTTAACTTCTCCCAGTTGTTAATTGGCTCGCTTCCTTATATATGTTATTCTCCTCTAAGATTATAGATAACAAGATTGAACTCTCCATATT
Organism: Sambucus nigra; assembly: GCA_949130495.1. Classification (NCBI taxonomy): domain Eukaryota; kingdom Viridiplantae; phylum Streptophyta; class Magnoliopsida; order Dipsacales; family Adoxaceae; genus Sambucus; species Sambucus nigra. Next base: position 667,452,600 of record OX422215.1, on the reverse strand, counting down.
TATCCCTCATGACATTAATCTTGACTTAATCCATTTGTTTCTTGCTTCCAGATTGGGCCCACTTAGCCCGCGGTGGTTTGGGCCGTTACGGTTTGCACCACACAATTGCTTCTAAAACTCTTTGGCATAAATGGGCTAGAGAGTTTTGTACATTTTCTTGGACCAAATGGTTGGTTAGCTTATTATAATTTAATGTCGGGTTTCTACGGGGGCATGCTTCATAATTAATCGAAAACTATGAGGGGTACGCTGGACCAAAGTTTATAAATGAATCGCCAGTTACATTGATGATCTTGTACTTTGTTCCATATGATTATACTCTTAGGATTTTACTCTATGTTTAATAAAAAAAAAAAGCACCGTCATTTGCGCACTTGCCATAATTTAAAAAAGAACATTTGGAGCATCTTACTTCACACCTCTCCTGTAAGTTCTCTTTATCTCTATCTATTTTCTTTACGACTGGCCTAAAATTTGTATGTTCTCCTGAGCATTTCTATTTTTGTTGAGTTGTCCTATTTTCTCCTTTTACGAAATAGTTTATTCTGTTAGTGAGAGGACTGGGGGAGAGTTTAGGAAGATAAACTTGATTCCTTATTGGGGTAACATTTGAGTGTGCCCGGTACCCGAAAACTGTACTGTTGTTGAGGGTGGTCATTAGATTCATACCCTCTTAGTGGATGAGGGGAATATTATTTCCCCCAAATCAACTGTTCTTGGAGTTTTGTGAGTTTTTTTAGGAGATTCCCGCCCAATGTGCTCTAAATACATTGCGGATTGTCAACAGAGTCCATAGAATTAATGAGTTATCTGGGAACAAAATAGGGATTCTGGAGATCAGATAATATTATTTATGCCCCCACATAACATATGGGGTTTTATATTTATAGGCGATGAAGGATGACAGGGTATTAGTTGTCAACCTTCCTGATTCAAATAAGGTTTATTAGAATCAAGATTTCATCGCCATGAATTGGCAATATCCACCTCTTCCTGAGGGCGAGCACTATCGCGGGTTTCTATACCCTGAGAGGGGAAGTGACATAGGTTAACTTTTATTTTTCTTACTCTGAGCTTTATTTAATTATATCGCTATTGATGACTTTTTCTTTCTTTTAACCAGCTCGATCAAAGAAGAAAAAGCCCTCTCCTTCTCACTTCAATAGGGAGGAACTCATCAAAGTCTAGAATCTGAGAAGGCCGTTGGTTATACATAACTCCAGGAAAGTCCACCAGGGGATGTCAGTGGCAAAAAATCCTTTATTAGCCCTTGGTCTATTAAAAGAGGAGTGCTCGTGCTTAACCGCGAGCAATTTGGCAAGTTGACTCACGATCATATTTCTACCTATGTTGCTCAGGCATTGTCATTGGTAAATTATATTTTCTTTTATCCTATTTTAATAGTTGATATTTTCAATTCTAACATAATTCTTTTCCTTCTCTTTACAGTTTGTGGCTGATTTTATCGCCATTTTAGAGAACCTCTCCAAGAAACCCAAGGTGGATGATCTCACCGTCGCCATAAAGAACTCTGAATCTACTTTTCCCGTTACTCAAAGGCCTATAAGGCTGAGAATTCATCCACCAGCTTGGCGATGACTAGCCTAAATGATGAGCTTGCTCAAATTCGGGTTGACTTTAACAAGTTGAAGACTGATCATGACCAGGTGGTTATTGAGAGTGATTGATTGAAGGAGGATCAAGCGAAAGCTCTGAATGTTGCCAAGGACACAGGTTATGATAACATCTACAGTGAGGCCTTTGTCGATGCCAAACTTTAGCTTAATTTTATCAAAAATTTCAACTTCAAAAAGGGTTGGGATGCTGCCTTAACGAAAGATAATATTCCAGCCGAATTTGAACTTTTCGATGAGCATGATCCAGGTTCCTTCTTAGAAGAGGCTGCCGACTAATGATCTTATGGGGCTAATTAGAGCAAAGTTCCAGAAGTGCTAAAGTAGTTGAAAGAAAATGAGGCCCAAAGCTAGATAGGAATAGTTAGCTTGGGAATCCTTGTATTTTCTTTTTCTTTTGGTTGTTTGTAAAGTCCTAACCCCAACTGGTTATAATGAAATATTTTGTCGAAGTTTTATTTTGTCTCTTATTATTGCTAAGTAATTTTCTTTTATTCTTGTAGCTTGGTCATGTATTTGTAGGGTTTACTTCTTTTACTGGTGACCTAGACTCCATCCTTGATTAGGGAGCTAGTATTCAAGCTCATTGTTCTTTCTCTTTTACTCGAAAAGCTCTTAAGAAAAGGACCAAGGCCTACAAATAATAATCTATCTTGGTCATCAAGTTAAAAGATAACATCAAATACCTTGATGATATCTGTGCACTCATCCAAAATGAGATTAATCCTTTGAGAAGGCATCTCGCTAAAGCCAAGGACATATGTGACTTTAGCGCTCTTCAACAGACTGAGAATGATTCTATTAAGAAGAATCTTGATGAGGAAAAGTAAAACCTAAAGTGGGAAGGAGTTATGAAGATAAGATTAAGTCGTAACATAATCAAGCTTTGCTAGCTCTTCAAAATGGGTCCTCGCGTGGCGTGGGCTACTGGTTATGATGAAGGGTGGATGAATTCCCCCATTAAGCTAGATAAGACAAAACAACTGGACTATAAGCATGGCTGGTTGAATGCCTTGGGGGTCCTAAAAGTCCCAAAGGACTTTAAACTTTGGTACTCGTACTAAGTTGATTATCCGACGTATCTCCACCCTCTATTTGGAAGCCAAGAGAGTTGTGTTCCTCTAGATGTCGTTCTTCTTCAGGTGGTCAAGAATTATTTATTATCTCATGAGAGCGATAATGAATTCTGATCAAATCCTAATAATGGCTGAAGGGCGGATGTTGTTAAGGTGATTGCTCACCAAGGGAAATAATTGCATTATTTTATTCTTTTAATACTGTAAATAATTTTTAATGTGTATTATAAATTTATATAACAACATGGTATTAGTATAATTCAATATTTTGCATTTTTCCATTTCGTTATGCCAAGCATGTGTTTATCGTCTTGTCTTACCTTTTAGGTCGTGTCGTCACACTACCTTAGGCGTAGAGCAGACTTTGGTAAAAATGCACCTAATTTTTGGGTCATCCATCCATTCAGGATTTTTATTCGACCAAGGTCAGCTTCACTTAGTTCCTAGAGATCCCCTGTAGGTATTTTGCTTGTCTAGGTAATTCGTGAGGTTTTTGTGTAATTCATGACGAGGACCGTGAAACTTCGAGTTTTGATCATAATTAAACTAAGGTGATGGTGATCAATGTTTGATCATTAACAAAAGTGTAGGCCTGTCACTTTGGAAGAATGTTAAATTGTTAAATTAACCATTCGGGATTATACTTTATTAGAAAAACTAAAACAAACTACGAGCAACGTAAGTTTTGGAATTGAAATTGTGAAAACTAACTATAGAGGGTTGTTTTGGATTGCTCACTATATATGGGCGAGGGACACCTCCAGCCCTCCTGCAATGAGATTTTCAGGAGGGACCCCTATAGCCCTCCTGCAATGAGATTTGTAGGAGGGACCCCTCCAGCCCTCGTGTAAAGAAGTTTCAAAGATATTTTTGAGAAGGAACCCTTCCAAGGCCTCCTTTAAGTTCAAAAGATAGTTTGGGAGAGGGACCCCTCTAGCCCTCCTGCAATGAGATTTGTAGGAGGGACCCCTCTAGCCCTCTTGCAAAGAAGTTTTAAAGATATTTTTTAGAAAGAACCCCTCCAAGACCTCCTTCAAGTTAAGAAGATAGTTTGGGCGATGGACCCCTCAAGCCCTCCTGTAATGAGATTTGGGCGAAGGACCCCTCCAGCCCTCCTACAATGAGATTTGGGCGAGGGACTCCTCTAGCCCATGTATAATAAGATTTGCAGGAGGGACCCCTACATCCCTCCTGCAAAGAGATTTCAAAGATATTTTTGAGAAGGAACTCCTCCAAGACCTCCTTCAAGTTCAAAAGATAGTTCGGGTGAGGGACCTCTTTCCGCCAAAATAAAACCAGTTAAAATGGTACATGGGTAGGGGAGTCCACAAACAAGGACCCCTCTTCCAAGACCATCTAAAGAAAGGAAAGCCTAGTGAGGAAGACCGCAATGAAGGACTCCTCTAGAAAATGTTCAAATAGTATTTATTTTGGAGTGGAAGGATCCAAGAAGTGACTCTCTGAACAGAATAGGCCAGGATGAAGGGATCGAGCATGAATAGTCCTTCATCATGAAAAATAAGTTATTTTACACAATAAAAGTGTTAACACTTACTTTTTGTACAGGTGGCCTAGTTGAGCAGGCAGAGCTCAAATAGGCCAGTTGGGACCTCTTGGGAGTTTTAGCTTGGAGGCTGACGAACAAGGTTTGTTGAGAAAGCTCAACCACTTATCACTTTAGGATTGATGGAATACTAATAGAAAGACCATATAGTTTAGTCCTCACACAGTTCACACCCAGTCATAACTGAAATGAGCAACCAAGAGGTTTTTCACCAGAAATGAACTTTCTTTATAAACATAATTTTTAGAGAAGGGGGTCCCCAAGAACACCCCCTCCCCCTCAAGAGAAATGGTTTTAGAGGAGATGGTCCTCGAGGCCTCCCCTCTCAAGTTATACTGTTACTCTGTCAAAATCACACCAGAACCTTCTAGTATTCTTTCCCTGCTCTATCTCTAGTACTAAGTGCTTTGTTTTTTCACTCTACACTGACAGCCATCACTCTCAACAGTTTCTCTTGAGAAAATTTACTATTCTCGTTGTGAAGTTCATCTTCTTGCAGGGAGTGAGTTCTAGCTCGGGTTCCATTTTTACCAAAAGGAAAAGGTTTTACGAGAAGCTGCTCCAGAAGTTCTTGAGAACCTTGAAGGCAGAGTTCATTGAACTGGGTCACGCCTCACTCGATTCATCATCTTACCAGACCCCAGTCACACTACCCTCTTACACTAACTAAGTTAGATATAACTTAAGATAGAAATTAAAAAATAGAAAATTTTAAACCAAGGATGACGATCAAGGGCCATGTGTTGGCATATTTCATTATCGAATTTACGGGAGAAGAGGAACCCAATGACTAAGATGTAGCCAATCAGTTGCAAAGTAGGGAGATCGTCTAGTCCAAAAAGTGAACACTTTGCATGGATGGGGCATCCAACGCTAAGGGGCCAGGAGTAAGAATTGTGCTTATTTCCTTGGAGAATGCCATGATCGAGTAGGGGATCAGACTTGGATTTGAAGCTTCCAACAACGAGGCTGAGTACAAATCCCTCATCACTAGACTACATAAGCTTACTCACTAGGGGGAAAGCCATCTAGATATATACTAAAATTAAAAGCTAGTATCTAATCAAGTCACAGGAGATGATTTATGGGCTTAATTATCATGTGACTTAAATTATGTGCTATTGTTTAATTTCTAGCTTAAGTTACATGATAATCAAGTTTAGGTCCTCAAGTTGGAGGACGCAAGTGCCACTGACTTCTGGAAGATTTAAAATCTCGAGGAGGCAAAGCAGTTAATTATGTGGATTGAGGTTCAAAGGGCAAGAAGGGAGGCACTGGATCTAAGAACAATAGCCTAGGTAACAAAAGAAAGTTCGGAGAGGATTCCCCACCCTCCCTGTCGTGCAGTATAACGGAAGCAATGGATTATTATCGTACATTGATACGAGAGGGGGTAGCTGGTCCCCTCACTTGAATGGGGAATCCCAACAGTAGTTGGCAAAGCCAATCTTAAGTATTGTGAGTTGCATCAGAAGGTGCAATACTCCACTAAGGACTGCTACTATCTGAGGAGAATCATTGGCGAGCAGGTGGCCAATGGTATGTTATAAATATTATCGGTGGATGTTAACGAGAACCTATTGCAAGCACCTCACTTCGGTACTGCCAATATGGTAGTAGCGTATGATGAAGAAGCAGCTCAAGATCTGATAGAGTGGGAAGGTAGGGACAAAATATGCGAAGAGCTAGAGGGGCTAGCCCTCGACAGTAAATAGAGAACCGAGCAGGATAGGAGGCACGAAGAGTGATTCTTCATTCCTGACCAAAAAGAGCTTGGAGGCGGGGAGGTTGAGCAAGTGAACCCCCATAAGGTGAATTGGATGACATCCTTGCTCTGGATGAGGGGGGAAATCCAAAAATGAATATGTTTGTAATGCCTAAACATATGAAGTGGACTTAGACTCTGAATGTGAAGCCATTGCAAGGAGTCCTAAGTTCAAATGGTTCTTCGACGAGATTGGGGTAAAGTATGACACCACAATAAGTAGTGCAGCAATGCGGAGACCCCTCACTGAATTAGCAGGGATCAATTAGGAGGTTGATCAAAAGATACATTTCTGAAGTGGTCTTTTCTGAGGTTAACAGGCAGGTGCCTTACTTCCACAACCGCCTGCTGTATGTTACAACTACGATTAATGGAGTGTCATTCCCCAAAGTATTAATGGATAGAGGAACATCTATTAATATTATGACAATCAGTACATTGTATGAGACGGGGATTAATCAAGAGAAGATAGTGCATGTACCATTTGTGATTTTAGGATTTGATAATTCTGGAATGCAATCTCTCGAATATGTGAACGTAGGAATCAAGTTGGGGAATTTCACTTCCCACATCAAGTTCCATGTCATCATTGTTAATACCAACTACCAACTGCTCATTGGGAGGGTATGGATGCATACCCATGGCATAGTACCCTCCAGCTACCATCAGTGTGCAAAGGCCAATATCTGAGGAACAGAGATCATAATCAAAGCAATACATGAGCCCTTTTTCGTTAAGGAGGCCCATCAGGTCGATGCAGCATTCTACACGGAACTAGACGAGGAAAGAAATAATTCTACAAGAAATCTAGAAGAGAAGCAAGTGGTTATAGGAGGTTCCCAGCTAACGAAATCTATCCATGATCGTTTGGGGGGAGGGTGATCCCCCACATGTCAAAAGGCAAGAGAAATATGGAGGAGGTGGTCAAACCTCCGCGAACTTGCAAAAAAGTGGTCATACTCGATGAAAAAGTTATTTACCGTTTATAACGGTCTGCGCGGGCAGTGTTCTGGGATGAGATCACCGAACCGGCACTAGAGTGTTTTGTTATGGATGAATCCCATATCATTTAGCATATTGAGGAACCAGAAGAAGCTCTAGAGTGCATGCAGGATGGACCTAGGGAGCAGCTGCAAGAGTTAGTGGAGATCAACATGGGGGTAGAAAAGGGGGTGAAAGTAAACCCATTTTAATCTCCAAGAATCTGAATCCAAAATGGAAGGAAGAGCTCATTGGCCTACTCAAAGAGTTCACCGACATGTTTTTATGGAAATACATGGAGATGCCAGGAATAAATCCATAGGTGAGATCTCACAGATTGAATGTTCTTCCCAATTCTCTTCCAGTCAGGCAAGAAACACGCACATACAAAGCTGACCTCGACCTGAAGATAAAAGAAAAAGTAGAGAAGTTATTGGCAGTGGGGTTCATCAAGCTTATTCTGCATCTTATGTGACTCTCCAGCATAATACCGCTGGCAACGAATCAGGCATGTCCCAAGGACGAATTTCCTCTACCCAGCATAGATAACTTAGTTAACGCTATCGCAGGCCATGAGATGAATAGTTTAATGGATGGGTACATCGGCTACAATCAAATTAAGATGGATCTAACGGACGTCGAGAAGAATTCCTTCCGCACGCCATTAGGAAACTTTCACTACACAGTCATGCCATTCGAATTAAAAAATGTCAGGGCCACATACCAAAAGACCATGATGGTAATATTTCATGATCTATTTCATGGTATAGTAGAATTTTATGTGTACGATCTAGTGGTGAAGTCCAAGAAAGAAAGCAAGTACATACAGGACCTCACGAGAGTCTTTGAGAGATACTGCAGGTCCAAGATGCGGATAAACGCCTCAAAGTGTGCCTTCAGGGTCATTGCAGGAAAGTTTTTGGGGTTTATTGTGAATAGACAAGGGGTTCAAGTAGATGCAGATAAGATGAAAGCCAAAATGATGATGCCACCCCCGAAGAGTCAGAGGCAGCTCAAGAGCTTCTTAGGAAAGGTATCCTACCTGAGACACTAGTTGAGGTGACTCACCCATTTACACCCCTACTGAAAGAAAAAGCCAAGTGGACCTGGGGGGAGGAATAGAAGAAAACCTTTTACAAGATTAAAGAATTTTTAGTCTCTCCATGCACGATGATCCTGCCGAAGGCTGGGGCACCGCTGCTGCTCTACCTCACCTCAACGAAAAGGTCTATAAGGGCACTGTTGGACCAAAAGAAGGAAGGAATAGAGAATTCGGTGTACTACTTGTCAAGGGTAATCTCAGGAACCTAATCTAGATACATCAAAGTAGAGAGACACTGTCTTGCCCTAGTATTTGTGGCTCAAAAGTTAAGACACTACCTGCTAGCCTTTACAGTTCATATAGTCACCAAGTGTGACCCTATTAAGTACCTCCTAGCAACGACGATACTTATAGGATGAGCAGCAAGATGGTTCTTAATTTTATCGGAGTATGATCTAAAGTGCATAATGCCCAAAGCCATCAAAAGTCAAGTGGTAACAGATTTGTTGGCCCATTTCCCAAGTGGTAATTTTGAGCCCCCTAGTGAAGAGTTACTCGGGGCATGGCAGAAGAGATGTAAAAGTTAAAAATGGAGTTTGATGGCTCTAGTGCCCAAAGAACATGAAGCGCGGGCATTATACTCTTGAACAACAAGGAGAATATCACCCTCTCTTTCAAGTTGGACTTCAAATGCTCAAACAATGAGGCTGAGTATGAAGCCCTCATTTTGGGTATATTGGAGGCACTCTGAAGGGGTGTTAGAGTATTGTGCATATGGGGGGGGGGGGGACTCTAACATGGTGGTGAAACTGGTTAATGGGGAGTTCACTCTCAAACATGCTAACTTGGCACCATACAAATACATCATCCAGAGGCTGCTGGGACAATTCCTGGAAATGACCGTTAAGTGTCATGCTCGAATAATAAATAGGCATCCTGACGCACTAGCAACAAACAATAGCCCAAAAGTTAAACCTGGATGAGATAGAAGAAATCATCACAATGAAGCGGAGAACAATGACCACCACAATGAAGTCTTTGTTTCCAAGTAATGAGTCGAAAGATTGGAGGCACCTAGTTGTAAAGCAACTAGAGACAATAGAGGGGAGACAATAGAGGGGACAATGAAGAAGTTAGAATTGGATAACTACCACCTGCTGCAGGTAACACTTTATTTCAAGAGCCCTGAAGGGTTCTTAGAAAGGTGTGTTGGAGAATAAGAAGCTAAAGAGAGGTTGACAGAGATGCACAAAAATCATCGCGGGGATACTGATATCCTTCTTTATCGTCGGTAGGAGTGAGGGGATTACTATTGGTCCACTATGAGTGCAGAGGTTGTTCGTCTATAACAAGGTTGTTTAAAGTTAGAAACCCATTTTGATCAGCCATCAGAAGCCAATTTTGTGGAGGCCTTCGAAGATTGGAGGCAACCTTACATAACATATCTGAAAAACGGTGAGTTGACCATGGAGAGAGCGAATGAAATTTATCTCTGGAAGAAGGTAGCCCATTTTTACTTAGTAAAAGGAGGGATCTACAGGAAAGACTACAATGAGAAGGTACCGAAGTGCATAGCTAAGGAAGACACAAGGAGAGTGTTGAAGAAAGCTCATGAGCCCTCTCACATGGAAGGTGCCAAACTATATGATCAGCTGATAATGATGGGGTATTACTAGCTAACCATGGAGGTTGACTCCATCGGTTATATGAAAAAGTGAAGAGCTTGCCAAGTAAATGGCAACATGATGCATGCCCTTATGTCATCTTGCAAAGCCTAGCAACTCCCTACCCCTTTCACGCATGGGCATTCGATCTGGTGGGAAAGATCAACCTAGCCAGTCATGGCAAAGCTTTCATCATTATCGATATGGAATTGTATACCAAATGGGTAAAGGCCATTCCTCTAAGGAGGGTTACTTCCCGAGTGGTAACCCAGCTTATCATGCAGTATATCATATTAAGGTTTAGTATACCTAAGGTGATTCTAACAAACAACGGGAAATAATTCGCATGCAAGGAGATGGCACTTCTCCGCTACACCAAAAATAGGAATCTAGCACGGTTTAAAACTGTGCTAGATCAAATCTGGCATGGTTTTGAACTGTGTCAGAATCAGGTGTTCCAAAATGGCCATTTTTTCTGGCACGGTTTAAAAGTGTGCCAGATTTGACCAAACAGGAACATTTCTGGCACACTTTTAAACCGTGCCAGAATGTGATATTTCTGGCACAGTTTTGAACTGTGCTAGATTGAGCACATTTTGATAAACTTTTGGCACAGTTCAAAACTATGCCAAACTTTACTACACTTTTGGCACGGTTTTGAACTGTGCCAATTTTTTGGATAAAAGAAAAAAAATTAATTATTTCAAAACAAGAAAATTCACAAATTGCAAATCTTGCACGTTGTTGATAAACTAATGTACATACAAACTTCAAAATATTACAAGTCTTTAGTAGTTCACAGACCAAAAAAAAATTGGGCAGAATTTCCTTTATTTTTTGGACATTCTAAAACCTGCTAACATAAAACCTGTGTAATATAACGCCCGCACGGCCACAAAATATAACAATAAACTAACAAAAGCCTGCACGACCATAAACACAAAAAAATATAATCATGAGTATTAACGACATTAAATAAATAAACCCCTTGTTGTAAACCATTGACTTCTCTGTATGTTCCCCATGAATAAATGCTAACGATAAAATGTTATCCTGCAAAAAAAATAGGATACAAAAAAGATACGACATTAGTAACCAAGTAATTTATTAAAAAAAAATCTTACTCAAGCTAAAAAAATTACATATAGGATTTACAATTATTATTATATTCTAAAATTGAAAATCTTACGCAAGTTATGACTACCTGATCAGTTCCTACGAGTTACATTGGTCACGTGTGAGGTGTTAGTGCTTCTTACGGGATCGTTTGGGGGCTGGTTTGGGTTTTCACCCTTCAATGGCTTGTTTCTAAGCCTAATCCATATACTATCAAATTATCATCATATTCTCAAACCGAGAGGACCGTGATTACGCGATCAATTCTTACGAGATACATTGGTCCCGTGCGAGGTGTTCGTGCCTCTTACGGAACTGTTTGGTGGCTGGTTTGGGTTTTCACCCTCAAACGGCTTGTTTTTAAGCCTAATCTAGACATTTTCAAATCGTCATATTCTCAAACTGGAAGACTCGTGACTACGCGATCAGTTCCTACAAGTTACATTGGTCCCGTGCGAGGTGTTCGTGCTTGTTACGGGGCCGTTTGGCGGCTAGTTTGGATTTTCACCCTCAAACGGCTTGTTTTTAAGCCTCATCTAGATATTTCCAAATTATCATCATATTCTCAAACCGGGAGACCCGGGACTACGCAGTCAGTTCCTACAAGTTACATTGGTCCCGTGCGAGTTGTTCGTACCTCTTACGGGGCCGTTTGGCTGCTGGTTTGGGTTTTCACCCTCAAACAACTTGTTCTTAAGCCTAATCTAGACATTTCCAAATTATCATCATATTCTCAAATCGGGAGACCCACGACTACGCGGTCAGTTCCTATAAATTATATTCGTCTTGCGCGAGGTGTTCGTGCCTCTTACGGGACCGCTTGGTGGCTGGTTTGGGTTTTCACCCTCAAACGGCTTGTTTTTAAGCCTAATCTATACATTTCTAAATTATCATCATATTCCCAAATCGAGAATCCTGCGACTACGCGGTCAATTCCTAGAAGTTACATTGATCCCGTGCAAGGTGTTAGAGCCTCTTACGGGGCCGTTTGGCGATTGGTTTGAGTTTTCACCCTCAAACGGCTTATTTTTAAGCCTAATCTAGATATTTCTAAATTATCATCATATTCTCAAATCGGGAGACCCGTGACTACACAGTCAGTTCCTATAAGTTACATTGGTCCCGTGGGAGGTGTTCGTGCCTCTTACGGGGCCGTTTGGTGACTAGTTTGGGTTTTCACCCTCAAACGACTTATTTTTAAGCCTAATCTAGATATTTCTAAATTATCGTCATATTCTCAAACCGGGAGACCCGTGACTACGCGGTCAGTTCCTAGAAGTTACATTGATCCCGTGCAAGGTGTTGGAGCCTCTTACGGGGCCGTTTGACGATTGGTTTTCACCCTCAAACGGCTTATTTTTAAGCCTAATCTAGATATTTTCAAATTATCATCATATTTTCAAACCGAGAGACCTTTGACTACACAGTCAGTTCCTATAAGTTACATTGGTCCCGTGGGAGGTGTTCGTGCCTCTTACGGGGCCATTTGGGGACTGGTTTGGGTTTTCACCCTCAAACGGCTTGTTTTTAAGCACAATCTAGATATTTCTAAATTATCGTCATATTCTCAAATCGGGAGACCCGTGACTACGCGATCAGTTCTATGAGTTACATTGGTCCCGTGCGAGGTGTCCGTGCTTCTTACGTGGCCGTTTGGCGACTAGTTTGGGTTTTCACCCTTTAACGGCTTGTTTATAAGCCTAATCCATATATTATCAAATTATCTTCATATTCTCAAATCGAGAATCCCTTGACTATGCGGTCAGTTACTACGAGTTACATTGGTCCCGTGCGAGGTGTCAGTGCCTCTTACGGGGCCGTTTGGCGACTGGTTTGAGTTTTCACCCTCAAATAGCTTATTTTTAAAATTATCGTCATATTCTCAAACCGGGAGACTCGCGACTACACGGTCAGTTCCTACAAGTTACATTGGTCCCATGCGAGGTGTCCGTGCCTCTTATGGGGCCGTTTGGTGGCTGGTTTGGGTTTTCACCCTCAAACGGCTTATTTGTAAGCCTAATCTAGATATTTCTAAATTATCGTCATATTATCAAATCGGGAGACCCGCGACTACGCGGTGGTCAGTTCCTACAAGTTACATTGGTCATGTGCGAGGTGTTCATGCCTCTTACGGGGCCGTTTGGGGACTGGTTTGGGTTTTCACCCTCAAACGGCTTGTTTTTAAGCGTAATCTAGATATTTCCAAATTATCATCATATTCTCAAATCGGGAGACCCGCGACTACGTGGTCAGTTCCTACGAGTTACATTGGTCCAGTGCGAGGTGTACATGCCTTTTACGGGGACGTTTGGCCACTGGTTTGGGTTTTCACCCTCAAACGGCTTGTTTTTAAGCCTAATTTAGACATTTTCAAATTATCGTCATATTCTAAAATCGGTAGATACTACAAGTTGCATTGGTCCCGTGGGAGGTGTTTGTGCCTCTTACGAGGCCGTTTGGTGGCTAGTTTAGGTTTTCACCCTCAAACGGCTTGTTTTTAAGCCTAACCTAAGATACCTACTTGATGTTTAATTCAACTTGTATGTGTGATATTAACTGAATAATCAACAAACCCCATACACAAAACTATAATAAATTTCATATTGTTAGTAATGTACCTTTGCTCTTAATAGATGCAAAAATTAGACTTGACTATAGAAGACAATTACAGTAGCGTACATTTATTCTTAATCATAGTAGTGACTTTGACAATGATTGTACAAGCCAATCAGTGTATTTTTCTCTGGTGTTGAGCCCTATAAAATTAAAGGGAAATCTCACAATACATTTTAGTTTTAAATGAAATAAATTGAAAAGAACATCATAGCTAAAAGATTTCTCATCACAATCTAAGCAGATAGTACCATCTCAATAGATGTCCAGATATCAAAACAGGGGTGAAAACTCAGAGGAAACAGTCGCAAGATCCTCTTCAAAATGTATCATTCAACTTTCTCCTAATAACCTCCAATGTTGAGTCTCATTGTATGGAACATTAGAGGAGCTGCTAAGAAGTCAGCTAATAAAAGACTAAAAAAGCTGTTAAAAATTCATTATGGCTTGACGCGATAGAACTGAAGAGGGGATCATTATGGGCTAGACTCGATAGAACTGAAGAGATTAAACGAGGATGTATTTACAGAGACTAGACTCGATAGAGTAATTACAAAGGTTCAAAATTCTTGGAAGGAGCCTATTCAGGCAAGTGGAATATATGTGTTCAGTTCTAAACTAAAGAGATTAAATGGGGCTTTAGAAATTTTGAATAGAGAGGTTTTCAAAGACATTTTCCAGGGTGTGACTGACTTAGAAGATGAGGTTTTGAAGTTGGAGCTTTCCTATGAAATGGATAGGTCTGAGATGAATAGAGCCAATCTTAACAGAGGGAAAAGCTAAGCTACTTGATGCTTTAAAGTTAGAGGAGGAGCACTGGAGACAAAACGCCTCAATTAGATGGCTTAAGCTTGGGGATTCTAATTCCCAGTTCTTCCATGCTTGTGTTAAACATAAGCGTAGAAAAATTTTGTCCTCATCTTCCATTTGTTTAAAGAATTTTTTTTATGCTCTACTATAAATATGATTTAGTATTGGACCTTGAAATAATCGATTTATATTTGTTTTTCATATAAAGGAAACAAAAGAGAATTGTGTGTTTTAATATTGGAACTTTCTGAAATTCAGCCTAGTTCTTTAAAATAAAAATAAAAAATCTACTTAAACACAATGCAAGATAAAAATAGTAATGTAATTATGAAGTTAGGGGTTGAGTTTTTACCAATTTTTCTTTAGGCCAATAAGATACTCCTTCAAATGATCCTGTAAACATAAATAAATGGTCAATTTAATCCAAACAATCATCACATGAAGAGGGTAGTATAGCTACTAAGCAATAAAAGAGTGATATAATAAATGCCTTTCTAAAAATTTCATTTTAATCTGCATACATATATGTATGTACATTAGTTCTGTGCAGATTTTTTTACCTTTTTCTAAGTCTTTGAGCAGAGTTCAGAATTCTGGAAAATCTTCGATGTTGAAAAGCATAGTTTGGCGAGACTTACTTCCTAGAGGATCTGGTTAGGGTTTTCATTACTTCCATTTGACATTGTGTTGCATTTTTTATTTATTGAATATCTGATATATTTTCTCATGGTTTTTAATGACTTTAGTTTTGGATTAATCCATGGATTGTCATGACAAGACCTTTGTTTTTCATTGGAAAAAGACAGATGATGGGTAATAAGATTATGATGAATTTAGTCATATGGTTTAAAGGAAATTAAGTGATTTTGGTATGTAATACCATACTAGTACAGATATATTTTCTTCTAATTCTGCTTGTACACTCTAAATCCATTAGCATGTAAGATTAATAATCAGCCTTCCTCTCAAATTGAACAACCTACCACACATGAATAACACAATCTTCCCGAACACTAGCTAAATATTTCCCATCAAGACTAAACTTAATAGTCCAATTAGACCCAATTATGGTATAGTTGAAAGGGTGGACCAATTTTACAGAATCATTTTTAGAGCAGCCTATTATTTTTTGTTCAGTTTTTGATTGAAACTGTAATACAATTTATGTAAACTTTGTAACCAATTAAACTGTGATAAATTAATAAACACCTTTTCACTCCACTACCTCCTATATGTTTATGTATCACCGATAACGATATCTGAAAATAGACAAAAGACTAATATTGATGTATATAAATCACGAGAAATCAAACAATGCCAAGACAAGCCAAGATAAAGCAATTAGATGTACATAAATCACTGCTCTCTGTTACAATACATATCTAAGTACAACCTTGGTATGAATTTCTGGCTCAAAGTAGAGCCATGGTATAAGTTCATTATGAAAAATTCGGCACCATATCCCCATGGTCTAAATCCCAAACAAACTGTAAAACTTATACATATTTATAACAACACTTGTACACATTCACACCATAAGAACGCATGAAAAATATATAAATCTAACAAGGGAATAACTTGTTTATCATATTAATAATATGATGAACAATAAACAAGGGGGAACTGAATTACACAGTAGTTGAAAATTATAAACAAAACTCATAAAGTAAAAATATAATAAAGCGGAAAACAAATGAACCTACAAAGAAAAGAAGGCAACATATGCATATCAAATAGAAGATAAGAAGATTTTGAGACAACATCCAATATTTCAAAAAAGAACAATACCAATTAGTAGTTGGTTCATTCATACTAGGATTAAAATGGTGTAAAGTCTATTTAATTTGTGCCACCTCACATACATAAGAAATCCTTTAGGTCATACATACAGGAGAAATTTATTTTAAAAATTAAACAGTGTGCCTGAAATCAATCAGAACTTGTAACTTCAATGAAAAATGGAAAAGAAAAGATATGTCTAATCTTCAATTTGAACTTTATTCAATCCCTCTTGGGTTCCCATTTCAACCACTTTATGAACATGGCCAAGAATAGGCATGTACCCAACCCTCCATTCCAATAAACCATATTCTCAAAGCCAAACATGTGGTAATTTTCATTTAAAATTCACCAAGGCAATATTCCATATAAGAAGGAAAGCACTTAGAAAGTATCTACAAAATTATGTTATATGTGAAATAAAATATTAATAAAGTATTTATAAAGTATACTAGTTTATGTGTACGAGGTGTGCACCTATTCTTAATGTCAGCTACTATGCGACCCAGCCTTGGGGTATCAACTGTAAAGGCTATGGTGGGACGCATCTATGATCCCAAAAATGAATCAAACCTTTGAGCTTCGGGGCCATCGTAAACATGGATGTATGTTTCACCAACTATATTCTACAAAAAACAAAGTGATGCAGTCATTGTTATGCATGTAAAACGATTTGGACACTAAGAGATAGAGCTATACCTTTGAGTGCGACAGATAGAGATAACAATACCTGCAAGGCTGCAAAACAAACACACATAATAGAAACTATTAAGCTATACTTAACCCTATAGTGTTTATAATAGAATTCGTGTGGGCTACTAGTGGCATCTCTAGATTTTCGGGTATGACGTTGGCATTGGCGTTGATTATCAACACGGGCTTATCAGATTTAGGATAAATTAAGCTATTGCAATTCCTCAGCCTAACTAAATGATGATCACAAAGTGTATGCCCTTGTTTAGCCTCCCTTTTGCATTGTCAACCCTTGCCATCACTTTTATAGCACAATTTTTGGCTTTCTCCACCCTCTGATCATGGTTTTAAATATCAGTCTATACCGTTACGTATCGATAATTCGTAACAAATTTTCAACTTATCGAAATAGTTACGTATCGCCATTACAGTCTTATCGACAAATAAAAATTTGACAGGTGTCCGATACTCCCAATTACGTTATGCCAATATTGTTTCCATTACGCATCCCCAAACTGATATTTAAAACCATGCCTCCGATATTTTTGAAGATACAACACTATGTGATATATATACAATTCAATTCTCGGGTAATATTGATATGTCTAAATTAAAGCTAATATTTTGAAAAACATTGAATAATTGGAACCCTAATTATTGTTTGGTATGATAAAGTGAGTGGCAAATTGATAAAATGATTTTAATTGAATAAACAGTTTATGATTCACCTCTCAACAGATCCAATAGAATCTCCTGAGTTGCTCCCATTTGCTGTAAAGCTATCAGTTTCTCCCTCGACCTGCACAAACTGTGGTACAAGTTGGTATTTTTTGTGAAAGATAACAATTGAAAAAACCCTAACAATGGAAAAACCCTTATAGTGGAAAAATCCTACGGTTTATGATTTAGTATTTTTTTGTGAAAGAACCCTAATAGTGGAAAAACCCTAGGGGACAAAAAAAAGTAGGTAAATAGGGGAAGAAAAATAAAATGGCTTATTGTAGATCTATTTGTATGTGAAAATGAATAATTAACAAGTGTAGTTTAAGATGAGAAATGAAGTTACCTGGTATGGTGGTGGCGATGAAGAATGTTCAGGAGAGGGAGAACTATGAAAGAGAGAGAGAGAGAGAGAGAGAGAGAGAGAGAGAGAGAGAGAGAGATCGGGAGAGTGAAATGGAGGGAAAAAGTTGTGGGAAATGAAAGAAGCAGAAATAAAACCAACTATTACTATTTTTTTAATGTATTTATATTTTAGTTAAGTGTGCTCAATTTTGGCACACTTTTAAACAGTGCCAAATTTTAGCACGATTTTAAAGTGTGCTAGATTGTCATTAAACCGTGCCAAAATTTGGCACAGTTTTAAACTGTGCCAGATTTTTAATATCAAGGTCTGTCAATTTGCTGTTTTTGGTGTAGTACTCACTGACAAGTATAAAATTATGCATAACAGCTCAACCATCTCCTACCCAAAAGGAAATGGTTAAGCAGAGGCCACCAATAAAACCTTGATCAATATCTTGAAGAATATGCTGGAAGACATGCCAGGGGCATGGGATGAGAAGCTACCCATGGTGTTATGGGCCTATCGCACTTCTAAGAGAAAACTGACCGGGTTTACTCCATTCTCACTGGTGTATGGGATTAAAGCAGTCCTACCGGTGGAACTGGCAGTATCCTCAGCTAGATTTTCTCTAAGCAACGGACTCATCCCTGACCCATGACAGGTGAAGCTGGAGGCGTTGGATGAGCACAGAGATAAGGTAAGTGAGAACTTCAAAGTTTACACCCAGCAGCTATCCAGAGCTTATGAAAACCTAGTCAAGCCCATAGAGTTTCAAGTGGGAGACTTGGTCATCTGAGCATCTACTCATCACCTCCGCAGTATGTCAGCGTCAAAATTCAAACCCAACTGGAAAGGCCCTTTTGTGGTGAGAGGGGTAGGGAAGTTAGGATACTACCAGATTTTAGAGCCGGAGAGTGACTGTCTCTAATCCATCAATTGCAAGTGGTTAAATAGGCACTATGCCTAATTTTGATAAAATTTATTTATGTAATAAAATCTGAGCGATTTGCTCTCATACCAGAAAAGTTCTTTTTTTATAAAAAAATAATAGAGCAATACCATCTTGTAAACAATACACAACAGAAAAGAAATGAATAGCAAGACTTTTGATAATTATTGATGTTTGTTTTGATTACTTACCTACTGTATGAGGTAGACCCAACATAATATTTTTTTTTTCTAGAAATGCTCTCTACTAGGCTAGAGGAGGGTGCATGAAAAAAGAGGAACTTTGCTCATTACACTTTGGGGGTACTTTCATCCTAAGAGAAAGCATATTAAACAAAGTCCTCCAGACAACCAGTTTTATTTTTTGTCACCTGACCAGTGGGAGGATATCCTCCAAGTAATGATAAAAAAAAAATAAGATTCATAGCCTAAAGAACAAGTTTCAACCTCTGTTCTCAAAGAAATGCTTTAATTGACCAGTTCAATAGATATATGGAGAAGGAGACCAAACCCCCATTCTCTAATATTTTTAAGACCATGAAAGCTCTTAAGAAAAATGTAGAGCAAGGACCCCGTAGACTATGGGCTATTTTAATTTATAAAAAAAAAAGAATCTGTTACCATTTACTTATTCTATATGTAAAGATATTTTTGAAATATAACCTAAAGGAGTGAGATGGGGTCACCCCCTTCCAAGCTATTCCTTATGAACACACATAATAATGTGTAAGAGAACCCCTACAGACAGAGGGGGGAGCTCTAAAATAGTAGCTCTCCTAGATAACATGCAAATACCCCGCAGTCATATGGGGTTACTCTAAAAAACAATATGTGTGTATATGTATATGACTTGCTTAGATTAATGCAAGTACTCCAAAGTATAGGGGTAGCTTAAATTGAACAAACGCTCACAGAAAATTAGTACAGGTTTCAGTAAATAGATGCCACAAGTATAGATAGAGGCAAAGAAAAAGGAAAAAGTGCAAGAGAAACATAACATCATTTTTCTCATTTACAAATGATCAGTTCTTTATATATGGAAAGCAAAATAGTACAAGGTAAGAAATCATCTATCCATTAGATATAACAAAAAGAAAATTGTCACGGGTAAGGGCGCCAACATATGAGGGACCTACCTCTCGAAATAAATCCTCCTCCAGCCTGGCCAACTTGGCCTCATCCTCCTAGTCACCAAACTCAAGTCTGTCAAGCTGTTATTAAAGCGATGCAATCTGAAACTAAAGAGATGTAATCTGGCCCCGGATCCTCGCAGCCTTATCCTCAGCATATCGCTGCTCGACCCTAGACTATCTCGATGTGTGAAGTCTCACCATCTTCCGAAAAGGAATGCTCAAAAAATAATAAACTCTAGCATCAAGCCAATCTAGCTGAACATGGTAGGACTACTGCAAATCACGGAGAGCATATAAAAATAGCAAGGTGGAGGCACTAGTTAGCTCGGTAGGAGAAGTAGCCAAGAAGTCATGAATATGGACAGCAAGAGCCTTCAGGTTGAACACCGTGAGGCTATCAATATGAAGTACACTCTGAGATGTGAATGTCTCAGGATAATGCTCCAAAATCAAATCTAGGATCTGGCGCTCATGTGTCCTGAAGCGTCTTGGCCCCTCCTCGCACCACAGTCTACTCATAAAATCTACAGGAGCCTCTACCTCAGCGTCACCATCTAAATGGTGTAACTCTATCTCGGAGGGGGGGAAAGAAGACTACCCTAGAATCAGCATCATCGGCTTTAGGAGTGGCCTCAGAACTTTAATCCCCCTCATCAGCTACCCTGGTAGACTCACCAATAAGATCCTAAAAATAAGTGTTCATGAAAGTTAAAGGAGAAAGAGATAAGGATAACTGTATTCAGACTCTGAAAAGGGCTATGATAAAGAGCTTACCCCAAAGCTCAAGGGGGTGAGTATGCTGCCACCTGTGTGAAGGGAGTCAGTCAAATGGGGGATATCAGGCTAAGGATAAGAAATAGCAATGAGCAATATCAATATAACTCACAAGTTAGAAAAAAAGAAGAAGTTTATGAAACTAAACAGTTAATAGTAACTTGGGTATGACAACCAAATACATGAGGAGTTCGTAACATAACACTCTCTATCTGTTCCATAATTACCGGAGCAACTGCCTCACTAACCTGAAAATAATGATATAAGGGTGAAGGTGAGAGTACTTTCACGGTAAAAGCAAGAAGAAAAAGGAGAAATAGAAAAGAGGGAAAGGCATGACAGTATAATACCTATCCCGAAGTTATCTCTCCAAGATACTCCATAGTTACTGGAGAAGTTACCTCACTAACCTGGAAATAACGAAATAAGGGTAAAGGTGAGAGTACTTCCATAGTAAAAGCAAGAAGAACAAGAAGAAATAGAAAAAGAGAGAAGGTATGATAGTATAATACCTCTCTCATAGCCATCTCTTCGACATGCTCCACGGTTACCGGAGCGACTGCCTCGCTAGCCTAGAAACAATGAAATAAGGGCGGAGGTAATCATACTTTCACAATAAAAGCAAGAAGGAAAAATGGGAAGTGGAGAAGATGGAAAGTTATGACAGTATAATACTTCTCCCGTAGCCATTCCCCCAATACATTCCGCAGTCATTGGAACGATTGCAGCACTAAACTGAGAACAAATAAATAGGTAAGTGTTAGCAAACATTTGAAAAGTATAAGCAAACCAAGTTTTTACTTGGATAGCTTCATCTGAAGCGCTAGCCGAGAGCCCTGTAGCAATGGGGGCATAACTAGTAACAGGTGTCACAGACAAAGGAACCTCGGCTATGTTGACCTGGTAACAAAATTTGAAAAAAAGGTTATACTAGTTAAAAGAGTGGTACAAAAATGACTACTCTCATACAAGAGCTATATAACACCTGGATAGTTACCCCCGCAGCAGTTGAGGACGGTGCTGCGAGTGGTGCCTGAGAGGCTGCCTCCACAACACTTGCCGCGGGCATGACAGATAAAGCAACCTCTACAAAACTAGCCCGTAAATAAAGATAAAGAGGCAAGGGTTATTAAATCGCTTACCTCATGAGAACAATCATAAAGAACAACCCATAGATTCATAACAGAAATAGTTACTGGGAGAGGCACTATGACAGGACTCTCGCTGGAAGCAGCATGGAAGGGAGACCTATCTGAAGCAGAGGCTACTGAAGGAATAGTAGCAAAAGGCATTAATAAAGTGGTATTATGTGCCAATTGGGAAAAAGGAGAGAAAATGACTCGCCAATACAAGTTAGCCAGAAAACAACAGGTAAAAGGTCGATAGAATACATGTGCCTCATCCAAAGAAGAATGGTGGAAGGTGACCGTTGGCTCAACAGGGGTTGTGATAGTAACATGCTTACCGTAAAAAGTATTAGAAACTTTTATTATCACAACTATGGGATAAGAGTCTACCAGTACCTGAATAGAAAAAAACCCTACAAAATAGGCTCAACAGTTGAAGCCACAATAAATACTGGCCCATGAGGGATAGGCTGGAGCAAAGGCCTACCATCCATATAGATGTAAACCTGTGGGATAGGAATCCTCCCTAAGGGGGATAACCCCGGAACAGTAGTCTCAGGAAAAGGCAGAGTCTCTCCTATAGAAGAAAGCCAAAGAGATACGGGGCCCTCAAGAATAAAAATCGACAAATGGTATAAGCATCAAAGGTAATAAAGACAAATGGGGTCCAAGAGAACAAACAGGCCTCTAAAAATGAGGAAGCCAGGGGATCAGCTTCAGAACTTCCTACTACTGAAGCATGAGAAGATGAAGTGACAGGAATGGAGGGCACAATCCTCTGCAATCATAAACAAATAGAGAACACAAGGAAAAAGGGATTAAAAAATAGTGAGATTGACCATTTAAAGGAAATTAGAGAAATACCTGAACAGAAGAAGGGGTCACAGAAACGACCCTAGAGCTAGTAGGATGTACAGATGAAAGCTGCAATATATATATATATATATATATATAATATATGACACTTAGTAAGATAAGTGTAAATAGAGACTATCAAAATATAGAATTCCTCTCTTGCTGGAGGAAATAACAAATCTCTCTATAAAGTCCTCGGAACTGAAAAGGACCACGAGGAAGTGGAGGAGGCGAAGGGACACTCGTCTCAGTAGAAGCACTCTGTGAAAGCATTGCAATAAAAAATTAGTAAACAAATCAATGATAAAAAGAGCAGAAAATCATATGTATAAAAGTTCCAAGTAAAGAAATACTTAAAACAACAGGACGCAGAATCTGACCATATGGAAGGGTCTTAGTAGCAGATCTAGTCCCTGATGGAGAACACGGTGTCTCATCTTCACGGGAAGACTCCCTCGAAACTGATAACAAAGCACAAGTTTCAGTAGTTCTTTCACAACGAAAATCCAAGCCATCCACATCATTTGAAGAACTATGATCATCGTAAGAAGGTGTGCTTCCATATTTAACTAGTTCCTCTTCCAATAAGGGGGAGGGGGAATCAGCATGTGAAACTCCGTAAGAGCCAATTTCACTAAGTAAAGAAGATTTGGGTGTAGTACCTTTTGCAACTAGAATAGACGTGACTAGTGTCTCTTGGGAAGAGAAACCCATAGCCTCATAGCCTTGCTCTCGAACAGTCCTATAGGTATCCTCTACTCCAAGATCATCAGTATCTGACCCCTGGTCCAGTGTGGAGGGATCAGCAACATCAGCATCGATCCCCTTGTGTTTGATAAATCTAGTCCTCATAGGTGAAAGGGGGGAGAGGGAGCAATAAAAGTAGTAACAATGAAGTTTGACACATCCATGTCTGGGTGATTTCTTTTACCTACTGTAAAGGCTTTTGTCTTTCCCTTACCTTTGGATTTGCCTTTAGATTTGGCAAGATGCAACTCTATCTGCTTCGGCTAGGTGGACTCATCAAGAAGGGGCTTCACTAAGATGGAAACAACTTGCTCTAGGGATGTCATGGGTGTAGTGCTAAGATGCCAAGCGTCTTTCTGGGTTCTTTTGATTAAAAATTGAGCCCTGACATACTTGGTGGGAACTGTCTTATGTGGAGGTCCAACCACACAATTTTGAATAAGAACAACTTGTTGTTACCAGAACAGGAACCAAAAGGAAGTAAAAGAAGGCAGGCGATCATGGGGAGGCACATATAATCCCCCAAAGTGTCTCACCCTATGGAACATCCCCTTAAAAGTAAATTTCCTACAAGCCTCCAAGTACAACTCTGAAGGGTCACTGTTAGAAGGACATGTAGGGGTGTGAATACTTAATTGTTACCAAATTGCCTCCTCACGCGTTCAGAGTGATAAAACTCACCACCCTGACCCAGCTCAGTCAAAAAAGGAAAAAGACCCGATAGTAACATCGCTACCACATTGATATGTGGGCAAGAATAGACACTATCCACATCTGAAGGGTAATAAAAAGTGTCACCATCAATTGAGAAAAATAACCAGTTAAAAGTGCCACCAGGGCAGTTGTTGTAAGGGAAAAAATAGAAATCCTCAATATTGTTAATCAGAGACCCCAGGAGCTTCCTGGAGGCCTTCATATGCCATCTCATAAGGCGAGCATCATTGTTGTGTCAGGCCCTTGCATCCATGTAAAACTGTGGAAAATGCTCAAATAGAAAAGCCATCAAAACAAGGGAGTTACCAAAATTGGCGGCATCGTAGCGGCCACAAGATCTCTCGATATCTACATGAGCGCGGTCCAGACAATTATAGAGGGACTCGAGGGTCAAAACAGCAAGGGGTATTATTTTCCCTCGTACTATCCTCACAACTAATTTAAAAAGGAGGTCACGGGAAGAGTCTTCTGGTTTGCCTGGGAATAAGAATCTACTCAGAAATGTAACTAGAAAAGTGGCTAAGTGTGAGGGAGAATGGAGTTTAGGGCCATCTTGACTTCTGAGAACCCTACTAGAAGTCTCCCCCTTTGGGGGTTACTCAAAATCCTTAAACTAATACTGCTGCCATTTAGCAAAAGAATATTTGGTAAGACCAGTCACATTAATGGCCACATATTTTGAACACTCAGAAAGGGATGACTGCAACTCTTTTACCATCTCCTGCTCGAGGGGATCCTCATAACCATCAGTAAAAACATGTCCCCCCCAGAAAAGGAAGGGAAAATAACTCACAGATATCCTCCAGGGTAATAGTGAACTCACCCCATCCAGTTATAAAAATATGAGAATCCTTGATCCAACAAGATAGTAAAAGATTGAGGGTGGTGCCATGTTTAGCCATAGTGCAAGATCTAAAACTATCCACTGCATTCAGAAGGCCAAGTCCTTGAAGATTAGCCTTATGGGAAGGGGTGGCAAGTATATGATCAACCCAAGCAACCCCCTCTTCAGTGGCATCTCCCACAACTTTGATCTCAATATTAGAATAAAGAAAATCACCGCGAGCCACTCTGACCCTAAGAATAAAATTAGGAAGAATAATACGAGAATCAGTAGACTCACTTAAACCCACACGGGGTTGCTCGATAATGTTGGCAATAAAATTCTCCTCAAACTGGGCAAGAGAGGTAATAAATATGGTGCACGACGGTAAAGGCCAAAATCCCTTCCCTAACGAGTACGTATATAATCTTAGTAAGACTGAGAAGTGGAGGAAATGGATAGGGACCCCCCAACAGCCAACTGTTCGAGGGAGGAACTCACTGTAGAAGAAATCCCATGCAAGGAACCCCCAGCATAAGCCATAAACGAGGAACCCCGATAGAAGTGATAGACAAGGAATCTATAGTAGTTTGGGTTCTTGGCGAGCAACCCTCATAGGCGAGGAACCTATAATAATTTGTCTTTTTGACGAGGAACCCCCAGCAGAAGCCTTGAATGACGAACCCTTAACAGTTCGAGTTCTCGACGAGGAACCCCCAATAGAAAATCCAAGCGAGGAACCCCCAATAGTAACTCTAAGAGAGGACATCCCAACAGAAAATCCAAGCGAGGAACCCCCAACAGTAACTCCAAGCGAGGAACCCCTAACAAAATATCCAATCGAGGAACCCTTGCTAGTCATACCCATTCACGAGGAACCCCTACTACCTGAAGATTCAAAACCAAGTGCCCCACCAACATTATCCCTCACAGAACTTGGGTCAAAACCCATTCCTCTAGCTAAGATACCCCCAGTGGTAGGGACCTTAAAAGACAAGATCTCAAATTTCGAGGAATCTTAAGTGACATCGGTAACTAGTGGTAAGTCCAAAGGCGGGGTAATGGCGAAAAGGCCTTGAATGGTGGTTATTATGGCGGTTTTAGTAGCCACCACCGTAGAAACAGTGATACAAATGGGTAAAGACCCTATTATAAGGGGAATGACAGTCGTAATGATGGCGGTAGAAACGTTTGATGATGATGAAGCCATTAAAATGGATTAGTAAGAGCTAGAAATGAAGGAAAAAACTATGGATGTTTTTTTTTCTAAAATGAAAAAAGAAGCTCTCAAATGCTCTCTTAAGAAGATAATGAGAATGACTATAATAGAAAGAGTTTTATGTTCAAAAAGCTCTTATATGAAAATAGGAAAACGTGTGGAAATACCAAAAGGTTACAAATCCTTTTTCCCCAAATGATGAGGTGATAGTTCCCATGTTGACATGTGGCTTCTCGAGACCCTAAAACCTGGAACGAAGGGACAGTGTATTTAATGACCCTAAAGGTAATGATGACGAAGTCCTAGGGTCCTTCAAATTTTTGGATTGACAACATACAAATCCTTTTTATTAACCCAACACAAAAGACTTTGCACGAGGGGCTAATGTAGAGAGGCATTTTGTCTTGCTCACTATATTTGGGCGAGGAACCCCTCCATTCCTCTTGCAATGAGACTTGGGTGAGGGACCGTTTCAGCCCTCCTGCAATGAGATTTGGAGGAGGGACATCCCTAATCCTATAATGAGATTTGGGAGAAGGACCCCTCTAGCAATGAGATTTGCAATAGGGACCCCTCCAACCCTCCTGCAAATAAGTTTCAAAGATATTTTTGAGGAGGAATCCTTCCAAGGCCTCCTTAAAGTTCAAAAGATAGTTTGGCAAAAGGACCCCTCCAGCCCTCCTGCAATGAGATTTAGGCGAAGGACCCCTCCAGCCCTCCTACAATGAGATTTGCAGGAAGGACCCCTCCAACCCTCCTACAAAGAAGTTTCAAAGATATTTTTGAGAAAGAACCCCTCCAAGGCCTCCTTCAAATTAAGAAAAAGTTAAGAAGATAGTTCGAGGGAGGGACCCCTTTCCCCCAAACAAAAACTATTTGAAATGATACATGGGAAAAGGAGTCCACACACGAGGACCCCTCTGCCAAGACCAGTTAAAGAAAGGAAAGTCTAGTGAGGAAGCCCACAGTGAAGGACTCCTCTAAAAAATATTTAAATAGTATTTATTTTACAGCAAGAGGATCCAAGAAGTGACCCTCTGAACATAATATGCCAGGATGAGGGGATCTAGCATAAATAGTCCCTCATTATGAAAAATAAGTTCTTTTACACAGTAAAAGTACTAACACTTACTTTCTTGTACAGATAGCCTAGTTGAGCAGGGAGGGCTCAAATAGGCCAGTTGGAACCTCTTGGGAGTTTTAGCTTGGCGGCTGAGGAATAAGGTTTGTTAAGCAATCTCAACCACTTAGCACTTTAGGATTGAGGGAATACTAGTAAAAAGACTATAGGGTTTACTCAAAGTCCTCACACAGTTCACACCCAATCATAACTGAAATGAGCAACCAAGAGGTTTCTCACCAGAAATGAACTTTCTTTATAAAAATGATTTTTAGAGAAGGGGGTCCTTAATACCCCCCCCCCCCCCCCAAGAGAAATGATTTTAGAGGAGGTGGCCATCGAGGCCTCCCCTCTCAAGTTTACAAAGTTTGTACCACAAGTTACCGTTTTAAAAGATATTTACGAAATCAAATATTTTATCTTCATTAGGCGACATATTTCCTTTTTTACTTTGGCTCACACCAGGTGGCACCTACCAGAGGGGACAAGCGGCTTCACACAGGTAGGGATAAATGTTACATCTGAGACCTTGTCCCTAACCAACCCTCTCAATTTTGGCGCTCCAAAGTGCAAACTCAGCCCTAGTGCCTAAGTATACACAGGACCCTTGGGCAAGGGAAAGTATAATTCAGAACTTAAGTCATACTGTTACTCTATAAAAAATCACACCAGAACCTCCTAGTATTCTCTCCCTACTCTCTCTCTCTAGTGCTAAGTGATAAGTTCTTTATTCTTTCGCTCCACATTGACCGCCATCACTCTCAGGAGTTTCTCTTGATAAAAGTTACTATTCTTATTGTGAAGTTCATCTTCTTATAGGGAGTGAGTTCTAGATTGGGTTCCATATTTACTAAAAGGAAAAGGTTTTACCAGAAGATGATCTAGTAATTCTTGAGAACCTTGAAGGCAGGAGTTCATTGAAGTGGATCACGCCTCACCTGATTCAGCATCTTATCAAACCCCAGTCACACTACCCTCCTACACTAACTAAGCTAGAAATAACTTAAGCTAGAAATTAAACAATAGCAAATTTTAAAAGCAAAACTTCTTCAGGTTAACTGCATTTCATGCCCTTGGTATTGTGACACCCCGCCCAATTAAATATCGGGTGATCAAGCCTTTATAAAATTTAAAACAGAATGTTTGGTTGGTTCATTCTTAGCATCACTATCGAAAACATAATAACTTTATTAACCACCTAATAATTAATTAAGCTATTGTCAAAATATTTTCCTTTTTAAAATAAAATCATTTAAATACCAATCCAAGAAATTTAATATAAACCATCCATGCATAATTAATTAATAAAATACTGCTCAGAATCACATGATGAGATAACTAAGACTGGATAAAACATTCCAATTCAAAACTCTAAACCAAGAACCATAGTAACCATAAATCCAAATGAAAATGAATGGAAAATAAACTGAACATAATCTTTGAAAAGCTGTCTAAGGAATGGGCGACATATGCCCTAAATAGAATGTCTATAAAGAATGGAAATGAAATGATGGAGGCGTCTAATACGAAGACCTACAGCTTCCACAACATCTGTATCATGCCAAGAAATCCAAATGTCTAAGCCTGGTGTCCCTGTTGCTGAGCACCTGCTATGATACATATATATAGAAAGAGAGAGAAGAGATGCAAGAAACGGGTCAGAGCCCGATGTGTAAAAATATTTGTTTTAGAAAGTATTTAAAATTTGCAATAAAGAAAGTATCAAATTCATGTTAGTTCGAATTCTCACATAAGATTCTCACCTCTCGTCTATTGTGAACGCCTAATGTACATCTATTCCCATCTAGCCATTCGTAACACCTCTAACTAGATAAAGACTTGTACTTCTTGTTATAACTCGTGGTAGCAACCCGTGATTCCCAGTTTTCCGCATTATAATTATCATCATTTATTAATTTGATTAAGTGTTATCACACTAAGTTAAGTATTCACAACTTACGTCACTTAAGATTTATACTATCCCAATATCCTACAATTTTCTCACAGTAGGAATAAAACAAGTATATATACATATAATCACCACTATAATATATATATACTAATACAGCACCCCAAGGCTAAACCTGTAGTGCATTGCATACTCTGCTATCATGTCCCGATACATCTCGTACTCTAATAAGGACTGTCGATTTGGAAGTCTCCCACGAACCATATACACAAAAACACACATAGTGAAGGGGAACATAGTTCACATATCTATGGGTCACGCACATACCTACACTCCCATAGTCAGCTGACTTATAAAATTACCAATAAGTCTTCACAGTCTTATGTTCTGAGATACAAGTCAATAATCCCCCCGAAGGTCACCCAGGATAAGACTGTCTCTACACCACCTCCTGTGATAGCAAGCAGCTAGGTATGTCATACACATAATATTAAGCAAGTAATAGGTATCCACACATCCTATTAATATTCATTAGGTATAAACCCAACATGATCATAGATATCTTCCATACGAATTATTCTCTCACTACTACGTATAATATATTTACTTATCCCAAATAGTAAATGTTGTAGTAATTCATAGCTAGATTCATTACTAAGCGCTCGTGAGTATTTCTCCTCACTTGAAGGTTACCACTATATTAATATAAGTAAAAGGGGTCCCGTTACTCTACCGGTCCAGGTATTTTTTATTCCTCAAATTCCAACAAATAGATTCTAAAGGCTCTCTGAGGTTCTGCAGCAACACTGGAAATCTGCAGAAAGCGAACCGAACCCATCCCCCAGAGATGGAACCGAATCCCCCAGAATTGGAATCGAATCCCCCCCAAAATGGAACCGAATCCCCTAGAAATGGAACCGAATCCCCCAGAAATGGAACTGGTTTCGTTACGTCAGATCCCTTCTGCAACAGTTACATTTTCACCAAACGGAACCGAACCCCCCAGAAATGGAACCGGTTCCATTACGTCAGACCTCTCTACAACAGTTACGTTTTTCACCATTTTTGAACCTAACAACCTCTAAGATTCATCACCCAACACCTCATCATCAATACCCATCAACACATAACAAATTATAAGTCATCCCTAACATTCTAGGATCCTTAATTCGTCATTAATCATCATAATTATATAAAACTCCCAAATTAATTCACATGAACCCTAGTTTCCAAAAATTCAATTAAAGAACCTAATTAACCCAGATTCGTTCATTAATATATGATATAATTTCGTAGTTTACCCTCTACATACATGAAAGAAATATCAACAACTAATTAGCCCAGTCTCTATTCATCATTTAAACTTCAATTTTTCACCCACTTGACATGTAAATCAATGATTAATTTTACCTACTCTAACATGAGTATGATTATTGCTACAAAAAAATAAGTAATAAACACTTGCCTCAAATTTCTCGTCTGATTTCTTGACGTTGTTGGTATGGATGTGTTCCCCTTGTCCCGATCTACACGGTGGTGGTGGTGGTTGTGCAAGGTGGTGTTAACTTGGGCCTTTTCTCTTGGAAATAGCTCTCCCTCACACCTTTTATGGCCGTTCTTAACTTTCTGTAACTTTTAACCCTAATGGACTTTCCTTAGATGATAATATAACTCCTAATTTTCGTCCATTAATTAAGCCTAAAAATCCAATTTACCATAATGCCCTCTCGGGGTGCCGGTTAGGCCTAAAATTGCCTCGGGACCCAAACTAAACACCTGGGTATACTACTTTGACTATCTCGACCCTTCCAGACTCAACGGTGCACTCGAAATGACCATACGAGTTACTAAAAATAATTAATATATTTATTTCATTAAATTAGCCCCGACACGACTCACATGCGCATTTGACTTAATTTACTAAACTGTCATATTTCTTACTCTTGAAAATTTATCGAAGTGTATAGTTCCATATTACATATCATACAGTAATATTCAATCAATAGGTATTACCCATAGCCTCCTGGAAGCTCTCCCAAAAATGAGATACAAACGTCTTCTCTCCATCTAACACGATATTAAGAGGCACCCCATGCAGTCTTACTATCTCTGCAATAAATAGTTGAGCATACTGTCCCGCTGTATAGTCTGTCCTAACAGGCAGAAAATGGACTACTTTCGTCAACCGATCTACAATAACCCATATAGAATCGTGCCCCCTCTGCGAAGTGGGCAAACTGTGATAAAATCCATGGAAATTCCTTTCCATTTCCACGTAGGAATTTCCAATGGCTGAAGCAAACCTGGTGGTCTCTGATGGTCCACTTTCACTAACTAACAAGTGGTACACTTGGATATGAACTCTGCGATATCCTTCTTCATTCCACTCCACCAATACTGCCGCCTCATATCCTGGTACATTTTGTCCCCACTGGGATGTACCACAAATCTAGACCCATGCGACTCCGTCATGACTGCATGTCTAAGGTCCTCCCCCTCTGGAACAAAGAGTCTCCCATTGAAATGCAAACCACCATTGGAACTCACTGAATAAGACTCGGTTCCACCGGCTAAAAGCTGCCTAATTCGATCTTGACAGAACTAATCTGCTACCTGTGCCTGTACTACTCTCGTAACAATCTGAGGCGTAACTGTCATCACAGATATAAATGATCAGGCCACTACATCTTGGTGTCCTAATTCTTTCCATTTAGCTTTCCACACCTCGGCCCTCTCATCCACTGGCCTACGACTCAACGCGTATGCCACCACGTTAGCCTTTCCTGGGTAGTATTGGATATTGAACTGATAATCCTTCACGAATTTGAGCCATCGACATTGATGCATATTCAGCTCTTTTTGCGTGAAGAGGTACTGTAGTGACTGGTGATCCGTGAATAAGCAAAATTTCTCCCCCAAGAGATTGTGCCTCCATATCCGAAGTGCAAACATGACTGCCGTTAACTCCAATTCTCCTGCTGAAGCACACCCCCAAATCCTAGTAAGGACGCATATGTATAGACTAGATATTCCCCCTGGCCTGGGAAGTGCTAAAACTGGTGCTGAAGTCAATTTATCTTTCAGCTCATTAAAAACCAACTAATAGGAATCGTCCCAGATAAATGGCACCCCTTTGTGAGTCGAATGAGTCAATGGACCCGCTATCTTAGAGAATCCCCGAATGAACCTCCTATAGTATCCTTCTAGGCCCAAGAAACTACGTATTTCTATTGGCGTCGTGGGCTATCCCTACTCCCTAACCGCTGACACCTTCTCCGGGTCTAAGAATATCCTCTATCCGAAATGATATGCCCCAAGAATTGAACCTCTTTCAGCCAAAATCCACATTTCTCATATTTTGCATACAACTCGTGCTGGCACAGTGTCAAAAAAACCTGCCCCAAATGTTCGGCGTGCTCCTACTCGATCTGGTAGTAAATCAGGATGTTATCTATGAAGACAATAAGGAACTGATCTGGGAACTCTATGAACACCCTGTCCATCAACTCCATAAACACGGCTGAGGCATTGGTTAGCCCAAAAGGCATAGCCTTAAACTCATAGGAACCATATCTCGACAAGAAAGCAGTCTTCGACACATCCTGCACCCTGATCCTTAACTGATGGTATCCCGACCTCAAGTCAATCTTTGAGAAGAAGGTGTCTCCTCTCAACTGGTCGAATGGGTCAACGATTCGGGGCAATGGATACTTATTCTGTGTCATGACCTTATTCAACTCTCGGTAATCAATACACATATAACGATCTATATCTCTTCTTAACGAACATCACAGGGGCACCCCAAGGTGAAGTACTCCTACGAATAAACCCCTTGCCCAACAGCTGGTCTACCTGATCTTGTAACTTCAAAGGTTTGATAGGCTTAGTCTCAATCAGTCGAATAATTATAGCTATATTAGCCTCCTTGTCGCTCCGATTTATTTACCCTCTACATACATAAAGGAATATCAACAACTAATTAGCCCAGTCTCTATTCATCATTTAAACTTCAATTTTTCACCCAATTAACATGTAAATCATTGATTAATTTTACCTACTCTAACATAAGTATGATTATTGCTAAAGAAAAATAAGTAATAAACACTTGCCTTAAATTTTGTCGTCTGATTTCTTGACATTGTTGGTATGGGTGTGTTCCCCTTGTCCCGATCTACACGGTGGTGGTGGTGGTGGTGCAATGTGGTGTTAACTTGGGCCTTTTCTCTTGGAAATGGCTCTCCCTCACACCTTCTATGGCCGTTCTTAACTTTCTGTAACTTTTAACCCTAATGGAATTTCCTTGGCTGATAATATAACTCCTAATTTTCGTCCATTAATTAAGCCTAAAAATCCAATTTACCATAATGCCCTCTCGGGGTGCTGGTTAGGCCTAAAATTGCCCCGGGATCCAAACTAAACACCCGAGTATACTATTTTGACTATCTCGACCCTTCCAGACTCAACGGTGCACTCGAAATGACCATATGAGTTACTAAAAATAATGAATATATTTATTCCATTAAATTAGCCCTGACACGACTCACATGCGCGTCTGACTTAATTTACTAAACTATCATATTTCTTACTCTTGACAATTTACCGAAGTGTATAGTTCCATATTACATATCATACAGTAATATTCAATCAATAAGTATTTATCCTGGCACGTTAGTTAATATTTATTTTAAATCCGGATTAATTCACAATTAAATTCTCACATTTTAATTCACTTAATCCCACAATAATAATTAATCCAATAATTATTTAAATCGTAAAAATCTGGGGTATTACAGGTATCTCCCTGCCCTCCAATATTTCCAAATGGTAGGATCTTTACAGATCATCTCTGATGAACGGTCCGTTTCAGTTTGACCCTAACTTTCAATTAGAAGTTTTTTTGGCACTACCGAGGACTTTTCTGAGGATGTAGTTCTCGATCTAGAATTTCTCGTATCCATGCCCTTATTATATTGCCTAAGTATCTATTGTTGGTAGCTTTACCATGTCTTGTTCCCTTCACTCGTCGGATAGCTTAAGCTCATCTCTAATGACTTCCTCATTCAAGGCCTACTCAATAATGACGGTTCTTATGGTTGGCATACTAGCTTCCAAAGGAATAACAACTTCCATCTCATAGGTTAGAGCGAAGGGTATTTTCCTAATATGTGTTTTGGGCGTAGTATGATATGCCTATAGGAGGTGGGGAAGCTCATCTGCCCAAGCTCCTTTAGCCTATTCTAATATTTTCTTCATACCGGTGAGCATCGTTTTGTTGGAAGCTTCAGCTTGCTCGTTGATCTGAGGATAGACCAAAGAGCTGAAGTGGTTCTTAATGTTGTGGCTATTGCAAAAACATTAGAGTGACTCGCTTTCAAATTGTTTTGCCATTACCTACGATGATGACCCTAGGTACGCCAAAACGTGTCATGATGTTCCTTTAGATGAACCTGATCATGTCATTGTTCGTGATGTTTATCGATGCTTCTGCTTCAATTAATTTCGTAAAGTATTATGTGACAATCAAGAGATACTTATGATTCCCTAGGATTTTTGGGAGTGGACCCATTATATCCAAACCCGATTAAGAGAACGACCACGGTCTAATTAATGATTTTAAGTCGTTGGCCGGTTGATGTAGCATTGGAGAAAACTTTTGGAATTTTTCACATTTTCTGACATAAGGGGTTACATCCTTTTGCATATACTACTATCAGTAGCCTTATTTGATTTCTCAAAAAGTCAGAGACCTCCCTCCAGTGTGGCTAACTACAATTCCATCTTGAAGTTTGTACAAAATTTGGTCGACATCACTTGGATGCACGCATTGAAGGTATGGACCGGTGAAAGATCTCCTGTAGAGTTTTCCTTTGGGTGTTAGTTATTCACTCTGACTTGGCGGGCTTGCTTCTTATTGAATGGCAGGATATCATTTTCCAGATAATTAATTATCGACTCCATCCAGTTGGGACATTTTTGTACAACAATAATCTGCTCAGTAACCACTGGCTTTGTGATACTAGGTTAGGAGAGGAATTATACTTCAATGGTATTTTTGAGATTAGAGTCTACTGCTAATGTCAAGGCTGATAATGCATCGACGTGGCTGTTATTTTCCCCGGGGAACTGTTGAATGTGGACTTCCTCGAATTTGGCCATCAAACCATGGGCACCTGGATGTATGATGCCATTCGTTCATCCCCGGTGTTAAAATCTCCTGTGACTTAATTAGATACTAGCTTTGAATCTCAGTATATATCAAGATGGCTTTCCCCTAGTGAGTAAGCTTATGTAGTCCAGTAATGAGGGCTTCGTACTCAACATCATTATTGGAAGCTTCAAAGCCAAATATGATCCCCTACTCGATCATGGCATTCTCCGAGGAAATAAGCACAGTTCTCACTCCTGTCCCCTTAGAGTTGGATGCCCCATCCATGCAAAGTGTTCACTTTTTGGACTGGACGATCTACGACTTTGCAACTGATTGGCTACATCTTAGTCGTTGGGTTCCTCTTCTCCTGTAAATTCGATAATGAAATATGCCAACACATGGCCCTTGATTGTCATCCTTAGTTGATAGTGTGTATAAAATCTCCCAATTTTGACTAACCATTTGAACATTCGCTAAGATATGTCGGCTTTTCAAAGAACGTCTTTGAGAGGGAAGGAAGTGATATGATTAAGTAGGCTTCAAAATAATTCTTCAATTTGCGCGACACGATGACCAATGATTACACCAATTTTTTAAGTGGGAGATGGTGCTGATCGACATCGAGGTGTGTTTTGCTAATGTAGTAAATGGGTGATTAACGTCCCCCCTTCTCGCCCATCAAGGCTGAATTGACTGCATGTTTAGAAACTGCTAGGTAGATATAAATAGGGTCTTCTGAACCTAGAATAGATAATAGAGGAGGTTTGCTTAGGTAAGATTTAATCTCCACAAGGGACTTTGAGCATTCCCCATTCCATGTGTGGACTTTTTTCCTTCTTTGACAGCTAAAAAAATGGTCAGCATCATTTATAAGGATTTGAGATAAAGCGATTAAGGGCTGTTAATATCCCTGATAACTTTTGGATCTCATGCAATGTCTTCGGGGGCTAAACATTATTGATCGCAACTATTTGATTGGGTTTAGCCTCAATACCCCTGTTATTGACTAAGTACCTTAGGAACTTTCTAGGTTGAACCCCAAAGGAGCATTTAGCCGCATTGAGCTTCATTCAGTAGTGCCTGAGGATCTCAAAAGTCCCCGCCAATTCCTTTAAGTGGTCGACTTTGAGCTTGATCTTGACGAGCATGTCATCAATATATACCTTCATCTTGCCTCCTAACTGTTGCTTGAACATTTTTATAGCAAATCTTTGGTATGGGGCTCTTACATTTTTAAGGCTTTGACCTGTAATAATACTAGCCCATAGTGGTTATAAATGAAGTTTTGTCTTGGTCAGGGCTGGACAAAGGGATCTGATGATACATTGAGTGTGCGTCCAAAAAACTTATTCGCTCGTGGCTAGACGTAGCGTTGACCAGTTGATCGATCTTAAGCAGAGGAAAACTATCTTTAGAGCAGTCCTTAATGCAATCAGTGAAGTCCACGCACACTCTCTATTTATCATTACTTTTTTTTACTACCAGCGGATTTGAGAGCCATTTTGGGAATTGAACTTCTCTGATGGATCCTGGCTCCAGAAGTTTCCTTATCCCTGTCTCCACTGCCTTTGCTTTTTCTGGGGTCATTCGGCGAGCCTTTTGTGCGATCGGTGGATACATGGAATCAATTTAAAGTTTGTGGCATGCCGATTTAAGGTTTATTCCAGGCATATTATACGGTTTCCATGCGAATACATCTTGATTCTGCTTTAGCAGAAAAATCAGGTGCTCCCTCTCTTGCTTGGATAATGTGGTGCCAATAAAGAATCTCCTTTTTGGTCGAGTCTCATCAAAGACTACCTCTTCCAATTTATTCATGACCCTACCCATGGGGTCAACTTTTGTTTCCTCCACTTCTGGTCTTCCATACTTTACTTGCTATTTAGATAATGTAGCTCTGTCTTGGGATGTTTCAAGAATGATCTCATTTTCTTCTTCTTCTCTTATTTAGGCTTGATGGCAGTGATAAAACACTTTCGATCAATGGCCTGGTTGCCTCTGATCTCCATTATTCCGTTATCTATAAGGCACTTGAGTTTTGATGGTAAGTGGATGGTTCATCCTACATGGCATGCAACCATCATCTCAAAAAAATAGCATGATATGGCGAGTCAATGTCTACCACCAAGAACTCGATCAGTTTTGAGATATTCCCTAACCTAATGGGTAGGACCACCTTTCCTAATGATATAGTCATTTTTCCAATGAAGCCGATCAAAGGTATGGTTGTTTCCTTCAAATCCTCCAACTTTATTTTGAGCTTGCGAAAAAGTTCAAAGTATATGACTTTAGAGGATCTCCCCTGATCAAATAGTAGCTTATACACATCCCAATTTATAATTCTGAAGGTGATTACTAGTGCATCATGGTGTGGGGTTCTTATTACGAATAAATCGTATTCTGTGAAGACTATATGCTTGGTGTAGTCTATATCTTCTGGTCGCTTGTGCTTACCAGTTGGGCTTTTTACAGGGTCAATTTGGAAGGCCTCCAAAACTGCAGTGACTTTCTTGAGCTCCGTCAGAATAGCGTTGCCTTGAATATTCTTAGTACTTGAGGCACCGTGGATAACAGTGAATGCATGCCCTACCTCGACCTCCAAAACATTATCTGGTTATAAATTGGCATTAGGGGTGACCTTATCACCCTTTTTTTCCACATACTCATTTAGATTCCCAGCCTGGGCTAACTCTTTCAGATGTGACTTGAGGGCTTTATAGTTCTCCATTTTGTGCCCGTTCTCTTTATGATAGGCGCATTTGAGGGAGATATTTCTTTTACTCGAGTCTCCACCCATCTTCTTCAGCCATTTGAGGAACTACTGGTCTTTGATCTTACCCAAGATCTTGTTGATCGGTTCTTTAAAATAATGTTGATCGCCCGAAAAGCTTTAGATGGATCTGCCCTATCTCCGTTCTTAGATCCTCTGTTCTAATTTCTTCCCCCTTTCTTGGGGATACCCTCCTTATCATTCCCTTTGGTCTCCTTTGCGTGACCGTTGTCACCTTGGTTGAGGGCGACCACATCTTTCACCTTATCATACTTCTCTATACGCGATACAAGATCATCGATGATGTGTGCCTCCTTCTTGGTGAGGGACCGATGCAACATGGAATTGTGGGGCAGATGCTATGACAACTTTTTCGATAAATCTTCGACTTCATTGAATATTTTCCAGTAGCGTCCCGCAAAGTCTCATTGATTTTTTTCCTCGTGGTGAGAGAATCCATTCTCATTGGGCGAGAACTACTTATAATAAAGAAAGTCGTGAATGCCTACGTGAGTGACTTGAAGTTCTTGATCGACCTGTGTGGAAGCCTCTCAAACCACTTTTGCGTGACATCTCCTCGGCTAGATGAGAATATACTAAACATGAGTGCATCATTATGGTTCCACATGGTCACCGCTTACTTATATTGAAGCACATGGTCAATATGGTGAGTCTTCCCATTGTATATCTTGAACCTTGTGGTTACGAACTTCTTCGGGGGATCTTCCTATTCAATTGCCTTCGAGAAGGGGGACTGCATCTGAGTGATGAATGCCCTCCTGGCTAGTTCCTTGGTGAATTTAGCCCCGCGATTCGCTGGGTGTTGATCCATCTCCATTTGTACCAAACTTCAGATATCGTGTCTACGATGTCCTTCATCCTGGTTTCGCCTTATCGAGCGGATGTCTTTCTCTGAATGATCATGCTCATGGTGCAAAATCCTTCATCGGCAGCGAGTTTTACTCACCTGAGGGCTAGGCATCTGACTACGACCCTTGTGTTTATCTCTTCGGATCTCACTCCATTTTTTCTAGGTGTCGTTGGAGACACCTATTTTCCTCCATTTGGAGGCGTGTTGCCTTCTCTTGCTGATGGAGTCGTTCCTCATAAGTGTCGACCAGCCGCAACATATGAGTAAATCTGGGCTACTCATTGCTATGCTAATAAGGCTGCACCCGTGGGTGGTATTGTGGATGGTGGGCAGCCTGACTTCTGTCCAGGTAGATCTCATGCCTGCCTCTAAGTGATGATAGTCCGCCTTGCTGATTTCTTACAACAGGTGTGCTGTGAGGGTGAGACATCTCTTAACTTGCTGGCTTTAATTTGCTTAGGAAAAAAAATCGTTTTCCACAAATGGAGCCAATTATGAGTACAAATAACCACAATTAATGAATCTAAACAATTGAAACCAAACAAAGAACGAATCAATCTCACAATAAAAAGATTTTACGTGGTTCGACAACTGCCTATGTCTACAGGGTGTTTTCTCTCTTTTATTAATTTTTTGTAATTCGTAAACAAAGAATTACATGCCTTTTTATCAGGGCGGAGGGTGTTGTTTATAGCGATATAAGTGGTTGAGTTACGTTGAACTTCTCCCAACTGCTGGTTGGCTCGTTTCTCGATCTATGTTAATCTCCTCCAAGTTTATAGATAACAAGATTGACCTCTCCGTACTTATCTCTCGTGATATTAATCTTGACTTGAGTAATACGTTTCTTGCTTCCGAATTGGGCCCACTTGGGCCTCGATGATTTGGGTCATTACGGTTTGCGCCCCACATAAGGCGTATTACATAAACTTTGAAGTCTATATATTATTTGTATAGTGTGTTACATACACTAAAGAAAAATCATTAAAATATCATTTTTTTTTCTAAACTCACTAATCTGTATTTTTTTTACTTTAATCCACTAACATATTTTTTAGATACTAAGATCCCTCTCCCTTAGTATATATTCGATTTTCAATAGTGCATACACTCATTTTTGTAAAGTATACATGCATTTTATTTTTTTTGGAAAAAATCGTAATTTGTATGTGGGGTTTATAATATAGATATGCAAATTTTTATAATATACACATGTTAAATTTGTGCATACATAGACCTTAATTTAAAAAAATGAGGTTTTGGGGAAAGGTTCTCATATTTCTCAAAGTGTATAAAAATAGGACACTCCACATAATTTTATAAATTAACTCCCTGTACTAAAAAAATGGTGAAAAATGATGCCGCTAGCGCGGACAAAAAAAATGAACTCCTATCTCTAAAAAGACCACACAAATAATTGCTATTGTACCACATATATTAAATTTATAAATTTGAAAATCATTATCCTAAAAATTTAAATATAGAAAAGAACATAACATTTACCTTAATTCTCTATTTTAAAAAAATGTATATGTGGACCAGAGGAAAAAAATAAAAAATATTGGCAAGTAATGTTAAATAGTCATTATCATGACATGTTTTAAAACCCCACCTCATGAATACACATAATAATAAATAGCCCTAATATGTAAATAACCCAAATGCTTCTTTCTACTTGTACATTCTACACAAATATTTGCCCTTTTCTCTGTAAACAAGAAAACCCATTTTCTTGTCTTTGTTTACGCAAGATCCTACTAGTGAGAACCCATTTGGATTTGGACCTAAAGGTACGATTTTAATTGTAAAGATCTTTGATTTATTGGTTAAATTGGGACAATTTAATGTAGCGTATGATTTTCTTTATGGGTAAATATTTAGTTATTATATCTTTAGATTTCATAGCAATTGGGAGCTATTTGATTGATTCTCAGTTACCCAATTCCCATTTGGGTTTTATGGACAAAACCCACTTTGATAATATGATATTTGAAGTGTTTAATTTTTTTATTTTGGACTATAATCCAAATTAATTAGTTGATTAGTACATTTTTTGAAAATTTCACCAATCTTTGGTGACATATAGTGGTGAAAAATGTTATAAAGTCTAATAATCTGCTTAATTTGGATTAAAATCTAAAATTATAAATTAGTGATGGATTGAAGTAAAAAACCCATATTTGAATTATTCCTTTTTTTTTGCAAATAATTATACATAACACCAATTTCACAAAAAACTACACACACTGAATGAAAATTAATTAGTTGATTAGACTTTAGTACATTTTTTTGTTGCTGGCTGTGAAAATTTCGCCAATCTTTGGCGACATTTAGGAACGAAAAATGTTTTAAAGTCTAATAAACTGATTAATTTGGATTAAAGTCTAAAATCGAAAATTAGTGATGCGATAAAGTAAAAAACCCATATTTGAATTATTCCCTTTTTTTGCAAATAATTAGACATAATACCAATTTCATGAAAACCTACACAGACTGAATGCAAATTAATTAGTTGGTTAGACTTTAGTATATTTTTGTAGCTAAATATGAAAATTTTGCCAATTTTTAGTGACATTTAGCGACGAAAAGTGTTTTAAAGTCTGGATTAAAGTCTAAAATAAAAAATTAGTGATGAATTAAAGTAAAAAAAACCATATTTGAATTATCCCCATTTTTTTTTTTGCAAATAAATAGACATAACACCAATTTCATGAAAAACTGCACATATTGAATGCAAATTAATTAGTTGATTAGACTTTAGTACATTTTTTTGTATCTAAATGTGAAAATTTCGCCAATCTTTGGTGACATTTAGTGACGGAAAATGTTTCAAAGTCTAATAAACTGATTACTTTGAATCAAAATCTAAAATAAAATAGTGGTGTATTAAAGTAAAAAACCCATATTTGAATCATCCCCGTTTTTTTGCAACTAATTAGACATAACACCAACTTCATGTAAAACTACACATATTGGATGCAAATCAACACTTTTTTCCACTCAAGTCAACATTTTTTCTTCTTCATGAAATTGATGTTATATCTTATTATTTGCAAAAACCGAGGTTAAGTTAAACAAAGTGGGGTTTTGTCAAAATGAACCTTAAGGTCGGATGTGTGTGTGTGTAAGGGTTTGGCTTTAGGGGTTTAAATATAAGGTCATTTTGACTTAATCCGTGAATTTAAATGCCTAATTTGACTTGCGTATTCGTTTCCATAAAAATCGGGGTTTAAGTCTAATTTGACATTATAATC
Source organism: Sambucus nigra (assembly GCA_949130495.1). Lineage (NCBI taxonomy): Eukaryota > Viridiplantae > Streptophyta > Magnoliopsida > Dipsacales > Adoxaceae > Sambucus > Sambucus nigra. Next base: position 667,410,385 of record OX422215.1, on the reverse strand, counting down.
AAGGGGCAAAGTCAAATAAGTCTTAACCCCCTATTTTTATGCAATATTTTAAGATAACCCTCTCGTGCATGAGGTTATGTGAATTAGATTAGCAAAATGGGGGTTAAGTCCAACATCGAATAAAAATGTGGGGGTTAAGTAAAAAAAGGTGTTAATTATATTGGAGCTGAAATTGTTGATACTAGTGTAGATCTTAAAATGGGTTTGTGTGATAAAAGACCGTGTTGAATAGTTATATTCTAATTTGACTCTCTCAACACAACTCTATGTTGCAAATTATGTGATTATATAATAGTAATTGATAGTAATTTGTAATACAAGAGTCTCACATTGTTATATTCAGTTGAGTGAGGGACTGCATCCTAAAGACGAAAAAATTGTGGACTGCACAATATTTTATTTAAGTGATAGGGACTAACAGCTAAATGCCCTTATATCTTAAAATGGGTCTGTTTTATTTTTTGTATTGCAGAGTGCCGTTGATCGCGAGGAAGTTTTCATTATTGTTAAATTTGCGGTATTAAATTCAGATATAATAAAACGTAGCATTCTAGAGTGTGTTTAAATGTGAAAAGGGCCTTAAACGTGTGATAACGAGTTTGTCCTTCATAGTTATATTCGTAATCTGACACCAAAACTGTAATTTTCCTCTGTCCCAAATTTGTAGTTCCACTTTACTTTTTGAGATGTCCCAAACTAAGAGTCCACTTTCCTATCTTGGATGTAATTAACCGACCAAATTTCACGATAGTGAACAAGTTTGATCTTGACTATTGATTGGCATTAAAAACCATCATTTTTAAACAGGGATTATTAATTTTGGACACAAGGATAATGACTTAATTACGTCTGCAATTTGTACAATTTATGTGATAATTGATTGTATGTAATAGTATCTTCGTAATATAATAGTCTCACCTTGTCATATTCGGTTAATTGATGGATTGCACACTTATTTTTTAAGTGTGTAGGACAACAACCATCTCCCGAGTATTTGGGCATTTTGCAATGTCGAAATGCCCAAATTGTTAGTTTGGCACACCAAAATTTTGATCGTAAGAGCATGGTAAATGACTAGACAAAAGATACTGCGAAAGCTTTCCTTGTCAATTCAGGTGAAAAAAAATGAAAAAAGTGCTTATTGGCGATTCAACTGCCCAACGAACAAAAATTTGTAATATCGCGTGGCACAACTTTTTTGTCAAAATGTAGTCGATCAATACTTTGGAGGTTCTTTTTTTTTTGCTAAAACTATTTATGTAAGCTATGATTATGGTATTTTTCCACATGCTTAACAGTATCACTTTTTTAAGTGCTTGGGACTAATAGCTAAATGTCACCTTTTCTATTTGCAGACTTTCATTGATCACGAGGAAGTAATCACTATTGTAGAAGGTGCAGTATTAAGTTCAGAGACCATAGACTAAAGCATTCTAGAGTGTGTTTATTTGCGAAAGGGTCCCTAAATGGGGAAACCACTGTTGTATGAGATATTGGAAAAACCTGCTACAAGTTGTCTTATAGGAATATGTACAGCAATTTGGTTCTACATACAAAAGAAAAACATTGGGTATTCACACGTGGGTTTGAGTTATGAAACCGCCATTGAAGGTCATCATTGGAGGATAATAACGTCCGCGTTTTCCCATATAAGTGTTATCCATCTTGTTTTTAATATGAGTGCACTTTGGAGCCTTGGAGTTGTAGAAAGTTTAGGGCACATGGGTCTCGGGGTGGAGTTTTATCTCCATTACACACTCGTATTGGTAATTTTATCGGGCTTGTTAGTTGTGGGAGCTTACCATGTTTTGATCCAAAAATTCAAGATCGAGTATTTTCGGAGAGTGACCGCTGTTGGGTATTCTTGTGTTGTATTTGGGTGGATGACTATTCTTTCCGTAAAGCAACCCTCATCAAAGTTGAATCTTTTCGGTTTTCTCTCACTTCCGATAAGTTTCGCGCCGTTTGAGTCGCTTATATTTACTTCAATAATTGTTCCGCAAGCGAGTTTTCTCGGCCATTTGTCGGGAATCATTGTTGGGTACTCTATTGCATGGGGTTTGATCCACGGGATGAACAATTATTGGGCAGTTTCTATGTTGGGATGGATTGTGCTTGTTTTTGTTTTCAGTTTGAAGCGGTCCGGTGCTTTTGACTTCAACTTTCTCGAGATTGAATCTATTACCGATTCTTCCTTGCCTTCTGTTAGGTTTCTTGCTGCCGGAAACGGAAGAACATTGCAGATGAGTTCATTAACAGCTGCTGGTGCAGATCTCGTGTAGCTTCTGGTCAAAATTCCACACTTTTTGAAAGTGGTTTTGACTTTTTTCGGGTCATCGTGTCACGGACGTGTTCAAGCATTGTTTTTGGATCTCAGATGTGGTATTATTATGCTGTTATACAGTCGTACGCTTTTCAGGTGCAGCTTCTTTAGCTGATTAGTTTATTTGAAGCATGTTTCTATTGTTGTCCAATGCTTCTTCTGTTGTGCTAGTAAATCATATTTGTTTGTTTGTTGAACCCTCAGTTCCTAACAAGTTTGAATAGCAATTGTTTTCTTCCACCCATGTGTCCTGAAAGAAACAGGTGAAGATGAATTTGTCTATGGCGTGCTCTATTCAATCTTGAAAGTTATCTGAATACGATATATATATTTATATTTACATTTTTGCCTTTTATTTTCCGTCCAAGATCTTGAGTTGAATTCTGATTAAACAAGTTCATGGTGAAATATCTTTGTTCTATCTGCCCATGGAATTTTGTTTTCTTGATAAATCTTAAAAGGGTTAGATTACCGAACAGTGCAATGCATTTAGTCCATGTTTTTCACGTGGGTGTCATACATGTTTTTGTACAAGAATGATGTACTTGCAAAATGACCTTAGTTTGAGGTAATATTTTGGTTTTAAATATTACTCCAAATCTGAGGTTGTTTTGTATGTAAATTGTCATTTTTGTCAATTTTTTTTAACCCTATTACGTTGCACGTTTTGGTAATAAATCCATCTTAAATGGTAATGCAAGTGCTGGATTGGGTTTAAGTTGTTGCACGGTTGCACCCAATACTTCACTCATTAATGCATATCTCTCTCAACATGTTTCCAATCGACTGCCGCTGAATCTGTGGACAGTTGATCAAGAGGGGGATAATAAATCCATTTTAATGGAATGCCATACAAGGACGAGTTGCTGCTCGGGTTTTTAGAATTCCGCATCATCTGACAATTTTTTTACAGTGTCCTCATCCGATAGCTTTTTTTTACAGGAGGGTTTGGTGGATGGCCTGACTAGATTGCATGAGAACTTCCATATGCTCCAAACACTTAATTATCTCCTCAGATTCCACCTTCTCATTTGTTTTTTGCCATTGAAGTTGTTCCAAACCACTACACAACTAAATTGGATTCAAAACAACCCAACCCAAAGCGAACTGCTTGAATGCCTTTTTTGATGTGAACTGAAGCAATCACATAATCACAAACACTCGAATGGCAGTCGAGAAATATCATTAGTAGTAGAATGAATTACAAGAGTGGGCCACACCATTAATTTATACTCCCTCCGTCCCAAATTAAGGGTTCATTATTCCTTTTTGGGTTGTCCCAAATTAAGAGTCCACTTTCCTTTTGGGACATAATCAACGAACCAATTTCCACAATGGTGAACTAGAGTTGATCTCGGCTGTTGATTGAGTGTATCCTTAATCTATACAATATAAAGACATGGACTCTTAATTTGGGACGGAGGGAGTAGTACTTTAGGAGTCCTTGCCCAACAAGATATATAAATAAAAGGAAATAATTAACAAGATAAGTTTTTCAACAAATAATAATGTATATTCATACTCCTAAAATTAATTGCGAAATTCCTCTCGTCTATCCACCCACTCGTCTATCCACCCACTGCCTTTCTTTCTCGGCCATAGAGGGGCCCACGTGACACATCAAGGTATATTGTTTTGTGGCTAGGGTTTGCTGTTGTTGGGTTATATGATTTTTGGGAACGAGTTGGTATATAATACAATTTTGGTTCTAGGGACCAGCCGTATGAAATGACCTAGTAAACCTAGGAAGCAAGGGTTTCCTTCCAATAGAGAGATTTCAAAGATTCCGAAAGATGAGTTATTTATTGTCACCGCAGATAAATACTTTCACCCTATTTCTATATTAATTAATAAATAGGGAGCTTTGCATATAAGTCCCATTTGGGCAAGCTTTATCATATAGATCCGACTGTCTAATCAATCATTAAATAAGTCCTATTAGCGTAAACTAAATAAAAACTTGGGCAAAACACCCCTACACACTATAACCATCAACACGGTAAAATACCCAGCACCGCTACAACAATCTCTGTCAACCATCACCACCACAACCGCCACCAACGCTAATCACGTCATCTACCACTGCAATTTCAAACCACCATGGTGAACCCCCACTATTGCAAAAACAACATCAGCACCGAGAAGACACAGTGTTTTGTGTGTGGTGTTTATATGTACACACATAGGAATATCTTGTGTGTATATACATTGAAAGTAAATATTTACTACGTGGGTAAACATTTACTTATGTTTATATACATAGTAGATATTTACTAGAGAAGTTAACAATTACTGTGAAGTAGTACTGAAGGAGGAGGAGATGTTGTGGTGATTGTCAACGACAGTGTTGATGGTGTTAGAGATAGAGATAGAGAGAGAGAGAAAGCCGTTGCTCACGTTTTTGGTGGTGATTGTCAGACGGTGTTGATGTTGGTGGTTTGTGGGGTGGGAGTTTGAAGGCGCGAGGAGAAATAGTGTTTTTTTTTTTTGTGTGTGTGTATTAAGGTTAACCATTAGAGAAATTGTGTTGGATGAAATATATAGTGAGGGGTATTTTGGACTTATGTTTTAAAAATGCGAGTTATTTTTGTATGTTTAAAACCTAATGGGACTTAAAAAGTGAATTAAAAGTTAACTCAATGGGATTTATGTCATTGTTGACGAACTAAATGCGACATATATACTTCAAACCCAATATATAAGGGCCAAACTATGCATTAAACATTAAATCGATTCACTGAAGCTATTGGGCATACTGAAAATACAAGTTCATTTGCGAATGTTATTGAAAGCATATTTGAGACAGATTTACTGTGCAATGACTGTATCCTTGCAAATTAAGGTTTTCGGATTTAGGGTTTCATTAAATTTGGATCTGTAATTTTTGTGTTCATTTGGGAAGTAATTTGATTTGGTTAAATAAGGTGTGTTGTGGTTATGATATTGGATGAAACGTCAATGATTTGACTGTTGTCCCTTGACGCTTTGAATTAGATGTTAAAAGATATTACTAAAATTGCATGGCCATTTGGTGGGAATATTATAGTTTTTGAAGGTGATTTTCGTTAAATGTTTATGTTACCTAAGATTTGCTTAAAAAAAGAGTTATTTTATTATTATTATACCTTCATAATTAGCCCGTTTTGACTTTAGTATTTTAAGCTTAATTGAGTTTGGGTTTGGTACTGTTTCCATTAAAGTTTCATTAGAGACAGCGGTCACCTGATAAAATAGAAAATATTTATACTAAATAGAAATTAGAAAAATAAAAAAAAATAAAGGAAAAAAAAGTAAAAATAGGAAAAAATAAAAAATAAAAATCCAAAAAATAGGGGGAAAAACAAATATGAGAAATAAGGTAAAAATAAAAATAAACCAAAAGTAAAAATAAACCAAAATCCCCCCTCCCCTACCGCCATCACCTCCTATCACACTGAAAAACCAGATCTGAACCACCCACGACCCACCCGATCCCAAAGATCAGATCTGAAAAACCTCTAAATCCGATTCGAATCGACGTCGAATTGGTGTTTCCATCGTCGTATTGTCATTCGCGGTTGCGATGGTTGGGGTGGCGGGTCGGTGGTGGGAGGGTTTGTATTTCGATTTCGATTTAGTTTGAGAGGGAGAGAGGTGGTGGTGGGAAATTGGGATTATTGTTATTATTATTAATTTTATTCTGTTTCTTTTATATATATTTTTACTTCTCCAATAAATTTTTCTATATTTGAAATATTTTTCTATTTTAACTGGTCGTGTGACTTGCACACGACAATTATCACTAACAAATCCTTAACGGAAAGGGTATCAAACTCGAACTCAATTAGTAATTAGTAAAAGGTACTCGAGTCAAAACAAACCCATTATGGAGGTATTTACGTCCAAAAACCCAAAATTAAAATACATGTTCATGTCTTTTGGAAAAATAAAAATAAAAAAAAACGTTTTCAAAACCATTGGTCCCAGTGACTTCATTACAGATTATCTTCTGTATAGAGTAGATAAGTATCCTGTTAGGATAAGAAACAATACAATATTTCTTTAGAGTAGAGACAACCTGAAGTAAAACAGATTAGAAGAATGAAAGAGATCTCAAATTTACCAAGCGTTTAACCAAATTCTCACTATTCAAAGTCTGATCACATAATGAATTGTAATCATACTGATATGATAATAATCAAAATGAAGAGGGAAACATATCAAACCCCTTAATTTATATAAGTTCCAAGAATAAAGGCCCAAGAAGTACACCCAAAAAAAAAAAAGAAACTTATCTGCTACAATTACAATACATTATCTAATCTTAAATAATAACTAATAGAACAAAATGCAATTCCTCCCCTGTGAGCTTCCAATTATCTTCACTGCGAGTATGTTTGGACGCCTAGAATTGGAACTCAATTAAAATTGTATCTGTGTCCTTAGAAGTCAATTGTTTGGTTCCCATGAGGAATTTTATTAGAATTTTGAATTCATGTTTGTGTGTGTAGTGTTTGTGTAAATATTGTGTGAGCGCCGTGTGTTTTTGAAACTATATGTGAAATTGTGTATGTGTGTGTGCAGTGCACTGTGTGAAATGTGTATGTGTGTGCACTGCATGAAGCATTGTCTTGTGGGGGCGCGCGCGTGCACGCACTGCATGAAACTGTGTAGTGCGAAAAATAGTTGACATGGAAGAAATGTGAACTGCGGTTGGTAGCATAGGTGGCTTTGGTATTATGAAAGGAATTTGGGGTCCTCGTGCCACAAGGTCAAGTGGCTTACGTATAGTGAGTGCTCTAGTATGAGAGGTTTGGGCACAAAAAGTGATTTAATAAAACCATATCCAGGTGTGATTTTCTTGCCACGTAGGATGAAAATGCATATTAGAAATGTCCACATGCCAATGTTTCTAACATCGTTAATGGTGCGGCAATTGAAGTGTTTCTAGCGGATAGCTTTTAAGTTTTGTATTCATTCAAACTGAATTTAATTTGATCTCAATCACATTTACCCGTTTGACTCGTACATACTAATGGATTTTCAGTCACAAAAGAGAGAATTTTTTCTTTTATTTATTTTTAGTAGGGGGGAGGTTCAACTTGGAGGATTGAACCCATGAGCTCTCAATTGGGAGACAGACCATGGCTAGGGGTGGTAACATGACCAATTTTGATGGGTACCGCCCCGTCTCTCCCTTAATGAGGAGGATTTCGGGGGTTAATAAACGGGCAGGGTCGTGCTTTTTAAAATTAAAAACCCCATTGGGTTCGGGGCGAGTTTAATGCATATTTCTCGCCTTTCGTCCCCACTCAAAAGCTGCTCCACTACGCATATAACAGAATGTGGTTTGACATTCGATCTGGGTCGCAGGCCAATCCCCATCGAAGCTTATTCTCATTCTCCTTCGAAACTCCCAGTCTCGATCTTTCTTTTTATAAGTTTTTTCTTCGTTTTCTCTGCATGAATTATATGTATATATGTATAATATTAATACCATTATAGATCAGTTTAATATGAATGTCTTCTATTGTTAGATATGTTCAATGTTTAGTTAACATTTTCTGAAGTCTACCGTGTTCGATTTCTTCTGTGTATATATTTACTATGGTTGGTTCGTTGATATGTATTTGTTGGATTGATACGCGGCACGCGGTACAGTTTTTTCCCCGGATATGGGGTTTTCGCTGGGGTAGTCTTAGTTGGAAGGCAATTTTGGGTCGCGGTTCGTTTTTGAGCTCATAAGATGATAGTTTATGCGTACATGCAATTTTATACACATATGAGAGTTACAATTAATAATGAATTATTATTAACATAACCTAATATTGTACCAAAATGGGTAGTTATATAAAAAATATAAGATTCAAAATTAATAATTAATTGATACTCCTTTTGAAACAAGCATGAAAGAGGGGCTTTCTTCATCATCTTCCGTTTTAGCATCTGTAAAGTTACCCTATAGGGAATTTCAACGCAAATCTTCAAATCGCACTATAGTTACATCCATGTATGTGTGCTCCGGTCCTCCGGATCAATATCCCATTTTTTATAAGGTGTTGATAAAGGCACCCCAAAAATGTCTTCGTAGCACTAAAGTACTGATTTTAAAACAGTGTACAATATTTTTTATACATTGTGTGGTGCTAGGTAGACATTTTTGAGGTGCCTTTTTCAACACCCTTTTTTACAAGGTCCATCCTCGTAACTTTTCATGAAGCGTGATTGAAGACGAATATTGGAATGAATGAACACTAATTTGTTACCCCTAGCAGAATTCAATCAGTTTCTCTTGATATCAACAAATATAATATACATTTGATATTTCTAGCATATTAGTCGGTATATTGTAACGGTATTTTTTGTATACTCGAAGCATTAATCTCATATTGTGTTTAGTCAAATATGTTTATTTTGTTTTTGTTTCCTTTGATATTTTTTGTGCTTTTGATTATGATAGATTCAAAGAAAAATTACATGACTATAAGTTAGGTATATTACATAACAATATATTTGGTATATTATTATGGTATTTTTGGTATTTCATGTTTTGGTGTTTTAAAAGGGGTAATTTTGGTAATTTGGTTTTTAAAATGTAAACCAAAACTAACAACAAAAAACTCGATAATTTCAATTTTCGGTAAGTTAAAAATGTAAATCATTACCACATTTTTTTCGGTACAAAACGGTCCCATACATGTACATGTGCTTGTGTGGCAATCATTGACACTATCATCTCAACAAACACATGTCAATTAAATGTCACTACAGCCTTGTTAACGGCACAATGGGTTTATTAAAAAAATTGTTATATTAAACATAAAATGCACTATTTCTATGTACTAAATATAAATCAACCCTTTAATTTTATAATTTTTTGGGGTCTAGTCCAATTTAAGAATTTTTTACGTTTTCCAATCTCATGTATTTTGTTTTATTTTGCGACAAAGTTCCATAATCGGAAAGTTTGTGTGAACCTTTTTTTTCTGTGACTGAAGATAATTTTTTTTAAATGACAAAGTGATAAACAAAAATGTGTGATCAGTTGCACTTGCCTACATTTTTTCACCAGATTGCATTAACATGTTTGTACTTATTGACTTTTCAGTTACAGGTACAATACATTCAATGCACTCGATAAGAAAAGGGCACTAAAAAATGTGAATAAGAATAACATTTTTGTGCAAACAATTATGTCCATATGGAACTAAATGTTTGTGCTCCATTAATGTTATCATATATCCACATGTACTACTATTAGGGTTGCAAACTTTTAGCATATTTTAAGAATTAATGTTTTTTGACATACAATTTATGAAAGAGAGAGAGGAGTATGTAATTTATGTGACTTTTATTTCAAATGAATGTATTTCACGTTTTATGTAAAACAATTCAATTTCAGATTTTACACATGAGCTAAAATGAGATAATTAATGAATCAATTCATTAATGAAATCAAACACAATTAATGAGTTAATTTATAAATATATCAATTTATTAATGAACCAATTTATAATTTTGGAATAATCAAAAGGACTTAAGTTAATGGACTAATTTATAAATATATCAATTATACCAAGTTTTGGTCACAAACAGGTTGACGTATTAAGCATGCTATCTCTAGTGGGTGAAATATACTTGGAATATTAAGATGCAACATAAAATTATCGATTAAAGGGTTGCCTAATATTGGGTTTGAGAACCCAGGGGGTGTGGTAGAGCGGAAGGGGCTCTTCCTCCCTTAACCAAGTGACGGGAGTTTGATCCCCGCCTTGGGTATGGAGCAGCCTTAAATCCCTGGGCCAGCTGTCCCACCCATCGAGGTGCCTACAAATTAGCAAAGGGATTAGTCACTAAGTCGCTAGTGGATACCCTGGTGAAAAAAAAAATATTGGGTTTGTCATTAAGTAGTTGACTTGATTGGCACTTATCACTAATTGGTGATACGAATTTAATAAGAATAATGTTAGACTCCTCGAATGGGGAGCTACCGATTCCTTCCCTACAGATCTCAACCCTTGATTTCATTAGAAGTCAAAATAATCTTGTTCCTTAATTTATTTTTTAAAAATAATGCATTATATCTTTAGAATTATAATTTATTTTAAACTAAAACTAAAAGATATTCCTTTAATTTTTTAAAAACTTATTTTAGATTGATAAATAACTAGAGTTATGATTTATTTTAAAGTTAAATAAATTTTACATTAAACTAATATTTAATGGATCAATCTTGACCCTTAGTGTATTTTTAAAAAACAATACATTATATCTCTATACTTGCTATTTATTTTAAACAAAAATTAAAAGATATTCTCTTAATTTTTTTAAAATTAACAAAAGATTAATAAATAACTAGAGTTATGATTTATTTTAAAAATAAATAAACTTTACATTAAATTAATATTTAATGGACTAATTACCAAAAAGTCTTTCAAATATTTTTAACACACATTTAGTTCAATCATTTTAATTTTATTCCAAAAAGACCTCAAACACTTATTTAACCAATATTCTCTTATTTTTATAGGGACACGCCAGTGGCACACTTTGAGTATTTTTATTTTGTTCCTCAAACACTAATTTAACCAATATTTTCTTATTTTTAAAGGTTCGCGCCAGTGGCACACTTTGAGTGTTTTTACTTTGTTCCAAAAAGTACTCAAACACTAATTTAATCAATATTCTCTTATTTTTAAAGGTCCGTGCCAGCGGCACACTTTGAGTTTTTTTATGTGGCGAGTGACTTTTTAGAACATAATTTTTTTTGTCGCGAGGTACTTTTTAATAGTAAACATAGTTTTTTATTTTAAAAAAAAATATTTGTTTTAATTTTAATGTTTGAGATTCACAATTGATTAGTGCTGCTCCCGCGAACCTACATTCTCGAACCAAAGTCATTTATTAAAAGGGGGATATGCACCAGCGGCACTAATCAATCGTGAATCTAAGACATCAAATTAGCAGGTTATTTTTTTTTATTAAAACTGAATTTATCAAGAAAAAAAAACACCCTCCCCCCCCCCCCCCCCTTTTTTTTTCATTGGTTTCTCATGTGAAAGGGTTAAAAATAATTATTTTGAATTCATTTATTCCCTCAAACACCCATTTACTCAATATTCTCTTATTTTTATAGGTCTGCGCCAGCGGCACTCTTATTTTAAATTAAAATTTTTAAATCATTTAGTCCCTCAAACACCCATTTACCCAATATTCTCTTATTTTTATATGTCTGCGCCAACGACATCTCTTATTTTTTAACTTAATTTTATAACATTTAAAATAATTTTGTATTTCTTAAAACCTTTTAAAGATATAAAAAAAAAGTTTCTTTTTATTTATATTAAACTAATTTTTATTTTTTAAAATAGTTTTTTCAAAAAAAAATATTTTTTATATTAAAATAATATTTCGTAAAATTATCGCATTAATTGGGTCTGATTCGAGTTATTTTAATTTAGTCATGTTCATGTTTTTTTTTAAAAATATAAAACACTGTTTTTTTTATATAAAAAAATACAGATTTTTATATAACAAAACAATTTTTAATTAAAAAAAACAAATAAAAAGAGAGCTTTTGCATTCCGTATGAATTGGGGAAGGAGGAATCGGGAAGTGTAGCATCACTCATTTAATAATACATAATACAAATTTGTTAAAAATACTCCTTTTATATATGATAGAACTATTTCTATTTCTTTGGGGTGGAAACAAAACCACTAGCAGTTCCTTTCGGGCAGGAATAAAACTTCAAGTTGGGACTAGAATTCTTGGTGTTATATATTGTGGTGACAATTATATTCAACACAAATAGATGAGAAAAGCGCAATCACTCATGCAAATAAAAAAGATGATGAATGTCAATCACACAACACAGTATGTACGTGGTTCAGCAAAAATGCCTACGTCCACGGTGGTGCAGTCAGTATTATTTCTATATACTTCGGGGAGCGTTTTACAGAGAATACACCGCGTGCCTTTTGCCCTAAGCTTAGGGTTTATTATATACATGTTTGTTCTCGAGGAGTGGGGTGTTGGACTCCCCCACTTCCATCTTCTACTCCTAGAATATCTCCCTACGAGATCTTAGGAGTGCACTAAGTCGGAACTGAATTCAGTTGAGATATGAGGGGCCCAGACTTTGGGCCATTTATGTTGGGCTACTCGTCTGGGCCTGTGATGGCAAATTCGGGTACCCACAATTGCCCCTAAAGTTGTTGGGCCACAATTTGGGCTCAATAAATTTAAATGATTTGTCATAATGGCTCTCTTGTAATTTGTGTAACTCTTCCCAAGGTTGAAAACCGATTTAAGCGGTAGCTTGCTTCGTGTCCTGTGCACGATGATTGGAAGCATTTAAAGGTCATTTGGAACAGCAGTTCGTAGTTGTCGTTTCGAACTTCTTCAAGTTTTTTCATCCTTTTCAAGCTTTTATTGTTGCGCATTCCTCTCCAGGCCTTTGTTTACTTTGCTTTCAATCTTCTTCTTCGTCTGGGCTTGTGATCTTGCGTTGTCCTAGCCAAACCTTCATCTCGTAAGTCCCCTTTGCTCTCTCTCTGTGTTTTCCTTTTCTGTTAAGATTCCTTCGAATTCGTAATTAGGGTTTACAAATGGAGACGATAGGTAATAGGACTGTGTCTGAGTTTAGGAAATTCTATAATATCCCAGACTGGGTAGACATTGAGTACACCCCTTTCCCTAAAAATATCAGGGAAATAGAGGGCGCTAATTGGATTCATATCCTCTTGCTGTCCCAAGTGGACCTGACTTTCCCTCCGAGCAATTTGTTTTTACATTTATTTGGTTATTTAAATATCGTCCCTGCGTAGTGCTCGCTAAACGTTTGGAAGATAGTTAATGGTGTCCATAGGATAAACCAACTTTATGGCACTAATCCGGGGCTTGCTGAAATATGCTTCTGCTACTCTTTCTCGCGAATGAGCTCTGGTCTTCTTTATCTCAAGGCCAGGAATCCTGATAGGGTATTGGTAGTAAATTTACCTGATTCGCATAAGGACTACTGTCAAGAGGGTTTTCTCGCTAGAAATTGGCAATTTCTTCCCCATACCGAGGGGTCGAGGTCTGATAGGTTCATGGTCCCCTTTTATGGGGAGGATTAATTTATGTTCTACTCTTTCGATCTTCTTGTTAATGTATGATTTCTCTAATATTCTTCTCTCTTCTTTTCAGCGAAGACAAAGAATTTGGAACCCACTCTTAGTGAGGTTCGCGCAGTCGAGATGATCAAAGCTTGGAACATCAGAGAATCTTTGGTCGACGGTGAACATCCTCGGTCAGTTGCTTTTCTTCTGGAGCACAAGAATATTGGATCCAGTTTCATCGCACGACCTGTAGACAGTATCCCCAAGCTTGATATTACTGAAGAATCTGCTGCAGATCCTATTCATTTGACGAGGAAGAGAGCAGCTCTGGTGAGGGTAGCGAGGGTGGTAATAGGGGTACTGCTGAAGGTGATTCTAGTGAGGCAAGCTCCAGTGGTGAAGGGTCCTCCAATTCGGAAGAGGTTTATGAGGCTCAAGAATATTTGAGTACATCTAGTAGTTCCAGCGAGGAAATGGCTCCCCCTAGGAGGAGTCTGATCCGTGATGATGATGCGCTTCTTGCTCAGCGGTCGAAGAAGCAAAACTCTTTCGGTGGGGATGTCGCCACTGGTTCTCAGTCCGCTGCTCATGAGCAGGAGAAGAAGAGAAAAGAGGAAGGACAGTTGAGAGAGAGAGAGAGAGAAAGAAAGAAGAGGAGAGGAAGAAGGCTGAAGAGAAAAAGAAGGTGGAGGAGAGGAAGAGAGTTGAGAGGGAGAAGGAGAGAGAGGAGGAGAGTGGAAGCGAGGACGAAGGCCGGGCAAGCTTTAGTGCACGTGTCTGCATTTCCAGAGGAGGCCTCGGTTTCCACATCTCCCCAACTTGCTCCTGCACTGCTCGAGAGAGCAGTTTTACCTGCTGATCGACAAAGAGCAATGGCGACTGACCAGTTAACCCCGCAAGAGAGTCAAAAGCTAGCCTTGGTAAGTCTGTTTCTGTTCTTTAACACTTGTAATACTCTGTTCACTGCTTTCTTCTAATGCTTTCTTTTTACTTGCAGTTTATAACTGAGTTCTCCATGCTCGGCCGTTCTCGCGATGAGCTGGTAAATAAGAATGCCGAGTTGGAGAAGCAGAACGCTGCTCTGAAGGGGAAGAGTACCGAGCTCGAGGCCAGCTTAAAGACCGTCGATGCTGCTCGAATGTCCTCTGATTTTACCCTTGTGGAATCCAATCGGGCGAGGGAAGCAGCGATCAAAAGTTTAAACGAGTTGTGGCAGGCCTACGACTCAGTCTGCTCGAGCAAGCTAGTTGTGGTGGAGGAGAACAGGGAGCTAGCAGAGAAGGTGAAGACAGTAGAGGAGAGCTCATATAATACTGGTTGGGCCGCGGCGTACGAAGATGCCGATCTTCAGATTGGCTACATCAGTCGGCTAAACTTCAAGAAGGGCTGGAACAAGGCTCTTTTGGCTGCTGGGGTGGATATTGATTCACCCATGTTCGATGAGCATGACCCAGGCCCAAAGCCTGTTGTAGACGAAGCTCCTACCCCAACCATTGAAGGTGTTACCTTTGCCTCCCAGACTGTTCCTGTTGGTGCTCTTCCTGCTCATGGAACAGTTGTTGTTTCGTCCGAGGGAGCTGCCTCTGCTGCTGCTGATAAGGGAAAGCAACCGACAACCTCTGAACAAACTGAGGTTGCTAGCTATTCTGCTCCTAGGATTGCCTCTGTATTTTTTGCTTTGTTTGTACTTCTTTTTTATGTTCATCGATGTCATTTGAACTTCTATTAGTGAAATGAAAGCGCTTTCCCTTCAGCATACTGATTCTTTTGTTCTTTACTGCTTTTTATGGCTTGTAGTTGACTGATGTAGATGAATATATACCTGCCACCTCTCAATTGGGAAGAATCCTTGGTCCTAATGCGAGCAATCAAGTTCACCAAGATTTTGTTAGCATCTGCAAGTCTCTTAGGACAAGGAATAAAAAATTTAAGGATCAGTGAGAGCTCGTCGCCAAACTGAAGGATAGACTTAAGGAGATGGAAGAAGTTGGTGCCTCTATTCAAGAGGAAGTGAATACTTTAAGGGCCAAGCTTCTAGATGCCTCCTAAATCAATCAAGTTGGGGAAGTTCTTCAGCAGGAGAATGAGACTCTGAGGAGAGAGATAATGCTACTCAGGGAGCACGCCCCAAGCATTGCACCTCAAGTTTTAAGGGGCTATTCTTCATCGGCCGGTCCACGAGCTGGTGAAGGTGATGGGGGCTCATCCAGGGAGGCTGACGAGCTTCGTGCTAACGTCCTACGAGCATATGTGATGGCAGCTGGATTACAGAGAGATGTTACGCTGCTGAGTTATTTGTTCAAGAAGGGTCCTCGGCGAGTATAGGCTAATGGCTATGACCAAGGCTGGACAGATGCTCCAACAAGGTTGACAGAGTTTGAAGAGCTGTTTTTTATTAAGGGATGGTTGAGCTCCCTTAGGGAGCTACAAGTCCCAAGGAACTTAGTACTTTGGTATCGTCATGAAATTTCTCCTTCAACCTTGATGCCCAATCCTTTCATAAGGGACGACCAGTGGATCCCTATAGATGACATCCCTAGACCGTTGCTAGAGCCCAATGCGAACGAGGTCGAGGAGGAATTGGCTCCTTATTCGGATGACGGACGAAGAGCACAGGTGGCTGAATATCTTGCTCGGAGGCCTAATCCTCATTAAGATTTTGCTGAATGTAACTCATTATAAATATAATGAAATAATGTAACATCAATGTTTTGGGCAATCTTGCCGATTTAAACACGTGTTGTATATTCTCATTGTAAATGTGATGAACTAATATAATATCTATGTTTTGGGCGATCATGCCGACTAAACAAATGTTGTATATTTTTGCTTAATTTATTCCTCGCTTAACTATCTTGGGCCCTTCGTGGCCGACTAGATTGGTAGGGTTGTTTTGTCGAGTGAGTGTCCTCCCAGTCCAGTATGCTTATGCGATACCATTTTGCTTCACTTTATCTTTTAGGTCGTGTCGTCACACTCCCTTAGGCCTAAGTGTGGCAATGGCGAGGACACACCTGGTGTTGGATGTTCTATCCGATCAGGTTTTCTGAACCAAACATAGTTTTGTGACCAATTATTTATTGGTCTAATTGCCTAAGGGTCCCCTGTAGGGCTTAATATATTGTCGGGGCAATGCTAGGAGGTTGTTCGTGTTTCATAACGAAAACCTGAGGAGGGTGATACCCTGCTTTTATGCTTTGAATAAGGTTCCGGTTACTTGGAAAAGGTGTGCAAGTTATAAAGTTCTCAATACAGAATTAACACTCTATAGAATGCCACTGCCAAACAACCTTTTATTAATCACAAGCAATAAAAATTGAGTTGTCGAAAACTGTGCCAATTGCAAAAATGTGATAAAAGAGGAGCTAAAAAAATTAGAAGTACAATTTCTTCAGATTGAGCTAAAAAAATTAGAAGTAGAATTTCTTCAGATTGGCTGCGTTCCAAGCTCGGAGTATCTCTCTGCCCTCCAGCGTTTCTAAGTGATAGGCTCCTTGTAGTTCATCCGTTGTTACCTTGAATGGTCCCTCCCAATTTGGACCCAGCTTGCCATCTGATGGTTTTACTATGCTGCCAAGGACCTTCCTTAGGACGTAGTCTCCAACCTGGAATGTCCTTGGATTGACCTTCTGGTTATAGTATTTCGCGAGCTGTTGCTGATAGCTCTCAAGATTTACTAGGGCTAGCTCTCTGCGTTCGTCAGCTAGGTCAAGTTCAGCGAGTAATGCTGCATCATTATGGCCTTGGTCGATAAGGGTGGTTCTCATGGTTGGTAGGCCAGCTTCCAAAGGGATGATTGCTTCCATTCCATACGTTAGTGAGAATGGGGTTTCCCCAGTTGCTCGTCGTGGGGTAGTGCGGTAAGCCCATAAAATATGTGGCAACCCACCCACCCATGCACCTTTGACTCGCTCTAGTCGTTTCTTCAACCCATCGATCACTATTTTGTTGGAAGCCTCGGCTTGACCATTGCTCGGGGGTATGTCACCGAGCTAACATAGTGCCTGATCCTGTGTTCTTTGCAGAAGTTCTGGAAAGGGCCACTTTCGAACTGTGTTTTGTTGTCAATGATGATGGTTCTGGGGATTCTAAAACGGGTAATTATGTTTTTCCATATGAACCTCATCATATCTTTATCTCGGATGTTTGCCAGTGGCTCTGCCTCGATCCATTTGGTGAAGTAATCCGTTGCGACCAATAGATACTTGCTGTTGCCGGTGGCGGTAGGAAGAGGGCCTACGATGTCCATCCCCTATTGGGCGAAAGGCCATGGGCTGGTGAGTGATTTTAGGTCACTGGCAGGTTGGTGAGCTATAGGACCATGTAGTTGACATTTCTCGCATTTGCGAGCATATACTGCCAAATCTTTTTGCATATATGGCCACCAGTAGCCTTCCTTCATTGCTCGAAAAGCTAGTGACCTTCCTTCAATATGGCTTCCATAGATTCCTTCAGGAAGCTCGTGTAGAACTTGCTCGACGTCCTTCGGGTGAAAACATTGAAGATAAGGGTCGGTGAACGATCTCTTGTATAGCTTTTCCTCAGGAGATAAGTGAAAGCGAGCAACTTTGACTCTTATCTGTTGAGCGGCCTTCTTATCATTGGGAAGTGTGCCATCTTTTAAATATTCCCTCAAAGGGTGCATTCAACTGGGCACTGACTCGATCTGGAGTATGTGTTCTAGGTTTGACGGCTCATCACTCTGGTTGATGCTCGGATGGGTGAGGAAGTCGATGGGAATCTTCCTCTTCAAGTTGGAATTGATCACTGAACTTAGGGCTCTACCAGGGCGTCGGCATGGCTGTTCTGTCCTCTGGGAAATTATTGGACATTGACTTCCTCAAAGCTGGACATTAGCTTTTTTGCCAAGGCAAGGTAGGCTACCATTCTTTCGTCTCTTGTATTGAAGTCCCCACTTACTAGATTGGAGACCAATTGTGAGTCACCGAACACCTATAGCTGCTTTGCCCCCAGTGCCTGTGCCTTCTGCAGGTCGACTATCAAAGCTTTGTATTCTGCCTCGTTATTGGAGGCTTCAAATCCAAGATTGATCCCTTGCTCGAGGATCTTGTCTTCTGGAGTGACGAGCACAATGCCTACCCCTGCCTCCTTTGAGTTGGAGGCTCCATCGATAAACAGTCGCCAGACTCCTACTGATGGGTGATTTTCCATTTGCTTCATGGGTTGAAGCTAGTCGCAAGGCTGTTCGTCAGTGAATTCTGCTATGAAATCTGTGAGGACCTGCCCTTTGATTGCATTCCTGGGCTGAAATTGGATATCAAATCGTCAGATCTCGACTGACCACTTGGATAGTCTACCAGACAGATCCGCTTTCCGCAGGACTACTTTAAGGGGTTGTGATGTAAGGACAATGATAGTGTGAGCTTCGAAGTAGTGCTTCAGCTTCCTCGAAGCTATTACTAGTGCGAAGGCGAGCTTTTCCAATGGTAGGTACCGCTGCTCGGCGTCCAACAATATTTTGCTCGAGTAGTAAACTGGATGTTGGATTCCTGCTTTCTCGCACACTAGTGCAGAACTAATGGCGTGGCTGGAGACGGTGAGATATAAGTACAGGGAATCATCTTCTTTAGGTATGACGAGCAGAGGTGGTTTGCTAAGATAAGCCTTGAGATCTTCCAATGCTTTCGAGCAATCTTGATCCCACTCCACTGTCTTGTTTCCTTTCAAGAGCTGAAAGAATGGCTTGCACTTCTCAGAGGACATTGAAATGAAACGGTTCAAGGCGGCGAGCATGCCCGTGAGCTTCTGCACATCCCGTATCATGCGGGGAGGCTGTACCTTGTTGATTGCGTCAATCTGGTCCGGATTGGCCTCAATGCCTCTCTCGCTAACCAAGTACCCGAGAAATTTTCCTGACTGGACACCGAAAGAACACTTACTCACATTGAGTTTCATTCGATATTTCCTGAGGATTTCGAAGGTTCCTGATAGGTCTGAGAGGTGGTCTTCTTTTTTCCTTCTCTTGACGAGCATATCATCGATGTAGACTTCCATGGTATCTCCCATTTGGTCTTTAAACATCTTGGTGACCAGCCGCTGGTAGGTTGCTCCTGCATTCTTGAGCCCAAAGGGCATAACTTTGTAGCAGTGTAATTCGATAGTGGTGATGAACGCTGTTTTGTCTTGGTCTGGTGCATATAGAGGGATCTGAGTTACCCCGAATATACGTCCAGAAAACTCATTCTCTCGTGAGCTTCTGTGGCGTCCACCAATTAGTCGATCTTTAGGAGGGGGAAACTGTCCTTAGGGCATGCCCTATTAAGGTCAGTGAAGTCAATGCAGACTCTCCATTTCCCATTGCTCTTTGGAACCACTACTGGGTTGGATATCCATTTAAGGAATTTAACTTCCCATATAGATCCTACATCCAACAGCTTTTCAACTTCTTTCTCCACAGCCTTAGCCTTCTTAGGCGCGGTTCGTCGTGCTTTCTGTGTGATAGGCCTGAAAGTGGGATCGACGTGTAACCGATGGAAAACTACATTAGGATCAATGCTAAGTAGCTCTTAAGTTTACCACGCGAAAACATTTAGGTTGCTTATCAGTAGCATCATCAATTCCTTCTTCTCTTGATCTGTAAGAGAAGTCCCGATCAATAAACTCCTGTCTTTCTTGCTTCCATCGGCTGTTATCTCCTCCAGGTTTTCAACGACCCGCTCAGAAGGGAGGAGCATGGTCTCCTCTACTCCGGGCCTTCCATATCTTAACTACTATTTTGAAGGTATCAAACCTTCTTGCTCCTCGACTTTCTCTTTGGCCTTCTCGACCTTCTTTTCTGGTTTTGGGTGGATGGCCGCTATGAAGAACCTTCTTACCATCGCCTGATCTCCGTGAATCTCCATCACTCCTCGCTCAGTCACGTACTTGAGTTTCTGATGGTAGGCCGAAGGGACTGCCTTCATTGCATGTAGCCACCCCTGCCGAGGATAGCTTGATTTGGCGAGTCGATATCGACTACCAGAAATTCGATCATCTTGGAGACACTTTCTGCCCTTACTGGCAACACGATCTTCCCCAATGGAATAGTCACTTTTCCAGCGAAGCCAACTAGAGGGACAGTGGCTTCCTTAAATCGACAACGCTTAAATTTAATTTCCTAAATAGGTCGAGATACATTATCTCGGATGAGCTTCCCTGGTCGATGATCAACTTTTCGACGCCATAGTTGGCTATCCTTAGCATAATGATCAAGGCGTCATGATGTGGGGTCCTTACCACCACCAGATCTTCATCTGTGAACACGATATGTTTGCTATAGTCGACTTCATCTACTGCCCTACGCTTTCTTGATTGTGTCTTTGCTGGATTGATCTGAAAAGCCTGCATTACTGCAGTAAGCTTTTTTACCTGCATCCGCGATGAATTCCCTTGAATTTTCTTCATATCAGATGCCCCATGAATGACTGCGAATTCATGGCCAGCATTGTCTTCGAGCACGTTATCGGGTCTTATTTCTCCATTGGCAGCGACTTTCTCTGCCTTCTTCTCCACAAACTCATTCAGGTGCCCAGACTGGTCCAGTTCTTCGAGGTGAGACTTAAGAGCTTTGCAGTGCTCAGTCTTATGTCCTCCCTCTTTATGAAAAGCGCATCTCAGCGCGTTATTTCTCTTCGAGGGATCTCCTCCCATCTTTCTAGGCCACTTAACAAATGGCTCGTCTTTGATCTTCGCCAGGATCTTGTAGATTGGTTCTTTGAAGACAGTGTTTACTGCCTAAAATGCTTTTGAAGCATCATTCTTGCCTCCGTTCTTGGAGCCATTCTTGACCCCATTCTTGCCTCCCTTCTTCTGATTTTCAACCTTGTCATTGCCCTTGGCAGCGAGCTTTGCTCGACCGTTCTCCCCTGTACTGAGGTGGGTCACATCCTCCACTTTGGCGTATTTCTCGATGCGATCCATCAGGTCATCAATGGTTGTGGCCTCCTTCTTCGTCAGGGATTGGTACAGAAGACAAGAGCTGGGTAGGCCGATTTTGAAAGAGGCTACTGCTACCTACTCTGAGTAGTCTTCGACCTCATTGAACAACTCCTAATACCTCTTCGCATAGTCCCGCAGGCTTTCTAGAGGCGTCTTCTTCATTGTTAGCAAAACATCCATCCTCTTCGGGTGGGAGCTGCTGGTAATAAAGCGAGCTGTGAAGAGCTCGGCCAGGGACTCAAAACTCCTGATTGACCTATGAGGGAGCTTATCAAACCACTTTTGGGCCACATCATGGAGACTCGAGGGAAAAATCCGGTACATTAGGGCATCCCTGTGGTTCCAGAGAGTCATGGCCTGCCTATACTGCCTAATGTGATCGATAGGGTCAGTCTTTCCGTTATAGATATCGAATCTCTGGATTGCAAACTTTTTGGGGGCTTCTTCTTCCTCTATCTCCCTAGAGAAAGGGTATTTCATCTAGGTCCTGAGAGCTCGGTGAGCAAGCTCTCTGGTCGATCTGGCACCCCGATGTGCTGGGTTTTGGTCCATCTCCTTTCAGACCAAATTTCGTATGTCCTCATCACCTCGAGCTGGGCTCCTGTAATGGCGAGCTAGTCGTTGTTGCTCGAGAAAGTCGTCATCCAAATTGTGTTTGGCACTTCTCTGGGATCCGCATCTAAGGCTCCTTCCTCGGCTGCGAGACTTGCTCGCCTGAGGGCTAGGAGTGCGGTATGGACGTCGCCTGGTGCTATGATGGAGTTCTTTCTCCATCCTTTCCAATCTTCTTTTGAGGCGAGCATTCTATGCCTCTTGTTTGCGAGAAGACTCTCCCTGCTCTTGAAGCCTTGCCTCATACGCATCGATCATTCTGGAGATTTGTGTGGACTTTGTTGGTCCCTAACTTTCTTTCGAAGCTTGTCTCTCTGGGCGAGCCCTCTGATCTGAACGACAAACTTCAGATCTGATCCTGCGAGGGGCAAGCTTCTCTTGGATACCCCCTGCATGAGGGGCGTTACTGCTGTGATGAGACATTCTTATTCTTTGTTAGTGAGGGCTTTCTTAAAGGAAGACAAACGATTTCCACAGACGGCGCCAATTGTGGTGACAATTATATTCAACACAAATAAATGAGAAAAGCACAATCACTCATGCAAATAAAAAAATGATGAATGCCAATCACACAACACAGTATGTACGTGGTTCAGCAAAAATGCCTACGTCCATGGTGGCGGAGTCGGTATTATTTCTATATACTCCGGGGAGCATTTTACAGAGAATACAATGCGTGCCTTTTGCCCCAGGTTTAGGGTTTGTTATATACATGTTTATTCTCGGGGAGTGGGGGTGTTGGACTCCCCCACATCCATCTTCTACTCTTAGAATATCTCCATACGAGATCTTAGGAGTGGACTAAGTCGGAACTGAATTCAATTGAGATATGAGGGGCCCAGACTTTGGGCCATTTCTGTTGGGCGACTCGTCTAGGCCTATAATGGCAAATCCGGTACCCATATATATATATATGATTTTTTTAAAATAGTAAAAAGATTAATTTTCGACCGAATTTTTTATCTACATATATATACATGGAACTAGACCAGTGTCATGTCGATTTTTTTCGTATTCGGATCTTATCGGGTTCGTTTCTAAATGGGTGACTTTTTTATTATGTGAAAAAATCATATTCAAACCCAACCCGTTATCTTAACGTATCATGTTGTGTTGTGTCCACTCGTTAATTCCAATTAAGATAATGAATTATTTGACTTGTATAAAATTTGACATATTATCTCATTTTTAAATCCAAGTATACCTATTAATTCATTGACATTACTAAATCTTTGATTTAATAAAATTCGTTATGATTAAATTAACATTATGCTATATAAATTATTTACAAGTCCCAATATATCTTATTTATTTAAATTAATGGGTCATAACGGGCTTATCCGGTTTTAGTGGGTGAAGGGAGTCAACACTAACCTAACCCGTTAACTTTCGTTTCTTATTGGATTGACACTGGTATGACCTGAAACCATTAAGGGTCCACCCAATAACTTATAATTTTGTGTTGGTTCGTGTCGCGTCTCATTTTTGCCAAGTCTACATGGAATTAACTTATGCTCCCACTAACTGATACTTATGAAACCTTTTAGTATCAAATTACGATTCATCATTTTCTTTTGTATGTAAGGACACACTCAATCAATGATCAAAATCAACACTTGTTTACAATCTTGAAATTTGGTTCATTGATTATGATAATACCAAATATGGTCTTAAACCTCAAACCGACCTCAAACCATGGGGGATATCTCAATTGCCAAGTCGAAGTCAAAATGAAAATGTCGACGCAAGGACTTTAACTCTTCTTCCTCGCACTCCAATAATATGTCAACACCCTTGGTTCAAACAAACAACCCACCGGAAGGCTCCTCTAAGACAACACAAAGTGTCCAAACCTGCCGCCAAACCTCAATACCTCAATACTTGATGAAAGACTTCATGTTACAAGAAAATGATCTCATCGATCCTTTACATATTCCCTTTAAGGAGTAAAAGTTGTCAAAATCTCCCTAACTTAGAAATGAAGGCCCCTCGGATAATTTTATTACTTTATAAGGTTCAATAAGGCTATGTCAGAGCATAATCAATCTCAGTTAGGGCTGGATTTTGGTCGGTCAATGGAGTATACCAATAACAAACCAACTTTGAAAGCATCAGACCAAAATTACCAGTTTTACCAATCGGTACTTTAGCGCATAAACCAAAACCAAATTGCGCGGTACATCGGTAAAATCGATTTTTTCGGTAAAATCATTTTTTCAAAAGATACGGTAAGTTTCGGCAAATTTCTTTTTACGATAATCATCGTAGTACTCGGTAAATATTATACCACTTACGTAAACATGTTTATATCCATATTTAAAAAAAATAAGAAAATAACCTCCATGATTGTCTCGTCTCCATAACTACATATAAACATTAAATTCCAAAATAAACATCACAAATTGCAATATAAGTTACACTATTGTCCAAATAACTCAAATAAATGTTAACCCGAATCGTCATATTAATTTTTAAACCAAAATGAAAGTGCTCAACGTTCTTTATTTCCTACACTCTCCATTTCTTCATCTAGGAAAAAAAATATGAATATCAACATTCTTTATTTCTTGGGTATTCTTGTTTTATTTAATTTAGTATTTTTAATATGGTAAGTTTATTTTTGGTATTTTCAATGCATTGATTTCAATATTTTATTTTAGTACAGTACAGTTGATAAATCGGTTTTTAAAATATTAAAATAAAAAATCAACCACAAAAAATTCGGTAATTTCGTTTCAGTAATTTTGATAAGTAAAAAATGTAAACCATTACCGCTAATTTTCGATACAAAATAGTATGGTACAAATTTTTACCGTACCATGAAAATCCTACAGTTGTCTCTTTCAGACCTCAACCAAATTTGGACCCACTCGTTCATGATCAATACAACCTCAACAACTTATGAGTACAACCTTTAGCTCAAGAAAACTATCCAAGAATCAAACAAATCTTTATAGACCAATCTGACGGGTTAGTAGAAAGTACATACACTAATCTATCAACTTTCACTCACTATTTGCAACCCTCTCAACTCGCCTGAAATTCCTTATATCAACTTTCACTCACTACTTGTTTAGCATGCGATTCCAATTCATATAAAGCTACGTGTGGGATACATGGGAAGCATCCTCGAAATTCAAGCATTCAGAGTTACTAACGTAAAATAAAAAGGTAACTTACCTGTACAAAGTTCTCAAAATATGAAACTGCACACAACCTGTCGTAACAAATAAAACGGAATGAGTCGAATGCCCAGTGGGAAATGCAACAATGCAATATAGAATTGAATAACAGAAAAGAGACTCTAACACGTTATACCTACGTGCACATGAAAATACCTCACACACACATACACACACACACACACATATTAATGCATGAGACCGCTTTTATTTCAAAAACATTATTTGTTCTGATTAGTTCACATTTTTACTATAAAGAGACCATTTTTACTTAACTTACCAAATTTCCATATTTAACGCACCACACTAAATACTTAAATAAAATACCATTTGTTTAGAGGGAATACTTCTTTTATCGAAATCACCCATTTACTCACACCGAATTTACCTTAGTATTTTCTTTGAAAATGACTTTTTAGCACACACACGCTCCTACTAGAAAATACTTATTTTCCATTGAAAACCTTTCGCAAACACACACACTTGTGTTAATTATAGGTTTAAACTTCCTCAGGTTGCTTAATTACACATTTAATCACTTCACTTTACCATTTTTTTCACTTTACATGGATATTAGCTAATTTCTTATATTACTTGTCCATATTATCTTTCAACCAGAACGTTTTTCAATTTCATTTCAAGTTAGGTTATCTTTTCTTATATTCACCACACAACCCACTTGTTATTTGACATGTTCCACTTTTCTCATTATATCTTTTTCGAAATCCTCCAAATAAATGCGTACTTTAACACGCTCCACACCACTGGCTACATTACCATATGCTCTAATCAGTGTTTTGGGTCTTTAACCTAAGGGCTCAGGGCCCTTCCTAACTCCTTCGTAGTCTCATCTGAGTCCATATTAATGTGTTTTAACATTTTTCAAATGTTTACATTATTCCACTTTTACCGACTGAAGCCATAAATCCAAAAATTTTACCTCACCTTGTGTTACACTTTGAAAATTACCATTTCTTCCGTTACACACTTGCGTTGATTTTATTCCCAAAAAAATTTCATTTAGAACCATTTGTGTAACACCTTGTCTATTATTTTAATTTCATAAAAATATTTCACTTTACCTAAAATTACCATTTTACCCATTTATTTTCAAACTTGTATTTTCCTCCATTCTCACGAGTGTTATCTTTCCAAAATATTGTTAAATTATCACACAAACTTTTCAAATGCCTTTAACTCATTAACACTTCTTTAACACCTCGGAGTAACACACTTCTCAAGTTGAAAATATATTTATTTTATTACTTTCTTTACTAAGGAAACCTTTGACATTTTGAGGACAACTTTCCAAGAAAACACTATTTTTCCTTTATAATTATATGTGGCCTTGAAATGTCCACTGATAATATTTTCTATATTTATTCACACACTTTAAAGGCTGGAATTTCTATTTTTTTATTTTATGTTAAAACACATTAAATTTTTTATTAAACTTGTTCATATGCTCATTTGCCAGTTTACTACTAATTTATATACATGGAAAGAGCCTTTTTAGGTCCAAAAATCGAAGAAAATGAGTTTAACACATGATATCTTCAAGAGATTTCATAATTCTTGCAAAAACATATTTTCAAGACTAAAAGACATTTTTGTCCTTCAAACTTGAATAAATGTTTAACTTCATGAATTCTCAATTTTACAATAAAACTTCAAGACTTTATTAACAAGATATATCAACAAGACAAATTTCACTTTAAAACATTTTATTCCGTATAATTTTTAACACTAAGTTTTCTTGAAAACATATCATTTTCTCAACCCCTTGAAACCATTTGTAAAACTATTTTTACATAAATCGAGATAAAAATAACATTGTGCAACATTCATGCATCTTACTCTTAAACTCTATATACAAGACCAAATACTAGAAAGATAGAGCTCTTAAACTTAAAGAGTAGAGTTTTTCATCTTATTGAAGCTCTAAAAATGGTTGGATGAATGTAGAATAAGATGGCAACCTCCCACCTCCTAAGGTGACATTAAAGAGATTGTCTAGCTCCACTAAGCTTGCTCCTTGAAAGCTCTATGAAACCCCCTTCAATCTCCATAATTTATTCTACTTTTCTTCTTCAAAACCCCCCAATAATATTTCCACAAATTAATATCTCGCTCAACATTTGTGTAAATGGTTATTATAGGCTTAAATGTGATTGCATGTAAGGTAAATATGGTGGTTTTGGGTGGAGGGGTTGTGATTCTAGGGTGGTGGATGGTAGGAGAGTTCCATAAAATATCTAAGTATTAGAGAGAGAAAGAGAGAAAATATGATGGAGAATCCCCTAAAATGGGCCAAAACCCCTTTATATACCCCGAAACCCCTAGGGTTAAATTCTTAAAACGCCCAAGAACACATGACCCGAGTTGATCTGTTGTTACAGGTGCTTGCCACGTGTTTTAATTCAATGATCAGGAATTTGACAACATTTTCTGATCCTGTAAAAACTAATTTTTGCAGTCTCATGTGATTGAGAATGGATCTCGTTCGAACGAGAACTACTATATCATTCGAACCAAACTGGATCTCTATCTAACGAGAAATGCATCTCGTTCGAACGTACTTCGAATGAGGTTCTAATGAGATTAGGTTTTCCAAATAGGGGCAGGTCGTTGGAAGGTCGTTTGAAGCATCATTTTAATAAGATAGAAATATCGTTTGAACGATCAAGGGTCTCGTTCGAACGACCCTCTATTTTCTCCAAATTAAATATAAGGATATTATAATTTAATTAATTGCACCAATGCCACTACATTATCCAGATTTGACCCATAATTTATCTTACAAAGTTTAAAGTCAAATTGCGTCATATCCGGCCACAAATTACACAGGTAGGGTCAAAATCACGGGAGCATAAGTTACATTCTTCCCTTCTTAGGGAATTTCATCCTCGAAATTCTCAATCCGTCAATTCCTCATGTTCCCAGATGTTATCAACTCTTATTCTAAGTCATGGGAATCTTTCAAGGTTGGGTCATCGACATCGTCAATAACTAAGAAGTAGTCATACTTCCTCTTCCAAGGGGTTGTTACTAAAGAACTCGATGTGTAATACATTCTAACACTCACCATCATGATAACCGTCAAATTCGCGTAACAGTCCTCGAGTCTCTACTTTCTCAATGATCACACTCAATCAAGTCCTAAAGATTTTTTTCTAACATCCAAGGCATACCGAAAAATCTACTGGGAAAACACTCCCGAGTGATCGACACTCACCCAAGTACAAATCGAAACACAACTAACATCCCATCCCTCATCATAAATTACTTTAAATTTTAAGACTACACATCCTGAATCTCTCTGAATTCTCGGGTCATCCTGACCACACATATTTACTTAAACTTGATACTAGCCTTGCATCACTAGTCAGTCACTTAGAGGAGCAACATACCAACTAAATCACAAATCATGCATTTAACTAATACCTTCCCACAAGATCCTTCAATGAACCGAGGATCACTCTAGGCGTCCAACTATGGAACAATTGCCCGAGTATTACACCAATCCACTCATTGTGGTAAAAATAACATTACGTGTTATGTTTCCTCGAGTTCTAAAACTTTACGATATCCTCAAATCATAATCCCTCTCTTTACGACTAGAGCAACTAATTGCCATACCTGCTAATCCATAAGGTCATTAATCCTAAGGAAACAGGATACTATCAGGAAATCATGCGGCAGAACACGCAGCCACATGTACATGGAACTTGTTCAAAATAAGGGGATATATCGAACAAGAGCGCAATCAATTTTTGAGCTTCAATGACCACACTAGTTCCATCTACACTCATACTGAGACAAGTCGCGCTGTGATCGAACCATCAACATGGAATAATACTAAACCACTAAAATAGAAATACCACCGTCCTCGACCATTGGAACTAAAAGAGTACAACAATTCAAAATGACCGAACAGCTGTTCTGAGAGAATCCCATTCGTACATAATGAACTATGGTTCGCGAAGTGTAGACCTATGCCGCCACAACAAATCAATTTCTATTCCCAAAGATGCGGCATGCAATTGATCTCATGGGTCGAATGGAGTAGATAATTTCCTTAAGTATAAGTAAAAACCTTTTTCCAAGGTATCCTCACTCAGACCGACACTGGACAAAAACCAAAAAAGTTTACTTTCTGTAGAACACTGATAAAGCAGCAGTTTTGTCAAAGTCAATTACTCTCACCAAAATTTCTTCTCATTCAGTCATTACTTCTCTTTTTGCTTGAAACCTTGGCATAAGTCTAACCTACGACCCTCTCCTCGAGACCTAATGAAATGTCCAAAAACTTTCTTTCAAATGGCCGATGCCATATGCTACATATTAAACCACAAGTTGACACTACTTAAAATCTTGGCAGGATATAGGATGTCGTGTATAACCTGCAAGCCTCTAAGTCCACACTATCAACATTGCAAGGGATCCTATTCCTCGAATATCGCATCATATTCTCTACAACCCCACATCATAGAAGACTACCAATGGTTCACTCTTATCTCACTTCACACGTAACACACTTACCACTAATGTCCCGTAACTCTCCTCATAGCTTACAAGATACAACTTTCAATCGATAATTACTAAGGAATTCTTCTATAATGATAGTATCCTACCAACTAAGGATCGAGTACACATTCTCAAGTAATGACCAACACGAGTCTACATGCCTACTGAATTGTCAAATGCTTACGATATCACACTACCCCAAGGATCAAGTTCGCCTAATCACATCATCATTATTAACTACCTGCAAGTACCTAACCATGGAACCTAATGCGTCCTTATCACAATAATTATTAGACATGACACTCTTGTAACCTCATCTCCATAGTTGACTTTAAACAACTCATATCTCTAATTTAATGGATGTTATTTACCTTTATTAACATCTTAATAGGCCTCTCACATCATCAACGATTGACATGAAGGTACTTCACACTCGAGAACGCGATGTCGCCAATAATGGCTTATGTAGACACTCGCAAATTACTAACATATCCACATGAGAAGTGTCGAGAGATATTACTGACAACTAACTTGTCCACTTGCTACTTGGCAATGAATTTCCTGTCGCGCTAATCTCCTTAAATCTATCGTTAAGAACACAAACCAAAATCGTCACCTGTCTAGCGTGACTAGCCCAAATCCAACACCAGCGTCAAAGATCCACTACCGATCTCACAACATCACTCCAGAAAGGAACCTTTAACCTAGAGCTCTGATATCATTTGTAACGCTCCAACTCGGATTTATGGGTTACCCGTTGGTCAACCCGGTCCAGCCCGAATATTAGATGTGAAGTGCTATGAGACAACCTAAATAATGTTACTAGTCCAGCTTTATTTTATTAACATTTTACTTATTTAACACGCGATTCCAATTAATATCAAGCTAGATGTGGGATCCATGGGAAGCATCCCCGAAATCCAAGCATTCAGAGCTACTAACGTAAAATAAAAAGAATTTTTACCTGTACAACGCTATCAAACTACGGAACCACACATAACCTACAGTAACAAATAAGAGGGAATGAGTCAAATGCCAAGTGGGAATATAAAAATGCAATATAGAATCGAACAATAAAAAAGAGACTCTAACACGTTAAATCTACGTGCACATGGAAATACCTCATATATATATATATACATTTACATATATTAATACATGCGACCATTTTTATTCCAAAAACGTTACTTGTTCCGCTTAGTTCTCATTAATCCTATGAAATGACCTTTTTTGTTTAACTTAACAAATTTTCAGATTTAACGCACCAGGTTAAATACTAAAACAAAATACTATTTGTTTACAGGGATACTTGCTTTATCGAAATCACCCATTTACTCACACCGAATTTACCCTAGTATTTTTCTTGAAAATGACCTTTCAACACATGCACGTTTCGTGTAAGAAAATACTTATTTTCCATTTAAAACGTTTTGCAAACACACGCACTTCTTTTAGTTAAGTAAAACCTCGTCATGTTGCTTAATTACCCATTTATTTACATCACTTTACCATCCTTTTCACCTTACATGGACATTAGCCGATTTCTCATATTACTTGTCCACATTATCTTTCAACCCGAACATTTATCAATTTCATTTCAAGTTAGGCTACATTTTCTTATATTCATCACACAACCCACTTTTTGTTTAACATTTTACACTTTTCTCATTATCTTTTCTCGGAATGCTCCAAATAACCGCGTACTTTAATGGGTTACACATCGTCGGCTACGCTACCATACGCTCTAACTAGTGTTTTGGATCTTTCACCCTAGAGCTCCAGGCCCTTCTTAATTCTAACCCGATCTCATTCGATCCATATTAATATGTTTTAATATTTTTCAAATGTCCACATTATTTCACTTTTATCGGCCGAAGCCAAAAACCCGGGGATATTTGCTCACCTTGTGTTACACTTTGAAAATCACTATTTATTATCCTTTACACACTTACATTGATTTTATCCCAAAAATCACTTTCATTTAGGACCATTTGTGTAACACCTTCTCCAATATGTTTATTTCATATAAATGTTCCACTTTACGTAAAATTACCATTTTACACATTTGTTTCCATACTTGCATTTTTCTCCATTCTCACAAGTGTTATCTTTTCAAAACATTATTAAGTTATCACACAAACTTCTTAAATGACTCTAACTCATTAACATTTCTTTAACACCTTGGATTAACACACTTCTTAAGTTGGAAATCTCTTTATTTTATTACTTTCTTTTCTAAGAAAACCTTTGACATTTTGAGCACTATTTTGCAAGAAAATGTAATTTTTCCTTTATTATCATATGTAATCTTGAAATTTCCACTAATAGTATCTTCTATATTTATTCATACACTTTAAGAGATGAAATTTCTATTTTCTCTATTTCATATTAAAACTCATTAAAACCTTTACTAAACTTGTTCATATGCTCATTTCCAATTTATTACAAGTTTATATACGTGGGAACAGAGATTTTATGTCCAAAATTCAAAGAAAATTAGTTTAACACATGATTTATTCAAGAGATTTCAAAATGCTTGCAAAAATATGCTTTTCAAGACGAAAAGATATTTTTATTCTTCAAACTTGAATAAATGTCTAACTTCATAAAATCTCAATTTTCCTAGAAAACTTCAAGACTTTGTTAACAAAATATCTCAACAAGATAAATTTCATTTTAAAAATTCCATAAAACGTTTAACACTATGTTTTTTTGAAAATATATTATTTTCTCAACCCTTTGAAACCATTTTTAAAACCATTTTTACATAAATCAAGAGAAAGCAATCTTTTATAACATACATACATCCTACTCTAAAACTCTATATACAAGACCAAATACTAGGAAAATAGAGTTCTTAAACTTAAAAAGTAAAGTTTTCCACCATATTATAGCTCCAAAAATGGATGATGATTGTAGAAGAATATAGCAACCTCCAACCTCCTAAGGTGGCCTTAAAGAGGTTGCTTAGCTCCACTAAACTTGATCCTTCAAAGATCCATAAAACCCCCCTCAAGCTCCATAATTTATTTTTCTTTTCTTCTTCAACCCACCCCCACCCCCCCAGCGATTTCTCCACAAATTAATATCTTTCCCAATAATGGTGTAAATTGATTTTATAGACTTATATGTGGTAGAATGTAAGGTAAATATGGTAGTTTTGGGTGTAGTGGTTTTGTTCTAGGATGGTGGATGGTGGTGGAGTTCTATAAAATCTCTAAGTGTTAGACACACACACACACACACACACACACAGAGAGAGAATCTGATGGAGAATGCCCTAAAATGGTCCAAAACCCCTTTAAAAAACCCCAAACCTTAAGGGGTTATATCCCTAAAATGCCCAAGAACACATGCCCCGAGTTAATCTATTTTTGGGAAAGCTTGACATGTGTTTAATACAATGGTTAGGAATTTGACCGCATTTTCTAATTCTGTAAAATTTGATTTTTTTTCAGTCTCATTCGAACAAGAATGCATCTCGTTCGAATAAGAATTACTATATCATTCGAACCAAATTGGATTTCGTTCCAAGGATAACTGCATCCCGTTCGAACGTACTTCAAATGAGGTTCTAATGAGAGTAGGTTTTCCAAACAGGGGTGGGTCGTTGGAAGGTATCGTTCCAACGAGATAAGAATCTCATTCGAATGACCAAGGGTATCGTTAGAACGATCCTCATTTTTCTCCAAATTAAATATAAGGCCATTCTAATCCAATTAATTGCACCAAGGTCACTATATTATCCAAATTTGATTCATAATTCATCTTATAAACTTTAATGCCTAATGGGGTCATATCCAATCACTAAATTATATGGGAACGGGTGTTACGGAGGTCCTAACCAATTTCAGCACCATCAGTTTGGTGGTGTTCAAGAGAACGATTGTTCTCTAAAGTTGTTTTACCAAGCTTTACAACTTGCTCTTGTCAAGGTTACCAACTGTAAGGGAAAATTTCACATAGAGTCAATTTGTAATGTAATTTAAATTTGTAAGATTGACTTTATTATCTTGGGATAAAATTGTTTGAGTAATAGGTTAGGATTTGAGTTCAGTTTGTCCTTCAAGCCTATGATTTACCTTGAAGACCATAGTGGTCAAGTTAAAGTGACATCAATATTATGCCAACTTTCGTGCTGAATTTCATCTTCGTCCATGGGATCTTAAAGGGTATGAATGCATATTATATTTGATCCCTGTATTTATTATTGGATGTTAAAAGTTTTTAAATATTTTATTGAGATTATTTTTCAAAAAAAGGATTTTCAAGAAAAATATTATTTGATTTTAAGTTCGTTCGAACGAGTATTTCATGCCGTTCAAATGTATTCTCATTTTCGTTCGAACGAGTTTGTGATATTATTCAAATGAGGAAGTTTTAAACGATCTTTGAACGAGCATCGAGCAAAACATTTTTCTTTGATATAAAATATTGGCACGAAGATCATTTGATCCTCGTTTAAACCAATTTGGTATTGTCGTTCGAACAACCTAGTTTGGTTCGAATGAAATGACCTAACTCGTTCGAATAACCTACTTATTTTCATTCGAACAAGTTTGCCTCGAAATTTGTGTTGTCTTACTTTTTATGTTTTTGAAGATTAAATAGGGAATAAACTCTGTTTTCAAGAGTGATGTTTTCATAGGGTTTCGAAAATAGTTTTCCAAGAGCAAATAGAAAGCCTCAAAAACCCTAGTTTACACCCATAATTTTATATCTAAGTTTTTTCATACATATATTTGACATCTCGTGTGTCCCTCACCAAGACAGTTTTC
Source organism: Sambucus nigra (assembly GCA_949130495.1). NCBI lineage: Eukaryota > Viridiplantae > Streptophyta > Magnoliopsida > Dipsacales > Adoxaceae > Sambucus > Sambucus nigra. The sequence continues at coordinate 667,375,944 of OX422215.1, read as the reverse complement.
TCTTAATTGAGTAGTATTTTCAGCGGTGGATTCCGTGTTTCCCATTGGACGACAACTGAACTAGTCAAAAAACAAGTAAGATCGGTGGACATCACGATGTGGGAAGTGATCTACATTGTGATTACTGTTGAAAGGCGTCCAACATGGAATACGAAAAAGGTAATAATGAGTAAAGAGGCGCATTAAGGATTGAAGGCATCGATTCTATGAGTAAGTCCGATTTGTCCTTGTGTTGAGACTTATATCATAGTGGACTTGTGTGGATAAGTTGTCCGAGGCTTTTTCTGTTGTGGGTTTTCATCATACATCGTGGTGTTGTGGTTTATTTCTTTATTTTATTCTTGCACATATCACCTAGATGCATGCTAGGGCAAGATAAAATTGGTAATTTATTTACACAACCTTTGTTAAAAGATTCTTAATTAATATTGGATTAATTATTTATTCGGTTAATTTAATTGGGAAATTAAAATTCGGTGTTTGATAATTCGTATATACCTATTAACACTATTTGACATTTCTTAAATTGGTATGAGAATGGGTTAAATAACTTTATCATTTTGATCACTCTTTATTATATGTTAATATTGTTTAAATGGATTTTAATCGAGAGGGTAGTTCCATAACCCGACCTTCCATATTTGACGGTTCAAACTATTTGTATTAAAAGGCTCGAATGAGATTTTTCTTGAATTTGACGGGAATGTTTGGAACTCAGTAGAGCAAGTGTGGTATCCTCCCACCGAAGGTGGTTTATCGAAAGCATACTCTTTTTTGGCAATGACTGAAAAGAAGGCCTTATCGTTTAATTCCAATAGAGTGAAATATATTTTTTATATTGTCATCATGGAAGAGTTTAGATGCATTATGACTTGTGAATGAGCTAAGGGTGCTTGGGAGATTTTAAAATCTACACACGAGGGCACTGACACAATTAGGGGTTTCAAGTTACTAAATCTAATGACTAAATTTGAAGCAATTAAAATGTTTGGGCATAAATCTTTTGATGAGTTTTATGCTAAGTTTTATGATAATTTCAAATCCTTGATCAACTTAGGTGAGCCTATCCCCGAGCCTAAAGTGGTTAGAAAAATCTTAAGGTCATTACCTGAAAGATTTAATGCCAAGGTCACGGTCCTATGTTCTTTTGGAAGTGTAGATGCGATGCAGGTACAAGAAGTTGTAGGTAATCTCCAAACCTATGAGATGTGTTTCCTCTTAAAAAATATAAGCAAGATAAGATTTTAGATTTGAAAGCTAAAAAGAAGGATGTGTCAAATTGGGAGAGTGAGGGTGAGTAAGATCACGAAGAGATTGTTAGCTTTGCTAGGAAGTTAACAAAATTTCTTCAGCTTAGAGAATATAAGAAGTTTGATAAGGAATCGAAGAACTTTGCGAATGACCTTGATAGGAAGAAAAAGGGATAACCCTAAGAACGTTAATGATTGTGACAAGTATTTCGAATGCCAAAAATTTGGGCATCTTGCCCAAGAGTGCCCCACTATACTAAGGAAAGAAGGTAAGAGGCCTAAAGTATATAATAATACCCTTAGTGATAGTGAGTCGAAATAGAAATATGATTCCCCCATGGAGCGTAACTTAATTGCTTTCATGGATAGTCATGTAGGTTAAAAGTAAAAGCCTTTCATTATCAAAGGTGCTCATGTGCATGATAGTTTCAAGATCCGATCGTGTGATTCCAAAGAAAGTGAGGAAAAAGAAGGAAACTCTGATTAGGAGGAGAATGAGCTTCAAGTTGCATTTCGTGAGTTGTACACCGATTCATTAAAGTTAAAAAAGGTAAACTTGAAGTTAGAGGCGAATTTGAAAGAGCAAGTTGTAGGAAATGATGAAACTAAATTTATTGAGGATTTGATGGCACATGAGAAGACTCTTAAGTAGAAGCTCGAATATGTTGAGGAAGAGAGAGATAATATTTTAGGATTGTTTAAAATTTTAAATGATGAGCCCCTAAAATTTGAGGAGTCTAAGATTTTACTTGAGTCTAGGATTTTAGAGTTAGAAGAGAAATTGAAAGACTTGAGTTGTGTCAGATTTGATTTGGAATCTAGGTCGGAGAAGTTAGTTATGATCTTAGGTACCATCCAAAATAAAAAATGACAAAGAATTGTCTTCGATGATCACAATACTTCTACTCCTAAAGACAAGATCAAAATTTTGTGAGAGTCAAGCATAACCAAGGACGTTAGAAAAGTTCAACCTAAAGATAACATTCCTCATCGTGTTTACACACGCAAGGGTGTCCTCCTCTAAGATGAAGGCTCAGGCCTAGGACGAGTCCAATGACCACGGCTCCGTCACAAGAAGAATCGACCATGGATGACCCTTTAATGGGCCGACCCCTCATCATGCCTCAGACGACCCTCAAGGGGACTACTCTTCATCATGCCTCAGACGACCCTACAAGGGGGCCGACCCTCTCATCGTGCCTCAAACGACCCTTCATCATGCCTCAGACGACCCTTCATCATGCCTCAGACGACCCTTCATCATGCCTCAGACGACCCTATAAGGGGGAGGGCCCCTCATCATGCCTCAAACGACCCTTCAAGGGACCGACCCCCTCATCATGGCATGGACGACCCTATGAGGGTACGACAGTAAGAGGCCCAAATGAGGACAGGCTCGCTGCCAGCAGGAACTTTGCCCTTGGCCCCATATCATAGGCCGAGGGTGACATCATCACAGCACGTGATTTGGGAGACGCGTGGAACAGTGCGCGTAGGGCTCCTATGGCGCGTGGACAAGCCCATTAAAACAATATCACCCCCTCACATGAGGGAATATTATGTCATCATTAATCACAGGTGGCACCTCCAGGTGTCAGCAGGGGATTGGCTAGATCATAACTCACATGCACCATGCATGCTTGGAGGGTACACTACTCCCCCCAAGACCTATATATACTTGTCACCTACAACCCTGCAAAGGGATCGATAATTGTAACACTAGCTAAAACTCTGCTTGTACATACAGTAGAGAGAGAAAGTGAGATTATGTGCATTGTATCTAAGGCCATTAGTTCCCATACTTAGTGGATCACACACTCACAGTGGATGTAGGCCTAATTGGCTGAACCACTGTACATCATTGTCTTATTCCTCTTATACTCATCCCCTTCTATACACTCATACATATATATCTCTATGGCTGCTATTGTTATTACTGTTTGAGCTCATCATCATTTATCTGGTGGTGCTAAATCTCAGCATCATCAGTTTGGTGCTATCTATGGGAACGAGAAGACATCTCTTCCTTGATACAACTTGACCCCACCGGATACTCTGGTGGTGAACCAGTTCTCCCCCTTCGTGTGGAGTTGTTTCACTATTGAAGGAGGTCCATCAAGGTTCTCAAGCTCACCAGTCTTTTCTTCAGTTAAGCTCTTCATAGCTCGAACATATAGCACCGGAGATGCCACCACCACCTATTCCTCCACTGGATAGTGGGGCGGGACCTAGTTCTAGTCAACCACCACCTCAGTCCGAGATGGCTGATGTGGCATCCGCCTTGAAGTCTCTGGCAGCAAGCCAGCGGATTATGCAGGAGCAATTTACAGCTCTCTGCTAAAACATACTGAGACCACCAGGAGTCTCACCGGATATGATTACTCCGGCAGCAGCTCAGGGGCAACATGAAGCCAGAGGACCACCCCAGGCACCATGCAAAGACTTGACACCTCCACAAAGGCAGAGGGACATTGCTGACCCTCGACGTCTACGCCTGGGGAGGTAAGAAAACCCTTGCCCAGAAGATATATATGATGATGTGGAGGGGGAAAAGGCTTCGACAGAATGCTGGGAGCCGTACGAGGTCTCCGACAATACTATGCGACCTATCCAGGAGAGTAGAGGGGAGTGTGGAAGGCAACATCCCGACGATCACCCGAGGGGCTCTGCTTTTGACCGTCTGAGCAGAGGGTCAACCTTTGAGAGTCTAGGCCCAGTAAATGACCTACGAGAAAAATTATCCCGGTCGAGAAGTGTTGCGAGGTCCAGAAGGGAGGTAGAAGATGGCCGACCCCATGGGGGATGACCCCACGGACGGGACGACGGTCAGGGGGAAGTAAATAGCCGACACAGGCATGTCGCAGCAGAACCCTCTGTTCATCTCAAAGAGGCAACAGGCTATAACATCGGCCAAGCCGACCCTACGAGGCCCTGGAACGACTCAATCCAAAGGCTGGAGGATAAAATTGGTGACATCCTGAAGAGACGGGACCCTCTTCAGAGAGGATAATCCATAGGCTCACCCTTTGTGGCGAAGATAGTCAACTTCCAATGCCATCTAAGTTTAAGCCACCGGTGGTCACCCCACGGTATGATGGGAGTACCAACCTTGTCCATCATATTGAGATGTATCAATCAGCGACAGACATATACTCTATCTCAGATGAGATGAGGTGTCGTGCCTTTTCTGGCACTCTGACTGGGGTTGCACATGTTTGGTATATGTCTCTTCCAAAGAACTCCATTGAAAGCTTTAAGCAATTAGCAGACCCGTTTATCCATAGCTTTTGATTTGGAGTGAGGCCATGGAAGAAGACCACGCACTTGCTCTATGTTAAGCTGGGGAAGCAAGAGAGTCTAAGAGACTACATATCCAGATTTAACAAAGAAAAGTTAGAGGTAGAAGACTATGAGGAAGGCATAGCCATGACAGCCCTCATTGGAGGACTCCAGAAGGGGAAGCTGGTATGGAAGCTTGCTGAAGACCCTCCGAGGACGATGGCTAAATTGCTATCGACAGCAGGAAAGGTGATGAACGCCGAAGAGGCGATGGCCGCAAAATACAAAGATGAAAAAGGAGGCACCAGTGGGGGTAAGTATCAGAAAAAGAACAAAGAGGGGAAGAAGAGGTCTGCAGATGACAAGTTCGTTGGTTACACCCCTCTGACGATCAGCTGCGAATGCATTTTAAATGAGATAAAGAGTGATCGGTCCTTGAAGTGTCTTGAGAAGTTGAGGGCAGCCCCCCACAAGAGGAACAAAAATCTGTGGTGTGAATTCCATCAAGACCATGGCCATGTGACGGACAAGTGTTTTGCCCTGAAAGACAAAATTGAAAAAATGTTAAAAGAAGGGAAGTTAAGGAAATACGTTGATAAGAGTACCTTCAAGAGGGGCCGAGGGGACAACCCCCAAAAGAAGAGAGGCGATGCATGCCGAGAAGATCCTCCAAACAGAAGGGACGACCCTTCGGACGATGAGGACGACCCTGACCTCCCGTCGAGGGACGACCATGGCCTCTAAAAAGACTTAATATGATTGTAATACCCCGTACTTTTGACTATAATTATTTTTGGGATTAATTAATTAAAATGCGTATTAATTGGAAATTAATCCGGGTTAAAAATACTAATGTGATGCGAGTTAGTATTTGATTATGTGCATATATGATTATATATGAACTTGGTATTATAAAATTTGTCGTGAGATTTATATACGGCATTTTAGAAATTTTGTTGAGACGCGTGGGACCGCCGCGTCACGGTATATTATTTTGTTAATAAAAGTGAATTTAAAATCTATAATCTGTATGGTCGTTTTGAGTGCGCCAACGCGTCCGGAAGGGTCGAGATAGTCAGAAAACACTAGCCGGGGGTATAGTTTGGGTCCCGGGGTATTTTTAGGCCATACCGGCAACTTAAAGGGTATTTTAGTAATTTGGTATTTTTGGGTAATTAAAAGTGACGAAAATTGAGAGTTGTAATCTGATAAGGAATTGACCCAACCAACCCTTTATTAACCCCATAAGCTACGTAGGTTATCATTTAGTCTTCCAACTCTCCCAAAGCAAACCCTAGCCACCATAGCCTTTTGGAGAAGAAAGGTTGGAGAAGGAGAGAGAGAGAGGAATTCTGCAGAGATTCTTCACCAAATCAACACCAAATCCGGAATCAAACCAAGGCAAGTGATTTATTCCATTTAAATTTCAGAGAATGCTTCTTCCATGTTAGATTATTCATAAATTTTGTATGTTCTTTGAAGATAATGAAAAACCCATAAGATTGGAGTTATTAGTTTAAATTTTGGGATATAGGTTGCATGTAGAATGTTACTGGAAGATTATATTAAGAGAATTATCAACTTTTGTTATACCAAAAACGGATTTAGATGAAGTTTATGATTGTTCTTGAGATAAAATCTGGAAACTAGGTTTTTGATAAAGATTGATCCATATGTAGCCTATAGTTGTTGAAATATTGATTTGTGGACGTTAGTAATATTGTAGGATTGTTATATGACATTACTATAACGTTATATTAGAGAATCATACGTTAGAAATAAGTTTTGGGACGTTTTCAAATCTGCAGAACGAAGCAGTCCGTAGCCATACCTATTCGATCGATCGATCGACATTCATCAATCGATCGATCGACTAGATCGGTCGATCGATATTCATAGGTCGATCGATCGACCTTCCCAGAATGAGTAAAATTTTCCTTAATTTGATTTTAATGGTGGAAACCCTCGGAGAATATGTTTGGAGAACTTATGAATACCCTCACCCTTAAGGAAGACCAGTAGGTGTGATTATTATAGTGAACTTTAATTAGAATGCAATTCGAGGAATTATTCTAGATTGTTGAAATTCGTTATGTGAGATAATATTTGGGTTAATAGTACAAATTTGAATAAGTTGATGAAATAAGGTTTGGGGCAGAAGTAAAGACCTTAGGTATAAAGATATTATGGGAACTTAGTAGTCTATTCGAGATAGGTTTTAAGTTTAAGGAACTACGACGTGAGACGTGTTGGTAATTTAACTTTATATTAACGGGAGACTTGAAATACATAAGTTTGGAATAATGGTATTATGATGTAGCTTATACCTTATTAATATGGTGATATCTAAGATGTGTGAATGCTTAGTATATAGTTTATGTGTATGACATACCTACCATACTTGCTATCACGGGGGAGGTTTGCGTTCGCTTAGGACCCTCTAATCCTTGTGTGCCTACCGGGGGGATATAGACTGGTACCTTGATGAACATAGGTCATAGAAAGACTTATTGTGATATTAATAAGTCCGCTGACCATGGGAGCGTAGGTATGTGCGTGACCCATGTGATGGTGACTGTGTTCGCCTCCACTATTTGTGATTTGTGTTATCTGAACTATTCCTGAGAGATTCAGAATATGTGATCCTTATGTACGTGATGTACCGGGATGGATAGCAGAGTATGTGTGCACCATAGCTTAGATTGCGGGGTGCTTGTATCGTATATTTATGATGTGAATAATATACATTAAAGATATGGAAATCCTCATGTTAATGTTGTGAAAATATTACGGTATTGTTTCGAGATATATAATGAGTTAGCTGATAGTTATATCAATGGCATAGTTAGTAACTGAGTTTACGTTAAACCTCTATTAAATTACGAGCGTTGTTATGTTAAATTAACCGAGTAAAATGGGTAGAACCTTTGGTAGTCTAGCTAGTTACGTTGTCACTTAGCTAGTGGAAAGGGTAGTTATAGATGGGTACTTACGTTAGGAGTGCACAGTTAGTCGAGAGGTGAGAATTTAATGTGAGTGCACGTCCTAACATGTACTTTGCATTTAATGTTTTAAATGTTTTTAAAGCACTTGCAGGTTTTTAAAATGATTTCCACTTTCGGGCTCTGACCCATTTGCTTTCAAATATATTTTCTGGTAAAACCATTTTAGGTGCCCAGCCACAAGGACACCAAGCATAGGATTCTCATTCAGAAGATGGGCTGTAGCTATTTGTGGAAGCTACAGGGACTTGCTTTTAGACGCCTCTCTCATTTGGATTCCAGTCTCATCATCTATCAGTTGTAGGGCATGTTGCCCAATTCTATTAGACATTTTTACATTTCAGTTTTCAGACTCTAGCATGTATTGCTCAGTATTCAGTTTTTAGTTATTTACTTCAGTTTACTTATCAGTTGTGGGATTTGTATTGAGGAGTTTTTCCTCCAGGTTTTATTTACATATTGTGATGGTTATTCTTTTTACTTCAGTATGGTGAATGGTGTTATTTAGTTATTCATTACTCTTGTTGCATGTTAATCAGATTTAATAAAATTTGGCACTTACTTTTTAAATACTAGGTGGTTAGTAATAATAAAACGTTTTCGACAGTGATGCTATTAACTGAGCCAACTTGGCATTTTGAATTAATTTTATAAAGGAGTAGCTACCCGGTGTTTAATTAGTCGGGGTGTCACAGGTGGTATCAGAGCATCAGGTTCTAGTGTCCTTTAGGATCTGTACGGCTATTATGTTTCCGCTACGTTTTCTTTGATATAGAGCCCTATATTTTAGGACTGTTGTATTCTTTTGCGTATGCTTCGTTCTTCAGCTATTTTAAGTTTATAAACCGCGAACTTATAAACTTTGTTCTTATTTCAGATGCCTCCACGACGTGCACGACGAGTTCCCAGGAATGCAGTGCCCGAACCCCAGCCCGCTCCAGTTCAGGGCATGTTGAGCGCCGCTGAGGTTGCAGCTATAGTAGCTCAAGCGGTGAATGTCGCGATTGCCGTTGTTCAGCAGGCACCACCACAGGCGCCGGTTGCCGCGCCAGCACAGGTTAATGCATTCCCGTCTGCTTGGGAGCGTGTACGTGACGCTTTTCAGAAAGCGCATCCGCCAGAGTTTGCAGGTAGCTCAGATGTGGTAGTCTCGAGCCAATGGAGGAAGGACATACAGAGGCATTTGAGGATGCATGAGTGCACTGACGTTCAGAAGCAGGTGCTAGCTACTTTCAAGCTAGTTGGATCTGCGCTGCAGTGGTGGGAGTCCATTACCACCGCGGAGGAGAGGGATACCCTCACCATTCAGGAGTTCTGGGTGCGGTTTGACCGCAAGTATTTTCCGTCCGCAGTTCATACAGAGATGAGGAGGAAACTGATGAGTTTGAAGCAAGAGGGCAAGACAGTGGCCGAATATGAGGCCGAGTTCACTAACCTGTTGAATATCATTCCAGACGAGATTCCAACAGAGAAGAAGAAGATAGAGAAGTTCACTGATGGGTTGAATTGGAGGATCCGTCAGCATCTACTAGGGAACCTATCGTTGGCCACGTATTCTGATGTGGTTAACGCTGCATTGTTGCACTGCCAGGACCACCGTTTTCATATGGCCGAGGGCAAGCGGTCAGGGGAGTCTAGCCATCAGGGCAGGACTGGAGGACATGGTGCCAGCGGGGCACAGACCGGTCAGGGGCAGAGACAGACTGAGCAGGGTGCCCAGCAGGGGGACAATAAGAGGTTCCGGTCAGGGAACTACAGGCAGGGACAGGGAGGTTTCCGTCAGGGCCATCAGGGTCCAAACGGCCAGCAGGGCCAGCAGGGGCAGAATGGGCAGCAGTTCCATCAGGGCCAGCAGGGCCAAGGGAGGAACGGTAACGGCCACCAGGGCCGGGGACAGCAGGGGCAGAGGGGAGGGAACTTCCCAGGGAAGTGCTTTACTTGTGGCAAGACTGGCCATAAGAAGCAGGATTGTCCTGATAGGGGCAGGGCCCCACAGCAGCAGCAGCAGGGTGCTCGCCAGGAGCCACAGAGACCTATGTTTCCCGCCGCTCTTCCTGCACCGCCACAGATGGCAGCATTGCCACCCATCCCAGCAGTCCCAGCTCAGCAGGGGCAGCTACAGTATGGACGTGTCTACAACGTTCACCAGGCTGCAGTTCCACAGGCACCGCCCGCGATCGAGGGTACGTTTCCTATCCATGGCACTATGGGTCGGGTGTTATTTGATACGGGTGCTACACACTGTTTTATTGCTACACACTTCGCGAAAGCTTTAGGATTGTTAGCTACGGCAGAGAGCACAGTGACGTGTGTCGACTCACCATTAGGGAGTGGGTCACTTATTTTCTTTATATGCCGGGGAGTGGGGGTAGAGGTTGGTGGTTTGGTATTACCTGCGGACATGTTAGTGTTAGACATGCATGTTCACGATGTGATCATCGGTATGGATTGGCTCGTAGCATATAAGGCCATGATTGACTGCTTCAGCGGGAGCATTGTTTTTGCCATTCCGGGGCAAGAGATGTTTGTAGTGGCGATGCCTCGCCCAGAGGGAGGATCGATCGCTCATCTGTATTACATAGAGGAGGATACCTCTAAGGAGGTTGTTATTCCTTTAGATTCGATCCCGGTTGTCAGGGAGTATTCAGATGTGTTTCAGGAGATACCAGGCTTACCGCCCAGTCGAGAGATAGACTTCGTTATTGATTTGCTACCGGGTACGAGACCTATAGCACGTGCACCGTACCGTATGGCTCCAGCTGAGATGCGAGAGTTACGGGATCAGATAGAGCAGCTGTTAGGGCAGGGCTTTATTCGTAGGAGTACCTCACCTTGGGGCGCTCCGGTTTTGTTTGTTAAGAAGAGGGACGGTTCACTGAGATTGTGTGTGGACTACCTAGAGTTGAATAAGGTCACGATACGGAATAAGTATCCTTGCCTCGAATCGATGACTTATTCGACCAGTTGAGAGGAGCTTCTTTCTTCTCGAAGATTGACTTGAGGTCGGGATACCATCAGTTGCGTATCAGGGAGGAGGATGTCTCGAAGACGGCGTTCTTCTCGAGATATGGTTCTTATGAGTTTCGGGTTATGCCTTTCGGCTTGACCAACGGTCCAACAGTGTTTATGGACTTGATGAACAGGGTGTTCAGAGATTTCCTCGATCAGTTTGTCATTGTCTTCATTGATGACATTCTGGTTTACTCTCAGACAGAGGAGGAGCACGCCGAGCATTTGAGGAAGGTTTTGCAGACACTTCGTCAGAACGAACTGTATGCAAAATACGAGAAGTGCGGGTTTTGGCTGAAGGAGGTCCAGTTCTTGGGTCACATTATTTCCGACCAGGGAATATCCGTCGATCCGGGGAAGGTATCAGCGGTGAGGGAGTGGGGACAGCCCACGATACCAACAGAGATTCGTAGTTTCTTGGGCTTAGCAGGATACTACAGGAGGTTTATTCGGGGTTTCTCGGAGATAGCAGGTCCTTTGACACATCTTACTCGTAAGGGTGTGCCATATATCTGGAGTGATGCCTGTCAGTTGGCATTCGATGAATTGAAGGACAAATTGACCTCAGCACCTGTGTTAGCATTGCCGAGACCGGGAGTTGAGTATTTGGTTTACACCGATGCGTCCTTGCAAGGACTGGGAGGTGTATTGCAGTAGGAGAAACAGGCCATAGCTTATGCTTCCCGTAAGCTTAAGCCTCATGAGAAGAATTACCCCACGCATGATTTGGAGTTGGCGGCAGTGGTATTTGCCTTACGGATTTGGAGGCACTATCTTCTGGGGGAGAAGTTTCAGCTGTTCACGGACCACAAGTCCCTACAGTATCTGTTCACGCAGAAAGAGTTGAACATGTGGCAGCGTAGGTGGCTTGAGTTTGTGAAGGACTACCAGTTCGACATCCAGTACCACCCGGGTAAGGCTAACGTGGTAGCAGACGCGTTGAGTCGCAGGCCAGCAGATGAGGTGGCAGAGGTGTGGAAGGCTAAGTGGAAGGAATTGGGACACCAGGATGCAGTGGCCCGATCTTTCATGTCTGTGATGACCGTTACACCGCAGATTGTCACGAAGGTAGTACGGGCACAGGCCGATGACTCGTTCTGTCAGGAGCAGATAGTTCGATTACTTGCAGAGGGAGCCGAGTCCTATACCGTTAGCTCAGACGGGGGATTGCGCTTCAATGGGAGGTTGGTAGTTCCGGAAGGGGAAGAATTGCGGCACGATGTTATGGCTGAGTCGCACGGCTCACGGTTCGCGGTACATCCCGGAGGGGACAAAATGTACCAAGACATGAGACGGCAATATTGGTGGAGCGGTATGAAGAGAGATATCGCTGAGTTTGTCTCGAAATACGCCACTTGTCAGCTTGTAAAAGTGGACCATCAGATACCAGCAGGATTGCTACAGCCGTTGGAGGTTCCGGTGTGGATGTGGGAGAGCATATCCATGGATTTTGTCACGGGGTTGCCTACGTTGCAGAGGGGTCACGACTCCGTTTGGGTAATTGTGGACAGGTTGTCCAAGGTCGCTCACTTCTTACCCGTAAGGACTGACTACACTACGGGACAGTATGCCCAGCTCTTCATTTCAGAGATTGTGAGACTTCACGGTGTTCCCCTAAATATCGTGTCTGACAGAGACAAGATATTTGTTTCGAGGTTTTGGGAGAGTTTCCAGGAGGCCATGGGCACGAAATTGCGGTTGAGTACGGCTTATCATCCGCAGACCGATGGGCAGACAGAGCGCACCAATCAGATGTTGGAGGACATGCTACGCATGTGCATTATTGACTTCGGGGGTGGATGGGAGCAGTACCTTCCACTGGTGGAGTTTGCTTACAACAACTCCTATCAGTTCACGATTGGCATGGCTCCGTTTGAGGCATTGTACGGTAGACCTTGTCGTTCCCCAGCATGTTGGTTGGAGGTGGGGGACAACAAACTACTTGGGCCGGAAGTGATTCAGGACACTTCGGCAAGGATTGAGCTGATTCGGAGTCGCATTCGGGTAGCTCAAGACAGGCAGAAGAGTTATGCTGATGCGAAGAGGTTTTTCAGGGAGTTCCAAGTGGGGGACCAGGTTTTGCTCAGGGTTTCTCCAATGAAGGGGATTATGCGATTCGGGAAGAAGGGGAAGTTGGCACCGAGGTATGTGGGGCCGTTTCCTATTATTGAGCGGATAGGACCGGTTGCATATAGACTTGGACTACCAGAGCACTTGCATCGGATTCACGACGTGTTCCATATTTCCTCGCTGAGGAAATACCTTAGGGACAATTTGGCTCATTCTCACATTGCTGTGGAGGACATCGATCTCCAGCCAGATAGCTCCTACGAAGAGGGGCCAATTGCTATTTTGGACCGAAGCGAAAGGAAACTGCGGTCAAAGATAGTCCCGTTAGTGCGTGTTCAGTGGCGACATCACAATGTCGAGGAGTCCACATGGGAGCGCGAGGATGAGATGCGCGAACGTTATCCAGAGATGTTTTTAGCAGGTACTTTCTAGTTTCGAATTTCGGGACGAAATTCAGTTATTAGGGGGGAAGTATGTAATACCCCGTACTTTTGACTATAATTATTTTTGGGATTAATTAATTAAAATGCGTATTAATTGGAAATTAATCCGGGTTAAAAATACTAATGTGATGCGAGTTAGTATTTGATTATGTGCATATATGATTATATATGAACTTGGTATTATAAAATTTGTCGTGAGATTTATATACGACATTTTAGAAATTTTGTTGAGACGCGTGGGACCGCCGCGTCACGGTATATTATTTTGTTAATAAAAGTGAATTTAAAATCTATAATCCGTATGGTCATTTTGAGTGCGCCAACGCGTCCGGAAGGGTCGAGATAGTCAGAAAACACTAGCCGGGGGTATAGTTTGGGTCCCGGGGTATTTTTAGGCCATACCGGCAACTTAAAGGGTATTTTAATAATTTGGTATTTTTGGGTAATTAAAAGTGACGAAAATTGAGAGTTGTAATCTGATAAGGAATTGACCCAACCAACCCTTTATTAACCCCATAAGCTACGTAGGTTATCATTTAGTCTTCCAACTCTCCCAAAGCAAACCCTAGCCACCATAGCCTTTTGGAGAAGAAAGCTTGGAGAAGGAGAGAGAGAGAGGAATTCTGCAGAGATTCTTCACCAAATCAACACCAAATCCGGAATCAAACCAAGGCAAGTGATTTATTCCATTTAAATTTCATAGAATGCTTCTTCCATGTTAGATTATTCATAAATTTTGTATGTTCTTTGAAGATAATGAAAAACCCATAAGATTAGAGTTATTAGTTTAAATTTTGGGATATAGGTTGCATGTAGAATGTTACTGGAAGATTATATTAAGAGAATTATCGACTTTTGTTATACCAAAAACGGATTTAGATGAAGTTTATGACTGTTCTTGAGATAAAATCTGGAAACTAGGTTTTTGATAAAGATTGATCCATATGTAGCCTATAGTTGTTGAAATATTGATTTGTGGACGTTAGTAATATTGTAGGATTGTTATATGACATTACTATAACGTTATATTTGAGAATCATACGTTAGAAATAAGTTTTGGGACGTTTTCAAATCTGCAGAACGAAGCAGTCCGTAGCCATACCTGTTCGATCGATCGATCGACATTCATCAATCGATCGATCGACTAGATCGATCGATCGATATTCATAGGTCGATCGATCGACCTTCCCAGAATGAGTAAAATTTTCCTTAATTTGATTTTAATGGTGGAAACCCTCGGAGAATATGTTTGGAGAACTTATGAATACCCTCACCCTTAAGGAAGACCAGTAGGTGTGATTATTATAGTGAACTTTAATTAGAATGCAATTCGAGGAATTATTCTAGATTGTTGAAATTCGTTATGTGAGATAATATTTGGGTTAATAGTACAAATTTGAATAAGTTCATGAAATAAGGTTTGGGGCAGAAGTAAAGACCTTAGGTATAAAGATATTATGGGAACTTAGTAGTCTATTCGAGATAGGTTTTAAGTTTAAGGAACTACGACGTGAGACGTGTTGGTAATTTAACTTTATATTAACGGGAGACTTGAAATACATAAGTTTGGAATAATGGTATTATGATGTAGCTTATACCTTATTAATATGGTGATATCTAAGATGTGTGAATGCTTAGTATATAGTTTATGTGTATGACATACCTACCATACTTGCTATCACGGGGGAGGTTTGCGTTCGCTTAGGACCCTCTAATCCTTGTGTGCCTACCGGGGGGATATAGACTGGTACCTTGATGAACATAGGTCATAGAAAGACTTATTGTGATATTAATAAGTCCGCTGACCATGGGAGCGTAGGTATGTGCGTGACCCATGTGATGGTGACTGTGTTCGCCTCCACTATTTGTGATTTGTGTTATCTGAACTATTCCTGAGAGATTCAGAATATGTGATCCTTATGTACGTGATGTACCGGGATGGATAGCAGAGTATGTGTGCACCATAGCTTAGATTGCGGGGTGCTTGTATCGTATATTTATGATGTGAATAATATACATTAAAGATATGGAAATCCTCATGTTAATGTTGTGAAAATATTACGGTATTGTTTCGAGATATATAATGAGTTAGCTGATAGTTATATCAATGGCATAGTTAGTAACTGAGTTTACGTTAAACCTCTATTAAATTACGAGCGTTGTTATGTTAAATTAACCGAGTAAAATGGGTAGAACCTTTGGTAGTCTAGCTAGTTACGTTGTCACTTAGCTAGTGGAAAGGGTAGTTATAGATGGGTACTTACGTTAGGAGTGCACAGTTAGTCGAGAGGTGAGAATTTAATGTGAGTGCACGTCCTAACATGTACTTTGCATTTAATGTTTTAAATGTTTTTAAAGCACTTGCAGGTTTTTAAAATGATTTCCACTTTCGGGCTCTGACCCATTTGCTTTCAAATATATTTTCTGGTAAAACCATTTTAGGTGCCCAGCCACAAGGACACCAAGCATAGGATTCTCATTCAGAAGACGGGCTGTAGCTATTTGTGGAAGCTACAGGGACTTGCTTTTAGACGCCTCTATCATTTGGATTCCAGTCTCATCATCTATCAGTTGTAGGGCATGTTGCCCAATTCTATTAGACATTTTTACATTTCAGTTTTCAGACTCTAGCATGTATTGCTCAGTATTCAGTTTTTAGTTATTTACTTCAGTTTACTTATCAGTTGTGGGATTTGTATTGAGGAGTTTTTCCTCCAGGTTTTATTTACATATTGTGATGGTTATTCTTTTTACTTCAGTATGGTGAATGGTGTTATTTAGTTATTCATTACTCTTGTTGCATGTTAATCAGATTTAATAAAATTTGGCACTTACTTTTTAAATACTAGGTGGTTAGTAATAATAAAACGTTTTCGACAGTGATGCTATTAACTGAGCCAACTTGGCATTTTGAATTAATTTTATAAAGGAGTAGCTACCCGGTGTTTAATTAGTCGGGGTGTCACAGGTGGTATCAGAGCATCAGGTTCTAGTGTCCTTTAGGATCTGTACGGCTATTATGTTTCCGCTACGTTTTCTTTGATATAGAGCCCTATATTTTAGGACTGTTGTATTCTTTTGCGTATGCTTCGTTCTTCAGCTATTTTAAGTTTATAAACCGTGAACTTATAAACTTTGTTCTTATTTCAGATGCCTCCACGACGTGCACGACGAGTTCCCAGGAATGCAGTGCCCGAACCCCAGCCCGCTCCAGTTCAGGGCATGTTGAGCGCCGCTGAGGTTGCAGCTATAGTAGCTCAAGCGGTGAATGTCGCGATTGCCGTTGTTCAGCAGGCACCACCACAGGCGCCGGTTGCCGCGCCAGCACAGGTTAATGCATTCCCGTCTTCTTGGGAGCGTGTACGTGACGCTTTTCAGAAAGCGCATCCGCCAGAGTTTGCAGGTAGCTCAGATGTGGTAGTCTCGAGCCAATGGAGGAAGGACATACAGAGGCATTTGAGGATGCATGAGTGCACTGACGTTCAGAAGCAGGTGCTAGATACTTTCAAGCTAGTTGGATCTGCGCTGCAGTGGTGGGAGTCCATTACCACCGCGGAGGAGAGGGATACCCTCACCATTCAGGAGTTCTGGGTGCGGTTTGACCGCAAGTATTTTCCGTCCGCAGTTCATACAGAGATGAGGAGGAAACTGATGAGTTTGAAGCAAGAGGGCAAGACAGTGGCCGAATATGAGGCCGAGTTCACTAACCTGTTGAATATCATTCCAGACGAGATTCCAACAGAGAAGAAGAAGATAGAGAAGTTCACTGATGGGTTGAATTGGAGGATCCGTCAGCATCTACTAGGGAACCTATCGTTGGCCACGTATTCTGATGTGGTTAACGCTGCATTGTTGCACTGCCAGGACCACCGTTTTCATATGGCCGAGGGCAAGCGGTCAGGGGAGTCTAGCCATCAGGGCAGGACTGGAGGACATGGTGCCAGCGGGGCACAGACCGGTCAGGGGCAGAGACAGACTGAGCAGGGTGCCCAGCAGGGGGACAATAAGAGGTTCCGGTCAGGGAACTACAGGCAGGGACAGGGAGGTTTCCGTCAGGGCCATCAGGGTCCAAACGGCCAGCAGGGCCAGCAGGGGCAGAATGGGCAGCAGTTCCATCAGGGCCAGCAGGGCCAAGGGAGGAACGGTAACGGCCACCAGGGCCGGGGACAGCAGGGGCAGAGGGGAGGGAACTTCCCAGGGAAGTGCTTTACTTGTGGCAAGACTGGCCATAAGAAGCAGGATTGTCCTGATAGGGGCAGGGCCCCACAGCAGCAGCAGCAGGGTGCTCGCCAGGAGCCACAGAGACCTATGTTTCCCGCCGCTCTTCCTGCACCGCCACAGATGGCAGCATTGCCACCCATCCCAGCAGTCCCAGCTCAGCAGGGGCAGCTACAGTATGGACGTGTCTACAACGTTCACCAGGCTGCAGTTCCACAGGCACCGCCCGCGATCGAGGGTACGTTTCCTATCCATGGCACTATGGGTCGGGTGTTATTTGATACGGGTGCTACACACTGTTTTATTGCTACACACTTCGCGAAAGCTTTAGGATTGTTAGCTACGGCAGAGAGCACAGTGACGTGTGTCGACTCACCATTAGGGAGTGGGTCACTTATTTTCTTTATATGCCGGGGAGTGGGGGTAGAGGTTGGTGGTTTGGTATTACCTGCGGACATGTTAGTGTTAGACATGCATGTTCACGATGTGATCATCGGTATGGATTGGCTCGTAGCATATAAGGCCATGATTGACTGCTTCAGCGGGAGCATTGTTTTTGCCATTCCGGGGCAAGAGATGTTTGTAGTGGCGATGCCTCGCCCAGAGGGAGGATCGATCGCTCATCTGTATTACATAGAGGAGGATACCTCTAAGGAGGTTGTTATTCCTTTAGATTCGATCCCGGTTGTCAGGGAGTATTCAGATGTGTTTCAGGAGATACCAGGCTTACCGCCCAGTCGAGAGATAGACTTCGTTATTGATTTGCTACCGGGTACGAGACCTATAGCACGTGCACCGTACCGTATGGCTCCAGCTGAGATGCGAGAGTTACGGGATCAGATAGAGCAGCTGTTAGGGCAGGGCTTTATTCGTAGGAGTACCTCACCTTGGGGCGCTCCAGTTTTGTTTGTTAAGAAGAGGGACGGTTCACTGAGATTGTGTGTGGACTACCGAGAGTTGAATAAGGTCACGATACGGAATAAGTATCCGTTGCCTCGAATCGATGACTTATTCGACCAGTTGAGAGGAGCTTATTTCTTCTCGAAGATTGACTTGAGGTCGGGATACCATCAGTTGCGTATCAGGGAGGAGGATGTCTCGAAGACGGCGTTCTTGTCGAGATATGGTTCTTATGAGTTTCGGGTTATGCCTTTCGGCTTGACCAACGGTCCAGCAGTGTTTATGGACTTGATGAACAGGGTGTTCAGAGATTTCCTCGATCAGTTTGTCATTGTCTTCATTGATGACATTCTGGTTTACTCTCAGACAGAGGAGGAGCACGCCGAGCATTTGAGGCAGGTTTTGCAGACACTTCGTCAGAACGAACTGTATGCAAAATACGAGAAGTGCGGGTTTTGGCTGAAGGAGGTCCAGTTCTTGGGTCACATTATTTCCGACCAGGGAATATCCGTCGATCCGGGGAAGGTATCAGCGGTGAGGGAGTGGGGACAGCCCACGATACCAACAGAGATTCGTAGTTTCTTGGGCTTAGCAGGATACTACAGGAGGTTTATTCGGGGTTTCTCGGAGATAGCAGGTCCTTTGACACATCTTACTCGTAAGGGTGTGCCATATATCTGGAGTGATGCCTGTCAGTTGGCATTCGATGAATTGAAGGACAAATTGACCTCAGCACCTGTGTTAGCATTGCCGAGACCGGGAGTTGAGTATTTGGTTTACACCGATGCGTCCTTGCAAGGACTGGGAGGTGTATTGCAGTAGGAGAAACAGGCCATAGCTTATGCTTCCCGTAAGCTTAAGCCTCATGAGAAGAATTACCCCACGCATGATTTGGAGTTGGCGGCAGTGGTATTTGCCTTACGGATTTGGAGGCACTATCTTCTGGGGGAGAAGTTTCAGCTGTTCACGGACCACAAGTCCCTACAGTATCTGTTCACACAGAAAGAGTTGAACATGTGGCAGCGTAGGTGGCTTGAGTTTGTGAAGGACTACCAGTTCGACATCCAGTACCACCCGGGTAAGGCTAACGTGGTAGCAGACGCGTTGAGTCGCAGGCCAGCAGATGAGGTGGCAGAGGTGTGGAAGGCTAAGTGGAAGGAATTGGGACACCAGGATGCAGTGGCCCGATCTTTCATGTCTGTGATGACCGTTACACCGCAGATTGTCACGAAGGTAGTACGGGCACAGGCCGATGACTCGTTCTGTCAGGAGCAGATAGTTCGATTACTTGCAGAGGGAGCCGAGTCCTATACCGTTAGCTCAGACGGGGGATTGCGCTTCAATGGGAGGTTGGTAGTTCCGGAAGGGGAAGAATTGCGGCACGATGTTATGGCTGAGTCGCACGGCTCACGGTTCGCGGTACATCCCGGAGGGGACAAAATGTACCAAGACATGAGACGGCAATATTGGTGGAGCGGTATGAAGAGAGATATCGCTGAGTTTGTCTCGAAATACGCCACTTGTCAGCTTGTAAAAGTGGACCATCAGATACCAGCAGGATTGCTACAGCCGTTGGAGGTTCCGGTGTGGATGTGGGAGAGCATATCCATGGATTTTGTCACGGGGTTGCCTACGTTGCAGAGGGGTCACGACTCCGTTTGGGTAATTGTGGACAGGTTGTCCAAGGTCGCTCACTTCTTACCCGTAAGGACTGACTACACTACGGGACAGTATGCCCAGCTCTTCATTTCAGAGATTGTGAGACTTCACGGTGTTCCCCTAAATATCGTGTCTGACAGAGACAAGATATTTGTTTCGAGGTTTTGGGAGAGTTTCCAGGAGGCCATGGGCACGAAATTGCGGTTGAGTACGGCTTATCATCCGCAGACCGATGGGCAGACAGAGCGCACCAATCAGATGTTGGAGGACATGCTACGCATGTGCATTATTGACTTCGGGGGTGGATGGGAGCAGTACCTTCCACTGGTGGAGTTTGCTTACAACAACTCCTATCAGTTCACGATTGGCATGGCTCCGTTTGAGGCATTGTACGGTAGACCTTGTCGTTCCCCAGCATGTTGGTTGGAGGTGGGGGACAACAAACTACTTGGGCCGGAAGTGATTCAGGACACTTCGGCAAGGATTGAGCTGATTCGGAGTCGCATTCGGGTAGCTCAAGACAGGCAGAAGAGTTATGCTGATGCGAAGAGGTTTTTCAGGGAGTTCCAAGTGTGGGACCAGGTTTTGCTCAGGGTTTCTCCAATGAAGGGGATTATGCGATTCGGGAAGAAGGGGAAGTTGGCACCGAGGTATGTGGGGCCGTTTCCTATTATTGAGCGGATAGGACCGGTTGCATATAGACTTGGACTACCAGAGCACTTGCATCGGATTCACGACGTGTTCCATATTTCCTCGCTGAGGAAATACCTTAGGGACAATTTGGCTCATTCTCACATTGCTGTGGAGGACATCGATCTCCAGCCAGATAGCTCCTACGAAGAGGGGCCAATTGCTATTTTGGACCGAAGCGAAAGGAAACTGCGGTCAAAGATAGTCCCGTTAGTGCGTGTTCAGTGGCGACATCACAATGTCGAGGAGTCCACATGGGAGCGCGAGGATGAGATGCGCGAACGTTATCCAGAGATGTTTTTAGCAGGTACTTTCTAGTTTCGAATTTCGGGACGAAATTCAGTTATTAGGGGGGAAGTATGTAATACCCCGTACTTTTGACTATAATTATTTTTGGGATTAATTAATTAAAATGCGTATTAATTGGAAATTAATCCGGGTTAAAAATACTAATGTGATGCGAGTTAGTATTTGATTATGTGCATATATGATTATATATGAACTTGGTATTATAAAATTTGTCGTGAGATTTATATACGGCATTTTAGAAATTTTGTTGAGACGCGTGGGACCGCCGCGTCACGGTATATTATTTTGTTAATAAAAGTGAATTTAAAATCTATAATCCGTATGGTCATTTTGAGTGCGCCAACGCGTCCGGAAGGGTCGAGATAGTCAGAAAACACTAGCCGGGGGTATAGTTTGGGTCCCGGGGTATTTTTAGGCCATACCGGCAACTTAAAGGGTATTTTAGTAATTTGGTATTTTTGGGTAATTAAAAGTGACGAAAATTGAGAGTTGTAATCTGATAAGGAATTGACCCAACCAACCCTTTATTAACCCCATAAGCTACGTAGGTTATCATTTAGTCTTCCAACTCTCCCAAAGCAAACCCTAGCCACCATAGCCTTTTGGAGAAGAAAGCTTGGAGAAGGAGAGAGAGAGAGGAATTCTGCAGAGATTCTTCACCAAATCAACACCAAATCCGGAATCAAACCAAGGCAAGTGATTTATTCCATTTAAATTTCATAGAATGCTTCTTCCATGTTAGATTATTCATAAATTTTGTATGTTCTTTGAAGATAATGAAAAACCCATAAGATTAGAGTTATTAGTTTAAATTTTGGGATATAGGTTGCATGTAGAATGTTACTGGAAGATTATATTAAGAGAATTATCGACTTTTGTTATACCAAAAACGGATTTAGATGAAGTTTATGACTGTTCTTGAGATAAAATCTGGAAACTAGGTTTTTGATAAAGATTGATCCATATGTAGCCTATAGTTGTTGAAATATTGATTTGTGGACGTTAGTAATATTGTAGGATTGTTATATGACATTACTATAACGTTATATTTGAGAATCATACGTTAGAAATAAGTTTTGGGACGTTTTCAAATCTGCAGAACGAAGCAGTCCGTAGCCATACCTGTTCGATCGATCGATCGACATTCATCAATCGATCGATCGACTAGATCGATCGATCGATATTCATAGGTCGATCGATCGACCTTCCCAGAATGAGTAAAATTTTCCTTAATTTGATTTTAATGGTGGAAACCCTCGGAGAATATGTTTGGAGAACTTATGAATACCCTCACCCTTAAGGAAGACCAGTAGGTGTGATTATTATAGTGAACTTTAATTAGAATGCAATTCGAGGAATTATTCTAGATTGTTGAAATTCGTTATGTGAGATAATATTTGGGTTAATAGTACAAATTTGAATAAGTTCATGAAATAAGGTTTGGGGCAGAAGTAAAGACCTTAGGTATAAAGATATTATGGGAACTTAGTAGTCTATTCGAGATAGGTTTTAAGTTTAAGGAACTACGACGTGAGACGTGTTGGTAATTTAACTTTATATTAACGGGAGACTTGAAATACATAAGTTTGGAATAATGGTATTATGATGTAGCTTATACCTTATTAATATGGTGATATCTAAGATGTGTGAATGCTTAGTATATAGTTTATGTGTATGACATACCTACCATACTTGCTATCACGGGGGAGGTTTGCGTTCGCTTAGGACCCTCTAATCCTTGTGTGCCTACGGGGGGGATATAGACTGGTACCTTGATGAACATAGGTCATAGAAAGACTTATTGTGATATTAATAAGTCCGCTGACCATGGGAGCGTAGGTATGTGCGTGACCCATGTGATGGTGACTGTGTTCGCCTCCACTATTTGTGATTTGTGTTATCTGAACTATTCCTGAGAGATTCGGAATATGTGATCCTTATGTACGTGATGTACCGGGATGGATAGCAGAGTATGTGTGCACCATAGCTTAGATTGCGGGGTGCTTGTATCGTATATTTATGATGTGAATAATATACATTAAAGATATGGAAATCCTCATGTTAATGTTGTGAAAATATTACGGTATTGTTTCGAGATATATAATGAGTTAGCTGATAGTTATATCAATGGCATAGTTAGTAACTGAGTTTACGTTAAACCTCTATTAAATTACGAGCGTTGTTATGTTAAATTAACCGAGTAAAATGGGTAGAACCTTTGGTAGTCTAGCTAGTTACGTTGTCACTTAGCTAGTTGAAAGGGTAGTTATAGATGGGTACTTACGTTAGGAGTGCACAGTTAGTCGAGAGGTGAGAATTTAATGTGAGTGCACGTCCTAACATGTACTTTGCATTTAATGTTTTAAATGTTTTTAAAGCACTTGCAGGTTTTTAAAATGATTTCCACTTTCGGGCTCTGACCCATTTGCTTTCAAATATATTTTCTGGTAAAACCATTTTAGGTGCCCAGCCACAAGGACACCAAGCATAGGATTCTCATTCAGAAGACGGGCTGTAGCTGTTTGTGGAAGCTACAGGGACTTGCTTTTATACGCCTCTCTCATTTGGATTCCAGTCTCAGCATCTATCAGTTGTAGGGCATGTTGCCCAATTCTATTAGACATTTTTACATTTCAATTTTCAGACTCTAGCATGTATTGCTCAGTATTCAGTTTTTAGTTATTTACTTCAGTTTACTTATCAGTTGTGGGATTTGTATTGAGGAGTTTTTCCTCCAGGTTTTATTTACATATTGTGATGGTTATTCTTTTTACTTCAGTATGGTGAATGGTGTTATTTAGTTATTCATTACTCTTGTTGCATGTTAATCAGATTTAATAAAATTTGGCACTTACTTTTTAAATACTAGGTGGTTAGTAATAATAAAACGTTTTCGACAGTGATGCTATTAACTGAGCCAACTTGGCATTTTGAATTAATTTTATAAAGGAGTAGCTACCCGGTGTTTAATTAGTCGGGGTGTCACAATGATCTCACTTGGTGTTGGTATGATCTCTCGGGGCATGGCAAGAGGAGGGTCAGAAGTCGCAGACATGAAGGCCCATGTAGCTGAAGCCAAGGCAGTAACAAAAGCTGTACATTCAACCTCTATAGAAGCAAAGTCAGAAAAGAGGAAGAAAGTTGATATAGATACTCTAATAGTGGGGTTCTCAATAATAGACTTCAAAGGCCTCTTAGCCCCACATGATGACCCTCTCGTCATCACTACCAGGGTGCACGGATGTGAGGTGCCGAGGATCTTAGTAGATGGGGGTAGTTCTGCAGATGTGATGTTCTGGACGTGAAAGGCTCGTCCCATACCATCACCCATTGATTGGGTTTAATGGGGAAAAGGTTCATCCACTAGGAGTATATGAGGCCGACGTAAGGATGGGGGACGAGTGGCCGAGATGGCTCACTAAGAAGATCAACTTTTTCGTGATGGATGAATAAATCTTCTCGGCCTACAAAATTATACTGGGGTGAGTGTCCCTCAAGGAATTCGAGGCCGTGCCATCCACGGTTCATCAGATGATAAAATTCCCGACCCCTTACGGGATAGGGGAAGTTCAAGGAGACCAGACGACAGCACGGGAATGCAATTTCAATTCCATCGAAGAAAGAGAGGCGCACAAGAAAGCAACAACCACTTACAATATTGATACCCTTGACCCCAGGGACGAGACCAAACTGAAGAAAGGAGAGGCCGCGAAAGAGGTAGAATCCATCATCCTCAATGAGGATGAGTCGAAAAAAAACGTCCAAGTCGGCAAAGCTCTGAAGACAGGCATAAAGAAAGACCTCATCAAGATGCTAAGGAGAAGATAGAACGTCTTTGTATGGAGTCACGGGGATATGCCGGGGATCGACCCCGAAATCATGTGCCATAAGCTGAACGTGGTAGAGGGTGCAAAGCCGATAAAGCAGAAGAGGAGAATTTATTCGCGAGAAAAATATGAGGTCATAAGGTACGAGGTCAAAAAGTTGAAAGATGGTGAGTTATCAGAGAGGTCATCTATCCCGAATGGTTATCTGATGCAGTCATTGTCCCAAAAGCCAACAGGAAGTGGAGCATGTGTGTGGACTTCACCGACCTCAACAAATATTATCCCAAAGACAGCTTTCCTCTTCCCCGCGTTGATCAGATGGTAGACGCTACCACAGGCCATGAGCTAATATGTTTCATGAATGCCTAATTATGTTACAACCAGATCTTCATAAGCCTTAAAGACTCAGAAAAAATGGCTTTCATTACCGACAAGGGGACCTACTGCTATAAGGTCATGCCCTTTGGCCTAAAAAATGCGGGGGCAACGCATCAGTGCCTTGTGAATAAAATATTTAAAGACCAAATCGGGAAGTCCATGGAGGTCTATATAGATGACAGGCTGACCAAGAGTTTAAAGGCAGAGGATCATGTGGACGACCTCGAGAGAACCTTTAACACGATGGACAAGTATCTGATGAAGCTTAACCCGGCCAAATGTGTCTTTGGGGTCGGAGTAGGGAAATTCTTGGGGTTCATCATGAATCAAAGAGGCATTGAGGCCAATATCGAGAAGATAAACGCACTCATAGAAATGAAGACCCCTAAGACCATTAAAAACGTTCAGAGGCTCACAGGGCGAGTGGCTTCTTTGAATAGGTTCGTTTTCAGAGCCATAGACAAGTGTTTACCGTTCTTTAAAATTCTCAGAAAGGCCTTTGAATGGAACGAAGAGTGTGACCGGGCTTTCAAAGAATTGAAGTCGTACCTAGGGTCTCCCTTGTTGTTGTCACGGTGAGTGCAGGGTGAACGACTACATGTGTACCTAGCGGTCTCAAAATCAGCTATCAGCGCAGCAATTATGAGAGAAGAGGATGGGGTACAGAAGCTTGTGTATTTTAACAGTAAGGCACTCCAGGGGGCAGAGAAAAGATACCCACGAATGGAGAAGTTAGCCTATGACTTGATCCACGTATCCAGAAAGATAAAACCGTACTTCCAGTCCTATACAATGGTCATCATCACTGACTCTCCCCTTAGGCAAGCCTTGCACAAGCCAGAATAATCGGGGAGGCTAATTGCTTGGGCCATAGAGCTGGGAGAGTTTGACATTGTATATCAATCTAGGATGGAAATTAAGGGGCAAGCCTTAGCAGACTTCGTGGCTGAATTTACTTGGGAAGATGATGAGGCTGAGGATGAGAGCCTCGAGAAGACAGATACCTAGTAAGGCCGAATTATTGACCCATCCGTAGATAAGGCTGAGACAAGCACCGCTAGAGAAAAGGTTGCAAAAAATGAAGATGGAAGATATCTCTTTAGATAGGGGTCCCTCACTGAGGGAAATTTCTCAGACGAACAGGCTGTGTGGAACCTCTTCGTCGACGGGTCCTCTTGCGAGAGCGGAAGTGGGGTTGGATTAATAGTATCGGCTCCCGACGGCACAGACATCGAATACGCCTTGAGGTTAAAATTCAAAGACTCCAACAATGAGTCCGAATATGAAGCCCTGATAGCAGGCCTCTCCTTGGCCAAGTCTCTTAGTGTCGGCCTGATCTTGGTCCATAGTGATTCAAGACTTGTAGTGAATCAGATACTGGGAGCCTACAAGGCTAAGGATGAGAAAATGGCCAAATACCTTGAAAGGGTAAAGGCACTATTGAAGAGCTTCAGAGAAGTAAAGTTAAAGAGGATACCTAGGCTTGATAATGGCCGAGCCGATGCACTTATTAGACTAGCCTCAGCAACTAGGACTGATATCATAAGGACAGTCCCAGTGGAAATTTTGCTTTGACCAACGATTGAAGGGGCAGAGGGAACACTTGGATCTTGCTTAAATATCAACACAGAAGCTTCGTGAATGGACCCTCTAATCAAATACATTAAAGAGGTGGAGATGCCAGAAGCAAAATAAGAAAGGAAGAAGTTGAGATACAGAGCCGCGAAATTCACTGTCATCGGAGACACCTTGTACAAAAGGGGTTCTTGCTCCCCTTGCTCAGGTGTGTGCACCCGTTAGAAGTCCCACATATTTTGCAAGATGTGCACGAGGGGTCATGTTCAAGACACATTGGGGGCAGGTTTTTAGCAAAGAGGATAGTAACCTAGGGGTATTGGGGGCCGACCCTGGGAAAAAATGCCACGACATATGTAAAAAAGTGTGATAAATGTCAAAGGTTCACCACCATCCCTCACCAGCCCTAACAGCCACTTACATCCATCATATCCCCATGGCCATTCACAGTATGGGGAATCGATCTAGTAGTGCCATTGCCTAGGGCCATCAATAACTATCGATACTTGATCGTAGCAATTGACTATTTCACAAAATGGGTGGAGGCAGAGCCGATTGTAACGATCACCGAGCAGAAGACCTTCCAATTTATCTAGAAAAACATTATATGCAGATATGGTCTTCCCAACACCCTCATCTCAGATAACGGGACTCAATTCAATAATACATCTCTGGAGAAGTACAGTGAAAGGGTGAGTATCAAACAATTCTTCTCTACCCCAGGCCGACCTCAGGCTAATGGGCAAACTAAAGTCACAAACAGAAAAATCCTAGACGGGATCAAGAATAAACTCCAAGAGGCAAAAGGAAGATGGGTCGAGGAGTTGTACGATGTACTGTGGGCACAGGACGACGGCAAAGACTCCTACCGGAGAAACCCGGTTCATGCTGGCGTATGGTTCAGAGGCCGTCATCCCCACCGATATTGGGTTTCCTACTCACTTGGTCCAAATGTATGACCCCCAAAGAAATATGGAAGAAAGGTTACTTGACTTAGACTTGATCGAGGAAAGGAGGAAAGACGCTGAGATAAGGCAAGCTGCCTACCAGCAGATGACTGCCAGGTTTTACAACAAGAGGGTGAAGCAATGGCCAATCGCAGTGGGGGACTTAGTCCTCAAAAAGACATGGAAAAAACCTAAAAAGCTGCACCCAAATTGGCATGGACCATATAGGGTCATTGATGAAGTTTTCCCTGGAACCTATAGACTAGAAAACCTTAAAGGGGAACCCTTTTCCAACCCCTGGAATGAAAATCATTTGAAGAAATACTATCAGTAGTGTTATAATGTCCTATCGGACCACAGTTGTAATGGATGTGTTGCTCCAACAGAACACTTGGAATGTTAATGAGAATGTCATATTGGTCTCTTATCTTGTGTTTGTTAATTCTAGTGTAATTGGGGTTATACTTGGTGACAACTACCCTCGGCTATAAGGAGGGTCAATGGTGGGGACGACCCCCCATTCACCCTCAAGAAAGACGAGAGGGGACTTTAAATTTAAAACATCATTTAGTTGGTGGTAACCACCCTCTGCTATAATTAGGTTCAATGGTGGGACAACCCCCCCCCCCCCCCCCCCCCCATTTAACCTCAGAAAAGACGAGGGGGGAC
The DNA here is from genome assembly GCA_949130495.1 of Sambucus nigra. NCBI lineage: Eukaryota > Viridiplantae > Streptophyta > Magnoliopsida > Dipsacales > Adoxaceae > Sambucus > Sambucus nigra. The sequence continues at coordinate 667,347,719 of OX422215.1, read as the reverse complement.
TTAAAATTTAAAACATCATTTAGTTGGTGGAAACCACCCTCGACTATGATGAGGGAAAATGGTGGGGACGACCCCCCATTTACCCCCAGGAAAGACGAGGGGGGACTTAAAATTTAAAACATCATTTAGTTGGTGGTAACCACCCTCTGCTATAATGAGGGTCAATGGTGGGGACGACCCCCATTTACCCTCAGAAAAGACGAGGGGGACTTAAAATTTAAAACATCATTTAGTTGGTGGAAACCACCCTCGGCTATGATGAGGGAAAATGGTGGGGACGACCCCATTTACCCTCAGGAAAGATGAGGGGGGACTTAAAATTTAAAACATCATTTAGTTGGTGGCAACCACCCTCGGCTATGATGAGGGCAAATGGTGGGAACGACCCCTCATTTACCCTCAAGAAAGACGAGGGTGGACTTGAAATTTAAAACATCAATTAGTTAGTGGAAACCACCCTCGGCTATGATGAGGGAAAATGGTGGACCCCTCATTTACCCTCATGAAAGACGAGGGGGACTTGAAATTTAAAACATCAATTAGTTGGTGGAAACCACCCTCGGCTATGATGAGGGAAAATGGTGGGGACGACCTCTCATTTACCCTCAAGAAAGACGAGGGGGGACTTGAAATTTAAAACACCATTTAGTTGGTGTTAACCACCCTCGGCTATAATGAGGGTCAATGGTGGGGATGACCCCCCATTTACCCTCAAGAAAGACGAGGGGGGACTTAAGATTTAAAACATCATTTAGTTGGTGGAAACCACCCTCGGCTATGTTGAGGAAAAATGGTGGGGACGACCCCTCATTTACCCTCAAGAAAGATGAGGGGGGACTTGAAATTTAAAACATCATTTAGTTGGTGGAAACCAGCCTCGGCTATGATGAGGGCAAATGGTGGGGACGACCCCTCATTTACCCTCAAGAAGGACGAGGGGGGACTTAAAATTTAAAACATCATTTAGTTGGTGGAAACCACCCTCGGCTATGATGAGGGAAAATGGTGGGGACGACCCATCATTTACCCTCAAGAAGGACGAGGGGGGACTTAAAATTTAAAACATCATTTAGTTGGTGGAAACCACCCTCGGCTATGATGAGGGCAAATGATGGGGACGACCCCTCATTTACCCTCAAGAAAGGCGAGGGGGGACTTGAAATTTAAAACATCATTTGGTTGGTGGAAACCACCCTCGGATATGATAAGGGCAAATGGTGGGGACGACCCTCATTTACCCTCAAGAAAGACGAGGGGGGAGTTCATAGGATGGTTAGTTCAAATATCATAGCCAAGACAAACCATGCAAGAGGCAAATATATAAGACAGGAAGAGAACAAAATTCCATTATAAAGTGCGACAATATTTGTCCAAAAGAAAGTCAAATACAAAATCTTTACATGCAGAGGGTATGGGCCACATACGGCCACCCTATTGAGCAACATCAGATGGAAAGGCTTCAAGATTAACAACAGGAGTCTCTTCGATGACCAAAACAGGCCGATCTTCAGAGGTGCCGATGCCTTCGATCTGTACTTAAGACTCCACGTGAGATAGAGCCTCAGCTATAAGGGGGTCTTCCATCTCCACCACTTCAAGAGGGGGGCGGATGGACGACAAAACATCAAAAAATTTAAGGACGACCCACCGACATGTCGTCTTAATCCCCCGCTCCAGGTACTCAAGACCGAAGCCCTGAAACTCATTCGAAAGTTTGTAAGCCTCCACTGCATCATCCTCGGCCTTCTTCACTGCCTCATCAAGCTCAGCCTTGAATTGGGCCTCCTAATTGATCAAGGCCTCATCCTTTTCTTTGATGAGGGAGTCCTTCACCTTCAGGTCGGACTCATGCTGTTTCACCAGCTCATCCAGAACTCTTGCACGCTCAGTCCTTGCACTTTCCAGCACAGCCTGAACGATCTCCAATTCAGTCTTCAAGTCGGCCTCATGCTGAATAGACCTCTCGACCTCGTGAAACTTTTATTGATTCTTGGCCATCCACTTGGTAGCCGAGTTGAAGGCGCAGACAGACTGCATGGAGGCACACATGTTAAGAGGGGTCGAGGGAACAGTTCATGAAATATTAACAAATCAAAAAGAGTAAGGTTGAGAGAGGTACCTGATCCAGAGTGTGCAGACCGTAGTCATAGACCTTGGCCGGGGGCATCTTTGACAGGAAGTCATAATCTACGATCGAGGGAGCAAAAAACATTGAGGCCTTGGTTACCCTCAGGTTGGCTATGAGGGAAGAGGGTTCAGCCCTTAAGAATGCCAAATTTTGAGACCAATAGGACCCCATACTGGAAGAGGATCCGGTCCCCTCAGATACCTCTGCCCTCGCCCTCGTTCGTGAGTCAGTCTGAGAGCCTTCGGGAACTTCAGGATCCTTTCTTTTGTGACTATCGTCAGTCGGCTCAACATGCATCGGCCCCACGGCCTTTGTCTTCTTTTGAATCTACTGGGGCTCTTTACCTTTTTTCCCAGGCCAGACAATAAACTTGGAGCATTCATCTCCCATAGTTGATCAGATATGTTTGCAAGATGACCTGAGAAGGAGACGATATATCAGAAAGATACAATGGCAAAGAGGAAACACTTGGAGAAAATGAAAAAGTGGGGAAAAATCTACTCACCTAGTTCTGTCAGGGGGCCGACCCTCAGACCAGCTTCTTTGAGGAAGCGAGGGGTCATCAAGTCTTCAAATTTGGCAAGAGCACCATCCTTCCCTTGCTCCTTCAGATACTCAACTATGTCCTTTTCATCCAAACTAAGTACAGGGTCTAACCTAGCCTTCATATAAGGGTTAGGCCATCTCCTTGGGACTCTCGGATCGTTGTCCAAAGGCTGAACCCTGGTGGCGAATTCCCAATCCCCGAAAATAAAGAAAAATCTCTTCTTTCAGTCATGATTAGAGGTTTGTGCCACGTGGAGAAGTTTTTTATCGGACTTCCTCGCCCCTAGATGGTAATACCCAGGCTGTTTGGACGAGGAAGTGATATTTTAATAGGCTAAGAACACATCGGCCGAAGGCTCGTCAGTGAAGGTATTTTTCCACAAGGAGACATAGCCGAGGATAGTCCTCCAGGAGTTGGGAGGAAGTTGAGAGGGGATAACGCCGAGGGCAGACAATATGTCGACTATAGCAGGGTACAGAGGGAACCTAACACCCACCCTAAGCATCTGCTCATAAACGGCAACTTCCCCCTCATCCCCCTGAAAGACCCTCTCGTCTGGATTGGGGACCCTCATAGTTACATTAGGTTGCACACCAAATGTATGCCTCCACAGCAAGAGGTCACGATCCCTAACAGTGGAAACATAATCTGAGGCATGGGAAGTGTCAACTGGGTCAGCGTCAGAACTCTCATTGTTGTCCTAAGCCTTCTCATCTCCGGATCCCTCAGCCTCATCATCTGTCAGAGGTCCACCTGGAAAGGCCATCTGGAAGGCAAGAGGCGATAATATTGTCACGGGAACAGCCTCAGAAGGGATCGTCTCCTCGGCCTGTCGGCATGGATTAAGATCAGAAGCCTCTCTTCTCTCAGAAGGCCCAGCACCTATTGGTGACGATGCTCTCTCATTCATCTCTCCCTCGTATGTCTGACTATCGGCTGGACGACAAGATGACCCACAGGACTCAGATGGTATTATCATGGCTAAAGGAATGGGGAAGATGGGTCGTACCTAATTAGGGTCGGACCCTCGTCTTCTCTCGTCCTCCTCCTCTATTCGTCTAATCTCAGCAAAGAACTTCTCCTACAGGTTGGTAACTCCTCGACTAAATCATAGAGTCTTCTAAGAATTAAGGGGAAGACCCTACACTTGAGCAATTTGTTTAAACTAACTAACAAATAAGTTCACAGTTGACTAAAGTTGACTTCTGGATCAAACCAAAGAAATGAAGAGTTTTTAGGTTTGAACACTCAAGAACAAGAAGAACTCAGTTCGGCGGAGAAGATGCCGAAAAATGCAAGGAAGCCCTTCAAATGCCACAGAGGGTCACTAATGACACCACTGAAAGATGGGTGAGGAACCCTAAAGAGTCTAAAGCCTAATGCTCAACCCTACAGCCACCACATAAAGGCGGACCTCTACGCCGAAAAAATGTAAAATGCCAAGAAAAACTGGAATGAAGATCAAATGCAAGCAACAGGAGAAAATAGAGGCTAAAAGAGGAATTAGGGCAGAGAGATTACCTTAGAAAGAACAGCGAGACAACCAAGCTTGAAGCACAAGGTGTTGCAGCAATGGAGGTTTGAAAGGGAGTTAGGGAGAGAAAGCTTGGGCGCGAAGAAGAAGAAGAATAAATGACTTTAAAAATCATTTAAATGTCTTGATACTCAGGGGGGCCATTAACCAAGGCTTTGAATAGCCCATGAGGTAAGACATCATTAGGGCACAAAGTCCCAAACTGTGTGTAGCCGCCACATCTGGAAAACTGAAACGACGATACACCTGACAATATGCAACTTAACAGGTGTCACTCACCCATCTGACCACACTTGAGAAATCCAAGGCAACATTATCCCTCAGCCATCTCAACAACATCAATGGCTAAGGGCTGGGGGGTGATTGATATATCCATATATATCCTCGGCCAGGCTGAGGGTGTCCTCCTCCAAGACGAGGGCTTAGGCTCAGGATGAGTCCAATGACCACGGCTCTGTCATAAGAAGAATTGGCCATGGATGACCGTTTAATGGGCCGACCCCTTATCATGCCTCAGATGACCCTTCAAGGGGTCGACCCTTCATCATGCCTCAGATGACCCTACAAGGGGGCCGTCCCTCTCATCATGCCTCAAACGACCCTTCAAGGGGTTGACCCTTCATCATGCCTCAGATAACCCTACAAGGGGGCCGACCACTCATCATGCCTCAGACGACCCTTTAAGGGGACGACCCCTAATCGTGGCATGGAAGACCTTATGAGGGTACGACAGTACGAGGCCCAAACCAGGCTAGGCTCGCTACCAATAGGAACTTTGCCCTCGGCCCCACATCATAGGTCGAGGGTGACATCATCACAACGCGTGATTTAGGAGACGCGTGGAACAGTGCACGTGAGGCTCCTATAGCGCCTGGACAAGACCGTTATAACAATATCACCCCCTCACGTGAGGGAATATTATGTCATCATTAATCATAGGTGGCACCTCCAGGTGTCATCAGTGGATTGGCTAGATCATAACTCATATGAACCATGCATGCTTGGGGGGTACACTACTCCCCCTAAGACCTATATATACTTGTCACCTACAACCCTACAAAGGGATCGATAATTGTAACCCTAGCTAAAACTCTGTTTGTACACACAGTAGAGAGAGAAAGTGAGCTTATGTGCATTGTATCTAAGGCCATTAGTGCCCATACTTAGTGGATAACACACTTACAGTGGATGTAGGCCTAATTGGATGAACCACTATACATCATTGTCTTATTCCTCTTATACTCATCCCCTTCTATACACTCATACATATGTCTCTATGGCTTCCATTGTTATTACTGTTTGAGCTCATCATCATTTATCTGGTGGTGCTAAATCTCAGCATCATCACACACAATGTTGTAGGAAATGTCACCTTAGGAAGTTTTGTTATGTTCTTAGAAAAGGTCATAGGAAGTTGAAGTATGGTATCACCATGGTTCCCAAAACCCAAGTTCATCATGCTACACCTATGAGAATTAAGAAATTCAATTTAAAGGCACTAAATGTTAAATTTATTGATTCTCACATGCTTGTACATGACTTATCTTATGCTATATCTTACGAGTGATTGTCTTTGCATGTCTATAATATACTAGTTTTGTGCTTCCTGATATGTGTGTTAAGTATTTATATGATGTTTGTGTGTTTTTGTATTTTAATTCTTCATTCATTGGGTCTATTTGAAAAATACACAAAGATTTTATTTGTATTTTGATTCAATTTTTTGAAAAAGATTTATGAAAACTAAAAAAAAATGGTTTGTTTATGAATTTAGTTTTACACATTTTGTGTGGCATATTGGTATGTTTAAATCTCATTCCTTCCATGTTTTTCATGTGGCTAGAACATTAGAGTATGGCTTATAATGGTTCAGATTGTTTCCTAGTCATGACTTGTATGTGGTTGTTTGAATTTGATTGGATTAATGAATTCATTTAAGTATATTCCTTTGCACACACTTGCACGAGCTTTTTTGTATTTTAACTAATTATGTTGCGTGAGATAAGTGAGTTGTTCTCCTATCAATATTGTCATATACATATCTATATGTCTACAGGATTGGTGCATATAAGAACCATTACAGTGAGAATGATTATAGGTTAAAAAGATATGTGTCTGCAATAGAAAGGGCTATGGGGGGAGTAAATATCATTTGCATGAAAGGCCTCCATTGGAAAGATCCTTAGAAAAATAGAAAAGATGAAAAAGAAAATAAAAGTTTTCCAAGGCCAATGTTTTAAAACTGATCATCAAAGTGTAATATCTTCAATAAGAGAGAAAAATTAAATATGTTTAATTTTTTAGGGTTTATAAGTTGAAGATTAGTTGGTTTAGACAATGAGTCTTAGTGCATTCTTAATGTTTGACGCTATTAATTTGAGAATCATCAATATTTTATTGGATAGTATGATTGTGTATGTTTGTTTATTTTGAGTTCACATTATTTGTCACTTAGAGGCTAAATCTAAGTTTGATAAGTTAATGTGATCAAATAGAACTCCTTGGAATATCTTGAGTGGTTGGGTACATATTTGTTTTGTTTTCTAGATCACGTCCCTTCACTCCATAACACATTTGGTTTAGACAAATTTATGCCATACGACCATGGAAAACTTTGTTTTTGTGTCTTTTGTCATATGTGTATACCTATATACTCAAGCGATATTGATATATATGCGTTTATATATATTTAGTGTATTTGTTTTGAGTCTTTGCGTAGAATTTAACCCATGTTTGTTATATGTGTTTACATTGATATCACGTGCTTCATATTTATATCTCATTGGTTTCATATGTTCACCGTTTTATTATTTGTGCTTATGTTATCGAGTTTGTTTATCGTTGTCGTTTCACTTCACATCACATGATATGATTGTTTCTTTTATGTTCACTCGTGTTACACTAAGGTGGAGAAGTTACTTTCATATTATGCCCTTTACCTTTTTCCACTATTGAACAAAAAAAAAAGAGAAGTCTAAGTTTGGGGGGGGGGGGGGGGGGTTAGTGCTGTTTAGGGGGGTGTTTTTCATTTGCGATTTATATTTGTTGTATTATCTTTGCATTTGAAATGTGTGTTAAATGTGTAGATTTTATCAACGATGCGAGAACGTTTCACAAGAGAAAAGATGCTCAATAGTTCATGTCAGTCAAGTGTCACAAGAGCAAAGTTACAGAATAGTAGTTTTTATTTTTGGTTTTGTCTCGAAATAGACAAAGGGGAAGATTTGTAAGGGAAGATTTCAGATAAAGTCAATTTGTAATGTTTAATGTAAAATTTTTAAGATTTTCTTTATTCCATTTGGACCAAACTATTTGAGTCACAGGTTAGGATTTGAGTTCAGTTTGTCCTTCAAGTCTATGATGCACATCGAAGACCATAGAGTCCAAGCTAAAGTGACATCAACATTATGTCGAGTTTCGTCTTCATCCATGGGATCTAAAAAAGGTATGAACGCATACTATGTTTGATCTTTATTTTCGTTTTGGGTATTAAAAGTTTTAAAATGTTTTATTGAGGCTATTTTACGAAAAAGAATTTTTAAGAAAAATATTTTTGATTTTTAACTTCGTTCGAACAAGTATTTCATGTCGTTCAAAAGAATTATCATTTTTCATTCAAACGAGTTTGTGATATAGTTCATGCGAGGAGGTTTGAATGAGCATTGAGCGAAATGTTTTTGTTTGACATAAAGTTCTTGTGCCAAGGTCATTTAAGCCTCGTTCAAATGAGTTTGGCATTGTCATTCGAACGACTTGGTTTGGTTCGAACGAAATGACCCAACTCCTTCGAATGACCTACTTGCTTTTCGTTCGAGAGTTCGCCATGAAATTTATGCTACCTCACTTTTCACGTTTCTCAGGAATAAATAGGGCACAGACTCAATTTTCAACTGTGGCATTTTTAGAGAGTTTCGAAAATAGTTTTCCAATTGGAAATACAAGCCTCCAAAATCCTAGTTTCCACAAATAATGTGAGATCTATGTTTCTACATACATATGTCTGTTTGATATCTCGTGTGTTTTTCACCAAGATTGTTTACTCTTCATTGAGTATTGTTTATAACGGTGGATTCCATGTTTCGCGTTGGATGATGACTGAACTAGTCAAGAAGTAAGTACAATCGGTGGGTGCCGAGATGTTAGAAGTGCTTGCATTTTGATTATTGTTGTAAGGCATTTGATAGGGACTGTGAATAAGGTAATAAGGAGAGAAGAAGGGCATCAAGGCTTGATGGTGTCGAATTTATGAGTATGTCCTATTTGTCCTTGTATTAAGACCTATACCATATTAAACTTGTGTGTTTAGGTCGTCCGAGGTTTTTTTATTGTGGATTCCTTGTACATTTTGGAACTGGAATTTATTGTTTTATTTTACTCTTGCACATATCACCTATATGAATGCTAAGGGAAAGATAAAATTGGTAATTTTTTTACACAACATTTGCTTAAAAGGTTCTTGATTAAAATTTGATTAATTATTTATTTGGTTAATTTAACTGAAAACTTAAAATTCAATGCTTGATAATTCGTATATATCTATTAGCACTATTTGGCATTTATCACCAGTGCTAAGTTGTCCAAGAGCATGAAGGAAATAAAGGATCGCCAAATGGATCTTGAGGATCAACTTTCAGCTATCATTTTAAGGTTGCCACCCCTTGCACCCATTCCATCCATGTCTCCCTTCGATTCAACCATAGTTGGTGTCTATACCGTCACTGGGGGATTTTTTTAGCGAGGTAGCTTATTTCTTATCTAGAGAATACCATATAAAGTCAGTTCAATATATTGACCGATCGCTCAATATCACAATAGAGGTCCCAACTATGACCTTTCCAGAGGCGGATCTTTCGATTTTCCTCCACGAACATAATAACCCCCTTATAATTATGTTGATCCTAGGTAATGAACAGACACTACACCAAAATGCTAATTTTGTGAGTGCCTTTTTCTGAGTGCTAATTGCGGTGACAAACTTATCACTCCCTAGAATAGTCACAAAATTATTTGTAACTCCCATTAGGGGTGATAAAATCAAAGAGTAATAAAAAATTTGAGTCAATTAGTTTGTCACTGCTAATGAGAGTCACAAATGTTACCATATAATTAATTTGTGACTCCTATAAGCAGTTACAAATTTATCCGTAGGCCTAAGTTCTTACTCTTACGAGCAGTCACAAAATTATAACTGCTATAAAAAGTCACAAATTTTGGTCTAATATTAAATTTGTGACTGCTATTGGCAGTCACAAATTTGTAACCGCTCACAAGAGTCACAAAATTTAGCCTTTGTAACCGCGGTTGGCAGTCACAATTTTTTTTGCCTAACTTCAATTTCCCTCTTCTCTCTCTTTTTACACTCTCGCCCCTATCTCTTTTATTTCGTTGTGTGAAGCATTTGGGTTTATAGCTTTTGACCTAATACTCCTCTCTCTCTCTCTCTCTCTCTCTCTCTCTCTCTCTCGTTGATGTGAGTTTTTGGTTTGTTCGCCCCTTTCTCTTTCATTTAGCTCTGAGTATATAAGTTTTTTTTATTGTATGTTATTGTTGTTCTTAGTGATTGAATTCAAATAATTATGTATTTTATGTTGGATTGTATGTTATTGTTATTCAAAGTTTGTTTCATTTGGCGGTTTGTTTTGATAATTTGGGTTTTTATATTTTTTTAATTAACTTTAATATTTTTTTACTTCATTGAAGGTTCAGCTTATTCCTTTTTTACATGAAAGGTAATGACAAACCCTTCACAACCACTCAATGGAGGCACCATATCAGGTTTTAGATTTATTTTTTAATTTTAATATTTGATTGTTTGAATTTTTAATTATAATTCCTCCCTGTTTGCTTTTTGTATAAAGGATTGAATAAAAGTATGTGTGGTGGTTGAATTTACACGACAAATTTTATCTTAAATAAAATATCCCAATGAAATCCATCACAATTTAATTATCAAATCCATTTTAGTGTGTTTTACATTGGATTCATGATTATTACATGCTTACTTAATAGCTCTGTTAGTGGTCATGTTGTTTTCTTGGACATTTAGTGTTAACTGTCATCCTTCAGGTTGCATATGAAGTTGTTAACATTTGGAATTATGTTTGTCCAGTCGTTCCAATGTTTTATCTTAGGTGTATGATAACTATTCGATGAAATGTCACAAAGTAGTTGTTTCATGTTGTAGTATATATTCCCATACTTATTAATATGTAGTATTATAGGTAAGATTTGTGCAATTGAAAAATAAATATCTTCAACTAAGCTAAAAAAGAGGTATTTCTGTCCAAATAGACGACTACTTTCCAAAAAATCATGGTATCAATCACCAAATCTTTTAGACTAGATGAAGTTGACGGACTGGATTAATTGTGCATCTTATTGAATAAAATGCTTTACTTACGTATAGGTATTGATTACTATATCGTAGGAACGAGGTGAACGTGAAATATGTGTGCCACCTATTATTCGCATGCTCTTTTGTGATGCGATAGATGTGAGATTTAACCTATTCAATCACTTCATTATTTCTTTTTGATTGTGTTGATACGTATTAGAGTTAAAAGACATGAGTTACATTTTGCTTAATCGTACGCTTCAAAGTTTTAGTAACAAATTCTAGGTTTGGGCAATAATGTGACCATCTTCTAAGATTCTATGTTAAAAGGCATGAGTTACATTTTTCTTAATCATACATATTTTAAGATACTATGTTTAAATGGCTATTTTTCATATAATTTCATTTCTAGTTTTCTATTACTTATCTTGGAAATCCTTCATTGAAATGGAGATTGGGTTCAGTATCCTGTGTTGTAATGTTTTGTGAGAAGAACCATTTGTTGCTGTGAAGTTTTGTGAGAAGAACCATTTGTTTGCTGTGAAGTTTTGTGAGTATTTGTTTATTGTTTTCATTTGTTTTGTGAGTATTCGTAGTTTTTATTTCTGTGAGTATCTGTGTTGTTTTCATTGTTTCTATTTGTTTGTGAGCTTTTAACTTTCTTCAGGTATCAATCCCTACGATTATGGATTAACATTCCCCCATCGGTTTTTTATTTGTGAGCATTTGTTTGTGAGTACCCGCTATCGGTTTTTTATTTGTGAGTATTTGTTTATGAGCTTTTAATGTCTGTGTTATTTTCATCAACTGTTTCTTCTTTATATTATTAGTGAATTATGTAATTACTAATGAATTAGAACATTTATTACCGTCGGTGTTAGATTTAGATAAACGTTCGTTTCTTCTTTATATTATCAGTGATTTAAATTAGCTTATTATTGGCTACTTAATAGATATATGTGTTGGAAAACTATGCACAATAATGCTTTCTAGTACTAGCGTTTTTGAAAATGACAACTCCAACACCAATATGAAATCGTGTAATTCTATGACGATTCAAAATTGTACTTTAATTTGAAATTTCTTTATCTCCATGTTTTAATTAGTATGTGATCAGTGGGACCAATGATGAATCAACGTCTATTGGAGGTCGTATTTATGACAAATCGACTGGTGAATGGTAAGTTTTGGATTGGAGCCATAGAGATTCTTTTACAATGTTGAATCAGGTTTATGAACTTCTTGTTATAATTGTAGTGTTTTTCCTACAGTGCTGGGAATGATATCGAAGCCGTTTGAGGGCCATTCAGTTGTGCTTTTGAATGATGATCAAATACTGGTTCTTAGAGGGAATTCCACTTCTGATGACTGCACTTGGTTTCTTGAGGTTTATATTTATACTTATCAGAACTTCATAAAATGCGTGATTATTTTATTTTGTTTTCCATACTGAAGATTGGGGGGATAGCGGTTGATGATTTATAATATAAATGGCAGTTTGCTTCAATCGTGTATTTAAAAGGATCTTCTTCATTCTTCAGTACCAAATTTCATTTAGTTTCCTTATAAGCTATGTTATGTTCGTTTATTTGATGTACAACTTTTCCCATCAGAAATATTTCTTTTCACTCAATTTTACTTTTTTAGTGCTTACTTGCAAATATATTCTATGGGAACAATGATCTTTACTTCATTTGTAAGATTCCATGAAAACTAGGATAGTCGGAGGATGTCTCTACAAGCCACTCATCTCTATTTCTACAATTTTTCTAACTTATCGTAAACTCAATTATTTTTACCAACATTATAATCAGATGAAATCTAAAATATTGTTTGGAATTCAAGGTGGATACCCAATTTGTTAGAGAACAGAGGAAGAATTTCAAAACCGAAGTGGTGGCTTGGAGTAAGGGAGTTTGAGGGGACCCTGAGAAGCCCATCGTTATCAGTGGGCCTTATGGAGTGGGTAAAGGTACATTAATATCAAAACTAATGCAAGAATTTCCGACCATGTTTGGATTCTCGATGAGCTACACAACCCATGCCCCGAGGGAGAAGGTTGGATTATTCTACATTTTTTTAGAGTAATTTAATGTGATATCGCAAATAGACATGCCATCCCTTTGGTAACCGTTGAGAAAGTGGAGGACAACAGATCACCTATGAATCCTGTATCATGGAACAGAGGGATAGAATCCAGACAATCCCCCTTTCGAGTTCATAAGCATATGCTGTTTAGACACAGGTTGAGACATGTGAAACACCTCATTTTGGAATTATGTTTCTCTCGAGTCATTTGAGCAAATCCAAGATTACAACTAGTAAAGTGAGTTGAGTTTTACTTTTTAAATGCATTTTGTTCTTATTGGGGATGATGTTTCGTATGTTACATTCACTATTTACTGTTTTAAGTATATTTCAATGGGGGAAAAAAGATAGTTGCCAATGCTTCTCTTTCCATATTACCTGAACTTGATGAACTTTAGTGGATACCATGATCTAAACTACAGTAATATGTTGCTAATATGTGTTTTATTTATCTAGTTAAATTAAAAATTGGTTTCTAGTATCTTCTATTTCATCCCCTTAATATATATGCATCTATTTATCCATTTGCCAAGATTAAGGGTGGTTTAGTGTACTGACTTGCAATTTTTTTGCTGAAAAATACAGATGACATGATGGGAGGAGTCAATAATGGATGGAACGGCGAGATTCGAACGGGTTATTCGAGATCTTTCAGATAAATATCCATATTCAAAGACTTAGCGTGTTGAATAAGGGTATACACAAAAAAACCATAACTATGAGCAATGGAATTTTTTTAATTAAATGCAAATAGTAATGGGCTACACATTCAAGATTTAAGAGTCTAATAAATACATATGAGTCATCAATGTTTTCAATTCCTATATTTCCCTTGCTAATGCGAAATCTGTTGTAGTTGTTACACCCATATATGGTGCTAGGACATCACTATTAAGATCTAACCTTCTAACTTATACATAGACGTCATAAACGAATTCAATTACTATGAAATCTCATTTCACAAAATTATTAAAGCGCTCCTCTATTAGGATATGGGATGTTTGAAATGTTTTACTTGCTGTCTGTTTCAGAACATAAATTAAGCACACATTTCTGCATTTTAGCACAAATAAGTAACTTCAACCTTCGGTCTTAAGGTTGTTCTGATGTTAATAGCATATCATATGTCTGTATTGATTTCTATTCAATATTTACTCATTGCCGGGCTTTAATCCCGACCCAAATATTGGTCTGTGTAATGGTTCAAGGCTTTTTTATCGTGATTTGAGGATACTGTCAGTGATGCTACAATTTTATCGGGTAGTTTTCAATCCCCGATGCAATTTCCTTTACATGTCGTGATTTGAGGATACTTTCATTGATACTGCAATTTTTACGGATCATTACTCAAACGATTTACTACACAACAGTACATGAGATATAATACACTTGCATATGCCTTATCCTTATAGCGTAAACATATTAGTTTCACATTACAAATACTCAATGGTGAATACAATTAACTTAGTTTAAATTACATACTGTAGGAAATAAGCATAAATTCTGATTTTTTTATGGGATGCATTGAAATTTGAAAGATCATTAATGCAGAAGATAACAGTAAGCATTAAGGCGCATTTTTTTTTATAACAATTTCATATTTGAATTAGAGTCTTAGTACTAATCTTCTTCAGGTATGTTATCTATATGTGGGAACAAGCACTCTGGAAGAATTTTCGAACGTCGTGTTAGACTCTTACATTTGCCTTCAAAACAACAACATACCTTACAATGTTCTCATCTCTGATTCGGGCATGAGCGTCTTTCTCTTACCACAGGTAAGAATATCAGTCCCTTTAGGTTAAATTCGATTGTTACTTCACTTTCCCTGATGTGAATGCAAGCAGCATTAGGATGTTCATTCAAATCCGATGCATTTTACATAAATATACGTATTGTATCAATAATATAATCCAAACGCAGTAACTTGCTTCAATTAGTGCATTCTCTTATGGGGCTAGGGTCATGAAAGCTATCGGGTTTTAAAATATGATTGACGTTGGTTTCTTAATCTCTTGAGCCATTTTAAATGAGCATATAACCGAATCAAGTTCAGGTAAAAAAATGAATAGCTTGGTATCTACCTTGTTTACTCTCGCTCATTATATGTTCAATTGGAATCAATTGTCATTTTCTCTAGGAGGTAAAAATTTATCACTATTGATCTACCAAATTTACTATTCGAGCTCTGTTTTTTTTTTGCAGGTATATATTAAGCACTGGACGCTCATGAATTTTTTTGACAAAACTCCTACGGTTGATAAGGATGCATCAACACTTCCATTTTTTAGTTTTTTTTATTCCATGTTCATTTTGTATTTGGCGCCCGAGAATGGTTTATTTGATGTTAAATTAAGTTTAAACAAATTTTATATGTACAGAATATTTGTAATGTTCGAAATATAAATGAAATTTGTCGAATTTTTTAAGACTTGTATGTTGTCAGCATCAATTTTTTTAGATTTGTTACATGTTCATGACATTTCATCTACTCTTCTATTTTAGTTCACTTTTTTATTTTACTATTTTTATTTAAATATAAAGATATTTGTAACCGCTGTTAGCAGTTACGAATCTAATATTTGTAACTGCTCGCAGCGGTTACAAATATAATATTCGTAACAGCTCACAACGGTTACAAACAACAGTTACAAATTGGGGTCACCAGTCATAACCCTCATAGGGGTTAAAAAAATTTGTGACTGCTATTAGGAGTTATAATATTTCTTTTGTCACCCCCAAAATTGTGACGGTAAATAATAGTTATAAAGGTCATTTGTGACTGCTAACAACACTCACAAATGACCCTTTTTGGTGTAGTGAGATGCATAAAGTTTATGTTGACATAGGAACTCAATTGACATCATATCCTCAAGGTCATACCTATCTATGGGTCTAACAATAGAGAACCTTATACGAATGGTGACCCCACTAGTGGCATATAACAAATAGAGAACTTATGGCGTCGAGCATGTCACATTGTCACTCACGGATGGAGCTCATAAATTCTTCACTCTATCATGGAGTCATTTCCTAGTAGTAGATCTCCCCTTAGAATACAACGTCATATTAGGTAGACCTATACTCAACAAGATGGATGTCGTTGTGTTAACCAAAAGAATGTACTATTCCAAACTCCCTCAAGAGTAGGACAGGTACATGGGGACCTTAAAGAGCCCGCAAGGAATGAATTCGGAGTCAAAGGAAGGATAAAATGGCCTTTGAAGGTCTCCTTGGCCCCGATATGCATATTAAAAAGGCTGACATAAGTCCAATACCCTAAACTTAAGTCCAATAAGGCGTCCTCAAAAGGTTTACCCACTCAGTAAAAGACCTAGTGACAGGACCAATGGATTATGTCCTAACAAAGGTATATGTATTGAGTTACAAAACATAGTGCAATACCCCGTATCTTTGGAATAAAATATTGTGACGAAATTTACTTAAACAAATTCAAGATCGAATTTAATTGGTATAATTTGATTTTAATTCGCGGAATATAATTTGAGAATAAATTGATTATTTATGATTTCATATTTATTTGAACTCCATCGAGCATAATGGGCTCACTCGTGAAAATAAATTGAACATTAATTAATATATGGTCATGTGGTGATTAAACAAAATAAAAATGTCAATGTTGAATAAAAAATAATTGGGACGCATTCGGGGAGGTCTTATGAACTCGTTTAGGTGTTTTAGATATTTAGAAATGGTCCCAGAGTATAGGTATATAAGTTGGGAGGTTATTGGGCTATTTAGATTGCGGGTTTGGGCTCATTTGGGGGTCCAAATATGGGACTTTAAACCCAACACGGAAATTGAGTTCAAAAGATATAAAGAATGAGATTAAGGAGACTCTCCATCTTAATTAAAAACCCCAGCAGGCACATTAGGAAGAGAGAGGAGGCAAAGGGCTAAGGAGAGGGAGAAATTAAGAAAGAAGGCTAAAGAACTCACCAAGAAATCATCCAAGAACTTAGGCAAGAGTTTTATTACTAACTTTATTAGTCCAAATATTTCTTAATTCATCGAGACTTATTTTCCATGTAGAATTCCAGATTATGTAGGGACTTGTGGTGATATAATGATAAATTGAATCTTGATTGTAGAGAATTTGAATCTAAATAGGATAGGAAATCTAGAAAATTTGAATGGATATAAATTGTGGATTGGACGATGGGAGATATATGTTTTATAACCTTATTGTAATTGATATGATTACTCACATGTAGAGGAATTTCTTTCATGTTAAAGATATAAGATTTCTGTTAATTATGACCCCTGTAAGATGGTAGAAACTTAGGGGATTTATGGTGCAAATCTGGGTTGGTATGAACACATCAATTACATGAATTTTTGGGACCTTAGGACATGGTACCAATGCTAAAAAAATGTAACTAACGACCCTAAGATAATTAATTAAACCTTGGGGACCCATTTTGATGTTAGTACATTTGTATAAGCCCTTACAATTAGGTTTGGTGTTGAGATTAAAAATATCGTATTAAAAAACCATAGCAGGTTTGGGCTATTGCCCAGATTCGAATCGATTCAGCACTTGAGGCGAATTGATTCGGAGCCAGGCGAATCGATTCGACCTAAGAGGTTGAATTGGGTCCGCGGTTGTATCCGGTAGAATTTTAGGAGATCATACGAGTTGATTAGACCGTGCACGGATAATTACAGGAACTCTTACGAGGAAGCTTTGGGGTAATGATTAGGATAATTACCTTTACATATGGTAATATGTATTTATATTTTTTGTAGACATACCTATGTTCGTGGACTGTCCTATCGGTCGGGGTTGCGCACATTCGGGACCGGAGCACATGTCGGCACAGGTGGGCTAGGCGTCGGGTAGGTTATTATTATTGGTACTACATAACAGCGCCACTTATAAGAGATAGGTGTATATGTTGGAATCCTTTGTCATCACTGAGTATGGGTCGTGAAGTGGTGTACTGCGTAGGTATCGCCCCACTTGTATGTGTACTATGATGTTTATTGTCAATAGGAGACTCCTCCGGACTTATCGATAGAGCATGAACGAGACGTTATTGGTAGATGCCTTAGTGTCAGATATATATAAGGACATATATATAAATTAATGGAAGTGAATAAGATGAATTCCTAGTCTAATGATATAGATTATAAAATACAAACCCAATACTATGTAGTATGCGTGATAAGTTGTTAAGTCACTTAATGGGTAGTGATTAGGGTACCTTGGGTAGTGGTAATTGGAATGTAAATAATTTTATTTCAGTACGTTATTTATGCTTGATGCATCCTTGTAATTACATTGGCACTTTTATACGTTATTTAGTTCTGTACTTAGGTGACTGTACATTTATCATTGCTCTTAGATGAGGGGTGAGATTTTTAATGCATGTGAGTGACGATGGTAGATGTTCACTTTGAATTAACTGTACTCTTGCATAATAAATTTAGTAAGTTAATTCTTGAAACTCTAGGGAGCTGACCCAAATTATAAAATCCCCCCCCCCCCCCAGGTTTATGTAGACATGGACAGCAGGACTGACAGAGATCAGACTTGCGATCATATTTGCACAGTGATTACTCCTGTTCATTTGATTCTAGCATAGGTTGCTATTTCCACTTCAGTCAGTTTTTTTTCATATTATTGTATGGACATAAGCCCGAGTGTATTATTCAGCTATTTGGGACAGTTTGTATCGTTGTTGAATTTTATGACTAGTTGAGTGTTGAGTTTTTATTTATTAGAAGTTACTGTTTAAATGGTTTATTGTATATGTCATCTTTTAAAAGAAAGAAATATAAACATTTTATCATGGTTTGATGCTGAGAATGATATAAGCTACATAACAAGCCCCATCTTCGGAGTGTCGTGTTTGGCCATCCTTTACGTAAGGAAATGGGGGTTGTTACATTTGGTAACAGAGCATCCAATATCTAGTGTCCTTAGGATCTGTGTTGCGTCCATTTCGTTTTATGCTGAGCGTTCTTTGATGTGTCTAGAGCTCGTTATAGGATTTGGTAATCTGGTGTCACAATGACGTGTGTGACAACATCGTTCGAAATCATTTGAGAGTTAGCAAGACTTCGAGAGTATTTGAGATTAGAAAATCATGATAATGAGGACCATTGCACGTTAGTGGTCAAGCATGGAACGAGTGGTTGGATAAGGGTGTTCAATATAGTTGTGAAAATTATTATGAAAAATTATCTTGTTTGGAGGTAAAGTCTACAACTTAAAGATTCTTGGGGCACAAGTTAATGGATATCTTTCATGTTGAGTCCGTTTTTGGAAATATTAAGGATTTTAGTTATTGAGGAGCTTATTGGAGTAATGAGTTTTACTTATGGTAATATGGGTTGTGATGGAAATTTAGCCTAGTAGAATGACCTTATGATATTTTGTGCACGTAACAAAGAAGGCATTGGGCTTCCGTGTTTTAGAAAAATATAAGGATATTGATGAAAATTTTAAGTGTGCATTAATTCTAATTAAAGGGTTAAATTGGTGTTAGATTTAGATTTAAGAAATGCTCATATTGTGTGGTGAAACTGCTTGTGATCTCGATGATGATAAAATGAGAATGTTTGGACTTAGTAGTAGATTAATCCCGTGGTCACATAATAGGGGTTAGAGACTAGTTAAGTAATTTATAATACACCTATGTGGGTGGAAATTGGAAAATAGAGCATTAATTTTTCGTGTGGTTTAAGCTGAGAGAACCCAATTAGATAAGTGTTTAACAATGGAGTTACACATGCACTATAGGCATGTATTTTGTTAGTGTATCAGTTATAAACAAGATTGAGGAACAAGCGAGTTCCAAGAAACTCAAAGAAATGGCATGTTTCGACTAAGGATTTTAATTTCGAAGTAGGCATTGAGAGTACCCTTATTAGAGACAACTAGGGGAAAACGAAAGATGTTGTTACAGAATGGCGAGTTAAGCCGAGAGGGAGGACTCCAAAGGTGAATTGAGGTTTCAATATCTCGACCTGTGATGTGTGGTAACATGTTTAGCGGTTGCCCGAATGTAGATTCTTGGATAGTAGAGTAGAACCAAGGATGGTTCGACTGAGATTTTATAAATTTTATATGGTGGACATTTCAATAAGTTTCGTATGATTAGGGAAGTAGCTCCAAGTTAAGAGTGGGTGAGATGATGTGTTGATTTGAGGTTGGCTATTCACAAAGTTCTTGGAGTATAGATATAATGAAGTATGATGTTCATGATATCTATGAAATTTATGGTGATGTATCTTGTTTGGACATGATGGTCTTGCTGAGATTTTTCTCTTTATAGGTGGATTGACTGTTGATGCAACCACGTGGATTATGGGTTGGTGTCCACTAGGATTTGGTGTTGGTGGTGGGAGACCTCATTCCATATGAAAGTGGCTATGCGATTTATCATGTACGGGCATGTGAGTGCCCACCAAGTTGTCATTATTTATTTCTATGTTAGGAGAGGGCCTAATGGTTGATAGGTCCATAAACGCATTATGGGTTCTAATAGTTATTCTTGGGTAGTTGTGATGCCCTAATGCTGATTTTCATAGTAAATGTGATTATAAAATTAATTTTTGGCTTACGATATGAATTTGTCTATCAGAGGTGAATTTCGAGTTTGAAGTATTGATATGGGCTATATGTTGATGGAAGTATACATAATGGGATGGCTACGTGAGATGGTTAGCCGATGAGGAATTTATTTTCGTATTAAATATATGAGTGACGAGAAGTAATTATATGGTAATGTGGGTGACATTGAAAACTTCAAATTGGCATGATGATTTTTATACAGTTTAGAGAGAACTGTGTAGTGATACGATTATGAGAATTTTGAGGAGAGATTTTGGGGGCGGACAAATTCTGACTAGAGAGCATTAAATTTATGATGTCCTCAGATTGGGAAATGTTTATTATGATATTACATCATTTGTGATTTCGATGAAAATCAAGTGCGAGTGTTTGGCCCTAGGCCTAGGGACAGGGTCACTATGTAGTTTCGAAAATATGAGAGGTGATGACTCAGAATTTTTAGAGGATGGTGTGAATTGTGCATTGTACACAGGTGTTTCATGGATGCACTAATGGTGGATAAAGTTTATGGATAAGTAGATGTCCAAATATAAAATCAGGAGATAGTATCTTGAGACCAATGATGGTTCGAAGGAGTTACAAGCCCTATATAGTGAGAGTTTATACGGGAAATTATACATGCGAGATTCACATGAACTGGGAAGAGTTGTCTTATTGAGAGTAGTCACAACAATGTGAAGATTACATGATGGGTTACTAATGTATTTCTTGAAATAGGGATACAATGAATGTCTGACTTGAGGTACGACCATAGACTAGATTATAATGATGGCATATGATAATGGGTGAATAAATATGATAATTATCGAGAGACGAATATAATTTTTCTTGGGAAGGATATACAAAATGAGAAGCATTCATATGGAAAAAGGTATCAGGGTACTTTGGGGAACTTTATGAGTAGTAATAGTCTCGATTACATGAAGATGTGTACGGTCACAAACAGTGTTATAATAATGAAAATGTCATCAAAAGTGGGTAGTAGTGGACCTTATGTAAATTGGTTGAACTTTGGAGTCTTAGGACTGATTAAGCACTCCACTAGACTTAAGAATGGAAAGAGGATTATCCCTTGGAAGTGTTGAGCCTTTGTTGAGGTTGGCATAAGTTGGAATCTATGTGATTATCATAAAATATTTTTTCTTTAAGTCCTGGACCGACGGATCTCAATAGCTAAAAAAGTTATGCACTAGTATATCGAAAGGGCTCCTTGTTTGGATTTCGCTTGTAAGACGCCCCACGCACGAAATTGGCTAATGTCGGGAGTTGAGAGATTTTGGGTTGTAAGATATTTTGTCACTACATGTGTGGAGATATAACGCATCGGGTGCTGATACATTATATGAGTTAAGGCCAATAGGGCCGAGGAGTGCATTGATGGAAGCACTTAGTAATGTTTACACAACTAGTGGAATAAGTGGGACAATCTCTAGATGAATAAAGTACGGTCAGCAGGTTATTTGTATATACTTTTCTTTATAGATATAAATGGTATGTGCGGTTAAGGTTGAATGTATAAGTGTCATCCATATTTGATGCTTGTGCATGTGCCTGCGTGTAATATGTGATGTATGGGCATCCCAGTAATATTATTATAGGCGTGGATGAGCCTTTTCTTTCATCTCGGTGAGACACGAGTACAGACTAATTAGGTATAAAGCTTATGATAGTTGTGCGGACTAATATGTGATGTTGTACTTCAGTGAATTACAAGGATGAAATTCTGTTATTAGAGGGGAAGAATGTTATACCCCGTATCTTTGGAATAAAATATTGTGATGGAATTTAATTTGAGAATAAATTGATTTTTTGTGATTTCATATTGATTTGAGCTCAATCGAGCATAATAGGCTCACTCGTGAAAATAAATTAAATGTTAATTAAATATGGTCATGTGGTGATTAAACATAATAAAATGTCCATGTTGAATAAAAAATAATTAGGACGTGTTCTGGGAGGTCTTATGAACTCATTTAGGTGTTTTAGAACTTTAGAAATGGTCCCGGGGTATAGGTATATAAGTTGGGAGGTTATTGGGCTATTTAGATTATGGGTTTAGGGGTCCAAATATGGGACTTTAAACCTAACTCGGGAATTGAGTTTAAAAGATATAAAGAAGGAGATTAAGGAGACTCTCCATCATTAATCAAAAACCCTAGCAAGCACAATAGTAAGAGAGAGGAGGCAAAGGGCTAAGGAGAGGAAAAAATCAAGAAAGAAGGCTAAAGAACTCACCAAGAAATCATCTAAGAACTCAGGCCAGAGTTTTATAGCTAACTGTATTAGTCCAAAATATTTCTTAATTCATCGTGAATTATTTACCATGTATAATTCTAGATTATGTAGGGACTTGTGGTAATATAACGATAAATTAAATCTTGATTGTAGAGAGTTTGAATCTAAATAGGATAGGAAATCTAGAAAATTTGGATGGATATAAATTGTGGATTGGACGATGAGAGATTTATATTTAAAACCTTATTGTAATTGATGTGATTACTCACATGTAGAGGACTTTCTTTCATGGTAAAGATATAAGATTTTTATTAATTATGACCCCTGTAAGATGGTAGAAACTTAGGGGATTTGTGGGTGCAAATCTGGGTTGGTATGAACACATCAATTACATGAATTTTTGGGACCTTGGGATGCGAAACCAATGCTAAAATATGTAATTAACTACCCTAAGATAATAAATTAAACCTTGGGGATCCATTATGATGCTATTAGATTTGTATAAGCCCTACAATTAGGTTTGGCGTTGAGATTAACAATCCCATTGATTAGGCATAAATTCCTAACATTTATCCCCTTAATTTTGATATTTTTATGATCCCATGAATTTTAATTAACTTGGATTTTTCTCATATTTATGATACTAACCCTTTTTGGAGGGTATTTCTTGTTTTCTGTATTTTTCATGTGTTTTACAGGTATTTCATGCAAGTGAATGCGAGAGAGAAACCGAAAAAGTGAAAAAAACAAAGGAAAGGAAATTGAAGGGCAATTTCGTAATTTTGCAGGCCTAGTCCGGCGGTGTGACCAACTGAAAATTTGAGGATCTTGAAGTTACAAGAATACTGGAAAAAATGGCACCTCAATACGAGCTACGATGAAGAAGTTATGCGCATTTGAAGATGAGAAGAATCAGAGATATCAGAAAAACGAATCGGTTCGGTTCTGAAGTAGAACCGGTCCGGTCGGCTGGAAAACAAGAACTGGTTTAGTTTAAGGGAATCAGTTCTCCATTGGTCACACTCCAGAACCGTGACAAAGATTAGTCACGCTTTAAAACCGTTACAAATTTCCAGAAGCGGGATTTTTATTTTGGCCTTATATTTTAGCCTAGAGAGTTTTCTATTTTGAGGACTCTTCTAAACAACTTCTAAACGGCTGGAAAAAATTTCCCTTCTCGTTTGTAACCCAAATAAACGAATTGGCTGGGAATTGAGAAAATTGAACATTCATCGATTACATCCAAAAAGTGCATAAAAAGGGGCAAGAAAAAAAATAAAAGAACAATGCTCAACAGAAACAGCAAGAAAAGAAAAATGTGAAAAATAGAAAAAAAATGGAAAAAAGAAAAGAAAATGAGCAAAAGCCCAACAAGCACAATTTTTCAATTTCAAACTTCCAAACCATTCTCCTTTTACCCTATGCACCTTATAACCCGAGAAAGTCCTAACCGAGTCTGAATAACAAAATTAATTGTAACAACCCCGATTTTTTTAATAGGTATTTTCAATCTAATTTGAAAAAATTCGAGAAATATAGAATGTTGGATTTAATTATATTTAATAATTAAATATGTTGGTTTTTATATATAAAAATAAAGGTTTTAAGTGGAATTTAAATCGGGATTAAAAATTTGAAAATTATAACTTTTTGTATAAAAATCGGGGGAGGATCCGAGCTAAGGAGGATAAAAATAATATTTTTAGGAACTCGACCGTCCGATCGAGCTGAATTTTTCACAGCAATCCTGTCTCGTCGTTCTCTACAACTTACAAAAATTTTAAGCTATTTTGACGGTCCGATCGTCCGTAATGATTTTTTCGAGTGTTTGTATCTAATTAGAACTCTTTTCTTAATCAAACTCTTAATCCTTTATATATCATAACTAATTCGTGGATGGACTTTTCAAATCAATTTTTCTCAAACTTTTCAACCAGAAGATCTCTCCAAAATTACTCCTTTTTATCTACAAACCATAGCCCCAAACTTATTCAAGATTTCAACCTTAGATTATAAGGCTTAATTGGTGCTTTCTCAAGAGGAGTTCAATCATCTACTCAGATTTTTGCCCAACTAATCACAGGCATGAATACTCTATTCATTTCCTTTAGTATTATGTGTTTTAAATATTGCCTAAACTTTAATCTCATGGTTTTCTTAAAACCAATTAGCAATCTAATTAGAGAAAGTGGGCACATAAAACTTGGGGTTATTTTTATGAAATCTCTTATTATTAATAACATTCATAATATGAGTGAATTTTGAGTTTTAATGGTGTAGGTTGCATGTAGAAAAATCCTAATTTTTAAATAAATGAATTTGGGGGCGTATAACTCATGTAATTTGTGTTATGGTAAGAAAATTGAAATTTTATTGTATTAATAATGAAACCTCAGTGTATTTAATTTAAAATAATTATATGACATTAATTTGGGTGTTTATGACGATGAGATAATTAAATTGAGATTTAATTGAATTGGATTATCGTGTGTAGTTTGGTACATTGATTAATTGAGCTTATTTATATGACTTGTTGGTTTTATTAAATTACCATTGTGATGGTGGGTTGTTGGATATTTATGCTCTCCCATTATTTTAGGATGCCTTCTAGGTATGGGACTAGTGGGTAGGCCATTTTATGATTTACGCCTTCTAGGTATGAGACTAGTGAGGGTAGATTATTACGACTTTATTATGTCGGGGTAGACTAATTTTTTATCACTTTATCTTCATTACGCTACACTAGGCATGAGACTAGGTTGAGTTTTATGTTAGAAATTCATCTTATACATAAGGTAGGACGTATTGATAACTTGGGGACCCTTAGGTATAGGACTAAGGTGTATTTTTGAGGATCTCACATCGATTAAAAGGGTGGGGTAATTTATAAGTTGAGAAATTGAGAATTAATATCGAAGATAAGAACGGGAATTAAAATTTATGACGACATAATGTGTCAGGGACCGACAGTTTAAACGGGTCAGCTTGGGCGATTTATGTCCTGTCGTGTGTTGGAACCTTGTCATATTGCGGAGGATCGACAGTTTAAATGGATTTGGCTGGCTATTAACAAGGGAAAGTGTGACACTTTGGTGGATTACCACCCGGGACGAGAGGACCTCCATAATAAAAAGTGAGAACAATAATAAAGGATGGTTAATTTAATTAGATTAACAACGTGGGACTTGGGAATTTAAAATCATAATGGTGTGCCTTTTTAAATGAGGATCTTTACGGGTAGTAGTGATTTATATTTATCGCTTTTAATTATCAAGTTTAAATTAAAATATTCTATTGCGATATTTATTGCGTATAATGCTACTGTCTGGATTCACGGACCCTACTTGAGGGGATTAATGTGTATTCATGCTCGGGGCCCTGATGACATGCGTTGACTAACTTTTTAGGAAATACTATTTGGAGAAGCTGCATAGAATTATTTGAAGATTTGCTTGACGGAGCAGTTGGAGATGCTCTACCTTATGCGTATTGATTTAATTTAGTTTTCCATTCCTTCGCACTTGTATTGAGACTCGGTTTATGGTTGTGATTGGGCCATTTGGTTCCAAAGTTGTATATGTTTTATTCAGTTATTTCATTGGATTTTAGTTGGAGTATTTGTAGTCAATTGATTATTCAGATTTTATTTAATCATTATTCAAGATCGAATTTATTCGGAAGTTTACATGTGATGGAGCTTTTATCTTTCAGTTGTTGTTATTAATTGAGTTTGATTCAATTATTTATCTCGCGGATTGATTTATTTATATCTCATAACTGTCTCTAAGAATGGTATTTATTTATTCACGTCCGACTTAGTTTTGGCGGCGGTCGACGCCAGAATTAGGCAGGGTGTGACATTAATTACCGCGTGGAGAGCTAAGACATGAAAAGATAAAAAGAGAGATAAATTGGTGTGGATGAGAGGCGATGTTTTTCTGTGTCCCGACAACCGTATTCCGTTGAAGAGATCTTTTCACCTCAAATAATTCCGTCATTCAAATTCGTGTGAGTGAAATTGTGCCCATTACATTTACTTTTATAAGTCAGGCATACCGAGAGAATTAGCCACATTTCGAGTGATTCATTTGTGAGAGAATCGCGAGAGAATTTTAATCAAAACGAATTTTTGGAAAGTAATGTGATGATCCATCAGTGAAAATTAGCGGTTAAATTTTTGGCTTCGCACACACACTACAAATTGAGACTATTGAATATAAATTTACAGTGATTATTTTTAAGAGTTTAAATTTACAATTTTTAAGTATTTTGATTTTTCTTTGAGTCAAAAATGAACTTTGTTGCTATATTCACCGCAAACCCTCACGAGACACCACTCGTCCTACTAGGGTAGCCTAGGGGTTTAAAGGCTTGTTACATACGCTAAATGCAATTGCATACCCGCGATAAGGTATTCTATACCAATAAAGTTTTTGAAGTGTCTTTAACTCATACTCTCATTCTTCTACATTGCTCGGAATGCGCAATGTTCTAAGTTAGGGGGATTTGATTAGGCATAAATTCTTCACATTTATCCCCTTAATTTCGGTGTTTTTATGATCCCATGCATTGTAATTAACTTGAATTTGTCTCATATTTATGCTACTAACCCTTTTTGGCAGGTATTTCTTATTTTGTGTATTTATCGTGTGTTTTACAGGTATTTCATGCAAGTGAATGCGAGAGAGAAACTGAAATTGTGAAAGAAACAAAGGAAAGAAAGTTAAAGGGCATTTTCATAATTTTTTAGCCTTACTCCAGAGGTATGGCCAACTGAAAATTAAAGATCTTGAAATCACAAGAATACTGGAAAAAACGGTACCTCAGTCCGAGCTACGGTGAAGAAATTATGTGTATTTGAAGATGAGAAGAATCAGAGATATCAGAAAAACAACCGGTTCGGTTCCGAAGTAGAACCAGTTTGATCGGCTGGAAAACAAGAACCGATTCAGTTTATGGGAATTGATTCTCCATTGGTGTTTATAGCTATATTTCGAGATTAATCCACTTGTGACCATATTTGAGCGAAAGTTTAATCTTTCATTGTTGAATTAAATTTCTTCATGTTTTATGTTTATAATCAATTGAATATGCTTGGTTAATTATTTTCAAACCAAAATACGTTATATACCTTGTTTAGCCCATCGCGGGGATGTGATCCTAATCTCGTTTTCTTATTCTTTGTTTAGTTCTAATTAGCATAGTCAACTTCTTTATTTTTTTCCTTTTCCTTTTCTCACCCCATCACCATCTTTTACACTTTTATTTTACAAGTAATAAAATAATTAAAATTTATCAAACATTCCTTATGGATTCGATACCCACACTATCCGCTATACTCCCTAAGAGTGTAATTAAAGTTTAAGTTTTTTTGTATTGCGGTCGAAAACCGATAACAAGGATTAATGTATTACACGGATGCTTGATTTTTACCCGATCACCCATATTAAGAAACCATAGCAGGTCTAGGCTACTGCCCAGATTCGAATCGATTAGGCCCTTGAGGAGAATCGATTCCGGTCTAGGAAAATCGATTTGACCCAAGAAGCGAATCGATTCGGCCCCTAGGGTAGGTTGAGTTGGGTTTGCGGTTATATCTGGGAGAATTTTAGGAGTTCATATGAGTTGGTGGAACCGTGTATGGTTGACCGTGGAATTTATTAAAAAAAATGGAAACGTAATATTACCAAGGAAGGGAACGATAATTAACTAGATGGTTAATTTTATTTTATAAAGAAAAAGAAGTTAGTAATTTATGAGATGGTTAATTATTAACTAGGGATAATTACGGTAACTCTTACGGGACATCTATGGGGTAATTATTAGGATAATTACCTTTACATATGGTAATATGTATTTATATTTTGTGTGGACATACCTAGGTTCGTGGATTGTCCTATCGGTTGGGGTTGCGCTCGTTCGGGACCGGAGCATATGTAGGCATAGGTGGGCTAAGCGTCGTGTAGGTCATTATTACTGGAACTATGTAGCAGCTCCACTTACGAGGGGTAGGTGTAGATACAGGGATCCTTTGCCACCGTTGGGTATGGGCCATGAACCGGTGTACTACGTAGGTACTGCCCCGCTTGTATGTATATTGTGATGTCCCTGTTGGGAAGAAAACTCCTCTGGACCTATCGATAGAGAATGAACGGGACGCTGCCTTAGTGTCATATACATATAAGGCCATATATATAAATTAATGGAATTGAATAAGACGAATATCTAGTCTAATTATGTATACTATAAAACACAGATCCAATAATATGTAATATGGGCGATAAATTGTTAAGTCACTTAATGGGTAGTGATTGGAGTGTCTTAGGTAGTGGTAACTGGAATGTAAATGATTCTATTTTAGTATGTTATTTATGCCAAATGCATCCTTGTAATTACGTTGGCACTTTTATACGCTATTTAGTTATGGACTTGTGTGGTTGTACATTTATCATTGCTCTTAGATGAGGGGTGAGATTTTTAATGCATGTGAGTGACGATGGGAGATGTTCACTTTGAATTAATTATACTTTTGCACAATAAATTTAGTAAGTTAATTCTTGCAACTCTAGGACGTTGATCCAAATTATAAAATGTCCCCCACCCCCACCCACCCAGTTTATATAGACAGTGTTGATAGCAAAATTTACCACCAACGTGGACAAATCAACAGCCAGCACGTGTCATCCAATGGGGCACAAGTCCAAGTCAGCATGATACAAAAGTTCGACGAGCAAGGAAGCCCGACCAGCAGCCGAAAATCCAACATGTATAGTTAACAAAGAGACAGTATCTTACAGCCTGTATTGCCAATAAGGTGACAACATTCATATATATAATTCTCATTATGTATTGATGTAAATGCCTAACAAATGAAGGCATTCCATCCTTTCACACGACAACTATCAATACCCCTCTTGCGCTATAAATACATTGTATCACCCTCATTGCAAGGGACCGAAAAACAACTCAAGGAAATCAATACATAACAGTGGACGTAGGATATTCCATTGAGCCAAACCACTTTAAAATTTCTTGTGTCTTGTTTGTTTTACATATTTTATCTGTGATCAATTAATTAGGACTAGTCTAGTTTTTGCATCAACAGATTGGCGCCGTCTGTGGGAACGTATTGCTAAACGTTTTCACTAATTCATCATCCATGGCTGAAATTCTTGAATCAAGTACGAGAAATGAGGGGCTTTCGCCTAATCCCTCTGCCCCTCCAAACAATAATGATTTAACTGGAATATTGGCTAGTTCGGTCAAGGGTTAAGAGGCTATGCAGGATACGATACAACAGTTGGCCCAAACTCTGCAAGCTGGAGTTCCTGCACAATTCAATCAAAGGAGTATGCCACCACCGCCAATAAGGAGTGTTGGGCATAGCCATTCTAGAACTTCAAGGGATCCTTCGTATCTTCCTGGAGCAACTTCTTCTATCGGGACTACTAATTCCTTTGATGGACAATCCCTCGTCATAGAAAGATTGATTGCCTTAGAAAGGCTAAGTAGGGCCTCTCCTTTCGATCATTTGGGACCCATGGAAAATGCCCTGCGGGTTGTGTCGGGAAATACTCGACAACCAAGCGATCTGAGGGAAGGTTCAGCCCAATCCAGATTGAACACCTGACGAACTGTTCGGTCCAGCTAAAGAGAAGGTTTGCAAGAAGAAAGCTCAGTTCGATCAATTGGTCGGAATAAAAAAGCTGCCACCCATAGATCTGGTGCTGGCAGTGATGCTTGGAAAGGTTCCATTCAGTACCTCGAAGATAGGCTGGGAAAAATGGCCAAGGCTAAGAATCCCCTTCACAAAAGTTTTATTAAGGGGTCTCCTTTGTGCAAACCATCGTAGATTTCCCTACACCGACCAAGTTTAAAGCTCTAGTGGTCACTCCCAAGTATGATGGGAAGATTGATCCGGTTCTTCATATAGAACAATACCAAGCAGCGGTTGATATCTATGTTGTTCCTGCTGAGATGAGGTGCAGGGAATTTTCAGGAACAATCACTGGATCTGCTCAAATCTGGTATAATAGTCTTCCTAGGGGCAGATTTCTTGCTTCCAACAACTCGTCAAGCTATTCATTGGTAATTTTTTCTTTGGAGCAAAACCAGTGAAGCCAGTAGCTCATTTTCTTAGTGTGAGACAGAAGGTGGAAGAAAGTACCAGGGATTACATCACTCGTTTTAACAACGAGAAATTAGAAGTCATTGACTACGAAGAGAAGACTGCAATCACTGCCCTCATGACTGGTTTGCTCCTCGACAGGCTATATTATACTTTGGCAAAAGATCCCCTGAAGACGATGACAGAATTGATGGCCAAAGCAAAGATTATGAACACTGAGGAAGATATGGCTACTAAAAACAATTTCGATGCAAAGGCGGAAGCAACGATAGAAAGGAAGTCAGATAAGAAGAAGCATAAAAATCACAATGAGCGTAGGAATTCGAAAGTAAAGGAAAGCCTTGATAGGCTCAGAAAATTTACCAATTACACTCCCTTAACGGTGGATATACATAATGTTTTGGAAGAAATCCAGAACAACAATGATTTGAGTTGGCCTGAAAAGTTAAGATCGCCTGCTGATAAGAGGGATGAGTCCAAGTATTGTGAATTTCATAAAGATCATGGTCATACGACCAACCGGTGTATTACTCTCTAAAATGAGATAGAAGCACTCATCCGAAGAGGAAAATTGGACAGATTTGTTGATCGGCAGTCTGGTGGAAGAACCGGAGGTAGAGGTCGACAGAGATCTAAATCACCAGTTAAGCCCAGAGAAGATAAGAAGAGGAACCACGACGATGATCCAAAATATGATCATGATCTTTCTAAGAAGCCTAGAGAACTGGAACGCTAGGTATTCACACACAGTTTTGGATATTTTGACTGCCATATGATTACGGGTGGAGATGCAGGATCAGGAGATCATACAGCTGAAAGGAAGGCTTACCTCAATGAGGCTCAAGCTTGTTCCTATATCCAGCGAATCAACCTTGCCGAGGAAAATCGACCAAGAAAAGTTAATAAGGATAAGCTCGTAATTGGCTTTTCCAAGAACAATCTATCTGGAGTGTTGTATCCTCATGATGATCCTTTAGTGATCAGAGTCGGGATGAAAGAAGTACTGGTGTCAAGAACAATAGTGGATAACGGCAGTTCGGCAGGCATCATATTTTATCCCTGTTTTGATAGTTTGGGATTAAAACTAAGCCAGCTGGAGCCTTACCACAGGCCACTCATTGGATTCTCTGGCGAGAAAGTATTTTCATTGGGAATAATCAAACTAGATGTGTCGACCAGGACATGGCCGGCGAGCAGGACAGAGAAAATAAGATTCTTTGTAATAGAAGAAAATGTTCATTCTTCCTATAACATGATCATGGGAAGAGTTGGTCTTAAGAAATTTGAAGTTGTACCTTATATTGCTCACTAATGCCTGAAGTTTTTGAACAACTTTAGAGTTGGAGTAGTAAAAGGAGATCAGAAAGTAGCTCGGGAATGAGACTATTCATCTGCCGAGGAGGAAGATATGCTAGAAACAAAGAGAAAAATAACCAATTATTAAGTGGATATATCTGAGCCAAACAACGAATCTGCGGTGGAAACCTTAGATCAAAGAGACGAATCTAAGCTCGTAAAAGGCCAAGTGATGGAAGTAACAGAAATCATTGTTCTGGATGATGATAAACCAGAAAGAACAACTGAAATAGGAGCATCATTAGAACCGGTTCTCAAACAGAAGTTGGTGGCCTTCTTGAGACAAAGAAAGTGGGTGTTTGCATGGAGCCATGAAGATATGCATGGAATAAACCCAAATTTCCTATGCTATGAGCTTATTGTTAATAAGGAGGTTAAACCTGTGGAGCAGCGAAGAAGAATTTTTAGCCCAGAGAAGAACCAAGCTATACAGGAAGAAGTGGAGAAGCTTCAAAAATATTCCTTTATTGAAGATGTGAAGTACCCGGACTGGTTGGCCAACGTAGTTATGGTCAAGAAGAAAAACAGTAAGTGGAGGATGTGTGTCGATTTTACTGACTTGAACAAAGCATGCCCAAAGGATCACTTTCTTTTGCCACGAATTAATCAACTAGTGGATGCTACTTCGGGGCACGAGCTGTTGAGTTTTATAGATGCATATTCTGGTTATAACCAGATCAAAATGAAGCTAGAAGAGAGAGAAAGTACTTCCTTTATTACTCCCCGAGGAACTTATTATTATAATGTTATGCCATTTGGTCTGAAAAATGCAGGTGTCACTTATCAAAGACTGGTGAACAAAGTATTTGAGGAGCATATAAGCAAGAACATGGAGGTGTACATTGATGACATGCTAACAAAGATCAGAAAAGCTATTGATCATATTGGAGATCTCAGTCAGACATTTGATCAACTGGAAAAGCACCAGATGAAATTAAACCCCACTAATTGTGTCTTCGGAGTTCAGGAGGGAATGTTCCTCAGGTATATAGTGAATTAAAGGGGCACTGAAGCTAATCCAGATAAGATCCAAGCCTTGATAGAAATGTAATCCCCAACCTGTAAAAAGGATGTCCAAAGGCTAACAGGGCATGTTGCACCACTCAATAAATTTATGTCCCGAGAAATAGACATATATTTACCATTCTTTAAGGTACTCAGAAAAACCTTTGAATGGAACGATGAATGTGAAAAAGCCTTCCTGTAGCTGAAGAAGTACCTGGGAGCACCACCACTACTCTCCCGACCAGTGTTGGAAGAAAAGTTGTATCTATATTTGGCAGTTTCTGAGTCAACAATTAGCTCTGCCTTAATCAGGGAGGAGAATGGAGCTCAAAAGCCAGTTTATTACACTAGCAAAGCTTTTCAAGGAGCAGAAGTTAGATATCCCAGACTGGAGAAATTAGCATTGGCCTTAATTGAGGCCAGTAGATGGATGAATCCATATTTTCAAGTGCACACCATAGTGGTATACACTGACATGCCACTGCGGCAAACTTTGCATAAGCCAGAGAAATCGGGGAGATTGATGTATTGGGCCATAGAGTTGGGGGAATATAAACTTGTGTATGAACTAAGGACTGATTTAAAAGGCTAAGATGTGACGGATTTTATTGAAAAATGCACTAACCTAGAGGTCCCTGAGCAATAAGAGGCTCTGACCAAGCAACATTCAGGAGTCAGCAGACCTACTGGAGATAAGCCCGATCAACTCCAAGCAGGGGAAACTGCAAAAAAATATCAACTAGAACCGTTCAGTGGAGTACAGGAGATAAAAAAGAAATATGAGGAGCTGAAGGATAAAAACTTCCATTAAGGGATTCTGACAAACCAAGCATTTGACAACACTATCCCCATAGGGAGTTTGTATGTTGATAGGTCATCCTGTGTAAGTGGATGTGGAGTTGGAATCATTCTCAATACTCCAGACGAGATAGATATAGAGTACGCTCTACGATTCTAATGTCAAGCCTTCAATAATGAGGAAAAGTATGAAGCTATGATTGTTGGTTTAAATCTAGCTAAATCATTGAATGTCGAGAAAGTTGTGGTATACAATGATTCACAGTTAGTGGTAAATCAGGTATACTTATACGCATCTAAAGGAGAATGTGACACCCCGACTAATTAAATACCGGGTAGCTACTCCTTTATTAAATTAATTCAAAATGCCAAGTTGGCTCAGTTAATAGCATCACTGTCGAAAACATTTTATTATTACTAACCACCTAGTATTTAAAAAGTAAGTTGCCAAATTTTAATATAAGTCTGATTAACATGCAACAAGTGTAATGAAGAAATAAATAACACCATTCACCATACTGAAGTAAAAAGAACAACCATCACATAAGGTAATTACAGGCTGGAGGAAAACTCCTCACTACAAATCCCACAACTGAAGTAAACTGAATACTAAATCAATACATGCCAAAGTCTGAAACTGAAATGGAAATGTAACTCTAATAGAAATGGGCAACATGCCCTACAACTGATAGAATAAGACTCTGGAATCCAAGTGATAGAAGCGTCTACAAGCAAATCCCTGTAGCTTCCACAAACAGCTACAGCTCGTCACCTGAATGAGTATCCTATGCATGGTGTCCTTGTGGCTGGGCACCTAAAATGGTTTTACAAAGAAAAATAGATTTGAAAAGCAAACGGGTCAGAGCCCGAATGTGGAGTTATATTTTAAAAACCTGCAAGTGCTTTAAAAACATTTAAAACATTAAATGCAAAGTACATGTTAGGACGTGCACTCACATGATATTCTCACCTCTCGCCTAACTGTGCACTCCTAACGTAAGTACCCATCTATAACGACACAAATCACTAGCTAAGTACCATCATATCTAGCTAGACTGCCATAGGTCCTACCCTTATTACTCTGTTCTATTAACTTTATAACGCTCGCAATTAAGTAGGGGTTTAACGTAACTCAGATGTTCAATATGCAATATATATAACTATCAGTTTACTCGTTATATTTCTCGAAACAATACCGTAATTATATTCACATCATTAATATGAAGGTTCTCATTAATTAAGTGTATATTATTCACATCATAAATATACAATACAAGCACCCCGAGAACTAAGCTGTGGTGCACACATACTCTGCTATCCATCCCGGTACATCACGTACATAAGGATTACATATTCCGAATCTCTCAGGAATAGTTCACAGATAACAACATCACAAGTAATGGAGGCGAACACAGTCACATCACATGGGTCACGCACATACCTACGCTCCCACGATCAGCGGACTTATTAATATCCCAATAAGTCTTTCTATGACCTATGTTCATCGAGGTAACCAGTCTAAATCCGGGCAACACAAGGATTAGAGGGCCCTAAGCGAACGCAAACCTCCCGTGATAGCAAGTATGGTAGGTATGTCATACACACAATTCATATACCAATACTAAGTAAACACACATCTTAGCAATCCTGTAGTTTAATCGTAGTACATATCGCTTTCTCGTACTAACTTATAATATCTACACTTATATTATTCCGGTTTATCATCATACGCGCCATAATCTATTCTCACGTCGTAGTAGACACTCACGTCTCAACCCAAATGGTTCATTGAATATAACTCTCGTATATAATTTACTCCTCATAATAACCCAAAAGTCCTAAATCCATCAATACATCATCAAGGAATGTTAACTCTACCCTCGAACAAGTTTACGGGACTCCAAAAATTAAAACAGTCCAAAAAGGACCAAACTGTCAACTCGTTAGAAGTCTCGTTCGAACGAGACTGTTCGAACGAGATCCCACTGTCAACTCGTTAGAAGTCTCGTTCGAACGAGGCTGTTCGAACGAGATTCCAGTTCGTTCGAACGAGATTCCAGTTCGTTCGAACGAACTGTACCTTCTAACGATATTTCGTTCGAACGAGATATCGAACGAAATCCCTTTTCGTTAGCAGCGACTGGTCAACTCGTTAGAAGCCCGTTCGAACGAGTTCGTTCGAACGACCTGGGTAGGTCTTCTAACGAGGGACCAGTTTCGGCCCAGAATTTTCCCATCTCGTTTTTATCCATTTTATCACTCCTAATCTCTTCCAAAGTTCATCCCAACAACGTTTTAGGGTCTCTAATTCATCCTAAACATATTCAAGTCAACTCCTAACATGTTTTCAAGGATTAAATCTCTTTAACATCAATCAAAATATAAATCTCTACACTTTTTCCCCAATTATTTCAAGAACATGAACCCTAACTTTTGAATCATGAATTAACTCACTATAAATCCGTTTTAATTCCTTCCTATCACAGATATCATGAGAATAATTATCTACCTATCATTCTACATGCAATTCTCCTCAATATTTTCAAGTTCTAAGCTCCAAACTACATGGGTTTTCATTATCTTTCAAGAACAGTTGTAATCCATCAATTTTCTAACATGGAAGAAACATTCTACGAATTTAAATATGATTAAAACACTTGCCTTGATTGGATTTCTGATTTTGGTGTTGGTTAGGTGAAGATTTCTGCAGAATTCCCTCTCTCCAAGCTTCTCCTCCAATGGTGGCTTAAGGTGGCTAGGGTTTTCTTTGGGAGAGTTTGTAAACCTAATGATAGCCTCCGTAGCTTAATGGGTTAATATGGGTTGGTTAGTGGGTTTAGTGGGTTAAATCCACATCAGATTAAAACTCCCAATTTTCGTCACTTTTAATTCCTCAAAATGTAAAATTACCAAAATACCCTTTAAGTTGCCGGTATGGCCTAAAAATACCCTGGAATCCAGACTACACCCCCGGCTAGTGTTTTCTGACTATTTCGACCCTTCCGGACGCGTTGGCGCACTCAAAACGACCATACGGTTTATAGATTTTAAATTCACTTTTATAATCAAAATATTACACCGTGACGCGGCGGTCCCACGCGTCTCAACAAAATTTCTAAAATGCCGTATATAAATCTCACGACAACTTTTATAATACCAAATACATATATCAAAACATGTATGCACATAATCAAATACCAACTCGCATCTTGTTAGTATTTATAACCCGGATTAATTTTCAATTAATACGCATTTAATTAATTAATCCCAAAAATAAATATAGCCAAAAGTACGGGGTATTACATACTTCCCCTCTAATAACTGAATTTCGTCCCGAAATTCGAAACTAGAAAGTACCTGCTAAAAATAGCTCTGGATAACGTTCGCGCATCTCATCCTCGCGCTCCCATGTGGATTCCTCGACATTGTGATGTCGCCACTGAACACGCACTAACGGAAATATCTTTGACCGCAGTTTCCTCTCGCTTCGGTCCAAAATAGCAATCGGCCCCTCCTCGTAGAAGCTATCCGGCTGGCGATCGATGTCCTCCACAGCAATGTGAGAATGAGCCAGATCATCTCTAAGGTATTTCCTCAGCGAGGAAATATGGAACACATCGTGAATCCGATGCAAATGCTCCGGTAACCCGAGTCTGTACGCAACCGGTCCGATCCGCTCAATAATAGGAAACGGCCCCACATACCTTGGTGCCAACTTCCCCTTCTTCCCGAAACGCATAATCCCCTTCATAGGAGATACTCTGAGCAAAACCTGGTCCCCCATTTGGAACTCCCTGAAAAACCTCTTTGCATCAGCATAACTCTTCTGCCTGTCTTGAGCTACCCGAATGCGACTCCGAATCAACTCAATCCTTGCCGAAGTATCCTGAATCACTTCCGGCCCAAGCAGTTTGTTGTCCCCCACCTCTAACCAACATGCTGGGGAACGACAAGGCCTACCGTACAATGCCTCAAACGGAGCCATGCCAATTGTGAACTGATAGGAGTTGTTGTAAGAAAACTCCACCAGTGGAAGGTACTGCTCCCATCCACCCCCAAAGTCTATAATGCACATGCGCAGCATGTCCTCCAACATCTGATTGGTGCGCTCTGTCTGCCCATCGGTCTGCGGATGATAAGCTGTACTCAACCGCAATTCCGTGCCCATGGCCTCCTGGAAACTTTCCCAAAACCGCGAAACAAATATCTTGTCTCTGTCAGACACGATATTTAGGGGCACACCGTGAAGTCTCACAATCTCTGAAATGAAGAGCTGGGCATACTGTCCCGTAGTGTAGTCAGTCCTTACGGGTAAAAAGTGAGCGACCTTGGAAAATTTGTCCACAATTACCCAAACGGAGTCGTGACCCCTCTGCGACGTAGGCAACCCCATGATAAAGTCCATGGATATGCTCTCCCACATCCACACCGGGACTTCCAATGGCTGTAGCAATCCTTCCGGTCTCTGATGATTCACTTTTACAAGATGACAAGTGGCGCATTTCGAAACAAACTCAGCGATATCTCCCTTCATACCGCTCCACCAATACTGGCGTCTCATGTCTTGGTACATTTTGTCCCCTCCGGGATGTACCGCGAACCGTGAGCCGTGCGACTCTGCCATCACATCGTGTCGCAATTCTTCCCCTTCCGGAACTACCAATCTCCCATTGAAGCGTAATCCCCCGTCTGAGCTGACGGTATAGGACTCGGCTCCCTCGGCTAGTAATCGAACTATCTGTTCCTGACAGAACGAGTCATTAGCCTGTGCTCGTACTACCTTCGTGACAATCTGCGGTGTAACGGTCATCACAGACATGAAAGATCAGGCCACTGCATCCTGGTGTCCCAATTCCTTCCACTTAGCCTTCCACACCTCTGCCACCTCATCTGCTGGCCTACGGCTCAACGCGTCTACAACCACGTTGGCCTTACCTGGGTGGTACTGGATGTCGAACTGGTAGTCCTTCACAAACTCAAGCCACCTACGCTGCCGCATATTCAATTCCTTCTGCGTGAGCAGATACTGTAGGGACTTGTGGTCCGTGAACAGTTGGAACTTCTCCCCTAAAAGATAGTGCCTCCAAATCCGTAGGGCAAATACCACTGTCGCCAACTCCAAATCGTGCGTGGGGTAATTCTTCTCATGAGGCTTAAGCTTACGGGAAGCATAAGCTATGGCATGTCTCTCCTGCTGCAATACACCTCCCAGTCCTTGCAAAGACGCATCGGTGTAAACCAAATACTCAACTCCCGGTCTCGGCAATGCTAACACAGGTGCTGAGGTCAATTTGTCCTTCAATTCATCGAATGCCAACTGACAGGCATCACTCCAGATGTATGGCACACCCTTACGAGTCAGATGTGTCAAAGGACCTGCTATCTCTGAGAAACCCCGAATAAACCTCCTGTAGTATCCTGCCAGGCCCAAGAAACTACGAATCTCAATCGGTGTCGTGGGCTATCCCCACTCCCTCACCGCAGATACTTTCCCCGGATCAACAGATATCCCTCGGTCGGAAATAATGTGACCCAAGAACTGGACTTTCTTCAGCCAAAACCCGCACTTCTCATATTTTGCATACAACTCGTTCTGACGAAGTGTCTGCAAAACTTGCCTCAAATGCTCGGAGTGCTCCTCCTCTGTCTGAGAGTAAACCAGAATGTCATCAATGAAGACAATGACAAACTAATCTAGGAAATCCCTGAACACTCTGTTCATCAAGTCCATAAACACTGCTGGAGCGTTGGTCAAACCAAAAGGCATAACCCGAAACTCGTAAGAACCATATCTCGACAAGAACGCAGTCTTCGAGACATCCTCCTCCCTGATACGCAACTGATGGTATCCCGATCTCAAATCAATCTTCGAGAAGAATGAAGCTCCTCTCAACTGGTCGAATAAGTCATCGATCCGAGGCAACGGATACTTATTACGTATCGTGACCTTATTCAACTCTCGGTAGTCCACACACAATCTTAGTGAACCGTCCCTCTT
The DNA here is from genome assembly GCA_949130495.1 of Sambucus nigra. Classification (NCBI taxonomy): domain Eukaryota; kingdom Viridiplantae; phylum Streptophyta; class Magnoliopsida; order Dipsacales; family Adoxaceae; genus Sambucus; species Sambucus nigra. The sequence goes on along the minus strand of OX422215.1, from coordinate 667,307,965 downwards.
CTTCACAAACAAAACTGGAGCGCCCCAAGGTGAGGTACTTCTGCGAATAAAGCCCTGACCTAACAGCTGCTCTATCTGGTCCCGTAACTCTCGCATCTCAGCTGGAGCCATACGGTATGGTGCACGTGCTATAGGTCTCGTACCCGGTAGCAAATCTATAACAAAGTCTATCTCTCGACTGGGGGGTAAGCCTGGTATCTCCTGAAACACATCTGAATACTCCCTGACAACCGGGATCGAATCTAAAGGAATCACAACCTCCTTAGAGGTATCCTCCTCTATGTAATACAGATGAGCGGTCGATCCTCCCTCTGGGCGAGGCATCGCCACTACGAACATCTCTTGCCCCGGAATGGCAAAAACAATGCTTCCGCTGAAGCAATCAATCATGGCCCTATATGCTACGAGCCAATCCATACCGATGATCACATCGTGAACATTCATATCTAATACCAACATATCTGCAGGTAATACCAAACCACCAATCTCTACCCCCACTCCCCGGCATATAAAGAAAATAAGTGACCCACTCCCTAATGGTGAGTCGACACACGTCACTGTGCTCTCTGCCGTAGCTAACAATCCTAAAGCTTTCGCGAAGTGTGTAGCTATAAAACAATGTGTAGCACCCGTATCAAATAATACCCGACCCATAGTGCCATGGATAGGAAACGTACCCTCAATCGCGGGCGGTGCCTGTGGAACTGCAGCCTGGTGGACGTTGTAGACACGTCCATACTGTAGTTGTCCCTGCTGGACTGGGACTGCTGGAATGGGTGGCAATGCTGCCATCTGTGGCGGTGCGGGAAGAGCGGCTGGAAACATAGGCCTCTGTGGCTCCTGGCGAGCACCCTGCTGCTGCTGCTGTGGGGCCCTGCCCCTATCAGGACAATCCTGTCGCTTATGGCCAGTCTTGCCACAAACGAAACATTTCCCTGGGAAATTCCCTCCTCTCTGCCCCTGCTGTCCCCGGCCCTGGTGGCCGTTACCGTTCCTTCCTTGGCCCTGCTGGCCCTGGTGAAACTGCTGCCCATTCTGCCCCTGTTGGCCCTGATGGCCGTTTGGACCCTGATGGCCCTGACGGAAACCTCCCTGTCCCTGTCTGTAGTTCCCTGACCGGAACCTCTTGTTATCCCCCTGCTGGGAGCCCTGCTCATTCTGTCTCTGCCCCTGACCAGATTGTGCCCCGTTGGCACCATGTCCTCCAGTCCTGCCCTGATGGCTAGACTCCCCCGACCTCTTGCCCTCGACCATATGAAAACGGTGGTCCTGGCAGTGCAACAATGCAGCGTTAACCACATCAGAATAAGTGGCCAACGATAGGTTCCCTAGCAGATGCTGACGGATCCTCCAAGTCAACCCGTCCGTGAACTTCTCAATCTTCTTCTTCTCTGTTGGTATCTCATCTGGAACGATATTCAACAGATTAGTGAACTCGGCCTCATACTCGGCCACAGTCTTACCCTCCTGCTTCAAACTCATCAATCTCCTTCTCATTTCCGTGAGAACAGCCGATGGAAAGTACTTGCGGTCAAACCGCACCCAGAACTCCTGAATCGTGAGAGTATCCCTCTCCTCCATGGTGGTAATAGACTCCCACCACTGTAGCGCAGATCCAACTAGCTTGAAAGTAGCTAGCACCTGCTTCTGAACATCCCTGCACTCATACATCCTCAAGTGCCTCTGCATGTCCTTCCTCCATTGGCTCGAGACTACCACATCTGAGCTACCTGCAAACTTTGGCGGATGCGCTTTCTGAAAAGCGTCACGTACACGTTCCCAAGCAGACGGGAATGCATTAGCTTGTACTGGCGCGACAACCGGTGCCTGAGGTGGTGCCTGCTGAACAACGGCAATGGCGGCATTTACCGCTTGGGCTACTATAGCTGCAACCTCAGCGGCGTTCATCATGCCCTGAACTGGAGCGGGCTGGGGTTCGGGCGTTGCATCCCTGGGAACTCGTCGTGCACGTCGTGGAGGCATCTGAAATATGAACAAAGTTTATAAGTTTACAGTTTATAAACTTTAAAATAGCTAAAGAACGAAACATACACACAAAAAGAGTACAACAGTCCTAAAATATAGGGCTCTATATCAAAGAAAACGTAGCGGAAACATAATAGCCGTACAGATCCTAAAGGACACTAGAACCTGATGCTTTGATACCACCTGTGACACCCCGACTAATTAAATACCGGGTAGCTACTCCTTTATTAAATTAATTCAAAATGCCAAGTTGGCTCAGTTAATAGCATCACTGTCGAAAACATTTTATTATTACTAACCACCTAGTATTTAAAAAGTAAGTTGCCAAATTTTAATATAAGTCTGATTAACATGCAATAAGTGTAATGAAGAAATAAATAACACTATTCACCATACTGAAGTAAAAAGAACAACCATCACATAAGGTAATTACAGTCTGGAGAAAAACTCCTCACTACAAATCCCACAACTGAAGTAAACTGAATACTAAATCAATACATGCCAAAGTCTGAAACTGAAATGGAAATGTAACTCTAATAGAAATGGGCAACATGCCCTACAACTGATAGAATAAGACTCTGGAATCCAAGTGATAGAAGCGTCTACAAGCAAATCCCTGTAGCTTCCACAAACAGCTACAGCTCGTCACCTGAATGAGTATCCTATGCATGGTGTCCTTGTGGCTGGGCACCTAAAATGGTTTTACAAAGAAAAATAGATTTGAAAAGCAAACGGGTCAGAGCCCGAATGTGGAGTTATATTTTAAAAACCTGCAAGTGCTTTAAAAACATTTAAAACATTAAATGCAAAGTACATGTTAGGACGTGCACTCACATGATATTCTCACCTCTCGCCTAACTGTGCACTCCTAACGTAAGTACCCATCTATAACGACACAAATCACTAGCTAAGTACCATCATATCTAGCTAGACTGCCATAGGTCCTACCCTTATTACTCTGTTCTATTAACTTTATAACGCTCGCAATTAAGTAGGGGTTTAACGTAACTCAGATGTTCAATATGCAATATATATAACTATCAGTTTACTCGTTATATTTCTCGAAACAATACCGTAATTATATTCACATCATTAATATGAAGGTTCTCATTAATTAAGTGTATATTATTCACATCATAAATATACAATACAAGCACCCCGAGAACTAAGCTGTGGTGCACACATACTCTGCTATCCATCCCGGTACATCACGTACATAAGGATTACATATTCCGAATCTCTCAGGAATAGTTCACAGATAACAACATCACAAGTAATGGAGGCGAACACAGTCACATCACATGGGTCACGCACATACCTACGCTCCCACGATCAGCGGACTTATTAATATCCCAATAAGTCTTTCTATGACCTATGTTCATCGAGGTAACCAGTCTAAATCCGGGCAACACAAGGATTAGAGGGCCCTAAGCGAACGCAAACCTCCCGTGATAGCAAGTATGGTAGGTATGTCATACACACAATTCATATACCAATACTAAGTAAACACACATCTTAGCAATCCCGTAGTTTAATCGTAGTACATATCGCTTTCTCGTACTAACTTATAATATCTGCACTTATATTATTCCGGTTTATCATCATACGCGCCATAATCTATTCTCACGTCGTAGTAGACACTCACGTCTCAACCCAAATGGTTCATTGAATATAACTCTCGTATATAATTTACTCCTCATAATAACCCAAAAGTCCCAAATCCATCAATACATCATCAAGGAATGTTAACTCTACCCTCGAACAAGTTTACGGGACTCCAAAAATTAAAACAGTCCGAAAAGGACAAACTGTCAACTCGTTAGAAGTCTCGTTCGAACGAGACTGTTCGAACGAGATCCCACTGTCAACTCGTTAGAAGTCTCGTTCGAACGAGGCTGTTCGAACGAGATTCCAGTTCGTTCGAACGAACTGTACCTTCTAACGATATTTCGTTCGAACGAGATATCGAACGAAATCCCTTTTCGTTAGCAGCGACTGGTCAACTCGTTAGAAGCTCGTTCGAACGAGTTCGTTCGAACGACCTGGGTAGGTCTTCTAACGAGGGACCAGTTTCGGCAAGAATTTTCCCATCTCGTTTTTATCCATTTTATCACTCCTAATCTCTTCCAAAGTTCATCCCAACAACGTTTAGGGTCTCTAATTCATCCTAAACATATTCAAGTCAACTCCTAACATGTTTTCAAGGATTAAATCTCTTTAACATCAATCAAAATATAAATCTCTACACTTTTTCCCCAATTATTTCAAGAACATGAACCCTAACTTTTGAATCATGAATTAACTCACTATAAATTCGTTTTAATTCCTTCCTATCACAGATATCATGAGAATAATTATCTACCGATCATTCTACATGCAATTCTCCTCAATATTTTCAAGTTCTAAGCTCCAAACTACATGGGTTTTCATTATCTTTCAAGAACAGTTGTAATCCATCAATTTTCTAACATGGAAGAAACATTCTACGAATTTAAATATGATTAAAACACTTGCCTTGATTGGATTTCTGATTTTGGTGTTGGTTTGGTGAAGATTTCTGCAGAATTCCCTCTCTCCAAGCTTCTCCTCCAATGGTGGCTTAAGGTGGCAGGGTTTTCTTTGGGAGAGTTTGTAAACCTAATGATAGCCTCCGTAGCTTAATGGGTTAATATGGGTTGGTTAGTGGGTTTAGTGGGTTAAATCCACATCAGATTAAAACTCCCAATTTTCGTCACTTTTAATTCCTCAAAATGTAAAATTACCAAAATACCCTTTAAGTTGCCGGTATGGCCTAAAAATACCCCGGAATCCAAACTACACCCCCGGCTAGTGTTTTTTGACTATTTTGACCCTTCCGGACGCGTTGGCGCACTCAACCCGACCATACGGTTTATAGATTTTAAATTCACTTTTATAATCAAAATATTACACCGTGACGCGGCGGTCCCACGCGTCTCAACAAAATTTCTAAAATGCCGTATATAAATCTCACGACAACTTTTATAATACCAAATACATATATCAAAACATGTATGCACATAATCAAATACCTACTCGCATCTCGTTAGTATTTATAACCTGGATTAATTTCCAATTAATACGCATTTAATTAATTAATCCCAAAAATAAATATAGCCAAAAGTACGGGGTATTACAGAGAACTGATGTCTAGATACTTAGCTAAAGCTTTGGAGATAATTGCCACTTTGCTAGCTGTCCAGATGATCAGAATTCCAATATTGGAAAATGCCTGAGCAGATGCACTTGCTTTGCAAGCTTCAGCAATAAGAACTGAGCTGCGAAGAACTATTCCTATTGAGTTACTTGCTAATAGGAGCATTGATGACGATCTGATGGTTAATTTTATTGCAGTTGATATGGGGCCATCTTGGATGGATCCCATAAAAGCTTATATTGAAGAAAGAATTATGTCAGCCAACCAACTGCAAAATAAAAATCTGAAATACAAAGCCGCAAGATATGTGCTAGATGGTGGTGTGTTATATAGAAGAGGATTAACTGCTGGTCTACAACGGCGTGTGCATCCAGCCGAAGTGAAGGATTTGATTGAGGAAATCTATGAAGGGTCCTATGGAGCCCATGTAGCAGGGAGAACTTTGTTGCGAAGAATCAACACACATAGGTACTACTGGCCAATTATGCGAGCAGATTGTGCAGATTTTTCCAAGAAGTACGATAAGTGCCAGAGGTTTTCCAGCATATGCAAGGCTCTACAAGCTCTCCGAACTCCAATCACTTCCCCTTGGACCTTTGCTATGTGGTGAATTAACTTGGTCGGGCCTCTGCCGACCACTCGAGGAAGGTTTAAGTACCTGGTTGTAGCTGTTGATTACTTTACTAAGTGGGTGGAAGCGGAACCATTGATCAATATGTCCTATAAAAAGGTTTATCGATTTATTTGGAAGAATATCATATGCAGGTATGGCTTGCCCTACGCCTTTATCACTGATCATGGCACACAGTTCGACAACGATGAATTTGCTGCTTATTGTGCCCAATCCAATGTCCAAAAAATCCACTCTGCTCCTAATCATCCTCAAAGCAATGACCAAAGAGAGGTAACTAACAGAAATTTGTTGAATGGGTTGAAGAAAATGTTGGAAAGTGCTAAAGGGAATGGGATTAATGAACTATAGTATGTCTTGTGGGCTTACCAAACAACTCCTAGAACAGCTACTAGAGAAAATCCCTACATATTAGCGTTTGGTACTCAAGAAGTAATTCCTGCCGAGCTATGTTTACCTACACATAGAGTTCTTAACTTCAATACCCTAGTCAGTGATTTGATGAGAAGGCTAGACTTAGACATGCTGAAAAAGGTACATAAAGATGCGGATTTAAGGAATGCAGCCGATCAACAGCGGACGACGCGTTTCTACAATAAGAGGGTGAAGCCGGGCAACTTAAAATAGGGTGATTATGTTTTGAAGAAAGTGATTCAGAAGAACAATAAACTGGAAGCCAGTTGGCATGGGCCTTACCGTATTACTGCAGTCATCCAACTAGGAACATATCGAATTGAGACTTTGGAAGGAGAATAATTCAAGAACCCGTGGAATGCAGAACACCTAAGGAAATACTATCAGTGATGTAATCACGATGTATTAAGTTCATTTCAACATTAATGAGAATGTGATTTTCCCAAAATTGTTGTTTTTTTCGGAGTACAAGTGCTATGCACTACATTATGCATCTACAAAAATACCAACAATGTTGGTCGGCATCAACAAAGGCACCAACAATGTTGGTTGTTGTTAACACAAAAATACCAACAATGTTGGTCGGCAACAACAAAGGCACCAACAAAGTTGGTTGTCAAATACCAACAATGTTGGTTGGCATCAACAAAGGCACCAACAATGTTGGTTGCCAATACATAAACCACCAGCGAAATGTTGGTTGGTATCAATAAAGGCACCAACAAAGTTGGTTCTCAAATATATAAAAAACCACGCAAGGCAAAATTATAAGTTCCAAATGCTTAGTTAACGAAGACCCGGATGAATAATTTTCATTTAAACTGGGCTAAAAGATGGACAAATGTTTCACTCACGTCTGGGAACCAAGGTAACTAATGTAATTACCTAAAAACTTTAGGTATATTAGTAGAACCCTGGTGATGCATTAGTAATTGATATAATACTTAGGATAAGCCTAAGGATATCAATAGAACCGGTGAAAAACTAAAGAATTACTAAAAGTTGATCCATTCATAGTCAAAGACTAAAGAAACATTCATATATGCAAAGATTGTATAAGTTGATCCATTCGTAAAATAAGCTTTTCATTAAATTAAATGATTACATATTGTTGCTTAAACATGCAAAAACAGAATACAAAGCTTTATTCTACGGGACGTTTTCCTTCAGCCTTAGAAACAGGATCCATGCCAGCTGGACGATCATCCAAAGTATAAGGTGAGTTGATGAAGTTAAAGCTCTGAAGTATCCTGGTATTGCTGCTACTAGGACGATCAAGTAAAGGAGGAGGTCGGACGATCTATAGTTCATCATGTAGCTCGTAATCTTCTAAGTATTTTAAAATCAAGCATTGGATAATATGATGAACAAGAATCCAGTTAAGAACTAACTTGAATGAAGGATTGTCAAGTTCCAACAAGCCTGGGTCATACCAATCCCACAAGGAGTTGTTCCGATCCACCTTCATCGCGATTAAAGTGTTCATCCAACCCCATTTATAGGACTCATTCTGAGCCTGTTGAATCTTATCATCAAAATGCCCCAGAGCTTCATTATATCCATCCATACAAACCTCTTTTGCCTTCTTATAGAATTAAAAGGTTAATTTATCAACCTGAGACTATAATTTTTTCAATAGTCCATCCTTAACCTGTAATTGGGAAGATTGAGTGGATAGTTGTTCTGACAAGGTCTGCAGCTTCTAGGACATCTCAGCAATAGCTCGGTCTTTAGCTTTTAACTGTACAGTTTGATTGGCAAGGGCCTGTTGGGTCCTAACTTCTTCTATAGTTCCTCAGCCAGGCTTATTTCTTGCTCGGGAGGAAGATGCAAGCTTAATCTTTTTTAAGGCTTCCAACTCATCCCTTAATATTGCATTTTCAGCTTCTAAAAAAGAGTGTCCCTCATTATTAGTAGCAACAACAGCTCAAGAGGCAGACTTCAAAAGATTCACTTCATCCCTTAAATTATTATTCTCCTCTTCCAGGAGTTTGGCAACAGTCCTAGTTTTTTCAACTTCAAGCTTACGTAAAGCTTCCTTTTTATTGTAAACAGAAATAAAGTTATCAAAGCCCCGACATACACTCAAGCTTCGATACTTCTGCTCGTAGCTCTGGTGCAACAGCGCAGTAGATTCTTTATGTTGTTATTGAAGTTCTTTTATCATCTCATAGTACGCAACATTGTTTGCTACCGCCCGATCAAGTAAGTAGTTCAAATACTTGTAGGCTTCTTTAGGCTGCTTTGATACATCATTGCCAAGTAATTGAATAATTTATTCTTCGGACAAGTCTATATGACATGCTTTGAAAAAAGCATTGCACTTCCTCAGTAGCTCGGTATCATTGGAAGGCAGTTGTTCCATCTTCGCTATAAACTAGCAAGAAGAAATGACCACCAATCAACAACAAGAATGGAGAACAGGTATAATCAACAAGAGACAAAAAGAAACAAAAGGTTCTTTTATTGATAACAAAGAGTTCAAGTACAATCAAAATAAAGAAAAAAGAAATAAAAAAGAAAAAGGGAAAATGCCGAACAACTTTACACCTTCTCCCTATCATTCTCAACCTTCTTGTCCTATTGAGAAGAAGGGGCTACAGACTGGTGTTGCTCGATTTTCTCAGCTGGAGGAAGAGAAGACTCATAAATTTTAGGTTGGTCTGTAGAAGATTCAACCATTAGGGAAGACTCTCCTATACCAGCTTCATCTTCAACCTCATCCTCAATGATTGGAGGAGGACCATGAGTACATCTCTGAAAAAGTTCAGAGCCCTCAATAGTATTTAACTCCTAAAGGGAAGTAATCCAACCATCTCTGAAACACTTTTGTTTTGCAAACTCAATTTGAGCAGAGGCAGCAGAAACAGCTTTGTTCCAATTTTTGTCCCAACCAGCACTGAAGGATGTCTTAACTACAGACTTCCTCTTAGACCTTTCAGAGGACACAAGCTCCTCAACAATCTTTACCCTATGCTCAGCTTCCTCTGCCCTGCGCTTTGCTTCCTCTTCCTTGCGCTCAGCTTCCTTAGCCCTGCACTCAGCTTCCTTTGACGTGCGCTCCGCTTCAAGGGAACTTTCATCAGACGTATGATGAGCAGTTTTAGTTGTCTTCAGTTTATCCGTCTAAGTACTCTTCTCAGTCTTCAGGGCTTGCTGAGATTCGAGCAAAGACTTCTTCAAGCCAACCAGGGTTTCCTCCACATTATTTGAAGAAGAAGCCCTAATTGCATCATCCTTCTCCAGCATATTATTAAAGTGCACCAAGAACTTCAAGAAAAGAAGAGGAAGTCAGCACATGAGAAATACAAAAGACAACGGTACCAAGAAGATGGAAATCACTTACTGATGCAAGGCTCTGGGAAGCCAATTCATAAATATTTGCTCGGGGAAGCTTGGCATCCAATCCCCTGTGGTTTGGAAGAGTACCAGACTTGATCAACTTCCTGGCCAACCTAGGAGTAATAACAATTAGAGAACCATCCTCAGAGGAAAGTAATTCGACCAAGTCTAGTTGGTCAATCACCTGTTCTACCTGCTTCTCTGCAAGCCCTCTTCTAAGTCTCCCCAAATGGAGAGCATTATCTTTGGGAGTTGGGTCTTTGGGGACTGGGTCTTTGGGGGCTGGGGGCTTCATAACATCCCCTGTCTTCTTCTTGGTTCCTTCGGCAGGTGCCAAGGAGCTAAAAGTGCTACCACCAAGAAGATAAGGAAATTTTCCCTTCTTCATGATTTCAGAAAGAGGAGTGTCTGAATCAGCAGCAACTTTTTGATCAAGATCATTTACCAGAACAGGAGAAGCAGCAGGTATGGCAATAAAGGAATAAACGGTATTTCTGTATTAAAGCAAATAGGAGGCGAACCTAACATTCTCCTCAGCAACTACCTTGTGAAGCCCCCAAATAAACTTCAATTCTTTCAAATTTACTTCACTCTCTTTGGGGGATTTCCTTTTCTGGTCAACTACAATTTAATTTACAAAGTAATAGTCAGTATGACATTTTGTCAAATATAAACAGGGCAAAACTACTAAAACACAAAACAACCTATTCCGTTGCCAAAGAGCGGACATCTAGGTCCTCGATATTTAGCATATCCAACTAAAGGGGCGTGTTGCCAATTTTTTACAACTACCCCATAATCAAAATAATCCCTATTAGAATCAGGGAGGTTAACTACTAAAGCTTTACTAACTGCCCTAGTTTTAAATAATAAGTAGTATCACTAGTTACCCATTTATGACAAAACATTATTTCTGAAATCCCTAGATGGGTTCCATAGATTTGATTGAACCTATATACTCCATTCACTACTCTCCATGTGTTAGGAGCCACTCTTGCAGGAATAATGTCAAAATATTGACAAAACTCCAGACACGGGGAATTGGGAGGAAATGTGAATCCACATTCAGCAATAAAGATGGAAGGGAACCGATGGCCTTCAGCAAGAGAGAAAAAATCAGAAGGAAAGGTAGGATGTTCCAGTGCAACCCAAGATGGAATGTTAAAGTCAATTCTGAATTTATCAAGCGACTCAATAGAATAAACCATGATGAAGAAAACAAAGAAGAAGAGAAGAAAAATTCTTACAAAAGTTTAAAGATTCAGCAAGAACCGAAGACAGAAAATAAAACGATCGCACGAAAGTTCAAAGAAAACAGCAGCAGAATCAGAAGTGAGAGGTAAAACAATGATCAAAGTTTTACCGCCCTTTTTATAAGTCGCTTTGGAAATTAGGAAAAGTAAGGATTAAAGTGAACAACGGTTGAGTTTACGGCTGCTAACAAAGGAAAAAGACGAAGATATCCTAAAAATGTTCGCTAAAATTTGAAATATTTACAAAATTGTCATTCGCGCTAAAAAACTGTCAATTAAGTGGATAAATTTTACAAGTCTAGAAGGTCTGCAGTCGACTAAGCAGCCCGAACTACTATTGAAGCATAATATCCCACACTTTCGCATCAGCTCCAAGTATGAAACATTAGGAGCTTCTGTTAATACCAAAATTTACTACCAACGTGGACTAATCAACCGCCAACACGTGTCATCTAATGTGGCACAAGTCCAAGTCAGCAAGATACAAAAGTACGGCGAGCAAGGAAGCTCGACCAACAAGGAAGTTCGACCAATAGGGACGCTCGATCAACAATGAAGCCCGACCAACTGGGAAGCCCGACCAACAGCTGGAAATCCAACTTGTATAGTCAACAAAGCGACAACAGTCTTATAGCCTGTATTGCCAATAAAGAGACAGCATTCATATATTTAATTCTCATTATGTATTGATGTAAATTCCTAACAAATGAAGGCATTCCATCCTTTCACACGACAACTATCAATACCCCTCTTGAGCTATAAATACATTGTACCACCCTCATTGTAAGGTACCGGAAAAACAACTCAAGGCAATCAATACATAACAGTGGACATAGGTTATTCCATGGAGCCGAACCACTTTAAAATTTCTTGTGTCTTGTTTGCTTTACTTATTTTATCTGTGATCAATTAACTAGGCCTAGTCTAGTTTTTTGCATCAACAAACAGAGAAGGCGGGACTGACAGGAGATTAGACTTGCTATCATATTTACACAATGATTACTTCCGCTTATTTGATTCTAGCATAGGTTGCTATTTCTAGTTCAGTTAGTTTAACTTTTTTTTTTGGATTATTGTATGGGCATAAGCCCGATCTTATTATTCAGTTAGTTGGGACAGTTTATATTGTAGTTGAATTTTATGACTAGTTGAGAGTTGAATTTTTATTTATTATCAGTTATTATTTAAATGGTTTATTGTGTATGTCATATTTTAAAAGAAAGAAATATAAACGTCATATCATGGTTTTATATTGAGAATGATACAAGTTATATAAAAATCCCCATCTTCGGCGTATTGTGTCTGGCCGACCTTTACGTGAGAAAATGGGGGTTGTTACACATTGGCACTCTTAATCCAAGAGATGGGGATAGAGAGAAAAGAGGAAAACCTATTGAATAACTCATTAACATTTATATCGACAAGTATAACCTTGAAAAATAGTTAAAATTGGAGAAAACCTCAACTCTCCCCTAAAAAGGTATTAATTCAATTCTTTCAAGAAAATAAGGACGTTTTTGCTTGGTTCCACTCATATATGACTATAGTGGACCATGCGATCATGGTTCACCACCCTAGCCTGGATCCCAATCACAATCCTGTAAGATAAAAAAGAGGTTCTTTTCCCCTAAACAAAACGAAGCTGAAGCCGAGGAGGTTAGGAAGCTCATGGAAGACAAATTCATACGAGAGGTTAGATATCCAAGGGAGTTATCCAACGTGGTTTTAATTCCTAAGCCAAAAAAAATGGAGGATATGTGTGATATTCACTGACCTCTATAAATCCTAACTGAATGACTATTACCCCTATCAAGTATCGACATTCTTCTCAACTCAATGTCAAGTCATAACCTCCTCTCCTTCATGGACGCATACAAAGGCTATAACCATATCAAAATTGCATCACAAGATTAAGAAAAGACCGCTTTGATCATTAATAAAGGTACTTACTGCTATAAACTAATACCCAATGGTCTAAAAAATGTCGGGGCTACGTACTAGTGGGTCGTAAATGAAATGTTCAAATACCTAATAGGCATAACCGTAAAAAATTATATGTTTATGACACTCTCGTCAATATCTTAGAGGAAAGAGATCACGTCTCAGAAAAATAGGATGAGCCTTAATCTAAAGAAGTGTGTGTTTAGATTCTCGGGGAGCAAGTTCTTAGAATTCATGGTAACTAAAAAATGCATTAAGGCCAATCCCAAGAAGATCAAGTCCCGGTAGAAATGAATTATCCAATAGTAGTAAAAGAGGTCCAATGTCTAGAGGAAAAGTGGTGGAATTAAACTATTTTATCTCACCAGCCACTAACAAATGTCTACCTTTCTCTAAAATCCTGAAGAAATCCTTCCAGTGGAATGCAGAGGCCGAAGGAGCCTTCAAAAATCTTTTAAAAAACACCTTGAAATTTCCCCACTCCACTTTAAGATCATCACACATGAGGAATTTTACCTCTTCGTATTAGCAAAACCGACTAACGTAAGTTCATCTCTCACCTAGGAACAATTTTTAGTTCAATAACCTGTATATTATGTCATATCTCTCCAGTGGGATGAAAGCATGTACACTAAAATATAACATCTAGAATTTTTCCTGATCATGTATAATAGACTCCCAAGGCCTTACTTCCAATCCCACACTATTAATGTGATAACAGATCAACCTATGAAGTGGACTTTATAAAGACCTAAAACCTCAGGAGATTAGTGAAATTGTTTGTGGATCTTGGGGCATTTGATGTCATCACCAACCCATAGTAACCATCAAACCACAAACGCTGGTCAATTTAATCATTGAATTTAATAATATGAAAGAATGATAAGAGGAATCGTGTACCTTTGAGGAAATCATTCAGTGGACCATGCTCCCCCTCTACCAGACTTTAGGCATAAACATTCCATCATGGATCCTACATATGGACGGATCCTCCAATAACTTTTTGGCACTGGAGTAGGGTTCCATCTCCTGTCCCAAAAGGAGGTATGATTTCACCAATCTTACATTTTAAATTCAAAGTTTCTAATAATGAGGCTAATTATGAGTCGATGGTATAAATTTTATACTTAGCCATACACTTGAAGGAACAACTAGTGGTGGTGATCAGTGACTCTCAATTAGAAGTCAATCACATCACCGAGTTGTATGGGGTCAAAAGAGATTATGTGTACAACTGCCTTAAAGTGGTTAGAATGATTATTTTTAAGATCCCCAACTCCATCATCAAACGAGTTTTGGGGTAGAAGACTCAGACATAGAGCACCTATCATGGGTGGCTTCCTTAGATGAGATTGACTTAGAAGTTTGTGTGGTCACATTGGACTAGTATCACCAAGATTCAAGTGAACTACGTGGCAATAATAACAACCTCTGTTTGGACTAGCCCTAATAGAGAATACCTCAGTAGTTTCCTATTATCCAAAAACAGGCTACAAGCCATTAGTATGAAGTCTTTAATATCATGATACTACCCTGATCAAGAGTTCTTATTCAAACATTCTCCTAAAAGGTGCCTAGGACCTTAAAAACGGTGTCCATAGTGCTAATATCGACAAAAAAAAACATGCTTATAAAGTCCTTAAAAAGGGCTACTTATTTCCCACCAAAGCTCTGGTGAAATAATGTGACAAATGTAAGATGTTCACTAGCATCCCAAAGTTATCAAATGAATAAATGGCCCCATGTTAAGTCTATAATCCTTTTCACATTGAGAGGTGGACCTAGTATGATCCCTACCTCTTAGAAAAGTCCAAAACAAATTTTTCATAATGGCCATAGATTATTTTACAAAGTGGGTTCAAGTAGAGCCTTTAAACACAATCACCAAAAGGAAAAATAATATGTTTCATCTGGAAGAACGTCATATGTCGCTTTAGCCTACTAAGGCTGTAATACCCACACTTTTTATTTACGTTAATTATAAAGGGTATTTCGGTGATTTTCTGATGTTCGCGATAATCGGGTTTATGCATTTGTGTAACGACTTTAATTATGTAAAATGAGAATTTCCATGTGCAACATATAAGAATTTCAAGGTCAAATATGAAATTTGTGGAAAGCTAGGACTTAGCAAAGAATTACAAAATTTGAATTTCGGATCGATCCGATGGGTCTGAGAGAACAAGTTGGTTCATTTCTTTGAGTTATCGAATTGTGGTTGGCTTGGGGAGACGAGGTGTCAATTTTGGAGAGGGGTCAACAGATTTATATAATCTTCTTAGTTATTTTGGGTCTATGGGGCCTTCCTCTTTTGTTAAGTGGGATTAATTAATTATTTGTTTATGTTATGTGTGTGTGTGTGTGTGTGTGTGTGTGTGTGTGTGAGAGAGAGAGAGAGAGAAAGAGAGAAGCCCATCTTCTACCTCATTTTTTCATAAGATTTTCGGACACTCTTCCACCATTGTTCATGATATGTTTCCCCAAAAAGCTTATTCTTCCATTATTAAAGATTTAGCTGAAGTTGCAATGGGCTTTTATTGGCGTTAGAAGGGGATTTTGAAGTGGGTTTTCGAAATATCTTCGAGCATTTTTATGGATATTGAAGATGCATTTTTATTGATTCTTGGTAATATCTTTTCAAGGGATACTTTCAAGTAAACTAGAAGAAGCTTGGTAACCCCCTTAAGGTCATCTTAGGAGGTGAGGGGTGGCCCTCTCCATAGCCATTTTCACCATTGTTAAAGCTTCTTTGATGTGGTGAAAAATTATCTTACTATATATGTTATTATATTCAATGCTTAAAACATGATTATATATATATATATACATATATATATATATATATATATATATATATATATAAAGCATGCTACCATTTTAGTGGAATATAATAGGATTTCATATGCTAAGATGGGTTTAAAAGGGGTTTAAGGAAAGGTTTAAAAGATGACAAATTCTCAGAATATATATTGAACATTTTTAAGAAATAAAAATGTTTGGAAGGATGTTATATGATGTTAAATAAGGGTATTTAAGAAATAAATATGTTGGATTTTACTTGAGAATATTTGAGTACAAATATACATGTTTTCATATGTATATATGGATGAAAAATATGTTAAATGGAATTTATGAGTTAAAAGTGAAAGTTATTTGAATTTGTACTAAATGGGCTTTATACATAAAATTATGGCATTAATAATTTTAGAATTTATTTGATATAAAATGATGTTATTTTATGTCAAGAATGGCTGAGAAACATAGTTTAATGTCCTTAAAATGAAGGTTAGTAAAAATGGGTAAAAGTTGGCATGATGGATGTTGATATTTGACATAAAAATGAGTAAGAATCAAAGTAATGGGTGAAATTAATAAGTTTATAAATTAGACTTTAGTGTTAGTAAATATGAAGTTTTTTTTCCCTAAAAGTAATGTGCGTTAATATTTTTAGCGAATTGAAGAATATGTTAAAATTGGGAAATTTCAAGCGAGTTTTCTAGTTGAAATAAATTTTGGAGTTCAAATTAAGTTAATTTGCGAAGAAATCTATAAATTTGGTGTTATTTCATGATAATAAATGTTGGGTAATATTTAAGAATTTTTAGACACTAAAACTATGATTTTATATGTAGAATTGTTATAAAGTCACCTGTACTTTTGGATTAACTAGTAACATGGTAAGATAATGTTTAAGATGAAGTTATTTTGTTAATAATTTCAACAAAATGTTAGACCAAATAATGTGACTTTAAATTGAAAGACAATATAAAAATAATGTTAAATATTTTTAAGGGAACTTTGTTATAATAGACTTTAACAGAATACTAAATGGTGAAAATGGTCCTTAAACTTGGAGATTAAAAAAAGTTTGAAATGTAAAGATATTGGTAATACATCAAAGATAAGTAATAAGGACTAAAATGATAAAATGTGTTCAAATGTATAACAAGGAAGACAAGGTGATACTTATCTTGGGTAAAATGGTTAAAGTAATGTTAAGGGACTAAAAAGTACACTTTATTGTAAATAAAGTATGATGATAAGTCAAATGTTTTTAATAAATGGTGGTTAGACCGTAAGTAAATAGAATTAATGAAAAGTGAAAGAGTTTTAACGAAGGAGTACCAAAAAATAATTAAGAAGGGCCCGGAGCCTTAGGTTAAAAAAACGAAGACAAATGGCTAGTAAATCATGGGTTGCGATATTTATGACAGACGGTGAATGCCCATAAACATAGATGGGATTACGGTTGACTCCTGGAGAACAAAAGAATATTTGGAATAGATTAAAATTCCAAAAAAGGTAAAAATAAAAATATTTGGAGATAAATGTAATCATGGGTAAAGGTTTAAAATGGACAATAATGGAAATTTAATGTAAATTCAATATCGTGCATGGAAAGAGTTAATTAGAAATATCGGCAAAGGATAAATAAATGGTCTAAGGTGGCATAACCCAAGTTTACATGGTAATGTGTTCTTAAAGGTGTACTTTAAGGGTAATAAGGTTAAGATATATTAATATTTATCTTAAAACACCGGTTGTGTATGTGAAAATGATAATTAGATAATTTGATGATTTTTTATGAATTAAAAATCATGTTCTAAGAAATAATAAAGAATGAACTCGCTTAAATTAATTGGGTTGGGTAAATTATATTAAATATTTGCAAATGTTAATGGAACGGGTATAAAGAGGCTAATGTAATTTAACCAAAACAAGCATACGTATTTGATATATGACAAAATTTTGGCATATATGGTTATATATATTGCATGGGCATTCTAGTTATCACTATGTTATAACATCCATTCTTTCTACCATTCGTTTATATATTGCATTTTGTTGAAAACCCCACTGGGCATTAGCTCGCACCCTTCGTTTATTACGGCATGATAAATGCAATTTCATATTTGAGAGAGTGTTACAGTTAAGTGTTCCTTACCCTCTTACGTTAGTAGATCTGATTTCACGAACCCTGAAGGCACTCTAATGGGTTCTACACTTATTATATTGTAATATATTTCTAGAGACATTATTTAGGATTGTTTCACATCACTTCACTCAAACGCAACCATATATGTTCAGGTTAATCCACGGGTGACGCATAAATTTGAGTCGGGAGGTTACAAGTTGGTATCAGAGCTTAAGGTTTCACGTTCCTTATGGGATTGACGTGAATTCGTGAGGTCGATATTTGATCTTTTGATTGTCAAGGTTCGTTTTTTACTCGGCCTCGTATGGAGAGTGGGAACTCCGATTTGTGTACACATGCGACTGTGAAATTGGAGTCAAGGAATTTTGGCAAGCTATAGAAACACTTTAGTTGATAACAATAGGCTAAGTGTATTTAGTACACACGTTTTCATCATCCTAAGTTAGGATAACATGTGGGTGCATGTATTCTCCTATAAATGTGCGGTAACATTAGTGTTGTCGGTGAATGGGTGACACCCCATGTGTTATAGCAAGAGTGTGTAAACAATGTCTAGGTGTAGCCATCCGGTGATTCCTCCAGCGCTAGATCACCGCGAAAGGCAAAGATAAAATAAGGAAAATCTCTCTCGATGCATGCGGGATTCGAGGATGAAGGTCCTCATTCCATTACTCACGCGATCTTCGTGAGCTACCACGGATATAAATCGGTCATCGTCAGAAGGGGAGTAAGAGATAGAAAATGGAGTCGCCAACCTAGTTTACTCAAAACAAGAAAAAGAATGCAGCCATCCCCAAATGAACGACATCAAAATACAAATTGATGTATACTAAACTAAATAAATCGGGGGTCCGTGGACTAAGTTACAAAATGGGAAGATGTTAGGCACCCATTCTGCCATTTCGATCTCTTATAGGCTATAATAATGTTCTCCTTTTTCTCCCAGATGTGCCTCATGTGTGTAATGTGTGTGATATAGAAATAAGTGAGAAAAAGAAATCATCCTACTCACTCCATGGGAAGGACGGAGAGGAGTCATTCTAAGGAGTATACAAAAGAAAGAGAATAATATGAAAATATGATGTTAGTGATCATCGAATCACGATTGACTATGAGGAAATGAATGTGCATGCCGGGCGAGAACACTGATATATAGGCACATACTTACGCACAATACTACTAAATATGAGATTTAAACAAAATATCGTAATGAACAAAATAGGACTTAAATCCCGATAGTGGTTCGGAACGCTTAAGTAGCCAAAATAGGCATCACAGTCGTCGTAGTTCGACATATCACAAGGGTGAGGTTTAACCCATAAACCCAAATTAGGACTCATCTTCAGTTGGTTTTGAATAAAACGTGCTCAAGTGTAAAAGTGTAAAAAAAAAGTGAAGTACTTTGGGGTTTATAGGTGAACCTTTTTTTATTTTATGAAAATATATTACGTGAGTACTAGTAAAAAAAGAATATTAGTTAATGTGAGAATGAAGTAAGACTAAACTATACCAAAAGTAAGGAAAAGTAAATGAACAACACTAATTAAATGAAATAGAAAAGAGTAAGAGTAGACCTCCAATTAGATTTTGCTACTGATTTTTTAAGGGGAGTAAGATAATTTTTTGTGGTGGGATGAAAATGGAATAGGGATAAGGTGGGTGGTGAAAGGTAGGATAAAAGTGATGTAAGAAAAGTGGAAAGAATGTTGGAAACTTAATATTTTAAAGTGGCGGCGCTCTGATTTTGACGAAGGAATGTTCTAATTGCTGAAAAAAAGGCCCTTGGGAATGAGGTCATGGCCTACTTAAATAGTAAGAATCAGGGTTAGGGGTCTGTCGGTTGGCATAGGCCATGTCCTGCCTATCGGTATACACTTGGCTTGCTGACGAAGTAAAGTACACCTATGCCTGTAGGCAGAGGGTTTGGGGTGCCTATAGGATGTCCCAAAAGGACGTTTTCAAAAAAATGGGAATAAATTGCAATCCGTAAGTCCGAATCGTGCACGACCAGGACCGTCAAAAAGGGGATTCAGGGACCTATAAAATATATTGGGCCATTCTCGAGTTTAAGAATTGACTAAAGTCAAACGGTGCTCAAAAGCGCCCGATGGCCTCTAGATGGGATTTCTGGGAGTAAAAACGTAAGCACACGCGAACCTTGACGCTGATTTATGCACAGTATGGACCGTTGGAAAGGGTATTCAGAGACCTATGAGGATACAATGATCAATGCTCGGATTGGAGAGTGGACTAAAGTCAAATGGAGCTCGGGAGCGCCCGGTAGCCTCTAGATCAGGGTATGGAGTAAAAAGGTGAGTGCGCACGAACCGCAAGGTCGATTCACAAATGGTATGGACCGTTGAAAAGGGGATTCAAATACCTATGAAGATGCAATGAGGTTCGCTCCTGTTGAAAAGTTGACCAAGGTCAAACGGGGTCGAGTACGCCTAGTGGCCTCTAAATTAGGGTTTAGAGTAGTACCTGGGGTCTGAGGGTGTTAGGGACCTAAAGAGGTATTTAGGTGGTACTAGGATGGGGTGGAAATAGAGACCCTCGACAGAAAAGCTTTAAATAAGTAAAGGTTATCAAAAGATAGACACCTTTTTAGAGTTTAAGATTTGGTGGGTAAAGGTCTCCGCTGCAGATTGAGGGAATGGGTCAAGGTCGATCCTGAGGACCTAAAGAATGAATGCGACCACTTCAGAAGGTCGAGACCAATTCTATGAGCTTAGGTCAATTCTACGGATCTAAAGAGTAGAAGCGACTGATTCGAAGGGTCGAGGTCGATTCTGCAAGCCTAAAGAGTTGAGGAAGCTTATTCAGAGGGTCACGGCTTCTACTGGGTACCTAGGCAAATTTTGTGGGCCTAAAGAATGAAAGTGGTCGATTC
The DNA here is from genome assembly GCA_949130495.1 of Sambucus nigra. Classification (NCBI taxonomy): domain Eukaryota; kingdom Viridiplantae; phylum Streptophyta; class Magnoliopsida; order Dipsacales; family Adoxaceae; genus Sambucus; species Sambucus nigra. The sequence continues at coordinate 667,287,397 of OX422215.1, read as the reverse complement.
AAAGGGCGAGGTCAGTTTTACGAACCTAAATATTTAAGGCAACTGATTCAAAGGGGTCGAGGGTAATTTTACGGACCTAAAGAGTTGAGGCGACTGATTCAGAGAGTCGAGATCGATTCTACAGACCTAAAGAGTTAAGGCGACCAATTCAAAGGGTCGAGGTTAACTTGGCGAACCTAAAGAGTTGAGGCGATCGATTTAGAGGGTTGAGATTGATTCTGCAGACCTAAAAAATTGAGGCAACCGATTCAAAGGGTCGAGGTCGATTCCACAGACTTAAAGAGTTGAGGCGGTCGATTCAGACGGTCGAGGTCGATTCTATGGACTAATAGAGTTGAGGTGATCAGTATTTATAACGATTGATATTCTTCTATTATGATTCGACTAGGGAGTTTGGTAGTGGTGAGGCCTCTGTGAGTGCTGGCGCACTTTGTTTTAACAAATTTCTCGAAGCTCTTATGCACCTGATCTTCTGGATATTTTCGACAATTTTTGTGAATTTTTTGGTTTTTCTTGAAATTTTTGTGATGGAATTTGAGGGGATTGCTGATAGGCCGAGATGTGCCCATTGGCATGGGACAGGAACACTTAGGCTTATCATGGAAAGTGAAGGGTTACGGACGATAAGAAGGACTAGAGAACTGCCAATCGTCATACCCCCTAGCTCCTTATAAAAGGGTGGAGGACCTCTTCAATTTTCAAACCATCATTCAAGTGAACCTCTTCCTTTTTTTCTCAAGCAATCATTTTTGACCGTATCTCTTCGTTCATGGAGGGTGCAGTAACCAACGCTTGGATGGCTACTGAAGACTGGACCTGTCTAGAGTGGCATGATGCTGAGGCATTGATACTGGGGAGTGAGAATACCTATGATAGTTTAGAGCTTGTTCTTGATGATAAGGTTCTGCAGTAGGAGCTGATGAATCATCGTTCTGTGGGGGTGAAGAACCCAATTGGTTATGTGAGTGCTTACTATTCATTTTCATTTTTCTATTTTTTATTCCATCTATCCTTGGCATGCTAAAGGGTTTTGGCTTATGTGCAAGTGGACATCGCATCATCGAGCATTCGTTCTTATGGCTCGATAGGGATAAAGAAGGTGTGGGAAAAATTCCCCCAGGCGGTGCAGTTGATGGTGGAGGTTTATGAATTTGGCCCTCTGGCTGGGTCTTTTGATGACAGGCTGCATTCTACAGTGGTGCTATGCGCTCTGGGCAAGAGAAGGTGGGACACCACCCATACATTTCACTTGGGTGTCGGGAATATGACAGTTATGCCCCTGGATGTTCATCAATTCACTGGGCTGGAGTGTGTGGATCACCAAATCGTGATGGACCGGACTTTACACGTATTCGAGGTCGCGATTTGGTCCACCTATTGGGCGGATCATTTTTGGAGAGTCGGTTTGGATATCGATGTTGAAGTACACCCTATTGTCTAAAATGATCGATAAAATCGATGGGCGACAGGTAAGCAGACAGCTCGCCTATTTACTTTTCTTTTGCTGGGAGGATTTGTGGTGGCGACTAGTGGTGATATCGTCCATTTGTGTCTTCTCCCTTACTTGCAGATCATCTAGAAGATTCATCTATATGACTATGGGAGCATTATGTTGGTGTCCCTTTATGCTTCTCTCAATGCTTTCAGTCGGTGTCATCAATAGACTTTTATGGGGCCCACGTACCTTTTGGAGGTAATGTTTAAATACAGTTTTTCTTTTTTTCTTTTTTTTTGTCCTTCTCAATTTTTTTCTTTTTGACATTTTTCCTTACTTTTCGCAGACACGGTTCTATGAGGTGATTGGAAATAATGTTGGATTGGTGTCCTTGAAGGCGAGTGAGGTGGTAAACTTCTCGAGGATGTACAAGTAAAGGAAGTCAAACAAGAAGTTAAATCAATTCTTAGTTTTGAAAGATGTGAGGGCAGTGTTAAATGCCTTGACGAGCGATCAATTTAGGCTTTATTTTTTGTCCTTTATTTGGATTGTATGTTTTTTTATACTGTGTAGATCTTTGATGATTGACCTTAATTTGGGAATATGTGATGTTCTATCCCTAGCTTCTATCCTCGAGAGCTGGAAAGGTTATGTGCATACACGCCCAGATGCGGAGGTTTCTAGTGCATGAGTTTGGGCACGTCTGGTACATAGGGAAGAGGGTGGTGAGGCAGGTGGAGGGTGAGGTGGAGGTCTCACTGTCAGCACCTCCTGAGTTCATGAGGCAGGTGAAGAAGATGTCGGATGAGGCAAAAGCGATGGCAATGGAGGGAGAACCCTATATGCTTTATACGGACACGACGAAAGGATACGATTATTTGGACTTCGTGACCAGTTGGTTGATGTCATCATCTATCTATGATGTGGAGGGTATGCCTCCACCAGCATCAAGATCAGGGAGGGGCACTAGTTCGCCGGTGGCTTCAGCTCATATCTCGGGGGGTGACGCAGCGGAGATGGAGGATGTTCCTGTTTTACATCTTTCCACTCCTTCCTACCCCATTTGGTTGGGTGATGGGCAGGTTATCTCGGTGCCTCATCTCCCTCGGTCAGAGATATATGGTTTCACTCCCTTTTCCTGAGGAGGTTCTCCAAAGAGAGGTATGACTTTCCTTTTTTTTGCATTTTTGCTTCGAATTCTTCTTCTTCATTACCAACTTGCTTGTTTTTACTGGACGGGTTCTTTTTGTAGACTGTTCGTGTATCGACATCATGGCTGGGGGATATTTGAGATTGGATGGCTTTGATGTCCAATAATGCGAGGAAAACGGTCAGGTCTTGTATGGTGCCACCGGCCACTTCTGAGGAAAGCTCGTGTTCTGGAAGTGGGGGACCTACCATACGTCATCGGGGAAAGCGCATCCGTTGAGGTGCCTGAGGTGGCAGTTTTTAGTTGATAAAGTTTTTTGGAAAGTTCGGGCTACGCCCTGATTTATTTTGATCCTTTTTTTCTCTTTTGTTTGTCTTGTTCTCTCTGTACCTGGAAAATGTAAGCAAACTGACGAATATATACAAGATGCAATTTTCATTATATTTTATTTATCTTGGATTAATATTACCAATTATTCATGCACTTTAGTTTTTCGCTAAAATTTTATTTGTTACAAAGGTAAGTAGAAAAAACAAAAGAAATACTCGAAAAAGCTCTTGCAAATTTGTTGTTTTTAACAAAAAATGGTCTTTATTTGGAAAGATGTATGCAAGAGGGGAAGGTAGAAAATTTTTAGAAATAGGGAGATGCCGCTCGGCATACCCCTTGTCATGTCGATCGGCATACTGGTCATATCCAAATCATTTCTCTAGATTTTATTGTACTTCTTCTACACTTGGGAGTGCTTAGGAGCTGCAGTCATGACAGCAAGTCGAGCCCTTTGTTTTTTGAGTGCTTTTGGGTAAAAAAAAAGGTCTTGGAAAGGAGTTTCATCTCCACACTTTAATTTCCTTTCTTCCTATTTTCCAAATCCTCTGCTCCTTTTGAAATGGCGATTCTCGTGGCTGAAGCATTCACGGCTTACCTTGAGGGTTTGGAGGCCATGTGCCTTTACAACGTCAACTATTAGGCTTTTAACTTACGCCCAGTGTTCCTGTGGCGTAACCATTCCTTGGATTGGAATCTCTTAGAAGCAACACTGTAGTTATGGTATCGCCGAGGAACATTGTTTCTCTTTGGTTTGGACAAAGTATGCCCCACATACGAGGAGTTTTTTTGTAATTTTTTTTGTGTGAACCCTAGCGTTCAGACAATTATGTCGAAACTGTCTCGTTCCCTTCGAGCATCATTGGCTGAATTACTTCACATTTCTCCTTCGGCTGCCCGACCATTGGTTCATAGAGGAAGTATTATTCTTCCGACGGTATTAAATTATATGTGTCAAAGAATACATACCGATAATGTTTTTTCTAGTGTTGTGGCCCTAGGGTCAACTACTAGGCTGCTTTTAGTAACTGGTACTATGATGGAGGACCCTCGAATGGCCACGATTGTGATGTGGATGTCCCATCATTGTAATCTTACTGCTATCATATTGGTCGAGACCATGAATGGCCTGGATGATTGGAAGGAAGGTCAGGATAATTTTTTGAATGGGTAGCCCCGTAATTTTGTTTATGTGGTTGTCGGAGAGATTGCGCCTGACGGCTCCCCCCTGAGTATCCTCTAGCGGGTCTTCCCAATTTCTTTGCACCGTCTTTCTTTAGATTTTTCCCGTCTACAAAGAATTGGGTGAATTCGCTCGTGGAGCATGGATCTAGGATTCCTCGCTAGTAAGTGCCATGATGGGGAAACCTGCAACCTGTTCTACAACTAGGTGACTACCACTATGTTCGATTGGTAGGTCTCCGCCAGACTTCCTTCTATTTTTCTTGGTGACTTCTGCGTCAAGTAGGTTAGGAGCAGATCGTTCCTTGTCGTATAACCAACTTCTTTCCTGTAGAATATCTTATTGAATCGCTGAGTATGATCCTAGGACCTTTGTGGTTGTATCGTCGATCGTCTACATATCCATCCCAGTCTGTTAGGGAGGTTGGGTTTGTATCCGGAGACTATTTTAAATGTCTATGGAAGAAGGTGGTTATGAAGGTCTGTGCTGAGGAGATGGGGAAAAGGTGGCTTATGATGTTTGATGCTTTAAAGGAAGGCATCATGGTTTCATCCAAGCTAATCAAGCCATACCGTCACCTGGAGCGGACACGAAAGGGTAGCCAAGATTGGAATTCCTGAGGTCCTCCGAGGATTGGAAACGATGATGAGGCGGGTTCGTCTGGCAGTTGAAGCAGGTCTTGTAGGGAACATCGAAGGAGTTTTGGTAATATGTGTGTTTACCTGCAGGTTTGGGGAGTTTGTAAGATGTTTGTTGTTTCTGCCATATTTCATTTTTTTAATAAAGATGATGATGATTTCGACATATTTTTTCTGTGCCTTTGAGGAATTTCTTTTACTTGAACTATGTATATTGATCACTAAGGCATAAATAATCATTTTGTTCATTTAAATGATGAGAGAGACTAATTTTCTCAAATGGAGAAAAGAATAGCATTTTGTGAAAGAGAAAAGACCGTACCTACGGTATTTTACAGGCTGCCTACGTACCTCTGCGGGGTTTGAAAATTGCAAGATTTTATTTTGAAAAGGTGATTTTTTAGAGGATCAGTTCCTACGTAGTTCTGAGTAGGGAGGGAAATAAGTTTTTTAAGGGAGGTGAGAAGAGTCGTAGCGCGACGAGAGTTTGGAATAGGGGTAAAAAAATTAAGACGGTCCAAGTTGACTGGACGTGCCATCTCTTCTCCATCAAGGTCCGTGAGCATAGAGGCTCCACCTTATAGGATTTTCTTTATGATGTAGGGCCCGCTCTAGATAGGTTTGAAGTTCCCTCTCAGATCCCAGATAGGTTCTATGATTTCCTTGAAGGCGGGATCTCCTTCTTGAACACCGCGGTCCTTGACCTTTTTATTTAATGATCACGCAATACGACGATGGTACCCTTGTATATGATATAGTAATTTCAATCTTCTTTCCTCCGAGAGAACAAATTCGTTGTAACAACTTTACTGACAGCATTCTTCACTGACCTGACTTTCGAGCATAACTCATAGGGAAGGTATTTCGAGTTTAACTGGTAAGACAACCTCCATGTCGTATACTAGAGAGTAAGGGGTAATTCTCAGGCTAATTTTGACACACCTCGAGACTAATCCCTTCAGCTTGGAGTTGACATTTTCAAAGATTTTTCACTATATCCCCTGACCCATCAAAGGAATCAAACTAGTGACCACTGAAGAGCAAGCTCGTACATATTTGAATATAAAATTAATATGTTTTGACACTTAATATTACGCATTCATACTTTATTAAATATATAATTGTGAGGACCCATTTTTATGATCAATGAAAGTAGCCGATTGGCACAATCTGTCCAAAAGGCAGTCGGGTCCAAATCTAATGATTGATCCATACACAATCGAAGACTTACGGATATACTCAAATTAACCTCCAAGAATCTTGGAAGAGATATTTAGGCGGTTCATGATATATCCAACGTGATTAACTGAGTTCCTTGTACAACTCAACCTCTAGAAATTAAGTCCTATAAATTGTAAACCCCGGCCCGGGGCAAAGGGATTGAAACTTGAGATTTTGAGAGATGCTTAATAAGAACAAGTAACCTCTCCGTAGATGTAGGTAAGTTGACGAACCACGTAAATTGTTGTCATGTGTGTGATTACATTTACTTTCTGTCATTTGTGATTATTTTCATATAATCCTTTATTGTGATATTTTCTGCGCTCACAATTGGCGCCATCTGTGGGATAAAATTTGTATTCCTACGAAAGCATTCATTAACAAAAAGGCCGTAATGTCTCACCACAACATCAACATTCCCCAAGCCGGTGACGTTCAAGAAGACCCAGTTCCTCCTAGGGTCGGGTCTGAAATTCGCCAACATATAAACCCCAACCCTCTAAAGAAACCCATGAGCCACCTACATCTACTCAGATCTCTAGACTAGTCGATGCTTATGAAGCCAGACTTCACGAACAAGAGGAGGTTGTGCGCCTTCAAGTGGAAGAAAACGCTCGCCTGCAGAGGCGACTCAAAAGAATGGAGAGAGACCTCCAAAGGGCCACTAGAAAACGTCGTGTGAGGACTCCTAGGCCTAAGGTGAGCAATACTCGCAACCGAGGAATGAGATCCAGGCATGACTTGGAAAGGACTAAACGTGATAGCTCAGAGCGAGCGTAATCAGAGCGTGGCCAGCGGGGAGACACTATAGGAGCAACGATCGACAGAATGAAGATTTAAGGATTCTCTTCCGTAGGGAGATGGACCAGCATCCATCTCACCGAGGAGCTAGATCAACCAGAGAGCTAGCTAGAAGAGCTCTCAACACCCAGATAAAGAACCCTTTTCAAGGGCAACTGAATAGGAGGAGCCCCCTAAGAAATTCGTTGTCCCCAGGTTCAAGGTCTATGATGGAAAAAGAGACCTTATAGACCATGTTAGGCATTATCGATAGGCAATGACCTTATGGAGACACAATGACGCACTCATGTGCAGGATCTTCCCTTCTAGCCTACATGATATAGCACATAAGTGGTTAGAGAGGCTTCCCCACAGGTCGATCGAAAATTTTGCAGCGTTGGAGGAGGCTTTCACGGCGCGGTTCATAACTAGCAGCTCCTATCCCAAGCGAATGGATGCACTGCTCACAATGAAGAAGCCACAAGAGAACCTCCGAGACTACGCCAAGAGATATTGAGAAGTTTTTAATGAGGTAGAGGATTTCTAGGAGCAGGTTATCGTAGCATACTTCAAAATCGTATTGTCGACCACCTCTTTGTTGCACCAATCCCTCACTAAAAAGGAGGCCATCAACATCGATGATATTATGGCTCATATTGAGAAGTACGCCAAGGTGGAAGACGTGGTTCATCCTAGTGGGGAAGACAACGGTGAATCAAAGGCGAACAACGGAACAGAGAAGAATGATACCCAGAAGAAGGGAAGCAAGAATGGGGGAAAAAATGGCTCCAAGAGTGGGAACAAGAATGACCCCTCCAAAGCGTTCCAGGCTATTAACACAGTCTTCAAGGAACCTATTTACAAAATTCTCAGCAAGATCAAAGATGAGCCTTTTATAAAATGGCCCAAAAAGATGGGCGACGGCCCAACTAAAAGGAACAACACGCTAAGATGCGCGTTCTATAAGGAGGGCGATCACCGAACCGAGAATTGCAAAGCCCTAAAGTCACATTTGGAAGAGTAGTTCAGGAAGGACACTTGATTGAGTATATTAAAAAAAACAAGGAAGGTCATGGCCAATGGTGATCAAAATCCAGACAATGTCCTCGATGATGATACAAGACACGAATTTGCAGTAATTCATATGGCATCAGACCTCAACCAGATCCAGGGCAACGTCGTCGAATGGAACTCAAGAAGGTAACTGCCATGATGGAAGCTTCTCAAATTGACCTTGCCATATCCCAGGCAGGAAAGCGTCGGCGATCGACATACATTGATTGCACTGAGAACATCGTGTTCACCGAAGAAGACTTGCTTGGGGTAAGGAACCCACATCATGATGCATTGGTGATCACACTCAGAATTGCTAACTAGGATGTTGACAAGCAACTTATCAACCAGGGAAGTTCGTCCGAAGTGATGTACCTAGAACTGTTCCATAGACTGAAGTTGAATGTCGCCGACCTCAAAGAAGGCATTGTTCCACTAGTCAGTTTCGCATGAAGGATCACGATGCCATTAGGGAAGATAATCTTTTCGGTCAGGGCAGGAAACATCTCAAAGATAATTGAGTTTCTAGTGGTGGACATCGATTCCCCATGCCATGTTATTTTGGGCAGAGGTTGGCTCCACGCCATGAAGGTCATGCCATCAACCTATCATCAAAAGCTAAAATGCATTACAGATCGAGGAGTGATCGAGATCCGTGGTGACCAAACTGCGACCAGAAAATGCTTTATTGCAGCTATCTGCCTAAAGAAAAAAAAGGAGTCAGAGAATTCCCAAGAGAAAGCCTAAGAGGGGGTTGTTCTGTCCAAATAGCAATTACAGTATGGTCGACCAGGGGTGGAAGAGACCAGGGTCCACCTCGCTGATAGGGACGTAGAAAGCCTAGAGGAAGTTGTAGACGATGACAACTTGACAGAAAGGAAATTTTTTTATCTGAATTGCCCTCAACGATCAAGAGAAAAGGGAGTTAGTTGCACTTCTCAAAAGCAACATAAATGTTTTCGCTTAGGAGCCTTACGAGTTACCAGGGATTGACCATTGTGTGGCCTGCCATCGCTTGCACGTCAATTCCACTTTCAACCCCATCGCTCAAAAGGTTCGCCGAACATCACCTGAGAAGGCTAAGGCAGTGGAGAAAAAAGTAGGGAAGCTACTGGAGGCAGGATTCATCAGGGAAGTTCAGTTCCCTACATGGTTATCCAGCCTGTGGTGGTACCTAAAGTAATGGCAGCTGGAGGGTTTGCATCAATTTCACCAACCTCAATCGGGCATGCCCCAAGGATAGTTTCCCTCTCCTGAAGATAGATTAGTTGATTGACGCCACAGCGAAGCATTAAAGGATGAGCTTCTTAGACGCTTACTCAAGCTATCATCAGATCCCCCTATACAAGCCCGACCAGGATAAGACCTCCTTTAAAACCTCAATCGGGTTGTAATGTTACAAGGTCATACCGTTTGGCCTCAAAAATGCAGGGGCGACTTACCAAAGATTTGAAACAAAGATTTTCAGCAAACAGATGGGCAGAACAATGAAAGTATACATCGACGACATGCTTGTTAAAAGAAAGGACAAGGCCGATCACCTATCAGATTTAGCAACAACCTTTGAGATCCTCAGGAAGTACCGAATTAAGCTTAAACAAGTAAGTGTTCATTCGATATCCAGTCAGGAAAATTCTTAGGTTACTTAATAAGTAAGAGGGGAATCGAGGTCAACCCGGACCAAATCGATGCTATTACCAGAGTCTAGCCTCCTCGGACATTGAGAGATGTTTAGAAGCTTACTAGGATGCTCGCGGCGCTCAATCGCTTCATCTTAAAGTCTTCGAAATGCTGTAGACCATTCTTCCACCTTCTAAAGAAGAGCAAAGGCCTCATATGGGATGATGACTATTCACAAGCTCTGGAAGAGATCAAGTACTACCTTAGCAAGCCGCCAGTGCTAGTGATTCCAAATGATGGAAACCAACTGTCTTTACAGTATCAGACCATGTTGTGAGCTCCGCCTTAGTATGTGAATAGGAGGGGAGACAGCACCCGATTTACTATGCCAGTAAGACACTCCTAGACGCTAAACAACGGTACTTACCTCTGGAAAAGCTCGCCTATGCACTGGTGGTAGCTTCAAGGAAGTTTAAGCATTACTTCAAAGCCCCCTCTATAACCGTAATCACCTCTTACCCACTCAAGGTTGTCCTACAAAGGGTCGACCTCTCTAGACGAATTTTAAAATGGTCGATCGAACTCGAGAGATTTGATATCCACTTCTAGCCCAGAGCGACAATCAAGGGAGAGATCCTAGCAAATTTCATCGCTGAGTTCACAGGAGATCAGCCAGTAGATCAACTGAACAATGAGCATTCAATGACATGTGAAGCACAGTCCAAAGACTGGGCCCTGTATATTAATAGAGCCTTGAACTCCAAGGAGGCAGGAGTAGGGATTGTTCTCATCACCCCCGAAGACACTATAATTGAACAGGGAATTATATTGGGATTCGAGGCCTCCAACAATGAAGCTGAGTATGAAGAAATAATCGTCGATTTGCGTAAAGACAAATTACTGAGGGTAAAACGCCTCCATGTATTCGGTGATTCCAAATTGGTCTTCAAGCAGGTAAGTGGGGACTTTAACGCCAAAGATGATAGAATAGCAGCATACCTCAACGTAGTAAGAGGACTCATGATAGACTTTGAAAATGTGGAAATTCAACAATTCCCTTGAGGACAGAACAATCACGCTGATGCTTTAGCAGCACTAAACTCGGCAATTGACTCTGGCCTTGGAGAACAATTCAGATAGAGTTCCTCGCACAGCCCAATATCGATCAGGCAGTCGTAGCCGAGAAAGTCCTCCTCATGGATAAGGCCCCAAGTTGGATGGATCCCATCATCAATTACCTACAGAGCGACATACTACCAGACGACAGGAGGTCGGCCCATCAAGTTAGGGTCAAGGCCACCCGTTTCTACCTCAACCTTGAAGCGAAGCTTTATCAGAAATCATTTACAGGCCCTTACCTCCAGTGCGTTCACCCATAAGATGTCGTATAAATAATTAGTGATCTCCACGACGGCATTTGTGGGAGTCACGCAGGTGAAAGATCATTATCTTTTCGCACAATTAAGGAAGGATATTGGTGGCCTCGCATGCAAAGGGACGCAAGTGCCTAGTTCGCAAATGCAAAAAGTGTCAGAAGCACTCACTTATTGTTCACTAGCCTGCTAGAGACCTAAAATCCCTCATCATCCCATGGCCTTTCACTCAATGGGGATTAAATATTGTGGAACCACTACCTACTACACCTGGAAATCGCAAGTATCTATTGGTCATCACAGATTACTTCACCAAATGGGTAGAGGCAGAACCACTGGCAAACATTCGAGATTCTGACATGACAAGGTTCATATGGAGGAACATCATAACTCGCTTTGGGATACCAAGAGGTATCATCATCGATAACGGTACACAATTTGAAAGTGGTTTCTTTCAAGCGTTTTGTGATGAGCACGGCATCAAGCACCACTTCAGCTCTGTGCCATATCCCCAAAGCAATGGGCAAGCAGAGGCTTCCAACAAAATCATGATCGATGGACTAAAAAAGCGGTTGGAAAGAGGCAAGGGTGCCTGGGTGGATGAGCTCCCTCATATTTTATAGGCGTATCACACCACACTCAGGAAACCAACTGGAGAAACATCATTTGCACTCACATATGGAATGGAGGTGGTCATCCCTCTAGAAATAGGTCTTCATATTATGAGAACCACCCTGTTCGACCAAGGCCTCAACGATGGAGCACTTCTCATTAAGCTTGTCCTAGCAGTTGAACGACGAGAGCTAGTCTTGATCAAGTTGTCTTCCTACCAACAACAACTAACTAAGCAGTACAACAAGAGGGTTAATCTGAGGAAATTCTTTATAGGGGACTATCTGAGGAAAGTACTCGGTAGTGTTGTAAAACTATCAGACAACAAACTGGGACCGAACTGGAAGGACCCTTCAGAATAATCAGAGACGATCTTCAAAGAGAAGATTACTTGGAAAGGCTGGAGGGCAGGGAGATACCAAGAGCATGGAACGCAGTTAATCTCAAGAAATTCTACTTTTAGATCTTCTTCTTTATCTTTTAGTTAGCAAATTTTTATTTCCAAACTTATGTTGCTTGTTAGATAATGCTTAACGAATAAAGGCTGATTGTCCCCTCTATTCTCATATTTTGCATTGGTTACTTAACTTATCTTGATTATATCTCATCATTTTGCACCTTTTTCCAATAATAACTCCTTTGCGCATATATAAATGCCAAACTAATAGGGTTAGCAAGTTAACTATAAGCATTTCAAATCACCCTCAGGTGCTTATTGCAAACACAAGAGGCCTCATGCGTTGCTCCGGTAAGAACAAAATCCCTACAGGGGACCCTTAGGCAACAAAGCCAACTCAGGTTGGTCGCAACTTATCTTGATTGAAAAAAGCCTGCTCAGGCCGATTGCCCATTAGCCAGGTGCATTCTTGCCATCATCTCACTTAGGCTTAAGGGAGTATGACGACACAACCTAAAAGGTAAATTGGATGGAATGATATTGGTAAGGCATATTGGACTAGAAGAATGTTCAAACATATAAAAAACAGAGAACTAATATTTTAATATCATTTAATCGACTGAAAAAGCCCAAAATGATTCAAACTAAGTATAAGCTCACCTAAGGCTTAAGATTAGTCAACTAGTATTGATTTAGTCAATAAAGATACCAAGTAACCATCGAGCAGACAAGATCAATATATGTTTAGTCAGCATATTCTCAAAACATGTAAAAAATCTTTATTAAAATATAAGGTTACAACTACATTACAGACCAAAAAGAAATACACAAAGACCTAAGGTGGACCAAGACGGCGAGCAAGATACTCTGCTACGATCGCTCCCTGGCCATCATTTGGCTTTGGGACGAACTTTTTACATCCTCATCGAGGTCGTGATCCAAAAGTTGGGAGGGAATGGCATCAACCGGGATCCACTCATCATCTTTTGAGAAGGGGTTATGGCAGTAGTTTGGGTACTCAGTCTGGTATTGATACCACAGTTTGGATTCTTTAGAGTCTTCACCTCCTTGAGGGCACTTAGCCATCCTCGAGAAAAGGCAATGTCTTCTGCCTCCTTGAGTTTCGCTGGGGCATCTGCCCAACCAACGTTGTAACCTTCTCCACAGCCTTCTCGGGGTCCAATCTTGCATATCTTAGCTTCTTAACGTTATCTTTAAGCACGGCCATAAAAGACTTCAAGATAGCGACCTCTTTTCTCAAGGTCAATGACCGTGACACGACCGTGACAAAAAAAGTTGTCTCGCCTCGAAATGTCACGGTCATTGACCTTGACAAGGTGAATTTGTTAAGGTCAATGACCTTGACAAATGGGCAGATTTGGTGTAGTGCCACTTGGTCGACCTCAGTCCTCTCTAAAAGTTGGGTCTTTAAGGAATTTACTTCCTCTTGTACAGAGGCGCCTATCTCCTCTATTTCCTAGAGATCATCTTTTAGTTTGGCAATTACCTCAGTCTGATTCTTGTACTGCTCATTCCTTGCTCTTAAAGACTTGCAAATTTTTACAAAGGCTTTACGAGCCTTTAAGCTGATGTTGGGTCCAAGAATTCTCCCCAGTTGAGAGTTGGGAGAAATATAGCGATCTACATCAGTATACTATAAATAATACACACCAGATTAGAAGTAAGAATATTAGCACACAAAAATTCAGGTAAACACATGCAAAAAGGAGAAAACTTCACTCCCATATAGCATAAAAAGGTGGCCACAGGCCAATACATTAAGTTCTCAAAACATAGTTACAAATTGATAAGGCAAAGATTGTACAAGGAAAATAAAAAATCCTAGTCTACAAAGCCCTAGTCCTTCACCTGATCTCCATCTACTATGGCCTTCCCTTTGTCAACTGTCTGCTATTCCTTACCAACACCAGCATCTTCACCGACCTCGGAAGGAGAAATCCCCACATTACCAGCAGCTTGGTCACCATCCGGTTCATCATCCACAAAAGGGTCAGGACCAGGAGAGTGAAGGTTAAAGAGCTCAGAGTCTGCAGGGGTACCAACTGCCTTCAAACCCTGGTCTCGTCCCTTTTTAAAGGAAACCTTACACCCATAAGCCAGTTAACGCTCTGCATCATCATAGGCTTTGTAAAGGTCCTCGCAGTAGCTCACATCCTTCTCTTAAAGAAGATCACCCTACAACTTAACAACTTTGGCATATAAGGCCTTATTGGCCTGCGCCGACTTGGTCTTCTTAGCAACTACCACCTTCTGAGTAGCCCCAAGAGCGTCGTAAGCCTTGGAAATTTCATTCTTTTCACGCTCCCACTTTTGGCGAGCTTCGACAAAGGCTTTCTTCTCGACTTCTAGAGCATCTTTTAGTTCTAGTTCCCTCCTAAAGCTATCAGCTTGGGTGTCCAAAAGAGTGGTAAAATTAGATAGCATCTACACACAGGAGAAAAGAACAAAAAATCATAACAGAAATAGGGAGAGTAAAGGAAAACGAATAGCGTGAAAGACTTACCAAAGCTTATCCCTTATGCAGTCTTTGAAGCGAGTTGGGATGGTCTCAGTCTAGAAGAACGCTCGTGATTAGCAGCGAGTACTGACCTCTTTAAAATGTCAGGGGCTAAAGAGGGAGAGTCACCCACACTAGCCCCCTCAAGACTAGGGAAATGAGGCACCCACACTAACCAACCTCCTCTTGGCTTCCACTCTCTTATCTTATTTCCTCTTATCCTCTCTCTCTCTCTCTCTCTCCCTCTCTCTCTATCTATATTTATCTATCTATCTCTATCTCTATCTCTATCTCTCTATCTCTCTATTTCTTTCCTCTTCCTCTCTTTTCTTTTCTCTCTCCTTCTCCTTTTCTTTCCCCTTATCAGATGGGCTAGAACCACTGCCCTTGGGGGAATCAGTTACAGATGTCTTCAAAGATGGAATCCTGTCAGACAAGACCGTATGGTCATCATCTTCAAGGAGCCTAAACTTTCTCCTTTTGATCAGAGGGGCCATGTCTTCCTCTTCTTCTTCTTCTTCTTCTTCTTCTTCTTCTTCCTCCTCACTTTCTTCCTCCTCTTTCGAGCTTTCCTCTTCAACAACAATTGGCTCAGAAGGACCAACTTCAGGAGCTCTCAAATCAGGAACCTTGTCGACAGGGCGAGCAATAAAGCTAGTGGTGGTATTTTTATACTCCAACAGATAAGCTGCTGACCTGGGATGTTCGTCGTCAGGTAGCCTCTCTTTTATGTTCCAAGCCTTTAAAAGCTCATCAACATTGATTTCACTGATATCGGGCTCAAGATTCTTTGCACGAGCTGCAAAACAAAGGAAGAAAAAATAGTTATCAAGAGACCAAAAGAAAAAGAAAAAGGAAATGATGACCAAATGTAACAAAAAATATAAAAAGCAGCAACCTATGCGCTCCTCCCCATTGTCAAAAATTACTGGGCCTCTTTATCTCTCGCCCACACGAGCAGGAGGACGTTGCTAATTTCTGGCAATAAAGCCTTGGCCCCCGTAATCCTTGTGCGAGTCTGGAAGATTTACCACCAGGACTCGATCAGTCTTCCTGGTCTTCAAATAAATAAGACTTTCACTTGTTCTTAACCACACATAACAGTAACATATTTCAGCAAGACCCAACCATGTGTCGTATAGGGTGTTAATTCTATGGACCCCGTTTACTATTTTTCATACATTTGGGGCACATTGAGCAGGGACTACCAAAAAATATCTAAAAAAGGTAAGGAAGAGAGGGTTTGGAGGAAAGGTCAAACCCCCCTGGGTTAGCATGAGGGTATGAATCCAGTTCCCCCCCCCCCCCCCCCCCCCCCCTCAACATCGCACACGTTTCTGGGTAAGGGGGCACAATCGATTTCTACCCAATTCGGAATACTGTACTTCTTCCTAAATTCCTCTGTTGATTTATTATCAAGCTTTGACATAAGCACATGAGAACCCTAGCTACAATTGCAGAAAAATGTGAAGAAGAGGAAAACAAAGGAAGTGAGCTAAACTTACAAAAATTGGTGAAGCTCCGAAGGAAAAAGAAGACACTGACGAAGCCGAATGTTGCAAAGCTTAGGAAACAAGGAAGAGTGTGCAATGAACTTGACTGACGAAAAATAACTGTATCTCTAATTTGAAGTCCGGTGATAATGATCATACACGATTTCCCAAGCAATTTTTGGCGGTTCAAATGACTGGTCGGACAACAACACCCTTATTCATTTAAACGAATTACAAGTATGACATGACGTTTGGCTCATGATGAGCGTACCCTCACCAACTTCACCAAATCTACTAAGATGCCATTATAGGCAAGAGACCACTAATGTAATTAAAAATTATCATCCCATAACTCCTAAAAGCCCAAAATTTTTAGGAGCAATTGTAGGAACCCATTATTATGATCAATGAAAGTAGCCAAACAGGCACAAGTTGTCCAAAAGGCTGGTCAGCCCAAGTCTAATGATCTATCTATACACATAGGATCAAAGACTTAGGGATATACTCAAATCAACCTCAAGAATCTTATAAGATATATTCAGGCAATCATGATATATCCAACGTGATTAACTGAGTTCCTTGTACAACTCAATCTCTAGGAATTAAGTCCTATAAATTATAAACCCTGAACCGGAGAAAAGGGATTGAAACTTGAAATTTTGAGAAACACTTACTAAGAACAAGTTACCTCTTTGTAGACGTAGGCAAGTTGCCGAACCACATAAATTGTTGTCATGTGAGTGATTCCATTTACTTTTTGCCATTTGTGATTATTTTCGTGGTTACCTTTATTGTGATATTTTCTACTCTCAAAATAATAATAATAATAATAATAATATGAATTATATTGGTGACATCATTTAGGGTTTCATCTTTTAAGAAATTTGCTTTAATGGTATTTCTTAACTTGTCCTTACGCGTGATTACTTACTATTTTTATTTCTCTATTTACATGGTTTCTTATTGATACTATTTTTCAAAATTTATGGGTCAAAAATCGTGGAAGATGTTATTATGAGATAGAAGATTGTAGTTTGCAGTTTATTAATTTCTTCTATATTTTTTCCCTCTTTGCTCTAATTATTTTTCTCTTTGTTTTACACTACAACCTTATAATATTATAGCAACCCTATGGTATGCTATAACAACACATTGTTAAGTCATTTTTTCTTCTCCAAACATCTCAATCTCCTATACCATATTAGTTACAAAAATGCCATTGTTTCGTGAGAGAAATTCCCGCGCGAAATATTTAACATACCAATTTAACACTTCACCCATAAGAATTAGTTTATTCTACGTTTTAACTTTTAACCTACCCATAAGAGGATCCCTAATGGGCAATTTATAAATTGTTATTGCCAAGGTATTTTTGCTCGGCCAAACACGTGCCCGCCACAGTGGGCAGATGCAAATATAGATTAAATTAGCCCAACAACGTCGTTTCAATGAAGAATATCTCATACGTAGGGGCAGACACACCCTAGGCCAAGGAGGGGCATCTGCCCCGCTAAACTTTCGGTGGGGGGGGGGGGGGGGGGGAATAGAACGAAAAAAAATTTAATGAGAATTTTTCCCTAGTAAATTAGTCACGGTCATTTATAGTGATAAATAAGTTTTCCCACGATTTACACATTTATGTGATAATTACTCATGTTTCTTACCGTTACAAACTGTGTTTCCATAATATTTATATATAGTGGTCACTATTTACATCAATTATAAGGAAAAAAAATACTTTGAAAATTTAATCATGGTTTATAACCTATGCTAAATTTAGTCATGACTTATATATATATATATATATATATATATGTGTGTGTGTGTGTGTGTGTGTGTGTGTGTGTGTGTGTATAAAAAGTAATACTTCCCTCCCTCTCTGGAAAATATATAATGGAATTTCAATCATACAACATTGGTATTTCTCATAATCATGGATTAAATTTTGGAATCGTTTCCAACGAAACATCCCAAAATGATTTTTTTCCCTAGTATTACAAAACGAAATCATCATGTAAATTTGAAATATAACAGTTTCCTACCATAAACCACTCTGTTTTAATATTTTCGTGCGTTAAATCTTTACCCTATGTTTAGACATAGACAATCCTATAACTCATTTTTGTAAAATAAAGAACTTTTTATAGAAAATTTGAACTTTTAACTTTTCAAGCGTTTTAAAAAATTTACAGAAAAAATAACAGCATTTCTATCGCGCTTTTGAAACATTTACGAAACTTCTGTTTTTCGAACTACCAAAAAACCCTCAAAAGTCAAAACGAGACTTTACGGATGGTCAAAATAACAAAAATGGAGATGACTACAAACTGTTCATAATATTGCAAGAAGGCACTTTGAAGTAATTACATTCAAAAGGGAACTTTTAAATGCACACACTTCGCCCCTATTTTAGAAAACATCCCCATCATATTTTAGTTGGTAAATTGCGATTAGATGATAAGATGTGATGGGGTGAGTTGCATGTTTTTTGAAAGAGGGGTGAAATGCATATTAAATGGGTGTCTTTAAGAATTCCATTTCAAAAACAGATAGCACAAAGAGTTGGGGCATTATTAGATAGCAAAGTTGCCAAATTATTGGAAAGAATTTTTTATTTTGATAAAATGAGTAGAAATGCTAAAAAAAACTAGGTGACGATTCCGAAAAATCAAAAAGAAAAAAAAACTAAATGAAAACAAATACCAAAATATGCTAAAAAGGACCATGATTTGAAATACCTTTTTAAGTCATGGCTTTTGCTTCAAAAAGTAACTGAAAACAGGGAAAAAAGAATGCTCATGATTTTCGTAAATATTGACCATGAAAAAAGAAAACAAATATTGATAGTGAAAAAAATACTCCCCGGTCCCAAATTAATAGTCTAGTTTTCCTTTTTGTGTCCATCTCATATTAATAGTCATTTTCTAAAACTAAATGAACTTATAAAAAGGTACCCAACCCCAAAGTGCAATGCATGGTATTCATAACTCTTAAGTGAATAAATTTGGAAATTGAATATTTTCTTAAAATGTCTTAACTTACAAACGAAGACTATTAATTTTGGATGGAGATCAACAAATGCTACTGGAACGCGGATTGCTTCGATGAAGTGTATTGAAGGTAGAATTAGTTGGGATGTTGTTTCGATTCTTGATACGCTTGAAACTATTCTTTGGATTGTTTTGGGCGCCATAAATGTATATAAAAACACACATACGCAAGTTCTTTTATTTATTCAAAATCATCCCTCACTCCCGAATTAAGAATCCACTATTCTTTTTCGGGTTGTCTTGAATTAAGAGTCCCATTTCCTTCTTTGAAAGTATTATAATTAACCGAATTTTATGACAGTACACAGGGGCGGTGCTATGTAGGGACGAGGGGGAGCGGAGGCTCCTCCTGAACTTTCCAAAAAAAATTACTGAGAAAAAAAAATAGGGGTCATTTGTGTAAAAAATACAAGTTATAGGCGTTTTCTATATTTTTTTTATAAAATAAAGGGCCAGAATTTAAATAACTAAAACTTATAAACCTAACTAACCTATTCCCTCTTCAGCCGAATACGTTATTTCTCTCTTCCTCTCACACACCCAAGCTGCTATTTGCTTCCGTCGACGCACGCGGCAACGCCCCTGCCCTCTCCGGACTACTCCTGCTTCTTCCGGCACCGTCCTCCTCTGATCCTCCCCATTTGCTGCCACCCCCTTTAAGGTAAGAGCTTTCTTGAATTTCTGTTTTAATTTAAGATGATGAAATATGTGGTGGGGGTTTGAACTTTAATGAGTAGCGGGTTGATTGAACAGTGAACTGTTATGTTGGTCTGTTTTTTTTTTTTGAGATGATGAAATATGTGGTGCTATGCTGCCTTATTTATTTTATGATCAGGGGGTTTAATGGTGATAAATTTTTGTGGTGTTAAATTTTTGGGGATAAATTTTTGTGATAATTTTTTGTGGATTATATTTAGGTATTAAATTTATGTGGTGCCTAATATTTGTTTAAATTGTATTTTTAGGGTGTCATGGAAAATAATTTCAAGCGAAAAAGAATTAATGAAACAACTTTCGAACCGGAAGACCAAATAAATGTAAAATGTTAATATGTACCAATAAGGTTTAGCCATAATATCTTAATAATATGTATAAAATTCGAATTAATCCAAAAAAAATCGCCTCAGTGGCTCCCGCCCCCGAACCCCCGGCACCACTCGAAAGGGCTCCCCCTGAACACAAATCCTGGATCCACCGACAGTACACAAGTATTGATCTTAGATTTGAGTGTATCATTAATAAACGCGAAAAATGAAATAGCGACTCTTAAATTGGGGTGAATGGAGTATGTTTTTGCATTAGACTCACTCCCAAATGGACAAAATTGCACAATTCCTATAATGCAAGTGTTTGGCCTAGGTGTATATTTTAACCTCAGCCAGCAATGGCTTTGTTGCCCCCCAAAAAATAAACTCCCGGCTATAGGAAAAATCCACACGAATGAGGAAAAAAAATAAAGGAAAATACTGGGGCGGCAAACTAGTGTCGTCTGAGGCCAATATTTCCCAGCGGACAAAACTTCGACCAAAATGACTCAAATTTAGAATTTTTTTTTTTAAAAGGTACAACCTATTTTGACCAATAACAAGTTAGAAGTCATTTTGCCCAATGGATTGGACTTGATTTAGTCACTTAGTATTTAAATACCTAGGCTAGGTTTTTTTAAATATATGCTAATTATGAAGCAGTTTTGAAAGAACAGCATAACCATATGTTTCCTTAGGGTACTTCAGTATCAGGTAACATTGGCCTCGAAGGCCTATCCAACAAAATAAAAATAAAGGAAGAAAACAAAAATCAGTTAATTCTACAGCAGTGATAATGTAAGGATCTTGTAAATATAAACAAAGAGATGTTACTAAATATAATGAGAAACACTAACAATTCCGAGACAAGCGGTTTTGAGTCTGAGGAAAAAGAAAAAGAAAAATGGAGGAGATCAACATTCTGCCTTCAGCAGTGCAATTTACAGCTTTAGACAGTAATAAAATAAGGGTAAATTACACCATCCCCCTTTAACTATAGCGGTTTTGCAAATAGCCACCCTAATCTAAAAAAACTCGATAAAAGCGCCCTAAACTATTCAATTTTGACCTAGCACATTTTCATTGAAAATTAGTTGGTAAAAACATGATTTTTTAAAATTTTATGCATATTTTCTGGGTGTAAAGATTCCATAAATTAGGGGGCTCTTTGTTGAGTTTTTTAGATTAGGGTGGCTATCTGCAAAACCGCTATAGTTCAGGAGGGGTTGGTGTAATTTACTCATAAAATAATGAGGAGGAGGTAGCATGAAATAAAGATAGCTTACCACTTCAAATAATTCCTAGAATTGCATTTACTTTCTCCAATGGTGGAATGTGAATTATTATCGCGGCATTGAGTTGATCTGCATAAGTTATAATGATTTAATCAGATGTCAATGTGGTAATATTAAAAACAAGACGATTCAAACCTACAATACGAAACTAAAAAGTTAATCTGACTTATAAGCAACTCTAAAACCACAAAAATTATTAAAAGAGAATTTAATGCTGATGAACTGTGAGGTAATTTTGATAGAATGATTGTCTTGTATCACTGTAAAAGAAGAGTAATGATCTCTTACCGTTACTTGGTACCGGGTTAGTACCAAATACGCTTTATATGGCTTATACCCTGGTGGGACCCACACCATAGTACACGCCATATAAAGCGTATTTGATACTAACCCGGTCCTAAGTACCGGTGCGTGTAACATTATTCGTAAAAGAATTCATTGCAAGACCCCCACAAACCCACCCAAAATAGAATAAAAAGCATTTTTAAAACCATGTCCTAACTGCCCAACTTTCTTTTTTAGGGAAAAACTCCATGGTTTCTTCATAGTATATATATACGTATATATTGCTACTTTTCTACACCAATGTTACCTCTAACGTAGATTGTATCGGTATGTTGAACGGGAGCAGGACGCGGTATGTTATTACCATCTAAAATCCGGTATGATGAAGGAAGACTAAATTAAATGTCGTTAAAAACGAGTTGAGCTACATCTAAATGACTTGAGCGTAAGTCACAAGTATATGCAGTGACAGATCCGGGATATTTGGTGAGAAGGGGTGAAAGTTTTGGGTGTTGCCCGGGGTTTGGGGGCGGGAGACCCCGAGGCGATTTTTTTGGGATTAATTTGAGTTTTATACAAATTATGAGTTTTATACAAACTCATTATGTTTTTTTACCCTAAAAATAGCAAAAATCTTATTATTTATGCGACTAACTTTCTATTTTTAGACATAATACCTAAAATAATGTTTATATAAACATTAAAATATCTAATCTAAACATTATAAACTGAAAAAATTATAAACATTATTTTATTTAATCTAAACATTATAAACTGAAAAAATTATAAACATTAATTTATCTAATCTAAACATTATAAACTGAAAAAATTATAAACATTAGTTTAACTAATCTAAACATTATATATAAACTAAAAAAATTATACACATTATAATTTATAAAAAAGAAAAAAAAATTTACACTCTAAACATTACTTAAATTTAACTTAACCGAAAACATTACATTACTCTAATAACTAACCATTTTTTTAACTTAAAATTTTTAAAAAAAATAACTTACCCGAAACATGCCGGAGCCAGAGCCCGGGATAGCGACGAGCCTCCAGCGGTGAGATCAGTAGTCAACAGTGACGGATTCATCGTACAAACACCCAAACCCAAGCCAATCCGTGGATTAAGGCTTGACAATTTAAGGAAATGAGGAAAGTTTGAAAAATAATGAAAAGGAAAGAAGTCTTTGTAAAAGTGAAAGGGAACCATCAAAATAAAGAGGCGGACTATTAGGTTTAAAGGAAACTAAGGCTATATTAACCTTTAAATATCTATCTTTTGCCTACTATTTTGACACAAAACACCCCTAAATTTTTTTTCTCGGTAAAAAATTCGGAAAAGTCAGGAGGGGCATCCCCTCCTCGTTCCCATACAGATCCGTCCACGAGTATATGTATCAGAAAGAAAAAAATATATAAATGGAGAAAGAAATAACTAAATAATGAAGAAAGAAAATACGAGGAATTGTGATGTTAGAAAGCGGAAGTGTTGAAAAACACACAATAATCTAAATCTCTTAAAATCATTTTAATTGGAATGAGGAATTACAAGGAGAGAGCCCTTTATTTATTGGCTATAATCAAACCTAATCCTAGATAAACAAGGAAACTAAAATAGGTAACTAAGGCTATAAATTATTTAATACCTAACATATATTCCTAATAATCTACTCAACTCAACAAAACATTTTCCCAATTATTTGGGGTCGGGTAGATGAATCCTATTTTTTCAAGCACAATATCCTCAAATTAAACCACATGATATCATGTCCTTTTTTATTATATCATACCAAGTCAATTTACACCCACCTCTACACCTGGTGTTACCATCGATTCAATAGTAACTAAATCACGTTTCCTTACAAGGGCATTTATTGGTCTACGTTTGACGTGTCCAAATCATTTAAGCTGATTTTCTCTCCATTTATCTTCTATAGGAGCTACTTTAACCATTTTACGAGTTTGTGCATCTTTAATTTTATCCTTTTAAGTTCTACCACAAATCTATTTTACCATCCGTATTTCTGCTACGCTCAATTTCTGCACATTTTGTTTTTTGATTGCCAACAATCCGTCCCATATAATATAGAATTTTTCCTTTAATTTCAAAGTTATAAGTCAATCACACAATACACTGGTGCACTTCTCTACTTGACCCAATCTGCTTTAATCCTATGAGTAACATCGTCACCAATAGCTCCATCTTTTTTATTTATCGAGCTTAAATAACAAATATGATCATTTCTAGGTCTTGACCCTCAAGTTTCACTACATTCCCTTTTGCCCTCCGTGTTATTACTAAAATTACACTCCATATATATTATCTTATTTCTACTTATTTTAAATCCTCTTGTTTCTAAAGTTTCTCTCCACAATTCCAATCTAGCATTAATCTTTCACTTAGTTTTATATCCACTAAAACAATATCATTTGCAAATAACATACACCACGACACCTCATCTTGTATTTTTTCAATCAACTCATCCATAACAAGATCAAAGAGAAAAGGCCTTAGTGTTGAACCCTGGTGCAAACCTATAGTAATTAAGAATCCGCTACTTTCTTCGGTTATTGTTCTTACTTTAATCATTGCCGCCCCATCATATATATCCTTAATCACATTTACATATCTGCGAGTCACTCCTTTTTTATGTAAAACCCATCATATTATATATCTTGGTATTCTATTATACGCCTTTCTCCAAATCTATAAAAACTATATGGATATTTTCTTTTTCTCCTTCTACCTCTCCATTAATCTTCTTAATAAATAAGTAGCTCCTATAGTTGACCTCCTAGGCATAAACCCAAACTAATTCTTGGATGTTGTTGCTCCTTATCTCAATCCATGTCCAATCACCCTCTCTCAAAGTTTAATAGTATGACTTACAACTTAATTGCCATTACAATTTGAACAACATTGTATGTCTCCTTCATTTTTTATAAATCGATACTAAAACACTCTTTCTCCATTCATCGACATCCTATTAATCATATTATAATTTTATTAAATAATTTTGTTAGATAAGATGCGCCTCCTCAAACAATTCTGAACCTCATTAGGGATACCCTTTGCTCCCAAAGCTCCCTCATATTTTTTTCGAGCAATCTCTCAACCTCTGTTGTCCTAATCTTGCGAAAATATATATTTTTTCGAGTCTCCCTAAGTTCCTCCATATCTGATCTGCTCCAATTATCTTTATTCAATAACCTCTCGAAGTAATTTTTTCATATTTCCTTAATCTCTTCATTTACTAAAAATGAAAGATAACAACTAATTCTCTCTTTTCTCAATCCCTTTATATTAACCCCATCTCTCTCTGGATACCTACCACATCATTCTCCCCTTCTTGGAAAAGCTCGGCCTCGAGCTTTAAAGAGGTATGACGTTAGTTTTCGGAGGAACATGTACGCGCGTGAGCAAAACCTATTACTTTGGGCTTCACATTCATCATCCTCCACCTCGGATCATCCGTAATAAGTATCGACCGATGTTTCTTTTTTAGGCAATCAGATACCTTGTTAGCGAACGTGCCGCACTCAACGCACTTGAAATTGGTGGAGGGCGCATCGATTACCTTTATCGTTATAGGAGGAACTGAGGGGTTGGTAACATTGGGTCCTTGGTAAATTACTATGAGTCGGAAATACTCATCCATATGATTGCAACTCCACTGCCTTTTCAAGGGTGTTGATGTCACGCAAATGGAGATCCAATTTGATACACAGCTGAAGCACGTTAATGAATCAGCTAATTTTCAGTTCCTCTGACTCATTCAAATAAGTCATGGTGTCAAATAGATGGAAGTGCTCAATATATTTGGTGATCGAATGGTCAAAGACGAATTTCAGCAGATGTATTGGATTTGCATGAAAAGATCGCACTCGTAGGAATAAATGCAATGTTTTAAAAGGCGTCAGGAGGAGTTGAGGCGTTTTGTCTTTGTGAGGCGAGGCGTAAAGCCTCAATTTTTTCCAAAAAAATCACTAAGAATGATATAAAAATAATAATTAAATAAGAAACAAAGTATGTATCATATCTATCATGAAAATAAAAAGTGTGAAGTCGATCCCATAACACAATATAAATAATAACACCATCATATCATCATCATAATACATATTTTACCGTTAAGACAAAAGAAACTCATAATTAAAACCATAATCCTCAAGGACAAAAGATAGTCATCATCACTATCACAAAACCATAATCCTCAAAGACAAGATAGTCATCATCACTATCACAAAACCATAACCAAAAACAATGGACAATAGATCATCAAATCATAAATCATCACTATAGTAAGTAGTAAATCATTGGTAGCCAATGGCCGAGAAAATGGATAATATGTTTCATCTCCACCCCCATCCCCATCATCATCGCTTAAAGGATCATCCATGGAAAAAAGAAAAAAAAAAAAAAAGAACCCGACTTTCAAAAACTAAGAAAAACACGAAAAATATAGAGAGATCAAGAAGAAGTTTTGAATACTGAAAAGGAAGATGGAAGAGAAATTACCAGTTGATTTAGGCCGGCAGAAGGAAATTTCATCTCCGGTAGAAGAAAGAAATTTGGTCTCCGATTGGGGCTTGCAAAAGAGTGAGGGAGGTTTATGTGGTGAGATAGGTTTAGGTCTTACACTAAATATTTGATCTCATGTTATTTCTTTCACGTGACTTTTTTTTAACATTTGACCTGCTTTGACCATACAATTAGTGAGGCGTAAGCCTCAACCACCTCAAGGCGGAACACACCAAGGAGTAAGCCTCAGCCTTATGAGGCGTAAGCCTTAACCATATACCCAAAAGCGTAAGCCTCAAGGCTTCTTCCTCCTGCCTCGAGGCGAGCCTCACTATCCCTTTTAAAACGTTGAATAAATGCAGCGCTTAGATACTTCTTCAACTTCTCCCACGTGACTATCAAATTCTTGCCATTCCTCGTGCAGTAGTGGCAAACTCATTCCGCTAAACTTTGGCGTGCCCTGTGAGTTAAGTTACGAGGAGTCGTGCGCACCTGATACCCTTTATTCCTTTATACTCAAACTCTCTGAAACAATTCAATCCATCAAGATATTCAGATCCATCTTTCCCTCAATTTGGGGTGTTGACCTGAATGTCTCGCATGCTACGCTCCAAAATTCACATAAGTCATAAAATATCACTCAGATCTTTCCCCGAGGGAGGAATGGGGTCATCTAGGTCATCTTCAAAGGACGGTTCAACAAGGTTTCCAAGCCCCATGACTGGAAGTAGGGGTGGGCAGCCACACGAGACTGCAGCCCGCAGTGGTTGGAGGGGGTTCAGGTATTCTCGACGATTAGGACATGCAAACGCCATATGTGCCAACCTTCCACATCAAAAACATACCCTATTTTCAACCCACACAAAGTTAAGGGGGCATAGTGCTCGGTGTGCAAGGATGGTGGGGCCCAGTAATCTTCTCTAGTGGTGAGTTTCGCATCCCTGTGTAGCCAACTATTGGGCATCATATCCTCGACCTCACCTTTTGTGAAATTACCAAAGATATGGGGGCATCGGGGCATGCTTTGTTGAACCCAATCCTTGGTATTCCGCCCATTCTCTTCCCACGTAATTCTAATCGTCGGGGGCCAATTTCATTGACCGTTGATCAAACGGTGGACAACATATGGGTGGAGAGGCATGCCCTCAAGCATTCCTGTGGGTACCTCGATTAAACATTCCGGCCCAGATAAGTAGCCCGCTTCATTCAAGTCGGGACTATTGGTGAGAGGTGGCGTTGCACTCGGGCGGCCAAGGGGCTTCCCTTCATTGTAGTAGGCTGCGGATTGTCGGCATCGCGGAGCAATGATGAATCCCCCTCTTAGAAAGAAACAAACTTAACTCAATACTTGATAGCATGGCGGAACATTTATGCAAAGCTTCTACCCCGAGCACACGCAATGGAATCATAGACAGTCGAGTGAAATTTAATCCATGGCGTTGGGTTGTCACCAAAAGGTGGAAAGGTTGCCAGGAGGTTGCAACTAGCAAGACATTAGGAGGTCGCGGCATGCGGGTTGCTGTAGCAGTTTGGAGGAGGACTCTGACCAGCGGGCTTGTCATATAAGAACTTGCTGGACAAATTAATTTGTTTTCTGGATGGATCGGTTGGTTTGGATTAGGAATTCCATCATCAGTTCCAACCGTTCAAATCTTTACTCAGATACAAACATCATTCCACCCTAATCGTTGATAAACAAGGAAAATAAAATAAAGAAAAATTAAGCAAAATCTAGCAATTATCTAATTCCTAAAATATACCCCGGATAATTATTTACTAAAAATATTAGATATCAACTAATTCTCTGTCCCCGATATCTTAATTTCAGCCTACTCTAGCCGCCCCCCCCCCCCCCCCCTCTCTCTCTCTCTCTCTCTCTCTCTCTCTCTCTCGATACCCGACATATCAAATTGTTAGTTGAAAAAATGATCGGAAATTAAACTAGTAAAACTCGAGAAAAGAGGAAGCAAAAAGCAACAGCTAGTGACAAAAAGAAAAGTAAAAAGGAAAAAAGAAAATCTTAGAATGCATGGAAAATAAGAAAGGTCTTCACATGACACGAGTATCACAATCTCTGATATACATGTAAAAAGCAGGATCCTGTCTAAACGGAAATATTTTGACTATTTAGTGGGACTCAAAAAGGAAAATATTTTCACTAAACATTATGCTGCTACTTAGATAATTATTTTCAGCTCTTTTTCCTAAAGGTGACACCCCACAAAAAGGAAAAGGATGCTGCTTATGGGCTAAGCAGCACGGGTACTTTAAAATTTCAGAAATGGAGTGTCGGATATTGATACAATTCAGACACCTCACTGATACGACCCGGCTCGTTTCGGATTCTCCAGGCAAGTATCGGTGGACTTGCTCAACAATTTTGACTTCCGGACATGACTAAGATATAACTCTAGGCTGGGACTATTTTGCACATTTTTTTTAACCAAAAAAAAAATGAGTAGAGGGATTTTAGGGGTATTAAGAAATACTAAAAAACCTGGTTTTACATATACAAATTAGAGCTAATGAAAGATATGTGCAAGGCCATTTGCTATTGTCGTGTCTCTTTGTACTAATATAAGTAAATATGTCACCATACTTTACATTTATCTTTATGTAGATTGCCTATGATAGTCTTTTAGTTAATTTTTTATAAAATACATACATATATGTTATTTATCCATGTATCCTTTCCATATCCCAACCGTACTTTTTTTAGAGTTTAAATATCTAGTAACCTGTATCCATATCCATGTAACATAGCTTAAGGGAGATGCAAAGAATTTATCAGTTGCAAACTTTTCATATGGAAAAACAAATGCAACCATATTTTAGCAAATCATTATAAAACCAATTAGAGTCTGATTATCAGTTAATTATTAAAATTTTCTTAGGAAGGTGGGTGGTGGTGGTGTGTGTGTGTGTGTTGGGGGGGGGGGGGGGGGGGTAACAGTCAAAATACTTACCATCTCTTTACATCTTCAACTCTTTCTTCATGATCAACACCCCCATTTGTATGTGATGAACTAGAGACCGAGCCACTTTCCTGGGCGTGTGGATGAATAAAGTTGGAGAATCCAGTCCCAATTGACTTCCACAGTCGTTTAGAGAGAGAAGACTGCAAATTCTCAGCACTCCCATCAGATAATTCAACAAGCATAGCCGAAGCAGGGTTCAATTCAGAAAATCGCACAGCTCCTAAAATTCGTTCAGGAAGCTCCGATTCAGTTTGTCCCTCAATGAGAAAAGCTAAATCAACAGTAAGCTTCGTAATATAACCAAATGCTAAATGAACGATCGCACTTGCAACCATAGAAGACCCGATATCTATATCAACTTCCATGAAATTATCCCCTAAAAAATACTTGCAAGTAAGCGCTCTGCCAATAATGCATATAGCTTGTTCCCCAACCGCTTTTCTCACAATCCAAGGTCCTTTAACAATGTTAGCTATCAATTTAAGCCTCGAATTTCGATAAACATCATCACCCTTCAAGAACTGATCCATTAAAGAGCCTTCTAAAATGGGGCCCGTTGCTATAAAATATGCAACAGCACTATAATTGTCTTTATGTGGGAGTTGTAGGTGGAAAGCCCAAACAAACGGCTTATCACCTTCTGGAAATTCATCTTCAAGTGCTCTCCTAATACGGTTATTTGGATTGTTTAAAATCTCTGAAAGTTTTGTAGAGCCTTTAATCCAGTCAAAACCAAGAGGCTTTAGAAGATATTCCCCGCCAGGAATTTTAATCTTAGTTGAAAAGTATTCTGGCCCTCGAACCTTAAAAGAGTCTCCTAGTGGAGTAGACCAACCATTTGGACAGTTATCTGGATCAAGAAATGGAACAGAACCTTTTGATTTCACTTCACGTATCCAATCAGGCTCATTTTCTCTGTCAGGATTGGCCATACGCAAACAGAACACCTGTTTGGCAATAATCTAATAGATATAGTGAGGAAATGATAATGGGAAAAATATGGGGAGAAATTTAACTGCGCCATTTAATATTAGTGTGCGTTTGATAGGAAAGAAAATTTAAATAATTCCACATATTCTAACTTTTGAAGTGTTTGATTTGCAGTGGAAAAATTTTACACGTTGTCTTAGAGTACAACCCCCAAATGCATGTTTTGGCATTAACATTTTTTTCCACCCACTCCTATGAAATAGATGGAAAAGGAAGCTAAAATTCCTTAACAATTTTTTTCTAATGCACATTTTTGCAATCAAACACACCTGTTGGCAAATATGGAATCTTTCATATTTTCTTCCATGGCAAACACACCTTAGATATTTGACCTCTTCAACTACATTAACGGACTTGACAAATAAGTCCCGTTTACAAAAGACATTTCCTCATTGATCCTATAAAAACATATTTTCCTCTACAGGTCATAATCACACACAGTAAAATATTCAATACCTATTTTCTAATAGGACCTATTGGAGCCTCACTGTTATTTCATGGGACCTATTGAAGCAAAAAAAAATGTAGGGCTTACTTGACTACATACTTTCCAATCACACAGTAAAATATTCAATACCTATTTTCTAATAGGAACCAATTGATAAAAATCCCCTACATAAACTACCTACATATAATAAGCAATCTGCTGCTTGCATAATAAATGAAAAACTTATAGCTCGGCAATGTCACTAATAGTTATTTATGAAAATGCTTAAGGTAAACCTACAAGTGTCACAAATACTTAACAGAAAGTATGAAGTCCTCAAAAGTGCAGAAGCGTATACTTTCCAAAGTAAACCTTGAGTTGATTCATATTCCAAAACTAATTAACTACCTGGGAGGATCAATTTTTTAGGGGAAAGCCTTTTGAAGAAAAAAGAAAGCACACAAAACGTTACATCTTTTTCCATTTGAGCAATTAAACTAGTTTTTATTCAGAAAAACCCTTGAATCTTTTCATTTTGGTCCAAAACTGCCTCTAAAAGTCAATATTAAGGGTCACTAGAAGTCCTATTAGGAGTAAAATGAAATGCCAAAAGAGGTGCAGCGGTATTTCTGAACAGTATAAGTTCAATGACTAGATTGAAAAACCTTATGAAGTTCAATGTGTTTTTTTGTAATTATACCTTTAGGGAATGCAAATTATTGTTTTGACTCCATGAAAATGAAGAAGTTGGTATGTTGCATGCCCTGAAAATTAGTGAAACACTTACAAGTGATGATGCATCTTTCATTAAAACAGTTGTTCCTTTTACCGCATAGACAAAAATGACATTAGCATATAAAGGTAGCAATTTTGGGAACGAAACGATAACACGACACCAAACGAAATGAAATTGACACGGTCTTTCGTGTTCAGGTCGTGTTCGGATCTAGGTTTTTGGACCCGCCATCGGGGTCGTGTCGTGTTCGCGTCCAATTTCTGCCACGAAATTGACCCAATAAGGACCCGATAGTGACACAATAGTGACATAATAGTGACCCAATTAAGGACATGATATAGACCCTATGTAGACCCACTATCGACCCCATTTAGACCCATTATCAACTCACTTTTTAGACCCACTATTTTTTTAATTCCTCACTAATCGGTCCAATCGGGTCGTGCTGGGTCGGGTCTAATTGTGTCCAATCGAACCTTATGTACTTATCGTGTTATCGTGTCGTATTTTTAACATGTCGTGTTCGGGTTAAAGAAATAAACACACAATCGTGTCGTGTTCGGGTGAACTGAATTCTTATCGTGTCGGGTCGGGTCGTGTTGCCCATTTTGCCGCACCTATTAGCATACCATTAAAATTTGCAAACACTGCATTTACATATAAATTCAACTCAACAATACCTTTTCTCAATTATTTGGGGTCGGCTTATTTACATATAACTTACGTTAGAAATAACAAAACAAAAAATAACTCGTGTAAAAAGTTGAACTAGTTATAACCTATGGGCTATAAGAACAAAAAGGTTTTGTTGAGAGAGAAATTAGGGGAAAAATCTACACTGCTAAAGCCTTGTTTAGAAACTATATTTTTTTCTTTTTTCCAAATTACATCTGGAAAAAAAAAAAAAAAAAAACAGGATTGTTTAGTGAAGGTGGAGCATTAATAAATTGGGTCATTTTGACTTGAACCCCTAGGATAATGTCGCAATTAGACATAACCCCTCAATGTAACCCCTCAAATTCTAATACCGTCAACATTCTGATAAATAATACACGTCTAATCTGTATTAAGATTTAACCCCCCCTCATTATTTACGGACCGAAATACCCTCATCACCTTCCCCATTCTATATGTAATTAGACATAAACCAAGAATGCGGGGGTCAAAATTCAAAAAAGGAAACTGATGAACCATTAAAATGTGAGTTAATTAAAGAAGGGAAACTTCAGAAACTAAAATTGGTTTCAGTTGAAATTTAGGGCCCAAATGTTCCACAAAATTTGAAGTTGTTCTATTGTTGTTAGATGCCCCATTTGGGACAGATTTCTCTCATTTAATTATGAGCTCCAGATTAAAATGGCTTTGCAGCAAGTTAATTTATGACTCATAGAAACTAATCTAATCCCAAATGGGGTTTACTAACTTTTATATAGAGAATTTTAGTAGCATCTACCAGATTTAGAATGTCTACCAATGTAGATAATTATACACTTAAATTTCTGTTATTTCCACAGGGATTCTTAATTTTGGACAGAAGGACATAAAGCAACTATTACAGAAACAAGAGATGAAACACAGAACTTTATATGGTAAAAAATATGCAAGAATATCTTCCAATGTATATAATTATCAATAATTCTAGCTGACTCAGAAATGCGACACAGATGGGCAACACACTGACATATCGCACCCATATTGGCTTGTGTCTGGGCTCCACTACTATTGGACTTGGACACGAGCCAGTACGGGTATGGCACGTCAGTATGTCGCACCAAATGTGTCGCGTTTGTGAGTCAGCATAGAAGGACTCTATAATTATACACTGAAATTTCTATTATTTCCACAGGAACTCTTAATTTTGGCCAAAGGGAGACTGCTCAACACCAAATATATGAATTTCTGTTGCATATAATAAGCACATAATTAGTACATAGAAATGGTGTAATATAAAGCCTGAGCACATTACCCAATAATTTTATCAAGGGAAACAAAAGTAATGTGCTCAAGAGGCCTTCTGTTTTTAGCCTAATGTTGAATTCTTAATGTCATACTCTAAATGCTGAATGTGAAAAAGTATGTTTGAACTTTGGTTCTGAATGATGAATACAAGTTATTGACCAATTCACCACTATTAATGATTTAAAAAAATATGTTACACCTCCTCCATGCCAAATTAATAGTCCTACTTTCCTTTTTAGTCGTCCTAAATTAATAGTCCGCTTTCCTTTTTTGGACAAAATCAACGAACCAAATTCCATTATTAATTTGGGAAGGAGGTAGTATTAGTTTCTATTAGCAAAAAAATTAAAGGTAAGAATCGAATATAATGTTTAATGAGACTCCATTCAGTTAAAAACAAACATCCAGTATTTTTCTTTCTTTCTTAACATGATATTTTAAAAATTTCCACTATAACAAATCACGAGCCTCTACATAAAAACAATTCTACACTCACTCTGAAACGGGACTCAAAATCAGTGACTCACTGACATGGAAATTGGTTGGTGTTACAAATGACAATCAGTGGAGCAAATACAATAATCAATGCATTGTTGACATGTCAAGCTCATCATTAATTTTGAATCACATTTGTGTGTCAGTGAAGGATACTCATAAAGACATTTCAACGTTCGTAATCATATCTAATGTTACAAGAAATTAGAGTAATTCTATGCTGACTCATTTTTTGCGACAGCACTTGTTGGTGTTTTAAATGAAAAACACTACCCCAAACACCAACCAATGCAATCTTGACATGTTAGCCGGACACAAAAAAAGAGTCAAAATCGTTAGTCGACATAGAATTAGTGACTGCATTGATTGGTATTTTAAATGACAACTAACCTGAAAAATCATAATTCGGCCTAGAATTACTGAAGAAGTATATTAACCTGAAAAAGATTAGGTTTAGACTTAAGGTGAGTTTGTTTTTTCATCTGAGGTCGGAATCTGAAATCTAAATTGAAAAATATGTTTGCTTTTATGTCTTAATGGACCCCTGATTGAATGTATTAGACAGATTCAGACTTTTTAGGTAATTCTACCTCTTAATAATTCAGAGACAAATATAGCTCTTAGCCTCTTAATCATTTAAAAAACAAATATTATTTGGTACCTCTTAAATTGAAATGGTTTAGGACTTAAGATGTAAAAACAAACATCTTACAGACTTTGTGGGGTTTTGTGACTCCATTGGTTGCTATATCCAGGGGCGGATCGCCGCCCCAGTTTAATTTTTAAAAAAATAAAAAAAAATAGGGATCTTTTGGTAAAAATTCAAACTTGGAGGTTACTTCTAATTATTTTCAAAGATGTGAGTGAAAATGTGTAATAAATTAAAAATAAAAACAACAGAAATGTAAATGTTTATACCGCTCGTTCGTTCAGCTCTCTCACATAACCTATTTTTATATTGAAACACAAAGAAACACAAAGTAGCCGCTGATCAGTTGCTACTTACGCCGTTTCGTCCCTCTCCTCCACTGCTCAGGCTCAGGTCAGCAGTGTTGCCGCTGCTCATCTACTCACCACCCTTGCTGCTGGAGCTGCTGCCGGAACACCAGAGAAAGAGCAGCAGAGCTCTTGCTCCAGGGGCGGATCCCTCCCCTCATCTCACTACACGGCTTGAAAGATAAAAAAGGGTATGGAGTTTATATGTGCATATTTTTATGTGTTTGTTTATATCTGCATATTTAACCTATTTTTATGTGTTTGTTTGAAATCCCTAAAATCAAATTTATTAGCCTGAAATTTATTAGTATGGACTTTAATAAAGTAGAATACATATACAAAATAAATATAGTCAAATTAAAATTAAAAAAAAAATAGGAAAGTAAGTAAGTAGAAGAAAAAAATTGTATTATACTTGTTTGTTGGTAACATTCATATTTTTCTGTTAATTTAGGTTAGAATAAATGTTAAATGTATTTTTAGGTTAGAATATATGTTAAATGTATTTTTAGGCATAATATTAAAAATTGACTTATTGTTATTAATATTTTAATTGACTTATTGTTAATTTTGGTATATACTTACTGGGGGTAAAAAATTGTTGGAAAAAAATACCTCTAAAAATTTGTATAAAATTCAAATTAAACTTGAATTAGCCCTAAAAAAATTTGCTTCGGGGCGGCACCACTCGAAATGTTGGCCCGACTTGGACAAAAATCCTAGATCCGCCACTGGCTATATCCCAAACACCAATGCAATTTCAACACTTCAAAAAAATGTTAAAATCATGAATCTGCTTAGAATTACTAAAGAAATTAAACGGACTTCTTCGCGTGGACTTGTACCAAAATCACCATTTCTCTTCTTTGCTTCCAGTTTTCTTTAAATAAAAAAATAGCACATTTTGGTCTTACAAAGTCCTTAACAAGTCCGCATAGGATCATTTTCACCTAAAAGAAACAGAATTTAAACTCGCAGAACTTTATATGGCGACACATAGAATCAAAACAATGAAAATTGAAACATAAACACAATCAATCAAACAATCTAACGTACAATCACAATTTCACCACAAAATTAAAAAGATAAGAACATTTACCTTAGTCTGTTTGCAAAACCTAATTCAGTGGAATTAGGTTAGAAAATCAGCTGCTCTGTGATGAATCTTTTGATAATTTGATTGATTGATTGTATAATTTGTGTTATTTATCTTTGTTTGGTAATAATTTGATTGATTGGATCGGGAAACCTAAAGCCAAGTTGGGCATAAATAGTTCTTTGTTCTTTTTCTCTTTTTCTTTTTGAGTCGCTCTTTCCAGATAGATGTATGTTTTTTTGTTGTTTAATGGAGTATATTCATTTTCTTAAATCATTTCCAAATTTATATGAGATGTCAAAATCACATTTAGAGTAATGATTTTAATTAAAAGATACGAATTTTGATTTGATGTGTTTAAAATGGCAAAATCTTAGGGTATCTATTACTACTATAAAATGAAAAAAACAAGGCATTTATATCTTCTTCTCAGTTAGGCCATACACGTAGGACTAAGTTTTCTTTGTCATTTAGAGTGCCACGCGATAACCCATTGAAACTTTAAAAGTTCACGTAGCTGGTTGGCAGAGTTCCACCCCTTAACTGCTTTTATCTTTTTGGATTTTCTCTAGGGTTCAATAATTCAAATGGGTACAACTCATAAAATTAGATTTGCAGAGAAAAAACACACACAAACAACACACATATCTTCTGGAGTTCATATCTTCTATATACAGGAAACTATATACATGTGCGATCACGAGATCGGGATTTTCGATGTTATAGTTGGTTGTTAGATAATTAATTTCGATGTCATGGTCGGGTAAGGGATTCATATAGACATTTTTATTATGTTTTGAGGATGTTGTTATCTTGCCTTCTTACGGCAACCCGAAACCACCTCTCTCCCTCTTACCGACTCCGGTGTCCCTCTTCATTTTCCATTCTCTCTCTCACGATTACCAGCTATATTTTTCCTCTAATTTCATTTTTCCCTAAACCTACTCTCCTTAATCTGGCTCCTCCTCCCCCTTTCCACCGCCTCTCCTTTAAAACTTGCTCATCGGGTTGCTTTATCACTTTGAATATATCTCAACCTGTAGGGTTTATTTTTGCTTAAATAGTTTTGCGTTTTGTTTTTGCAGGTATTGATTTTGTTATTATAATTATATGTTTATGCTTTTCTAAATCAGCTATACTCTCATCTCTATCTATGTTTCTGAACAAACGATGGTATATTTATCTTGAAGATATACATTTGGGGGGTTCAGGTTTCAGGTACACGCTATTCGATTTACGAGGTAATCTATCTCTATTACACACACATGTGCGAGATCTTCTTCTTCCTCGGTGCGATCTTCTTCTTCCCCAGTCTATTTTTTTCATTTTCATTTTTTTTAATTTGTATATTTTTGGTTTCGTCATTTTTTTATGGAATGCTTATTTGTGTGATTAATTTGGTGTGTGGTGTTCATGACGTGTTTGAGAAAATACTCAACTGAACATACAACAATGATGAGGGGCTCATGTGGTCGGTGAAGATATTTTTTTAGTGTATGTAGCAGTAGGTTCTAAAGGCTGTTTAAATTTGGAAAGTCTAATTTGGATTCTTTTTTTTTTGCCAAGTTTTGAGACTTTTTTTGGCTGCTTTTTATCCCCCTCAATAGAAGATATTTTTATCTATGTTTTTCAGAATATCCATCACCTAACTCCAAGGCATTTCTAAATTTTAGGCATTTCTAAAATTTATCATCACTTAACACTTTTTTAGCTCTGTTTTTTAGAAGATTCTTATTATTTGGGATTTTATAGGTACCTGCTTAATTTTTATCTCTCCATTTCACCGAGTCATTAGACGAGACCGCTCGCCTATGGAACCTTCTGGAAATGTTAAAAAAGGGAAAAAAATCTTTAAACAGGTGGCGGCCCAAAACAAGGTGGGCGTGGGACTGTTGTGACAGATTGAAAGTGATCGATTTTGGTAGTCACTTTCTCCTTTGTTGACTGACTTTTTATTTGTTGATCTGTTTACAGATTTATTTTTCCAAGAGTTTATTATCGGTGTTGTCTCTATGGTGGTTCACCCTTCTGGAAAGATCGCCGCTTGAGCTTCTATTGATTGGGGTTCGTTGGTGTTTGGGTTTTCATTTAAAAACTTACGTTCTTAGATTTTGCATCTGATTTGGGTTTGTACATTAAGAAGGTTTTGTTTAGTTTAAATTTTGATTTGGGTTTGTATTATTTATATTTTGATTTGGGTTTGTAATTCAATGTTGTGTTTTTCTTTTTTACAGATAATTTGTAGGTCTCTATAAAGTGGGCAAAAGGTTTGTGGTTCCATATATCGTCTGATAACTATTATAAATTTTGTGTTGACTCTATTATGAATTTTATTTATGAATTAATAGGTTGGAAAGCTCATGGTTCTAACTCTTAGTTACGGTTCTAACTCTTGGTTTTTAGTTCTTACGATTGGAAAGCTCATGTCTCCTCGCCTTACGGTTCTAACTATTTGTTTTTAAGTCTTTTTTTTTATTTCTAATTCTTGGTTTTTAATTCTTTTTTTTTTTACATTTGTATTGGTGTATACTGTTTACGCAGTGGGTGACCCAAGACGTGGTTCACTTGGAGGCATTGGACCCTTAGCAATCGGGTTTATTATCGGGGAAAATGTTTTGGCAATGGGGCGGGTCAATGAACCCGACACTCTCATTTGGGTGTGCCGTTGTAGGGAGTTTCAAAAACCAAGCGGTATACTGGGGTTGGATCCCTGATTGGTGTAGGAGTTGCGGGTATTCTCTATCATAATGTTGTGTTTCCTAAGGGGCTTAATTCATTGACGGACGTTGGTGATCGAACTGTCATTGGCGTTTAATTATTTCATTTTTTTCCTCATTTTCTCCTACTTAGTTAACGGTATCATTTCAGCGGCAATCTACACTTATCAATGTATTTAGTATTGTCATTTTGTCATATTATAATGGTTTGTTAAATATTATTGACGTGTTGATGGAATCTGTCTGTATTGTTACTTTTGAAAAAAACAAGAGAAAAACAATGATGGAAAGAAGAAAATTCGACCAATCTGAACGGCGGAACATGAACCATTTCTGCTGATACAGTGGACAAAATGGTTTTTTTAGAGGTAGCAAAATGAGAGGTATGTTCGAATTACCAATTTGTTTCTCTACGCGTTGGCCACATTTTATTTTCGAACATTGCATATGGTGGTGTTGAGTTTTTTTGGAACAAATACAAATGCGTTTCTCTTTTTGGAACAAATACAAATGCATTTTTTGGAACAAATACATATCTTAATTGGGTAACACGCAAATCGGCCCAAATCGGCCACTGGAAAGCATTAGACATGAATTTTTGCTACACATGAGATCCAGATCATCTTTCTTTTGTTGCTACACAAATCTTTGTTGTTGTTAAAGTATTAGGTGCGATTTCCCTTATGTTGGTGTTAGGGAAATTATTCTCAATTCTATTGGTGTTTGGGCATGTTAAATGTTATATAATGTTTGGACAACATTTAAATAATATCTTGGGGTGTTTTTGAATTATTAGAATTTAAATTGTTTGTTGGGAAAAAAATGATGGTAGATTTTTATGAGGTCATTATCACACATTTTATATAATTTTTGGTTCACATATTATATTTATTAATAATACGTTTTCCATGTTGTTTTACTATTAGTGTTAAAGTTGAATCGAATAGGTAAAAATTTCTGAAATGTTAGGTTTAGACTCTCAACTCAAAAAGGTATGCTAAAAAATAACAATCGTAATTGTGACTATATATTCATGATCAGTGAGGAAAGGTGTTTTGAAAATTGATAACTTGCATAGTATATTTTGACCATGACACTTTTCAAAATTTTCTTCATGCTTTCAGGCACGGATAAAACATAAAAAATTTTAAAAATAAAATGAAGTCGACAAAAATAAACATGACTTGACATAATGTGACACAAAATGAAATAGTATTATTTATCAATCACGAACACGACGTAATGTGACGACATAACGTTTTTTTATAAACTAAAAACGAACCCGGTCAAAATATACACGACACGACATGAAATATTATTGGTTGAGTGGTTCTGTTTTCCAATTTGGGGGATCAGTTTTAGAAATACTTTAAATGCAAATTTAGTATCAGATTTGTCTATCCCGCGCATAGCACGGGTTTACACCTAGTGTAATAGTATTATTCCATGTGCATCAAAATCGAAAAAATCGATAATTCAAATTAAATCGGACGTATTGGGTTGGTTCGATTTTTCCATATTAATTCGGCTTCGATTCTAAAAAATGAAAAATCGATCTTATCGATTCGGGTCTCAAATTCAACACAAACCCAAATCTAACAAACCATAAACTCATCCGATCCGGAACCGAGCAAGGAACCTGGATCAAACTGGAATCGAATCGTTCCTTACATATTTTTACGCTTTATATATATGAAAAATGTTACGTTTTTTCTTTACCTTAAAGGTTTTATATTTATTTTGAATTTGGGGACTTGGATTAATTTTATAATGTTTGCTTCTCATGTCTTTTTTATATTATACTTGAGAAATTTTTTTAAAAAATATATTTTTGGACAGAGAACTAATTTGAACCAACCCAAGAACCGTTGGTTCAGGTTGTATCCGTTCTGCACATAATCGGTTCGGTTCCGGTTCCAAAAATATGAAAACGGTCAACCCTGGTTCCGCTTTTGGGTTCATAGTGAAATCGAACCACCCCGAACTATGTGTACCCCTATATGACATGGTGTGTCTAATGATATCCTTACGCAACGATTGAATAGCCATGCGAGATAATCACGTGACACTCGCGCTAAGTCTAGGGGCATAAATGATCTGAGTCAGGTCGAATAAATAGGATGATCAAGCTTGGTTTGAAAATCTTAATGAGCTTAAATATATGTTCAAGTTTAGCTTGTTTACTACACGAGCCGAGCTCAAATGAGCTTTTATCCGAATGAACACGAGTCAAGCTCGAGTAGCTTGATTTTTTTACACTATTTTTGTATGATTATTTGTAATCGAATCGAGCTTAATAAGGTAACGAGCTTAAAATTTTGTTCAATCTTAGTTTGTTTACTTTACGAGGCGAGCTTTAACGAGCTTTTATCCTAACGAACACGATACGAGCTCGAGTAGTTGGTTTGTTTTATAACGCCAACATGGGTTTGGAATTAAGAATTTATTTTGATGAATTGTTAAAATATAAATTTGTAGTATTTAAGTTAGTTGTTTTGTTTTAAAAATTAGTATTAGTAAAATTTTTATCAAAACTGATAATTATAAACAATATTCATTATAAAATTAAATAGATTTGTAATAGACAAAACAAATATTCTATGACTAGTGTTTAAAAGATTTGTAATAGTACAAAGTTGATTGTACAATAAGATCAAGATGCTTTATAGGCATTTGACCTTAGAGTAGTGTATCAAACTGCAAGATATGAGCGACCCATAATCATTGACAAAGAGGAAGGTTTAGGTTTGAACTAAGCCTTCTCATTTTTCTAACATAGACTGGCTACTCGCAAAGGGCATCAATGTCAAGTTTGCCTTGTTTCCCGTGAACTTGCCCATTGTGTATCTTCGCTACCCACAAACTTATGAATCAAACATGGCCAAATTTATGTCTCATATTGGCAACCTCCTCGTCTCATGTCGCTAAAATGAAAGAAGTTTCCCTATAACGAAATCTTTAGTCGTTGCTGGCGAACTGCTATTGTTGCTTTCTCAAATTCCTTATGAGATTCGCGACTTTTTCTATAAGGCTCCCTTTAGCAAAAGATTCGCACTCTTTACAATGAACTACTCACAAAGTGCCATCAACCCCCCATCCCCGTAATATAGGACTTGAGATCTTTAATGGTTGCGTGAAATACAACTTATGCCACAGTCACTTCTCAAGGATTTGATCATTAGTCATTCATTTTGATATTGACATAAGATAAGAACCACATTGGTATCCCCCCTTGTTTATACATCTTAAGTGTTGGTTATTATAACCTTTAAAATTGTTATTACTTTTGAAGCAAAAAAATATAATCAAATTTTTTTTTTTTGGGGGGGGGGGGGGGGGGGG
Source organism: Sambucus nigra (assembly GCA_949130495.1). Taxonomy (NCBI): domain Eukaryota; kingdom Viridiplantae; phylum Streptophyta; class Magnoliopsida; order Dipsacales; family Adoxaceae; genus Sambucus; species Sambucus nigra. The sequence goes on along the minus strand of OX422215.1, from coordinate 667,245,675 downwards.
GGGGCGAAACCCTTTTCTTTTGCGTATCAAACTCTTTATTTCTTTTTTTAGAAAAATTTTAAAGTCTTGGTAGTTTCTTTAACTTAAGACTTAAATAATTTTTTTTTAAACTTTATTCCTTAAGTGGGTTTTCTTTCCTTTGACTTTAAATCACACTTTGTGCGACTTTGAGTGTCATGTACTTCTTGACCTTTAAAATAAACTTGAACATTAAGTGTATATTTTTATTAGATATTCTTGGCTCCTTTTGCTTGGGACATATTTCTCTTTTATTAGAAAAAAAGATTTTTTGGAGATGAATAGAAGACATCAATTGTGAACCAAAATGTGTCGTTGTTGTGGAGGGCTTCTAGCTATTGGCAACTACCCTTTAATGGAAGATAATGTGTGGAACATTGAGTTGTGAAAGTTGTGAGAAAGTGGTGTAAGATGCAATTTCCCTTTGTAAGTATCTACCTTAGTACATTTGTTGTTAATTGCAATCCAAGGTTTTTCTCGTTAGTGGGGTTTTCCCTCATATATTTGGTGTTATGTGATTGGTTTACGTTTTTGGATATTAAGAATCATTATTGATAAGCACCTAATAGGGTTATATCTATATCTCAAACGGTATTACTTTAATTGTTAATATGTATTAAAACTGGCCTAATATCATTATTTGTTTAAGTTTTATTGATTCCACTTCTAGTTTTATTTTATCCAGTTGGGCATGTGTCGCCCTTTTTCCATTATTCAGTTTATTTTATCAAAGATTGTGATTGTTTATTTTAAGTAGTTATACTTTGGGATTGTTACTGTCAGGATATTTCCCTTCGAAGTTTTAAAGTTGGAATTATTTAGTTGATTGTTTATATTACTTGGATTATTTTTTTCTAGTTGTTGTGGGATTTTTAAACTATGGATTATGAAAGGTTTTAAATATTGGTTTTAAATAAATTTTGGAAGTTGATGTCTTAAAATGGTTTTGTCACTTAGTTTAATTATTTAGGGTGTTTAATTGGAAAAGTTATTTTTGCGACGGTGATGCTAAGAATGAACCAACCGTTCACCTTGGTTATAATTTAATAAATGACTAATCACCCGGTATTTAATTAGGTGGGGTGTCACAACTAGCTGCTTTGTACCTCATATTCCTAGACTCCTTTTGATCTGATGCCAGTGTTCCTCTTTCGATGTACTCTTTGATTAGGTTTATCTATGAGGCACCTAACTCCATAAATATAACGCGTACTTCCATCCGATCAATGATTCTGTGGCTAAGAATCTCCACTGGGATTGTTCGTCTGAGTTTTGTTGGATTGCTAAAGCAAGCCGAGCAAGAGCATCTGCTCAAGCATTCTCAAGTCTGGAGATCCTTACTATCTTGACTGAATGGGTCAATGAAATAACTTCCATTTCCTTTTGTTGATATCTCATCATTGTTTCCCCTTTGATGCCACAAATTTACTGCATTTGATTAACAATCAGTTAAGAATCACTCTATACCAATACCCAGTCGGCACCCAGTGATAAAGCCAGTTCCATGACTATGATAAATGCTTCATATTCGGCCTCATTGTTAAAAGCCTTAAGTTAGAATCTCAGAGCATATTTCACATCCAGATTATATGATGTGTTAATGATGAGGCCTGCTCCACTTCTTGTAGAACATAAGGATCCATCTACAAATAACTGCCAAATTGTAATGTCATTAGAGAACTCTTCTTCTACTAATACTCCATACTTGAACACCTTTTTTCTTTGTTGCAATCTTTGTTGAGCAGTCAACGAATCATTTTGATTGGCCACAATCTCTATTATCTTTTGAGTTAAGCTCTCTTTTGTAGAAGTCCGCTCCGTAGGTGAACATAGATTATGTTGCTCCTCAACATATGTGAATTCAGCAATAAAGTCTGCAACTGCTTGGCCTTTTATTGCAACTCTGGGTTCATAAACATTTTCATACTCTCCCAATTCAACTGTCCAAGACAGTAGCCTTCCAGACTTTTCTGGTTTATATAATGCTTGTCGCAGAGGCAAATCCATGTAGAAAATTATGGCGTGGGCTTGAAAGTATGGCCTCATCCTCCTTAAGGCTTCAATAAGAGCTAGGGATAACTTTTCCAAGCATAGATACCTGATTTCTTCTCCTCAAAATGCCTTTCTAGTATAATACACTGGCTTTTGAACTCCACCATCCAGTCGAATCAAAGCCGAACTAATAGTTGGCTCTGAAATAACTAAGTATAAATATAGTTTTTCTCTCAGAATTGATCGGGAAAGGAGTGGGGAGAACCCATGTAATTTTTCAACTCTAGGAAAGCCTTATCACATTCTTTATTCCACTCAAACTTCTTTCTAAGCACCTTAAAAATGAAAGATTTTTATCAGTTGCTCGGGAGACGAAACGGTTCAATGCATCCTTTCTTATACTCCCAAGATGCATTTGGTTCGGTTGAGCTTCATCTAGTGCTTTTACAATTGATAAAAGGTTTGAGCTAAGTCTGCAATGTGGTCACCAACATGTTTGCTGTTGGTGAGCATGTCATCTACATATACCTCTATATTTTTAACGATCTGATATTCAAAAACCTTATTCACTAATCTCTGATAGGTAGCACCAGCATTCTTCAACCTAAAGGGCATGGCATTGTAATACTAAGTTCTTTGGATGATAATGAAGGAAGTGCTTTCCTTATCTTCTGGCTTCATTTTAATCTGGTTATAACCCGAATAAGTATCCATAAAGCCGAGTACTTCATGACCTATTATAGCATCGACCAATTGATCAATCCTTGGTAAAGTAAAATGATCTTTTGGACATGCCTTATTGAGATAAGTAAAGTCCACACACATGCGCCACTTGTCATTTTTCTTCTTGACCATCACTACATTAACCAACCAACTAGGGTACTTGACATCTTCAATGAACTATGATCGCTACAATTTCTCCACTTCCTTTAGGATTACTGCATTTTTCTCGGGATTGAAGACTTTTTGCCTTTACTTAATCGGCTTGGAGCTCGGATAAATATTTAACTTATGGAACATAAAGTTCAGATCAATTCCTGGCATATCTTCATGGCTCCAATCAAAAATATTTTTCCTTTCTCTAAGGAACGTAATTAATTCCTATTTGAGAGAAGGAGAAAACTTGGAACCTATTTGGGTGGTTCTTTCTGGCTTCTCGTCGTCCAATACAATGGCTTTTGTCTCTTCATAACTTGCCCCTTTACCAGCCATTCTTCTTCCTGAAGATCTAGAGTGTCGATGTGGAAAGTGGTTGTGCCCTTCATTTGCATCTCCTGTTGATCGGTCGATGTATAATAACATTCCCTGAATCCATAATTTGTTAGAAATTTCATACATTTGTGCACTGTAGATGGCACAACCTCTAACTGCTTGATTCCCACTCTTTATGGGATGATATTGTAAGCTAATGGGACATTTTTATCTAACACAAATAAACAAATCCTTTCTCTCCTGCTCACCAACCAAGTGCCGACTAAAACTTCTAGCGTGATAGTTCTTAATGGGTACGCTTTTTCTCCTACAAATCCAATAAGAGGTTTATGGTACGGTTTTAGCTTACTGATCTTCAGACCTAAGCGGTCAAAACAGTTGTAGAACATTACATCAACCGAGCTTCCATTATCAACCAAGTTTTTTGCGACTCTACTATGATAAACTTTGCATGTGATGACTAACGGATCATTATGAGGGTAAAGAATCCCACTCGGATCATTTTTGGAAAATCCAATCACTAGCCTATCTTTGTTGACTTTCCTTATCCGATTATCACTAGATTCAGCCATATTAATATGTCTGACAGTTGGGCAAGCCTCGACTTCATTTAAGTAAGCTTTCCTTCCTACTATTGCATCTCCTCCTCCAGCATCACCACCTATAATTAGGGGTGCACAACAAAACTGAATATCCGATAAATCGAACCAAATTGACTGCATTTGTTCAGTTTGGATTGATTTTTTTGCTCAATGGTTCAGTTCCGGTTCTAAAATAAAAAAAAATGATACTTCGGTTCGGTTCTCGATTCCAGGAAAAAAAAATAATTCGATCCGAAAATCGATCCGAACCGAACCACTCCGGGACCGAACCGATTTATAATTACATATATATTTATTTTATATATTTAACACTTGTAATATATATTTTTGTGATTACCTTAGTTATTAACTTATGTTATTGATGATCAAAATTAATTTTGACCTTAAAAAAATTATTTATGAAATACATTAATCTTAAGATTTTACTAAGTTTGAAATATGACTTTGGAACCGAAAACCGATCCGACTAGATTCGGGAACCGTTAGTTCGGTTTGGTTCGGTTCTGCATAACTGTCGTTTCGATTCTGGTTCCAAAAATTCAGAATCAACCCATCTCGGTTCCATTCTCAGATTAGTACCAAAATCGACCCAAACCGAACTGTGTGCACCCTTACCTGTAATGAAAGGACATCCAAAGGATATCATGCTAGCCTCCACCTCTGGATCATCAAGCTTCTTCATCAAGTCTGGATCTTCTTCAAAAATCATCATTTGTTGCTCTCTTATTATCACCCCCTGCTCAGGCTAAAGATTCAAATCTCTTTCGATCATTTTGGTTGCCATTTTGATTAACAAACTTGCTCAACTTTTCCCGTCGAATAAGATTTTCATCTCATTCTTTAGCGTAATGCAGTTGTTGGTGTTGTGCTCATGATCCTTATGAAATCACAGTATTTGGACGTATTCCTATTATTGGGGGGTGTTTTCAACTTTCCAGGCCAACTCAAATCTCTATTCCCTTTGATCTCCTCCGGGATATGGTGAACACCCTTATTAAATGGGGTATATTCATCATATTTCTTGATCTAATCCAACCTCTTATTTTTTATCCTTATTAAAGGAATTATAGCTATTTTTCTGACCTTCACCCTTGGTATCAGGAGCTTCGTTGGCTATCATAGATTCCTTGGCATTCATTATTGTTCTAGCTTTAGCCATTAGTTTTGTTATAGTTATGGGTGGATTATTTGCTGAAGCATAGTAAAGATTTATGTCAAGCAACCCACTTATAAGTACTGTAATGGTCATTTTCTCTTCATAATCCACCACCTTTAGTTTTTCATTATTAAAACAAGTAATATATTCTCTAGTGTTTTCTCTTGGATTTTGTCACACGGTCGAGAGATGGGCAATACTCTTGATCGACTTAGTCCCAAAGCAAAATTTATTTATGAACAATTCAGTTAACTGATGAAAACTAGAGATTTTACCTCTTGGGAGATTATTATACTAAATCTGGGCTGGACCAGTTATGGAGCTGGAGAAAGCTCTACATCTCATTTCATCGAGCACTGAGTAGATGTAGGTAATAACTTGATATTTCTCTATGTGAAGAATTGGATCAGTTTTCCCGTCACACTTGGGGGTGACCACTGGTGGCTTGAACATGAAAGGTGTGGGGTATTCCAAAATTGCCTGGATGAAAGGTGATCCTTTAATGAAACTCCTATGTAGTGGATTCTTTGTCTTGTCCATTTCACCTAGTCGATCTTTCAGCCATTGCATGGATCCCTTCCATGAATGTTCTTTAGGCTTAGACTTGGTCGAGGTAGATTTAGCAACTTTGCTGTGCTTATGTGCTGAACTCTCCTTCTGAGAGGTCTACTCGGTACGCACAAAGCCCCTCATACTGGCCCTAAACCTTGTGGACCTTTCCCTATATTTGCAACGGCGTTCGTGCTCCCTATGACGTCCTCTAGTTACTCGGGGGCCTAGTCGATCAAAGGCAGACTCCCTTCTTAGCCTTTATAAGACACTTGGTCATTCTTTGGAAAATGATCTACCATAATAGTAATTCGTTGATCGGAATGAAAAAGTTACAGCAGGACGGTATGATCTATCATGAGAAGAACGAGAATGATAGCTTTTTCATGTCTAATTAGCGGCGACAGCATATCCCTTCTTTAATTAGAGGACTTATCTTGCATTGTGTGGGCCAATTTTTTAACAGACTCTTGCATGGCTTCTTGAACTCTATCCAAGTTGAACATAATTCTTTGTAAGTCTGTCGCACTAGGAGGAGCAGACATGATGATGGTATTGCCTTCATTTCGAGCGCTATTTTCAGGATCAGATATTTCTTTAGAGATAAAGAAACGAAACAAGTGGTAGAGAACGATGACATACAAACGTTCCTATAAATGGTGCAAATTTATTGATGTCTAAAAATGGACTAACTCCAAATTTATAATCACAGATAAAAATAAAATAAGTAACTCAAACCACACACACAAGAGACAAGGTTTTTAGAGTGGTTCAGCTGTAAAGTAACCTACGTCCACTGTTAGTTTTGATTAAATAGGGTGTACAATAGCTCAGTATGGTGTGCACATGATTGATTTGAGTTAACCCTTTAACTGAGGGAGTAGTTTGTATTAATAGGGGTAGAAACCCCTAGAGATGGAGCTCCATTATATTAACAACGTTTACATCTTTGTACAATAAATAAAACTCTTGGAATTTAGTGCTGGTTGGCATCCCATCCGTGCAACTATTGATATTCCTGTTGGTTGGCCTTCTGGAGTTGGTCAACATTCCGAATGACTAAGTGTCTTTAAAGCCGATCAAGGTGGTTGGCCGACCACGCTGGAAGGTAGGTGTACATTCATCATTAGTCCATATGGGAGTGTAATTTTTACATACAATAATACATCTGGGTGACATGCAAATAAAATAAATAAATTATCCATAACGCATTGATGTATGAGGAAAACAAAAAGGGAAAAACTCGGACAACCCAACCAGACAGTTTACTATGATACAAAATTACGCAAGTTGACAGATGACTTACTCAATGACTCGATCCCCATAAGCCTTGACGCGTCTTTGATCTTCAACAACTCCTTCACAATGCAACACATGAGTCCACCCACGCACGTTGCCATAACGTATGAGTCTACACACGCCTCAATATCCACCGACGAGGCTCAGTAATTCTCCATGGAATCAAAACGCAAAACACCATTTCTTCATTGCAACACAACAAATCAGTTACGTATTCCACCCCACGAAACACGCTCTCAATACAAGATGATGAGAACAAACTTTGGTACCCAAACTAAAGATCTAAAATCATATGAATATGAAGAATTTGGATCTGTAAACTCAAAGAGTGAAACTAGGTTTTTGAAACTTTGGTAAATAGTTAGGGAAATGATTTTCCCCTTAAGTTCTTAAAAAATCGGAGTCCAATATGCCTTAAACAATGAAAACATGAATTTTGAGGTGGCAAACTGGTTTGAACGAAAACACATATCTCGTTCGAACGAGAATCTCATTTCATTCTAACAAAGCAAAAGTTCGTTCAAACGAACTGACTTTCTTGTTCTAACGAGCTTCCAACGAGATTGACTTTGCTAAACAGGGCTTTCTCGTTTGATATTTGTTAGAGGGTCATTTCAATGAGATTCTAAATTTAATAAGATCAAACTTCATTCAACAAAAATTTATTTTTGTTCTAACGAGGTTCAAAACTCATTCTAACGAGATCAAAACCAACAATTATTTTTCTTCAAAAAACATTTAAAAAAAGTTATAAACGATTTTGTTAAAAAATAAGCACCGTTAAAAAAATATCCAAGGACCATAATCAAAATGCATTCATACCTATGAGATCCTCAGTAAACGTAAAGACAAACTTGGCACGATAAACATGGCACGACGTGTATAACTTTGAAGCTTGGCCACTACGTCTTTATCAAACATGTCATAGGCTTGCGAGATCATAAATAAAAAGACTAACCTATGACTCAATTATTTTTTTTGGAATTACGCCAAATACAAACAAATTGACTCGATTGAAAATTTATCCTTACAAACTCAAATGAGACTGAAATGAAGAGAGAGGGAGATAGAACTCGGATATAGTATGATTCGTCCCCAAATCGGCTGCTTACATCCATGGATGACGCAATCTTTATTAAGACAACTTGAATTGAATACTCCATTAGAGATTAATTTTAAGTTCACTCTCACAGTAATCTCACTTGAAAAATATAACAGTACAAAGTTCAATATTACATGCCTTTACAAAAGCTCATATCTTTTATTTATAGGTGTGTGGGGTGAGTGAGATTAGAGAGTGTGATCTTAATAGAAACATGTCATCTTTTCATTAGGATATATGATATCACACCATTTATGAGTGAAAGATAATAATCACTATTTAGTTGGCACACATAGGGGAGAATATCTTCATATTTGCACTTTACCTAGCATAACCGCTTTCTGCTGATGTCATGTGGTCACGTGGTTTAATTAATGATACCAATGATCCTTCGCAATAAGTTACCTCCTAATTAGTAAAACCGAACTTGGAAAAGGTCGAGGATGATCTCTCTTAAGGTTTGCTCCCATTATACACCTAACATAAGGTATCCCTTAGAAGTGGATGTAGCCGAGCATCTATAGGACACTCGACACTTTCTGTGGTCTCCACCTGTACTGGCAAATTTAGGGTACAACAGTAACACCACAACTAACAATAATAATAATAATAATAATAATACCCCTATGTGGGAGGTGAAAAAGTTTGGAGGGTTAAAATATGGTTCGAGAATGTATTTATTAGGATATCTGAGTGTCCCATGTGATTTGACTTGATGCTTTTAGACCACACTTTTCCGTAACTTGCTACGCGTTAGGATTTTAAATAACCACTGCATGCAATGACCTAAAGAGTTCGTCTAAGCAAGAGGCATACAACTCCCACCTAAGCTGCAGCACGTTCCTTCCAAAGGATCCTATGCAAGACGCCCCTGTGGCTGGCCACCTGTAATATATATATATATATATATATATATATATATATATATATATATATATATATATATATATATATATATATATATATATATATACAAGAGAGAGAAGAAAATAGGAAACGGGTCAGAGCCCGATTGTAAAACAGCTTAAAATTAGTTTATCAAGTATTTAAAATGCTTACCGACTAATGCAACAATCATATTAGTGCGGTACTCTCTTGAGAAATTCTCACCTCTCTTCTAATGTGCACACCTACTGCACTACTACTCCCAGCAGTTTAGCTTATCTTAAGTTACTCACAAGATTTCATGCTGACAATTTCTAGTGTTAAGAAAGTTAATTTTATTTAAGAGCAAAGATCTCACATAAGCTTCATTTAATTATAAAGTTTCTCATTATTGCCTCAAACTTTTCAAACACTCACATCAAAGTTGAAATAATTATTCATTGCTTGCCTACCTTTAGTCACAGTAGATAGTATCTAAATTTCAAGTTCTAATATATATATATATATATATATATATATATACATATATACTATCGGCACCCCACATACAATTTATGGTGCTAGCATACTCTGCTATCAAGTCCCCGTATCACTCGTACTGAGGGAAATACTAGTTCGAAATCACTCTCGAACTGTATTATCACAAAACACATACAAATTGAGGCGAAGCATAATTCCAAGTCACTAAGAGGTCAGTACATACCCTCACGTCTCTTAGGACCGTCTGACTATCGATCCGATAGCCTGTACCAAGGATTCCTATGTTCTAGGGTACAAGTTAATATCCCCCATAAAGGTCCCATCGAGATAAGACTGTCCCATCGCGGTAACCTCAGTGATAGCAAGTAGCGCGGGAATGATTTTTACACGTATATAGTATATGCACAATCACAGTCATATATGTATACTACTATTCCCAATTTCTAATTTAGGTACACCACCTACGACCCATACTTATGATATTTATTCTCATTGCACATTACTATATTGTCTCGTATAACGGTTTGTCTCTTTTACTCTTATTTATGGGATTATTCCAACTTACTACGTAACACTCGTGAATTCCTATCTCCCCAAGTGTAATTTCAGTAGGTACTCATTTATTTTACAATGTAATTTCTTTACGAGTCTCACCCCTTAAACGCACGTCCCCATTGTTCCTTAAGTGTACGACACCTTCGTTAAATATAAATCTCGTCTTACATTAAGGGTTTCAATTTTATAAAGTCTTACAGGTCTTCTTTATCTCCCAAAATATTCTAACAATAATATCCAAGAATTTCTATTCATTTAAGTTGGAACCACCTATTTAAAAATGGAATTTGAGTTTTCCAGGAGGGTTCGATCGATCGATGCTCATGGGTTGATCGATCGATCAAGCAGGTATGACGAAACTGCAGAATTTCCAGTTACAGGTTTCTTCTTCCAAAATCATCCAAACCAGTATATTCGACTTCCAAACTCTCAACAATTTATACTACAAGTGTTATATCCTCAAATAAGTGGTATTCTACGTAAGGCATACGAATTTTCATCATGTATAACGAATTAAAATGGGCACAATCCATAAAAATATCAAGAACCCTAATATTTTCTTTGTTTAGTTTCTTCCCATTCTTTTCCCAGATTTCATACTCTTAATTTATTGCAATTTCATGGTTCAACCTCTACATGTGTATTTGATTTCCAGAATATGTCGTTTACCTCTACAACATGCAATTTAGAGTCTCCCATACATTCTTTCTTTCATAAAAACTAGTCCTAATCAACCCTAGACTAACATTATTGAAGCATTAACTGAATTAGAGCAAGATAGATACTTCGCCTGGGAATTCTTGGTTCAGATTAGTGGATAATATTTGTGTGGTTGCGATCCTCGTGGCGCGATCTAAAGTTTGGCAGCGACGGCGATGCAAACGGTGGAGTTCTTGGCCTTGAACTCCTTGGAGAGCTTCTCCTCCTCCCTTCCAGTGGTCGTCTTAGGTTTTTGGTTGTTCTAACCCTAGAAGACAACTCCTATTATTTGATATACTCTTAGGAATTTCGTGAGTTTTCATGCCCAAAAATATAAAATGTCCAAAACGCCCTCCCGAGGTGTTAATTTGGCCTAGAAACATCCTGAAACCCAAACTAAACCCCCGGATACATTATTTTGACTATCTCGACCCTTCTGGACACATTGGCGCACACAAAATGACCATATGGGTGACTTATAATTTATTCACTTTTAATTGTTCGAATTTAATACCGACACGACACAAGCGTGTCCCGATAAATTTCCAAAATTATCAAATTAGATTCTCGTGATAATTTTATTAAATACAATTACACCTCTTACTTTACCCATAAAGTAATTTACAACACAATTTCAATAATTACTAACTCTCATCACGCTTGTAAGTATTTAAATGATTTTTTGGATTAATATTAAATTAATATCTCTAATTAAATTTAATAAATCCCCAAAATTAAAAGTCATAAAAAATACGGGGTATTACATACTTCCCCCCTAATAACGAAATTTCATCTCGAAATTCGAAAAAATAAGATATACTTGGCAAGAATAACTCTGGATACTTCTCATGCATGTCTGCCTCACGCTCCCAAGTGGATTCCTCCACATTATGATGCTCCCACTGGACCCGTACAAGTGGGACTACTTTCGACCTCAATCTCCTTTTGCTATAGTCTAGAATAGCCACTGGCCTCTCCTCGTAAGAGCTATCAGGCTGTAAGTCAATCTCCTCAATCGCGATGTGGGTGTGGGCCATGTCATCCCGAAGGTATCATCTCAACGACGAGATGTGGAATACATCGTGAATGCGGTGTAAATTCTCTCGCAGTCCCAATCTGTATGCTACCGACCCAATCCTCTCAATAATGGGAAATGGTCCCACGTACCTTAGGGTCAGTTTCCCTTTCTTCCCAAACCTCATCACTTCTTTCATAGGAGATACACGTAGCAATACTTGGTCCCCCACATTAAATTCTGGCAAGAACCATTTTGCATCGGCGTATCATTTCTGCCTGTCCTGGGCTACCCGAATGCGACTCCTGATAATCTTAATCCTAGCGGAGGTTTCCTGAATCACCTCTGGTCCGAGCAACTTGTTGTCCCCCATCTCTGGCTAACAAGTCGAAGAACGACAAGGCCTGCCATACAATGCCCCAAATGGAGCCATGTCAATCGTGAATTGATAAGAGTTATTATAAGCAAACTCCACCAGTGGAAGATGTGGCTCCCAACCTCCCCCAAAATCAAGGACACAGATGCGTAGCATATCCTCCAACATCTGATTGGTACGCTCTATTTGTCCATTCATCTGTGGGTGATAAGATGAACTCAACCTCAACTCTGTACCCATGGTCTCTTGGAAACTTTTCCAGAAACGCGATACGAAAATCTTATCCCTATTTGACACAATATCCAGGGGTACCCCATGTAGTCTAAGAATCTCAGCAATGAACAACTGAACTACTATCCCGTGGTATAATCTGCCCGTACTGGCAAAAAATGAGCCACCTTGGTCAAACGGTCCACAATTACTCAGATGGAGTTGTGGCCCCGCTGTGATGTCGGCAACCCAGTAATAAAATCCATAGAAATACTCTCTCACTTCCACGTGGGTATTTCCAATGGTTGAAGCAACCCCGGCGGTTTTTGGTGGTCCTCCTTTACCATCTGGCAAGTAGAACACTTGGACACGATCTCAGTAATGTCCTTTTTCATCCCACTCCACCAGTATTGCCGATCATATCCTGGTACATCTTATCTCCTCCAGGATGTACCGCAAATAGGGACCCGTGAGACTGGGTCATCACTGCATGACGTAAGTCTGCCCCTTCTAGGACCACCAATCTCCCATTAAACCTTAAACCTCCATCGGAACTAATTGAATAGGACTCAGCACCCTCGACTAAAAGTTATATAATTTGCTCCTGGAAAAATGAGTCCGCTGTCTGTGCCTGTATTACCCTCGTAACAATCTCGGGTGTCACCATCATGACCGATATAAAGGAGTGGGCTACCGCATCCTGGTGACCCAACTCTTTCCACTTTACTTTCTAGACGTCTGCTACATCGTCTACTGGTCTATGGCTCAACGCATCAGCAACCACATTAGCCTTCCCCGGATGGTAATGTATGTCGAACTGATAGTCCTTCACAAACTCTAACCACCTGCGCTGACGCATATTCAGCTCTCGTTGAGTGAACAGGTACTGCAGTGACTTGTGGTATGTGAACAAACAAAAATTTTCCCCCAATAAATAGTGTCTCCATATCCTCAAAGCAAAAATGACTGCTACTAACTCTAGGTCGTGAGTGGGGTAATTCCTCTCGTGCGGCTTAAGCTTGCGGGAGGCAAAAACTATAGCATTCTCTTCCTACTGAAGTACTCCCCCGAGTCCCCTTAAGGATGCATCGGTGTAAACTAGATACTCCATGCCCGACTTGGGTAAAGCAAGTACTGGTGCCGAAGTCAGCTTGCCTTTCAGCTCATCGAAAGCTAATTGACAAGTATCGTCCCAAACATATGGTACCCACTTGCGAGTCAGGTTCGCCAATGGACCCGCTATCTTGGAGAACCCTCGAATGAATCTCCTATAGTACCCGACTAACCCCAAGAAACTACACACTTCCATCGGTGTCGTGGGCTGCCCCCACTCCCTCACTACTGACACTTTACTCGGGTCAACCGCTATCCCCAATTCAGAAATAATATGTCCTAAGAATTGCACTTTCCGTAACCAGAATCCGCACTTCTCGTACTTAGCATACAGCCGATGCTCTCGTAGAGTATGAAGAACCTGCCTCAAGTGCTCAACATGCTCTTCCTCTGTATGTGAATATATCAGGATGTCGCCTATGAAGACGATGACAAACTGATCTAAGAACTCTCTGAACACCTAATTCATCAATTCCATGAATACGACTAGAGCATTTGTGAGTCCAAATGGCATCACTCTGAACTCATAGGATCCATATCTCGTTAAGAAAGCAGTTTTCGAAACATCCTTTTCCCTAATTCATAGCTGATGGTATCCTGACCTCAAATCTATCTTCGAAAAGAAAGTTGCTCCCCTCAACTGATCGAATAGATCATCGATTCGAGGTAACGAATATTTGTTCTGTATCGTGACCTTGTTCAGCTCCCGATCATCCACACATAGCCTAAGTGAGCCATCTCTCTTCTTTACAAACAAAACTGGAGCGCCCCACGGTGAGGTACTCCAACAAATGAACCCCTCACCTAACAGCTGCTCTATTCGATCTCGTAACTCTCGCATTTTCGTCGGAGCCATACGGTATGGAGATCATTCTATCGGTCGTATCCGGTAACAAATCTATGACAAAATCTATCTCTCGACTGGGGGGTAGGCCTGGTATCTCCTAAAATACATCATAATACTCACGAACAACTGGGATCGAGTCTAAAGGAATCACGACCTCCTTAGAGGTATCCTCCTCTATGTAATAAAAATGAGCGGTAGAGCCTCCCTCTGGGCGAGGTATCGCCACTACAATCATCTCCAGCCCCGGAATGGCAAAGACAATACTCCAACCGAAATAATCTATCATGGCTCTGTATGCAGCGAGCCAATCCATGCCAATGATAACGTCATGCTCATGCATATCTAAGACTAACATGTCTGCTGGTAAGATTAAGCTACCAATCTCTACTCCCATACCCCAACATATAAAGAAAATTAACGATCCATTTTCTAGTGGTGAGGCTACGCATGTCACAGTGCTCTCTGCTGTGGCTAATAAACCTAAGGCCTTCGCAAAGTGAGTAGTTATAAAATAGTGTGTCGCCCCAGTATCAAATAAAACCCGACCCATAGCACCATGGATAGGAAACATACCCTCAATCGAGGGTGGCGCCTGTGGAGCTGCTGCCTGGTGCATGTTATAGACACGTCCATACTGTAACTGCCTGCTGCACTAGAGCTGCTGGAATGGTTGGTAGGGCTGGTGCCTGAGCTGGTGCTGGGAGGGAAGGTGGAAAAAGTGGCCTATGTGGCTCATTATGGGCACCCAGCTGCTGTGGGGCCCTATCTCCCTCTGGACAATCATGGCGCCTATGGCCATTTTTACCACACCCGAAGCATCGGTCCCTAAAATTTCCTCCCCTTTGTCCCTGATGATTACGGCCCTGCTGGCCGTTACCACCCCACCATTGGCCCTACTGGCCCTGCTGAAAATGCTGTTGACCTTGATGGCCCTGTTGTTGACCCTGCGACTGACGATATTGGCCCTGCTGGCCCTGCCTAAATCCCCCAACTCCCTTCCTGGAGTCACCTGATCGGAACCGCTTGGCAGGGTCCCCCTAATGGGAACTCTGCTCATGCTGATGAGTCTGCCCCTGGGATGTCGTGTGACACCCCGCCTAATTAAATACCTGACGATCACTCCTTTATTAAATTAAAAATCAAGGTGAACAGTTGGTTCATTCTTAGCATCACTGTCGAAAAATAACTTTTCCAATTTAAACACCCTAAATAATTAAGTTAAGTGTCAAATCCATTTTAGACATTACTTTCCAAATTTTATTTTACATAAACCAACATTTAAAACTTTACGAAATTCATAATTCAAGAATCACACTACAACTATACTGGAACAAACAATCCAATAATTAAACATCCATCAAAGTAATTCCAACATTAAAACTTAAAGGAAAAACATCCTGACAGTAATAAATCCCAAAGAGTAAAATACTAGAAATAAATGAATCACAATGTCCGCTAAACAACTAAATAATGGAAAGGGCGACACATGCCCAACTAAATAAATAGTGCTAGAAGTGGAATCAAGAAATGAGGTCGTCTAAGCAAGAGGCCTGCAACTCCCACCTAAGCTGCAGCGCGTTCCTTCAAAAGGATCCCATGCCAGACGCCCCTGTGGCTGGGCACCTGTAATATATACATATATATACAAGAGAGAAAAGAAAATGGGAACGGGTCAGAGCCCGA
Source organism: Sambucus nigra (assembly GCA_949130495.1). Classification (NCBI taxonomy): domain Eukaryota; kingdom Viridiplantae; phylum Streptophyta; class Magnoliopsida; order Dipsacales; family Adoxaceae; genus Sambucus; species Sambucus nigra. The sequence continues at coordinate 667,229,882 of OX422215.1, read as the reverse complement.
TTGTAAAAATGATTTAAAATTTGTTTAGCAAGTATTTAAAATGTTTACAGGCCAATGCAACAACATATTAGTGCGACACTCCCTTGAGAAATTCTCACCTCTCTGCTAATGTGCACACCTATCGCACTAACCTTCCCAACGGTTTAACTCATCTTATCTTAGGTTACTCGTAAGATGTAAATTGAACAATTCAACTGTTTAAGAAGTAAATTCCATTTAATACCAAAGCTCTCATTTTAACTTTATTTGTCAATAAAGTTTCCCAGTAATATACTATACTTTCAAAACACGTATTCCTCAATTGAATTCATTATTCATATCTTACTTACCATAAACACAGTAGGAAATTCCCAAATTTCAGAATTTAATATATATATTAAATACACATATAATATATATATTCTAACAGCACCCCACATAAAAATTATGGTGCGGCCATACTCTGCTATCCAGTCCCCGTATCACTCGTACTAAGGGAAATACGAGTTCGGAATCTCTCTCGAACTGCATTAACACAAACACAACAATATTGAGGCGAAGCATAGAGTCCCGGTCTCTAAGAGGCCAGCACATGCCCCCACGTCTCTTAGGCCGTCTGGCTATCGATCCGATTAGCCTGTACCAAAGGATCTCTATCTTCTAGGGTACGAGTCAATATCCCCCATAAAGGTCCCATCGAGATAAGACTGTCCCAACACGGTAACCTCAGGGATAGCAAGTAGCGCGGGCATGGTTTTTCACACGTATATAGTATATGCATAAACACAAACATATAAATATACTACTATTACCACATCAAATTTTGGTACATCTCATAATCCATAATTATGATATTTATCCTTATTTCTTGTTATTTAGTTATCACGTATAACGGTTCGTTCCTTACTTTAATTTGTGGGATTTTCCCAACTTATCAAGTGACACTCGTGAATTCCTATACTCCCAAGTGTAATTTCAGTAGGTACTCATTTATTTCTTCCACGTAACTACCTTACGCGTCTCCCCCCTTTTATACATAGTTCGATCGTCCCTTATACGTAAACATCTCCAAAAATGTGAATCTCATTCTACATTAAAGGTTTCATATTTTTATTATGTCCTACTGGTCTTCTACACCTCCCAAAATATTTTAATAAGGATGTCAAAAGATTGTTTCTCATTTAAATTGAATTTAAATATTTAGAGGGGAAAATAAGAGTCTACCAGGAGGGGTCGACCGATCGATGGCAGGGGCTCAATCGATCGATGCGTCGATCGATCGACACTCCTGGTTCGATCGATCGATCAAACAGGTATGGCGAATTCTGCAGATTAACAGTTACGGGTTCTATCATCCAACATCAACCAAATCCAGATTTTTAACACCCAAACTTCCAGAAATTTGTACTACAAACATTATGAACCCAAATTAAACATATTCTACATAAGGCATGCAAATTTTCATCAATATCCATGGATTAATAGGCCAAAACTTATAAAAATCTCATGAACCCTAGAAATTTCTTTAACTTTGTTCTAATCAGTCTTTTTCCAGAATTTCTACTCCTAATACATCATAAATTCGTGGTTAAACCTCTACATATGAAGGGGATTTCCAGATTTTCATTCATAACATTACTACATGCAATTTTCCTATCTCCAACATGGGTTTTCTTCTATAAAACTCATCCTAATGAACCCTAGACTAACATGAGTGATGCATTAACGAAATTAAGCAAGATAAATACTTGCCTAGGAATTTCAGAGTTTTTATTTGTGGATGAATTTGGTGTGGTTGCGTTCCCCGTCGCGCGATCTACGTGTTGGAGGTGGTGGCGGTGCAATCAGATGAGTTTTTGGCCTTGAATTGCTTGGAAAGCTTTCTACCTTCCTCTCTAATGGCCGTTCTAAGGTTTTGAGTCTGCTAACCCTAAGGGACCATTCCAAATGGCTGATATAACCTAATAAATTTCGTGGGTTTAATTACCCAAAGATGCAAAATGTCCAAAATGCCCTTCCGGGGTGCTAAATATGCCTAAAAATGCCCCGAGACCCAAACTAAACCTCCAAGTACACTTTTCTGACTATCTCGACCCTTTCGGACACTTTGGCGTACTCAAAACGACCATACGAGCGATTTATAATTTATTCACTTTTATTAATCAATATTTAGTCCCGACGCGACACGGCGCGTCCCGACTTAAATTTCTAAAATTGTCATTTTATTCACTCGTGACATTTAATAGTACCGATATTATATTACTTTACTCATTAGTAATATTCAACAAGTTTCTAATGATTACTAACTCTCGTCACGTTAGTAATTAAAAATATTTAATTTCCGAATTTATATTAAATTAATAACTCACATTAAATTTAATAAATCCCCAAATTTAGAAAGCATAAAAATACGGGGTATTACATATCGGTGCTCCACTAGCACCACTACCCCCTGTCCTGCCCTGCTGGCTGGACTCTCCTGCTCGCTTGCTTCCCTGCAGATGGAAGCGATTATCCTGGCAGTGTAACAAAGCAGCATTGAGTACATCTGTGTAGGTACTTAGTGACAGATTGCCTATGAGGTGTTGACGGATCCTTCAGGCCAATCCGTCCACAAACAATAATATCTTCTTCCCATCAGTGTGTGCCTCATCTGGCACTATAGTGAGAAGTCTTGTGAACTCCTCTTCGTACTCAGCAACAGTCGAATTCTCCTATTTCTAATTCTGTAACTTCCGCCTCATCTCAGTCTGCACGGCGGATGGAAGTATTTGCTGTCAAACTGCGCCCAAAATGACTGAATAGTGATAATATCCCTCTCCTCCAAGGTGGTGGTGGATTCCCATCAATGCAAAGCGGCTCCCACTAGCTTGAAGGAAGCCAACAGCTGTTTTTGCACGTCCGTGCACTCATACATGCGTAGATGCCTCTGGATATCTTTCTTCCATTGACTAGTGATAATGATATCCGAACTACCCACAAACTCTGTGGGATGAGCCTTCTGAAAAGCATCCCTAACTCGCTCCCATGCAGAAGAAAGCTGTACCGGTACTGGCGCCACTGCCTGAACCTGGGGTGGAGCCTGTTGCACTACCGCCAACGTGACATTTATCGCCTGAGCAATGATAATGGCTACCTTTGTGGCGTTCATCATTCCCTGAGCCGGAGCTGCTGGCTACTCGGCCTGGGCACGCCTATCCTTGGGTGCGCGTCTTGGAGGCATCTGAAAGGTCAAGAAATTTTATTAGTCTACAGTTATTATCAAACCCAAAATAGCTGAAGACGTAATCGTAAAAGCAAGAATACAACAATCCTAAAAATAGGGCTCTATAGCAAGAACGCTAGTTGAAAGAGAAATAAGCCGTACAGATCCTAAAGGACACTAGAACCTGATGCTCTGATACCACATGTGACACTCCGCCTAATTAAATACCGGGTGATCAATCCTTTATTAAATTATAACTAAGGTGAACGATTGGTTCATTCTTAGCATCACTGTCGCAAAAATAACTTTTCCAATTAAACACCCTAAATAATTAAGCTAAGTGACAAAACCATTTTAAGACATCAATTCCAAAGTTTATTTAAAACCAATATTTAAAACCTTTCATAATCCATAGTTTAACAATCCCACAACAACTAGAAAAAAATAATCCAAGTAATATAAGCAATCAACTAAATAATTCCAACTTTAAAACTTCGAAGGAAAACATCCTGGGAGTAACAATCCCAAAGTATAACTACTGAAAATAAATAATCACAATCTCTGATAAAACCAACTGAATAATGGAAAAAGGGCGACACATGCCCAACTGGATAAAATAAAACTAGAAGTGGAATCAATAATGAGGTCGTCTAAGCAAGAGGCCTACAACTCCCACCTAAGCTGTAACACGTTCCTTCCAAAGGATCCTATGCAAGACGTCCCTATGGCTGGGCACCTGTAATATATACATATATATATACAAGAGAGAAAAGAAAATAGGAAACGGGTTACAGCCCGATTGTAAAACAGTTTAAAATTAGTTTAGCAAGTATTTAAAATGCTTACCGGCTAATGCAACAATCATATTAGTACGACACTCTCTTGAGAAATTCTCACCTCTCTTCTAATGTGCACACCTACCGCACTACTACTCCCAACAGTTTAACTTATTTTAAGTTACTCACAAGATATCATGCCGGAAATTTCTAGTGTTAAGAAAGTTAATTTTATTTAAGAGTAAAGTTCTCACATAAGCCTCATTTAATTATACAGTTTCTCAGTATTGCCTCAAACTTTTTAAACACTTACATCGAAGTTGAAATAATTATTCATTGCTTGCCTACCTTTAATCACAGTAGATAGTATCTAAATTTCAAGTTATAATATATAAACATTAATCACCCATTTAATATATTTATATATACTAGCGGCACCCCACATACAATTTATGGTGCTGGCATATGATAAGCACCTAAAACTGTACAATTTATACCCCGAATAGATGTACTTTAGTTGATAATCCTCTACAATATGGGTCTTATGCGCTTAATTATTCAATATGCAGGCTTAACTCCAGTTGCGGTGTCAAAAGCTACATTTCGAGACCAATTGCCGTTACAATTGAGTTAATTCCCTCTCCCGTACCCTAACCCGAGCCTAAACCTAGCCCAAACTTACCCCAACCCTGTGTGTGTTTTGTTTGTGCCTTTTTATTATTTTTTTTAGATTTTTAGTTTGAGTCAATTTTAATTTTAGGATTGTTTTAGATTTATTTAGAATTTTTAGGTTTTATTTTCTATTTTTCTATTTTATTTTTATTAGTATAATTTTATTTTATTTTGATTTTGATTAGCTTTTAGTTTAGTCTTATTTTATTAGGATTGGTTTTAGTAGTTTATTTTTCGTTTATTAGATTTTATATTTTTTAGGACTTTAGTTTTCATTTAGATTTTAAGTTTTTATTTCTTTTGTTTTATTTTAGTTTTTATATAGCTTAGGATTTTATTTTTTAAGTTTTAATATTTTTATTATTATTGTTTTTAGTTTATTTTATTTTTAGTTAGATTTGATTTTTTAGTTTTAATTTTATTAATTTTATTTTAAGCCTTAGTTTTTATTAAGGGTCCAAATTAAACTCACACACACACTAAAACCTACACACAAACCAATCCTCACCCCCACCTAACTCCCCTACACCCTCACCCACACATTAATCCCATACACCCTCACACACCAAATACATTCCCTACCCATCTTCAACCTCCCACCACTCTCTCTCATCTCTCCAACCACCATTAACACCTCACACTCTCTCTCTCTCTCTCTCTCTCTTACCCAAACAAACCCATACCCGATTCTCTTCTCCCCTACCATCCTTATAGTCCCAAATCGAGACCACCCCCTTACTTGAAAACCCGGATGCCCCGAATTCGGCGACATTCGGCCACACCCACTGACCCCCAGCCGTCGGCGACAGCAATCCGCCTCCTCCGACTGAAGCCACTCCGGCGACCTCCAAAAAATCAAACTCGATCTCCCTCTCTCTCCCTCCTGCCCTGCGTACAGAAGCCCCGACCTCAACCTTCGGCAATCTGAACCTGTATCAAACCCGGTTCAACCCGGGGCAGTCACCAGCCTAGCCGCTGGAACCCCACCAGCGCCGAACCCGACCTACTCCCTCTGTCGGCGATGCCCCCAGCTCCGACGCCGCTGTTTTTCGACATCCCTCTCTCTCACTCCCTACCGCCGCCACCTCTGTCCCAAATCCCGCCGCTCTTCTCACCCCTCCATCCCACACCGGTTGGACTCCTATACCCGATCAACCACAACCCACCATTGCAACCCATACCCATTTCCACTTTCCCCTTATCCATGAACCCAAACCCATTTTGTCCCATTACCTCATTCCCCCACTTCCCACATGACTTCACACCCCAATTCCATGCACACTTATACCAATTACCCTATATACCCCTTGCTCCATGCCTTGTATAAAAAGAAGATAGAAGACCCCATGAAAAGAAGCTTTTAGATAGGAAAATTCTAGAGAGAGAATTGTAGAGAGATAAACACCAATTTGTAAATAGTTTTTCCTTTTATTTTTTTAGATATTTGTTGAGAATTAATTGTGAGTAATTGAATTGAATGGAAGATGATAGAGTTCAAATTGTCAATTTCAAGGAGACTTGTTGAAGATTTGTTCTCTTTCTCTACTCTTTTATTATATATGCCTTTGATTATTAATTTGTCATATTTTATACCATGTTAGGCTAAAACCCCCTTTAAGGGGTGGGGTAAAACCCTTATTTGATGTTATTTTATTTTAATTAGTTTAATTACTTGAAATTTCCCTTTGAATGTTAATTTTGATCCCTCACCCTTAAATTTACGCCTCGAGAGAGGATAAATGATTTTCGAGAGAAAATCGAAATTCTAGGGACAATACCCATTTTAGATTCGAACTAGAGATAGGGGTTTCTTAAATGGGGTATTATCACTTGAATTTCAACTCTAAAATTATTTCCTAAAATTTACATAAATTTTAATTAATCGATCCTAGCGGGTGATTAATTAAAAGGAGTGTAGATTTATTTTTCTAGAGCTGTGATGTGTTAAACTTAATATTCTAAAATGTTATTATTAAAATTACACTTGCAACGAGAGTTGATTTGTAGTTTTGATATTAATTTGGGAGAATTCAATTAATTAAATTAATTAATTAGAATAGCTAAAATTTATGGTGTAATCCCACTCCTTGATTGTTCTCACAATTATTTGCCTCACTTATCTCTTATTTTTAGTTTAGACTTTAATTTTTATTTTAGTAAATTTCTAGTTAGTTGTTTTTCATCTCACACTTTAATTTAGTTTAGTTTAAATCATCACCTCACCCTATTGTTTTAATATTGAAAAAGCTAAAAGAAATTAGAAAAAGTGAAAAAGCACAAAAAGAAAATAAAAAGTGAATTACAATCGAATTTGTATCTAGCTTACTCCCTAGAAAGTGGATTGATACCCTTACTTACCTCTACACTTGAGTTATTAATTTTGTAGGTAATTGAGGTTTTGATTAGAAGGACTTTTCAAGCGACGACAAACATACACGCAAAAGTTCTTTCTATTAGCATACTCTGCTATCAAGCCCCCGTATTACTCGTACTAAGGGAAATACTAGTTCGGAATCACTCTCGAACTGTATTAACACAAAACACATACAAATTAAGGCGAAGCATAGTTCAAAGTCACTAAGAGGTCAGCACATACCCTCACGTCTCTTAGGATCGTTTGACTATCGATCCGATAGCCTGTACCAAGGATTCCTATGTTCTAGGGTACAAGTCAATATCCCCCATAAAGGTCCCATCGAGATAAGACTGTCCCAGCGTGGTAACCTCAGTGATAGCAAGTAGCGCAAGCATGATTTTTACACGTATATAGTATATGCACAATCACAGTCATATATACTATTCCCAATTTCTAATTTAGGTACACCCACGACCCATACTTATGATATTTATTCTCATTGCACATTACTAGATTGTCTCGTATAATGGTTTGTCTCTTTTATTCTTATTTATGGAATTATTCCAACTTACTACGTAACACTCGTGAATTCCTATCTCCCTAAGTGTAATTTCAGTAGGTACTCATTTATTTTACAACGTAATTTCCTTACGAGTCTCACCCCTTAAACGCACGTCCCCATGGTTCCTTAAGTGTACAACACCTCCGTTAAATATAAATCTCGTCTTACATTAAGGGTTTCAATTTTATAAAGTCCTACTGGTCTTCTTTATCTCCCAAAATATTCTAACAATAATATTCAAGAATTTCTATTCATTTAAAATGGAACCACCTATTTAAAAAGAGAATTTGAGGATCGATCGATGGTAGGTGCTCGATCGATCGATGCGCCGATCGATCGATGCTCCTGGGTCGATCGATCGATCAAGCAGGTATGACGAAACTGCAGAATTTCCAGTTACGAGTTTCTTCTTCCAAAATCATCCAAATTAGTATATTCGACTTCCAAACTCTAAACAATTTATACTACACGTGTTATATCCTCAAATAAGTGGTATTCTACGTAAGGCATGCAAATTTTCATCATGTATAACGAATTAAAATGGGCACAATCCATAAAAATATCAAGAACCCTAATATTTTCTTTGTTTAGTTTCTTCCAATTCTTTTCCCAGATTTCATACCCTTAATTTACTGCAATTTCGTGGTTCAACCTCTACATGTGTATTTGATTTCCAGAATATGTCGTTTACCCCTACAACATGCAATTTAGAGTCTCCCATTCATTCTTTCTTTCATGAAAACTAGTCCTAATCAACCCTAGACTAACATTATTGAAGCATTAACTGAATTAGAGCAAGATAGATACTTGCCTGGGAATTCTTGGTTCAGATTAGTGGATAAGATTTGTGTGGTTGCGATTCTCGTTGCGCGATCTAAACTTTGGCGGCGACGGCTATGCAAACGGTGGAGTTCTTGGCCTTGAACTCCTTGGAGAGCTTCTCCTCTTCCCTTCCTATGGCCGTCTTAGGTTTTTGGTTGTTTAAACCCTATAAGACAACTCCTATTATCTGATATACTCTTAGGAATTTCGTGAGTTTTCATGCCCAAAAATGTAAAATGTCCAAAACGCCCTCCCGAGGTGTTAATTTGGCCTAGAAACATCCCGAGACCCAAACTAAACCCTCGGGTATATTATTTTGACCATCTCGACCCTTCCGGACACATTGACACACTCAAAATGACCATACGAGTGACTTATAATTTATTCACTTTTAATAGTTCGAATTTAATCCCGACACGACACAAGCGTGTCCCGATAAATTTCCAAAATTATGAAATTAGATTCTCGTGATAATTTTACTAAATACAATTACACCTCTTACTTTACCCATAAAGTAATTTACAACACAATTCCAATAATTACTAACTCTCATCACGCTAGTAAGTATTTAAATGATTTTCTGGATTAATATTAAATTAATATCTCTAATTAAATTTAATAAATCCCCAAAATTAAAAGTCATAAAAAATACGGGGTATTACACTAGTTATGTGTTAAAAAAGGAATCCTGTACATACGAGGATATATTGTTTTCGTACTTCGTTGTGTTCGTCCAAATGAAGTGAATGATTTGATAAAAAAACTATATGAAGGATCATGTGGAGCACACACAGCTGGGAGGTCTCTAAGACAACAGATAGCAATGTAAGCTTATTATTGGCCGATGATAAAAGCAGATTATGTTGCTTTCACAAAAAAGTGTGATAAATGCATAAGTATTCCACCATTCATAAAAGACCAGGAATAAACCTAACACCCATAATTTCTCCATGGCATTTCGCTATATGGGGAATTGACTTGGTCGGACCATTGTCGACCACCAAAGGAAGATTCAAGTACATTGTTGTAGTTGTTGATTATTTTACCAAATGGGTAGAGACTGATCCCCTAGTTGATATGCCTTATCAGAGAGTTTTCCAATTCATGTGAAAATATATCATTTATAGATATGGCATGTCTTATGATTTCATCACTGATTATGGAACTCAATTTTATAATGAAGAATTTAAAGAATACTGTATTCGGTCAGGCATCCATAAACTTCATTCAGCACTTGGGCATCCACAATGCAATGGCCAGACATAAATCACAAATAAAACCATGTTAGGTGGGTTAAAGAAAAGGTTGGATTGGGCTAAAGGCAACTGGATTAATGAGCTCCATAGTTTCATGTGGGCATATAGGACTACGCCCAGAACAGTAATAGGAGAAACCCCATACATGCTAGCTTTTGGCATTGAGGCAGTAGTACCAGTGGAAATAGGTCTTCCAACTCATAAGGTACTAAACTTTGATTCACCCAAGAGTAACCTCATGAGGCAGCTAGATCTAATACATAATAGAAGAAGTCCAAGAAGATACTGTTATTCGGCTTCCTACCAACAAAGAGCTGCAAGGTTTTATAATCAAATGGTCAAGTCGACCAACGTAAACCAAGGAAATCTGGCACTCAAGAAAGTAATCCAGAAGAAAAAAAAATTAGAGTGTGGTTACACCAGTAGAATTAATGAGCAATTTTAATTTCAACTTTTCCAACTTCAGAAAAGTTAAACTTCATGTATGATTTGTCCTCGGTAAGTCATGAATAAACAATCAGTAAAATTTCTTAATTAGACATTTTACCCAACCAGGTTAACATACTGGAATAGATATACATTCCTAATACACTTGATCGTCACTCATAACTAATGCTACAACTCAGTACAATAAAGCTATTTACAGTTGTAAGGACAAAATTTTCAATTGAGTTCATTGTATAGTTTTGACTTATTTCTGGAACAAAACATGTTTGCGACATAGGTCGTATTTTTTATTATCGTGGTCCCATACAGACTATGATGTGTAGAAGTTTATTGAATACGTTGCGACAAAACTTCAAGAAATTATTTATGCCGAAGGTTTAATTGGTGCATGTATATTCATCTTCAAGTTCAATTGCATTCCAAAATAACTCAGGTATGAATGCATAAGTTTAATGGGACTCGAAATTTATTTTAAAATATTTACGAATGCTATTTTATTAAGAAAATATTTTTATAGTGTTTGAATTGGTTTACACTGTTTTATTCTGATAAGGATCGATTAGAGTTGGATTTAAGTTAAAATCTATTTTTTAAGTTGGCTTAAATTTAAACTCTACCGTGCGCATCACTCAAATGACCTGACACGTCGTTCGAGCGAGATGACATTGTTGTTCAAACGACATGCACATCTCGTTCGAGCGACATGTCATTTCTCTTGAACGTGCAGTTGCCTTAAGAAAAATATAAATAGGCGTGTATCCATGAGATTTTGTAGGTGTGCATTTTGGAAAAACTGTTTTCGAACTAATACGTTTGCGCACATTATTTTCTAAGGTTTTCCAAATCTAAACACATCCTTAGAGTTTACACGATACGAAATTTCATTACTATATGCAATAGTGATATTGTTTTCACCAAGAAGAAGTTTTTCTACAATTGACCGAGTTTTGAGGCGAAGAAGCAGAAGAGTCGTGTTCAACATCGTAGATGTTATAAGACACATCGGTGGACACCGAGACATATGTGGATGCGTGAGATGTGGATGAGAATCATGAAAGAAGGACTTTCTACGTGGGGACTGTGAGAGGAGTGGTTGAAAATTAGAAGAGCATCAAGTCTTGTGGTGATCGAGTCATTGAGTAAGACTTGTATTTGTTCGTTGTAAATCCACATTCATAGTGACTGTCTGGCTCGGTCGATTCGAGTTTTTTTCCCGTTGTGGTTTTCTCGTACATACGGTGTTGTGAGTTTTCTTTACTTTATTTTACTTGCTTTAATCACTAGATGGATGTTTTGGATTAATCAAGATAAAATTTGGTTTAGTTAAAATTGGTCCACAACTTGGTGCGAATTAAAAATTGGAAAAAGGGTTTTCATAGAAAGAGAAATTGTTTTTATCATCCTTAAAACACTTTTCACATAAGAAATAAAAAGGGACCATCAAATTGGTATCAGAGCTAGAAACACATTTTATTGTGTTTAATACCTTTGTGTTTTTTGGAGTTAATTTTGGTTTCTTGCTCTTATTTTTTATGGCATAAATTATGTTTATTGGAAAATGCGAATGAAAAGTTCTTTAAAATCCATTAATGAGCGTGTGTGGTTAGCAGTTGAAAAGGGTTGGACACCACCAGTCACACGAGAGGGTGAGGTCACTAGCTTGAAACCTATTAAGTTATGGACTGTGGTTGAACATAGCCTTGCACTTTACAACTCTAAAGGTTTGCACATAATTTCCTCACATGTCACACCTAAAGAGTATAATAGAATCATGACTTGTGAAACATCAAAAGAGGTTTGGGATACACTTGCACTTACTCACAAGGTCACTATCACGGTTAGGGCATCTAAGTTACAAAACCTCACTATACAGTTTGAGACGATTAAGATGTTAGATAATGAGTCGTTTGATGAGTTTTACACTAGGTTCTCTAATATTCTCAACTTGTCGTTTAACTTAGGAGAAAATATTCCTGACAACCGTGTGATAAAGAAAATTTTGAGATCTTTGCCGAGTAGGTTTGATGCAAAAATGTCCATTTTAAACTCCTTAGGAATGTTTGATTAAACGAAACTTGAAGAGATTGTAGGTGACCTACAAACCTATGAACTCAATATGTTTACCTCTAAGCAAGTGTCAAAGAAAGAAAAGGGCATTGATTTGAAAGCCCGGAAGGAGGAGACTAAAGTTTCGGATGACGATTCCGATTCTTATTTTGAGGATGTTGCCTTGTTGGCAAAGAAGTTCAAAAAATTTCTTAAGTTTCAAAAGCAATCGAAAGATGCCAAAAAATTTGTGAAATTCAAGAACAAGGTAGATTCCACCCCTAAAGATAAGAGTGAGAAATTTAATAGGGTTGATTCGGATAGGTGTTTTGGGTCTGAGGGGTATGGTCACAAGGTTGTCGAGTGTCCCACTAGACTTAATAAAGTGAGCAAGAAATCGATATCTTATAGTGCCACCTTAAGTGATAGTGATACGGAAGAGGGAGAGAGTTCCTCCAATGAGAGCAAGTTTGTTTCTTTCTTAGCATGTTATGTGGGAGATAACGATAAATCTTCCCACGAAGATTCTCATGTGCATGGCACTTCCGAGGACCTTGAATCCCAAGTGAGTGAGGAAGAGGTGATTTATGTGAAAAAATTGCAAGTTGCATTTAACGAGTTGTATGTTGAGGCGATGAAAGTGAAAAAGGTAAACTCTAAATTACAAGCTAGGTTGAATGAGCGTGCCGTAGAAAATAATGATGATTTGATTGAGGATCTTAGGGCACAGTTGAAGATGTTTAGGGGGAAGCTAGAATATGTGGAGAAAGGGAGAGATAGTCTTCGTGGTTTGATGGAGACTTTGAAACAGAAGTGGCTAGAGTTTGAGGAGTCTAGGCGTGTGCTTAAGTCCAGGATTAGTGAGTTGGAAGAAAATTTAAGATACTCGAGTGAAGTTAAGTTTGACTTGGAATCTAGGTCAAAAAGTTGGATAGGATGTTAGGCACCGCCCAAGTCAAAAGTGATAGGTTTGGTATAGGCTACGACGATAGTGTTCCCATTCCTAAAGCCAATACCAACCGTGTGAGAGAGCCCACTAGAATTGTGAGAAGAGGTCTACATTTTGGTAATCATTCCCGCCGTTATTGCACTTGCACATATTGCGATAGGAAGTGTCATCTTAGACGTTTTTGTTATGACCTTAGGAATGCTCCTAGGTAGTTTAGGAATAAAGTCATTTAGGTTCCTAAAAACCCCACCCGTTATGTCACACCTACTTGGGTTAGGAAATCGAATTTAGTGGCTTTAGGACTTAAACTTCATGTTTCTCATTTGGTTGCACTTGATTCTTCCCATGCTAGATCTAAAGGATGATTGTGTTACCATATTTGTCATACGCTAGTCTTTGCATTATGAATTATATTTTGCTAGTGTTATGACATGTGTATCACTTTGTATTATATTTTTTCATTTATTGAGTCTTATTTGAAAAATACAAAAAGATTTTATTTTTAATTATATTTTTGAAAAATACAAAACGATTTTGCTTTTATTTGAGTCAAAATTTGTTGAAAACCCAAAAAGATTTCCAGTTTGTTTTTGTTTTTGAGTTTACATGTTTGATGTGGCATGTCATATTGGTGTACTTGAAGCCCCATCCTTTCGTTATCCATGTGGCTAAGACAATTGGTCATAATTATTGATGCTTAAAATTATCTTAACCATTATGACATGGGGTTGTTTCGAAGTTGATATGCATTTTGATTCGACTTTGTATATATGCCATCTTTGCACACATGCACGAGTTTATAAGAATGTTTGACATCTCTTGTATATTTGAGCTGAGTAAGACGTTCTTATCTCAATTTTATCATCTATGCGTAAGTAGACCTAAGGAGGACGTGTGCATGTAAGAACCGTTTATCATGAGGATTGTAATTTAAAAAATGATGAGTATTCATGGAAAAGGGTTGCGAAAGTGTAAAATTGACTCGTCGTGAAAGTCACCGTTTAAAAGAGCCCGAAAAATTAAAAGGCAATAAAAATAATCACATGCCAAAAAAATGGTCTAAATTAGTTTATGTTCATTCGAAACGAAAAATATGATATATTTGAGGGAGTTTGGATGGATAAAAATTAAACGGGTTTGCACAAAGAATCCTAACGTTGAAAAATTATATTATGGCGCTATTGTTTGTAGAATAGTCAAAATTTCGAATTTGTGTGCATGTTTGATTGTTTAGGTCATTAATCTCACACTTTAATTGTTAAATATGGCTAAAATAAAGTTTGATGAGTTATAGCTATCAATTAGAGCTTCTTGATCGTTTCGATATGTTGGAATTGTGATTAATTTGTTGTATTTCACGCCCATACATTCCATGTTCATGTTTGATCACGTTGATATTATGTTAGCATGTAACTCATATTATTTTTCTAGTTTTTACTACTATTTTGGTACTGTTTTACAGTTTTTCTACCACTTCCAGTTTATTTTTGCACGAAATTTTTTCACTGGGAAAAACTGTATGATTTTCTGCACTGACTGTGGGAATTGTTCTTTCTCGTTCGAGCGAGATCTTTTTGTCGCGCGAAGTTTTCTTGCGAGAAGCTTCTGTGGTTCAAGAGACAGGGCTTACTCGTTCGAGTGACCAGTCTGGGATCCTGTTTTTCTTCTATTTCAGTTCCCTGCTGCTTATGTTTATACATTTTGGTACTGTTGGGTTGGTTTTGTACAACTTGTTTATATGCAGTTTCATATTGCTTACATCTTTTACTGCATAAGATTGTTTTTAGTCACACCTGCTTAGATCGATGATTCTCTTTGTGTGATTACTTGTTTGCTAGCTACGGATTTGATATTATAGATTATTATTTGGTTGTTTGTATGATTATCTAGATATATTTCATTGATTATGCTTGTGTCAGATATATCACAAAATCATTTATATTTTCATTGGGTTGTCTATTGGAGAAAAAAAGGGGGGAGAGATGTATGTGATGTCTAGGGAGATTTTGTGTGATGAGCTTGGTATCCTGATTTAGATGTTGTTTACATATTGATATCATGTTTTACTCACATAATAATTTTTTTGAATCTTACTTTTACATATTGGTTTATATCATTTGTTCCTCCATAATTCACTAGGTATTTGTATATTTCATGTGTGTAGGTTTGCTTAAAGAGATTCGAGATTTCAAGACTACATCACATTAAGAAATTCAGAGATAGTTCATGCTTGTCGGACCATCTTTGAAAGTCTTATCCTCTAATTTTTTATTTTGGATTTATGGGATGGGATTTAGGTTCCATACGGCTTGACGACCCTACATAGGCATTTCACTGTTAGTTTTATCCCAGAATAGTCAAAGTGGGAGATTTATAAGGACAAAATTTCCAATTGAGTCCATTTTATAGTTTGAGTTATTCCCGGAATAAACACGTTTAAGTCATAGGTCGTATTTTTTATTGTCATGATCCCACACAGACTATGACGCGTTGAAGTTTATTGAAGACGTTGTGATAAAGCTTTAAGGAATTATTTATGACGAAGATTTAATTGGTGCAAGTTTATTCGTCTTCAAGTTTAATTGCATTCCGAGATCACTCAGGTATGAATGCGTAAGTTTAATGGGACTCGAAATTTATGTTAAAATGTTTAATGACGTTATTTTATCAAGAAAATGTTTTAAAAATGTTTTTATAGTGTTTGAATTGGTTTACACTTCGTTTTATTCTGATAAGGACGGATTAAAGTTGGATTTAAGTTAAACTATATTTTCTGAGTTGGTTTAAATTTTAACTCTATTGCGCGTATCGCTCAAACGACCTGACACGTCGTTCGAGCAAGATGGCACTGTTGTTCAAATGACATGCACATCTCGTTTGAGCGACAAGTCATTTCTCTTGAATGAGAAGTCGCCTTAAGAAATATATAAATAGGCGTGTTTCCATCAGATTTCATAGGTGTGCATTCTGGAAAAACTGTTTATGAACCAGTACATTTCTGCACATTGTTTTCCAAGGTTTTCCAAACCTAAACCCATCCTTAGAGTTTACAAGATCCAATCTTTCATTACTACATGCAATATTGATCTTGTTTGCGTCAAGAAGAAGTTTTTCTACACTTGAACATTGTCGGGTTTTACGGTGAAGAAGCGAAAGAGCTATGTTCAAGATCGTAGATATTACAAGCCATATTGGTGGACACTGAGACATACGTGGATGCATGTGTTATGGATGAGCATCGTGGAAGAAGGAATTTCTATGTGGGTAGAACATCGTCAAGTCTCGGGGGGATCGAGTCGTTGAGTAAGACTTGTGTCTGTTCCTTGCAAATCCACATTCATAGTGATTATTTGGATTGCGCTATTCGAGATTTTTTCCCGTTGTGGTTTTCTCGTACATCCGATGTCGTGAGTGTTTTTCTTTACTTTATTTTGCTTTCTTTAATCACTAGATGGCTATTTAGGATTAATCAAGATAAAATTTGGTTAAGTTAAAATTGGTTAACAACTTGGTGCGAATTAAAAATTGGAAAAAGGTTTTTCATAAAAAGAGAAATTATTTTTGTCATCTTTAAAACACTTTTCGCGTAAGAAATAAAAAGGGACCATCAACAGTTTTATCTTAGTGCATTAGTTGAATCTAAGGCTGTATACATGATTCAAACATGAATCAGATATTAAATATCTAAGCAGGTTATTTAATTTATGATCCGATTAACTAATCTCTATACAAGTTACCTGGTTGGCAAAAAGATTAATGACAATAATAAGCTTAATTAATTAAAAAAAATGACTTAATTTCATTGATCAAAATTACAATAAGGATAAGTGAGCAAAATGCAATACAAGAAATATAAATTAAAATTTGCTAGATGCTTTCCTTGTGCCTTGTCCACTTCGACAGGAGGATCATCATGGGTATAGGGAGAATTGATAGTGCCAAAATCTCTTAACATCTGCCTATTGCTACTACTCGGCCTATCAAGCAAGTGAGAAGGACGAACTATCTCACACTCATCATGAAGGCCATAATCTCCTAAATATTTAGTTATCAAACATTAGGAGGAATCTATTTTGTGTCCAATTTGAATGGAGGCTTATCACAATCCAAGAGACCTGGATCATTCCAGTGCCATAAGTTGTTATTTTGATCATAATTTAGCAAGGTCAACAAGTTGGTCCATCCCTATTTATAGACCTCACGATTAATTTGAGCAAGAAAATTATCCATGTAGGCTAAGCTTCATTATAACCTTCCATCCAAACCTTTATGGTTTGTTTGTGAAATTGAAATTTTAAACTCTCCACTTGATTTTGAAGTCACTCGAGGACACTATCTTTGGCTTTTAGCTGGGCAGCCTGGTCGACAATAGCAGTATCTTTGGCCTTCAATTGAGCATCCCGGTCGACAAGAGTTTTCTTAGTTTTTTTCTCATCACGTGTTGGCTGAATAATAATACTTTGTCAGTATGATTATCTAGTCTTGGTCTTTTTCTTATTCAATGCTTCCATCTCTTCCAAAATATTTTCATTTTTAATCTTTAAAAAGGAATCACCTTTATCTAGGCCAATAGTAGTTGATCTCTTCAAAATGTCCAGTTCATCTCTCAAGGTATTATTCTCTTTTTCTAACATTACAGTAATATGCTTGGCATTCTCCAAATCTTATTTCAAGTAAAGTTCCCTTTTGTTCATTGCAGAAGTGATATCTTTCAACTTAGTGTCGAAGCCCCAGCCTTCACTTAAGGCTTTATACTTAGCCTCGTAATCAGAATGAAGTAGGGCCAGGGATATCTTGTGATCTTGTTACAGTTGCTCAGTCATTTCATAGTATGCTGCATTATTAGCAACAACCCAATCCAATAAGCAATGGGGATGGATATATGACTCCTTAACTTGGTCAAATGCATCTGGGCCGAGCAACCTAGTTAAGTATTCTTTAGACATGGGAACATGACTAGCCTCTAACAAGTTTCTACTCTGCCTTAGCAGGTCAGATTCAACATAAATTATGGTCGTCTTTCTAGCATCAAATTGGAAAGTCACAAATATATGAGTTTGTGGAAATCTAGAAGATTAAACAACACAAGAAATAAAATAACACAGTTCAATAAGAAATAAAAGTCATTCTAAGGTATAATAACAATTAAAGATAAATAATTTATTCTTTTATTGATTGATAATTGAAGTATAAATGAGGATACATATTCAAGAAAGAAAAGACAAAGAAAAATAAAAAGGTAAACCTGCTAGACCTTCTCCTTGTCTTTGGCCTGGTCTTGGCCAACAACTAGTTGGTCAGCACTGGTGTTAGGCATTATGGCAGAATCAATGGGCATCACAGAAGATTCTCCTGACCCCTCCTCATCCTGGTTAGGAGGAGTACCAGGGTCATGCCTTATGAAGAGTTCATAACCTTCTTCGATACCGACTAATTTCAGGGCCTCTGTCCATCCTTCCTTAAAGGATAACTTTTTAGAATACTTAAGTTGATCAAAGGCAGCGAAAATGGCCTTCTCCTAACCTTTATCAAAGGCAACTTTGCCTTTAGCCTTCAAGGATGTAACCTTAGAAGTCAGACCAGCTACTTTATCTTCAATATTTTGGGCTTGAGTGGAGACTTCAGTAAGTTTATCCTCGGTAGCCTTGGCCCTGCCTTTAGCATCATTATATTTTTACTCTGTAGTTTCAACTCTTCCCTCAATAGAATTTATTTTACATTCAGCTGCGTTGGCCCTATCATTGGCCTTATTTAAATCCTCTTCCCAGGATTTTTACCTCGTCTCCAAAGCTTATTGGGAAGCTGCCAAAGATTTTTTTAGACCTTCAAAGGCCTATTTAACTTCTCTTGGTGAAGAATTAAGTTGATCGTCCTTATCCATTATCTGGTTGAAGTTAATCAAGAACCACAAGAAGGGAAAAAGATCAGACATCATATATGAGTTCATCATCATGAAGAAAAAAGAAGAAAAATAAGAAGATTACTAGAGCTAAGTTATGGCAAACTCTTCTAGTCAGCCTGGACCTAGACATGGGTGTTGATGCATCTCTGTCAGTAAGAAGTTTCCCAAACTTAAATAACCCCTGGCCAGTCCAGGGTTGATAGCAACATAGGCCGACCCAATGTTAAGGTCAACCTGAATTTTCCTTACCAACTCTTATTGGTCGGTAGGCTTCTTTGCAGCTAATGTCTGCTACTCGACGAGTGTCTTTTGAACCTATTTTTTAGGATCAAGTAAACCCATACTCAACCTCTTCAATTAAAGCTCAACAGTCTAAGTCTTATCAGCACCAACAAGCCTCTTATCACCGGCCTGAGACTTCTTTTCAACTGGCTTCTTGCTAGTGTCAGCAGCTTTCTTAGTGGTAGGAGATAAGGGTTCACCCATCAGGTTGGGCATGTTTACCTTCGTCGTGTCTATGGAAGGAGAAAGAGGTGTTTCAGAAATGTCTAAGGACTCAAATTAGAAAGAAGCTCTTCCTTGAACAAATTCAACCCCAACAGACTCAATGGCTGAAGAAGTTGGTACAGGATCTTCCATAAGGTTAACAATAACTTGGGTCAGGACAAAGGTAGGTGGAGCAATAAAGAAAGTAATTGAACTTTTATATTCCAATAGTAATGAAGCAGACCTAGGTTGTTCTTTTCCAATCTTCTAGTTTAATCCCCACAAGAATTTAAGATCGTTGATATCGATTTCCCCTTTTTTGGGTAACCTCTTTTTACTCTCCTCTACATCAGAAAGAAACAGGAAAGTTAGTCGAAAAATATCATAAATGTATAATAAAAGAGCAAAAAATAATTAATAGAGTTATAGCTTATGCCACGTCCTAATTGAGGACATCGGGAACTAGTAAGATTCTCCAGTAAGAAGAGGAGCATATTGCCAGTTCTTAATAACTACTCCATATTCCCAGTAATCCTTATTAAAATCTGGCAGATTTACTACTTATTGATGCAAAAAACTAGAATAGATCTAATTATTTAATCACAGATAGATAAGTAAATAAAAGAGACAAGTAAGATTTTTAAAGTGGTTCGGCTGAAGGGAAAAGCCTATGTCCACTCTCTTGTATTGCTTGTTTTTCACTTAAATTATGTTTCGGTCCCTTTTATAATAGGGACTATAATATATTTATAGATCAAGAGTAGGAATGCTAAAGGATGGAATGCCTTTATAAATTAGGCATTTACATTAATACATGTTGTTCATAATGTATATGACTGTTGGCACTTTGTTGATAGTGTTGGTCAGGCTTCCTGGTGTTGGTATGTATCCCAGTATGATGGTCGGGCTTCTAGATCCTTATCAACAGTTACTCATTACTGACTAGGATTATTATCACAGTGGATGACACATGTCTATTTCTGATTAGTCCACGTAAGTGGGTAAATTTTGGTCTCAACAGAAGCCCCCAATGTTCCATGCTTGATGCTTGCTTGAAAGTATGGAGCACTTAGTTCTGATAGTAGCTTGAGCAACTTTTCTGATACTTAATGGGCTGTCGACTTCCCATATTTGTAAAATTATCAACTTGGCTGATTACGTATAAGGGTTGCTCAAAGCTTTGCTTTGGTAAGAGTTATTATTTTTTTCATATTCACTTGTTTAACAGGTCTCTTGTACTGACTTACTCTGATTTCTTTTTACAGTTCCTAGTTGATTTTAACCAGATGTTGGAGAAGGATGGCATCCTTCGTAAACATTTTAATACCTGGAGAAGTCTTTTCTTGAATCCCAACATGCATTGATAAGTGAACAACAGAAATAGGAAACCAAAATAAAAACTACTGAGGGTGACGCTGCAGTTGCTCGGGGGGCAGGCTGCTGAGCTACAGTAAAGTCTGGCTGCTGAGAAGGCTAAGAGATTGAAGGCCAAGGAATTTGCATTAAATAGAGGCTGGGAGAAGGCTATCAGCACTGCCTCTGCTCAGATTGAATTTTTAAAGAAGAAATGCTTTAAGGATGGCTAGCCGGCAGCACTCACGGAGGTTGGCACATCATAGGACTCTGAGTTTTTCCTCAGGCATGATCCTGGTTCTCCTCCTAACTTAGATGAGGAGATTGAGGATGATGGAGGATCAGAGGATTTTACTCTTATCTTGGACTCTACCGATCAACAACAAGCAGCAGCAATTGGGTCTTTAATCATACATTTTTCTGTGCAAGTCACTCCACATATCTCTTCCCCTTTCCAAACTGGGGCCACTTTTGACAAAAAGAAGGTATAGAACTGCTTGGCGAGAACTTTTATTTTTTCTTTCTGCTTCATATCAATGTACTTGTAACTTTATTTTCATTAATGAAAATGAACATTTCATTACACTTGTCTTCCTTTGTTTCAAATTCTATTTTCTATTGTTGATTGGAGATTTTTCCTACTCTCAATTTTCCTCCAATGACTCCGAGCTACTCAGAAGATGTAATGATCTCTTCAAGGCTGGTCATATGACTTTTATTTGAGGAATACCTATCCAACTTGTTCGGGGCTGATGTCTCATATTTGGCTAAAGAAGTTTACCTATACTTGAAATGTCTTCTTGATCGGGCGATAAACGATAATGTTGCATTCTTTGAAATGACAGAAGAGCTTCAAGAAGATCACAAGGAGGCTAAAGATATTTTGTATTCCAACTACGAGTAAAAGTACAAAGTTTTGAGTGACGGTTAGGGTTTTGAGCAAAAGTTAGAAAAGCATGCATCTTTCTTCAGGAGGCAGGAATTTCTTCTTAATCACGAGATAGAGGAGGCTAAGGTGATCGCCAAGCTGTTGGAAGAAGAGAATAATAGTTTAAGTGATGAATTAAACTCATTGAAGGAGCCTTCTATTACTGCTGTTACTGCTGATAATTGGGCTTCCTTCTTGGAGACTGAAAATACAAGACTAAGGGAAGAAGTGGAAGCACTGAAGAAAAATAAGCTTACTTCTTCATTCCGAGAAAAAGTTAAACCTGGACGAGCTACTACAGATGAGGCTAGGACTCAACAAACACTTGCTAACCAGCTGCACAATTAAATGCAAAGAATTTGGGCATTGCTGATATGTCCGAGAAACTCCAGACTCAAGCTGAGCAACTTTCTACTTAGTCTTCCCAATTTCAAACTAAAAATGGAGTACAAGAGATATTGCATCATCAGGTTGAGATATTGACTTTTCAATTTCATAAACAACCTAGGGAATTCTTGATGGAGGGATATAACGAGACCCTTGGTCATTTTGATGAGCGATTTAAGCAAGCCCAACTTGAAGGTTACAAGTGGTGCTGGACCAATTGCTTGACAGTTATGAAGGTGGAGCGGAACAGTAAACTTTGGAACTAGTATGATCCTGGTTTGCTGAATTGTTGTCACACCCAGCTAAATTCTAGCGTCGACCGCCACCAAGACTAAGTCAGGTGCTAGTAAATAAAATACCATTTTTAGCACGTGATAAATATGAGACATATAAAATCAATCCACAAGATAAAATAGTTTAATCAATCCCAAATGAAAATAACCAACTATGCGATAAAAGATCCATCACCATGCTAAACTCCAATAATAATCCAAGCTCCAATTTTTTAAAACTGAATAAACTCCAACTGAATCCATAATGAAATATCTGAATAAAAACCCATAACAACTTTGGAACCAAATGGCCCAACGAAACCATAAACCGAGTCTCAATGTAAATACGAAGGAATGGAAAACTAACTAATAAGTATAAAGTAAAATAATTCCAGTCGTACCTCCAAGAAAATCTCCAAAGTCCTATGTATCTTCTCCAAAACTTAATCCTAAAAAGGTTAGTCAACGCACGAGGTCAAAGCTCCGAGTATGAATACACACTACTCCTCTCAAATAGGATCCTTGAATCCAGACAGTAGCATTATACGAGATAAATATCACAATAGAGTATTTTAATTAAACGGAATATAATTAAACGCATTATCACAAATCACTAACTACCCACAACTATTGTTATTCACAAAGCACACCAATATGATTTTAAATAATTAAGCCCCAATTTATCATTTTCCTCAATTTAATTAAATTAACCCAATTTATCATTCTCCTCAATTTAATTAAATTAACCCAATATGATCTCAAACATTAAACACCATTAATTTGGTGAATTATAAGATGAAACATCATTAGTTTGGTGATCTCAGACCTATAAAATCATTAATTTGGTGAGTATAAGACAAAACATCATTAGTTAAGTGATCTCAGACCCTTCACATATTAGTTTGGTGAAGTTAACATCATTAATTTGGTGATTATGAGACGAAACATCATTTATTTGGTGATCTTAGACCTTAAACATCATTAGTTTGGTGACTAATGAGATGAAACATCATTTATTTGGTGACCTCTGACTTTAAACATCATTAATTTGGTGACTAATGAGATGAAACATCATTTATTTGGTGATCTCAGACCTTAAACATCATTAGTTTGGTGAATTATAAAATGAAACATCATTTAATTGGTGATCTTGAGAAAGTATGTATATAAGAGCACTTCTAGGGGAGGCCGAGCCGACCCCAGGAAGAGGAGGAATGATAGTTGCAGAGAATATGCTCCGGCCAAGCGAGATGACTCACGGGGAGATGATGATGACCCCGATCTCCCACCAAAGGACGATAATGCCCCAGTAAAGAGGCTCTACATGATCTTCTTTGGTGTCGACATGATTTGTGGCAGAATGGCAGGAGAAAGCTCGGATATAATCGACCGAAAGGCACATATAACCGAGGCTAAAGCAATAACTAGGGCTGAGGTTTTGAATTCAACCTCCATTGATGTCAAGCAGGGGAAGAGGAAGAAGGTGGATATAGAAACCCTCGTAGTCGACTTTTTAAGACTAGACTTTAAGGGTATCCTGAAACCTCATGACGACCCACTGGTCATTACCACTAGAGTTCATGGTTGTGAAGTGCCAAGAATCTTAGTAGATGGAGGAAGCTCTGCAGATGTTATGTTCTGGCGATGTTCAAAGGCTTGGGTCTTAGGCGAGCTAGACTTGTCCCATATCATCATCCTTTAATAGGATTCAGAGGGGAAAAAGTTCATCGCTTGGGAATGTATGAGATGGATGTCAGACTGGGGGATATATGGCCGATGAGGCTGACTAAGAAGATTAACTTCTTTATACTTGATGAAAATGTCTACTCTGCTTATAACCTCATAATTGGACGAGTAAACCTCAAAGAATTTGAGGTCGTGCCTTCAACGGTCCACCAAATGATAAAATCCGTACTCCTAATGGAGTAGGGGAAGTTCAAGGTGACCAAACGTCGACTTGGGAGTGATGCTTCAACTCAGTAGAGGAAAGAGAATCCCATAAGAGGGCAACAACCACGTACAACATCGACACCCTTCATCCTAGAGATGAGATGAAACTCAAGAAGGGTGAAGCCGCGAAAGAGGTAGAATCTATCATCCTCAATGAGGATGAGCCAAAAAAACTATCCAGGTAGGCAAAGCCCTAAAATCGAAGGCCAAAAATGAGCTGATCAAGTTGTTGAAGAGAAGATGAAGCATCTTTGCTTGGAGTCATGCAGACATGTCAGGCGTCGACCCTGAGATCTTATGTCATAAGTTGAATGTGGCTGAGGATGCAAAGCCGACACGTTAGAGAAGACGAATCTACTCACGAGAGAAGTATGACGTTATCAGATAAGAGGTTAAGAAATTATAAAAATCATATTTCATCCGTGATGTCATCTATCCACATTGGTTAGCAAATGCCATCATAGTTCATAAGACCAACGACAAGTGGAGGATATGCGTCGACTTCACGGACTTGAACAAGGCATGCTCGAAAGATAGCTTTCTGACGCGGCCACAAATGTGTCTAGTGTGTGTGCTATTTAGGCTCAAGTGCAAGACTGTTGCTCAAGTAATAATCCGATAAGTCAGGTAGCGATCCTCACGGAAATAGGACGAACGAAGTCGTAACGACGTTGGAGAGACAAAAATAACCTAGCTTTGACTCTAAAAAGAACGAAAAGGTGATTTGAATTGTGAAATAACTACATCTAGATGCAATTTTAAAAATGTTTAATTAATGAACTTAGGATTAAATGAAATGCAACTACTCTAAATGAATTAAAAGACTGATGATGATTTAACTAAACTTTAACTATAAGATGAGAAAGATAGGTCGGGTTACAATCCCCCACACCCTAGTAATTCACTTCGTTCGATATTAATTTCAGAATTAAAGCTTTTAAATGAATCCGGTTTTTAATGCTCCTAAGTATTACATATATGAGGGATCGTTGTCCGAACAGTATGTAAGCAAAGGTTGAATTAAAATTTGGTCTTTATTTGTCCTAAGTATTACACATATGAGGGATCGTAGCCCGCACAGTATGTAAGAAAAGGAAGAATTAAAGCAGGATCATATTAAATACGATACAATTCATCTAAGGTTTAATTCCAACTTCTATTTCCACTATCAGGAATTACATCGGGTGGGGTTCATGCACCCCAACCCTTGAAAACTTAGTCGGACAGATTAAAACTAGAAGAAAACACGTTTTTAATGAAAGAAAACATTTTTACTAACGAATGAAGAAGAATGAAAATTCTCACTAAATAAATAACTACAACAATAATGAAAGCAACAATTAGAATGATATTACTTGAATTGCAAAACTGGAATCAAAACTAGTTTTTTTTTTTGTTGTTTTCTCTAAACTAATTACAATGCTTCTTTATTGAATTTGAAGCCTTCTCAATGCGTGGGAGGTGTTTAAAATATATACTCTACGAATTTCTAAGAGTTTCAACCATGCAAGACTCTAATTTTTCAAGTGGATAAGTTTGAATTTTCGATACCCGAACCGATCCCGTTAAAAGGGTTTGGTTCGGTTCGGTTCCATCTTTGATACAAGTTTTTCCTTGAACCGGTTTGATTCGTTTATTTCATCTTTGGTTCGGTTCCATCTTTTCATGCTTCACAGGAAGTTCACCAGGGGAGGTTCAGTTCATTTTTCAAGACTTTCGATTCGGTGCCATCTTTTCATGCTTCACAGGAAGTTCACCCAGGGTAGGTTCGGTTCGTTTTTCAAGCCCTTCGTTTCAGTTTCCTCTATGACATAAACTTTCTCTCCTTGTGCAATTTTTGAAGACTTGTAACTTTTGATCCAGATTTGGGATTAGAATGCCGATTCTTCCTAAGCATTTGTACGCGCGAGGTCTTCGACTTTCCTTCCGATTCTTTCCTTCCTTATGCACTGAATACCTGCGAAATAGACAAGAAATACAGGAAACTCGGCGTGCTAATTAGAAAATATCAATAGCAGTGATATAAGATAAATCCACTCTAATTACACTTTGCGGAGAAATAAAATCTTCTAGATTAAGGGGGTAAATGGGAAGAATTTATGCCTAATAAACCCCCCCAACGTAGAACTTTGATCGCCACGAGCAATGTAAAAGAATCAAAACATGGTCCAACTCAAAAAATGGGATAGAATACCTCTTTCGCGGGTGAGCGATTGCATTTAGCATATGCAACAAGACGTTAAACCCCTAGGTTACCCTAGTAGGACGAGTTGTGTCTCGTGAGGGTTTGCAATGAATATACCCACAAAATTTGACTCAAAGAAAACTCAAAATACGCAAAAATTGTATAACTCAAACTTTCCCTGAAAATAGTCATCATCAATTCATGTTCAAGACTCTCAAATCATAAAGCGTGCGTGTGAAGCCAGAAATGTAACCGCGAATTTCCACCGATTGATCATTACGTTACTTATCCGAAAATTCATTTTGATTTCAAAATCTCACGGGATGCTCTCGCAAACGAATCTCTCGAAAGGGTGGCTATTTTCTCTCGGTATGCATGATTTATAAGAATAAATGCATTAGAACCAAGTTCACGCACACAAATAAAAAAACAAAAATTTATGGTAAATGGATCTCATCATCGGGTTACGGTTATAGGGAAACGGGAACATTGCCTCTAATTCATACCTTTAATCTCTTTTTCTAATCTTTTTGTGTTTTATCTCTCCACGCGGTACTCAATTTCGCATTTTGGACTTGGTTAGGACTTTTTTTGGGTTAAAGGTGTAATGGGTACATGTGACACCCCGCCTAATTAACCTCGGGTGATCAGTCCTAAATTAAGTTAGAACAGGTTTCTCAGTTGGTTCATTCTTAGCATCACTGTCGGCTTTTTAATTACTAACCACCTAAGTGAGAATTAGACTGGTGCCAAGTTTTATCTTTCATTAATTTAAATGAAAATCTCATGCGGAAATAAAATAAAATAACAATCACAGTTAACTGAAACAACCATTCACAATTAATTAATTGACCGAATAAACCATCATTTCAAAAATCCAACAAAAGTAAAGACAAGAAATAAAACCCAACATGTCCGACAAATAATAAATAATCTATGAGCAACATGCCCGAATAACTGATAAGAAGTCTTTATACTAGGAATTAAAGAATGAGGCATCTATCAAACTCCCGCAATATCCACATGTGCTGCAACAACGGAACCCTGAAATTTAGTCAAGCCTGGCGTCCTTGTGGCTGGACACCTAAAAGGTTTTTAAAAGTTTTTATAGCAAGGGTTAGTACCCAAAACATTTGAAAAACATTTAGCAAATGATTAACTTGCAGTAATAAATAAATATGCAAGCTCTCCATATTTTAGTTAGTGCCGCACTCTCTTGAGGACTTCCTCACCCCTCCTCTAATGTGCACTACGAACGCCTTAATTAATTCACCTAGTTATTTATCTCATGACTAGATAATTAATAAAAACCTCCTTGCACCCACCCTACTCTAACCAAGTGTGGCATGATTAAGATTTTTAAGTTATTAGCAACATCAACTTAATTAATCATTTTCCTTTTTAAATTCATATAACTTCCACACTTGTTATACATATAATGCAACTCATGCTTTGTATTTATTAGCCCGTATATAATTAATTACCTAATTATATACTTATAGTCATATTAAAACATTCACAAACATACTGAAATACATTTAATAATAGCATCCACCCGAGTAAAGACTCACAGGATGTAAATTCTCTAAAGTGCTATCCCACTAGGTATATTCACATAACCTAGTTACCCAAAGTCAGAATTGCTCACTAACTTGGTTAATACATACAATTGGAGGCGGTCATATTCCTTTCCTGAAAGTGAGATGCCCCTCACCCATATAATGGATGGTATGACCTGGGAATATACTCACCCTACTCCTCAAGCTAGAGGATTCATCCACTACGCGCAACCTCCCCATATAGTAATAGAGTATATAATAATAATAATAATAATAATAATAATATCTAACCACCGATATTAATGTACACACCATATATATATACTATCACACACCGCATATATATAAATATAAACATCTTGGCTACACCGTGTACTAAGTCTGTGACACAAGCCTATTCAAATTATTATGAGTTTATGGTCCAACTCTAATTATTAATTAATTTGTACATTAATTACTTTTGGTTTCGACCCAACTAATATGTTCGGACTTACTCTAGTGGCCCGAAATAAAAATAACACCCGAGTCTAAATTCCCGACTCTAAATTATTTATCTTTCACCTAAATAAATTTAACATCTTGGTATTGCTCAACCAATAACCCCGGACTTACCCACTAAATCCATTTGTAATGCTTTTTTTGAAATATTATTCTCACAGTTTAATCATAGTGTGCCACACCTAAATTTCTCCCAAGTCCCAATTAATTTCCCTCACAATTAATTAGTTGGTAACTCCATATTTATTTCTTATTACATAAGGCATGGAAGGATTTTTATTTAATTTTCCTTTATATAAACAAACTGGCCGAACTGCCAGAATCTGCCGACCTTTGATCGATCGACCCCCGACCCCCGATCGATCGATCGAACAGGTCATCGTCTTCTCCGAGTAGTCTGTTTCAGCCATGGACGAATATCTCCAAACCCTAACTTCTTCTATAGTAAAAAGCAATCCTTCCCATCGACAATAAATACCAAAAACCTCATAAGGAACCCCCATAAAGTCCAAAAACATCAATTAATTTACTTTCTCTACTATTTTCCGAATTTGGGGAAAAATTCAACTTAATCTTTAACCCATTTAAAAATCAATTCCTTATCTTAAATTCGTTTCTAATTCATTCGGGTTTACACATCTTACCAGATACATATACAGATCTCATATTATACATGAATTTTTACTCAATTTAGAAATCAGATTCGTGGTTTACAAAACCCCATGTTTATACCCTTTAAATCCCAAAACGAATTTCTTTGATTACTCACATCACATGAATATGAATTGAAATACAATTTAAGTGCTACAACAAGTTAACCACTTGCCTTAGGGTTCGTAGAGTTTGATTTTGGAGTTGTGAATGCCCAAGGTTGAAGATGACTCCTTTGTTTTGGCTCTCCTTTGATCCCCAAATTTGCCCTTAACTGCTATTAGGGTTTCCTAATCCACTAAGTATTTTTTAAACTCAATTCAGCCGTTCCCTTATTTCTTATAATTTCTTAATTAGGCTAAATCCCGCTTTTTACCGAATGGGCTAAGCCCAAGTGATCCAAATGTCCCCGTGTGGGCCCGGCTATGCCTAAAAACGTCCCGTGACCCGTTTACTACCCCCGGGCACACTTTTTCGACTATCTTGGTCCATCCGGACTCAATCATACACTTAAAATTGACATCCGAATTAATTTATAAAAATCCTTATCTCACACCCAATTTAGTCTATACCGACTCCCGACTGAGATAAGTTCATACCCGTCATTAATACCCGAAATGACGTAAATAAATTATTACTATTCACTTAGTAAATAAATTTCCCTAAATATTAACCATTCAGTCCCCGATTAATATTTAAATATATATTGCCATAATTAATTCAATTAAAATTACGACACACAAGTAATTTTGAATTCCCGAATTAATAAAATATTAAATGCACAAAAATATGGGGTGTTACATACTCCCCCCCTTACAAAGGAATTTTGTCCCCGAAATTAGGTCGTACCTATGGTGAAAATCTCTGGATATTGTTTCCGCATATCCTCCTCCCGCTCCCAGGTAGATTCGTCAACATTGTGATGACCCCACTGTACTCTAACCAGTGGAACAACCTTGGATTATAGCTTTCGCTCACTACAGTCCAGAATAGCCACCGGTCTCTCCTCATACAAGATGTCTGGCTGCAAATCAATTTCCTTGAGTGGAATGTGCCAAAAGGCTCTCTCGCTCCTTCTATATTTCTTCAGCGATGTCACATGGAACACGTCGTGTATTCGCTGAAGATGTTCTGGCAACCCCAGTCTATATGCTACCAGTACCACCCTCTCAATAATAGGAAAAGGTCCCACGTACCTTGGCGCTAACTTACCCTTCTTTTCGAGCCTTATAACCCCTTCCATAGGGGATACCCGGACTAATACCTGGTCCCCAGCTTCTAACTCCACATGTCTCCGTGAAGCATCAGCATAACTCTTCTGCCTATCCTGAGCTATCTGAATCCTCCCTCGGATCAACTCTATCTTGTCAGACGTCTCCTGGACAATCTCCGGCCCTAAAAGTTTGTTGTCCCCCATCGCTAACCAACAAGCGGGTGAACGAAAGGGTCTCCCGTACAGTTCCTGAAACAGTGCCATGCCGATCGTGAATTGGTATGAGTTGTTATACGCGAACTCTACCAAAGGAAGATATTTCTCCCAACCTCCCCCGAAGTCTGAAATGCACATTCTGAGCATGTATTCCAGCATCTGATTAACTCTCTCAGTCTGCCCGTCGGTCTGTGGGTGATAGGCTATACTTAAACGTAACTCCGTGCCCATGACCTCCTGAAAGCTTTGCCAAAAGTGGGCCACAAAGATTTTATCCCCGTCGGACATAATATTTATCGGCACCTCGTGTAGCTTAACAATCTCTGCTATAAATAGCTGCGCATAACGCATCGTTTCAAAGTCTGTGCGAACTGACAGGAAGTGGGCCACCTTGGTCAACCGATCCACAATGACCCATATGGAATCATGACCCTTTTGCGATACAGGTAATCCTATAATGAAGTCTATGGAGATGCTCTCCCACTTCCACACGGGAATTTCTAGTGGTTGTAGCATCCCTGATGGTCTCTGATGGTCAACTTTCACAAGCTGACACATGGCACATTTCGAAACAAACTCTGCTATGTCCCATTTCATTCCTACCCACCAATACTGCCTCCTCATATCCTGGTACATTTTATCCCCACTGGGATGCGCCACAAATCTCGAGCCATGGGACTATGTCATAACAGCGTGCCTCAACTCCTCATCGTTTGGCACAATTAACCTCCCATTAAGGCATAGAGCTCCTTTCGAGCTGATCGAGTAACCCTCTGCTCCCTCATTTAACAATTGGCTCATCTTATCCCGACAGATTTGATCCTCTGCCTGAGCTCTCACTACCCGTATAATGATCTCATGTATGATGGATGATGCTGATATGCAGGCCCTGGCTACATCATCCACATATCGAAGCTCTCTCCACTTCGCTTTCCAGAATTCTGATATCTCCCCAGTCGATCTCCAGCTTAATGCATCTGCTACCACATTAGCCTTACCAGGATGATACTGAATATCAAACTGGTAATCTTTCACGAATTCTAGCCACCGCATCTGTCTCATATTCAGATCCTTCTGTATGAAGAGATACTGAAGTGACTTGTGATCCGTGAATAATGTGAATTGCTCTCCTAGAAGATAATGTCTTTATATCCTCAAAGCAAAAACAACCGCTGCTAACTCCAGGTCGTGACTGGGGTAATTCCTCTCGTGGGGCTTTAGCTTTCTAGAAGCATACGCTATAGCCCTTTCCTCCTGCTGAAGCACACCCCCAAGTCCCTGTAAGGATGCATCAGTGTAAATCCGATACTCTAGTCCTCCCTTCGACAAAATAAGTACGGGTGTCGATGTCAACTTGTCCTTTAGCTCGTCGAAAGCTAATTGGCAATGATCACTCCAAGTGAAAGGTACCCCTTTCCGAGTTAGATTTGTCAAAGGGCCCGTAATCTTTGAGAATCCTTTGATGAACCGCCTGTAATAACCGACCAATCCCAGAAAACTGCGCACCTCGATCGGTGTCGTGGGATGCCCCCACTTCCTCACCGCCGACACCTTACTCGGATCGATCGCAATACCTCAGTCTGACACCACGTGGCCAAGAAACTGTACCTCCTGCAGCTAAAATCCATACTTACCGAATTTGGTATAGAGCTGGTGATCCCGTAGTGTCTGTAGAACCATACGCAAATGCTCTACGTGCTCCTCCTTGGTGCGCGAGTAGATTAGGATGTCATCAATGAACACGATGACAAACTGATAGAGATATGCCCTAAAAACCCTATTCATGAGATCCATGAACACTACTGGTGCATTGATGAGCCCGAATGGCATCACCCTGAACTCATATGATCCATATCACGACAGGAAAGCGGTCTTAGGAACATCCTCCTCTCGAATCCGTAGTTGATGATACCTTGACCTCAAGTCAACCTTGGAGAAGTAAGACGCCCCTCTCAATTGGTCAAATAAATCATCAATCCTAGGCAACAGATACTTATTCCGTATCGTCACCTTGTTCAGCTCCTTATAATCCACGTACAAGCGGAGTGAACCATCTCGCTTCTTTACAAACAACACCGGTGCACCCCACGGTGATGTACTCCGCCGAATGAAACCCTGACCCAGGAGCTGCTGAATCTATTCCCTCAATTCATGCATCTCTGAAGGATCCATACGGTAAGGTGCCCGAGCAATCGGCTCATCCCCGGTGCTAAGTCGATAAGAAACTTGATTTCTCTGCTGGGTGGTAACCCTAGTAACTCTTGGAACACATCCTCGAAGTCCCTCACTACTGGGATTGAGTCCAACGGAACCACCGCCTCCTGTGAGGTTTCCTCCTCGATGTAATACAAGTGTGTGCACGACCCTCCCTCAGGTAGCGACATCGCTATCAGGAACATCTCCTGTCCCGAAATGGAGAACACGATTGTCCTCTCATAATAATCTACGGTCGCCCGATATCCTGCCAACCAATACATACCCAAGATGACATCATACCCCTCCATGTCTTACACTAAAAGGTCTGCTGCTAAACTAAGCCTCCCAATCAAAATGTCCACTCCCCTACAAATAGTGAATCGAAGCCCTGCTGCCTACTGGTGACTCTACACACATATGAAGACTAACCGTGGTCTTTAATAACCCGACTTGCTTAGCGAAATTAGATTTAATGAATTAATGTGATGCTCCTGTGTCAAAAAGTATACTACCCTCATGACCATGGATGAAAAACATACCCTAAACTATCGGCGGCGCCAGCTGTGCTGGAGGATTGGGAACATCCCGGACGTTATACACATGCTCGTAGTGCATTTTCCCCTGCTGCTGTGGGGCGGGTGGCGCTGGTGCTACTAGAGGCATCTGCCCCTGTTGAGCACCCTGATGATGACCTCTTCCTCTCTGCAGGCACTCCCTCTTGAAGTGTCCTGGCTGGCCACAAATAAGACAGCGTTTCTGACCGTCTCCTTATCGTTGGCCCTGTTAGCCCTGACGTGGCTGGCCCTGCTGGCCTCCCCCATTTTTCCCTTGGCCCTGACGGCCCTGAGGAACTTGTTATTGCTGATTCGGGCCAGGATGCCCCGGCCTGAACCCCTGTCCTCCCGGTCGAAACCCACCAGGCCTAAATTTCTTAGCCTGATTCGCCTGCTGACTGATAGTCTACTGCTGAGTTCCACTCGTGTCACCACCAGTAGCCTCCTTGCCCTGCTTACTCGGCTCACCTACTCTCTTACTCCCCTTTGCATGAAGGAGAAGATCCTGGCAATGTACGAGGGCGGCATTAACGACATCTGTATAAGTTACTAACACTGGATTCCCAATCAAATGCTGCCTGATCCTTTAGGCTAAGCCATCCATGAACCTCGACTTCTTTCGCTCCTCATCGCTCATCTTATTTGGCACAAAGTTCGCCAAACGAGTGAACTCTTCCTCATAGTCTGCCATTGACCGGTCACCCTGTACCAACTCACTGAATTTCTTCCTCATCTCAGCCTCTATCGCTGGTGGGAAGTATTTACGGTCGAACCGCACCCAGAATTCGGATATCGTCATCAATTCCTGCTCCTCAACGGTGGTAACTAACTCCCACCACTGTAAGACTGCCCTCGACAGACGAAAGGTATCAAGCATCTAGTTCTGCACATCGATACACTCCAGCATGCGCAGATAGCGCTGAATATTCTTCTTCCAGTCACAAGCCTCAACTACATCGGTAATACCTCGAAACTCAGGTGGGTGACCCTTCTGAAAGGTCTCCCTAACTCGCTGCCAAGATGGTGGCGCTGCTGGAGCCTCAACTGCTAGTGCCACTGGACGCGGTGCCTGGGGCTGTGGAAAATGAGCTGCCATAGCTCGCATTGCTGTCTCGACCACCTGGGCCACTATCACCGCCACCTGAGTAGTGGAAATCAACTTGGGTGGGGGTGGGGGTGGCGATACCTGGGGCTCCTGATGAGCCTCCCTGACCTCATCCCTAGCCTCAGCCCTCTTCGCTCTCTGTCTCTTCGGTGGCATTTGAAATAGATTGAATTGTATAAGTACACAATTTATACAAAAACTAATATCAGAAATATGATATCTTACAAGCGAAAAATGAATCAACAGTCCTAATAATAGGGCTCTATAACAACCGAATGCTACGCTAAAACGTAGTAAGCCGCACAGATCCTAAGGACACTAGAACCTGATGCTCTGATACCATCTGAGACACCCCGCGTAATTAAGCCCGGGTGATCAGTTCTAAATTAAGTTAGAACATGTTTCTCAGTTGGTTGATTCTTAGCATCACTGTCGCCTTTTTAATTACTAACCATCTAAGTGAGAATTAGACTGGTTCCAAGTTTTATCTTTCATTAATTTAAATGAAAATCTCATGCGGAAATAAAATAATATAACAATCACAGTTAACTGAAACAACCATTCACAATTAATTAACTAACCGAATAAACCATCGGTTCAAAAATCCATAAGTAAAGACGAGAAATAAAACCCAACATGTATAACAAATAATAAATAATCTGTGAGCAACATGCCCGAATAACTGATAAGAAGTCTCTATACTAGGAATGAAAGAATGAGGCGTCTATCAAACTCCGGCAACATCCACATGTGCTGCAACAATGGATCCCTGAAATTTAGTCAAGCCTGGCATCCTTGTGACTGGACACCTAAAAGGTTTTTAAAAGTTTTTATAGCAAGGGTTAGTACCCAAAACATTTGAAAAACATTTAGCAAGTGATTAACTTGCAGTAATAATTAAATATGCATGCTCTCCATATTTTAGTTAGTGTCGCACTCTCTTGAGGACTTCCTCACCCCTCCTCTAATGTGCACTATGAACGCCTTAATTAATTCACCTAGTTATTTATCTCATGACTAGATAATTAATAAAACCTCCTTGCACCCACCCTACTCTAACCGAGTGTGCCATGATTAAGATTTTTAAGTCATTAGCAACATCAACTTAATTAATCATTTCCCTTTTTAAATTCATATAAGTTCCACACTTGTTATACATATAATGCAACTCATGCTTTGTATTAATTAGCCCGTATATAATTAATTACCTAATTATATACTTATAGTCATATTACAGCATTCACAAACATACTGAAATACATTTAATATTAGCATCCACCCGAGTAAAGACTCACAGGATGTAAATTCTCTAAAGTGCTATCCCACTAGGTATTTTCACATAACCTAGTTACCCCAAATCATAATTGCTCACTAACTTAGTTAATACATATAATTGGAGGCGGTCATATTCCTTCCCTGAAAGTGAGATGCCCCTTACCCATATAATGGGCGCTATGACCTGGGAATATACTCACCCTACTCCTCAAGCTAGGGAATTCATCCACTACGCGCAACATCTCCCTATAGCACTAGAGTATATAATAATAATATCTAACCACCGATATTAATGTACACACTGTGACACCCCGCCTAATTAAACACCGGGTGATCAGTCCTTTATTAAATTATAATCAAGGTGACGGTTGGTTCATTCTTAGCATCATTGTCGTAAAAATAACATTTCCAATTTAAACACCCTAAATAATTAAGCTAAGTGTCAAAACCATTTTTAGACATTACTTTCCAAATTTTATTTTATAAACCAACATTTAAAACCTTACATAATTCACAGTTAAATAATCACACAACAACTATCCTGGAACATATAATCCAAAGAATTAAACATTCAACTAATTAATTCCGACATTAAAACTTAAAGGAAAAACATCCTGACAATAATAAATCCCAAAGTGTAAATACTGGAAATAAACGAATCACAATATCCAATAAAATAACTGAATAATAGAAAAGGGCGACACATGCCCAACTGATAAAATAAATTCTAGGAGTGGAATCAAGAAATGAGGTCGTCTAAGCAAGAGGCCTGCAACTCCCACCTAAGCTTCAGCGCGTTCCTTCCAAAGGATCCTATGCAAGACGCCCCTGTGGCTGGGCACCTGTAATATATACATATATATACAAGAGAGAAAAGAAAATGGAAACAGGTCAGAGCCTGATTGTAAAAACGATTTAAAATTTGTTTAGCAAGTATTTAAAATGTTTACTGGCCAATGCAACAACATATTAGTGTGACACTCCCTTGAGAAATTCTCACCTCTCTTCTAATGTGCACGCCTATCGTACTAACCTTCCCAACGGTCTTACGTATCCTATCTTATGTCGCTCGTAAGATTTAAACTGACAATTCAACTGTTTAAGAGGTTGATTTCAATTAACAACAAAATTCTCATTTAACTTTATTTACTAATAAAGTCTCTCAGCAATATATTATACATTTCAAACACTTATTCCCAAATTGAAATAATTATTCATTTCTTACTTCCCATAAACACAGTAGGTAGTTCCCAAGTTCCAGAATTTAATATATATATTAAATACTCATATAATATATATATATATATATATATATATATATTCTAACGGCACCCCACATAATAATTATAGCGCGGGCATACTCTGCTATCCAATCCCCGTATCACTCGTACTAAGGGAAATACAAGTTCGGAATCACTCTCGAACTGTACTAACACAAACACAAGCAATATTGAGGCGAAGCATAGTTTTCAAGTCTCTAAGAGGTCAGTACATGCCCTCACATCTATTAGGACCGTCTGACTATCGATCCGATAGCCTGTACCAAAGGATTTCTATCTTCTAGGGTACGAGTCAATATCCCCCATAAAGGTCCCATCGAGATAAGACTGTCCCAGCGCGGTAACCTCAGGGATAGCAAGTAGTGCGGGCATGATTTTTACACGTATATAGTATATGCATAAACACAGTCATATAAATATACTACTATTACCATATCAAGTTTAGGTACATTCTCATAACCCATAATTATGATATTTGTCCTTATTATTCGTTATTTAGTTATTACGTATAACGGTTGCCTCTTATCTTAATTTGTGGGATTATTCCAACTTATCAAGTGACACTCGTGGATTCCTATACTCCTAAGGGTCCGTTTGATAGCACACAAATTCCAAGGCAAATTCCCAAAAGTTGGAAAATTCTGGTCTTTTTCATCTTTTAGGCTGCTTGATAGCGTTAATTTGCCTTGGAATTTATTTTCTATGTACAACACCCCTTAAGAACAATTTGTCACTCTAGGGTGGAAAGGAGGTTTTTGTTTGCACATTT
Organism: Sambucus nigra; assembly: GCA_949130495.1. Taxonomy (NCBI): domain Eukaryota; kingdom Viridiplantae; phylum Streptophyta; class Magnoliopsida; order Dipsacales; family Adoxaceae; genus Sambucus; species Sambucus nigra. The sequence goes on along the minus strand of OX422215.1, from coordinate 667,192,033 downwards.
GGTTGGCAAATCACTTAAAACCAATTTTTTGTATAACTCTATATATTTCATAAATATATAAATATATATTGTTAATAAATATATAAATATATATATTTCTTATATTTTAATATATATTCGTATATTTTATATATTTTAGCACATATATGTATATTGCGTATATTTCGTATATTTATACATATTTCATATATTTATATATTTCGTTCATTTATATAATTTATATAAATCATATATTTTAATATATATTTATATTTCATAAATTTTGTATATTTCATATATTTCATATAATCCTTATATTTCATATATTTAATATAATCCTTATATTTATATATATACTGACATATATACATATATTAGATATATATGTCACACACACACACACATATATTATATATATACTGACATATATACATATATTATATATATACTGACATATATATTCTGTAAATAGTATATATATATATATGACATATATACATATATTATATATATAGTGACATATATATTCTATATATATGTATATATTCTGTAAATAATATATATGTATATATTCTCTAAATAATATATATTTAGTATATTTAGTATATAATATAATATATATTCATATATTCCGTAAATAATATATTATATTTTATAGATTTTGTACATTTAATTGTATTCATATATTTCGTAAATAATATATTATATTTTCATAGATTTTGTACATTTAATAGATTTTGTACATTTAATTATATTCATATATTTCGTAAATAATATACATTTAATAGATTTTGCACATTTAATTATATTCATATATTTCTTAAATAATATATTATATTTTTATAGATTTTTTACATTTAATAATATAAAAATTAATATTATTATACATACTAAATATATATTATTATATATTATATACATTTAATAATATAAAAATTATTAACATTTAATAGATTTTGTACATTTAATAAATATATATTATTATATGTTATACATACTAAATATATATTATTATATATTATATATATTATTTGTGAAATATATATATTCCGTAAATTATTATATATATTCATATATTTTGTATATTCCGTAAATTATTATATATATTCATATATTTTATTTATTATATATATTCATATATTTTGTATATTCCATAAATTATTATATATATTCATATATTTTATATATTCATTTATTTTATATATTTAATAATATATATTTAGTATATACATATATATATTCCGTAAACAAATTTTTCACATTTATATCTATTTTCCAACTTTTGCGTTTAATAGAAAATGTGGAAAATGGATGATTTTCCAACTTGTATCAAACAAACACAAGTTGAAAAATATTCATTTGCCTTGGAATTGTTTGCCCTGGAATCAAATGTCCTCGAATCATTTGCATTTTCCCAGTTTTCTATCAAACGGACCCTAAGTGAAATTTCAGTAGTTACTCATTTATTTTGCAATGTAACTATCTTACGCATCTATTTCTTTAATACATAGTTCCATCGTCCCTTTTTGTAAACTTCCCTAAAAATATAAATCTCGTCTTATATTAGAGATTCATATTTTTAATAAGTCCTACTAGTTTTCTTATCTCTCAAAATATTTTATTAAGGATGTCGAAGGATTATTCCTCATTTAAATTGAATTCACCTATTTAGAAGGGGAAATATAAGTCTGCCAGGAGGGGTCGATCGATCGAGGGAAGGTGTTCGATCGATCGAACCATCGATCGATCGATGATATATGATCGATCGATCGATCGATCAAGTAGGTATGGCTAATTCTGCAGAAATCCAGTTACGGGTTCTATCATCCAACCTCATCCAAATCCAGATTTCTAACACCCAAACTCCAAGAAATTTGTACTACAACCATTATAAACCCAAACTAGCAATCTTCTACGTAAAGCATGTGAATTTTCATCAATATCCATGAATTAAAGGGCCAAAACTTGTATAAATCTCATGAACCCTAGAAATTTCTTTAACTTTGTTCTAATCAACTTTTTCCAGAATTTCTACTTCTAATCCATCATAAATCCGTGGTTCAACCTCTACATATGAAGGGGATTTCCAGATTATCATTTATATCATTACTACATGCAATTTTCCTATCTCCAACATGGGTTTTCTTCTATGAAACTCATCCTAATCAACCCTAGACTAACATGAATGATGCATTAACGAAATTAAGCAAGATAAATACTTGCATGGAAATATTTGTCTCTGATTTGTGGCTGAAATCAGCGTGGTTGTAATCCTTATCACACGATCTATCGTTTGGCGGCGACGGCGGCGCAAACGGAGGAGTTTTCATCCTAGAACTCCTTGGTAACCTCTTCCTTTCCTCCTCCAATGGCCGTCATTTGGTTTTGGTTGTGTTAACCCTAGAAGACAACCCTAAGCTTCTGATATAACCCTTGCAAATTCGTGGGTTTAATTACCCAAAATTACAAAATGTTCAAAATGCCCTCCCGGGATACTAATTAAGCCTAAAAACACCCCGAGACCCAAACTAAACCCCCGGGTACACTTTTTTGACTATCTCAACCCTTTCGGACACTTAAGCGCACTCAAAACGACCATACGAGCAACTTATAATGTATATTAATCGATATTTAGTCCCGATACGACACAAGCGCATCCCGACTTAAATTTCCAAAATTGTCATTTTATTCACTCGTGAAAGTTAATAGAACCAATATCATGTATTACTTTGCTCATTAGTAATATTCAACAAGTTTTTCATACTTACTAACTCACATCACGTTAGTAATTATAAAAAAAAAATTAATTTTCGGATTTTTATTAAATTAATATCTCACATTAAATTTAATAAATCCCCAAATTTAGAAAGCATAAAAATACGGGGTATTACATACTTCCCCCCTAATAACGGAATTTCGTCCCGAAATTCGGAAAAATAAGGCATACCTGGTAAGAATAAATCTGGTATCACTCGCGCATATCTGCCTCGCGCTCCCAGGTGGATTCCTCCGCATTATGATGCTCCCACTGGACTCGTACAAGTGGAACTACCTTCGACCTCAATCTCCTATCACTATGGTCTAGGATAGCCACTGGTCTCTCCTCGTAAGAGCTATCAGGCTGTAAGTCTATCTATTCTATCGCGATGTTGGTGTGGGCCATATCATCCCGAAGGTATCGTCTCAATGACGAGATGTGGAATACATCGTGGATGCGATGCAAATGCTCTGGCAGTCCTAATCTGTATGCTACCGACCCAACCCTCTATATAATGGGAAATGGTCCCACGTACCTCGGGGCCAATTTCCCTTTCTTCCCGAACCTCATCACTCCTTTCATAGGAGATACTCGTAGTAATACTTGGTCCCCCACATTAAACTCTCGGAAGAATCGTTTCACATCGGCGTAGCTTTTCTGCCTGCCCTGGGGTACTCGAATGTGACTCCTGATAATCTCAATCATCGCGGAGGTTTCCTGAATCACCTCTGGCCTGAGCAACTTGTTATCCCCCACCTCTAGCCAAAACGTTGGGGAACGACAAGGCCTGCCATACAAAGCCTCGAATGGAGCCATGCCAATCGTGAACAGATAAGAGTTATTATAAGCGAACTCTACCGATGGAAGATGTGGCTCCCAACCTCCTCCAAAGTCAAGGACACACATGCGTAGCATATCCTCCAACATCTGATTAGTACACTCTGTTTGTCCATCTATCTGCGGGTGATAAGCTGAACTCAACCTCAACTCTGTACCCATATCCTCCTAAAAGCTCTCCCAGAAACGCGACATGAAAATCTTGTCTCTATCTGACATAATATTCAGGGACACCCCATGCAATCTGACAATCTCGGCAATGAACAGCTGAGCATACTGACCCGTGGTATAGTCTGTTCGCACAGGTAGAAAATGTCCCACCTTGGTCAAACAATCCACAATCACCCAGATAGAATCATGGCCCCGCTGTGATGTAAGCAACCCTGTGATAAAATCCACGGAAATACTCTCCCACTTCCACACAAGTATTTCCAATGGCTGAAGCAACCCTGACGATTTCTGATGGTCCACCTTTACCAGTTGGCAGGTAGAACATTTGGACACGAACTCCATAATGTCCTTTTTCATTCCACTTCACCAGTATTGCCATCTCATATCCTGGTACATCTTATCTCCCCCAGGATGTACCCCAAATCGGGATCCGTAAGACTGGGTCATCACTGCATGACGTAAGTCTGCTCCTTTTGGGACCACTAATCTCCCATTAAACCTCAAACCCCCATCAGAACTAACAGAATAGGACTCAGTACCCTCGGCTAAAAGTCGTACAATCTACTCCTGGCAAAATGGGTCTGCGGTCTGTGCCTGTATCACCTTCATAAAAATCTCGGGTGTCACTATCATAATAGATATGAAGGAATGGGATACTGCGTCCTGGTGACCCAACTCTTTCCACTTTGCTTTCCAGATGTCCGCTACATCGTCTACCGGTCTACGGCTCAACGCATCCGCAACTATGTTGGCCTTCCCCGAATGGTACTGTATGTCAAACTGATAGTCCTTCACAAACTTTAACCACCTGCGCTGACGCATATTCAGCTCTCGCTGAGTGAACAGGTACTGAAGTGACTTGTGGTCTGTGAACAGGCGAAATTTCTCCCCCAATAAATAGTGCCTCCATATTCTCAACGCAAAAACGACCGCTGCTAACTCTAGGTCGTGTGTGGGGTAATTCTTCTCGTGCGACTTAAGCTTGCGGGAGGGGAAAGCTATAGCCTTATCATCCTGCTGAAGTACTCCCCCAAGTCCCCGTAAAGAGGCATCGGTATAAACCAGGTATTCCACGCCCGATTTAGGCAAAGCAAGGATCGATGCTAAAGTAAGCTTGTCTTTCAGCTCGTCGAAAGCCAATTGACAAGCATCATCCCAAACATATGGAACCCCCTTGCGAGTCAGGTTCGTCAACGGACCCACTATTTTGGAGAACCCCCGAATGAATCTCATGTAGTATCAAACTACGCACTTTCGTCGGTGTCGTGGGCTGTCCCCACTCCCTCACCGCTGACACTTTACTCGGATCAACTGCTATCCCTTGTTCAGAAACAACATGTCCCAAGAACTTCACTTCGCGTAACCAGAACCCACACTTCTCGTACTTAGGATACAGTTGATGCTCTCGTAGAGTCAGAAGAACCTGCCTCAAGTGCTCGGCATGCTCCTCCTCGGAGTGTGAATATATCATGATGTCATCTATGAAGACGATGACAAACTGATCCAAGAAATCTATGAACACTCGGTTCATCAAGTTCATAAATACGGCTGGGGCATTTGTGAGTCCAAATGGCATCACTCTGAACTCATAGGACCCATATCTCGTCAATAAAGCAGTCTTTGAAACATCATGCTCCCTAATACGTAGCTGATGGTACCCTGACCTCAGATCTATCTTCGAAAAGAAAGTTGCTCCCCTCAGCTGGTCGAACAGATCATCGATTCACGACAACGAATACTTGTTACGTATCGTGACCTTGTTCAGCTCCCGGTAGTCCACACATAGCCTCAATGAACCATCTCTCTTTTTCACAAACAAAACTGGAGCACCCCAAGGTGAGGTACTCATGAGAATGAAGCCCTGACCTAACAGCTTCTCTATCTGATCTCGTAACTCTCGTATCTCCGTCGGAGCCATACGGTATGGAGAGCATGCTATAGGTCGAGTATCCGGTAATAAGTCTATGATAAAATCTATCTCTTGACTGGGGGTAGGCCTGGTATCTCCTGAAATACATCGGAATACTCACGAACAACTGGGATCGAGTCTAAGGGAATCACAACCTCCTTAGAGGTATCCTCCTCTATGTAATACAAATGAGTGGTCGAACCTCCCTTTGGGCGAGGCATCGCCACTACAAACATCTCTTGCCTCGGAATGACAAAGACAATACTCCCACCGAAATAATCTATCATGGCTCTGTAAGCTGCGAGCCAATACATGCCAATAATAACGTCGTGCTCATGCATATTTAAGACTAACATGTCTGCTGGTAATACCAAGCTACCAATCTCTACCCCCACTCCCCGGCATATAAATAAAATTAGCGATTTATTTTCCAATGGTGAGTCTACACACGTCATAGTGCTCTCTGCTGTGCCTAATAACCCTAAGGCCTTCACAAAATGGGTAGCTATAAAATAGTGCGTTGCCCCAGTATCAAATAAAACCCGACCCATAGTACCATGGATAGGAAACATACCCTCAATTGCGGGTGGTGCTTGTGGAGCTGCAGCCTGGTGGACGTTATAGACATGTCCGTACTATAACTGCCCCTGCTGCACTGGAGCGACTGGAATAGCTGGTAGGGCTGGTACCTGAGTTGGTGCTGGGAGGGCGGCTGGAAAAAGTGGCCTTTATGGCTCATTACGGGCACCCTGCTGCTGTGGGGCCCTATCACCCTCTGGACAATCCTGGCCCTTATGGCCATGCTTGCCGCACACAAAACATCGGCCTCTGAAATTACCTCCCCTCTGACCCTGCTGACTACGACCCTGTTGGCCGTTACCTCCCCACCACTGGCCCTGTTGGCCCTGATGAAAACGCTGTTGGCCCTGTTGGCCTTATTTCTGACCCTACTGCTGGCGATGTTGGCCTTGCTGTCCCTGCTGACCCTGCCTAAATCCCCCAAATCCCTGCCTGGAATCACCTGATCGGAACCGCTTGGTAGGGTCCCCCTGATGGGAACTTTGCTCATGCTGACGAATCTGCCCCTGGGATGTCGGTGCTCCACTAGCGCCACTACCCCCTGTCCTGCCTTGCTAGCCGGACTCTCCTGCTCGCTTGCTTCCCTACAGATGAAAGCGGTGATCCTGGCAGTGTAGCAAGACAGCATTGAGTACATCCGTGTAGGTACTCAGAGACAGATTCCCTATAAGGTGCGGACGGATTCTCCAAGCTAACCCGTCCACAAATAATAGTATCTTCTTACCCTCAGTGGGTGCCTCATCTGGCACTATAGTGAGAAGTCTTGTGAAATCCTCTTCATACTCAGTAACAGTGGAATTTTCCTGCTTCAAGTTTAGTAACTTTCGCTTCATCTCAGTTTGCACGGCGGATGAAAAATACTTGCCGTCAAACAGCTCCCAGAATGACTGAATCGGAATAGTATCCCTATCCTCCAAGGTGGTGGTGGTCTCCCACCACTGCAAAGCGGCCCCCACTAGCTTAAATGAGGCCAACAACTGTTTCTGCACGTCCGTGCACTCATACATACGCAGATGCCTCTGGATATCTTTCTTCCATTGGCTGACGATTATGATATCTGAACTACCCAAGAACTAAGGGGGATGTGCCTTCTGAAAGGCATCCCAAACCCACTCCCATGTTGATGGAAACTGTGCAGGTACTTGCGCCACTGCCTGAATTTGGGGTGGAGCCTGCTGTACTACCGCCAACGCGGCATTCATCGCCTGAGCAACAATAGCGGTTACCTCATTAGCATTCATCGTTCCCTGAGCCGGAGCTGCTGGCTGCCCGGCTTGGGCACGCTTATCCTTTGGTGCACATCTCGGAGGCATCTGAAACGTGAAGAAATTTATTAGTCTTACCGTTATTATCAAATCTTAAATAGCTGAAGACGTAATCGTAAAAGCAAGAATACAACAATCCTAAAATAGGGCTCTATAACAAAAACGCTAAGCTGAAAACGAAATAAGCCGTACAGATCCTAAGGACACTAGAACCCGATGCTCTGATACCACCTGTGACACCCCGCCTAATTAAACACCGGGTGATCAGTCCTTTATTAAATTATAATCAAGGTGACGGTCGGTTCATTCTTAGCATCATTGTCGTAAAAATAACATTTCCAATTTAAACACCCTAAATAATTAAGCTAAGTGTCAAAACCATTTTTAGACATTACTTTCCAAATTTTATTTTATAAACCAACATTTAAAACCTTACATAATTCACAGTTAAATAATCACACAACAACTATCCTGGAATATATAATCCAAAGAATTAAACATTCAACTAATTAATTCCGACATTAAAACTTAAAGGAAAAACATCCTGACAATAATAAATCCCAAAGTGTAAATACTGGAAATAAACGAATCACAATATCCGATAAAACAACTAAATAATAGAAAAGGGCGACACATGCCTAACTGATAAAATAAATGCTAGGAGTGGAATTAAGAAATGAGGTCGTCTAAGCAAGAGGCCTGCAACTCCCACCTAAGCTGCAACGCGTTCCTTCCAAAGGATCCTATGCAAGACGCCCCTGTAGCTGGGCAACTGTAATATATACATCTATATACAAGAGAGAAGAAAATGGAAACGGGTCAGAGCCTGATTGTAAAAATGATTTAAAATTTGTTTAGCAAGTATTTAAAATGTTTACTAGCCAATGCAACAACATATTAGTGCGACACTCCCTTGAGAAATTCTCACCTCTCTTATAATGTGCACGCCTATCGTACTAACCTTCCCAACGGTCTTACGTATCCTATCTTATGTCGCTCGTAAGACTTAAACTGACAATTTCAACTGTTTAAGAGGTTGATTTCAATTAACAACAAAGTTCTCATTTAACTTTATTTACAAATAAAGTCTCTCAGCAATATATTATACATTTCAAACACTTTTCCCAAATTGAAATAATTATTCATTTCTTACTTCCCATAAACACACTAGGTAGTTCCAAAGTTCCAAAATTTAATATATATATTGAATACTCATATAATATATATATATATTCTAACGTCATCCCACGTAATAATTATAGTGCGGGCATACTCTGCTATCCAATCCTCGTATCACTCGTACTAAGGGAAATACAAGTTCGGAATCACTCTCGAACTTTACTAACACAAACACAAACAATATTGAGGCGAAGCATAGTTTCCAAGTCTCTAAGAGGTCAGCACATGCCCTCACGTCTCTTAGGACCGTCTGACTATCTATCCGATAGCCTGTACCAAAAGATTTTTATCTTCTAGGGTACGAGTCAATATCCCCCATAAAGGTCCCATCGAGATAAGACTGTCCCAGCGCGGTAACCTCAGGGATAGCAAGTAGCGCGGGCATGATTCTTACACGTATATAGTATATGCATAAACACAGTCATATAAATATACTACTATTACAATATCAAGTTTAGGTACATTCTCATAACCCATAATTATGATATTTGTCCTTATTATTCGTTATTTAGTTATTACGTATAACGGTTGCCTCTTATCTTAATTTGTGGGATTATTCCAACTTATCAAGTGACACTCGTGGATTCCTATACTCCCAAGTGAAATTTCAGTAGTTACTCATTTATTTTCCAATGTAACTATCTTACACGTCTCTTTCTTTAATACATAGTTCCATCGTCCCTTTTTGTAAACTTCCCTAAAAATGTAAATCTCGTCTTATATTAGAGATTTCATATTTTTAATAAGTCCTACTAGTTTTCTTATCTCCCAAAATATTTTATTAAGGATGTCCAAGGATTATTCCTCATTTAAATTGAATTCACCTATTTAGAAGGGGAAATATAAGTCTGCCAGGAGGCGTCGATCGATCGAGGGCAGGTGTTCCATCGATCGAACCATCGATCGATCGATGATATATGATCGATCGATCGATCAAGTAGGTATAGCTAATTCTGCAGAAATCCAGTTACAGGTTCTATCATCCAACCTCATCCAAATCCAGATTTCTAACACCCAAACTCCCAGAAATTTGTACTACAACCATTATAAACCCAAACTAGCAATCTTCTACGTAAAGCATGTGAATTTTCATCAATATCCATGAATTAAAGGGCCAAAACTTATATAAATCTCATGAACCCTAGAAATTTCTTTAACTTTGTTCTAATCAACCTTTTTCGAGAATTTCTACTTCTAATCCATCATAAATCTGTGGTTCAACCTCTACATAGGAAGGGGATTTCCAGATTATCATTTATATCATTACTACATGCAATTTTCCTATCTCTAACATGGATTTTCTTCTATGAAAATAATCCTAATCAACCCTAGACTAACATGAATGATGTATTAACAAAATTAAGCAAGATAAATACTTTCCTGGAAATATTTGTCTCTGGTTTATGGCTGAAATCAGCAGGGTTGTAATCCTTATCACGCGATCTATCGTTTGGCGGCGACGGCGGCGCAAACGGAGGAGTTTTCGGCCTAGAACTCCTTGGTAACCTCTTCATTTCCTCCTCCAACGGCCTAGAAGACAATCCTAAGCATCTGATATAACCCTTGCAAATTCGTGGGTTTAATTACCCAAAATTACAAAATGTCCAAAATGCCCTCCCGGGGTACTAATTAAGCCTAAAAATGCCCCGAGACCCAAACTAAACCCCCGGGTACACTTTTTTGACTATCTCAACCCTTCCGGACACTTTGACGCACTCAAAATGACCATACGAGCAACTTATAATGTATATTAATCGATATTTAGTCCCGACACGATACAGGCGCGTCCCGACTTAAATTTTCAAAATTGTCATTTTATTCACTCGTGACAGTTAATAGAACCAATATCATATATTATTTTGCTCATTAGTAATATTCAACAAGTTTCCCATACTTACTAACTCACATCACGTTAGTAATTAATTTCTGAATTTATATTAAATTAATATCTCACATTAAATTTAATAAATCCCCAAATTTAGAAAGCATAAAAATACGGGGTATTACACACACCATATATATATAGTATCACACACTGCATATATATAAATATAAACATCTCGGCTACACCGTGTACTAAGTCCGTGACACAAGCCTATTCAAATTATTATGAGTTTATGGTCTAACTCTAATTATTAATTAATTTGTACATTAATTACTTTTGGTTTCGCCCCTACCAATATATTCGGACTTACTCTCGTGGTCCCAAATAAAAATAACACACGAGTCTAAATTCTCGACTCTAAATTCTTTAGCTGTCACCTAAATAAATTTAACGTCTTGGTATTGCTCAACCAATAACCCCGGACTTACCCACTAAATCCATCTGTAACCCTTTTTTTGAAATATTATTCTCACAATTTAATCATAGTGTGCCACACCTAAATTTCTCCCAAGTCCCAATTAATTTCCCTCACAATTAATTAGTTGGTAACTCCATATTTATTTCTTATTACATAAGGCCTGGAATGATTTTTATTTAATTTTCCTTTATATAAAAAAACTGGTCGAACTGCCAGAATCTGCCGACCTTCGATCGATCGACCCCCGACCCTTGATCGATCGATCGAACAGGTCATTGTCTTCTCCGAGTAGTCTGTTTCAGCCATGGACGAATATGTCCAAACTCTAACTTCTTCTACAGTAAAAACCAAGCCTTCCCATCGACAATAAATACCAAAAACCTTATAAGGAACCCCCATAAAGTCCAAAAACATCAATTAATTTACTTTCTCTACTATTTTCACGAATTTGGGGGAAAATTCAACTTAATCTTTAACCCATTTAAACATCAATTCCATATCTTAAATTCGTTTATAATTCATCTGGGTTTACACATCTTACCAGATACATATACAGATCTCAGATTATACATGAATTTCCACTCAATTTAGAAATCAAATTCGTGGTTTACAAAACCCCATGTTTATAACCTTTAAATCCCAAAACGAATTTCTTTGATTACTCACATCACATGAATATGAATTGAAATAGAATTTAAGTGCTACAGCAAGTTAACCACTTGCCTTAGGGTTCGTAGAGTTTGATTTTGGAGTTGTGAATGCCCAAGATTGAAGATGACTCCTTTGTTTTGGCTCTCCTTTGATCCCCAAATTTGCCCTTAACTGCTATTAGGGTTTTCTAATCCACTAAGTCTTTTTCTAAACTCAATTCAACCATTTTATTATTTCTTATAATTCCTTAATTAGGCTAAATCCCGTTTTTTGCCTAATGGGCCAAGCCCAAGTGACATAAATGTCCCCGTGTGGGCCCGACTATGCTTAAAAACGTCCCGTGACCCGTTTACTACCTCCGGTACACTTTTTCGACTATCTTGGCCCATCCGGACTCAACCGTACACTCAAAATTGACATCCGAATTAATTTATAAAAATCGTTATCTCACACCCAATTTTGTCTATACCGACTCCCGACTGAGATAAGTGCATACCCCATCATTAATATCCAAAATGACGTAAATAAATTATTACTATTCACTTAGTAAATAAATTTCCCTAAATATTAACCATTCAGTCCCCGATTAATATTTAAACATATATTGCCATAATTAATTCAATTAAAATTACGACACACAAGTAATTTTGAATTCCCGAATTAATAAAATATTAAATGCACAAAAATACGGGGTGTTACAGTAGAGGGGGAATGGTAAGGAAATCTGGAATTGAAATTTTTTCTTATGATGTCCTCATTTTTTTTCTTATTTTTCTATTTTCTCAGTTTTTGACTCTTGCTATCTATTTTTTAGCATATCTATTCTTTTCTTGCCCCTTTTTATGCACTTTCCGGACTAAATTTCTGGGATTATAAATTTTCACATTTTCGGTCCAATTGGGGTTTTTCGGGTTGTCAAACGAAAGGGAAAAATGTATTCGGCTCAATTTGGGTTTACAAAATGGGAAAAACTTTTCATAACTTTTTTTGGCTCGTATTTTTAGGTAAACAAACGAGGGCATACTTCATTGTCCAAATGTGAGTTGTTTTACCATATGCGTCTCGAGATTAATTTAATTTAGAGATATATTTAGCAAGTTTTTCAAGGTAATATCACACACATTTTCCATTACCGGTCAAAGTGAAAGAATTGAGATCCTCAACGACTTATTTGAATGCTAAAAAGAACTTTGAGTTAACAATTAACTCGGATTGGTTATATATTCTCAATAATGAAAGGCTCGAATCTCACCGGGTTTGTTAATCTCCACATTTATTCGTTAAGTCGTCTACTTTCGCTCAATTTCCATCTTTGGTCAATTTTGACTTTGTGTATTATGTTTTTACAATTTGAGACTTTAAACCAAATTTTAATTATATTTTTGAAAATTTTGAATTCCATTTTTTATTTATTTTGAAGAAAAACATTTTTGGATTTTTCATTTTTTTTAAATTTTCAGGGCGGTTTTGAAATTTTTTGAAGTTTTAGAAAGACGCACTTGTGACCTCTGTGTACTCACTCGGTGTCCTAGATGTGTGACTCGAAGTTCGACTTAGGGTGTAGCTACCGATAGAGTGCTCGGGCGTAGGAATTGGAAACCAGAATTGTGGAACGCGAGGTGTGGGGGGGCTTTCAGAGTTGTATTCAACGATTGGATTTTCGTGGATTCGGGTTGGAGTGTTGTGAGGAGTTTGAGTGTGTTTAGGATTTCGCATTAAAGGCTTTTGAGAGATGATATAAATATTTTTTATTTTTATTTTTATTTTTTCTCTTTTTTCACTCTTTTTTTTTTTTATGTTTTTGCATTTTCTTGGTCAAATGTTTCAGATTGACTTGGTCTAACCTAAGTTTACCTACATCCCCGGCAACGGCGCTAAAAACATGACGCGACCACAAATGTGTCTAGTGTGCGTGCTATTTAGGCTCAAGTGCAAGCCTGTCGCTCAAGTAATAATCCGATAATTCGGGTATCGATCCTGAGGAAAATAGGACGAACGAAGTCGTAACGACGTCAGAGAAACAAAAATAACCTAACTTTGACTCTAAAAAGAACGAAAAGGTGATTTGAATTGTGAAATAGCTACATCTAGATGCAATTTTGAAAATGTTTAATTAATGAACTTAGGAATAAATGAAATGCAATTACTCTAAATGAACTAAAAGACTGATGATGATTTAATAAAACTTTAACTATAAGATGAGAAAGATAGGCCGGGTTACAATCCCTCACACCCCAGTAATTCACTTCGTTGGATACTAGTTTCAGAATTAAAGCTTTTAAATGAATACGGTTTTTAATTCTCCTAAGAATTACATATATGAGGGATCTTAGCACGCACAGTATGTCAGCAAAGGTTGAATTAAAATTCGATCTTTATTTCTCCTAAGTATTATACATATGAGGGATCGTAGCCCGCACAGTATGTAAGCAAAGGAAGAATTAAACGAGTATCATTTTAACTACGATACAATTCATCTAAGGTTTAATTCCAACTTCTATTTCCACTATCATGAATTATATCGGGTGGGGTTCATGAACCCAAACCCTTGAAAACTTAGCCGGACATATTAAAACTAGAAGAAAACACATTTTTAATAAAAGAAAATATATTTACTAACGAATGAAGAAGAAGAATGAAAATACTCACTAAAGAAATAACTATAGCAATAATGAAAGCAACAATTAGAATGATATTACTTGAATTGCAAAACTGGAATCAAAACTAGGGTTTTTTGTTGTTGTCTTCTCTAAACTAATTACAATGCTTCTCTAACGAATTTGAAGCCTTCTCAATGTCTGGGAGGTGTTTAAAATATATGCTCTATGAATTTCTAATTCAACCATGCAAGACTATAATTTTTCAAGTGGATAAGTTTGAATTTTTGATACTCGAACCGATCCCGTTAAGAGGGTTCGGTTCGATTCCATCTTTGACATAAGTATTTCCTTGAACCGATCAGTTATTTTATTTCATCTTTGGTTCGGTTTCATCTTTTCATGCTTCACAGGAAGTTCACTCAGGGGAGGTTCGGTTCGTTTTTTAAGACCTTCGGTTTGGTTCCATCTTTTCATGCTTCACAGGAAGTTCACCCAGGGAAGGTTCGGTTCGTTTTTCAAGCCCTTCGGTTCGATTCCCTCTATGGCAGAAACTTTCCCTCTTTGTGCACTTTTTGAAGAGTTGTAACTTTTGATCCGAAGTTCGGATTAGAATGTCGATTCTTCCTAAGCATTTGTAGGTGCGAGGTCTTCGACTTTCCTTCTGATTTTTTCCTTCCTTGTGCACTGAAACCTTCAAAATAGACAAAAAATACATGAAACTCAGAGAACTAATTAGAAAATGTCAATAGCAGTGATATAAGATAAATCCACTCGAATTACACTTTGCGGAGCAATAAAAGCTTCTAGATTAACGGGATAAATGCGAAGAATTTATGCCTAATCTCTTTCCCTTACCAAGGATTGACCAGATGGTAGATGTAATGGCCGACCTTGAGCTGATGAGGTTCATGGATGCCTATTCCAGTTACAATCAGATATCCATAGACCTAGCCGATGAAGAGAAAATAACTTTTATTACTGACAAGGGGACCTATTGTTATAAGGTCATGCCTTTTAGGTTGAAAAATATCAGGGTGAAGTATTAGAGGTTGGTCAATAAGATCTTTAAAGACCAGATTAGAATGACGATGGAGGTATACGTCGATAATATGTTGACTAAGAGCCTCAAAGGAGACAGTCATGTGGCCGACCTTGAACGCACATTTGATACCATGGATAGATACATAATGAAGCTCAACCCTGCCAAGTGTGTCTTCGGTGTGGGGGCAAGAAGTTTTTGGGGTTCATAGTCAATCATAGGTATAGAGGCCAATCCTGAGAAAACTAAGGCCTTGTTGGAGATGAAGACCCCAATAACCATTAAAGACGTGCAAAGGCTTACTGGAAGAGTGGCAGCGTTGAACAGGTTTGTCTCTAGAGCCACTGATAAATGCCTTCCTTTCTTTTAAATCTTGAGAAAAACCTTTGAATGGAATGAAGATTGCGAGAGAGCTTTCAAGGATTTAAAGTCCTACCTCTACTCTCCACTCCTCTTATCTAGACCTATCTGGGGAGAAAGGTTGTATCTTTATTTAGCTGTATCTGAGTCGGCCATCAGTGTGGCAATCATCAGAGAGGAAGATAGTGTTCAAAAGTCGGTATACTTAAATAATAAGGCACTCCAGGGGCTGAGTTTAGGTAACCTAGGATAGAGAAGTTAGCCTATGAGTTGATCTATGCGTCAAGGAAGATGAAGCCTTACTTCCAAGCGCACAGCATGGTCATTCTCACTGACTCACCCCTCAAGCAGGTGATTCATAAGCCTAAGAAGTCAAGAAGAATGATGGCCTGGGTGATTAAATTGGGGGAATTCGACATCATCTACCAGCCTTGGATAGTCATTAAGGGTCAGGCACTTGTTAGTTTTATGCCCGAGTTTACTTGGGTTGAGGCCGACGTTGGGGATGATCAAGCAGCAGCTGATGGGCCAGAAGGCATAATGCATCCTCTTTCGACTGAAGCTCAACCCAGTCCATTCAGAAGTAGAGTGTTTAGAAATAAAGAAGAACATTACCTCATCAAGAAATGTACCTTTACAGAGGGAGAGTTCGTACCGAATGGATCTTCGTTGATGGGTCCCCATGTGAAAGTGGAAGTGGAGCGGGATTGATTGTGTCGTCCCCAGATGGGACGGATATTGAATATGCGCTGAGGTTCAACTTTAAAGATTCTAATAATGAGTCTGAATATGAGGCTCTACTTGCAGGCCTCTCCCTTGCCAAAGCACTCAATGTTAATCATCTGCTTATCCATAGTGATTCTAGGTTAGTTGTCAACCAAATTTTAGGGGAATGGAAAAATACCTGGGGAGAGTGAAGATAGTGTTATAGCAGTTTGATGAAGTGAAGTTAAAGAGGATACCTTGGCTGGAAAATAGCCATGATGACGCTCTTATAAGATTAGCATCCGCAACGAGAACAGAAATAAGATGGACGGTCCCTGTAGAAGTCCTCCATCGACCAACAATAGAAGCGACATAGAGCACTATGGAGTTTTGTATCAGTCTGAGCTTAGGGGCCTCATGTATGGACCCCATAGCATGATATATTAGAGATGGGGAGTTGTCGAAGTCCAAATCTGAAAGGAAGAAGCTGAAGTACAAAGCTACCAAGTTCTCCCTCTTGGGAGACGTTCTGTACAAAAAGGGATTTTTACTTCCTCTCCTCAGATATGTCCACCCATACGAGGTAGAGTATATCCTGCAAGACGTGCATGAAGGGTCATGTTCTAGCCACATTGGAGGAAGACCCTTAGCTAAGAAGATCATAACGTAGGGATATTAGTGGCCGATACTGGCCAAAGACTTGGCCCTTCGCGGTCTGGGGGATTGACCTTATTGGACCACTGCCTAAAGCCGTGAACAATTATTGCTATTTGATTGTGGCGATTGATTATTTCTCCCAGGGGGTGGAAGCTGAGCCGATGATATCAATTACAGAGAAAAAAACCTTCCAGTTCATATGGAATAACAACATCTGTAGGTACGGTCTACCTAACACTTTAATTTTTGATAACTATCGACAGTTCAAGACCATCTCCCTACAGAAGTACTGTGAACGGGTCGGCATTAAGCACTTCTTCTTTACCCCAGGCTGACCTAAGCCAACGGTCAGATAGAGGTTATAAACATAACGATCCTTGATGGGATCAAGAAGAGGTTAGAGGATGCTAAAGGTCGATGGGTGGAAGAAGTGTATGCAGTCTTATGGGCCTACAGAACAACGGAGAGGACCCCTACAGGGAAAACCCCATTTATGTTTGCCTTTACCTCAGAGGCAGTTGTGCTAACATAAATAGGTCTGTCTACTCATAGGATTCAGACTTATGACCCTGAGAGGAATGACGATGGGAGAAGGCTTGACTTGGACCTTTTGGAAGAAAAGATAGAAGAGGCTGAGGTTAGGCAAGCTGCCAATTAGCAGAGAATGACAAAATTCTACAACAAAAGGGTCAAGGCAAGACCACTGAAGGTAGGAGACCTGGTACTAAAAAAGACATGGCAAAAGCCTAACAAACTTCACCCGAATTGGCAAGTCCCATACAAAGTGATTTAAGAGGTTATTCTGGGAACGTATAGGTTGGAGAATATGGAAGGGGAACCATTTTCTAATCCATGGAACATTGACCACCTTAAAAAATAGTACCAGTAAGCCCTTATTTTTCTAGAATCTCTTTTTGTTTGTACCTATGTATATGATGAAACTCAGATGATGAAAGAAGTAAAATAAAATATCAAGTGTTCTCTCATATGTTATTTATTTGTGTGCATGAATGTTGCTTCTATGTATTAATTTGCTTCAAGGCTATAAACATCATTCGTGGTGAAGTAGCGTTAAGCTATTTTCAAAAATATGACAGTTTGGATAGGGACAACCTCTTCTATAGGCTGTTAAGAACATCTAAAAATAATCATTAAATTAAAAATCATTATGTTGGTAGCAGAGACCTCTCTCGGACGAGACGACAGTGTATGGACGAGTCGACCCTCATTCATACACTCTCAAAATGATGTGAGGGGGGATATGAGATGAACCATCATTAGTTTGATGAACTTAACATCATTACTTCGATGAATATGAGATGAAATATCATTATTTTGGTGATCTCATACCCCTAGTATCATTAATTTGGTGAGTATGAGACGAAACATCATTAGTTTGGTAATCTCAGACCCTTAACATCATTAGTTTGGTGAAGTTAACATCATTAATTTGGTGAGTATGAGACGAAACATCATTTATTTGGTGATCTCAGACCTTAAACATCATTAGTTTGGTGACTAATGAGATGAAACATCATTTATTTGGTGAGCTCTGACCTTAAACATCATTAATTTGGTGACTAATGGGATGAAACATCATTTATTTGGTGATCTCAGGCCTTAAAAAAATTAGTTTGGTGAATTATAAGATGACACATCATCTATTTGGTGATCTCAGATCTTAAACACCATTAATTTGGTGAATTATAAGACGAAATATCATTTATTTGGTGATCTCAAACCTTAAACATCATTAATTTGGTGACTAATGAGATGAAACATCACTTATTTGGTGATCTCAAACCTTAAACATCATTAGTTGGGTGAATTATAAGTTGAAACATCATTTATTTTGTGATCTCAGACCTTAAACATCATTAGTATGGTGAGTAATGAGATGAAACATCATTTATTTGGTGATCTCTGACCTTAAACATCATTAGTTTGGTGAATTATGAGATTAAACATCATCTATTTGGTGATCTCATACCTTAAACACCATTAGTTTGGTGAATTATAAGATGAAACATCATTTATTTGGTGATCTCAAACCTTAAACACTACACCAAAACACTCTTTTAGTAACGGACTAAATTTTGGATTACTAACACTATTCTACCGTTACTATTTCTCACGAGAATTTACCGTTAGTAATTCAACATATGTGTTACTAATTTTAATTCACAATTTTAAAAGTGAATATTAAAAATGGAGAAACTTTTATAACACTTCACTACGCACAAAAATAGGACCGGGCATTTTCCCTCCCAAATGACCTGACCTAAAATTTGACCCATTCTCCCAAATGCAATTACCTCTCCCTTTTGTTTTTTTATCTCTCCATGTTGTAGAAAAAAATGAGTTCGACCTAGATGACGCCAATGGATCTGTAAACACCATCTCCCTCTGACACCCCAACATTGGTTTAACCCCCCCAAACCCTAGCACCACCAATTTAAAGAATTCACGGGAGAGTGAGCGGCGTAGGAGGCAGCACAAACAAAAGAAGAGCAAATTAGCAGATGCCTCCACCCCAGATCACGTTGATGACAATTTTAGAGGACTTTTTGAAAGGTTAGCAAGAACAACCAAGGGATGATATTTCTCTTAAATTTTTGTAGTATTTTTTTGATTTCGCTTTCTAAAATTGAAGTTTGAATGTCATAGTTCAATCTTTCTTTGATCCTTGCCTTTTTCTAAATATATTCTACTTAATTTCATGCCAAACAATCTACTGTTTTAGTTTTTATAATGTAGTTAGGAGATTATCCTACAATCTAATTTCATGCCAAATATTTTGTCTCATGTGGGTACGATTATATGCCAGGAGGGAAGTAAATGGAAAGAAAAGTTGAAGTACATGTAGCAAAGTGAAATATTGGGATTTATTAGTTACAAGTGTAGTGGACATATTTCTTTAGCTAAAAACTTATCTTAAGAGGAAGAGATGCATATGACTTATGTTGCTAAATTTTAATGCTTAAATTTAGAGAGAGAGTAAAAATGAAGAAAAATAATGCCGCGGGCAAAACCCAAATGTTTTCTTGTCAATGACCCTACGCTGCTCTTTGCCAATGCTGGTTTGATCATCTCTCTCTATACATATCATTTATCTCTCTCACACACACACATATTTGGGAGGTTAAAATACAGAGAAACTGTATATTAATCACTCCAATCCGAATTACTAGTCTACTATTCATTTTTGGGCTCCCAAATTAATAATTTATTTTCCTTTTTTGAACATAATCAATGAATCAAATTCGACGACAGGGAGTAAGTTCTGATGTTACTATTGTTTGAATGTATCCTTAGTCTGTACAATGAAAGGGTATGGATTTCTAATTTGGGGCGGATGAATTAAATCTTAATACGGAATGAAACTCAATGTAACAAATAAAAGAAAATTACAGTGCTCTCTTTAAGTCCAATGGAAACTATCTAAACATAGTTTTGATGCCCTCTCAACTCGGCCTAATCTCAGTTAAACTTTATAGAATAAGAACTAAGAGGACAAAATCCAAATGTTTCTTTTCTATTGTACCCCACTTGTCCAATGTACGTAAAGTAATTTTTTGGCCTTAAAGGCTAATTGTGAGTGTGAGCTGCATGTAATATTATTCACATTTGTCATAGTATCTCTTATAAAAGGTTCCTGCTTCACAATTGTAGTATGCTGTGTAATTGTTAGCATTTCCTTGATAACAAGTATGAATCAGTTTAAGCCTATCTTCTTAGGCACTGCTGATCCAAACACTGCCTTGAGCAAACTCACGCGTGATTGCAACAACCAGAAGTGCATCTAAGCTGGTGGCAAACATAATGATCTCGACGAAGTGGGCAAAGACTATTACCACCACACATTATTTGAGATTCTTGGTAATTGGTCATTTGGGGATTATTTCAAAGAGGAAGCCATTCAATATCAATATGCTTGGGAGCTTCTTATAAAGGCAAGTCCCCCCACCTCACCACTCTCTCTCTCACACACACAGGCACAAAAGAAAATAAAGGGCTTGAGGTTTGACTCTTATTTGTTTTCATATACTTTTGTTTTCGAATACTCAACCGTTATGCATTTGTTTGGATGTATAATATGTCAATGTCAATCTTATATTTTAATTGATTATGGGTGCCTTTGGATATCCACCATGTCCTACCGAAAGCAAGACATGAACAAAATCATAGCTTAAAATACGGAGTTGTTTTGTGTCTTTATCATTCAACCCATTCTTTAGAGATACATTAGCCTTCTAACAAAAACTAATTTATAATATGCAACGTAGTTTCCCTGAATATAAGATAAAGGAACTCTGTCAATAACCTTAAATGAAGATGCCCCGAAGGTCTGCAAAAAAGTTTATTCTCTCATTTTTGAAAATCTTTGATTCTTTGGTTGTCTATAATTTCCCTCGTGTTTACATCAAATTGATTTGGATTTAATTATTAACATTTGACTATTAATTTCTTTACATAAGAGGACTAATTTGCATGAATGATACTTTTTGTGGGTAAGGCAGGGTGTTCGGTTGGCTCATGGTCTTTGAACCATTTGAGGGTTCCATTGGGGTGTGACCTAGGCAGCTTGTATTTTTAGGATTCCGTGGTGTAGAGAGTGGATAGGAAGTTAGATGGTTGGTATAAGGGTGGTATAATGGTTGTCTAATATACAAAAGTGGTCGTTCATTTTAGAGTTTTACTTTCTTTTAATTGGAAAATCTTGGTAGAATCGGGGGGGGGGGGGGGGGGGAATTGTGGTGGGTGAGTTCTCATTTTTTTAGCTCAGCTGGGATATTGGTCGTGGAGATTCTCAGTTGAACCAGATACTCTTTAATTCTCAATTGTAGGGGAATTTTCGTAAAGAAATTCTTATCTTAGGATCTACACTTGTCCAGAAATAGTCATGCTTCCATTGATTAATTGATTATTCGAGTTGTTCATTTGTTATTCTTGGAATTTATTTGAACGAGTGGGAAACTAACGCGTTTACGTTGTGCACGATTACGTGGTACGCACATGGAGTGAGAGTCATTTGCAAAGAGTCAATTAATTTAGTTCTCTGCTACCAAGTAGAATAAAAGAATAGCCATTAGGAATATTCTAGATTAGATTAGTTAAAATATTGACATCAAGGACATAAATATTTTTAGCTTGGCCATTAAGTATTAAGGTCCGTAAATATCACTGCATTCTCTCGTTTTGCGGACAACTGATCACTATGTATGTATGAATGAGTTGAGAAAACAACTTGGATTTGTTTATTTATTTAATTTTTCTGTTGTGTATTTTTTGCTGTCTTTATTTAAGTTTATTTCAAGATACGCCTTTCCTTTATCACAACTTATTTTGCATAGTTCGCTGTTAGAAGGGAGAGTAAACGATTTTTAACTCTTTCCAATAACAAACGAGGCCTCACTTTCAACTCTTTTTTGGTGCATTCTTGGCAAGGAAGATGGAGAGAGTTTCGATCATATTTTGTTTAATTGTAAATTTGTCAAGTTTGTAAGCACATTTTGTCCAACATACTTGTATATGTCATTAGCCGTAACACCGTTGAAATCCGAGTATCGAATCAAGGAAGGAATCAGAAATCCAGTAATCCAGACCGGTCCGCCTCAATGAAAAAGGAACCGATCCGCTGACAGCCCGGACCGGTCCGCCAAGAAATTAAAAGAACCGATCCGCTGCCGGACCGATCCACCTCCCTGTCGGACCGATCCGTCTTGCACATTGAAGCCAGTGAGCACCGAACCGAATGCGAACCGAATCAGCCTCAAATTAAAAGAATCGGTCCGCCATCGGACCGATCCGCCTAAGGCCCGGACCGGTCCGCCCTGGATATCCACGAACAGATCGTGTGCAGATTTTTAGGGCAAATGAATTCTTATTTATACCACGATCGGGGAGTTGGTTTTCTCAAGGCTTATACACGGTTTCCAGAGTAGATAAACTCTAAGGCCTTCATGGTATTTGAGTCCATTGATTCATACCCATGATTCACACAACTTCCAAACCTATTATGAATCAATTCTGGTAACCCAAGAACACCATTGCTGCTGTTCAACCCTTGTGAAGTGGACCGTTCCTTCCTCTTCATTGCTGCCCTACTGGACAGGGATAGTTCCAGCCGCCAACCCTACTGGAAAGGGATATTCCAGCCGCGACTACAGAATCCGACACCTGAGGGTAATTCTTAGTCAACCTGTATTTCATTGTAATCCGATTGTAAACCGTCTTTTACAAATTATAGTGAATATACAAATGGTTTTGCCCCTGTGGGGGATTTTTCCTTAACTTTGTGTGTTGGATATCTTGTTCATGATTTCATATTGTTTCAATCACACCTAGTTGCATGCTTAGGGTTAAAAATGGTATTTATTATATTATTTCTTAATTGAACGCAAGCGCCAACTCTTTCAAATTGGTATCAGAGCAGGTTACGCCAATCTATCGCGTATTCCTTACTTCCGCAAAATTTTTCTAAAGATATCAATTTTTTTTGAAATAAATTGATTTTTGAAAAGAGTGTGTTCAAATGGAGAAATCATATTATAAAATGCCTATTTTTGACGGGACAAATTATGCTTATTGGAAAGCCCGTATGAGGTCGGCTTTAAAAGCCATTGATGAACGTGTCTGGATTTTAGTTGAATGAGGGTGGACTCCTCCCACCGTGACTGTTGATAATGTGACCAACTTGAAACCTGACATTACTTGGACTGATGATGAATTTAAATGGTCTTCTTTTAATTCTAAGGGTCTAAGTGCTATCTCTGGGTCTGTCACACCTGATGAGTTCAAACGCATAATGACGTGTACCACGTCAAAAGAAGCATGGGATGTTTTGCAACTTACCCATGAAGGAACAAATGCTGTTAAAGAGTCAAAATTGCAAAATTTAACAACTCAATTTGAAACCATCACCATGCATGAACATGAATGTTTTGATGAATTTTATGCTAGGCTGTCTGACATTGTTAATACTAGCTATAATCTTGGTGAACATATTCCAAATGCGAGAGTTGTTAAAAAGATTCTTCGTTCCCTTCCTAAGCGTTTTATACCTAAAGTCACTGTGCTAAATTCCTTGGGTAATTTAAATACACTAAAATTGGAAGAACTGGTAGGAGATTTACAAACTTATGAAATAGACATGTTTCCCAAATCTTCCAAGCCAAAAGATAAGGGAATTGCCCTTAAAGCCCAAGAGAGAAAAAGTGAGGGGTCGGCAAGAAAGAGAGTCGAGTCATCTAGAAAGATAGAAACTTCTGATTCTGAATGTGAGTTTGACATAGATGATTTGGCCTTATTTGCTAAAAACTTCAAGACAATTCTGAAATTTAAGAAAAATGGGAATTTCAAAGATAAAAAGAATTTTCAGAAAAATAAGTTTGAAAAGAAAGATTTCAAAGAACCCCCTAAAGACAGTGAGAGGTGTTTTGAGTGCGGCGGTAAGGGACACAGAGCGTTTGAGTGTGCCACTCGTCTGAATAGGGAAAAGGGTAAAGCTGTGCTAAATGCTACCCTTAGTGACGACAGTGAGGTCGAGTCGGTGGACTCGGGAGATGAGTCACCGCATGAGCGTAACTTCACCGCGTTCATGGCCAGTCATGTGAGTACTCCTAGTGCATCTCACGACGATGAGGATGCTACTTCACAGGGACACCTCGACAGCGAGAGCGAAGAGAGTGAGGGAGAGGAGGAAGGTAGTGAGGACGAGAGTAACCTTCAACGCGCCTACGCCAAGTTATATAATGAGTCTTTCAAAACTAAAAAACGTAACAAAGCGTTAGTTCTTAGGATCACCGCGTTAGAAGAAGAGTTAGAAGAGACGAGAGAGATAGAGTCCTCCACCTGCACCGCCATGAGAGAGAGAGAGTCTGCCTGGGTTAGTAAAGAGAACTTGTTTAAAGAGAGAGAGAGCAGTTTTGAGAAAGAGAAAGCGGACTTGACTATACAAGTGGCTAGTCTTACTAGTGAGCTCCATTCCTCCATGGAGACTCGGAAGAAACTTGAAGCCCTTGTTGCTCAGCTTACTCATGACCTTGAGAGAGCTAGGAAAGTCAAGGTACAAATCTAGGACAGACCTGGGAAGATGGGAAAGATGCTCCTCGGTCCCGCTTTAGGTTTTGGTGACCGGCAAGGAATAGGTTTTGATGGTGCTTCCACGTCCCAAATTGCACCCGGACCAATTCCTGAGTTTACTACGACTCCTTATGGCCGTCATCAAAATCCAAGAAGGAGAGTTCGACAAAGAAAAGCGAACCGAGGTCCTCCTAATACTGTGCCCTTTTGCTCCCATTGCAAACAAAATGGACACCTTAGGGAGTTTTGCTATAGATTTGGTCGGACACGACGTACTTTTGCTCCTCCACATCATACTGATGAGTTTGCTAGTCTGAGAGAGCAAGTTGAGTTTCTAGCCGCCACATCACAGAGTTTGATGGAGGAATTTCGACGAATGTCCTCACTGTCAATGAATGCTTCCCGCATTCCGGCTAAAACCAACACCAACAACGGTAAACAAAAGGTTACCTATTCTTGGGTTCCTAAGAAAGAGAAAAAGGCCCTTGTTGTTCATGTTGCTCTCAAAGCACATAATACCTCTCAGTGGTATTTTGACAGTGGATGCTCCAGACACATGACATGTGATGCCTCCCTTTTTACTCAGATTGAGGATTATGATGATGGGAGAGTTACTTTTGGAGATGGGAGTAAATCTAGCATTTTGGGATGAGGTACAGTAGAGTTACCAGGATTTCCAAAGCTAGAGAACGTGCTGTACGTCAAAGGTTTGAAAGCAAACCTTCTTAGCATCAGCCAGCTGTGCGATGATGACTTTGCAGTGAAGTTTGACCGGAAAGCTTGTAAGGTCTATAATCAAGCCGGTAAACTTTTAGTGCAAGGGGTGAGGACAGAGGATAACTGCTATGGGACTGAGCCCACATCCTCACTTGTTTGCAACAGCGCCACGATCACTCCTATGGATCTGTGGCATCAACGTCTAGGTCATGTGAACGTTAGAGACTTATCTCGTTTAGTCAAAAAGGACCTAATACGTGGCTTACCATCTCTTGGAAAGCCAACTTCCATGATTTGTGGATCCTGTCAGTTGGGAAAACAAATCCGTAGCCCTCATAGGAAGTTGAATTCCATTACCACCTCACGTGTTCTTGAGTTGATTCACATGGATCTTATGGGTCCTACTCGCACGGAGAGTCTAGGTGGTAAGAGATACATTCTCGTGATGGTGGACGATTTCTCTAGATACTCTATTGTCAGTTTTCTAAGAGAGAAATCAGATGCTGTTGAATTCCTAACGACCAAGTGCCGTGTTCTACAAAACCAACACGCTGTCACTATTAACAGGATGCGTAGTGACAACGGCACTGAATTCATAGAAGCAAAAGTTGACCTTTACTGTGATAGCCTTGGGATCAAACATGAGTTTTCTGCTGTGAGAACTCCTCAGCAAAATGGGATTGTTGAGAGAAAGAATAGAACGATCCAAGAAATGGCTAGATCAATGCTTCTAGGTCGTAAGATCTCTAGGAGATTTTGGGCAGAGGCAGTGTCTACTGCATGCCACACGGTGAATAGGGTTTATCTTCGTCCACATACACTTAAGACGCCTTATGAATTGTGGACTGGCAAGAAACCCAACTTGGCATATTTCCGTGTTTTTGGGAGTAAATGCTACATCCTACGGGATAGAGAGCAATTAGGAAAGTTTGACTCCCGGAGCGACGAGGGAATATTGCTAGGATATTCATCGAACAGTAGAGCGTACCGGGTCTTTAACCTGAAGAGCTCTAAGGTTATGGAATCAATAAACGTCACTGTGCAAGATGACGAACCTCCGACGGTTATTGATCCCAACCTTCAGTGTGAGGATGAGGACTTTTCTGACAGTGATTTTCCTGTTCCTCTCCCACACTCTGTGGACCCTATTCCTATTTTAGGGGACACACCTGCTTGGGTTCGCAAGAGTCATGATCCTTCAGCCATTGTTGGAGATCCCACTCTAGGGGTCAAGACTCGTGCTCAAGTAGAGAACGTTGTTAGTCATCACTGCTACACGTCCAAAGTCGAGCCCAAGAATCACAAAGAAGCACTCAAGGATGAACACTGGATATCCGCTATGCAGGATGAGTTGCTTCAGTTTAAGAAGAACAATGTCCGGGAACTTGTCCCCCGACCTAGTGATACTAATGTGATAGGTACCCGGTGGATATTCAAGAATAAAATAGATGAAAATGGCACTATTACTAGAAACAAAGCTAGGTTGGTCGCTTAAGGCTACACACAGATAGAGGGTGTAGACTTTGGGGAGACATTTGCTCCTGTTGCGAGGCTTGAGTTCGTCCGTTTACTACTCGCCATCGCATGTCATCTGCACTTCAAGTTATATCAGATGGATGTCAAGAGTGCCTTTATGAATGGCATTCTACAGGAGGAGGTTTATGTGGAACAACCAAAAGGGTTTGATGACCCTAAGCACCTAGATCACGTCTATTATCTGAGGAAAGCCTTGTATGGTTTGAAGCAAGCACCCCGTGCTTGGTACGAGAGGCTTACTTCCTATCTCTTAGCCCGTGGCTTCAAGAGAGGGGGAGTTGATATGACGTGGTTCGTCAGGAGAGATGACGGTGCTATTTTGGTTGCCCAAGTCTATGTGGACGACATAGTCTTTGGATCCAAATGCTCCCAGCATTCTCACCACTTTGAGGAGGAGATGAAAAATGAGTTTGAGATGAGCATGGTTGGTGAGCTTACATTCTTCCTTGGTCTCCAGGTTCGTCAGCTAGAGGATGGGATGTTCATCTCTCAATCCAAGTATGCTAGAGACCTTGTGAAGAAATATGGTTTAGACTCCGCTAAGCATGCACGTACACCTATGAGTACTTCTACCAAGCTTAGTAAGGACACTTCAGGCAAGGACGTTGAGCAAACCTTGTATCGGAGTATGATAGGCAGTCTTCTCTACTTGACTGCTAGTCGTCCCGACATAGCCTACAGTGTTGGAGTCTGTGCGCGATTTCAGGCATCTCCGAAAGAGTCTCACTTACTCGCTCTAAAACGTATTATCAAATACGTGAGTGGAACTCTCTCATACGGTATTTGGTATTCCTTTGATACCAATGACCGTTTGTCCGCCTATTCGGATGCCGATTGGGCTGGGGATGTAGATGGATGTAGGAGCACTTCTGGTGGGTGTTTCTATTTTGGTTCTGCTCTTGTCTCCTGGATGAGCAAGAAGCAAAACTCCATCTCTTTGTCCACTGCGGAGGCTGAGTACATAGCCGCCGGGAGTTGTTGCACACAACTCTTGTGGATGAAGCAAATGATGGAGGATTATGGGATATCACAGGACACCATGACCATTTCCTGTGATAACATGAGCGCGATACACATATCCCGCAATCCAGTTCAGCATTCGCGCACAATGCACATCAGGTTACGCGAGCACTTTATACGTCAGTTAGTTGAGGAGAAGGTCGTAACCCTGAGTTTTGTTCCCACGGACCGTCAGTTAGCCGATATTTTAACGAAACCTTTAGATGCCCTTAGATTTGAGAGTCTTAGGATGTCTTTGGGGATTTGCACTGTTGACTGAGGGGTTGGTCCGTGTCTAGCGTAGGTTGCATTGTCATTTTCATATCCTCTGATGCCTATTGCTAGATTGTACTATTAGTGTGTTTTACTTATTTTTGCTTTTCATTATTCTTTGAAAAATACAAAAAGATTTTCTTTTTAGAATTTTTTTAAAAAAAAAAAAAAAAGCACAAAAAGATTTTATTTTGATAAAATTTTTAAAAAAAAAAATCAAAAAAAAAAAGTTTTGTTTTTATGGATGAGCATTTAAGTTAGCCAAGTCACAACTTCATTCCATATATCCATGTGACTGTTTGATAGAGATTTGAGAGGCTACATCATTTCATCCATGTGCTTTACATTGGTTGGAGTCTTTGAGATGTAATTAGTGATATCTTCCTACATGTTTGACTCCTATATCCTTTATTGCACACATGCACGGCTATATTTGATTATTGCACTTGTCTATCTCATGTTGGCTTGCGTGTTTTCATCTCAATCCTGTCTATACAATGTACAAAATGCGATAAAACCTGACAAGATTGGAATGCATGTAAAAACCGTTTTGGTGAGACTGTGAGTTTTTGAATAACGGGGAGGGGCTGCGAAAGGTCATTATCTTTCCTTTGCGCAAAAGCCACCGTTAAAAAGGACCTAAAAAATGGAGGAATTTTAATATCCGAGGTCCAAAGAGGTTAAAAGAGCCCGGAAAAATTTAAAAGGCAATAAAAAGCAATTCATGCCAAATATGGTCCACTTAGGTTTCACCATTAATTCTCCAAAGTTTGAGAATTTAGAATGCCTCTATTCAATATAAATCTGAGGGAGTTTGGTTGGAGAATGAAAACGGGTTTGTACTTCCTTGACGGTCCTGTAAAAGCATGAAAAACATTTTGGACATTATTGGTGTAGAAATCACTTTGAGCTTTGATTTGTAGATTTGATATAGTCAATGTCTTATATTTCCAATCTTTTACACCAAAGGAAGCATTTGAGTTCATTCGTTAGGAATATCCTATATTCATCGTGCACACATGTCATGTTTGTATGCTTTGATTTTCCTATCGAATTCTGATCACACCCATTCTTTCACGCTATCACTGACTTGGTTGTTTTATGTTCATTCATGGTGTGATATTTGCCTTGTGACACCCCGATTTTGCTTGTTTATTTCATTTCTCTCATTTTGTCTGTTTGGGGACATCATAAAAAAGGGGGAGAATGAATTATCTGATTATGGGGGAGTTTTGAAATTTGAGGTTCATCATAAATCTGGTAGATCTGCATATGTTTATTATCTCATTTCATAATCGATACGTCACTCGATACGTCACTTGGTATTTGATTTTTCTCATGTGTGTAGGTACATCCTTGATAATCCCATGATGCACACCCTGATAAGAAAAGCGTTGTGATTTCTGATCTGAAGATTTGCAGAACAAACGATGCAGCCTTTATCATTTGTACCTCTTTCAGTTTTGGGTTCATGGAAGGGTAGATTTGTATAGGCAATTTTGATTCTAGATAATTCGGATTTTTTATGTATGTTCCGGCATAGACATAGGGGGAGATTTGTAAGGACATTTTGTCCAACATACTTGTATATGTCATTAGCCGTAACACCGTTGAAATCCGAGTATCGAATCAAGGAAGGAATCAAAAATCCAGTCATCCGGACCGGTCCGCCTCAATGAAAAAGGAACCGATCCGCTGACCGCCCGGACCGGTCCGCCAAGAAATTAAAAGAACCGATCCGCTGCCGGACCGATCCGCCTCCCTGTCGGACCGATCCGTCTTGCACATTGAAGCCAATGAGCACCGAACCGAATGCGAACCGAATCAGCCTCAAATAAAAGAACCGGTCCGCCATCGGACCGATCCGCCTAAGGCCCGGACCGGTCCGCCCTGGATATCCACGAACAAATCGTGTGCAGATTTTTAGGGCAAATGAATTCTTATTTATACCACGATCGGGGAGTTGGTTTTCTCAAGGCTTATACACGATTTCCAGAGTAGATAAACTCTAAGGCCTTCATGGTATTTGAGTCTATTGATTCATACCCATGATTCACACAACTTCCAAACCTATTGTGAATCAATTCTGGTAACCCAAGAACACCATTGCTGCTGTTTAACCCTTGTGAAGTGGACCGTTCCTTCCTCTTCATTGCTGCCCTACTGGACAGGGATAGTTCCAGCCGCCAACCCTACTGAAAAGGGATATTCCAGCCGCGACTACAGAATCCGACACCTGAGGGTAATTCTTAGTCAACCTGTATTTCATTGTAATCTGATTGTAAACCGTCTTTTACAAATTATAGTGAATATACAAATGGTTTTGCCCCTGTGGGGGATTTTTCCTTAACTTTGTGTGTTGGATATCTTGTGCATGATTTCATATTGTTTCAATCACACCTAGTTGCATGCTTAGGGTTAATTTGGGTTAAAAACGGTATTTATTATATTATTTCTTAATTGAACGCAAGCGCCAACTCTTTCAAAGTTCCTTAGTAATATAAAACAAATATATATGAAATCTTAGCAGTGATTTTTGAGTTTAAAATTAGCAGCTTTTGAAAGCACCACAATTTCATACATTTTAAAAGGCAAAGGAAAAAGTGCACATGGCTCCTACATTTGGTGCACCACAGAGAACTCTGTTTATGATGATGTGAAGTCTGCATGTACTTTTGTGCTTTCAATGTTAGTTTTTTTTACTTTGATACCTTTGTAATGGCCTAAGTATAGAGGTCAATTTTGTTGGCTATCCTACATTGAAAGTGAGTTAACACACCCCTCTCATGTTAATTCTTGGATCATTGATGACAGATTCCTTAATTTTTAGTAATTCGATAAATTACATGAGATTTGAGGGATATATTAAAGGCGGGTCAAGAAATCTCAACTCTTTATTAAACATGTATATATTTTAATTTTTACGCTTTGGTACTTTGGCGTCCAAAAATCGTTAATGTTAATGATGCAAAAGTTTAATGGGAGAGTTTCATTAGAATAGATTTTTTTTCCCGTGACTGCCCACTTCTTAAGGCCATTATTAAGAACCCAAGTCTAAGTATCCCCGAATTGTGTGTTCACATAAATTGATACGTTTACTTACGTTACAAGATATTAACTTGATGAACAATTGAATAATGTTAATCGCAGATGACACAACACAATGTTGGAGCCTTGGTGTTTGTGAAACCTGGGGAGCAAAATGCAATTGCTGGAATTATCATAGAAAGTGGTAATTGAGAATTATATTAATTACTTTTTAGAACACATAAGATTTTCAATTAGCCATGTGACTTTTAATTCTGCCCTACCTTTTATAAAACACAAGATTCTGAAAGTCCTTAGTTTTCTCCTTCCTATATTATTCTGAAATACTCTTAAATCTAAAAAGAAACTAGGGCATATTAATGACATAGAAAGGAGGATAGAGTATCTTGAGAATAACATGAATAGGAGCAATGACAAGTAGTTAAAAATAGAGCTCCAATTATGCCTAAAGGCCAAGACTTAACTGGAAGAAGAAAAAGATATCTGTTTGGGAGAATGGAAAGCTACTGATATTATAATATTAAATACTTTTCAATTTATCACTGCTAAGATTTCATATATATTTGTTTTATTTCAAATCGACTCTATATTCATTTTAAACTTAACTTCACTTAAACAAATATATATTTTTGAGTACAACACAGAAAGGGTTGTACTCGAAAATAAAAAAGGGAAAAAAAATAAAGACCCCACCTGTTCATGTATTTTTTTTAGGGATCTAACTTCTTATACTCGAGGCTAAGGCCTTAATTCACTGATATATAATGGCTCGATCTTGCCCCACACTTTTTAAAACATTGTTTTCCTTTATAAAAATGATTTATCCATGGGTGCTCAAATGCAGCCTCAAATTTAAATAAAGATGTAGATTTATTATTCCGATTGTTGATAACACTGATGCCAATTATGATTCATATGTTCTAAATATTTTGATGTTGTTCCTTTGTTGCTTCAGTTGGGAAAGAGATGGTTGATTTGTGTCTGGACACCATAAGGAAGCTTTCAGACAACTGTATTGGGTTACAGGGCTTCTTGGTTTTCCATGCTGGGTTGCAGGGCATCTGTTGTTGAGCCTTACAATAGTGTATTGTCCACTCACTGTTTTCTTGTGCATACTGATGTCACAGTACTCCTTGACAGTGAGGCCATTTATGACATTTTTCGTCGCTCACTTGACATTGAAATGCCAACATATACCAATCTCAATAGATTGGTCTCACATGTATGAAATCTATTGAACTGAAACATAATGGCATAAAGTGTATTTTCTTTTGGTTGATATTCTTATTGTTATTTTAGTGCTCTTAATTTTTGAAAGAGTACACAACTATTTATATTTTTTTTACTTGAAATGGACACTTCTATAAAATGGACACTAATGAGATAATTCGTATAATTTGTATACTTGAAAACATTACTTCATTTTCCTCATTTACAAGTCCTATTTTTCTACTTTTGAATGTCTATTTGTGTGCGTCATGAACTATTTTTATTGGTAAAAGAAAATGAAGTATTTCACGAGGTGATCTTTAGTTATATTGGCTTATAGTAAAGATTGAGTCAAATGGCGACTATACGTTAAATTTTGAATCCTTTTTCCTATGTCTAACCATATATTATGCTTGATATTGTAAAAACCTCATTTGATCAGTTTGAGAGAGTAACTAAGACCGCAATAATATTGTACTTTAAATTCATTATGCAAATTTGATATTATAACTAATATGATAATTTTATTTTGTTTGACAGAATCTCATTTTTGGATCTTCATCAAGTTTACAGTGTTGCGGGTTGTGGTGTTGATGGCGATAATAGAACGGAAGTTGATAGTCAACAACAACTGACTTTTTTTTATATTTTATTTGATTGGTTATAATATAAAAATATCTCATTTTGGGGTGATTGTTTATGGATGTTATATTGGATGCTTTTATTAAAATGATGTAACTTTCGGAGCGATTGTATTACAATGTTTCATTTTTTGGTTTAAGTTTCTTTTGTAAATAAAGAGTGGAGGCTTATATAAATGTAAATGTTGAATATAATGCCCTTGTTTTTGTATATGTTCTTAGGATTTAAATAGTGTGGTAAGAATAGTCAGGATATTGGATCTTGATTTTTTTTTAAATATGTATTAATATTACTAACAAAATTTTACCGTTACTAATTCTAAATTTTACCATTAATATTAATAACATAATTTTACCGTTATTAATTCTGAATTTTACCATTACTAATAGCAACAGAATTTTACCGTTACTATCTGAATTTTACCGTTACTATTAGCAACAAAATTCTCCATTACTAATTATGAATTTTACGGTTACTATTAGTAACAAAATTTTCTGTTACTAGCTTCGTTCCCCATGCCTTTTTTCTAACGGAAAAATTGTGTTACTAATATTTTTAGTAACAGTAAAATTGTGTTACTAATGGCATGTTTTGGTGTAGTGAAACATCATTAATTTGGTGACTATTGAGATGAAACATCATTTATTTGGTGATCTCAAACCTTAAACATCATTAGTTTGGTGAATTATTAGATGAAACATCATTTATTTGGTGATCCCAGACCTTAAACATCATTAATTTGGTGACTAATGAGATGAAACACCATTTATTTGGTGATCTCAGACCTTAAACATCATTAGTATGGCGACTAATCAGATGAAAGGTCATTTATTTGGTGATCTCTGACCTTAAACATTATTAGTTTGGTGAATTATGAGATTAAACATCATTTATTTGGTGACCTCATACCTTAAACACCATTTATATGGTGGTCTCAGACCTTAAACATATGAGATAAAATATCATGGTGAGAAGATAGTAGGAAACACGAGATACAATAGAACAAGAGTTTTAGTAAGAATCATTAAAAGTTTATAAAGAGTTTCATAGCCTATAAGGTTATGAATGTTCATGTCAAGACATGGGGAACAAAAGCTTCACAGACAAGTACAAAAGCATATAAAATCCCTTAAGGCTGAACTTGTTTTTCGGTTGGGGTCGATCCATCACCAGTTGGAGCTATTTTATTTAGTCCAATATCGATAACCTCAGCCTCGTCCTCAAGGTTAACAGCGTTATCATTTGTTGTAAATTCGAGAGGGCTCATCTCTGTGGAGGCAGCCCTAGCATTCTTAACCTGTCTCAAATCACGAGCAAGGGGAACATTACCAAAGCCGAGGTCAATTAAGTCTTCCGAAGACAAGCTCCCAGATTCACCATGCTTTAGGGCAGCCCATCGGCCAGTAGCCCTGATGCCTCTCTTGAGATATTCAAAGCCGAAACTTAGAAACTCATCAGAAGTCTTATAGTTATTGATGATTTTTTCCTTGACCTTGGCCAATGCAGATTTAACTATCTTATCAATTTTGGCCCGGATACTTTAATTTTTGGCTTTCAGAGCCTTGTTGTGCTCTTCATTCAGACGGATGATCTCGTCGTTCTTCTCCTTTAAAGCTCCTTTGACCTTACCAAGGTCGGACCTCAACCCAGTCTCAAGCTTTTCGGCATCATGGACCTTTTGGATCAGAGGCAACCTCTTTAGGGTCCAATTTGCTAGACGATGAAGAGAAACTGCACCCTATAAAAAATAAGGCCGACACATAAGTAATAATGTGGGAATAAGATGGAAACAAAGGTAATAATGCTTCAAAGTACCTGAACAGTCTGGTGAAGAGCAAACTCGGCTAGCAAAGGAATGTCCAGAGATTGTAGAAAATGTTTATCGACGTCAGAGATGATCATACTGATAGAATTGGCGGCCTCCAAACTGTGACCAATCACATTGTGGTTATTAATCTTCAACTGCGAAAGTCGAGTAGCCTAGGCATCATCCGTCGAGATCGGGATGGCACGATCAGAGCATTAGGCCTTGTTTGGCTGAGTAGAAGTGGGATCTTCTGGAGCCTTCCTCTTCTTGGCAGTAGCATCGGCCTTGGTAGTGTCGACATTCTTCTTGGTATGGGCTAGAGGCGGAGCAGCCTTGCTACCTAGTCTGTCAATGAGCTTGCTGAGGTTGAGAGAAGGTAATTCCCAAAAATCATTTGATAAACCTTCTGGACGCTCTGTAAAAAGAAAGAGCTCAGTGTTAGTACGTCGGTTGTATATAGGTACGAGACAATACTTGTAATTTTTAAAACTTACAATGTTTGGACAAAGGGCCACCTCCTAAACCTGTATAGGAAAGATAATAGGGGGTAATCAAATGCTTATACCAAGGTTCTAAAGAATGCGGGGCGTGATCGAGGCGTGGAGGCCAAGCCTTAAGCCTTAGAAGCCTAGGCGGGCCTAGACGTAAAAAGGCGTGAAAAGGCGTTTAGGCCTTTTTAATATATTTTAATATTTTTTAACCATAACAAGGCTATTAAAATACTAAAATTGTACATATCATAAATATATGTCTGAATATTTGCAAATAAAAATACTATTTGATTATTTTGGATGAGATAATGGTTCGGTTTGTAAAAAAAATCTTTAAAAGGCGATATCGTTTCACTAAAGCATTATTATTTTTAGAGAAAAAGTACGCCTTAAGAGTTTTACCAAGCATAAGGCGTCAAAATCTTAAGGCGGGGCGTTTCTCCCAAGCCTCAAGCTTAGGCGGAGCCTAGGCGGGTTTTTTAGAACAATGGCTTATACTGGATGAGACAACCATTCTGGCCTTGATTACGAAGTTCGTTGATGTCTTTGTAGTTATCTACACCTAATCCTGGGTCGGTCTCAGCCAAAATAGAGACTTTCACCCACCTCAAAGGGGTTCTCGGCTTAGATGTCCCGTAAGCCCGATTTGGGTCGAACTCCTAGGCACCCAAGACAAAGAAGTATCGGGGTTTCCAATTTTGATTTGAGGTTCGATTAACCAAAAGTATTTTCTTCTCGGACTTTTTGGCTACGAAGTGGTAATAGACCGGATAGTAGAAGACGAAGGGGTATAACAACCGATAAATACCCTAACTGGAAGGTCGGTATGATGAACAACTTTCTAGAGGATGATGGATCCAATCATAACCCTCCATACGTTAGGAGATAATTGGGAGGGATCAAGATTTATATAGGAGAGGATGGATCGGATCGTAGGATGGATAGGTAGATAAAAACCCAACTTGAATATTTGCTCGTAGACGCAAATCTTGCCATCTCAGCCATCAAAGGCCCTCTTATCTTTTAGTGGACTTCTCAGGGAGATTGAAGAACCTATTCCATAAAGTTTTCTAGATGCTAAGAGGTCGAACTCTATGATAGAGCTCTCATACCCAGCAGCTGTGGAGGTGTCCACATCACTCTCTTCCTCATTGTTATCTCCAGCAACCTCTGCTTGGGTGCTGGTGGGGATACCAGTGGGAAACCTCTTGTCAAACTCCGACCTTGTGGCAGCCTACAGTGGAATGGTATCCATCAAAGGAGGAAAGGTGACGCTGGGCTCTATAATTTCAACGGAGGAAGAATCGTGAGAAGTCCTAACATCCTTAAAGGACAATATACAAGAAGATATATTTTCATCCTCAGACTCCTGATGACGAGTGGGGGAACAATCCATGGCCTCTTCAAATGAGTCCACACTCTCGGCTGGAGAGGTGGACATAGGGTCTGCAGCCGACGGCTCAGACATCGAATCACAATCCTAGGCAGACTGGGAGTATATGACGGCTAAGGGAGGTGGAAAAATTGGATGAAAGGGGAAAGCCTCAGCCTTTCGGCTCTCGGCTTGGGCTAACTCTACCTGTCTAATTTTGTCGAAACACTTCTCTCTCAAAGTGGGAAACTATTATTCTAGCGTATATAAAGGTCGTAACATTCGAGAAATTAGACTACACTTGGAGCGAACCAAACTAATGGAAGAAAATAACTTTTAGCAGTTAAGCTAAAAGATCAAACCCTTGGAATTTAAAAGGTTACTATATAAACACCAAGAATAGTGACGATGAACCCAACCAGAGAGGGGGACCGGAGAGTCACCTGAAAACTTAAAAAGTATGGCAACCAAGGCCAAATACTCCCTCAGACCAACCAAACCAAGCCTAAAAACCACCAAGCACCTAATTTCCTAACCTAAAAAGCCCTAACAACGGTGGATATAATCGCCGGGCAGTATGGAATTCAATGAAAAAAGAGATAAAGGAATGGAAACTAGCAATAAAGAAATCAAGGGGCAAAGAACAATACTTGGGTCGAAATAAGCATTTGGAATGGAGGAAATAGCAAGAAGCAACCCGAGAAGAAGGTTTTTCAGGCTGTAGAAGTTATGGGCTATGGAGTTGAAGGTAACCAGAAAATACAGGCGAGAGGAAATGAAAGGAAATAGGAGAAAATGATTTTTTTAGGCTTTTAAATATCCAGTTAATGATTGTACACACATCCCAAAGCGCGCCAATATCAAGTCTCGAAACCCCAAGCGCGCAGCCATTCCACTTTTCTTGGCACAGATGCTAACCAATTACAAGGGTGACATGTATCCCTATGACAATCCATATACAACTAATCCATCAGAAACGTCCTTTTATAGTCAAGGACACATACCCCTCAACCTCCTATTGACACAGAAGGCTAAGGGTTAGAGGGTGATTGATATGACCAAATATAACCTCGTACAAGGACGAGACCCTCAACAACCGAGCTTCTATCAGGGGGTTGTTGGTCCTCTCTAAGACTCGTCTGAAAGTAAGGTCGGCCTCACATGCAACCTCTGCTCGGAATCTGGACGAGACCTTAGGAAGAGGGTCGCAACACCAATGACATAGCCATCGCTGGTGGGGTCCTACCTGAACGACCTTGACCTGGGCATCCCATCCGAGGTTACACTTTCCAAGGTTCATCATGAGATTAAGAAGTCACTTGGAAACCTCATACTCGGCCTAGCTAAGACCTCTGCAGACGACACTACAGTTGGTCGAGCAGTATAAAATGCCAAAGAGATGTGTTCCACGCGTGCAGATCTGTTGCAACCGAATTATCCCCCCACTTGTGGGAGTTATTTGATGATGACTACATGCCTATAGTAAGACAGGTGGCTTAATCCTATTGGTTGAGACCACTCGCCTACATGTCTATTACGTTCTTGGGGGTGCACTACACCCCCCACACACTAAAAATACACTTCTTCCTCCCCATGGGGAGAGAGAGAGAATTCGAAACCGTACTGTTACTCTGTTAAATTACACAGAATTGAGAAAAACCTTGAGTGATTGTATCTATGTCCGTTAGAGCCCACATTAGTGCAATTCTCACACTTATAGTGGACGTAGGCCATTTTTAGGCTAAACCACTTATATCTGGTGTTATCTTCTTCTTTGACTCATCTCTTTCTACACTTTATACCTGTTTATACTCCATTATTGTGTTGGTTTGAGCTTACTTATCATACTGACATGCTGGTACCAATTCTGGTATCATCACCCCAAGTTGCCAATTTAATTAAATTAACCAAATTTATCATTCTTCTCATTTTATTATTAGTATAATTATAGCGGTCTTCCCCCCACGGGTGGTCTCCCACCAAAGTTTTATACTTCCCCTTGTCAATGGCCTCTGATCCTTTTAAACTGTCGACCTGCTCCTATGACAAGGTTCCACATACGACACGACATAAATCATCCGCTGACTCGTTTAAACTGTCGATCCCTTTTACGTTATGTCGCCACCAATTTTAATACCCATTTTTATCTTAGGCATTAATTCTCATTTTTTTTTAATTTCTCATTTATCAAAATTATCCCACCCTTATTATCGACGTGAGATCTTCAAAATATCCCTTAGTCCCATACCTAAGGGTCCCCAGCTTACACATACGTCATATGCTATGTATGGGATGAATTTCTAACAATAACCTCGTCCTAGTCTCATGCCTAGGCTGGTGCAACGATAAGAAAACATAAAAATTAGATCCACCCCAAAATATAAAATACGCACGATTCTACACTAATTAGTCCTATACCTAGCAAGCATAAATCATAACTAAGGCCTACCCACTAGTCCCATACCTAGTAAGTATATTATAATGAAGGTGAGCAATATACTACCCACAAGCCCCTCGTCTCCGCGATGGCCAAAAGTAACTAAAACAATTCACACACTACACAATCATATGAACAACATAGCAATTTAATCATAAAGGCCCCAATTTAATTTAATTCAATGATTAGCACTGTCGTTGTTTTCAACATAATTATTTACGTTTAATAATGTTAAATTAGTTAACATGTAAAAATATTCAATACGTCATAATCGTTCTATTTTATAATTCACATAAATTTTATAAGTGTGTACGCTTCCCAAATAACATATAAATAGCCCTATAAAATTCTACATGTGAGCCTACACCCCAAAACCATAAAAATCCAATAATCTAACCTACGCACCCAAGGGTTTCAAAGATTAATTCATATTCAAAAGTTTCATAAAAAAGTCCCAAAATTAGTGTCAACTTTCTCTAATCAAGTTGCTCATTAATTTTATTAAAAACACATGATTGAGAGTTTGGGCGACACTTAAGAAGCATAATATCAAAGGAAGAGAATAGAGTATTCATTCTTGTGATTTAGATAAAAAAAATCTGAATAGACGGTTGGATTCCTCTCGAAAAATTAGCAAAGAGTTATTCTTGAACAACTTTGATTAAACCCCAATTAAGCCTTAAAAACTTGTCACAAAACCTTGATTAAGTTGGAGGTTGATGTTTGTGGATGAAAGAGAATAATTTTGGAGAGGTCTTCTGGTTGAAAAGTTGATAAAAAAGTGATTTGAAAAGCCAAGCCACGAATTTGTTGTGATATATAAAGTATTAAGAGTTTAATTAAGAAAATAGTTCTAATTAGATACAGGCACTAAAAAAAATATTCCGGACGATCGAATCGTTGGAATTGGTTGAAATATGGGAGCATAGTAGCTGAAGATGAGAGGAAGCTGCAAATTTTTTTTTAAAATAATTAAATCCAAAATTTTATTTTTCTCTAATTTTCGAATTAATTAATAAAAACACGGGGGGTTACATACTTTTCCACTAGAAAAGGAATTTCGTCCTCAAAATTAGATGAAGCATAAACATCAAACATAAATCACGAAATATAAAATAAGTCTCACATATGCCTGCTCGTAAAATGACATAATTTAGTGCCCATACAACCAATCTTACGCGCACCTACCCCACGAATAATAAAATAAGGTATATCGCTATATATGTACCATGCGCTCTCACAAATCACCACTCGATTCTATTTTCCAAAATCTTCGCAACACATAAATCCTAAATCAAATCACATCGCTGCATCGATGTAAGACATACCCAAAATTTATACTAATGATCTTCCAAATAATTAATGTCTCCAAAATCAACTCTAAGGATCCTCACACCACGCTTACTAATTCTACACTCAATGCCTACAACGTCCTTAACATAAACTTCCATATCTCCAAAAAATACATCTAACACGTATGCTAGACCCTCTATCTTAAGGAGTACGAATCAATAAAGGGAACCAAAGATCGATAACGCAGAAGCTAAACAGACTCACAACCTACGAGACCTAAGACCATGCTCAGATACCATCTGTCGCGCCCTGCTAAATTCTAGCGTCGTCTGCCACCAAAACTAAGACGGGTGCGAGTAAATAACATACCATTCTTAGCATGTGACAGATATGAGGCATATAAAATCAATCCACAAGATAAAATAATTTAATAAATCCTAAATGCAAATAACCAACTATGCGACAAAAGATCCATCACCATGCTAAACTCCAATAATAATCCAAACTCCAATAATATAAAACTGAATAAACTCCGACTGAATCCATAATGAAATATCTGAATAAAAATCCATAACAACTTTAGAACCGAATGGGCCAACGAAATCATAAACTGAGTCTCAATATAAATACGAAGGAATGAAAAACTAAACTAATAAGTACAAAGTCAAATAACTCCAGGTGCACCTCCAAGAAAATATCCAAAGTCCTATGCAGCTTCTCCAAACCTTAATCCTGAAAAGGTTAGTCAACACACGATGTCAGAGTCCCGAGCCTGAATACACACTAGTTCCCTAAAATAGGATCCTTCAATCCAGACAGTAACATTATATGATATAAATATCACAATAGAGTATTTTAATTAAATGGAATATAATTAAACGCGATAGCACTTTTTTATTAACTACCCTCGGTAATTGTTATTCACAAAGCACACCAATATGATTTTAAATAATTAAGCCCCAAGTTGTCAATTTAATTAAATTAACCCAATTTATCATTCTCCTCAATTTATTATAAGTATAATTAAAGCAGTCCTCCCACCACGGGTGGTCCCTCACCAAAGTTTTACACTTCCTCTTGTCAATGGCCTCTGATCCGTTTAAACTGTCGACCCCGCCCTATGACAAGGTTCCACACATGACATGACATAAATCATTCGTTGACCCGTTTAAACTGTTGTTCCCTAACACATTATGTCGCCACCAATTTTAATACCCATTTTTATCTTAGGCATTAATTCTCATTTATCAAAATTGCCCCACCCTTATTATTGATGTAAGATATTCAAATATACCTTAGTCCCAAACTTAAGGGTCCCCAGCTTAAACATACGTCCTATCCTATGTATGGGATGTATTTCTAATAATGACTTCGTCCTAGTCTCATGCCTAGGCTAGTGCAACGATAATAAAACCTAAAAATCAGCTCCACCCCGGAATATAAAATCCACACGATTCTACACTAACTAATCCCATACCTAGAAAGCATAAATCATAACCAAGGCCTACCCACTAGTCCCATACCTAGTAAGCATCCAATAATAAAGGTGAGCAATACACTACTCAAAAGACCCTTCATCCCCGCGATGGTCAAAAGTTACTAAAACAAATCACACACTACACAATTCATATGAATAACATAGCAATTTAATCACAAAGGCCCCAATTTAATTTAATTCAATGATTAGCATCGTCGTTGTTTTCAACATAATTATTTACGTTCAATAATGTTAAATTAGTTAACATGTAAAAATATTCATTACATCATAATCGTTCTCTTTTATAAGTCACATAAATTACGCGTCCCAAATAACATATAAATAACTCTATAAAATTCTACATGTGTACCTATACCCGAAAATCATAAAAATCCAATAATTGTAATACCCCGTATTTTTATGCTATATTAATTTGGGGATTTATTAAATTTAATGAGAATGTTTATTTAATAAAAATCCGGAAATTAATTATGTTATAATTATTAACGTGACGAGAGTTAGTAATTATGAGAAATTTGTTGAATATTACTTATGAGCAAAGTAATATATATTATATTGGTCATATTGAATGTCACGAGTGAATTAAATGACTATTTCGGAAATTTAAGTCGGGACGTGCCCGTGTCACGTCGGGCTAATTTTGTTATATAAAAAGTGAATATTTTATAAGTTATTTGTATGGTCATTTTGAGTACGCTGACGCGTCCGGAAGGGTCAAGATAGTCAGAAAAGTATATCCGGGGGTTTAGTTTGGGGTCTCGGGGAATTTTTAGGCCTAAATAGTACCCCGGGAGGGCATTTTAGTCATTTTACATAATTGGGTAATTAAACCCACGAATTTCAGCAACCTATATCAGCCATTAGGTTAGCTTTTAGGGTTAGAATATCCATAAATCAAGTGACGGCCATTGGAGAAGAGAGGAGAGAGAGCTCCAAGGCAATTCAAGGCCAAAAAGCCACCGGATTGCACCACCACCACCGCGTAGATCGCGAGGCAAGGAACGCAGCCATACCAAAATCAGCCGTGAATCTGCATACCAAAAATCCCAGGCAAGTATTTGACTTGCGTATTTTCGTTAATGCAATCTTCATATTAGTCTAGGATTGTTTTGAGATGGAAACTATGGAAGAAAACTCAATTTGTGTTAGAATAATGCATGTAGTTTTGATTATATGGAAATTCTGGAACCTTTGCCATGTAGAGGAATATAACCCACGAAATTTTGATGGTATATTAGAAGGAATTTCTGGTAAAAACATATTAGAACCTTGATTAAGGAAAACTCTAGGGTTCTTGATGATTAGATGGGATTTTGAGTTAATTATCCATGTTTAATGTTAGATATACACATGCTTTACGTTATAAACATCTGGTATATTGTTATAATGATAGTAGTAGGATTTTTGGGACGATTAGAATGGAAAGACATGATTTTGGTTGAAGAAATTTAGTGAAACCCGTAACTGCATTCTGCAGAATTTTGCCCAGACCTGCTTGATCGATTGATCGAGCCTAGAGCTTCGATCCATCGAAGGTTCGATCGATCGACCCCTCCTGGCAAAATCCTAATTCCCTCTTTAAATGAGTTAAATTCTAATGGTCGTGATATAATTCTTGGGCATTCTTGATAAAATAAATTGGGAGACATTGAGGACCAGTAGGGTGTATGAAAAATTGTTGGGACCTTTAATCTTCAACAAGAATGGTTTTTATGGGATATTTACTTTAGGTTGGTAGATTTATGAATTTAAAGAGTGAGGTGCGTAAGAGAGTTACGTTGGAACCTAATAAAGACATTTACTG
This sequence comes from Sambucus nigra, assembly GCA_949130495.1. Classification (NCBI taxonomy): domain Eukaryota; kingdom Viridiplantae; phylum Streptophyta; class Magnoliopsida; order Dipsacales; family Adoxaceae; genus Sambucus; species Sambucus nigra. Next base: position 667,147,830 of record OX422215.1, on the reverse strand, counting down.
AATTTCAGATTTGTGAGGATTTAGTCCACGAGTGTTAGGTAATAAGTGAGAAAACCTTCGAGTTAAGGTTAGGAATGAAACCTTATACGTAATTCTATAAATGTGAAATTAAGGATAAATGGTATAATTATGGGTGACGAGAAGAACCTATTTTAATATGATAAAGTGGTATATTTATATGGTTGTGTGTGCATATATTATATACATGTGAAAAACATACCGGGCTACTTGCTATCCGTGAGGTTACCGCGCTGGGACAGTCTTATCTCGATGGGACCTTTATGGGGGATATTGACTTGTACCCTAGAAGATAGATATCCTTGGTACAGGCTATCGAATTGATAGTTCAGACTGTCCTAAGAGACGCGAGTATGTGCCATCCTCTTAGAGACTTGGAATCTATGCTTCGCCTCGATATTGATTGTGTATGTGTTAATACAATTCGAGAGTGATTTCGAATTTGTATTCCCCTTGATTTGAGTAGTATGGGGATTGGATAGTGGAAGTATGCACGCACCATAGTTTTATTCGGGGTGCTGTTATATATATATATATATTATACGAGTAGTTAATATGTATATGAGGTTATGAAATTTGAAACTGCCTACTGGGATTTGATAAGTAGGACATGGTTGTTGACTCAAATTATTAAATACTTGTCTTGAAAAAGTATAATATGTCACTCTAAAACTTTATTGATTTTATAAAGTTAAAACGGAGAACTTTGGTTACTGTTTGGAACATTCTTTTTAAAATGGAATCGTGAATTGTAAATCTTGCGAGTAATCTAAGTTAAGTCAAATCTTTTAGAAAGACTAGCGCATTAAATGTTAAAACAAACCGTTGGGAAAATTAGTACGATAGGTGTGCACATTAGAAGAGGGATGAGTATTTCTCAAGAGAGTGACGCACTAATATGTTGTTGCATTGGCCTGTATCAATTTAAATACTTGCTAAACGTATTTTAAATCAAACACACTTTCGGGCTCTGACCCGTTTCTTTTCCTCTCTCTCTCTCTCTTGTATATATATGTATATATTTCAGGTGCCCAGCCACAGGGACGTCTTGCTTAGGATCCCTTGAGAGGAACGTGCTGCAGCTTTGGTGGGAGTTGCAGGTCACTTGCGTAGACGGCTTCCTTTATTGACTCCACTTCTAGCATTCTCATTTAATGGGCATGTGTCGGCCTTTCCATCATTTCATTTGTTATTGAGACATTTATATTTCAGTTATTTCCAGTATTATTTTATGGGATTTATTCAGTATGGATTTGTGATTTTAGTTTCATGTGTTGACATTCGATTGGCGAATGTATTATATTATTTGGTTTATCGTGGTGTGATTCTTAATTGTAGAAATGTTATTTTAAATAAATAAATCATTTTTCTTTAATTAAAATTTGGAAAGTTTGTATGAAAATATTTTTGTCACTTAGCTTAATTATTTAGGGTGTTAAATGGGAAAATTTATTTTTATCGACAGTGATGCTGAGAATGAACCAACTGTTTACCTTGATTTAATTTAATAAAGGAGTGATCGCCCGGTATTTAATTAGGCGGGGTGTCACTGGTGGTATCAGAGCATCAGGTTCTAGTGTCCATAGGATCTGTACGGCTTATTTCGCTTTCAGCGTAACTTTATTTCTATAGAGCCCTATTTTTAGGATTGTTGTATTCTTGCTTTTACGTTTAAGTCTTCAGCTATTTGAGATATGATAAATAACTGTAGACTAATAAACTTGTTCACGTTTCAGATGCCTCCGAGACGTGCTCTGAAAGATAGGCGTGCCCAAGACGAGCAGGTAGCTGCTCCGGCACAGGGTACTATGAATGCAAACGAAGTAGCCGCCATTGTTGCTCAGGCAGTAAATACCGCGATAGCGGTGATTCAGCAGGCTCCACCCCAGGTTCAGGCAGTGGCGCCAATACCAGCACAGCTTCCATCCACATGGGAGAGGGTTCGGGATGCTTTTCAGAAAGCGCATCCCCCTGAGTTTTCTGGTAGCTCCGATATTGTTACAGTCAGCCAATGGAAGAAAGACATCCAGCGGCACCTCCGTATGTATGAGTGCACTGATGTGCAAAAGCAGTTATCGTCTTCCTTTAAGCTGGTGGGAGCCGCATTACAGTGGTGGGAGTCCACTACTACTTTGGAGGAGAGGGACACGATCCCTATTCAGTTGTTCTGGGAGCGGTTTGACCGCATGTACTTTCCACCCGCAGTGCAGACTGAGATGAGGCGAAAATTACTAAATCTAAAGCAGGAGAACCTTACTATAGCTGAGTATGAGGAGGAGTTCATGAGACTTCTCACTATTGTGCCGGATGAGGCACCCACTGAGAGCAAGAAGATTTTGCTGTTTGTCGACGGGTTAGCTTGGAGGATCCGTCAGCACCTTATTGGAAATCTATCCCTGAGTACTTTCACTGACGTACTCAATGCAGCGTTACTACATTGTCAGGATCACCGCTTCCATCTTCAGGGAAGTAAGAGAGCAGGGGAGTCCAGCCAGCAGGGTAGGACCCGGGGTAATAGTGCCAGTGGGGCACCAACTCATGGACAGACTCGTCAGCACGAGCAGAGGTCCCATCAGGGGGACCCTGCTAAGCGATTCCGTTTAGGTGATTCTAGGCAGGGATTCGGAGGTTTCAGGCAGGGCCAGCAGGGCCAGCCTAATCAGCAGGGCCAGCAGGGCCAGCCTAATCAGCAGGTCCAGCAGGGCCAACACCGACCACAGGGACAACAGCAGGGCCAACAAGGCCAAGAGCGTGCACATCAGGGCCAGTGGCGTGGAGGTAACGGCCAGTAGGGCTGTGGACAGCAGGGTCAGAGGAGCGGTAACTTCAAAGGCCGATGCTTTGGGTGCGGTAAACACGGCCATAGGCGCCAGGATTGCCCAGAGGGCGATAGGGCCCCACAGCAGCAGGGAGCCCGTAATGAGACGCAGAGACCACTTTTTCCACTTGCCCTCCCAGCTCCAGCCCAGGTGCCAGCCCTACCAGCCATTCCAGCAACTCCAGTACAGCAGGGGCAATTATAGTATGGACATGTCTATAACGTCCACCAGGCAGCAGCTCCACAGGCACCACCCGCGATTGAGGGTATGTTTCCTATCCATGGAACTATGGGTCGAGTTTTATTTGATACGGGGGCAACGCATTGTTTTATAGCTACGCATTTTGCGAAGTCCTTAGGGTTGTTAGCCACAGCAGAGAGCACCGTGACGTGTGTCGACTCACCACTGGGGAGTGGGTCACTTATTTTCTTTATATGCCGGGGAGTGGGGGTAGAGATTGGTAGCTTGGTATTACCTGCAGACATGTTAGTCTTAGACATGCACGAGCATGATGTGATTATTGGTATGGACTGGCTCGCAGCTTATAGAGCCATGATTGATTGCTTCGATGGGAGCATTGTTTTTGCCATTCCGGGGCAAGAGATGTTTGTAGTGGCGATGCCTCGCCGAGAGGGAGGTTCGACCGCTCATTTGTATTACATAGAGGAGGATACCTCTAAGGAGGTTGTGATTCCTTTGGATTCGATCCCAGTTGTTAGGGAGTATTCCGATGTGTTTCAGGAGATACTAGGCCTACCGCCCAGTCATGAGATAGACTTTATTATAGATTTATTGCCAGATACGAGACCTATAGCACGCGCACCGTACCGTATGGCTCCGGCAGAGATGCGAGAGCTATGAGATCAGATAGAGCAGCTGTTAGGTCAGGGCTTCATTCGTAGGAGTACCTCACCTTGGGGTGCTCCAGTCTTGTTTGTGAAGAAGAGAGATGGTTCACTGAGATTGTGTGTGGACTATCGGGAATTGAACAAGGTCACGATACGGAATAAGTATCCGTTGCCTCGAATCGATGATCTGTTCGACCAGTTGAGGGGAGCAACCTTCTTTTCGAAGATAGATCTGAGGTCGGGGTACCATCAGTTACGTATTAGAGAGCAGGATGTTTCAAAGACTGCCTTCTTGTCAAGATATGGGTCCTATGAGTTCAGGGTGATGCCGTTCGGACTCACAAATGCCCCAGCCGTTTTCATGGACTTGATGAACCGAGTATTCAGAGAATTCTTGGATCAGTTTGTCATCATCTTCATAGATGACATTTTGATATATTCACACTTCGAGGAGGAGCATGCCGAGCACTTGAGGCAGGATCTTCTGACTTTACGAGAGCATCAGTTGTATGCAAAGTACGAGAAGTGTGGATTCTGGTAACGAGAGGTACAGTTCTTAGGCCACGTTGTTTCTGAGCAGGGGATTGCAGTTGACCCGAGCAAAGTGTTAGCGGTGAGGGAGTGGGGACAGCCCACGACACCGACGGAAGTGCGTAGTTTCTTGGGATTAGCCGAATACTACAGGAGATTCATTCGGGGATTCTTCAAAATAGCTGGTCCATTGACGAATCTGACTCGCAAGGGGGTACCATATGTTTGGGATGACGCTTGTCAGTTGGCTTTTGACGAGCTGAAAGACAAGCTTACTTCAGCACCAGTCCTTGCCTTACCGAAACCGGGTGTGGAGTACCTGGTTTATGCCGATGCGTCTTTACGGGGACTTGGAGGTGTACTCCAGCAGGAGGAGAAGGCTATAGCTTTTGCTTTCCACAAACTTAAGCCGCATGAGAAGAATTACCCCACCCACGACCTGGAGTTAGCAGTGATCGTCTTTGCATTGAGGATTTGGAGGCACTACTTATTGGGTGAGAAATTCCATTTGTTCACAGACCATAAGTCACTGCAGTACCTGTTCACTCAGCGAGAGCTGAATATGCGTTAGTGCAGATGGCTAGAGTTTGTGAAGGACTACCAGTTCGATATACAGTATCATCCGGGAAAGGCCAACGTAGTTGCTGATGCGTTGAGCCGTAGACGATGTAGCGGACATCTGGAAAGAAAAGTGGAAGGAGTTGGGTCACCAGGACGCAGTGGCACGTTCTTTCATATCCGTGATGTCAGTCACACCCGAGATTGTTACGAGGGTGATACAGGCACAACCCACAGACCCGTTTTGCCAGGAGCAGATTGTGCGACTTCTAGTCGAGGGTGCTGAGTCCTATTCTGTTAGTTCTGATGGAGGTTTGCGGTTTAATGGGAGATTAGTGGTTCCAGAAGGAGAAGAGTTACGTCTTGAAGTGATGACTCATTCTCATGGATTTTGATTTGCAGTACATCCGGGAGGCGATAAGATGTACCAAGACATGAGACGACAGTACTGGTGGAGTGGGATGAAGAAGGACATTGCTGAGTTTGTGTCCAAGTGTTCTACCTGCCAGCTGGTAAAGGTGGACCACCAGAAACCGTCAGGATTGCTTCAGCCATTGGAAGTACCCGCGTGGAAGTGGGAGAGTATTTCCATGGATTTCATTACAGGGTTGCCTACATCACAGCGGGGCCACGATTCTATCTGGGTGATTGTAGACCGTTTGACCAAGGTGGCTCATTTTCTGCCAGTGCGGACAGATTATACTACGGGTCAGTATGCTCAGTTATTCATTGCTGAGATTGTCAGATTACACGGGGTGCCCCTGAATATTGTGTCAAATAGAGACAAGATTTTTGTGTCACGTTTCTGGGAAAGCTTTCAGGAGGCTATGGGCACTGAGTTGAGGTTGAGTTCAACTTACCACCCACAGACAGATGGACAGACAGAGCGTACTAATCAGATGTTGGAGGATATGCTACGTATGTGTGTTCTCGATTTTGGAGGAGGATGGGAGCCACATCTTCCACTGGTAGAGTTTGCTTATAATAACTCTTATCAGTTTACGATTGGTATGGCTCCATTTGAGGCTTTATATGGCAGGCCTTGTCGTTCTCCAACTTGTTGGCTTGAGGTGGGGGATAACAAGTTGCTAGTGCCAGAAGTGATTCAGGAGACCTCTGCGAGGATTGAGATAATCAGGAGTCGTATTCGGGTAGCCCAGGACAGACAGAAGAGCTACGCCGATGCGAAACGGTTCTTCCGGGAGTTTAATGTGGGAGATCAAGTGTTATTGCATGTATCTCCTATGAAGGGAGTGATGAGGTTCGGAAAGAAGGGGAAGTTGGCTCCGAGGTACGTGGGACCATTTCCCATCATAGAAAGAATTGGGCCGGTTGCATACAGGTTGGGATTGCCAGAACATTTACATCGCATCCACGATGTATTCCACATCTCGTCGTTGAGACGATATCTTCGGGATGATATGGCCCATACTCACATTGCGATTGATGAGATCGACTTACAGCCTGATAGCTCTTACGAGGAGAGACCGGTGGCTATCCTAGACTATAGTGAGAGGAGATTGGGGTCGAAAATAGTTCCACTTGTGCGAGTCCAGTAGGAGCATCATAATGTGGAGGAATCCACTTGGGAGCGCGAGGCAGATATACGCGAGAGATATCCAGAGTTGTTTTTACCAGGTATGCCTTATTTTCCGAATTTGGGGACGAAATTCTGTTATTAGGGGGGAAGTATGTAATACCCCGTATTTTTATGCTATATTAATTTGGGGATTTATTAAATTTAATGAGAATGTTTATTTAATAAAAATTCGGAAATTAATTATGTTATAATTATTAACGTGACGAGAGTTTGTAATTATGAGAAATTTGTTGAATATTACTTATGAGCAAAGTAATATATATTATATTGGTCATATTGAATGTCATGAGTGAATTAAATGACTATTTCGAAAATTTAAGTCGGGACGTGCCCGTGTCACGTCGGGACTAATTTTGTTATATAAAAAGTGAATATTTTATAAGTTGTTCGTATGGTCATTTTGAGTGCGCCGACGCGTTCGGAAGGGTCGAGGTAGTCAGAAAAGTGTACCCGGGGGTTTAGTTTGGGGTCTCGGGGAATTTTTAGGCCTAAATAGTACCCCGGGAGGGCATTTAAGTCATTTTACATAATTGGGTAATTAAACCCACGAATTTCAGAAACCTATATCAGCCATTAGGTTAGCTTTTAGGGTTAGAATATCCAGAAATCAAGTGACGTCCATTGGAGAAGAGAGGAGAGAGAGCTCCAAGGCAATTCAAGGCCAAAAAGCCACCGGATTGCACCACCACCACCGCGTAGATCGCGAGGCAAGGAACGCAGCCATACCAAAATCAGCCGTGAATCTGCATACCAAAAATCCCAGGCAAGTATTTGACTTGCGTATTTTCGTTAATGCAATCTTCATATTAGTCTAGGATTATTTTGAGATGGAAACTATGGAAGAAAACTCAATTTGTGTTAGAATAATGCATGTAGTTTTGATTATATGGAAATTCTGGAACCTTTGCCATGTAGAGGAATATAACCCACGAACTTTTGATGGTATATTAGAAGGAATTTCTGGTAAAAACATATTAGAACCTTGATTAAGGAAAACTCTAGGGTTCTTGATGATTAGATGGGATTTTGAGTTAATTATCTATGTTTAATGTTAGATATACACATGCTTTACGTTATAAACATCTGGTATATTGTTATAATGATAGTAGTAGGATTTTTGGGACGATTAGAATGGAAAGACATGATTTTGGTTGAAGAAATTTAGTGAAACCCGTAACTGCATTCTGCAGAATTTTGCCCAGACCTGCTTGATCGATCGATCGAGCCTAGAGCTTCGATCCATCGAAGGTTCGATCGATCGAGCCCCAAGCTTCGACCGATCCACCCCTCCTGGCAAACTCCTAATTACCTCTTTAAATGAGTTAAATTCTAATGGTCATGATATAATTCTTGGGCATTCTTGATAAAATAAATTGGGAGACATTGAGGACTAGTAGGGTGTATGAAAAATTGTTGGGACCTTTAATCTTCAACAAGAATGGTATTTATGGGATATTTACTTTAGGTTGGTAGATTTATGAATTTAAAGAGTGAGGTGCGTAAGAGAGTTACGTTGGAACCTAATAAAGACATTTACTGAATTTCAGATTTGTGAGGATTTAGTCCATGGGTGTTAGGTAATAAGTGAGAAAACCTTCGAGTTAAGGTTAGGAATGAAACCTTATACGTAATTCTATAAATGTGAAATTAAGGATAAATGGTATAATTATGGGTGACGAGAAGAACCTATTTTAATATGATAAAGTGGTATATTTATATGGTTGTGTGTGCATATATTATATACATGTGAAAAACATACCGGGCTACTTGCTATCCTTGAGGTTACCGCGCTGGGACAGTCTTATCTCGATGGGACCTTTATGGGGGATATTGACTTGTACCCTGGAAGATAGATATCCTTGGTACAAGCTATCGAATTGATAGTTCAGACGGTCCTAAGAGACGCGAGTATGTGCCATCCTCTTAGAGACTTGGAATCTATGCTTCGCCTCGATATTGATTGTGTATGTGTTAATACAATTCGAGAGTGATTTCGAATTTGTATTCCCCTTAATTTGAGTAGTATGGGGTTTGGATAGTGGAAGTATGCACGCACCATAGTTTTATTCGGGGTGCTGTTATATATATATATATATATATTATACGAGTAGTTAATATGTATATGAGGTTATGAAATTTGAAACTGCCTACTGGGATTTGATAAGTAGGACATGGTTGTTGACTCAAATTATTAAATACTTGTCTTGAAAAAGTATAATATGTCACTGTAAAACTTTATTGATTTTATAAAGTCAAAACGGAGAACTTTGGTTACTGTTTGGAACATCCTTTTTAATATGGAATCGTGAATTGTAAATCTTGCGAGTAATCTAAGTTAAGTCAAATCTTTTAGAAAGACTAGTGCGTTAAATGTTAAAACAAACCGTTGGGAAAATTAGTACGATAGGTGTGCACATTAGAAGAGGGGTGAGTATTTCTCAAGAGAGTGACGCACTAATATGTTGTTGCATTGGCCTGTATCAATTTAAATACTTGCTAAACGTATTTTAAATCAAACACACTTTCGGGCTCTGACCCGTTTCTTTTCCTCTCTCTCTCTCTCTTGTATATATATGTATATATTTCAGGTGCCCAACCACAGGGGCGTCTTGCTTAGGATCCCTTGAGAGGAACGTGATGCAGCTTAGGTGGGAGTTGCAGGTCACTTGCGTAGACGACTTCCTTTATTGACTCCACTTCTAGCATTCTCATTTATTGGGCATGTGTCGCCCTTTCCATCATTTCATTTGTTATTGGGACATTTATATTTCAGTTATTTCCAGTATTGTTTTATGGGATTTATTTAGTATGGATTTGTGATTTTAGTTTCATGTGTTGACATTCGATTGGCGAATGTATTATATTATTTGGTTTATCGTGGTGTGATTCTTAATTGTAGAAATGTTGTTTTAAATAAATAAATCATTTTTCTTTAATTAAAATTCTGAAAGTTTGTATGAAAATATTTTTGTCACTTAGCTTAATTATTTAGGGTGTTAAATGGAAAAATTTATTTTTATCGACAGTGATGCTGAGAATGAACCAACTGTTTACCTTGATTTAATTTAATAAAGGAGTGATCGCCCGGTATTTAATTAGGCGGGGTGTCACAATAATCTAACCTACGCACCCAATGGTTTCAAAGATTAATTCATATTCAAAAGTTTTATAAAAAAAATCTCAAAATTAGTGTCCACTTTCTCTAATTAAGTTGCTAATTAATTTTATTAAAAACACATGATTAAAAGTTTGGGCGACACTTAAGACGCATAATACCAAAGGAAGAGAATAGAGTATTCATGCCTGTGATTTAGACCAAAAAAATATGAGAAGACGGTTGGACTCCTCTCGAAAAATTAGCAAAAAGTCATTCTTAAACAATCTTGATTAAACCCCAATTAAGCCTTCAAAACTTGTGAGAAAACCTTGATTAAGTTGGAGGTTGATATTTGCGGATGAAAGGGAATAATTTTGGAGAGGTCTTCTGGTTGAAAAGTTGATGAAAATGTGATTTGAAAAGCCAAGCCATGATTTTGTTGTGATATATAATGGATTAAGAGTTTGATTAAGAAAAGAGTTCTAATCAGATACAAACACAAAAAAAATATTTTGCACGGTCGGACCATTAGAATTGGCTGAAAATTTGGGTGCATAGTAGTTGAAGACCAGAGGAAGCTGTAAATTTTTTTTAGCTCGATCGGAAAGTCGTATATTTTTATATATATTTTTTCTAGAGAGTTTTATATTTTGAGGACTCTTTTAAACCCCCCAAGACTTATATATACTCATATTAGGAGTCTTATTCTCTAGCTTTCCGAATTACGAATATAAAAATCAACATATTTAATTATTAAAAAATAGTTAAATCCAAAATTTTATTTTTCTTTAATTTTTCGAATTAATTAATAAAAACACGGGGTATTAGAATTGCCAAGATCATCCGTTCAAATTGGTCGTTAGTTGGATCCCTTTTAACACTATTCCACAATGCTTGATTTCAAAACACTTAGGGTTTTATGGTCTTCATGACGAGTTAGAGATTGTTCATCCTCCTCATTTTCAAGAGACCTCGAGTAGCAGTAATAGAAGGATGATTTAAGACTTCAATTTTATCAACTCCCCTTACACATTAGATGACCCTCCAGCGGGCATGGAACCATTACCAAGCTCCTGTAAAGCAGAGGGGAAGCATCTCATAGATTAGTTTTGTTCTTGTAATTCAGTTATAAGTGATATCATGTAATGATTAATTAAATGAATGAAATATTTGATTAGCTTATCTTGTCAATCTTTGGATGTGAATAGCTTCTTTGCTTCGTTAGTTCTATCGATACACTTAGGCTTTTAGCCAAGTTTAGTACTAATTACTAATGAGATTATCATCATAGGTTCTACCAGTATACTTAGATTAAAATCTAAGTCTGCTACTAGTTACCCATGTATTTCCAGAGGTTCTACAAATGCACCTAAATTTTTAGGTTTTGCATTAGTTACCAATGGTGACCAGGCGTATGTGGAATATGTGTCTACATTCCTTTTTAGGAATCTTCACAACGTTATTCCTTCATGTTGCCCAGTTGGATAAAATCTATTATTTTACCCTTAACTGTATTGACTAAGTTTCTTGAGGACTTGAGATCCTATCTTGGGTTTTTATTTGATGCCGATCAACTTTTGCTTGTGTTGACCAACTTTTGAACAATACCAATCAATCAACTATGTAGGTGTTATTTTGAACTCCGACCAACTATGTGGTTGTTACTGCGAAAGACTAGTAATTAACTATGTGGTTGTTGTTTTGAGTTCCGACCAACTATGTGGGTGTTGTTTCGAAGGGCAAGTATTTTCGAACAACTTTTGAAAGTTTTTTTGACCAAGTATAACAACTTTTTAAAGAAAATGCAACAAGTATGTAGTGCACAGTACAAGTATTCCCATTTTTTTTTCTAAAAAATGGAGGAAATTATCATCATATTGATACGAAAATATCATGATTACAATTTGTTTCATTACATTACTAGTAGTACTTTCTAAGATGTTCAGCATGCTAAGGATTTTTGAACTCTACGTCTTCCAAAGTCTCAATTCTGTAGGTACCTGGTTGGATAATTGTTCAAATATGATATGGCTCATGCTAATTGGCTTCAAGTTTGTTATTCTTTTGGATTACCTTCTTGAGCACATAATCTCATTCCTTCAAGTTGGTCATCTTCATCCTTTTGTTATAAAAACGTGATGTCCTCTACTAATAAGCAGTATTTCTTAAGGCTACGTATTTGCGTACTTCCGCTAGCATGTCTAAATATAATCCTTTCATCAAATCACTAACAGGAGAATTAAAGTTTAACACTTTATGAGTGGGCAAACCCAATTCAGCTGCTATTATGACTTCAATTCCAAATGCCAGCATACATGGTGATTGTCCTGTAGCAGTCCTTGGAGTTGTTTGGTATGCCCACATAACGGAGTGTAGTTCTTTAATCCAGTATCCCTTGGCATCGTCAAGTCTTTTCTTCAGCCAATTGAGCAGAGTCTTATTTATTACTTCCATTTTCCCATTGCTTTGAGGATGACCTGGAGCAGAATGAAGCTTTTGAATGTTTGACTGGGTATAATAGGTAGCAAACTCCTCACTGTCGAACTGTGTATCATGGTTTTTAATGAAAACATAAGATAGACTATATCTATAAATAATGTTTTTCCAGATGAATTGGCAGACTTTCTTATAGGGCATGTCTATGAATGGTTCTACTTCTATCCATTTGGTGATGTAATCCACAGCTATGACCAAGTATTTAAATCTTCCTCGGGTGGTCGATAGTGGACCGACCAAGTCTATCCCCCATAGAGTACATGACCAAGGTGAAGTAATCGGAATTAGAGATGGCTGTAGAGTTCTATAAATACTGGAATACCTTTGGCACTTGTCATATTTCCTGGCAAAGGTCGTGTAATCTGCTCTCATAGTTGGTCAATAATATCCCTATATATTAATACACTGCAATAACGATCTGCCCGCTATGTGAGCTCCACAAAACCCTTCACGGACTTCCTCTATTAAGTCTTGAGCCTCTTTTGGGTGAACACAATGCTACAGGCTAACTGTCAATTATCTCATGTAAAGTGCCCCTTTGTCCAGCACATATCATGCTACTTTAGGGTTTGCTAGTAAGACTCCTTCTTCAATACAAGATCTGATGGGATCCATCTAAGATGGCCCCATGTCCATTGTGATGAAATTAATCATCAGGTCTTCATCAATACTCCTGTTAACTAGAATTTCAATGGGAATAGTACTTCGGAGCTCACTTCTAAATATTGATGCCAACCGAGCAAGTGCGTAAGCTCGGGCATTCTCTAATCTTTGAATTTTAGTCATCCGAACAGTTGGAAACTCTATCATAATGTCCAATGCTTGGGACATATATCTTGTCAATAGTTCTCCCTTGGCTCCATATAAACTCAGTATTTGATTCACCACCAATTGAGAATCACTGTGTGCCACAACTTGCTCGGCGTTTAGCGAATGAGCCAAACTTAGACCCACAGTGAGAGCTTCATACTCTACTTCATTATTTGAGGCCTGGAACTGGAATCTTAGAGAATATTCAATATCTATCCCATCAGGAGTGTTGATTATTATTCCTGTTCCACTTTCGGTTGCGCAAGAGGATCCATTAACATATAAGTTCCATACGGGGAGATTATTATTAAACACTTGGTCTGTTAAAATCCCATGATGGAATGTTTTTCACCTTTTATCCTCATACTTACTGGACATCTCCTGTGCTCTGATGGAAGATTCTGGTAGGTCGGCAATAACAACCCTAGTTGGACTATCCCTTTCTAGGTCTTGCTCTGCCTGAATTCCCTGTTGCTCGGGAACCTATGGATAAGTGAATTCGATAATGAAGTTTGCCATAAACTGGCCTTTTAAGGAAGACCTTGGTTCATACATAATATTATACTCCCCCAACTCTACTTCCCAATACATCAATATCCTAGACTTCTTTGATTTGTGAAGGGCTTGTCTAAGAGGCATATCAGTGTATATTAAAATTATATGGGCTTGGAAATAGGGTTTCATTCATCTGAAAGCCTCAATCAATGTCAACTCTAACTTCTCTATGCGTGAATACCTGATTTTTTCTCTTCATAAGGCCTTGCTTGTATAGTAAACTGGCTTTTGAACTCCGTTTTCTTCTCGAATTAAGGCAGAACTTACAGCTGACTCAGAGACAACCAAGTATAAGTATAATTTTTTATCTAAAATTAGTTGGGAGAGCAATGAGGGTGATCCCAAGTACTTTTTCAACTCTATAAAAGCCTTTTCACATTCTTCATTCCATTCAAAGATCTTTCTAAGCATTTTAAAAAATGGGAGGTACCTGTCAGTAGCTCGGGACACAAATTTATTCAAGCCCGCTACTCGCTAAGTTAGACTTTGCACATCCTTTTTGCAAGTAGGGGAATGCATATCAATTAATGCTTTGATCTTATCTGGGTTTGCTTCAATTCCCCTATAATTTACTATGTATTCGAGTAACATTCCTTCCTGAACACCAAATACTTACTTGGTCGAATTCAACTTCATTTGGTGCTTCTCCAACTGATAAAAGATTTGGCTGAGGTAGATAATATGATCGGATGATTTTTTGCTCTTTATCAGTATGTCATCTATGTACACTTCCATATTCTTACCTATTTGCTCTTTAAAGACTTTATTCACCAATCTCTGGTAAGTAACACCTGCATTTTTTAAAACCAAATGGCATAACATTGTAGCAATAAGTTCCTTGGGGAGTAATAAAAGAAGTGCTTTTCGTGTCTTCAGGTTTCATTTTAATCTAATTATAATCGGAGTATGCATCCATGAAGCTTAGCAGCTCATGACCCGATGCAGCATCAATGACTTGATCAATTCATAGCAAAGGGAAATGGTCCTTTGGGCACGCTTTGTTTAAATCCATGAAATCCACACATATTTTCCACTTATTATTTTTCTTCTTGACCATAATGACGTTGGCCAACCAGTCTGGGTATTTCACATTATCAATGAATGAAGCTTTCTGAAGCTTCTCAACTTCCTCCTGAATAGCTTGGTTATTTTCGGGGCTGAACTCCTTACGGCTTTGCTTCACAGTCTTGGCATCTTAGCTAACATTGATATCATGGCAGAGAAAGTTAGGGTCAATCCCAGGCATATCTTCGTGACTTCGGGCTAACACGTGCTTCCTCTATCTTAAGAATGTCACTGGTTATTGTTTAAGAATAGGATCCAGTGTTGTTCTTATTTGAGTAATCCTCCCTGACTTATCATAATCTAACATAATGTTCTCCGTTGCTTACATTATTTATCTTTTCAATAATTTTGTTTCTTCTCTTGGATCTAAGGTTTTAACCTAAGATTCGCTATTACGTTCAGAGGTGTCCACTTGATAAGTGGTGGTTTTCCTCTTTATTTCTGTCAGATCTTCTTGCTCAACAAATGAGTAATAGCATTCCCGAGCTACTCTCTGGTTTCCTTTTAACCCGTCTACCCCAAAGTTAGTTAGAAACTTCAATCACTGATGGACTGTAGAGGGCACAACTTTGTATTTCTTCAATTATACTCGTCCCATAATCATATTGTAGGCAGAATGAACATTTTTCTCCATTACAAAGAAACGTATCTTCTCCTTTCTACTTGCTGGCCATGTACCGATCAACACCTCCAATTTGATTGTCCTTAGAGGAAATACCTTTTCGCCAGAAAAACCTATTAGAGGCCTATCATAAGGTTCCAATTGGCTGAGCTTTAAGTCCAGACTGTCAAAACAGGGGTAAAATATGATATCCGTCGAGCTGCCATTATCAACTAACACTTTGGAAATAATTATGTCCTCTCTTTTGATTTTGATTACTAAAGGATGATTATAGGGGTATAACACCCCTAAAAGGTCTATTTTAGAAAAACCAATCACCATCTTGCCTTTGTTAACCTCCCTTAGTCGATCTTCTTTGGCTTGGTTAATCCTTTAGATATAGGAACAAGCTCTAACCTCATTGAGGTAAGCTTTCCTTTTAATAGTATGATCCACTCCTCTTGCATCTCCACCTGTAGTCATTTGACAATTAAAAGATCCAAAATTGAGTGTAAATACCTCACGTTTTGGTTGTCTAGGATTCTTGGGCAGGTCAAGATTATCCTCTTGATCATCTTCGTGAGTTCTCTTTTTCTTGTCTCTAGGCTTGCATGAAGACTTTGACCTTTATCGAGCTCCACCATTATTCTATCAATCAACAAACCTATTTATCTTTCCTCTTCGTATGAGCGCTTCAATTTCATTCCGAAGAGCAACACAACAATTTATTGTATGTCCGTGATCCCTATGAAATTCACAGTTTTTGGACCTGTCCCTCTTGGCAGAAGATGTTCTCAGGTTTTCAGGCTAACGTACATCCTTGCTATTATTTATCTCCTCCAAAACATGGTGGATGCCCATTATTAAGGGAGTATAATTATTGTACCTTTTGAGCCGATCCATATTCCCTTTTTGCTTAGATTCCCTGTGGTCCTTAGGATCTTTGTGCTCCTTTTTATCGATTTTACCTTTAGCCTTTACTTTTGAGTTTTGCTTGGCTTCCTCAACATTCATGATTTTTGGTTGCCTTTGCCATTAACTCTATCATCGTCTTCGAAGGATCTTTAACAAGTGTGCAGTAGAACTTCTCGGGGAGTAACCCACTCATAAGGGCTGTAATGGCTATTTTTTCCTCATAATCAACTTTTAACTTCTTATTGTTGAAACCAGTGATGTAATCTCGGGTACTCTCTCCCATATTTTGCCTTACACTGAGTAAATGAGATACTCATTTCACTGGTTTAGCTCCAAAGCAGAAGTTACCAATGAATAGCTCAGTAAACTGATGAAAACTAGAAATTTGACCTCGAGGAAGACCAGATCTGAGACGGTCCTGTAATTGTCCCTGAGAATGCCCTACATCTCATTTTATCGGGGATGACATAAATGTCAGCTGCTGCCTGATACTGCTCTATATGAATGACGAGATCAGTTTTCTTATTATATTTAGGAGTAACTATAGGAGCTTTAAACTTTGAAGGTGTGGGGAAATCCATAATAGCTGGTACGAAAGGAGATCCCTTCACAAAGCTTCTATTCAAAGGGTTCTCGACCTTAGCCATATCTGCTAATCTATTTTTTAATCGCTGGATGGAACCCTTCCATTCATTGTTACCATAGTGAGATCTGTGTATTGTAGCTATTTTATTCTGACCAACTGCTAAACTTTCTCCTGTGAATGCTGATCGGCACGAGAAATTCATCGGACATCTGATCTAGATTAGGTTGAGCCCTCACGTTTATTGGTTGGTTATTGAGTATTTCTCAACAATTCCCTGAGAACATTTTTATTCTTTGTGGGTCCCAAATGATTAAAGGGAGATGCTCAACTTAGCCTTTCTAAGGCACTCAATCTGTCAGGAATAAAAGACTGTTCATCATAGGGCTCCAATGTTATGAGAGAAGAACTTACTCCTGGGCGATATGAAGTATCTCTAGTAGTCCTGGATTGGCTATGTCTATTGCTTCTTGGAGGCGGTGGTGGCATATTTCCACGATAAAATAAGGAAGGTGTCATGGCTTGCAGGGTGTGCGCTAATTGCCTTAAGGTATCTTGTATAGCCTCTTGTCCTCTAGTAAGACTAGCCAATATTCTAGTTAAATCATTGTTAGTTGGTGGAGCATAGGGAACAAGCGGGATGCCATCATTCCTGGTACTTGACTCAGGTATATCAGTCATGTTTGAAATAGATGAATGAAAACGTTTAGAAACACGTTTCCACAAACGACGCCAATCTGTTGATGTAAAAAACTAGAATAAATCTAATTATTTGGTCACAGATAAAGAAGTAAATAAAAGAGACAAGTAAGATTTTTGAAGTGGTTCGGTTGAAGGGAAAAGCCTACGTCCACTATCTTGTATTACTTGTTTTTCACTTGGATTATGTTTTGGTCCCTTTTGTTGTAGGGATTACAATGTATTTATAGTCCACTAGGGGATCAAGAGTCATAATGTTAAAGGATAAAATGCCTTTATAAATTAGGCATTTACATCAGTACATATTGTTCATAATGTATATGACTATTGGCGCTTTGTTGACAATGTTTGTCGAACTTTCTGGTGTTGGTCGATATCCTAGTATAATGGTCGGGCTTCTAGGCCTTGATCGGCAGTTACTCCTTACTGACTAGGATTATTACCATAGTAGATGACACATGTTTATTTCTGATTCGTCCACGTAAGTGGGTAAATTTTGGTATCAACACTAATAAAGCCTTATTATCTTGCCTAGTCTTCACATAATAGTTACTTTCTCTAACAGTACTCACTTATAACAAAACATCAATTCTAAAACCCTAATATAAGTTCCATAAAATTCGTTCAACCTATATACACCATTCACAACCCTCCAAGTGTTGGGGGTATTCTAGCAGGAATAACATAAAAGTATTGGAAAAATTCAAGAAAAAGAGGGTTTGGTGGAAAGGTGATGCCACACTCCGTTATAAACGAAGTGGGGATCCAGTGACCCTCAGGGAGGGAATAAACATCTACAGGACCCATGGGTATATTTAAATCTACCCAACTCGGAATTTTACCCTTTTATCTAAACTTATCTAATGAGTTCTCATCTACTATGTGAACCATGGATGAAAAGAGAATAAGATGATAAAAATGAGAAAAAGGAAAAAAAGTCTTATAGAGGATTAAAGCCGGTGGCAAAATCTGAAGAAGAAAATAGCAGCAAATGATCGCAGAAAAAAAACTTAAGGGCAAAGAGAGTGCTAAAGTTCATAAGGTTTGAGTTAGAAAGAAAGGTGGGAAACTTTGTACCTATTTATAGGTTGCCTTGAGAAATGGGAATGAAATGATTAACCGAACAAACCATATAGCTATCATCGACTGCACGCTTTTCAAAGCATTAAAAGATGACTGTATCCTTTGGCGATTCAAAAAAGTTTGAATTATTTATAAAAATTCCATCATCAAACAATGACAATATATATTTTTACAAGTATGGGAGGTCAGTTGCCGACCAAACACTCAAACAGTACGTCAAGCGACTTCTTGGGATAAATACTCCATACTTTCACTTAAGCATCCAGCATGGAAAATTGGGGGATTTTGTTGTATGTAAAAATTACACTCCCACATGGAACAATGATGAGTGTACACCTGTCCTCAAGCGTGACCGACCAACCACCTTGATTAGCTTTAAAGACACTTAGTCAATCGTAATGCTGACTAACTCCTGAAGGCCAACGAACAGAAATATCAATAGTTACTCGGATGGGATGCCAACCAACACTGAATTCCAAGAGTTTTATTTATTTTACACATATGTAAAAGCTTGTTAATATGATGGCGCTTTACCTCTAGGGTTTTCCACCCTTATAAATAGAAACTACTCCCTTAGCTCAAGGGATAACTCGAATCACTCATATACACCATACTGAGCTATTGTACACCCTACTTAATCAAAACCAACAGTTGACGTAGGCTATTTTACAATGGAACCACTATAAAAACCTTGTCTCTTATATGTGTGGCTTGTGTTACTGATCTTATTTTTATATGTGATTATAAATTTGGAGTTAGTCCATTTTAGTCATCAACATACGTGTTTTCGGTTAAAAAGATAAAATTGAATAAATCGTATTTTCACAAGAAATAGGTTGTAATTGGTGCAAAGTTTTTTTTATAGGGTTAGTTTGTTTAAAGTTTTTATCTTTAAAATTGAAAAATATAAAGATAAACTTTTTATTTGTTCGGCCTATCCCTAGTCTATTAGCACGCATTCGACATTTTTAAATTGGTATTAGAGCGAGTTACGCTAAATTATAGTGTTTTGATCCCATGATTTTAGGCGTGAATTTTAGTAATTTTGATGGTATGCGAACCCCGACGTTTGATGGGTAAAATTATGGATACTTGAAAATGCGTATGAAGTCAACCTTAAGGTTATATATGAGCAAGTGTGGCAAGTGATACTTAATGGTCAGATTCTACCAATTACTTTAGTTGGAGAGAATAAGATACCCAAACCCGTAGAATCATGGAGTGAAGTTGATCATAGGTTTGAAAATTTTAATTCTCGAGGTTCAAATGCTATGTTTTGATCTGTCACCATAGAGTATTTCTACCATATTATGACTTGCGAACCTCAAAAGAGGATATGGACGTACTCTAACTCACCCATAAAGGAACTAGTGTTATTAAGGCTTCCGAAATCCAAA
This sequence comes from Sambucus nigra, assembly GCA_949130495.1. Taxonomy (NCBI): domain Eukaryota; kingdom Viridiplantae; phylum Streptophyta; class Magnoliopsida; order Dipsacales; family Adoxaceae; genus Sambucus; species Sambucus nigra. The sequence continues at coordinate 667,128,155 of OX422215.1, read as the reverse complement.
ACCTCACCACTCAGTTTGAAACGATTAAGATATTGAAGAGTGAGATCTTTGATGAGTTTTATGCCAGACTGTTTAACATAATTAACTCATCTCTTAACTTGGGAGAGAACATACCCGACAACTGAGTAATTAAGAAGATCTTAAGGTCATTGCCTGAAAGATTTAATCCACAACTGACCATTTTGAATTCCTTGGGTAATTTAGATTCTATGAAACTTGAAGTGCTTGTATATGATTTATAAACTTATGAGCTTGACATGTTTACCTCCAAGAATGTGAAGAAGAAAGAAAGGGCATTGCTTTAAAACTTGGAATGAGGAAACACCTATTTTCGATGATGAATCTGATGATATGGCCTTAATAGGAAAGTTGTTCAAGAAATTTCTCAAATTCCATAAGCAATAGAAAGATGTGAAAAAGTTTAAGAGAAATATGTGTAACAAGGCCGATCACTCCCCTAAAAACTAAATTGACAATCTGAAGAGGGATGAGCAAAAATAAGTTTTGATCGTGAGGATAATGGAAATAGGTTAACTGAGTGCCCAACTAAACTATGGAAGGAGGGTAAGAAACCGATAGTATAAAATAACACCTTTAGTGATAGCGATCCTAAAAAGGAACTCAATTTCCCCATTGAGCGCAACTTCACCGTGTTAACGACTAGTAATGTGAGCTTTGATGATAAATCTTCCTATGAATATATTTCTTTGCATGACACTTCTGAGGGCATTGTTTGTGGATCCCAAGTGAGTGATCATCGAGAGAGTGAAGACAAGAGTGAAGATGGAAAAATGGATGGAGATAGTGAACTCCAAGTTTCCTTTCATGAATTGCATATAAAAACTTTGAAAGTGAAGAAGGCTAATTTAAAATTAGAAGCTAGGATGAAGGAGTTCTATAGAAATTAATGATAGTGTTTTGATTCAGAATCCTAGGGAACATGAGAGGACTCTTAGAGAGAAGCTATAGTATGTTGAGGGTGATAGAGATAGTTTTTGAAGTTTGATGGAGTCTATGAAGAAAGAGCTTCTTGAGTTTGAGGAGTCTAGACATTTACTCGAGTCAAGGATAATTTAGGTTAACGGGAGATTGAGAGATTCGAGTCATGTCAAATTTGATTTGGACTCTAGGTCAGAAAAGTTGGACAAAATGTTAGGAACCATCTAAATTAAAGGTTACAAGTGTGGAATTAGCTTCAATGATCATAATGCTTCTTCTACCCAAGCCAAGACCATGCGTTTGAGATAATCGACTAGGAATATTAGGAAAGGCCAACCCTTAGGTAACACCTCCCATCGTGTTTACACATGCACGCATTGCGATAGGAAAGGTCACATTTGGATATTTTTTTAATGATTTTATAACGGTCCTAGGAAGTTTAAGAATATAGTCACCAAGGTGCCCAAAATCCGAGAGCATTACATTACACCTACATAGGTTAGGAAATTGAATTTAGAGGCTTTACATATTAGACTGGTTGATTCTCGTTTGTTAGCACATGATACTTCCCATAATATATCTGATGGTTGATTGTGATCACTTGTTTACATACACTAGTTTGTGTTTCATGATATATATACTTGCTAGTTATATGCTGTTTGTATCTTTTGTATTTTTACTTTTCTTTTATTGAGTCATATTGAAAAATACAAAAATATTTTATATGTCTTTTGAGTTAGTTTGTTTTCCAAAAATTGGTATTTTCTTTTAAAATTTTTATAAAAACTCAAATTTTTTTTTGTGTATTTTATTTTTACACATTCGGTGTGGCATATTGGTATATTTGAATTTAATTCATTTTGTGCTTTCCATGTGATTAAGGCATTTGATTATTATTGCTAATACTTATATTATTCTTATTCATGCTTGCATAGATTTATTTTGAACTTGATTTTCTCTTTGGATTCAACCTTGTATATGCCTTTGCACACATATACACAACCTCTTTTATCCTTTGTCTATTCCTAAAAAAAGGGGGAGAAATGGTATCTAATCCTATTGTTAATCTTATCTTATTTTGGGAGATTAATCTTAGGGGGAGAGGTCTTTCTAAGTAGGTCATTTATTTAATAAAGTGGATAATCATGCATTTAATATTTTTGATATTACCTATGCATTTGATTGTTTGCTTAAGTGTGCATGAATTATTCTAGCGGTAATCTTTATCGGCAAATATCGTTATCCTTGAGTCATGCGTCAAGTTGTACTTTTTATCATTTGGGTTTTTGAGTCTAGTAGAGCTTGACGGCCCTTTAGGATTTTGTTTTGGTTTTTGTGTCGAAATAGCCAAAGGGGGATATTTGTAGGGACACAAGTCTCCAATTGAGTCTTAATGTAGTGTTGGCTCAATTTCGGACAAAAACATTTGAGTCATAGGATAGTGTTCACATTGTATTCTTTCAAGCCTATGACATGTAAAGTTGAAGACGTAGCAACCTGCTTTCTAAGTAAATATCATTATCGAGTTTTAAGTGCCTCGTTTCACGTCATCAACATCATAATCCAAATCTCCAAAAGGTATGAATGCAAACTATGTATATTTGTAGGAGACTTGGAGTTAATTTATAAAGGGTGTAATTTTATTTTAAAATGATTTTTATTTTCAGAAGGTTAATTTAGAACTTTGAATTAAAAGTTTTTGGGCTTAAAATGAAATTTGACCATTCTGACATTTCGTTCGAAATTGTCGTTCAAATAGGAATTTCGTTCGAACGAGTTTGCCAACGAATTTTCCTTTTCGGCCTCTGGAACAGCGTTAGATGGCCGTTCGAACGAGATTTCTGGGTGGGAAAAATTTTGGTAGTTTTAACCCATTTTCCACTACTTTGTCCCACCATCTTTTGACAGTTTTTAAAATAACTTCGGGACAGATCTTTTCTAAGACTTTGGTACTTTCCTTGAGAGCATTTTTGAGAGAATATATATCAACCAAAGTTCCATGTTTTTATGTGTTGAATTTAAAAGAACTATTTTTCAACAAACACATGAGTTTACACCCATAGTTTGTTTATCCAAGTACCTCATATATATAATATTTGCTTGGAGTTGTTTGACACCATTGGTTCATCTCTACCACAAGAAGGAAAAGTTTGGGTTTGCTTCTATCCCATAAAAGAAGAAGTTTGGTTTTTGCTGCGGCGTTCTCATACGGTGGAAGGTATCGTGTGTGGTTGACGGGTTCCAATAGCTTCATTGGTGGATTCCAAGGTTCCGATGGACTCCGGGATTGTCGACTAAGTAGAGGCTGGTATAAGAAGGCGCATCAGGGGCTTGAAGGGAGTCGAGTCGAGTTGAGTAAGTCATCTGTCTTGTACTTGTAAAAATTTCGTACTCAGTGGAATTAAGGCTAAGGCCGTCCGAGGTTTTTCCCATTTTGGGTTTTCCTCGTACATCGCGACGTAGTGTGTTGTGAATTTATTTTATCTTACAAAATCACCTAGAACGCATGCTTAAGACTAAAAGATAAAATATGGTTTAATTCACTACTCTTGTTTAATTTGGTGCTAAATTAGTTTGAGTATAATTTAATTAATTTAATTCAAGTCATTAATCTTAATTTGGTATTTTTTATAATTTTCAAAAGTTAAATATTTATTGTTAGGTAGATTTCTAGGACTTGTATTAAATTGATTTTTGGGCTTAAAGTAAAAATTCACAAATATGATTTTTAGTATAATTTTAATTTTGAGAAAATTAAAATTTATTTTACTTTAGTTTTAATTTGTGAAGAAATTAATTTTTAGTTTATGTAGTTGTTTAGTTGAACCTACTCTATTTCGCACGTTTAGAAAATTCATTTTTAAAAATTTAAAATTGGGGGTCTTCGTTTCCAACAAGTGCATATCATCACTTAATTGTTTGATTATTAGTTATTTTGTAACTTATATCTAAGTTCGTCCTAATATTAATTTCTGACGTCAATAATAATAATAATAATAATAATAATAATAATAATAATTATTATTATTATTATTATTATTATTATTATTATTATTATTATTATTATTATTATCATCACTGTATGTGTTCATTATATATTCTTATGTGTTTTAATTATTCTATATATGTGTTTGTAATATTAATATGTATGTTGTATGGGTTTGTTATAATTATACTATGTTATGTATGTGTTATAGTACTGTTTGTTATTTAGTTCTGTAATTTATGTATTATCATTAACAATATTACTAGTATTATATGGATGGTAATTTCTATGTATGTATGTGTCTAACAATTATATAAGTTTATGTATAGTATTATTAATATGACAATATGTACTTCCCTATATATGTTTTTTATGTTTATATAGGTTTGTAACATTTCTGGTGTGCATGTATTAAAATTTATATACAATTAAGCATTTGAATTTATTTACTTTATATACGTATTACTATACACACACATACACACCTAACTACCGCCCCCCCACAACATACACAACCAACTAACCCTAAACCATCACTATCTTAACCCACCAACTAATTCCATTAAAAACCCTTCCTTACATGACATTTCTTAAAAGAATAAAAAGTAGAAGTCACCAAGCGTACATAATTAATAGGTACACACACACACACACAGACACACACACACACACACACACACACACACACACACCCTACAAATGCAGTAGGTATGCACATGCATGGAAACCCCAAAAGACATATCTTCTACAAGCAGGTCTTCTAGTCATCTACATTGTTAATGGAAACTAGGTTTTAAGTGAGGTCACTTGGTATAACGAGTTGTATTTGCTCTATCCATATGAAATGGTCGCCCTTGTTGTTGTTTTTTGGTGATTCTTAGTTGGTAAGCTTCCCCCGGAAAGAAAGAAGGAGCACAATTTTTCTAAAGGTGGCGCATAAGATTCCGTGATTGCTCCCCCATGGATTAATTACAACTTGACAACCCCATCACTTAATCAAAGATTAAAATTTATTATGTGTTATCTAAGACTCGTGCTTTTTTTTAACGTCTAGTTAATATCTATCGTAGCTGGTTTCATGCTATATCCTTCTCATTTTTCCAAAAAAGAGTCGATGTTTTCAAATTTTCCCTTTTCAAAAATCCAAATATATTTTACATTACATTCCAAAATCCAAAAACCCAATATATTTTGGTTTTCAAAAACTCAAAAAACCAAATATATTTTTTTCATTATTTTTCAAAAAATCCAAAATTATTATTCAAAGACTCCCAGTTCTCCCACCATCCTTTTACCGCAGCCAAAGAATGTCCTTTATAGGACTGTTGTGTTCCGTTCACGACTACCTAAGGCATGATTGAGGTAACAAATTTTATCTTTAAAACTGAAAAATCTAAAAATAAATTTTTCGTTTGTTCGGACCATCCCTTGTCTATTAGTATACATTAAACGTTTTCAGAGTTCATATCATCACTTAATTGTTTGATTGTTAGTTATTTTGTAACTTATATCTAAGATCGTCCCAATATTAATTTCTGACGTCAACAATTATTATTATTATTATTATTATTATTATTATTATTATTATTATTATTATTATTATTATTATTATTATTATTATTATCATCATCATCATCATCATCATCATCATCATCATCATCATCATATGTGTTCATTATATATTCTTCTGTGTAATATTAATATGTATGTTGTATGGGTTTGTTATAATTATACTTAGGCCTGTAAATCGGGCTGGGTGATCCGGGCTTGGGATAGCTCAGGCTCGACCGGAATTTTCATATTCATTTCCCAAGCCCGAGCTCGGCCCGAATTGAAATAAGAAGTATATGCTCAGGCTCAGCTCACCAAACTCACGGGCTTCGGGCCCATTTTCGGACAGGCCCGATTTAAAATCTGAAAAACGTTTTGATTGAAAAATATTTGAATTTAAAAAATCTGCCCACTTTTAGTTTTGAAATGTTCAAAAAATCATCATAATTTTTTAGTTTAAAAAAATCAACACACTTTTAGTTTAGAAATTTTCAACAAATCAGCAAACTTTTTTTAGTTTAAAAAAATCAGCATACTTTTAGTTTAGAAATCTTAAAAAATCAGCACCTGTTTTTAGTTCAAAAAAATCAGCACACTTTTTTAGTTTAAAAAAATCAGCATACTTTTAGTTTAGAAATCTTAAAAAAATCAGCAACTGTTTTTAGTTCCAAAAAATCAGCACACTTTTTTAGTTTAAAAAAATCAGCACACTTTTAGTTTAAAAATATTCAAAAAAAAATCAGCACACTTGTTTCAAGTCCAATAAATGATGCAGCATACTTTTAAATCAATATTGTGCATGCATACAGTTGCACAACATGATATAACTCAGCACTAAATCAGTCATGCATACATTTATAATATAACTCAGCACTAAATTAGCATTGTGTCCAAAACAGTTGCACAAAACGTGGGGAAAAATGGACAAAACAACCTTTACATCGCTAAAACATAACTGTGTCCAAAACAACGGACAAAAATTGGAAAAAAATCAGCACTTTAAATCAGCTCCTCACACCACACAAATCATTCCTTAGAGATGGTCAAATCTGAAAATGGATAAAAAAATAGTCGTCAATAAATAAAGATGAAGTTAAAGCATAACAGTTAATAAAAAATAGCAATCAATTAAAAAAGAAGTTAAAATATATGTACCGAAATCACAAACATACCAGAAAATGCATAATCAACTTCCTCCTCAAATTTAGTTTGCACGGGTGCATTTTGAATCCAATCTTGAGTGCAAATCAATGCTTCAATTGTAGAAGGAAGTAAAGAACTACGAAATGGGCTAAGAACACGACCCCCGGTGCTAAAGGCACTCTCAGAAGCAACAGAAGATACGGGAATAGCTAGAATATCTCGTGCCATCCTCGATAAAATAGGAAACTTGGAAGAACTATGCTTCCACCATTGTAAAACATTAAATTCATCATTTGCATTTTTGCTAGGGTGAAGCTTTTCTTCCCAATAGACATCCAACTCCGACTTACTATGTGACATATCTTCCTCTTCATTAAACTTGTAAAACTCTTCCATAAAATCCATTTTTTTTGAAAGTGTAGATGAGGTACCACAAGACAAATCGTCCATTTCTTTATCATTTTCATTCATCTCTTCCAAATGAATGGAAGATTCATATGAAGACTTGTACTCATAAAAAATATCTCTAAAAACATTATCGACACGAGCCATCAAGCTATCAACCGTTGAAGAACCATAAATCCTACCATAGCAAAACTTCAAATACTTATCTTTAAATCTTGGGTCAAGGATAAGAGCAATGGAGAGTAAAATGTTTGGTTCTTTTTCTGCCCAATATTTCTCAAATTTTACAAGCATGTTCAAAGCCATTCGTCCAAGCAAAGAGTTCAAATCCAAAGAAGTTTCACGCAACAATATTAAAATTCTATAGACCTCACGAAAAAAGAGATTTGCGGTACAAGAATTATTTGACGAAAACACTTTTGTCACAATAAAAAAAGCCTCCAAAAATTGATGAACAATTGCAGCTTTCTCCCAATCCTCCGAATTTGGTGAATTTTTAAAATGCGGGTCACGTGCTTTCATACGTTCATATACTTTTTTATAATGCAATGCAGCCCCAAGCATCAAGTATGTTGCATTCCATCGCGTGGGCACATCAATAACCAACATCTTACCCCGAGGAATACGTTCTTGGTCGGCATAATTAAGGAATTCAAGTTTCCTTCTACCGGACCCTTTAACATATTTAACTGTATTTCGGACTCTACGAATGGAATCTTTAATCTCATTTAAGCCATCTTGAACACACAAATTTAAAACATGCGCCCAACAACGTACTTGAATATGTGCACCACCAAGCAATAATAATCCTCGAGAAGAATAATGATCCGTAAGATTCCTAGCAATAACATCATTAGCGGTATGATTGTCCATTGTAATGGTGCATATCTTTTCAACATTCCACTCAAGCAAGCAACTTCTAATAACATCGGCAAGATTTTTCGCCACTTGCTTGCATAGGTACCATTATAAAATTTACAATTCTCTTATGCAACTTCCACCCATTATCAATGAAATGAGCTATTAGTGCCAAAAAGGGTAAATCTTGACGAGATGTCCAAGTGTCGGTTGTTAGACAAATTCGTGGACATTTGATTGATTGCAACATATCCTTCAAAATGTCTTTTTCCTGTTTGTAACGTTTCATGCAATCACTCCTCACCGTGGCTCGAGATTTAAATTTATACTTAGGGCATAAACCACGAATATACTTATGAAAAGCAGGGTGTTCCACAAAACTAAAGGATAGCTCCCCGCATATGACAAGCTCACTCAAGTCTTTCCCAGAACGTTCTTGGTCAAATTTCCATGGGACAAGAGTACAATCTTCCCCCGATTTCCCCTTTTCAAACTTGAGAACACTTTGGGACATATCTCCTTCGATGGGATTCAATTTGTTATAATTATGACACAATCGATTATTAATATGGTGAAGTAAATGGGTGGTTCCACCCTTGCTTGGACAAGAAAATAACTTATTACAATAATTGCACTTACATTCATCACGTTCACCGGGCTTAGGTGGAACCTTTGAGAAATGCAACTACACTTTAGATCTTGTCTTCACTTCTCTTTTTCGCTTATCACCCACACTTGAATCAGGCGGATCATTTGGATTGGCATTAGAATTATTTGCATCGACTTCATTGTTTGCATCCGACATCTACAAAATTGATTATATATAACAAGATAATTAGAATTTATACCATAAAAATTATACAAAATTAAGTATATATAACAAGAGTAATTCATACCTCAGAATTTGCCGTTTTGAACTCTACGAATATTAAGTTTTGCTAATAATGATCCCTATCTAAATTGTAATGCAAGTTGCAATTATAATCTGCAAAACACAAAACCATATATGTTAAAAAAATAACTATAAAAAAATTTTTAAAAGAGAAACTAATGACCAGTATTTGTCCCTTCTATGGATTTTGAAGTATCACCACATGATATTCTAGGGGAGTATTTTCAACATTAGAAAAAAAAATATTTGCATGTGATAAAATGAGTTCATTTACATTTATTCACGACACAAGCAAATGAACTTTTTCCTTTGTAAAAAATAGATTTTTATTTATTGTGCAAATATTTGAATATGGAAATTGATTCAATGTGAATTAGTGAATTGTAAATGGATGAACTTGAAATGAATTTAAATCAATTATTATGAAATTAATGTTAAAGTTCTATGAAAAAAAAATTAAGAGTGAGAGGAAGGGAGGGGGAGGAGGAAAGAGATGGAAAGAGAGAGAGGAACATGCACTTTATACAACTCATACTTCAAATGGATGCATTTTATATTTTTTATGAAATAATCAAATTTCAGATTTTACACATGAATTAAAATGAGACAATTAATGAGTCAATTTACAATTTTAGAATTTTTCGGCTTTTTTCTTCTTTAAGCTAAAAAAAACTTTTGCTTTTTTATCTACCACTAATAAAAAAAAATTAAAGCAAACTGTCATTGATTTATCCTTAATAAGCCCATTCTTTTTATTCCCGTACATAACTATAACAAAAACACATGAAAGAGAAATTTGTGTATGGAAAAATTTCCCTTTTTCTACTACACACCCTAAGATCAAAATTATTGTTGTCCATTCCCTGAAAAAAAGAGTGTTGTCCATAAATATCTCTTTTGAGAACCTTAGCCAGAGAGCCCCTAATTTGGCCATGTGGCATTAGAATTGACACCCTTAGCTTTTTTCCACCTCAGGTCCCATTTACAAATAGAGTCCCAATTGACATAATGAACCTTTTTTCTATCAATAGCATCCCCCAAGCTTTACGTCTCCTTGTTCAGTTTTCGTATTGCATGGAACATGTACATCAATAGTTAATGCAATTTTGTTTTGTTTTCAAACTATCAGCTTTAGTATATGTCAAGGCATCATAAATGTGCTCAAGAAGAATAAATCAATATTTCCCATAATTGCAACCTTTATTCCCTAACAACCCAAATTTAAATTCCTCACTTTTTATATCAAACAGCAAAAACGAAAAGAAAAATAAAGTGTTGAACCAAATAGCAAACTGCTAAGTTATATCAGTAGCTCAGTAGATTTTGATGCATATATATGCTATAACCAAACAGCAAAAACGAAAAGAAAAATAAAGTGTTGTTGAACTCACAACATCAAATGTGGCGGCAGATCAGTACATCGACAGATCAGTAGCGGCGGCGGATCAGTAGCTGTGGCGGCAGATCAGTAGCGGCGATAGATCAGCACAGCAGCGGCGGTGGCGGATCTAGGGTTTGTAAAATGAGATGGGTTTTCTCCACCAGAACGAGAGAAAGAGAGAGAGTTACGAATTAGTTTAGTGTGTTGTTTGTAACTGAAAATGGGTGTGTTGTTTTTTTACTCATTTTCTGCTATTGTAAAATGACGAAATAGTCACCACAAGTTAACTTTAGTAATGCATTTTTAATAAGGGGGACTAAAAGGTAAATATACTTAATTATATACATAATTATATATATTTATAAATATATATATATATGAGTTCGGGCCGGGCCAGGCCCAAATCGGTCTTTATACTGCTCTGCTCAAGCTCGGCCCGAATTTCAAACGGGCTTTAAAATTTGGCTCAAGCTCGGCTCATCCCAAACTCACTTAAAGCTCGGCCCGAATTTAACGGGCCGAACGGGCGGGCTTAGGGCTTTCTCGGCTCAATTTACAGGCCTAATTATACTATGTTATGTATGTGTTATAGTATTATATATGTGTTTATTATTTTAAATGTAATTTATGTATTATCATTATCAATATTACTAGTATTATATGAATAGTATTTTCTATGTATGTATGTATGTGTCTAATAGTTATATATGTTTTTGTATAGTTTTATTAATATGACAATATGTATTTCCATATATATGTTTTTATGTTTATATAGGTGTGTCACATTTCTAGTGTGCATGTATTAAAATTTATATACAATTAAGCATTCATATTTATATACTTTATATACGTATTGCTATAAACACACATACACACCTAACTAACCCCCCACAAATACACACCTAACTAACCCAAAACCATTACTATCCTAACCCACCAACTAATTCCATTAAAAACCCTTCTTTACATTACACTTCTTTGAAGAATAAAAAGTAGAAGTCACCAAGCATACATAATTAGTAGTATGTACTCTCTCTCTCTCTCTCTCTCTCTCTCTCTATATATATATATATATATATATATATATATATATACCTAAAAATGCAGTAAGTAAGCACATATATACAAAGGGCAAACCCATTGCACGAGGCTCCCGCCACTGCGGGGTACTGGGGGGACTGGATGTACGCAGCCTTACCCCTGCTTGCACAGAGAGGCTGTTTCCGTGAGTCGAACCCGTGACCTCAGGTCACAGCGGGGGCAACCTTACCGTTGCGCCCGGGTTCACCCCTTAAGTAAGCACATATATATAAACCCCAAAAGACATATTTGCTACAAGCAGGTCATGTAGTCATTTACTTTGTCAATGGAAAGTAGGTTTTAAGTGAGATCACTTGGTAGAATGAGTTGTGTCTCTTCTATCCATATCAAGTGTTAGCCCTTGTTGTTGTTTTTTGGTGATCATTAGTTGGTAAGCCTTTTATTCCCTCGGAAAGAAAGGAGCATAATTTTTCTAAAGGTGACGCATATGATTCCATGCTTGCTCCCCCCATGGATTAATTACAACTTGACAACCCCATCACTTAATCAAAGATTAAAATTTATTATGTGTTATCTAAGACTTGTGCTTTTTTTACATCTAGTTAATCTCGAGCGTAGCTGGTTTCATGCTCTATCCTTCTCATTTTTCCAAAAAAGAGTAGATGTTTTCAAAATTTTCCTTTTCAAAAATCCAAAAATATTTTACATTATGTTCCAAAATTCAAAAACCCAAAATATTTTGGTTTTCAAAAACTCTAAAAACCAAATGTATTTTTTCATTCTTTTCCAAAAAATCCAAAACTATTATTCAAAGACTCCTAGTTCTCCCCCCATCATTTTTCCACAGCCAAAGAATGTCTTTTATAGGACTGTTATGTTCCGTTCACGACTACATAAGGCATTATTGAGGTTGAGAAAGAGACCGAACTCTATACTTTACTTGGTGGTTTTAATTCTCTCACATGGACCGTTAATTCTCTTCCTCGTTTTATGAAATAGTCTTCAATTTCACCGAGTGTCCATGAGTCGACTGTTTCATCTTACGTAGTTTGTTTTTGTACCGATCACTTGTACCATGTGTAACTATTCCATTATTATAAACTTGATTCCATTATGGAATAATCATTTACGTTTGACACTTTTAGGGAACCCACTCCATCCTTATATGGTGAAACTTTTTATAGTGAGTGGTGTGAGGAATCAAACTATTCTTGGTGGCATGATCAACCTCCCGCCCAGGGGCGGATGGAGCTCAAGACTAACCGGGGCCATCGCCCTGGTTGAGATATCCAGAAAAAAAAAATAAAAAAAAATAAGGGTATTTAGGTAAAAACACTATTTTTTTAACCTATATCTGTTTGGTTAAGAGGCTTCCAACGAAAACCCAACTAAAAACTCTACTCTCTTTGCCTCTCTCTGCTGCCTGCCGCCCAAGTTCCCAACCCAAAACAAAACCCATTTCTGTTTCTCATCTTCTTCTCCTCCCTCCCTCACGCCCCTGCTCAGGCTCAGCAGCCGCTGCCTCCCTCACGCCCCTGCTCAGCAGCCACTGCCTCCCCATTGAGGCCCTCACGCGCCCCGTGCTCTGCTGCCAACACTACTAAGGTAAAAATTATGTAATGTGTGTTTTTTGTACATATTATTAGAATGTAATGTGTGTTTTTTATATGTGATTTTGTGTATACACAAAAATGTGTATATAGAATAAAAATAATTTGTAAGAAATTTGTGGTTTTTTATACATGGTTATGGTTGGATTATTATAATAAATTTGTGTTTTTTTTATACATGGTTGGATTATTAAATTTGTAAGAAATTTGTGGTTTTTTTTATACTTGGTTGGATTATTATATGTGATTTTTGTGTTACACAAAATGTGTATATAGAATAGAAATAATTTGTAAGAAATTTGTGGTTTTTTTATACATGGCTTTGATATCCAAAAAACACATTACATTTCTTACAAATTTATAGAAATTTGTATAGAAATTTGTATATAGAAATTTGGTGTATATAAAAATTGGTATATATAAAAATTTGTGTATATAGAAATATGTAGTCTAAAATATTTGTTTTTTTAAATAGGAAGTCATGGAGAAATTTTTTAAACGGCAAAGAGAGGACATCCCACAGATCGTATCCGAAGCTGAGGTTCAATCATCTCCCATTGCGGAGTCCGATAATCGTATCCATCAAGAAGTTCAATCCCAACACTCATAACACTCACCTAATATTGGGGTGAATTTGGATGAACTACCATCGGATCCCGGTTTGAGGAAATCTATTTCGGAATATGGTGATTCTAAACAAATGGAGTTAGTTCACCGAGCATATCTTACTAGGGGCCCTTGTCAACCAAAAAATCACAATTTCCCATGGATACAATTTGGAACAGGCAAACGTAGATTTATTCCGTCATGGTTTGAGGAGTTTGGGAGATGGTTAGAGTATAGTGTGGCGAAGGAGGCTGCGTTTTGTTTGTTTTGCTATTTGTTCCGACCAAATACTGGGGGCAAGGGGGTGGTGGTGTATTTGTTACTGGAGGCTTTTCAAATTGGAAAAAGAAACAAGTGTTTAAAGATCATGTTGGCCCCCATTCAAGTATTCATAACAAATGCATGAATGCTTGTGATGACTTGATGAAACAAGATCAACACATCGAAGTGTCTTTATCTAACCATTCTGATAAGACAAGAGTTGATTATCGTATTCGTCTGACTGCATCCTTGAATTGCCTCAAGTACTTACTATGCCAAGGTTTAGCGATGCGAGGACATGATGAATCTGTGGGGTCATCTAACCGGGGTAATTTTCTTCAACTTTTACAGTTCCTTGCCGAGCAAAATGAAGCTATAAACAAAGTTGTCTTGAAAAATGCCCCCGAAAACCACCAAATGATAGCTCCATCAATTCAGAAAGAGCTCATTAATGCCGCCGCCTCTTTGACCACTAAAGTCATAATTCAAGAAATTGTGGATGAGGTATTCTCCATACGAGTTGACGAGTCCCGTGACATCTCTGTGAAGGAGCAAATGGCAGTGACTTTACGTTATGTGAACAAAAAAGGCTATGTGGTTGAACATTTTCTTGGCATTGTACATGTTCTTGACACTACATCTTTAACACTTAAGGCAAGCCTTGAGTCACTTCTCCTGAAACATGGGTTGAGTATGTCAAGTATTCGTGGGAAAGGTTATGATGGAGCGAGCAACATTAAAGGGGAGTTCAATGGGTTGAAGAGTTTGATTCTAAGGGAAAACAGCTCAGCTTACTACGTTCATTGTTTTGCTCATCAGCTACAGTTGGCATTGGTAGCGGTTGCAAACAATCATAATGCAATTGGCTCTTTCTTTCTCAAAGTTTCAATTTTGTCGAATGTTGTTGGAGCATCTTGCAAACGTAGAGATATATTTCGAATAAAACAGTATGATGATATACTTGAAGGAATATACACCAGTGATCGGGAGACGGGTCGTGGTTTAAACCAAGAAGAAGCATTCACACGAGCAGGGGACACACGGTGGGGTTCACATTACGGTACACTTTTGAGTATAGATCATTTGGTCTCTGCTGTGATTGGTGTACTTGAGGTGGTTAAAGTTGATGGTGATGTAGGTACTCAGAGAATAGAAGCATATGATCTGATTAGCTATTTGCAGTGCTTTGATTTTGTGTTCAAATTGCAGTTAATGAAAGCAATTTTGGGGATTACCAATGACTTGTCGCAATCACTACAACGAAGGGATCAAGATATTGTGAATGCAATGGATCTTGTTAAAATAGCTAAGATGCATTTACAAAAAATGAGGGAGCATGGATGGGATATATTGTTGAAAGTAGTCTCTTTATTCTGTAGTACACACGACATTGTAATCATAAATATGGAAGATTGTTTTGTGGCCAATGGAAGATCACGTCGAAACGTCGAAGAGAGGATAAATCTTCATCACTATCGGGTTGAATTGTTCTATTCGGTGATAGATATGCAACTACAGGAGTTGAACCATCGGTTTAATGAGGTGAATACAGAGTTACTTTTATGTATGGCATGTCTTGATCCAAGTATGAACTTCTCCAAATTCGATGTGGAAAGATTAGTTCGATTTGCGGAGTTTTATCCTAATGATTTTGATCTGATTGAACTCACAGTCATTAGGGAACAACTTGAAAATTATATATATAGTGTGCGTGATAAGGAAGAATTCAAAGACTTGAAAGGGATTGGTGATCTTGCTCAAAAGATGGTTGAAACTCAGAGGGATCGATTATTTCCATTAGTGTACTTGCTTATAAAACTTGCCTCGACATTGCCGGTTGCAACTGCAAGTGTGGAAAGAGCATTCTCCGCAATGAAAATCGTGAAAAGTACATTACGTAACCGAATGGGAGATGATTTTACAAATGATTGCTTGGTGACGTACATTGAACAGGATATCTTCAAAAATGTTGATACGAAAGATATCATTCAATATTTTCAAAATATGAAGCCACGTAGGGGAATATTGTAAACAATCTCTTTGTATTTGCAAAAACTGGTTATGTATGGATGGATTGATATGGAATTTTGGCATATTCAGTATTTATGTTTTATCGATTGTTGGTTTTTATGAGTTGATTAATTATTAGTGCCGTTAATTTTTTTTTGAATCAATTTAGCCCCGATTGGACTAAAATCCTGGATCCGCCACTGCTCCCGCCCATGATAACTCACAAGCATAAGTCGAGGATCCTCGCTATTTCAAATAGTTGTTATAGAAGAAATTTGAACTCTTTTACAATTATTAATCTCACGACAACGACCTAAGCATCACATATTTGTCTCTCACAGAGAACCACCCGTACAACAACTTGATCTAGTTCCCACTTCATGTCCATACACTTATTATCTATCACTTGGGACAAATTTGGTTTCATCTCACCTAGACACCGCTTTACCACAATCACCAACACTCGGCCACAAACCAAAGCCCTTCAATAGCTTGAAGACCACTTAAATAACTATGAGTGTGAGCGAGAGAATAGTTAGTTACCGAGTCAACCCATTGTCGATCATATGGGGAATGAAAATAATCCTTATTGCAATAAAAATTTGAAGTTGTTATCATTAGATAGTCTGCGACCCAAGTTGAAAATTATGTTCACTTACCTAATGATCGTGAAACTGATATGTCCCCTCAAAATCCTAACAACCCTCACACTGAGGTTCACAAATCCATCTCTAGTAGGGTTGTGTTTCAATTGGATCGGATCGAAAAATGACCTTTTGGAAAAAATTTCAATTTTTTTGAAAATGAAATATTTGTTCCAATTTCCTATCCAATTTTTTCGGAAAATCAAAAAAGTTTCCGAATTCGGAAAAATCGGAAAATCGGAAAATCGGAAAAATTCGGAAATTCAAAAAATATACTAACAATTTAGAAATTTTTGAAATTCCAAAATTTCAAAAAAATTAATATAGAATTTTCGATTACTCGAAATTCTCATTTTAAAGAAATCGAAAAAAAGATTTCACCCAACATGTAAATATGTAAGGATTTAACCATTTTTTTCATTTGTGTAGAGGATAGAGGGATATTCTCCTTTTATAGAGGACTTTTTTGGGCCTCTCTTCCTCTCCTAGCCGATGTGGGACACATGAAAATGTTTAAAAAATTAGAAAAATTGGAAATCGGAAAATATTTCGGAAATAATTCGAAAAAATCGGATCGGCATAGTTTTGGAAAAAACGGATCGAAAAAATCTAAAAATCGGAAATTCAGAATTATTTCCAATTTTCGATCCGATTTTTTTCGGAAAAATCGAAAATCAGAAAATCGGAAACCGGAAACCTTATATACGTTCCAAAATCAGAAAATATCGGATTGGATATTGAAAAAATCAGAATGTTCGGAAAAAAACCCAGCCCTAATCTCTAGGAATAAAAAAGAACATAACATCAAGGTTTGTGATCAATACTCGTTAAATTGAAAAGAACCCGACGTCAAGGCTCGCATTACTTCCCTAACAACGACATCACTTGATGAAAAGGTGAGAACGTGTGTGCTCGCGTTCAAATGATCAAATCATATATAAAACCCTTTTAACACAAACAAACCCTAAACATGCAGCAGTATGTGATTGAATAAATTGATAATCTACGCAAGAACATTCAAACACATGCAATTAAGGAAAAATCCCCCTCAGGGGCACAACCATTTATTTTCACTATAATTTGTAAGAAAACGGCTTACAATCGGATTACAATGAAAATACAAGTTGACTAAGAATTACCCTCGGGTATCGGATTCTGTAGTCGCGGCTGGAACTATCCCTTTACAGTAGGGCTGCAATGAAGAAGAGAAGCGACTTCTTCACAAGGGTTGAACAAACCAAAGTTGTGTTCTTGGGTTGCAAAAAGGATTCACAAATATTTGGGAAGAATGTGTGAATCAAAACATGAGTCTTGGGACTCAAAAATATGAAGACTAGAGGTATTTGGACTCTCAAATTCATCTTTCAAAGTCTTGCAAAACAACTCTCCCGAAGTTGGTATTTATAGGGAAAACCATGAAGAGACCCACGTTTTTTAAACACTGAAATTCTATCCAGCGTACAGGTACCCCAAACCGGTTCGGGTACCCCTGCGAACCAGTTCGCCCCCCCGAACCGGTTCTGGGCTGGGTTCGGGAAAGTGTGCTGGGAATGAAGGCTTAAACACTTAGAAAAATTCCCAGACTTTTTAATGAACATATCTCCATTTTCAACGGGCCATAACTTGTTCACCGTAGCTCGGATTGAGGTGCCGTTTCTTCCAATATATTTGTTGCGGCAAGATCTTCAACTTTCCAGTTGACCGGTCCTCCGGACGGTGGCTGTAAAATTACCAATTTGCCCTTGAACATCCCTATCATGCCTTGTTTCACTGATTTGACTTCTCTTGCGTTCCACTTGCATTACGAGCCTACAATCAAGGAACGTGAAGTCGTTGATGCAGATGAGGAACATATTAGTGGAGATAATGCATGCTTGATTCCCGGAATTCGGATAGAGGCCGTCATGTGAGATCGTGAGGTGACGTGCCAAATGTAGCGGCGTACGACATAAATAACTGAAACATTTCGGACATGAGAAAAATGTCCTTACAAATCTCCCTCTATGTCTATGCCGGTACATACATAAAAAATCCGAATTATTAAGTATGAAATTGCCTATACAAATCTACCCTCCCATGAACCCAAAACTGGAAAAGGTACAAATAAATAGTCTTCTTCGTTTGTTCTTCAAATCATCAGGAATCACATAACTTTTCTCATCAGGGTGTGCAATTCAAAGATCATCAATGTAGTACCTACACACATGAGACAAAGAAAAATACCAAGTGACATATCTAGTTTGAAAAGATGACATAAACATATATATAACAATTTATGAGCAAACTCAAATTTCAAAACTCCCCCATAATAAGATAATTCATTCTCCCCCTTTTTATGATGTCCCCAAATAGACAAATGAGAGAAATAAATCAAATAATCAAGTGCGGGGTGTCACTAGAATAA
This sequence comes from Sambucus nigra, assembly GCA_949130495.1. Classification (NCBI taxonomy): domain Eukaryota; kingdom Viridiplantae; phylum Streptophyta; class Magnoliopsida; order Dipsacales; family Adoxaceae; genus Sambucus; species Sambucus nigra. The sequence goes on along the minus strand of OX422215.1, from coordinate 667,109,424 downwards.
AACAACACCATGAATGAATACAAAGCAACCAAGTCGATGATAGCGTAAATGTAGTGGTGTGATCAAATTCGATAGGAAAATCAATGCATACAAACATGACATATGTGCACGATGAATATTGGATACTCCTAGCGAATGAACTCAAATGCTTCCTTTGGTGTAAAATAATGACAATATAAGATATTGACTCAATCAAATCAACAAATCAAAGCTCAAAATGATTTTCACACCAATAACGTCCAAAATGATTTTATGCTTTTTCAGGACTTTCAAGGAAGTGCAAACCCGTTTAAAGATTCTCCAACCAAACTCCCTCAGATATAATTTTGAATAGAGGCATTCTAAATTCTCAAACTGTGGAGAATTGATGGTGAAACCTAAGTGGCCCATATTTGGCATGAATTGCTTTTTATTGCCTTTAATTTTTTTCGGGCTCTTTTAACCTCTTTGGACCTCGGATATTAAAATTCCTCCATTTTTTAGGTCCTTTTTAACGGTGGCTTTTGCGCAAAGGAAAGATGATTACCTTTTGCAGCCCCTCCCCGTTATACAAAAACACACAGTCTCACCAAAACGGTTTTTACATGCATTCCAATCTTGTCAAGTTTTATCGCATTTTATACATTGTATAGACAGGATTGAGATGGAAACACTCAAGCCAAGATGAGATTGACAAGTGTAACAATCAAATATAGCCGTGCATGTGTGCAATAAAGGATATAGGAGTCAAACATGTAGGAAGATATCACTAATTACATCTCAAAGACTCCATACAATGTAAAGCACATGGATGAAATGATGTAGCCTCTCAAATCTCTATCAAACAGTCACATGGATATATGGAATGAAGTTGTGACTTGGCTATCTTAAATGCTCATCCATATAAGGTGCTTAAAAGTACAAAACTCTTTTTGGTCTTTTTCAAAAAATTTATCAAAATAAAATCTTTGTGTGCTTTTCTTAAACAAAATAAAGAAAATCTTTTTGTATTTTTTCAAAAGAAATGTACAAAGTAAAAAGAATAAAACAAAGCTGTACAACTAAGCAATGGTACATATGAAACAGACTAGCAATAGGAAGCATATGATATGAACATGAAAAAGCATCCTATTCTAGACATAGACCAACCCCTCAGTCAACTGTGCAAATCCCCAAAGACTTCCTAAGACTCTCAAATCTAAGGGCATCTAAAGGTTTCATGAAAATATCAGCTAACTGACGGTCGGTGGGAACAAAACTCAGGGATACAGTGTTCTCCTCAACTAACTGACGAATAAAGTGCTCACGTATCCTGATGTGCTTGGTGCGCGAATGCTGAACTGGATTGAGGGATATGTGTATCGCGCTCGTGTTATCACAGGAAATGATCATGGTGTCCTGTGATATCCCATAATCCTCCAGCATTTGCTTCATCCACAAGAGTTGTGTGCAACAACTCCCGGCGGCTATGTACTCAGCCTCCGCAGTGGACAAAGAGATGGAGTTTTGCTTCTTGCTCAACCAGGAGACAAGAGCAGAACCAAAATAGAAACACCCACCAGAAGTGCTCCTACAGCCATCTACATCCCCAGCCCAATCGGCATCCGAATAGGCGGACAGACGGTCATCGGTATCAAAGGAATACCAAATCCCGTATGAGAGAGTCCCACTCACGTATTTAATAATACGTTTTAGAGCAAGTAAATGTGACTCTTTTGGGGATGCCTGATATCGCGCACAGACTCCAACACTAAAGGCGATGTCGGGACGACTAGCAGTCAAGTAGAGAAGACTACCTATCATACTCCGATATAAGGTTTGCTCTACGTCCTTGCCTGAAGTGTCCTTACTAATCTTGGTAGTGGTACTCATAGGTGTACGTGCATGCTTAGCGGAGTCTAAACCAAATTTCTTCACTAGGTCTCTAGCATACTTGGATTGGGAGATGAACATCCCATCCTCTAGCTGACGAACCTGGAAACCAAGGAAGAATGTAAGCTCACCAACCATGCTCATCTCAAATTCACTTTTCATCTCCTCCTCAAAGTGGTGAGCATGCTGGGAGCATGTGAATCCAAAGACTATGTCGTCCACATAGACCTGGGCAACCAAAATAGCACCGTCATCTCTCCTGACGAACAACGTCATATCTACTCCCCCTCTCTTGAAGCCACGATCTAAGAGATAGGAAGTAAGCCTCTCGTACCAAGCACGGGGTGCTTGCTTCAAACCATACAGGGCTTTCTTAAGATAGTAGACGTGCTCAGGGTGCTGAGGGTCTTCAAACCCTTTTGGTTGTTCCACATAAACCTCCTCCTGTAGAATGCCATTCAGAAAGGCACTCTTGACATCCATCGGATACACCTTGAAGTGCAGATGACATGCGATGGCGAGCAGAAGACGGACGGACTCAAGCCTCGCAACAGGAGCAAATGTCTCCCCAAAGTCTACACCTTCTATCTGTGTGTAGCCTTGAGCGACCAACCTAGCCTTATTTCTGATGATGGTACCATATTCATCCATTTTGTTCTTGAAAATCCATCGGGTACCTATCACATTAGTCTCACTAGGTCGGGGGACTAATTCCCAGACATTATTCTTTTTAAACTGAGATATAACTATATTTTTGGTAGACTATAAGCCTCATTAATTAGAAGAAGAAAAACATGATATAAAAGGATCTAACAGTCTACAAGAAACTTTGATACGTTGCCTACCAATCACACTACCATCCCACTACACAAGCTTATTATAAACATCCCAAATGGGTTGATCCAATACACGCTCTCACTTCTACATACTAGAAAACCCCTAAATGCTCTTAAGGTTAAACTCATAATAACACAACAACAACAACCATACTTGATAATCAACTAACATGCAATAAACAACATATAAAAGGAAACTTCATAATACCTAACTCTTATTCAAATGAGACCCACTTTACTACATCCTTTCCATCTCTAGACTTTACTTCTCTCCTCTTTCGGGCAAAGTTCTCTTTACTTCCACTTCCAAACACCACTAAATAAAAAAATAATGAAAGTTTATTCTAAAACCTTCCCTCTTCCCTATTAAAATGACCTTTGTCTCTGCATTTCAAGACTTTTGCCATTATATATATATATATATATATATATATATATATATATATATATATATATATATATATATAGAGAGAGAGAGAGAGAGAGAGAGAGAGAGAGAGAGAGATAAAGAAAAAAACTCTGAGAAAAAGGAGAGAGAATTTTTTGTAAATCAGAAGTGTGTATTAGAGTTTTCAAATAATGTAAGAGGTTGTCACCTTTGTTTTTCCAACATTACACTTGTGACAAAACTTTGTTTTACTCATTTCAAAAATTTAGGATTTTCATTTTTGAGATTTGAGTTTTTGAGCGATTTTAGTGCTTTTTCATTATTAAAAAATTCCGCATATACTCGTTTCTCTTGAGAACAACGATCACGAGTTACAGACCTAATTTTTATTTCTTAAAATTAGGGATCTGACAATAAGTGGTATATTTATTCACCCTAGGTTGTTAGATATGTTTCTACAAAATTTTCTTATATAATATTTTGCTAGAAACACTCTTTTATGTTGGATCTGTGGAAAATACTTTGAAATCATTTAGATCCACTTGGATTGATTTTAAAACTGTGAATATCAGAATAAATTGTTCTTACATGTTTAGATTTGATTTTGTTAAATTGATTTTACAGTTTGTGAAATATTTTTGTATAAATAATTTTTAGATCTTTTTTTTTAAAGATCTAAGTCAAATCTAAATTTTTTGAACTATTCTAATATTTGAAGTTTTTGAATCAAGAGCATATAGTATATCCTTTGTAATTTTTAAGAATGACTATACATGTGAGTTTGTTGTGCATGTTCATTTACATATCTTAGACACTCACTTTAACCTCACTTTACACACACTTCACAAATAGAAAAGTGGGTTGTTTTCATGAGAGACTTGTAAAAGAGTGGACGTAAAGAAATTCTAAAGGAAGGAGGCATTTCAAGTTGCTGAGTCGATCAGAAAAAGAGTGCCTAAGGAGGTGTAGCTCTGGGATAGTGATTTTTGAAGAAAGGGTTTTCACTCTTAAATACTGGTGTTCTTGTTTGATTGCTTTAACTATATTTTTTATAGTTTAATTCGCAATCACCACAAATGAAGGTGAATTAAAATAATTTTATTTGGTATATTTAAAATTGGGATTTAATTGAATCAGTTTGTATTGTAAATAATTAGTTTGAAAAATGAGTTAAATTACAACAAGTTTTATACGCATAGACAATCTCTATATGATAATTTTCATGATCTCGTTTTTTAGATGAGGATTCACCATAGTCCAAGGAACCTCCATTAACGCTAATGAGTCGTGGCAGGGGTGGAGGTGGGGTTGGGAGAGATTCCATCTCCCATTTTTTATAAAAGTATTAGTCTTAGCATGAAAATTACTTGATGCATCATAGATAATCCTAGGGCCATATCTATCCAATAAAGGTACCATTTTATGCCAATTTTCCAACCAAAAAAGTGTATCCCTAATGATCGAACTCGAATTAATTTTGATCGTAATTAAACCAAACACACTTCCTTAGAATACGAGGAGGTGTTCTTATGTTAGAAAATATAGACATTTGATGTATAGTGTTTCAATACATTATATGAGGTACCTACATCCACTCTTAAGGTGTTTATCTTTAGTATAGGAGGCTGAATAATACAAGTGTGACCAGTCTTAGAATTCAGTTAAAGTGGTTCAATGAAGCCTAAGAAGTTTTGTTAGCAGAGAGCTCTTAGTAAGAAAATGATTGGCTTCTCTAAGTATTTCTCAACGAAGCCTAAGATCTTAGGACTCATAATCCAACAAATAGGATAAGTCATCTAAGTATGGTTCTCAATATACAAAACAAGAGTCGGAAGTGGTAAGAAATCTCTTTATAAATGATAAATATATCTCTTAACACTAGTGAGCTACTGAGGCCATGTTGACCATGCATAAGTGGTTCCAAGCCCAATTGTGGTTTGGAATTGACATTTGAGGCTGACGTTTCCTCAACATAGGCTTTTCTAGTCCCTAACAATTGACATGATGAGTGGAAAATGGAAAAATTTTGATGTTGCCATCAAATTATGATGTCGCACATCAAACTCCATTCTTTATTTTTTTCTTTTTATTACTTTCTCTCCTCATTAAAAACTCACATGCACACAAAAATAATTTTTAATGATTTGTTGTTAAAGATTTGCATGTCTAACCATATTAATTCATATATTCATTAATATTATCTTGTAAATAGGTTCACAATTAATATATTTTATTAAAAAAAAGTAAATAAATGTTAATTAAATTTTAGTCGTTGTCAAATATCCTCTCTCTATATCATTTATATTTTGTTTTGATTTTTCAACTATCATTATTCAAATATCTTTCTCTCTATTATTCTTTTCCTTTTTTTGCCACATCTTGAAGAAGGTAACAAGTGAATTTTAAAGAGGTACGAAACTTTTTTTTTTCTATTGACCACTATTTTTTCCTCAAAAAAAAAAAAAAACATTTTTAGTAACTTTTTTTTTCTAAAAAAAAAACACGTTTTTTAGTAACTTTTTTATTATTATTATTCTTTCCTAAAAAATAATGTTGTAAAAAAACAGTTTTTAATTTTTTGTAGAGTTTATTAATAACTTTTTTTTATTATTCTTTCCAAAAATTAAAGTTGTAAAAAAACAGTTTTTATTTTTCTATAGAGTTTATTAGTAATTTTTTTATTTAAAAAACAGTTTTTTAAATGTTTTTTTGTTAAAAAACAGTTTTTTTAAATATTTTTTTTGTTAAAAAACAGTTTTTTTTAAATATTTTTTTTGTTAAAAAACAGTTTCAATATTTTCACCTTTTTTGTTGTAAAAAACAGTTTTTTTAATATTTATTTGTTAAAAAACAGTTTTTTTTTAATATTTATTTTGTTAAAAAACAGTTTCAATATTTTCACCTTTTTTTGTTGTAAAAAACAGTTTTTGTAATTTTTTTTTTAAAACAGTTTTTTTTATATTTTTTTTGTTAAAAAAACAATTTCAATATTTTCACCTTTTTTGTTGTAAGAAACAGGTTTTTTAATATTTTTTTTTATTTCTAATATACTTTTTATATATTTGTAGGATGGGTGGCGAAAATGAAGAATCCGAAAATATACCTAAAAATTCGAAGTCGGATATTGACGCTACTCAAGATAAAGTGAGTGAAGAGTACTTGGATAAATCAAATGCCCATAAAAATTCGAGATCTGCCACGAAGGAAAGCAAATAAAGGCGCAACGGGGAGAATTAAAGGTACAATTGAAAAGGGAAAAAGAAAGAGGAACAACAAAAAAAAATATACAGGTTAGTTAAGCTTTATTTAAAATTAAATTAATTTTTCATTCTTATTTGTAAGTCTCAATTAATATCATCATCCATTTGTAGGGGTATCATCATATGCAGATGGCATCGAAACGAATCATTCAGTTGGACCATCAGATATGCCTAACAATGTGCCGGTATGTTTTGAAATATTTTTTTTATTTATTACGCTAATTGCTTGATTTATATTTCCTCATATTTTTATAATTTTTTATGTAGGGATTTGATTTGAATATACCGGGGATGGAAGAATTTATTGACTTGGATGAAGAAGTGAGATGACCAAATAATAGTCAATTCTAGTACAATATTTCAGTTTTTATATTTAATTTAGTGGTTTTGTGATGTATGTCAATTATAAATCTAGTTTTACTTTAGTGATTTTATGGTGTATGTCAATTATAACTCTCGTCTTATTTTTTTTTTTTTTTGCTAATTACAACTCTTGTTTACTAATAAAAAATATAGTTAAAAGAATATCAAACTATTTACTAATAAAAAATATAGTTAGGCATGAAAGTCTTTAACAGTAAATCATTGGAAATAATTTTAATATGCATGCAGGTCTTTAATGAGAAGAGAGAGTAATGAAAAGAAGGAAATGAAAAATAAAGTTTGATTGGCGACATCATAACTTATGAGAGTCATATCCTTAATATACATGTTAGGGCCTTCTGCTGGAGAATAAATATCCTCCATGAGACTTTTGCCCCTTATTTCTTTAAATCCACTCCACTCCATAAAGTACTCTGATTTGTCTCCTTTATGACCTTCATACGAAATATAAATAAGACAGTTAAATTCTTCTAAAAAAATAACCAGTGGAACACACTTAATATACATCAATCACCTAGCGATCCAACTTTTGAGTTTTGAAATCACTCATCCACTAATCATATTCAATCCATCACTTAGATTAGTACAAACAACATTTATATTTAAAGATTTAAATAATGTTGTTTAAAAGTGAATAGAAAGTTATATGTTCTTGTTATCATTTTTTTGTTAATATGTTATTTTTTTTAATTATAGTTTTTAGTGTTAATTTTTTTTGTTAAGTTCTTGTTATTAATCCTGTTGCTCCTTTTAATCTGCTATTAATTTTTTTATTCTATCAGCAAAACAATTTCCATTGTTCCTTTATTTTTTTGTGGTAGAAAATTTTTAGATTGATTGTTGGGTTGTTGTGTATTCTATTTTGTTCTTTTCTTGTTAGCTTGTAAGAATACATATTATACTTTTCAGAAAAAAATTTATATAAAGGGCCCCATTTTACAAGTTCGCCTTGAGCCCCCAAATCTTTCGGGCGGCCCTGATCTTAGTCCATTAGTATTTTTTAAAAACTTGGTAATACCTCATAAATGTTGTTTGAGAAACTAGTCGTCCGAACACATTCCAAAAAATCATGTATACATTATGAAATTTCACATATAAAATATAAAAGAATACTTATACATTAAAAATATCATATATTCATTACAAAATTTCATGTATATGTTAATAAAAACTAAGATATACATTAAGCACATGGCTACACTGAGAAACTTTTTCATCAATACTAAATCCCAAAAACTTACTTTGGAAGAAGTTAATCCAAAAAAATATTAATTATATCATGCCATTTAATGTATTTTTTGTTACTTTTAGGGTAGGAGTTTGAGAAAGATTTTTTGTGTGAGTTTTTCAGATGACATGATAACACGATTCGAAGCCAGCACGAAGTTAGTACCAATTCTTGACATGAACTCAACAATATCATGACCTGCCAACACGTATAATAAAAAGTATGGATTAATGTCAAACATGAATAATACAAAATAATATGAATATACCCATTTACCTAATATTATATGGAGAACACATAGAATCTCTCTCTCTCTCTTTCTCTCTCTCTCTCTGTATATATATATGATAAATTCTTTAAGAATTAGATGAAAGTTTAATATTTTTTTTGCTAAAATTTGAAATTAATATTGTAATAGGTTATGTCAGACTTATGATTGATTATGTGGTATAATCGGTTAAGAGATAATATGATAATAATTTTATGTTCTCTCTAACATGTTATGTATGTTAGTCCGGGCATGACACAGTTAATAAATAAGTCTAAATAGTGTCAGGTTATTTGACACGAATAGACCATCTCCAATGATTTACATATTATAACTTATTGCTATTTTGCACTACTAATCATTAAGCAAAATAAAATTTATAGACCTTCATTGTGCACTCGCTACACCAAAATGGGTAAATTGGTACCCTTCCAGAGACAAGCCTTGTCACGGTCAATGACCGTGATAAAAAAACACGCGTTTTTTGTCACGGTCATTGACCGTGATAAGTCTGTGACAAGGTATTGTCACGGTCAATGACCGTGACAAGACCGTGACAACTACACTTGTCACGGACTTGTCATGATCAATGACCGTGACAATACCTTATAATATTGTCACAGTCAAGGACCGTGACACGTCCGTGACAAATGTCCCAGTAAAAAACTTTTTCCCTTCTTTTTTTCCCCCGCCGATTCTTCCCTCCTTTTTTCTCTCTCTCTACGTTGCTCTCCCTCTCTCTCTCTCTCTCTACTTTCAGGTTACTCTCTCTCTCTCTCTCTCTTCCATTTATATATATATGTGTATGTGTATATATATATGTATGTGTGTGTATATATGTGCGTGTATGTGTGTGTATGTGTGTGTGTGTGTGCGTGTGTGGTGGGTGGGGATGGGGCAGGGTGGGGGGGAGGGGGCAGGGATGGGGGGGCTGCTTGTGTGTGCGTGTTGATGAGTGCATTATTTTGTATATTTTATACCCAAATTTATACTTTGTTAGTCCCCTTTTAGTGTATTAAATAATTTCTTAGGACTATTTTATTAAAAGGAGGAAAAAATGCGAGAATAATTGAATTCATATTGAAAATGGAAATTTTAAGTAAAAAAAGGGCATTTCGATAATTTTATAATATTCTTGTGCTAATTTGTGAAAAAAGTTGCCTAGTGAAATTTTTGCAGATAATGATGAAATTTGGTGCAAATTGATGATCAATTCAAAAAAGGCGCGAAAATGCTGATTTTTACGGTCGTTCGAAAAAATGTTGTTTTTACGCTTGTGAAATCTTAAAAAAGTCGGAAATTTTTATTCTCCGATTTGGACGAAACTCGGCATGCGTGTTCAGGAAGAAAAGATAAGAGTTTTCGAGTGGGGGGAAATTCTGTCCCTTATCACGATCCAAAGATTAAAGAGGTGGAGAGATAGCTAACAACACTATTCGGACAATCAGAAAGAGTCCCACCACAACTCAAATACCTCACCACTTGTCCTATAAAAAGGACCCTTGTGCTCATAATTTCAGAGACAATTGGAGACAATTAGAGAGGACTTTCGTGGAGGATTTCGGGGAGCAACTTTGAGTGATTGTAATCAATTTGAGGGCCAAGTTTTTATCATTTTTTTAGAGGATTCAAGATTGTTGTGAGAGAACTATTTGTAAGTTTGGTTTATTAATGAAGATCTCTACTCATTCTTGCAATTTCTCTTTCATTATGGTAGCTTGATTCTTATATTAGGAGTAGGGTGAAGTTTATCATAGTTAACTAATATTGTCACGTTAATTTTATCGTTGTTTATTCCCTATTTGTTTTAATTGTTATTAAAGATTCGGTATTCATTTTAAAGCGACATGAGAGTGTGTTTTAGAACCTTCAAGATTGTTTTGTCAAATCAAGTTTTGAGATTTAAAAATAGTAATTTTTGATGGATTATGCTTGTACTTTGATTGTTTTGATAGTCCATGCTTAAATACATTTGCGAATTTTAAAACTTGTATTTTCTAAGGGAATAGGGATTTTAGCCGTCTATTAGAGACGTTAAAAATATTTTGATCATAACCGTCATATTTTCCGAATTAAACACGGCGAGAGTCGGTTTAATTTGAGTTATAAAAAGGGAATGGCAACATTAAATTAGTGTGCAATATTAGTTACGTGATAAATGGACCCCGAATCCTAATTATTTCCTAATTGTTTACAAATCTCTTGCGTTACTCTCATTTATCGTAGTTGCTTTTATTTTGTATAATTTATAATATTATCTACCCCATTTGATCTAGTTGGACAGTTGTAATTCTTTTAATAATTAAAATTGACAAATCCTCGTGGGTTCGACCCGTACTTACACTCGCTATTCTATAATAGCCCGTGCACTTGCGGTATTTTATAAATTGACAACATGTGTGTGTAGTGGTGTGTGCGCGCGTGTGTGTGTGGTGGGGGAAAGGATGGGGCGGGGGGGGGGGGGGGTTGCGTGTGTGTGTGTGTAGTGTGCATGTTTGTGCGTAATGTCCCTTATAAACGAATTGATTGGTCATTATTTTTTTTTGTAAATTAATATATGATTGCCCCCCATTGTAAATTAGTAAATTAATATATGATTAATTATGAAAGTAAGATTGCCCCTCATTGTAAATTAGTAAATTAATAATTGTATACTTTAATTGTTAATTTAATTGATGAAAATAATTAATTGAGTAGATGAATTAGATGGAGTACGGAATACACATTTTTTGTTGACATTGCTATTGGATTATAGTGGATCGATGTTGGGTTGGTTAGTTTTAAAAGTGGCATGACCACTAGATTATTGTCCATATAGGGGTGGGATTTTTCAACTTTTTTTGAAAATTACTTTGTATATCGAACAATATATATATATATAGTATGATAATTAAATGAAACAAACTTGAAATTACACATGTATGTGTGTGTGTGTGTGTGTGTGTGTGTGCGTGTGTGGTGGGTGGGGCGTGGGGAGGGGGTGGGGCAAGGTGGGGGAAGGGGAGGGGGCAGTGTGGGGGGGAGGGGGCAGGGATGGGGGCTATTTGTGTGTGTTTGTGTGGTGTGTGTGCGTGTGTATGTGTGTGGTGGGCAGGGTGGGGGAAGGGGGTGGGACAGGGTGGGGATGGGAGGGGAGGGGCAGGAATGGGTGGGGGGGTAGGGGTTGGGGGCTGCGCGTGTGTGTGTGCGCACGTGTGTGTGTGTGTGTGTGTGTGTGCGCGTGTGTGTGTATGTGCGCGTGTGTATATATGTATGTGTAGTGTGCATGTATGTGCATGTTTGTGCGTAATGTCCCTTGTAAACGAATTGATTGGTTATTAATTTTATTTGTAAATTAATATATAATTTCCCCTCTTTGTAAATTAGTAAATTAATAATTGTATACTTTAATTGATGAAAATAATTAATTGAATAGATGAATTAGAAGGAGTATGGGATACACATTTATTGTTGACATTGCTGTTGGATTATAGTGGATCGATGTTGGCTTGGTTAGTTTTAAAAGTGGCATGACCACTGAATTATTGTCCATATGGGGGTAGAAATTTTTAACTTTTTTTAAAAATTACTTTGTATATCAAATAATATATATATAGTATGATAATTACATGAAACATACTTGAAATTACATATTTGCATGTCTTCTTTTAATTCATTTTGATATGTACTAATAACATTTTTTTTGCAGCAAATGTCTCCTTCAGGTATTAAGGTGAGGATGATGATAGTTGTTATGATGATGTCGTGTCTGGGCTCGGTGGTAGCGGAGGCGACGAGGGCTCCCCGGTCCCTAGGCTCCCCAAATATGGCAAATTGGGGATGGCCATCGAGAATAAGTCGGGGTTATTAGCGAGATCCCTCGAGCTGGTAAGACGATCATCGGCGCGGGGTACATTAGTTGGAAGGAGGTGCCATATGAGCTCAAGTTAGCTGTTTGGGTGGCACTACAGATAATGTATTTATATTTATATTTATATTTATATTTATATTTATATTTATATTTATATTTATATTTATATTTATATTTATATTCATATGAATATTTCAATTTTATTTTATATTTATATTTATATTTATTTGCAATTAACATTGTAATTTTTGGACAGGAACAATTCAGCCTCGATCCAAAACTACGCGATTCCATCTTGGAGCAGCTGAGGGAGCAACACAAGACGTGGAAGAAAAATATGCGGACCCGGTACTTTGGAAAGACACGAGAGTCCATTCCAAAGGCGTGAATCCGTCACACCGAAGGAGCCGATCTCATTGGCACAATAGCAAAAGTTCGTTGACAATGAGATCGGGGAGTGAAAATTGGTATCTCGTCAATCAGGGAGGGAAAATCGAGCAAAAAAGACGGATGTGCACTACTCCAGCCGGACGTCTTACGCCGAGGTAGAGCATATGACATATTTGGGGAGCCTAATATATTATTCTGCATTATTTTACTTTGCGGGACCGATACTAATTTTACTTTATTTTATTTCAGGGGACATGGAGTGGCTCTGGGGGTAGCCCACATAGGCTCGATACTTATGTGGCTCTTCGAACGAAGAAGGGGAAGGACAAGGAGGTGTTCTCGAGCGTCGCGGCCACGATTGTAAGTAATCCAACACTTTAATTTTTGTTAATTACGTTATAATTTTTTAATTTACTTATTTTACTAATCATGTGCTTTTTGTCATTTCCGGCAGAGCTTAAGGAAGTGCATGAGTCGCAGTCTGATGCCGTCAAGGCATCTATTGTGACACCCCGACTAATTAAATACCGGGTAGCTACTCCTTTATTAAATTAAATCAAAACGCCAAGTTGGCTCAGTTAATAGCATCACTGTCGAAAACATTTTATAATTACTAACCACCTAGTATTTAAAAAGTAAGTTGCCAAATTTTAATTAAAGTCTGATTAACATGCAACAAGTGTAATGAAGAATAATAACACCATTCACCATAATGAAGTAAATAGAATAACCGTCACATGATATAAGTAAATCTGGAGGAAAACTCCTCACAACATAATCCCACAACTGAATTAAATAATGAAATACTGAATATTGAATGAATACATGTCAAAGTCTGAAAAACTGAAATGGAAATGTATCTAATAGAATTTGGGCAACATGCCCTACAACTGAGGAATACTGAGTAAGGAATCCAAATGATATAAGCGTCTAAAAGCAAATCCCTGTAGCTCCCACAAACAGCTACAACTCGTCATCTGAGTAAGAATCCTATGCATGGTGTCCTTGTGGCTGGGCACCTAAAATGGTTTTACAAAAAGTAGATTTGAAAGCAAACGGGTCAGAGCCCGAATGTGGAGATATTTTAAAAACCTGCAAGTGCTTTAAAAACATTTAAAACAGTATATGCAAAATACATGTTAGGACGTGCTCTCACATGAGATACTCACCTCTCGTCTAACTGTGCACTCCTAACGTTCCTGTACCCATTCATGTGTGATCTCATAACTATCCAAAGAGTTTCTAACACTACTACTCGGTTCACGTCTAATTTCCAACCTTAATAATTAAATAGAGATTTCTACTTTAATTCCCGGATTCCCAATTATTAACAAAACCATTAATTGATAAAACTTTCCATTTTTATCTTTTCATAACATTACCATAATTATACTCATAATTTAACATAGTAAATTCCTTCTCATATAACCATATATTTTCACATCATAAATATACAATACAAGCACCCAAAGGCTAAGCTGCAGTGCACACATACTCTGCTATCCATCCCGGTACATCACGTACATAAGGGTCACGCATTCCAAATTTCTCAGGAATCGTTCAGATAACAACATCAAAAATAGTGGAGGCGAACACAGTCACCATCACATGGGTCACGCACATACCCACGCTCCCACGATCAGCAGACTTATTAATATCACAATAAGTCCTTCTATGACCTATGTTCATCGAGGTAACCAATCTAAATCCGGGCAACACAAGGATAAGAAGGCCCTAAGCGAACGTAAACCTCCCGTGATAGCAAGTATGGTAGGTATGTCATACACATAAAGTTATATACTAAGCATTCACGCATCTTAGATATCTCGATATTAATAAAGGTATACTCTACATCATTATACCATTATTCCAATTTCATATATTTCAAGTATCCCGATAATATATAAATTAAATTACCGACACGTCTCACGTCGTAGTTTTTTAAACTTAAAACCTATCTCAAATAGACTATTACGTTCCCATTATTCACACATATAACATATTTATACCTAAGGTCTTTACTTCTGCCCCAAACCTTATTCCATCAAATTATTCAAATTTGCACTATTAACCCAAATATTATCTCACATAACGAATTTCATCAATTTAGAATAATTCCTCAAATTAAATTCCAATTAAAGTCCAATCTCATAATCATGTCTACTAGTCTTCCTTAAGGTTAAGGGTATTCACAATGTCTCCAATAATATTATTCAAGGGTTAACACCATTAAAATTTAATTAAGGAAAATCTTTACTCATTCTGGGAAGGTCGATCGATCGACCTTTACCTTCGATCGATCGATGGTGGTCGATCGATTGACTGAAGAACATCGATCGATCGAACGCACCAGGTCTGTTACGGACTGCTTCGTTTTGCAGTTAAAATTTCATCCCAAAACTCCATTTTTAAGCATGAAACTCCAAGACAAGGTTACTATAACATTATACTATCATCCTACAACGGTATTAACATTCTAAGTCCCATAATTCATCCTTTAAAGGCTTAGTTTAGATCAAAACTACATCAAAATAATTTCCAGAATTCTTCCATTCAAGAACATCATTAAACTTCTTATAACTCCATTTTTAAATCATCAAAGGTTCTGTTTAGAACATATAATTCGTCCAGAATATCACTACATGCAATTCCTACATAAATCATGGCTTTTAACATCCAATTAATGGGTCTAAATTATCTTCAAAAATCAATTTCGAAAATTCCTAAACATGGAAAACATAGCTTGAATCAAATGAGTTTAAACCATTTGCCTTAATTTATCTCTGAATTTGGTGTTGGATCTTGAAGTTAAGTCTGTCCTCTCTCTTTCTTTCTGCAGAATTCTTTCCTTCTCTCTCTCTCTCAAGCTCTTCCCAAGGTTGAAGACAATGGAGTTGTGGAGGTGTGTTTGGTTTTTGGTAAGTTGGGATTGTATATCAACTTCTCCCGTAGCCCATATTGTCTCTTAGTGTAGTTAGTGGGTTAAGTGGGTTAAAGAAATAGTCAGATTGTAATTACAATTTTCGTCACTTTTTAATTCCCAAAAATACAAATTACCAAAATACCCTTTATGATGCCGGTATGGCCTAAAAATACCCCGGGACCCAAACTAAACTTCCGGCTAGTGTTTTCTGACTATCTCGACCCTTCCGGACGCGTTGGCGCACTCAAAACAACCATACGGTTAATGGAACTAAAATTTACTTTTTAATTTAAAATAAAATACCATAACGTGGCGGTCACACGCGTCAAACAAAATTCCCAAATTGCCGTATTTAAATCTCACGACAATTTCAATAATACCAATATTCATATAATGCCAAGTATGCACATTATAATAAAATACTAACTCACATCTCGTTAATATTTTAATCCGGATTAATTTCCAATTAATAAACATTTAATTCTATTAATCCCCAAAAATAAATATCACAGAAAATACGAGGTATTACATCTATGTCCAAAGACGCACTCAACCAAGTGCTTGGTTCTGATCGTAAGGGGATGACAAGGGGGTGAGCTCGGGGGTGGCCAAATCTAGGATCATCGGATTGTAGACGAGCGACACCGAGTTGGCTCGAATGGTGGACTCGCATGACACGAAGCTGTCCGGTTTTGAGGCGACGGTCCAAGATATGTTCTCATTCATGAGGCGTTCGTTGGGTGGAGAAAAACGCAAGGGGAAAGGGAACGGGAAGGTGGTGGGGGAGAAGTTGCGGGAGGACGAGGTGCAGGATGACGAGGATGTGGACCTCACTGCTTCATCGCCGACACGTGCGGACTTTGATGATCCACTTCCCTATTTGGCTCCCTTCGACAGACCGATGTCGACAGTTGGTTGGCCGAGCCTGTTTATACTGGACATATTTGATGGCCATCGTATAGGGCGGGAGTTGAGGGACCCGAATATCGTCCAGGGTGGACTAGTTCATGGACGTGAGCTTCAAGACATCGAGTCCAAGGTGCTCATCACGCATGTGATACCCGGAAAGTAGAACTCTCCGTTGTGGTTGCGCGAACAATACTGCACGATGTATATAATTGGGTGTGTCAATTCGTATGTCGTGTGACCTACTCACCTCCTCGGATTTAACCTTACCCAAGACATGTAGTGACATTATTTGAATTGAATTGTATTATTTTTACATTTGAATTGATTTTAAGTTGGTACATTTGAATTATATTTAGATTATATCGTGATGCATATTATCTCTATTTTGAATGTATATTTGCACTATCTCTATTTTATTTGGATATATAACGTTTGAACAGGTACAACATTGCTATACCATGTACATATATACTGTTGGGCAGTGGCAGTGGCCATACTGCCCCGCAGATTTTTTTTCAATTCTGTCCCGAATTGTCACGGTCATTGACCGTGACAATTTTTTATTAAATGTCAAGGTCTTGTCACGATTATAAACCATGAGAAAACTTGTCACCGTCAGGGACCGTGACACGACCGTGACAAAAAAAATTATCTCACCCAGAATTATCACGATCATTGACCTTGATAAGTTGAACTTGTTAATGACCGTGATAATTCGACAGATTTGGTGTAGTGACTAGTTGAAATCAAGCATCAACCTAGGAAAAAATACAAGATGTAATTATAGTTGTTGTTCTTTTTGTAAGGGAATATGAAAATTGATCTCTCGAAAAATCAAATGTCGTGCGAGGATTACCCCCACAAAGACCATATGGCCATGGGAGCTTCCAAAACACCCAATATGGTCTTAGTCATATGAGAAGCAAGGTAGGGAGGGGGAATTTCCACAATCCATCTTTTAATTCTTCACTAGCTACCAACCCCTAGACATTCTCTAATTTTAGTTGTACATTGGCATCGAAAGAATTTATGCAGAAATTATTTCGAGCTAAAAGAAGATAGTTGAGGTTTTGGATTTTAGAATATGCATGGCTTCTTCCCTTTATTTATATATATATATATATATATATATATATATATATATATATATAGAGAGAGAGAGAGAGAGAGAGAGAGAGAGAGAGAGAGAGCTTAGAATTCTTATTGCGTATATTCAGATAAATTTTAAATGGATAATGTTTTTTCTCATTCTGGAACATCATAATGTAGAGTGGAGTTAAATGAATTGACTACCAACACTTTAATAATTAACCCCACAAGTTTGATTAAATATTGATTTATGATTTATCAAGTTTTACTACAATCCAGGCCCTACACGGGCTGAGATATTATTATGCTCAATTTAATATATTGCATATACTCCACATTTGATGAAATAAACTAGACAATACTATAGTAATGATTTAATTAATTATTTGAAATGCCACCACATATATTTGGATGAGTGGCACTATAAATATTGGACACTTAGTTCCATAGAGAACATGATATGTGTCAAGCCCACTTGAGGCACTTTTGCTATAAAAGGAGGGTTCCCCCCCATATTTTATGGATGATGGTCTTGGGGGCAAAGTAAGGAGAGGAAATATAGCTCTCCTCCCCCATGCACCTTTTAAGCTCCGTCACGGGTTCAATAGTGACGAGCGAATTTTGATAGTTTCATTACGCAATATGGGCGTTTGAGAGGTGGCTGGTTGGATTTGGCACCCCCACGCACCAATACTACAAAAATGGGCGTTTGAGAGGCGGCTCGCCGAATTTGGCACCCCACACACACCAAAACCATGAAGAATCGAGTTCTCACCGGCATATCATACGGACCCACGAACTACGCAGACCTTGATTTCGCAAGCACGGATACTTAGGCACAATCACGTTGCTTAAGTCTAAAACACGCTCGATATGATGCCTCCTCAAATCTTCACTCACATCTTACATTTGGCGACTATGTTAGGGAGGTATTCGTGATTTTGGTTGCGTAATGCCTCGTGCGCACACACGGAGAACTCGACAAGAGTGGAGGAAACATCCCATTTCAGATAAGCATTCTAATATTTTTCATTATTTAGTCTTCTATTATTACATGAGATGGAATGATGCATATTATTAAATCTTGACTGGAAAATATATATATATATATATATATTAGGTCAGGGTTTTTCCAAAATATGATTAGCACCCATCTTTCATAAATCAATTGCAGTGAATACACAAATCGTGATATAATGCCTATATTTGTTCATAAACAATATAAAAGATTACTGACAGCTACGATGATCTCTCATCAATGAGTCTGAGATATATGAAATATACCATAGACTATGTCAACCTGCGAATTCATTTGAAAAATCTGTGAAGATATTCCTTGATACATGTCCATATTAAATAAATGTATTCATACACCTTTGTCAAACAAAAGGGCTATGTTCCTTCTTTCAAGGGATTATTTTAAAATTTAAGTCACATTACACTATGTACTTTATTTTTGAGCCACACAAAAGTCAGGCCAGTATTTACTTTCGTCAGATATGTCATAAGGTTCTATATTCCCAAATCTATTAAAATATAAATTGTCCAAATTATTATACAATTTCAGAATTGTCACTATAGACTGTAAGAAAAGACAATGCACGTGCTTTTAAAATATACAAAGCCAAGGAACCCATGGCTAGTATTTAAAATATATACATATTATATATTATACTTTATGTAGAGGAAACCAAAGAGTTACCGGTATACTGGAAACCAAAGCGAAGAATGCTTTTTGTAACTACCGCTCTGACAAACCTCGAGCCTGATTGCTCTGATCACTCCAACGAAACCAATCACCGTCGAAAAACATTCACTCCGACCGAAAATGGGAAACAAAACCTAGAAATCAACACAAGTGGGAAACCCAACCCATTTGGAAAACTCGAACAATTATCTCTGAGAAACCTCAATGGCCTCAACCCTAGCCACCACTGAAATTGCTAAAAAATTAAGGTGCTATATTCAGATGTTTTTAACGAGTACAGGATATGGTAGCACTGAACCACACCAGATGTTTTTAAAATTAAGATGCTATATTCAGACAATATAATGAACAATTGCTAAAAAATTATTGGCACATGATATTGAAATAAAAATAACATAAAATATATTGCCTATTTTATTTTCGGAGGTTATAATGTTTAGTTTGTGCATGTTTTTATTTTTCACACCATGAAAAAACAGTATTTAAAATATTTGTAGCCTCGCATGATTTTGAGTTGCTCGAGTAGAAAAAAAATTATTTATGAAAAAGTCATACCCCTTGAAATTACACGAGTATTTTATGTTATTGCACAAGGGACCTTTTTAAAGACTTAGTACGAGCACGTACTCGAGCAACCATGTTAAAAATGACATCCTTCGAACAACCATATCAAAATGATATTTTTTTAGAATGACCTTGGCAAATAATATTTTTGCTGAAAAAAATTTAGCATTTTGCTCAAGTCATGGTACCTCGAGCAGGTTCCTTGAACAACCTCATCCGTGGTACCTCGAGCCGCTTCAATCTTAATGTCTCGAGCAGTTCACAAATAAATATATTTTTTGAAACTTAGCATTTTTCTCAAGTCATGGTACCTCGAGAAGGTACCTCGAGCGACCTCATCCGTAGTGCCTCAAACAGGTACCTCGAGCAACCTCACCCGCGGTGCCTCGAGCAGCCTCGCCCTAATGGCTAGAGTTGCCTGGTCCTAGTTCCTCGAGAGGCCTCGCCCTAGTGCCTCGAGTTGCCTCGCCCTAGTGGATCAAGCGGCATTGTCCTAATGGATCGAGCAGCCTGGTCCTAGTGACTCGAGCTTCCTCATTCACGGTTGTTTGGAGCAGCCTCCTGAGCAACCGCATCCATGGTCTCCCGAAATAACTTTTTGCGCTATATTGTATTCAATTTATGCTAAACTATGATTTATTCACATTATGATGTTAGTTACATGAAAATTCAAGTCTGATATTTATTATTCACCTCGAGGTGACTCAGCATGCTTACTGCCTGAATTATTCTACATATGACTTAAATAAATCCTAAAACTTCTGAGTTTTCTCAACTTTGATAAAATAGTGGGGGCATGAGATAAATAGCTCAATGCATGATATATCCACACTCTATCAACTGCATATTGTAGCATATCAAATTCGCATCAAGAAGTTGCACAGAACAATATGTCTATGATTCCTCGAAGCATGATTTCTAGTTTATTTTATTCTATTGACATAAAATAAAATAAAGGGCGAAGATATACCCCGCATGATTATATATGGCATTTTATTATGACTTATGAGTTACTAATGATTTTTGTGCCAGAATCCGAGTCTATTTCTTATTCTTGCAGATATTGAAAGCACATGATCAAATCAAGCTCGAGAAATTACATCAGGTCTCACAGATGTCAAGGCCAAACGCTCAAGAGATTTTATCTTTAATTGGGGGCAAACACCCCGTGGAATGTATTTAAATTCTTTCAACTCTTAGATAGTGTTGTAACCAATTGTTTCTTTTTCTTTACTTTACTTTTTCTTGCGATAAAAGACAAAGCAAAGTAAAGAGGGGGAAAAGTACTGTATGATGTACCAATTGTAGTTAGACATAAACACAGGTGATGAGCATGGTCGAACACTACACCAAATCTGCCCATTTGTCAAGGTCATTGACCTTGACAAATCCACCTTGTCAAGGTCAATGACCGTGACATTTCGAGGCGAGACAACTTTTTTTGTCACGGTCGTGTCACGGTCGTGTCACGATCATTGACCTTGACAAAAAACTCGCGTTTTGTGTCACGGTCGTGTCAAGGTCAATGACCGTGACATAACCGTGACCCCTCTTGCCCAGAATTGTCACGGTCAATGACCGTGACAATTCTGAGAAGAATTTAAAAAAAACCTGCTGGGCAGTATGGCCACCGCCACTGCCCAGCAGTATATTTGTACCTGTTATAGCAACGTTGTACCTGTTCCAAACATCATATATCCAACACAAACTAAAGATAATGCAAATATATATTCATGACGATATAATCCAAATATTCAAAGTAAAAACAATATACATGACGATATAATCCAAATATAATTAAAATGGACAAACTTAAAAATAATGTTACTACATGTATTGGATAAAACTGAGGAGGTGAGTAGGCCACACGACATACGAATTGACGCACCCACTAATATACGTCGTGCCGCATTGTTCGCGTAACCACAATAGGGAGTTCTCCTTCCCGAGTATGACATGCAGGACGAGCACCCTGGACTCCATCTCTTGAAGCACACGTCCATGGACTATTCCACCCTCGACGATATTCGGATCCCTCAACCCCCGCCCTATCCGCTGGCCATCAAATACGTCCAATATGAACACGCTCGGCCAACCAATTGTCGACAATGGTTTGTTGGAGGGCGTCAAATAGGGAAGTGGATCGTCGAAGTACGAACGTGTCGGTGATGAAGCAGCGAGGTCCACATCCTCATCATCCTGCGCCTCGTCCTCCCGCACCTCCTCCTCCACCGCCTTCTCCTTCCCTTTCCCTTTCCCTTTACGGTCTCAACCCAACGTACGCTTCATGAATGCATACATATCTTGGACCGTCGCCTCCAAACGGGATAGCTTCGCGTCGTGTGAATCCACCGTTCGAGACAACCCGGTGTCGCTCGTCTCCAATCCGATGATCCTAGATTTGGCCACCCGCGAGCTCACTCCCCTTGTCCTCCCTTTGCGATTAGAGCCAAGCACTTGGCTGAGTGCGTCTGTGGACAAAGATGCCTTGTCGGCATCAGACTGCGACTCATGCACTTCCTTAAGCTTTGCCTGAAACGACAAAAAGCACATGACTAGTAAAATAAGTAAACTAAAAAATTATAACGTAATTAACAATAATTAAACTGTCGTATTACTTACAATCGTGATCGCGACGCTCGGGGACACCTCCTTGTCCTTCCCCTTCTTCGTCCGAAGATCCACATAAGTATCGAGCCTATGTGGCTTACCCCATGGCCCACTCCCTACCCCCTGAAATAAAATAAAGTAAAGTAAAATTAGTATCGGCCCCGCAAAGTAAAATAATATCCAATAATATATTTTTGTAGTTATAGATAAATTAAATCTTACCTGCATCCTATGCTCCACCTCAGCGTAAGAGGTCCGGCCGGAGTAGTGCACGTCCGCCTTTTTAGCCCGATTTTCCCTCCCCGATTGGCGAGATGCCAATTGTCGATCCTCGATCTCATTATCAATGAACTTTTGCCATTGTGCCAATGAGATCGGCTCCTTGGGCGGGACGGATCCGCGCCATTGTAAATGGACTCTCGTGTTTTTCCAAAGTACCGTGTTCGCATATTTTTCTTCCACGTCTTGTGTTGCTCCCTCAACTGCTCCAAGACGGAATCATGTAGCTTTGGATCCAAGTTGAATTGTTCCTGTCCAACAAATACAATGTTAGTTGCGAATAAATATAAATATAAATATAAATTGAAATATTCATATAAATATTACCTGTAGTGCCGCCCAAACAGCTAACTTGAGCTCATACGGCACCTCCTTCCAACTCATAAACCCCGGGCCGATGACCGTCTTTAGCAGCTCGAGGGATCTCGCTAAAAGCTCCGACTTGTTTTCGACGGTAATCCCAAATTTTCCATATTTGGGGAGCCTAGCGGCTGAGGAGCTCTCGTCGCCTCCGCTACCACCGAACCCAGACGACATCATCATAAACAGCATCATCATCTTCGCCTTAACATCTGAAGGAGACATTTTTGCTGTAAAAAAAATGTTATTAGTACAGATAAAAAAAAATGTTAATAGTACACATTTCGTTTTACCTAATTGAATTAATTGAATTAATAGTACAAATAAAAAAATGTTTCATCTATATTATAACGTATGTGTAAGTTCCGTCAATACCATTTCATTTCAATTTTGTAATATTATGTTTTTTCCAAATATTTAAAGAGTTATTAAATGGGTGCCCCACCCACACCCACACCCACCGCCACACACACACGCACACCTACGCACCTACGCACACACACACACACACACACACACACACACACCGCCCCTACCCACCCCACCCCCACCCCCTCCCCCACCACGACCGTGACAACTACATATATTGTTTATCAATAAAATTATGACATGAGATAATTATAATTGTAGCATAAATTTCATTATCATGGTTTTACCTAATTGAATTAATTTCATGAATAAAATTATTATCAATTTAAATGAAAATATCAATTATTATCCAATATTTTTGAATGAAATATTTATTTTGAATGAAAATATCAATTATTATCTAATTATTATCCAACTATTATCAATTATTTATTTTGAATGTAAATAATATTCAAAACCCCACCCACACCCACCACCACCCCCTCCCAATGTTTATTATCCAACTATTATCAATTATTTATAAAATTGATGTCTACTTTTAGTGTTGTGTATATATGTTAGTTGATGCCATTATATTTTTACCCTAATTAGATTCTAAGGTTATCTCAATTTATATTTTAAGTTCGTATCCATTTGTGATGTTCAAGTAGTTTGAAATGTTGGAATTATATACTATTACTTTGACCGTTAGTTTGTGCACCAACTAAATTGAACATCACACCCCCCCCCCCTGCTCCCCTCCACCACCCCCTCCCCCACCACACACCACCACACACACACACACACCCCACCCCACCCCACCCCACCCCCTACAAGTCTAAGGATGTTCTTGATTAAACATGGAAAATCTCATATCGTTTGCAAAAAGTTCATAGATTCTTAATCCCTAGGGTTATGGATATTAAATTTCTTTCACAATTATTTCTTCGATTGCGATGGGTGAAGTTCAATTATATGTTAGAAAAATAGATCCTCGCAAGTTGGTCAATCATTGTGTGAATAGGTATGAGATCATAATTTGGAGGAATTCACGTCCAAGAAATAATTTGGATTGTGATACCCCTTGATAGACTTATATGTTTTGTTTACCCGACCGATGAACTATTTTATAATCCTATAGAATTAAGTTTTAGAATCAAGGAATTGATCATATTCATTAAAATCGGTTAGTAGAAAATTTATTTAACCAAGAGGGTATCGAAAACATAACGTGGGGAATCATAATATACCGTAATCAACTTTAATAATAAGAACACATTCTTTCGAGTGATTTATAAATAATTAAATTTGAGTGCAATCATGATTATTTAGTGGAATGAATCGTGATTAAATAAATAAAGGATATAAATTAGACGGTTATAAATTGGGATTTCCTAGTATTTACTTTGAATCCAGTTTATTTATTTATCTTTGGTCCCTAGTATAGTCATTGCCCAAGTAGTAGGAGCGAAACTCTATAAAACCCTAGTTTAGCTAAAGCTCGTGAATTATCCCTCCCCCACCACACACACACACCACCCCACCCCACCCCCTGCCCCCCTCCACCACCCCCTCCCCCACCACACACCACCACACACACACACACACCCCACCCCACCCCACCCCACCCCCTGCCCCCCTCCACCACCCCCTCCCCCACCACACACCACCACACACACACACACACACACACCACCCCACCCCACCTCCTGCCCCCCTCCACCACCCCCTCCCCCACCCTGCCCCCCCCCCCCCACCCCCCCCCCCCCCACACGCACACACATATATATATACACATACACACATAAATATACACAAATATATATATAAATGGAAGAGAGAGAGAGAGAGAAATTGGACCTGAAAGTAGAGAGAGAGAGAGAGAGAGAGAGCAGCGTCGAGAGAGAGAGAGAGAGAGAGGGAGGGAACGGTGGGAGGGAAAAAAGAAGGGGGAAAGGGTTTTTGCTAGAAAAGTTGCCACGGTCGTGTCACGGTCATTGACCGTGACAAGACCGTGACAATTAAATTTGTCACGGACTTGTCACGGTCAATGACCGTGACAATTAGTTGTCACGGTCGTGTCAAGATCAATGACCGTGACATAAAACGCGTGTTTTTTTGTCACAGTCAATGACCTTGACAAGGCTGGCCGGCTGAAAGGTGACAATTTGGCCATTTTGGTGTAGTGGAATTCTATCCCAGAATGACCATCATTGATGATGCATCACCAAAAGAAACATCAGAGTTGTTCAGCATAGCCACCAGATGGTTCACATATAGCACTGGTTACATTACATTATTTCTAGAAAAGCGACAGGGGGCAAACAAAATTGCCCGCACAACCTGGAGCATAGATACAGAGTTTGCATACAAACCTTACCAGAATTGTGGTAAGTCGCCCATAGAGGTGCATTACATTTCTCACAAACCTTACCCGTTTCGAGGTAAGTCGCCCACAGAAGTGCATTATATTTCTCACAAACCTTCGAGTTTTGAGGTAAGTTGCCCATAGAGGTGCATTATAGTTCATACAAACCTTACCAATATTGTGGTAAGTCGCTCACCGAGGTGCATTATAGTTTTCACAAACCTTACCAGTTTTGTGGTAAGTCACCCACAAAGGTGCATTATAGTTCTCACAAACCTTGCCAGTATTGTGGTGAGTCACCCAAAGTAGTGCATTACAGTTCTCATAAAGTCCTACATTACTAGCCCGCCTGACCCTCAGTTATAGGAGATTTTATGCCAATAAGACTTGGCACGCCTGACCCTTTATTATGAAAGATTTTATGCCAATAGTTGGCCCGCCTGACCCTCGGTTATGGGAGTTTTTATGCCAATAAGACTTGGCCCTCCTGACCCTCGGTTATGGGAGATTTTGTGCTAATAAGACTTGGCCCGCCTGACCCTAAATTATGGGAGATTTTATGCCAATAAGACTTAGCCCGCCTGACCCTCGGTTATGGGAGAAAATATGCTAATAAGACTTGGCCTGCCTGACCCTCGCTTATGGGAGATTTTAAGAACATTATGACTTGGCCCGCCTGACCCTCGGATATAGGAGATTTAAGTCCTACATTACTAGGCCCGCCTGACCCTCGGATATGGGAGATTTAAGTCCAACATGACTTGGCCCGTCTCCACCCTCGGTTATGGGAGATTTAAGTCCAATATAACTTAGGGTGCCTGACCCTCGCTCATGGGAGATTCAAAGTCCTATATTACTAGGCACCAAAGCCCAATATTACTTAGCACACATGAACCTCTTAACAGAGATTTAAAAGCCCTACATTACTAGGCAAAATGTTGATTTAAGGGAGACTAAAGTCCTACATTACTAGGCACACTTAAAGACTCTGACTTTTGGGCACACTTACAAAATATGTTGGCTTAAAAAAAACAATTCACTCGAATCACTAATGGTTGCTCGGCTGAGTACTCTCAATAGGTTTTGATCTTATGATTTCAAAAAGATTCACTATACTTAGATAACCACCAATTGGTTCCCTGGGCCAGTATATCTGGCAAGCTTGTTATTCAAAACATTTGAAACAACAATAAAATTGTGGAGACATGCTCATTCTAGAAGAATGGGGGCAACCCCCAAAATATTCCTCCAAAATGAAAAGCAGAGGCAGCAAAGAGGCTAAACAATTTATTTCATACACATATTTGATATGTCTCAGTAGAGGCATCAACACACCAACTATGTCTACAAGGGGGGCAAATGTAGAGCGGGGTTAAATGAATTAACCACCAACGCTTTAATAATTAACCCCGCAGATTTAATTAAATATTGATTTATGATTTATCAAGTTTTACTACAATCGAGGCCCTACACGGGCTGAGATATTATTATGCGCAATTTAATAAATAATGTGTATACTCCGTATTTGATGAAATACACTAGCCATACTCTAGTAATGATTTAATTAATTATTTGATATGCCATCACATATATTGTGACGAGTGGCACCATAAATATTGGACACTTAGTTCCATAGAGAACATGACATGTGTCAAACCCACTTGAGACACTTTTGCTATAAAAGGAGGGTTCCCCCCTCATTTTATAGATGATGGTCTTGGGGGAAAATTAAGGAGAGGAAATATACCTCTCCTCCCCTATGCACCTTTTGAGCTTCGTCACGAGTTCAATAATGACGAGCAAATTTTCATAGTTTCATTACGATATATGAGCGTTTGAGAGGCGACTGACCGAATTTGGCACCCCCAAGCATCAAAACTACCAAAACTGGAGGTTTGAGAGGCGGCTTGCAGGATTCGGCACCCCCCGTGTACCAAAACCACCTAGAACCAACCTCCCTCAGGCGTATCGTACGGATCCACGAACTACACAGACCTTGATTCCGCAAAGACGGATACGTAGGCGCAACCACGTTGCTCAACTCTAAAACACACTCGACGCGGTGCCTCCTCAAATCTGCACTCACATCTTTCAATGTGAATAATTAAAAAAATCACTATTTTAAGATTCATCAATGCATAAAATTCATTAAATCAATGCTCCATTTGTTGGTTACATTTCAAATTCTAACTAGTTATTCTTTGTTAGGGGCGATTCACTTGCTTAAATGATTATAGTAGTTAATTATCTATGTTATACCTCTCATGCAATCTCTATATACTATAAAATGCTAAACAAGCATTTAATGATAGGCTCTTCTAAAGCTATCCACGTGGCACATCTCTATCTATCTTTTTATTTCTATACCTCTAAAACGATAGATTAGAAGAGTTATGAGCATTTAATATCTATTAAATTGGTACATGCATCAAACCCCTCCCTCCCTCTCACATCCGTCTTTTTATTTCTCTACCCCAGTCCCGTCCATCATTCATTGTATTCACCCTTTGCCTCCATATATCATCCTCTTTCTCTGCCCCTCATTTTTCGTAGGTCAGAGATGGCTGTTTAGGATGCTTGGTTCAGTTATATCTCATAGAATGAATATATTTACATGTTCTGTTAACTTCTTGAAAATTCTTTCAGCCACGGTGTGTTAATCGGATTCCGAGGTGATTCTCCACTCTCACTCTATCTTATACATAAATATACCGTCATACTTTAGATCTGCAATTTGGAAACAACAAATATATTTCTTTTGGAATTGGAATTCATAACTTTAGATTCATAGTGTGTATAGATTTGAAAAATGCAATTAAAAATTCAAAATGAAGCAATCAATGACGCTGTCTTTATGGTTGAATGGTGGGTGAATTTCCATATTCAAGAATGATGGGTTGACGTTGTCTTTCTTTTTTTCTTTAAACTTATATATTTTTTTCCCATTCTGCAGACACTTATGTTCTCCACCTAGGTTGCTAAAGGTTAAATGAGTAGCCAAAGAGATATGCAACTTTATTTGTTGCATGGTACATGTTTGAGTAAATGTCTGAACGAATGTTGTAACTAATCTTGAAAATTTTCAAAGACTGATGTACACCCATCAACATCTTTTTTTTGATAAGTAAATGATATATAACCAAACCATCGCTAAGGGAGCGAACCCGTATACAGGAAGTATACAAAAAACAAAATCAACAAGTACAATGGAAAGATATCAAACAAAACCCCGCATGGAAAGCCAATTTACATCACAGAGTGAAATCCTTCCACGAACTCTAGAATCTCTTGAGTCGAGACGACAAATCTCTCCTTCCTCCAACTAATAAGAGTGCTCAAAAATATATATCGAATCCTCGAGGGAGCCGTCTTAATACCGTCAAAGCATCTCGCATTCCGCTCCTTCCAAATCGTCCAAAAGATACAATGTGGGACTATACGCCACACACTCCTATCCCCCGACCATCACCACGAAGGTTTCCACCCTTCTAGGAGAGCCCTAACAGTCCCTGGCATAACCCAAGTGGTACAAGACATGGCAAAAAATAAATCCCACAAACCTCTCGTCACCTTACAATGAAGAAGAAGGTGATTGGTCTTTTCCTCCTCCTCCTTACATAACCAACAACGACTAGCGAGACGGTATCTTCTCTTTTGAAGGCCCTCAAGAGTCAAGATAGCCTGCCTAGCCGCAGTCCACACAAAGAACCTGACCTTCTGAGGCGCTTTCACCTTCCAAATACTCTTCCATGGGAAGAGGTCTCTAGGATTCCCCCTACCTCTCATAATCTCATAGTACCCTCTGACCGAGAACACCCCTGTCCCTCCCCCCTTCCATTTAAGGGAATCCTCCGTAACCGTCGGGCGGGGGGCCGAACCCAACCACTGAAAGAATAAATCCGCCTCCTGCAGCTCCCAGTCCCAAAGTCTTCTTCTGAACTGAGGGTTCCACATCACTCCCTCCCCGCTAAACGATATGTGCTCCACCACCAAACCATCTTGATTTCCTGCAAGGTTAAACATCCCAGGGTAGAGCTCCTGAATGTACCCCTGAACACCCCACTTGTCCTTCCAGAATCTGATCCTGTCTCCTCTCCCTAGAGAAAACTCGATATGACTGGAAAATGACCTCCACTCCTTCGCTATGTGTTTCCACAAACCCATTCCATGAGGAAAAGTCGCCACCAACGGCCCCCACCCAAAACGAGTACCACCCCCTCTAGCATTAACAACTCTTCTCCACAACCTATGTTCCTCCCGAGGAAATCTCCACAGCCACTTCCCCAGCAAAGCTTTATTAAAGTTAACCAAGTTTCTCACACCCGCCCCCCCTTCCTTTATCGGTTTGCATACCTCCTCCCACTTAACCAGACTATGCTTAAAGCTAACCTCCGTGCCTCTCCACATAAAATTAAGCATCAGCTTCTCCATTTTTAGACGAACAGCCACAGGAATAGGCAAAATGGACATATAATAAGTAGGCAAGAAGGACAACGAACTCTTAATCAATGTGAGTCTCCCCCCTTTCGACAAGAACCCATTCTTCCAACCTGCCAATTTTCTACGCATTCTCTCCAACACCGGGTCCCAGATAGATTTAGACTTGTACTTAGCTCCAAGAGGAAGTCCAAGATAAGTACAAGGGAGAAACCCAATTCTGCACCCCATGATGCCACCGAAATGTTCCACCATTACCTCTCCCCCGATTTGGATGACCTCGCACTTCCCCGCATTAATTCTCAAACCTGAAACCGCCTCAAAACAAATAAGGAATGACGTCAGAGCACGCACTTTCCTTTGATCAGCATCATAGAAAACAATCGCATCATCCGCAAATAACAGATGAGAGACAGACACCCTATTAGGACCCGGAGCCCCTAAAGAGAACCCCCTGATCCACCTGGCATGGGCCACCTTTCCCATCATCCGACTAAACGCCTCCATGACTAAAATGAAAAGGAAGGGGGACAACGGGTCTCCTTGACGAAGCCCACAGGATCTCGCAAAAAAGCCCTCAGGAACCCCATTTATCAGAACGGAGAATCTGGCCGTCTTAACACACCTCCCGATCCACCGACACCACTGCTCACCGAACCCCATCCTCCTTAACAAATACATAAGGAAACCCCAATTGACAAGATCATACGCCTTTTCGATGTCAAGCTTAAATGCTAAGTCCGGAGGTCCACTTCTAAATCTGGATTCCACGCACTCATTAGCTACCAAAACAGCGTCAAGAATCTGTCTGCCACCCACAAACGCGTTTTGAGACTCGGAAATAAGAGGATCAATAACCTTTCTCAGCCTAACTGACAACACCTTAGCAAGAAGCTTGTAGATTCTACCAATCAAGCTGATAGGCCTGAAATCCCCGATATCAATCGACCCCCCCTTTTTGGAGATCAAGGTGATAAAAGTCGCATTCAACCTCGGCACAAAGTAACCCCTGTCGTGGAATTCATGGAAAAAATCCATCACCTCCCCCTTGATCACGGTCCAACAATGCTGAAAAAATGCCATTGAGAAACCGTCTGGACCAGGCGCCTTATCCCCACTCATCGAGTTCAGAACCCTCCCCACCTCCTCTTCGGTGAAAAGACCCTCTAAACCATTCGCCTCAGAAGAGGAAATACGCGCAAACTCAGCCCCATCCAGAGAGGGCCGCCACCCCTGCTCTTCCTTGAACAACCCCTCAAAGAACTGAGAGATGGCCCCCCTAAACTCTCTATCTTCTTCAAATACCCCCCCCCCCCACTTTGATGTTCCGAATATGATTACCTCGCCTATGAGAACTGGCCATCTTATGGAAGAACTTGGTATTTAAATCACCTTCTTTCAACTACAACGCTCTAGATTTTTGTCTCCGGCTAATTTCTTCCTGAATGAGCCTCTTCCCGATCTCCCCTTTTTTCCCCTCCCTAACTCTCTTTTCCTCCTCCGAGAGTCCCAATCTCTCCTCTTTCTCATCCAGCCTCCTGACCTCCTCCAATAAACTAGTAGTACCCAGACGGACGTTCCCAAACACCTCTTTATTCCACCTTTTCAAATCTTCCTTAAGAAAGCCCAATTTAAAGACCAATCTAAAGCTAGCATTCCCCTCCACCACATAACTAGACCACCATACTCCTACTCTATCCACGAAATCAGTCTCCTTAAGCCACATATTCTCAAATCGAAACGGCGAACTACCCTCCCTCCGTCCCCCACACTCTAATAAGATGGGACAATGATCCGAGGTCACCCTAGGCAAGCACGACTGTACCACCCCAAGAAAGTGCTCCTCCCACTCCTTGGATACTAGGAAATGGTCCAGGCGAGACATGGTAGGCCTATCCCGGAAGCTAGACCAAGTAAAAAGCCCGCCCACCAACGAAAGATCCATCAGCTCCAAGTCATCAATAAAATCTGAAAAGTCACGCATATACCTATCGATTCTTCCTCCACTACTTTTCTCCCCTGAGAACCTCACCACATTGAAATCCCCACCCATACAAACAGGTGCATCCCACACCCTACTAACCCCTGCCAATTCTTCCCACAATTCCCATCTACTAGCATCCTCCACTGGACCATAAATACCCGAGAAGCTCCAAGTAAAACCATCCTCAATATTTTTAAAAAGGCAAGAAAGGGTCCATCCACCCTCATTGTCTCAATCAAGTCAACCACTTCCGAATTCCACAAAATCAACACCCCTCCCGAAGAACCATCAGCATCTAAGCTCACCCATTTAACCCCCCCTTCCGCCCCAGATGGAACTGATACAACTAGCATCCATCTAGAACATCTTAGTCTCCTGTAGACACAAAATGTCGGGCCTCCACCTGGCAATGGCCCCCCCCAATCACCCTTCTTTTGTCTCTGTCGTTCATCCCCCTAACATTCCACGTAATAATACGAAGCTTCATTGTACTATAATACTTTAAACTAAGTCCACCTCATTAACTTTCTCCCTCTCCCCATCCCCACTCCCCCTCTCAATTTTCTCGAACAAATCCCATGCTTCCCTCTCGAAGCCCTCAAACGCGACCCCCGAGTCTTTGCTAATAGCTTCCATCATGTCCTTTTTCCATCCCACCGGATCCTCGTCCCATACTTCTTGCTCATTTCCCCTATCATCACCCTCTTGCTCCGGGATCACAATGTCCACCCACAGACGAGAATTATTCAAATCCTCAATACTCGAACCACCCCCCCTTACTCCCTCTCTATCCGGCGACTGATTATCTTGCAACACCCCACGCCCTTTTCCAGTCGAGGAAATAGTTTCACTAGCCATCACAGCCACCTTGTTACTATTGAATGGCCCTGATACCACACCCTTATTAGTTTTTCCCTCCCCTTTATGAACCGTCTTGGATAATTTTTTATTGCCACCCTCCTTTCTCGAAGCCAAGACTTTTTTACCATTTTTCCCCGAGCTCCTGAGAGCCTTGATATTTTTAAGTCCTAACATGGCATTACCAACATACAAATTTTTATTTCTATTAAAACTTGTTTTTGACGACACCGGATCCATACTAACTAGAGCCTCCTTTTTCTTTAACACCTCAAAGTTTAAGTCAAGTGACAAAGTCCCTTCTTCCGCCAGTTCCACACACGATTCGTCTATATTGAACTTTCTGTTACTGACCCCACTCAAGTGCTTACCCCCCACCAATTTATCCACCTCCTGAACAGACCCTAGCTTTGGCCGATTCTCCTCATACCCCTGCACTTTAATTATCTTAGTCAAACCTGTCCCTTTTAAATCTGTAGCTAGCGGGCTACATGGTACCTTGCCTATACCCATTTGGTTATCACTTGTAGCTGCAGAAAATTCTGCACTGACAAACCCACTATTCCTGACCAATATTACTTTAGCAACCATAGCCTTAATTCTGTTGTCCTCTTCAACTGACCTTTGTAAACCGTGCACCTTATCTTGCTTCCTTAAACCATGGATGTGACCACTTTCTGACGTGAAAGGGACAACGCTTGGGCAAATGTCACCAACATCCATACCCAGAAAACATGTAGCCGCACCCTCTGCTACCACTGTCTCCTCACATCTGACAACTGCCTTACTTGCCACCTCACCGCTGCAGACGCAGTCGCTCACTGCCGACCGACCCACTGGCTTAACCGGACCTCCCGGTGGTCCAGTGTCCTCTTCCTGCCGCTCCTCTCTAGCCTCCTCTTCACACAGCCCCTTCCCGTCTCTTTTCTCCGAGATGCTCAACTCATATCCAGTAATGGAGGAAGATGGTTGAAGCCCCATCAAACCTTGAGTCTTACTGGGACGAGTATCTAACTTAATCCCTCCATATCTACGAGAAATATCATCTCCAAAAAAACACTCCTGAATTTCCTCACATACAGACAAAACAAAAACCCAACCCCCTACGCCTATCTTGATTTTTGACGGAATAACCTTACACTCACTCACAAGAACTCTCGCCCACTGAGTTTCTTCTCCTGTCAACGTTGCATTGTCTACTTTGATGAAACCTCCACACTTCTCACCAATGGCTCTAAAAACTTCTTCCCCCCAAAGATGGAGGGGGAGACCCATCACACGGATCCACCGGTGGCCCAAGTCGCATGGCACAGGCGAGAAACCAGCTAAATGATGCCACATTTTTAACCAAACTGGTTCTCCCTCAAACTTCCATCCATGACCCCCCAGAATTCTATCACCTTCTTCTACAGAAGCAAACATAAAGAGAAATAAGGAAGAGTTGAGATATCTCACTTGAATTCCTCCCACTGGTTTCCATCGAGTCTCTGCCCATCGTAAGACCTTGTCCTTCCCCGGAGGAGAGCTCTGAGGACTTCCAAACCGCCCAATCAAAGCTTTTTGAAAAAATTTAATTCTTGAACTACACGAGTCATCTACAACTGTCAGGTCCGTCTCTAGCTTGGTGTTTGATGAGATGTTTATAGCTGAAAACGGCCATGGCTCCACCAAGGCAGCCTTCAGATAAGTTCTTCCATCTACCACCTTACCCTTAATCTTGACCTCATTACAAGGCTTCTTACAATCCACAAAAGGTTCCACCCTCCTGAATACATGACACACTGCCGTCCACCCTTTCCCCGGGAAACATTCCGGTATCTGAACTTGAATCCTCGAATCGATCTTCCTGATGACAATGTTGAAGTATCCTACATTTCCTTTCCAAGAAGAGAAAGCCATGATCTTACGGCCCGCATATTGTCTCATCTGAAAAAAATTCCCAGTATGCTTGGATGCCTTCCAAAGGCAGGAGCTCAGCCACAGGACCTCCCCCTTGACCAACACCAACTCCTTGACTCCCGTCTTGCTACTGGAACATAGTCTAAACTGGTATTCACTGCCAATAGACTCCTTGGTCAGCCTGAAGCTGATATCTCTAGCACGGACGCAGTGATTTAGAGCTGCCATTGAACCTGTCTAGTTTTGAACAACGTAGATGTCAGCAAATAATGTAACCCTGATCTCGACCTCTACAACAAGGTAATGCATTACACCCATCAACATCAAACTCATTATGTTATTGTTTTGAATCATTTTTTGTTTGTGATAGGTCCTTGGACAAGATCATTTCCCCAATGACTAGAGGTAAAAGTTACTTTTTCTCTCTATATAAATATTTGTGTATATAAATTTAGTTTTGTTTATATATATATATATATATATATATATATATATATATATATATATATATATGTGTGTGTGTGTGTGTGTGTGTGTGTGTGTGTGTGTGTGTGTGTGCGCGTGTGTGTTCTGGGGGGTGATTTTGTTATGAGCCACTCCATTAATCCAATTACTTTAATTCTTCCGTGATCTATTTATGTTGAATATTGAATGTTAATTGGCTATTTTTTTTATGTTTTTTTGAAGCTCCTTTTCAATTTTCTCTATTAAGTTAATCATGGATCATATGAACCATTTGATGATTAAAGGCTTATTGATCATATCCTTTTATTTTTGGTGTTTTAGTATCATTAGTGAAAGTACCAATACATGATTAAAGTTTCTTCCCCTTTAATTATATTGCTTTCTTATTTTTTTTTCTTTTGTTGTTGTTTTTTGTGGCTTTGTACAGATCACTCCTAAAAAAAAATTCGTTTCATTTTTATGTTGTTTCTTAAGTTGATGATTCATACATTTAGATCAAGTTTAGAGTAAGAGAGAAATTTATTTTGTGAGTACAAAGAATGTCTATATTTTATTCCTTTCAAATGTTCTAAAATTTTCTATAGAATTAATTTGCAAACAGGTATGCTTTTATGGCTACTTCTTTATTTTGGAGGGTACCTTCGGAACCTATTACCATCATAGGTGCATGAGAAAATAAGAGAGCAATAAACACGGCATGACATATAAGATTTGTGCTTGGATCAATTTAGACTTATAGTAATCTTTTATATGTAGATCATACTCAAAGTATGCTCAATGTTTGTAATTGTATAGACATATAACTCATATGAATAAATAATTACTCACATTCAATATGAATATTAGTTTTTTTGACAAAAAATATCTATATTTATTTGTGACATTAAAGGTAAAATAATTTCAAAATCAATAATAAATGTAATTTTATATGATGGGCAATGTAATAAACAAATAATATTTTTAATGAAAGATGTGTCATGTTTATATAATTAAAATTATTAAAATGAATTTGCATTTTATTCGATTGTATATATAAATATATTATAAATGATTTATGTATGTCACCCGCACATCGTGCGGGTTACATGCTTTATACTATAAAATGCTAAACAGGCATTTAATGACAGCTTCTTCTAAGCCTATCCACGTGGCATCTCTATCTCTATTCTCTATCTATATATGCTTATGGGTAATCAAAAGACAATCTTTTATTTTGGATAACCAAAAGTCAGGAAGCCCGAGCGTTGGTTTATTGGTATTAGCAAAGCCCAAAACCTTTTCATTAGAATAAGACTTGAATAGGTCTACGAACAGTTGAGAAAATGAATGGGCTCCCCTACACATTTTGATGTTAGCTTCTACCAAACTATGAACCCAATCGTGGATATTTTATATATATACTGTCAAGAAGCAATATCCCCATGTACTCAGGTAATATGCTATTTCTTTAACCCTTTGATTTTTGAAAACCCAATTAAAAAATAGGTAATATGGTATTTCTTTAAGCCTTTACCAAAGTAAAGATAAACCCCCTTGCACATGCTATAGATTGATGTTTTTTTTAATCCAAATTTTCAGATTTGTACTTTTAAATTATTGGATAAAGATTTTTTATTTTTTCTAAGAGATTTGATGATAGTTTTTTATATATTAAAAAACAGGTTTTTTGGATAAAGTTTTTTTTTCTAGATATCATTTTTATTCTGCTAGAAAATATTTTTTTAGGATGAAAACATTTTTTTTCTAAAAATCTTTTATCAAAATTATTTTTATGTTTTTTAATCATGTTTAGAATTTTTATTTTTGGATTTTTTCTTTTTTATTATTTAAAAAAAATTATTTTTTCTGTATACACTAAATTTGGTTTGTCTCTATCTTATCATTCTCTCTCATGATAATATGATTTGAATATTTGTAAGATCTGATGCATTTAAAAGTTTTTTTCCCCTTCTCGGGTATAATGAAAATATGGGTTTTTTGAGATTAGGGGTATCAACTATATTATCATTCTATAATTAACATTACAAAATTATTTAATTTGAAGTTTCATCCTCTTTAATTATATATCTTATTTCTCATTTCTCAATGTAGTATAATCAACCTCATATAACATTTTTTTTTATAATACATTGTTTGCCATTTATCGATATTTTTAACGAAATCGCTCGCGCATCGCGTGGGTTTACACCTAATAGTATTAGAGGTTAATAACATTTAATAAATGCACTTTCGCCATTCATTTCTACGGGTTAATTTTTCAGTATATAAAAAATTTCAAATAAAACTCTTTCAGTTATTCAGGTGACTATCCAGCTTCCGTATAATTATTTTTAAATGGGAAAAAAATGAGGGAACCGTTAGAGAATAAATGGTCTTCTTTCTCTAGGAAAAATAAAATAGTCTCCTGCTTTTGTCATGTACATGGTGGATTGAGAGGTCAGCCAAATCGGGTATAAAATCATCTGACATTACCATTCTAGGCTAGACAGATTTTGGGTTATTTCTTCTCCATTTGTGATCGTTGAAATCAGTGACAAGTTTGAAAACCTTTTGCCTCCTTTTATCTTTGGGACTCCATTATAGTACGCAGCAACTTCAGCCCAGATCAATGTAGTTTTTTTAAAGATTTAGCATTGGAAATACTATGAGATATGGTTTTGGTGTTTTGATCGGTTTTCATCTTGGCATTGCTGTTTTGGTAGAGCTTTTTCAAACCCCGAATCTCTTTTCAATGACTAGAACATCTGGGTGCCTTGGGAAAAATAAGTATGGATCCGTACTTGAAATCTCCATTCTCCAGCGAGATATTAGCGTGTCAGGAAACCTAATCTTATCGAAAAAAATCCGTACCGCTTCCACCCCTAATCTTATCTGAGCTTGGCAGTTTCTGTCAATGTGATTTCGGCCACTGTACGATTGCTTTTTCAGTTGTATGACCACCGGAGATAGCTTCATCTTGCGTAAACAACATTAGGGAAAATTTCTTGAACTATTCCGGATAAAGAAATGGTCCGAAAAAAAATGGTTTTAGTTTCATATATTAAAATACCAGAAACCAGTCTTATCGAAACCGAAATTACAGTAAAAAAGTTGGTTGGTTTTGGTTTTAATATTTAAAAAACCGATTTATCGAAATTACCGTACCGAATTTTATGAAACCAGAAAAAACCATACCAAAATTACCATACCGTACCGAATTTACCGAAACCAGAAAAAATCGTACCAAAATTACCGTGCCGTACCGAATTTACCAAAATTACCGTACCGAATTTATCGAAATCAGAAAAAAGTTGGTTTTGGTTTTAATATTTAAAAAAGTTGGTTGGTTTTGTTTTTGGTTTTTGGGGACTTTTAGTGTTGTTTACCGAAACATAAAAAGCCGAAACCAGAAAAAACTAGAATTTACCGAAATCAGAAAAAAATCGAAATTACTGAAAAAACTGAAATACCAGCCGGTTTGGTTTTGGTATTGATTTTGGTGTACCAAGTGGTAAACTGGTACGATTTGATTTTACTATCTAGAGTTTGATTTTGGTATTGGTATCTACTATTTACCGACCAAACCTTACCGCTTACACCCCTAGATAAGATAGAAAAAACAAATGAAGATAAATACTATAAACTCTATCTAGCCCAGAATGGTACATCAGATAATCTTCTCTCTCTCTCTCTCTTACAAACACACACACGCCACCTTAGTTTCTCATTTGCCCTCTTACACAAGCACGCATATCTCAAACTATGGTGCGATTTTTCTTTTTTTTTTCCACATCTGGTAACTACGGTGAGATTTTGTAAAAAAAAAAAAAATCAATCTGTCACCTAATTTTGTTTTCATTTTCCAGATCAAACCATATTTTGATTCACCCGTCATTTTCAAAGAACTAGAAAAACCAAGATGAAGACTTCAGGTTAATTCATTTTCTTCATGAAATACTTATCAGACAGTAATTAAATTCTGTGGGTTTAAAATTTGAGGTCAAATCTGTGTTTAGATTTGGGTGTTTATGACATGAGTTTTTTTTTCCTTTTTGGGGATATTTGGAGTTCAAATTGTTTTAAAAATTTATGATTAAATTTTAGGGCTCATTTGTTACTTTATTTCATTTTTTCAAGTATTAATTTGGCGCCTCTTGAATTTGTTATAGATTTGAATTATTTATTGGATCTAACGAATCTGGGTAAGATCAAACTCTGGATTGTTTGGTTTCACTACTTTAGCTTTAATTTTAATTTGGCCTTACGGGGTGGAGGTTTAAGGTAGGGTTGTTCCTAATTAGTGTTGTTGTTATCATTTGGGTTTCCTCTAAGTTACCCAGATCAGAATTACTCTCTTTTATTTCATCCCACTATGTGTATCCGTGTGTGAAATTTCTTATCTTTTTTATATTGAATATATAGTACAATTATATATGTGTTGTGATTTTAGTATATATTGATTAAATTATTGGTGATATTGCATAAATTGTTTTTTCTTTTGACGGATTATGAGAAGAACTATTATAAAGATTTCATACTTAAAATAAGTCATAGTTTATAAAGGGAAAATCCCGGAATTTGTAAATATTGACCACCTGTACAAAAAACACATTGAATTTATATAAAGATGTCATGAACTATTGGACTTTGGTTAGCCTCTTGAAAGTTGTTGATAGAAAATATATTTATTTTAAATAATCGTTTTTGGGTACTTTACATTTTTTTCATGATTCTGAATGTGAGTTAATATTTTCAGAAGTTTTGTTCTTAAGCCTTTTGATGTTAGGTTTAAAATATGTCATATTATTTTTTAACTCTTAAAATTTACTCAGCAGGTAAAGTTATGAATAAGCCATTTACCTATCACCAAAATTGTTGTGCCACACTAGTGGAGGCTTCCAAAGAACTTCATTAGTTCGTAGCAATTCCAATGAACTTCTGCAGTTCAAGTTCATAGAAATTACTGTGAAATAATTAAGTTTGTAGAAAGCCTCAATGGGAAGCAAAACAAGCTTAACTAAAACACTTTTGGCGAACTTTATTAGTTCGTAGAAATTGTTACAGACTAATGAAGTTCGTAACAAGAATTTACAGAATTTGTAGTCACTCTCCACGGAGACTGAGAATAAATCCACAAACATAACTTGCTTACATTTTCTCACCATTGCATATACCAGTTTGCAAAACATAAAATTATATATTATCTTGTTCATAAATGTGTCTCTCCTAACATAGTACAAAAGGTTTCTATCAACATAGTAGAATATATTCCTATGTACCAACCATTAATTCTTTGGTGTAACACGATTATTTCCCATATGTGATGGATATGGAGACAATGGACTTTCCATTGGGAAATAGATAGGCAAAATGTAGATGATACTATCTATACCTGCAAATTTTAAGCCCCAGTACAAGGATCCACCCTTTTAGGATACAATTCAATAGTTTCAAATGTTTTTGGAGTAACGTCCTCCAATTAAATAATGATATGTCAAATAAAAAAATTATGAAGTGCAATTTTTTTTCTAGATTTTGACAATTTTTTACGGAGTGTGTATATTTTAAATTTGATAAAATCTTATGTTATCATCAATCTAGTTTGGTAGATCTTGATGTATAAATTTTATTAAAATTGGTTTGTTGGGACATTTGTTCCCCTTTGTAAGTTCCATAAGGAAAAGATTACCACTAAAATGAAGAATTATTTACATAAGAATATTTTTGATAATGTGATCAAACAAGTTATAATAATGACAATTTAATGATATGTGTGTTGTTTTGAATATAATGAAGGAGAATACTAAATTTACATTTTGCATGTTGTTCATTTTCAACATATTTCTAAGAGCATTAGTAATGGTGAAACCCGACGAAAGCAAAAGTAACCTGTTGAGTAAGCCATTTACCTATCATCAACATTGATGTGCCACACTAGTGGAGGCTTCCAACGAACTTCATTAGTTTGTAGCAATTCCACCGAACTTCTGAAGTTAATAGGAATTACTATGAAATAATTAAGTTTGTAGAAAGCCTGAATGGGTAAGCAAAACAAGCTTAACAAAAACATTTTTGGCGAACTTCAGAAGTCCGTAGAAATTGTTACTAACTAATGAAGTTCGTAGAAAGAGTTTACAGAATTTGTAGTCACTCTCCAGATTTGGAGAATGAGAATAAATCCACAAACATAACCTTCTTACATTTTCTCACCGTTGCATATACCTCGTTTGAAAAACATAAAATTATATATTGTCTTGTTCATAAATGTGTCTCCCCTAACATAGTACAAAAGGTTTCTATCAACATTGTAGAATATATTCCTATGTACCAGCCATTAATTCTTTGGTGTAACACAGTCATTGCCCATATGTCATGGATATGGAGACAATGGACTTGCCATTGGGAAATAGTTAAGGAAAATGTAGATGATATTATCTATACCTGCAAATTTTAAGCCACGGTACAAGGATCACCGTTTTAGGATATAATTCAATAGTTTGCAATGGTTTTGGAGTAACGTCCTCCAATTAAATAATGACATGTCATGAAAAAATTATGAAGTGCAAAAATATTTCTAGATTTTGACAATTTTTGTGGATTGTGTATATATTAAATTTGATAAAATCTTATGTTGTCATCATTCTAGTTTGGTAAATCTTGATGTGTAAATTTTATTTTAATATTTTTAAAATTGGTTTGTTGGGCCATTTTTTCCCCATTGTAAGTTCCATAAGGAAAAGATTACTACTAAAAGGAATTATCGTAATTTTAAGGTTCCGTTTGGAAACCTCAATTCCATGCCATGGAATTGAAATTGCAAAATTATTAGTTTAATTTTTGAAAATTTTGAACTCAAAATTTTTCAATTCCAATTCCAAAGCATAGAATTGGAATTCTCAAACACATCCTAAGGTTCTTGACCCATGAAGGAATTATGAGAATTAATCAGTCCCAAACATGTTTTTGTGTAATTTTGTTTAGAGTGAATTTTGGGTAGCCGGTTGCCAAAAGATAGCAACTTTTCTAAAATATAATAAACACGATAGAGTTGTTGTTGATTTATAAAAAAAAAACAATTTAAAATTAAGTTGACGAGTTAAGAGCTTTAAAGATATTCTGAAAAATATATTAAAATAATCGGCATTTTATCCATTTATCTCCACACAAGTTAATAAATTTAATTTTTTTCATGACAGTTGCATTAACTTCATATTCTTTTATAAAAATATTGAGACATAATCTATATATTAGTCTTGTTCCAGGATATACAGTCTGAAAAGCTATGTTCGGATGTTTTGAAAGAAACTACACACACACACACACAACCACACACTAGTATTTATATCCACGCAATGCGCGTATGATTTTATATGAAGGGTTAGAAAAAGACGTGAATAAATGTATCATTTAAAAAAAATGAGCACAAACAAAAATGGGGAATTTACGTTTAGATCCTATTAGACTTTTTTATATACATTCTAGTCCCATCATGTTTTTCCCTTATATATAAGTCCTACTCCTAATTTTTTGGAACTTTTTTTTCACAATTTTACCCTTTTAAAACCAACAATCCATAACTTCCTTGAGGAAGTTACATAAGTGGTTGAACTTTTTTTTTTAATCTTCAAATAATCATAACTTTTGATTCACAAATCCGTTTTTCACAAAATTACTATTTTTGAAATCCGCTCGACGAGCTCTATCAAACAAGATCCATGAAGGTTATAAAATTCCAAAGAAAAAAATTTACACAAACAATAAACTTTACTGTATGCACTAGAATATGAAATAGTTTTATATATGTGACATTTTCACAAACAGACAGTAACATTTACTGTGCTAATATTACACAGTATCTATATATCCAAACCCTCTTTTTTTTAAATTACCTTATATTTAAAGGTCCGCGCTAGCGGTATCCAATCCTTACCACCATTGTTGGATCTTCAGCGATCTTCGTCACAGCGCCGATTTGGGGTGGGTAAGGGTGGCATGTTGTGCCGCTGGCGCAGACATTTGAAAATAAGAGATTTTTTAATAAATGGATTTTGGATCCACCAGAGTATCATGGGGTGCCGCTGGCGCGGACCTTTGAAAATAAGATTGGATAAATAGGATCAGAATCCTCTGGAGCGTCGATTTGGGATGAGTAGGGGTGACATTAGGTGCCGGTGGTGCAAAACTTTAAAAATAGGAGCATATTGGATATATATATATATAATGTGATAATACAGTAAATGCTATTGTTTGTAAAATTGTCATAGATATTAAACTTTATTGTATACACCAGAAAATAAAATGGTTTTATATCTGTGACATTTTCACAAGCAATAACACTTACTGTGTTAATATATTTATGAAATAGATTTATATATATAACATTTTCACAAACAGTAACATTTACTGAGTTAATATTACACAATATATATATATGTATATACACGGTAGATCCAAACCTCTTTTTTTTTTTCAAAATTACCATATTTTTAAAGGTTTACGCTAGCGACATTCAATCCCCACCACTACCCACCCCCATTGTCGAAGATTCAACGACTTTCATTAGCGCTATGATTTGGGTGGGTAGTAATGGCTTAGGGTGCCGCTGGCGCGGACCTCTGAAATTAAGAGAATATTAGATAAATGGGATTTGGATCCACCGGAGCTCCGATTTGCGATGAGTAGGGGTGGCATTGGGCTAGGTTTATATCTATAACATTTTCACAAACGGTAACATTTACTGTGTTATAACACAGTATATATATATATATATATATATATATATATATATATATATATATATATATATATATATATATATATATATATATATATACGGTGGATCCAAACTTCTTTTTTCTGATATTGTCTTATTTTTAACGGTCGGCGCTAGCGGTATCTAATCCCGACCACTACCAATCCCAATTGTCTGAGCTCCAACAACCTTCATCAGAGTTCTGATTTGGGGTGACATGGAGTGCCGCTGGCGCGGACCTTAGAAAATAAGATAATATTGGATAAATGGGGTTTGGATCCACCGGAGCTCCAGTTTGAGATGAGTATGGGTAGCATTGGGTTAGGTTTACATATGTAATATTTTCACAAATAATAAACGTTACTGT
This sequence comes from Sambucus nigra, assembly GCA_949130495.1. NCBI lineage: Eukaryota > Viridiplantae > Streptophyta > Magnoliopsida > Dipsacales > Adoxaceae > Sambucus > Sambucus nigra. Next base: position 667,065,070 of record OX422215.1, on the reverse strand, counting down.
TTGTGAAAATGTTACATCGGCATCCCATGCCACCTCAAATCAGAGCTCTGATGAAGGTTGTTGGAGCTCCGACAAAAGGGGTGGGTGGTGGTGGGGATTGGATGCCGCTGACGCGAACCGTTAAAAACAAGATAATATCAGAAAAAAGAGGTTTATATATATATATATATATATATATATATATACTGTGTTATATGGACACAGTAAATGTTAATGTTTGTGAAAATATTATAGATATAAACATAACCCAATGTCACCCCTACTCACCCCAAATCGGAGCTCCGGTAGATCCAAACTCCATTTATCTAATATTCTCTTAATTTCAAAGTTCCGCGCCAGCGGCCCTATGTCACTACTACCCACCCAAATCATAGCTCTGATGAAAATCGTTGAAGCTCCAACAATGGGGGTGGGTAGTGGTGGGGATTGAATGTCGCTAGCGTAAACATTTAAAAATATGGTAATTTTGAAAAAAAATGAGGTTTGGATTTACCGTGTGTGTATATATATATATATATATATATATATATAAATTTTACTGTTTGTGAAAATGCTATATATATTGTGTAATATTAACTCAGTAAATGTTACTGTTTGTGAATATGTTATGTATATAAAACTTGTTCATAAATACATTAACACAGTAAGTGTTATTGTTTGTGAAAATGTCACAGATATAAAACTATTTCATTTTCTGGTGTATACAATAAAGTTTAATATCTATGACATTTTTACAAACAATAGCATTTACTGTGTTATCACATTATATATATATATATATATATATATATATATATATATATATATATATATATATATATATATATATATATATATATGCGCCTATTTTTAAAGCGCTGTGCAACCGGCACCTAATGCTACCCCTACTCACCCCAAACCGGCGCTCAATACGATCCGAATCCCATTTATCCAATCTTATTTTTAACGGTCCGCGCCAGCGGTACCCCATAACACTCCGATCGATATATATATATATATATATATATATATATATATATATATATATATATATATATATATATATATATATGTATGTATGCGCCTATTTTTAAAGCTCTGTGCAACCGGCACCTAATGCTACCCCTACTCACCCCAAACCGGCGCTCAATACGATCCAAATCCCATTTATCCAATCTTATTTTTAACGGTCCGCGCCAGCGGTACCCCATAACACTCCGATCGATCCAAAACCCATTTATTCAAAAGTCTCTTATTTTCAAAGGTCCGCGCCAGCGGCACCACATGCCACCCTTACCCACCCCAAATCGGAGCTCTGATGAAGGTCGTTGAAGCTCCAACAATGGTGGTAAGGATTGGATGCCGTTAGCGCGAACCTTTAAATATAAGGTATTTTTGAAAAAAGAGGGTTTGGATCCACCGGATATATATATATATATATATATATATACACTGTGTAGTATTATCACAGTAAATGTTACTGTCTGTTTGTGAAAATGTCACATATATAAAACTATTTCATATTCTAGTGCATACAGTAAAGTTTACTTTTTGTGTAAATTTTTTTCTTTGGAATTTTATAGCCTTTATGGATCTTGTTTGATAAATCTCGTCGAGCAGATTTCAAAAATAGTAATTTTGCGAAAAACGGATTTGTGAATCAAAAGTTATGATCATTTAAAGATTAAAAAAAAAATCTAACCACTTATGTAACTTCCTAAAGGAAGTTACGGATGATTAGTTATAAAAGGGTAAAATTGTGAAAAAATTCCCTAAAAAGTTGGAATAGGACCTATAAGAATGTTGAAAAGTCAATAGGACTTATAAGAATGTTGACCCGACAAATTGGACCTAAATATAATTATCCCAACAAAAAGACATGGACGGATAATAGTCGTTTGACATAAAAATAGAGATGTAAATGAAGAAATATAAAATGATAGAAATATATATGGAAGGAGAGATATGTGAGAGTTGTAAAAGTGGAAGGCTTAAAATGTTATCACATGACATAATGAAATAGTCCAAAATTATATTTTACTATATATATTGTAATACACGCACACACACACATTTCTTTTTATAATGTTGGGCACATACATTGTGCACGACAATGATTTTACATTAGGGGTGTTTGTAGTACGGTAAAAATCTATACTGTACCGTTTTGTATAAAAAAAATGGTAATGGTTTACTTTTTTACTTACCGAAAATTGAAACTAACGAAATCGAAATTATCTTTTTTTTGGTCGGTTTTGATTTACACATCTAAAAAATTGATTTACCGAAATTACCGTACCAAAATTAAATACCGAAACAACTCTTCAAAATGCCGATTAATATGCTAGAGATAGCAAATCTTTTTCTATTATGGTTGTTGATTTCTGTTGTTAATTGGGAGAGAAAAAGCAAGAAAATAATGTTTATCTTTAATGAGACAAAAAAAAAATGTAAGTTTTTTGACCCATTTTTTTAAAATAGCAAAATAATTTATTTTGACCTAAATTTTTTAGGGTACCCTGAAATGATGAGAACCCATAAAAAATAATTCAACTCAAAATGATTTTTTAACTATTTTAAAAAAATCGTCCATTAATTCGTTTTAGCCAAAGACCAAATGTATTGCCTCGTAATTTTCTAGAATAAATAATAAAGTAATATTTCTGGAATAAATAAAAATTTGTGAAAATTGGATTTAATTGGACAATTTAATTTATTAATTTCGAATATATAATTGGTTGGTATGGCATAATTATGTGTGATGAATTTTATATGTTAATGTTTATAATAATTACTTATATTGTTCGAAATTACATAATTGAGGTGTGACACAATTAAAAATGTATAATGTTGGAATAAAATAATTCGGGACATATTTCAGGGATTTTATGGGTTCGTTTAGGTGCTTTGGACCTTTAGAAATAGTCCCGAATCATGGTTATAAAAGTTGGAAAACTTTTGGGCTAGTTTGGGTATGGATTCAGGCCCATTTTGAGATCCAAAAATTGGATTTTTAACCCCACACGGGATTTAAAGTTAATGAGTGTTTAAGGGGAGATAAACCACTTGCCCTCTACTAATCAAAGAGACCTAAACGTAACTGCTACCAAGAGAGAAAATGAGAAGAAACAAAAAGGGAGAAAAGACAAAGAATCGAAAGGGAATTCAAGGGGCTTTCTTCCACGATTTATTAAGGCACGAATTATCTTGCTCAATTTAACTTCCAATGTATTTTTTGATGCATTATAATGACCTCTTAAGATTTTCGGGTTTTAGTTTAATTTCTAATGAACTGATGTTAAAGAATTATTCTATGCATGTAGAGGATTGATTTTAATAAAGGATTGTGATCCAGAAGGTATTGAATTCTTGAAATTATGGATAGAATCCTTTGGGTTCTTGATATGAAATTGGGGATATCTTCGTGATTATATTTAGAGGACATCAATGTTGGTTTATGACGTGTGAATCTGATGTAAATTCCATGTTAGATGCCCTATACAATGAATTAAACTTTGTAGAGATTGTGGATGAAATTTGGGCTTAAACATGTCATTCATGTTCATAAATTCTTGGAGATTTGGGTATGAAATTAGGTTTGATATATGAAATTAATCATCCTAAGTTGAGTAATTAAGTGCTAAAGCCTTAACTACATGATTATAAAGTGGAATAAACCATTTGAGGGAAATTTGGGAATGAAACTAGAAATCTCGTAATAGAAACAACAAACAGATCTAGGCTACTGGGACAAAATGAATCGATTTGGACCTGGACCGAAGGTATTCGGAAGGGAGAATTGATTCGGTCCTGCTGTTAGGGTGAGTTTGGGCCAGGATTTTATACGAAATATTTTTACAACCTTGTACGAGTTGGTGGGATGATGTTTGGGGTAGCAAGGAGTTTCTTAAAAATATTAATGTAACTCACATATTTATTAAAATATTATATTTGACTAGATGGTGAAATAATTGTCAAGAAAATTGGAATTAATAATTAACTAGATGGTCAATTATTAATTAACGAACATTTGTGGATATCTTGTGGGACACTTTGGTAATTATAGAGTAGTTACCTATACATATTATATGTTGTATGTATTTGTGTGGACATACCAATGTTCGTGGACGTAGGCCTGTCAATGGATCGGATTTTATCTGAATCCGATCCAATTAAGCGGATATGGATCATGCCTAAAATTCGAATATCTGATTACCCGTTTATTAAATGGAGCGGATTTGGATTCATATACTCCGATCCGTTAATAATCTGATTCGATTAATATTTTTAATATATATATATATATATATATATATATATATATATATATATATATATATATATATATATATATATATATATATATATAATATTTGTAATTAATATATATTGTATTTAATAATATTTTAAATATTCATTATAATAGTTCTTTATTTCATTATCTATTTTTTGGAACATTTGCAAAATAAATTTATGAAATAAGAGTTGAAAATAAAAATGTTGCAAATCAAGTTTAACATAAACGGATAATCGGATCGGATCGGATCCTAATCTGTTTCATATAAACGGATATGGATTTGAATTTGCCTGAGCCGATCTGATTAATAAACGGATCAAATTCAAATTCATTTAACATAAACGGATATGGATTTGGATTTGCCTGATCCGTTCCGAATCCGATCCGTTTACAGCCCTACGTGGACGCTCCTATCGGCTTGGGGGTTCGTGCATTCGGACTGCGTAGAACATGTAGACACATGTTGGTTAGACAATGTGTGGTCATTTAGGTATTACGTAGGTGTGCCATCTCGTTAGTGATGACGCTGGTAGCCTTTGTCACCGCTGGGTATGGACCGTGAACTGGTGTACTGCGTAGGAACTGCCCCCAACTTATGCGTGTTTTATGATGTCCGCTTTGGATAAGAGATTCCTACGGACTTGTCAATAGAGCACGAACTAGACAAATGCATTTGTGTGTCGTATATATGAAAGGATATATATATTTTACCCGAAAACTAATGAGATTAATTAAATTGTCTACGATTGGATGCATAAACTGTAAACCCTTGTTACATTGTCCATAATGGATATTTATGCTATTTTCATGCTATATTGCTGACAAGACCGGTACTTAATCATAGTCGGCTCCATTGTGATAATTGGGCGTAATTAATCCAATATATTTTAAATTAGCATACTGTCACGTGTATTCTTGTGGGGCTTGTTGGGATGCGAGCAATCTCACACTTAAATAAGGGGTGAGATATTAATCGCATGTGAGTGACGATGGGGAATATTTATTTTCCATCAACTGTACTTATTGCATCTTAAATTGATTAAGTTAATTCTTGCACACCTAGGGCTCTGACCCAAATTTAAATGTTTTCTTCCCCCCAAGTGCTTCCAAACAGGGATAGCGGGATGTTGTTGTATAAGTTTTGTAATCTCTCAGCCTAGTGGATTTTCAGATTTATTGATTCTTGCATAGGTGCTTTTTCGCTTTAGTTATTCATTTCATTTGAGACAATTATAAGGGCATAAGACCGAGATTTTTTACTTTATGTGGATGTGAGACATTTACTTTATTATCGGATTTATTTTTACTTACTTGGTGTTGGTTTGGATTTGTTTATGATGATGAAAATATTCTTGAACCACAATTATGAGCCTTTAAGATATTATTTATATTACGTTGTGCTGAGAATGGTATTAATTGATAGACAAACTCCATCTTCGGCGTTTCGTGCGTGACCAGCCTTTACGTGAGAAAATTGGGGGTTGTTACACCAAATGATGAAAAATTGATCTTCCAGTGCTTTCGTAAAATCTCACATCAGTTGAATGTGGGAATCTCCTTCCAACCCGTTTTTATAAATAACTTTTCGTACCCTCTTTGAACTTAAGTTGATAAGCTTTAAACAGTCTACCGACTTCGAGTTTAAAATTTGATGGGTATTGTTATTTTAGTAAAAAAAAATTGACTTATAAAATGATGCTAATCCTACTTTTTGGTGCATTGTTTTTTATTTTTTTTTTTGAATAATTACATTATTTCTGATATTTGGTAAACATCATTATTTTGGTAAAAAAATGACTAAATAAAAAATAATATAGTTTGATATATTTTTTATTAAATTATTTTTATTGAAAGTGTTTTTTATACTTTCAAACACTAATTGGGCAAGCTCTAATGAACATGCCTAAAGTTAATTTTCAAATTTTGGTTTTCAATTATTTTGGTAATGGTTCAGTTTTCTACTTGATGAATCTTTTTGTGATATCGGAATTTACTGGAAAACTGATGTTACTGCAAACCGCACGATTCGATTTTGATTTACCTTAGGTAGTACCGAAAGGTACAAATGGTAAATCGGTTTTAGTTTATTAAAATTGGCTTGATGTTAATATGTTATAGTTACTGACCAAACTGATCGAAAATCAGCACTATATTACGTTGTTGATGAAGTATTTAATATGTCAATGTCTAAGATGACTTTTCAGGGCCTTTAGAAATCATCACAGAAAAATTCTACAAAATGGAATTGTATAAAAAAAAAGCTTGTTTAGTTTTTGTTTTGTTTTTGTAATGACTAGCCGTACTAATTAATTTTGAGAGATATGCCTTACTTTTTGGTAACCCACATTGTTTAGACATATCACATTGCAACTTTTCCATCTTTAAAAGAAAAAAGGCTATTGTTGATACTACGGGACCATTTTATGCCTCAAATTAAAAGTTCGAATATAAGAAGTTTTTTTCATAAATCATGTTTGGTATTAAATCAGACAAGGTTTAAGGATTGTTTGCTTTTTTTTTTTCTTAAGTTTGAACATTGTTTTTATTAAATTATTATCCGCTGTCAATTTTCCACTTAATGGTTAATAGGTGGAAGCGCCTCTAAATTTGACCACTAAATCTATATTATGCTAAATACATTCATTCAAAGGATTTTACTGGATTTATTTAGACGAAAATTCTGAATTGTTTTGCATAAATTCTTCTATCATTTTTTTTAAATTTACCAAAAACGTGTTGGGGATTACATCATGGCCGGCCCTGGACATGTGCCAAGTGGGCAACTGCAGAGAGCCCATATTTTTATGTGATCTTAGTATGCTTTGGTAAGCCCCCCGAAAGAACAAATGTTTAGGGGGCACAAAATTAAACTTTGGCAACTATTTTGATTTGATTGATTTAGAAAAAATGATCCCTTCAAATGTTTATCTGTGTGTTTATTCATTTTTTCTATTGTAGATGGATTTGTCATAACAGTTCCTATGTAGCAAGACCTTATTTTTCAATTAACATCTACAAAAATTAAGCAAAAGTGTATCTATCGTTACGCCTATTTTCCTATACACCACAGAAATCAATTGCTTTTTTTCGAATTTCAATTTTAATTTAGCCCTTGTGGTGTGTTTAATTTTACTATAAATTTGTCGTGTATTCAAAACAAACACATCAATATTAATTATCGAGTTAAATTATGTGATTTATGATCATATGATAACGATTTAGACAAATAAAAAAATTGTTAGTATAAAATGAGTAAATAAAAAGAGGTCATATTTTTTTTTGTTTTTGTTTTACTTTAATACATTACTCATTTTTTATTTTAGATTTAAATACAATTATCAGTTTATTAAACATTAATACATTTTTTGTCGCTAAATGTCACCAAAGATCACTTTTAGTGGCGAAATCTTCACATTTATTGACAAAAATATACTAAAGTCTAATAAACTGATTATGTTGTATTAAAGTCTAAAATCGAGAATTAATAATGAATTAAAGTGAAAAAAAAATATTTTTATTTCGCACAAGCCTTATAAATCTCAGGACCGACCATGGATTACATGTTGCCACAAAAAATACCACGTAATATGAGCAACTCGTGGGGCCATTTAAATACCATTGTAGGGTAACAATAAAATATTTCAATCTACAAACATGCAAACACATAATCTCATACCAATAAACCATATCTCACTACATCAAGGTGAACCATCAAGGGTGAGGGTGGCAATGTGGTTGTGAGCCACAGTCCCAATCCACAACTTCCCTTTTACCTCTCTCACCTCACTCACAAGTTTCATCACCACACCCTTCTTATCCTCAAGAACATTCAAAATCTCTCCTTTCTCACTAAAGAGTGAAACAACTGAGTACATCTCCATGCCCATTAGCCTTGCTAAATAGGACATGGGAAAGGGTAGCCTAAAATATATCCTCTTTAGCCATGGGTTGTGGGCTAGAAATTCTTGTGCTTTTGTTCTACAACAATCAATGGCAACCCAATATTGGCCTTTGTCATTTAGCCTTATGTTGTCTGGAAATCCTGGTAGGTCTGCTACCACTTCTACTTTTCCCTTTGTTGGACCCTCTAGCCAGTATTTCATGAGCCTGAGGAACTCACATAATTGTTAGGAGAACTTTATAAAATTTAGTTATCTCATTATTTATGATATTAGATGCGGTTTTCGATATATACAATAAAGTGATCACTAGCGAGACATGGTACCATGCTCACAAGGCACCATGTATTTGCGTTTAGCGTGTACAACATTGTCTGACAGACACATGGTGGCTTGTAAGTCTGAGACTAATGTTCATAAGGCAACACGTGTTCGTACTCAATAGTCAACACTAATTAAGAACACGAGCGTTATTGATGTGATGTTTAAAATTATCTCTTTATATTGGCAAACATGCTGGACTTGTGTTTGATACGTCATACTTGTGTTATGTTTTTATTAATGTTGATCATTGATACGTGATGGGCTTGTGAATACGAGACTTACATGTCCACTTGAATACTAATAAAAAACTGACATTGATGTAACATTTATTGTTCCCTTATAGTGACAAACATGTAGATATGTCATGTCTTGATTTGTGCGGAGCAGCAACACAAAAAAATCTTATGAGCATGATAGTTTTACCACATGTTTGTGCTCAACCAATTAAGACCTACGTCTATCTTTTCATGATAAAGACAAAATATTTTTGCGACCAATTTGAAAATATTTTTGCGAGAATTCCCCTCTTAATATTGTGTCTCATTTAAAACCATATAGTTTTTTTTTTGTATTTAATATAGACATCAGATTTCCCTTGAAAACAATAAAAAATAAGGTACTTTTTAGTCAAACCATATATTGTTTCTGTAGAATACTATCATGATAAAATGACATTTTTTAAAAAAATCTAATGTTAGTTGTATAACTATTATGAACGTAAAGTATTTTTTTTCTATCATACTTTCATTCCTATTAGCTATTTATGTATATAACATGATTAATACCTATAAAAACCCTCATGCATTGCGAAGGTTATATACTTATTTATTTGTTTTTTAATAATGTAGTTTTTGATGTACCCACCAAATCTTGCATATAACCCAATAATACATATATTATTTTTAGGAAGATAATAAATGTGGTGGATAGTCTAAAATATTCCTTTTAATACTTTAGTCAATTAAATGTGAGGGTCATCAAGATTTTTTAGGAGGGTCAAAACATTAAAACTCTTAAAATCTATTAGGCTTCAATTTGATTTGTCATTGCTAACTTTATGAGTCCGTTGAGCTATTTTGGGGGCTGAATTAGGAATTATTTTCTTACATTTCACAAAACTTGCACATCATTGTATATATAAGTATACGATTTACTCATCTCAATTAAAGTCACATTTTAACTTTTCCCCAAAAAAATTATTTTAATGTAGTTTAAGATAAAATTTCATTTCAATATCATGAATTTAATACATTATCATCCAAACAATATTCAACATTTGGAACGTCTTAAGAAAAAAATTGGGACTATTTAAACTTTGACCCCTTGAATTTTAACCTAATTTTCACTTCCCCAGCCCTAGTTCATTTCCTACACTATCCCCCTCAACATTAGACGTTATCAAATTACTCCAAACCCTAACAGTGTTATGCTCTACACGAAAAATTGACCATATGTGTGGCACATGACCAATTTTTCATCCAGAATAAATAATCATTAGGGTTCGGGATAATTTGATCATATTTAAAGAGTTCCGGTGCTTAGTTTAGAAAATAAAAATTGGGGTGATTAAATGAAAATAGGGACAAAGTTCGAGGGGTCAAAGTGTAATTAACCCGTGACATTTTAACTCTTAATTTAGTATGGAGGGGCATATACGAAGATAGAAACAAGTTCCTTTCCCTTATAGTGATTTTTCCCGTGATACAAAGACACGCGACACGTGCATAGTTATCATCGCGACTCTTGACTCATGCGTTACAAATATAAGAGTCATTTTATGCCAACTCACAAATGCGACACATTTTGCGCGACACTGACGTGTCGCACCACTATTGACTCGTGTCCGGGTAATCTACGCAGGCCAGTGGAATGCAACATGTCAGTGTGTCACACCAATCTGTGTTGCATTTGTGATTCATCCTAGAATTATTGCAGATATAAATACAACCTCACAAAAATACATCCTTGCATAACTATATATATGGAGAGACATAGTATACCTGCAATTGGTAGTCTCAGAAAAGAAAAGGAATGACTGGTCTTTAGATAACTGTAGTCCATTTGGAAAAGCCAAACCATCCAAAACAACATGAGTTGTTTTTGTAGGAGGATCATACCTAAGAATCCTTCCACTTGTTTCTCCTTCTAGCAATATAAAGAAATGGTTCCTACAATCAGAACAAAAACTTTTCAACTCTACAAAACAAATATCACACCAAAGAAATAAGCATATATAATTTACTTTGGCAATAGCATCAATAAATCATTTGATGCTCATAATTGACAAAAGCCAACAAGGCAAAACAAAATTTGTCTCGTGAATATATGGTGTTCTCAATCAAAAATTCCAGTTTCACTTTGGCCTCCAACCTCAAATTTGATAAATTTTAGGGTCCCCTCAAATTAGAAAAGGCCAATATATAATGGGTTTTACAAAATCACCATAATAATTTGAAATCCATTATAATCAGTGGATGAAAGTGCAATAAAATTTTAATACCACACTGTTGATTAACTCGGGGAAAAGAATATTTACGACATACGACAATATATCCTTGCAAAGTTGACATAAAAAAGGCATAATTAGGGTTAATCATGTTTAATTTGTTAAAGTGCATAAAATTCTATTGATTTTTCTTTGACGCATCAAGTTCTTTTTCATAATAGAATACACATGTTTAGATAATTGCACTCCTCACCCATTCTCATTATAAACCCATTTACTCTCTCTCTCTCTCTCTCTCTCTCTAAAAAAAACAAATTCATACATACCCCTCTCTCTTTCTCTAGCAGCTCCACCCCTCCCCACCCCCACCGGAGTAGCATCTCCTCCCGCCGAAGACTCGTCAGAGCTCTCTCTATCTCTCCCCCCTTCTAATATTTATTACTCCCCGCTAACGAGACCATCGCCGTCCCCGAAGAAGAAGATGTATCGCCGAAAAAACTGAAGCTTTTACAAAAAAGAGATAATTTTTTTTTCCATAATAAAATATTGAATATGGATCTTGCTTGGTAAATCTTGATGGCTAGATTCCAAATATATGAATTTTGGATTTGTATATTTGAAGTTATGTACTTTTATAGATTTGCTTTATTTTTTGTGAAAAAATGAGTTAGTTGCGGGATTGAGATATTTTGGGGGTATCTTGGTCATTTTAATCCGTAGAATTGACAAAATAGTATGTTTGACACCATTGATCAAATCAAACGTTCTCTTACATCATTGATCAAGTCAACGAAACTTATCACCCATTACCCAAAACTCCGGCAGTACTTATAAACAACATAAAACATTAAATTTGACTTCTATTATAATTTTTTTGCGATTTCCTCTGATACTACGTATCCATTTTAAAATTGGGGGTTTTGGAAAAAGGTCATCATAATGTTTAAAGTGTATAAAAATAGGACGCTCCATATAATTTTATAAATTTAGTCCATGTACTAAAAGTAGCATGAAAAATAGTGAAAAATGGTGCCTCTGGCGCGGACCAAAAAAATAAAGGAAATTGTACCACAAGGACTAGATTTATAAATGCTATTGTACCACAGGGACTAGATTTATAAACTTGAAATGCATTGTCCTAAAAATCCAAATATAGGAAGGAACATGACCTTTACCTTAATTCTCTATTTAAAATTTCATCTCAATTCCTAAGTGTTATCTCTAAGACAATTTTTATTTGTGGAGTTGTCTCGCCTTTGACGTATCATTATTAGTATGCGACAATGTTTAGCATGAATACTTGATATCCTTAAAGAATAATTCTAGGCCAACTCAGGATTTTCGATTCATTTTATGCTACACTGATGTGTCATGTTTACATTGGTTCGTATTTTGAATGATACTTAGTGAACCCCAAACACGAATCAATACAAATACTGACGTCTCACACAAAATGTGTTGAAATCCCGAGTAGGTGTAAATTACTCATCCTTAAAAGCATGCTCAACACATAATATGAACAACTCCATGCATGTGTGAAACTATGATATAGCATGTAAAATGAACTTACGCTCTATTGTATTTCTTGCTAGTATCCGTGAAGAAAATGGACCCATTCCTATGAATATCGAGGTCATTAGCAAAGAGAATGGGCTTCCCCTCCACATCTGACGCCAATGGGGTAGCAAAACCTCCTTCAGGCCCAACAACCATGAGTCCATAGTATGCATCTGCTATATATAAATCTCCACTCTCTTTGTCAAATCTTAGGCCAAGGGGACGCCCACATTGTTGCTCTATCTTCCATTGTTTGGGTGTGGTTGAATCAACTCCTTTGGCACATAGCTTCTCTGACCTTTTAGTTTAAAAAACATTTTCATTCATTCACTCAAATACAAGTAACAAAGAAAACACTAATAAGGTGATGTTAAATACACTAAGAAAAATTTCTCTCTAACATCATAACATGATAATTCACCCTGGTTAGTGTGGTAAGGGGTGAACAAAAAAAGACCATAGGCCTCGAGTTTAAAACCCCCAAAAGGATATCAGACTTCAAGCGGGACGCGTGTTAGGATGGCTCTGCCACAACGTCCCCCTTGTTTAACTCGCATGGGGGAGTCCAAATGGCTCGTTCGTGTGTAGGTTCAGGATTATCAAACAAAAAAATAGATAATCTTGTTTTTTAAACATATGGAACAATGTTAACATGCATTATGTCGTGTTGGGGATAAATTTTTTTGGTGCCTTTAGCCACTGTACATATTTAATAGTATCCAAATGAATTGACTTAGAAAAAAAGAAAAACTCTAGATGGGAAACAATTATCGATTAAAAAAAGAAGGATAGATTACACAACGGGGCATGCTTTTCCATTTGAATCCAGCCCCAAAAGGGTGTGGAACTATTCCTATCAAGATTTGTAATTTGTTGGTAGGACCGTAAAATGAACCAAACTATTTGAGCTCAACTCGTATTCTTTAGGAAAAAACACTCGTTCGGCAGGTTCATAAATAAATGAGTTAAACTCGAACATATTTTTAAGCGCGTTATCTTATTGAGATCGACTCGGGTTCAGCTCGATTACCCATGTACATACTAAACTAGTATAAAATAATCAAACTATTCGAGCTCAGCTCGTGTTTGTTAGCTTAGAATCTTGTTTGAGCTTGACTTTTATGATATACGAGCCAAACTTGAACACATTTTTATTCTCATTTACATATTCAAACCAAGCTTAAGCAACCTTAATCTCGGTTCGACTCGACTTATTTACACCCTATTTGTCGACAATCATATCATACAACATGTAAAAGATTTGGGGCTAACATTTAAATTTAATTGATAGTATTATATTAGTCTTTCAATCTAGACCGTTGGTCTTATAGGGTTAAAACAAAAGACATAAAGCTGGGTGACTCATTATTTATTAATGTTTATATATATTTGTATATATTATAAATCTTGAAATTTGTGGGGGGTTTAGTATTTCAAAACCTTAATGTTAACAATATGTGTTTCCATTGAAACAACATTAAAGATAAGAACGGAATTAAAATACTAAAGAAACGTAACTATTAACTATTAAATTTTTAGGAGCTAATTACATTTTGCATTTGATTCACCTTATTTTTTTCTATTACAAAATGCCCCTTACCTATTTTGTGAATAAAAAATTAATAGAGTTTAGGATAAGAGAAGAAAAAATGTTGGTGAGTGTTTCGAGGGATTTTTTGAAACAAAAAAAAAATGGTTGAACTAAGTGTTAAATAAAAAGATGTTGAAGGACTTTTCATTGGCTAACAGTTAAAGATAAGGTTCAAAGTAGAATACTAAAGAAACATAAAGGTTGACAATTTAATAACAGAAAGATGGAGGGAGATATTGAAATTGTCCCCGAGGCATGGTCTATTTTTAAAATTTAGTGTTTAGTCCTTGACGCATATTTTATAATTAAGTAAAAATATTTTATGAAAAACTCCAAAAACATTTTACAAATCAGCGAACATAGGGCAAAAATATTTCACAGACCATGGATATATCTTGCAAAATAACTTGCGGTTTAAGGCTAAGTCTGTATAAACAATGCAAGGGTAACAAAAGTTCAAACTAACGAATTGTTAACTAAGTTGATAAAATCTTAAGGTCCCATAAAAATTAGTTATTTTTTGTATGGTGAACACTCAATTATTTTTTACTCTAGTACAAGAGTATACATTAAAATGATTGCATATTATTTTTAAAACAATGATGTGATCTTAGACAAAAAAAAATGACTGTCTTAAACAACAAATGGGCGGATGCATGCAGAAGACATGGTGGCAAATTGTCCTCCTTAAGTTTTCACAATTTTAATATTTGTAATGGAAAATGGAAAATTTTGGACGAAAACACCCCAAAATAAAAAATAAATAAATAAATTACATTCTGCCTACCTCGACTTTTTGAGAAAATGTTATGCTATAATTTGCTCACCTTAAACATAACTGGCATATGACATGTCAATTATGCACTTATCATGGTGTGCATTCATAACACATATCGTGTTCCCTAAATTACTCTTTAAAGTATCTTATATTATATATATAAAAAAAGTTGTACTCACTACAAAAGTTTAAATGTAGGGTGTGGAAGAATTAGATGTCGTCTCACTTTACCCGCATATATAAATATGGAGAGACTGTTCCTATATCTCGAATTGGAGACCAACCGTAGTTTGGGCGAGGACATTTGTCATCGCACTAAGGTACGACCTCTAGTATCTTATATTATACATAATATTTAATAAATTATATAGTGATAATTGAATCTAAAATGCCATTATTGATGCGTCACAAATGCATTCATAAAAATGTATTGAGACATAAAGTCTCACATGAGAAAAATTAAAATCTTGCACTATAGTATATAAGATTCTAGATCCTCCACCCATTGTCAATTGATTTTGACTTGGATGCTTCAGTATTTAACATGGTATAAGTCTATGAATGAGCCAATAGCCCAATTGCTCAACGTCATCCAATATAAAATATGTCCACATCTTAGGTTCAAATAACTCCACACGTGAGTGAGCGTGTTGAGACATAAAGTCCCACATGAAAAAATTAAAGTTTTGATTGCCAATTGATTTTGGGTTGAATGTTCCAATTTTTAACAGAACGGTAGGGTTCTTAAAACTAATAAAATGTAACCGACTAATGTATTTAGAACGCATGTCCGTCACACCTTGTACAAATATAATGATACTATGAGTATAAAAGAATTACGCAAAATGAGGTGGCGTGATAACGGAGTATTGTACATCGACTCACTCTATGGTAGTGTAGAATAATTTACTTTCTTTGTATTTTTTTGTGGAACAACCATTTTACTTACAAAAATAGTTTGTAACAATATTATTCATTTATTTATACATGATAATTAATTAGTACTAGAACTCACCAATTTCTGGTAACCAAAGCAAATGTTTCCCACCTCCCACTCTCACCCACCCACCTAACAATCCTTCCATCAGCCAACCCAGCATAAGGCCCTCTCCCCATCCCATCAAACTCCAAAGACTCGGGTCCGAAAACCTGACCCGAAAATTCCAAATTCCCAAACCCTAATCTGCTCATATTATCACTAGGCCAACTCTCCATCACCTTCTCATAAGGTGCAATTTCATGCCTCACGGGCCTAAAATCATGCCCCCCAACTGGACTTAATTCAAAAGGGTCCATTATCACAAATGCAACCCCTAAAGCAAAAAGAAAAAGATATGGGTGTTGTAACAAAACTTCATCTTTGAACACTTGTTTTTTCTTCTCCATATATGTAAAATGTAAAAATGATCTCTTACTCACTAGGTGTACGTGTGTTTGTGTGTTATGACTGTGCCATTTTATAATAATGCATGGGGATATGTTGTGGGGCATGCATTATGGGTGATGGGATTTGAGGTTGAGAGTAGGTTACATTTTTGTTGGTCATGTTTTTCACAACATAAGGTGAAAAAGTATTTTGGTGTCATACTATAAATGTTATTGGAAGATGGTGACTGGTAACCATAGTATTTGTGAGATGTTGACTATTAACAACTTTTCACCTTATCACAATCTCTTTCTGAAAAGTAATTAGGTTCCAAGCCCATTTTGGCAGTCACAATCCAGTGTACAACTAATTCTCGATCATGGAAAAAAGGAAAAAGAAAAAATAGCACAAAAATGATTGTTCCTAAGCCAAATAAAGGATATTTAAATCTTATTTTTTTATCATTAGCCATTTATTTTATTTTCTTTCTCTATTTTTCTTCTCTTTCAAAACCAAAATCCTAACACTAAAGAACACCACCACCTCTACCTCCCATCGCCATCGTCGTCCCAATACGATCTTTATCTCTTTTTTCCGACATCACCCACCACCACGACTACTTAAACCACCACCTAACTTTGTTTTTTTTTCCTTCTAAAACAAACATTATAAATGATATATAATAAGTTTTTAACCTAAAACAACCATAAATCGAAAATTAAAGTGCAAGAAAACTCAAAATCGTAAAATCTATTAAGATAGTTCCCTCCGTTGTGGGTCGTCATTGAATACCCCTCAATATTCGGTGGCTTCTTACTGAATGTGAACAAATATTTTTTTTTAAATTGTACAAACTAGGTGGGGAGTAACCGAACACACTCATACATTTTGTGGCTTCTCATTAAATATTCCCCCTACATTCGGTGGCTTGTCTCCAAATGTAGGGGTTATATTCGTTGAGAAGCCAATGTGTATAAAAATTTCAATAATTGTTGATTTTTTTACATTTGGTGAGGAACTACTAAATGTATGGAGTACATGTGGTGACAACCTACAGAATGTATGTAGGCGATGATTTTTGTGGGTTTTACTATTTTGAGTGCTCTTTCGGGTGTATCAAGGCTTTGGTTCTTCATGTATGGTTATTTTAAATCAATTTTTTTTATTTAATATCTTATATAATGTTTGTTTTTTGGAAATAACAAAGTTAGATCAAAGTTGTGGTGGTAGCAGGCCGTGATATATATATATATATATATATATATATATAAGAGAGAGAGAGAGAGGCGGTTGGTGGTGAGGTTATGGTTAAAGTGGTGGTGGTGGTGTGTTTATGGCTAGAGTTAGATGGATTGAAAATTAATTTTGTGTATTGTGTGGAGTTAAAAGAAAACTATAAAAAAAAATTATGGATTTTATTCTATTTTTCTAACTTTAAAGATAGCGTTGGTTCTTTTGGGTGTTATTAATAAAATATAATTAACTTTTTATATGGTGTTGGGGAGATGAAAATGGGGTGTCTTTAATAACACCCCGATCTTGATCTATTTGAGGATATCCATATGTTAAGTAAAATAGTATTTTGATATTTTTCATAATAGTTAAACTCGAAATCATTCTACATCATTAAGGAAAATAACTTATGGTAAAACTGACAAAATTATTGCAATTATAACAAAATTTAGCGCTCTAACAACCACGCTAATAGTTTTCGAGGCGAACCATATGCCACATAATAGTTGTCCTTTGATGAAGCTACAAGTAGTCGATCACATCCTCCAGGTGACTTTTTATGATCAAATTAATTTTTTATAATAAATAGTGACATTTATATTCGGTTTTCATATTTCTAAAACTAAGAATTAATTTAAAAGTTGGTTGATACTTATTATAATTAAAATTTAGAGTTCATTATAAAATTAAAAACACATGTAATATATATGAAACAACGATACTATAAGAGTATAAGTTTAATCATTTGTCCTCCGATAGTTAGGTTGTCTTATTCCGTTGATCAAAACTCACTTGGATTCATAGTCCAAGAGGTCGTTCCGGTAAAGCTTTAAGTCGAGATTTATTCATAAGACTTCATTATCTTCATTTTGGCATCATCCACTTCCATATCCATGAGAATATCACTTTAGGATTAAAGGTAAAAGGAGTTAGTGGATTTAGTTTTACCCAAGGTTAAATATTTTTTATTAAAAAAAATACTTTTGAAAATTAACTTTGTGGAATGTCAAATACATGATGCAATACACAGTTCTTATATGGATATTTTTTTTAAAATATTTAGTTTATTTTATAATATGTGTTAATTGGTTGAGTATAATATATTTTGGAGTTTTGCTTAAAATATTTCCTTAAGCTTTTAAAAGAAAATTTAGATATTATTTTGGACTATTGACGACGCAGAATGTGTGTGTTATGCGTGTACCTGCAACTTAAGTGCAAGTCGATCACTCAAGTAATAAACCGGTAAGTTGGGATCGAATCTACAAGGAATAGGGCGTGTAATGTTTTGACGACAAAGAAGAGGTAAGCTTCTAGAATCTAGTTATCGACTCACGAAAGAAAAAGAAAAGGTGATTATGTTTTGAGAAATTATAATTAACTACAAAGGATTAAGCTAGCAAGTGCTATTAAATTTAAGAAAGCAAGAAACTGAAATTTTGATTTTATGAAAATAGTTTAAGAAAACTAGAGTCGGGATCCAATCTCCCGAACTGTAGGTATCTCCGCTAAATAAAAAATCATACACAACTATATATTCAGTTAAAAGAAAACGTTAACTAAACCGAAGCACTAAATATACAAGGGTGTCAATCCACAAAGGGTGTCAATCCACACAATAATTAGACAACAAATTAATTAAAATGAATGACATAATTATTAACGCGTACATCGCATTCTCAAACACTTCAGTTGCTTACGAAAAACGGAGTTAAGAGATCTACAATATTAATTTCGATAAAAATATCAAACTCTATTAATGAAACATACAATTATGTCGAATGTTTTATCTATCGTCAAAAATCTAGGTTAGGTTCATGTTCTCCAACTCTCTATGAATCGAGTCGGTCATGATATTATAAATCTCTATGTAAGAATCCATTAATATGCATGTGATTATAATGCAATAATCAGAATGAGGATGAAAAGTAAGGTTACCAAGTGTTGATACCAAAAATAATATGCTGATATGGACGAATGATATGAAGACACGTGTCAATCTACTTGGCACAATAGCAACGAGGAAGTTCATTTCCCCGACCAACTCATGAACTCCCGAGCAACGAGGATACACCGAGGAACTTCAGCACTCCGAGGTACTCTAGCGCTCCGAGGAACTCCTGAGCAACGAGCAACTAAGGCGGTCCGATCTGCATCTCGGCCGTAACATAAACTGCCAGATAATCAACAGTTCAATTATTCATTGAATGTTTATCATCTTGACGCACACGCTGCATTAAATGTATTACCATTTCATATGTATATCATTTAATGTATCAACCCTTCCATGTACAGCCTAAGGTCTATAAATACCTTGTATCACCCTCATTCAAGGGGACCGGAATTTCTTGAGAGCACTTGTAATCAAGAATTCCCAAACACTCAGCAATAACATAACAGTGGACGTAGGCCATTCATATAAGGCTGAACCACTTTAAAAATCTTTGTCTCATTTTATTTATCTGTGATTGAATAATTAGAGCGATCTAATTTTTTACATCAACAGATTGGCGCCGTCTGTGGGAACGATTGTTATTATCGTTTTTCACCAAAAATCATTCATCATCAATGGCGGATAATCCAGAATCCAGCATTCGAAACGCGGGAAATGCTGGAAATCCTCCAAATCCCTCTGCACCTCCAGATCTGGCCGGAATTATGACAAATCTGGCTCAAGGACAAACCGCCATGCAAGACACACTGAGGCAACTCATACAAACCCTTCATAGCGGTGCACCTGCACGTTCAGGACAGCAAAGTGGTCAGAGGCAAACTTATTTACTTTCTTCACGTTCCAGGCGTACTGAGTCATATCGTAATGAGGAGTCTGATGATTTCTCTTATCAACCTGGGCGAACTTCGTCAATAAGGGCTACAGATACTGATCAACGTATCACTCTCTCTCCAGAAAGACCCAGTGCTATAGAAAGATTGAGTAGGGTGTCTCCTTTCAGTCGATTAGGCCCTAGGAG
This sequence comes from Sambucus nigra, assembly GCA_949130495.1. Classification (NCBI taxonomy): domain Eukaryota; kingdom Viridiplantae; phylum Streptophyta; class Magnoliopsida; order Dipsacales; family Adoxaceae; genus Sambucus; species Sambucus nigra. Next base: position 667,044,628 of record OX422215.1, on the reverse strand, counting down.
GAATAGGAGTCCACCTAAGACCATGTCGAGGAGTTTTCGACAACCATCAGATCTAAGAGAAGGATCAGCACCATCACGACCGGCTGCTCGTCAAGATAGATCTCAAGAAGCTACCTCAGAACGATCAATTGCTCGAACCAATAGGCCCGAGGAAGGAGATGAAGCGTGGAAAGGATCTCTGCAATGCTTGGAGGATAGATTGGGAGAAATGGCTAAGGCGAAGAATCCCTTACAACGGACTTTTATTCAAGGGACACCTTTTGTCCAGGCCATTGTGAATTTTCCTACACCGTCAAAGTTCAAAGCACCTGTAGTGACCCCCAAATATGATGGAAAGACAGATCCTGTTCTTCACATATAACAATATCAAGCTGCTGCCGACATCTATGTCGTCCCCGACGAGATGAGATGCAGAGCGTTCTCAGGAACTCTTACTGGAGCTGCCCAGATATGGTACAACAATCTTCCTCGGGGTGAGATTTCAACTTTCTTTCAGTTGGCAGAGTTGTTCATCGACAATTTCTGTTTTGGAGCAAAGCTAGTAAAACGGGTAGCACATTTGTTAAGTGTTAGACAAAAATCTGGTGAGAGTACTAGAGATTATATAACTCGTTTTAATAACGAGAAGCTGAAGGTCATAGATTACGAAGAGAAGACAGCAATCACCGCTTTGATGAGTGGGTTGTTGCCTAATAAGTTGTATTATACTTTGGCAAAAGATCCACCTAAAACTATGTTAGAACTGATGGCAAAAGCGGCCAAAATCATGAATGCCGAGGAAGCTATGGGTGCAAAGAAGAATATAGATAAAGACACCAAGGTGGAAGTCGACAAGTCTAAGAATAAAGAGCATAAGGGCAATGGCGGTGATAAACGCTCCAGAAATAATAAATCATCATGGGAAGTCTTGAAGAAATATGACAATTACACTCCTTTGAAAATGGGTATTAATCATGTCTTGGAAGAAATCAAGAACAACGAGGAGGTAAAATGGCCAAAGAAACTGAAGTCAGACCCTGATTCGAGGAGTAGGGATAAGTACTGCGAATTTCATAAAGATCATGGTCACATGACGAAAAATTGCATAGCTCTTCAGAACGAGATTGAAACATTCATCCGAAGAGGAAAGCTAGCAAAATATGTTGATCGGGGAGGCGAAAAAAGAAATAATGACCGAACTAGAGAAAAGTCTAGATCTCCTCGCCGAACAGAGGAGAAAAAGAAGAGAAACCATGAAGATGATCCAGAGGATGACCCCAATTTTCCCAAGAAACCAAGGCAGCCAGAACGAGAGGTATTTTCCATACGTTTTGGATCAATTGATTGTAATGTCATTACAGGAGGAGATGCAGGAGGAGGAGACCATACTGCAGAAAGAAAAGCTTACCTCGGAGAGGCTCAAGCTTGTTCATATATTCAGCGAATAAATCTGGCCGAGGACGATCGTCCGAGGAAGGTAAACAAAGAGAAGCTGGTCATTGGTTTTTCAAAAAATGACCTGGCAGGTGTTCTTTATCTGCACGACGATCCTCTAGTGATCAAAATGAGGATGAAGGAAGTAGTGATTTCAAGGGTGTTGGTAGATAATGAAAGCTCGGCAGACATCATGTACTATTCATGCTTTGATAGCTTGAATCTGAAATTATCTCAATTGGAACCTTATCACAGACCCCTCCTGGGTTTTGCTGGCGAGAAAGTTTTTCCACTTGGGACAATCAAATTGGATATATTCATTGGAACTTGGCCTGCTTGTCGAACAGAAAGAATACGCTTCTTCGTGATGGATAAGAATGTGCAGTCAGCCTACAACATCATCATGGGAAGAGTTGGTTTGAAGAAATTCGAAGCAGTTCCATCTACAATGCATCAATGCTTAAAATTCCCAATAAACTTTGGAGTAGGAGTTGTGAAGGGTGATCAAAAAGTAGCTCGGGAATGCTATTACTCATCTGCCGAGCAAGAGGAGCTTGAGGAATCAAGGAAAAAGACTACTACCTACCAGGTGGAAGAAGATACAGAGATTGAAACTCTCGATCCTAGAGACGAATCCCAACTTGTAAAAGGACAGGTGGTGGAATCTACAGAAAATGTTATTCTGAATGACGAGCACCCGGAACGAGTAACCCAGATAGGTTCATCATTGGATGCTTCAATAAAACAGGAGTTAATAACTTTCTTGAGAAATAGGAAGAAAACTTTCGCATGGAGTCATGAAGACATGCCAGGAATAGATCCAAACTTCCTATGTCACGAACTCAATGTGAATAAGGAGATCAAGCCCGTAAAGCAGAGAAGAAGGGTATTTAGCCCCGAAAAGAATCAAGCCATTCAAGAAGAGGTCGACAAGCTCCAGAAGGCTCAATTCATTGAAGATGTGAAATACTCGGACTGGTTGGCGAATGTGGTGATGGTAAAGAAGAAAAACAATAAATGGAGAATGTGTGTTGATTTCACCGATCTTAACAAGGCATTCCCAAAGGATCATTTTCCATTGCCCAGAATTGATCAACTAGTGGATGCTACCTCAGGACATGAGCTGCTCAGCTTCATGGAAGCTTACTCTGGCTACAACCAGATCAAAATGAAACCTGAAGACAGGGAAAGTACTTCTTTTATTACCCCTAGGGGAACTTATTGCTATAATGTTATGCCTTTTGGTTTAAAAAATGCAGAAGCGACATACCAGCGGCTGATGAACAAGGTTTTCACCGAACAAATCAGTTGCAACATGGAAGTCTATGTCGATGATATGCTAACAAAAAGCAAGAAAGCTGCAGATCATCTAGTTGACTTAGCTCAGACATTTGATCAACTGGATAAATACCAGATGAAGCTCAACCCGACGAAGTGCACATTTGGAGTACGAGAAGGAATGTTTCTCGGGTACATTGTCAACCAGCGAGGCATTGAAGCAAATCCAGATAAAATCAAAGCTCTTTTAGGGCTGCGATCTCCAACAACAAAGAAAGAAGTGCAGAGTCTTACAGGGCGAGTTGCAGCGCTCAACAGATTTGTGTCCCGAGCAACTGATAAATGCCTCCCATTCTTCAAAACACTTCGAAAAACTTTTGAGTGGACTGATGAATGTGAGAAGGCCTTTCAAGACTTGAAAAAGTATTTAGGAACACCTCCATTGTTGTCCAGGCCAATAACAGGAGAGAAGTTGTATTTGTATCTGGCAGTATCAGAAAATGCAGTTAGTTCAGCATTGATCAGATTGGAGAATGGAGTCCAGAAACCAATCTATTACACAAGTAAGGCTTTTCGAGGTGCGGAAATCAGGTACCCAAAGCTGGAGAAATTGGCATTGGCATTAATTGAAGCAAGTAGAAGAATGAGGCCATATTTCCAGGCCCATACCATCATCGTATATACCGACATGCTATTAAGACAAGCCCTTCATAAACCAGAAAAGTCAGGGAGACTGATGTACTGGGCAATAGAGCTCGGTGAATATGATATTGTGTATGAACCAAGGTCATCATTGAAAGGGCAGGCTGTAGCAGATTTTATAGCAGAGTTTACATATCCTGATACTCCCGAGGAACGAAAGTTGCTCACTGACCAACCTGTGGATGTTACAGGATTAACAGACATAAGTCCAGACCAACTCCGGTTGGTAAAAGGACTTGTGGATGTAGAAAGATCATCAAATTCAAACACAGACCAACTCCGGTTGGTAAAAGGGCGAGAAGAAATGGTCGATGAGGAGCGAAAATTAACAGGGGAGGATGGAAGAGAACAACAGATATTTCACCGAGGAACTCTATTGGATAAGAAATTTGAAGACGAGTTGCCTACATGGAGATTATATGTAGATGGGTCATCTTGCACAGCGGGTTGTGGAGCAGGGATTGTTTTGAAAACCCCAGATGAGATTGATATAGAATATGCCTTGCGATTTCTTTTCAAAACCTCCAATAATGAGGCTGAGTATGAGGTCATGATAGCAGGTCTTAATCTAGCAAAGATCATGGAAGCACAACAAGTGATGGTATTCAGTGATTCTCAATTAATTGTGAATCAGATGATGGGAACATATGCGGTTAAAGGGGAATTAATGGTCAAGTATCATGCAAAAGTGATGGGATTGCTGGCAGAATTTGACGCCATTCAGTTGATCAGAATACCCAGAATAGAAAATGCACAGGCAGACACATTGGCCGGACTAGCATCAGCTACTCGTACCGAACTGCGAAGAACGATACCAATTGAAGTACTGGAAAGTCGGAGCATAGATGAAAACCTGACAATGAATGTTATTACCCTTGATCTAGGACCATCTTGGATGGATCCCATCAGGGCATATATTGAAGAAGGGGGATTGCCAGAGGATAAGCTCGCTGCCAAGAAATTGAAGTATAAAGCTGCTCGGTATGTATTAACTAATGGTATTTTATATAGACGAGGAATTATGGCAGGTTTACAGAGATGTGTACATCCCTCCGAGGTGAGGGAATTGATTGAAGAGATCCATGAAGGGTCATGTGGAGCCCATGTAGCAGGTCAAACACTTTTACAAAGGGTGATGACACAGGGATATTTCTGGCCGACGATGAGGGCTGATTGTATAGCCTACGCCAAGAGATGTGATAAGTGCCAACGTTTTTCCTCCATCCGACGAACTCCACAAGCATTGTTGACACCCATAACTTCCCCTTGGCCATTCGCCATGTGGGGAATTGATTTGGTGGGACCACTGCCGACCACCCGAGGAAGATTCAAGTACCTCGTCGTTGCAGTGGACTATTTTACTAAGTGGGTAGAAGCTGAACCCCTTATCGACATGAATTACGAGAAGGTATACCAATTTGTCTGGAAGAATATCATCTGTCGATACGGTCTCCCTCATGCCTTCATCACAGACCATGGAACACAATTCGACAACGAAGAGTTTGCTGCCTATTATCAACAATCAAACATCCTGAAGACTCATTCAGCACCAGGTCATCCTCAAAGCAATGGGCAGACTGAGGTGACAAACAGAACACTACTAAATGGCTTGAAGAAGAGGCTAAGTGAGGCTAAATCTAATTGGATTAATGAGCTACAATCAGTATTGTGAGCTTACCGAACAACTCCCCGAACAGCGACTGGAGAATCACCATATATGTTGGCATTTGGAAGTGAGGCTGTAATACCTGCCGAGTTGGGTCTCCCAACACACAGAGTGCTAAATTTCAATTCCCCAGTCAGTGACTTGATGAGAAGATTAGATTTGGACATGCTCGAGGAGGTTAGAGAAGAGGCAGCCATTAGGAATGCTGCTTACCAACAACGCACAGCTCTGTTCTACAACAAAAGGGTGAAGAAATACGACTTAAAAGAAGGGAATTATGTACTAAAGAAGGTCATTCAGAAGCATAATAAGCTTGAAGCCAACTGGCATGGACCTTACCGAGTTACAGAAGTTGTCCGACCAGGAACTTACCGAATAGCAACTCTAGAAGGAGAGGAATTCAAGAATGCTTGGAATGCTGAACACCTTCGCAAGTATTATCAATGATGTAAAATGTACAACAGTCCCATCAATATGAATAAAACGATGATGTTTTCACCATTTTTATCTCCTTTGTTTGAAAGTTTTTCGAGGAATACTAGTGTTGTACACTACATTGCTCGACAGCAAAAAGAAGACGATAGTTCAGACCCACGACCAACTCCGGTTGGTAAAGGGGCGAGAACAAATGATATACTCCTTTGGTTAGGAGGCGTACACTAGCGTGACCAACTACGGTTGGTAAGATAACTAGTGGACAGATAGTTCGAAAGAACCTGATAGTTCGAGCGTGATCAACTTCGGTTGGTAAAATAGCGAGAACAAATTATACTCCTTTGGTTAGGAGGCGTACACTTGCGTGATCAACTTCGGTTGGTAAAAGAGCTTGTGGATAAGATAGTTCGAAAGAACCTGATAGTTCGAGCGTGATCAACTTAGGTTGGTAAAATAGCGAGAATAAATTATACTCCTTTGGTTAGGAGGCGTACACTTGCGTGATCAACTTCGATTGGTAAAAGAGCTTGTGGACAAGATAGTTCGAAAGAACCTGATAGTTCAAACCCACAACCAACTTTGGATGGTAAAAGGGCCAGAACAACATTCTTAAAAATGCCAATTTTGGCTGGTTAAGAAACAAAATATGCCAACAAGTTGGTCGGAAGGTAAAACCTTTCCAGAAAATACAAAAAATTCCAAACTGAACCAAGTATAGTTGGTCGGTGATCAAAACCCACTAACTGTAGTTGGTCGACGAGGATAAATTATCGACCTTGGTTGGTCGGACACATTTTATGAAAATATTTCAAATTGAACCAAGTATGGCTGGTCGGGGATAAAAACCCATCAACTGTAGTTGGTCGACAAACACTATTTTGCAACCTTGGTTGGTTGGAAACATTTTGAACAGTTTATACTCAGTACTTTATTAAGTGATTGAGCAACATTGATACTTGCAACTTTTATTTTTAGGTTGGTTGATGAACAACACAATATTGTTATCTTTTTAACAGATACATATGCACAAATATAAAGTGTTTAACAGGCACAAAAGAATAGCAATACATATTTACAAACAGAAAATGAAATTCTTTCATTAAAAATCAAAATAGATTACAAGTTACATGTATATATGCTAACCATTACGTTGAAAATCCTATTCTATTGGTTTCTTTCCTTTAGCTTTTGAAACAGGCTCTTCGCCAGCAGGAGGATCCTCTAGGCAAAGAGGAGAATTAATGAAATTAACATCTCTGAGCATTCTGACGTTCATCACAGAAGGTGTATCCAAGAGATGCTCGGGATGAGATAATTCAATCTGAGAATGAAGACTATAATCACCAAGATATTTTGAAATTAAACTCCGAGGAATGGAACGAGCTGAGATCCATTCCATGTCCAATTTGAAAGGTGGCACAGGCAAGTCTAGTAACCCTGGAGCATGATAATCCCATAAATAATGCCCTTGCTCCAATTTTAACACACCCAGTGCGTTCAACCACCCCTGCTTATAACCTTCATTATTGGAGTGTTCAATACGAGCATCTAAATGAACTAGAGCTTCATTGTATCCAGCCATCCAAAATTCTCTGGGTTGCTTATGAAATTGGAAGGTTAATCTATCCAATTGTTCAAGAAGGTTTTTGGCGAAAAGGTCCTTGGTATGTAAAGCAGACTTCGTTGCAGTAAGTTGATCTTCCAAAGATAGGTTTTTCTTGGACATTTTAGACAAAGCACGATCCTTTGCATTCAATTGGAACGCTTGAGTTTCCAAAGTAGATTGAGTGCGAGCTTCTTCAACATTACGGCTGAGAACTCTTGATCGACTCCGAGCAGGTGGAGAACTTTGCTCCTCGACAACATTTTGAATAGCTCTTCCTCGCCCACGAGAACCTCTTCCTCGTCCCCGAGCAGTAGTAGAGATACCAGACCTTCTCAGAGTATCCAATTCTTGCCTTAATTTGGCGTTTTCAACCTCTAAGAAAGAGACTCCTTCATCAGTGATCGGTACCAAGGCAGTAGAGGATGAAGCTGCAGACTCGTATTGCGCCAACTTTTTCTGCAAATTATTGTTCTCTTGTTCCAGCAGTTCGGCGATCTGTCTGCAGGCATCAATTTCACCTTTTAGGGTTCTCTCCCTAATATCGTATCCAGCAATGATTTTTTTGTGACCTGTCTCAGAAGAAAGCTGTTGATGCCTATTCTCATATTCCTTGTGCAACAAAGTAATTGATTCATTGTGCTGACCTTGGAGATCTTCTAATGAATAATGAAGCTCCTCAATCAAGTCGTAGTAGGCTACATTGTTGGCCACAGCTCGGTCAAGTAGATCCTTCAAGTACCGATAAGCCTCAATTGCTTGCTCTGAAGCATCATGGCCAAGGATGTCAGTAATTTCTGATGTACTAAGGTCTGTATGACCAGCTTTATAATATTCGTGGCATTGCTGCATCAGCTTTGTATCATGTGCAGATATCAGTTCCATTCTAGCCACAAACTAATAATGAAGAGAAGACAACAGTCAACAAAAACAAATCATCAACAACAAAGATGAACAAAGATGTATTTTTATTAGATCACAAAAAGATTACATTGTTTGATTACAAATAATGAAAGACAGAAATGATACCGAACAACTTCACACCTTTTCCTTGTCTCCCAAGACTTTCTCGGGAGGCTGGGACGAGGAGCTTGGTTGCTCGGTGGTAACGGCAACTTGATCAGCAGGAGTTGAAATTTTCTCAGGAGGAGGAGGCATGGAAGAAATGTCCTCGTTGGCAGAAGGTAGAGAGGCAGGGACTTGATCACCCATGGCCATGGAAGATTCATCAGAGATCGACTCATCTTCTTCTTCTTCTACAATTGGTGGGGGAGGACCAGGGAGGTGTAGCAGAAATAGCTCAGAGTCGTCTTTGATCTTTAATTCCTGCAGGGCAGCTACCCAGCCATCTCGGAAGTATTTCAACTTCCCGTATTGTACTTGGGATGTCATAGCAGCAATCCCTTTGTCCCATCCTTTATCCCAGCCAGCGCTGAAGGATTTTTTAACTGCGAGCTTTCTTTTCAGTTTCTCTGAGGATAACTTCTCGGATAGAAGGTCTTCGGCAGTCTTTAACTTCACGTCCAATTCTTCTTTTTGGCTCTTTACATCTCGCAGGACGGACAACTCTTCCTCTGTCTTTTTCATCTTATCTTCAAGCTCACCAAAGTTCTTGAGCTTGTCGTCATATTGTTGATGCTCAATCTCTAAACTTTTCACCTTATCCTCCAAACTCTTGGAGGTCTCAGCCAACTTCACCTTCTCAGCTTCAACTATAGATAACTTTTTCTCCCAGACAGCTTTGTCCTCACTATACTGCTGACGAGAATCTTTCAAGGATTGAGTTAAACCCAGCAGAGCATCCTCTACCCCCGACGAGGAGCTGGAAGCTTTAATTACTTCGTCTTTCTTCACGATATTGTTAAAACAATTCACCAGCTAAACAAAGGAAAAAGTGACAGGTCAGTACAAAAATACAAGTATTCAAAGAAAGAAAGGAAATTCAGAGTGTGAGAAATTTACTGAAGCAAGGTGACGGGTAGCTAGGGATGTCAGCATATCCCTAGAAATTTTTTCATCAATTCCTTGGACCTCGGGTATGATCCAAGTTTTTACCGAGCTCATGGCAGAGCTCGGAGGAATGATGATTGGAACACCAACACCACCAGTTGGTAGAGAAGAGATGGTTTCAGCCAAATTGACTGAGGACGATTTCCTCAATCTCCTCAAAGGAACTTCAGCAACTTCAACCAAGGAAGAGCTCTTGGTCGGAGAGATAGCAGTCATCTCTACAGGAGCAACCTTCTTGCTCGAAGCCACTGGGGGCTTCTCGGTAGCTTTGGAAGGCGCAACATCCACCTTCTTAGTCCCCTCTGGGACATCAATTTAGCTCTTCTTGGCTTCAGCAGCAGAAGTAGTGTCATCAAATAGAGCAGGAGGAGCTTTTTTCCTGCCCATTCTTTGACTTAAAGGAATGTGAGAATCTGAAGAAGAATCCTCTGGAGTTGAGGCTGGCTCAACAGGACGAGCAGTATAAGAAGTCGTATAGCTCCTATATTGCAGCAAATACGATGCAGACCTGATGTGCTCGTCTGCAACGTTCTTATGCAAACCCCAGATAAGTTTCAAATGCTTAATATTAACCTCTGATTCTTTTGGAGTTTTTCTTTTGCTATCAACTGCAAATAAATACATAATGAGATATCAGTCATACATTTTGTCAAACATGATAAAAGCATAATTTCATAAGTAAAGGAAAATAAGAATAAACCTATCCCATTGCCATATGGGGGGCATTTAGGACCCTGGTATACTGCATCTCCAATCAAGGGGGCATATTGCCAATTTTTAATAATCACCCCATGTTCAAAATAATCTCTATTTGCATCAGGGAGATTAACTATAAGAGCCCTATTTAAAAACCTAGTTTTTAAGTAGTAAACATTATCTAAAATAGCCCATCTATAGAAAAACATAATTTCAGGAATCCCCATACGAGTTCCATGAGTTAGATTTAATTTATACACCCTATTGATTATTCTCCATGAATTGGGGGCTATTTTTGCAGGAACAACGTCAAAGTATTGACAGAACTCTAAGCATAAAGGGTTTGGCGGAAAAGAAAATCCACATTCAGCAATGAATAGACTGGGGAACCAATGTCCCTCAGCCAATCGAAAATAATCTAAAGGCTCAGAAAGGACCTTTAGAGTTACCCAGGAAGGAATGGAAAAATCGGAACGAAATTTCTCAACAGATTCCACAAAATAAACCATAGTGAATAAAAGAAATACAGAAGAAAAGAAGAGAATCTTACAGAAAAAAGGAAGAGTTGACAACTAGCGAAGGAAAAGATGAACGCACAAGGGAGAGAGAGAACAGAAAGCTTGAATGCAGAAAATTGGAAAAGGTAGAAGACGGTATGGTTACCCAAGAAGTTTAAATACTTTACCTTGGGAAGCTGCGAAGGAAATGATTACACAAAAGAAACTAATACGCCACCGGCGGCTAAAAGGACAAAAATTCACGAAGATCGAAGCACTCATAAAAACTCGTAAAAGGCGAATTCTGTGAATTTGAAAGAAATTCAAATATGAAGAAAAGGCTCCTAAAACCCAGGAAAGTCATTTAATATCGCCATATACCGAGAAAGAATGTTCCATACTCCTCAAAGTTCGAAATATGAAACATTGGGGGCTTCTGTTGATACCAAAATTAATATGCTGATATGGACGAATGATATGAAGACACGTGTCAATCTACTTGGCACAATAGCAACAAGGAAGTTCATTTCCCCGACCAACTCATGAAATCCTGAGCAACGAGGATACACCGAGGAACTTCAGCACTCCGAGGTACTCTAGCGCTCCGAGGAACTCCTGAGCAACGAGCAACTAAGGCGGTCCGATCTGCATCTCGGTCGTAACATAAACTGCCAGATAATCAACAGTTCAATTATTCATTGAATGTTTATCATCTTGACGCATACGCTGCATTAAATGTATTACCATTTCATATGTATATCATTTAATGTATCAACCCTTTCATGTACAGCCTAAGGGCTATAAATACCTTGTATCACCCTCATTCAAGGGGACCGGAATTTCTTGAGAGCACTTGTAATCAAGAATTCCCAAACACTCAGCAATAACATAACAGTGGACGTAGGCCATTCATATAAGGCTGAACCACTTTAAAAATCTTTGTCTGATTTTATTTATCTGTGATTGAATAATTAGAGCGATCTAATTTTTTACATCAACACCAAGATTGAAGAATATCAACATGCAAGAAGAATAATCTTGGAAATAACTTGCACTTACATTAAATTTAATGATGAAAGTTGCAAACAATTTTTCTCCTAGATGTTCTTGATGTTTTTTAGGCTTCTTAATGAATGAAATCTAAGTTAAAATAACTCTAATGACTTTGTATAAAGGTTACAAATCGTTTAGAAGAGTCCCCAAACTATCAAACTCTTTATGCTAAAAGATAGGGCCAAAATAAAAATCCTCCTTCAGGTGACCCGAACTCATTCGTCCTCCAGGCCAAACCCATTTGCAAGGGTGAATCGGTTATCCCCAGGTTCCGAACCCATTCGGTCCTAGGCTCTGCCCAAGTATGCTTTCCTTGGTCTATTTTCTCTTATTTGTACTTTTTAACCCACCATTCTCATCCCAACTTCCAATGCGCATAACTTCTTCACCATAGCTCGAACTCAGGTACCCTTTTTTTCAGTATTCTTATGAATTCAAGATCTTTAACTTTCTTGCTGGATCCACCTCTGGGTTTCGGTTGAAAATTTATGAAAATTCCATTGACCTTCATTTCTTTTGACCCTTTCACCATTTTGGCTTTTCTCTCCCATCCACTTTCACTAATTACCTCTAAAACAATTGAGAAATACAAAAAGTATGAAATACTCACTGAAAAGGGTTACTATCATAAATTTGGGATAAATTCAGTCTAAATACACTACACGGGGCCATAAAATACTGAAATTAAGGGGATAAGTATGAAATATTTGTGGCTAATCAAATCCACCTAACTTAGAATGTTGCTCATCCCAAGAAATGCAAAAGAATAAGAACATAAGTCTAAATGGACTTCTAAACTACTATAGGGATAGGATACCTCTTTTGTGAGTAAGAGATTTCATTTAGCATATGCAACAAGCCGTTAAAACCCTAGGTTACCCTAGTAGGATGAGTGGTGTTTCGTGAGGGTTTGAAGTGAATTTAACCACAAAATTCATTTTTTAAGACTCAAAGAAAATATCAAAATAATTAAAAACCATACAATTTGAATTCCAGAAAAATAAGCACTTAAAATTTTTATTCGATGATCTCAATTCATAGTGTGTGTGTGTGTGTGTGTGTGTGTGTGCCCGTGCGAAGCCGAAAATTAAACCGCTAACTTCTAGCAATTGATCATTACGTTACTTTTCAAAAATTCGCTTGGATTCAATTTCTCACGGAATGCACTCACAAACGAATTACTCGGATTGTGGTTATTTTTTCTCGGTGTGCGTGATAAGAGTAGATGTAATGGAACATGATTTTACGCACACAAATTGAAAGACAAAATTTTAGAGTGAAAAATCTCATAAACGGATTACGGCCATTGAAAAACGAAAAACATTATCTTTATTCACACCATGTTGTCTTTTTATTATCTTTTCGTGATTTAGCTCTTCAAGTGATAATTGATTTCGTTATTCGGACTCGGTTAGGAATTTTTAGGTTAAGTTGTTTTGGGTAAAAATAGAATTGATGAAAAATTTCGGAGTTGAAATATTTTCTTTCGATATTCATTGGCACTTTTTCGGACTTTTTCTCATTTTCTCTTTTTCTTCTCTTTTCCATATTTTTCTCATTTTTTTCTATTTTTGTTTTCCATTTTGTTTTCTATTTTTATTTGAGCCTTTTTTTCTATTTCCTTGCCCCTTTTTATGCATCATTTGGACTTAATTGATGAATTTTGGATTTTTACAACTCCGGGCCAATTGGATTTTTCGGGTTAACAAACCAAAAGGTTATAAATTTTTGGGTTCAAATTGGCTTGTAAGAGGGTATTTTTCATGAACTTTTTATGGCTAATATTTTTGGGTAATCAAACGATGGCCTAACTTAATTTATTCAAAATAAATCACATTACCATATGTGTCTCGACGTTAATTTTCATTTTCAAACACTTTTAGCGCGTTTACAAAATAATATTTCACACGTTTTTCATAGCCGATCAAACAATGATTTAAATATCATCAATGACTTGTTACCTGGAAAAGAAGGATTAAATTAATGTTTAACTGGGATTGTAAGGACATAATTTTATAAATGTCCGGGGTAGAATCTAGGAATTTTCTATTTGTCCTAGATCACAGCATGTATGTATGATACCGCTACATTCGGCACATCAACACGATCATCCTCGACGGCCTTGATCCGAATCTATGCATTCACCATCTTCACACATGCATCATGCTACATGCGACGTGCTGCTAAACCGTTCCCACTACTCCACGATGCTTTATTGGTAAAATGGTTTATTAGAGTTGATAATATTTGCATAAATATTTGGGAATGTTTTAAAAAATATTTTTCGAAGTCTGATTTATTTTTAACAAAAAAGCAAAAAAAATTCTAACTGTAGAAGCGGACTTTTCTCGATCGCCGAGCTCGTTTGAACGACATCTCTCTGTCGTTCAAGCTACATGAGGATGTCGCGTGATCTTGTACGAGCGACACGTGGCCTCGTTTGAGCGACATGCCTATCTCGTTCGAGCGGCGATGCTGCCTCGATTTTCGTATAAATATCTGTACACATTCGTTTTTTCAAGTCTTTTTCGTACACGTTTCTGCGATTTTCAGCCCAAAAAATAAACTTCAAGTTTTTAAGATTTCATGCCTTTTTGATTCACAAAACCATTCCCATATATGTGTGTGAATCTTTAAACCTTCAAAGGAACGTTTCTACTCATTTGGAGTAACTTGTGGAGAAGCCGACTCTTTTCCATTGCTGCCCATCTGGAGTTCTTGCAGGAGATTCCAGCCGACGACATCGGAACCGACACCTGAGGGTATTTCGTATATCACTCATGTTTTCAGTATAATCAGTGTAAACCTTTCTTTACAAACTATAGTGAAAATAAAAAAGATTTTGCCCCCTTAGGGAATTTTTCCTCATTTATGTGTTTATTTGTGATTTAATATTCTTGCATAAATCACACCTAGATGCATGTTTTAGGATTTAAATGAAAAAACTGAGTTTAATTAAATGATTTCTTTGTTTGAATAAAAGCGCACTCTCAAATTGGTACCAGAGCCAATTACACAATTATCCCGTGTAATTTTTCGCAAATTTTTTTAAGATATCAATTTTCTGAAAAATTAATTTTTTGAAAAAGGGCGTGTTCAAAATGGAGAAATTATATAATAAAATGCCAGTTTTTAACGGGATAAATTATGCTTACTGGAAAGCCCGTATGAAATCTTCTCTAAAATCCATAGATGAAAGAGTTTGGGTTTTGGTTGAAAGAGGGTGGCCACCTCCTCCATCACTATTGACAACGTGGCAAATTTAAAATCTGTGACTGCATGGACTGAAGAAGAATTTAAATGGTCATCTTTTAACTCTAAGGGTCTTAGTACTATTTTTGGATCCGTCACTCCTGACAAGTTCCGGCGGATAATGACGTGTACCACGTCAAAAGAGTCATGGGATGTTTTACAACTTACCCATGAAGGAACTAATGCCGTGAAAGAATCAAAATTGAAAAACTTAACAACTCAATTTGAAACTATCAGCATGCTTGAATCTGAATGTTTTGATGAATTCTATGTTAGATTATCTGATATTGTAAATACTATCTTTAATCTTGGTGAACACATTCCAAATGCTAGAGTTGTTAAAAAGATTCTAAGATCTCTACCTAAGCGTTTTATCCCTAAAGTCACTGTGCTAAATTCTATGGGTAATTTAAACACGCTTAAATTAGAGAAAATAGTAGGAGACTTACAAACGTATGAAATTGATGTGTTTCCTAAATTTGTCAAGCCTAAAGATAAGAGAATTGCACTTAATGCCCTGGATAAGAAGAGTGAGGGGTTGGCAAGAAGGAGAGTAGAGTCATCTAGAAAAAGGTAGATAGAAACATCTGATTCTGAGTGTGATCTTGATTTAGATGATTTGGCTCTGTTTGCAAAAGAATTCAAGAAAAATCTCAAATTCAAGAAAAATGGAAATTTCAAAGATAAAATTTGAGAAAAATAAGTTTGAAAAGAAAAATGAAAAAGATTTTAAAGACCCTACTAAGAAAGACGATGCGAGATGTTATGAGTGTGACGGTAAGGGTCATAGAGCTATTGAGTGTGCTACTAGGCTGAACAGACTTGCCAAAGAAAAGGGCAAAGCTATCCTTAATGCTACCATTAGTGATGACAGTGAGGTCGAGTCGGTGGACTCTGGAGACGAGTCATCGCATGAGTGTAACTTCATCGCATTCATGGCTAGTCATGTGAGTACCTCTAGTGCTCCTCACGACGATGACGATGCTAATTCACAGGTACACCCGATAGTGAGAACGATGTGAGTGAGGGGGAGGATGCTGCAAGTGAGAGCGAGAGTAATCTTCGACGCGCCTATACTGAGTTATATACTGAGTCATTTAAAACCAAAAATCGTAACAAAGCGTTAGTTCTTAGGATCACCGCTTTATAGGAAGATTTAGGAGAAGCAAGAGAGAGAGTGTCCTCCGCCTGCACTACCTTGAAAGAGAGAGAGAGTTTGCCCGTGTTGAGTGAGAAAGTCAGTTTAGAGAAAGAGAGAGACTATTTGTAGAGAGAGAGAGAGATATTTTGAGAAAGAGAAAGGGGACTTGACTAAATAAGTGGCTAGTCTTACGAGTGAGCTCCATTCCTCCCTGAAGGCTCGAAAGAAACTTGAAGCCCTTGTATCCCATCTTACTCATGATCTTGAGAGATCACGGGAAGTCAAGGTTCAAATCGAGGACAGATCTAAAAAGATGGGAAAGATGCTCCTCGATCCCGCTTTAGATTTTGGTGATAGGTAGGGAATAGGTTTTGATGGTGCCTCCACATCCCAAATAGAACCTGGACCAGTTCCTGAGTTTACTACAACTTCATATGGCCATCGTTAAAAACCACGACTCGACCAAGAAAAGCAAACCAAGGTCTGCCTAAGACTGTGTACTTTTGTACCTACTGCAAAAGAAAGGGCCACCTCAGGGAGTTTTGCTATAGTTTGGGTCGGACACAACATACTACTACTACACCACATCATACGAATGATTTTACCAGTCTGAGAGAGCGTGTTCAGTTTTAAGCCGCCACATCATAGAGTTTGATGGAAGAATTCTGACGGATGTCTTTATCGTTAGTGAATGCTTCCTGCATCCCGGCTAAAACCAACAACAACACGGGTAAACAAAAGGTTACCACTTCTTGGGTACCTAAGAAAGACGAAAAGGCCCTTGTTGTTCATGTCGCTCTCAAAGCACATAATACATCACAGTAGAATTTTGATAGTGGGTGCTCCGGACATATGATCGGTGATGTCTTATTTTTTTACCTACCTAGAGGATTATAAGGAAGGTAGAGTCACCTTTGGAGACGGGAGCAAGTCTAGCATCATAGGATGAGGTACAATAGAGGTACCAGGATTTCCTAAGCTAGAGAATGTTTTGTACGTCAAAGGTTTGAAAGCAAACCTTCTCAGCATTAGCCAACTGTGCGATGCTAACTTTGCCGTAATGTTTGACCGGGATGCGTGTACTGTCTATAATCAAGTCGGTAAACTTTTAGTGCAAGGGGTGAGGATAGAGGATAACTGCTATAGGACTGTGCCCAAATCCTCACTTGTCTGTAACAGCGCCACGATCACTCCTATGGATCTGTGGCACCAACGTCTAGGCCATGTTAACTTTATAGATTTAACGCATTTAGCTAAAAAGGACTTAGTACGTGGCTTACCAACACTTGGAAAGCCAACTTCCAAGGTTTGTGAACCCTGTCAGTTGGGAAAGCAAATCCGTAGCCCCCACAGGAAGTTGAATTCATTACCACTTCATGATTACTTGAGTTGATACACATGGATCTCATGGGTCCTACTCGTATAGAAATTCTGGGTGGTAAGAGGTACATCCTAGTGATGGTAGATGATTTCTCGAGATATTCGATTGTAGGTTTTCTGAGAGAGAAATCCAATGTTGTAGAGTTTTTAATGACCAAGTTTCGTGTCCTATAAAACCAATACGGTGTCACTATCAATAGAATGCATAGTGACAACGGCACTGAATTTATGGAGCAAAAAGTAGATCTTTACAGTGATAACCTAGGAATCAAACATGAGTTTTCTGCTGTGAAGACTCCTCATCAAAATGGGATTGTTAAGAGAAAGAACAAGACGATTCAGGAAATGGCTAGATCTATACTTCTAGGTCGTAAAGTTTTTAGGAGATTTTAAGCAGAGGCAGTGTCTACTGCATGCCATATGGTGAATAGGGTTTACCTTCGTCCACACACACTTAAAATGCCTTATGAATTCTGGACTAGAAAAAAGCCCAACCTTGTATATTTTTGCATTTTTGGAAGTAAATGCTACATCCTACGGGATAGAGAGCAATTAGGAAAGCTTAACCATAATTAATGAGAAATTTTAATTCAAGCTTTTCCAACTTGAGAAAAGTTTTCAAAAAGTTCCTCGCCAAAAGGCATGGTTGTTTTTCCAACTTCAGAAAATTTTTCAAAAAGTTCCTCGCCAAAAGAGCATGGTTCAAACTTTTCCAACTTTAGAAAAGTTTTCAAAAAGTTGCTCACCGACAGAACATGGTTCAAAATTTTCCAACTTTAGAAAGTTAAACTTCATGTATGATTTGTCCTCGGCAAGTCACGAACAAGAAGTTAGTAAAATTTCTTAATTAGAGGTTTTACCCGACCAGGTTAAAATACTAGAATAATTTTACATTCCTAATACACTTGGTCACCACTGATAACTAATGCTACAACTTAGTACAATAAAGTTATTTACAGTTTTATATAAGTGCATTAGTCGAATCTAAGGTCGTAGGCATGATTCAAACAAGAATCAGATATTAAATATTTGAACAGGTTATTTATACTATAAGTCGATTAACTAGTCTTTATACAGTTTACCGAGTCGGTAAAAAGATTAATAACAACCATAAGCTTGAATAAAGAGAATTCAATCAAAAATGACTTCGTTTTATTGATAAAAATGAATTACAATAGAAATAAGAGAGCAAAATACATTACTAGAAATATAAATTTATTCTGCTGGATGCTTCCCTTGCGCCTTGTCCATCCGGGTATGAGGATCATCAAGGGTATATGAGGAATTGATTGTGTTGAAATTTCTTAATAGCTACCTATTGCTACCACTTGGCATATCAAGCAAATGAGGAGGACGAACTATCTCACACTCATCATGAAGGTCATAATCCTCTAAATATTTAATTATCATGCACTGGGGAATGACATTGGGAGGAATCCATTTTGTGTCCAATTTGAATGGAGGCTTGTCACAATCCAAGAGACCTGAATCATTCTAATGCCACAAGTCATTGTTTTAATCATACTTCGGCAAAATTAACAAGTTGGTCCATTCCCATTTATATCCTTCACGATTACTTTGAGAAAGATGGTCATCTACGTGGGCTAAGGCCTTATTGTAACCCTCCATCCAAACTTCCTTGGGCTGTTTGTGAAATTGAAATGTTAACCTTTCAACATGATTTTGAAGTTTCTTAAGGAAACTATCGTTGTCTTTCAACTGGGCAGCTTGGTCGGCAATAGTAGTATCTTTGGCTTTCAACGGGCAGCTTGGCCGATAATAGTTTTCTTAGTTCTTTCTTCCTTAATAGGTGGTTGAATAACTATCCTTTACCTAGAAGTTTACCTTGGTTTAGTCTTTTTCTTCTGCAATGCTTATGTTTCTTCCAACAGTCTTGCATTTTCATTCTCTAAAAAGGAAGCACCCTCATTAGGAATAGTAGTAGTTGATCTCTTTAAGTTGTCAAGTTTCACCCTCAGGTCATTGTTTTCTTTCTCCATCATTACAACAATTGATCGGGCACTATCAAAATCTTTTTTCAAAGACAGTTCTTTCTTATTCGAAGTAGAAGTAATGTCTTTCAACTTCTTATCAAAACCCCAGCCTTCAGTTAATTCTTTGTACTTAACCTCATAATCAGAGTGAAGTAAAGCGAGGAACAGTTTATGATCCTCTTGAAGTTACTTGATCATTTCATAATATCCAACGTTATTAGCAACAGCCCTGTCCAAGAGGCAATAAAGATGGATATATGACTCCTTAACTTTGCCGGATGCATCTAGGACAAGCAATATAGTTAATTCTTCTTCAAATATGGGAGTATGGCCAGCTTCTAGAAGGCTTTTACTTCACCTAAGCAGGTCGGATTTAGTATGAATTATAGCCTTTTTCCTAGCATCAAACTATAAAGTCACCAATATATGAGTTTATAGGGTAAATCCAGAGAAATAGCAAAATACAAGAAGCCGCAAACTAGCAAGAAATAGAGATCATTCAAAGGCACACAGAGCGGAGACAAGAAAAGTTGTTATTTCATTGATTAATAGTTGAAGTACAAAAGTTGCTACATCATCAAGAAATAAAGAACAAAGAAAAAAATAATCTTTTAAGACCTTCTCCTTATCCTTAGCCTGGTTTTGGCCAGTAACTGGTAGGTCGGCACTGGTATTGGACACTATTAAAGATTCAAAAGGAATCATAGAAGACTCTCTCGACCCCTTCTCATCATCAAACTCCTTATCCAGGTTGGGAGGAGTACCAGGGTCATTCCTTGTGAAGCGTTCAGAACTTTCTTCTGTGCCGACCAACTTCAGGGCCTCAGTCGACCCTTCCTTAAAGGAAAACTATTTGGCATACTCAATTTGAGCAGAGGTAGCAAAAATGGCCTTCTCTCAGGCTTTTTCAAAGGCATCTTTGCCTTTGGCCTTAAAGGAAATAACCTCAAGAGTCATATCAGCCACTTTGTCTTTCGTAGTTTGGGAATGAGTGGGAACTTTTTTAAGTTTGTTCTCTGCAACCTTGGCCCTATCTTCAGCATCATTCAAATTTTTCTCAATAGACTCAACTCTTTCATTTGAAGAATTTATTTTGCCTTCAGCTGCAGTGGCCCTATCATTGGCCTTCTTGAAATCCTCTTCCCAGGATTTCTTCTTTATCTCCAAAGCTACTCGGGAAGCAGCCAAAGATTACCTTAGGCCCTCAAAGGCCTCTTCCATTTCATCAGGAAAATTCCTCAGTTGGTCATCATTCTCCATCATTTGGTTGAAATTAACCAAAAACTGGAAAAATATTAAAATTTCAGATGTCAGAAAGAGTTCATCAATTGGGAAAAAAAATGCTAAAAATGAGATACTTATTAATGCCAAGTTATGGCAATCCCTCTCAATCAACCTAGATTTGGGAATGAGGTTTGATAAAGCCCAATCGATAGGAAGTGTCCAAAATTTAATCAAACCCCCGGCCAATATAGGGTTAATAGCAATAGAGGTTGACCCAATGTCAAGGTCAGCCAAGATCTTTTTCACCAACTAATGTTGGTCGGCACTTTTTTTTACAGCTAACAATTGATGGTCGGCTTATGTCTTTTGAGCCAATTTTTGGGGATCAAGGAAACCTATTTTTAACCTCTTTAGTTAAGCCTGAGTCTCATCGGCACCAATAGGCCTTTTGTCACCAGCTTGAAAATTCTTTTCAGTTGGCTTCTTACCAGTTTCAGTAGCTTTGGGGGTAGGAGATAAAGGCCCACCTATCAAGTTAGGCATCTTTCTCTTAGTCGTGTTTATTGAAGGAGAGAGGGGAATCTCATAAACATTAAATAATTCAAAGGAGAAAGAAGTTCTTCCCTGGATGAATTCAGCACCGGCAGACTCAATAGCTAATAATGTTCGTACCAGATCATCCTCAAGGTTGATATCAACTTGGTGTAGAGAAAGTGTACATCGGGAAACAAATGAAGTTATGGAGATTTTATACTCCAATAGAAAGGAAGTTGATCGGGGATGTTCTTCTCCCACTCTCTGGTTAAGTCTCCACAAGAATTTCAGCTCTTCAAGATTAATTTCCCTTTCTTTGGGACACCTCTTCTTGCTTTCCTATGCATTAAAGATAAACAACAAAGTTAGTCGACAAACATTAGAAATGCATAATAAAAAGGGGAAAGCATGTGAAGAAATTATAACCTATGCCACATCTTGATGAAGGAAATCTGGGACCAGTATAAGGCATTTCAGTGGGGAGGGGAACATGTTGCCAATTCTTTACAACTACACCTTAAGCCTAATAGTCCTTGTTGGAATCTTATAGGTTTACTATTACAACTCTATTGGCTTGCCTAATCTTTAAATAATATGCACTTTCTCCAACAGTACCCCACATGTAATAAAACATCAACTTTGGAATCCCAATATAGGTCCCATAGAGTTCGTTCGGTCTATTCAAACCATTTATAATTCTCCAAGTGTTGGGGGCTACTCTAGCATAAGTATATCAAAATATTGGCAAAATTGAAGAAAAAGAGATTTTAGTGGAAACGTAATACCACACTCAACAATAAATAAAGTAGGGATCCAATGACCCTCGGGAAGTGAATACACTTTTACGGGACCTTTGGCTATCTCTAAATTTACCTAATTTAAGATTTTTCCTTTCTCTCTAAACTCATCTAGTGACCTCTCATCTATGATGTAAACTATAGTTGAAATAGATAAAAAGATAATAAAATAAAGAAAAGGGAAAATAAGGCTTACAGGGGATCAAGAGACGATAGCAAAAACAGAAAGGAAAAATGGCAGAACGATCACACAGGAAAAATCTTAAAGGTAAAGAAAGTGTTATGTTCAAAAGGTTTGAGGTAAAAAGAAATGAGGGAACTCCGTACCTATTTATAAGTTGCCTCGATAAATGGAATTATTAATTGAACGAACCGTATAGCTACTATCGACTGCACATTTCTCGAAGCATCAAAAGACGATTGTGCCCTTTGGCTGTTAAAAAAGTTCATATTATTCATAAAAATGCCATCCTCGAATAATGCCGGTGGAAATTCTACAAGTTTGGGAGGTCGACTATCGACTAAACACTCAACATAATGTGCCGAGTACCTTCCTGGGCTAAATACTCCATACTTTCAATAAAGGATCAATCATGGAGCATTGGGGGGTTTTGTTGTATGTAAAAATTATCCAGTTATATGGACCAATGGTGAATATAAACCTATGCTCCTACGTGGCCGACAAACCACCTTGATCATTTTCTAAGACACTTAGTCGACTAGAAGGACGACCAACTCCAGAATGCCAACCATCAGGAATACTAGAAGATAGTCGGATGGGATGCCAACCAACAATGAATTTTAAGAGTTTCATTTATTGTACACAGATGTAAATGCCTAGCATTATAGATGCATTCCATCTAGGTTTTTACACCACTATAAATACTAGATATTCCATCAGCTGGAGGAACAACTCGAATCACTCATATGCACACCATACTGAGCTATTGTAAACCCTACTAAATAAAACCAATGGTGGACGTAGGATATTTTATGGATGAACCGCTCTAAAAATCTCTTCTCTTGTGTGTGTGATTTGAGTTATTAAGTAAATTATTATCTGTGATTATAAAATTGGGGTAGTCCATTTTTAAACATCAACAACAGCATTATTGGGGGATCTAGAGGAGGCAAAAAGACTCCGTTATAAGGTTGCAAGATATGTTCTTGAATGAGTAATTTTGTTTAGAATAGTTTTCATAATGTCTTTACTCATATGCATTAATCCCACAAAAGTGCCAGAGCTGATCAGAGATGTCCATATGGGCTCGTGTGGATCCCATTTAGTGGGCAGGTCATTGGTGAAGCGGGTCCCCACCCAAGGATATTATTAATCAATAATGAAGGAGGAGTGTTCTAACTACTCAAGAAAGTGTGATAAGTGTCAGAGGTATGATGTGATACACAAGAGATTGGGGGTAGTTTTTGTGCCGATCACATCTCCTTATCCCTTTGCCATGTGGGGGATTGATCTAGTTGATCCATTTTCCAAGATAAGGGGCATATGCAAATACGCAACAGATGTAACAACTCGCCTAATGGGATACCGAGCGATCACTCCAATATCAAATTAAAACAGGAGTCACATATGGATCATTCTTAGCATCACTGTCGAAAATCCATTTAATTACTAATATCCTATTAGGCGAGCGTCAAAAACTTTTATTTAACCATTTTTTTTAAACGACAATAAATAAAACATCCACACAGTTTATGCGTAAATGAAATTGAATTTAAATAAATTAACCAAACACTCGGTCAAAATATACAACCATATCGAATGATTCTCTAAAAGAATAAATAAATGCAATTGGACCACTGGCCCGAATATTTACACAGTACCTCCTATCTAGATTACAAGGATAAAAGCGTCTATCGAAAACCTGCACGCATCCACAGCTGCTGCAGCAGACGTCTGACTCGAAAGAAATGCCATCCAGGCGTCCCTGTGTCTTGACACACACACATATATATATATATATATATATATATATATATATATATATATATATATATATATATATATATATATATATATATATACATATATAATATATAGCAAGAGAGGAAAAGTAGATAAACGGGTCAGAGCCCGAGTTTGAAAATATTTTGCAAGTGTATAAATGCTTTATTTTTAGAAAAATAGATTTTATCTCATATTTAAGTTTGGTATCGCACTCCCATGAGATACCCCTCACCTCTCTTCTATTAGTGCACACCTAACGCACCCTAACAACATACCCTAGTCAAGCTATCCCGCCTAACTAGTCTAATTTACCCGTCTACTAGAAACCTATACAACCCGAGCACTAAGGGCAAAACTTCTCTCCATTCTCAACGCTGCGCTAAGTTCGTGCGTGGGGTGTCTCACGAAGCGAAATCCAAACAAGGAACCCCCCCCCTCCCCGATACACTACTACTTGGCAGGGTTAATGGTAGAGATCCATTAGGCCCGTAGCACAAAACCAATATATAAATACATACTTATATATTTATATACATATCACATTCTTTTGTTATATATATACGTTACAATATACATCCGGATACTATCTCCTGGACTGAGATTTACCAATTCAATTATATCTTTATAATACACATCCGGATCTACCTCCCGGACTGAGGATTCATATACAAAGTATTTATCAATACTTATCATATTTATCTCAAAAATTTCCATTTCCCTTCTCATATCCAGGAAATGTATTTAAAAGCCAACTCATTAGCATGAATTGCTTTAACATATCGTATACCTTTTTAAAAGCCAGTTTTATTATCATAAAAATGATTTTCCAATTTAAAACATCCCATTTCCCATCCTATATCCAGGAAATGTAATTAAAAGCCATTTTTATTATCATAAAAATGCTTTTACCATATCATATGCTTCCACTTCCCTTCTTCCATCTGGGAAGCGTTACCGAAGCCAACCATTTATCCCATTTCCCTTCTTCCATTCGGGAAATGTAATTAAAGCCAATTTATTATCATAAATTGCTTTAACAAAACTAAGACCGTCCCTCTGGGTTTATCCACTGGACGTGCCCCTAAATGGCTATCATCTTCCAGTGCCTATCAAACAAGACAACCTGGGAACCTACCAACATCGGGAAGCGGCCATATGCCTGCGGGATAGTCATGACCACACCCAGAATCACCTAACCAGCGTAGTAAAAATATAATCGCTCATATGGACTAGGACTATATCCACCCTGCATTCATTAGCCAAGGGGCATCACCATACGCACGCAACTTCCCTTATGATAGCGATTTAGGGAGATGTGTAACCATAATTTATCAATTATGAAAAAAAATCATTTATCTTTACATTTTGAAAATATTCGTATTTACATTTTCAAAATCATTCACATCATATCATATATATATACTTTAATCACATAGTATATATATACACATATACTATATATTCATCCTCGAATATATACACATGGCCATAATTGCCAACTACATCTATCGATGACCAGTAATCCCAAAGATTCTCTCAAATAATCATAATCATGCATTCATATAAGCATGATACTAAACCCAAAGTATTTTCTTACTTTAATAAATAATAAATACCTTAATCCCATCTAAGGATTTAGTGGATATCTCCAAATATACCCATTTGCATTAACTAAATAAGTATATTCTCCAATTCATCCTAATAATCTCGTCGGATTCACTCATCCATAATCAACATAATTATGTTATCTCTTTAGATCATAATCCCCTTTAATACTCAAATTTAGAAAGCCCGCTTTAAACTCAAAGAGGTGAAGTAATAACAATCTCCAAAATCTTGGGCTGAAAACAGGGTACCGGTTGACCGGTCCTGGACCCCCGGTCGACCGCGGGTTGCAAATAAGCCTACAAAACATAGCAGTAGGCCACTTTTCCTTGACGCGGTCGACCGGCCTGAGGGGCGCGGTCGACCGGTCACACCAGGTCCTCAACACTAATTTCCTCAAATCATCCATCCAACAACCCAATTTCATTATCGGGGTTTCTAAACTACACCAAAAATAATCGCAAACATCTACACGATTAATTCTAGCCGTTATTTTTCCAATTTCCGATTTGATTTCCGAGTTGGTGATTTCAATCCGGAGCTTCCATCTTGTAAAAATCATATCAAATCAAGTAAAAATCAGAAAAATACGCAGTCAATGTCCACGCGACCGTATCGAAAAGATCTACAACTTTTGTGTTTTGGCCGAGAGCTAAATCAATTCTCTTCCTCGCCAAAATGGCCCCTTAAAGTCACAGGTTACTATTTATCATCTTCTCCGAGACGGTTTCGGCCATTAAAGCTTCTCCCAAGATTTTGTCGCCTCACCCAATGTCCTACAACCTCAACCAACTACAAATATACATATTTTAAGGGTTCTAAACATCCTAGAACCCTAAACCACCAATTTATTTCGATTAATTTCTAAGTTTCTCCAAATATGAAATTTTTAGGGGTTTATTTGTTTTAACTACCAAAAACTCATTTTATCCACGATAACCCACCCAAAATCTTTAGGGTTTGTTTATACCAAATTACAGTATGAGATATTTATGCAAAAAGTAAATAAAGCAAGTAAACACTTGCCTCGTGGATAAAATCCGACGACCTCGAGTCGAATCCGGCGGAGTTTGGCCCGAGATCTCCATTTCTCTCCTTTTTTCTCTCCTCCTCTCTCTCTTCTCTCTCTTTTCTTTCTTTCTTTCTCTTTTCTTTCTTTCTCTCCCTCTTTATATAGGAAGAAAAGGGTTTTAACTCTTAAAACTCCAAAACGACTCGTTTACCCAATTACGAGTTACTTTTACCTCTGAAATTATCCGTAACTCATTCTCGACAATCGGACACTCTTTACTGACTATCTCGGCCATTCCGAGACTCATGGCGCAGTCAAAATTTTCATCCGAGGTATTTGACCACAAATCACTATTTCAACCCAAAATAACTTTATGCGAGTTTTCTATTTAAAATCTTACCTTTTTGTCGCTTTGCTCCACGGCGACATATAATTAAAATACTTCGACCTATTTAATCCCAAAAATAATTACAACACCCATTGAAAATCATTCAATCCTCGAAAATCCCAAAAATCACTATTTCGAGAAAATCTCCAAATTCCAATTTATACTTCAATTTTGGAATTTAATTGTCTCCAAAAGGGCGGGTTGTTACATACTCCCCCCCTTACAACGAAATTTTGTCCTCGAAATTCAGATACTACCTACACCGCCAATCCTAGAATCGCTCCAAAACCCAATACCTCAAGGGGAATGATACCAACCCAATGGTTCATAACCATACACTATGCTTCTACCGCAATCGTAAAGTGATTCTAATAGCGTCACCTATCACCCATAATCTTCAGTGCTTCACGGCATAAATTTCAACTTTATATACTACGCCCATTCTATTTCAAGCGATATATAAAACCATCTCACCAAGGTGCCCATACACCTTTCTAACTTGTGCACATCTGCACAAGCATTACGAACGTCTGACACGTAACACTCTTTCCCAATAAGGGTCTCCTTTCCTCGGTGTAATACTCACACATGGGTCCTCCGAACCCTCGAAATTCCATTCTCCTAACCTCGGCGCCACAACTCGATCGAACCTACATCCTACAAATGCTATGATCTATGCGTTACCCTACCTAAGCGAAAAGAGCATCCTAAATATGTCCCTAGTGCCCAAGGCCTCTCTCAACTTCCAACATTTTCTTGGTTTCATGCGTGGGACGTCTCGCCAAAGCAAAATCCAAACAAGGAACCCTCCCGTTACACTACTTCCTCGCGTTGTCGGTCATCGAGATATAGCGACCTAAGGCACACCAGCGGGACGTCCTAAATCCTACCATGCCAACCTATGAACGTATTCCTATAATTCTATCCTTTCGCCCATACGAAAGGAAACCTAACTAATTGAAGTGTCCAATCTCTGTAAGAGCACTACGTACATCATACCCAACACATATTCCATCAAAATTTGCCTTTTCATTCAGGCCTGGATATTAGCCTCACATCCATTTCTCTAAGTCATACTTCACCCACTCACTTGTGGTAAGACGACCACTTTAGTCCTTTTCCATAGCACAATATTTCCATAAGTATACCATCATCACAGGGCTCATAGTCTATAGTGGTTCATCCACACTATAAGACTTATCAAGAAAACCAACATCCTTGCATCCTATAACATCTCTCCACTCCCGACGCCGCTAAGATTCATGTGTGAAGCGTCTCGCAAAGCAAAATCCAAACAAGGAACCCCTCCACACACTCCTACTTAACTTTTTCGGTCATGGAGGTCCGTTATTTCTAACATGCAACCAGGAAAACCCTATCCCCTTTCAACAAAAATATGGTCTGAACTCCCGATTCTATCTAGGAGCCACACCACTAAGCGCATCGCACTACACTCAGTCTATGCGCAACCAATAATGAGCTTAGATTCACAGCTCGACAATAATTCGGCGCACCCCAATCATATCTATAAGGTCGCCACACACTCAAATCTTAATAATGAAACCTCTGCTCATTGAAGTTCCATCTACCCATAACAATAAAGGCGAACTCAACCTGTATCCAGGAGAGACACCGCAACAACAACCCGTTCAACCCTGGAACCGCGGACACGATAGTCTTGCCATCATAAGTCTGCTATCGCTCCGAACAACCAATACATAAATACTCACCATATCACCATACTCGTATAGACATATAAAATGAGTATCCCAAACCAGATATATATACACAATATATCAACACTCGCCTTTATGGCGAATGAAAGAAAATAAAACTCCGCTACTGCGGACAACACATAAGCATACATTATATAATGTTATCGAGATCTCCATAACTCAATATACACACACGAGTCTAGGGCTAACTAATACCGCGAATTTATCTAGTCACACCAAACATAACCTCGTTATCCGAGGTAAAACTCATAACAACAACTTCGTTTCACAAATTCCCCGGGTGGATGACCACCAATGGGGTCCTTGAACATACCCATTCTCCATATCACTCTTTATTCACTGTCGACCTCTGTACAATCCTCATATGAATAATCCAAAACAACATTCTTTTCATTTATGCTGAAATCATGGGGACTCACGATTAAAACTATCCGTAAGATCCCTTTCTAATCCTTACTTCACTGGGAAATCCAACTTTAGTACCACACTCTATTACGGCGGTACTACGGTACTCATAACTACTATACTTTAGCAGTAGTCACCAAAACTCTTAGCAATTGCCACAAGGAGAGTGACCTCTACTAAAGCCCTCGTCCCCAACTTCTACCAGCTGCTCCAGCTAGGCCCCACCTCCTGCTGCCATCCAAGCCTCGCACACGATTCTCAGACGAGCGCGCAAAAGATCACTATAATCTTATAATATGGCAGGAGAACGAAACCTCACAAGAGAAATCAACAATCCTAATCCTGAGGCTCTATAACAAATCGAGAGCAACGCTGAAAGCGTAGTACGTCCGCACAGATTCCTAAGGACACTAGAACCTGATGCTCTGATACCATCTGTAACAACCCGCTTAATGGGATACCGGGCGATCACTCCTATATCAAATTAAAATAGGAGTCACATATGGATCATTCTTAGCATCACTGTCAAAAATATATTTAATTACTAATATCCTATTAGGCGAGCGTCAAAAACCTTTATTTAACCACTCTTTTTAAATGACAATAAATAAAACATCCCTACAGTTTATGCATAAATGAAACTGAAATGAAATAAAATAACCGAACACTCGGTCAAAATATACAACCATATCGAATGATGCTCTAAAGGAATAAATAAATGCAATTGGACCACTGGCCCGAATATTTACACAGTACCTCCTATCTAGATTACAAGGATAAAAGTGTCTATCGAAAACCTGCACGCATCCCCAGCTGCTGCAGCAGACGCCTGACTCGAAAGAAATTCCATTCAGGCGTCCCTGTGTCTGGACACCTATATATATATATATAGCAAGAGAGAAAAAGTAGATAAACGGGTCAGAGCCCGAGTTTGAAAATATTTTGCAAGTGCATAAATGCTTTATTTTTAGAAAAATAGATTTTATCTCATATTTAAGTTTGGTATCGCACCCCCATGAGATACCCCTCAACTCTATTCTATTAGTGCACACCTAACGCACCTTAACAACATAACCGAGTTAAGCTATCCCACCTAACTAGTCTAATTTACCCGTCTACTAGAAACCTATACAACCCGAGCACTAAGGGCAAAACTTCTCTCCATTCTCAACGCTGCGCTAAGTTCATGCATGGGGTGTCTCGCGAAGCGAAATCCAAACAAGGAACCCCCCCCTCCCCGATACACTACTACTTGGCAGGGTTAATGGTAGAGATCCATTAGGCCCGTAGCACAAAACCAATATATAAATACAAACTTATATATTTATATACATATCACATTCTTTTTTTATATATATACTTTACAATATACATCCGATAACTATCTCCCGGACTGAGATTTACCAATTCAATTATATCTTTATAATACACATCCGGATCTACCTCCCGGACTGAGGATTCATATACAAAGTATTTATCAATACTTATCATATTTATCTCAAAAATTTCCATTTCCCTTCTCATATCCAGGAAATGTATTTAAAAGCCAACTCATTAGCATGAATTGCTTTAACATATCGTATACCTTTTTAAAAACCAGTTTTATTACCATAAAAATGCTTTTCCAATTTAAAACATCCCATTTCCATTCCTATATCCAGGAAATGTAATTAAAAGCCATTTTTATTATCATAAAAATGCTTTAACCATATCATATGCTTCCACTTCCCTTCTTCCATCCGGGAAGCGTTACCGAAGCCAACCATTTATCCCATTTCCCTTCTTCCTTCCGGGAAATATAATTAAAGCCAATTTATTATCATAAATTGCTTTAACATAACTAAGACCATCCCTCTGGGTTTCTCCACTGGACGCGCCCCTAAATGGCTATCATCTTCCAGGGCCTATCAAACAAGACAACCTGGGAACCTACCAACGTCGGGAAGCGGCCATAAGCATGCGCGATAGTCATGACCACACCCAGAATCACCTAACCAGCGCAGTAAAAATATAATCGCTCATATGGCCTAGGACTATATCCACCCTGCATTCATTAGCCAGGGGGCATAACCATACGCACGCAACTTCCCTTATGATAGCGATTTAGGGAGGTGTGTAACCATAATTTATCAATTATGAAAAAAAATCATTTATCTTTCCATTTTGAAAATATTCGTATTTACATTTTCAAAATCATTCACATCATATCATATATATATATATACTTTAATCACATAGTATATATATACATATATACTATATATTCATCCTCGAATATATACACAGGGCCATACTTGCCAACTATATCTATCGATGACCATTAATCCCAAAGATTCTCTCAAAGAATCATAATCATGCATTCATATAAGCATGATACTAAACCCAAAGTATTTTCTTACTTTAATAAATACCTTAATCCCATCTAAGGATTTAGTGGATATCTCCAAATATACCCATTTGCATTAACTAAATAAGTATATTCTCTAATTCATCCTAATAATCTCGTCGGATTCACTCATCCATAATCAACATAATTCTATTATCTCTTTAGATCATAATCCCCTTTAATACTCAAATTTAGAAAGTCCGCTTTAAACTCAAAGAGGTGAAGTAATAACAATCTCCAAAATCTTGGGCTGAAAACAGGGTACCGGTTGACCGGTCATGGACCCCCGGTCGACCGCGGGTTGCAAATATGCCTACAAAATAAAGCAGTAGGCCACTTTTCCTTGACGCGATCGACCGGCCTTAGGGGCCCGGTCAACCGGTCACACCAGGTCCTCAACACTAATTTCCTCAAATCCTCCAACCAATAACCCAATTTCATTATCGGGGTTTCTAAACTACACCAAAAATAATCGCAAACATCTACACGATTAATTCTAGCCGTTATTTTTCCAATATCCGATTTGATTTCCGAGTTGGTGATTTCAACCCGGAGCTTCCATCTTGTAAAAATCATATCAAATCTAGGAAAAATCAGAAAAATACGCGGTCAATGCCCACGCGACCGTATCGAAAATATCTACAACTTTCGTGTTTTGGACGAGAGCTAAATCAATTCTCTTCCTGGCCAAAATGGCCCCCTAAAGTCACAGGTTACTATTCATCGTCTTCTCCGAGACGGTGTCGGCCATTAAAGCTTCTCCCAAGCTTTTGTTGCCTCACCCAACGTCCTACAACCTCAACCAACTACAAATATGAATATTTTAAGGGTTCTAAACATCCTAGAACCCTAAACCACCAATTTATTTCGATTAATTTCTAAGTTTCTCCAAATATGAAATTTTTAGGGGTTTATTTGTTTTAACTCCCAAAAACCCGTTTTATCCACGATAACCCACCCACAATCTTTAGGGTTTGTTTATACCAAACTACGGTATGAGATATTTATGCAAAAAATAAATAAAGCAAGTAAACACTTGCCTTGTGGATAAAATCCGACGACCTCGAGTCGAATCCGGCGGAGTTTTGCCCGAGATCTCCATTTCTCTCCTCTTTTCTCTCCTCCTCTCTCTCTTCTCTCTCTTTTCTTTCTTTCTTTCTCTTTTCTTTCTTTCTCTCCCTCTTTATATAGGAAGAAAAGGGTTTTAACCCTTAAAACCTAAAAACGACTCGTTTACCCAATTACGAGTTACTTTTACCTCTGAAATTACCCGAAACTCATTTTCGGCAATCGGACACTCTTTTTCGACTATCTCGATCATTCCGAGACTCATGGCGCAGTCGAAATTTTCATCCGAGGTATTTGACCGCAAATCACTGTTTCAACCCAAAATAACTTTATGCGGGTTTTCTAATTAAAATCTTACCTTTTTGTCGCTTTGCTCCACGGCGACATATAATCAAAATACTTCGACCTATTTAATCCCAAAAATAATTACAACACCCATCGAAAATCATTCAATCCTCGAAAATCCCAAAAATCACTATTTCGAGAAAATCTCCAAATTCCAATTTATACTTCAATTTTGGAATTTAATTGTCTCCAAAAGGGTGGGTTGTTACAGCAGATTACTTAACTAAGTGGGTGAATGTTGAGCCACTGGTCGAGATTCGGTATAAGAAAGTCTTCTACTTTATACGAAAGAAAATCATTTTTTGGTATGGTATGTCATATGCCTGCATCATGGACCAAAGTACGCATATCGATAATGACATATTTAAGAACTATAGCATTCGGTCGGGGATCAAAAAGTTGTAATCCAACCTGCCCACCCATAGTGCAACGGACACACAAATATCACCAACAAGACCTTTTTGGACAAAATGAAGAGAAGACTGGATGGTGCCAAAAGGAACTGGATTAATCAATTACACAGTGTACCTTGGGCTTACCAAACCACAGAGATGACAACGAATGACAAGATCCCATTTATATTGGAGTTTGGAATGAAAACGTTGGTGCCCACTGAGATCGGCCTGCCAAGCCATATAGTACTAAACTTCAACTAGCCCAAAAGTAAATTAATGCGAAGACTTGACATAGATCTCGTAGAGGAAGTCAAGGAACATGCAGCACTATGTGTGGTAGCCTACCAAAAACATATTACTCGGTTTTATAATAAAATGGTAAAATCGAGCATCTTAAAGGAGGGAGACAATGTGCTCAAGAAGTTTATTCAGAAGGGGAATAAGCTAGAACCTAATTAGCACACGGTCTTTATAGAATTTCTACGATTGTGCGACCTGGGACTTACCATATAGAGACTTTAGAGGGAAAAGAATTCAAGAATCTATGGAATGCGGAATATCTAAGGAAGTATTATCAGTAACAATGATTAGATTGCAGTTTAGAAGATAAAAAATATACATAAACAGTCTTTCTATTCTTTGAAATCAATATTTATTGATCAATAAGAATCAAGAATTTTTCCTCTAAATATTTTTTCATTTCATTTCCAACATTAAACGTCTAGTTCCTTTTTCTAAGAGACGTGCAAGAAGCCTAGGACGAAGACATCTCAAATTCAAGAAAATCATAATGACTACAATCAAAATCATACTTCATGAATAGCCTCATCTTAGACAGGTCAAGATCAAGAAGTTTAGCCAAATCTAGGAAATCTAGTGCAGTCACATGGTCAACTCAACAGGACCCAACCATAATTGATTAATGCAAGGATAGATCCTAGTATATTTAGTCGACCCAAAAAACCAATGTTAATACATGGTCAGGACGATAAGATCCGTCCATACGACCAGTAAGATGACATAAGCAATGGTAGATAAGAAGTCATGATAACTCAGGTCCATCCACCTAGTAGCCAATAAATCAGATTAGTTCGAAAAGATCGACCCCCTAAATCCCGCGACTATACTATTTACAAGCCTATCTTATAAAGCTAGTCAAGTTGGCAAGATCCATATATACAACCAAAAAATATTGGTAGGTATGATATGACTGGCCACATTAACTTGTAAGATATTCGGAAAAATATTTAATTACAAGTAAAATCTCATAGCTTAGCTGAACAAAATGGCTTGTGGGAAATCAAACACGACGAACAAATACATGCATGTAGATAAAAAGATCAATAATAGTTCGCTTCAAATTGTTTAAACAACATAAATGATTAGATGTTCATTATAAACATTACTCAAAATGAGAAATATGAGCAATTACAGATCAAAAACAGCTTCATAAAAATTAACTAGAGGGGAAGATCAAGGTGCATGAGTCTCTTGCGCGGTAGGAGGAACACTTGAGATGTTACGGTCAGTAGCCTTGACTATATGAGTGTCTTGAGGAACCTCCCCAACATTAACCTTAACAGACTCAGGGAAAATGATAATTGGATCAATAGTAGCAACTTGATCAGTCTCACCAGTAGGTTGTTCTTCATCATCTGGATCATCATCCTACATTTCTCTTACCTCAGTTGCTAAAGCCTAGAATTCACCATCATTGCCTTCCCACTTGTTGAATACATCTGGTATTTTAGGGTAATGTTTTATTACCCTCCTTTTTAATTCTTCATAACCCTCCATGAATAAGTTCATGGTCTCAATGTTAAAGTCATCATAGGCTTTAGCCTTTTGAACCCATTATCCTCGGTATTAAAAATATCTCCATTGGCTCTCTTAAGTTCCTCCTCAAGACTCTGAATCTTCACTACATCAATAGCAGCCTGTTCCTTAAATTACCCTTCTTGTTTATCTCAATTTTGAGACTTTATTCCTCTTATAACATTTTTTTGTGTTCCCTATAACTTTATTAATTTTATTCAATATCATTATCGATACCAAAATTCACCACCTTACGTGGACCAATTACAATCTAGCACGTGTCATCCAATGTGGCACAAGTCCAAGTCAGCATGATACAAATCCCTGACCAATAAGGTATCTAAACCAACAGATAAGCCCGACTAATAGAGAAGCCCGACCAACAGGGAAGCCCGACCAATAGGGGATACCAACCAACTGGGAAGACCAATCAACAACCAAAAGTCCAACCAGTATGGCCAATGAAGTGCCAACAGTCTTATGTTTAATTCTTATTATGTATTGATGTAAATGCCTAACAAATTAAGGCATTCCATCCTTTCATATGACAACTTTCAACACCCTTCGTGGGCTGTAAATACATTGTAACACCCTCATTGCAGAGGATTAAAAAATAAATCAAGGCAGTCAAGCAATACATAACAGTGGACGTGGGCTTTTCCATTGAGTCGAACCATTTTAAAAATATCTTCGTCTTATTTATTTTACTTATTTATATGTGATCAATTAATTAGGTTAGTCTAGTTTTTTGCATCAACAGATTGGTGATGTCTATGGTAACGTATTGCTAAACGTTTTCACTAATTCATCATACATGGTTGATATCACTGAAATAAGTAACAGAAATGAGGGAATTACGCCTAATCCCTCTGCCTCTCCAAAAAATAATGATTTAACTGGAACTTTGGCTAGCCTGGACAAAGGTCAAGAGGTTATGCAGGATACGATAAGACAATTGGCCCAAACTCTTCAAGTTGGAGTTCCTGTGCAGTCTAATCAAAGGAGCATGCCACCGTCGTCGATAAGAAGAGTTGGGAATAGACATTCCAGAACTTCAAGGGATCCTTCGTACCGTCGTAGAGAAACTTCTTCTATCAGGATTCTTAACTCCTCTGATGGACAGTCCCTCATTCTAGAAAGACTGAGTGTCTTAGAAAGGCTAAATAGGGCCTCTCCCTTCGATCGTTTGGGACCCAGGAAATGCCCTACGGGTTGCATCAGGACATACTCGATAACCAAGAGACTTGAAGAAAGGTTCATCCCAATCCAGATCGAACGCTCGATGAACTAGTCAAAGAGAAGGTTCACAAGAGAAGCACAATCAGTTGGTCAGAATAAAATAGCTGCCACCAACAGATCTGGTGCTAGCAATGATGTTTGGAAAGGGTCCATTTAGCGTTTGGAAGATAAATTGGGAGAAATGGCCAAATCCAAGAATCCTCTCCAGAGAAGTTTTGTTAAAGGATTTCCCTTTGTATAAACTATTATAGATTTTCCTACACCCACCAAGTTTAAAGCTCCAATGGTTACTCCAATGTATGATGAGAAGACTGATCCAGTTCTTCATATAGAACAGTACCAAGCAGCGGCTGATGTCTATGCTTCCCCTGATGAGATTCGATGGAGGGAATTCTCAGGAACAATCACTAGATCTGCTCAAATCTGGGATAACAGTGTTCCTAGGGGGCAAATTTCTAGCTTCCAATAACTCGTCGAGCTATTCATTGGTAATTTCTGCTTTGGAGCCAAACCAGTGAAGCGAGTAGCTCATTTAATTAGTGTAAAACAGAAAGTGGAAGAGATTACTAGGGATTACATCACTCGTTTCAAAAATGAGAAATTAGAGGTTATTGATTACGAGGAGAAGACTACAATCACTGCCCTCATGGGTGGTTTGCTCCCCGATAAACTCTATTATAATTTGACAAAAGATCCCCCAAAGACGATGACTGAATTGATGGCCAAATTAGAGAAGATTATGAATGTCGAGGAACCTATGGCAGCTAAAAATAATTTAGATGCGAAGGCGGAAGCAAAGTTTGAAGGGAAGTCGAATAAAAAGGATCACAAGAATCACAATGAGCATAGGAATTCGAAAGTAAAAGAAAGCTTAGACTGGCTCAAAAAATTTACTAATTACACTCCCTTAATGGTGGATATACATCATGTTTTGGAAGAAATCAAGCACAACAATGATTTGAGTTGGCCTAAAAAGTTGAGATCACCTGCTGATAAGAGGGATAAGTCCAAGTATTACGAATTTCACAAAGACCATGGTTATATGACCAATCGGTGTATTGCTCTCCCGAATGAGATAGAGGCACTCATCTGAAGAGGAAAATTGGACAAATTTATTGATTGGAAGGCTAGTGGAAGAGCTGGCGGTAGAGGATGATAAAGATCTAAATCACCTGTTAAGTCTAGAGAAGATAAGAAGAGTAACCATGATGATGATCCATAAGGCAATCCGGATCTCCCCAAGAAGCCTAAACAACCTGAACGCGAGGTATTCACACTCAACTTTGGATCCTTTAATTACCATATGATTACAGGTGGAGATGCAGGAGGAGGGATCATGCAGCTGAAAGGAAGACTTGCCTCAATGAAGCTCAAGCTTGTTCCTATATCTAACGAATCAACCTTACCGAGGAAGATCGACTAAGAAAAGTCAACAAGGATAAGCTCGTAATTGACTTTTCCAAGAACGATCTATCTCGAGTATTATATCCTCATGATGATCCTTTAGTGATCAGAGTGGTAAACTATGTTTTTATATTGCTGGTTGGACATTAAATTTGTGCTGAACTTGGACTAGAGTTGGACCTTAATACTGGACTAATCTAGGACTTAATTAAAATTTTGGGTTAAGGTTGTTTTACACTTAAGTGGGAATTCTCATTTTGTTTAAACTAATTAAAACATATTTTTCATTTAAAAATTCAGATTAGTTTGAGTGTGTGTTTTTGGCTTGTGCAAAAACCAGTTTTGAAAGTGTGTTTGAATTTGTACTTACCGTTCACTTAGTCACTGATTGGTAATTTTTATTGTTCTGGTGTGTGTTTAGTCTCTTAGTATAAACAAAATAAATTTTATGTTTTGAGAAAAACAAACCTCTAATTATTTTCTGCATTGCACAACTTCACGGGGTCCCAGGTTTGGGTGTGTTGTTGTGCGTGTGTAGTGAGTGAGTGATAGTCACTATTACCGGGGTATTATTGGGTTGACTAGTTTTCAGTCAAGTTGGGTTGTTTTAGACTATGCTTGTTATACGGGTGTGTATTTGCTTAGTTTAATTCATTGTGAACTTGGGGACTGTAATCTGTAACTTGTAATTGGTAATAGTGGACTTAGGTGTGTGAGTTGTTTTGGGACTAGGTACACGAGATTTTCCACCTCAGTGGTTTCCTTGAGAACAAATATTGTGTCAATTTAAGCTTTGCCTCATCCCATTCTAAATTTTTCATTTCAGCATCATCGCCACAATTTTGTTTTTATTTGTGTGCATGCATACAACGGTTTCAATCAAGTTTTAAATTAAATTTAAAAGAGTTGGAGTTTTATTTAATAACTAATACACGTTAGTCTGGTTAGGTTTTTACAGTTCCTTCAATTTTTTATTCTCCTCCTCAATAAGATTTAGGTCCAAAGTCTTCATAACCAACTGGTCAACTCTTTCATTGAAGCTTATTTCCAATCTTCTATTCATCATCCATGGACTGCTTGAGGTCATCCTTCGGCTTGGTATTCTGTCGAGTGAGCTCATCAATGGACTATTTTTAATCCTCATAGGCATGGTGATCGATCACAGCCTTTTCTCGAAGAACAGTGGTTGCATTAATCCCTTAAAGAAACGATAAGGGAGTTAGCAAATAGTAAAATAACAATAAGAAATCGCCATAAAGAGTGAAGAAATTTTCAGAAAATAAAAATCTTAGAAAGCTTAAATGTGTGAGTAGGCGTACCTAAAACCCTAATTTGCAAGAAACGACTCAAAAATTTCTTAAGCTCTATCAACTAAGGGTTGTAAATTGAAAACCCTTGACGAAAATGAGTTTTCAAGTAAGGAATTAGTAAGAAATGGCAAAAAATTGGAAGGGTTTGCGAGAGAAAAAGGAGTTTTGGAAGATGAAGGAACTTAATCTCTATAACAAAGATCGTGTGAATGAAATAATTTTTGGAAAGGATGGAAAAACGTTTGGAATAGGTTTTGATACCATTTAAGGAGGAATTAATAATTAAAAAAAATGCTGACATCGTGTATTAAAATTGCAACTGATGCCTTTGAACAGTGCGCACACTTCCCCAGACACATATTCCTTAAATGTGTATGTCCTCATTCTCAGCATCTAACACGTAATAAGTTCAAGATCAAGTAATATTTCACAAGTAAATATGCTCATCCCTAGACAAGCCAAGGGCATACTAAACTGAGAATGTCCTCATAATCTGACCAGAACACGAACCGATGACATCTCAGTTAACACTTCAATCACTCAATCTGCTTGACACATACTCAGAAGACACGATACTTCAGATAATCTCCTACAAGATACAATCGTGAGTAAAGTCTTGGAGTCTTTTGTTATACCATAAATATGGTATGTCTCATGGACCAATACAAAGAATACACGTGGGCCCATTACCTGTAGAAATGAGGTCGGATCAACTAATAATCTTATTGGCTCAAATAATCATCAGGTCGGCCCAATAAATCTAGTCGGGTCTAATTTTCTATACAGTTCAGTTAAATCTGTTAGCTCACAATATGCTAACACCATTGAGTAACTCCGTTAAAACAAGCATTATTGTGTGATTGGATGACATCAGCAGTGCAAACAAATAGGGGAGATATGAAAATATTCCCCATAAGTGCCCATATCTAACTTTATGATCATTCCCTCACTAGAATATAAAGTGTGTACCTTCCTAACCTACAAATTAATGAAACACGTCCCTCTATTTTCTCTATCTTCCAATATCCTATAAATAACACACACACACACACGCCCTTATTAAAGGGATCAAATATATTTACATACCCTTATGATGTTAAACTATAGAGAGAACTTGAGAGCTTATATCCTGTATTCATCAATGGCACTTGCCTATTACATCAGTACAGTCAATACTCGCACTTATGGACGTAAGCACCGCTTCTGGACGAACCACGTAAATATTCTCTAACTTATCTTACTCGCATCTCTCTCCTACTTTATCTATTTTAGCATCTGTGTAGTTTATATTTCTTAATCTGCTATTATTTATCATTAGTGTATTCTTTCTAATACTAAATTAGTATACTAGTTTTAGATGATAACAACAGTACGGGAGGGTCCGACTGGAATTTGACGATATATATATCTCTACTCTAATATTGTATCTCCAAGACTGGGATACTAGGTTCTTCTCCTTTGAGAAGTTTTTCATCTCCTGATATGATGATCAAATTTTCCTCATAGAAGAATTTTAGCTTTTGATGCGACGACGAAGCAACACCTCTTATTTCATAAATCCACGGGGACCCTTAAAAGCAAATTAAAGGAAGTGGGTATATCGATTACTTAGAACTCAATAAAATTTGTATAATAGTTTGAACCTAAGTTTAAGTTTGATGGGTCCCATTACTTTCCTTCGGGTATTATCATGGGCCCTTATAGCTTGAGTGGTGTGTGTGAGGTCTTTATGTCAGATCCCAAAGAATTTGGACATTTTTAATGGACATACATTTAGGGAGGATCCATTATCAATGAGTACTATGGCGATCCTTTATCCTTGAACATTCACCATAATGTTTAGGGCCATATTATGGCATGGTCCTATCTTGGGCAGTTCATTATTGGCGAATGATATGATTTTTGCAAAATTCAGACTCCCTACATTTCTTATGAGATCTTTAGGGCTAGAAGAAATTAGCACAACCTTTTAGGAGAATTTTTTCAGAAAAAAATATTTACGTGGTTGAGAGGACATAAGGAGTCTCCATACATAGATTTTGGTTGGTGCCTTCTTCAATTGATCCAAACCCTATTTTCTTCAACTTATCCTAACGAAACTTCTTTTAGCACCTTTTTCCTTTTGTTTTTGTCCTTTGACCTAGAAGGAATGGGGTTTAGGGTTGGGTCTTTATTAGAGTCGATTGAGATAATAGACCTTTACGGACTCCCAATCTGAGCTGAGGAATTCAGCCAGGATTTCATTAAATCCCATAGTACAAACATAATCATCATCTCCATGAGGACAGGAGACAATCAATTCATCAAAATAAAATATAAAATCTTCTTCAGATGATTGTTCCGAATTTGAATAATTGGGTAATGACCAAGACCAAGGACCTAGGCTATCTTTTATTTTAGACTCTTTTCCCCGCTTAGTTGGGATGACTTCTGTAATTTCTTGTCCTATTGAGTATTAAGTATCTTGTTGTTATTCTATCGTATAATATATCCTAATGTTCGAAAAGGTTCTCATGCTGATGAACAGTGCTTGAAAAGAGGAGATTGAAAGTTTCTCAGAATATAAGGTGCATCAACTAGTACAAACTGACCTCCAAATGATCTCAAACTCTAGCTTTCAAGGCTCCTAACATATTAACCATGAGATCCATGTGTGTATGTGTGGGCAACACATGATCTAAAAGCCTATTGACTAAGATTTTCAGGCTTAGTTGTTATCTTCCTTAAACTAGGTCAGTGGGTTTGATTAAGAGGGATGGGTTTTTATATTTTCATTATGCATTGATGGCATTCATCCCTAAGTTGTGATTGGGCAAAGTATTACTATTTATATTAGGCTTTGGTTTAGTAAATGCAATGATCTTTCCTTGATCAATCAGGTCCTCTATGGCATGTCTCAGCGTTTTATACCCTTCTGTGCCCAATAATCTAATGATATTCTGAATATAGATCACTTCTGAAACTTTTTTATACGGGAATAAGTAGAGGTTTCAAGTCTTTAGGATTTAAAATCCCCTTCTTTTCGAGATCTTCATATATTATACCAATGGGAGCATATGTACGATAGAATGATCGTTGGATTCATTTTTTACTCCATGGTGCGGGTGTATATGTAGGTACTTGAATGGAATTAACAGTGGTTTTATTTGATTTTTCAGTTCTCCGGGTAGAATAATTAGGAACATTTATTATATTTTCCATCTCAACCATCAAAAGTCGATTCATGAGGTCTTGTTCTAATTGGACTTATATGCCCTCCAGAGATTTGAAGTGGGGTATCTTCAGCTGATCCAAGTATAGTTGAATTAACTTCCTTTAACAATGTCCACTTGTTCCTTTTCGGAGGTTTAGTTCACTATTTAAGCAGCCTTATTCCTCCAACGAGCGATGAAGGTTCCCAGGTGTTCATTGATTTCTTATGTTATCATCTCCAGGTTTCGATGGGTAATTTATATCTCACCATAGTACTCGTAGAATTTCACGAACTCTCCATAGATGTTACTCCATATTCAGGTCCATCCATCATCTATGGATAGTAACCACTTGAGTGACACCCCAGGCAACATATGTCTAAACATCTCAGCCATGACTTTCTCCAAAGCCCTTAAAGCTTGCATATCTCAAACACATAATTTGACCTTAACCATTGGTAATCCCATTCCTATGAATTTTTTAATATCCAAAATCTTGAATTTGTCAGTGAACGTAGCACTAGGATAGATGGATAGGTACAAGATGTCTACAAGGTCATTGATGGGTTGAAAGTACCGAAAATACTGTTGAAGTTTTGGGAACTCCATTTCGAGGCATACAAATTTATTGGAGCCACAATTGCATTGGCACCAGCAGTGCTTTCGATAGTTGTAGTTAGAGGGTTATTGGTAGCATGGATCATTGCTATTACGGTATGGTATTAGTAGGGTGTACATTCATTCCCGCTTTCTCGGTATTCTCCAATCAGTTGGGGAGATAGATTTGTTCTTGACCTAGAGTTGTCATTTTTCTTCTTAATGAAATTAGGCTAGCCAGAATGTCAGTCAATGATATTCCCTCTTCGTTTTACATGTTGTTAAGACGATGAGATGTGGGAGTTCGAGAGATAAGGCTTTCATCACTCTTCCAAGAAAAAAATTATGATATTTACGAGAAACGTGGAATTGAGATTTCTCATAAGTATTATTCTAAGAAGAACAAATATGAGTTCAAAAAAGCATGATGGTTCATTTTGGTAATTCAAGATAATGATTCATTTCATTCAATACTCCTCACTTGGTTCGCAGCCTCTGGTCAGGAGTTGTGAAAAGTGAGTGTATTTTTCCAAGTCCTTGTGTCCCATTCTAATCTGGAAAACTTTCTTGGGGGATACAAAACCTTTTCGGGAGATGTCACCATTCAGTGAATCCCTTAGCTTATTTTAATTTCGGTTGTGTCCTAGGATTCTATTGCATGAGGTTATGAAAGGCTTTCTGCGAGGCTAAAGGCGCCCTACTCTGGATATAACCCCTCACAATATACCTAGGGGTACGAGTGAGAAGGCCATTTTGATATACCCTAATTTACGTGAATTGAGCCTCCCGATATACCTCTTAGAGATAGTAAATGTGAGACATGACTCGATATACTCGAGGAACATGAGTGATGTTCACCGAGAACATACCAATCTATATACGCTGAGGGTACGAGCCCAAGAAGGGTGGAAAATTTTACTAGGGACCCGCACTGGTTAAACCCAAGTCTCATAGCTAGGCTTCCCATGGTAGTAGGGTATATAGTGATATTCATATGTTGTGTGTTGAAGTAGTCTCTGTCTTTTGGAAAGAATTTTATTTTTTTTGTAAGAGACATATTCACTTGATATTACTATGTATCTTGGCATACATATCACAGACAAGGTTCAAAGGATGCCTAGGGTGTAATCTTATCCCTACGAGAGCATGCAATTCCAATGTTTTTCTACCTAGTCAGGTATCTAAAAAATAAAAAGTAAAGAACGAAATATAAAGTAATGTATCGAAATAATATGCTAAAATAAATACAGGTCTACTTTAAATTGAGTTCAGGCACTTAAAAAAATTCCCAAATGTAGTTGCCACGGTGAGAATGTGGATCCGAGGTGGTGCGCTTTTCCATGCCCCCACATGTGTCCTTTTGGAAAAATTATTAAGGATAGGTATAAACACCACATTATAGGACCCCCCAAGTCTCTCCTTAGGTCCCTAGCATCTCTTTTATTCACTACAAACCCTAGTTCATACCCCGAGTATCGATAGAGGCCATCGGGCGCTCCTGAGCCACGTTTGACTCTAGTCAACTTCATCATGAAAGTGAAAGCTCAATGGATCTTCGGAGTTCTCTAAATCCCCTTTTTAATGGTACTCACCATGCGTGAATCGTCATAATGGTTTGAATGAACGGTTTATTTTATTACCAAAAATCAATTTAGAGGCCACCGGGCGCTCCCGAGCCCCAATTTCACCGCAATCAACTTCATCGTCAGAGAAAATCTCAATGAATC
Organism: Sambucus nigra; assembly: GCA_949130495.1. Lineage (NCBI taxonomy): Eukaryota > Viridiplantae > Streptophyta > Magnoliopsida > Dipsacales > Adoxaceae > Sambucus > Sambucus nigra. The sequence goes on along the minus strand of OX422215.1, from coordinate 667,000,364 downwards.
TTATAAGGGCACTGAAACCCATTTCCAAAAGTCTGTTCTATGCGCAAAATAGCATAACCATTCGGACAAACGACCCATTTTTCCTCAAAAACTGATCCGGAGGCCACCAGGCACTCCCGGGCTCCGTTTCACCAATGTCAACTCTTCAGCTCAAATGATACATAATGAATCTTTGAAGGGAACTAAATACCCTTTTCCTACAATCCAACCTGTTTATGAATTAGCCTTACAGTACGGAAAAATAACCCGTTTTACTCCGAAAGGTCACTAGGCGCTTCTGAGCCCCATTTGACCAAAGTCATATCTTCGAACCGAACGAAGCTCTTTGAAACATCGAATTGCCTCGCATAACCTTTCCAATAGTCTATCCCTGTGTGTTTCTGGGTTACGATTTGGACGAACGATCCATTACCCTCCGACGATCTCCAGTCCAAAAGGCTGACGGGCACTTCCGAGCTTCGTTTGACCCAAAGTAAACTCCCGGACCCAGGATAAGACCAAATAATATTTATTTTCTATAAATTACCTTTCTAACGGTATGTCCCGTGCGCAATTTGGATTTAGAGATTGCGTTTTACGACTATTTTTCTGAAAAAATCTACACGAGACTTCAGATTAGTAGGTCCATTCCTCTGCCTATCGGCAGTGTGTGTAGGGTTACCTCCGATTAGAAGGGCTAGGGGTATGTTAATCGGTTGTCCCCCTACCCTATAAAAGGAGGGAATGATCTCACTCCCAATATAGACCTCAGATCCATCAATATCAGTGATCTCAGTAACATTATTCTGCAATCAACAAAGTTTCCTTGTGTAAAATTTCTTTCCACCTTTCATTCCCATCATTCTCATACCCAATTTAGCAAAAATCTTCCTCTCTCTCATCCAACATTTATCCCAACTTTCAAGGAAGCTCCTCAAGGATCAACATCAAGCCTCAAGCCCCCAAAGAAGTCCAAATACCATTCTCTCTCTTTAAATTTCTTTATTTTTTCATTAGTTACATAAATTCTTAATTTTGCTTTTACTTTAGATCAAACACATTAATATCTCATCCTTTGTTAGTTATATTGAACATACTTTGTTTTCTATAAAAAAATCCAAAACAAAGAAAAAGAGGGTTACACCTATAAATTCCAACGAGATTACTCACAACATTTTCTCAAAAATAAAATATATTTTCTACACACATATAATAAACTCTCGTTTGAATCTATGGGGTAAACCCTACCCTTGTGCCACATGCGAACTACGTGGACTTTAATGACTTGATAGGATACGTAGGCATTTTGGATGAAAACCCGAGACTCAATTCCTATTTTCCAATTTTCATATTTTTAACTTTTTCCTATTTTATCCATATACATAATGTTCATATATATCATATTTACGATTCATACTTGCGCGTCTTATATAACACATATTATCGTTTCATCATAACGATCAATATCTCGATAAATGCATACATCATATTTTCTAGTTATTATTTTGGGAACATTCATAGGGATGACCACACTCTATCTTTTTCATGATATGAGTCAAACGATTTCAATCTCCATTTATATATACACGCACACGCACTTCACGGAGAAATTAAGAAAAATAGTAACATAAGCCCCTGAGAGATCGAAAGGGCGGGATGGGTGCCTAACACCTTTCCATTTTGTAACTTAGCCCCCAAACCTTTGAACTATTGGTTCTGTAAGCATTATTTTGTGTTTGATGCCGCTCTCTTAAGGAAGCAACATATTTTTTTGCATGTTTTGTGAAAAAATAGGCTGGTGACTCCATCTTTTTACATCACCCCACATCGACGACAACCTAAGCATCCCTAAAGAAAAGGGCGCGAGACCTTATCTCCCTTCCCGAGTGAACGCGCGCGAGCACTCGAGCCCCGAGACGAGAGGAGAGATCCAAATGAAGGGATGGACACAGTGGCGACTCTATTGGGGAATGCACTGTGACTTGTCATAAGAGGGCTAGACTCTATTTGCATGAGTGTTTTCATTTTCTGTTTTTGTACGTATGCACCTACTTATATGTTCCCTTGTCTCCTCCATTACTTCTTGTATATATATACCTCATGTTTATATCACATAGCCCTCACTTTTCACTTCACTCACTTGTAGATACTCTCCATGTACAGCTCACACTACTTACACGTAGTATCACTTACATCCACATGTTGCACACACCACGTGGAATATCCATAAGTAGGTGTCACTATCACACACATCAAGTTATCACACTTGTATATGTATCCATGATCACTCACACTTATCACACACCACTTGTAGTTGATCCATGCTTAGGTTCACTACCACGCACTCACTTATAGATATTCGCACATCACACACTCTCATATATCCATTCTTAGTATAATCTTCATGATCCATGCTAGATTTACTTTTTTGTACATTCTTCGTTATTAGTATAGTGCTCATCATTCAAAATAAAATACTCTCTTCATAATATACTAATCAAGAATCATGAATTTTGAACACTACATCACCAAAGAGCTTGGCTATTGACCAAAATTTTATCCCGTAACTGGGGGGTCACTTTGTGATGGGCGTTGGTCCGACAGGTCGCAGTTAGCCTAAGAAATATGACTCTCACCTTGTATTAGACAAGTACCTTCTACGTATACCAAACGGTTCAACCCACATCGTACCACTTGACCGAAGTTATGACGGGAGGTATATCATAGGGAACTCGTTCACGTACGTCGAGTATATCAAATTTGCTCTCACACGTACTGTCCCCACAAGGTATATAATGAGGCAATTCACGTACATTCAGGTATATCAAATGGATTGTCCACACATACTAATTTCTCTCAAAAGTAAGATGTATATCATGGAAGCCATGCCAAAGGGGGAACTTTTCCACTAACCCAATAACTGCATACCCTCGTATAGGCATCAAACCTAGGTTGCACATATTTAGTTTATCGATTACTACCTGAAACTCTATCGAAATGCTGGGTTGGCATGCCTCCCAAATCTTCGCACGATTTCATCTTTTTCCAAAATGTGACCCTGTTCATGAGCTTGGAAACAAGTCAAACCGTGTTTTACATATTTTTTAAACCCAATTTTTCAAGTCTCGGGTCCCATTCGGAATTTCTTTTTCCATTTAGGTAAACCTAATACAAGTGAAAACATAAACATAAATAATAATCATGTTGAGGCTCTTCTCTTATTTTTTCCTCCTTACTAAAAGTGTTAAAAACATTTTCTTCCCTCTTTTATCAAAATTCCAAAAATATTTTCTTTCCTTTTATCATAAATGTCAAAAGACATTTTTTTCCACCTTTTGTAAAAAATATACCAAAAATATTTTGTCTCCCTCTTTTCAAAAAATATCAAAAATATTTTCCTCCCTTAATAAAAGTTTTTCCCTCTACTCTTTCAAAAATAAATTTGAGTCATTCTCCTTCGCATGTCAATCGCTTGCTCGACCTTTGGTCTAGCTCCCTATTGGCTTCAGTCTTCTATCGAACCGCCCCGAGGCTCCATCTGTTCTCCCACTTCTTCCTCCGAGTTAGGAATCCATCCTCACCCTCTTTCTATGGAGAACACAAACCGAGTGCCGAATGTGCAGCCTGATTTGATGACGGTTCTAGTCCAACTTACGGCCAAGATTGACAACCTCCAAATCGAGGATCATGAAATGCTGCAAAACAGGGTACCTATTCCCGAAGAGATCTAGTTCCTCTTCCTTGCCCTACGGGTCCACACACACCTGATCCTATTTTGATCTCGTAAGAGTATCAGCACATTCCACGTGTCCCTCCTACCAATGGGCCATTGCCAGCTCAGCTCTGTATCCCGAATCTTGTCCAGCCAAGGGCTAACGTGACAATACCCATCAATTCAAAGGAAGAAGACTTGAACAAGGTCAATGATTACCTTAAGCTATTGACCAAGAAATTTTACCGAGTTCGAATCTCTAAGAACTACATGGATTACACCCATATGTCTCCCTACCCTAAAGCAAGGCTGTAAAAAAAATTCAAGATGCCAAACATTAAGAAATTTAGGCGTATAGAGCCCTCAATTTTCCATATCCAAAGCTACCACCGAGCCATGACACTCATAGGTTCCTCCGAGGAAATAATGGCCTAGATGTTCCCACAGAATATGAAGGATAGTGCTCTTCGTTGGTTCCTATCCCTTGAAGAATCCAGAATTTATAGTTGGGAGGATGTTTCTAATGAATTCATGTCGCAGTACAAATACAACGAGAAATTGGTTAATACACGCCGTGATTTGGAACTTTTTAGGAAGAATCCCGAAGAAACAGTCAGTAACTTCATGACACGGTGGAGAGAGAAATCGTCCACCATGACCAAACCGACCTTTCGAAGAGGATCAAGTCAGTATTGTGAAGAAAAAATCCTTACCCCATGTCCAAGTAACGATGGGAGGACAGTACTACCCCCATTTACAGGCCCTCTGAGAAGTGGGAGTGGAGATGGAAGAAAGTCTTGATAAGACAGAAGATGCGCCAAAGAAAGTATCCAGACATTTCTCTTCCAGAAAGTATGAGCAACCTGCCAATACCACTATTTCAACCATCAATAACATTTCTCATCCTGCCACTTTATGGGCACCAGAAAGCGCCAAAACCTAGTTAGAAAAGAATATACCGAGATTCATGCTCCCCTTTCTAAAGTCTACCAAGCCTTATTAAGTCGAATTCTTATCAAGTCATTGGACCCTCGTCCATTACCAAACTCGCTCCCCAAAAATTTCAATCTCGAAGTCCATTGTGATTTTCACCAGACTGCTGGCCATACCACTGATCAATGCTTTCATCTCCGATATATAATCCAACAACTGATTGACTGGGGTACCATCGCCCCACCAACTAATCATAAGCCAAGCATTACTCACAACCCACTTCCAAATCATGCAAATATTATCTTCCTAGAAGAAGACCCGTAATTTGACCCATCTACCCAGATTGTACCCAGTAAATCACCCATCATACTCATGTATTCACATAAACCCCTCAAAGTTTATCTGTATTTTCTCTTACATCCTACCTGTATTTTTTATCAAGCATGTCACTTCTTACAAGAGCATGCATTGTCGTTCGTACTCGTTCCATGGGAAAAGATATGGAATTGCTAGCAGTACTGAACCAACTTTTAGAGTTCGGGCTGAAATTGCCCTCGGAAATGACCACTGACTGCCAGAAGTTTAGCACACTATTCTTAGAAGCTCAAAAGTGGGCTCAAGAGTTAGATTATTAGGTGGTACCTTCCGATGAAGTCAGTTTAGATGATGTCGTCCAAATTATGGAAGATTTATTTCGACAGATCAATGAAATTTATAGTATGTCCGAGCTACTTGATTCTTTAAAGATACAAGGGCGATTGGTCCCTTCATTTCTGCATCTCCCTATTGAGTGGGAGGATCTATATGAAAAGGTTGTTGAGTTCATAGAATTTATTGACTTATCGTCATAGGATGACATCATTACCACCGGATGGGGGGACGAATTCAATAGTTCAGATGAAGAGCAAAGTCCAGAAAGTAATAGTCCAACGATCAGTGTATGTGGAATAGTATCGTTTAAGGATCTTCTCAGCGAGATAAAAAAAGTGGCTGAACAACCCGAGATAGATGAAGAAATAGTATTTTTAGTTTTCCCCTCTTCTGTGAACCATATGACTAGATCTGGGAGGCACTACCAGGTTCCAAATACTCCATCAGCAATTACAGATAAGGGAAAAGGTGTTAAGAAACTCCCTTTGCCAGAAATGACCCTCGAGGAGAGCAAGATCCTCGATCAGTTAAAGAAACTCAGGCAAACATCACTCCTTGGGGACTCTTTATGTCTTCCCATATGCATCGAAATGCCTTGATTAAATTGCTTACCAGGATCACAGTCCCTCCTTCCACGAGTCTAGAAGAAGCGGGGAAGTTGGTCGGGTCTCTAACCTCTACTAGAATGCTCTCTTTCTTCGAGGAAAAAATCCATAAGTTTGGTCCAAATCATAACTATGCTCTCAATATCTCTATCAAGGTCATAGGAAAGACCATCCCACTTTCGCTTGTCGATAATAGGTGAACACTTAATGTTTGTCCGTTAAGAACCCTCAACTACTTAGGAGTGAAAGTAAGAACCCTTATGAAGTCCTCCAATGAGGGATACCATGGCTATATTCTCTTCATAATCTTCAACCTCTAACTTTTCCTTATTGAACCTTGCGATGTAATCTCTGAGACTCTCATTCTTGCCTTGCTTTACATAGAGCAGATGGGTTGTCTTCTTCTGAGGTCTTACCCCAAAACAGAAGTTGTGTATAAAATTCTCAGCCAAACCCTTAAAGTTCTCAACGGAATTTTTAGGGAGAGAAGTGAACCAGGTATGTGTATCTCCCGTTAAAGTCCTTGATAAAGCTCGGCTCCTCATCTCATCAAGGATTGAATAAATATCTGCTGCACACAGATACATCTCAATGTGATGCACTGGGTTGGTACTACTATCGTACTTGGGAGACACCATCAGCGGTTTAAATTTGATAGGGGTTAGGAAGTTGACAATCCTTGCCATAAATGGGCTTAGCATCTTCTACAACATTGAGTTTATGGCACATAATCTCAGGGTCAATAACTGGCATGTCTATATGGCTCCAGGAAAAGACACTTTGTCTCCTCCTTAAGATCTTCACCAGTTCTTCCTTGATCTCATTTCTTAGGCCTTTACCGATTTGGACAGCTTTTTTTAGCTCGTCCTCATTGAGAATGATGGATTCTACCTCTTCCGCGGCCTCTCCCTTCTTGAGCCTTGTTTTATCTCTAGGATCAAGTGTATCGATGTTGTATGTGGTTATTTCCCTCTTATGAGCCTCTCTCTCTTCTACAGAGTTGAAGTAGCATTCATGTGCCGATGTCTGCTCACCTTGCACTTCCCCTACTCCATAAGGAGTCAAGAATTTTATCATTTGGTGGACTGTTGAAGGCACGACCTCGAATTCCTTGAGGGCTACTCGTCCTATGATGAGGTTATAAGCTGAGAAGATGTTTTCATCCATCATAAAGAAATTAATTTTTCTGGTCAACCTCTTAGGCCACTCATCTCCCATTCTCACATCCATCTCATACATACCCAATGGATGAACCTTTTTACCGCTGAAGTCAACTAAGGGATGGTGATAAGGGACAAGCCTAGCTCTGCTGAGGCTTAGGCTCTTAAAATAGGGCCAAAATATAACGTCTGCAGAACTACCCCCATCAACGAGTATCCTGTGAACTTCACACCCATGCACCCTTGTGGTGATTACCAAAGGGTCATCGTGTGGATCTAAGATACCTTTGAAATCAAGTCGTGAGAAGCCGTCTATGAGGGTATCCATATCTACATTCTTTCTCTTCTCGTGTTTAAACTCTGAAGATGCCAAGTTCACAACCTCGACTTTGGTCACTGATTTGGCCTCTGCCACGTGGGCTTTGTGATCGGATACCTCTGAGCCACCCCTACTAGTCCTCCACAGATGGTGTTCACACCAAAAGAGATCATACTAACCCTCTTCACTGGGACATTATCGTCTTTTGGTGGGAGGTCAGGGTCATCGTCATCATCATCTGAGTCCTCAGCTCCTCTAGTAGAGGCATCTTCACGGCACCTGTCATTTCTCTTCATTTTAGGGTCATCTCTCCCCCCTTGGGAGCTCTACCATCAACGTACTTTCTGAGCTTTCCACACTTCAATATTTTCTCAATCTCGTCCTTCAGGGAGAAACATGATAAGCACCAAAAACTCTACATTTTATACCCCGAATAGACGTACTTTTGTTGCTAATTCTCGACAATATGGGTCTTATGTGCTTAAATGTTTATCTTGTAGATTAAACGTACGTTTGCAGTATCAAAAGCTATATATCGAGGCAAATGCGCATTTTATGGTGCTAAATACCTTCCCCGTAACCTTACCCGAGCCTAAACCTAGCCAAAACCTACCCCGAACCCTGTGTGTGTTTTATTTGTCCCTTTTTATTATTTTTAAAATTTTTAGTTTGAGTCATTTTTATTTTTAGTATTTATTTTTGATTTATTTAGTATTTTCTAAGTTTTGTCTTCTATTTTTCTATTCTATATTTTATTTTTATAATTTTATTTTATTTTGATCTTTATTAGCTTTTAGTTTTATTAGGAATAGTTTTTAGGAGTTTATTTTTAGTTTATTAGGACTTTAGTTTCCATTTAGATTTTAAGTTTTTATTTCTTTTGTTTTATTTTAGTTTTTATATAGCTTAGGATTTTATTTTTTAGTTTTAATATTTTTATTATTTTTAGTTTGTTTTATTTTTAGTTAGATTTTATTTGTTATTTTAGTTGAGTCTTTTTATTATTTTAGTTGGGTACAAATTAAACACACACACACAATCTTCCATACACACTCCTACACCCTAACACTACCTATCCTCATCCTCACCTACACCCTATTATCCTATACCCTCACCCACACAATCACACCTTACCCATCATCATCTTTAACCCCCATCTTCTCTCTCTCTAAACCATAACCCAAACCCGTTTCTGGAAACTCGAGAACCAACAAAACTCAAACCGGAGCCAACCCACACCTCTGTCGACCCCCATTCCGACGAGCACTCCGGCCAGCTCCGGCGACAACCATCAAACCCCAATCCCGGAGGTTTAAATCGCCAGCGACCCATGACCGAACCCGCGGCGACCCTTGCGCTGTTCAATCTCATCCAAATCGTAACCCAGAAACCCATCTCAGCACCTCCCTACAAGCTGCTAACCCGTGAACCCGCCGGAGCTTCCAACCCAAGTCGCGACCAGGTAGAACCACCCAACCCGCCGCCGTCAACACCGTCGGACCCAGCTATCAAACCCATTTCGTAGCCCTTCACAACTCTATGACACCAACCGAGTTTGTCTCCTGCAAATCCAACCCGCAAGACCAACAACCCACTTTTCTAACCAAACCAAAAATACAAAACCCATTTCTCCATTTCATTTCCTTCCCACGATTTCCCCACATCTGCCAACACCAAACTAAACAATTAACCCCACATGCCATTAAACCCATTTAATCCCTTTTACCCAAAATGCCCCCAACTACCTATTTTAACCTAACTTCCCAAAATACCCTCATTCACCCCTCACCCACATGACCTCACACTCCTCTCACCATTTCCATACACACTGAAGCCAATTCCCAAAAATACCTCTTAGCCTCATGTGTGTCATGCATCTACTATAAAAGAAGACTCAAGCCCCATTTTAGGGGAGATCATCAAATAGAGAGAGAAAAGTCTAGAGAAAAGTAGAGAGTTAGGTTATAATATATTAGGTAGAAATATTTGTAAATAATTTTATTTTTATGTTTTTAGATATTTGTGAGTCATAAATGTGTGAAATTCAATTGAGTTGATTATTGTTGGATGCTCATATTGGATGGATTGTGCTTGATTTCAAGGAAATAAGAGCTCAATTTCACTTCAATAGATTGGGTTTGATTGTTCTCTTCTCTTCTCATTTATTTTATGCCTTTGAATATTAATTTGTCAAATCTTATACCATGTTAGGCTAAATCCCCTTTCAAGGGGTGGGGGGAAACCCTTATTTGATGTTATTTTAGTTTAATTAGTTTGATTACTTGAAATTTCCCTTTGAATGTTAATTTTGATCCCTCACCCTAAAATTTACGCCTCGAGAGAGGGTAAATGATTTTTGAGAGAAAATCGAAATTCTAGTTATAATACCCATTTTAGATTCGAACTAGAGATAGGGATTTCTTAAGTGGGGTATTATAACTTGAATTTCAACTCTAAATTTATTTTCTAAGATTTACATAAATTTTAATTGATCGATCCTAGCGGGTGATTTATTAAAAGGAGTGTAGATTTATTTTTTTAGAGTTGTGGGGTGTTAAACTTAATTTTCTAAAAGATTACTATTATAATTACACTTGCAACGAGAGTTGGTTTGTAATGTTGATATTAATTTGGAAGAATTCAAATAATTAAATTAATTAATTAGAATAACTAAAATTTGTGGTGTAATCCCATTCCTTGATTGTTCTCACAATTATTTACCTCACTTTATCTCTTATTTTAGTGTTAGACTTTATTTTTCACTTTCTAGTTAGTTGTTTTCATCTCATATTTTAATTTAGTGTTATTTCATCTCACCTCACCCAAGTGTTTTAATATTTGAAAAGGCTAAAAAAAAAATTAGAAAAGTGAAAAATCACAAAAGGAAAATAAAAATTGAATTACAATTGAGTTTGTCTCTAGTTTACCCCCTTGATGTGGATTGATACCCTTACTTACCTCTACACTTGAGATTCATATTATTTTCTAGGTATTTGAGGTTTTGATTAGAGGAGCTTTTCAAGCAACGACGAAAAATATACACGCAAAAGTTCTTTCTATCAAATGGCGCCGTTGCCAGGGAGATAAAAAGTCATTTTTATCAAATGGCGCCGTCGCCATTCTTGGGAGCGTGAACCACTCAGAGCGGATTCAATTTTGTAGTTCATTTATCTCTTATCTTTTGTTTTTTTAGTACCATTTTTGTTTCTTTATTTTAGAAGGATTGTATTTAGGATTTTTATCTTTGGCTTGTATTACGGTGCATAGAGACACCTTTATTTTATTTTTCATTTTAAAAATTGTAAATCGAAGATAAGCGTGATAGGAAAACCGGACAAGGTAGAGAGAGGGCATCCTAAGGCGAGGATTTATAAGCCTCTCTACCTTGGGTCGGTAGGACTCCCGGGGACGACTGAGATAGGCGTGATCTCCCCCCGGTCGACTCAAATTTTCGTCACCCCACGGCCTAAAAATCGTAGGAGGTACATTTCTCAACCCTCGCGCCTCTCCTGTTAGCGAGTCAATTCTTTTGTGTGCTCTTGTGTGCTCTTGTGTGATTTTATTCTCGAAAACTAAGACCTACACCCGGTCACTCATGAGAACGGATTTCATCACCCAACCCACTCGCTTACCATTGTGTGCTACCCTAGTCATCATTAAATTTAAAATCAATCAACTAGGTAGCCCACTAGGAGAACATTTTTGCAAAGGCGATCACTCATATAAATTCCGTGATTTTTATCGTCCGTGGACTTAATTAAAATTTGACTACCCTTTCACTAAATTCAAAGATAAAAATTGGGTATGTGCTAGTTAGGAATCCTCCTTAACTTGTGTGTGTCCAATTCCATTCATTTTTTTGGTAGTCGGTTTTAGTTCGTTCGTCCAAATCAAGAGTCCATATTTTTTTCCCACCTTTTCTTCTAAAAAATCCAAAAATATTTTCTTCTATTATTTTTATAAAAAATCCAAAAATATTTTCTTTCATTTTTATAAAAAAATCCAAAAATATTTATTTCTTTCATTTTAGAAAAATCCAAAAATATTTTCTTTCTTTCATTTTAGAAAAAATCCAAAAATATTTTCTTCCTTTATTTTTCACAAAAATCCAAAAATATTTTCTTCCTTCATTTTTCGAAAATCCAAAAATATTTTCTTTCCTTTTGAAAAAATTTAAAAATAAAAAAAATATATTTCTCTCCTCATGGCCGAAGAACGTCACTTACGGGACTACTTTGGTTATTTCCCATTGACACGTGACACATGTGAGAGTGATCCCGAGTCGTCTCTTTTTGAGATACTTAATGGTTTCACCTCTCTCACGAGTCTCGTTGATACTCTTGACCCGTCCATGCACACGCCTCCTATTCCATCACCCTCGGTGTCAAATGTCGACGTGTCTCGTCCTTTGTTGTGCACCCATTGTTATTATGCCGGTCACATGTCCCATGAGTGCCCTTACTTGTCATATCCATCTGAACCCACCATGAAACATGTGTATCCATATGACACTGTTCCAGAACCCACCTCGGCCCATTGTCATGATATACCCAATTCCGAGTGGTGTGAGTACCCGAGTTATTCGTGGAGTCCTGATCACCCTCTCACGCAATACGAATCCCAACCCGATGTTGTGGATCCTCACACGTTCCAACAGTCGTCATTTCAACCTTGTGCACCCATTCATGATCAGTACCATCACCATGCATTCCATGAGTATCAACCATTTGTCCATCACGAAAGTGATCGTTTCGTATATGATGAACTTGGCCCCACTCCACACACTTCATTTGAGTATTCTCCATACACTCACGATAGTAGCGCGTTGTGTCCACCTCACCCACCGGCACCACCCGTCACTCCACCACCACCATCATATACCTATGCTCTCGAAAGCCTCTTGCAAAAGCTCATCCTCGAGCAAGATCAGGCCACTCAAATTCAAAATGAAGCCCTCCAAAGGCTTGAACAATGCTTAAATGGAATTGAGTGTGCGAGAGAATCGGACATTCCCATGGATCCTCCCATCGTTGCAATCGAGTGTGACGGTGATATGTCCTCTTGTGACACGGATTTTGAGTGTGACCAACCCTATCACCCCGAGAATCTCGAAGTTGATACAATTCCATGGTTCGGGTCCCAAGTCGATAATTGTGTTGACTTACCCTTCGATAGTAAGCCTGATTCAAAATTCTGTCATGTCCAAATGAGCCCACACTTGAGGTTCCCACTCCCGAGATATCCAAAAATATGCCCGATCTTTTACCTTATGCCCCAATTGCATATATCTCTGACATGCCCATATCTTTTATGTTAGCTCCAGCTACGAGTGCTCACCATTTTCTCGAGATAGAATCCGTAATAGTTCCTAACTATCCGGATATAGATGATGTCCCACCATGCATGGCTCCCTTTGAGCCCGATATTTCTAGTGATTCCTCTATTTTTGATCTTGGTGCCTCGTCTTATCCACCCACCACATTCCCTGATACTACACTTTTGGAGAAGTTGACCAATCCATCTTTAGAAACCACACTCCCTTGTGAGTATTCCTTTACTCCTCCCAATGAGTGTGTGTCTCCCATGCTTGAGTTGGATCATCTTCCTCCACCGTTTATCCCACCCGACCCACCCATTATCTCTTCCACCCCACCACCTAGTTTGGATCTTGATTTTACACATTTCAAGTTTCCATCTAAATTTTTAGATCCTAACCTAAAACCATCCACCACCCACGAGAGTATTTGTGGTGATACTCTCCACTTTCGTGACACCGAGCTGGTTATCTTATGTCCGCCACTCTCTTGTGGTGTTGTTTTTCCTTTCCATCAGCTCCCTGGCATGTCACGGCGCGACCATTATCATCGCCCATTCATAGAACGATCGTGTGATTTCTATGAGCCTCACCTCATTCCACTTTTTATACCCTTCCGCCTCCCTCACCAATTAGAGCACCATGCTTATAGGGACCTAGTTGCCCTCACCTTCTGGCTCAATAAAGCTCGTGACTGATGCCTCTTCACCCTTAACCTAATACGCACCCACCCCTGGTCCACCGATGCTTTGCATTGTGTGTTGAACTTTGCCATACAAGTGCATTGACCATTCTTAGCCCTGATCCAACAAGACTCACGCTTCAGTCTTGTTTGGGGGTGATTCTCATCACCCGATTTTTCTTCCGCCCCGCGCCATCATAGTTCCTATCCTTAGGGGGAGATCCCTTCGGTCTGGCTGAAGACATTAAACTTAGCGCTACCGGGAGGCAGCCCGTATTTCTTGTACTAGTCTCATCCTGTTTGGGGGTGGTGTTTCACATCACCCTATGCTTTACCATGTTATGGGCTTGTACACCTTTTTTCTCTTATCATTTATTCAGTTTTCTTCTTAGCTACATCTTTCCACTTCATTAGCGGTTGATTCTGGTAATCGCTTTCCTATCTTATACTCTCAATTTTAAAAATCATTTTGCTTAACATCGAGGACGATGTTCCTTGTCGTTTGGGGGTGGGGAATTTTATCAAAATCGTGCCTCTTTTGGAAAATTTTGATTTTTGAACCTGATTTTTAAAATTTTGTACAGTTTCTTTCATCTCATTCAGTGACATGAATTTTCTATCATCAATCTTTCAAATGCTCATATGATGGATTGGCGATTATTCTACATTTAATAAGAGATAGACTGCCGCTGCAAATAAAGAATTTTGTAGGTATATTCCCTGCAAACCCTCACGAGACACAACTAGTCCTATAGGGCAACCTATAGGTTTAAAGGCTTGTTGCACATGCTAAGTGCAATCGCAAGTGCCCACGAAAGTGGTACACTTTTAGTTTCTTATCTTTCTCTTTCTCTCTATCTTATTGCTTGAGGACTAACAACACTCTGTTTGGGGGTGGTGTCATAAGCACCAAAAACTGTACATTTTATACCCCGAATAGACGTACTTTTGTTGCTAATTCTCGGCAATAAGGGTCTTATGTGCTTAAATGTTTATCTTGTAGGTCAAACGTCCGTTTGCAGTATCAAAAACTATATATCGAGGCAAATGCGCGTTTTATGGTGCTAAATACCTTCCCCGTAACCTTACCCGAGCCTAAACCTACCCCAAACCCTGTGTGTGTTTGATTTGTCCCTTTTTATTATTTTTAGGTTTTTAGTTTTAGTCATTTTTATTTTTAGTATTTATTTTTTATTTATTTAATATTTTCTAAGTTTTGTTTTCTATTTTTCTATTCTATATTTTATTTTTATAATTTTATTTTATTTTGATCTTTATTAGTTTTTAGTTTTATTAGGATTAGTTTTTAGGACTTTATTTTTAGTTTATTAGGACTTTAGTTTTCATTTAGATTTTAAGTAATTATTTCTTTTGTTTTATTTTAGTTTTTATATAGCTTAGGATTTTATTTTTTAGTTTTAATATTTTTATTATTTTTAGTTTGTTTTATTTTTATTTAGATTTTATTTTTTTATTTTAGTTGAGTCTTTTTATTATTTTAGTTGGGTACAAATTAAACACACACACACAATCTTTCATACACACTCCTTCACCCTAACACTACCTATCCTCATCCTTACCTACACCCTATTATCCTATACCCTCACCCACACAATCACCCCTTACCCATACTCATCTTCAACCCTCATCTTCTCTGTCTCCAAACCATAACCCTAACCCGTTTCTGGAAACCCGAGAACCAACAAAACTCAAACCGAGCCAACTCACACCTCTGTCGACGCCCATTCCGGCGAGCACTCCGGAACCACCCAACCCGCCGTTGTCAACACCGTCGGACCTAGTTATCTAACCCATTTCGCAGCCCTTCACAACCCGGTGACACCAACCCGAGTTTGTCTCCTGCAAATCCAACCCGCAAGACCAACAACCCACTTTTCTAACCAAACCAAAAATACAAAACCCATTTCTCCATTTCATTTCCTTCCCACGATTTCTCCACATCTGTCAAAACCAAACTAAACAATTGACCCCACATGCCATTAAACCCATTTAATCCCTTTTACCCAAAATGCCTCCAACTACCTATTTTAACCCAACTTCCCAAAATATCCACATGACCTCACACTCCTCTCATCATTTCCATGCACAGTCAATCCAATTTCCAAAAATACCCCTTAGCCCCATGTGTGTCATGCATCTACTATAAAAGAAGACTCAAGACCCCATTTGAGGGGAGATCATCAAATCGAGAGAGAAAAGTCTAGAGAAAAGTAGATAATTAGGTTAGAATAAATTAGGTAGAAATATTTGTAAATAATTTTAATTTTATTTTTTTAGATATTTGTGAGTCATAAATGTGCGAAATTCAATTGAGTTGATTATTGTTGGATGCTCATATTGGATGGATTGTGCTTGATTTCAAGGAAATAAGTGTTCAATTTCACTTCAAGAGATTGGGTTTGATTGTTCTCTTCTCTTCTCATTTATTTTATGCCTTTGATTATTAATTTGCCAAATCTTATACCATGTTAGGCTAAATCCCCTTTCAAGGGGTGGGGGGAAACCCTTATTTGATGTTATTTTAGTTTAATTAGTTTGATTACTTGAAATTTCCCTTTGAATGTTAATTTTGATCCCTCACCCTTAAATTTACACCTCGAGAGAGGGCAAATGATTTTTGAGAGAAAATCAAAATTCTAGTTATAATACCCATTTTAGATTCGAACTAGAGATAGGGGTTTCTTAAGTGGGGTATTATAACTTGAATTTCAACTCTAAATTTATTTTCTAAGATTTACATAAATTTTAATTGATCGATCCTAGCGGGTGATTAATTAAAAGGATTGTAGATCTATTTTTCTAGAGTTGTGGGGTGTTAAACTTAATTTTCTAAAAGATTACTATTATAATTACACTTGCAACGAGAGTTGGTTTGTAATTTTGATATTAATTTGGGAGAATTCAAATAATTAAATTAATTAATTAGAATAACTAAAATTTGTGGTGTAATTTCATTCCTTGATTGTTCTCACAATTATTTACCTCACTTTATCTCTTATTTTAGTGTTAGACTTTATTTTTCACTTTCTAGTTAGTTGTTTTCATCTCATATTTTAATTTAGTGTTATTTCATCTCACCTCACCCAAGTGTTTTAATATTTGAAAAAGCTAAAAAAAAATTAGAAAAGTGAAAAGCACAAAAAGAAAATAAAAATTGAATTACAATTGAGTTTGTTTCTAGCTTACCCCCTTGATGTGGATTGATACCCTTACTTACCTCTACACTTGAGATTCATATTATTTTGTAGGTATTTGAGGTTTTGATTAACTTGGCTTCAAACAATGAAAAACATACCGTAAAGTCATTTTTATCAAGACACTTGTTAGTTTGATGGTCGTGATCTTGGTGGAAATCATACCATAGGTTCTTCTTCCTCTTATGTGGAGGAGCCTTCAGCTTCTCCAGCCATCACAGGACCTGTCATTCTTTGTTTCATTGAGGATGTCTTCGCAGCTCACAGTTAGAGGAATATAGTGTGCAAACTTGTCGTCTGCAGCCCTCTTCTTTCCGTCCTTTTTTCTTTGAAATTTCCCACTATTTCATCCATTTTCATCCTCATACTTTACATCCATTGCTTCTTCTGCGTTCATGACCTTTCCAGTTGTTGCTAACATCTCGGCCATAGACTTAGGAGGCTCTTCAGTAAGCTTCCAAATTAGCTTTCCATTTTGAAGTCCTCCAATGAGGGCTATCATGGCTATATTCTCTTCATAATCTTCAACCTCTAACTTTTCCTTATTGAACCTCGCGATGTAATATCTGAGGCTCTCATTCTTGCCTTGATTTACATAGAGCAGATGGTTTGTCTTCTTCTAAGGTCTTACCCCAAAACAGAAGTTGTTTATAAAATGCTCAGCCAAACCCTTAAAGTTCTCAACGAAATTTTTAGCGAGAGAAGTGAACCAGATATGTGGAGTTCCCGTTAAAGTGCTTGAGAAACTCATCACCTCATCTCATCAGGGATTGAATAAATGTCTGCTACAAACTGATACATCTCAATGTGAAGCATTGGGTTGGTACTATCATCGTACTTGGGATACACCATCGGCGATTTAAATTTGGCAGGGGTTGGGAAATTGACAATCCTTGCCACAAATGGGAAGCCCTCTGAAAATCCCTTTTGTAGTGGGTCTCGGATTTTTATGAGGTTACCTATCTTTTCTTCCAGCCGTTGAATGGAGTCTTTCCAAGGTTTAGCAACGTCAGCCTGGCCGAGGTTGTCCCTAGCCACCTCTAAGGGGTGGACCGAGGGTTCCCCAGCTGCTGCACAACGTCGGTTGTTGACCTCCTAGCCGCAGCCTCGGCCATGTTGGGGTCGGCCATGATGAGGATGATGTTCACCACCTTCCCTTTATGATCCAGCTACACTTCTTAACCTGGATAACCTCTGCCTCAGATCATTAACCCTACATTGTGAAGAAACCATAGAACCCGTCTGGGACCCCAAAGGGAAATTCAAGACAAACTGGAGTGGACCCTACATTGTGAAGAAAATCATATTCGGTGATGCCGCTATGCTCACTGACCTTTATGGAGAAGAGATGGATCGTCCAATCAATCTGTATCAACTCAAGCAATTTTACCCGTAGTCTAAAATCTCAGCGCGCTATGACTCCTCTCATCCCCTTTCTATTCTTAAAAAATCTTCATTTCCCTCTACTCAGAACTACGTGGAGCTCGATCCTCTAAAAATCCTTTTTACATTCAAAAATGAAATTCAGAAAATTTTCAAGACCCCAGAGGTATATAGGCAGCTCATACGCTTTACATGGGCATGACCCCTTTTTTTCATAAAATGTTATTATCTCCTTAGCTCGGAGAACAACAGTTCAATTTACCATTTACATGAACAAAAGGATTGTGTATGCCTTAGAGATTAGTATAAATAATTCAAATGTAAAATTCATCAAGAGGCACAACAATATAATTAAATTTATTTTTTATTCCATTTTGGGAAATTTTGGCACAATTATAGGAAATATTAGCGTAGGGAGTCAAATAACTACCCCCGCCAACCTTGATTGTCCTAAAAATAAAACCAAACCAATATACTCCTAAAATAAACTAGCCAAACCTCCTTAAATTTAATCCCATAACCAAATACAGAACCAAACATACAAAAGCTTCACAAATAATCACCAACTTCGCAAAAAACTCTACCCACAACTACCAGAAGATCCAACCCCATCATCATCTACATCTTAAGGCCCTCATAATTCTCCTGGCTTGATAGTATGCCGAAGGCGTTCCATCGAACGGTAAGCCCGAACCATCGTAGGGAAAACCACTAAACCTCCCTCCATTGTGTCAAACATGGTAAGCCATCTCTACCTGATCTCCTCGGCCGACATCTTAGCCACTACCCTCCTCCACAACCATTTCACATAATCCCCAGAAACATGCCAAACTCTGCCAACAGATTGGGAAGGACGGGTCGAAGGCCGACGACTCTCCCATAAAGAGCCCAACCGCATGCGCATGCCTTCCGTTAAATTATCCACAGGGAAGAAATCTAGAATACAGGAAGGCACGATCTGCCCCCATCCAAATTTACACAGGAGCCACCAGGGAAAATAGGAAAAAGTTTACCTAAGTCCAACTAACAGAACATACTGGTATTCCCCCAGTTCCAACATAACCTGTAACTCCCCCCTATCAGGGGTACTAACCAGCGCAGACATCATGCTTCGTGCTCCACAAACCAGTTTACCTAGTTCTTGATGTTCGCGAAAAAACTGTTGAAATAGCGAGTGAAGAAATTCAGCACAACTGCCAAGGGATATTCAGGGAGATCGCCAAACAAAATCTCTCAAACGAACACATGAATAGCATGACAGGGCTACCTCTCAGAAAATCAAAATGGCCAAGCATCTAAACTGTTTAAGGTATCCTCCAGTATCACCGTCGTAAGTTTACGGTGGTATGACATCCACGCAGTGATGGTAGTAAGTTGAAGGTCCCCCATCAGGTCCCCAGTCACTAACAATAGCTTTGAAGTTAAGCCAATGGCGATAGCTCCTACGTAGCCATCATTATTAACATCCCACAAACGCACGGAATACATCACGATCGAGAGGGAGATCATTCCTCCAGTAACCAATGACCAAGTCACTGAGGGTGAGATGTAGAGATTCCGCCAATAGTGCCTGAGGAGATCGAGAGAATTCACGCATGGGCAATGCCACACTGGGATTTACGCCCATCATAGTAGAAAATCCTTTTAAGTGGGCATACTTTGTCCAAGCCAAAACAAAAAAACATGATCCTAGGGATATCAAAATTATACTACCACCATCAGCATGTTCCAGTCAATGGGCCATTTATGCCATAAAGAAACTCGACACAAGATAAAGGCGTCATAGTCTACATTGTACGAACACATGGCCTCTAAATTTTCGAGGTAAGAGGAAAATTTAGCACTTATGGGAAGATCCATTTTGGAAGAAACAAAAAAAAACTCAATAAATAAAGAGGATAAAGAAAATATGGACGGGTGAAGAAAAACTCTCCACCATTACCCCCTTTTTATACTTGAAAAAATTTGGCCAAAGGCAAAGGTCCTGTAAAATCCAAATGAAACCCTACCCCATCAAGGATAAAGTAGCTGAAGAAAGTGTAATAAAAACCTTGGAGGATTTGACTGGAATGACCTGCCGATAGGCAGGATAAAGGGTATGTCGATTGGCATCTTCCCATTTTTAGAAAATTCCATATTTCATTTTTGTCAAAATTAAAAAACACAATTTTTATTCCAAAAGAATTCATAATTTTCCTCGCCTTATATTTTTAACTCATTCTATTTTAAAATAAATTCTCTTATAAGTAATTTTAAACCTGTTTACGATCTCAGCAAATAAATTAAAGAATGCATGTAGATTAAGTCATTTAAAGAAAGATAAATAAATAAAACCCCATTAATTTCATATATGTGTTGCCATCATTACATCTCTTTTGAAGAAAAATGAAGAAGGAAAATAATGGGACTCAGCCTGATACCCCTAAAACTCTTTCTCTTTCTCTCTCTCTCTCTTACTTTTTCTTTCTCTCTCTATAATCCCCCATCCCGGTGATGCATTCTCTTTCCTCGGCGATGAGATGAGGAGCCTCTGCTACTTGATCCAGATCCCTCCTCAGATGAAGTTGATGGCACAAAATAGGAAGGAATCGAGATCGAATTCCGAATATGAGCAGTCACAAAAGACACCCAGTCTCGGATATCCCTCAGTTAGGTAGTCGACACCTGGACATGCTGCAAGAAAAACAAAAGGATAAAATTAGTCAGTCTGAAGCGAAAGAGAAATTAGAAAAATAACAAGCAAAGAGACAAAGATATACCTTTTGGTGGAGGATGTCCCCCGTCAGCCCCAACACCTATAGGTCCATCGTATTAGGGCGATGCAGCATACTCATCAATCCTCCCCTTGGAACTCTGATATTGTAGGAAGGAGGAGAAAGTCGAAGAAATGGAACCTCTAACGTAATCGCCGTTGCTGAGGTCGATGCACCACCAACATTGTGGGTAGACCCCACTGGCCGACTCGTACCCCTGCCTGAAGTCGTAGAAGGCGGAGTCATATTCACCACGTCATAGATGAATGATGACATCATCCTGATCGTCACGAAATCGAGTTAGACGTAGGTTTCCACCGTGTCCATGTACAACGAATAGGGCTCACCAATGATTGTTGCTGACCAAGCATCCTCCGACATCTCCCGAACTTGCCTCATATATCTCGAGGGCATCACTGGTGGGACCGCCACCTCTTCCTCCACAATATGCTGAACTACTCTCTCTCCCAGATACTGGGAGTAGCCAAACTCATGCGCTAGCAATCGGAATATTTGCGCGTGCATCCCGATCACCTCGTGTGCTAGATGGCTATCCCACAGGGATATAAGGCACCTACATTTTTCCAAGATAAAGTCAATACTTACACAAACAAAAAGGAAATTCCACGAAGAAGACTCAAAAGAGAAAAGAGGAGATAACCCATTTGCTCGTCAGGTCATTCAAGACTTCACGCACTGTCGCCAAGGAAAGAGATCGCCTCGACTGCGGGTTGGACTTCTGCCATCGGTAGATCCGATAAAAGCCCCCCAGCGACTCATCTTGGAAATCAATCAAACGGGAATTAAGCCCAATCACCTCATAAAATCACATTTGCAAAAGGATAAGGGTCAGCAATCAGAAGAAATCAAAAAGAAAATAAAGGAAAAATGCAAAAAAAAGAAAAGAAAAATACCTCCAAAAGATACGTGGTGCCAGTAATGGTCTATCGACAGCACCGGTTGAAAGCATCCAAAGATGAATAAAGGGTTGCCAAAGTCAGGCTCCCCCAATCAAAGAGAGCGTTATTAAAAAATACCCTCAAGTATGGTAAAATTATAAGTGGACAACGTCACCGCTCAATGCCACCAAAAATCCTCCTAGCAATAGAAGAATGAATAAATGAGTCAACTGGCAAACCTGCAGCCCATTGGTCTCATCGATCTGCCGAATCAACAAAACCTCCTGAAGAAGAGATATACGGATCAAGCCCCCTTATTCTATCCATCCAACATCGCCTAATGCCGCCTTCACCGTCGTCGGTGTCACCCTCAGGGACCAGTCCACCTCTATTTGCATCCCCTCACAATATATCCCTAGCAGTTGTTGTACATCAATGGGAGTCACTATAATCTCCCCAAAACCTAAATGTATGGTGTGGGTAGTATCCCACCACCTTTTCCCCAGATCAAATAAGGCAACCATCGAATGGGGCGTCTCATCCAATGTAGACGCCAGACTATGATAACCTGCTGAAGAAACGATCCAGCACACCACTGGAGGAAGGTGCTCCCACACGTATTTAAATCTCGTCGCCCCCGGGAGCATAGACTCGTTGCAGTAATGTCAATCTGTCGAAATAAAAGAGACCTTTGTCATGCAATACTTACATAACCATAAGGATCCCTCCCCCTAGATGATTGATGGTAGGAGAGCTCAATCAGAAGAGTCTACTCATTAGCGACGAGCTCAAATAGATCAAATTAATTCTCATTACTAACGCTAAAGGCACCATGGCCCGCCACTCCAAGTGCGCCCAATCATCAACACCTAGACACACTATGTCGGTCTTACTACTTGAAAATTTTTCCATTTATAATCTCATATGAGGAATAGACGTATGTGTTGATACTAAAATTAATATGCTGATGTGGACGAATAATATGAAGACACGTGTCAACCTACCTGGCATAATAACAACGAGGAAGCTCATTCCTTCAACCATTACACATTTTCTCCGAGATACTACATGTGCTCCGAGGAACCGAGATACTACATGCGCTCCGAGGAACTATTGATCAAAGGGCAACTAAGGCGGTCCGAGCTGCATCTCGGTCGTATCATTAAACAGACAACTGTTCAGCTGTTCATTTAATGTGTTTATATTCTTGACGCACACGCTGCATTAAATGTTTTACCCTTTCATATGTATTTCATTTAAAGTATCGGACCTTTCATGTACAGCCTAAGGGCTATAAATACCATGTATCAACCCCATTCGAGGGGACCGGAATTTCTTGAGAGAATTTGTAATCAAGAATTCTGCAAACACTCAGCAATAACATAACAGTGGACGTAGGCTTTATTCCTAGCCGAACCACTTTAAAAATCTTTGTCTTATTTATTTATCTGTGATTGAATAATTAGAGCAATCTAGTTTTTTACATCAACAGATTGGCGCCGTCTGTGGGAAACGACTATTACTATCGTTTTTCATAAAAATCATTTATCATCAATGGCAGATAACCCAGAATCCAGCAATCGAAATGCTGGAAATACTGGAAATCTTCCAAATCCATCTGCACCTCCAGATCTGGCCGGAATTATGACAAATTTGGCTCAAGGACAAACCGCCATGCAATAATCTATGAGGCAACTCATTCAAACTCTTCAAGGCAGTGCACCTACTTATTCAGGGCAAAGGAGTGATCGTAGGCAATCGCGATCCAGATGTACTGGGTCATATCGCAATGGAGAATCTAATGATTCTTCTTATCAACCTGGGCGAACTTCATCGATACGGCCTACGGATACAGATCAACATATTACTCTCTCTCCGGAGAGAACTAGCTCTTTGGAAAGATTAAGCAGAGCGTCTCCTTTCAGTCGGTTAGGACCAAGGAGAAACATGAGTCCACCTAGAGCTCCATCGAGAAGTGTTCGACCACCATCACGTTTGAGAGAAGGATTAGCACAATCACGACCAGCTACTCGTCAAGATAAATCTCAGGAAGCTACATCAGAGCGATCAATTGCTCAGACTAAGAGGCCTGAGGAAGGAAATGAAGCATGGAAAGGTTCTATTCAGCGGTTGGAGGATAGATTAGGAGAAATGGCTAAGGCAAGGAACCCCTTACAGAGAACTTTTGTTCAAGAGACACCTTTTGTGCAAGCCATTGTGGATTTTCCTACACCATCGAAATTCAAAGCACCTGTAGTGACTCCTAAGTACGATGGAAAAACAGATCTTGTACTTCATATAGAACAATACCAAGCTGCCGCCGACAAATATGTCATCCCCGACGAGATGAGGTGTAGAGCATTCTCAGGAACTCTTACCGGATCTGCACAGATATGGTATAACAATCTTCCTCGGGGTAAGATTTTAACTTTTATTCAATTAGCCGAGTTGTTCATTAGCAATTTTTGCTTTGGGGCGAAGCCGGTAAAGCGAGTAGCACATTTGCTAAGTGTTAGACAAAAATCAGGTGAAAGTACTAGAGATTACATAACTCGTTTTAATAATGAGAAGTTGGAAGTCATAAATTACGAAGAAAAGACAGCAATCACTACTTTGATGAGTGGTTTGCTGCCTAGTAAGCTGTACTACACCTTGGCCAAAGATCCACCTAAAACTATGTCCGAGTTGATGGCAAAAGCAGCCAAAATTATGAATGTCGAGGAGGCTATGGCTGCGAAGAAGAATATGGATAAAGAAGTTAAAGTGGAGATCGACAAGTCTAAGAAGAAAGATCAGAAAGGTAATGGTGGTGACAAGCATTCCAGGAATAATAGGACAATGTTGGAAGTCCTAAAGAAGTACGATAATTATACCCCATTGAAAATGGGTATTAATCATGTTTTGGAAGAAATCAAGAATAGCGAGGAAATCAAGTGTCCAGAGAAACTGAGGACAAATCCCGATCTGAGGAATAAGGCCAAATATTGCGAGTTTCACAAAGATCATGGCCATATGACCAAAAATTGCATAGCCCTTCAGAACGAGATTGAAACACTCATCCGAAGAGGAAAGTTGTCAAAGTATGTAGATCGTAGAGGTGAAAGGAAGAATGATGACAGAACTAGAGAGAGATCTAGATCTCCTCGTCGTGCAGAGGAGAAAAAGAAAAGGGATCATGAAGATGATCCAGATGATGACCCTGATCTTCCCAAGAAGCCAAGGCAGCCTGAACGAGAGGTATTTTCCATTCGTTTTGGGTCATTTGATTGTAATGTCATTACAGGAGGAGATGCAGGAGGAGGAGACCTTACTGCAGAAAGAAAAGCTTACCTCGGAGAGGCTCAAGCTTGTTCATATATTCAGCGAATAAACGTGGCCGAGGATGATCGTCCGAGGAAGGTAAACAAAGAGAAGCTAGTGATTGGTTTTTCAAAAAACAACCTGGCAGGTGTTCTTTACCCTCATGATGATCCTTTGGTGATCAAAATGAGGATGAAGGATGTGGTCATTTCAAGGGTGTTAGTAGACAATGGTAGTTCGGCAGACATCATGTACTATTCATGCTTTGATAGCTTGAATTTAAAATTATCTCAATTGGAACCTTATCACATACCCCTTCTGGGTTTTGCTGGCGAGAAAGTTTTTCCACTTGGGACGATCAAGTTGGATATACTCATTGGAACTTGGCCTTCTTGTCGAACAGAAAGAATACGCTTCTTTGTGATGGATAAGAATGTGCAGTCAGCCTACAACATCATCATGGGAAGAGTTGGATTGAAGAAGTTCGAAGCAGTTCCATCTACAGTACATCAGTGTTTGAAATTCCCAACGAATTTTGGAGTCGGAATTATGAAAGGTGATCAAAAAGTAGCTCGGGAATGCTATTATTCGTCTGCCGAGCAAGAAGAACTTGAAGAATCAAGGAAAAAAACTACTACTTATCAAGTGGAGGAGGGTACAAAAATTGAAACTCTTGACCCTAGGGATGAATCTCAACTTGTAAAAGGACAAGTGGTGGAATCTACAGAAACTGTTATTCTGGACGACGAGCATCCTGAACGAGTAACCCAGATAGGATCGTCGTTGGATGTTTCAATAAAACAGGAGTTGATAACTTTCTTGAGAAACAGGAAGAATACTTTTGCTTGGAGTCATGAAGACATTCCAGGTATAGATCCAAACTTCTTATGTCATGAGCTCAATGTGAATAAGGAGATCAAGCCTGTGAAGCAAAGAAGAAGAGTGTTTAGTCCCGAGAAGAACCAGGCCATACAAGAGGAGGTCGAGAAGCTCCAGAAAGCTCAATTCATTGAAGATGTAAAATATCCAGATTGGTTGGCAAATGTGGTGATGGTAAAGAAGAAGAACAACAAATGGAGAATGTGCGTTGATTTCACCGATCTCAACAAAGCATGTCCAAAAGATCATTTTCCATTGCCCAGAATCGACCAGCTAGTGGATGCTACCTCGGGACATGAGCTGCTCAGCTTCATGGATGCATATTCTAGCTACAATCAGATCAAAATGAAGCCTGAAGACAGGGAAAGTACTTCTTTTATTACCCCAAGGGGAACTTATTGTTATAATATTATGCCTTTTGGTTTAAAAAATGCAGGTGCAACATATCAGCGGCTGATGAACAAGGTTTTTACCGAACAAATTAGCCGTAACATGGAGGTCTATGTCGATGACATGCTCACCAAAAGCAGGAGAGCTACTGATCATCTAGTTGACTTAAGCCAGACTTTCGATCAACTGGATAAATATCAAATGAAGCTCAACCCGACGAAGTGTACCTTTGGAGTACGAGAAGGAATGTTCCTCGGATACATCGTCAACCAGCGAGGTATTGAGGCAAATCCAGAAAAGATTAAAGCTCTTTTAGGGATGCGATCCCCAACGACGAGGAAAGAGGTGCAGAGTCTTACCGGACGAGTTGCAGCGCTCAACAGATTTGTATCCCGAGCAACTGATAAATGCCTCCCATTCTTCAAAACACTGCGAAAAAGTTTTGAGTGGAATGATGAATGTGAGAAGGCCTTTCAAGATTTGAAGAAGTATTTGGGAGCCCCACCATTGTTGTCTAGGCCAATAACGGGAGAAAAGTTGTACTTGTATCTGGCAGTATCAGAAAATGCAGTTAGCTCGGCGTTGATCAGATTGGAGAATGGAGTCCAGAAGCCAATTTATTAGACAAGTAAGGCCTTCCGAGGTGCAGAAATCAGGTACCCAAAGCTAGGAAAATTGGCACTGGCATTAATTGAAGCAAGTAGAAGAATGAGGCCATACTTCCAGGCCCATACCATCATTGTGTATACCGACATGCCATTAAGACAAGCCCTTCACAAGCCAGAAAAATCACGAAGATTGATGTATTGGGCAATAGAACTCGGTGAATATAACATTGTGTATGAACCCAGATCATCATTGAAGGGGCAAGCTGTAGCAGATTTTATAGCAGAGTTCACATACCCTGATACCCCCGAGGAGCAAAAGGTTCTTGCTGACCTACCTGTGGACGATACAGGATCAACAGAAACAGGTCCAGACCAACCAAGGATGGTAAAAGGACTTGTAGATGTAGAAAAATCATCATATTCAAACCCAGACCAACTAAGGTTGGTAAAAGGGCGCGAACAGATGACCGATGAGGAACGAAAGATACCAGGGAATGATGAAACAAAACAACAGATATTTTACCGAGGAACTATGACGGACAAGAAATTTGAAGACGAGGTACCTACATGGAAATTATATGTAGATGGATCATCTTGCACAGCTGGTTGTGGAGCAGGAATTGTTTTAAACACCCCAGATGATATTGACATGGAGTATGCCTTGAGATTCCAATTCAAAGCTTCCAATAATGAGGCTGAGTATGAGGCTATGATAGCAGGTTTTCATTTGGCGAAAGTTATGGAGGCACGGCAAGTAATTGTTTTCAGTGATTCTCAATTAATTGTGAATCAAATGATGGGAATATATGCAGTTAAGGGAGAGTTAATGGTGAAGTATCATGCAAAGGTGATGGAGTTATTGAAAGAATTTGATGCTATTCAATTGGTGAGGATACCGAGGATGGAGAATGCTAGAGCAGACGCACTGGCCCGATTAGCGTCAGCTACGCGCATCGAGCTGCGAAGAACGATACCAATTGAAGTATTAGAAAGTCGGAGCATAAAAGAAGATCTGACGGTGAAGATTATTACCCTTGATTTAGGTACATCTTGGATGGATCCTATCAGGGCATACATTGAAGAAGGAGAATTACCGGAGGACAAACTAGCTGCCAAGAAATTGAAGTATAAAGTTGCTCGGTATGTGTTAACTAATGGTGTTTTGTATAGACGAGGAATTATGGCAGGTTTACAGAGATGTGTGCATCCATCAGAAGTCAAAGAATTGATTGAAGAAATCCATGAAGGATCTTGTGGAGCTCATGTAGCAGGTCGGACACTTTTGCAAAGGGTAATGACACAGGGATATTACTGGCCGACGATGAGGGCTGATTGTATAGCCTATGCTAAGAAATGTGACAAGTGCCAACGTTTTTCCTCCATCCGAAGAACTCCACAAGAATTGTTGACACCCATAACTTCACCTTGGACATTTTCCATGTGGGGAGTTGATCTGGTTGGACCATTGCCGACGACCCGAGGAAGGTTCAAGTATCTTGTTGTGGCAGTAGATTATTTTACTAAGTGGGTGGAAGCTGAACCACTAATTGATATGACGTACGAGAAGGTATATCAGTTCATTTGGAAGAACATCATTTGTCGATATGGTCTCCCCCATGCTTTCATCACAGACCATGGAACACAATTCGATAATGAAGAATTTGCTGCCTATTGTCATCAGTCAAACATTTTGAAGTATCATTCAGCACCAGGCCATCCCCAGAGCAATGGACAGACTGAAGTGACGAACAGAGCATTACTAAATGGTTTGAAGAAGAGGTTAAGTGAAGCTAAAGCAAATTGGATTAATGAGCTCCAATCAGTACTATGGGCTTACCGAACAACTCCCCGAGCAGCAACTGGAGAATCACCATATATGTTAGCATTTGGAAGTGAAGCTGTGATACCTGCCGAGTTGGGTCTCCCGACTCATAGAGTGCTGAATTTCAACTCCCCAGTCAGCGATTTGATGAGAAGACTGGATTTGGATATGCTCGAGGAGGTTAGAGAAGAGGCAGCCATTAGGAATGCTGCTTACCAACAACGTACAGCTCTGTTCTACAACAAAAAGGTGAAGAAATGTGACTTAAAAGAAGGGGATTATGTGCTAAAGAAAGTCATTCAGAAGCAAAATAAGTTGGAAGCAAACTGGCATGGACCTTACCGAGTTACAGAGGTTGTTCGTCCAGGAACTTACAGAATAGCAACTCTAGAGGGAGAAGAATTTAAGAATGCGTGGAATGCTGAACACCTACGCAAGTATTATCAGTAATGTAAAATGTAAAGCATTTCCTTCATTATGAATAAAGCGAGGATGTTTCGCCATTTTCTTTCTGGTTGAAAGTTTTTCGTGGAATACTAGTGTAATACACTACGCACAAAAAAATACTCCTTTGGTTAGGAGGCGCTCTAAGGAGCCAAAAAAATACTCCTTTGGTTAGGAGTCGCTCTAAGGAGC
This sequence comes from Sambucus nigra, assembly GCA_949130495.1. Taxonomy (NCBI): domain Eukaryota; kingdom Viridiplantae; phylum Streptophyta; class Magnoliopsida; order Dipsacales; family Adoxaceae; genus Sambucus; species Sambucus nigra. The sequence goes on along the minus strand of OX422215.1, from coordinate 666,971,124 downwards.
CAAAAAATACTCCTTTGGTTAGGAGGCGACACTAGTGTGACCAACTACGGTTGGTAGGATATCTAGTGGATAGCTCGAATGAGCCAAAAATTTCGAAAGAACCACTACTACTCCTTTGGTTAGGAGGTGTACACCAGCATGATCAACTACGGTTGATAAGATAAAAATGTATTCCAAAATACACCAAGTATAGTTGGTCGGGGATAAAGACCCACTAACTGTAGTTGGTCGACGAGGACAAATTATTGACCTTAGTTGGTCGGACACATTTTTATATTTTAAATTGAACCAAGTATAGCTGGTCGAGGATAAAAACCCATCAACTGTAGTTGGTCGACAAACATTATTTATCCACCCTGGTTGGTTGGAAACAGTTTGAACAGTTTATACTCATTACTTTATTATTAAGTGATTGAACAACCTTGATACTTGTAACTTTTTATTATTAAGTTGGTTGATGGACAGCACAATATTGTTATCTTTTTAACAGATACATAGATACATATGCACAAATATAAAGGTGTTTGATAAACACAAGACAATAGCAAAATTGGCAAACAGAAAATGAAAGTCTTTTCATTAAAAATCCAGAATAAATTACAAGTTACATGAATGTACTAAATGTTACATTGAAAACCTATTCTATTGGTTTCTTTCCTTTATTTTTTGAAACAGGCTCCTCGCCAGCAGGAGGATCCTCTAGGCAAAGAGGAGAATTAATGAAATTAACATCCCTGAGCATTCTGACGTTCATCACAGAAGGTGTATCCAAGAGATGCTCAGGACGAGACAATTCAACCTGGGAGTGAAGGCTATAATCACCGAGGTACTTTGAAATCAAGCTACGGGGAATGGAACGAGCTGGGATCCATGCCATGTCCAATTTGAAAGGTGGTACAGGCAAGTCTAATAATCCTGGAGCATGATAATCCCATAAAAAATGCCCTCGCTCCAATTTTAACACACCCAGTGCGTTCAACCATCCCTGCTTGTAACCTTCATTGTTGGCATGTTCAATACGAGCATCCAGATGAACAAGAGCTTCATTATATCCTGCCATCCAGAATTCCCTGGGTTGTTTAGGAAATTGAAAGGTTAATCTATCCAATTGCTCGAGAAGGTTTTTGGCAAAAATATCCGTAGTATGAAGAGCAGACTTTGTCTCAGCCAGTTGATCTTCTAAAGATAAGTTTTTCTTGGACAATTCAGACAGAGCACGATCCTTAGCATTCAGTTGGAACGCTTGAGTTTCCAGAGTAGATTGGGTGCGACCCTCTTCGACATTGCGACTAAGGACTCTTGATCGACTCCGAGAAGCGACTGGAGAACTTCGCTCCTCGACAATTCTTCCTCGTCCCCAAGAACCTCTACCTCGCCCCCGAGTAATTCCAGAAATGGCAGATCTTCTTAAATCATCCAGCTCTTGCCTTAATTTGGCGTTTTCAACTTCTAAGAACGAGAAACCTTCATCAGTAACTGGTACTAATGCAGTGGAAGATGAGGCAGCAGATTCATATTGAGCCAACTTTTTCTGCAGATTATTATTTTCTTGCTCCAGGATCTCGGCAATCTGCCTGCAAGCTTCAACTTCACCTTTTAGGGTCCTTTCCCTAATATCATATCCAGCAATGATCTTTTTATGGCCTGTTTCAGAAGAGAGCTGCTGATATCTATTTTCATAATCCTTGTGCAACGAGGCCATTGATGCATTGTGTTGATTTTGAAGATCGTCTAGGGAACCATGAAGTTCCTCGATCAATTCATAGTATGCCACATTATTGGCCACAGATCTATCAAGTAGATCCTTCAGATACCGGTAAGCCTCAACAGCTTGTTCTGAGGCATCATGACCAAGAATGTCGACAATCTCTGATACACTTAGGTCTGTATGACCAGCTTTATAATATCCATTGCATTGTTGCATCAATTTGGTATCAGGAGCAGATATCAATTCCATTCTGGCCAAAAACTAATAAAGAAGAGAAAAGCAGGAGTTAATAAATAAAAGCAGACAGAGTATCAACAATGAAGAGGAATGAAGATGTATTTTATTATATCATCAAAAGGTTACAATTGTTCGATTACAAGTAATGAAATATAGGAATGATACCGAACAACTTCACACCTTTTCCTTGTCCCCCAAGACTTTCTCGGGAGGCTGGGACGAGGAGCTTGGTTGCTCGGTAGTAACAGCAACTTGATCGGCAGGAATCTTCTCAGGAGGAGGAGGCATGGAAGAAATGTCCTCGGTGGCAGATGGTTGAGAGGCAGAGACCTGATCACCCATGGCTATAGAAGATTCGTCAGAAACAGGCTCATCTTCTTCTTCCTCCACAATTGCTCGAGGAGGACCAGGGAGATGTCGTTGGAATAGATCAGAATCGTCTTTGACCTTCAACTCTTGCAGAGAAGCTACCCAACCATCATGGAAGTATTTCAACTTCCCATATTGGACTTGGGATGTCATGGCAGCAATCCCTTTATCCCATCCTTTCTCCCAGCCAGTGCTGAAAGATTTTTTAACGTCAACCTTTCTCTTTAATTTCTCCGAGGAGAGCTTTACATCCAATTTTTCTTTTTGGATCTTGATATCTTGCAGGGCAGACAATTTCTCCTCTGCCTTCTTCAACTTATCTTCAAGCTCTCCCAAGTTCTTGAGCTTGACATCATACTTCTGATGTTCTACCTCCAAATCTTTCACTTTATTTTCCAAAATCTTGGAGGTCTCAACCATTTTTACCTTCTCGGCCTCAACTGCAGATAACTTCTTCTCCCAAGCAGTCTTGTCCTCATTGTACTGCTGGCGAGATTCTTTCAGAGATTGGGTCAAACCCAATAAATCATCCTCTACAGCTGACGAGGAGCTTGAAGCTTTAATAGCTTCATCCTTCTTCACAATATTATTAATACAGTTCACCAGCTGAAAAATGAGAAAGACAGTAAATCAGTACAAAAATACAAGCATTCAGAGAAAGAAAGAAATTCAGAAGGTGAGAAATTTACCGAAGCAAGGTGACGTGTATCCAGGGATGTCAATGTATCCCTAGGAATTTTTTCATCAATTCCCTGGACTTCGGGAATGATCCAAGTTTTCACCGAGCTCATTGCAGAGCTCGGAGGGATAATGGTGGGAACACCAACACCACCAGCTGGCAGTGTGGAGGCAGTTTCAGCCAAATTGATTGAGGATGACTTCCTCAACCTCTTCAATGGAACATCAGCAACTTCAACCAAGGAAGAACTCTTGGTCGGGGAGATAGAAATTATCTCAACAGGAGCAATTTTCTTGCTCGGAGCCACTGGGGGCTTCTCGGTAGTTTTGGAGGTTGCAGCATCCACTTTCTTAGTCCCCTCAGGGACATCAGCTTTGCTTTTCTTGGCCCCAGCAACAGAGGTAATATCATCAAAGAGAGCAGGAGGAGCTCTTTTCTTACCCATCCTTTGACTTAAAGGAATATGAGAATCTGAAGAAGAGTCCTCTAGAGTGGAAGCTGGCTCAACAGAGCGAGCAGTATAAGAGGTTGTATAACTCTTATACTGTAGCAAATATGATGCAGACCTAATATGCTCGTCTGCAATGTTCTTATGCAAACCCCAGATAAGTTTCAGATGCTTGATATTAACTTCTGATTCCTTTGGAGTTTTTCTTTTGCTATCAACTGCAAATAAATACATAACGAGATATCAATCATATATTTTGTCAAACATGATGAAAGCATAATTTCATAAGTAAAATAAAATGAAAAATAAACCTATCCCATTGCCATATGGGGGCATCTGGGACCGTTGTATACTTCATCTCCAGTTAAAGGGGCATATTGCCAATTTTTTATGATCAACCCATGCTCAAAATAATTTCTATTTGAGTCAGGGAGGTTAACTATAAGAGCCCTATTCAGAAACCTAGTTTTTAAATAATAAATATTATCTAGAGTAGCCCATTTATAGCAATACATAATTTCAGGGATCCCAATACGAGTCCCATGAGTTAGATTTAATTTGTGCACCCCGTTAATTATTCTCCATGAATTGGGGGCTATTTTTGCAGGGACAAGATCGAAATACTGACAAAACTCAAGACACAATGGGTTTGGTGGAAAAGAAAATCCACATTCAGCAACAAAAAGACTGGGGAACCAATGTCCCTCAGCCAATCGAAAGTAATCTAAAGGCTCAGAAAGAACCTCTAGAGTTACCCACGAAGGAATGGAAAAATCAGAACGAAATTTCTCAACAGACTCCACAATATAAACCATACTGAATAAAAGAGAAGAAAGGAAAAAGATCTTACAGGAAGAAAGGACGAATGTTGACAACGAACGAAAACAAGGATGAACGCACAAGAGAGAAGGAGAAAATAGAAAGCTTGAATGCAGAAAAGTGGAAAACGTAGAAGACGGTATGGTTACCTAAGAAGTTTAAATACTCTGCATTGGGAAGCGGCGAAAGAAATGATTACCAAAAAGAAACTACTGAACTTCCGGCGGCTAAAAGGACAAAAACTGCACGGAGACCGAAGCGCTTATAAAAAAATTCAAAATAAAGGCGGAAGCTGCGAAATAAGAAGGAAATTTGAATACAATCTTCCTGAAACCCAGGAAAGTCATTTAATATCACCATATACCGAGAAAGAATGTCCCATACTCCTCAAAGTTCGAAATATGAAATATTGGGGGCTTCTGTTGATACCAAAATTAATATGCTGATGTGGACGAATAATATGAAGACACGTGTCAACCTACCTGGCACAATAACAACGAGGAAGCTCATTCCTTCAACCATTACACATTTTCTCCGAGATACTACATGTGCTCCGAGGAACCGAGATACTACATGCGCTCCGAGGAACTATTGATCAAAGGGCAACTAAGGCGGTCCGAGCTGCATCTCGACCGTATCATTAAACAGACAACTGTTCAGCTGTTCATTTAATGTGTTTATATTCTTGACGCACACGCTGCATTGAATGTTTTACCCTTTCATATGTATTTCATTTAAAGTATCGGACCTTTCATGTACAGCCTAAGGGCTATAAATACCATGTATCAACCCCATTCGAGGGGACCGGAATTTCTTGAGAGAACTTGTAATCAAGAATTCTGCAAACACTCAGCAATAACATAACAGTGGACGTAGGCTTTATTCCTAGCCGAACCACTTAAAAAATCTTTGTCTTATTTATTTATCTGTGATTGAATAATTAGAGCAATCTAGTTTTTTACATCAACAGATTACTTGTAATCAAGAATTCTGCAAACACTCAGCAATAACATAACAGTGGACGTAGGCTTTATTCCTAGCCGAACCACTTTAAAAATATTTGTCTTATTTATTTATCTGTGATTGAATAATTAGAGCAATCTAGTTTTTTACATCAACAGTATGAACGACTCCTAGAAGAAAGAAGCAGAAGATGAGAAAGCTGGAAGTTGTGAAAAATAAAGAGAATTCACCTCTTTTTATAAAAGGCTAAGGGGTATGTCGATCGGCAATCCCCTGACACCCGCCGATCGGTACTATCCCTTCCCTTTTATAAGGCAGTCCAAAAGACCAGGCCACTAATATTGGTAACCCCCACAACCTGTTAGTTGGCACCCCCTGAAATTGTACAAAAAAACCCAAAAAATGCCAGAAAATCCCCAAAATTTTCTATGAAATTACTTAAATTGCCAAATAAATATTAGAACATTTCTTCACCAAGAAAATCATTTTTCAAGCCCCCAAATCCCCATTCAGATTAAAACCACATTTTATTCCCAACATTAAAATCCTAAAAATCAGCACGTCCATTACCACTCCCTAGCGAAAACCTAAAAACTTCATCTTCAGTAAAAAATCAAGTGCCTCCTCAACAGGAATTCTCAAACTTTTTCCAAGAAATTTTTAATGTCCCCTAACCGAACATCTCTCTTCAGCACCAACTCCAAGAAATGTATTCCCCGTCAGAATCCTAAAATCCTCAGATTTCAAAATGCTTCCCCAGTAGGGCCATGTAAACTTTTTTCCCAATCCATCAGACGGATATATTATCCCCAATAGAGTCCCAAAAAGGAAAATTCAAAATACCCAAGGAAAGATATCCCCATGCTTTAAGGTCCTCAGAATTGACCTCGATCCTTAGAATTGGTGACCGCAACTTAAGGTCCTCAGAATTGACCTCAACGCTCAGAATTGGTCGCCCCACTTAAGGTCCACAGAATTGACCTCAACCCTCAAAATTGGTCTCCCCAACATAATGTCCGCAGAATTGACCTCGACCCTCAGAATTGGTCACCTTAACTTAAGGTCCTCATAATTAACCTCGACCCACTGAATTGGTCGCTTTGTACTTAAGGTCCGCTAAATTGACCTCGATCCTAAGAATTAGTTGCCTGAACTTAAGGTCCACAGAATTTTCCTTGACCCTCAGAATTGCTCTCTCTCTCTACTTAAGGTCCCCAAATTTGACCTCGACCCTCAGAATTGTTCACCCATACTTAAGGTTCGCAGAATTGACCTCAACCCTCAGAATTGGTTGCCCCCAACTTAAGGTTCTAAGAATTGACCTTGACCCTCATAATTGATCGTTATAACTTTAGGTTCACAGAATCGACCTCGACCCTAAGAATTGGTCGCTCTCCACTTAAGGTGTGCAAAATTAACCTCGACCAACAAAATTGGTCACCTCAACTTAAGGTCCTTGTAAGTGACCTAGATTCGCATAATTGTTCCTACTCCACTCAAGGTCCTCAGAATTGACCTCAAACCGCAGAATTGATCACTCCAACTTTAGTTCCTCATAATTAACTTTGGCTCACAGAATCGTCCATACCCATCATTACCTTAGGTCCTCAGAATCGACCTCGGCCCTCTGAATCTGTCATCTCCGTCCTTTTAGGTTCGCAGAACCAGCTTCTTTCCTAAACATCATATGGTGTCTATTTAATGGCTTTCACTTATTCCAAGCTCATCCGTCAAGGTACTCAGTAGACACCACATTATAGGAGCCCGTAAGTCTCTCATTAGGTCCCTATAATCTCTTCCATTCACTACAAACCCTAGGTTATACCCCGACAACCGATCTAGAGGCCATTGGGCGCTCTTGAGCCGCGTTTGACTCCGGTCAACTTCATCGTCAAAGAGAAATCTCAATGGAAATTTTAAGGACTCTCCATTCCAACGGTCTTCCCCGTGCATGAATCAGTATAACGGTTCAAAAGAATGATCCATTTTACTATTAAAAATTGATCTAGAGGCCACCGGGAGCTCCCGAGCCCCGATTTAACCTCAATAAACTTCATCATCAGAGTGAAAGATCAATGAATCTTTGAAGGGCACTGAAAACCCTTTCTAACGGTCTACTGCGTGCACTAAATGGCATAACCGTTCCAACAAATAACCTATTTCCCCTCGAAAACTGATTCGCAGGCCATCGGGCGCTCCCAAGCTTTGTTTGACCAAGGTCAACTCTTCAACTCGAATGAGACTGAATAAATCTTTGAAGGGCACTGAATCCCCTTTCTAATGGTCCACCCCGTGTGCGAATCGGTCTTACGGTATAGACGAATAACCCGTTTTACTTCGAAAGGTCATCAGACGCTTTCGGTCCGCGTTCGAATCAAGCGAAGCTCTTTATAACATTGAATCTCCCTGCATAACCTTTCTAACGGTCTTCCCCGTGTGCAATTCTGACTTACAATTTGAATGAACGATCCAATACCGTCCGATGATCTCCTGTCCAAAGTACCGACGGGCACTTCCGAACTCTGTTTGACCCAAAATTGACTCTCGAACACGAGAGCAGCCCAAAGGACTTTTGAATGTCTCTGAATTACCTTTCTAACAGTATGCGCCATGTACAATTTGGATTTATGGATTGCATTCTACGACCATTTTTCCAAAAAGAAATCTACATGAGGCTGTCGATTGGCAGGTCTATTTCCCTGCCTATCGGCAGTATGTCTAGGGTCACTTGTTTATTGGCATTGCTAAGGGTATGCCAATAAGTAGTACCCCTACCCTATGAAATTAGGGCATGATCTCACTCCCAGGATAGACCTCAGATCCATCAATATCAGGGATCTCGGCCACATTCTTCTACAATCAGTGAAGTTTCCTTGTGTGAAATTTCTTTTCACCTTTTATTCCCATCATTCTCATACCCAATATAGCAAAAATATTCCTCTCTCTCATCTATCATTCATCCCAACTTACAAGGAAGCTCCTTAAGGATCAACATAAAGTCTCAAACCCCCAAAGAAGGTTCAAACACCCTTCTCTCTCTTTAAATTTCTTTATTTTTGCATTAGTTACACAAATTCTTAATTTATCTTTTACTTTAGTTCATACACATTAATATCTCATCCTTTATTAGTTATATTGCATGTAATTTATTTTCAAAAAAAACAAAAGATAGAAAAAGAGGGTTACACCTAGAAATTCCAACAGGATTATTCACCACATTTTCTCAAAACTAAAATATCTTTTCTACACGTACACATATAATAAACTCCCGTTTGAATCTATGGGATAAACCCCACCCTTGTGCCGCATGCGAACTACGTGGACTTTGATGCCTTTATAGGCTAAGTAGGCATTTTAGGCTAAAACTCGAGACTCGAGTCCTATTTTCCAATTTTTATATTTTCATCTTTTTCCTATTTTATCCATATACATATTATTTCATACTTGTGTGTATTTTCTAACACATATTATCTTTCATCACAATTATTAATATCTCGATAAATGCATACATCGTATTTTCTAGTTATTATTTTGGGAACATTCTTAGGGATGACCTCACTCTATCTTTTCCATAATATTAGTCAACCAATTATGATCTCCATTTATATATACACGCACACGCACTTCACGGAGTAATTAAGGAAAATAGTAACATAATTCCATGAGAGACTGAAAGTGCGAATAAGTGCCTAACATCTTCCCGTTTCGTAACATAGCCCCTGGACCTTTGAACTGTTGGTTTTATAAGCATCCGTTTGTCTTTGATGCCGCTTTCTCGAGGCATCGACATGTTTTTTTGCCTATGTTGTGCAAAATATGTTGGTGACTCCATCTCTTTACATCACCTCACATCGACGACGACCGAAGAGCTCCAAGAAAAGGGCGCAAGACCTTATCTCCCTCCCCGAGTGCGCGCACCCGGACACCGGGAACCCCCGAGACGAGAGGAGAGAGCCAAAGGAAGGGATGGCCACAACAGGGGTCTTTAGCTATGACACGTGGTAATTGCCTTATTCTATTTTAAATTAATGGAGTCGCCAGTCTATTTTACACAAAAAAGACAAAAAAAAGGTAGGCCTCTATAGAGACCTAATTATGGAAAGTTATCTATGTGTTAACTAGTGAGTCAAAGGTCTGGGGATGGGTTATGGTATTAGGCACCCTCTACGCCCTTTTGATATCAAATGTAGATATAAAATGTCTATATTTGCATGTTATGGTGTAAAAAAGAAATAATAAAATGAAAATAGTTAGTATGTAAATATACTGTGTAGTGCAATGTGGAATGTGTGGGTAGATACTATACACAAAGGATAGATATATACAAAGTCAGACTTGTTTACTTGGACAAAAGTCCGAGTGACCCTATGAATTTGCATGAAAAGATTTATAATCCATGTAGTTCGTATGAAGAAAAGAGAAATTCTACCTTTTATGAAGACGCAATGTAAGAGATTTAAACTTTCTTTGATCTTTCAGGGTGTTTTAGAGTGAAACAAGACTAAATTTGGAAATGTAATTGGACTTGAATGTAATTGGACTAAATTTGGGTATACTCACAAAATCACTTTGATGAAGAAAGAATGTTGAGACTTCTGGTATAAAGAGTAAAATAATAGATAGAATCCTTTAATCTAATGATCCTCTAAACTATATGAGAGTATTTCATGGTTTTGAAGCACTTTGTTTAATTTTTTGGTTTTTTTATGGAAATGAAGAGAAAAATTATATATACAAGATCTGACTTGAGTTTTAGAGATCAGTCTTCTCTAATACGCCTAGGTATCTGTAATACCCCATGATTTTGGACCGTAAATATGTTTTTATATGTATTGAAAATTGGAAAATTATTTTTATTGGACTTAATTATTTTTAGTATTTAACAATGTTGGTTTTGATATATAAGAAATAAGGTTTTAATCGGATTTGAAATCGGGAACAAAATTAAATTTTTTCCACTTTTCTTATTTGTCTGTTGAACGGGGGAGAACATATTCGTCCCTAGAGTGGAATCGATTCACCCAGAGTGAAATCGAATCGGCCTTAAGGGGAATCAATTTGTTTGGGGGCAGATTTGTCAAATTATCTTATTTTCAAGGGTCGAAGTTGATTTCAAACTCTTTTGTTTTCCAATATTAAAAAGGCTCGGGTTTGACTTTTTTCCAACACTTTTAACTCATCTCAAAAGCCAGTAGCCTCCCAAGTTTTCTTTTCTCTTCTAAAAGACCTAAACCCTATTAAAAATAAGTTTCAACTTAAGTTTTGAAGATTCAAATCATTTTTTCTTAAGATCCACCAAGAACGAGTCTTTATTATTTTTGCGAGAGGATCACAACAGTGTAATCAGATTTTTAAGTGGACTTCTTATCATGCATGAATATCTCTATTTTTCCTCTTAAGTGTTGTATATTTTAAATGTTTCCTAAACCTTAATAAATCATGTTTTCTTAAAAATAATTAGGAATTTTAATTAGAAAAAGTGAAAGTAAATTCGAGACTTTTTTATTAAATCTAAAAATATGTTTTAAGACTTGAAACAATTAAATGTTTAGATTAGTGTTTTAGGTTACGGTAGATTTTTGGGATGAGTCGCCTATTAGAATTAAAATATGAACTTGGAATAATATTTTGACTCGTAGAATCACAATATTATATGTGTATGTTATATAAGGGAATTAATCTATGTATAAGGTTGTTGATATGTGTATTTGAATTGGATTATGTATTGAATTATTAAAATAACACTTGTATTGAAATTATGTAATTTGACAACTTGTGTAACTATTTGGCTGAATTTCGTTATTGCATGATTAAATGGATGTTATTTGAATGAAATTGAAATTGTAGTATTAAATGAAGAATTGTAGTGTTAAAATAAAATATAATTTTCATTGAGATTGTTTGTGTTAATATTTCGACAATGCGAGAATGTTGGGATTTTTGGGAGCAGTAATACTTTATCATGTTTTCATAGGTTGCATTCTAGGTATGGGTCTAGTAGGTAGAATTTTTTATGTTGACACATTCTAAGTATGGGACTAGAGAGTGCATGCTTGTATGGATGGGTATCCTGGGTAGTACTAGGTAGTACGTCGTTACTTATTCCTTTAGCATAGGTGCGACACTAGGTGATAATTTTTTGTAGGTATTTTTCATAGGTGATAGACTAGGTAACACTTGTGGTTTGGTGTTCTTTAGGTATAGGACTAGGGGTGATTTCAAGTTGTGATACTCGAATTAAGGGTGGTGCTAATTGAGAATAAAGAGAACTTGATTAAGACTTAATAATTAATTCCTAAGATAGTAAATGGGTATTAAAATGGATTTGGCATCACCAATACGTGCAAGACTAATGATAAGTGGGTCGACTGCTTATAGTGTCATGGGTGTAGGTTTGCATCATCAATATGTGCAGAACTAACAATACTTGGGTTAGTTAACTATAGTGACGTGGGTGAGTATTGGTGTCACCAATATGTGCAGGGTTAACGATAATTGGACTATCTAGATATAATGACGTATCATGCATGGAACAACACCAATATGTGTAGGGATAACGAAAATGGGTCGTCTGGCTATAGTGATGGGAATGGGTGTGATGTGCTGAGAATTTTAGACGTACCCAAATATGTGAAGGATCAATAGAAAGGTCGACTCGTTATAGTTGAATCGCTTTAATACTAATTGGCTAATTGCATTAAATTAAGTTAATGGACTTAACATAACTAAATGTAGAAATAACATAACTGGACTTGAATAATGGGGTGGTTTAGTTTATGTGGGTAGTTAGTGTTGTTTGATTTTATCACATGTTCTTATATAGTTTTAATTTAAAATACTCTATTGTAATATTTATCTTGTATGATGCTTATGTCTGGATTCATAGATCCTAATTGTGAGGAGTAGCTGGTATTCATATGGTGGGATCTAACCCATGGCGTTGACTAACATTTCAGGCATAGTTGTTGGAGTAGCTACATATAATGGAATGGAGAGTCGTGTTCTATTTTATTCCTCTATCAGTTTAGATTTTTCATTTTATCATTTTATTTATGAGATAGTTTCTTATGGTCTTGGTGCGTCATTGAGTTCCACAGTTGTTTATGGTTTTTAAGTTAGAGTTATAGTTGGATTATTATATTTAAGTATAAATCTATCGTTTGGAGTTGAGTTTTATTTTGGTGTTAGCATGGTGTTGGAATTTCTTGGGTGGATGCTTATATTTGTTGGATTAAATTTTGATTTATATCTTGTGGAAAAAAAATTAATGTCTCGTATTTTTGTCACATGATAAGAATGGTATTTTAATTCTGACTCCCAATGTAGGTTGCTTCAGGGACTGGCCACCTCTAATGTCAAAATATATGGGGTGTCACATTATCCACTGTAGGCTAAATCAAAGTCAACTTAGTTTGGACATGACCTTTAGATAAATGTCGTGTCTAAAGAAGAAATAGATGAAGAATAAGATGAGGTTGGGTTTTCGTTGTAGCAAAGCACCACCTTTTAGGTCTATACATCAAAATAAAAGAGTAAGCACAAGTGTACTTGCGACATCACACGTTTACCTTTTTATTTCGTTGGCATTCCATCTTGAAGTCAGCTTGTTGAAGTGTAAATGTAAGGCTACTATAAAAGAAAGTACCCTTTTAGAAGAAAAGGAACAAAGAGACAAAAAAAGGTTTCGTTTTGACTTTTTGGGTTTATATGAGAGGGAGAGGGTTATAATTTTGGGTTATAGTTTTATATCTTGGCTTAAAGGGGGTTTATAAGGCAAAAGAATAGAGTTTTGAGGCTTTTCTAGAGAGACAATGTTTCAAATCAGAAAGGCAAAATTTAAGAGGTAAAGTAATTGTGTGTTGAATTGATAAGAGAGAGGATCCTTTTATAGGCAAACTGGTCTCATGACCGATAGGTCCTCTGACAGGACTGGTCGATCATAGTGCATTTCACCCCAGGACCGATAGGTCATGGGCGCGTGTTTATTTTGGGTCTAATTAGGGGTCGGTTTCGAGTTGTTTAGATCATTCATTTTTGGGCCTCTTATGGATTTGAGGCCTTTATTTTGGTGTTCTTTGGGTTATCCTTAGTGTGACTAAGGTTTTAGGATTTATTTGGGGTAGGAAGTTTGACAAAATGTGCCATACTCCTTTAGGATTATTAGGAAGCATAATGGGGTATTTACATTCGCATCCTTTAAGATTTTTAGGATTCAAATAATATATGTATCCATTTGTATTATTTAATATACATTGTGCTTAACAAGCATTCATGTAAAATTTTACTAAACTTTAAACGGATTTTTTACATAACATTTTAAAGAATGAAGAATATTTTATTAAATATTACTAGAAAAATAGAAAATTAAATTTTAAGAGGCTTACAAACGAGTTCTAACATTTGATGTCTACTAGGTGACCCTTTATTGATCGATAACAAATCATATTGGGTGAATGGGACTTTAAGAAAGCATTTTAGTGAACACATAAAGTAATAAATATTGGGTCCAACTACATCACATTAGAAAACCACAATTTATGAGTTATCGTTAACATGTCAAATAAATTAGACAATGTACAGAGCTACAGTGACTTTACATAACTAAACGACCAATATAATATAAAGACAGCTTGTAAGATACTATAAAAGACAAGAGACAAATTAATATAATTTTTTTATTCTTTTATACATCAAATAATTAATTATTAAATTATTTGCAACAAATCATCCAAACAATTAAATTACACACACACACACACACACACACACACACACACACACACACACACACACACATATATATATATATATATATATATATATATATATATATATATATATATATATATATATATATATATATATATATATATATATAAGGCCCCCTAACATGCAGAATCAAAAATGAGTCTACACCAGTTTCAAAAAGTGTCAAACATTGACCATTTTTTTAAAACAACAAAAATAATTATTTTGAGCTGATTTTTTTAGGGAAGTGTTTAACACCCACAAAATTTTCTAGCATTTAAAAAATAGATTTTGCATTATAGGGACTCATTTTTTAGTCTTCGGGTGAGACTCAAAGTGTGTATATATATATATAATATTGTTATTCAAATTCGCTCTTTCGGATATCTATTCGGATAAATATCCGCAAAAAATGGATTTGAATACTAGAAATATTCCGACTTCCGAATATTCGTTTACACCACTACTCAGAGAAGGTGGCGTCCATCCGAGAGCCTGTGAGGGTTACCTAGAGTAGGAGAAATAATTATGCAAATTAGAGTTTTAAGTGGGTGGGGGGGGGGTGCTTCTAAAGGACTCCTTGATGAAGGTAGTTATAAGATTCAGATCCAAGGGGAAGCTGGTACCCTGCTATGTAAGTCATTTCCTTGGATGGCAAATCAACTAAGACTAACCAATCATCTTTAGCATGTGCATGTCGTCTTCCACGTGTCCATCATAAGGAAGTTCTTGAAGGATGATATGGTGTATCAACAAATATACCTTGATGGGATTGAGCTGCAGCCGAATGCGAGTTACATTGAGAGAACCTAGTGTATTCTAGACTATAGATAGTCGATCTTGTGCTCAAAGGTCATCCCTTTGGTTCGTGTCTAATAGGGACATGACAGCTAGACAAAGTCTACATGGGAATATAAGAACGACATACGAGACAGATATCTATAGCTCTTTGAGTCAGGTATATAAAAATCAAATTTCGAGAACGTAATTACTCTTTTAAGGGAGGGGAATGTTATACCCCGTATTTCATAGCATTTATTATAATTTTTAATTCATTATTAGGTTCATGATAATTAAATATTACTTGCGACGTTTGATTTGTCATTTTATAGATTAACATGTTAACTATGCAGTGATACGTAGTTTAAATTGTGCGTTGCTTGGATATATATTATTATAGTAATTGGGGTAAATTCATATTAATTTATTACGATAAATATTTAGTGACTTAGTATTATGGGTGGCTATGAAATGATCATGGGGCTAAGTGTCATGGATTTCCTTGTTTGGATTATTCGTTCAGCATATGGTCTCATCGCTAGTGAAGTAGGTTCTTATATTATCGAGTCATAATTACTTAATTAATAATGACATTTTTATTAAAAACGACACATATTATTGGTTAATTAGAATTTTAAATAAATAGCAAACTCTAGAAAAATGTTAACTTTTGTGTAGGTTCATATAATATTTAGAAAGCCTTCATTAAGTTCAAAATAGTGGAAAATGGTCCATTAGGTTAGTATATGTGTCGGGCCAAGTTTGAGACTATTTGGGGCTTATTTAGGCATTTCATGATTACGCCACTATAGGGACTTACCTAGTTAAACGTTTAACTAATAACATAAGTTAATTAGAATAACATAAAACTCATAATACACTTTAGACAACCCTAACGCCTAAGTAGTAAGAATAGGAAAACCCTAGCTTTTGTACTTCGAGGTTTAAAATGTTAATTTCAACACTCACCTTTAAGGCTAGTTTACATTCTTTAAAAACAACATTGGATTTGTGTTATAGTAATGATTATTTATTAAAATCTACATGCTGTAATACCCCATATTTTTCATGTATAGTTGATTAGGTTGAACGCTAAATACAATGAGCGCTAAACAATCTATATCATTCTCAGCATCAACACAAATATAAAAATGACAATAAATAAAAACTATCCACATGAAAACTCGATAAAGGATGACAGTAAGAATAACTGAATTGAGATAAATTTAAAACTCAAATAGATCTTAATCCACTATACATATCTATTTTATACAAATATCTCAACTAAAATAAACGAAATACAACAGCGACTACCTCTGATCAAAACTCTTGAATACAACTCATTACTACAATAATCTAGTAACTCCTACTCATAAGGATGACAACTGAATCTCCATCGTCTGCAAATATGAATGCTCATCCCTATTATTCTTATATCAAAATAATAATATATATGTGGAAAAAGACTTATAGATTTGGGCTATTGACCTAATGTAGCAATAAATAAATTAGTATCAAGCATTAATAATCGTGAGACTCATTTACAATAAATATGCCATTCTGCTGACACTCAAATGCAAAAAGTACATCACCCCCCATAATAAATGAAATACTACACGAGTGTCCCAACCCAAGATATAATTGAATACTAAAAATTCTCCATCATTAGACTAGCAAGTACTATGACGATGCAAATTACTAACACGGGATGCAACTAACTACTCATATACATAATACACCCCAAAACCCCTATATACTTATTAGGATACCCATGATCTCATAATGTAATAATTCATCTGTCTTGTTATATTATAATTAAGAATGTTCATTATTGGACTATAACATATGTACACAATACATTCCTAAATCAACCCTGCTCATGTCACTCACACATTAAGATATACACAATCTCAATAAAAATGCAAAAATATGACATAGGGATTTCAATTAAAAGGTCCATCACCGGACTAATATTATATACACATATATAAATCTCATAACAACCACATAAAGGCATGTACGCATGCGTCTATTAGTAAATCCGCAGGAGTCCGTCACGCAATGGATTTGAACATATACACACATAAACAAGAACGAGGGATCACGACGCAATCAAACCCCTGGGTAGTATTATACCAAAACTCGTATGATGGATCGAATCATCTGCCTCTCAAATTATAAATCGTAGACTGACTGAATATATGATATAAATGTGTCAACACCAAGCACGAAAAAAAGGATTTATTTTATAACATAATATATTTATAATACCAAATCAAACAAAATGTGATAAGAGATAGAGAGAAACCGTGTATACACATGGTTTGGTCAGGCTTGATCTGAGTCGATGGGTGAAGTGGAGGGGGAATATTTTTTTATAATTATAGGGGAGGTGCTTGAATAAAGAGTTACAAAGTTATTAGATTGCATTTCTCATTACTGTGCGAGACTTTATATTCACATTATGTTACACATTCTCCCTTACTTTTAGCATGCACCTTTGATATATTTAAATCAAGCTGTGACACGAGTTTGGATCTCTTGAGTTACTTTCCCACAATAATAGAATTCGTGCTAGAAGTTAGCAACACATACGTTGATTAAGTCTTCAATGGCTCAAATGCATTGGAACTACCAAAGATGAGCCTTCGAATGGTTGTGAAGGATCGTGCGCCTAAGACTGATAAGTCTTTGGCTATTAAAGATCTATTGACAAAGTCCTCTAAGCACGCAACATAGTGGCTCCGTTAAGACAGACCATTCGTCCATCTTGGGGTCAGGATCATTCGACTATGTGAATGATCGAAGATCTGTGCTTGTACGCCAGTCGTCTTTTCTTATCCGCTCAGTGTTTGGCAATCGCCACATGCTCCTTGTCGTTCAGAAATCCCCCTCATCAGTTACTCCCCAAAAAGTTTGCATTCACTGGTTCGATCCAAAGAGTCTTATTAGTAGCCAAACTATGTTCATCTCATGTCATCACCGATTGGTGTCATTTCAAGAAAACTGTGACAACTGGATCCATTCGTGATTTTCCTTGATCTAGTCATGATTTCTTTGATATTGAATAAGTGTGAACCGTCTTTCCAGAAAGAACATCATCTGATAGAAATACAACAATTATTATTGTCTGGCGGCGCACGTGTTCTCAAAAAAAGAGTGGGAATTTTCACCCATCTCACTCACCCTGGTGGCATGTGTACTGGACCCAGCATTCGTGGATCACTCTATCTATTGGGTTATAACATTTGAATTTGAATGATTACTTTTGTTTCCATATAAAAGGATTTCGGGCTTTGCTCATTCAATTTCCTTAACCTACAACTTTCAACCCACTCTCTCTATTTCATCTTTCCCGGGTCCTCTTAAGAACTTCCTCCATTACAACTCTCGTTCTGAACTGGTACACTTCCCCTTTCACGTTATTTCTTTTCATTTCAAACTATGGCTTATCTTATTCTTGGATTCACTTTTCATTTCATTAGGACTAATAATTTTTCTTTCAATTTCCAGGGGGAAATCCCCACATTTCAGACTTTTTGTCTCCTCATTCACCATTATTTCAATATATTGAGTGGCTTCTCCCATTTGGTCAATCCCTTCACCTAGCTTCACGGTCAAGTCTTTAACGCTAAAGAGCACTAGAAAACATGGTGGAGATCATGGAGGCCTTTGGGACCGAGCATAAAGAGCGAGTGGCTTCTATTAGAGGGACTTCCTCGTCACACATTTCCAATCCTATCCTTCCTTCTAGGGCTCATAATCCACCCCCTCGCAGAGTTTCCAAGGTTAGCCCACCTAGTTCCTTTTTGGTCGTTCCTATCAAGGGAGACCACTTGGGTCCCTATTAAGCCTTTATCTACTTAACTGAAGAAACAAATAATGAATGGGTTAAGCGAATTTCCCTTCGAAGGGCTTTGTCTGTCTGCATAGCCGATGAGACTAATTGGGCCCCCATCGTTCTTGAAAGAAAACTTTATTTCTACAAGCATTTCTTTTAGGCTGGGCTCGGTATTTCCCTCTGAGGATAATTTTTGAAGTCCATAACTTTATAAACCTTACCCCATCCTAATTGATCTCAAATGAATGGAGGATCCTGATCGTCTATATGGTTCACTTTTACGATCTATATGGAATCAACCACCCTCTGGCAGTCAACAAACAGAGGAATATGTATAAACTTGCATCCTCCCAAGAGTGTTAGTACACCTTTTCCTATAGGAGTAAGGTTAAAGGTTTTGTTATTTACCTTCCCTAATCTACTAACTATTGGAGACACCATTTCATCTACGTTAGATGGGAGGTATGGGAACATTGTGAGCAAAATGATCTTATGGGGCATATGTTTAATGTCCCTTGATCTGGACTAAACCAAACCTGAGTGACCATGTTTCCTTTGATAAACTAGTGATGAATTTCCCTTTTTTGTGATGTTAATTTGTCTTTTTTGATTGATTTTCAAGGATCTTCAATGATCCTTCGGGTATTCCTTTCAATCGGAGGGGGAGAGTTAAAGAAGCCATAAGTAAACCTTGACCCTTTAAGGAGCTTTGTATCTAAAACTACTTAAGGAATTGGGTTTTATCGCCAGAGGGGATGAATTAAGAGACCGCAACATCCTTCAGCTTCGATCAGACACCATGGAAGCTCGCTTACTTCTCATTCAGTTTTAGCGTGTGTATTTTCCCCGTTAATCAGGTATATTTTTATTATAATGATTAGATTTATTGCCAAGTGTTGTTGTATTTACGATTTTAATCTTCTTTTATTCTTACAGCTACTGATGCCATAGCACGTTGGGGATACCAAATTGTTCTTTAAAAGTTGACCCAAAACCCACCCATTAATTAGTCCACTTCCCCTAATTGAATCCTCAGTCTATAAAAGCTAAACCTCTAGCTAAAGGGGGTTAGAGTTAGTGAGACCGTTTTTCCTCTTAAAGTAATTGAGGAAGAAACTTCATCTATTTAGCTAATGGAGGAAGGAGCCTTGTAGAGAAGGTGAGAAAAAGGCCTATAAAGTGTGAGGGTACCCGTATCTCCATTCGTCGGAGATTAATCGATGAATGGGATGAAGATGCCAAAGGCAAGAGGATTCCTCAGGAAAAAAAGAGGTCTAAGGCCCACTGCCTTAGGTATGAAGACCAGAATGAGAGATCTCTGGCTTTTAAGAATGCCTATCTTGCTGAATACCTCGATTGGCTGAGCGGGTGGAAGATTGGTGGTGCTAAGGAGATGATTTAATTCGCAGTTAAAGTAAGTTCCTGTCTTTATTTCTTGGAACGTAATTTTGACTTGCTTATCACCTTGAATTGATTTTTTAAATTTGTTCACAGGTGCACTACCTGGGGGGGGGGGGGGGTTATGTCCTAGAAATGGCAAAGAAAAAGGGACGAGTCAAGGGAAATCCTAGGATTGAACGCAAATTTGGAGGCTCTAAAAATGTCCAAGTATTAGGTGGATCCTTGTTGAATGTTCGGAGGGAGCACGATGCGGAGAAGGTTACCAAGGAGGTCACCCTGTAAGATGTGATTATTTTGAGAACTCAGATGGTGGCTGAAGTTACCGAGTTCTTGGACCTTCAGAGTAAGGAGAAGGATGAGGCTACTATGGTGGAAAGATCTTTATCTCACTTGATTAGGCCCAGGTATTTGTAGTACTTTCTTGCCTCCGAGTATAGTGGGGTGATAAAATATAATTCCTTCATCAACAGTTATAACGAGATGGTTAACCGAGTTAGATAGGATCACCCTCACTAGGACCTTTCATCTTTCAACTCGAACAATGTTGAGACTAAGGAGGAGCCTATGCCATCTCCTTCCTACTTGGGCAAGGATGGTTATATTCAATATCGTGAACCACAAACTGCTTCATAGCCTCTGGCAGGTTGTGAGGGTGAAGACTTTCAGATTTCCATGTGTGTGGAGATGGGTCACATATGGAAAGCTAAAAGTCTTCTGCCTCACTTTCAGATTTCATGGCCCTTGTTGCCTCACACATGGAAATCTGAAATCTGAAAGTGAGGTAGAAGACTTTTTTCCATGAAATTTTGCTGGAGAGTTAAACAAATGGAGAAAAAATCGTTCGAAAAAGGATTTCCTTATTGACAATCTTATTGTTCAGAACTACATTCAAGATATCACACAAAAGAGAGATGCATAATAAAGTCTACTAAAGTCTAAAATTAGATATTAAAATAGATAAGAAATGAAAGATAGATCTATGATGCCGGATGGTATTTGCCTCCATCTTTTGAATGTCCTCTAGTGATAGTGTCACTTCAAGTTTTTAACATTCCATGGGTGCAAAAGTGCTTGCGCCTTCATGATCCTTAAACCCGTAGGTTCTCGATCTAAGAATACGAGCCACTACGTATGACCCTTCCTATTTGTCTGCCAATTTTTCGTGACTGTGATTCTTAGTTAATTACATCATTTTTCTCATCACCAGTTCGCTAACTTGGAACGTTCGATTATTGACTCTTTGATTATATTAGTAGGTTACTTTCTGTTATACTACTATAGTACTCAGCACTACTTCTTCCTTTCATTTTTTCAAGAGATCCAAATTCTCCTAAAGCGGTTCGTCATTCTTCTCTTTATGGAAACACTGTACCCTCAAGCTCGGTACTTCTAATTTATTGGGATAACCACTTTGATTTCGTAAGTGAGGGTGTACGGAGTAGATCTTATAAGTCCCCTCATTATCATTCCATATTCTCACAAGATTGAGGTTAGTTTATTTGCCCAGAGGCCCTTGAAGTTGTTGAGCTCTGTCTTAATCTCATGGAGGAGTGTTTTGTTCAGGACTTCGACAAGAACATTACATATGGGGTCTCTCGGGGCCGAGTAGTAATGTTCAATTTTAAACTGGTCACATAACTTGTCAATTTGAATTCTATCGAATTATCTTCATTGTCTGAGATGAGAGCATTGGGTACACCGAACCGACTGATTATAAACTTCCATATGAACGAGTGAAATTTTTAGTCGATGATCCTGGATAATGGTTATGCCTCCACCCACTTAAAAAAATAATCAAAAATTACCATTAGGAACTTCCATTGACCCTTACCAATTGGGAATGGGTTAAGGATATCCATCTCCCATAGCGCGAACGGCTGTGGATGGACAATTGTCATTAATTCTTCGATTAGTTAGAGAATACCATTGGTTATTCTTTGGAACGTGTCATAATTTTTCACATATCCCTTGACGTCCATTGTTGGCTAATAATATCCCTATGTTAGGTCTCTTTGAGATAATATCCTCTCCCCGGGATGTCCCCGCAAGCGTCTTCGTGTAGTTTGGCAAGGACTTACATCGATTGGGTAAATAGATCGGTGGATCATCCTTGAGTAACCCCCTACGATATAATGCCCATTTATACATTAGATACTTAGTGGCCTTGATTCGCACCTTTCAGAGCCTCTATCGAATCATCTAGTAGCGTCCCCTTGTATATGAACATTATGTATTTTTCCATCCAGTTAGGGCCTAGATCTACGAGTCCGACCATTTTTTACTCTTTGTTATAAATGCTACGTTTGTTTGAAATTTTGATCAGTGGATTCCCATAATCAGTTGAGGACAGCTTTGCTAGGTGGTTGGCTTTGGACATCACTTTCCTCGAGATTTACCCCATGTAGAAATCCTGGAATTGTTTTGGTTTTTTTTTAAATTTCTTTAAGTAGGATATCATATTTCTTTCCCTTCGCTTCATAATCACCTATTGGACCACCACGTTCACGTCACTTAAAAATTTTGCTTGATCGAATTTGATGGAGAGTGAGAGTCGTGCCTATGATATTACTCCTTAATACTCGGCTTCGTTATTGAAAGCCATGAAGTTAAAACACAACGTGCATTTCATATGAGCACCATCCGACATTTTGATTTTTAATTTTCCCCATATCCTTCCTTATTCAATGATCTGTCTACATGGATCATCCAGATTGGTTTTCCTTGTTCAATTGTTCGAAAAAAAATTCCCTTCATTTATCAAAAAATTTTACGACGAAATTAGCTATGGCTTGCCCCTTCACTTTCAGCTTTGGTCTATAATGTATGCTAAATTCTCCCATACCACTGACCATTTCATGAGTCTTTTGTGGACCAATAGTTTATCGAAGACCTTTTTAAGAGGGAAATTCATTAGAATAACTATTGTGTGGGATTAAAAATATGGTCTCACTTTTTGGGCCTCCGTGATTAGTGTGAATGCCAATTTCACCAAAATTGGGTATCTCAACTCATCATCCCTGAAAACCCTACTTGCATAGTAAATCAGACGTTGAGTTACCTCATCATCTTTGATCAAAATTGAACTAACCTCCATTGAGGAAGCAGCGAGGTAGATGTATAGATCTTCTCCCGACTTTGGTTTCAAAAGTAAAGGAACGTCTGTCAGATAGGTCTTTAGGTCTTGAAAAGGTTGTTCGCATTCATCCATACACACGAATGCCTTTTTAAGTGTGCTGAAGAATGGGATGCACTTATCTATGGCCTTTTTCACAAACCAGTTTAGTGTAGCTATCTTATCTGTCGGTGATTATACCTCCTTTACCGTTCTTGAGCTCCTTATATTTAGAACTTCCTAGATCTTCTCGGGATTCACCTTTATCTCCCTTTGTGCCACTGTGAAGCCTAAAAATATTATCGAAGCTAAGTCGAATGCATAGTTCTCAAGATTCAACTTCATTCCATATCGTTTGAGGATCTTGAATGTCTCCTCCAAATATGTCACGTGTTCCTCCACCTTTATATTTTTTATTATCATGTCATCAACATACACTACCATCTTTCCTATTTTGTCTTCAAACATTCAGTTAACCAACCATTGGTAATTATCCCCAACGTTCTTCAACCCGAATAACATTACCTTGTAATAATAGGTCCCACAATCAGACACAAATGAAATCTTTTATTCTTCCCCTGGGTGCATCTAGATCTAATTATATCTGTAGTACGCATCCATGAAGGTAAGTGTTTAATAGACGGCTATCATGTCCATAAGGGCATCGATCCTTGGAAGAGGATACGAGTCTTTTGGTCAAGAATAATTTAAATTATAGTAGCCTACGGACAACCTCCACTTTGCATTTGGCTTCTGCACCATCACCAGACAAGATAAGTAATCGGGGTATTTGATGTCCCTAACGAACTTTGCCTCTAAAAATTTTCCCACCTATATATGAGCTACTTGATTCCTCTTCGAGGAGAACACCTCTTTTTTTGCTAAATAGGTCATTTAGTCAGATTTGACTTCAATTGTGGGATCATTATTGAGGTATCAATGCCCGACATGTCCTTGTGACTCCATACGAATGTCTTGTGATGTTCTTTAATAAATTAGATCAACCTCTCTCTGTAATCTTCTGGTAGTGATGATCCTACACACACTACCCTCTGGGTAGCCCTTATATAAGAGGATGGGTATCAGATCCTCCAATTAAGACCCCGCAGTGGTTTCCTCCCTCGGGTCCAATCCATCAACATTAAAGGTTTCCCTTTTTTCTTTAAAGAGGAAAAATAACAACTTTGGTCCCGTGACTGACTTCCCTATACCGTTCATATTCCATTTAGTGTTAGGAACCAAATGGTTAGGGATTTGATCGATAATATCACATCGAAGTGGCTGAGGGTCGTTGACCCTATGAGAGCATTCGAGACAGATGGTGACCTAACCATTAGGAACTCCACCTGAAGGGTGACCGACCGTTTGCCTTTTCCAATGGTGAATGGTAACTCCCCTGAGCCCTCTAGGTATACCTTCTATCAAAAGAATCCAAATAATGGGCATTATTCTACCTTCAGTCGTGATCCTTATACTTCATCTTCTGAAAGAACTCGTAGTAAATGAGGTCAACTGAGTTTCTTGTACCAATCATGATTCTCTCTAATTGTCAATTGGATATTTCTGTTGTTATTAACAAGGGATCATCGTGGGGAGTGATGCGGTCTCTGGAATCTTCAAGCATGAAAATAATATCTTCCTAGTCTTTGGTGGGTTTACCAACTTATACTTCCAATATCTCTCTTTTCTAAACCTGGTAGGCCCATTTGGTTAAAGTCGACTCCCTTCCTGCTGCAAATACCTTGGATATCATACTGATCTACATTCCTCCATCGACTACTGCTATATCCCTTCTTTCTTCCCTCCCTGGTTATCTTTTTTATCGGTTCCTTCTTCTCTCCTCTCACCTTTTCCCACATCGCTCTTCCTACTGAGGGATCCCCCTTTTAAAAAATTCCCTTAGGTATCCTCTCTGCACCAGCGCCTCGATCTCGCTTTTGGGATTGAGAGAGTCGTTGGTGTTGTCCCCATAATCTCTATAAAAATGGTAGTATAGGTTAGACTAGGGCTTCATGGGGAGGTTTTTCAACTTTCTCGGCCACTTAAACATCATCGAGCCCACTATGATGTTCAGCACCCATTCTAAGGTGGTGTTGAGAGGAGTGAATTGCTGAGTGCTAGGTCTCCCATCAGAACTGCTGGTCTTCTTTTTCCTCCTTCCTCTTTGTACCCTCTTTTTCTGTACTCGTCTTTATACTTCATTTACCTAACATTTTTGGACATGTGGCTTGATTATCGACTACAGAGTGTGTCCTCAGCATGAATGTGCTTCTCCACCTTCCTTATGAGCTTTGTTATATTCGTGAGCAGATTCTATGACAATGAATAAATGGTGTTTCTATCGGATAATACTCTTAAGAAGGTTAATACAGATACCTTTTCATCGAGAAGATCGATGCGGAGCATCTCGTCATTAAATCTCTTGACATATTCCTAGAGACTTTCGCCTATAGTCTGCAAGACGTTAAATAAATGAACGATCATGTTCCAATAGAGCCTGCTTCTGATAAAATGATGAATAAAATGCTCGAATATCTCATAAAACCAAGTGATAGATTATGTAGGTATCCAATTGAACCACATCCTTGTTAATCCCTTCAGTGTGGTGGCAAACGCTCTATACATCATTGGGTTAAGACTGGCCATGAAGTCCATGTGTGCCTCGTAGTGGTCTATGTGGTCCTTAGGGTCTAAGGTACCGTCAAAAGAGTCCATCCTAGGGATTTTCAAGATCTCCAGCATAGGGCAACTCAAAACTTATGGGCTAAATGGATATTCTCGATCGATTTCTTGAACGGCCTTATTGGCCGGTGGGAGTTCAATGTCAAACCCGATGTATGGTAGAGAAGAGCGCAGGGCACGATTGCTGCAGCACTTAGTTCTCCTAGTTATGTTCTACGTGGGGTTCCTATTCTACTTGTTGCTTTGGTAGTTGTTGGGGCTGAGGAAGACGGTTTATGAGATCTGATAGTTGATCTTAGAGTGCCTGTTGTTTCTCTCTGAGGCCTTCAATAGACCGTGTCACATGGTTTTTATTCATGGACTTGGAATCAGTCATCCCACAGACGACGCCAATTATGTTGGTACAAAAAAAGGATTTTTTTTACAATGCAATAAATTTATAATGAGGAAGAGGTAAGAGATAGAGAGATACAATGTATATATGTGGTTCGATCGGGCTCGACCTGTGTCCACGGTTGAAGGGAAGGGGGAGTCTTTCTTTATAATAATGGGGGACGCGCTTGAATATAGAGTTATAGAGCTATTAGCTTGCCTTTTATCATTACCATGCGAGACTTTATATACATATCATGTTACAATGTTCTCCCTTACTTTTAGTATGCACGTTTGATATATTTAAATCTAGATGTGACACATTCGAATCTCCTATGATACTAGCACACAACAATAGGGTCGTGATATCCATTGGGAACACATAATTTAGTTAAGTCTTAAAAAGATCAAACGCACTAGAACTACCAAAGATAAGCCTTTAGTTGGTTGCGAAGGATCATGCTCCGAAGAGTGCTGAATCGTTGACAAATTGTTAACAAATTCCTCGAAGTCCATAACTTAGTTCTTCCATCCTGGGGGCAGGAGCCTTCAGCTATGTGAGTGATCGAAGATCAATTCTTGTACGATAGTCGTCTATTCTTATCTGCTCAGTGTTCGGTAATCACTGTAAGCTCTTTGTCATTCAAAAATTCCCCTCATCAACACCATTTCCTATATTACCTAATGGATTGATATGTCTACATCTCACGTCATTAAGTGATGGTCATCTTGAACATGTGATCACATCACATCGACCTCCATAAAATTCTACATCATTAGCCATACGTGTGGTATAGGGTCACAACCACTTGAATAAAATATCTCGATCGATAGATTTACCACGAGTAATCGCTATGTTCACATAGTAAAATAATTTGTATATATACAAAAAAAATTGTTGGATAACACATACTCTCAAGCTTACCCAAAATATCCCATTCCCCAAGTGCTAGAAAGTCATTTTAATTACAGTCTTACCTTCTCTCAAAACCTTAATTAAGCCCAACTTTATAACGTAACATACGTATTCTACAAAATAGGATAATGCATACTCTCAAGCGTACCCAACTATCCCAATCCCCATTGTTGAACTGTTCATTACATTTTTAGGTTTGCTATCACTCAAACCTTATTGAATCCTCCTCCTAGTTTATCACACTTAAACTACGATTGCACATCTATCAAAACACACACACACACACACACACACACACACACACACACACACACATATATATATATATATATATATATTTAATCACTAAGTTTTGAGGCATATAATCTCTCGAGAGCAAAATTAACACTCGAACATCTCAATATGTTTACTCACAATGATAAGTACCAAACTGTACATGTATCTCTCATCTTATCTATATATAAAAACATCCAATTAAACGTTCAAGAGGAAAACCAATCGAACAACCCCAAAAAACCATTAGACCCATTACACCAATACAGCAGGGTCAGATCGATCTGGTCCAAATTTGGATTGATCCGAACGTCCCAAGTCCAAATTATTCTTCCCTAAAATGGTGGATCAAACCTCATTAATGCCAAACCCAAGCTTTAGAACACACAATAAACCCAATATCCAGGTGTATAAACAACATACTCATGATCCAGATTCAATCACTATAACACGAATTGATGTTCAAATCTGTCAAAATCCAATTTAAACCTAGCTTCACTCTAGATTTCAATTAATCCAATTAACATGCTATTTCAGAAGTTAAAACATCAAATTAACATAGGACGTACATACTTACAATTGATTCAGCCCTAAATATAGAATCAAACATAGAATTATAACTTAAAACGATTGAATTAAAAGTTTTCAATAAAATCCCCAATTACATCAGTTTACAAAACCCACCAATCATTTAATTCAATAACCTAATTAAACTTAGGATAATAAAGCATTGCTTTATTATCCTATAATCTATAACTGGTTTATGATTCATATGTCTTGTATTTTGATTTGGGATTTAAAAGCATGTTTAGGGATTTTAATCTGCCATCTGAATCAAAATCCCTAAACATGCTTTTAAATCCCAAATCAAAATACAAGACATATGAATCATAAACCAGTTACAGATTATAGGATAATAAAGTAATGATTTCTTGCCTGAATGGTACGAACAAGTGATTCTTCCTCTTAATCCCTTGTTATTCCAACTCAAGGTTCCTCCTAAGTTCTCCCAAATCTCTAAGGAAGCTAGTGTTTGTGTTTTGTGCTTTGTGTGTAATGTGTTCAACTCATGAATTTTAACCCGTAGGTCATTAAAAGGCCTAATTTTGGGACTTTAAATGAGCCCAAGCTAGTCCAAAACTTGTCCCAAAGGTATACCTACCCCATAGGCCCAATCCAAACTACTAAAAATATATATCTAGGACTCCATGACACTCCAGAGTCCAATCCAAACAGTAATACCTCACGATGTAAATATATTTTCACCCATAGGCCCAATCCAAACTACTAAAAATATATATCCAGACCTCTGTGACATTACAGAGTCTAATCCAAACTGTAATACCTCATGGCATAAATATATTTTAAGTGTTAACACCCATAGAATAAATTTAAACCCACAGGTCACTAAAAGGCCTAATTTTGGGACTCCAAATGTGCCCAAACTAGTCCAAAACTTATCTCAAAGATATACCTACCCCCATAGACCCAATCCAAACTACTTAAAATATATATATAGGCCTCTGTGACACTCCAGAGTCCAATCCAAACAGTAATACCTCACGGTATAAAAATATACACACTTAATTATTACACGTGTAATAAATAGTCTAATATCATATAATTAATGTCACCAATTAATTATTATAGTAATACGCAACACAAAATCACATCACATGAAAAATTCAATTACTATATAAATCACACATTTTATTATTATTGTTGATGTAAAAAATTAGATCACTCTAATAATTCATTCACAGATAAATAAATGAGACAAAGAATTTTAAAGTGGTTCAGCCTTATAAGAATGGCCTACGTCCACTGTTGTTTTATGCTGAGTGTTTGGGAATTCTCGATTACAAGTTATCTCAAGAAATTTCGGTCTGAGTCCCTTTACAATGAGGATTGTACAATGTATTTATAGCCCTGAGGCTGTAATGTGAAAGGGTACTACATTAAATGATATACATATGAAAGGGTAATACATTTAATTCCCTCTTTACGTGCTCGTCCAAATGATAAGCATTAAATGAGCATTTAAACTATTGGTATCCTGCTTCGAGGTGCAGCTCGGACCGCCATGAGTTGCTCGGAGAGCCTAAGCTTCTCGGTATTTAAGAGTTCCTCAGAGAGGCATTGTTCCTCGGAGCTTGTGAGTTCCTCGGGGAACTAGTCTTCCTCCTTGTAGCCTTGTTCCTCGGAGCGAGTGGGTTCGTCGGAAATATTTGTTGTTTCCACGTAGATAGCCACGTGTCTTCATATGATTGGTCCATGTCAGCATATTAATATTGGTATCAACAGAAGCCCCCAATGTTTTATAGTTCAAAATTTGAGGAGTATGGAACATTCTTTCTCGGAATATGGTAGCTTTAAATAGTCTTCCTTATTTTTAGGAGCGTTTCCCTTGTATTTATTTCTCCTTCCCAATTCGTAGAATCATGCTTTTTTGGACTTTTTTGTGTGCTTCGATTCCCGCATTACTTTTCGTCTTCTTAGCCGCTGTTGTTCGCTTCGATTCTCCTGTCACTTTTCTTCTTTTTATCCGTTATTGCTGCTTTGATTCCCGCGCTACTTTTCATCTTTTTAGCCGCCGGTAACGTAATCATCCTTTTTTGTAATCATTACTTCACCATTTCCCAAGTCAAGGTATTTAAACTTCACAGACGCTCCCATCGTCTTCTACCTTTCCAAATTTTCGTCTTTTGAGTTTTACGTCGTCTCTTCCTACTCTCTTGTGCGTTCATCTTTTCCGTTGTTCGTTGTCAGTAGATCCATTCTTTTCCTGTAAGATCTTCTTCCTTCATCTTTATTTCTTTATTCACCATGGTTTACCCTGTTGAGTCTCTTGAGAAATTTCATTCTGATTTCTCCATTCCCTCTTGGGTTGTCTTGGAAGAGCTTTCTGAGCCTTCTAATTACTTCCATTTGGCTGAGGGACATTGGTTCCCTAGTCTCTTTTTTGCCGAGTGTGGATTTTCTTTTCCACCAAATTAATAGTGTCTGGAATTCTGCCAGTATTTTGACGTTGTTCCTGCACGAAGAGCCCCCAACACCTGGAGAATAGTCAATGGGGTGCATAGGTTAAATCAAGTGTATGAAACTCGTATAGGAATTTAAGAAATCATGAACTGCTATAGATGGGCAGTCAATGAAAATATTTATTATTTAAAAACTAGATTTTTAAACAAAGCCTTAGTAGTTAATCTCCCTGATGCCAATAGGGATTATTCTGAACATGGGGTTGTCATAAAAAATTGGCAATACCCTCCATTGACTGGAGATGAGGTTTACCAGGGTCCCAGATGCCCTCCTTATGGCAATGGGATAGGTTATTTTTATTTCATTTTATTTTGAAATTATGCTTCTTTTGTGTTTGATAAAATATGCCACTGATAACAATGTTTATTTATTTGCAGTTGATAGCAAGAGGAAATGCCCCAAAGAGGCAGATGTCAATATAAGGCATTTGAAACTTATCTGGAGTCTGCATCAAAGTGTTGCCGACGAGCACATTAGATCAGCTTCGTATCTGCTCCAGTACAAGAGCTACACCACTTCCTTCACTGCTCGTCCAGTGATTAGTGAATCAAAGCTAGTTCCAGCTTCCACAAGCTCATCGCCTGAATCCCATATTCCTTTAAGTGAAAGGATAAAGAAAAGAAGAACTCCTGCTCTATTTGAGAAAACTGCCTTCGGTTCTGGGGAGGTAAAAAGGATTAAGATGGATGTCCCAAGGGAGGGGATAAAGAAGAATGATGCAGCTCCTCCAGTTACTCCTGCTAAAGTCGCCGAGAAGCCCGCAGTGGCTCCGAGCAGGTCTGCTGCTCCTGGAGAGGTGATTGTGATATCACCGACCAAGGGTTCTTCCATGGTTAAATCTGTACCTGTTCCCCCGAGGAGGCTGAAGAAAAGCTCCTCGGTCAATTTGGCTGACACCACTACTCAGCCCCCAGCTGCTGGGACTGTAGTTCCCACTTTTGTTCCTCTGAGCTCTACCATGAGCTCGGTGAAGTCCCGGACCTTTCCCGAGGTCCAAGGTAATGAAGATAATCTTACTCGGGACATGGTTACTTCTTTGGCTGCTCGTCATCTTGCTTCAGTAAGTCTCTTTACTTTGAACTTTTCATATTTTCTTTGTCATTTCTTATTTCTAACTTGCTTTCTTTTTCTGTTCACAGTTGACTAGCTGCTTTAATATAATCCTGAAGAAGGATGAAGCGATTAAGGCTTCTTGCTCCTCGTCTAGTGTGGAGGGAGCTATGGAAGAGGCTATCAAGTCTTTGGAAGACTCTCGCCAGCAGTATGCCACTGATAAGGCTATCTGAGAGAAAAAGCTTGCCTCCTCCGAGCAAGAAAAAGCTCGAGCGGTTGATGCCTCCAAGGAGTTGGAGAAGAAAAAGACTGCCTTGGAGAAGGCAAATAAAGAGCTTGAAGAGAAGCTCAGAGCTGAAGGGGAGCTTGAGAATAAGCTCAAAGTTGCTGAGGAGAGGTTGGACCAGCTCCAGGAAGTAAGTCGGCAAAAGGAGGAGGCAGTAAATAAATTGAAGGCTGCTGAGAACCTGCTGTCCGAAAAGCTTGCCTTGGAGAAGACCAAGAGGAAAACTGCTGTGAATAAGTCCTTCAGCTATGGCTAGGACAAGGGGTGGAATAAGGGGTGTGCTTCCATGGTATCTCAAGTGGACTATGGAAGTCTAAAGTACTTCAGGGATGGATGGGTTGCTGCCCTTCAGGAAATGAAGGTCGATGAGTCATCCGAGCTCTTTCAGCGACATATCCCTGGTTCCCCTCCTACTCCAAAAGAATTAGAAGAGGACGAAGCTACCTCTGAGGAGTCTCCAATGGTGATGGGAGATCACCCCCCAACCATCCAATATGCTGCTGAGCAAGTCGTTTCTTCTTTCGAGCAACAGCTGGTGCTCTCCGAACAACCCACAGTTCCTTCCGAGCAACCTGCTTCCTCTTCCCAACCTCCCGAGAAGGTTTTGGGAGATAAGGAAAAGGTGTATTGTTGTTCGGGCTTATCTTTATATTTTTCTTCTTTTGTCAAATGTAATCCAGAACTTATAACTCTGAATTATATGATCTAATAAAACTTGAATTTTCTTGCATATTGTTGTCTATCTTTCATTCATACTCTGCTTATTCTTCTTATTGATGATTGTTCTTTCTTTCTCTGCTAGTTTCTGGCCAGGATGGATCTGCTATCTGCCCATGATACAAAGTTGCTGCAACAGTGCAATGAGTACTTTAAGGCTGGTCACACAGACTTGAGTGCTGCACAAGTTGTCGACATCCTTGGTCATGATGCTTCAGAACAGGCTGTTGAAGCATATCAGTACCTGAAGTATCTTTTTGACCGAGCAGTGGCCAATAATGTGGATTACTATGAAATGATCGAGGATCTCCAGTGTACCCTCGAAGACCTTCAAAATCAATACAAGGAATCAACTTCCCTGTTGCATGAGGGGTACGAAAAGAAGTACAAGCTGATCATGGCTGACAAGGGCTACGATAAGCTTTTTGCTGGGTATGATCTGAGGGAGAGAACTTTGAAGGGTGAGGTCGAGGAGTGCAGACAGATTGCCAAGCTGCTGGAGCAAGAGAACAATAACTTGCAAAAAGAGCTATCACAATTGAAGTCAACAGCTTCTTCTTCAACAGCCCTAATCCCAGTGACTAACGAGGGATTTTCATTCTTAGAGGTTGAAAATGCCAAGTTGAGGGATGAATTGGACAACTTGAAGAGGTCGGGCCCTTCCACATCTTCTAGGGGACGATCAAGAGCTCCTCGGGGACGAGGAAGAGCAGCTCGAGTTCTTGTCGAAGAACAGAGAACTCAGACTGCGTTAGAGAACCAAGCTTTCCAATTAATGGAGAAGAACCAGGCTTTGTCTGACATGTTAAAGAAGATTAGGGACTTGGAAAAACATCTCTCTGTGCAGAAGTCCATCTTGGAGAATAAGGAGATTTTCATCAAGAATCTCCACGAGCAGCTAGAAAGGCTAACATATCAATTCCACAAATAGCCCAGGGAGTTCTGGATGGCTGGATACAACGAAGTACTATTCCACTTGGATGATCGTATCCAGAATGCCAACAATGAGGGCTTTAAGCAAGGCTGGCTGAATGCCTTAGGTGTGTTGAAGCTTGAACAAGGTCATTATCTGTGGGATTACTATGATCCCGGCTTGCTCGACTTGCCTGTGCCACCATACAATTTGGAGATGGAGTGGATCCCTGCTCGGGCCATTCCTCAGAACTTAATTTCAAAGTATCTCGATGACTACAATTTACATTCTCCAATCGAGGTATCTCATCCCGAGCATCTCTTAGACCGACCATCCGTGATGAATGTCAGGATGTTGAAGGACCTCAACTTCATCAATTCTCCTCTGTCTTTAAATGATCCGCCTGCTGGCGAGGAACCTGTGTCAAAAGCAGAGGGGAAGAGACCAGTAGAATAGGAATTTTTGATGTAATAGTTAGTATACATATCAATGTAACTGTAATTTTATTATCAATGTAATTTATTTTGAATTTAATGAAAGAATTTCATTTTCGTTTGAAAATCTTGATTGCTATTGTCTTGTATATATCAAACACTTTATATTTATGCGTATCTGTTAAAAAGATAACAATATTGTTTTGTTTGTCAACCATCTCAGTAACAATTAAAAAGTTATAAGTACCAATACTGTTGCTCGATCACTTAATAATAAAGTAATGAGTATAAAAATGTTTATTAAAATTTTTCCAACCAACTAAGGTTGTTAACTTATGCTTGTCGACCAATTATAGTTAGTGGGTTTTTATCCCCGACCAGCCAAACTTGGTAGATTTTTCTCTTAAATGTTTCCGATCAACCAAGGTCGGTAAATTCTACTTGTCGACCAACTACAGTTAGTGGGTTTTTATCCCCGACCAACCATAGTTAGCAACTTTTACACTTTCTGGAATAATCTTACCTCCTGACCAATATAAGTTAGCATTTTCGAGAATGTACGTACCTTCCGACCAACATAAGTTGGCATTTAAGAGCATATTTTGTTTCCTAGCCAAATAGGTTGGAATTTTTAGGAATATATCGTTTCCTAGCCAAACAGGTTGGCATTTTTAGGAATATATCATTTTCTAGACAAACAGGTTGGCATTTTTAGGAATATCTTGTTTCCTAACCAACCGAAGTTGGCATTTTTAGGAATATTTTGTTTCCTAACCAACCAAAGTTGGCAGTTTTAGGAATATTTTGTTTCCTAACCAACTGAAGTTGGCATTTTTAGGAATATCTTGCTGAGCAGCCTGAGCTTTGCCGAGTAGTGTGTAGCAGTAGTATTCCCCGAAAAATTCTCAATAAAAAGGAGAGACTTTGGCAGAATATCTTCGTTTTATTCATACTAATGGAACTGTGTTACATATACATCATTGATAATACTTGCGCAGGTGCTCTGCATTCCATGCATTCTTAAACTCCTCGCCTTCTAAAGTTTCTATTCGATAAGTTCCTGGTCGAACAACTTCTGTAACTCGGTATGGTCCATGCCAGTTTGCTTCCAGCTTATTGTGTTTTTGAATTACTTTCTTCAGAACATAGTCTCCTTCTTTCAGGTCGCACTTCTTCACCCTTTTGTTGTAGAACAGAGTTGTTCGCTGCTGGTAAGCAGCATTTCTAATGGCTACTTCTTCTCTAACTTCATCGAGCATGTTTAAATCCAGTCTTCTCATTAAGTCGCTGACAGGGGAATTGAAATTCAGTACCCTGTGTGTTGGGAGGCCCAACTCGGCAGGTATGACAGCTTCATTTCTAAACGCCAGCATGTATGGTGATTCTCCAGTTGCTACTCGGGGATTTGTTCGGTAAGCCCAAAGTACTGATTGTAGCTCGTTGATCTAGTTTGCTTTTGCATCATCCAATCATTTCTTCAAACCGTTCAGCAGCGTCCTGTTTGTCACTTCGGTTTGTCCATTGCTTTGAGGATGGCCTGGTGCTGAATGGACCTTTAAAATATTTGACTGATGACAATAGGCGGAAAACTCCTCGTTATCAAATTGTGTTCCATGGTCTGTGATGAAGGCATGAGGTAGACCATATCGGCAAATGATGTTCTTCCAAACAAATTGTTACACCTTCTCGTACGTCATATCAATGAGTGTCTCAGCTTCTACCCACTTAGTAAAATAATCCACTGCGACGACGAGATACTTGAACCTTCCTCGAGTCGTTGGCAGTGGTCCAACCAAATCAATTCCCCACATGGAAAATGGCCAAGGGGAAGTTATGGGTGTCAACAATGCTTGTGGAGTTCTTCGGATGGAGGAAAAGCGCTGGCACTTGTCACATTTCTTGGCGTAGGCTATGCAATCAGCCCTCATCGTCGGCCAGTAGTATCCTTGCGTCATCACCCTTTGTAAAAGCATCCGACCTGCTACATGTGCTCCACAAGACCCTTCATGGATTTCTTCAATCAATTCTTTCACCTCGGAGGGATGTACGCATCTCTGCAAACCTGCCATAATTCCTCGTCTATATAAAACACCATTAGTTAGTATATACCGAGCAGCTTTAAACTTCAACTTTTTGGCAGCGAGCTTATCAATTGGCAATTCTCCCTCTTCAATATACGCCCTGATGGAATCCATCCAAGATGGTCCTAAGTCAAGGGTGATAAAGTTCATCTTCAGATCTTCATCTATGCTCCGACCAGCTAACACTTCAATTGGGATTGTTCATCGTAGCTTGGTGCGAGTAGCTGATTCTAGTCAAGCTAGGGCGTCTGCTCTCACATTCTCCATTCTTGGTATCCTGATCAACTGAATAGCGAAAAATTCTGATACTAGCTCCTTTGCCTTTGCGTGATATCTGATCATTAATTCTCCTATAATTGCATATACTCCCATCATTTGATTTATGATCAATTAAGAATCACTGAAAACAATGACCTGTTGCGCCTCCATACTTTTTGCTAAACGAAGTCCTGCAATCATGGCCTCATACTCAGCCTCATTGTTGGAAGCTTTGAATTGGAAACGCAAGGCATATTCCATATCGACCTCATCCGGAGTGCTCAAAACTATCCCCGCGCCGCATCCTGTAATGCAAGATGAGCCATCTACATATAGTTTCCATATAGGTAACTCGTCTTCAAATTTATGATCAGCTAGAGTTCC
The DNA here is from genome assembly GCA_949130495.1 of Sambucus nigra. Taxonomy (NCBI): domain Eukaryota; kingdom Viridiplantae; phylum Streptophyta; class Magnoliopsida; order Dipsacales; family Adoxaceae; genus Sambucus; species Sambucus nigra. Next base: position 666,934,608 of record OX422215.1, on the reverse strand, counting down.
TCGGTGAAATATTTTTTTCTTCCTTTCCTCCTCGGATTTTTCTTGCTCTTCGTTGATCATTTCTTCTTGCCCTTTTACCAACCGGAGTTGGTCTGAGCCCGAAGTCAATGATCTTATAACATCCACTTGCCCTTTTACCAACCGGAGTTGGTCTGAGCCAGTGTCTGTTGATCCTGTAACATCCACAGGTTGATCAGCGAGCAACTTTTGTTTTTCATCCAGAGTCCTCACAACTATCTCTGCATCACATCCTGTAACATCCACACACCCTTTTACCAATCGGAATTGGTCTGAGCCTGTGTTTGTTGATCCTGTAACATCCACAGGTTGACCAGCGAGCAACTTTTGTTCCTCGGAGATATCAGGATAGGTGAATTCTGCTATAAAATCTGCTACAGCCTGCCCTTTAAGCGATGATCTGGGTTCATAGACTATATCATATTCACCGAGCTCTATTGCCCAATACATCAATCTTCCTGATTTTTCTGGCTTATGCAGGGCTTGCCTCAATGGCATATCAATATATACTACTATGGTATGAGCCTGGAAATATGGCCTCATTCTCCTACTCGCCTCAATCAGTGCCAGTGCCAATTTCTCCAGCCTTGGATATCTGATTTTTTCTCCTCGGAAGGCTTTACTTGTGTAGTAAATTGGTTTTTGTACTCCATTCTCCACTCTGATCAATGCCGAGCTAACTGCATTCTCGGACACAGCAAGGTACAAGTATAATTTTTCTCCCATCACTGGCCTGGACAACAGTGGAGGTGCTCCCAAGTATCTCTTCAAGTCTTGAAAAGCCTTCTCACATTCATCATTCCACTCAAAAGTCTTTCTGAGTGTCTTGAAGAATGGGAGACATCTATCAATTGCTCGTGACACAAATCTGTTGAGTGCCGCTACTCGTCCTGTGAGACTTTGTACTTCCTTCTTCGTCGTTGGAGATCGCAGCCCTAATAGAGTTTTGATCTTTTCAGGATTTGCTTCAATGCCTCGTTGATTGACAATGTACCCGAGAAACATGCCTTCTCGTACTCCAAAGATGCACTTTGTCGGGTTCAGCTTCATTTGATATTTATTTAGTTGATCAAAAGTCTGACTTAAGTCAACTAGATGATCGGCAGCTTTCTTGCTTTTCGTCAGCATATCGTCAACATAGACTTCCATGTTGTCACTGATTTGTTCAGCAAAGACCTTGTTCATCAGCCTCTGATATGTCGCACCAGAATAAGCGTCCATGAAGCTCAGTAACTCGTGTCCCGAGGTAACATCCACCAGTTGATCAATGTGACACCCCGACTAATTAAATACCGGGTAGCTACTCCTTTATTAAATTAATACAAAATGCCAAGTTGGTTCAGTTAATAGCATCACTGTCGAAAACATTTTAATGATTTCTAACCACCTAGTATTTAAAAAGTAAGTTGTCAAATTTTAAATTAAATCTGATTAACATGCAATAAAAGAATTATGAAAGAATAACATAACCATTCACAATAAAGTCCCAATAATGTAATCAACAAGTAATAAAGAGTCTAGAGGAAATACTCCTCACAACAATCCCAAAATGGAAATAAATAAAACAAGTCTGCAACCTGAATTAATTACAAACCAAAGTCTGAATAACTGAAATGTAAAGTATCTCTAAAAGAAATGGGCGACATGCCCTACAAATGATGAATCTGAATATGGAATCAAGACAAGAAAAGGAGGCGTCTACTATCAAGGCCCTGTAACTTCCACAACAGCTACAGCTCGTCACCTGTATAGAATTCCTATGCATGGTGTCCTTGTGGCTGGGTACCTAAAATGGTTTTTACAAAAAGACAGATTTGAAAGCAAACGGGTCAGAGCCCGAATGTGGAGAGTATTTTAAAAACAGCAAGTGCTTTAATAACATTTAAAACAATGAATGCAAGATACATGTTAGGACGTGCTCTCACATGAAATACTCACCTCTTGTCTAACTGTGCACTCCTAACGTTCCTGTACCCATTCATGTGTTATTTATATCTAACTAAACCATCATAAGTTCTAACCCAGCTACTCTATTCAAAATATGAATTCCCAATGTTATCACTTAAATAGATAGCTTTACTTGAACTCGGATTCTCAATTATTAGCATTACCGTTTACTGGAGGTTATCCCCTTATTTATCTTCTCAAGGAGTTACTATAAATGATTCTCATAAATAAACATCACAATTCCTTTTCATTTAACCGTATATTATTCACATCATAAATATACAATATAAGCACCCCGAGGCTAAGCTGCGGTGCACATATACTCTGCTATCCATCCCGGTACATCACGTACATAAGCATTACAAATTCCGAATCTCTCAGGAATTGTTAGAATAAGCACAACACACAAAAATGGAGGCGAACATAATTCAACATATCCATGGGTCACATACATACCTACGCTCCATAGTCAGCTGACTTATTAACTCATGAATAAGTCATTCTAGTATTATGTTCTTAAGGTACCAATCTAAGTCCGGGCACACAAAGATTAGATGGGCCTAAGCGAACGTAAACCTCCCGTGATAGCAAGTATGGTAGGTATATCATACACATAAGTAATATACTAAGCATTCACACGTCTTAGATATCTTAATATTAATAAAGGTATATTCTACATCCCTATACCATTATTCCAATTTTATACATTTTACGTCTTCCAATAATATAAAATGTAGGTTGTCGACACATCTCACGTCATAGTTTCTTGTACTTAAAACCTATCTCAAAGGGATTATTAAGTTTCCTATTATTCCCACATATAACATCATTATTCTTAAGGTCCTTACTTCTGCCCCAAACCTCATTTCATCAATTTATTCAAATTTACTCTTTCAACCCTAATATTATATCACTCATCGAGTTTCATTAGCTTTTAGAATAATTCCTCAAATTGAAATCTAATTAAGGTCCAAACTTTATAACCATACCTACTAGTCTTCCTTAAGTCTAGGGATATTCATAAAGTCTCCAATAATATTTTCTAAGGGTTAACATCATTAAAATTTAACTAGGGAAATTTTACTCATTCTGGGAAGGTCGATCGATCGACCTTGAACCTCGATCGATCGATGGTGGTCGATCGATCGACTGATGAATGTCGATCGATCTATCGCACCAGGTAGGCTACGGACTGCTTCGTTTTGCAGTCCTCAAATCGTCCCAAAACTCCATTATAAAGCATGAAACTCTAATATAACGTTATAATATCATCATACAACCATCCTACAACATTGTTAACGTTCTAAAATCAATAATTCATCAACCAAGGGCTTTGTTTGGATCAAAACTTCATCAAGAACCCTAGTTTTCTATTTCTTTCAAGAACATTAATAAATCTCTTCTTAAATCCGTTTTTAGATCATCAAGGGTCATATTTTGAATTCATAATTCGTCCAGAATATGTCTACATGAAATTCCTAACATAGTTCATAGTTTTAATCTTCAAATTCATGGGTCTATATCAATCTTCCAAGATAAATTCGATAATTTCCCTAAACATGGAAAAGCATAACATTGAATCAATTGTAATTAAATCACTTGCCTTTAATCTTTCTCTGAATTTGATGTTGAATCTTGAAGGTTGAATTGTTCTCTCTCTCTCTCTCTGCAGAATTTTCTTTTCTCTCTCTCTCTACAAGTTCTTCTCTAAAGATGATGACAATGGAGGTGGGGGTTTATTTTTGGACCCTTAACTTCTATTCTAAACTTCTCCCGTAGCCCACTACTTAGTCTAGTGCTGATAATGGGTTGGTGGGTTTATTTATTAATCAAAATTAAACTCTAATTTTCGTGGGTTTTAATTCCCAAAATTCCAAAATTACCAAAATACCCTTTTAAGTTGCCGGTATGGCCTAAAAATACCCCGGGACCCAAACTAAACCCCCGGCTAGTGTTTTCTGACTATTTAGACCCTTCCGGACGCGTTGGCGCACTCAAAATGACCATACGGTTAATAAAAATAAAATTCACTTTTTGATTAAATAATTACTTTCCTAACGCGACTGTCACACGCGTCTCAACAAAATTTCCCAAATTTCCGTATATCAATCTCACGAAAAATTTAATAATTTCAATATTCATATAAAGTCGTATGTACACATTATAATCAAATACCAACTCACATCTCGTTAGTATTTTATTCGGATTAATTCCCAATTAATACACATTTAATTCAATTAATCCCATAAATAAATATCACAAAAATACGGGGTATTACAATCAATTCGGGGAAATGGAAAAGGATCTTTTGGGCATGCTTTGTTGGGGTCGGTGAAGTCCACACACATCCTCCACTTGTTGTTCTTCTTCTTTACCATTACTACATTGGCTAACCAATCTGGATATTTAACATCTTCAATGAAACAAGTTTTCTGGAGCTTCTCGACTTCCTCCTGTATGGCTTGATTCTTCTCGGGACTGAATACTCTTCTTCTCTGCTTCACAGGCTTGATCTCCTTATTCACATTGAGCTCGTGACATAAGAAGTTTGGGTCTATCCCTGGCATATCTTCATGACTCCACGCAAAAGTTTGTCTTCTGCTTCTAAGGAAAGTTATCAATTCCTGTTTTAATGGGGCTTCTAACGACGAACCTATTTAAGTAGTTCGCTCAGGGTGCTCGTCGTCCAGAATGATATTTTCAGTAGCTTCCACCACTTGACCCTTTACGAGTTGCGACTCATCTCGGGGATCCAATGTTTCAATTTCTGCACATTCATCCACTTGATAAGTAGTGGTCTTTTTCTTTGATTCTTCCAGTTCTTCTTGCTCGACGGATGAATAATAGCATTCCCGAGCTACTTTCTGATCACCTTTCACAACTCCTACTCCAAAGTTTGTTTGAAATTTTAGGCACTGCTGTACTGTAGATGGCACAGACTCGAACTTCTTCAATCCTACTCTTCCCATGATGATATTATACGATGATTGGACATTCTTATCCATCGCGAAGAAACGTATTCTTTCTGCACGACAAGTAGACCACATACCAATGAATATATCCAACTTGATCATCCCAAGTGGAAATACTTTCTCGCCAGCAAAACCGATGAGGGGTCTGTGGTAAGGCTCCAGTTGAGATAGCTTTAGATTTAAACTATCGAAACACGAGTAGAACATGATGTCTGCCGAGCTACCATTATCGACCAACACTCTTGAAATCATGACTTCCTTAATTCTCATTTTGATCACCAGCGGGTCATCATGAGGATATAAAACACCTGCAAGGTCATTTTTTGAAAAATCGATAACCAATTTCTCCTTGTTTACCTTTCTCGGGCAATCTTCCTCAGCTAGATTTATTCGCTGAATGTACAAGCAAGCTTGAGCCTCACCGAGGTAAGCTTTTCTTTTTGCAGTGAGGTCTCCTCCTCCTGCATCTCCTCCTGTAATAACATTACAATCAAATGAACCAAAGCATATTGAAAATACCTATCGTTCTGGTTGCCTTGGTTTCTTAGGAAGATCGGGGTCATCTTCTGGATCAACTTCATGGTTTCTCTTCTTGTTCTCCTCTGCTCGACGAGGTGATCTAGACCTCTCTCTATTTCGGTCGTTATTTCTTCTTTCGCCTCCCCGATCAACATACTTTGCTAGCTTTCCTCGTCGGATGAGTGTTTCAATCTCATTCTGAAGAGCTATGCAATTTTTGGTCATATGGCCATGATCCTTGTGGAATTTGCAATATTTTTCCCTATTCCTCGTGTCAGGGTCTGCTTTCATTTTCTTTGGCCAGTTTAACTCCTCATTATTCTTAATTTCTTCCAGGACGTGGTTGATATTTACCTTCAAAGGTGTGTAATTATCAAATTTCCTCAAGACCTCCCATGACGACCTATTTTTGGATTGTTTGTCACCACTATTGTTCTTATGTTCTTTCTTCTTAGCTTTATCACCTTCCACCTTGGTTTCTTTGGCGTCCATATTCTTCTTCGCAGACATAGCCTCCTCGGCATTCATAATCTTGGACGCTTTTCCCATCAGGTCCGACATAGTTCGAGGTGGATCTTTGGCTAAGGTGTAGTACAACTTGTTTGGCAGTAGTCCACTCATCAAAGCGGTAATTGTTGTCTTCTCCTCATAATCAATGACTTCGAGTTTCTCGTTATTAAAACGAGTTATATAATCTCTGGTACTCTCACCAGCTTTTTGTCTAACACTTAACAAATGTGCTACTCGTTTAACTGGCTTTGTCCCAAAGCAGAAATTCCCAATGAATAGCTTGGCCAGTTGAAGAAAAGTTGAAATCTTACCCCGAGGAAGGTTATTATACCATATTTGAGCAGATCCGGTAAGTTATCCCGAGAATTCTCTACATCTCATCTCATCTGGGATAGCATAGATGTCAGTTGTATCTTGGTATTGTTCTATATGAAGGACAGGGTCAGTCTTTCCATCATACTTGGGAGTCACAACAGGTGCTTTGAACTTTAATGGTGTTGGAAAATCAACAATGTCCTGGATAAAAGGTGTTCCTCGAACAAAGGTTCGTTGTAGAGGATTCTTGGCCTTAGCCATTTCCCCTAATCTATCCTCTAGCCTCTGAATAGATCCTTTACATGCATCATTTCCTTCCTCAGGCCTATTGGTTCGAGCAACTGATCGCGTTGAAGTGGCTTCTTGGGATTTATCTTGACGAGCAACTGGTCGGTCATAGGATCTCTCTTGATGAGCAACTGGTCAAGACTGGGAAGATCCTTCCCTTAAATTTGATGGTCGTCGAAAGCTCCTCGACGCTACATTAAGAGGACTTTTGTTCCTCCTAGGTCCTAATCGGTCGAAAGGAGAAACCCTACTTAATCTTTCCAACGCGCTGGTCCTTTCTGGGGAGAGGATGACACGTTGTTCAGTATCCGTGGCTCGCACAGACAAAGTTCGCCCAGGTTGATAAGAGAAATCATCAGATTCCTCATTGCAATGTGAGTTAGTACGCCTAGTACGCGAAGAAGGTGCACGAGTATTTCTTTGAATGCTTCGTGGTCCAGAATGGGCTAATGCACCTCCATGGAGGGTTTGGATGAGTTGTCGCATTGTTTCTTGCATGACGGTCTGGCCTTGAGCCAGATTTGCCATTATTCCAGTCAGATCTGGAACAATTGATGGAGCAGATGGATTTGGAGGGGTTCCAGCGTTTTGATTGATGGATTCAGGAATATCCGCCATTGGTAAAGGATTATTTTTTATGAAAAACGATATTATCAGTCGTTTTCCACAGACGGCGCAATTTGTTGATGTAAAAAATTAGATCACTCTAATAATTCATTAACAGATAAATAAATGAGACAAAGAATTTTAAAGTGGTTCAGCCTTATAAGAATGACCTACGTCCACTGTTGTTTTATTGCTGAGTGTTTGGGAATTCTCGATTACAAGTTATCTCAAGAAATTTCGGTCTAGGTCCCTTTACAATGAGGATTGTACAATGTATTTATAGCCCTGAGGATGTAATGTTAAAGGGTACTACATTAAATGATATACATATGAAAGGGTAATACATTTAATGCCCTCTTTGCGTGCGCATCCAAATGATAAGCATTAAATGAGCATTTAAACTGTTGGTATCCTGCTTCGAGGTGCATCTCGGACCGCCATGAGTTGCTCGGAGAGCCTAAGATTATCGGTATTTAAGAGTTCCTAGGAGAGGCATTGTTCCTCGGAGCTTGTGAGTTCCTCAGGGAACTAGTCTTCCTCGTTGTATCCTTGTTCCTCGGAGCGAGTAGGTTCCTCGGAAATATTTGTTGTTTCCACGTAGATAGCCACGTGTCTTCATATGATTGGTCCATGTCAGCATATTAATATTGGTATCAACAATTATAAAATCACATAAGTAATAATTCATCCCATTTATTAATTTATTCCTCAATAAATAAATAATAAATAAAAGTCACGAAATATGGGTATTACAATCTTCCCCACTAATACAGGAATTTCATCCCCGGAAGTCGCTAATAACGTCGCAACATAAACCGTAAAAATAACATAGGCTTAACACAACTAGCACGTACCCCCGTATCACTATGACATAGATAAATAAGTATCATATATACCTACTATAGTATGCCATGACTGAGGCACCCATAAACCCAATACCACGTGTACATACCCCACAAGCACCACATATGTACATCATATATAAGTCTCAACGATATATATATGAGGATTACCATAAAGTAAAGGTATGTACTCACAACCCGAATTTTTTTAGGATTTCCCCACCTATGCTATGGGTGGTGAGAACATCCCTCAGTGCTCTTTATGTTTCACTTCTTTAACCCTCTGGACCTAAACCTTGGAATATCTCGTCGCCTGATGCATTATCTCTCCACATAAGTAATTACCAATGTAATAAGAAAATGTCCTAGCGCTCAACCGCCCCTTGGATCCGAACCCTTACTAAGCTTCGTCCCTCCCTATACACTACTACCTAACTCATTGGTTATTAGAATTAGTCATCTCAAGACCAAACATGCAATAATGAATTATCCATGCAAATCAATATCCAACACGAGGAAAATGAAAATTGTGACTTTTCCAATAAAAAGGCTCACCCTTTCCAAGAGTGATACAAAGCATGTTAAGTTAATCAATCTAACAACATTTGAAAAACATCATTTGTTTTCCCAAAAATCTGATCGACCATACTCCGCCCATACTTAATCAAATAAAGTGTCTCAACCACTCATTTACATCCGAACATATAATCAGTCCAAAAAGGTTATACTATCATAGTTACCCTGAAAATGTCACTTTGCGCACTCCACACGTGACCATACACCAATTCATGCAATCGAGATCATCCCTAGCCATAAATTTCTCAAAATAACTCAATTTGTTCATCTTATAAATTCTTCCCATCATGTGTATCCTTATACACTAAGAGAAATCCATCATCAGTTAACCAACCAACGTAGTCAACCTATAAAGTATGCCAACTACTCTGAACTCAATAGTCATGTCAAATAGGCATCTCACATTAAAAATCAAAATCTCATTATCACCATCACATCCACTCTATGAATCCATAGTAGGTCATTTTCACTGCCCAAAAATAACTAACAAAGCGCATATAGCGCTCAAAGAACCCATCCATCGTTAGGGCCCTCCTATAACTCATAAATGAGTAACACAACATAGGGGACACTCACATGTACAAAACTATCAATGTATAAGGGTAATAGACATATAATCTAATCATACGCAATAAATCTCATAGTCGCTTCCATATGGGATGGCGTCACTCACCGCCAAAGCCATACACCAATGAACACTAAAACCATAATCCACGAGATTACGTCAATAGCTAATACACACATAAAGAGCTAATTCTTGGAAAAATAACTATGTCCAAAAAAAATGTATGATTATACTTTGTATAAATATTATGAATCACATGCTTAATTATATTCCAAAACAAAAGAACTGCGTCAATAGCTAGCCTAGAATCTCCACATGTCACAAGTGCTCAATCGACTCATGCAACCACAAATAACGATAGAAAATAAGTGTACTCTAAGCCTATATCTCCACAAAATATTCACAAACATTGGGCTATATATACCCAAAAACTATACATCATCAACTTATGCCTCAAATTGCATAACAGTAGGTATACATAACCACTTATCTAAATCGGATGGCAATTTTCATACTTTCCCACACTCTAGCCCAAACTAAGCCATAAAATTCTAACCTAAGTCAACTCTCAATCTAGGTGGCATAAAATCCCACTATCCCACAAGTAGTAAAAAAAATAGACATTGACTCCAAGAATTTAGGTAAATCATATACACTTTAGTCCCCACATTGTTGCACCCACTTTCAACAAGATGCAATTTTTTAAATCATGTAAAATATACGGCTATCACTCGAATCCAGGAGTGATGCCAAATACATAAAATATGTAAGCATCAATTGAACCATCTCTAGTTCTTGTCTACAATACCCAGAATCTATATTCGAGTATCTGCCAATTACATATTAGTGCATAAAACGTCATAAAATGCTTATCACAACTCACCTTAGGTCTCTCACGACTCAGTTTGTTGTATCATAACATTCTCTTCCATCCCCCCCCCCCCCCCCCATCTCAAATAGGGGTACTTTCGGCCTTAACTCAAAATCACTATCCTCAATCGAAACATGTTCTTCCCTCTAATCCTTTGGAACTTATTCATTCTTGAACCTTCTTCATAACCAACGCATTCACAATATAATCCCAAAACACGTAGGCAACCCCATTCTCATAACAATATTTTTGAATCATCCCAATCCAAAAATAGGAACATCGATCCTCTCATTTATATCTTCCACCCACTTGAGTATACAATAGATAAGTCCTAGCTAGATCTATCTCTATATTTTGTAACCACGTGGTGACCCTACTCCCAGGTCAAAAGTTTTCACATTACCATCACCCTTAATCTAATATGGGTTCAACAATATAAATCAAACATTCCCAAATCCGATTGAAACAAAATTCCACTCTCTCATAGGAATTAACCACGGATAAACTCATCATCACAATCTTCACATTTTACTAAAACGTAGCAATTCATTTCCCTCTCTCTTATGTGAATAAAATCTCATAAAGGAATTCTATTATCCTTAGTTTCCATCAAAATCCATATTATCATAGGTAGAACCTAAATGTCTAATAGGCTGCACAAAAATCAAATTCTTAATTATCTCAAAATCACCTCATCATGAGACACGTACACTCTTTGTGGCTGCATAAATCTCTAACTTGCAGACCTTACCCTAAATATGATAACTCCCATAATTATCTTCACAGTTGAGGCAGAAGCCTTTGTTCAACCACTCATCATATTCTAGACCACTTACTTGCAATATTTCATTATGAAGTTCTACATGCTCGAATGCTCCTCGAATCTTGATGATGCTCCAACGGCTACAAATGATTCCTATACGTCATCGCGACACCAGAGTACAAAACCCTAAGATTGGATCTAAACACGTCAAAGAATGACCAATTAAAAATGAAACGTACACAATCACATGTCATAAGGACACTAGAACCTGGTAACTATGATACCGACTGCAACACCACCTATATTTATGTGCCCAGTTGATTAGGCTGAGAGCTAAAAAAAAGGAGCACTAAAAAATCTATATCATCAATATAAACATAAACATGGAAATAAATAAAAACCATCCACAACAAAAACTCGATAAAGGATGACAATAAGATTAACTAAAGTGAGATAAAATTGAAACTCCAATAGATATGAATCCACTATACAAATCTCTTTTATACAATGTCTCAATTGAAATAAACTAAATATATCAGCGACCAACTCTAAACTCTTGAATACAAGTCACTACTAAAATGATCCAGCAACTCTTCCTTATAAGGATGGTAGCTTAATCTCCATAATCTTCAAATCTGACTGCTCAGCCCTGTAATTCCTGTATAAAAATAATAATACATATAGGGAAAAGACTTATAGATTTGGGGCAATGCCTTGAAGTTGCAAGAAATAACTTACAGTGTCAAGTAGTAATAATCGTGTGACTCATTTTCGATAAACAAGCCATCCCTCCGATACTTATATGCAAGAGGTACCTCACTTCTCATCATAAGTGAACTACTACACGAGTGTCCTAACCTAAGTCATAATTCAATATTAAGGTGTCTTTATCATTAAACTGGAAAGTACTATCACAACGTGAATTACTAACATAGTATGCAACTAACTACTCGTGTGCATAATAAGCCCCTAAACCCCAATATGCTCATTAAGATACTCATGATCTCATAATGTAACATTTCATTTGTCTTATTATCTTTTAATTAAACATATTCGTCACTAGACTATAACATACATACATAATACATTCTCGAATCAACCCCCATCTTGTCACTCACACAATAAAATATACACACTCTCAATGATAAAACAAAAATGTGACATAGGGATTTCAATCAAAATATCCATCACCAGACTAATATAATACACACGTATATAAATATCATAGCAAGCACACGAAGACATTTACCTTTAAAGGACCTTCTTTTGATTCTATCGATAAATATGTAGGAGCCTCACACCTAATGGATTTGAAAACATACACACACAAATGAGAACGGGGAATCACTATGCAATAACACCCCTAGGTAGTCCCATACTAAAACTCATATAATAGAACGAATCATTCACCTCTCTCATCACGAAGCGTAAACTGACAGAACGTATGATTTAAATATGTCAACACGTAGTAACACCATCGCTCATATCACCCGATGGATCGATCCATCCGCATCTCAGATCATGAGGTGGTGGTCATCCAGAACGTGTGGTCACAGCACATAGATATCCATAAAATCCTGCATCATCAGACTATGCGTGCAGTGAACGGTCACAACCACTTGAATCAAAAAACCCGACCGATAGATTTACCACAAGTAACCAGTATATTCACATTGTAAAATAATATATGTGTATGTGTGTGTATGTATGTGTGTATAGACACACACACACACATATAAAATATAGGATAACACATACTCTCAAGCGTATCCAAAACATCCTAATCCCCAACTGTCGTATTGTCATTTTAATTATAGATTTACCATCTCTCAAAAGCTAAATTAAGCCACTTTACAAGGTATCGTACGTATACTACAAATTAGGATAACACATACTACCAAGTGTACCCAACTATCCCGTTTGCCGTCACTAGATTGCTCACTATATTTTTATGTTTATTAACTCTCAAACCTTATTGAATCCTCCTCCTAGTTTATCACACTTAAACTACGAGTGCGCATCTATCCACACACAAACACACACATATGTGTATATATACATGTTTCCAAATTAAATTACTAAGTTTAAAGGCATATAATCTCTTGAGACCCAAATTAACACCTAAACATATCAATATGTTTACTCACAACGATAAGTACCAAACTATACATGTATATATACATCTTATTATCTTAAGTATATACAAAAACATCCAACTAATCGTTCGAGAAGAAAACCAATCAAACAACCCATAAATACCATTACAGCCGTATAGCAGGGTCGAATCGATCTGGTCCAAATTCGGATCGATCCAGATGTCCTAGGTCCGAATACTTCTTCCCCAAAGTGGAGGGACAGACCCCCATTAATGCCAAACTCAAGCATTAAAATACTTAATAAAATCAATCTCGGGGTGTATAAACAATATACTTATGATCATAATTGTGACACCCTGCCTAATTAAATACCGGGTGATCAGTCCTTTATTAAATTAAAATCAAGGTGAACGGTTGGTTCCTTCTTAGCATCACCGTCGCAAAATAAAATTTCCCATTTAAACACGCTAAATGATTAAGCTAAGTGCCAAAACCATTTAAAACCATATTTCCATTTTATTTAAATTCCAATATGAAAACCCTTTTTAATATACAACAATTTAAGTGCCACATAAATAATAAGGATGACAATTATCACACAAGAATTTAAACCATCTAGATAAATCAAACCAAGTTATGAAATATCAATAAAATCCTCCTGACAAGAGTTAACTCCAAAGAGTACCAAATACTGGAAATAAAATAAACATAAATCTCTGATAAATCTAAACGAAATAGGAAATCGGGCGACACATGCCCTAACTATAAAGAACTAAAATAGGAGCAAAGTCAATAAAGAGGTCGTCTAAAGCAAAGGCTTGCAACTCCCATATAAGCTGTAGCGCGTCCAATCCAAAGAACCTATGCATGACGCCCCTGTGGCTGGGCACCTATAATACATACATATATACATACAAGAAAGAGAAAATATAGGAATCGGGTCAGAGCACGAGTGTAGAATAGTTTAAAAATAGTTTACCAAGTATTTAAAATGCTTACCGGCTAATGAAACAACTATGTTAGTATGCGACACTCTCTTGAGAATTCTCACCTCTCATCTAGTGTGACACCTACCGTTCTACTGATCTCATAAGTCTATTTAACCTATTTCCATAAAGTTTATCTCGAGAAAAACTAAGGCCATGATATTTAATTTGAAAACATTAATCTCTTTCATTTTCCTACGTTACTTAGGACCACACAGTATCGTTATAAAGTTCGCGAACAATTATTATAAAGTTTAAGCGTTTATTCATTACTTAACTATTTATACACATCGTAGACAGTTTCCATAAATATAAGTATATATATTTGTCACTCCTATAATATATATACTATCGTCACCCCACATAAAATCTATGATGCTGGCATACTCTGCTATCAAGTCCCCGTATCACTCGTAATAAGGAAATTACTAGTTCGGAATCACTCTCGAACTGTATTAACACAAAACACACAAAAATGGAGACGAAGCATAGTTCCAAGTCACTAAGAGGTCAACACATACCCTCACATCTCTTAGGACCATCTGACTATCATTCTCAGATAGCCTGTATGAAGGATACTATCTTCTAGGGTACGAGTCGATATCCCCTATAAAGGTCCAATCGAGATAAGATTGTCCCGGCGCGAAAACCCCCCGTCATAGCAAGTAGCTCGGGTATGATTATACACATATAAAGTATTTAACATATGTACACAGTCACACGGCCATATATAGATACATATTTTCCAATAAGGTTCGCCCATGACCTATAATTATTATTATCCATATTTAGTAAAATTTTAGCCAATTATCTCGCATAAGGGATTCTTCTCTTTTATTCCCACTTAGAATTCACTTCTCACTTACTTCTCATCTCTCGAAGTATTCTCTCTTGCTAAGCACAATTTCAGTAGGTATATCATCTTTAACCTTTTGGCCTAAGTCTTTCACGAGTCCCTCGATTCATTAACGAATTTACTCAAAATCTCTAATGTGTACCAAAATTCCCCGTTAACCCACTATTTCATCCCATATTAAATTTCAGTCAACGGAGTCTATTTAGACCCTACTGGTCTTCCTCATGACTCATCATACTCTATAAATAATAATCAAGGGTTCCTACATAATTAAATCGGATTAAAGAAAAAGGGGAAAAAGATGCAGTTTCTAAAAGGGGTCGATCGATCGAGGAAATGAGGTCGATCGATCATAGATCGATCAATGTTCTTGGGTCGGTCAATCGATCAAGCAGTTCTTGCCCAGAAACTGCAATTTCAACCTACGGGTTTCAACCAATAATTTTCTTCAAAATGCCATTTAAAATTTCCAAACTCCCAAATAAGGTTACTACTGGTTCTATATACATATATGCATGATTTTCTACGTAAAACATGTACAATTTCATCAACGAAATTGAATTAAAGGGCCAATTGGTATTAACTATCAAGAACCTTAATTTTCATAAAACTTTCATTCTTTTAATTTCTTTTCCAGATTTGTTGCTTCTAAACTCATACCAATTCATGGGTTATCATCTACATATGATTGGGATGTCCAGAATATAATTATTTCCAGTAAGACGTGTGATTAAATCCTTAAATTCCTCAAATTCTTCTATGAAACATGTGTATAACAATCCTAATCTAACATGGATGAAACAATAACTAAAAGAAAAGCAAGATAGATACTTGCCTGGAAATTTAAGAGTCTGATTTGTGGATGAAAAAGGTACGGTTTCATTCCTCATCGTGCGATCTACGTTTTGGTGGTTGTGGCGGTGTAAACGAATGAGTTCTTGGCCTTGGATTGCTTGGAAAGCTTCCTACCTTCTTCTCTAATGGCCGTTCTTGAGTTTTGTGATTGTTAACCCTAAAAGCCTAACTCAAATGGCTAATATACCTTAGGGAAATTCGTGGGTCTAATTACCCAAAAATACAAAATGACTATTATACCCTTTTCGAATGCCAATTAGGCCTAAAAACGCACCGAGACCCAAACTAAACCCTCGGGTATACTTTTCTGACTATCTCGACCCTTTTGGATACATTGGTGCACTCGAAATGACCATACGGGCGACTTATAATTTAATTCCCTTTATATAATAATAATTTATCCTGATGCGACACAGGCGCGTCCCGACTTAATTTCAACAATTGTCCAATTATACACTCGTGATAATTTTTAATAAATTCAATTATACATATTACTTTACTCATCTAGGAATATTCAACAAATTCTCAATAATTACTAACTCTCATCACGCTAGTAAATATTTAAAAATAATTTTTGGATTAATATTAAATTAATATCTCAAATTAAATTTAATAAATCCTCAAATTAAAAGCCATAAAAATACGGGGTATTACATACTCCCCCCCTAATAACAGATTTTCGTCTCGAAATTCAAAAACTAAGGCATACCTGGTAAAAATAAATCTGGATATTTTTCGCGCATATCTGCCTCACGCTCCTAGGATGATTCTTCCACATTATGATGCTCCCACTGGACCCATACAAGTGGAACTGCCTTCGACCTCAATTTCCTCTCGCTATAATCTAGGATCGCCACTGGTCTCTCCTCGTAAGAACTATCAGGATGTAAGTCGATCTCCTCAATCACGATGTGAGTATGGGCCATATCATTCCGAAGATATCGTCTCAATGACGAGATGTGGAACACATCGTGAATGCGGTGCAAATGCTCTGGAAACCCCAATCTGTATGCCACCGACCCAATCCTCTCGATAATGGGAAATGGCCCCACGTACCTCGGAGCCAACTTTCCCTTATTTCCAAACCTCATTACTCCTCTCATAAGAGATACACGCAGTAATACTTGGTCCCGGACGCTAAACTCTCAAAACAATTGCTTCGCATCAGTATAGCTCATCTGTCTGTCCTGTGCTACCCGAATGCGATTCCTGATGATCTCAATCTTAGCTGAAGTTTCCTGAATTACCTTAGGTTCGATCAATTTGTTATCCCCCACCTCTAGCCAACAAGCGGGAGAACAACAAGGCCTGCCATACAATGCCTCAAATGGGGCCATGCCGATCATGAACTGATAAGAGTTATTATAAGCAAACTCCACCAGTGGAAGATATGGCTCCCAACCTCCTCCAAAATCAAGGACACGCATGCGTAGCATATCCCCCAATATTTGATTGGTACGCTCTATCTGTCCATCCGTCTGTGGGTGATAAGCTGAACTCAATCTCAACTCTGTACCCATAGCCTCCTGAAAGCTCTCCCAGAAGCGCGACAAAAAAATCTTATCTCTATCGGACACAATATCCAGGGGCACCCCATGTAGCCTAACGATCTCGGAAATGAATATCTGTGCATACTGGCTCGTGGTGTAGTCCGTTCGTACTGGAAAAAAATGAGCTACCTTGGTCAACCGATCCACAATCACCCATATAGAATCGTGACCCCGCTGTGATGTAGGAAATCCAGTAATGAAGTCTATGGAAATGCTTTCCCATTTCCACGTGGGTATCTCTAACGGCTTAAGTAACCTTGGCGATCTCTGGTGGTCCACATTTACCATCAGACAAGTAGAATATTTAGACACGAATTCAAAAATGTCTTTCTTTATCCCACTCCATCAGTACTGCCGCCTCATATCTTGGTACATCTTATCCCCTCCGGGATGTACTGCAAATCTAGATCTGTGCGACTGTGTCATAACTGCATAACGTAAGTCCTCTCCTTACGGGAATACCAATCTCCCATTAAACCTCAAACCCCCATCAGAATTTACTGAATAGGACTCAGCACCCTTAACTAAGAGCCGTACAATCTGTTCCTGACAAAATGTATCCGCTGCTTGTGCTTGTATCACCCTCATAACAATCTCGGGTGTGACTGACATGGCAGATATAAAGGAACGTGCTACCGCGTCCTGGTGACCCAGTTCTTTCCACTTCGCTCTCCACACTTCCACTACGTCACCTACCGGCCAATGACTCAATGCATCAGCAACTATGTTAGCCTTCCCCGGATGGTACTGTATCTCGAACTGATAGTCCTTCATAAACTCCAGTCACCTGCACTGTCGCATATTCAACTCTCACTGGGTGAATAAGTACTGAAGTGACTTGTGGTCTGTGAACAAGCAAAACTTCTCCCCCAACAAGTAATGTCTCCAAATATGCAATGAAAATACGACCATTGCTAGCTCTAGGTCATGGGTGGGGTAATTCCTTTCGTGAGGCTTAAGCTTGTGGGAGGAAAAAGCTATAGCCTGATCCTCCTGCTGAAGCACTCCCCCGAGTCCCCATAAAGAGGCACCAGTGTATACCAGGTACTCTACTCCCGGCTTAGGCAAAGCAAGAACTGGCTCCGAAGTTAACTTATCTTTAAGCTCATCAAAAGCCAATTGACAAGCATCATCCCAAACGTACGGTACTCCCTTGCGAGTCGAATTCATCAACGGACTCACTATCTTTGAAAAACCTCGGATGAACCTCCTGTAGTACCCAGCTAACCCCAAGAAACTACGCACCTCGGTCGGTGTCATAGGTTGTCCCCACTCTCTTACTGCCAACACTTTATTCGAGTCAACCAATATCCCCAATTCCGACACAACATGTCCCAAAAATTATACTTTTCGTAGCTAAAATCTGCACTTCTCATACTTAGCATACAACTGATGCTCTCGTAGAGTCTGAAGAATATGTCTCAAGTACTCGACATGCTCATCCTCAGTGTGAGAATAAATCAGGATGTCATCTATGAAGACGATAACAAACTGATCCAAGAACTCTCTGAACACTCGGTTCATCAAATCCATGAATACGACTGGAGCATTTGTCAGCCCAAACGGCATTACTCTAAACTCATAGGATCCATACCTCGTCAAGAAAGCAGTCTTTGACACATCCTGCTCCCGAATCCGTAGCTGATGGTATCCCGATCTCAAATCTATCTTCGAAAATAAGGTTGCTCCCCTGAGCTGGTCGAACAGGTCATCGATTCGAGGCAACGAATATTTATTTAGTATTGTGACCTTGTTCAACTATCGATAATCCACGCATAACCTCAGTGAACCATCTCTCTTCTTAACAAATAAAATCGGAGCGCACCAATGCAAGGTGCTCCTACGAATGAAGCCCTGGCCTAACAACTGCTCTATATGATCTCGTAACTCCCTCATCTCTGCAGGATCCATATGATACGGTGCACGTGCTATTGGTCGAGTGTTCGGCATCAAGTCAATGACAAAATCTATATCTCAACTGGAGGGTAGGCCAGGTATCTCCTAAAATACATCCGAGAACTCACGAACCACTGAAATCAAATCTAGGGGAATCACAATCTCTTTAGAGGTATCTTCCTCTATGCAATACAAATGGGTGGAAGATCCTCCCTCTGGGCAAGGCATCACCACCAAAAACATCTCCTTCCCTGGAATGGCAAAGATAATACTCCCACCAAAATAATCTATCACGGCTCTGTATGCAGCGATCCAATCCATGCCAATAATGAAGTCGTACTCATGTATATCTAAAACTAGCATCTTCGCAGGTAAAATCAAACAACCAATCTCTATACCTACACCCCGGTATATAAAGAAAATCAAAGACCTATTCCCCAGTGGTGAGTCTAGGAATGTCACCGTGCTCTCTGCTGTGACTAATAACCCTAAGGCTCGTGTAAAATGGGTAGCTATAAAATAGTTCGATTCCCCAGTATCAAATAAAACTCAACCCATAGTGCCATGGATAGGAAACGTACCCTCAATCGTAGGTGGTGCCTGAGGTGCTGTTGCCTGGTGAACGTTATAGACACGTCCGTAATGCCCTATTGAACTGGAGCTGCTGGGATGGCTGGTAGAGCTGGCGCTGGGAGGGCGGCAAGAAAAAGTGGCCTCTGTGGATCATTACGGGCACTCTACTGTTGTGGGGCCTTATCCCCCTCTGGGCAGTCCTGGCGCCTATGGCCATTCTTGCCACACTCGAAACATCTACCACTGAAGTTACCTCCCCTCTGCCCCTTCTTTCCATGACCCTATTGGCCATTACCACCCCTCCACTGGCCCTGCTGAAAACACTGTTGGCCCTGATGGCCCTACAGTTGCAGTGTTGGCCATGCTGACTATACTGGCGCTGCTGACCTTGCCTAAATCTCCCAAATCCCTATCTAGAATCACCTTATCGAAATCGCTTGGTAGGGTCCCCCTGATGGGAACTCTGCTCATTCTGACGGGTCTGTCCCTGGGCTGTTGGTGCCCCACTAGTGTTACTGCCCCCGGTCCTTCCCTGCTGGCTGGACTTACCTACTCGTTTGCTCCCCTCCTAATGGAAGCGATGATCCTAACAGTACAGCAAAGCAGCATTGAGTACATAAGTGTAAGTACCCAGTGATAGATTGCCTATGAGATGCTGACTTATCCTCCAGGCCAATCCATCTGAAAATAACAGTATCTTCTTCTCCTCGGTGGATGCCTCATCTGGCACTATAGTGAGAAGTCTGGTGAATTTCTCCTCGTATTCAGCAACTATCATACCCTTTTGCTTAAGATTCAGTAGCCTCCACCTCATCTCAGTCTTCATGGCGGATGGGAAGTACTTGCGATCAAACCGCACCCAAAATAATTGAATCGAGATGCTATCCCTCTATTCCAAGGTGGTGGTGGACTCCTACCACTTCAAAGAGGCCCCCACTAGCTTGAAGGAAGCCAGTAACTATCTCTGCATGTCAGTGCACTCATACATGCGCAGATGCCTCTGGATATCCTTCTTCTATTAGCTGGCGATCACGATGTCTGAGCTACCCGAGAACTCCGCGGGATGCGCCTTCTGAAAGGCATGTAACACCCCGTAACTTTATTGATTTTTATTTAATGGATTAATTAAATGAATTGAGAATTGTTGGAAATTAATTCGGATTTAAATACTAGCGAGACGTGAGTTGGTATTTAATTATGATGATAATGTTAAATATTACTGAGTATATATGGTAATATATGAGTATTGAAAGTATTAAAATTGTCAAGAGATATAAACACAACAATTTGGGAAATTAAGTAGGAACGCACGTGTCAGTCGCGTCAGAGATTAATTTAAATTGTTTTAAAAAGTAAATTATATTTTACCAACTGTATGGTCATTTTGAGTGCGCCAACGTGTCCGAAAGGGTCGAAATAGTCAGAAGTTTGGGTCCCGGGGCATTTTTAGGCCAAGCCGGCAACCCGGAAGGGTATTTTGGTATTTTAAAAATGAAGGAATTAAAACCCACGAATTTTAGAGGTTAATTATATATTATTAGAGAGGCCACTAAGGCCATTATCAGCCAAAAACAATAGAAGAGGTCTATGGGAGTTAGAGAGGAGTTTCAAGGAGTTCCAAAATAAACCACCACCAATTGAGAAGGATTTGTGACCAGAAAGATGAGAGATTCAGCCTTTAATCAACAACAACAAATCAGAAGAACAAATCTAAGGCAAGTGATTTGGTTGCATTAGTTTAATGAATATTTCCTCCATGCTTAGTGTAGAAATTAAAAATTGTCTTGAAGGATTTGATGAAAAACCTAATGAAATTGATGTACAACTCTAAATCTTGATTAGGAATTATGTGTAGATTTATTCTGGACAAATTCAGTACCCCTAATATAACTTTTGATGATTTAAAAAACAAATTAAAGTGGAGATTTATCAATGTTCTTGAAGAAAATAGAAAACTAAGGTTTTTATTGAAGTTTTGATCCATATAATGCCAAAGATTGATGATTAAAAGGTTTTGGAACGTTAGCAATGATGTATTTTGGTTGTATGATGAGCCTATAACATTAGATTAGATTTTCATACCCTGTAATGAAGTTTTGTGACAAGTTTTGGATTGAAAAACGAACCAGGCCGTAGCCTACCTGGTGCGTTCGATCGATCGACACTCCCTGTTTGATCGATCGACCATCATCGATCGATCGACACTCCCAAGTCGATTGATCGACCTTCCCAGAATCGGTTATATTTTTTTCTTTGTTAGATTTTAACAATTTCAACCTTAGAGAATTATTGGTGGGGACTTGGTGAATACTATTAGATTAAAGGAAGACCAGTAGGTATAATTGTGAGACTCGATTCATAATTTTGAAGTCAAATTGGGGATTATATTAAACCGTATAAGGATCGACGTGTGTGATACTATTTGAGACTAAAAGTTGATGAATAAGTTTTAGATAGTTGGATAATATAAGGTTAGTGGCAGAAATGAGGACCTTAAGAATAGTGGATTTAAATGTGGGAATAATATGAGACTTGGTAACCTTTGTGGGTTATAATTTAAGTACATGAAACTACGACGTGAGATGTGTTGGCTATTTATATTATATATTATTCGGAGACTTAAAGTAATACCAATCGGGATAACGGTACAAGAATGTAGAATATACCTTATTTAATATTTTAAGATGTCTAAGTGGTGTGATTACTTAGTATATGGACTTATGTGTATAACATACCTACCATACTTGCTATCACCGGAGGTCGGCTTTCGAATCGGGCCGTCTAATCCTTTTGTGCCTACGGGGGGATTTAGATTGGTACCTTAAGGACATAGGGCTGTGAATGACTTATTTGTGAGTTAATAAGTCAGCTGACCATGGGAGCGTAGGTATCTGCGTGACCCATGGGTATGTGAACTATGTTCGCCTCCATTATGTGTGATTGTTGTTTATTGAGACGGTTCCGGAGAGATTTGAAATACGTGACCTTATGTACGTGATGTACCGGGACTCAATAGCAGAGTATGTGTGCACCGCAGCTTAGCCTAGGGGTGCCCTAATTGTATATTTATGATGAGAATAATATACTTGTAATTTCAATGGACTCTTTATTTAAGTGTAAGTGTAAATACTTGTGACATTTTTAGTGAAATTTAAAAATGGAAATTTCATAATAATTATTGTAAGGGAATCTGAGAAATAAAAAGGATGACACGCATAGGTTATATTAGAATGTCTTGTTTTGATCCTCATATTATAACTTAAAGTCAGGTCGGGAATCAAACTAGTTAATTATCGGCATAACTAGGACGGGTTACGGATACGTTAGATGTGCACAATTAGTTGAGAGGTGTGGAACTCATGTGAGTGCACGCAACTAACATGTATTTTATATTCACTGTTTAATGTTATTAAACACTTGCTATATTTTAAACTGTTTTCACATCGGGCTCTGACCCGTTTGCTTCCAAATCTATTTTTTTGTAAAAACCTTTTAGGTGCCCAGCCACATGGACGCCAAACTTAGGAGTTCCATTCCAGTGACGTGCTGTATCTGTTGTGGAAGTTACAGGACCTCGATAGTAGACGCCTCCACTTTCTACATTGACTCCACTTCAGATTTATTCATTTGTAGGGCATGTCGCCCCTTTATCTTTAAAGACATCTTTGTCACGCTCAGTTTCATTTCAGTTTCAGATTGTAATTAATTAAGTATTCAGACTTTGTATTTGGTTTTATTCAGTATTTGGATTGTTCAGGGGAGTGTTACTCCAGACTCTTTTATTCCATTATTTTTCTATTGCGTCTGTGATGTGATTGTGTTAATTTAGCTCAGACTTTAATTGGTTGCATGTTTATCTAAGTAAATTAAAATTGGCATCTCACTTTTCAAAATATTAGGTGGCTTGTAATTTTTAAATAAATGTTTTCGACATTGATGCTATGAACTGAACCAACTTTACATTTTGTATTAATTTGAATAAAGGAGTAGCTACCCTGTATTTAATTAGTCGGGGTGTCACAGGTGGTATCAGAGCATCAGGTTCTAGTGTCCTCAGGATCTGTATGGCGTGTTATGTTTCCGCGTAGCATTCTTTGATATAGAGCCCCGTATTTTAGGATTGTTGTACTCTTTTATGTATTTTTCACTCTTCAACTGTTTTGAGATAATAACTGTGAACTTATAAGACTTCTCTCTCTCATTTCAGATGCCTCCATGACGTGCACAGAGAGTTCCCAGGGATGCTCAGCCCGAGCCACAGCCAGCTCCAGTTCAGGGTTCCATGAATGCCTCAGAGGTTGCAGCCATTATAGCCCAAACGGTGAATGCCGCTTTAGCAGTTGTGCAGCAAGAACCACCTTAGGCGCCGGTGGTAACCTCGGTCCAGGCTCATTCATTACCGTCTGCTTGGGAACGTGTTCATGATGCCTTTCAGAAGTCACACCCTCCGGAGTTTGCAGGTAGCTCCGAAGTTATTATGTCTAGTCAGTGGAAGAAGGACATCCAAAGACATTTGAGGATGTTTGAGTGTACGGATGTGAAGAGACAGATACTAGCTACTTTTAAGCTCGTAGGGTCAGCAATGCAGTGGTGGGAGTTCATTACCACCGCAGAGGAGAGATATATTCTCACCATTCAGGAGTTCAGGGTGCGGTTTGACCGTAAGTACTTTCCCTCAGCAGTTCATACCGAGATGAGGAGGAAGCTGATGAACCTCAAGCAGGAGGGGAAAACAGTGGCCGAGTATGAGGCCGAGTTCACCAATCTTCTGATCAGCGTTCCTGATGAGATTCCGATCGAAGAGAAGAAGATACAGAAATTCATGGATGGATTGACTTGGAGGATCCATCAGCACTTGCTAGGAAATCTCTCATTGGCCACTTATTCTGATGTGGTTAACGCAACACTGCTTCACTACCAGGACCACCGCTTTCACTTGTCAGAGGGTAAGCGATCAGGAGAGTCCAGCCATCAGGGCAGGACAGGGGGGAATGGTTCCAGCGGGGCACAAACAGCTCAGGGTCAGTACATGCAGAGTGATCAGAGTTCCCAGCAGTGGGATTCTAAGAGATTCCGATCTGAAGGTTTCAGAAATGGTCAGGAAGGTTTTCGTAATGGACAGTAGGGTCCGTACGGCCATCAGGGTCAGCAGGGCCAACAGTAGCAGTTTCAGCAGGGCCATCATGGTCAGGGGAGGAATGGCAACGGTCATTAGGGCCGTGGTCAGCAGGGTCAGAGAGCGGGAAAATTTGTCGGAAAATGTTTTATTTATGGCAAGATTGGCCATAAACGCCAGGTTTGTCCTGAAAGGGGTAGGGCCCCGCAACAGCAGTAGCAGGGTGCTCGACACGAGCCCTAGAGACCTATGTTTCTCGTCGCCCTCCCAGCACCACCACAGATGCCAGCTTTACCACCCATCCCAGCAGTCCCGGTCCAGCAGGTACAGC
Organism: Sambucus nigra; assembly: GCA_949130495.1. NCBI lineage: Eukaryota > Viridiplantae > Streptophyta > Magnoliopsida > Dipsacales > Adoxaceae > Sambucus > Sambucus nigra. Next base: position 666,909,557 of record OX422215.1, on the reverse strand, counting down.
TTCAGTATGGACAAGTTTATCAGCTCCAGTAGGTCACAGTCCCACAGGATCCGCCCGCTATTGAGGGTATGTTCACTATTCAGGGGACTATGGGGCGTATTTTATTTGATACGGGGGCCACACAATGTTTCATTGCCACGAGATTTGCGCGCACTATAGGGTTGTTAGACACTGCGGAGAGCACAGTTACTTGCGTAGATTCACCATTGAGTAGGGGTTCTATGATTTCCCTTATATGTAGAGGAGTGGGTATCGAGATCGGGGGGTTTACTTTACCTGCTGATATGTTAGTGTTAGATATGACTGAGTACGATGTTATAGTTGGCATGGATTGGCTAGTTGCGTATCGAGCCATGATTGATTGTTTCAGCAGGAGTATCATTTTTGCCATACCCGGGCAAGAGATGTTCTTAGTGGCGATGCCTCGTCCAAAGGGAGGATCGTACACTCACTTGTATTACATAGAGGAGGAGACCTCTAAGGAAGTGGTCATACCACTCAATTCGATTCCATTTGTTAGGGAGTTTGCTGATGTATTCCAGGATATTCCAGAATTATCTCCTAGTAGAGAGATAGACTTTGTTATCGATTTGACGTCGGGCACTCGACCTGTAGCCCGCGCACCTTACCGTATGGCTCCAACGGAGATGAGAGAGCTACGGGATCAGATAGAGCAGCTATTGGGTCAGGGGTTTATCCATAGGAGTAATTCGTCATGGGGTGACCCAGTGCTGTTTGTAAAGAAGAGGGATGGATCTTTAAGGTTGTGTGTAGATTACTGGGAGTTGAAAAAAGTCACAATACGAAATAAGTATCCGTTGCCCCGAATCTATGACTTATTCGACCAGTTGAGAGGAGCTTCTTTCTTCTCAAAGATTGACTTACGATCGGGATACCATCAGTTGTGTATCAGGGAACAGGACGTCTCGAAGACTACTTTCTTGACGAGATATGGTTCCTATAAGTTCCGAGTTATGCCTTTTGGCCTAACCAATGCCCCAACCGTGTTTATGGATTTGATGAATAGGGTATTCAGAGAGTTCCTAGACCAGTTCGTCATCGTCTTCATTGATGACATTCTGGTTTATTCCCAGACAGAGGAGAAACACACCGAGCACTTGAGGCAGGTTTTACAAACGCTACGGCAGAATGAGCTATATGCAAAGTAAGAGAAATATGGGTTTTGGCTGAAGGAGGTTTAGTTTTTGGGGCACATCATCTCAGACAGAGGGATATCTATTGATCCGAGAAAGGTATCCGTAGTGAGGGAGTAGGGACAGCCCACGACACCGATTCGGATCCGTAATTTCTTGGGCCTGGCAGGATACTACAGAAGGTTTATTCGGGGTTTCTCAAAGATAGCGGGTCCTTTGACACATTTGACTCGCAAAGGTGTGCCATTCATCTGGAGTGATGCCTGTCAGTTGGCATTCGATGAGTTAAAGGACAAGCTTACCTCTACGCCAGTGTTATCTTTTCCCAGACCGAGAGTTGAGTATCTAGTCTACACCGATGCGTACTTACAAGGACTTGGAGGTGTACTGCAACAGGAGAGTCGGTCCATAGCTTATGCTTCCCATAAACTTAAGCCTCATGAGAATAATTACCCCACCTACGACTTGGAGTTATAAGTAGTTGTATTTACTCTTCGGATTTGGAGACATTATCTCCTGGGGGAGAAATTTCGTTTATTCACGGACCACAAGTCCCTACAATACCTCTTCACGCAGAAAGAATTAAATATGCATCAACGTAGGTGGCTTGAATTCATGAAGGATTATCAGTTCGATATCCAATATCACCCAGGGAAGGCTAACGTGGTAGCATACGCTTTGAGCCGTAGGCCAGTAGGTGAGGTGGCCGAAGTGTGGAGAGCAAAGTGGAAGGAGTTTGGACACCAGGACACAGTGGCCCGATCATTCATGTCGGTAATGACCTTTACGCCCCAGATTGTTACGAGAGTGATACAGGCTCAAACAAAAGATTCATTTTGTCAAGAGCAGATAATTCGTTTACTGGCAGAGGGAGTTGAGTCTTATACCGTTAGTTCAGACGGGGGCTTACGCTTCAATGAGAGACTGGTTGTTCCTGAAGGGGAAGACTTGCGACATGAAGTTATGATGGAGTCGCACGGTTCATGGTACATCCGGGTGGGGATAAGATGTACCAGGATATGAGGAGACAGTACTGGTGGAGCGGGATGAAGAGAGATATGGCCGAGTTCGTTTCCAAATGTGCCACTTGTCACCTGGTAAAGGCGGACCATCAGAGACCGACAGGACTTCTACATCCGTTAGAGGTTCCTATGTGGAAATGGGAGAGCATTTCCATGGATTTTATCACGGGGTTACCAACTTCGCAGAGGGGTCACGACTCCATATAGGTAATCGTGGATAGGTTGACCAAAGTTGCTCATTTTCTTCCAGCCCCGACAGACTACACTACCGGACAGTATGCCCAAATTTTCATAGCGGAGATAATGAGACTTCACGGGGTGCCTCTCAATATCGTGTCTGATCGAGACAAGATTTTTGTTTCTCAATTTTGGGATAGTTTCTAGGAAGCCATGGGAACAGAGTTGCGGCTGAGTACAGCATATCACCCGCAGACAGATGGGCAAACAGAGCGGACGAATCAGATGTTATAGGACATGTTGCGTATGTGCATCCTAGACTTTAGAGGTGGTTGGGAGAAATACCTTCCACTGGTGGAGTTTGCCTATAATAACTCCTACCAGTTCACTATTGGCATGGCTCCATTCGAGGCGTTGTACGGTCGACCTTGTCGTTCCCTAGGGTATTGGTTAGAGGTGGGGGATAACAAGCTTCTTGGGCTGGAGGTGATTAAGGATACCTCGGCGAGGATAGAGATGATACGGAGCCGTATTCGGGTAGCTCAAGACCGACTGAAAAGTTATGCTGATGCCAACAGATTCTTTAGCGAGTTCAAAGTGGGGGACCAGGTGCTACTCAGAGTATCTCCGATGAAAGGGATTATGCGTTTTGGGAAGAAAGGGAAATTTACACCTAGATACGTGGGCCCATTTCCTATCATCGAACGGATTGGGCCAGTAGTGTATAGACTTGGGTTACCGGAACACTTGCATAGGATTCATGATGTGTTCCATATTTCCTCCCTAAGGAAATATCTTAGGGACAATTTGGCCCACGCCCATATTGCTTTAGAGGACATCGATCTCCAGCCTGATAGTTCCTACGAGGAGGGGGCAATTGCTATTCTGGATCACAGCGAGAGGAAACTGAGGTCGAAGATAGTACCAATAGTACGTGTTCAGTGGCGGCATCATAATGCCGAGGAGTCCACATAGGAATGCGAGGATGAGATGCGCGAGCGTTATCTAGAGTTATTTTTTCCAGGTATACTTTATTTCAAAATTTTGGGACGAAATTCTATTATTAGGGGGGACGTATGTAACACCCCATAATTTTATTGATTTTTATTTAATGGATTAATTAAATTAATTGAGAATTACTGGAAATTAATCCGGATTTAAATACTAGCGAGACGTGAGTTGGTATTTAATTATGATGATAATGTTAAATATTACTGAGTATATATGGTAATATATGAGTATTGAAAGTGTTAAAATTGTCAAGAGATATAAACACGACAATTTGGGAAATTAAGTTGGAACGCGCGTGTCAGTTGGGTCAGAGATTAATTTAATTTGGTTTAAAAAGTAAATTATATTTTACCAACCATATGGTCATTTTGAGTGCGCCAACGTGTCCGAAAGGGTCGAGATAGTCAAAAAACACTAGCTGGGGGTTTAGTTTGGGTCCCGGGGTATTTTTAAACCAAATCAGCAACCCGGAAGGGTATTTTGGTAATTTTAAAAATTAAGGAATTAGAACCCACGAATTTTAGAGGTTAATTATATATTATTAGAGAGTCCACTAAGGCTATTATCAGCCAAAAATAATAGAAGTGGGCTACGGGAGTAAAAGAGGAGTTTCAAGGAGTTCCAAAACAAATCACCACACACCACCACCAATTGAGAATGATCAGTGACCGGAAAGAGGAGAGATTCAGCCTTTAATCACCAACAACAAATCAGAAGAACAAATCTAAGGCAAGTGATTTGGTTGCATTAGTTCAATGAGTATTTCATCCATGCTTAGTGTAGAAATTAAAAATTGTCTTGAAGGATTTGATGAAAAACCTAATGAAATTGATGTACAACTCTAAATCTTGATTAGGAATTATGTGTAGATCTATTCTGGACGAATTCAGTACCCCTAATATAACTTTTGATGATTTAGAAAATGAATTAAAGTGGAGATTTATCAATGTTCTTGAAGAAAATAGAAAACTAGGATTTTTATTGAAGTTTTGATCCATATAATGCCAAAGATTGATGATTAAAAGGTTTTGGAACGTTAACAATGATGTATTTTGGTTGTATGATGAGCCTATAACGTTAGATTAGATTTTCATACCCTGTAATGAAGTTTTTGGACAAGTTTTGGATTGAAAAACGAACCCGACCGTAGCCTATCTGGTGCGTTCGATCGATCGATACTCCCTGTTCGATCGATTGACCATCATCGATCGATCGACACTCCCAGGTCGATCGATCGACCTTCCTAGAATCGGTTATATTTTTTTCTTTGTTAGATTTTAACAATTTCGACCCTAGAGAATTATTGGTGGGGACTTGGTGAATACTATTAGATTAAAGGAAGACCAGTAGGTATAATTGTGAGACTCGATTCATAATTTAGAAGTCAAATTGGGGATTATATTAAACCTTATAAGGATCGACGTTTGTGATACTATTTGAGACTAAAATTTGATGAATAAGTTTTAGATAGTTGGATAATATACGGTTAGGGCAGAAATGAGGACCTTAAGAATAGTGGATTTAAATGTGGGAATAATAGGAGACTTGGTAACCTTAGGGGGTTAGAATTTAAGTACATGAAACTACGACGTGAGATGTGTTGGCGGTCTATATTATATATTATTCGGAGACTTAAAGTAATACCAATCGGGATAACGGTACAAGAATGTAGAATATACCTTATTTAATATTTTATGATGTCTAAGTGGTGTGATTTCTTAGTATATGGACTTATGTGTATAACATACCTACCATACTTGCTATCACCGGAGGTCGGCTTTCGAATCGGGCCATCTAATCCTTGTGTGCCTATGGGGGGATTTAGATTCGTACCTTAAGGACATAGGGTTGTGAATGACTTATTTGTGATTTGATAAGTCATCTGACCATGGGAGCGTAGGTATGTGCGTGACCCATGGGTATGTGAACTATGTTCGCCTCCATTATGTGTGGATGTTGCTTATTGAGACGGTTCCGGAGAGATTTAGAATACGTGTCCTTATGTACGTGATGTACCGGGACTCGATAGCAGAGTATGTGTGCACTGCAACTTAGCCTAGGGGTGCCCTAATTGTATATTTATGATGAGAATAATATACTTGTAATTTAAATGGATTCTTTATTTAATTGTAAGTGTAAATACTTGTGACATTTTTAGTGGAATTTAAAAATGGAAATTTCATAATAATTATTGTAAGGGAATCTGAGAAATAAAAAGGATGACACGCATAGGTTATATTAGAATGTCTTGTTTTGGCCCTCATATTATAACTTAAAGTCAGGTCGGGAATCAAACTAGTTAGTTATCGGCATAACTAGGACGGGTTACGGATACGTTAGATGTGCACAATTAGTTGAGAGGTGAGGAACTCATGTGAGTGCACGCAACTAACATGTATTTTATATTCACTGTTTAATGTTATTAAACAGTTGCTATATTTTAAACAGTTTTCACATCGGGCTCTGTCCCGTTTGCTTCCAAATCTATTTTTTTGTAAAAACCTTTTAGGTGCCCAGCCATAGGGACGCCAAACTTAGGAGTTCCATTCTAGTGACGTGTTGTAGCTGTTGTGGAAGTTACAGGACCTCGATAATAGACGCCTCCACTTTCTACATTGACTCCACTTCAGATTTATTCATCTGTAGGGCATGTCTCCCCTTTATCTTTAAAGACATCTTTGTCACGCTCAGTTTCATTTCAGTTTCAGATTGTAATTAATTAATTATTCAGACTTTGTATTTGGTTTTATTCAGTATTTGGATTGTTCAGGGGAGTGTAACTCCAGACTCTTTTATTCCATTATTTTTCTATTGTGTATGTGATGTGATTGTGTTACTTTAGCTCAGATTTTAATTGGTTGCATGTTTATCTAAGTAAATTAAAATTGGTATCTCACTTTTTAAAATATTAGGTTGCTAGTAATTTTTAAATAAACGTTTTCGACAGTGATGCTATGAACTGAACCAACTTGACATTTTGTATTAATTTGAATAAAGGAGTAGCTACCCGGTATTTAATTAGTCGGGGTGTCCCAAGGCATCCCTGACTCGCTCCCATGCAGTGGGAAGCTGTGTTGGTACCGGCGCTACAGCCTAAACCTAGGGTGGAGCCTGCTGCACCACCTCTAATGCAGCATTCACCGCCTGAGCAACGATAGCAGCTACCTCATTTGCGTTCATCATTCCCTGGGCCGGAGCTGTTGGCTACTCGGGCTGGGCATTCTTGGCTCGGGGTTCTCGTCTTGGAGGCATCTAAAACGAGAAGAAATTTTATTAGTCAACAGTTATTAGCATATCTCAAATAGCTAAAGACGTAAACGTAAACACAACATTAAAATAATCCTAAAAATAGGGCTCTATATCAAAGATGCTAAGCTAGAAGCGAAATAAGCCGTACAGATCCTAAAGGACACTAGAACCTGATGCTCTGATACCACCTATGACACCCCGCCTAATTAAATACCGGGTGATCAGTCATTTATTAAATTAAAATCAAGGTGAACGGTTGGTTCATTCTTAGAATCACTATCGCAAAACAAAATTTCCAATTTAAACACCCTAAATAATTAAGCTAAGTGTCAAAACCATTTAAAACCTTAGTTCCATTTTATTTAAATTCCAACATGAAAACCCTTTTTAATATACAACAGTTTAAGTCCCACATAAATAATAAGGATGACAATTATCACACAAGAATTTAAACCCTCTAGATAAATCAAACCAAGTTATGAAATATCTATAAAATCCTCCTGACAAGAGTTAACTCCAAAGAGTACCAAATACTGGAAATAAAATAAACATAAATCTCTGATAAATCCGAACGAAATAGGAAATCGGGCGACACATGCCCTAACTATAAAGAACTAAAATAGGAACATAGTTAATAAAGAGGTCGTCTAAAGCAAAGGCTTGCAACTCCCACATAAGCTGCAACGCGTCCAATCCAAAGAACCTATGCATGACGCCCCTGTGGCTGGGTATCTGTAATACATAAATATATACATACAAGAAAGAGAAAAGACAGAAAACGTGTCAGAGCACGAGTGTAAAACAATTTAAAAATAATTTACCAAGTATTTAAAATGCTTACCGGCTAATGGAACAACCATGTTAGTATGCGACACTCTCTTGAGAATTCTCACCTCTCATCTAGTGTGGATGCCGATCGAGTGGAAAAACCGAGCGTCCGTGTAATACGCTAGTCGTTGTTATCGGCTTCCAACCTCAATACAAAAAAACCTAAACTTGTAACTACACTCTTAAGGAGTATAGTGGCGAGTCTGGGTATCGAATCCACAGGGAATGGTTGATAGAATTTAATTGATTTATTACCTCTAAAGAAAAAATGAAAAAGATGATGATGGTTGAATAGGAAAAAAAATAAGTAAATAAAGAAGTTAAATTAATTAAGACTAATGAGAAAGTAGGTTGGAATACAATCCCCCTAACCCTAGTAATTTACCGTATAGAAACCTAGAATTGTAAATTATAAATTTGAATGAATCCAGTCTTTATAGATCCTAAGCATTACATATATGAAGGATCTAGCCCTCATCATATGAAATCAAAGGTAAATATAAAGCGGTGATAAATAATTTTACGCACATCGTATTCTTAAACATCCCAAGTACCTAGGGCAAGAGAGATTAAAAGATCTACAATGGTTGTAAAATTGTTTCGCACGACTCTTTCAAATTTTTAATTTAAATTCTATTTTCTACATAAGTAATTTACATTGGGATGGGTTCATGCATCCCAACCCTTAAAAACTTAGCTAGGCATGATTTTATTAAATGAAAATAAATTCATAACAATGCATGTAATTGTGGATCTAAGAAACATGGTAAAAACAAAAATTACAAAACAAGAAAGATGATTAAATGAAAATAAAATTGAGATTAACTAAGAGAATGGAATTTGATACTTGAATTGAATTGAAGAATTGATACTTGAAATCTGCACTAGATGAACTTGAATCCAGAATCCTACTTGTTCTTCAAACATACAAACTAGGGTTTTTCTAAGAATATGAAAAACTAAAAAGGATTTCTAAAAAATGACTTTCTCTCCCTAATATTTGAGTCCCCCATTTGAATGAGTTAGGGCTTGGTCTTTTAAAGCACCAAGTTGCACGAATTTGGCATCAAATTTCGCTTGTGGCACAAGTTTTTACCAGCCAATCAACTTAAAATCTGCATAATTAATGACAGAAATTCGCACATCCGGACCGGTCCGGATCCATTTGGTACCGGATCGGTTTGGTACCGGATCGGTTCTTTTTTTTCCTGACCGGATTGGTCCTGTTCCATCCGGATCGGTTTGGCTTCTGGTCCATTTCTCTTCATTATCGCTCAACTTCAAAACATCATAACTTCTTCACCGTAGCTCGGATTGAGGTGCCGTTTTTTCCAGTGTTCTTGTAATTTAGATCTCTTCAACTTTATAGTTGGCCCCACCTCCGAATTAAAGCTTAAAAATTACGAAAATGCCCTTCAACTCTCCATTTCTTGGTTTCTTTCACTGTTTTGAGTTCTCCTTCGCACTAACTTGCATGAAATACCTGTAAAACACATGAGAAATATACAAAACATGAAATAATTGCCAAAATAGGTTAGTAGAATAAATACGAGACAAATCCAAGCTATTTATACTACATGGGATCATAAAAATACCGAAATTAAGGGGATAAATATGAAGAATATGTCCCTAATCACCTACTGTTCTACTAATATCATAAGTCTATTTAACTTATTCCCATAAAGTTTATCTCGAGAAATACTAAGGCAATGATATTTAATTTTAGAACATTAATCTCTTCCATTTCCTTACATTACTTAGGGCCACACAGTATCGTTACAAAGTTCCCGAACAATTATTATAAAGTTTAAGCGTTTATTCATTACTTAACTATTTATACGCACTATAGAAAGTTTCCATAAATATAAGTATATATAGTTGTCACTCCTATAATATATATACTATTGGCACCCCACATAAAATCTATGGTGCTGGCATACTGTGCTATCAAGTCCTCGTATCACTCGTACTAAGGAAAATACTAGTTCGGAATCACTCTCGAACTGTATTAACACAAAACACACAAAAAATAGAGGTGAAGCATAGTTCCAAGTCACTAAGAGGTCATCACATACCCTCACGTCTCTTAGGACCATCTGACTATCATTCTCAGACAGCCTGTATCAAGGATACTATCTTCTAGGGTACGAGTCGATATCCCCTATAAAGGTCCAATCGAGATAAGACTGTCCCGACACGAAAACCCCCTGTGATAGCAAGTATCTCGGGTATGATTATACACATAAAGTATTTCATATATGTACACAGTCACACGGCCATATATAGATATACATTTTCCAATAAGGTTCGCCCACGACCTATAATTATTATTATCCGTATTTAGTAAAATTTTACCCAATTATCTCGCATAAGGGATTCATCTCTTTTATTCCCACTTAGAATTCACTTCTCACTTACTTCTCATCTCTAGAAGTATTCTCTCTTGCTAAGTACAATTTCAGTAGGTATACCATCTTTAACCTTCTGGCCTAAGTCTTTCACGAGTCCCTCGATTCATTAACGAATTTACTCACAATCTCTGATGTGTACAAAAATTCCCCGTTAACACACTATTTACTCCCATATTAAATTTCATTCAACGGAGTCTATTTAGGCCCTACTGGTCTTCCTCACGACTCATCATACTCTATAAATAATAATCAAGGTTTCCTACATAATTAAATCGGATTAAAGCAAAAGGGGATAAATATGCAGTTTCCAAAAGGGGTCGATCGATCGAGGAAATGAGGTCGATCGATCGATCACAGATCGATCGATGTTCTTGGGTCAATTGATCAATCAAGTAGTTCTAGCCCAGAAACTGCAATTTCAACCTACAGGTTTCAACCAATAATTTTCTCCAAAATGCCATTTAAAATTCCCAAACTCCCAAATAAGGTTACTACTGGTTCTATATACATATATGCATGATTTTCTACGTAAAACATGTACAATTTCATCAACGGAAAAAACTTTAATTCTTTTAAGTTCTTTTACAGATTTCTTGCTTCTAAACTCATACCAATTCGTGGGTTATGCTCTACATATGATTGGAATGTCCAGAATATAATTATTTCCACCAAGAGATGTGATTAAATCCTCAAATTCCTCAAATTCTTCTATGAAGCATGTGTATAACAATCCTAATCTAACATGGATGAAACAATAACTAAAATAAAAGCAAGATAGATACTTGCCTGGAAATTTAAGAGTCTGATTTGTGGATGAAAAAGGTACGGTTGCATTCCTTGTCGTGCGATCTACGTTTTGGTGGTTATGGCGGTATAAACGGATGTGTTCTTAGCCTTGGATAGCTTGGAAAGCTTCCTACCTTCTTCTCTAATGGCCGTTCTTGAGTTTTGTGATTTGTTAACCCTAAAAGCCTAACTCAAAAGGCTGATATACCTTAGGGAAATTCGTGGGTTTAATTACCCAAAAATAAAAAATGACTATTATACCCTTTCGGGATGCCAATTAGGCCTAAAAATGCCCCGAGACCCAAACTAAACCCCCGGGTATACTTTTCTGACTATCTCGACCCTTCCGGACACATTGGCGCACTCGAAATGACCATACTGGTGACTTATAATTTAATTTCCTTTATATAACAATAATTTAGTCCTGACGCGACACAAGCGCGTCCCGACTTAATTTTCACAATTGTCCAATTATACACTCGTGACAATTTTTAATAAATTCAATTATAGAAATTAATTTACTCATCTAGTAATATTCAACAAATTCTCAATAATTACTAACTCTCATCACGCTAGTAAATATTTAAAAATAATTTTCGGATTAATATTAAATTAATATCTCAAATTAAATTTATTAAATCCCCAAATTAAAAGCCATAAAAATACGGGGTATTACACTGATTCGATTTCTTAACGAATAACATCAGTATAATAAGAATTAAGGTTCAAGCCTGTCAAAGCCTAATTTAATCCTAACTTCATCCTCCAACTTCAATTAATCCAATTAACATGAGATTTTAGAAGACAAAACATCACATTAATATAGGACAATGATACTTACACTGGACATCATAATTACAATTGATTCAGCCTTAAATATGGATTCTAACACAGAATCATAAGTCAAAATGATTCAATTAAAGGTTTCCAACACAATCCCCAATTACATCAGATTATAAAACCCATCAATAATTTAATTAAATAACCCAATTGAATCCAATATGAATATGATACATATAGTAGATTAAAATACCTAAACATGCTTCTAAACCACAAATCAAAATACAAGACATATGAATGATAAACCAATTATAGATTATACAGTGATAAAGCAAGAGATTTCTTACCTGAAAAACACGAACGAGTGATTCTTACTCTTGATTCCTTATTCTTCATCCTCATGGTTCTTCCCAAGTTCTTCTAAATATCCAAGGTATCTAGGGTTTGAGCTTAGTGTGTAATGTGTTTAACTAATGAGGGTTGATACCCTTAAAATAAGTATAAACTCGTTGGTCACTAACAGGCCTAATTTTGGGCTTTCAAATGAGTTCAAAATACAATCCATACTAGTTTAAAAATTATACCCAAGGTATACCTATTCCATAGGCCCAATCCATAATACTAAAATCATATATTCGAGCCTTCGTGACACTCCAGAGTCCAATCGAAACACTAATACCTTAAAGTATAAATAAAATACACACTTAATTATTATACACATAACATATAGACCAAAATCATATAATTAATGTCACCAATTAATTATTTATAATACGAGGCACAAAACCACATCACATGAAAATTTTAATTTTTATCTAAATCATGCATTTTATTATTACAAAATTACAAAAGTAATAATTCATCCCATTTATTAATTTATTCCTTAATAAAAAATAATAAAAGTCATGAAAATATGGGGTATTACACATGCAAGATTTGATAACCCAGTTTAGTCGGTTATAAAAATTTATTTCGTAGTTATTAATATTAAATTAAGAACCTTAGTTAATTAATTGATGAGCTCATAAAATTGGTTGATTGAATGAACAAATTGATGTATGAAATCTTGTAATTTGTTAATGAAAAAAATTAGATTTATAATGAATATATTTCAATCTTTAAAATCCCTATGTTAGTTAGATAAATTGATTTGAAATGATAGGTTAATTTAACCCATTTGAATGAAGAAATTGAAGTTAAGTTTAGTTTGTCAATATATGAATTTGACCATTTAATCCCTTTAAATCTTGTGGAAACTTATTATAAACATTGATTGTAAGGACAAATGTCAACATTAAGTCAATTTGTAGTATTGACTATTTTTGTTGGACAAAACATTTAAATTAGTTAGGGTGTCATATCACATTATTTGTTAAAGAATTGGACAACCAACATTTTATTTCACATCAAAGTTGTCATTCGATCGCTCACATTTCCCAAAGGTATATGACCCGTTTTTATAATGTTGGAGTTCATTTTAATGGCTTATTTTTATGTAAAAATATCTTTGTTCCTTGATTTTAATTTTCCAAAAATACTTAGGTCATTCTAACGAGTTTTGAAACCTCGTTCGAATGAGGTCGTTCAAACAAGAATTCCCACGAGATTTGTTTTACCCTATACTGAGATCTCGTTATGTATCCTCCTTAGCCGCATGTTAGAAGAGATTTATATATGTCGTTCGAATGACTTATAATGAGATTCTTACAAATTCCTTTTTGGTGTGTACTAATATTTTGTAGGAAGGCTCATTCCTTCTCGTTCAATCAATATTTGTATATGTCATTTGAACGAGCCTCTGCCTCGTTCGAATGATTGTGCACTTTTTTTTAAATGTGAATATTTCATGCACTTTTATCAAGTAACCTCCATGCCCCTCTAGTCAATTTTATTCTCATATAGAAGGGGTCGTGAAAAATTTATTGAGAACCTCATATGTGACTTTAGAGAAGCCATAACATTTTGTCAAAATACTCTCCAACTTTTATGTGATCTTTGTTAATCATTTTCAAGGGATTTAAACCCATAAATTCAGCATTCATCCTTATCATCACTTTGTGTGGTGGACTCTGCAAGGTTGGAGACGGAGAAGGCTTCCAGTGGATACTGAGACACGGAGGTGTTGTGCAATGTGTTGGACCTACACGGAGATACGAATAGAGATGTCAAAGATTACATCAATAGTTCTTGTAGATTCAAGTTTGTAAGCCTTTGTGTCTTCCTGTAAAATCATATATGCAGTGGAATTTTGTCTAGGTCTAGTCGTCCGAGGTTTTTCTCATTTGTGCTTTCCTCGTACATCGATGCATTGTAGTTATTTGGATTTTTTTTTGGGCCTTAATATATATATATATACACACACACACATACATACTAGGGTATGCCCGTTCCTGAAGGCACGATTATAAATTTAGCCTTAACATTCGTACTTGTACTTGCTACACAACGCCACCATAAACACCCCAACAAACAACCTTCACCTAAACATAAAATTGAACCAAGGTATTGAATATACACACTTCCAAGACTAAATAAGGATAATTGTGATTATCAATGTGACCACTCAATTGAATATATACACAGTTATAACCAATCAACATATAAGAAATTATAAATAAGATGTTACTTTTCTACATCTCGAATAAATTTAAATAATTATATACAATATATATATTTTTTAACATGATTACATACAAAAGTTAACATATAACCCCAAATAGGTTGAATTCAATAAAAAACTTCTTAGAGTCGAACATCGTAAAATGGTGAAGTGGATCAAACATTCAAACATGCGTGTAATTTATTTTACTGTAACAATGCATACAAAACCTCATGTGTGATTAATTTTAATACAACCATGCATAGAAAACCTCAAGCGTGGATGCACAACATTCCTTCTTCTGATGGATGGGCCCCGCTATCTAATAGTTAGTTAAAAACACTCGAGAAAGAAACTCCTGGCCTCACTGGTGTCTTTAAGGGACTTACCCTTATGGGTTGGGATCCTAATAAATGTCCGCAACCATTTCATTCTAGTGCCTCAATTGCACTGCCAATCCCTTAGAATGAAATACCGAGCAAGCAAACTCGGTAAAAAAATAGCAGGTAAACAATAGGACTCACAGGAAGAATAATAGATTATATGCAATGGGGACTATATAAAAAATCATTAAAATAATAATACAAAGCTATAAAAATTTATTTATTCCCAGATGAATAATTCCAGCAACATCCAAACCTATATACTACATTCCATGGTCAATCAAGTTTTCATTGTTCAAAATAGAAAGACACATCAAATAAGTAAACCAAGAGAAGATCATGATTTCATGAAGTTGATAAAAGAGCATAATTTAGTTACATCAGTATGATTGGCTCGTAGAAAAATTCATAGAGCTGGGAGGTAATAGTTTAATATGCCTCTATTGAGTATTGACTGAACGTTCTCCCTCGATTTCAAAAATCAGGGTCGATATATTATGTCGATTCATTCTAGTTATAGCTAGACAATGTCAAATTGACGAATTCGCCTCTTTTTAAATTCTGCCAGCAAGCAGTTAAGATTAATTCATATGACTTCCTCACGATCTCATTCGTCTCCCGACACCTATTAACCATGGAATTGCGCACACTAAATCCATCATTTTAGCATATTCATTGTAGAAGTTCCAAACCTCATCCAAACTTTCAAACTGCTGCCCAATCTTTGTTATTGCCAATAGAAGAAGGCTCTATTTTTCTGTAATATATAATAAAATTAGGTTTAGTAAAAAAAAATTAATGCAACTGATTGATTACAGTACCAAAAAAATGACAAAAAACAAAATTAAACTAAAAGAAGGCAACCGTTCTTATCACTAATTCAATTGTTCAAAAAAATTAATTAAGGAAATGTTATTATATTAAACTTATATTTATCACAAATTAACTGTTCAAAAAAATTATCACAAATAATTAAGGAACTAAAATAATTAATTAAAAATGAAAGCAACTGTTCAAAAAAATTATCATCGGGGCTGCATTTTTTTATATCTGAATAGAAGTGAATACAAATTAAAGCAACTGAGTTTTTTTAGATAGGGGCTGCATTTTTTTACAGATCGGAGGAGTTTTTTCACATGAGCTGGTTTGTTTTTCCCTTGGTCGAATGTGAGGAGAGAGAGTTGGGACCGGGTTTGATGTCATCAGATTTTGAGGGTTATATGTGGGTTTAACGGTGCAAGTTACAGATCGGAGGAGTTTTTTCACATACCGGTGAGATTTCTGCTCCACTGATATTTGAGAGCATGTTCATTTTTCTCTTTGCCAAATATGAGGAGAGAGAGTTGGGACCG
This sequence comes from Sambucus nigra, assembly GCA_949130495.1. Classification (NCBI taxonomy): domain Eukaryota; kingdom Viridiplantae; phylum Streptophyta; class Magnoliopsida; order Dipsacales; family Adoxaceae; genus Sambucus; species Sambucus nigra. The sequence continues at coordinate 666,893,805 of OX422215.1, read as the reverse complement.
AGTTTTATTTGAGAGAGATATGGGTCATCATCTTTTGAGGGTTATATGTGGATTTAACAGTGCAAGTGTCGTGGTTTTTAGAGAGAGAGAGTTATGCCCATGGTTTTAAGAAAAAAAAGTGACTTAGGAAGAAAAATGTTATGAGAGTGAGAGAGAGTTATGCCCATGGTTTTGAGATATATATATATAAAAGGAATGGTTGTGTGAGAGGGAGTGGGAGGATGGGACATGGGGAAAATCTCGAGGCAATGAGATTTATGGTTGTGTAAGAAGGAGTGAGCGAGAAAAGAGAAATGGGGAGAGGCTTGAGGTAATTAGATTCGATAAGATCTTTAGTTGGTATAAATGCCCAGAATTCAATGTGCAACCGTTAGATTTCAGCAGGAGGATGAATCTCAAAGGTTGATTTCAGCAGTAGGATGCTCGTGGAGAGAGAAAAGAGAGTGTACATAATGAGAAGAGGTCAAAAAATGTGTGGGAAATCCAAACATGTATCAGAAGTTTAATTTTAAGTGGAAATATACTGAGGTGTAATAAGGTGTAAAGTTTTATTACGTGAGTTTTGATCTCAACCTTTCATGTCTAGGTGGATTTCATCTGAATCGTTATTCATCTTATATTTTTATGGAACAGTAAAAACACCATTTTAACTTATATATATATATATATATATATATATTCTTGTTGTGTACTGATGGAGATTAGGATTTGCTTATTGTTGTTGGTTGTTGGTGTTGTGGTTATTCGACTGGTGTATTTTGGTAGGGTGTAGATTCTAGATAGTTTTCTATTTTCAATCCTTTTACCCCATTTTCTGTCCAGATAGCACGTGGTAGGCAAGCTTGATATGTTGAGAAGACCAAAAAAATCACTCCTCGAATGATGACTCAAAGTTCCCTAACCTACGACTTCGCTAGAGGACTCGCCAAAATTACACCCTTTTCCACACACTTGGTTTCACCACTAGGTCTATAATTAGGGAAAAGATAGTAAATATAGTTGATCTCTCGGGGACCATTATTTTCACTTGGCAAGATCACCATGGATGGGACCCCATTTTTAACCTTCGAGACCCTATCTACCCCGACCTACTCCGAGAGTTCTTCTTTGCTATGCTAGTGTCTGAGCGAGGTCTCATTTTTAGGGATAAGGGAAAATAGGTCATCATTATCGCCGACTCGTTTGCCCACTTAGTCAATTTACCCATAGAACCCAATCCAACCCAACCTTGGTCCAACATCTAGTCCACTGTCTATAAGGCCTTTTTTGAGCAAATAGAGCAAGGCAATTCAATCCTTTATCACCGTAACCTCAGAGAGGATTTTAGGATTCTTATTTGGATCGTTTGTGCGTGTCGCATTCCACACGCAAACCATACTCAGATCATACTTGATCATGAGTGTCTTATGTATGCTATTAGCGTTGAGGCCTCCATTGACCTACCCGATCATATTTTTTAAGTTCTTCGATCAATTTGGATCTCCCCCTCTAACCCCATCAGACAGGCCCTTCCCTTTGCAGTTTTAGTCACCCGGACTGTCTCGATGTACTTTGTCCACGACATTCCCGTAACCCAATTTTAGTCCATTGAAACTTCATCCATTGGACGGTCTCAAAGTCATCTCTTTCGTGCCTCGACTCCTCCCACTCTGTCTTATTCTGAATGATCCAACTAAGTTGCGTCCTCCACTCTTACTCAGTCCAGATCTTCTTCCTTCCATCACTGTCAACCAGTAGAGTTGGGGGAGCTTAGGTTCATGCCGAGGAGCGGCATTAGGATTGGGCTATAATGCATGAGTTTTTTGCATCCATGGAGAGGGAGAGGGAGCATACTGAGGAGGCACAGGCTCATAGAGAGGCGGCTCAGGTTTGTGGGGATTCTTTGATGATGTATCATTTTGAGGAGCTTCGTTGTGCTGAGATGCATTGTGGAGCAGGTCCTTCGGGTTTCGGACCCTTGCATGTAGATGATGCTACTGATGGCGCTGCTGACGATCCGACCCAGTTATTGGTTGCTTTTATATTCAATTATTTCATTTGTACTTTTGAGAGAGCGTTTTTAGAGTTTATATATTTATTTCTCACATTTGTACTTAGATATTGGACATTTTTTTATTTCTATCAATTGGCATGTACTCTTAATAATTGGTTATTTCTTATTTATACACTTATTTTCATTTCTCTATATTCTTGTTGTGGTAGATGGTTTATACATTGTCTTGTGCTTGTAGAATTCTATGCGTTAGGGGGAGAGCCCTTAATTTGATACTTAATTGGAATATTTATCTTTTCCTCACATTTGTCACCGAGATTTGTTGTTTCATGTGTGTAGGCCATATTGTCGTATTATTGGCACATGCTTGCAAAGACGCTGCTAGGTTATTAGGTTGTCTAGTGTCCTTTTCTTTACGGTTTGAGGATGGACATTAGGATCGGCTTGACCACCTAGCTTAGCGAATTTTGAGTATTTTTTATTTTTTATGTCTAATCCCAGAATAGCCAAATGGGGAGATTTGTAAGGACAAATTTCCACATTGAGTCAATTTGTAATATTGGATATTTCCATTTGACAAAACATTTAGATTGGTTAGGGTGTCATACCACATTAGGTTTTGAAGAATCAGAGCTACCAACATTTCATTTCAAATCAAATTTGTCATTCGATCGTTCACATTTCCCAAAGGTATATGAACCATTTTTATCATGTTGGAGAGTTCATTTTAATGGCTTCTTTTTATGTAAAAATCTCGTTGTGCCTTGATTTTAATTTTTACAAAATACTTAGGTCGTTCTAACGAAGTTTGACACCTCATTCGAACGAGGTCGTTCAAACTAGAATTCCCATGAGATTTGTTCTACCCTTTACTGAGATCTCGCTAGATATCCTCATTATTTGCATGTTCTGAAGAGATTTATATATGTCGTTCGAACGAATTCTAATGAGATTCTAACGAAGTCCTTTTTGGTCTACAATGACATCTCGTTGGAAGGCTCGTTCTTTCTTGTTCAATCGATATTTGTGTATGTCATTCAAATGGCTCGTTCAAATGATCGGGCACATTTTAAAAAAATGTCAATTTTTTCATGCAATTTTCTTAAGTAACCCTTATTCCCCTCTACTCAGTTTTATTCTCATATATAAGGGGTCTTGAAAAACTGATCGAGAACTTCTTTTCTGACGCTAGGGGAGCCATAACATTTTGTTAAAATACTCTCCAAATTTTTTGTGATCTTTGTTGATCATTTTCAAGAGATTCAAACTAAGAAATTCATCATTCATCCTTATCATCACTTTGTACGGTGGACTCTACACGGTTGGAGACAGTGAAGGCTTTCAGTGGATATCAAGGCACGAAGGTGTTTGCAATGTGTTGGAACTATGTAGATAAAATTCCACTACATTGAAGATAGCATCAGCAATTCCTGTAGCGTTAAGTTTGTAAGTCTTTTGTGTCTTCCTGTAAAACCATATCTGTAGTGGAATTTTATCTAGGCCTGAACGTCCGAGGTTTATCTCATTTGAGTTTTCCTCGTACATTGGCATGTTGTGGTTATGTTCTTTCTCTTTACAGTTTTAATTCTTACAGGCACACATAGGATCTAGTAAACAAGATTAAAATTAGAAAGTAATAAGATTATCTGCCTAGTTTTCGTTTAGTTCATTTCGTGGAGTATATTTCACGGATTAAGACCTAAGCCATATAACCGAGCAATTTCATTGATCTATAGCATAAATCCTTAAAGGATGGGTTACTATTGTTTAGAGGATTTAGGGTGGCTTTGGAAGGGTTACAGTCACCATTGTTAAAGCTTAGAACGAACTCGGCCACACACACCAGTCGGATCGATTTGGTCTGGGTGCGAATTGATCCAATCCTGTAGGGTTAGTATATTTTGGGTATTTGAGGAACTTTTAAGCTTGGGTTATATAATATTATCTTAAGGGATTTTATGGAAATTAATATTATAACATAAAACAATAGGATTGGCGATTTTACCTATTTAAGGAACTTTGCGGTTTGGTTTAAGTTCTATATGAATAGTTAATGTTAAATGTTACGTAAAACATAAAATAAATGGGATTATTTTTAATAACCCATTGAGTAGGGTTTGTTGCTAAATTATTTAGATTATGTGAATATATATGGTATGTGTGTGTGCTAGTGAGTAACCTACTTGTAAAGATTTAATAGGGCGCATAATAAGTGACCATGCGTGGATACTGATGAACGCATGATTTTTTCCTAGGTCTTACTACCCCGAAACTATATGCTGAGGCACCCGTCTTCCGAGTTGGGGCTTGATCCTCTCGTATAACCATGGGAATGCGGTTATACGTTTGATGTGATGGTGTAGTGATTTTCCTTGTTATTGTCTTGAGTCTAGAAGGTTTGGACTTCCTACAGCTATAAATAGTAGTGTCACGAATGATCCCAGAGTGCATAGATGTAAGCCTTCATACTTTAGATTCAGGCATTATATGGACCTATATGATTGGATGTGGGTTGGGTATACTCACGTGGATTTCGAATTGTGCACTTTTACATTAGCTTACACATTATGTTTCTTATACTATAGAGATGTATATATGGATTATAATTAGAAATGTTAAGGTAAAGAATACTTGATTAAAAGTCGAAATCAGAGAATATTAATACCTTTCGGGATTGAAATTATCATAGCGTGTTTATGGGTTATTTAATTTAGAATAACTTAAATTAACTCAATATTGAAGGAAGATATATTTTTATTACCATAGCCCATATGTAATGATATTTTTACACACTATAAACTTTCTAGGTTGAATCCCCTTTGTGGAACTCTTTGTATAGGTCCTAGGCCACAACCGTCACCACAGACTTGAGTTATGTTCGTTGGAGGAGTTTCTCTAGAATTAGTTCATTTTCATCATTATTGGGATGTAGGGTTTGAACATGTAACTCCTTTACACTTAAGTATTTATTTATGTTAAGTTATTCAGACAACACATTCAGTTATTTAGCAATATTTCCCAAGTCATAGATATATGTGGGATTTATTCTTTTATGTTGGATTATTATTCAGAGTTGGATATTGGTTTATTATAGTTAGTACATTCCAGTGGTTGGATTATATTCTGTTTTAGTAAAATGGAATTAGAGTTGTCTTCTTTATTTATCATCAAGTTATTTAGCATTATCGTTATGTATATTATTATTTATTATCTCGATCATGCTTAGAATGTAAGTAATTGTTTAACTATCGTAGTTTTTTTTATATTTAGAACTGATCAACTTAATTATGAATTTTATGGGGTGTCACGGACATGTGGCACTTTTTGATAACCCTCTCTCTCTCTCTCTCTCTCTCTCTCTCTCTCTCACACACACACACACACACACACACATGCTTAACACGCACCCATACATTCACATTCGAATAACCTAACTTTTGATAAATTGATTAAAGTGACAATTACACATTGTAGTGGGCTAATATCAAAAGGCGTACATAAATACGTGCTTCCATGAACTCCACATGGGTGATATATGAGCTATAGGGTTCCTGCACGGGTTGGCATGTTACATGCATGGTGTTGTATGGGTAATTTATTGACACCATATATGAGAAATTTAATTTTTAGTGAACTATATGGGACCTTCAAATTGTATATTAAGTGAGTGAACCATTTATGCATAATATACTAAGATTATAAATTTAATTGGTTATGGGAATATCAAGTGAATGATGATGGTAAATCAATTTAATGTCATGTTGAGGATTTTAGAGTTTAAGTGAAGGTACTAATTAACATTTTGATATTTTTTTAGAATTATAAATTTGAGGATTATTAAGTTAACGATTACATTATAGAAGAAGAAAATAAGTTTTATGGTGAAAATCCTATGAAGTTGGGATTTTTAAAAGATGAAAAATTTAATTATAAAGGGAAAATTAAGGTTAATATGTTTGGTTTACGAAATTTATTAAGGGTAAAGTATTAGCTTATCTAGTTAACAATTATTAGTTTTTTAAGCTACTGATTTAGTTATTGATAGGTTGAACTCATAAAAGGTAAACTCCAAAAAAAACTTCACCTGTAGGGACTTAGGTTTTTGAACAGTTTGCGTGCTTGGGTGAGGAGGTAGAATAGTAAAAGAGTGTAAAAGAATTAATGTGGGTTGTATAAGTTAAAAGGGAAACTGAACTGAGACCACATAATTAGACATATTTAGCCTTACTTTTACATATAAAATCAAATGACTAGAAGGAAGACACTGAAGAACCGCGAGGCTGGATGCTAAATGAAAGGCCGCGAGAGAGGCTTAAACTACCGTTAGGGCGAGAAGAAACCTGCAGTCACAGGAGTCACGGATGCAATCGGGGTTATGGGCGGGAATTTTCTGACCATCTTATATTTATGTGTCAAAATCTTATTAGAGGAAAGATATTTCATATTATTCGCACCACCCTATTTTAACACCAATTCGATCGGGACTTTTATTTAGGCACTAGATTCCAAAAACGCGCGATGCGCGGGTGGTTTACAACTGTAAGATAATACTAATTTGGTACAAAGCACTTATCATGTATGCAATGCTAAATTATTTGAAACATATAAATAGATATCACATCCATAAAGTAGAACAACTCTTGTAATAAAACCATGCTCAAAAACTAAAATTAAAAAAATGAAAAACATCTCATAATGTTCAGTGGAAACAAATTTCATTTGTAGCTATTTTTATATTTAAATAATCTATTTTTTTCTATTCTTATATAAAAATAGCTAGGAATAAAAAAAAATCACTGAGCATTTATGAGATGCTTCTCATTTTTTTAATTTTAGTTTCTAAGCATGATTTTATTAAACTCTGAAATATATAGCCTACATGGTTATGAAAATATGTTGTGCCCTATGATTTGAAGTATGCATGTTCTGTAGTGAGTTTTCAAAAATTGAGAATTTGAACTGGTTAAAATTTATCACATGTCTTGCTTAATAAAAATGTTTAAGAAAAGTGGAGATGAAAAGGTTGAGTAAATTTGATGAAAGGTGAAAAGGAGTTTGCATTTTGGATTCAAATGGAGGGGAATGTGAAATGGGGTTGAGTGTAATAAGAGTCAGTGTATTTTTTCTTAATTGCGCATAGAGTTTTAGGTCACGTGGCAAAGTAAACTTAAAGACGCCATTTTTATATAGACTAGATTTTAGCCCTGCGCGATGCGCGGGAACTTTAAAAAATCTTTTAGCATGTTGTATGAGTTTATTTTCCTACAATCTAATGTGAATATAAATGTATTGACTTTTTAAACTAAACTTAGTGTTAAGAATGATATCAATAAATTTTAAAAAAAAACTATAGCATGAAATGAGACCCTAATCATTTATAAAAATTTAATCATTAACAATTCAAGTTAAATGTTAATGTTAAAAATATAATGTGTTAAAAATAGTGTTGGTTGTGAATAAACTCATAGTAGACAAACATATTTAAGAATAAATAGGAAAAAAAATGTTGGTTTCCACCATTATTCCATTCATAAGGTCCATCCAAGGTGGAGTGTCCTGCTAAAAGTTTCCAAACACATTTGAAAAGCAACCGCCAACAAAAAAGTCATCGTTATTTTCTTTCTTATAATCTATTCATTAGTCTAAAAAGAAGTAAAAAATATAGACAATATGTAAATAATTTCTTAATATTCATAGAATAAATACATTAGGATCCGCAAGGGAATAACTAATTCAGTTAAACATTTCATCGACAATTTGGTATATATGATTCTATATGTATACAGTAGATTCTTGAAAGTTACAATAACAAAATATAAGCAAAGGAATTAGCATATAAACAAACACAGTGTATGCATATTATTGAAATACACAAACCACAAAATATAAGAATAACAAAATAGGAGAAAAATTCCCAGATTCATTCCACCTTAATCAACTATCATCACTCTTCCTACATATGTGATATCTTAACACTATTATTAATATCTAGTTGGGTATTGTGTTAAAATTCTTCAAATCAATTTGAAAAGCAATCGACCAAAAATTCTAGACTATGTTTACATTTTTAAAAGTATTCATTTGTTAACATATAGATATGTATCCTTTAACCCCAACTAAAATGGAGAAAAATGAAAGGAATATAAAGATGGAAACATAGAAGGGAAACTACTTGTATTTTACTTTTGTAATTTAAAGGGTTTATTATGCTTACATGCATTATTGGTACTTTAGCAGCGCGTTTATGAAAGAATAACAATTGAACTATCTAGTTTGTCAAAATGAAGAAGAAATTGAATAGTCTGAAACAATATGAAATGTAGAATTCGAGAAATGAAAATAATTTTTTTTATTGTTCCACATATGGTGAAGCATGAAGGATAAAAATAGGAGATAAATTAATTTGTGGCATAATGATAAAAAAATGTTTAGATCATTTGCATTTGATAAGAGAATTTGAAGAGTTGAAGAGTAGGTAAGAAGCCACTCTCATTTTATGAGACCTCTTTTAAGATAAAAGAAAGAGACCTCAAATAGGATCGCCATTAAGTAATTGTGGCAGATTTTAACCCATTAAATGTCTTTCCATCCGTTCTAGTCTAGAGGGATTTAGAGGCATAGTCGGGAAAAATCTATTAATGTATTGACATGTGGCAGAACCACATGAGGTGCCTTAGCTAGTGATCCGGGTTGTTTCCCTCTCGACTATGAAGCTTATCCTCCATCGTCTCATTGGACGACCCTAGCCCCTATTATTTTAAGGTCATATCTAGTATTCAGAGTTTACCTCAATTTGGTACCACTCTAGCGACCCGCACTGAAACGGTGCTTTACCCTTAGATGTCTAGTTGACTGTTACGCCTCAATGAATTTTGGGGAGAACCAGATTTCACCCCTAACCACAACTCATCCGTTGATTCTTCAACATCAGTCGGTTCGAACCTCCACTTAGTTTCACCCAAGTTTCATCCTGGTCATGGATAGATCACCCAGGTTCGGGTCCATAAACAGTGACAATTGCCCTATTAAGACTCATTTTCGCTATGATTGGGTTTGTGATAATTTGTCAAATACATATGCTTGTGACAAGGAAGATAAGTCACAAAAAATATGTAAATTCTTCTTACCATGAATAATATTATAAAATGACTTTTCTATAGTCGAAATAAAATGAATTGTATTTTGATTTGTTTTATTAAATCTTTATTTATTTTTTTCATTATTGTAAATGTATTTCTCAAGAAATTTTTTTGTTGATTCAAGAAAAGGTTGTGTATTGATCCCGGGAATATTAATGACACTTAGAAAAATATCTATGTATATTTTTTAATAAATTTTTTTAGAAAATAATGTAATTTACCGGCTAATCTAGTGTTCTTCTTTTTAGTATTTGCCAATACTTTTTGGTGATTATGAGTGTACATTATAACTTGTTTTGTTAGGAATACTATTTATTCGTAGAGTTATTTTTTTTCTCTTTTGTAATTCTTTCTATTTGATTTCTAATTGTGCTTGTTCTATCAGCCAGATTCTTCATTTTTTTCCCTGCCAGCGAATAACTTATCCAATCTGTAGATCCAATTTGACTAAATGATTCATAAATTATCTGATTGTTTATTATTTTTTTATTTTCACTCACTTGTTTCATATACTTTTCTTAATATAAATAATAGAATTGAATTTACTTTTGAGAGTTCTTTTATTATTTTTTTATAAATAGAAAGTTGTTGATAACCCAATTTTTTATTCTTTTAAGACTTTTAGAAAGAAATTTGTTCATCCTTTTAAACTCTTAAAACTATAAATCCTTCTTTTTCACTTTTCCAATTTTTTTTCTAGTTCCTTTAAAATGGGCTTAAAAATGAAGGTTGTTTTCGGGGAGAACCAAAAGGAAGTTCAGTTTCCATTCCCCAAATTGTTGAACAACTACAAATGTTGTACAATACACACACACACACACACACACACACACACACACTATAAAATTCAGAGTATACATCCCCCCTCTATTTCTTATAGTAATGTCACCCGTGAAGATGATATATTCAGTCTGGTTTGAGTAACAATTAAATTTCCAGTAGAAAAATGCAATGGGTGGATTTGAACTGTGTGAGAGATCACTGATTTGAGTAGCTTTGGCAAAGAATATCGCATAAAAATTAAGAAGACATTCCAAAACCCAAGCACAAATAGAACATGGGGGGCTGAATAATAAAATTCAAATTCAATGTTTTTGCTTCAAAACACATAGGAAACCCAATAAGTTCAGCTGAACATTGCCAATGATTTTAAAAGTAAGGATGCTTCATTAAAGAAAAATAGTTATCATAGGAAATGTCAAATACTAGCCTTGTTGCGCACATCGTCCTCGCCTCATTTCTATCGATCACACATCGTACTCGTATTTTGCTCCCTATGTATTCTTGTATGGTCATTCGAGCTTATAATTCTAACGTGATCAGTGAAAAATTATCGAGGTGGGGATGGAATTGGAATGAAGAATGCTTACATCATAATACAAACATATACACAATATTTGATGAAAGTGAAAAGACACAATTTAAGGAGAAAGAAATATAAAAATGCATTTCATCAAACACAAAATGATTTACCCCCATATTGTTGATAGTCATTGTCACAAACAACATATACCGAAAACGAAGACATTCAGCATTTGGGGAAAAAGGTTGTTAGTAATATATTTGAATGAGCAGTAATCAGTACATAAATTATTTCGTGAATAATTAAGATAAAACCCCTTCAAAACAAGTCTAATAAATTTCACACAATAACAATCACATCTCATGGATACATATCCAAATTTCAGAGAATAACTAAAAATAAAATGAAACTGGAGATTGGGGATGATGGTTTGCATACATTGGTAGCTTAGGAACAGTCACATAAGGGTGAAATGCTCGTAGTGCTTGAGACATAAATATTACAGCTAGATGAATTTTCAGAACCATTGTAATAAATTGGATAGGGCTTAATGAATAAAAAATAAAATTGGGAGAAAATTTTGAGTTGGGTTTATGATATTTCATTGGGAGTTGAACGAGGATCTAATAAATGATGTCTTGGAGTTTCATTGTTGGAGGAAGATGGAGTGGGTCATTTTAGAGCATAGGGGTTCGTTGTTGGAGGGAGATGGAAGGCCAGTTGGAGATTGGGTTGGAGTTTCGTTATGGGAGGAAGCTGAAGCAGGTTGGTTTGGAGCGGAGTGGGTTGATTTATATGGAGATGGAAGAACGGTTGAAGATGAGACAGTTTGAGGTGATATCAACCGGGATGAGTAAATGAGATAATGAAAGGGTTTTTGGCTTAACTCAAGATCCATTTCAAAGCCAAAGATGAGAGTACGAAGATAATCATAGTGAAAGGGGATTCAAATTCACTGGAGCTTTATTTTCATGCCATGTGGCAAAGCCACAATTGTGGACACCATTTTTAAATATACTAGATTTTAGCCCCGGCGCGATGTGCGGGCGTTTCAAAAATCTTTATATGTGTAGCACGTAGTATGGCTTTGTTTTTATAAAATCTAGTATGAATATAAATATATACAAATAATGACTTTTAAACTAAACTTAGTTTTAAGAATTATATAATTAAAATTTTCAAAAAAATATTGCATGAGAAATCTGACCATTGTCATTTACAAACCTATAAAAACTTCATCATTAAAAATTCATCATAAATATTAATGTTGAAAATATAATATAAATTTAAAAACTCCTATATAATGAAAAACAAAAGAATATGTAGAAATGCAAATTGTACTTATCATCGAGAATGTACTTAAATTTTAAGTCTAAAAAATAATTGTAGATGAAACCCAATATACATGTATATACAATATAAAATAGTTAAAATGTAATGAATATAGTGTCAACCCTCATTGGAGAATTGGAAGAGAAAGAGAGATTAAAAGAGAGAGAGAGAGAGAGAGAGAGAGAGAGAGAGAGAATGTGTTGAATATCAAGAGAATTTGTCTTAATTGCAAATTAATATTGAAGTCACTTGGAAAACCAAAACTTGGAGACACCATATATATATATATATATATATATATATATATATATATATATATATATATATATATAGTGAGAGTCTCCTGTACATACTAAACGGTACATACCAATGGTGCATACCAATTTTTTTAAATAGTAAAAAAATATTTTTCGGATGATTTTTTTTTGTGATGTTTAACCATTTCAATAGACTCATATAAAAAAATCAACTCAGAATAACATTTTTTTGCCATTTTAAAAAAATCGGTCAAAGTTTCGCAGATTTTAAAGATTTTAAAAGCTGCAAAAGTTTGACCGATTTTTTAAAAATAGCAAAAAATAGTTTTTTGTTCTGATTTTTTTTATATGGCTCCCCCAAAATGTTTAAATACCACATAAAAAAACTCAACTCAAAATCAATTATAAAATGGGTCCACGCCAGCGGTATGCACCATTGGTATGTACAAGAGCCTGACTCTCTCTCTCTCTCTCTCTCTCTCTCTCTCTCTCTCTCTATATATATATATATATATATATATGTATATATATAACCTTAATGCCAAATGTAAGAAAATACCAATTTTTCCATAAATCTCATCATTTTGAAGGATCAAACCATTGTCTCCACACTCAAACACCACAAAATCCTTGAGTAAAAAAACACTATTGCTTGAAGACAAATTATTATGAGGTATTTTTAAAGGAATTTGTGAGGAATATTTTATGGAGTTAAGGTGTACTTTTAATGTAGTTTGGAGGGGGGGTTCTTTTAATGAGGCTTTTAAAGGAAAATTTATGGGAGCTTGTTAAATTCTTTAAGTCCACCTTTGGAGGTGGGGGGTTGCCTTCTTATTCAACCTATTCTCACCATTTTTGGACTCATGAGGTGGGGGTTTACTGCACTTATATTCTACAATTATGTTTAAATCATGTTAGTTATATACATGTATATATATGTATGATAAACATACATATTATGTATTTATGAGATATGTTATGATTTCATGTTTAAAATGGGATTGAGACATGGTTTTCAAGTTGTGAAATTTTAAGAATATAGAGTGTTAATTTGTATGAAATAAAATGCTACCATTTTGTTAAAATTGATATTTTCATGGAAATAAATGAAAACATGGAACTAAAGTGTTTTAGATAATTTTCCCAATAATATCAAAATATTATAGGTAATGTTTTTACGATAATGATGATAAAAAATAATGGAAAAGTTTATTATTTCATCAATAGAAATAATAAGCTAAATGGGTTGATATTTTATATGTAAAAAGTAAAGGAAAGTCACATATTGTCACTTTGGATTTATTGTGAATGTGTTTACGATTGATTTACATGAAAATATTAAGTTAATATTTTCATAATGTTATTTGGATAAAATAATGTTACTTTAAAGTTGATGAATATATGAAAATGTTATAAAAAAAACTAAGGCGTATAACTTGAAATGTGTATTCAAATGATAAACCTTTGAATATTTGATATTTAAGTTGATAAAGAGAATGTAAGACATGAAAATAAAAAATTTACAAAATGAATCCCAAAGAGGACGAAATTGTAATTTTTACCCCCAAATATGATATTTTTTACAAGGAGAGATTTTGTTGTATAAGGATTTAAATGAACACTAAATGATGGAAGTAGTCCTTAAACTTGGAAATGGAATAAGACTTTACTTTGTAAAAGTAAAGATGCTAAAATACATCGAAAATAAGTAATAAGGACTAAACGTTAAATTGTGTTCAAATGTATAGCGAAGGCGATAAGGTGGTATATACCTTGGGTATTGGCCTTCAGGTCGGGTAAAATATTTAAAGCAAATTAATAGGACCATTTATGCAAATAAAAGGAATGACGACATGCCAAGTGTTTTTGATAAAAAAAATGACGGTTGGACTGCAAGTAAATGCCATGAATGTAAAGTGAAAGAATTTTAGCAAATGAGTATCGGGAAAATTTAAGAAGGGCCCGGAGCCCTAGGGTGTGGGTTCGACTTAGACCTAAAAGCACAAGCTAGGGAAGCAACATATGTGGCATTTATGACATATGGTGAAAGCCCGTAAACATAAATAGGATACGGTTAACTCCGGGATTAAAAGGAAAAAAAGAAAAAATATAAAATTAGTAAATTCCTAAAAAGATAAACTGTTAATATGTGTATACATTCAAGTTATTCCAGGTTTAAATGATATATAAAGGAATTATGAGTAAACGTCAAATTAAGATAATTGATAAGAGCATGGTATAACTGATTAAAGAATGTAATGAGTTAACACGAAAATGTGTTGGTAAAGTAAAGGGCTAAAAAAAAGCAACAAAGATCGTAATTATGTGTTCAAATAACTTATAACGGTTACAAGTACGTGTTTTTATTAAGTTTAAACAAGTCTTTTTATACACCGAATATGTGTATCAAAATTCTATTTTTAGAAAAGACCGTGAACGTGGAGGTTTAAATGTGAAATCGATGAATTTCAATGGGAACGGGATTAATGTAAAGGAAGGATAAAGAAATATATATTCTTGTATATTAATTGTTTGGATTAATGGAGTAAATGAACGTTATTGTTACAAAACAGTAACACCCCATGGAATACCCTATTTGGCTGAGGATGTTAAGTCGCTTAATCTCACGGAGATTTAAAATTTAAACAATATAAGGGAATTCTTATACTGTCGCGACCTGTGAAAGGCCTTTCCTCCTACATCAGAGTCGACACATTTAATAGTTCATCCATATAATATTACACCATAAGAGAAGAATCATCAACCAGATCTTTCAAATTTCACTATTGCCACAATAATAACTAGTACATGCTATATAATCTGTCCTTCCTCATACAATCATCAACATAAACTGTAAAGTTAAATAAGTACAACTAAGAGTGAAATTTGTATAAGCACTCCTAAAGCACTATGAAAACTCCGCAGCCTTTATGAATTCCTCAGCCTCTAAACTTTCCTCAAATCCTAACCTAAGGAAACAAAAAATATAGAAAGGGTGAGCCCAAATAGCTTAACAATGATTAACTCAAAGGTCCTCCTCCATGTGTCAAAGTTATTATTTATAAGGGTATTAGATATACAAATGATACAATGTAATCAGTAACAATAGAGAATAATAATTGCGCAATAAGAGTAATAAGGAAATGAAAGAATAGTGTTTCCCAACCCCTCAAATTCCCCAATGACTAATGGATCAACCTGCCAAAGGTCTCGACAATCCGTCTCCCCCATGGCTCAATCTCCAATGGTTCTCTCTTATAATCTGCAACTATTTTATAACCTTGGACATCTTAAACTCCTCGACTTTATTCTAGGTATCTTTGACCTAGCCATGCCATAGGCCACAACCTCCTCTCCTTCCCAAATCAAGGACGAGTGATCCATGGTCTGCTATTAACTCTATACTTTATTCGAGCTCTCTCACGGTGTTAAGCCTCATAGTTAGCCTAGGTTGAATCTCCATAGACTAACCGTGTTAACCTCAAGCACTGAATAAGAGGTTCGTAAATAGACATGAATCCTTAGCCTGGCTAATGAATGTCGCGACCTCAATACGGAATCCCCAACTCTATAAGGGCACAATATGATACTTCCTCCTAACTCCATGACCTCCTCTAATAGGCTGTGACCTCAAGGAAAGAGTTAGAACTCGTGGTAGGCAATAGTCAAGGGCATTATTGTGACACCCCGCCTATTCAAATATACGGGTGGCCAGCCCTACATTAAAATACAACAGGAATCTCAAGTGTATCATTCTCAGCATGAACTAACAGATATAAATAAACCAGTAACCACCCTATATAAATAAATAAACAG
The DNA here is from genome assembly GCA_949130495.1 of Sambucus nigra. Classification (NCBI taxonomy): domain Eukaryota; kingdom Viridiplantae; phylum Streptophyta; class Magnoliopsida; order Dipsacales; family Adoxaceae; genus Sambucus; species Sambucus nigra. The sequence goes on along the minus strand of OX422215.1, from coordinate 666,877,965 downwards.
GTGCCAAAAAATTTCTTTTTAAAAAAACGCATACAATAAACCAGTCACAAACAATGGAAAATGAACTACAGAAGACAATTAGCAGATTAGATTATTCATAAGCTAAAAGTATACATACTAAAGAATATTCCCGAATATGCTGTCGGGAAAAAGACCATACAAAAATCAGAAGACAGGTTGATAAGAGATCAACATATAAGACCCATGGGTATAACTACCCGATTTACAACTGTGAGATCTTATCTAAATCACAAAAAAGTATGCGTCTAAAATCAAAAATCCTGTAACATCCCACACATGCTACAGCTCCCAAAAACTCTGGAACAGATAACTATCATGGGCGTCCTTGTGGAGGAACATCTAAAATAAACACAATATACATGTAGCAAGGGAAAAATATAAATGGGTCAGAGCCCCGGTTTGGAAAATAATTATAGCAAGTGAATTAAATGCATAATAAATTAAATACGCAAGATTTCATAATTGATGTGGAGTCGCACTCCCTTCAGAATCAATCTCCCCTCTCAGCATAGCGCGCACCTAAGCGTGTAAGTATATAGTCAAGATACCCCACAATATTTATGAACCATGCCTTGCCAACTGACTACAACCTATTAGTCGATAGTTGACATTTCCCTTTAATTAAGTAAAATTCAATAATCCATAAGAACTGATGACCAAACATTTCACGACTTCAAACAAGGCGCTAGGATTCGTGCATGGGACATCTCGTAAGCGAAATCTAAATAAGGAACCCCTATGATACACTACTACTTAATATGGTTAGCCGTGGGAATCCGTTCGACCCTCAGTCCGTAAAGCATACTCCTAACTTCCAATATTTAAACATTAAAGCATACATATATAATATCGTGCTAAAAGGGAGTAATACACATCTCACATAACATATCAGTAATGAAAACAATAATATGCATCATACAATTATACTAACAGTCTCTACAATGCTATCATCTTTCAGGAAATTACTCACTTATCATCCTGGGTTACCAGCGGTCGGACTCTCATACTGACTTGGTATAAAACTAATTTATAAGCGTATAGGAAGCGACCATAGTTCCTTACCTAAAGGTAATAAGAATCATACCCAAGATGTCTTACCCCTGCCTCACACACGATAAAAATACTGGACGCTATGACCTGGGAACCGTACTCTCCCTGCTCCTTGAGCCAAAGGAGTTGTCCATATCGCGTAACTTTCCATGATAGCATTACAGGGGTATGCACCACATAGCATATATTACGCATTCACTTAATAAATATGCATACTATCACACCTTAGAATGTATATGTACATATATTACTAATCCTATCTATATGTAAATATCGCACCATACATTAGCTAATGATCCATACAAACATCTCAAGTTCATATTAGAATTTACCTACTTAATTGTCCATTCATAACTCATAACACTTATGATTAAGACTCCAATGTTACCCTTGTAATGACCCACGAACTCTCGCTCATTAGCCCATGACTCTTCTCGAAAGAATTCCCATTTTAGGGAGGATTTACAAAAAGGAAACGATATAATACCCTCATAATTAGGCCTCGATAATATCCCCAAGATAACCCCTCCATCCAGTCATACATACCCGCATTATATCCCACAAACATGTTTACACAATAACCTAAAGGAGATCCCTAAGTATTTAGATCATTAGGAAATAAATAGTATTAAAATCCTCAATTTACAGTAACTGGAGCGGACCGGAGGTCCCCAAAAATGAACCGGTCGGGTACCTTAATTTTTACAGAAAATTTTCACCCCCGGACCGATTCGATACCCCCTAAAAATGAACCGGTTCGATTCCTAATTCTTTACAAAAACTTTAACCACCGGACCGATCCGATGTTCTTAGAAAACGAACCAAAATCCAAATGAAAATGAACCGGTATTCTTACTTAATTACCCACTTAAGCCTAATAACCCTTTATCAAAAGTAATCCTATATTTAAATGAAAATACACACATAATAATAACTAGTATATTGATGAGTGCATTATTTTGTATATTTTATACCCAAATTTATACTTTGTTAGTCCCATTTTACTGTATTTAATAAGTTCTTAGGACTATTTTATTAAAAAGAGGAAAAAATGCGAGAATGATTGACTTCATATTGAAAACGAAAATTTTAAGTCAAAAATGGGCACTTCGATAATTTTATAATATTCTTGTGCTAATTTGTGAAAAAAGTTGCCTAGTGAAATTTTTGCATCTAATGATGGAATTTGGTGCAAATTGATGATCAATTCAAAAAAGGCGCAAAAAAGCTGATTTTTACGGTCGTTCGAAAAAAGCTATTTTTATTCTTCGAAATTTTTGTGAAATCATAAAAAACTCGAAAATTTTTATTCTCCGATTTGGACGAAACTCGGCATTCGTGTTCAACAAGAAAAGATAAGAGTTTTTAAGTGGTGGGGAAATTTCTTCCCTTATCACGATCCAAAGATTAAAGAGGTGGAGAGATAGCTATAAACACCATTTGGCCAATCAGAAAGAGTCCCATTACAACTCAAATACCTCACCACTTGTCCTGATATGCCCCAAGTGTAACCTCGGCCTAGAGACACCAACCTCGGCCGAGATGATGGCCGAGATATTGATCGATCCCAGATAAGCCATGGGCCCACGATATCATCCCTCGGCCAGACCAGGGTCGGCCCAGGCCGACACTATCACCTACATTTCCAATGGACACCGCGCGCATCACAGGCATCAACAGCACTCTCGTATACCTGGGTATGGCAACCTCGGTCGAGAGTAGGCCGAGGTGAAAAGGAGCCTTGGTAACCTTCAACATGGAGCCAGTCCAACCTCGGCTTGGGTCGAGGTGACAAGAAGCCTTAGTAATCGTCAGCATGGAATCAGACCAACCTCGGATGGGGCCGACCCCAGCATAATGTCTCGGCTGAGATCAGGCCGAGACTCCCTACGACACATCTCAGATTGAAAGAACATCAAGCCTTTACAGCTCCGCCTCCTCCAGGCCGAGGTCATGCACCAATATGGCGGCCGAGCATCTGTTGACATTTGGATAAGGACACCTGGGCACAAATCAGTTGTAACAAGATTATTCTCCACATGTGGGGAGAATATTTCATCATCATTCCTTACACGTGACAGTGACAGATGGCACTCCCACATTGGTGAGGCTACCACACACATGCTCATTACATGCATGGGGGGTACATTACACCCCCTAGGCACTATATATAGGGATCATCCCCTACCTTGCAAAGGGATCCCAGTTATTCAACCCTAGCTAAAACTCTGTCTAAATCTACAGTAGAGAGATAAAGCTTAAGAGATTGTATCCATGGCCATTAGTGCCTTCATTCAGTGATATTACTCACACACTCACAGTGGATGTAGGCCAGATTGGCTGAACCACTTATATACCGGTGTACTCTCCACTTATCCTCACCTCATTCTCTTATCTCTTTATATAGCTGTGTTGCCATTGTTGTTCTTATATTGAGCTTGAAAACACCTTACACGGTGGTGCTGATTCTTAGCATCATCATTTTGGCGCCGTCTGTGGGAATCGAGAAGCTATCTCTTCCTCTTTTTCTGCTTAACCTCACCGGAGACTCTGGTGGTGAACCAGGAACCACCCCTTGCGTGGAGTTGTTTCACCATTGAAAGAGGTCCTTTAAGGTATTAAGCTCACTTGCTACTCAATCTCTATAGTGTTATCATATGGCACCAGACTTACCACCACCTCTTCTGCCGCCCGGGGGTGGAGGGGCTAGTTCCAGTCAGGCTCCTCCCTAGTCCGAAATGGAGGAGGTAGTAGCAGCAGCCTTGAAATCTTTAGCTGCAATACAACAAGCCATGAAGGATCAATTTGCCCAGCTCAGTCAAACATTGATGATGAGGCCACCTGCAGTCTCACCGGACATGATCACTCTGGCGGCAGTTCAGCCCCATCCTGACGCCAGGGGACCACCCCAGGAACCAATGAAGGACCAGCCTGCACCCCAGCGGAGGAAGGACGTTGCTGACCCTAGGAGCTTGCGCCTGGGGAGGCAGGGAAACCCTTGCCCAGAGGACAGGTATGATGACCTAGAAGCTGAAGAAGACCCAGAAGACTGCTGGGAGCCGTATGAGGTGTCAAATGACACTATACGACCTCTTAGGTAGAGGAGTCAAGGATGTGTCGGCCGAAGAAGAGATGAGGCCCAACAAAGAGGGTCGGCCTTTGACAGGTTGAGCAGAGGGTCGGCCTTCGAGAGGCTGGGCCCCGTGAATGACCTAAGACACAGGCTATCAAGGTCGAGGAGCGCAGCAGGCTCTCAGAGAGGGGGTAGGCAAGGTCGGCCAGACCAAGGCTGACCCTGTGGAGGAAGAGCCAGGGAACAGGAAGAGGTCAACAGTCAACGTGTTGTGGCTGGGGAACCCTCTGTCCATCGCAGGGAGGTGGCAGGGGATAACCTCGGCCAAGTTGATGACAGAAGACCCTGGAATGATTCTATCCAACGCCTTGAGGAGAAGATAGGAGACCTCATTAAAAGCAGGGACCCATTGCAGAGGGGTTACTCAGAGGTCTCCCCATTTTTGGCTAGGATAGTGGGGTTCCCAACCTCAGCCAAGTTCAAGCCTCCTACAGTGACTCCCAAGTATGATGGCAGCACTAACCCTGTGCACCATATCGAGATATATCCGTCGGTAGCAGACATTTACTCGATACCTGATGAGATGAAGTGTAGGGCCTTCTCAGGGACCTTGACAGGGGCAGCTCATAGTTGGTTCACCTCCCTTCCGAAGAACTCAATTGAGAACTTCAAAGGCTTGGCTGAGCAGTTCATCCACAACTTCTGCTTTGGGGTAAGACCTCAAAAGAAGACTACCCACCTGCTGTATGTCAAACAGGCCAAGGGTGAAAGCCTAAGAGACTACATAGCACGATTCAACAAAGAGAAGTTGAAGGTGGAAGATTATGAAGAGAGCATAGCCATGACCGCCCTTATAGGAGGCCTCCAGAAGGGGAAGCTACTGTGGAAATTGGCAGAAGACCCCCCCCCCCAAGTCTATGGAGGAGCTGCTGGCAACCGCAGGGAAGGTGATGAATGCGGAAGAGGCGATGGCAGCCAAATATGAGGAGGAGAACCGCGGTGGTACTGGGAGGTCCCAAAGCAAGAAAGAGGGGAAGAAGAGGTCAGGTGATGACAAGTTTGCTCATTACACTCCTCTGACTGTGAGTTGTGAACACATCCTTAATGAGATTAAGACTGACCGGACTCTGAGGTGGTCGGAGAAACTGAAGGCCCCGCCACATAAGAGGAACAAAAACCTATGGTGTGAGTTCTATCAGGATCACGGCCATGTCATAGATAGATGCTTCGCTTTAAAGGATGAGATTGAAAAGATGCTGAAATCTGGAAAGCTGAGGAAGTATGTGGATGGAAAGGCTCCTAAGGGTGGAAGAGAAGACCCTAAGAAAAGAAAAAATGACAGATGTCGTGGCGATGTCCCGGCCAGAAGGGACGATGATTCAGAGATGATGAAGACAACCCGGATCTTTCGCCAAAGGATGACAACACCCCGGTGAAGAGGGTCGGTATGATCTCCTTTGGTGTTAGCACCATTTATGGGGGATTTGCAGGAGGTGGCTCTGAGGTAGCCGATAGGAAGGCTCATGTAGCAGAGGCCAGGTCAGTGGCCAAGCCTGAGGCTATGAATCTAACATCTTCCGATACCGTGCAGAAGAGGAAGAAGGTAGACATGGACACCCTCGTAGTGGGGTTCTCCAGACTCGACTTCAAGGGTATCTTAATCCCCCATGATGACCCTTTGGTCATAACAACAAGGGTGCATGGGTGCGAGGTAGGAAGGATCCTCATAGATGGAGGAATCTCAGCAGACGTGATGTTCTGGCCTTGTTTCAAGAGTCTGGGTCTTAGCAGGGCAAGGCTGGTGCCCTACCATCACCCATTGATAGGCTTCAGTGGTGAAAAGTGCACCCCTTGGGCATGTATGAATTGGATGTACGGATGGGAGATGAGTGGCCTAAGAGGCTGACCAAGAAGATAAACTTTTTTGTCATGGATGAAAACATTTTCTCGGCCTACAACCTCATCGTAGGAAGGGTGGCCCTCAAAGAGTTTGAAGTCGTGCCATCGACGGTCCATCAGATGCTAAAATTCCCGACTCCTTATGGAGTAGGGGAAGTGCAAGGGGACCAGACCACGGCACTGGAGTGTTACTTCAACTCGGCCGAAGAGAGAGAGGCCCATAAGAGAGCAATCGCCACTTACAGCATTGACACTCTTGACCCAAGAGACGAAACAAAATTGAAGAAGGGTGAGGCCGCGGAAGAGGTAGAATCCATCGTCCTCAATGAGGACGAGCCAGAAAAAACCGTCCAGGTCGGTAAGGCCCTAGAGCCAGGAATCAAGGAAGAGCTGGTAAACTTCCTCAGAAGGAGACAGAGTGTCTTCGTATGGAGTCACGCAGACATGCCTGGCATCGACCCTGGGGTCATGAGCCACAAGCTCAACGTGGACAGAGATGCCAAACCAATCAAGCAGAGACGAAGAGTCTACTCCAGGGAGAAGTATGACATCATCCGGGAAGAGGTGAAAAAGTTGGAAGAGGCTGAGTTCATAAGAGAGGTTACCTACCCGGAGTGGCTCTCAAATGTAGTCATCGTGCCTAAGGCCAATGGGAAGTGGTGAATGTGTGTAGATTTCACTGACCTGAACAGGTCTTGACCGAAAGACAGCTATACCTTACCTAGGATAGACCAGATGGTGGACGCAACGGCAGGGCACGAGCTCATGAGCTTCATGAACGCTTATTCAGGCTACAACCAAATCTTCATGGATGCTGATGACTCTGAGAACACAGCCTTCATTACTGACAAAGGGACATACTGCTACAAGGTAATGCCCTTCGATCTGAAAAATGCGGGGGCAACGTATCAACGACTTGTCAATAAGATGTTCGAGGAGCAAATAGGTAAGACCATGGAGGTGTATGTGGACGATATGCTAACGAAGAGCTTGAAAGCCTGCACTCACGTAGCGGACCTTGAGAAGACCTTCGATATCATGGACTCGTACAGAATGAAGCTCAACCCGGCGAAGTGTGTCTTCGGGGTAGGAGCCGGGAAGTTCCTGGGGTTCATCGTTAATCAGAGGGGGATTGAAGCAAACCCTGAGTAAATCAAGGCATTACTCGACATGAAGACTCCTAGGAGTATCAAGGATGTCCAGGACTCACGGGAAGAGTGGCTGCCCTTAACAGGTTTGTTTCTGGGGTGAAAGACAAGTGTCTTCCATTCTTTAGAGTTCTAAGAAAGGCCTTCCAATGGGACAAAGAGTGTGAAAAAGCCTTTGACCAACTCAAGTCCTACTTAGGGTCTCCCTTGTTGCTGTCTCGGCCCATCACGGGGGAAAGGTTGTTTGTGTATCTGGCAGTCTCTGAATCAGCCATCAGCGCAGCTATCATACGGGAAGAGGATGGGGTCCAGAAGCCTGTGTACTTCAACAGTAAGGCTCTTCAAGGGTCTAAATAGAATTATCCCCGGATGGATAAGTTAGCTTATACCCTCATACATGCCCAAAGGAAGATGAAGCCTTACTTTCAAGCTCACTCCATGGTAGTCCTCACTGACTCCCCACTAAGGCAGGTTCTGCACAAACCTGAGAAGTCCGGAAGATTGATGACCTGGGCCATCGAACTGGGAGAGTATGATCTTACCTACCAGCCTAGGACAGCCATCAAGGGGCAGTCCCTCACAGACTTTGTTGCAGAATTCACCTGGGAAGAGGTCGATAGAAGTTTAGAAGAGGCCGAGACAGAGAAAGGCTTAGATGACGGCGAAGAAACGAACCGTAGTGTCTTCCGAGATTCGGAAGAGACTGCACCAAACGTCTTTCGAGGCCGAGAAGAGGTCGTCCCAGGCAAAACCCAGAGTAGAGTAGAATAGAACGAAGAGGATCGATACCTCTTCAAGAAGGGGGTTATGAGAGAAGGGGTCTTCTCATCAGATGCAGACGTATGGAACCTCTTCATTGATGGCTCTTCCTGTGACAGTGGAAGCGGCGCGGGGCTAATACTCTCGGTTCTAGATGGCGCCAACATTGAATACGCCTTGAGATTCAACTTCCAGGCCTCAAACAACGAGTCCGAGTATGAGGCCATGATAGCAGGTCTCTTATTGGCAACAACTCTTCGAGTAAAGCGACTCCTACTCCATAGCGACTCAAGGTTGGTTGTCAATCAAGTGTTGGGGGTATACGAGGCCAAAGACGAAAGGATGGCCAAGTACTTAAAGAAGGTAAGAAGGTTGTTAGAGTATTTTGAAGAAGCAAAGCTGAAGAGAGTGCCTCGGCTGAGCAACAACCACGCTGATGCATTGGCAAGGCTGGCCTCGGTAATGAAGACAGATTTGGGAAGGACCATTCCAATCGAGGTCTTAGGAAAAGCAAGCATCGAGGAGGACGAGGTATGCAGCCTTTGTCACAATGTGAACCTGGGAGACTCATGGATCGACCCTCTCGTCAGATACCTAAGAGACGGAGAGCTACCTGAGTCCAAGATGGAAAGGAGAAAGTTGAGGTACAGGGCTGCCAAATTCTCAATAGTAGGAGACGTCTTGTACAAAAAGGGGTTTCTATTACCTCTCCTCAGATGTGTGCATCCCATCGAAGTACCCCAGGTCTTACAGGAGGTTCATGGGGGTTCTTGTTCTAGCCATATAGGGGGAAGGCCTTTAGCCAAGAGGATCATCACTCAGGGAAACTGGTGGCCTACCTTGTCTAAGGACGCTGCAGACTATGTGAAGAGGTGCGACAAATGTCAAAGGTTCGCCACTATCCCTCATCAACCCCATCAGCCTATGACGTCAATCTCTTCTCCATGGCCATTTGCGATGTGGGGAATTGACTTAGTAGGACCTTTGCCAAGAGCTGTCAACAACTATAGATTCTTGATAGTTGCCATTGACTACTTTTCAAAGTGGGTGGAGGCAGAACCGATGATAACAATTACAGAACAGAAGACCTTCCAGTTCATTTGGAAGAACATCATATGCAGATATGGCCTCCCGAACACTCTCATCTCAGACAATGGGACCTAGTTCAAGAACTCCTCCCACTACACCAAATCTGCCCATTTGTCAAGGTCATTGACCTTGACAAATTCACCTTATCAAGGTCAATGACCGTGACATTTCGAGGCGAGACAACTTTTTTTGTCACGGTCATTGACCTTGACAAAAAACTCGCGTTTTGTGTCACGGTCGTGTCAAGGTCAATGACCGTGACACGTTTGTCACGGTTTAGAACCGTGACATAACCGTGACCCCAATTGTCACGGTCAATGACCGTGACACGTCCGTGACAACTTTTTGTCAAGGACTTGTCACGGTCAATGACCGTGACAATTCTGGGCAGAATTTAAAAAAAATCTGCTGGACAGTATGGCCACCGCCACTGCCCAGCAGTATATTTGTACCTGTTATAGCAACGTTGTACCTGTTCCAAACATCATATATCCAACACAAACTAAAGACAATGCAAATATATATTCATGACAATATAATCCAAATATTCAAAGTAAAAACAATATACATGACGATATAATCCAAATATAATTAAAATGGACAAACTTAAAAATAATGTTACTACATGTCTTGGATAAAACTGAGGAGGTGAGTAGGCCACACGACATACGAATTGACGCACCCACTAATATACGTCGTGCCGCATTGTTCGCGCAACCACAATAAGGAGTTCTCCTTCCCGGGTATGACATGCATGATGAGCACCCTGGACTCCATCTCTTGAAGCACACGTCCATGGATTATTCCACCCTCGACGATATTCGGGTCCCTCAACCCCCGCCCTATCCGCTGGCCATCAAATACGTCCAATATGAACACGCTCGGCCAACCAATTATCGATAATGGTCTGTTGGAGGGCATCAAATAGGTAAGTGGATCATCGAAGTACGAACGTGTCGGTGATGAAGCAGCGAGGTCCACATCCTCGTCATCCTGCGCCTCGTCCTCCCGCACCTCCTTCTCCACCGCCTTCTCCTTCCCTTTCCCTTTCCCTTTCCCTTTACGGTCTCCACCCAACGTACGCTTCATGAATGCGTACATATCTTGGACCGTCGCCTCCAAACGGGACAGCTTCACGTCGTGTGAATCCACCGTTCGAGATAACCCGGTGTCACTCGTCTCCAATCCGATGATCCTAGATTTGGCCACCCGCGAGCTCACTCCCCTTGTCCTCCCTTTGCGATCAGAGCCAATCACTTGGCTGAGTGCGTCTGTGGACAAAGATGCCTTGTCGGCATCAGACTGCGACTCATGCACTTCCTTAAGCTTTGCCTGAAACGACAAAAAGCACATGATTAGTAAAATAAGTAAACTAAAAAATTATAACGTAATTAACAATAATTAAACTGTCGGATTACTTACAATCGTGGCCGCGACGCTCGGGGACACCTCCTTGTCCTTCCCCTTCTTCGTCCGAAGAGCCACATAAGTATCGAGCCTATGTGGCTTACCCCCTGGCCCACTCCCTACCCCCTGAAATAAAATAGAGTAAAGTAAAATTAGTATCGGCCCCGTAAAGTAAAATAATATCCAATAATATATTTCTGTAGTTATAGATAAATTAAATCTTACCTGCATCCTATGCTCCACCTCAGCGTAAGAGGTCCGGCCGGAGTAGTGCACGTCCGTCTTTTTAGCCCGATTTTCCCTCCTCGATTGGAGAGATGCCAATTGTCGATCCTCGATCTCATTGTCAATGAACTTTTGCCATTGTGCCAATGAGATCGGCTCCTTGGGCGGGACGGATCCGCGCCATTGTAAAATGGACTCTCGTGTTTTTCCAAAGTACCGTGTCCGCATATTTTTCTTCCACGTCTTGTGTTTCTCCCTCAACTGCTCCAAGACGGAATTGCGTAGCTTTGGATCCAAGTTAAATTGTTCATGTCCAACAAATACAATGTTAGTTACGAATAAATATAAATATAAATATAAATATAAATTGAAATATTCATATAAATATTACCTGTAGTGCCGCCCAAACAGCTAACTTGAGCTCATACGGCACCTCCTTCCAACTCATAAACTCCGGGCCGATGACCGTCTTTAGCAGCTCAAGGGATCTCGCTAAAAGCTCCGATTTGTTTTCGACGGTAATCCCAAATTTTCCATATTTTTGGAGCCTAGCGGCGGAGGAGCCCTCGTCGTCTCCGCTACCACCGAACCCAGACGACATCATCATAAACAGCATCATCATCTTTGCCTTAACATCTGAAGGAGACATTTTTGCTGTAAAAAAAATGTTATTAGTACAGATAAAAAAAAATGTTAATAGTACACATTTCGTTTTACCTAATTGAATTAATTGAATTAATAGTACAGATAAAAAAATGTTCCATCTATATTATAACGTATGTGTAAGTTCCGTCAATACCATTTCGTTTCAATTTTGTAATATTATGTTTTTTCCAAATATTTAAAGAGTTATTAAATGGGTGCCCCACCCCCACCCCCACCCACCTCCACCTCCACACACACACGCACACACACACACACACACCCCACCCCCACCCCTACCCACCCCACCCCTACATATATGTTAGTTGATTCCATTATATTTTTACCCTAATTATATTCTAAGGTTATCTCAATTTATATTTTAAGTTCGTATCCATTTGTGATGTTCAAGTGGTTTGAAATGTTGGAATTATATACTATTACTTTGACCGTTAGTTTGTGCACCAACTAAATTGAACATCACACACACACACACACCCCACCCCACCCCCTGCCCCCCTCCACACACACACACACACATACTATTACTTTGACCGTTAGTTTGCGATGGGTGAAGTTCAATTATATGTTAGAACAATAAATCCTCGCAAGTTGGTCAATCATTGTGTGAATAGGTATGAGATCATAATTTGGAGGAATTCACGTCCAAGAAATAATTTGGATTGTGATATCCCTTGATAGACTTATATGTTTTGTTTACCCGACCAATGAACTATTTTATAATCCTATAGAATTAAGTTTTAGAATCAAGGAATTGATCAGATATTCATTAAAATCGGTTAGTAGAAAATTTATTTAACCAAGAGGGTATTGAAAACATAACGTGGGGAATCATAATATACCGTAATCAACTTTAATAATAAGAACACATTCTTTCGAGTGATTTATAAATAATTAAATTTGAGTGCAATCATGATTATTTAGTGGAATGAATCGTGATTAAATAAATAAAGGATATAAATTAGACAGTTATAAATTGGGATTTCCTAGTATTTACTTTGAATCCAGTTTATTTATTTATCTTTGGTCCCTAGTATAGTCATTGCCCAAGTAGTAGGAGCGAAACTCTATAAAACCCTAGTTTAGCTAAATCCCGTGAATTATCCCTCCCCCGCCACACACCACCACACACACACACACACACCACCCCACCCTCTGCCCCCCTCCACCCCCCCCCCCTCCCCCACCACACACCACCACACACACACACACACCACCACACCCCACCCCCTGCCCCCCTCCACCACCCCCTCCCCCACCACACACCACACACACACACACACACACACACACACACCCCACCCCACCCCCTGCCCCCCTCCACCACCCCCTCCCCCCCTCCACCACCCCTCCCCCAAAACACACCACCACACACACACACACACCGCACCCCACCCCACCCCACCCCCTCCCCCCTCCACCACCCCCTCCCCCACCACACACCACCACACACATACACACACCCCACACCCCACCCCCTACCCCCCTCCACCACCCCCTCCCCCCCCCCCCCCCCTCCACCACCCCCTCCCCCACCACACACCATCACACACACACACACACACCACCCCACCCCAACCCCTACCCCCTCCACCACCCCCTCCCCCCCCCCCCCCCCTCCACCACCCTCTCCCCCAAAACACACCACACACACACACACACACACACCGCACCCCACCCCACCCCCTGCCCCCCTCCACCACCCCCTCCCCCACCCTGCCCCACCCAGCCGCACCCCGCCCCATCCCCCACACACGCACACACATACACACATATATATATACACATACACACATAAATATACACACAAATATATATATAAATGGAAGAGAGAGAGAGAGAGAGAGAGAGAGAGCAGCGTCGAGAGAGAGAGAGAGAGGGAGGGAACGGTGGGAGGGAAAAAAGAAGGGGGAAAGGGTTTTTGCTGGAAAAGTTGTCACGGTCGTGTCAAGGTCATTGACCGTGACAATTAGTTGTCACGGTCGTGTCAAGGTCAATGACCGTGACATAAAACGCGTGTTTTTTGTCACGGTCAATGACCTTGACAAGGCTGGCCGGCTGAAAGGTGACAATTTGCCCATTTTGGTGTAGTGTTGCCTAAGAGTGGGGATTAAGAAATTCTTCTCATCTCCTGGTCGACCTCAGGCAAACGGCCAAACTGAGGTCACAAACAGAACAATCTTGGACGGAATCAAGAAGAGGTTAGAAGATGCGAAGGGGAGATGGACAGAAGAGGTCTACGCAGTGTTATGGGCCTACAAAACCACAGCAAGGACACCAACAGGAGAAACCCCATTCATGCTGGCACATGGCTCAAAGGCCGTCATACCAACGGAAGTAGGACTACCAACTCATCGAATTCAGATCTACGACCCTGACAGCAATGGGGAGAAGAGGAGACTAGACCTGGATCTTATCAAAGAAAGAAGGGAAGACGCAGAGGTCAAAAAAGCAGCCTACAAGCAGAGGGCAGCGAAATTCTACAACCAAAGGGTGAAGTCATGACCCATTGCAGTGGGAGACCTAGTGCTAAAGAAGACCCTACAGAAGGCAAACAAGCTACACCCAAACTGGCATGGCCCCTACAAAGTAATGGAAGAGGTTGTGCCTGGCACTTACAGGCTAGAAAACCTAGAAGGAGAACCTTTCACTAACCCATGGAATGCTGACCATCTAAAGAGATATTACATATGATGTTGCATAGAATTTTATGTAAATGTACCATCTTATTGAGAAGAGGTTATTAATAAAGATCAGTTTCCATGACAGTTCTTGCTTCATTCTTAGATCAGAAAGTTATTATGGGGATAAAATCTTAGGTGATGACCTCAGACCCTCATAACATCACTCGGTGGTGAAGAGGTCTGAGCTCAGACACCTTAACAGATGACCTCAGACCCTTAACATCATTAACTTGGTGAGATTAATTATGGGGATAACATCTTAGGTGATGACCTCAAACCCTCATAACATCACTCGGTGGTAACGAGGTCTGAGCTCAGACACCTTAACAGATGACCTCAGACCCTTAACATCATTAACTTGGTGAGATTAATTATGGGGATAACATCTTAGGTGATGACCTCAGACCCTCATAACATCACTCGGTGGTGACGAGGTCTGAGCTCAGACACCTTAACAGATGACCTTAGACCCTTAATATCATTAATTTGGTGTAATTTATTATAAGGCTAACGTCTTAGGTGACGACCTCAGACCCTCATAACATCACTCGGTGGTGATGAGGTCTGAGCTCAGACACCTTAACAGATGACCTCAGACCCTTAACATCATTAATTTGGTGAAATTAATTATGGGGATAACGTCTTAGGTGATGACCTCAGACCCTCATAACATCACTCTGTGGTGACGAGGTCTGAGCTCAGACACCTTAACAGATGACCTCAGACCCTTAACATCATTAATTTGGTGAAATTAATTATGGGGATAACGTCTTAGGTGATGACCGCAGACCCTCATAACATCACTCGGTGGTTAACAGATGACCTCAGACCCTTAACATCATTAATTTGGTGAAATTTATTATGAGGCTAACGTCTTAAGTGACGACCTCAGACCTTCATAACATCACTCGGTGGTGACGAGGTCTGAGCTCAGACACCTCAACAGATGACCTCAGACCCTTAACATCATTAATTTGGTGAAATTTATTATGAGGATAACGTCTTAGGTGATGACCTCAGACCCTCATAACATCACTCGGTGGTGACGAGGTCTGAGCTCAGCCACCTTAACAGATGACCTCAGACCCTTAACATCATTAATTTGGTGAAATTAATTATGGGGATAACGTCTTAGGTGATGACCTCAGACCCTCATAACATCACTCGGTGGTGACGAGGTCTGAGCTCAGACACCTTAACAGATGACCTCAAACCCTTAACATCATTAATTTGGTGAAATTTATTATGAGGCTAACGTCTTAGGTGACAACCTTAGACCTTCATAACATCACTCGGTGGTGACGAGGTCTGAGATCAGACACCTTAACAGATGACCTCAGACCCTTAACATCATTAATTTGGTGAAATTTATTATGGGGATAAAGTCTTAGGTGATGGCCTCAGACCCTCATAACATCACTCGGTGGTGACGAGGTCTAAGCTCAGACACCTTAACAGATGACCTCAGACCCTTAACATCATTAATTTGGTGAAATTTATTATGGGGATAACGTCTTAGGTGACGACCTCAGACCCTCATAACATCACTCGGTGGTGACGAGGTCTGAGCTGAGACACCTTAACAGATGACCTCAGACCCTTAACATCATTAATTTGGTGAAATTTATTATGAGGCTAACGTCTTAGGTGACGACCTCAGACCTTCATAACATCACCCGGTGGTGACGAGATCTGAGCTCAGACACCTTAACAGATGACCTCAGACCCTTAACATCATTAATTTGGTGAAATTTATTATGAGGCTAACATCTTAGGTGATGACCTCAGAGCCTAATTACAATTCAGTGGTGAAGAGACCTGAGGCCAGAATTATTGAGTATAAACAAGAACACTGCAACAAAATAATAGAAGAGATTAACATTCAGTAACAGGGAGAGATCATATGTCATTCAGAGGCATTGATTACAAATATTCCTTACAAAATACCGAGGTGTTACAAGTTACAAAATGCAAATTTTTGTTACAAGTTAAAAAAAAGACTAAGGGTCTGAGGGGGGAACATTAACAGTCTCGGCTGGGTTGACTTGATCAGCATTGGTCACCTCGGCCACATCATCAGCATGGTCTGTCCCTCCGAGCTCGGTCCCTACCAGAGTTACAGTCTCGGCTGGAGCAGCAGCCTCGTCCTCCACCTCTTGAAGCGCCTGAGCAAATTGAGGGTCAGCAAAGCCGAGACCTACAAAGTCAGAAGCCTTTAGGGTGCCGACCTCCTTCTCTCTGACTTCAGCCCATTTGGTAGTGGCCTTGATACCCCTTTCAAGATATTCAAAGCCAAAACCCATAAACTCGTCTGAGCCTTTGTACTCAGAAATTATTTTGGGGGAGGCATCTTCAAGGGAAGCTTTGACAGCCGCGCTGACTTCCTGCTGCAGAACGTCATCTTTGGCCTTCAGGGCTTTGGCATGCTCTTTGACGAGCAGAGAGATGTCTTTTTCCAACCCCTTAGCCTTATTTTCAGAGTTCTGCAGCTCTGACTTCAGATGGTCAACCTCAGCATTCAGGGCACTCTCAACCTTCTCGGCCTCTTGCCCCTTCTGAATAAGGGGCAATTTCCTCATAACCCAGTTCGATAGCTGATACATGGCAGTCACTCCCTGCACATTTAATGAAGAGGTTAAGCGGGAGAAAATTCAGATGTTGCACTTACAAAATTTTGACAAAGGAACAAATCATACCTGGACGGCTCTGTGAAGGCCGAACTCAACCAGCAAGGAGGTGTCCATAGCTCTATAGAAATGCTTGTCGGCCTCGGTCATTACAGAGGCGAGTGCGTCCATGGCCTGCCTGCTTTTGCCGACCACACTATTAATTAACTTCAGCTGATCTAGACGAGCCGTCAGGATGTCGGCCGAAGAAATTGGAAGTGCAGCATCTGAGGCCTTCTTTTGCCTCACGGTCGGCCTCTGATCCTTAGAGGCATGGGCCTCTGGGGCCCTCTTCTTTGAGGCCTGGGATTTGGATGTAGAGGGAGCTGGGGGAGGAGCGTTTAGACCAGCCTTTTTGGCAAGCCTCGCCAAGCTCGGAGCAGCCATCTCCCACAGTTCGCCCGAGATGTCTTGTGGTCGCTCTGCAAAAGTTAATAGATATGGGTTAGAAATCAGATATGAATGAGTTCAGAGGTTAGACTTAAAATAAAAATTCTTACCAAAGTCAACAAGGGGACTTCCACCCAGGATCGTCCCCAAGAGATACTGGGGGGTCAGCAAGTGTTCGAACTTAACAAACAGACCATGTGCCCCTTGGTCTTACAGGGCCTTCACCTTCTGCATATTTTGGAGACTTAAACCAGGATCGACCCTGGCAGACATGGAGACCTTGCCCCATTTGAGGGGAATCCTCGACTCAAGTGTGGAAGACGGGACGCATGGGACAAATTCCCATGGCCCTGAGGCGAAAAAATAGCGGGGCTTCCAGTTATGATTTGAGGTCTGAGTCACCTGGAGCATTTTCTTCTCAGGCCTCCGAGCCAAAAAATGATAGTAGCTCGGATGGTTTTTGGTCGAGGTTGGGACATAACAACCAACAAAGACCTGAACTGGGAGGTCAGAGTGGTGGACTTCCCTCCACAGGATAATGGCCCCTATGATGACTCTCCAGGCATTGGGAGATAGCTGTGAGGGGGCCAAGTTGATGTAAGAGAGAATGGATTTGATGATGGGATAAATGGGTAGGCAAAACCCTAACTTAAACATCTGCTCGTACAGGCAGATTTCCCCATATCGGCCATGATAGGCCCTCTCTTCCCTCAGAGGTCTCCTTAATTTGATGGAAGGACTGATGGAGTACAAATATCTGAAGCACAAAAGATCAACCTCAGTGAATGTGCTCTCGAACTCGGCCGCCTCAGAGATATCAACATCACTTTCAGCATATTCATCATCATCAAGCTCAACGTCGGCCGGAGAAGATGTAGATGGGTTACTAGGGAATCTCTGAGCGAACTCTTCCCCTGTGACGGCCGACAGGGGGATGGCATCAAGAATGTAGATGGGTTTCCTAAATCTATCAAATCCAAAAATAAGGGAATTGCACTTAATGCCCAAGAGAGAAAAAGTGAAGGGTCGACAATAAAAAGAGTTGAGTCTTCTACGAAAAGAGAGATAGAAAATTCTGATTCTCAATGTGAGTTTGATCTAGACGACTTGGCCCTATTTGCTAAAAATTTCAAGAAAATTCTTAAATTTAAGAAAAATGGAAATTTCAAAGATAAAAAGAATTTTCAGAAAAATAAGTTTGAAAAGAAAAATGATTTTAAAGACCCTCCTAAGAAAGACAGTGAGAGATGTTTTGAGTGCAACGGTAGGGGTCATAAAGCCTTTGAGTGTGCTATACGTTTGAACAGATAGAAAGGGAAAGTTTTCCTTAATGCTACCCTTAGCGATGGCAGTGAGGTCGAGACGGTGGACTCGGGAGATAAGTCATCGCATGAGCGTAACTTCACCGCATTCATGGCTAGTCATGTGAGTACTCCTAGTGCTCCTCACGATGATGAGGATACTACTTCACATGGACACCTCGACAGTGAGAGCGACGCGAGTGAGGGGGAGGATGATGCAAGTGAGAAAGAAAGTAATCTTCAACGCGCCTACGCCGAGTTATATAATGAGTCATTTGAAACTAAAAAGCGTAATAAAGCGTTAGTTCTAAGAATCACTGCGTTAGAAGAAGAGTTAGAAGAAACGAGAGAGAGAGAGTCCTCCTTCACCGCCATGAGAGAGAGAGAGTCTACCTGTGCTAAGAAAGAGAGTTTATTTAGAGAGAGAGAAAGTTGTTTTGAGAAAGAGAGAGGGGACTTGACTAAACAAGTGGCTTATCTTACGAATGAGCTTCATTCCTCCATGGAGACTCGAAAGAAACTTGAAGCCCTTGTTGCCCAGCTTATTCATGACCTTGAGAGAGCACGGGAAGTCAAGGTACAAATCGAGGACAGATCTGGGAAGATGGGAAAGATGCTCCTTGGTTCTGCTTTAGGATTTAGTGATAGACAGGGAATAGGCTTTGATGGTTCCTCCACATCCCAAATTGCACCTGGACCAACTCCTGAGTTTACTACTACCCCTTATGGTCATCGCCAATATCCTCGAAGGAGAGTTCGACCAAGAAAAGCAAACTAAGGTCTGCCTAAGAATGTGTTCTTCTGTACATTTTGCAAAAGAAAAGGCCACCTAAGGGAGTTTTGCTATAGTTTGGGTCGGACACGACGTACTTCTGATCCACCACATCATACTGATGAGTTTACCAGTCTGAGAGAGCGTGTTGAGTTTTTAGCCGCCACATCACAAAGTTTGATGGAGGAATTCCATCGGATGTCTTTGCCGTCAGGGAATGCTTTTGCTAAAACCAAAATTAACAAGGGTAAACTAAAGGTTACCACTTCTTGGGTGCCTAAGAAAGATAAGAAAGCCCTTGTTGTTCATGTTGCTCTCAAAGCTCATAATACCTCACAGTGGTATTTTGATAGTGGGTGCTCCAGACACATGACAGGTGATACCTCTTTTTTTACCTACCTTGAGGATTATAATGATGATAGGGTCACCTTTGGAGATAGGATTCAGTCTAGCATTGTAGGATGAGGTACAGTAGAGTTACCAGGATTTCCTAAGCTAGAAAATATTTTGTACGTCAAAGGTTTGAAAGCAAACCTTCTCAGCATTAGCCAGCTGTGAAACGCTGACTTTGCAGTAAAGTTTGATTGGGACGCTTGTAAGGTCTATAATCAAGCCGGTAAACTTTTAGTGCAAGGTGTGAGGACAAAGGATAATTGCTATGGGACTGAGCCCACATCCTCACTTGTCTGCAACAGCACCACGATCACTCATATGGATCTGTGGCACCAACGTCTAGGTCACATGAACGTTAGAGATTTGTCTTGTTTGGCTACAAAGGACCTAGTACGTGGATTACCATCTCTTGGGAAGCTAACTTCCACAGTTTGTGGACCCTGTCAGTTGGGAAAGCAAATCCGTAGTCCTCATAGGAAGTTTAATTCCATTACCACCTCCCGCATTCTTGAGCTGATTCACATGGATCTTATGGGTCCTACTCGTAAGCTAAGTCTGGGTGGTAAGAGGTATATCCTCGTGATGGTAGACGATTTCTCCAGATACTCCATTGTAGGTTTTCTGAGGGAGAAATTCGATGCTGTTGAGTTTATTATGACCAAGTGTCGTGTCCTTCAAAATCAACACGGTGTCACTATTAATAGGATTCGTAGTGACAACGGCACAAAATTTAAGGAAGCAAAAGTAGATCTCTACTGTGATAGCCTTGGGATCAAACATGAGTTTTCTGCTGTGAAGACTCCTCAGCAAAATGGGATTATTGAGAGAAAGAATAGAACGATCCAGGAGATGGCTAGATCTATGCTTTTAGGTCGTAAAGTTTCTAGGAGATTTTGGGCAGAGGCAGTGTCTACTGCATGCCACACGGTGAATATGGCCTACTTACGTCCACACACATTTAAGACGCCTTATGAACTGTGGACTGGCAAAAAACCCAACCTGGCATATTTCTGTGTTTTGGGGAGTAAATGCTACATCATACGGGATAGAGAGAAACTAGGAAAGTTTGACTCCCGAAGCGACGAGGGAATACTGTTAGGATATTCATCGAATAGTAGAGCATACCGGGTTTTTAACCTGAAGAGCTCTAAGGTTATGGAATCAATAAACGTCACCGTGCAAGATGACGAACCTCCGACGTCTATTGATCCTAACCATCAGTGTGAGGATCAGGACTCTTCTGATAGTGATTCACTTGTCCCTCACCCACACTCTGTGGACCCTACTCCTGTGTTAGGGGACACACCTGCTTGGGTTCGCAAGAGTCATGACCCTTCCGCCATTATTGGCGATCCTACTCTAGGGGTTAAGACTCGTGCTCAGCTAGAGAACGTTGTCAGCCATTTTTGCTACACGTCCAAAGTCGAGCCCAAGAATCATAAAGAATCACTCAAGGATGAACATTGGAAATCTGCTATGCAAGATGAGTTGCTTCGATTTAAAAAGAATAATATCTGGGAACTTTTACCACGACCTAGTGATACTAATGTGATAGGTACCAGGTGGATTTTTAAGAATAAAATGGATGAAAATGGTACCATAATCAGAAATAAGGCTAGGTTGGTCGCTCAAGGATACACACAGATAGAGGGTGTAGACTTTGGGGAGACATTTGCTCCTGTTACGAGGCTCAAGTCCGTCCGCTTACTACTCGCCATCGCATGTCATCTGCGCTTCAAGTTATATCAGATGGATGTTAAGAGTGACTTTCTAAATGGCATTCTACAGGAGGAGGTTTTTGTGGAACAACCAAAAGGGTTTGAAGACCCTAAGCACCCGGATCACATCTTCTATCTGAGAAAAGCCTTGTATGGTTTGAAGCAAGCACCCCGTGCTTGGTACGAGAGGCTTACTTACTATCTCTTAGCCCGTGGCTTCAAGAGAGGGGGAGTTGATATGATATTGTTCGTCAGGAGAGATGACGGTGCAATTTTGGTTACCCAGGTCTATGTGGACGACATAGTATTTGGATCCACATGCTCACCACTTTGAGGAGGAAATGAAAAGTGAGTTTGAGATGAGCATGGTTGGTGAGCCTACGTTCTTCCTTGGTCTCCAGGTTTGTCAGCTAGAGGATGGGATGTTCATCTCCCAATCCAAGTATGCTAGAGACCTTGTGAAGAAATTTGGTTTAGACTCTGCTAAGCATGCATGTACACCTATGAGTACTTCTATGAAGCTTAGTAAGGACACTTCAGGCAAGGACGTAGAGCAAACCTTATATCGAAGTATGATAGGTAGTCTTCTCTATTTGACTTCCAGTTGTCCCGACATAGCCTTTAGTGTTGGAGTCTGTGCGCGATATCAGGCGTCTTCAAAAGAGTCACACTTACTCGCTCTAAAATGTATCATCAAATACGTGAGTGGGACTCTCTCATATGGTATTTGGTATTCCTTTGATACCGATGATCATTTGTCCGCCTTTTCGTATGCCGATTGGCCGGGGATGCAGATGGTTGTAGGAACACTTCTGGTGGGTGTTTCTATTTTGGTTCTGCTCTTGTCTCTTGGTTGAGCAAGAAGCAAAACTCCATCTCTTTTTCCACTGCGGAGGCTGAGTACATCGCCGCCGGGAGTTGTTGCAGGCAACTCTTGTGGATGAAGCAAATATTAGAGGATTATGGGATTTCACAGGACACCATGATCATTTCTAGTGATAACACAAGCGCGATACACATATCCCGCAATCCCGTCCAACATTCGCGCACAAAGCACATCAGGTTACGCGAGCACTTCATACGTCAGTTAGTTGAGGAGAAGGTCGTATCCCTGAGTTTCGTTCCTACCGACCGCCAGTTAGCCGATATCTTCACGAAACCTTTAGATGCCCTTAGATTTGAGAGTCTTAGTAAGTCTTTGGGGATTTGCACAGTTGACTGAGGGGTTGGTCCATGTCTAGCATAGGATGCATTGTCATTATCATATCATTTGATTCATTTTGCTAGATTGTATTATTAGTTTATTTTATTTTTTTATTATTTCGTTAAAACAAAAAATTCCAAAAATATTTTCCTTTAAGAAAAATTTTGAGAAAAGCACAAAAATATTTTATTTTGCACCTTTATGGATGAGCATCTAAGATAGTCGAGTCACAATTTCATTCCATTTTATCCATGTGATTGCTTGATAGAGATTTGAGACGCTACATCATTTCATCCATGTGCTTTATATTGTTTGGAGTCTTTGAGATGTGATTAGTGATATCTTCCTACATGTTTGACTCCTATATCCTTTATTTCACACATGACCAACTATATTTGATTATTTTACTTGTCTATCACATGTTGGCTTGAGTGTTTTCATCTCAATTCTGTCTATACAACTTGCAATGTGCGATAAAACTTGACAAGATTGGACTGCATGTAAAAACTATTTTGGTGAGACTGTGTGTTTAATTGTGAACGGGGAGGGGCTGCGAGAGGTCATTATCTATTCTTTGCGCAAAATCCACCGTTCAAAAGGACCTAAAAATGGAGGAATTTTATTATCCGAGGTCCAAAGAGCTTAAAAAGAGCCCCGAAAAAATTTACAGGCAGTAAAAAGCAATACATGCCAAACATGGGCCATTTAGGTTTCACCTTCAATTCTCCAAAGTTTGAGAATTTAGCATGCCTCTATTTAAAATAAATATCTGAGGGAGTTTGGCTAGAGAATATAAACGGGTTTGCACTTCCTTGAAAGTCCTGAAAAAGCATGAAATAGTTTTGGACGTTATTGGTGTGGAAATCACTTTGAGCTTTGATTTGTTGATTTGATTGAGTCAATGTCTCATATTACCACCTTTTTACACCAAAGGAAGATTTGATTCCATTCGTTAGGAGTATCCGATATTCATCGTGCACATATGTCATGGTTGTATGCATTGATTTTCCTATCGAATTAGATCACACACATTCATTTACGCTATCACCGACTTGGTTATTTTGTGTCCATTAATGGTATGATTTAGTCCTTGTGACACCCCGCACTTGCTTATTTGATTAATTTCTCTCATTTGTCTATTTGAGGACATCATAAAAAGGGGGAGAATGAATTATCTTATTATGGGGGAGTTTTGGAGTTTTGAAAGTTTGAGTTTTCTCATAAATTGGTATATATGTTTATCTCATTTCAAACTCGATACGTCACTTGGTATTTTCTTTTTATGATATGTGTAGGTACCCCTGATGAGAAAAGCGTTGAGATTCCTGAAGAGTTGAAGATCAAACGATGAAGTCTTATTCATATGTACCTTTTCAGTTTTGGGTTCATGGAAGGGTAGATTTATATAGGCATTTTGATTCATGATAATTCGTATTTTTTTTATGTAATAACGGCATAGACATAGGGGGAGATTTGTAAGGAAATTTTTTCCATCATTTAATGTTATGTCGTACGCCGTTACACCGTTGAAGAAATTCAAGATTCATATAGTCATCAACGGATCCGAATATCGAAGAAGAGGAGGAATCAGAATTCTGACAGGCCGGACTGGTCCGCCCATAGAAAAAGAACCGATCCGACCCTGGATCGATCCGACCCTATACCGGACCGATCCTCTTGCTAAAAAGCCAATACACCCCGGACTGCTAGCGAACCGATGATGCCAATTTAAAATAACCGATCCGCCTCCTCGGACCGATCCGCCTCAGACCCGGACTGGTCCGCCTGGGATAATTTCTAACAGATCGTGGTCAGATTTTTTAGGCTAAAAGTTTCTTTTATAAACCAACTACGGGAGTTTGTTTCTAATACTTGTTCACACGATTTTCAGAGTTCATAAACTCAAAAGTCTTCATCTTTGTGAGTTATCAAACTCATGTTTTGATTCACACAAAATTCCAAATCATTTGTGAATCAATTTAAAACCCTAGAACACAAACCCTTTTGCTGTTCATACCCTTATGGAGAAGACCGACCTTCTTCTTCATTACTGCCCTCCTGGAAAGGGAAACTTCTAGCCGCCGACTATAGATCCGACACCTGCGGGTAATTCTGTGTCACCCCTGTATTTCATTGTAATCCGTGTAAATTGTACTTTACAAAATTATAGTGAAATAAATGGTTTTGCCCCTTTTGGGGATTTTTCCTCAATTGTGTGTGTTTGATTGTACCAGCATGTTCTACATATTATTCAATCACACCAAGTTGCATGTTTAGGGTTTAATTGGGTTAATTGTGTTTAATTATATAATTTCTTATTTGAACGCAAGCACGCACTCTTTTCATTAAATGAACTCCAAAATCCCTCACCTCCTATATCTGTGACATAACCCCCATCCATGCCCACGACCTCTGATGAAGTTCCTACCGAGGTATCAATTATTAAGGGTGGGTCTAAGGTTTGTGGCCTTTTCTTAAATTTTTGTGCAAAAGTGGTAAATACATAGGAGTGTGTGGCCCCGAAATCAAAAAGTACATAAGCATTTATGTCATTAATAGTAACGGTACCTGCTATCATGTACTCGACTTTCTTAGCATCCATGACATTCACTGCAAAGACTCTAGTAGGAGCCCATGACTTCTTAGCATCCTTATTTGACAATCTGCAGTCTTTGAACTTGTAAACTGGTTTGCCACAATTGTAGCTTCTCATCCCTACTGGGCAAGCCTTAGAAAAAAATATTTTCGTACCATAATTGAAGCACACAATATTCGCGATGTCAAACTTTTCCTCTGAGGTCCTTTGACTCGTCAGCAAATTTTTTGGTTATTATCGTGGCTTATCTTCCTTCTTTATTTTATCTTCTCTACCCTTTATCATTTTTCCCTTTGCCTTTAACCCATCCTCAAAATCTTATTCCATGATTTGGGCCACCTCGATCGGTTCTGTGTAAGTTCTTAGCCTTAGTCTCACTACCTTGCCGTGAAGTCCTCGCTTCAAGCCACTCTTAAAGTTCATAGACTTTTTTCCTCAATGTTAATAAGATAGGGACAAATTAGGATAATTTTGTGAATTTTGTTTCATACTGGTCCACTGATATGGTTCTTTGAGTTAACTCCATAAACTCTACCTCTAACTTCTCCTTACCCGCGACCAGGAAATACTTCTCTAAAAAGAGTACTTTGAATCTGACCCAGCACATAGCCGCGAATTCTCCTCCCAATTATGTCCTCTTTATCATGGACCACTAATGATCCGTATCAGCCTCAAACATAAAGGAGGGTAAGGAGACCTTATGCTCCTCAGTACAATCCAAAATAACAAAAATCTTCTCCATTTTTCGAATCCAGACATCTCCTTTTAAGGGGTAAGCCTCTCCCTTGAAAACCTCTAGTCCCAATTTCTTAAAACGTTTAATGCAGCACACTGGCCTTTGCTCGACTACCTTTGTAGACATGGTCCTATCTAGGGATTTTGTAAACCCCAATACCACTTCTAGCACTTATCTGTAACACCATTGTTATGGTTTACAACACCATTTGCTCTACGATTACCTCTTGCCATGACTTTTCTAACAAGGAAGAATCATGTATGTATAATTTTATATGACTATGACTAGTTTTTTAAGTAAGTCTACGTAATAAAAATATTCTTAACGCTCCTAAAGTCGTCCTATGTCAAATGCTCTGATACCAATTGTGACTTCTCGCAACCTGTCCTATTCGACGGCAGATGTTAAGTCACTTAATCTCATTGTGATTTAAAATTTCAACAATATAGGGAAATTATTATACTGTTGTGGACTGTGAAAGGCCTTGGCTCCACATCAGAGTTGGCAACTTTAATACTTTATTAGTATAATATTACACTGTAAGAGAAAAATCATCAACTAGATCTTTCTAATTTCATTAATGTCATAATAACCTATAGTACATGCCATAGAAGCAGTCCTTCCTCATATAATCATCAACATAAATTATAAAGCTAAATAAGTACAACTAAGAATGAAAACTATATAAACACTCTTAAAGCACTATGCAAAATGTAAACTAACTTCGCAGTTTCTATGAACTCTGCGACAAAGTGTCCTCAACTCCTAACCTGAGGAAACAAAGAATATAGAAGGGGTGAGCATTAATAGCTCAATAATAGTTAATTCAAAGGTACTCATCCACCTACTTAAGTTAGTATTTACAAGGGTAGTAGATATACAAATAATATAATGTAATCGGTAACAGTAGAGAATAATAATTGTGCATTAAGTGTAATAAGGAAATGGAAGAATAATTTTTCCCAACCCCTGAGATTCCCTAATGACCAATAGCTCAATCACCCAAAGGTCTTAATTTCTCGGATTCCCCCATGGCTCAATCTCTTATGGTTTACCCTCATAGTCCGCGATATATATTTTATAACCTTGGACATCTCAAACTCCGCGACTTTATTCTATATATCTTTGACCTAGTCATGCCACATGCCGCAACCTTCTCTCTTGCCCAAATCCAAGATGAATGATCCACTATATGCTGTGTGACACCCCGCCTAATTAAATACCGGGCGATCACTCCTTTATTAAATTAAAATCAAGGTGAACAGTTGGTTCATTCTTAGCATCACTGTCGTTAAAATACTTTTCCAATTTAAACACCCTAAATAATTAAGCTAAGTGTCAAAACCATTTAAAACCTTATTCTCATTTTTATTAAATCCGGTTATAAAAACCTTAAACCATTAACATCTAACGAGTCACACAATAAGTAGAAGAATAAAATGAACATTCAAGAATTTAACCAACAATGATAAATCCCAACATTAAAATACTAAGGAAAACATCCTGACATTAACAATCCCGAAATAAAGATACTGAAATATAAAAGAATTACAATCTCTGACAATACCAACTAAATAATGGAAAAGGGCGACACATGCCCCTGCTGGGTAAAGCTGAACTAGAAGTAGAGTCAATAATGAGGTTGTCTAAGCAATGGCCTGCAACTCCCACAAAAGCTACAGCGCGTTCCATCCAAAGAATCCTCAGCAAAACACCCCTGTTGCTGGGCACCTGTAATACATATATATATAGACACAAGAGAGAAGAAGTAACAGCAAACGGGTCTGAGCCCGAATGTAGAACCGTTTTAAAAATAGTTTAGCAAGTATTTAAATTGATTACAGGACAATGCAACAACATATTAGTGCGACACTCTCTTGAGAAATTCTCACCTCTCTTCTAATGTGCACACCTATCGCACTAACCTTCCCAATGGTCTATCTCGTCATATACCACACTATCTTTCCAATGATTTGATTATCTTAGGTTATTCGCAGGATTTACAACTGAACAACACAAGTATTTAAAACGTAAGATTTCAATTTGTAACCAAAGTTTTCCTTTTAACATTATTAATCACTAAAGTTTTCCAGTGTCATATTATACTTTCTCAACACAAGTATTTATAAATTTGAGTCATCATCCATGTCCTACATATCAAATCACAGTAGGAAGTTTCAGATTTCAGAATTTCATATATATATTAACTACTCGTATAATATATATATCATAACGGCACCCCACATAAAAACTATGGTGCGGGCATACTCTGCTATCCAATCCCCGTATCAATCACACTAAAGGGAATACAAGTTCGGAATCACTCTCGAACTGTACAAATACATACACAAACAACATTGAGGCGAAGCATAGTATCCAAGTCCAAGAGGACAGTACATACCCTCACGTCTCTTAGGACCGTCCGACTATCGATCCGATAGTCCGTACCTAGGATTCCTATCTTCTAGGGTACGAGTCAATATCCCCTATAAGGCACACGAGATAAGATCGTCCCAGCGCGGTAACCTCCGGGATAGCAAGTAGCGCGGGCATGATTTTCACAAGTATATAATATATGCATACACAATCATATAAATATACTACTTTTATCATATCAATTTAGGTTTATCTCCTAACCCATATTCACAACATTTATCCTTATTTTCCCATTATTAGTTATCACGTATAATGGTTCGTTTCTCACTTTAATTCGAAGGGTTTTTCCAATTTACTACGTAACCCTTATGGACTCTATTCTCCCAAATGTCCAATTCAGTAGGTATCCATTTATGTTCCATCATAACTCTCTCTTACGTGTCTCTCCCCTTTAACATATACTTACATTTTCCCTTATGTAAAATATCCCAAAATTATAGTTTTTGCCTTACATTTAAAGGTCTCTTATTCATTAATGAATCTTACTGGTCATCATTATCTCCCAAATTATCTTAACAAGGATGTCTAAGGAGTTTTCTTCATTTCGAATCAATTCCACAACTTTAAAAGGGGAAACTTAAGTCTGCCAGGAGGGGTCGATCGATCGAGGTCTGGGGCTCGATCGATCGAACCTTCGATCGATCGAAGCTCTGGGCTCGATCGATCGATCAAACAGGTATTTCGATTTCTGCAGATTTGCAGTTACGGGTTCTAACACATATCTTCATCCAAATTCATATTTTTCAATCCCAATCGTCCCAAAATTCATACCACTAACATTATATCATCATACCAGATATTTTCAACGTAAAGCATGTAGATTTCTACCACTAAACATGGATTAACAGCCCAAGAATTTTTATAATTATCAAAAACCCTAGAAATCTCTTAAACATGGTTCTAACAAGAATTTTCTAGAATTTCCTTCTCATAAAACATCATAATTTCGTGGTTTACTCCTCTACATGATAAAGGGTTTCCAAAATATCATTTAAGTCATCACTACATGCAATTTCCTATCTCAAATTGGGTTTTTCTTCCATAAATCTCACCCTAATCATCCCTACACTAATATGAGTGATGCACCAACGAAAATAAGCAAGATAAACACTTGTCTGGGGTTTTCAGAAGTCTGGTTTGGTGCCGAAATTGGTGTGGTTGCGTTCCCCGTCTCGCGATCTACGCGTTGGTGGTGGAGGCGGTGCAAACGGATGGATTTCGGGCCTTGGATTGCTTTGGAAGCTCTCTCCTTCCCTCTCCTATGGTCGTCACTTGTCTTTGGTTGTTCTAACCCTAGAAGACAACCTAGATATCTTATATAACCCTTTTAATTTTCGTGGGTTTAATTACCCATAAATATAAAATGACTAAAATGCCCTCCCGGGGTACTAATTAGGCCTAAAAATGCCCCGATACCCAAACTAAACCCCCGGGTACACTTTTATGACTATCTCGACCCTTCCAGACACGTTGGCGCACTCAAAACGACCATACGAACACCTTATAAAATATTCACTTTCATTAATCAACATTTAGTCCCGACACGACACAGGCGCGTCCCGACTTAAATTTCCATAATTGTCATTTTATTCACACGTGACAATATTACAAAAATGAATCTCATATATTACTATACTCATCCAGTAATATTCAACAAATATCAAATTTCCAATAATTACTAACTCTCGTCACGCTAGTAAATATTTAAAACAACATTCTGGATTAAAATTTAATTAATTTATCTCAATTAAATTTAATAAATCCCATAATTTAAAAGCTATAAAAATACGGGGTATTACATATTTCCTCCCTAATAACGGAATTTCGTCCTGAAATTCGGAAAATAAGGCCTATCAGGTAGCACAATTCTGGATATCCTTTTCCGTACACAAACTATCTACATAGTACGGCGCTCAATCACTATAGCTTTTTCCTCACAACAACATTGTTTTACATTCTCATTGGAGACACTTCACATTGTGCTCCCAACCGACAACATTCGCATAGGTCACGCCTATACGTTATAAATTTCATTATCTCACTATCATTAGGAGGTCGCACCTCACTACATGACAAATACTCGGATCTATTCATATACAAAACTCCCATTCTGAGAAAATTATACGAATATTTGATCACTCCTATTCGCCTAAAATAGTCGTGGAATTCCACCATAGTTATCGGATGTTCTCTCGACCGATCCAAAAACTCTGATTATCTACTCTCCTCTGAACATACGGAAGGAGAATAGTCGAGGTTATTCCATAACAAAACCTTAATAAGTACCTTGTACGCGACAAACAGGTACGAGTACTTCCACAGAGCATTCCTGAAATCATCGTATCAAGATTCCAAAATCTCCTTCATGTAGCTCCCCAAATCTTTAATCACCATGCGCCTATTCCCTGGCTAAGGGTGATACATCCTACTCGAAATGAAACCTTATCTTTGTTGGTTCCTGAAATCCCATATCAAAGGTGGGATTCACCAATCTCATCCTGATTTAGAAATTTATACTGCGTCGGGCCATGCACTGGCGCGATCCTTCCTTTCAAAGGAAGTCTGGGGCATACTAGTTAATATTGTAAACCAGTCCAAAGGAATATCAATCACTTCCTTCTCAGCGGCTTAATTCACATGTTCGGGATGAACCCTTGATCTTGTTTTGACGATGGCAACCCATCCAAGGACTGTACCGACTTTACCGACCTCTTCCAATTTTAGGAATTGTCGATAAACACAAAATTCTTTGGTTGATTCTCCTCTTTCAACCAAACCTTACCTATGGGCGGTGCATGTAGAGACTACTCACTATGTCCTGCTAAACATCGATTCTTCCTTGAAATGTCTCACATCAAGTGACATGTAATACTCCCCTTCCTTCCTTGTAGTATGCCGAAAGTTCCACCCGTGCTCTTCTCTCCACGAAGCGCACTTCTGGATCTCCTATACCATACCAACATCATCACCCTTTGTATGTGCAAGTCGCTCTCATACTTGCCTACTAACAACTCCGCTCCGAGTGTTCTTCATAATCATTTAATTCTGCTCCATTCAAGGAATACTCTTCTTAAATGACTTCCCACAGTCTTCCAATTCAAATTTGGGTGTGCTATTCTAATTACACACCTATGTACGGATTATCGCCCCTCATGTGACGTTTAACCCACTATATCACTTCCACATCGTTCTGTTAGCCCCACAAACACATTTTCCACACGTCCATTGCCACGCCCCTTCATCTTGGACGAGTTTTAACATCAGTTAACCAGGATGTCTACACACCCTATAAACCGGGCATACTAGCGTAAGCATCACATACGCTCCATACTAATAAACAAATTCTTTGTTTTCTCTGGTGCTTGCGGCGTGATTACAACACTTTAATCACCCTAAAAATCAAGATTTTAAATCTTCCTTATCATCGTTCCACCCCTCAACTCGTGGGGTAACTTTCAATGCTTTCTTACCACACAACCGGCTCCAATGGATTTAAATCAAAATTCAACTTCCAACTTACATACATAATTACTTGATCCCATTTCGACCAGGGTACCGAACTCATGGAATAGTGACCAAACGTCTCCCTATTTCCAACCTTACGCTAAGTTTCATGCGTGGGATGTCTTGCAAAGCGAAATCCAAATAAGGAACCCCCCCGATACACTACTACCTAGCATTGTCAGTTATCGAAATCCGTTAGGTCCTCCGTCCATAGTATATACCCCTTTATTCCGTCCCTTGACAGAAAAGTTACAATTTCTCCCGTAATTATGCTTAATAAAGAACGTTAAACTAATTGCACTATTGTTCAGTATAGGTTGGTGGTAATAGCATTCCATAAACCTCGAATACATACAATCGGAATTCTCGAAATTCCTTTCCCTAATAATAGGGGTATAAATATTAGCTCCCACTTCTCTAAAGGATAAATATAACAATGCACTTTTCTTATCACTAAGTCCGGAGTGCTAAACATAATACTGAGTCAAATCTTTTCGCCCAACGGTAAATCCCGATACATACAGAATTATACCGACAAAGTCTATGCATAAATTGGCATCGAATATCTCGAGCCCATTATCTCCTCTGAAGTCTCTAGGATAGATAATATAAGTGCGAGTCCAACCTTCTCACAGGTAAAGCCTCGCCAAAACAAACATAAAGCATGTTGTACTAATGCAACCACTCCGATAGTCTTGCAATAAATGCCCACTATCGTACTAACCATTTCTATAATGTTTTAACAAAGATAATAGCATACTCGTGTATCACATCACTACAACGAGTAACCTCAATAGAGTATAAAACGTTGCTAATATACTCATTCATCCTCCGCGGATAGCATTAAAGAAAAATTCCGCTACACTAGGGAAAATATTCACATAATAATAATAACGTTTAAAATGATATGCATTAAGCTCATCTCACATGCTAACCTAGCAAGGATCAAAATATAGTGACTCGCTCGTGTCACATAAACACGCCTCATCCTCTGAGGATACAACTTACACTTCTACCTTGTCAATCGTCTTGACTGCGTAAATGGTTTCCGGACGTAACACGTCTACTCAAACCAAACAAAATTACTTTAATCGTTGCCTTTTACTAGGCACCGTATTCTTGTCCTTTTTCTCACTTTGGAACATATTATCGCGAGCGATCTCACTCCGCACAAAATACCTCAACACATAATCCACTTACCACCTGTCCTACTAACCAGGTTAGGATTGTCCTTCTCTCGGACTTTAGTAAACTCGATTCCTGTTAACCATCCCGGTTGTTCCCTTAGCTTTTTAGGTCATAAAGATCATGTTATTATCTATAATAGTACTTACTGAATTTACCATCACTTGGTAAGAATTCCATTATCCGAATCATTTAAATGGGTCTCCTGATGTGTATCCACATCCCTTTGTGGTGCTATACCACCACCGTTGCATTCAGTCTTATTCTCGACTAA
Organism: Sambucus nigra; assembly: GCA_949130495.1. Classification (NCBI taxonomy): domain Eukaryota; kingdom Viridiplantae; phylum Streptophyta; class Magnoliopsida; order Dipsacales; family Adoxaceae; genus Sambucus; species Sambucus nigra. The sequence goes on along the minus strand of OX422215.1, from coordinate 666,844,772 downwards.
ATTCTTCGATTTTTTTAACTTCCCCCACAAAGAAGCGTTATCATATATATTAACAAAATATGACATTGTCAACCTCCGAATCGGTCGTCCATCAGAATTACCTCCTCGAGTTTTATCAACTATTATTACGAGTTGGTCTCCCACTTGGAGTCGTTTCCTTCACTCGTATCTATATCTTCCGATGCAAAATTCGCTAGCGGTTAAGATTCATATTCACAAATGAACTCCTGTCAGGCCCTCCCACGATGAGTTCAGAACCACGTTTGCTTCTAATCCTGAACAGTTGAGGAAGGAACATACGGTCAACACTGTACCTAAGGTTCTCCTATAGGCATAACATTCCATTTCTAAAATTTCCCATTGACAGTCTCTACACGTTTTTGTAATACGTTGGGTAAGTTTACCCTCGCACCTCATTTGACTATAACAGCATTTGGAAATCATTGCTGCGCCTTAGTCGCCTTTCTAGTCTTGGCTTCTCGTGCCATAATGGAGGTGACCTCGACTACGGTCATCATCCTCGGATATATTTTATAATTTCAACTGAGCCCTGCCTCCTGATGTACGCTTAACGGTCCTCTTCTGACATCCGTCATCGCTCGGCACATGCACATATCCGAACGAAATTAGAATTCACTAATGTATACACATTATAGCAGGAGAACGAAATCTCGTCAAAGAAATCGAAAATCCTAAACATAGGGCTCTATAACAAACAAAGCAACGCTGAAAGCATAATAAGCCGTACAGATCCTAAGGACACTAGAACCTGATGCTCTGATACCACCTGTGACACCCCGCCTAATTAAATACCGGGCGATCACTCCTTTATTAAATTAAAATCAAGGTGAACAATTGGTTCATTCTTAGCATCACTGTCGTTAAAATACTTTTCCAATTTAAACACCCTAAATAATTAAGCTAAGTGTCAAAACCATTTAAAACCTTATTCTCATTTTTATTAAATCCGGTTATAAAAACCTTAAACCGTTAACATCTAAAGAGTCACACAATAAGTAGAAGAATAAAATGAACATTCAAGAATTTAACCAACAATGATAAATCCAACATTAAAATACTAAGGAAAACATCCTGACATTAACAATCCCGAAATAAAGATACTGAAATATAAAAGAATTACAATCTCTGACAATACCAACTAAATAATGGAAAAGGGCGACACATGCCCCTGCTGGGTAAAGCTGAACTAGAAGTAGAGTCAACAATGAGGTCGTCTAAGCAATGACCTGCAACTCCCACAAAAGCTACAACACATTTCATCCAAAGAATCCTAAGCAAGACACCCCTGTGGCTGGGCACCTGTAATACATATATATATAGACACAAGAGAGAAGAAGTAACAGCAAACGGGTCAGAGCCCGAATGTAGAACCGTTTTAAAAATAGTTTAGCAAGTATTTAAATTGATTACAGGACAATGCAACAACATATTAGTGCGACACTCTCTTGAGAAATTCTCACCTCTCTTATAATGTGCACACCTATCGCACTAACCTTCCCAATGGTCTATCTCGTCATATACCACACTATCTTTCCAATGATTTGACTTATCTTAGGTTATTCGCAGGATTTACAACTGAACAACACAAGTATATAAAACGTAAGAATTCAATTTGTAACCAAAGTTCTCCTTTTAACATTATTAATCACTAAAGTTTTCCAGTGTCATATTATACTTTATCAACACAAGTATTTATAAATTTGAGTCATCATCCATGTCCTACATATCAAATCACAGTAGGCAGTTCCAGATTTCAGAATTTCATATATATATTAACTACTCGTATAATATATATATCATAACGGCACCCCACATAAAAACTATGGTGCGGGCATACTCTGCTATCCAATCCCCGTATCAATCACACTAAAGGGAATATAAGTTCGGAATCACTCTCGAACTGTAAAAATACATACACAAACAATATTGAGGCGAAGCATAGTATCCAAGTCCAAGAGGTCAGTACATACCCTCACGTCTCTTAGGACCGTCCGACTATCGATCCGATAGTCCGTACCAAGGATTCCTATCTTCTAGGTTACGAGTCAATATCCCCCATAAGGCACACGAGATAAGATCGTCCCAGCGCGGTAACCTCCGGGATAGCAAGTAGCGCGGGCATGATTTTCACAAGTATATAATATATGCATACACAATCATATAAATATACTACTTTTATCATATCAATTTAGGCTTATCTCCTAACCCATATTCACAACATTTATCCTTATTTTCCCATTATTAGTTATCACGTATAATGGTTCGTTTCTCACTTTAATTCGAAGGGTTTTTCCAACTTACTACGTAACCCTCATGGACTCTATTCTCCCAAATGTCCAATTCAGTAGGTATCCATTTATGTTCCAACGTAACTCTCTCTTACGTGTCTCTCCCCTTTAACATATACTTACATTTTCCCTTATGTAAAATATCCCAAAAATATAGTTTTCGCCTTACATTTAAAGGTCTCTTATTCATTAATGAATCTTACTGGTCATCATTATCTCCCAAATTATCTTAACAAGGATGTCTAAGGAGTTTTCTTCATTTCGAATCAATTCCACAACTTTAAAAGGGGAAACTTAAGTCTGCCAGGAGGGGTCGATCGATCGAGGTCTGGGGCTCGATCGATCAAACCTTCGATCGATCGAAGCTCTGGGCTCGATCGATCGATCAAACAGGTATTTCGATTTCTGCAGATTTGCAGTTACGGGTTCTAACACATATCTTCATCCAAATTCATATTTTTCAATCCCAATCGTCCCAAAATTCATACCACTAACATTATATCATCATACCAGATATTTTTTACGTAAAGCATGTAGATTTCTACCACTAAACATGGATTAACAGCCCAAGAATTTTTATAATTATCAAGAACCCTAGAAATCTCTTAAACATGGTTCTAACAAGAATTTTCCAGAATTTCCTTCTCATAAAACATCATAATTTCGTGGTTTACTCCTCTACATGACAAAGGGTTTCCAGAATATCATTTAAGTCATCACTACATGCAATTTCCTATCTCAAATTGGGTTTTTCTTCCATAAATCTCACCATAATCATCCCTACACTAATATGAGTGATGCACCAACGAAAATAAGCAAGATAAACATTTGTCTGGGGTTTTCAGAAGTCTGGTTTGGTGCCGAAATTGGTGTGGTTGCGTTCCCCGTCTCGCGATCTATGCGTTGGTGGTGGAGGCGGTGCAAACGGATGGATTTCGGGCCTTGGATTGCTTTGGAAGCTCTCTCCTTCCCTCTCCTATGACCGTCACTTGTCTTTGGTTGTTCTAACCCTAGAAGGCAACCTAGATATCTTATATAACCCTTTTAATTTTCGTGGGTTTAATTACCCAAAAATACAAAATGACTAAAATGCCCTCCCGGGGTACTAATTAGGCCTAAAAATGCCCCGAGACCCAAACTAAACCCCCGGGTACACTTTTATGACTATCTCGACCCTTCCGTACACGTTGGCACACTCAAAACGACCATACGAACACCCTATAAAATATTCACTTTCATTAATCAACATTTAGTCCCGACACGACACAGGCACGTCCCGACTTAAATTTCCATAATTGTCATTTTATTCACACGTGACAATATTACAAAAATGAATCTCATATATTACTATACTCATCCAGTAATATTCAACAAATATCAAATTTCCAATAATTACTAACTCTCGTCACGCTAGTAAATATTTAAAACAACATTCCGGATTAAAATTTAATTAATTTATCTCAATTAAATTTAATAAATCCCATAATTTAAAAGCTATAAAAATACGGGGTATTACATGTTGTTTACTCTATACTTTGGTCGAGCTCTGCCATGGTGTTAAGCCTCATCATTAACCTAGGCTCAATCTTCCCAGACTAACCATATTTGTCACACCCCAAACCCAATATCCATACTAATCATTTCTTATTTGAATAATTGGATCATAATCTTGAGCTCATTGTAAATATACTTCATTTATCAATATTTTTCTGCATAATGTGCATAATGAACATAATATTATTATTATACCACAATGAAATCAATATCAGAGTCATAATTAAGCGGACATACAATACTATGATTAACTATGATAAAATTTCACAATCATCAACTCAATCCATACTAACGCAATATATACAATGTGTGAGTATATTAAAATCTTCATTGTGACAATGATAAAATACCAATATTTAAACCCCAGCTCTTTCCAACGGTGCAACTCTCAAAGTTACCGGTCATATGGTATCCTAGCTGGCAGCATACAAACCTGAAATTATTAAAATTTAAACCGTAAGCATTAAGCTTAGTGAGGTACTCCTTCCCTGTAATGAAATAATAATTCTATATCGAATATGTGGATATAAAATCCGAACAATCCTGCCCATTGGCAATAACAAATCCTGGATCATAAGATCCAAATAATTCTTCCCATTGGCAATAACAAATCCTGGATCATAAGATCCAAATAATTCTTCCCATTGGCAATAACAAATCCTGGAACATGAGTTCCAACAAATCCTTGTCATAAGACAAATCAAATTATTGAATCTTTGTCCAATTCCAATCCTGGATCATAAGACCCAAATAAATCCTAGATATTTGAATATCCAAACAAATCCTGAATACCGAAGTATTCAAACAAATCATGCTCTTAGAGCTATATTCATATATCTGTATATATGAAACAATCATAAGTACACTCACCTTAACTGTTTAACTGACTTTTCCCTTGCCTTTATCCGGTACTTGTTCAATCACCTCTTCTTCCCTTCCTATCATTCTTACAATATTAGTGTCATCATAACAATATTAACAATTCAAAGAATAAGTTGAACATAACTCAATTCATAAGCATCATACAATTTTATTCAAATCATTTGTCACAAATGAAGTTTCATCCAAATTCATGTTAATATAATTGTCATATCCAAATCATAGACCAAACATATATTCATTTATTCTTGGTAATTCAGTCCTTATCATATTATTATTCCAATACAAAAGACGGTACATCATTTCAAGTCTCCTAGAGCAAGATATGCCCATTTCTTTACCACATAGCAAATGTGCCATATAGGCTCTTTTATCGTTCATTCAACTTCCAGGAATTTTCATAATTTTTCTATATCATAAATTTATATGATATTTCACCCAACATCATTAAACATATTGAAAAATACTAGATTAAAATTTCATAATTTTCAGAGTTCATTTGCTATGTCAAGTAAGACATCAAACATATGGTATGCATACTTTCACCCTTGGGGCAGATTTCATACCTGAATTTCAAACTCTCACCAAAGACTCATTTCTTGATATTTTCACATGATTTTCGTACATGTCATACATATATGAGTCCAGGTTAATCTCCAATTGGAATCAATCAATTCCAATAGGTATACAAAAATATATGGAAGTTTTAATAAACAAGGTTTCTAAACAAAACAATTTCAAGGGTTTACACATTCAAGTTTGCTTAAACTTGCATCTATCCATAAGTACACATCAAGACATATAATTTCAGTAAAAAATGATTATTTCAATCATTTAAATAAGTAATATAAAAAAATAAACAAGATTTATGGATGGAAATACCTTAGGGGCTTTTACGAAATTTTTTAATGAATTTTTTTTCAATTTCTCCTCACACTTTCTTCCTAAACTTCAAAACTCTCTTTCCTTAAGTTAAAACTCTTCCATGGCTGAAATATGCTGAAGGAAGAGCTTAATTCAAGGGTTATAAGTCAGCATAAGGTCACCCCCCTTGGTCCAATCAAAATATAACATGTGGCATCATATAAAATAAAATATCATTTAAGGCTAAATGACTACTTTACCCCCTGTTCGTAAAAAGACAATATCTTCCCACTCGGATGTCCGTTCGATGAACCGTTTATTTTGTTATAAACCTAACTCATATATCTACAAATATCTAGTTTATACCTCAAGTCCATTGTTATGCCATAAAGGTCGAAACTAGCCTCCAACGGGAACATTCCTACCGAAAACTTAAATTTCACATTTGTAACTAATTCGATATTTCAAGCTTTATGAAGGTAGGATTAAACTAAACATAATGACTTAACATTATATATATACTAATAACATATTATCCATATCACATAATCTAATCATGATTTAAACATGATTTATCATAATTATATTCGGGTTGTCACAATATTAACCTCAAGAACTGAGTATAAGGTCCTCAAATAAATATAATGCCTCAACCTGGATAATGAATGTCGTGTACTCAACACTGAATCCCCAACTCAACAAAGCACAATATGATACTGCCTCCCAACTCCACGACCTTTTCTAATAGGTCGTGACCTCAAGGAAAGAGTTAAAACTCTCGGTCGACAACAACAAGGGAATTATAGTAAAAATAATATTTTAAAACCTTAATATATCCTAATTTGAATCCTTAAAGATCAAAGGTAAAGCCCTAAATAAATCTCATAAGGTCAAGTAAGGACATCCTCAAAATCCCATTCTCCATCTATAGAATCTCACCTCAAGAATCCTAGTAAAAAACGTTTAGAATCATAGATTTACTTAATAAGCAGTAACAAGCCTAACTCTCCAAATCTCAAAGAGTCCATGGCACTCCATGACCTCTAACCTTGATGAATAGTAACCCACCATAGCCTAAAACCCATAAATCCATCTCAGGTGAATAGTCGAACTCCATAAACATTTCCTAGATTTCACTCAATGACGCATCTCAATCAACAAAGACATAAAAAACTATAGTTTTGAATAAGTAAGAAGAGGGTGAGAATAGAGCCCTTACCTTTGTGGATCAATCGGATGAATAGTTGCCTTTTGCTACCTCCTTCTCTGGTGAATAGTAGCCCTCCGCCGCCTTGCTTTGACAGCATTCTCTTTTTCTCACACAAACATTACTTTCTCTCTAGAATGGATTTTAGAGTTTCTAATAGCCTTGGCAAATGTGACAAGGGTGGATATTTATATGTTTTAGTAGGGAAACTAGGGTTTTTATCTTTTGGACACACTTTTCCACAATTACCCCTTTTAAAAAGGCTTCTAGAATTTCATAAACTTATTCCTCGTGTCTTGACATAACAAGGCCACGTCATCATCCCTCATGCTGTTGAGGAAACTAGGCTCCATGACCATCACCTTAGGCTGTGGTCTTCTAGAGTATGTCCGCATCACACTAAGTCATTGTCTATAAGTTTCAAATGTTTGCAAACCCCTCCTCTAACCTAGGTTTCTCATCAATTCAATTACAGACCATGGTTTGCCACAAGGCCGCGACCTCTTAAGGTTTTAGGGTTATTATAAAAATGGTAAAGCCAGAAATGTATAGGTTAATGACTTCTAACCTAAATTAAAAGAGATATTTTGAAGTAAAACATGGTTAATGCATATACAATTCAATTATTGCATGTACTTTTGAGTTAATGTATGATTTTGCATTTGTTCTTCATGTAATTCATTTCTATACTACCTTATTGTTGGGAACCTCACTAGGCCTTGGATCACCCGTTCCCTTTGTTATGACAGGTTAAGCGATATTTCGTCTTTTGAGAGCATTTTGCAGGTAAGCAATTCTTACTATTTACGCTAGTAGCTCTGATTACTTGAACCCTATGGTGTTGCGTGATGGGTTGCGCACTTGTTATCAATATGCTTATATGCTTAGAAAACGAAATTACATGCTTACTCGATTAATATAATTAATTAAAATGGACTAGAAATATTATCTAAGTTGTTTCACATCACTCCACACTTAATGTAGCCTAACTCGATCAGGTTAACCCACCCTTAAGTCCCGATCGGGGGTTACATACATACACAATTAACACACACCCCAACATACACCATTAACAACTCTCAACATCCACGCTATACATATTAACACACACCCAACAACCACACACACCATTAACACTAGATATATACCCATACACCATTAACACATATACCCCCATCCTCACTGACCATCTCTCGCCTCTAAATACACAAAATACTAACACCCTTTAACACTCGATGTTAACCCCACCCTTTAATACCCGCCCATTATCTGTGTGTGTGTCTTTGTATATATCTGTGTGAATTGTGTGTGTATATATAATAGATGTGTATGTGCTATATTTATGTATAAAGTATGTTTCTGTATGTATGTGAATCTATGTGTATGCATAGGGAGTGAGAGAGAGGAAATGGGTTTAAAAGAGAGAGAAAAATGAGATGGGTTGTTTAGAGAGAGAGGAAATGAGGATAAAAAGAATGGTTATTGAGAGTAGTTATCACCATAGCGATTTTCGTTGTCGAGCGAGAAGAACATGGGTGGTGGGGGCACCCCAAATGGTATAGGGGAAGAGAGAAATCTCAGATAGAAAAAGAGAGTAAAAGGGAGAAAGATAAAGATAAAATGAGAGATAAATAACATGACATGTGCCGAGTCAATTTCCTTCAATTTTTCAAATGGAAGACTAAAATAAGTTTAAAATTGCATCATTTAATGTCCATTGTCCAAATTAATTACCGGATGTAGCTGTAAATCCAGACATTTCAGGTTCGAAACTTGGTGACAACATATTGCATCACGCAACAAAGAGTAAATGAAAACCCCTTGTGAGATTGTTAGACCCAATGTGAATGATGATCTGTACCGGCCCAATTAATCTGGTGCGCTAAAGCCGGTCAAGATCACCCTTATCAAATTTAAGAAAAGAGTCTTGTTATGAGTTCCAAATAAATCTCCCAAAACCTTCCCCAAAAGCAATAATTTTTTATGCCCTGTTGGGATCCATGCCACAAAGTAATACTTAATAGGTAAGTGAGAAAATAAATAAAATTCACATCACTTATGAGGAAGATTTTTAAAAAAAATTTGATACTCGTATCATTATTCTTAAAAAAGAAAAAAACAATGTAAACATCAAATTCACCCTAAACCACTTCACCCTCAAAATATTGATAAAGTCCCCTTTATCGCCGTTAATTATGACTTTGGCAGTTGAACTCAACTTACAAATATTGAAAAATATCGAATTTTTCCATTCAGTGATCTTATATGCTAGCTGCTAGCTCATCTCCAACCGTATTTCCCAATCATGCTTAGATTAATCTTGATATCCTCCAAATCCAAATCAAAACCATCCCATTCAACCCAACATAAATTTCCTTCATATCATTCCCATATCTCTTCAAACCCAATTATTCCACATGGGTTTTCTTCAAAGCACTCAAATCCCACAAATTTAACTAAACCCACAAATGGGTATTCAAGATTTCACAAAATTTCATCTGGGTACTCTTTATTTTCCCCAAATTGTGGAAACATTGATCATAAAAGAAATGGGTCTTTTAGATTTCACAAAATATCATCTGGGTTTTCTTTATATCCCCAAAACTATGGAAATATTAGTCACAAAAGAAATGGGTATTCAAGATTTCATAATATTTCATCTGGGTACTCTTTATTAACCCAAAAGTGTGGAAATATTAATCACAAAAGATATGGGTATTCAAGATTTTACAAAATTTCATCTGGGTACTCTTTATTTTCCCAAAATGGTGGAAATATTAATCATGGAAGAAATGGGGTTGTGAGGGTGAGGGGGTTTAGTAGTGAATCAGACAGGGAGAGTATGGAATATGATGTGGTGATTGTGGGAGCTGGACCTGCTGGGTTATCTGCTGCAATAAGGTTGAAGCAATTGTGTAGTGAAAAGGGTGTTGATTTATCTGTTTGTGTTGTTGAGAAAGGAGCTGAAGTGGGTATGTTCCTTTTCTTCTTCACTTACTTTTGGGTTGCATAATAAGTTTGGTCAATTAGTATTTTTCTTGTTTAAGAAATTGAGATGTGTAATTAACTTTTGAATGTTTAACCGATGCAGAATTCGTGTAACCGACCCCGAATAGTTGGGAAAAGACTTGGTTGAGTTGAGTTTAACTAACTTTGAGTCATTTCATTGGTGATCCTCATTATGCCCTTCACCCAATTTGGGTGTCAAAGATTAACTCAACTCAACAAAGCCTTTTTCTAATTGTTTTCGGCAACATGAATCCTATTTTTTCATTCCGTTCTCTTGGGTGCAATATCTTCGGTTAAACCACGTGATATTTTGTCCTTTTAACAATATCCCACCAAGTCAGTCAATTTAGGCCTACCTCTGTCCCTTGCCTTGCGTTACCATCCGTACTAACTAAATCACTCTTGCTTACGGAGGCAGTCATTGGTCCATGCTTGATGTGTCCAAACTATCTAAGTCGATTTTCTCACAGGAGCTACTTTAACCGTTTCACGAATTTGTTCATTTCTAATTTTATCCTTTCGAGTTTTACCACAAATCCATCTTAGCATTCGCATCTCCGCGACACTCATTTTATGCACATTTTTTTTTGTTTCCCAACACTCTGTCCCATATAACATGGCGGGCTAATGGCCATCCTATAAAATTTTCCTTCTAACTTCAAAGGTATATGCCTATTACACAATACGCCGGTAGCACTTATCAATTTAAATACAATTTTCACTTTGCGCCACCATAGTGAAGCAAGCTTGAAAAGGTAGCAAAGTGTAAAAAAAAGTAAAAGTAGCACCACAAGTGATTGTACTGTAAAATTTCATACCCAAATTGATATACATGGGGCTAAAGGCCAAATGACCAATTTCTTTAGATATTGTCTCCGATTCGAAAATAATGTTGAGATTAGAAAGTTCGTAATTTGTGTTAAATGAATTTTTTTTTGTAAACTTGTTTACAAATAAAAGTAGAGAAAAGAAAGTCATTTTTTTCTCTTCTCTTATCTCCTAATAAAACTCTTTTCTCCTCTTTAAGTATCGGGTTGCATAATCAGTTGCCTTTGTTCAATTTCAGGTGTCAATTAGTATTTTCCTTGTTTAAGAAAGTGAGATATATAATTATCCTTGGATTCATTTGGATTTGGATCGCAGTTTTTCGTTTGGTCGTACATCATTTTGCGTGTCAAGGTTTAACATATAATCAATATTGTTTACTTCCTGATGTACTTTGGGTATTATGCTCACTTTCTGCTATACTTCTGTGAAAAAAGTGCCGCAAAAAGTTAAAATGATAATAAGTTAAACTTTGGCACCCAAAATGTTATACGGAATGACGAGAGGGTAAAAGACTAAATTAGCCAAAGAGTGTAAAAGACTAAATTACCCTTAACCTTTTGAATATTAAGTTGGCTACGAAATTAACATCACGTGGCAAATATATTGGGTTAGGACATACCTTTTTCAGAATAACCATGAACCAATACCCTCTTGTTGATACAAGACGAATGTCGCTCCACAAACACCACGAATACTTCAAGAACGAGATATCAACAATGAAAATAGAGCTTATAAGAGCATAATTATTGGATGACACGACGTTACTTTTTTCACACAGGAGAATACATTGTGTGATCCCACCAAGTTTGGAATGTGTTCCCCACTCTTATTTAGCTCAAAGTTGCTAATTTTTCAACAAGTAGTGGGTCACGACGTGCAGATTGCCCAGTGCCATTTTGTGACCCGAGTTTCTTGGTTGATAGTTGTTCTTTGGTCATTAAAGGTTAAGTTTAACCAATGGATGAATGAGTGAGAGAGAGAAATGTTTACAAATAGAGGAGAGATAAAAGAAAGAGATGAGAAATAATGAAATGAATTGTCACTTCTCATTCCTACAAGACAAACAAGACCCTAGCAACACTTCCCCTCAAGTGTGTGCAAAAATATCTATCATGCCCAACTTACGTTACATATTCAGTCAACAAGTTTTAATCTCACCCTTAGTCATAATATTAACCTGATCAATCGTGTTAGCATAAGGAGTACAAATCAGCCCAAGATGAAGCTCAAATGTCACTGAAACTCAATGTTCTTTGACCAGGATTGCGAGCAATGGTAATGACAGTTTTGTTGTCACAATACAAGTTCATGGGCTCATGAACACCCAACTCATCTAACATGGTTCGAAACCATAACATTTCGAAAACACCATGTGCCATGGATCTAAATCGAGTCTCATTACTAAATCTAGAAACGTCAAACCAATTATTTTTAACTCCATGTGACAAGATTACCTCTAACAAATGCACAATATCTCGATGTAGATCAAGTCGTCTCAACATATGTATAGGTTTCAACATGCAAGTTATCTAATTGGACGAACAAATATCTCTTCACTAGGAGAATCCTTGAGGTAGTGGAGAACATGATTAGCTGCCTTTGTGGAAAAAAACATAAATGACTAATCACACCAATCGTTGAAATCTTCCCATGTCATCTCACGATTCTTCGTTCAGCCATTAAGTGTATGGTTTTGCTCATAGGTGTATTTAAAGGTCTAACCCCAGCCAGCATGTCCAACACATATTTTATAGAATCAACACTACTTTCTTGGATCCGCACACCTCGATGCCAAGGAAGTGTTTCAATGATCTGAGATTTTTAATATCAAACTCAGTTTTCAAGGACTTCAATCTAGGTATTTCTTTTAGATCACCTCCTGTGGAAACACTATATTTAGCACACACAATAAGGGTTTTCGCATGGTCCTAGTACCTTTTATCCACTTGACTTTGCGCGTATTCTACTGAACCTTTCAAACGAAGTTCGTGGCGACTGCATAAGCCCACACAATGCTTTATTTAACTTGCAAAATAAAATTATGACCATAGGCCAACTTGAAAGTTGGATGCATAGTCATATATGCTTCTTCCTCTAGATCATCACGAGGAAAGACATTCCTTACATCCAATTGATGCAAGGTCCCTGACAAATTTGTTGCCAAATAAAGAATTATTTGTACTGGTAATTGCAACAAATGTCACGTTAGTCAATCTCACGAGTCTGTGCTTTGTATTGACTTTATTGGTTGAACCCATTTGCACTCTACTAGTTTTTTATCCTTAGGCAATGGAACACTATCCCAAGTACCATTCTTTTCAAAAGCCTTCATTTTCTTAGTCATGGCTTCTTTCCACAAAGTTTGATCAGGAGTATCTGAAACACCCGAAGGAATAGAAATAAACTAGATAGAATAAGTAAAAGCGTGATAAGCTGGATATATTATATTATACAAAGTGGAATATACGATAGTTCACACTACTAAGCATACCCTAATGGATGGCAATAGGGATATCTGGAACATCAATATGACTATCAGTGGGAAATGGGAAATGAATCAGAAGCATCAATTCAAGGGAGACTTGTTGGTCGTGGGATGGGACAATTTTTGCTTTGCTTTCCTGCCATAGGCAATTGGTTGCCTTTCCTGCTACAGACTATTGTGAGTAGGATCAGTCACGGTCACCAATGTTTAAAAAGGTGCCCGAGGAGGCGAGGCGGAGGAAAAAAGCTTTGAGGCTTAAGCCTCATGGGTGAAAGTTGAGGCTACCCCCTCTGTTGGGTGAGGCGTTGCGCCTTGAGGTTGTGAGGCGTACGCCTCTGTGTTGGGGGTTAAAAAACCTTACTGTCGGTCATCATTTCTTCATTCCGACGTTGATTTGTTCATTCCCGCATTGATTTGTTCAAACCGGCGTTGATTTCTTCCATTCTTTCTCATATTCCAGCCTTTGCCTGGCCCTAGGTAAGAACTCTGGACATCTTTTGCTTCTTAGTTTGTTCTTCGTTACTAATTTGTTTGAAATAACTGTTTGAAATCCAAATTTTTATTATAAATTTAGTTTTAAATAACTGTTATTTGTTTTTTTCACTGTTTTTCACTATATTTGAGTTTTAATCACTAATTGTTAAAAAAAATGTTTTTTTAACTTAAAAAGGTTACTAATTTGTTGAAATAACTGCTTGAAACTATGTTTTTATTATAAATATAATTTTAAATAACTGTCATTTGGTTTTTTCACTGTTTTTTTCACTATATTTGAGTTTTAATCACTATTTGTTTAAATAATTTGTTTTTTTTTTAACTTAAAAAGGTTACTAATTTGTTGACATAACTTAACTAATTTGTTCATTTAATGTGTTGGATTTTTTTTTTGGTGAATTTATTAGACTTTTTGTATTTTTTTCTCTCTTGTTTTTTGCGTGAGGATTACGCCTCGCCTTGCGTGCGCCTTTTTAAACATTGACGGTCACTGAAGTGGGATGCTCCCTTGAGTAGGATTAGGCAATGGAATGGGACATTCATCTAAGTAGGAGATGGATTCTCTACGCTAGGAATAGTTTCCCTTTGTAGAGAGTCCTGAGCAGTGGAAAAATAAGAAACAAACTCAATAACTTTCATCGACACAATGCGGCGGCAAGTTGAAGGATTATAACATCAATGCAATTTTTGAGTGGGGGAGTAGCCAAGAAAGACTCACTTCCGATGAATGTGAACATAACAAGCACAATCAAAAACTTTCGAAGGGACAGTAAATGGATGAGAGTTATGGTGCAAGCCAAGAAGTGAGAATGAAAGCCAAAAATTTGGAATGAATGGTATTAATAAGATATGCAGTTGTTAATGCTGCATCGACACAATAATTTTAAGCACACCCACACCAATGTGAAGAGAGCGAGATACCCCCATAATATAACGATTATTTTGTTGTGGTGTATCAACATAAGAGATTTGATGGATAATCTCATTTTCAGCAAAAAGGAGGTAAGGTCACCAATACATGAACTCACAACATTATCAGATTGAAGGATTTTGAGGGGACTCTCAAACGGAATATGCACCTGCCTACCTTCGCACCAGTCGAACACGAAACAATATAATTTCTGAAGATGCCTATGTAGATCAAGATGATTTTCCGCGAAACACCCTTGATTCCTCCCACCCCCACACACGCACCTGAAAAACAGGACTCCATTAATCAAAACCAATGGAAGGAGAATGAGGTATATTTAGTCTTCGTGCATTGAAGAGTTTTTAAAATTGAAGGAGAATGAGGTATACTTTTTTTATCCTTCTCTTAAGTTATTAAAATTGAAGAGTTTGAATTTTAACATGATATATTTAGTCTTCGTGCATTGGTTTTTTAAATTCTGAAAGATAGAATAATTAGCTTCTCGAATGATTTACAAAGTACCTCTGCTCATAACAATTCTCTTTCCAATTCAATATCATAGGTGCTCATATTCTGTCGGGGAATGTTTTTGAGCCCAGAGCATTGGATGAGCTTTTCCCACAATGGAAGGAGAATGAGGTACTTTTAACATATATTGTTTGATCAATTCACGAATAATATTTTATTAATTAAGTTGCTTCATCTGGCAGAATTTATCAGTCGGAATTAACAATCGCATGATTTCAGTTCCTTCTGTTTCAAAATCCTTTGGTTCTCATGATTTCAAGTCTTAATATTTTAAAATATATGGTTTGTTACTTTACCCATCCCTTTTTGCCTTAGTTTGTGTCATCAACCATATGGCCGGAACCACAATTTTTTTTTAAGTATTCACTCAAATTTACGGGGCACTATGTCTGTGCAACATTAAAAATCATATATATATTTTTTCGATATACGAATGTAAAAAGTTTATCATTAAATTAAATATATGTCAGAGAGTATTTGTATAAGTTATTAAGGGATTTCCTATAAGAAAATGTAATTTATATTTGCTTATGTCATTATTGAGGGTTTTCATATAACTTTAACAATGTATAATATTAGGTACTTTCTAAAGAATAGTTGATTAAGTTGATGCGCATAGTCTTTTTTAGTTACATACTATGTCACTTAAGAGCTGCCTATTTTAACAATGTACAATAATGTGTAGTTTTAAGGAGTAAATAGTTAATTTAATAAGGGTATTATAGTCTTTTTAGTACACACCAAGACATTCACGCTATCCCTTAGTCTGTAGTATAAATATAGGCATCAATTTGTAGTTTTTCATTTCCTTATTTTTTTAAATATTAATTTTTTAATTGCCAAAATGTTCCGTTGGAGTTCAATATTGTTTTTGGTTTTCAGGCACCCATTGATGTTCCTGTTACCTCTGATAAGTTTTGGCTTCTTAGCAAGAATAAGGCATTTTCCCTTCCATCTCCTTTCGATAACAAAGGAAACTACGTTATAAGGTAATCAACGTTGTTCTCACATCATGCATGATTCTAAAAGAGCATCTCAACATAATCTTGACACCTATTTGACTTCGGCAACTGTTTTGTTGAACCATCACAAATCTCATCTTTGTGATAATATTGTTCTCATCTTTTTAATATCATTGAGCCTTTAGGGTTTTTTAAGGGGCACATACCAAATAGTCCCTCGAACATTTTATAATACACGATTAGTCAAACCCTTTTTATTTTGTTCCAAAAAGTCCCTCACCACATAAAAACACTCAAAAAAAGGAGCTCTGGAGAGGGTCACCGGAGCTCCGGCAATGTGGGGGTGGGTGGGATGGGGGGCGGACCTTTGAAAATAAGAAAATATTGGTTAATGGGTGTTTGAAGGACTTTTTGGAACAAAATAAAAAGGCTTGGATTAAATGTGTATTAAAAAATGTTTGAGGGACTTTTTGGTAATTGATCCTTTGTTTAATTGGAGCGGGTGGAATAAAAATCCAAGGAAATTTTTTCCATGGACCTCATTTAAATAATACACTGCCAAATTGATAATGTTGGACTAATTTTGGTTTCCTCGACCTTGTCAACATTATATTATTTAAAGCTTTGAGACTGAGACAATAGTTCGTATATCTTATATAGTTTGCACTTTACCGTTTTGTTTTTCACACTTATATGGCCCCATTGTGTTTAGAACTTTTGAGTATTATCTGAAATATTCAATTCTTGTTCAGTTTTTATAGATGTGAAAAATTGATATAGATAGTTGGCGTTTGTATACTCCACGTGTAGATGGATTGTCCCTTTCGTTTGCGCTTTTTTTAACATATAATTTATCATTAAAAACTCCATTTTTCTCTGATACTCTACTATTTTGACTCTGTTATCAGCTTGAGTCAGCTAGTACGTTGGTTGGGACAAAAGGCTGAAGAGTTGGGAGTTGAAATATACCCAGGCTTTGCTGCTGGTGAGGTACTACTACATTTACTTAGCATCTTTCTAATATGTATTTACTATTTAATTTTTTTACTTTACTTCTTGAGAGGGATAAGTCTAATTAATGAATGTGTAGGGGGTTAAATCTAAATACCAAATTATCCCATGGGTAAAGTAAAAAGAACTTTGAACTTTGTGCATTAAAAGTTATGTAATTTTTCAGATTTTATACGATTCAAGCCATAAGGTCATTGGCATTGCAACTAATGATATGGGAATTGCCAAAGATGGCTCTAAGAAAGACACTTTTCAGCGCGGTGTAGAATTGAGAGGCAGGTTCTCTTATCTTGTTCTTATACTTTCTCTTGTGACAAAGGGATCTAAAGTTGAAATTTATTGACTGCCAGTGTTGCAAAATATCCTCTCTCAGAGCTCTAGCAAACTTTGGTTAAGTTCTTAATAACCATAACCGAGACACCCACAGAAGTTCTTAAACCATCACTTCATACATCTCAAATATATATATATATATATATATATATATATATATATATAGTACTGCTCTTGTGCGGACCATCCCGCATGTTAACAGTGCGGACTGGACATGTGGGACGGTCCGCACAAGAGCAGTACTGTTTATATATATATTGCTTGTGAATTATATACATGTATATATTTTTCTGGATTATTAAATTTTTTCTATGCACGCATCTTCCAAGAAAATGCACGAGTTTTTGCTTAAATAAAAACAAACCCAGAAAAATGTATAAGAAAAATCTAAATGTTTTGTTGTGGATATTTCTGCATTTTGTTTTGTTGGTAAACATTCAATGAAATTTTTGGATTTTTTCTGCATTGTCCAAGAAATCCAGATTTTTCCCACAGAAATCATTTTCTCTTCTTGATTTCTTTTCAATTGAGGGCTGTTCAGGGGTGGTTCACGGTGTTTTTTTTTGCTTTTTCTTCTGTGATATTTTTTTTTGTTTTTTCTGGGGATATCAAGTAAATATATGCATATATATACACGTGTGTGAGTCTAAATGCACCAAACAGTCAAACCTGTGTTATAGATTATGGCAATTGAAGGATCATCTAGCCCTATTCTTTCTAAACTGGTTCACCCTGTTTTAGCCATTTTCATTAAGCCACATTCAGGTTTCCCCATAATTTTCACTTCTTGGACTTTGTCACCGAAAAGCGTTGCGATTACACTTTTTATGACTGTTGACAAATTTTTGTGACACTTTATATGTGTTTAATGACGCTTTCGGGTGCCTAAGTCCAAGAAGTTGAAACTATCAATGCAAATAAATGGCAGCCAGTAACCAAATAACCCTTTTTGTAATCCTTTAATTCATTCATAAGTCCCATGGTGTGTTTTTACTAAATTGGCTTCCTCAAATAAATGACCTGAGCTCGGTGTGCAGGACGTGTAAATCTTCTTGCCGAAGGATGTCGAGGGTCGTTATCAGAGGTTTGCAATATTGACCCTTATGAATGCAGTATTAGATTTTAGACCTAAGCTCATTGACTAGTTATAAAATTATGTATGTTCTTATGTACAGAAAATAATTGGAAAATACAACTTGAGAGAGAAGGGTCAAGGTCAACATCAAACTTATGCTTTAGGAATTAAAGAGGTAAATAGTAACATACTTTGCTAGCCAAGTTCTATATTCTTTTGGTGTTGTGCACCTTGTATTAGTTATGCTTGGTTGCGATAGTCTTATCTTCTTTTAGAATTTTGAATGTGATGTTGATGGCATAATGGTCAAACTTCTGATATTTAGTGAAAATTGCCTGTGCTGTTAAGTTCTTTGGAGATATCAAGCCTTTCTTGGTTTAGGGGGGGCACCACGTAGCAGTTTTTATTTTTCCCCAAATGAGAAGCTCAGGTTGTGACCAGTGTTTAAAATTGTGCCGCAAAACGAAATATTGGGTAATTGGAGTTATACGAACTGTTGCTCACCTTGACACATTTTTCATATGCGAAATGGTGAAACGTCCCGCTAAATGCGCGTGCTATATACGCGGTAGCGTGTATTTTGTATGCGAAGCAAGTATTTTTTCTCGTGGGAAGCAGACATGCTGCTTAGATTAAAAAAAAGGGGCTTTGTAAATTTAGGACCTACTGTAATATGTATTTTGGAAATAGGACAACAAACATTTTATTTATAGTTTTAGTCCCTATTTTTGAATAAAGTCGCTGGCGCGGACCCATTTTCATAAAACGTCAACCAATCACAACATGCCACATGGCCCTTTAATTTGAAAATAGGGACTAAAAATGGAAACGAAATGTTTGTTGTCCTATATCCATAATCAATATTATTTTAAGTCCTAAAAGTACATAATCTATAAAAAAAAAGGCAATGACTTAAGGAAAAGAAAAGGAACCTCAGTTTGAAATGGCAGCCGTTGCGTTCAACATCATTATCTACTTTTCCCCCTCTCTTCATCTCTCTTCATTTCATGGGAAACATAGGATTTCAACGATGACTTCTTCTCCTCTCTTAAGATCGAAAGTTGCAGGTATGGGACCTCTCTTCCTCTCCTGCTATTCATCTGTCCATCCCTATTTTTGATTTATTTCAGTCATTCTCTTTCTGCTCGGCTTTGATTGGAGACTTCATTATTAACACTTTGATTGGAGCTCTTCATCTTTATCGGCTAATGGATATCTTCATCGAATTAGCCCACTGCCCTTCCATCTTTTCTTCTACAAACTCCCATCTTGAGACAGACAATAATGGGAATATATTTTAAATGTGAATTGAGACTATATGGGTTTAATTCTAAAATTTGAAGAGTACGCTTTTATTTACTTTGTTTTATTTTAGTAGTAAAGTTGGAAATGTAGAAGATTATATGTGATGCCATGGCTTATGTTAGTAATATAGTCGCATCACCCATGATTTCACAAAGAACTATAACTAATTGGTATAAAATGTAGCCTCCCTTTCCGGGAAAGATCATTTAATATAATATTATATTCTTGGATTGTGCTTTTCTTTTGGTGCCATTGACGCGTGACCAAATTGGTATCAGTGCAACGTTTACTCCCCGGTGTGTGTATAAATCCTAAATTGTAATACGGCATCAATGGTGCCGAGGAAAAGTCACTAGCCCAAAATTAAGCGACGGAGTATGAAGCTCGAGGCGTTTATGAATGTTGTTTTGGAGAAACTAAGCGACCTCACCGATTGCCTCCTCCCTTTGGCAGCCTCTAACGCCATCGTAGGGCGTCGCAGCACTGCATGACCCATGCCAAGTGACTGACCAAACCTCCATCTACTTTGAGTGGCACCGTCGCAGTCTACTGGAACCAATACCGTTTTAGTAGTTCACACTCCCAAACGCCGCCTTTCGTGACCCTCACAACTCGGCACACCCTTCAGCCAACCACTTCCGACCTCCTTCAACTTAAAGCACACATAAGCCACCCCATTGACCCTTGTAAACACTGTTAATGGCTCAAACGATACTGTTGTCACCATTTTTCCCCCAATTGCCTCCCAACGAGGTTCTCCACCGCGTGCAACTTATCTCTCCCCCCCCCCCCCCCCCCCCCCAACTTCCAACAACCGCTGAACCTTTGAACAAGTTGACGTCATTTTTGTTTAAGGGTGTAGGGAGGACTTAAAGATAGTCCTTCTCACTTGGAGATATACCTCCCCATTAAATGATTAATGACAGATCAAGACAAAGTGGAGCTTAATCGAAGACAAATAAAGCTTTCCAGAAGAAGGTATTTGATCCATCATGTATTTTGTCTATTTTGTTATAATTATACTTTGTATTGTAATATTTGTGAGGTTACTCAGTACCAGCGATGGACCGGGTCTGGCAGGACCTGAGAGCTTTCATGCTCTATCGAGAAAACTCATTTCGGGGAACCTTCGAGGGAATTGGTTTGGAGGAGAAAGAGCAAGACATCGTTAAGGCATTAAACTTAACCATTTTAGATACACTAGGTCAAACACTGAGCTTAGCCCGAATGAGCATTACTCGAGCAACTATGGCTAAACTTATTTCTCAAGCACAGTGTTTTGGCGCCAAAAATAGTATATTTCCATAAAAGATCCGTGTGATGTCATACCATACTTAACACATGCCAAATCAAACTTACCTTAATGCAGTGACGATTTGGTGAGCAGTTGGCCATAATGGTACTGATACACTTGCTGCGTCACCTGACACAATGGTTGGTCACTCGAGAATTTCAAGCAGCATTTAAAGCTAATGATATGTTAGGTATGGTAGTCTGACCCAGCATTTAATGCTCTTGAGGTCCAGCGAGAGGTACCTCAGCCTATATGCACCTCACTTATCCTTTGATGAATCATCAGAACTTTGAGCCATAAGATCACTTTGATATATTCAATTGTAACTAGAGTATTTACTATCCTCCATTACTACTCTTGTCTAGTTCTTACCAAGAACTCAAGCATTTATTGATATTCAAACATTATTCCACCCACATTTTAGTGTTTACTTGCCTACCTTTGGTGTATTTAAAGTACTTGTTTCTCTCTCCCTCTAACTAACATCCATTAGAGGTTTATTTATTGTCTAAACAGTTTGTATTTATTACCTATCTTTGTGATATATTACTAGAGTTATTCCTAGTGAGGCAGTGTCCATTTACGATGATTTATGTACTTCTTATCCAAAGGAGTACAACGATGAACCATACTCTAAGGGGTATGCTCGGCCAATTTTTGAGAAATTCAATGGGAAAGGGTGTAATCAGAAGGAGCATATCAAGCACTTCGTTGGTATTCTCACTTAGCCCCAAAGAGTGTGGCTACGTGGGAAGACATGCATATCCAATTCCTGCAGAATTTTTTTTTTTGGCAGAAGATGAGTACACCTTGGCCCAACTTGCTCGTAAAAAGCAAAGGCCAGGTGAAGAAGCTATGATCTACATTCGAAGGTTTAGAGAGAGGTCTCTTAATGTTTTAAGAAAGCTCTTTCATATTTTTGCCGAAGGACTTCAACCACAGTACATTTGTCATCTGCTAAATGAGACTATAGAGGGACATTCAAAGCCTTCACCAGGGCTACTCGTAACATCTTAATGGTTGTTCGCCCTAATCTTATTATGCCCAACGTTGCGTGGAAACAACAGACAGGCCAAGCAAGTAGAGGAGGCCATGCACCCTGGGTGAACTTCACAGAGGGGGGAGAGGAAGCACAAACTGGTGGAGAAGGAAAGAGGAAGAAGTTTGACCGTGAGGATCCACCACCATTGCCATGCTCTGTCGAAGGGGCAATAAATTGTTATAATACCATGGCGGCAGATGACCTGGTTTTTCAACCAAAGAACTCCCTTCCTTATGCTCCCGCGACAGATGTACAAGCTGACCCCAAATACTACCATATACATTGGCGTGTTTGTCATCCAATGGTCTTATGCTTTACATTGAGGACAATCATCAATAAGCAGGTTATGGCTGGAAACTTGCAAATTCCTCAAAGCAATGTTAACAACCCTTTACCAGCTCACAGGGCACATAGGGTGGTGGCATATGATGAGGACTAGGAAGGAAAGGAGAGAGGATGAAGAGTTTCAACTAATGTATGATAGACGTTTGGTAGGAATGGCCAACATGGTCATTGCCTATGATGAACTAGGTGTTAGAGACATCGAGGAAGCTTGTCAGATGGAGGATTATGAGGTAGATCCCAATTTGGAATACCAAGTTGTGTCGAAATTGCCAAAGTTTTCATGGTTTTGGTATGCCTCAAAACAGCCATTTGGAGATCACACAGGCAATCTTGGAAATAACAAGGAAAAATATTGTTCCTTTGCTCAACTGGAAGGGGCACATGGCTAGAGTGATTCGTCGATTTATGTCTGAGATAACTTTCTTTGACGCAAACAGACATATCAAGTTCCCCCACAATAGGCCATTATATGTGACAGCGAGCATAAACGGAACCATCTTTTCTAGGGCGTTAATGGATGGAGATGCATCGGTTAACATCATGCCAATTAGCTCTTTCTATGAGACTAACATCTTAGACAATAGGTTGATCGCGATGCCTCTTTCAATCTCAGGCTATGATATCCAAACTTCTAAATCCATTGGATATGTTAATGTTGGGATAGTGATGGGCATCTCACATCACAATAAAATTCCATGTGATTGAGTGAGATACCTCCTACCACCTTTTGATTGAAAGAGTTTGGATGCACAATCATGGTTTGGTCCCTTCGACCTACCACTAATGTGCCAATTGGCTTTTAAGGGAGCGAAGATCGTGATCCAAGCAACCAAAAAGCCTTTTTCTAAGCATGAAGCACATCTAGTGGCCGTTGCATCCAATGAAGTTGCAGCTAGGGGTGGCAATTTTTGACACGGCATGATAACACAACA
Source organism: Sambucus nigra (assembly GCA_949130495.1). Taxonomy (NCBI): domain Eukaryota; kingdom Viridiplantae; phylum Streptophyta; class Magnoliopsida; order Dipsacales; family Adoxaceae; genus Sambucus; species Sambucus nigra. Next base: position 666,821,405 of record OX422215.1, on the reverse strand, counting down.
TGGCCCGTAATTGACCCGAAATTTACACGGTTTGTTGTGTTCGTGTAAGAAATTAAATACGAAGTTGACCAAAAACACGACCTAATTAACACGAAATTGACCCAATGGGCACGAAATTAATGACACGAATAACACCGCAACATGTAATCGCTTTTGAATAGTGCACTTTCACCCTTCATCCACACCCTCCATTTTATGCCACATGTCCCCATTTAACCAACTACCAAACTTAAAAGAAAAAACCCTAAAATACTTCCCCATTCCCTCATTTTTATTTACCCTTTTTTTTCTCTCAAGTTGAGAGAAAAACCCAAATATCCCTCCACACTCCTCCACACCCCCTTATGGCTCAATCTCCCCTCCACCATCTCCATGTCCTCATCTCCATCTCTGCATCTCTGATTGAAAAAAAGGTCAGCTCCATCTCAGATAGAAAAGAAAAGGGCCTCCATCACCTTGAATACCAACAAGAAAGCCGAAGTTACTTTTTAACGCAAACATGTGATGATTTCTCCTAACTTTTCTTTTCGATTCATGATGATTTCCCCTAATTTTGTTCTGTATTGGTTTTTGTGGTGAAATTTGTATGTCTATAAAAACGAATTTGGGTTTTATCGATACAACATATAAATGTATTAAATTGTTACTGCTATATGTTTGATTTTGTTGATAACCGTTGCTATATATTTCTTTGGTTTAAGATTTATAATGAGAAATGAGAATGGAATTTGGTAAAAAAAAAAAAGAGGTTAATTTGTCGTGTCTAATGTGTTTAATTGGGTGAAGAAAAAATTAATCGTGTTAAACATGTCCTGTCTTGTTTTAGGCGGGTCGTGTTCGTGGTAACAAAAAAAACACGACTTCGTGTCGTGTTGCCGAAAACCTTGTCGTGTCAAGCCAAAACACGATTTGCCACCCCTAGTTGCAGTGAGTCCCACATGATGTTCATTCCACCACGTGGCTCCAGCCGAACACATGTTGTTCCATTGAAATTGCTGATGTCGACTAAGGGATTGGATACAATGGCCACCACTGCCACCCGGTTGCCTATCTCAATTTGTGACTTCTCTAGCGCAGAGTATGTATAGCCACACACACACACACACACACAAAATCCATGACTCTTCATTGAAGGCACCTTCACCAACAAGAAGCCCCTTTGTGCAGGTATAGCAGTTCACGTGTTTTCGCCACCGCATGACCTGCTATCCCAACAAACCGCCAGAGGGGGTTGCCCAAGCTTCCCCTGATCAGCACCGTCACACAATTCAGTGGCTTCGGCAGCCGTGCTCTCTTGGGGCCATTGATGATATCTTTAATACAAAACTTACAAGATAATTCCCCAATAAGATCCGAAAACCCCCATTGGCCCATCCAAGTAACCGTTAGTTTTGTAGTACCATCTTATCATCTGAAGTGATTTAAGAGGATATATCTTGGACAAACTGCTAAATGCATATATAAAAGTTCATCTACTTGACTGATTCCTGATTTTATTTCTTGCCTCAGGTATGGGAAGTTGATGCGGAGAAGCATAAACCGGGTTCGGTGATTCACACTTTGGGTTGGCCACTAGACCACCACACCTATGGAGGATCTTTTTTATATCATATGAAAGATAGACAGGTACAAAGTTCTATCTACACTTTATACATTTATATTAATGAAGGCTCTCAAATTTGTTGGTTTGTTTAATAAATTATCTAGGTTTCTTGTGGAGTATATGAGACTACATTTCTCTGTCTAATCTACGTGGTATATCTTTGGTTGCGCATGCAGGTTTCAATTGGTATTGTGGTTGCTTTGAATTATCAAAACCCTTTCTTGAACCCTTATGAGGAATTCCAGGTAAGCTTAAAAGGGCTCTTTTGATTCTTGGGCTAATGTCAAATTGATCCATGCTTAACATGATTTTAGTTTTACCAAACAAAGTCCACCGTCAAAAGATTTACCAAATCGAAATTATGACTGATTTGGAATGTTCCGTGAGATAATGTCATAATTAGACTTACCCTTTGCATGTGCATCTTCCCTCGTGTATGTTATGCATTAACTCGGTTGTACCTTATACATTTTTTTTGGGGGTGGGGGGTGGGTAAGTCTAATTATTGAACATCGAAGGGGTATCACTAAATACAGTATTGTCTCAGGGGGAAAAGTCAAAAAACCTTTTTTTTTAACATTCTTTTTCAAGTGCCCCTAGCGAGGACCATTTGTAGGAAAATATTTTTCAAATCAATCCTAAATTGATGATCGATTTGGGAAATCTTTTGGAGTCCCTTTTTTTTATAAAACTGTGGTTGGAGTGGATCGTTTGGTAATTTTCTATTGATTTTTTGCTTTGTATGTTTGTTTCGACGAATTATGTACTACATTGTAATGCATGTGTTGATGGAACAAGGATCTTGATCTCATGCATAACATAATTCTGAAATAATTTAATTTGATTACAAATATAATAAGGACTTTTGACTTTAACACCTCTCCCCTCCAACACAAACAGATAATTGCATAATTAGCTGGATGCGTTGGGGAACCAATGGCAAGAGGGGCCTAGACAGACCTACCAATAGTGCGGGGATTCTACATGTGCTAACTCTAGCCTTGAACCCCATCACATTTTGGCTCGTGAACTATCTATAATTTCCAATTTAGATCCTGAAAATTCTGTAAATTATATTTTTACCCTGGAACTATTTGTAAATTACATTTGGATCTTGAACTTTATGTAAAATTAAGTTTAGCCCCCAACTTTGTGTAAATGACATTTTGGCCCCCAAGTTTTCTATAAAATACATTTTAAAACACAATAACATAATTTTATCAAATGAATCACGTTTTAGAATTCTCCATTGAAAACGAAAATTAGAAATGGAGATGAAAATTGGAAATAGAAAACCTAATATAGTTTTCCCCAACTAAACGGGGCTAAATTTTCAATATTGTGTACAGTTTATTTCTGCAAGTAGATGTTCGAACATTGTGTTGTCTTTTTTTTAAAATTTATTTTTTACATATTTCTGTTTGTCCCCTCACCCAAGTGATGCGTTGAGTAAATATTTCAATATTGAGCAGAGTGGGTTGCAATAACAATACAGCCTACTCCCTCCGTCCCGAATTAATAGTCAACTATTCCTTTTTGGGCTTTCCCGAATTTTTCATTTTTTTTTTCAAATTTCTGTTATGTTCTTCCCTTTCCTCATTTCTCTCTGACAAGTGTATTTCTTTAGTGAATATCATGATGGCTATTTATTAGCTTTCAATCAGTAGTGTTGTGTTTCAGGAAAAATAATTTCAAAATCTATTGTAATCACAGCAATTGTTATGTCATCTATCTTCCAAGTATCAGCATAAGTGGAACCTAACTTGATTTCTATATCTCATTTTTTTTTCAATTAGAAACTTAAAAATCATCCTGCCATTAGACCGCTGCTCGAAGGTGGAACTGTTCTCCAATATGGTGCTCGCACTTTGAATGAAGGCGGTTTTCAGGTGCATCAAGATTTCTCTTTTCACATCATGAAAAAAAATATTTAGATGCCTACTGGAACCCATTATTACACTTTGTATAATGAATGGGTTAGTGTCGTATGGTATGCAATATGTATTGTACGACACCGTGTGGCTATATCGCAAGTTGTAAAATAGCCGTCTTGACCATCTTTCGTTTTTTGTTTTTCCTTATAAAAAATGAAGATTAATATTTATTTCATTTATTTTATTCTTACTTTCTTTGTCTTTAATTATAATATTTTTACAATAACAAGATCACACTGAAATTCGAACACACTTTTTTATCACGAAGGCAAATGTCTTGCTGTTAGATGATGTAGTTTTGTCCTAAGATTGATTAGACTGTAATATATATTTTAATTAATTATAATGTGTTGTCTACACATTTTTTTATTGTATTTATTTATCTTACGATATGATACACGGTACACGATACATAGGTTTTCAATATGCGATAGATACATGATTTGGCAACTATCCCAAATCCAGTGGCAGATGCCATGTGCCTGAAGATGATCGTATGGTGTGAATATAAGCACCCCATTTACCAAATTTTAATGTTTGTTATCCCAAAACATATGTTCACACACACACACACACACACACACACACACACACATATATATATATATATATAGGCTCTCCAACATACCTCCCAACAACATACCTATGAACATACCCATTTTTAAAAATAAGTAAAAGAATATATTTTACAACCAATTTTTTGGTATACATGATCTCCATAATGAGTTGATCATCTACATGGATGCATACGTGCATTTTTAACCGTTGAAACTTGTGATCATCATTTCACCCTCTTTCAAGTTGTATTTTTGGATGAAATTTTTTGTAGATGATCTTCTCATTATGGAGATCGTGTATATCAAATTTAGTTGAAAAATTACATTTTTTCGCTATTTTTAAAAATGGGTATGTTCATAGATATGTTGTTAGGAGATATGTTGGAGAGCATATATATATGTATATATGTACTAATCAACATGATTAGCTGTTATATTGCAAGTGCACTTGATATTGATTGTATTGTTAGATGTTATTCAAATACAAACATGATGTTAGTTAAATTTCAGTCTATTCCGTATCCAGTTTTTCCTGGAGGAGCAATTATTGGATGCTCAGCTGGATTCTTAAATGTACCAAAGATAAAAGGAACGCATACCGCCATGAAATCAGGTATACTGCACATTGTCTCATTGATGTGTCTTAGATTTGAATACTTGGAAACATCATATTTAAATAAGGACATTCGAATTTATATATGAAAATTATAATTAGAGTTTAATTGGCTAAAATCTAAAGAGTCATAGGCCTTGAGAAAACTCATATTCTATAAAATAATAATCATGTCAATATTGTCAGATAAGGGTCCGTTGCAAATTATGACCCTGTTCTGTAATATATATATATTCATTTTTCTTATATATGTGGGGTAACATTGAGATGTCTTCTGTGAATCTAGATAAAGCCATGTGCATCTCCACTTGTCATGTAAAATCAACCACATCATCCAATATACTTTCTAGGAGTTGCTTAGTTAGACATTGTTAAGAAGTCCGGTATGTGAATAATCTACTGTTGTCCAATCTTGAATCAGATCTGTGATTGACTATGAAGCACGAACTTGACACGTAATATGTGTTTCGACACAACACGCGACACGCAATGTTTAAAAAGGCGTTTGAGGCTTACGCCTCGAGGCAAGGCGGGCAAAAAATGCCTCTAGGCTTAAACCTCAGGATTGAATTTAAGGCTTACGCTTCAATGCGCCTCACGCCTCATCTCGTGCCTTTTTGCTGAGGCGCGAAAAACTGCACTTAACTTATACTATTTAGCTGTTGTAACTTGAGATAATTTTTAAAAAATAACCAATATGTTAATGAAACTTAAAAAACTGATTTTGTCAATTTGATTTTGTTTGAAATAAATGTACTAAATTAACTTCAATATGACTTTTTTTAAAAGGTTTCTGTTTTTTGGTTTTCTACTTAGATTAATATGTTCTCTTTAACTAAACTGAATATATTTTAAGGAACTAATATATTTTAAAGGTTGCTGTTTTTTTTTTAATAAACTTAGGTTGATATATTTTATTATTTATTTTTTTAATAAAATTGCTGTTTTTTTTAATCTTAGCTTGAAAATCAATGTTTTTTTAATAAATTTTCTTGTTAAGTTGCATTGATTAATTTACTGTCATATTATAAAATAACCAATATGTGAATTGAGCTAAAAAAATGATTTTGCCAATATGATTTTGCATTGATTAATTTATTGTCATATCGTAAAATAACCAATATGTTAAAATTGATTTTCTCAAATTACTTTTTTTTTTAAAGTTATCTCGGGGGAACAAAAAAATGTTAAACTATGTGAGAAAGTCCTCAAGGATGCTTTTTTTGTAGTTTTATTTTATATTTCTTTGTTATTTTATTCTATGGTTTTATTAGTATTTTTTTAATATTATTTTGCTCTTTTTGTTGTTTTCAGTGAGGCTTACGTCTCAAACACCTCGAGGCTTACGCCTCGCCTCGCCTCGCCTTTCGCCTTTTTAAACATTGGTGACACGTGATTTTTTCAAAAACTAAGACACGACACACTAGGATACGTATAAATATAATATCGCGTTCATAAGGATCTGACAAAGTTTTACTCTGGCTGTCAGCTACCTAACGCAACCCTCCTCCTTTATCCGGGCTTGGGACCGGCAGTGTCAAAAAAAAAAAAAAGTTAAGCACGACAAGGGCGGAGTTACGTATAATATAATATATATTTAAATATATATAGTAATGAAATAAAACAGATTTTTTTCCATAAAATACATTATTAGAACATTCTTAACATGAAATTAAGAAGTTAGACCATACAAAGCAAAATTCAAACACACTTTAAAATTAAAAATCATAAATAAAGCATAATCACCATCACTAGGGAAAAAAAAAATTAAAAAAATTGAAAGAAAATAAAAAATTAATTTCAGGTGTCTTTTTATGTGTCTCAACGTGTCCTGGACGTGTCCTCGTGTGTCCAACCTATAAAAAAAAAGGAGTCACATGTCCCAATGTATCGCGTGTATGACTTGAGTCAAAGCTGACTCGGGCTTCCTGGAGAGTGTCCGTGCTTTATAGGTAATTGAGTCCACCCAAAAGAATATTTTAAGTAATCAAAAGTTGGAACATTCAACAAATTAGACTTTATTTTAGTTTTGAGTTTTATCGGGGAATTCTATTGGTCTCTCGGTACCCTTGACATCCCGATCTCCTAAACTCAACCCGCAAAACCCTTGATCCTCATTAATGGATCTTGAACCACACTTCATTGAACGACAATTTCTGGTATCTACTTCTACACCTTGGAGATCTACAGATCCCAGCTACCTCAAACGGCTTGAATTAAGCAGAACTCAATGGCCCGGCCCAGTTAGTAGTTTTCCAGGAGTTTTGAGGGTATGTAACAAGGGTTTGTTGGGCTCTCATTAGCCAAACGCAACTTTACGAGAGAAAGGTCACAATCCCCCCTTCGATATCCATCACCACAACAAGTTTCGATGCACCTGACACCACTATCTCGAGAAAACCCTCGATTATACCCATCCTACCCCCAAAGGCCAACTAGATCCCCTACTTTGTACTGATAATCTGCAAAGATTTCAAAGATACCAAATACGTTTATGTGCACAAGGCATGCCTCACTTGAGTGCTTATCTAATTACAGCTTATCACATCACATTTAATGCAATGACTCCCATTAAATATGTGGAACTATTCATCCGCTATTCACCAAACGAGAGTAGTGGCCGTATCAATACCCGCACCCAGATAAATAGAATCCCAGCCTAACACTTGACTCACGAAGAATTTAGTACTCTCTTACCACCATTGATTGATTACTGAAACATTCGTTGAGTTCTGCTACCATTAAACGCCGCTTCCTTACCATTATCGACCGCCTTGATCGATAACCCCACTTATGTCCCGAAACGTGCTAAGGATACCTCCTTATATTTCTCGTGCTTGTTCTCTTTCCCTCCCTCCCGTGCTCTCCATGGCATATCGGCGTAGGCTTTTCAAGATGAGTTATATCTTTGGCTCTTAAGGAGCAATACCTCGATCCTCTTCCCAGATTCTCTACCTGCCTACAGTTCTAACCTCCAAAATAATACTGCCATGATTTTTTCCACTACAAGAGATCCTAAACCCTAAAGTCAACACCATGCATTGTTTTCTAGGTCCCTATCACGTAGCATATGCTAGGAAGTGTGGACACTCTTGAGAAGGCAACAAGTCCGTGTCCAACACGTGTTGAACAATTCGACACTCCCACGTGTCCGACAATTCTTTTCAACTGTCCATAGACTCCATACTTAATGTGTAAGTACATACGTTTAATTCACATCATTGTTTTGGACCTCATCATTTAAGGAATTTTCTCATGTACTACTTGCTAATACTTGCTGCACAGTTGATTATTTTTTCCCTTTCTGTTTTTTCTCTTTATTTTGTTCTCACGTATTATCAGTGGATTATTTTTTCACTTTGTTCCACACTACAAACTTAAAATATTAATTATATATATGTACAACATATATTTGTTATTCTACTTTACTGTATATATATAATATATTTGTTTTATTGACATGACACAATGTGTCTGCATTTAAAAATTGGGTTATTTGTGTTTGGCCCCCATAATTCTTTGATATCGAATATGACCATCAACATTTGCACTTCTTGGGTTTTAACCTCCCAAATGACTTTCAATGATGGAAAAAGTGTCATAAAATACTTGAGAAAACTTTTTGCGGCACTTTTTGCATTGCTAAAAGTAATTTTGGGGGTCAAACCCCAAGAAATGAAAATTATGGAAGTTAAACTCAATTGCAAATAGTTAATGGGGCCCAAAACCCAAATAACCCTTAAAAATTTGTCATGTCGTACCCGTCTCCATGCTTCATAGAGCCTATCTAGAGAATAACTTGGAAACCAAACTCTTTAACCACAACACATCACATACATTTTAACAATGCTGTTTTTTAACAGGAATGCTAGCAGCAGAGTCTGCATTTGGATTACTCCATGAAGGATTAAATATGGAAACATACTGGGACAATTTAAAAAACTCATGGATATGGGAAGAACTTCGTATTGCACGAAATTATCGCCCAGTAAGTTTTGTTTGTCACTTTGTAATTTTTTATCCACCCCCTTCCTGTAAATGTTCTTTTATATCCCTCGTCATTTTATTGAACTTTATCGGTTCTTTTATGAGCTTCTAATGCATGGTCCAGCCCGTTGAATTCATTTCTTAAGCAGAGAATATTATTACTCAAACCAATGTTCTTCTTCTCCATGATCCCCAAAATTTATCTGCACAATGATTATGGCTAATTTGCTTGGTGGTAGAGGGTATCAAAGCAAAATATATGTTGAAATATGACATTCTTTTTTGTGTCTACAATTTAAATATAATTTCCTTTATTTTTTACATGTGTTCAACATCTCTTGGATGCCAAACCTCACAATCCAACCTAAGATCTTAATGACTTTCTTTTTTGTAGTGAAAGAACTTAAAAAAAAGGTTTAAGATATTGAAAGTAAGATAGGGAATTTTTTTACTATGGGAGTGGATGTAGATGAGACGAATAATCATCTTAGTTACATGTATAATGTGTATATATACATTATTATATATTTATATGCTTACACACTGTCATAATTCATACATTTTCCACTAGTGTCACATACAAACATATATTAGGCCTACATGTCATAAGAAATTGTACTTTACATAATAAAAAAATTATTTTATGGGGGTAAGGCCAACCGATTTCTGCCTCTCCCAGACCCTGCAGTTAAGCGGGACCCTTGTGCCCCTGGTATGACCTTTTTATTAGTGTAAATATTTGACTATCTCAGGCATAAATCATGCTTGTATGTTCCCTTTATACACATTGTAAGAGCTATATATAAACGCCTCCAATTCGAGAAGAATACACAAAATTTAAGAAACTCATGGATATTGGAAGAACTTTGTATTGCACGAAATTATCGCCCCGTAAGTATTGTTTGGCATCTTGTAATTTTCTAATCCACCCCCTTCTGGTAAGTGCTCTTTTATATCCCTCGTCATTTTCTTGAACTTTATCGGTTCTTTTATGAGGTTTCAATGAATGGCCCAACCCGTTGAATTAATTTCTTAAGCCGACAATATTATTACTCAAACCAATATTCTTCTTGTCCATGATCCCCAAAGTTTATCTACACAATGATTATGGCTAATTTGTGTGGTGGTAGAGGGTATCAAAGCAAAATATATGTTGAAATGTGACATTCTTTTTTGTATCTACAATTTAAATATAATTTCCTTTATTTTTTACATATGTTCAACACCTCTTGGATGCCAAACCTGAAGATCTTGATGACTTTCTTTTTTTGTACGTGAGAGAAATTAAAAAAAAAAGTTTAAGATAATGAAAGTAAGATAGGGAAAGATTTTACGAAAGGAGTGGATGTAGATGAGAAGAATAATCATCTTAGTTACATGTAAACATTATTACATATTTATATGCTTACACATTGTCATAATTCATACATATTGTACAAGTTTCACATCACAAACGTATATTAGGTCTACATGTCATAAAAAAATATATTCTTTATTAACTCCCCTATCTTTTACTTTTTAAGGATTATTCGTGTCATTGTTGTGTGCATCTTTCTTGAATCCATGTCCGTATCATGTAGGTGGCTTATTATTTAATTTGAATTTTTTTGATGTTTTTATTAGAATTACAACACAATTATATAGAATTCGTACCTTGGTGCGATGGCAAGTTCCCTCACCCAAGCTACGGTTGGTCTTGGATTCGGATATGGGAGCAGCCTCTCCATATATGGGGGTAAGGCCAGTCGACATCGGCCTAGTTAAGCGGGAGCCTTGTGCACGGGATACGACCTTTTTTACAACAGAGTTGTATCACTAATCGCAAATGGTGGGGAATGGGGAGCCTCCACTAAGTGGCCTTGTTATTATTATTATTATTATTATTATTATTATTATTATTGTTATTGTTATTGTTATTGTTATTGTTATTGTTATTGTTATTGTTATTGTTAGTGTTCTTGTTCTTGTTCTTGTTATTATTATTATTATTTTTATTTTTATTTTTATTTTTTTTATTTGGGCACCTCACTATATGGACTTTAGTACCTTTTTTTGTTACTGAATGTAAATGTTTTGTGGCGAGAAGTAATTATTTTTCGTCTTTGGTACATTTAGTGGCAAAACATTTACATTCAGCGACGTAAAAAGTACCAACTCTAAAAACAGCTATGGAGATAACAAAGTCTAAATACGAACATTAGTGAGGTACCCAACCCAAGTTAAACTCACCCTTTAATTATTTGTCATCGTCGTTATTTTTGTTACTATCGACTTCTTTATTAGTCATATGATTATTTCACTTATATCGGCATTCTCTCTCTTTTCATTATCTAATTATTTTAATTTTGTAGGCATTTGAGTATGGACTTTTTCCTGGTTTGGCTTTAAGTGCTTTAGAACAGTAAGATCTCTCGTCCTCAATTGGCACATATTTTCAACTGCATGATGAGTTTACGTTCTTTTTTTCAATGGAACATCACTAACCGGCATTCTCTTCTTGGCAGCTACGTATTTAAAGGGAGATCCCCATTGACTCTCAAGCATGGAAAACCTGATCATGAATCAACAAATGTGAGAGTTTACCCATCAAGAGACCATAATGGAGTTGAACTAATTTAGTTTACCGAGAAATTTTGTGGATAATATAAAAGATCTTTTACGAAAACGTGCAACATATTGGGGTTGTTTTTCACTTTGGGTGGCATACAATGTTTTTGGAAAAATACGACAGCATACTTGCAAAACAACAAAACTCAATTGTCATTATTGTATAAAACACTGTATGCTAGCATAAGTGAATATTCGACATAAATGTGTTGCACTTAGTAATTTGCCTGTCTGTGCATTATGCAAAATGCTCTTTAATGTTAAAGTTTATGCACAATACATATAATTTTGTGTAATCTGAGTTGGGCATACGGGGTTGGGGCGTCGGGGGTGTTGGTTGTGGTTAGGCACTAGTGTTCAAGTGCTGCCCCACCAGCAAATTCGCAATTGTCCCGAGAAATCTTTGTTTTGCATTGATGCAAAATGCATTTTATGCATTTTGGTAAGGCAAAATGCCTACTTCTCTGAAGGTCTTAATAATAGGAGTTGGAGAAATGGAAATTCATATTTGGAAACAAATTGGGAAACAAGTGTGTTGAATTCACGCATTTCGAGTAAACAATATTCAAATTTCATTCTTCTACTTCTATCTACGCATATCATATGTCTGGCCAGCACAAACACAACTTCTTGCCTTCTTATTCTTAGAGTAGTTAGTGTCTAATAAAAGCTCAAGTGACTTACTATGCTTGCATCCATATTTTAATTAACACACTCCTACATGTACCAGGAAGCGCGGTTATGCTCGCCAATTGAATACCCAAAGCCGGATGGGACCGTGTCATTTGATGTTCCGACCTCCCTGTACAGGTTAATAAACTCGCTCTTTGCATTAAAAAGATCCCATCTGTCAATGATATTTTTAACTATAGATTTCTACTTCCATTGTTTTGCTGAGTCAATTGAGCTTTGAAAAGTAAAAATGTAAAGCTAGAGTGATATTGAAATGAATATGGTGAGTTGTTTCTACATATGATTAAATGCAGCGGAAACACACACAAAAAGAAAATATAATGATTTTAACTCAACTCATTCTCATTCATCCGTAAACAATTTATAATTCATTCTCAAACGAGAGAGTATAAAGGTATTTATGACCCCTAATACCTGGTGGCCAAGCTAAACTATAATGTCATGGACTTAGTAACGTAAGCCATGACATCACTATTCTAACTAACTTCTAAAGAATATTCATTTATTCAAATAATAATAAGCCCTTAAATGAAAATACAATTAATTCACAGGGCTTCACTCTCCCGACTTGAAAAAGCTTGTCCATGAGTGTAAGAGCATGAAAGGTATCATTACCAAAGGAGAACAATCACCGGAAAACTCCCTCACTTGAAAGGAAAGTTGTTCACGGAAACGTTTGGCATGTTAGTTAGCAAAACTACGAACACGGGCTGCCATGCGCCCAGACCAAAATTTTCAAACAAAAAGATTTTTTTGGAATTTTCCACCTTGAGGAAGAAAACACTTCTCAACATGAGTTTTTAACTCACGTAGTCGGCTAACCAACTCGGTACATGACTTAAAAACGCCCCAATTCAGGTCCACATACTGGGGGCAAAATAAGCAAATACCTTCTGATGAGTCGATCTTAGAAACACATGCAGACTGAAAAAACCCACAGAAACATTATCTTTTGTCCAAAAGAGTGAAGTCACAAATGCAGAAAGGCTCCGTATCTCAGAAGCCAGTGCGAGTCACCCAGCCAATCTCAGCAAAAATATTAAAGAAATCTCTCTGCTCCAAAGATGAGATAAAAGTCCCAATAGAAAACTATTTAGCATCCTGAGCGACCCAACAATCATGATAAACATGTCGAAGAAATCCTCAAGGAAAATCCCTAGCGACCACTAATAAGCATGGAACACCGACTGAAGCAATTGAAGATGACGGGAACAGTCGTCAAAAGCAATGTTTTAAAAGGCGCGCCTAGGCTTGAGGCTTGGGCTAAATGCCCCGCCTTAAGCCTTTTACGCCTTATTCTTGGTAAAAGGCTTAAGGCGCACTTTTTTTTAAAACAAAAACGCTTTAGTGAACGATATCGCCTTTTAAAGACTTTTTAAAAAAAACAGACGAATATCTCATTCAAAACAATCAAAAGACAAATGGTATCCTAAACATCTCTTCCTCTCACCCAAAAAACGCGCGTTTTTTCTTTTTTTCCTTTCCCTTTTTTCTTAGTTTTTAAAAAAGTAGTACTTTAGTTTGCTTATATTGAGACATATTTTAAGATATGCACCATTTTAGTATTTTTAATAGCCTTGTTATAGTTAAAAATCTTAAAATATATTAAAAAAAGGCTTAAACGCCTTTTCACGCCTAAGGCCCGCTTAGGCTTCTAAGGCTTAAGGCTTGGCCTCCACGCCTCGGTCATGCCTCGTGCTTTTTCGAACCTTGGTCAGAAGTAACAATATCGGCAGCCACAGGGAACGGCTCACCTAAGGGTAAACGACCACGAAGCAGCCAAGGTCTCCTCATGAACGCAGATGTTACTCGGACTCCAACTGAAGGGCATACTTAGCCAGCACTCCTCATCCTAAGCGGCGGAAATCAATCGCAACCCCAAGCTTTTGGCCTCATTGGGACACGATGACTAGTTGCCTGCCCAAGCACTGATCTCCTCTTAGAAGTTCCTAATGGTTTCAAGATTGTCCCGTTATAGCCGCTTAGAGTTCAACTTTTGATAAATTGAAGCAGTCTTTCCACATAGGCTCGGAACAGCACTGACACAAATCTTTAATCTCCCGTTCAACATCTCCCTCGACCAAAATAGGAGGGGTGAAGTACCGGGTGTTGGTTTGGAACTTCCAAGGGTGGTCTGAAAATTTAGAGGGGTCAAAGGAGAATTTTCAAACCTTGAGGGAAGGGGGATGCTATTGTGCTGAACGTGCAGGGGGATAGGTTTGTAAATTTGACAAAGGGGTTGTATAAAAATATCAGAGGTTGTTTCAGAACGTTTAAACGTGATTTGAAGTGTTAATATGGGAAGCGGAGGAGTTTTTTGTAATATAAGGGAAATTTAAGGTGAGGAGGGATGGTATGTGATTTTCAGGGTGGGGTTGGTTTAGATTTGGTGGGAAGTTCATAGTTGGGTTTGGGTTGGGAACCCATTCCCCAAATCTATTCTCCAAAACCTTTGAGGTGGGATCAGCATGGACGAGGTTTGGATCTAGGGTTCGTGTGACGTCATCTTGATGCTGCAACGCCAGATAGGGGATCTCCGAGCATAGGTTACCATCGGTGGGCCTCGCGACTCTATCAGACTCCATCGAGATTGAGGGGGAATCACATGGACGGCTTCCGCCATTTGTTGGATTCTTGGGATCGAGCTGACGGCTTCTCGCAGATCTGGTGTCGCAGCCGGAGGTCCGTGAGGTAAAGGACAGGGTTCGTAGGGCTTGTAGTGGAATGAATCTGGAACATATCGCTCGTTCAGAAGATTTTGGGGGGTTTGAGGCGGTTGGGACTGATTTGTGTGGTTTGGACGAGAAGTAACTGTGATGATGGCTTGGCGGAGGGCTGGAATCTTCAGCCAGAGCAGTGTCGAAGACCCACGATGTGCAGGCGATACACGCCACCAAAAGAAGTTAAAATAGCAAAGCAATAGGCAAAGTCAAAAGTAGTCCACCGATTCCTCTAAGCCTTACACACGATTCTCACAATAACGTCAGTGACCACATAAACGAACGTCGCTTTGATACCCATTTGTTGTAACGGCACAAAAAGGTGCACACACAAGAAATAATTATTTCAATATAACTCATTCATATTCAATTAATACTTAGTTCTCAAGTAAGAGAGACGAAAGGTATTTGAACGCTTCTAATACTTGGTGGTGAAGTTAAACTATGATGTTATGGGTGATGTCGTAAGCCATGACATCACTATTATAACTAACCTAATCAAGAATATTAGTGAAGAACATTAGTTCATTCCTGTAACAACAAAACAATAAAATGATATGATAAAAAAAATACAATTAATTCACCAGGCCTCATACACATTAAAATAGAAGACAAGACCGTTTGGTGACCTACATTTATAGCAAAAAAAGCTGGCCTTAATGCAATCTTTATAGTACCGAATAAGGATTGACGTGATGTAACCTAAGGGTGTGTTTGGGAACCCCAATTCCTTGCCTTAGTTTTCAGTTCAAAATTTTTAAAATTTGAACCAAATTTTTTCCAATTTCAATTCCAAGACGTGGAATTGGGATTCCCAACCTACATATAATTGATGATTGATAGAAGGACTTGGTGTTGATGATAATATTTTCACCCATAGAGACGTCACCTATTCTTTGGGACCTTCTCAAATAAATCAGAACAGTGAAATGGGAAATATCAGATACCCCCCCCCCCCTCTTCTCCTGAGTATCACGTCTAGATTCCGTGTATCGTTTTAGAACAATTTACAATTTTGAAAATAATTAAGAAAAAAGTTGAGAGAAGATATACATGTTACGAAGTTCTTTCAATTTAAAACCAAGTGTTTGATACAGAAATCTAATTTAAATTAATAAAAAAAATGAGTATATGTATGGTTTAGATGATACCCAAAACGATCCAACTAATAGTTCTAAATGAACCAAACCAATCTTCCAATTGAGCGTGCCTTTACCACCCACCAAAGCGAACCACATTCCATGTGACATTGGTCAAGAAAGAGACCTGCATTTAATTTGTTACGTCCCCATGTGAACGAGGATCTCTTTAGAGTAAATATCAAGAATAATAAATTACAAGAGAAAAACGACAATAATGATGATTTGTTATTATTCCACTCATTGCAAGAAGGGTTTACATCATAGAGAAATATTACACAATTACCCTTGAGGAGTAAGAGGTCGTATCTTGGTGTGATGGCAAGTGCCCTCGCTAAGCTACGGTTGGTCTCGGGTACGACCTTTTATAAGGAGTAGAATAACATGAATGACCTAACACCAATTTTATACTCATAGTTCTGTTCTTTGTTTCTTCATTCGTTTGTTTAGGAGCAACACAAATCACGATCATGACCAACCGGCTCATCTTCGCCTAAGGGACCGTAAAATTCCTGAACTAATAAACTTGCCGAACTATGCTGGACCAGAAGCGCGATATTGCCCAGCGCGTGTCTACGAGTAATATATTTTTTTTTATTTTTTTTTGGGGTGACCATTTTTGTATTGATTCTTAATTGATGTTTAATTAGACCTCCATGATTGCTGGTATCAAATACAGATATGTACCAGATGAGAAGGGTCAGCCAAAGCTGCAGATTAATGCTCAAAATTGCTTGCACTGCAAGGTAACATATTTACTACTGATTTTGAAACTAAGTAGCACAGGCATGAATATGTCACAGCATGGTATAAATACAGTAATGTAGACTTGAAACGAAATTGAGCGTTACGGGGATGAGCGAGAGAGGCTGAAATGAACGGAAGATTTTAAAAGAAATTTTTGGTTCTAGTTATTTTTTAGTGTCCTTTTGCTTTCGTTTTATAGAGTCTCCAACCCACCGGACAATATGTCGAAAGGCGACATTTTGTTTTGCCGCCCCAACAATTTCCCCTTTTTTCCGGGTAATTAAAATTTAGTCCCTTTACAAATGTTCCATTTACTGTTTAGTCCAATATATATTTTCGAAAATAATTTATAGTCCATATAGAAAGTGTTCCATTTATTGTTATTGCCATGCTAATGTCACTACTAGGAACTAACAATTATTTTTAAAAAAAAGTTGGACTAAAAATTAAATAAATAATATATCATGTGATTTTTGTTAAATTCCCATTTATTCTGTTGGGTGGCAAAAAAGAAATGATTTTTTTTTTAGTTCGGGGTGCTATTTGGGTTTGTCACCCAAACCTTTTCCCCAAATTTATTTATTTATTTTTTTTTTTTTGGGGGGGGGGGGGGGGTGGCAATGAAGGTTGAAATATGCCACCACCCTTGTTATGCGTTATGCGTAATAGTTTCAACATTTTTATATATGTTTTGTTCCCATTCAGAACGGTTATTTGACAAAAAGTCCTTCGACATTTTTTTATAACATTTTGTCCAAATCTTTTTTTTTGTTCCATAAAATCTCACATATAAAGTACTCACAAGCCTTGCTCTTCTCTAAACAACCTCAACCGTAAATCCTAAATAATAAAAAAGTATGAATGCGAGAACCCTAAACCCTAAATAAATATAAAAAATAACAATTTAAATAAATAACACTAAATCCTAAAACCCTAAACCCTTTTCTCAAATTAAAAAAAAATGTCGAGAAACTTTTGGGAACATAAAAAATAAGTAGACTAAATGCAAAATGTACTCATCTCCTATGGACGAAACATTAATTGTTCTATTTTGTTTTCACCAGGCTTGTGATATCAAAGACCCAAAACAGAATATTGAATGGACTGTACCAGAAGGTGGTGGTGGCCCGGGCTACTCAATCATGTAGATAATTTTCTTGCATGGAATCAGTACGAGCCATGCAATCAGAGTTTTTTTTTTTAACCGCAATATATTTTTTTTTCTTAGAAGGTTTAGAAATAAATAAGATTTGGCTAAAAATAAAACTTTGAGAAGGTTTAAAATAAAAGATATTTAGCTGCTCAGCTACAAATATAATTACCCTCAACAACAAATGAGCTCAAAATATATTTTTTGTTGGTTGCAATGTGTGCCCTAATTAATGGCTTTAAAGTACTCCCTCAGTCCCAAATTAGGAGTTCATATCTTCTTTTTGTATCAGTTAAGAATATACCAATTAACAGTCAAGATCAACACTTGTTTACTATCGTGAAATTTAATTTGTTGATTATGTAAAAAAGAAAGAAAGATTTAGTCGACTCCTAATTCAGGATAGGGAGTATAATTTTATTTTTTTATTTTCTTAAAAATGCTTAACCTACTCGTGATTTGTTGGGTAGGGATGAAAGTATAACATTTTAAAATTATTGAAACAATGTTAGTGTTTTCTGTTTGAGCAGCTCTATAATTTTTTTCCCCACAGTTCTTACAAAGGCATTTTCAATTAAAAAAATAATTAAAAGTCTCTTCCAAATAGCCTTCACAAACTCAACTTAATTTGGTCCCAAAGAAACATTTTGACACCTAACCTTACAACATATAGCAAACTAGCTCAACATCTACAGAGACCTTAATATTTTGTTACAATACTCTATGGGGTCGATGCATCACACCTTAGAAGATTTTATTTGTAGTACTACATCAAATTTGCTATATTTCCCCACCAAATAAATTGAAACTACAATAACTCATGTTTTCTCTAAAATTTATGCGCGTGCGATTTATGTATGTAAAATTTATTACATATACATATCAAAAGATTGATTGGTAAAATATAGACATAGAATCAAATCACAATCACACAAGAAGATAGAAATTAGGGGAGAAATTCACTCTCTAGCTACCACTCTTCAAAATGTAATCATGAACACAAAGCAAATAGTCCATAAGTACACTAGGAAAAGGTACACAATTACCATAATAGCCCTAACTAATAGAGGTTACATAATAAAGAAAGACAAACTACAACTATGCCCTTGCATCGTTCCCCCAAACAAAGAGAAAACTAAGTGCTCGGAAAGACCAATGTAGATATTATGGTTGATGCGCTGGAGGGTCCCCGGTGTGATCCATGAATTCTCGAACACAGTTCATCCCCACCCATTTGGTTGTGTATCTAGTCAGCAGTGGGACATGAATATCTGAATCCAAGACTCCCTCAGTAAGGTTCATATGGGAGCAAAGAGGACGAGTTTCTTCAGCTGGTAAAGGGATCGACACATTAAACGTCGTTGAATTTGGGACTCAAGCGGACGTTCAACCTTGTAGGGGTCACCTCCTGAGCGGGCAAGATGGAAAGAGTCCAAACTTTTTATTACCATTTATGTGGAGCCTATCTCATCAAAGGTGAATCATGACTAGGTTCCTAGACTGGAAAATAACCTCATGGTGGTGAGCGTCCACGTGATCCTTTTAGAAGCTATACATACCAGTCAATCGCTCGAGGACATCAACGTGAATGGAGGCTAAATTAACAGTAATTGGACCGACCGATAGGGTAGGAGGAAGCTATGCAAGATCAATGAGAATATG
The DNA here is from genome assembly GCA_949130495.1 of Sambucus nigra. NCBI lineage: Eukaryota > Viridiplantae > Streptophyta > Magnoliopsida > Dipsacales > Adoxaceae > Sambucus > Sambucus nigra. Next base: position 666,801,993 of record OX422215.1, on the reverse strand, counting down.
AGGACTAGTGCCCAACACAATTTGAAATACCGAGTGTAATGGGGAACGATTACTGGCGGTGTTGAAGATAAACTCAACCTAAGCAACAATTGCGTCCCAACTCTTGGAGTTGTTTGAAGCTAGACGCCGCAATAGGTCTCCAATGCTATAGTTGGCAACCTCTATCTGAACGTTACTTTGAGAGTGAAAGGCAGTGGAGAACTGAAGTGAACATAACACGATCTACTGAGGGGAGCCAAGAGTGACCTATGAAGTGAACATTCATATCTAAAGTGCTGCTATGAGAGACTGAGAGACACCATGCACTTTGACGACCTCACAAAAGTACAAGGTCGCGTCAAATTTTTGTATCTGCTTAAGTGGTTTTTGTTCTATCGAAAAGCTTTGCAGTCAACATTTTTTCATCCTCGTCATCACATGATCATATTTAGGATGAAGGTAAAATGACCTAGAGGACATAACATTTTATTGGTTATGAAATTAAAATTATGAAATATTTTTCAAAACCTTGAAGTGTATTTGTGTTTGTCGTTACCAAATGTCGTAGTATTTTGTATATGAAAATCTACTTTCAAAATACATTTGTGCGAAAAAACAGAATGGGTTGAGTTTATTTTGGTAGAACTTTGCCCCTGACAACAACCTGGCTTCACGAATGATTCTCTAGCGCGAAGCTTTTCGTCACCTTAGTGAAGCCTTTTCACTAATTGTGCTTCGGGTCAAAGTTCGTTGGAAAAAGCCATGATCTTATTCGCAACCTTGTGTCGCTAAGTTTTCAGGACAACGAAGCTAAACTTCGCATCTGTGAAGAGCCCAAATTTCCTAATCTTTCGGCGAGTTAAAATTTTTTTGGGAGATCTTTCTCAACAAACACCTTTTTGGTGGGGAAAAGTCTATATGTACCAAGTTTGTTTTACCAATTTTCAATCCCAAATGCATTAAAATATTGTACCCCATGTATAGGTGCAATCATTTAATGCACTTGGAACATGAACTTAGTAAAAAACCTTGGTACATTTATCATTACTCTTTAGGTGGATTTTTTTTTTTATTGGGGGAGGGGGGGGGGGGGGTAGATGGTTCGTGAGGTTTCATGAAAAAAAGGGGGTTGCGTTGGAGGGGTGAGAGAAAAGGGATGGAATCAATGGTTGGCAAAAATAAAATGTTAAACTTGTGTAAAGCAACATTCCCCTCAAGCCGACCATCGTTTCCCTACCCACATAATCATTAATGCCTCTCATAGTTAAGTTCGAAATAATTTTTACCATTAATTGAAAATCTAACCCTAATGTTTGGGGTGATTTTGAACTTTAGACCAATTATTTCAATTTTTGCAATGTTAACCCTAGTGTTTCAATTGTAAACAAATTGGGACAACCATTAATAACTCGATAAAGAATTTAATACATTTCCTTCATGGCATCCTACTTGACACTTTTAATGATTAGTTGTTTAAAACATCCGATTATACCATGATATGTGTTAAAGCCTAATAAATAATTAAAAAAAAAGCTCTCAAAAAGATATAAAGGAAAAAACATAAAAAATGTATTTTTAAAAAATTATATATATATATATATATATATATATATATATATATATATATATATATATAAAGTTGTATTTGCAATAAAAACTTTATTTTTTATAAAATCGCATTGTTTATAAAAACTGTATATATATATATTTTTTAATAAAAGGTACTTTAGTCATAAATGGTTTTACAAGGATATCCAATCCAATTGGATCAGTTTAGTGGATTGGATCGAATTGAGATCTAATCCAATTATGATCCGAAATACAATGAAAATGGACCTAAATTAGATACTTGAAACAATTAAAAAAAAACGATCCAATCCAATTACAAATGGATTGGATTGGATTGGATTTTATCTTAATGTCGGTTTTGATTGGATCACAATAGTAAAGTACCGATTTTAATTACACTGGATTCGTATTTTCCCAAATAGGTCAGTTTCGAACCCATGCACACCCCTAATACAACAAATACAACATAGATATGTGATAAGGGAAGGACTTCCGGACTAGTTTTGATTAAGAAAAATATGGACAATATTATCATACTTACCAAAATTGAAGTTTACATCAAATGGTCGCAATTAAGAAAATATGTCTAAAAATGTTGATAAAGCGATGAGAATATTAATATATAATATAATACCTTATTTGATTTCTGCAAAAACAAAATGAAATAAACACCATTGAGATAAAATTGAAGCTCAAGTTTAGCTAATAAATACAAATCATAGAACAAAAGACTCAAGTAAAATCTCTAACTCCCTTTCATGAATTTTTTTACTAACAATGTTTCCCTCTCAATAAGAGGTCTTTAATTAAATTTTTTTCGTCTCACGCCCTTGATATCACTTAATATTGGATAGATTCCATGAGACATAGCTTTTGTTTAAATTTCTTTTGCATATAGAGGCTTTTGCTAGAGAAGGTAGAAAGTCATTTCCAATAAAAATAGTTATCACACTATCCCATGTATTAACCCCTTTCATATCCAATTATGATTTTTAAAATATAATGTTAATTTTTTTCTCAATTCTCATGGCCCTTTCTCCATTAGTGTCTTTGATTTGTATTCCCCTTTATACCAATAAAGTTATTTCGCACCTTAAAAAGTTATAGAAGGTTTCCTAAGATAACAATAAAACTCCATTAACTGACAACTGCGTCTATAATGTTTGCTAGAGAATGGTTTTGAACAAGTTCACTTTGGGTCGTGCTTTAGGAAAAAATAGGGTTTTAAGTTGAATTATCTTAAATTCAAATAAAATCTCCTTCAAATGATCTTTTTTACAAAATTATCAAACTTAAAGAGGCCTCTTCTTAGAAACTTCCACTTGTTTCTCATTTTCAACTATAACAAAAGAATAAACTTATGTGTACCCTCATTTGGTACCCTCATTGGTACCCTCTAATAAGACAAGGCAACAAGTGATTGTACTTATTGTTGTGGCCCCGCCAGGGCAACAAGTACAATCTCTTGTTACCTTGTCTTATTAGAGGGTACCAAATGAGGGTACATGTAGCATTACTCATAACAAAAACAAGTTGCCCAAAAATTTTTAAATCCCAACGAGGATTTACCTTTGGTTCCTTGGGCATTCACCATACACGTTTTCCCTAACTTCTTCGACCTTTCTTCTAAATTCACTTTCAAATTAGTGACCGTGATTAAATCATGTTCATGCGATGAAATCTTAGCATTCAAGGTATTTCATTGGACTCTTTTAGTGCTTTCCATTTTCTCTAACTCAATATAAAGAGTGTCTTTCACCACTTAAGTGTCTTGCTCACTATCTTGACACAAGATATTATCCATAAGGATATATTTGAGCAATCACCTAGCTCAAGAACTCTCGATCCATCATCCTTTCTTCTTTCTCAAAGTTTCTCTTCCCAAATTTATGATATTCCCTTATGAAACCATTGTAAACGGTCTTTGACTCATCCACATCATTATCATTAAAGGACGAAAGAGAATCAACTCAAGTGTTCTCACTAACTAGAATAATGTCAAAACTAAAAATGACTCTAAATTACAACCAAATCTATGAAATACCCTCTTTCGGAGGAAAATCATTTTCAAAGTCCGAACTGGTATCACTCACGATGATCTCAATATTATCCCACCGATAATTCTCTATTGAAGAGGGGAGAATTGGTTGGACAAGTGTTTTTCCACTATAAGTAAAACAAGTCATTGACTCGTTTGGGGATTCAACCTTTTTACCCAACTTCTACGACTTCTAGTTTTTCACATCTTGGTAAAAAAATTGGTGAAGTAGGTCATGTCGTCTTTGTTAAATTTAAAAGGATGGGTAGAATCATTTTCAAAGTTATATTTGAAATCAATTTTGTTTTTATTTTTGTAAACCGTTATTGACGAGTTCAAATTCGCCTAGTCATTTTAAATGAGCCAACCAATTCATTATAATGTAAAGAGAAGTTGGTTGAGACTCGAACTTTAATCTTTCATCTAAACCTCTTGTGGAGAGATTTAAAGATATTCTCAATAACATCTTTATTCGGCATCCCTTTTCTCATGGAAAAAGATTAATTCATAATATCATTAAATTTGCCATTTAAGTTATCAAATGTTTTGTTATCTTTCATGATCTAGATTTCAAAATTGGTTGTCAACCATTAAAGTTTAGCATTCTTCACGGTGTCCTTCACGGCTTATCTCTAAAATATCCTATTGTTATTTAAATGTTGTACAATTTGTTATATGTATCAACTCGCCAAACTAACGTTTCTAAATAAAAGTAGTAACTACAATAAAAAATTATGACCGATGTAAAGAACTTCCCTCCATTATGCATACCAATTATTTACTTTAGGTGATGAAACCTAAACATGAAAGAAAAATGTCTCTAATAAGAGTTCATAGTGTACGCTTCTTGATGGCAGGGGCGGCCCTGAGCATGTGCTAAGTGAGCGATCGCACAGGGCCTCCCGTTGATCCATTTTTGTTACTTATATATTGAGGGCCCATTTTTTTATATCAATACAGGTAAAAGGGGCCTATTTTACAATTTTCGCACGGGGGCCTTGTCAATTTTTATCAATCTCAGGACCGGCCCTGCTTGATGGTAGCTGCTTACATAAAAATGGTTTATAATTAACAAGGGATATTCTCATATCATCCAAATTCAGGCAAAAGCTTATCCTAGGCTCTAAGTAAAAAACGTGATTTACAAAAAAATATTTAACTTCTTGGGATAATTATATAAATAATATTAAGAGAAGCATAATGCAGAAAAGTTAAGCATGAACTTGACACGAGGATTTTTTATGAGTAAAACCCTTGTAATAACACTACAAGAAAACTAATTTTTTACGGCACTTTTTTCTCGGTATTATTTAAAAATGCAGAGAATTTTTTTTCCCAGCATTTATTTATAAGTATTGAAAATTTACAGCATTTATATTGATGTGCCGCATAAATAGAGCTTTTCTTAATTAATACTAGAACTGACAAAATTATAGACTGGGCCTAATTTGGGCGGGTCAAATATGGGTTGGGCTAAATTTGGGTGGGCCAAATATGGGTTGGGTTAAATGTGGGCCGGGCCAAATATGGGCGAACCAAAAATGGGTTGGGCAAACCCATTATTTTTCTACTAAATTAAATATTACAATTCGAGGTATATGTAAAAAAAACTCATATTTTACTCATAACTTTTAAAAATGAGTATTATATTTGATTTGTATCTTTTAAAATTGGGTTCTATATTTGATTCCTTGCTTTTAAATATGGGCCTCATATTTAACTCATAGCTTTTAAATATGGGCCCCATATTTAGATGACTGGGCTGATATGAGTTGTTTTATTATTTGGGCCACATTTTGCCACTACTAATTAATACTAAAATAAATGTGGTATTTTTTTTGGTATTTTATACCTATTGCCACTAAAATTAGGAGAAAAAAAAAGAGCGGGTGTTTTTTTTTTAGAAATGGCGCACTTCTTTCTCTCTCCCACCCGCGCTCTCCGGTCGTATCTACCTCAATCTCTCTCCCATCACGTTCAATCTCTCACGTATCTGGCTAAACCTAATCCTCCCCGGAGTTGTCTCTGTATCAACCAACCCATCCACCTCAATCTCGTCTTCTTTTCCCCCTATTTAAAGAAGGAAGAGGGATCACGTTGCTAACATTCATCATTGTTCAGTTTTACAAAGCATTGAAAATCCAGATTGGTTCAGAGAATCAATGGGTTTTGATCTTTGAAGCTTTAAGGTAAATTGCATTTTTTTTAAAATTTTATATCAATGTATGTTGTTGTAGCCTAGTGACAATACGATGATAATTTATTTAGTGGATTTATGCATTCAAAATTCTATCTTATCAAATTCTATATGAGCTTTGGTAATATATTGTATGTGGATTGAACTGAGGCAAGCAGTTCTTGTTGGTATATTGCCTTTTTGTTTTTGGGATCTGTTTTTATGTTGCACATATTGGGTTTTGATTGGCTTCTCTCTCTCTCTCTCTCTCTCTCTCTCTCTCTCTCTCTATATATATATATATATATATATATATATATATATATATATATATATACACACACACTAGTGTATATATAGTGTAATTGGAAAACGAAAAAAAATTTGTTCCCCAACAAAAAAAGGTAATTTTAAAAAAATCGATCATAACAATATAAAGGAAAAAGAATCTAGAAATGCATACCTTTAAACCGAGAGCTCGAAATATTGATTGAAACAAAAGTTTCAGAAATATATTTCTGGGGAACATAAATGATGATGAAATTATAAAAAAATGGGAAAGTATTCTTAGGTCCCTCACAAACAAATTTTAAACACTAAAAGAATTTTGACAAATTTTAAACACTTACGTCCACTAATTCTCTTCTTATAAAAGTCCACGCTAGTGGCATAACAAATGCACCTAATTGTAAATTGTCCTTAAATGTTTAAAAATTGTTACCAAGGGACTTAACTGTAAATTTCCCTAAAAAATGCTAACCGGGAAAAAGTAGATTATAAATAAAAAATAGAACCTAAAAGATTACATTCCTCGTTCATTGAAATCGGACTATAGAAATGACTGGACTAATATGTGTTGTTTTATAGTTGGGCCACATTTTGCCAGTACTACTTGGTATGATGGTGTTAGACTATAGAAAGTACATTCATGTGACACTTGAAAAATCAATAATATAATTTTTATGTTAGGAGTGAGTTTTTTTAATTGTTGCTAACTAATTAAAGTTAAAATATATTGATAGTTAAGTTTCCTCATTTTATAAGAGTAAATATTGGTAGTTTTCATATAAGGCCATATCCAAATGGTGTTATAATTAAAGTCTTACTATTTGTAAATTTATATAGTTTCGAAGGAGCATATTAATGATTTATGGTTTAACATTTTGTTTATTTATTGTATTTTTTATGAATCTTTCCTAATGAATCTAACAACAATTTTATTTTAGTGTGAGGTAATCAACAATCTTTTCAAATGGATAGCGATAAGAGTTGGATGGAGTTGTCAAGAGTTTCTCTGCCTTATATTAAAGGAGTTAATGGGTTTCTTGATTTTGCATTTTCTAATAAATACCCCGAGCTAGTGATCAAGTGCCCGTGTAAGAAATGTCGAAATACCATTAGCTATAAAAGAGAAGTTATTTATGAGCATCTCATCATACATGAATTTGTTAAGAATTATACTAGGTGGATTTATCACGTAAAAGGTGCTCCATATACAATGGAAATTAGTGGAGCGGATGAAGGGCATGACTCGAATACAAGAGATGATATGTGTGGACTACTACATGATATATTCGAAAATCGAAGTGAAGAGGGTACGCGATGTAACCAATAGTATGAAGACCAGGATGGGATGGATGAAAATGCATCAGCATTTTTCAAGTTGTTAAAAGATGGGGAACACGAGTTGTACCCTGGTTGCAAATCTTTCTCATCACTTTCATTTATTGTTCGGCTATTTCATATGAAAACACTTTATAAGTGGAGCCACACGTCGTTTACAGCATTGATTCAATTATTAAAAGAGGCACTTGCAGAGGGTGAGAAACTGCCAGGTTCATACTCTCAAGTAAGAAAGATGGTTAATGATTTGGCGTTTGATTATAAAAAAATTCATGCATATCCAAATGATTGTATGCTGTATTGGAAAGAGAACAAAGATCGTGAGGATTGCATAGTATGTCGTACATTAAAATGGAAGCAATTTTCGGGTGAGTCTGATGATGAAGAAGCTAGGGGTCAAAAAATTCCCGCAAAGGTTGTTAGGTACTTTCCACTGAAACCAAGGCTTCAGAGATTTTTTATGTCATTGAAAACATCCTCCCTCATGAGATGGCATGCGGAGGAACGCGATGACGACGGCATATTAAGACACCCGGCTGATTCTAAAGCATGGAAAACCTTCGATCAACAAAATCCAAATTTTTCTAGTGACTCGCGCAATGTTAGGCTTGAACTAGCAGCCGATGGCTTCAATCCTTTTAGAACAATGAGCATATCTCATAGCACGTGGCCCGTTGTTTTGATGATATACAACTTTCCTCCGTGGATGTGTATGAAACAACCTTATCTTATACTGTCTACGTTGATTGATGATCCACGCGGCCCAGGAAATAATATTAATGTTTACTTGCAGCCTCTCATTAACGAGTTGAAGGAATTGTGGAATGATGGCATACTTACTTACAATGCATCGACTGAAAAAATGTTTTGTATGCGTGCAACGTTAATGTGGACAATTAATGACTTTCCTGCGTATGTAAACTTGTCAGGTTGGAGTACAAAAGGGAGATTGGCTTGTCCTTGTTGCAACAAGAACACTCGTTCACAGTGGTTAAAGAATGGGAAGAAATTTTGTTATATGGGTCATCGTCGGTGGTTGGATCACAGCCATAAATTTAGAAATGATACCGTAGCTTTTGATGGGAAAGTTAAAAGAGAAGTCAAGCCCACTCAAGTATTCGGGGGTGATATCTTGGAGCAATTAGAGGCAATGGAAAGAAATAATGAGAAGGGTCACTCATCGGCGATAAAGAAGAGAAAAACGAGTATCGACGATGAAGGGAATTGTGATAGTTCACTAAATTGGAAGAGAAAAAACATATTCTTTCAGTTGCCGTACTGGAAGGATCACTTGATTCGTCACAATCTTGATGTTATGCATGTAGAGAAAAATATGTGCGATAACATACTTTGGACATTATTAAATATTGATGGAAAGTCAAAAGATAATATAAAGGCTCGTCGAGACCTTGAGAACATGGGTATTCGAAAAGCATTGCACCCTAAGAGATTGCCGGATAGCAAAGTATATTTACTACCAACATGCTTCACAATGAGTAAAAGTGATAAAGACATATTTTGTAAGGTTTTAAAGAATATCAAAGTCCCAGATGGTTATGCATCTAATATTTCACGGCGTGTAAACATTAAAGTCCAGAATATTTCTGGACTTAAGAGCCACGATAATCATATCATAATGCAACAACTACTCCCGTTAGCAGTACGAAAATCATTGCCTACCAATATAGCAAGGTCTTTGATCGAACACCAATTTTTATCGACAGCTCTGTTCAAAGACAATGACCTTCAAAAACTATGAATATTTACAAGATCGTGTTGCTCTTACACTCTGTCATTTAGGGAAAATCTTCCCCCCAAATTTTTTCGATGTTATGGAGAATTTGACAATCCATTTCGCTAAGGAGGCAATGATTGCTGGACCAGTACAATTTCGATGGATGTATCCCATCGAGAGGTATGTTTCGTGTTTGCATTATGTTTGTGTCATCTAAATTAATGCATATAAATACTATATTTTTTGTACAATGATGAACAGGTTTTTATTCACACTAAAAGAATATGTTCGTAACCGAAGTCGTCCAGAAGGTTCAATTGCTGAAGGATACCTAGCAGAGGAATGTACGACATTCTTTGCGAGGTACCTGGGTGATGTTAAGAGTAAGTTAAATCGACCTTTACAAAATGATGAAGCCGATGAAAACTCAAGTTAAATAGGTCGTACAATAGGTAAAGGAGTAGCATTTATGCTTGATGACACTTCGTTTTCACAAGCACATCGTTACGTGTTATTCGACTCCGCCGCAGTGAAGCCTTTTCACGAGTAAGATAACATTTGAATGGATTTTAAACTTTATGTAATAAATATCCCTCTACGTTATACAATTTATACATACATGTTTTACAGGAAACATATAACAATTCTAAAACAGGAGAGACCTCGTGTGGGACACTACGAAATTAACCGCATTCACAACGAAACGTTTCACAAGTGGTTTGGGGATGATGTAAGTCATCTTTGTATTTACATGTAACCACATTTTAATATGCTAATGACACATTTAATTTTTACACATCTAATTTTTATTACTCAATCATATGAAAAAATTAGGTACGGAATCTAAGTGAGGGCAATGTGTCAAAGGAAGTTACAATTTTGGCTTCAGGCCCCTCCCAATGGGCTAGAAGATATACGGCATATATTGTAAATGGGTTTAGGTTTCGCATAAAGTAGCGTGAGAGAAGATTGAATACTCAGAATAGTGGAGTTATGCTTGATGCCACCACCGAAAGTTTTGCAAGTGCAAAGGACAAAGACCTGTTTTCGGAGATGTAACATATTATGGAGTATTAACAGATATATTTGAATTGCGCTATTCAAATGATTTAAAGTTTGTGCTATTCAACTGTGATTGGGTTTTTACCCATTCGGGGACGACCAAGGATGATTTTGAGTTCACATTAGTGAACTTCAAACATTCACTATACAAGCATAATCGACTGTCAGATAAACCTTTATATTAGCATCTCAGGCCAAACAAATTTGGTATGTGCAAGACCTAATTGAAGAAGATTGGCATGTTGTCGTGAAGATGACACCGAGAGATTTATATGACATGTATGGTAAAGATACTTATGGAGATGACACAATAGACGCGAAAGTTGAGTCGTACAATATCCAACAATTGGATGACACTCTAATCAACCATAATGGGGATATTACATGGGTTAGGGCTGGTGTGGAGGGAACGACTATTGACAATATAGTTGATATTGATGACGGTGATGATATTTGTGTTGATATTGATGAGGATGCTTCTGAGACAGAGACTTATGAAGATGATTCAGAGGCGGACAAGGAAGCTAATGAGAGTGATATAGATAAAAGTGATGAAAATGAGGAGACCAGTGATGATTATGATACTGACATGGATGAAGATGACAATTGACATGAATTTTTCAGCTATGAATGGTTTTATTTGTAAGGATGCTTAGATGTTCTTAGTTTAATATTTTAAAAATGACTAATGACTGAATGCATTTTATTTGTTTCATATCATATATATGAATGGATACATAATTATGGAGAGTCAAGTTCTTTTTGTTTTCAATTTTATTTCTGTGTTTATTGATGATTAATGAATGACTGCATTTTTTTGATGATGATGAGTATTTATTATTGAGTTTGACATTATTTTCGTATATGCCTTTTTATCCTTGATGATGATGCTTGATTCTTATGCTTTCTTGTGCATGAGTATTTTTTTCCTCATTGTTCCTAAGTATCATTAATATTGCCTTAGCAGTATGTTCTGATTGTTTAGGAATTATAACTACAAGTATAGATATTAACAAGTGTGGGAATGAGTTATAGGATAATAGGGATCAAATTAAAGGACAACCACTAGATCTTAGATCTTATTTTCTCGAGTAAATTATCAAACAAAACACTTTTCTTTCTTCTTGTGAAAATTGGACAACCCAATTATAAGAAAGGGGCTTATTTTACATCAACTTTAATTAAGATTGAAATCCTTCTTCTTCTCCCCGTGTCAATGTATTTGGAGAAAAAATAGAGCTTTTCCCATAATTGATCGGTTGGCCAGACATGACAATCGTCTGCAACTTCTTTATAGATGAGATATTTTCCTGAAGAAAACAAAATGATGTCGTCAATAAATGCTAAGTGAGAAATGATAGGGCAACCAATAGGACTTTTGAAAGATTTGAAGTTGGTCTCCCTTAAAATGACATCAAGATTCCTGGAAAGAAATTCAGTGGAAATAATGAAAAGGCTCAGGGAGAGAGGATCCCCTTACCTCAACTCCCTAGTAGATTTAAAGAATCCATTTGCCTCGCCATTGACCGTCACCAAGAGCCAAACATTTGATATAAGCCTCCACATCATGTCAATAAAACCTTCATTAAATCCAAACCTTCTTAACACTTTGATAAGGCAGAACCAATTCACTATATCATATGCTTTGGACATGTCTAGTTTAATTGCAATGTTACCTCCTTTATTTTTGGCATTCAACTTGGAGATCATTTCTTGAGTCAATAGCACATTATCCGTAATTTCCCTCCCTTTAACAAAACCACTTTGATTTTGATAGATGATCCTAGGAAGTATAGTAGCCAATCTAGAAGCAAGAATCTTAGAGATGATTTTATTCGAAAAAATGCAATGGCTTATAGGCTGCATATCATTGTAATTAGACACATTCTCGGTTATGGGAATGAGGACAATCACTACATAGGTTATGATTTTAGGCAGCTCCAAGCCTAAAAAGAAGATTTCCACCATTTTTCGTACACCATTTTTGCCTCCAGAACTCTTCTTCAATCTTCATATATTGATTGAGATTTGCCACAGAAACTGACATAATTGTTTTATTTTCCATAGTAAGACTCTCTTCAAATTCAGTTTCAGCTTTTAAAATCTCATCCTCTGCTTCAATAAGATTTTGGAAGATATTCCCAAAAGTTTCCTTGTTCCATCTAGAAAGAATTATCTTCAGCTTTTTAAGATTATTAGCCAACGCATATATAGGATTATGTCCAACACAGAGCTCCCAATTATTCTTGACTAACTCCAAGAAAAAAGGGTGTTTCATCCAGAAATTCTGGAAAACAAACCTTTTAGGAGCCTCATCCAACACTGTATTTAAGGATACTAAGAGAAGAGAATGGTCCCAATAGAAGCACTCCCACGTCGTTTGTTATACTAAGTAAACTTTGACCCGTAGTAACCCAAGTCAACTAAGCCAGCATTCACGACACGGTCTAAAAGATCATTGGCAAACACTAGATTAAAGTCATTGCCACCAACCTTTTCACTGGTTGTGGTTACAGTGTTAAAGTCCCCTCCCACGACCCATGGTACATTAGTGGCTTCATTGGTTATATAATCCCACAGATAAATTCTCTTATTTCTAGTGCATTTTGCATAGACAATAGACATTTTGAAATGTTTTTACAAGCTTGGGTGATGCACTTGAATTGAGATACATTATTTCATTTTAGAAATGATATAACAATTAATTCTATGAGTGTAAAAGTACCAAATAGAATTTACTATATGTCTTTTTCCAAGTTTACGTCTCATGCTTGTTTTTGGACTTATATTGTGTGCCAAAAATCATTTGTTATTCCAGTTGCTTCAAATTGCATACAGCAGGCACGATTTTAGTTATATATGTTGCCATGAAGTTGAGCACTCTTAGATTAGGTTATCCTTAGATGTTCTGTTCCTTTCGTTTATAACTTTGTTCTCATAGACCATAGCTTTTGTTTACCCATTTCAATGTATTTATTGTGGAGATATTTTATTTCTTACGAAAGGGGGGGATTATATTTGCTAGCATGTCAACTTCTCTCTCTCTCTCTCTCTCTATCTCTCTATCTCTTAGGAATTTGGCAGGTCTTAGTGTTGTGTATTTGCATCAAATCCAAATTGTTCAAAGGCACGATTTGGCCTAACACTCGCTCAATATAGTTTTTTACTTGGTATTGAATTGGGGAGATATGAGTGATACCTTATATAAAGAATACAAAGTAAGAATAATTAATTAGACTCATTGGCTCGGTAAATTGGTGTTGTCTCCGTCGTGTCTCTATCAAACGTGGCGAGTCAAGCCTATTGAGTGGATTTTAGCAATATAGGCATGGGTTACGATTTTGGTTTAGTTGGTACCGAAAGTTGAAACCAAACCATCTCGGGTGTATTTGTTCGGTTTCAGCCTTTACTTTAAACCATGAGTTGAAATGCAATAATAAATTTGACATCAAATGTTTGTAACATGGTATGACACTTTAGATTTACCCGAACACTATCAACACTCACTTCGATTCCAGCCTCCCTCTGTGGAAATGTTGTCTGTCTTTCATAATGATATTTTCAATCTGTTTCCATTACTCACCATTTTTTTATTCATGTGGTAGTACAGGCTCAGCTTGCCTGGATCAGCTGACCTCTTTCTTTTTCCTTTTTGCAATATAGGATAAGATCTGTACACTTTATTCCTGTTTAGATGGCTTAGAGCATTTGAATTTTTGTTGAATGTTAAATCTATGAACTAACCTATAATTTTTATTTTAATTGTATTAAAGTAAACGCATAAGTTACCACCATAAGATATTAAGTGAGAGTAAGCAACACCCATGATGGCAAAGCTAGATAATCTCTCTTGTTCCATTAAACTACATCCTCTTAGAAAGCCTCAGAGATGACACGATGACATAGCCAGGACAGCAGGTCCAATCCTACATGTTTACTTAGCTAGACGAGACAATCTTAATCATGTGTGTTTTTTGTATCTTAATTACGTCAGCTAGTATACATCACCGTCAAATGCGAGCTGAATAAAATGAAATGAAGTAATTTTCTATATAAAGAAGAATGTGGGCATTAGAGGGTTATTAAAAAATTGTATGCGTCTTAGCTTTGAACTTCTCTTGAAAGCACCATTAAGACTGATATTATTATAATAATCTTATCTATGATATTGCTACATCCTACAAATCTCCATCAAGAGTTAAATTAGTGTTTACCATATAAAGATAAGAGTACACAGATTAGTATTTTGTTGTTCACTTTTAATGCTCATTTGGTTTGAGCTTTTGTTCTTTATGATAATCTAAATTGTTAAATTCAAATTTCTACTATCAAATTCATGTCGATACGTTAAAAAACAAGAAGGAAACTCAATTTCTAAACTCAAATCAAATGATCACTTACGCTCTGCCTCTGATACATATAGCATTAAACAACATAAGTTAATTATCATCATCAGTATAAGCCCTTTATCTCCCTTTGGTTAAAATATGCTAGTTGAAACATCATATACCAAAGGTACTATGCATAACTAACTGAGGCAGAGATCACACACACACGTTAATTATGATGGCAGGGAACACATCAGATTTACCAAATCAGTACTGATCTGGCATTACCTCAAATCTGCTCTTGACCTCAAATCAGTACTGATTTGGCATTAGTACATGCGCATGATGAGAACCTGCAGTGGATAATTAATACGTCGGTGAACTTGAACCCAAACAAAATGGGAACAAACCTATGCATTGCTGAACTTGATGTCAGGACATGATAACAACCAAAGGGGTTGTCCCAAACACTGCAGTATGTTTCACGGGAAATAAGGTTTTTAGATTTCATTATGGATATGCTCTGATTACGATCCTATTGTTCGAGCCCTTGGATTATCTAAGAAATAAGGGAATGTTATTCATCAGGCCTATGGAAGTGACACTTTAAAAACTAATGGAAAGAATCATATGAGAAATTTTGCGATTGATTTGGGCTCTAATGCATACTCTGAACACTTGATCTCAAAGAGACAGGAGACCACCTAAGAAACAGGGTTAGTGATGGAGCAACTTCTCAAAATGGATATGAAGATATGGTTATTTTTGTTAATTTTAAAATAATAAATTGTTAAATCCCAATAAGTTTATTATTATGTTAATTTTAAATCTCAAAATGAAGCTTATTATTATTTATGAAATTTAAAATTATGCATGAAATTATTATGTTAATAAGAATCGTTTCATTTCAGTCAAAAATGAGGTAAAAAGTAGATCAACTTCCATCAGATTGTAATAAATCTGTCAGTCATAAAGACGAGCTATTTTATGAAGTCCTGGGACCTGATAAACACGGCCATTGTCGAGCTTATGTGCATGGAACTAAGCGGCCGAAGGTTAATGAAAACGAGTATGAGCGACTAAGATCTGAGATTCGATCTGAATTTCAGGATAAATTTGATCATTTAGAGGCTCAGTTTGAGTTGATACGCACACACATGATAACTTGCCCTTCCGTTGTATCCAAACAGGTTAATAAGTACACACTTTTATCTTTTATGCTTAATTATCGTGTATATATATAAATGTATGTTCTAGTATTAAATTATGCTATTAACAGGTTCCACAATCCTCCAACGAGCAAAACATACCATCATATAGTTCTATTTTGCAACTCGAGCAACAATTAGAAGAAACCAATCAATTTCAACCTGTAGTGGTACCACAATCAAATCACCATTTAGCTCCATCTCAACAGGCAAGTAGATAACTACTTTTTAAAATCATAATTTATAACTATGTTTCCATGATTGAAACAATTCATTTTTTGTAGTTTGCAAATTCTCAACACTTGGATGCCCCCGAGACTGCTGCTCGTGTTAGTGAGCAAACGAATGCTACTTCAATTCAGGTATGTTACTAATTTAACGGATTTTAATGGGCACAATATATCTGCACTTTCTTGGGGAGTTTATGTATACTTAACATTGAGTTGTTGGCATATTTGGTTGTATATAGTCTTAAAATTATTGGGATGTCTTAAAAACAAATAAAACTCTACCGATTTTTTTCCAGAAATATATGGTTGATGACATATTCATCTTGTTTGTTGAAAGAACCATCAAAGAAGAAGAAGAAGCACCATCAACCATGACAAAGGATCTCAAATAATGCACTTCCTAAAATTGTAGACCTTATTACTTCCGGACTTCCAAAAGTGGTTGCAGCACATGGATTCATTGTGAGCAAGGACCCTTCAACAAAAGTAGGGGGTACGCCACTGGTTGAAGACTTTTGGGAAGTATATATTGAGAAAATATTTGTAACAAATGAATCATTGTCTAGACCTTATGGAAACAAGTCCACAATTGGAGATGCACATCATTCAACTATAGTGTGGCATATTGCTAATGTACTAATTTTTATTTTTTATTTTTTAATTAAAATACTAAAGAATAAGTATCAATGGCTAACAATTGACTTTTTTATTTGTAGGTCGAAGAGGATGTTTGACTTTGATGAAGAAGGATCGTACATTATATAAAATTTAGTTTCCCTTCATGTTTCCCCGCTTTTTCTTATTATACAAGTGATACATTTTATTTTGTGAATGGATAATTGTTCCAAGCACAATTACATTTATTTACGATGAATACTATTGGTTTTAATTTAATGACGTTTTAATTTGATTACTGCCTCTTAATTTAATGTTATGGTAATGTATTTGCACATAAATACAATACTTCTTATAATTGATTTTTTTTTACACTTGTTCCCAGTCATATATTACAAAATAATATCAACATTTTGTTTGATGCCGCTATATTTATTCTCGGCATTTTTTTAGTGCCGCCAAAAGTTTTTTGAACATTTAATAGGTGTTGCAAAAGATTATTATCAACATTTTTTAATGTCGTTAAAAGGTTATTACCAGCATTAATATAAATGCTTAAAAGTGCTGCTAACTTTTTGCGGCATTTTTTAAAATGCCGTTGTTCTTTTACCACATTGGCTACCGCACTTGTGGAAATGTCGCTATAAGTGCCGCTAACTTTTTGCGGCATTTTTTAAAATGCCGTTATTCTTTTACCACATTGGCTATTACCGCACTTGTAGAAATGCCGAAAAAGTGTTACCGACATTTTTAGTGCTTTTTTCGGCATTTAATTTATGCCGGGAAAAATCAATATTCCTGTAGTGTAAAAATATAGGGACAACTTGACACTTTGCACTAATATATGTAAATGATTACGTGAATGGATAACAGATTTAGACACTTGAATGTTTCATACACTCAGTAATTCAAAATCCCTATACCTAATTATTTTCACCTTTGAGTAGCAAAAGAGAGCATGAATCACATTAAATCTCCCACTATGTCCCAACGTATCAACCTCGTCAATAATTTTGCCTTTGAAGGACTTCTAAATATTATTTCTAAGTATAAGCAGACTTTGTGCCAGGAAAAAGGGAACTAAGAGTTTCCAGAAAAAAAGGAACTAAGAATAGCCATTCAGACTAACATATGGCAATTGAGAGGACACCCTAAAGGTTTATGGTGTATAAAATTCTTAGGCTCACTCAAAAATTATAACAAAGTGTATAAAAATCAAAAGAGGACAACACTTAAAAATAAGGAAATTTTAAGATTAAGTAAAACTATTCGCTATTTTTTCTCGCAATATTTCAAAGAGGTTTTACACTTAAATAAGGTTTTGATCTTCTAGAGATCTAGTTTTTATAACTTCATAAAATCAATCTAAAACCTTAACTTACAAATGGATCCAATATCCACTTATAGATCCCACTCAATCTTGCAAGACAAACTCTCATAGGTTACTAGGTAAGATCGGTCCACACTAGCAAGCTATTAGCCAATCCATCACAAAGATATACTTGGAATTTAAATTTAAGCAATTCCTAAATCAATCTAATAACTAAGATTACAAATCCCTTAAACCAAAGTATCATCACTGGGACTTCGTGAGTAGTTAGTGAGCTTTAGCAAGAAGGTCGTGGAGATCAACCAGAGAACTATAGGGAGGTGATAATAGCGGTTTTCGGACTGTAGATGAAGCTCTAGCTACAACAAAGTTTTTTTAGCTGTAGAAAAAGTTTAGGTATAAGGTTCCAAAATCAATCAGAGCTTTTGCCAAGTTTTCTTTACTAGGTTTTCCTCCAACCAATATAAGTTCATTATAGAGAATCAAGCAAACTAAGCAAACTATGTTCATTCTAAAAAGTAGTCTTCAAAATACACAAGGGTGAATTTTTAATATATATATATATATATATATATATATATATATACAGTATTGTTCTTGTGCAGACTAACCTACATTTTAACCATGCAGACTGGACATGTGTCACCTGACGGTGAGCCCAGACAAAAAAGAGAGAGTGCTTATAATTTAGCCGATAATTTCTAAGTTCGCCGCCAAGTGACACATGTACAGTCCGAACTTATAAAATATGAGACATTTCTCACAAGAGCATATATATATATATATATATATTGTGAACGTATGTGGCATCATTTATTTGGTAATCTCTCAAACCTCAAGGTTATATTAGAGCCATTTTTTATTTAAGAAAACCTTTAATTAAAGATAAACTAATCCTTAAATTCCTTTACCTTCATTTGATATGGCATACTCAAGGTAGAAGCTTGAACGAAGTCTAACTTGATATTTTGAACGATGACGCTTTTTAGAGAATTTGAGGATAATACGAAAGTG
Source organism: Sambucus nigra (assembly GCA_949130495.1). Taxonomy (NCBI): domain Eukaryota; kingdom Viridiplantae; phylum Streptophyta; class Magnoliopsida; order Dipsacales; family Adoxaceae; genus Sambucus; species Sambucus nigra. The sequence continues at coordinate 666,783,086 of OX422215.1, read as the reverse complement.
AATTCAAATTAATGGAATAAGACAACCTGATAAACGTAGGAGTATATATATATATATATATATATATATATATATATATTGTATATTGTATATTTTTTAATGGAGATGAGTGTTTAGCTTTGGTGGGAGAAGCGTGTGTAACAACCCGTATATTTTAACACTAGCATTGATCACATCCTAATATTAAAAATTACAACTTGTAAAAATAATTTTATATGTCATTCTAAGCATGTATAAGATTCAATGAAACGATGTAACAAGATATGGATACAATATTGTAGACCTCACGTTACAACTCAACAAATGCCTCATCAACTAAAATAATATGAGAGTATCTCCACAACTATATCAACAAGTATCAATATCACAATATCACAACAAAAACCAAACCAACCGAACTATCAAAATACATGACAAATTGTCCTGCTAAAATAAAAGCTAACTAAACCCAATGTAACAACTCACACAACTAAATATAAAGATATGCATCCAAAGGAATAACCTACATCAGCAACCCCTAAAGATGATGACTGAAATGGAAAGGGGAAATGGTATGTGATAACTGGATGGAAATCTACTCGCGAGGTCTATCCCTATCACTTGAAATGTTTCCACGAATATAAATGGGTCAAAACATACCAAGTTACCAAAGCTACGTAACTCAAAAGTAATTATATATACAAGTGATAATCCCATAGTTATATATTATAATAACCAACCATATCCCATGAGTCCTCACAAGTCTTGTTAAATCATTCATTTTAATAATTAATTAATTTGTTAATTACATCAATTGTAACCAACATGAGCCCCTACTCCTCGACCATCTCAATAACATACGGTACTTACAAATAAACATCATCACACCATCGTACACCACCATTCACTAGCATGGCCAGAGCTATAAACATAAACACATATGTGACGTATAAATAAATCTCAACACATAACTAGATGCCATTTTTCTCTCGTATGTCCAGAACTATAATCATGAACAATTCGTGTGATGCACACATAAGATACCATCACACAAACCACGCAACACCTTGTGATTGCATGGACGGGACAACCAACATCAAGCGTGATGCACAAATAAAATTGTGCTCTCCTTAACATGCAACAATCGAGTGTTCTATCATAATTCATAATTCCACTAGGATTAAATCTAATTTAGACTATGTGATACATTAAATTTCATTATAATGAGGAAATAATATAAGGAATATAAAAATCCAAAAGGTTACTAATCAATTTCACTCCTACATTTAAGATTTGTGTGAAATTAACAATTGTTAATATATTTAATTCCACGTGTTTCGTCGCCAGAATATTTATATACGTTTCCAAATTCTTATTTCATATGTTCATTCTTTCGAACCCTGAAATTTCTTCATAATAAATGTTCCAGCAAGCAAATACCATTGGGTTGTTCCCAAATACCCCATATGTCATTTCCCTTTTACATTAATTACAGTTTAAAACCCAAAGCTTTGAATATTTCAAAAAAAGTTAAAAAACTTTAACTTATCAATTAAATTCTAAAAATTCATTTTAATCCATCTTAACTTCAATCTCGCATTATCATTATCCAGATTAACCTTAAATTAACAAATCAAATTATAATTCAGTTGAATTTCATCTTTTAATTAATTATTATCTCCTCCTAAAATTACAAGATATCACAACGTGTTAGCATTTTTTGGTAGTTTTTGAACAAATTTTTGTTGAGGTAAAAATATGACTTTCACTTGCAACCCAATAATGGGGTAATAATAAAACTTAATGGTAATAGTAAAATAAATGAATAGTAAAAGAAACAAACACCTGATATACGTGGTTTGGCTAGATTTGGTCTACGTCCATGGGGCAAAGGGATATGGGAGTATTCTTTATCGATATGGAGGATTACAAAGAGTTTTGTACATAGAGATTCATTTTTATCTCAAAAAGAGTTTTTATACATAGAGATTCATAATTATCACAACACTATATATAAATTTATATACACAGCCTTGCAACGTTACTTACTTTTTCGATTGCATGTTGAGGGAAGTTATGTTTATGAACATCACTACACATACACACTTCCATATACACTCTCCATACATGCCTAATAAGACAAGGCAATAGAGGATTATACTTTGTGCCTTGACGGGATCCACAATAATAAGATATAAAGTTTTAAAGCACTCGGTATGGGATATGCGTACCAATGTGGGTACACATATCATTATCCTAAGTTTATTGGTACATGTGTTCGTCCGTTGACCAGCATGCTCCCACATTTCCTATTTACCAAGATAATATTCTACCTTCATAGGGAACATGAAGCTTGAATTAAATAATGACGTATGTATACATGGATATATGTCTGTTCTCAAGGCGTATGTATACACCTAAATTTCTTTCACGTGCGCCGACCATGCGTGTAACCCACCGAATGTCTGCACCCATTGTATTCAATAAGATCCATTAGTTGAATTTGAAAAGGATTTTTGCTTCTTAATATAATAGCCGGGAAACTTCCATTTATTAAGTTTTTGCATTTCCAAACTTCCATTTACCAAAACATTTTATGTTCTTCTCTCCACTAGTAGTTTCCTCTACAATCTCCCTTATTTCGACGAAGTTCCCTTTTATTCTAGTTAAGGTTCCTCCAAGTTCTAAGTGGTTTTGCATTTTCGTGTTTAAAGTTTTTTTCTGCCTAGTTCCTCTAATGTTCTATTTCTTTCACTAGTACGCTTTCCTTCCTTACTTCTCTTAAATTGCAAGTCTATCTTCAAAAAGCGTACTAGTGAAAGCATGTTAGCGCCTATGTCTCTCTTGTTGAGCAAGGTTAAGGGTGTGACCAAAAGGCTGAAGCTAGTCAATGTATTTAAACTCATTACTGTATAACTTTTATATTTATGATTAATCGCTTTTACAAGGTTTATTTAAGTATTTACAGGATTTGGGAAGATAATGGTGAAACCTAAAAGAAATTCGAGCAAGAAATATCCGTTAACGCACTTCTAAGGGAAAAATCATAATTTCATAAAGGCACTACTAGACTCGATCTCTTCATAAAAATATTCTTCCTTGAAACGAGGGTTGCGTTAATTCAAATGGCACATCAATCCTAGGTCGTATGTGGAAGTTATGAAGTGTTGGAGTTTAAATTGTAAATATGGAAACTGGGCTCATACAGTGGTTTTGCTTTAGTGGGTGTGTAATTATTATTGAATGTCTATTTGGTAAAGGAAAAGAGGAAGGGAGAGACTTGGGTTCAATTATCAACCCCTCCAAACTCATTTTAAGAAGCAGAATCCATTATAAGCTTCCAGGTGGCAGGGCGACAATGCGCCACTTTCCCCAACAGGCGCACGCCACGTGTCTCTGTGTCACTCACCCAATCAACAGTTGTGCGCCACATGCAACCCAGATAATCCTCGAGCATTAGCGCACCAACGTGTGCCATGTGGACAATTCTGATCACGCCACATGGCAGCATGCAAACATGCCCATTTACCAACAACCTTCCTTTTATTAATCCCTCTCCCACATGATTTTTTCCCTTTTGCCACTTCCTATATGCTATAACTGAAAAAATCAAATGCCTAGCTATCCCTCTTAGCCATTCCTTTTTGTTCAAAAGTTTTCTGCTTTACTTTTGCCCATAAATTCAACCACCCCACTAGATTAAATGAATATTTGAAATTCCTATTTTTATTGATAAATCATTTGTATAATATTTCACCACCCCTTGATTGATTTGTTCACCTATAAAATGGACCTTTGGACACTAAGCAGTCGGGTAAAAAACAATACGTAGAGTAGGAAACCAATATTTTTATAATAGGAAATTATCTCTTAGTTTTAGTGCTTTTTAAAAAACTTTAATAGTTTTTTTCTCGAGAGATTTACATGGTTATAGTATGAAGGTTGAGCATAGCCGGCCTTGGGCAAGTGTCAGATGGGCAACTGCACAGGGCCCAAATTTCCAAATTTCAAATGCTTGATGTACTGTAGAATGCAGGGCCATATATTCCACAATTAGCTCGCCGATTAGGGCCCATTGTAGTTTGATATCTGTCTTATATTTCATTTTTCAATTTTGAGAATTGAACCTCACATGTCTACTCCTCACTGCACAACTACAATTAATTGTTTTTTCTAACGCAATCTCCCTCTGTTAACACTTCTTTTCTATAGCTTTTTTATGTGAGCAGTTTTTTAACAAAAGTAACAGACATGCTAAGATACATGGAAAGTTTGTTGTTAAACATATTCAATTATAGTGATTATTGAAAATTACCATGTACATGAGATTTCAATATCACTACTAAGGATAGATAGATGAATGAAAAAAAAATAATAAAAATGTTTAAGATCGTCATAATAAAGAGAAATGACCAAGGGAGTATTATTAGAGGAATAAAAAACAATTTCTCACGGTGAAATATCTAGAAAAAATTAACACGACATTTCGTTAAAACGAAATATATAGTCATGAGATATAATTTAATACATTATTTTGCAACCATGACACTAATATAAGTTAATTTTTGGTTAGTATTATTTAAGTCAATTAAAAGGAGACACGTTTTTTTGTTTTGCACAGGGCCTTCCAAATCTCAGGACCGGCGCTGAGGTTGAGTGACACATTCAATATTCAATCAAAATTCTTTTCATTTTTATTTCATCTATGTTCAAGTAAGTGTTACTATTTTTACCGCTTTCTCTCATATACCAGTGTATTTAATTATTTAGGGCCCGTTTGGTTCTCTATTCAGAAAATTCGATTTAAACACTGTTTTTAAATACAATTTTAAAATTCAGTTTTTTATGTTTATAATTATTGGTGTGCGTTTGGTAAACTTGTTTTTAAATACAATTTTTTGAAAATTTGACAAAATTGACAAATATGTATATTTATATCATACATATGTGTGTGTGTGTGTGTGTGTGTGTGTGTGTGTGGATATATATATGTATGTATGTATATATAAACATACATAAAACTTTCATATATACATGATACATGAATGTATACACATATACATACATACATCATAAATTATATACATGTACATTTAATAACATGTATTTTTAGGTATATTTAATGAGGTATGTTGTGGAGTTTAAATATATATATATATATATATATATATACATACATGATACATGAATGTATACATATATACATACATACATACATCATAAATTATATACACGTACATTTAATATCATGTATTTTTAGGTATATTTAATGAGGTATGTTGGGGAGTTTAACTCTCTCTCTCTCTCTCTCTCTCTCTATCTATCTATCTATCTCTCTCTCTCTCTCTCTCTCTATATATATATATATATATATATAATGATGTCGCATGTATAATTCACTATAAAATTATATACATACATGAATTGATAATATTTTTTAATACATATGTACTATATGTATATTTTATATTATTCCATACATTAATAATACATGTATAAAACTATTTATAAGTATCATGTATCTATTGATAATATTATTTAACTTTATATTATTTCATACGTAATTTTGTGTATATGTACATATATATTTTTTATTTATAAGAATTACACACATTAATGTATTATGTATGTATATTATATATTAAGGTATAATTGCTTTAAAATATTAAGAATGAATAATTCTAAGTTGAAAAATAAAAAATAGACATTATAGAACACCCAAAACCTGTTTTCTAAAAAACTTGATTATAACACGGGAATATTATAACTCTGTGTTTAAAAATAGGTTGCCAAATGAAGATTTTATCAGAATTGTATTTAAACACAAAAAACAGAATTATATTTGCAAACCAAATAGACCCTTAAATATGCTTTCTAGATAATTAAATTAAGTTAGGATTATTGAACTCACCTTGGGTATGTGGTTGCTTAGCTATGGCGTGATGGGATAAGACTTGTTTTGATGGGTTAATTGTTCCTGATTTTATACTTAGGAACCTAAATGGGGTATATAATATATGGACAATATTTAGTACGATGCATATGTAATTTTGAGAGTATTATTGATATCAAACTAGTATTTAGACTTTTATGAAAATTCGGAGACTCGCACTCTTGGTTGAAATAATTGTTTAAATGAGTATTAATCATATTTGAAATATGTCTAACCATGTAACCATTTATGCTATATATTCCGAGGAGAAGGATTTAATTCTCAAACCTATAGTTTTCATACTTATCAGTTAATCTAGTTTTAATACTTGCCAAGAGTAAATGTAGTATAAAAACTTTAAAAAACCCAAAATTAACTTCTATATTTCTTATTTCAAAGTAATGATTAATTAATTTATAAACAACGTTCTCTGTGGTTTCGATATAATATGCACTAATATACTTATAAAGAAGTGTAGTAATTATCTAGGCATCGAGGTGGCAAACCAACCAACGAAAGTGTCCTTACATGACCACTCGATTTTCACTTGATCAAAATGGCGCCACTGCTAGGGACTATTTTTTTTTTAATTTAACTGATTTATTGTTTTGCACCGGACAACGCACTCGATCAAGATAACGCCATTACTCAGGAGCATTTTGTCGTAAAAAAATAATTTATTCCTTTGCACCCCACAACGGTCTTAATCAAAATGGTGTCATTTTTGGGGATCATTTTATTTTAAAATTTAATTAATTTATCGCTTTGTATATATGATTCCCCGGTCCAGGTTTGGGCCCACCCGAAGCTCGCAGCAATCCCTAGGTGCTAAAAGAAAATCGCCTTTGAAATATACACTTCAATTATTAATTTTTGTCACAAAATATATTCAATTTTAATTTATTAAATCTTGATTGTTCATTAAATTTGTGAGTTTGTTGAAACTTTTATAATAAAAGAGTTTTGTAGTTTCATTGAATAGATAGCAGTTTAAAGTAAATTCACATTGCCCTATTTTATTACAATCAAACTTGAAGTACATAGATTAAAGTTAAAACAACAAAAACCAATGTTCGAATTTAAATTACATAATTAAGAAAATATAAATCAAATCTCTATTTCCGTGGATAACTTTCCTTTCCTTTCCCAGTATCCTTGACATTACCATTGTCCGAAGTACCTGGGGGGTTTGGAAAATGGTGGGGTATGAGTGTATGCCCAGTAGGATAAACACCAGTAGTGTATATATCTTACAAAGAGATATATATACATATACAATATATTTTAGAAATTATGAAATCATCCTTTATTTTATTAAGTGTTCTCATGCAAGTTGTATCACAACCATGCAATTGACATTATGATTATGAAACTCGGGCGATGAGACCATTCATACTTAGCTTTTCTTTTAATACTACCCGTATCTCATTAATTGAACAATTAATGTACTTTCACATTTTCCATATTCACATTAACTTGCATTTATATTAATGAGCGTCTTAATCAAAGTCGTCTTTTCACTTGCTTAACTGGGATACCAATCCCATGTGTGCTTACGGCCTAGCATCGATCGCTACAATGATGCAATATACTCCTGATCAGTGGCCTTGGATCTAAGCATTAAGCCACACCCTAGGGCTGCGGGCCCTCTTTAAATTTCCAGATTAATTTTGAGTGTTTTTTTACCATATTTGTAACCCTTTTTCCTTTCTTACTTATCTGCTTTTAAGCCTTTTCCTTTATTCCATTTACCTGTTGATGAGGCTAAATACTCGGGATGAGATTATTCCCAACACACTTTATTTTTAAGTTTCACACTTTATCAAAAGTTCATTTTCATTTTACCTCAAACTCGGTATTTCACCTTTTGAGAATAACTTTATTTATCATTTCTTGTGAAACTTAATCTTTTGAGTTTAAATACCTATTTCATATATTTTCATATACTTTTTCACTATCCATGCACACTAATAAAACTTGCATTTTATTTATTTGCTAAAAAGATTATTTTAACCTTTACATTCTAAACTTTGAGTTTTCATCATATACGTTAAAGTCTAACTCTTTAATTAGAGTCCTCTTTATTTATTGAATTTATTCTTAAGTTCAACTTTCTCATAAAATGACACTTTTGTATTAAAACATTACTTTTGGCATTTTATGACTTGTAATTCAACTTGTTTAACTTGCACTTTATGTCTTGTTTTCTTATCATTTTATGTGTTCATATTTCAACATTCATGATTTTTATTCCAAACAATTTCTATTTCCACTTTTAGTCTCTTATTTCAATCTTCATATAAATTGTATCATTTCATGTGACTAACATTCTGAAATTCTCGAGTTTGTCATTGTATTTGCAAAAGTTCATTTTAATATGCTTTTAACATATTCAACCCATTTATCCTAATTATTTAAGTTAATGTTCTGAAAGGGGAGGTTTATGCCAATAAATACCATATATGCATCCTACTATTTCTTCAACAAGTTCAATATAACATTTATCATGAAATCAACAAGGTTAACATGATTTGTATGAACAATAGTTAGTTTAAAGATTTTGAAATTTATCATTCATTCAAGATTTAACTTTTATCCATTTTTATCACATATTCTTCAACATGTATTGATAAATAATGATAATAAGCATAAATAAGCATATATATATATATAATTCTTAGATTCAAACTTAAAAATAGTGTAGAATTTCTACATCTCAAGATGACAATAAACTTTGAAAAATATATTGAATAAGCTCCCAACAAGTTTAAAGCTTTTCGAACTTTATGTTATTCTAAAATCCCCTTTTACACTAAGTAACACTCTTCTACAACACTCTTAAATACTTGAAAATGGAAGATGAAAATGGATTCTAGTTTGTATAAAATATAGAGAGGATAATAAAGCTTTTGGCTGAGGAGAAATGATGGAGAGAATAGAAATTCAGATTGACCTTAACCCAAAATTCTTCTCTGCATAAATGGAAGATATGGGGTGGGTAGCCCATCTCCACTTCCTCTTAAAGACACTAAAATTAACCTCAAAATACTCCCCACACTTTAGCGGAGTTCCCCCTATGCCTATAGTAGTCAAAGGCTGAAGAAAAATATGGTCCAAGATGGTGGGGAGTCATGACAACAACTCGAAAGCTAAAGATATGTGAAATAATATGCTGCTGACATGCCATCCGAATCGATTCGAAATCATTTCGAATCGATCCGAAATTCAAATTTCAAATTCTTTTTTTTTAATTTCCTCTTTTACCCTTTACACTTATGAGATTATTTAATCCAATACAACCTTTAAAATTAATCCCCTTAATTCCTTTATAAATCGAAGGCCATGTAATTTAAAGAATTACGCGTGTCTGAAATAGTTCACATTTATTTTTTTATGAAACCGGGGGTTACAGTATATATTTATATATATTATGTTTGTTGTTTTAATTTGTTTCGTAGGTATGTAAACATTGTGATCCAAGAAACATGATAAAATAATAACAATAATAATACTACTACTAAAATAATTAAAATAAAATAAATAATATATAAATAATTAAAAACAAAAATAAATAAATAAATTTAATTACGCGTGTTTGTGAAATTTTCGGAGAGAATTTTTTTGTAAGTATATATTGATTCAATTATTTTAATAGCAATAATAATCTCGATAATGCTGTGCGATATTATTATAATAATAATTTTTACAGTTCTCCACCACCGATGTCTTTTGGTGAATATTTACAAAATTTTGAAAATAAATCTTTGGGAACTTATGAAAATAATTATTATGATAATAGATCATAAATTTTTTACAATAACGATAGTGAAAAGTATTATAATAATAGTTTTTCAAACTCTTATAATAATAATTTTCCAAATTGTTATAATGAAAATTTTGTTAATATTTATAATATTGGTGTTCCAACTATTGATTAGGAAGAATTAGCCCCCAAACCGATGTCAACTGGTTATTACTCGCAAATGCGGTGAAATATTAGAATTGAACATCATTTTAGTGAAACTTATAATAGAGAATGTTACTGAGCATATGACGAATATGAGGATTTTAAAAAAAGATTGACCTATTTGGAACAAAGCATGTCTCTAATGACCAGGGCTTAAACGGAATGAAAGCTTCCCTCCTAGAGTTGCTTCCAATCAGAAATATTAAAAAATAATGACATTATTGTGACACCCCGCCTAATAAAATATCGAGTGATCAATCCTATATCAAATTAAACATAAATCTCATTTAGTTCATTCTTAGCATTACTGTCATCAACTTATTAAACTTACTAACCACCTAGGATTCCAAAGACATGGTGCCAAATTTTATCTTTTATTTAAGCCTAAACCAACCACATACTATGAATCCAAATAACAAACGTATAAATGACACTCATCATACCCCAAGTTTAACAGAGTCCAATCAACAAATAAAATAATGAGAGTCTTACCATATAAACCATTGGAAAATACCAGTACCAAACCAAGTAGCAAGAGTAATAAAATCATACAATCTAAAAAAGCAAGTGAAATAAATTGTGAGTGAACATGCTCAAGATAGTCTGACAAGGATCCCTACACTAGGAATAGGAATATCGATGCCTCTATACAACTCCCATAACATCCATACATGTTGCAGTTGCGAGTACCTGGAATGAACATCAAGTATGGCATCCCTGTGATAGGATACCTAAAAGGTTTTGAAAAGGTTTATAGCAAGGGTTAGAACCCAAAACATTTGAAAATATTTAGCAAGTGAATTTAAATGCAATGAATTAAAAATACATGAATGCTCTTCATATATAAGTTAGTGCCGCACACTCTCTTGAGGACAGACCACCCCTCACTAATGTGCACACCTAACGTAACTAAACATGACCCATCTAGCTAATTACCCCGTAACTAGTCTCTTTACAAATTTTCCCAAAAACACTTACTAATCCAACCCAAATGAACTTAGTACACAATTCATAAGTTATTAATCCCATTAACTTAGTTAAAACATTTCTCATTTACTGCCGTATAACATTCTCAATAGTTATATCACTTATACGATTCTCGTCATATATGAGTTATAAGTTATTATTCACGCTAACTTATACAAAACAACATTCCTCAATTGGTACCATATAACATTCTCATAAGTTATATCATCTATTCATTTCACACCATATATATATATATATATATATATATATATATATATATATATATATATATATATATATATATATATATATATATATATATATATATATATATATAATTCTGCACTATTTATACGTATCATATCTCAACATTCACACACATGTTGGATATACAATGTTATCACCGAACGCATAGGAGGCGACCAGAGTTTCCGTCGAAAGTGTCCGCTCCATACCGTAACGGTCCCACCCCTAAGATTAGATGCTATGGCCTGGGGAATATAATCGCCCTGCTCCTCAAGTCAGGGGGATCACCCACATCACGCAACCTCCTAGGATAGCATCAATATTGGTATGGCTTCACTATATATATTATTCACAAAAATATATATAAATCATATATATGTACTACACATCAACATATATATAAATCCAGGCTCCGGAGTGTAATGCCCAAACCCAAGCCTAAACATGCAAGTCTACGGTCCGACTTTATTCTAATTAATTATATACAAATTAATTTATCATTATTATGGTGTCACTCTACCAATCATGCCCGGACTCTCTCTCTTGGCCCGAAATTACAATTTCCCAATTCATCATTCAATTAAGCCTACCCACTTAATTAACAAGGTTTTAAATCACTCAATCATAAACCTTAATTCAAAAAATTAATAAATCCTCTAATTAATTCGAAGATAATCCCTCACTAATTTAAACCCTAGTTTATAACAAATTGCAAAATCACCAGATGTAGAAACAGTAATTCAAAACTACATAGCAGGTCTGAATTAGGGAAGAAGAAATCTGACATGGGTGGTCGGGTCGTTCAAACGATAAGCCCTGTCATTCGAACAACAGTGGCTCTCATTTGAATGAGATACCAGGTCGCTCGAACGACCCTGGTATCATCTCCTTCTCCAATCTTCCCAAAAAAGAAACCCAATAACACGGTCCACCATTGAAATGTTTAAATCCTTCATTATGTACAAATTTTATCATCATAACCTCTCAAGATTCATCCTAATCCCATCCTTTTCACATATTTAAGCTACCCATATCAATTTCCTCCAATTACACATCAAATTAACCAAATCTTATCATCCTAATTCAGACTTATAACTCTCAATTCAAGAAAAACCCAATATCTCAAAACCACAAACAAAAACCCTAACATATTAAATGATTTCACCTCCTTTAATACGAATAGTTAAATTGACATTAATAACTGCGAATAAAACCACTTGCCTCTAATGAAGATCCAAGGCTTGAATTGAGGATGTTGAATTGAAATTGACACCATCTCTCCAAGATCCACAATTTCAACTTCTCTTCTCCTCTTCCCTTAAGCTTTGCCCTCTTTTAGCCTCCTCATGTGATTTAATTTGTCCAACCCTTACATATTTGGTGTTTAAAAACCCTGACCACGTTTTTGGGCCTATGGGCTTCCTAAAAAGGGTCCCAACTTCCTATATGAGTATCAAATATGATTAATTAGGTCCCGGTATCCAATATGTACACATAACCACTCAATTCAAAGTATTTCACCCCTACCGGGCTTAATCGTACGCTCAAAATCGACACCCGAGTTAATTTATAACATCTTTCAAATTTAAGACCTCTAAATGCTACATAAAGTAATTTAAAATAATTAAATCTCAATTTACCGAATTAATAAATTCCTCAAATTTTAAATTTCTCCAATCATGAATTAAATTTCTCAAAATAAAATAAATTCTTTCCCTCCGGAAATATTATTTAATCGAATTTCCTTAAATTTACGGGTTGTTACACACTTCCCCCTTACAATGAAATTTCATCCTCGAAATTCGAATAAGCTTAGTACTTCTCATTCTCAACTAGTTCCCAAGTCGTCTAGCCTTAAGATTCTACACTCATCTCTTCCATTTCTACTTGCGAATAATTTGCAACACTTAAATTAATTTATTAATCAGGGCGCCCATACATCTTGTACCCGTGCTCAACCGCACACTTTATGCCCGACTTCTTCCAACCTGAAGTCATAATATAACTCATATCTCATAATTATAACGACATACATGTAAAATAACCGAGGTACGCAACCCACGGACTAATGACCCAACATCTCCTCACTTCCAACGTTGTGCTAAAGTTTCATGCGTGGGGCATCTCACAAAGCGAAATTCAAACAAGGAATCCCCCTGATACACAACTGTGACACCCCGACTAATTAAATACCGGGTAGCTACTCCTTTATTCAAAGTAATACAAAATGCCAAGTTGGTTCAGTTCATAGCATCACTGTCGAAAACATTTTAATAATTACTAGCCACCTAATATTTAAAAAAGTGAGATTGTCAATGTTTAATTAAATCCGATTAACATGCAATAAGTAGATTATGAAATGCTAACATAACCACCACAACATAGTCACAATAGAATAACCGTAAAATAATAATAAATCTAGAGGAATACTCCTCACAGCAATCCGAGTACTGGAATAAACAAATACTAAGTTCGCATCACTAAATTAATTTCAACCCAAAATCTGAAATAACCGAATAGATAAAGTATCTCTAAAAGGAAATAGGGCGACATGCCCAACAGATGAGAGAGTCTGATAATATAGAATCAAGATCGAAAATGGAGGCGTCTACTGTCAAGGTCCTGTAACTTCCACAGCAGCTACAGTACGACACCTGAATGGAACTCCTATGCATGGTGTCCTTGTGGCTGGGCACCTAAAAGGTTTTACAAAAAAAATAGATTTGGAAGAAAATGGGTCAGAGCTCGATTGTGAAAACAGTTTAAAAAAATAGCAAGTGTTTTAATGACATTAAACAATGAATGCAAAGTACATGTTAGGACATTCTCTCACATGAAATACTCACCTCTCGACTATCTGTGCACTCCTAACGTATCCGTACCCATTTTAGTTATTCCCATATCTAACTAGTCCAATAAAAAAATCTAATATTACTATACGATTCACAATTAAATTCTGGCATCTTCATTTAAACAGAGAGCTTTACATTTATTCACGGTTTCCCATATTAGTAATACTACTTACTAGAGATCTTCCATCTTATCTTTACATAACGTTGCTATTATTTATACTCACATATATACATGACAGTTCATTTCAATTAACAGTATATTATTCCATCATAAATATACCATACTAGCACCCCGAGACTAAGCTGCGGTGCACACATAGTCTGCTATCCAATCTCGGTACATCGCGTACATAAGGACCACGCATTCTAAATCTCTCAGGAATCGTTCTCAAATAACAACACTCACAAATAATGGAGGCGAACATAGTTCACATCACATGGGTCACGCACATACCTACTCTCCCATGATCAGCAGACTTATTAACTTCTCAATAAGTCCCTCTCTGACCTATTTCCTCGAGGTACCAATCTAAATTCCCCCGTAGGCACACAAAGATTAGATGGTCCAGATCGAACGCCGACCTCCCATGATAGCAAGTATGGTAGGTATGTTATACACAGATAACCACATATACTAAGCATTCGCACATCTTAGATATCTCAGAATATTAATAGTGGTATACTTCTCGTTCTTATACCATCATTTAATGTTATACGCTTATAAGTCCCCGATTTATATACATTAAAGTTGTCAACTCTTCTCACGTCGTAATTAGGTACTCGTTTTCGAAATCCACAATTGTCATCTGGTTTAAGTTCTACTCCTCAACGTACCCCAATCTCACAATTATATCCACTAATCAATAAGGGAAGGTTAATTCTCCATTAATTAAGTCTACGGGACATTTGAAATAAAATCAGGCGTAAAAGGTCATTCTGTCAACTCGTTAGAAGTCTCGTTCGAACGAGGTCGTTCGAACGACACTCGTTCGAACGAAAGGCTTCAAACTAACTACCAACTCGTTAGAAGGGATACTATCATCTCGTTAGAAGCTCGTTCAAATGAGGTTGTTCGAACGACCTGGGCAGGTCTTCTAACGAGATGGCAGACTGCGCCCAGAAATCTCCAAATTCGTTTTTTCTTCATTCTTCTCTTCTCTAAATCCATCCTATGATCATCCAAACTAAGTTTTAATGTATTTAAACTACACTAAGTCCTCCTAGGTCACTTTTTAACATATATCTGGGGATAATACCTCCTAAATCGACATGTAATCATCATAATTCCCAAATCTTGTCCCAAACCCTATAAACATGAACACGGAATTTAGTGTCTACAACTACTTCTTATAAATCCGTTTTTACAATCATCAATAGATATATTTTGGATATGAAATTCGTCCATGACTATTCTACATGTGATTCTCATATAAGATTACAATTTCTATCTCCAATTTCATGGGTTTTCATCAAACTTTCAATACAAGACATATATTCAATTCTAAGCATGGAGGAAACATTCACTTGAATTCATGTAATTAAACCACTTGCCTTAGATGTTCAGATTTGATGTTGAAGGATGAAGGTTGATTCTCCTCTTTCTCACTACAAATTTCTCCCAAAGATGGTGATGGTGGCTAGGGGTTTCTTTTGGTACCTCTTAGGACTCTGCCTTTAACTCCCGTAGCCCACTACTTGATAAATGCTGATAATGGACTTAATGGGTTCATTACGAATATAAAATTAACCTCTAAAATTCGTGGGTTTTAATTCTCCTATTTTTAAAACTACCAAACTACCCTTTTGGGTTGCCGGTATGGCCTAAAAATGCTCCGGGACCCAAACTAAACTCCCTGCTAGTGTTTTCTGACTATTTCGACCCTTACGGACGCGTTGGCGCACTCAAAATGACCATTCGGTTGATAAAAATGTAATTCACTTTTTAATTCAAATAATTTCATTCCTGACGCGACTGACACGCGCGTCCCAACTAAATTTCTAAATTATCGTATTTCAGCCTCGCGGCAACTTTAATATTTTCAATACTCATAAGATATTCAATTTTAACATCATAATCAAATACCAACTCACATCTCGCTAGTATTTATATCCGGGTTAATTCCCAATTAATTCTCATTTAATTTAATTAATCCCTTAAATAAAAATCAATAAAATTACGGGGTATTACAACAACTACCTAATATTACTGGTTGTTAAGATCTATTAGGCCCTCAGTCCATAACACGTATCGCCAAATACCCGTCTCTAAACATAGAAGTATACACAACCATATTTTATTCTACAAAAGACAACATACACCACCGCGCCGTTACTATCACTAGTTTCCTTGCGCGAACATAAATCCTAAGCTATATTTCCCCTACTCGACAATAAGTTCAACCACCCTGAATCACATCAAAAATGCCCTTACTCTCCGGGATTTCATTTTATAATATTACGACCCAATTTTACAACACGAGTTGACATACATAATCTTATATACACGCTAGACCCTATATCAGGTGAAACCTAGCAGCGATAATTCATGTTGGGTACTATAAACACCCAGTCTTACTACACTAACCGCTATAGAATCTAACTATAGCTACACAGTTGAAACTTGGAAAACATCCACGTTACTCCCATAACTCTCGAAAATAGCCATATCTTGTCTAATGCGACCTTCCTTTTGGTGTACCCTGCTATTCCATGGTACTCAAACATATACACTATACTATTCCAACATATCCACTAATATCTGTCTCGCTTGAGGATTCTAGTGGTAACAAATTATAGGTTGTGACGCACTCACACTCACTTCCAAACACACCCATGCTTAATCATTCCATAATTCGGGAGATAACTTATTCCCATTCCTTCGAAATATTCCCAAATTATTGCCTTTGCGTCTTCTCCCCGAATCTGCTAATTATCTACCTGTAGAGGCTCTGACTCCTCCCAGGGTGCCCATACACCCTCTAACTCGAGCCTAATCGTACAAACCTTCGATCATCAATTACGTAACCATATTTGTCTCAATTTCATCCCCTGCATTATCGGCCTGTTTATATCCACTAAATATTTTTGATGACTTACTCATTACCATTTGATTCTCCCCGATATTACCGCACCTTTATTATCGATGTGAGATCCTCCAAATACTCCCTTAGTCCCATACCTTAGGTCCCCTGGAATGGAAAAAGTTTCCAAAATAATTCCCATAACACATAACAATATGCACAACCTAGCAACTTGTGGTGCCAAAGCTTCGCATTATTTCGTTTGCAACACCTTCAGGCTCCACTAGACCTATCACTTAGTGGCTTTACACTCAACGTATTTTCTCCACATGTTCACTAATTATCATTTGTATTCGATGACCTAAAATCCTACGACGTCTTCACACTTCTGACATTTTGTTATGGCTAATGCTTACAACACTTCCCAGTAAAGCCCTAAGGAATTTTACCTAATGCATATTCCTCCGCATTTTTGGTCCTTGATTTACATAGATCCCAAAGCATAACCCTAGGACTCTCAACCCTTCCCCTATACTCACAAGCCTAACTTAGACTCTCTCATCTTTAAAGGGGTTATATTCCACAGCGCTCGTACTATCACTAAACCCTCGGTGTTAAACACTTAATAATAAGTTAAATCTCCCCCCCCCCCCCCCCCCTTTGACAACCCAACATACCTTGAATCTCATCAGTAAGGTCCCTCCGCATCGGGATTTAATAACCTTAGAAAACTGTACCACCCAAAGTCTACCTCACAAGATGTTATCGCGGCTCAACCCTCTTCCAGGCGAGACATCTAAAGAAGGATATACATCATGTACTGAAACAAATAACACGATAGCCTCGCTATGATTGCTCACCATTACGAATTCATCCATTCCCAAGAGAAAACCATACCTCAAATATCACCCCTCAAACGAGATAATCCTTTATTTAAGCCTAAACCAACCACATACTACGAATCCAAATAACCAACGTATAAACGACACTCATTATACCCCAAGTTTAATAGAGTCCAATCAACAAATAAAATAATTAGAGTCTTACCGAATAAACTATCGGCTAATACCAATACCAAACTAAGTAGCAAGAGTAATAAAATCATACAATCTAAAAAACAAACTGAAATAAATCTTGACCAAACATTCTTAAGATAGTCTGACAAGGATCCCTACACTAGGAATAGGAAAATCGATGCGCATATACAACTCCCACAACATCCACTCATGCTGCAGCAACGATTCCCTGGAATGAACATCAAGTATGGCATCCCTGAGATAGGATACCTAAAAGGTTTTGAAAAGGTTTATAGCAAGGGTTAGAACCCAAAACATTTGAAAATATTTAGCCAGTGAATTTATATGCAATGAATTAAAAATACATGAATACTCTTCATATATAAGTTAGTGCCGCATACTTTCTTGAGGACACCCCACCCCTCACTAATGTGCACGCCTAACGTAATTAAACATGACCCATCTAGCTAACAACCCCGTAACTAGTCTCTTTACAAATTTTTCCAAAAACACTTACTAATCCAACCCAAATGAAAAATAGTACACAATTTATAAGTTATTAATCTCATTAAAATAGTTAAAGCATTTCTCATTTACTGTCGTATAACATTCTCACTAGTTATATCACTTATAAGATTCTCGTCATATATGAGTTATAAGTTATTATTCGCGCTAACTTATACAGAACATCATTCCTCAATTGGTACCATATAACATTCTTACAAGTTATATCATCTATATATTTCACACCATGTATTTATATATAAATTCCCGTATATAATTCTGCACTATATATAAGTATCATATCTCAACATTTACACTCATGTCGGATATACAATGCTATCACCGAACGCGTAGGAGGCGATCATATTTTCCACCGAAAGTCCCTGCTCCATACCGTAATGGTCCCACCCCTAAGATTAAACGCTATGCCCTGGGGAATATAATCTCCCTGCTGCTCAAGTCAGGGGGATCCCCCACATCGCTCAACCTCCTAGGATAGCATTAATATTGGTATGGATTTACTATATATATATATATATATACACACAAATATATATAAATCGTATATATGTACTACACATCAATATATATATATATATATATATATATAAATCCAGACTCCAGAGTGTAATGCCCATACCCAATCCTAAACATGCAAGTCTATGATCCGACTTTATTCCAATTAATTATACACAAATTAATTTATCATTATTATGGTGTCACTCTACCAATCATGCCCGGACTCTCTCTCGGCCCGAAATTATATTTCCCAATTCATCATTCAATTAAGCCTACCCACTTAATTAACAAGGTTTTAAATCACTCAATCATAAACCTTAATTCCACAAATTAATAAATCCTCTAATTAATTCAAAAGTAATCCCTCACTAATTTAAACCCTAGTTTATAACAAATTGCAAAATCACCATATGCAAAAAACAGTAACTCAAAACTACATAGCAGTTCTGAATCGGGGAATAAGAATGTAATGCCCCGTATTTTTATGGCTTTTAAAATTTGGGGATTTATTAAATTTAAATTGAGATATTAATTTAATATTAATCCAAAAATTAATTTAAACATTTACTAGCATGACGAGAGTTAGTAATTATTGGGAATTTTTTGAATATTACTAAATGAGTAAAGTAATATATAAGATTGATTTTATAAAAACTGTCACAAGTGAATAAAAATGCAATTATGGAAATTTAAGTCGGGACGCGCATGTGTCGTGTCAGGACTAAATTATTATTATTGAAAGTGAATAAATTATAAATCACCAGTATGGTCATTTCGAGTACGCCAAAGTGTCCGAAAGGGTAGAAATAGTCAGAAAAGTGTACCCGGAGGTTTAGTTTGGGTCTCAGGGCGTTTTTAAGCCTAATTGGCATCCCGAGAGGGTATTATAGACATTTTGTATTTTTGGGTAATTAAACCCACGAATTTCCTAAGGATATATCAGCCTTTAGGAGTTTTCTTCTAGGGTTAACAAACACAAAACCAAAGAACGACCATTAGAGAAGAAGTTGGAGAGCTTTCCAAGCAACCCAAGGCCAAAGACTCATCCGTTTGCACCGCCACCACCACCAAATCGTAGATCGCGCAACGAGGAACACAACCATACCTTCTTCGTCCACAAATCATAAACTTGAGTTCCAGGCAAGTATCTATCTTTCTTTGTTATTAGTTATTGTTTCACCCATGTTAGTTTAGGATTATCAAGAACATGTTTTATGGAAGAAATTAATAATTTAGAGATCATAAATCGCATGTTTAGAGAAATTTAATATATTATGGACATACCCATCATATGTAGAGGATTACCCACGAATTAGTATTGATTTAAAAATAAGAAATCTAGGAAATAATTAGAAGAATGGATGTTTCTTCCAAAATTAGAGTTCCTGAAGTTTATGTAAATTTTACCCCATTATTTCGATACCGTTGATGAATTTGAACATGTTTCACATAGGAAAGCATGTAGTTAGGTATATAGTACCTGTAGTAATGTTGTTTGGGAGTTTGGGGATCGTTAATAGAGATTTGGTAGATGTTGGAGAGGCAAACCCATAACTTGTCAATGGCAGAATTCTTCATAACTGCTTGATCGATCGATCGATCAAGAACATTGATCGATCGACGGTATCGATCGATCGACTCCATTCCTCGATCAATCGATCCCTCCTGGAAAACTGCGTATTTTTCTCCTTTGAGTTTAATCCGGTTAAAATGTATAGGAACCCTTTATCATCATTGATAGAGCATAATGAATTATAAAGAGGACCAGTAGGATCTAGGTAGATCACGTTGAGTGAAATTTAATGTAGGATGACATTATGGGTTAACGGGTAGTTATTCACACATAAGAAATCATGCGTACGTTTAATAAAAGATCAAGACTCGTGAGGGAGTTAAACCAGAAGATAAGTGAGAGTATGCATACTGAAATTATACTTAGGGAGAAAGAATACTTCGGGAGACGAGAAGTAAGTATGAAGTAAATTATATATGAGAATACAAGTGAAGAATCTGTTATGCGAGATAATCAAGTAAAATGTACCAAGAACGGATGATTATAATTATGAGTCATGGGCGCATCTAATTTAGAAAATGTAAATATTTATATATATGACTGTGTGATTATACATATATTATGTATCTGTGTAAAAATCATACCCGAGCTACTTGCTATCTCGGAGGTTTCCGCGTCAGGACAGTGTTATCTCGATTGGGCCTTTACGGGGGATAACGACTTGTACCTTAGAAGATAGTATCCTTGATACAGGCTATTTGAGTGATAGTCAGATGGTCCTAAGAGACGTGAGGGTATGTGTTGACCTTTTAGTGACTTGAAACTATACTTCGCCTCCATTTGTATGTGTTTAATGTTAGTACGATTCGAGAGTGATTTCGAACTAGTATTTCCCTTAGTACGAGTGACACGGGGACTTGATAGCAGAGTATGCCAGCACCATAGATTTTATTATGGGTGCCGATAATATATATATTATTTGAGTGACTAATATATATATATATATATATATATACTTAAGTATGGGAACTTTCTACTGTGCATAAAAGTAGTTAAGAAATGAATAAATACTCCAACTTTATTATAAGTGTTTGGAAATTTTGTAATAATGCTTAGAATTCTAAGTAAGGTAAGATATATGAGAGAGTTTAATTTTCAGAAATTAATTATCTTAGCCATAGTACTTTCTCGGTATGAAACATTTTGGAAAGTTAAATTAAAATAAACTTCTGAGATAAATAGTACGGTAGACGTGGACACTAGATGAGAGGTGAGAATTCTCAAGAGAGTGTTGCATACTTACATGGTCATTACATTAGCCGCTAAGCATCTTAAATACTTGCTAAACTAATTTTTTAAATTGTTTTACACTCGGGCTCTGACCCGTTTCCTGTTATTTCTTTTCTCTTGTATATATATATGTATATATTACAGATGCCCAGCCACAAGGGCGTCATGCTTAGATTCTTTGAATCGGACGTGCCGCAGCTTATGTGGGAGTTGCAGGCCCTTGCTTAGACAACCTCTTTGTTGATTCTACTCCTATTTTAGTTCTGATTAGTTAGGGCATGTGTCACCCGTTTCCCTATCCAGTTTGGTTTGGGCAGAGCTTTATGTTCATTTATTTTCAGCATTTGGTACTCTTTGGGATTTAATTCTTGTCTGGATGATTTCATTTGTAGTTTTTAAATTTGGAATTGGTTTATCTGAATGGTTAAATTATTGTGTGTTAATTGTCATCCTTAACAATTATGTGATTCTTAAACTGGTAATTATTAAAAAGGTTTTCATAATGGAATTAAATAAAATAGAAATAAGGTTTAAATTGTTTTGACACTTAGCTTAATTATTTAGGGTGTTTAAACTAAAATTTATTTTGCGACAGTGATGTTAAGAATAAACCAACCGTTCACCTTGATTTTAATTTAATGAAGGACTGATCACCTCGTATTTAATTAGGCGGGGTGTCATGGGTGGTATCAGAGCATCAGGTTCTAGTGTCCTTTAGGATCTGTACGACTTATTTCGCTTCCATCTTAGCGTCCTTGATATAGAGCCCTATTTTAGGACTGTTACATTCTTCTATTTACGCTTACGTCTTCAGCTATTCAAGATTTGATAATAACTGTAGACTAATAAACTTATTTCTCATTTCAGATGCCTTCGAGATGCGCAACCTGAGATAGAAATGCCTAGCCCGAGCAGCTAGCAGCCCGAGCTCAGGGAATGATGAACGCAACTGAGGTAGCCGCTATTGTTCCTCAGGCAGTAAATGCTGATTTAGCGGTGTTGCAACAGGCTCCACCCCAGATTTAGACAGTGGCGCCAGTACCAGCACAGCTTCCATCTACATGGGAGAGGGTTAGGGATGCCTTTCAGAAGGCGCATCCCCCGAATTTCTCGAGTAGTTCAGACATCGTAGTCGCCAGCTAATGGAAAAAGGATATCTAGAGGCATATGCGCATGTATGAGTGAACTGACATACAGAGACAGCTATTGGCTTCCTTCAAGCTAGTGGGAGCCGCTTTGTAGTGGTGGGAGTCCACCACCACCTTGGAGGAGAGGGACATCATCACTATTCAGTCATTCTGGGTGAGGTTTGACCGCAAGTACTTCCTATCTGCCATACAAACTGAGATGAGGCGGAAGTTACTAAATCTTAAGCAGGAGAGTATGACCGTTGCTGAGTATAAGAAGGAGTTTACTAGACTTCTCACTATAGTGCCAGATGAGGCACCCACTGAGGAGAAAAAGATACTGTTGTTTGTAGATGGATTAGCCTGGAGGATCCGTCAGCACCTCATCGACAATCTATCATTGAGTACCTACACTGATGTACTCAACGCTGCTTTGTTACACTGTCAAGATCAGCGCTTCCATCTGCAGGGGAGTAAATGAGCAGGGGAGTCCAGCTAGCAGAGCAGGACAAGGGGCAGTAGTACTGGTGGGGCACCAGCAGCCCAGGGGCAAACCCGTCACAGTGAGAAGAGTTCCCATTAGGGAGACCCTGCCAAGCAATTTCGATCAGGTGACTCCAGACAGGGATTTGGGGGATTTAGGCAGGACCAGTAGGGCCAGTCTAATCAGCATAGCCAACAGGGCCAACACCGTCAGCAGCAGGGACAGCAGTAGGGCCATCAGGGTCAACAGCATTTCTAGCAAGGCCAGTAGGACCAGTGGTGGGGTGGTAACGGACAACAAGGACGTGGTTAGCAAGGGAAGAGGGGAGGTAACTTCAGGGGCAGATTTTTTGAATGTGGAAAGAATGGCCACAGGCGCCAGGATTGCCCAAAGGGAGATAGGGCCCCACAGCAGCAGGGTGCCCGTAATAAGCCGCAGAGGCCACTCTTTCCAGCCACCCTCCCAGTGCCAGCCCAGGTTCCAGCCTTACCCGCTATCCCAGTGGCTCCAGTTCAGCAGGGGCAATTGCAGTACGAACGTGTCTATAACGTCCACTAGGTAGCAGTAGCTCAGGCACCACCCGCGATTGAGGGTACATTTCCTATCCATGGCACTATGGGTCGGGTTTTATTTGATACTGGGGCATCGTACTATTTTATAGCTACTCATTTTGCACGGGCCTTAGGGTTATTAGACACGACAGAGAGCACTGTGACATGCGTAGACTCACCACTGGGAAATGGGTCTTTGAATTTCTTTATATTTTGGGGTGTAGAAGTAGAGATTGGTAGTTTGATTTTATCGGCAGACATGCTAGTCTTTGAGATGCATGAGCACGATGTTATTATTGGCATGGATTGGCTCGCCGCGTATAGCACCATGATAGATTATTTCGGTAGAAGTATTATTTTTTACATTCCGGGGCAGGAGATGTTTTTGGTGGCGATGCCTCGCCCAGAGGGACGATCTTCCACCCATTTGTACTACATAGAGGAGGATACCTCTAAGAAGATTATGATTCCCCTGGATTCGATTCCAGTTGTTTGTGAGTATTCGGATATATTCTAGGAAATACCTGGCCTACCCCCCAGTTGAGAGATAGATTTTGTCATAGAATTCATGTCGAGCACTCAGCCGATAGCACGTGCCGTACCGTATGGCTACAGCAGAGATGAGGGAGTTATGGGATCAGATAGAGCAACTATTAGTTCAGGGATTCATTCGTAGGAGCACCTCACCTTGGGGCACTCCGATGTTATTTGTGAAGAAAAGATACGGTTCATTGAGGTTATGCATGGATTATCGGGAGCTGAACAAGGTCATGATACGGAATAAATATCTGTTGCCTCGAATCGATGACCTGTTCGACTAGCTGAGAGGAGCAACCTTCTTTTCGAAGATAGATTTGAGATCGGGATACCATCAGCTACGGATTAGGGAGCACGATGTGTCGAAGACTGCTTTCTTGATGAGATATGGGTCCTATGAGTTCGGATTCATGTCGTTTGGACTGAAAAATGCTCCAATTGTATTCATGGACTTGATGACCCGAGTGTTCAGAG
Organism: Sambucus nigra; assembly: GCA_949130495.1. Lineage (NCBI taxonomy): Eukaryota > Viridiplantae > Streptophyta > Magnoliopsida > Dipsacales > Adoxaceae > Sambucus > Sambucus nigra. The sequence goes on along the minus strand of OX422215.1, from coordinate 666,758,106 downwards.
AGTTCTTGGATCAGTTTCTCATCGTCTTCGTAGATGACATCCAGATATATTCACACACTGAGGAGGAGCATGCCGAGCACTTGAGGCAGGTTCTTCAGACTCTACGAGAGCATCAGTTGTATGCTAAGTATGAAAAGTACAGATTCTGTCTATGGGAGGTACAATTTTTGGGGCATGTTGTGTCGGAATTGGGAATATCGGTTGACCCGAGCAAAGTGTCGGAAGTGAGGGAGTGGGGACAACCCACGACACCGATAGAAGTGCATAGTTTCTTGGGGTTAGCCTGGTACTATAGGAGATTCATCCGATGCTTTTCAAAGATAGTGGGTCCATTGAAAAATCTGACTTGCAAGGGAGTACCGTATGTTTAGGACGATGCTTATCAATTGACTTTCAATGAGCTGAAAGATAAGTTGACTTCGGCGCCAATTCTTGCTTTGCCCAAGCCGGGAGTGGAATATCTAGTGTACACTGACGCTTCCATACGGGGACTCAGGGGAGCACTTCAGCAGGAGGAGAAGGCCATAGCTTTTGCCTCCCGCAAGCTTAATCCTCGCGAAAGGAATTACCCCACCCATGACCTAGAGCTAGCAGCGGTCGTTTTTGCATTGAGGATTTGGAGACATTACTTATTGGGGGAGAAATTTCGCTTATTCACAGACCACAAATCACTGCAGTACTTGTTCACTCAGCGAGATTTGAATATGCATCAACGCAGATGGTTGGAGTTTTTAAAAGACTACCAGTTCAAAATACAATACCATACGGGAAAGGCTAACGTTGTTGCTGATGCGTTAAGTCGTAGACCGTTAGGCGACGTAGCTGACGTATGGAAAGCAAAGTAAAAACAGTTGGGTCACCAGTATGCAGTAGATCGTTCCTTTGAATCGGTCATGATAGTCACACCCGAGATTGGTACGAGGGTGATACAGGCAAAGTCAGCGGATACGTTTTGTCAGGAGCAGGTTGTACGGCTTTTAGCAGAGGGTTATGAGTCCTATTCAGTAGGTTATGATGGGGGTTTGAGGTTTAATAAGAGATTGGTGGTCCCAGAAGGAGAAAACTTACGTCATGTAGTGATGACACAGTCTTATGGGTCTAGATTTACGATACATCCCGGAGGGGATAAAATATACCAGGATATAAGGCGGCAGTACTGGTGGAGGGGGATGAAGAAGGACATTGTTGAGTTCGTGTCCAAGTGTTCTACTTGACAGATGGTAAAGGTAGACCACCAAAGACCGCCGGGGTTACTTCAGCCGTTGGAGATACCTACGTGGAAGTGGGAGAGTATTTCCATGGACTTCATTACTGGGATGCCTACATCAGAGCGGGGTCACGACTCCATATGGGTTATAGTGGATCGATTGACCAAGGTAGCTCATTTTCTGCCAGTATGGATAGACTATACCACGAGTCAGTATGTGCAGTTATTCATTGCTGAGATTGTTAGGCTACATGGGCTACCCCTCGATATCGTGTCTGATAAAGATAAGATTTTTGTGTCGCGCTTCTAGGAGAGCTTTTAGGAGGCCATGGGTACAGAGTTGAGATTGAGTTCAGCTTATCACCCACAGACGGATGGACAAACATAGCGTACCAATCAGATGCTAGAAGATATGCTACGCATGTGTGCCCTCGATTTTGGAGGAGGTTGGGAGCCGTGTCTTTCACTGGTGGAGTTCGCTTATAATAACTCCTACCAGTTCATGATCGGCATGGCCCCATTTGAGGCATTATATGTCAGGCCTTGTCGTTCTACAGCTTGTTGGTTAGAGGTGGGGGACAATAGGCTGCTCGGGCCAGAAGTGATTCAGGAAACTTTAGCTAGGATTGAGCTTATCAGGAGTCGCATTCCGGTAGCCCAGGACAGGCAGAAAAGCTACGCCAATGCAAAACGATTTTTTCGAGAGTTTAACATGGGGGACCAAGTATTACTGCGTGTATCTCCTATAAGAGGAGTAATGAGGTTTAGGAAGAAGGGGAAGTTGGCTCCGAGGTACGTGGGACCATTTCCCATTATCGAGAGGATTGGGCCGGTGGCATACAGATTGGGGCTGCTAGAGAACTTTCACAGCATTCACGATGTATTCCACATTTTTTCGTTGAGACGATTCCTTCAGGATGATATGGCCCACACCCACTTCACGATAGAGGAGATTAACTTACAACCCGACAGCTCTTACAAGGAGAGACCAGTGGCTATCCTAGACCATAGCGAGAGGAAATTAAGGTCGAAGGTAGTTCCACTTGTACGGGTCCAGTGGGAGCATCATAACGTGGACGAATCCATTTGGGAGCGCGAGGCATATATGCGCGAGAGATACCCAGATTTATTCTTACCAAGTATGCCTTATTTTCCGAATTTTGGGACGAAATTCCTTTATTAGGGGGGAATTATGTAATACCCCGTATTTTTATGGCTTTTCAAATTTAGGGATTTATTAAATTTAAATTGAGATGTTAATTTAAACATTTACTAGCGTGACGAGATTTAGTAATTATTGGGAACTTGTCGAATATTACTAAATGAGTAAAGTAATATATAAGATTGATTTTATAAATATTGTCACAAATGAATAAAATGGTAATTATGGAAATTTAAGTCAGGACACGCATGTGTCTTGTCAGGACTAAATTATCATTATTGAAAGTGAATAAATTATAAGTCCTCCGTATGGTTATTAAGAGTATGCCAAAGTGTCCGGAAGGGTAGAGATAGTCAGAAAAGTGTACCCCGAGAGTTCAGTTTGGATCTTGGAGCATTTTTAAGCGTAATTGGCATCCCGAGAGGGTATTATAGACATTTTGTATTTTTTGGTAATTAAAACCACGAATTTCCTAAGGATATATCAACCTTTAGGAGTTGTCTTCAAGGGTTAACAAACACAAAACCAAAGAACGACCATTAGAGAAGAAGTTGGAGAGCTTTCCAAGCAACCCAAGGCCAAAGACTCATCCGTTTGCACTGCCACCACCACCAAATCGTAGATCCCGCAACGAGGAACACAACCATACCTTCTTCGTCCACAAATCAGAAACTTGAGTTCCAGGCAAGTATCTATCTTTCTTTGTTATTAGTTATTGTCTCACCCATGTTAGTTTAGGATTATCAAGAACATGTTTTATGGAAGAAATTGATAATCTAGAGATCATAAATCGCATGTTTAGAGAAATTTAATATATTCTGGACATGCCCATCATATGTAGAGGATTACCCACGAATAAATATTGATTTAAAAATAAGAAATCCGTGAAATAATTAGAAGAATGGATGTTTATTCCAAAATTAGGGTTCCTAAAGTTTATGTAAATTTTACCCCATTATTTCGATACCGTTGATGAATTTGAACATGTTTCCTGTAGTAAATCGTATAGTTAGGTATATAGTACCAATAGTAATGTTGTTTGGGAGTTTGGGGATCGTTAATGGAGATTTGGTAGAGGTTGGAGAGGCAAACCCGTAACTTGTCAATGGTAGAATTCGTCATAACTGCTTGATTGATGGATCAATCAAGAACATCGATCGATCCCTCCTGGAAAATTGCGTATTTTTCTCATTCGAGTTTAATCCTGTTAAAATGCGTAGGAACCCTTGATCATCATTGATAGAGCATAATGAATTATAAAGAGGACCAGTAGGGTCTAGGTAGACCCCGTTGAGTGAAATTTAATATAGGATGAAATCATGGGTTAACGAGGAGTTATTCACACATAAGAAATCATGCGTACGTTTAATAAAAGATCGAGACTCGTGAGGGAGTTAGACCAGAAGATAAGTTAGAGTATGCATACTGAAATTATACTTAGGGAGAAAGAATACTTCGGGAGACGAGAAGTAAGTATGAAGTAAATTCTATATGAGAATACAAGTGAAGAATTCGTTACGCAAGATAATCAAGTGAAATGTGCTAAGAACGGATGATTATAATTATGAGTCGTGGGCGCATATAATTTAGAAAATGTAAATATTTATATATGTGACTGTGTGATTATGAATATATTATGTATCTGTGTAAAAATCATACCCAAGATACTTGCTATCTCAGAGGTTTCCGCGTCGGGGCAGTCTTATCTCGATTGGGCCTTTATGGGGGATAACGACTTGTACCCTAGAAGATAGTATCCTTGATACTGGCTATTTGAGTGATAGTCAGATGGTCCTAAGAGACGTGAGGGTTTGTGATGACCTCTTAGTGACTTGGAACTATAGTTCGCCTCCATTTGTATGTGTTTAATGTTAATATGGTTCGAGAGTGATTCCGAACTAGTATTTCCCTTAGTACGAGTGACACGGGGACTTGATTGTGCAGTATGCTGGCACTATAGATTTTATTTGGGGTACCGATAGTATATATATTATTTGAGTGACTAATAAATATATACTTAAGTATGGAAACTTTCTGCTGTGCATAAAAGTAGTTAAGAAGTGAATAAATACTCCAACTTTATTACAAGTGTTTGGAAATTTTGTAATAATGCTGAGAATTCTAAGTAAGGTAAGATATATGAGAGAGTTTAATTTTCAAAAATTAATTATCTTAGCCATAGTACTTTCTCGGGATGAAACATTTTGGAAAGTTAAATTAAAATAAACTTCTGAGATAAATAGTACGGTAGGCGTGCACACTAGATGAGAGGTGAGAATTCTTAAGAGAGTGTCGCATACTAACATGGTCGTTACATTAGTCGGTAAGCAGCTTAAATACTTGCTAAAATAATTTTTAAACTTTTTTACACTCGGGCTCTGACCCGTTTCCTGTTATTTCTTTTCTCTCGTATATATATGTATATATTACAGGTGCCCAGCCACAGGGGCATCATGCTTAGATTCTTTGGACCGGGCGCGCTGCAGCTTATGTGGGAGTTGCAGGCCCTTGCTTAGACGACCTCTTTGTTGATTCTACTATTATTTTAGTTCTGATTAGTTAGGGCATGTGTCGCCCGTTTCCCTATCCAGATTGGTTTTGGCAGTGATTTATGTTCATTTATTTTCAGCATTCGGTACTTTTTGGGATTTAATTCTTGTCTCGATGATTTCATTTGTAGTTTTTAAATTTGGTATTGGTTTATCTAAATGGTTAAATTCTTCTGTGTTAATTTCCATCCTTAACAATTATGCGATTCTTAAACTGGTAATTATTAAAATGGTTTTCAGAATTGAATTAAATAGAATAGAAATAAGATTTAAACTGTTTTGACACTTAGCTTAATTATTTTGGGTGTTTAAACTGAAAATTTATTTTGCGATAGTGATGCTAAGAATGAACTAACCGTTCACCTTGATTTTAATTTAATGAAGTACGGATCACCCGGTATTTAATTAGGCGGGGTGTCACAAAGAAACCTAACATAGGTGGTTGGGTCGTTCAAACGATAAGCCCTATCATTCAAATGACAGTGGCTCTCGTTTGAACGAGATACCAGGTCGTTCGAACGACCCTGGTATCACATCCTTCTCCAATATGCGCAGAAAAGAATCCCAGTAACACAGTCCACCATTGAAATGTTTAAATCCTTCATTCTGTACAGATTTCATCATCAAAACCTCTTAAGATTCATCGTTATCCCATGCTTTTCACATATTTAAACTACCCACATCAATTTCTTCCAATTACACATCAAATGAACCAAATCTTATCATCCTAATTTAGATTTATAACTCTCAATTCAAGAAAACCCCAACATCTCAAAACCACAAACAAAAAACCTAACAAATTAAATGATTTCACCTCCTTTAATATGAATAGTTAAATGCACACTAATAATTGCGAATAAAACCACTTGCCTCTAATGAAGATCCAAAGCTTGAATTGAGGATGTTGAATTGAAATTGACACCATCTCTCTAAGATCCCCACTTTCATCTTCTCTTCTCCTCTTCCCTTAAGCTTCCCCTTCTTTTACCTCCTCGTGTGATTTAATTTGTCTAACCCTTACATATTTGGGGTTTAAAAACCCTTACCACATTTTTGGGCCTATGGGCTTCCTAAAAAGGGTCTCAACTTCCTATATGAGGCTCAAATATGATTAATTAGGTCCCTGTATCCAATATGTACACATAACCACTCAATTCGGAGAATTTCATCCCTACCGGGCTTAATCGTACGCTTATAACATCTTTCACATTTAATACCTTTAAATGCTACATAAATTAATTTAAAATAATTAAACCTCAATTTACCGAATTAATACATTCCTCAAATTTTAAATTTCTCCAATCATGAATTAAATTTCTACGAATAAAATAAATTCTTTTTCTCCCAAGATATTATTTAATCGAATATCCTTAAATTTACGGGTTGCTACAATTGTTATATTAGAGTCCCCTTTAAATGAATTGAACTCTTATTGAATTATTAATTTGGAAACCTTTGTTCCATCTCAATCCTATTTCGAAGATCAATTTATTAAAAGCGACTCATGAAATTCAACCAAGGCTTGATGAATTTATAGAAAGTGAATTTCTTTTGTCACTGTTTTTCCAACCATTATCAGACCATTAGAACTACCACAATAGTTGATGGTATTTATAATTTCAATCCAATTCTTATTGAGGAATGTTTACTTGAAATGTTTTCTATGATGAGAATTTTTCTAGCATGTGACCTACCCCCCATTCAATTTGAAATATCTGGGGAAGAACATGTTAATTTTCTTTGAACTAATTCGGTTTTACAACCGATAGACCCCACACATATTCCTCATAATTGTACCTACCCCTCTATATCCAAACAACCCGTCATAAAAAAAATCTATTAGTAAATTTTTAATGGCTTATTTCCACTGTCCAAAGCATACCACCATTGCATAAATATAAAGACATATTTTACATAGTTCAGTTTACATTAGAGTTCGTCGTATACTGCTACAACCGTCGAAGAAAAGTTCAAGTCCAATCATGTATCAATACGGATTCGAATATCAACATTCTTCAACAATCAAGTCGCTACGAGATAGATTTTGGTAAGGTTGTGTTTAAGTACCTTAATGGTTCATTTAAAGTGATGGGATAATTTTTCTAAAATATGTTTAAGTATCTGAGGCGTCTTTTTTATTCGTCAAAATATTTTTTCTAAGCCCTGAGGTAGAGTTTTAATAAAAAATAATTTTACGTTGATGTCATTCAAACGACATGACTATGTCGTTCAAACGATAGGATAAAGTCATTCAAATGACTGATTCAAGCGACAGTGCATCTCGCTTGATAGCTCACGAGAAGCTCACTTGATGGTTTTATCTAATAACATGATACTGTATCTTATTTCCCACTATCATTAGAAGGTCGTGCGATACCCTGGATCAACGACATTATATGTCATTCGAGCGACATGCACTTATCGTTCGAGCGAAGCCGCCGAATCAATTTTTTTATAAATAGTTCATTTTTTAGTCCTTTTTACTTCAGAAGACGTTAGTGTTTCATTCTACGAAAACGACTTTTGCATAATTTTTATCTTCTCACCTTTTGAAGTGTTTTAACTTTGTCTTGATCCATAAATCATTCCAATAGCTTTAATGAATCACTTTGGAACCCAAGATACAATTTTGTTGGAGTTTCTCTTGGATGGAAGATTTCTCTACAGTTGGCGAAGACTGCGATCATTGTGAGTGCTTGCGGGTGTTCCTTGCTGAAGACAAAACTGTGGTTCTTGTGGATTTGCTGTGATCAATCTATTGTTGATCTAGGTTGCGTGTCTATGTAGATCTACCGCGTGAGGCTCATTGCGGATTTCATTGTGTATATGTAAGTTTCGATTTACTGTTCATTGTGAAATAAAAGTTTTACCCGAAAGTTTTTTTTCATGAATTTCTATTTCTGTTAGTTGGCTTTGCATGATTTATTTATTCCACATAGATGCGTGTTTTAGGGTTCAACTCCAATTAAATAAGTTAAAAATAGGAAATTTTCAAATTTGTTTAAATCGATATCACATCGCGTTAGCTTTCTCAAATTGGTATCAGAGCAAGTTTCACCAAATTACCATGAGATCCTTTTTTCGCAAAAAAAATTGTGTTATTGATTTTCTTTGAAAAATCCGATTTTGAGATTTCGTAATATTTTTGAATGAAAACTTATATAATCGGTTACCAGTTTTTGACAGGTATAATTGTCCCTATTGGAAAGCCCGTATGAAATCTCATTTAAAGGCCATCGATGACCGAGTTTGGGTTGTTTCTGAAAGAGGGTGGACTCCTCCCATTGTTATCGCTAATAATGTCACCAATCTTAAACCTGTGACTGACTCGACTGAGGACGAATTTAAATGGAGTACTTTTAATTCTCATAGACTAAGTGCATTTTCTGGAGCCGTCACCCCTGATGAGTTTCGACGTATCATGACGTGCACTACATCAAAAGAAAAATGGGATGTTTTACAACTTACCCACGAAGGCACGACTACTGTAAAAGAGTATAAATTGCAAAATTTAACTACTCAATTTGAAACGATTACCATGCTTGAATCTGAGTGTTTTGATGAGTTTTATGCACGTTTATATGATATTGTTAACACTTGTTTCAATCTTGGTGAGCACATTCCTGATGCACGAGTGGTTAAAAATATTTTGAGATCGTTGCCTAAACGTTTTATCCCAAAATCCATTGTGTTGAATTCCTTAGGTAATTTGAGCAATTTTAAGTTAGAAGAACTGACAGCAGACCTCCAGACATATGAAATTGACATGTTTCTTGACACTGTCAAGTGTAAGGATAAAGGGATAACACTTAAAGCCCAGTCTAGAAAGAGTGAAGAAGTTTCCAAGAAAAAGAAGAAAAATAAAGTGAAATTTTATGAGTTCGAGTCTGAGGGTGAGTTTGATTTTGATGATGTGACCATGCATGCTAAATTTTTTAAAAAGTTTCTCAAATTTTCTAAAGAAAATTCTTCCAATAAAAGTTTTTTTTGAGAAAAATAAAAAGAAAGATGAGGCCAAAAAGAGCGGTGAGAAAGAGAAAGATAAAGGGAAAGAGGAAGAGGAGAGATATTCTGAATGTGAGGAAAAAGGGCATAAGGCATTTGAGAATGGGCAAGAAAGTTGCTATGCCACCAACCACTCTTAGCGATAGTGAGGAAGAAGTGAAGGATTTCAGGGATGAGTCTTCACATGGGATGTGTGTTGCTTTTTTAGCTAGTCGCATGAGCACACCTAGTTTGTCCTACGATGATGAGGATACTTGTGCACGTGAGAACCCCGAGGATGATTTGAGTGTTTCTAGCAAGTGTGAGAGTAAGTGCTCTAGTGAGGATGAAAGTGAGCTCCAAATTGCATTTAGAGATTTGTACGTCGAGACCTTAAGGACAAAGAAGTTGAATAAGGAATTAGGTCTTATGGTGTTAGATTTGGATAGAGAGATAAAATATTTATTGAGTTAACTCTAGAAGGTGAAGGTTACTTTGAGTGAGTAGTTGATCGTCGTAGGTCGGGAAAAGAGTGAACTTGAGGCCCATGTGTTATAACTAGAGAGAGATATTGAATGTGCCCTGGAGGTAAAGGTCACTTTAGAGGATACATATAAGAAGGTAGGAAAAATGCTCATCGGTCCCGCTTTGGGTAATGTTGAGAGAATAGGAATAGGTCATGACGGTGCGTCCACTTTTCACGATGCACCCAAGCCGTTTCTCGAGTTTGTGATAGCTCCTTATGGATCTCAACCCAACCCACCTAGGCATCCCATTATGGATAGGAGAGTGCGTCCTAGATGTTTTAGGAAAGTGTTCCTAGGCCCGTATGTGTTTGCACCCATTGCAAGAAGAGAGGACACCTTAGGAAATTTTGCTTTAAGTTGGGTAGTGTGTCACATAGAGTTTTGCGATGTGGTTCCACACACGTACCCACACATGATGCTCCAAATGATTACATGAGAGAGTTTGCACATATTAGGGAGAAAATAAAGTTTTTCGTCAAGACTTAAAATGATTTAATGGACATTTTTCATAGGATGTTACCACCTTTGAAAAACTCCACCGCACCTAATGGTTGAGGTTTAGATTTATTTGCTAGCATATGATGATTTTCATGATTATATTTTATGCCTATTGCTACTATATAATACTTTTGTAATTATATTTTCCATTTTTGATATATTTTTCGAAAAAACAAAAAGATACTTATTTTTGAATTTTTTTGTAAAAATACTAAAAGATTTTTTATTTTTTTTTAGAAAAATTTGATAAAGCCAAAAAGATTTTATTTTGATAATTTTTTTGGAAAAAGACAAAAAAAAGTGTAATTAGTTTTACACCGTTTACGAATGGGCATTTAGGATGACCAAGTAACAATTTCATTCCATATCCATGTGACAATTTGATAGTGTTTTGATATGCGTCATTATTTCATTTTTGTGCTTTATAATGTTTGGAGTCGTTAAGATGTAATTTGAGATTACTTTCTATATGTTTTACTCTTAGTCTCCTTTAATACACACTTGCATGGATTTGTTTTATTATTGTGCTTGTATGTCACATGGGTGTCAAAGTGTTTCCATCTTAATCCTGTCTTTAAGACAAACCAAATGTGGTAAAACTTGACAGTGAAAGCGGTGCATATAAGAATCGTTGCCGGTGAGGACCTTGTTTATATGAAAAATGGGGAAGGGATACGAAAGGTACTCATTTATCCTTTGTGATCAACCCACGATTTAAATCGGACTTAAAAAGGCGTGTCATTATAAAAAGTAGCCAAGGTCCAAAGAGGTTGAAAAGAGCCCAAAAAAAGTTAAAGGCAATTAAAAGATATATATGCCAAAAATGGGAGATTAGGTTTTAGATCACCTCATTAGAAAAATAAATGAGTTTGCACGTTATGACAAAGTCTTGAAAAAGCATTACATAGTTTTAGATGTTATTGGTGTGGAAATCATTCTTGACTTTGATGTGTCGATTAGATTGAGTCGATGTCATTTAAATTCACATTTTTGACACCTAAGGACGATTTTGAGTTCATTCGTTAGGAGTATCCATATTCATGGTGCACATAGGTCATGTTTGATTGCATTGATTTTCCTATCGAATTTGTTCACACACATTCATTCCGTTTTCATGATTTGGTTATCTTGGTGTAAATTCATGGTTTATAATTTTTATAAATTTTTTTGCATTTTGTTTTGAAAAAATTGAAAAATCAAAAATAGTTGGTGAATGCATTTAAGTTTATCCTTGATGATCATAGTTGATTTTCTTGACGTGACACTCCATGATTATTTTATTTATTCTTTTTTATGTCTATTTTGGACAAATAAAAAGGGGGAGAACGAATTATAATTTAATGGGTGAGTTTGTATTATGAGGGATATTTGAGATTTGATATTTGTTTTTATTTTTGTTTATCTCATGTATGTAGATACAAAGTTTGATGATCATTTTGCACACCCTGATGATGACAAGGAAAATCAAAGAGATTTGAAGATTTCTTGTTGAAGATTCCTAAAGAAAGTTTAAATACTTGCATTTTTAGTACCTTTTCAGTTTTGGGTTTATGGGACGGTATCAAATTTGTATAGAAATTTTCATTTGATAATTAAGTTGTTTTTAGTTTGTACCGACATAGACATAGGGGAGATTTTTAAGGACATATTTTACACAGTCATATTTACATTAGAGTATGTCATATATCGCTGCAAGCGTCAAAGAAAAGTTCAAGTCCAATCATGTATCAAGATGGATCCGAATATCAACATTCCTCAACAATAAAGCCTCTGTGAGATAGATTTTAGTAAGGTTGTGTTTAAGTCCCTTAATGATTCATTTAAAGTGTTTAGATAATTTGTCTAAAATGTTTTTAAGAATCCGAGGCATCTTTTTTCGTCAATATATTTTTTCTAAGTCCCGAGGCAGAGTTTTAATAAAAAATTATTCTACACTGATGACGTTGAAATGACTTGTCTATGTCGTTCAAATGACTGCTTCAAGTGACAATGCATCTCTCGATAGCTCGCGAGAATCTTGCTTGATGGTTTTATCTAACGACATGCTATTATTTCTCATTTATCACTTTTGTTAGATGGTCGCGCGATACTCTAGATCGAACGACATTAGATGTCGTTTGAGAAAAGCCTTTGACTCAATTTTTTTATAAATAATTCATTTTCGAGTCCTTTTTGCTTCAGAAGATGTGAGTGTTTCATTCTACAAAAACTGCTTTTGCAGAATTTTTGTATTCTCACTCTTTGAGGTGTTTTAACTTTGTTTTGATTCACAAATCATCCCAATAACTTTAGTAAATTATTTTGGAACCAAAGATACAATTTTCCTTGAGTTTCTCTTGTAGGGAAGATTTCTCTGTGACTGACAAAGACTACGGTCATTGGGAGTGCTTGCCGGTGTTCCTTGCTAAAGACAGAATTGTGGTTCTTATGGGTTTGCTACGGTGAATCCATTGCTGATCTAGGTTGCGTGTCTATGTGGATTTACTGCATGAGATTCATTGCGGATTTCAATGTGTATATGCAAGTTGCGATTTATTGTTCATAATGAAATAAAGGTTTTACACTAAAGTTTTTTTTTCCTAAATCTCGATTTGTGTTTATTGGATTTGCATGATTTATTAATCCACATAGAGGCATGTTTTAGGGTTCAATTAATTTTTTTTTAAAGATTGACTCCAATTAAATAAGTTTAAAATTGGAAATTTGTGTATTTGTTTAAATCGATATCATACCGCGTTAGCTTTCTCAATAAATGAAACTCCTATTTTTTAAGAGACATGAAACTTTGTGGGAGTCCATCATTAATCCCACAAGCTCAAAATATTTTATTGGCTGACCCTCAAATATTTTGCATTCTAGTTTATGGTCAATTAGAGGGTGATATTTTTTATTTGTATATATTTTATTCTAGAAAAAGCAATTTATTTTTGTTTTATTTTGCTTGGCTCCAACATGTTTTACACGATCATTGAACTTGATATCCATGGATCTCCTAATATTAGGTAACATCTCGCTATCACTTTAATTGAATATTAGTTTAAATTCACATTGAGGACAATGTAATCTTTCAGTTAGGGGGTGTCATTATGTATTTGAACACATCATCTTCGTTTGCCAATATTTAACATATTATCACAAAGCATGTTATTAAAAAAATTAAAAAAATATTTTTGAATGATTATTGATGGATGTTTCTCGGTGAAACGAACTCTAATTATTTAAATCGTTCTTTTATTTTTAAAAAAATAAAAATGTTTTCCTTGTTTCTTTATTTTAGTTTTTTTGCCTAATTTTTATTTTTTCAAGATTTAACTCTTTAGTTACCACATTATTTTAACACAAAACAATGACACATATCTATGAGTCTTCTTACCTTAATAGTTCTTTGGTTCATTTACCATCATCATTATGATTTATTAATTCATATAATTCTTGAAGTGATACCTTATGCATAACACAATTATTACTTGCGTAATTGTTAAAAGCTAAATGACTCTTTAATTTAAAGATGTATAGGTATACCTACCACGTGAGCTTTGTGTTGTCACTCCTATTCTAAGTGATTTATACACTTATTCATTATTCTTTTAAAAAATATTTTAGTCGTTGGTAATCTCAATGTTCTTGTTTTAATTGTTGACTAACGGATGGTCATATGATCTTTATGAAACAAAATTTTAAAAACATATGTTTTACCTTCTCTTTAATCAAAGACAAATCATTTCCACCATTACATACACTTCACCAACACCTTAAAAATTGATTAAAACATAAATGAAAAGTGGAATAGGGACTGAATAGTAACAAAAAAAGAGAGGAAAAGAAAAAAATATAAATATAAATATAAATACGAAATTCAAAAAGAAAGAAGAATTCCAAAGAAAACAAAAGAAATAACTCTTCAGGTTCAGCTTTTTCAAAAATCATTTTAAGGTGTTGAATTTTACCATCCATGAACAAAATTTCCATCTTGAAAAGTCTTTAATTGATCTTAGGGATTAACTTTATTTTACACAATTAAAATATTACATTTTCGCATCCTTTTGAAAATTGTATCCTATCATGAGATTAATTTTTATTGTTTTATAGAAACGTCTTCATCATTGACGTGTGCAAGGCTTTGTTTCAAATTACATTTATTCTTTATGCTTACATGTCCCGAGTGACTTACGAGTGTCTTCACTTTTACAGTATAACTATTGGATAGAATTAAACCACTGTTCTTCATTATAAACATCGAGTCATTAAAAGTTGGATACAATATTACTTGTCATTTTTTATGCCACACACCACACACTTGGTGAACATATGAATCTCATGAATTATTTTAACAGAATGGTTTTAGTTTATAAACTATTGAAGAAATCTGGTAGTCATTGCTATTATCGTGTTAAAATCTTAGATTGTAGTTGAGCTTTGTGTTTAGAGAATGAGAAACTATTTTGATATAATCTGATCTTTAAGATTTTCATCACTATAAACTCCCACGAGATAAAACTCGTCCACAAGGATAACCTACGATTTTAACGGATTGTTGAATAAGCTAAATGCAACCGTGAATTCCGCAAAACTGGATCCTTATCTTTTTTTATAGCTCATGAATAAAATAACGAATTTGAACGACCATATATTTCACTATGTCACTAGGGACTAGCAACACATTAGTTAGGGGGTGTGATTGGAGTCAAATATTGTATTTTATTACCCTTTTTCTTATATAATACTGCACTCTCATGCTCGTTAATTTCCACCATTTATACTCATTTATTGTATGACCTTGATGTTCATGATTAATATATTTTTGCAAGGTTTATTTGAGTATTTACTGCGTTCAGAAAGCTAATGGTGAAGTCTAGAAGGATTCAGAGGAAGAAACATCCATAAATTCGCTTTAAGGACAAAATGGTAACTTCATGAGGATAGTACGAAACTCAGACTCTTGAAAAAGATTATCATCCTCAAAACAAGGAACTTTTGGGTTCAAGTGAAGAGTTGATCCGATCTCAAATGAAGAAATTACGAAGAGTCCAAATTTAAAACTAAAAAAGTGAAAAGTCAAAGCTTTGGGATCAACTCTAAAGTCAAACCTAATAAACCAAAATTTGTTGGAAACTTATTGGCCTCGAAATGAAGAATGCATTAGTTTAAACGACACATCAATCAGAGTTTATATGAGGATGATTCAAAGTTTTGGGGTTTAAATTATAAATGTGGAAAATTGGATTATAAGAGGGGTTATATATTAATGGGAGTAAAATATTTATCGAATGAGTGCTTGGTCTGGTAGTTAAGGAAGGAAGGAAGGGGGAGTCTAAGGTTCTAGTCTCCAACACATCTACCACAAAACATTATTTTGATACAAACCAGTATTCTATGTGGCAACGAGATCGTGTGCCTCTTGCCCCGACGCCTCGCCATCCACTCACTCAAACACCCTCATCACAATGTACTACCCACCTGGCATCTATCAGTTTGTTTTTCCATGCTCAACTAGATTTTTTCCAACCTTTTTCCTTTCCCCCCTTTTGATTTTAACCCATAAACCCCATAATCACATGTATTCCACATAGATTACTAAAAAAAGGGAAAAAAAGATTTCTTTAAAAAGAACACAAAACATTCAGACTTTAAAGACTGTTTTGCTCCCATTGTCCATCTTTTGGCCACCATTTTTGAGCATTTAATAAAATCACAAACAAAATGTTAATTCCCATTTTTACCCCTCAATTAAAATCCCTCACCTATAAAAGGGGACATTGGTCACTCAATCTTTCATATTATAACCTCGTACATCTTCCGAAAAAATAAACTAAAAATGATAAAGGCTTCTAAAACCTATACTAACACTAAAAAAATATGTTTCCTACAAATGGTATTAATACTCTAAGATTTTGTATCTTAAATAATGAAGCTAATGGCCCTTTTTATAGGTGATGAATTCTAGTTGAGGGGTAAAAATTGGAATTAACATTTTGTTGGTGAAATAATCAAAAGGTGGCCGAAAGATGGACAAACTTTGATTCATCCTCATATAAACTCGGATTGACATGATGTTTGAACCGGCGTGTTCCTCATTTCGAGGCCAACAAATTTCCAGCAGAGTTCGGGTTATAAGGTTTGACTTTGGAGTTTACCCTAAACTCTGACTTTTGATTTTTTTCGGTTTAAAACTTTGACTCTTTCATAACTTCTTTTCTTAAGATCATATTGATGTGCCACTTGAACCCAGAAGTTCTTTGTTTTGAGACCGACAATCTTTGTGGAGAGTTCGAGTCTGGTACTACCCTTACAAAATTATCATTTTGCGCTTGAAAGTTCATTTGTGGATTTTTTTTCTCCGAATGCTTCCAAACTTCACCATTAGCTTTCCAAACCCTATAAATACTCAAATAAACCTTTCAAAAAAGATTAATCGTGAACAATATGGTTATTCACTAAATGAGTATAAATGGTGGGAATTGACGAGCATGAGAGTGCAATATTGCATAGGAAAGGGGATAATAAAATACAATATTTAATGCTAATCACGGCCTATGGAGGCTGAGACCACTCCAAATTCTTCCCAAAGGATGTTGGTTATTGATGATGAACCCTCCCCCCCCTCTCCCCCTCCCCCCCCCCCGAGGTTGAGGAACTGAACAATAATCTAACTTAGCTTTCATATGATGATCCAATTGACAACTACCTGGATTTTTAAAAGTCCTTTGGGGATGGTGAGTCGAATTGGAAGAGGGTTGATTGGGTGTGCTGAACACATCATTCAGTTGGGGTTTCAGGTAATGGCTTCATTCGACCATATTTATCTTAAGCCCTTCTTTGTGCCATGTGACTAACTTCCTTTCCTTATGTGGTGAGCGTCCTCGAGACTTACATGACCTAGAGATGAAAATAACGGAAGGATGAGTCCAGGACCATCCCAAAGCTAAAAGAAGATTTGGAGGCTGAAAGGGGTCTTCAGAGTAAGGCCAAAATGGACCTCACAAATACACGGGCTAAACTTGAGAACAAGAAGAAGACCAAGGATTCGGCCCTAATGGAGAAGAGCATTGATGTAAAGAAATATCGACTTCAAAATTTGGTGATCGTATTGAAGCGCCAAATTATCGAAAAAGTCAAGAAGAAGATCGAAGATGTTCAAGTTGAGAGGACTCTAGCTCCTTTCATCTGTTTTAGTTATTAGATGTCTTTCTTGACATATACCTATTGTAGTTTGATAAAGTACTAATTAATGTTGAACAATTATTGGGAGATGGTGAATTGGGTCCAGGTATCTCGTCCTAATGTGGATTTATGCTCCTTTAACCCCGAAGACTGTGAAGGGGTGCCGATGCATTTGCCTGCTTATATGGATAAAGAAAGGTATACCGAATATCGAAGACCCCTTATTGAACCTTGTCCCACTGCATGATCTAAAAATGAAGACCTATCTTTGTCTATATATGAAGAGTTAAATCGCTTCCTTCCTTTTTTTTCTTTTACTCTAGGTCCAGCCCCTCATATTATCCCCTTTATATCATGTACACTTGAATGTTTATTGAATAGTCTGTAATATTTATTTCGGAACATAATTTTAAAATTTTCTTTTAACCACCTTTTGTTGAATGATATGGCTATTGCCTTCTATATTTTCTCTTGATGGAATGTTTTTACTCCTTGATTTGTATAGTGTGGACGATGCTCCATTGTTAATAAACTTTCATTAGTTTGAAACTTTCTATAAGTAGGTGATATTTCTATAGGTGATTAGTGTCAATTCAATTGTTTACACTTGGTTGATTCCTAAGTTAAGTGCTGACAGAGTTATTTATTCTCGATTGATGAACCCAGTTATTTATACTCCGTAAGTCAATGTTGCAAAGGGAGATGTGAATGATTATTTTGCTTTCGATCAATAGTTTTTGTTTAAAAATATTTTTCCCGAATTTTGCTACCCCTGCCTTATATCCCCATTTTTTAAAATACAGAATATGTGATAATAATTTTCCATTTTGACTCAGAGTTATCCGTAATTGACACTCATGTTGACCACGCTGTATAAATCGAATCAGGTCATGGGGGTTGGGAGTTCACTCAATGATCAACCGAGTTATTATTACGAGACATGTGAGTTTGGATAATGCATATTGGGATAAAGCCTAGCATAAGCCTTCATCTGATCATTTTGCTTGTACATAATCTAGTATGACCCTAACAAGTTATATGGGTATCCGATCACTTTACTAGTGCATAAATCGATATGCTCTAAGTGATTTGGGTGGGTGTAATAGAAAAACACAATATTATAGAAACATTTTCCTTTATTCAGAATGTTGATGCTGCATAGAGCTACATTTTAAGGAAAGAAGAAGGAAATAAGTAAATTACTGAAATTATTTCAATATTGAACCTTAGACATATAATAGTTCTGAATCGAATCTCTTTAGAAAGAAGATCTTTTGTCTCGTGGTAGCCTGCTCCAGTTCCCTTACAAAACTTTCATTATTGGGTTAGCCATACACTTCACATGTTTCAAGCGATTCACATGGCATCATCAATTGATACAAGTCTTGGATAAGAATCTACAACGCACTAGAACGCCCTTGTTAGCGATCCTTTATAGATAAAAAGATGCTTCATAAATTTTAATTTCCAGATAGTGTTTCATCGCGTTCGGTCTTTACTTATTCATCTACCTATAATATAACTTCAAGTTCTCCACATTCCATGATCATAGGAGAGGGAAACATTCATGATTCCGCTGCCTGTAGGTTCTCGTTCATATTATCATAGCGATAAATTATGGGCCCTCCCAGTTGTTATCCAATTTTCCTTGACATGGATTCTTGGTTGATTGTATCATTTTTCTCAGGATCAAGTTGTCGTCTTAAAACATTCATTTTCCACCCTTCTATTATAGTACGTGGATGCCATCTGTTGAGTTGAGGTCGTCTTCAGTGTTGCTTCTTCTCTTTTCTCCTCCAAGAGATCAATATAGACCTTAAGTCGTTCATCATTCTCCCCTATTTAAAACAGTGCACCCTCAAATTGGGTATTTCGAGTTTGATTGGTATTAAAGCCTTCGTGAAAAGTTTGAGTGAAGGGAGTTTCCCCAGTGGGTCCCCTCCTCGTTGTCATGTATGTCCATAGGAGTTAAACTAACTTCTCAACCTGTAGTCCCATGGAATTTTTCAATTTGATTTTTATCCCGTGCCATAGTGTTCAGTTCGTGACTTCTACCTGTCAGTTTCACCTGAGATGTGTGGAAGTAGAGTAGTAATTCTTGATTCTGAATTGTTCATACAGTTTATCAATCCATTCGATATTAATTTTTAATCCGTTATTAGAGATTATGGTGTATAGGATACCGAACTAATTGATGATGTATCTTCAGATGAACGAATGCACCTTTTGATTGGTAATCACTACTAGGGGTTTAGCCACAACACATTTTGTAGAGTAATGTATCTCACTAGGAGAAATTTTCATTGACATGCTCGAGTTGGAAATGGATTAAGAATGTCTATTCCCCATAAGGCAAACGACTATGGACACATCATTTTTTATAATTATTCGTCAGGCTGATGGATGTCATTCACGATTCGCTGGCATTGATTGCACTTCCTTACATACTATTCTAGATCCTTTCTTATTGTCATCTAATAATAACCTCGTGTCAGTGCTCGTTGTGGTAGGCTTCTATTCCATGGACGTCCCCAACAAACGTCTTCATAAAGGCTTCTCAAGATTGCTATCACCTCCGTGGGATGAACACAATGAAGGATTGGTCGAGCGTACCTCCTTCGGTAAGGGACCTCTTCAAATAGGATGTACTTAATTACATTTACTCTTACTTTCTTATCTTTTACCCAATTTTTCAAAAAGTTTCATTCTTTTATGTATTGGGTGTATTTGTCCATCTAATTGGGTCCTCACTATGACATACTATCTATCTTTGATTCTTCTTTCTGAATGTTGGGTTGGTCCAAGATTTCCACGAGGGGATTCCCTTAGTCCATTAATTCTAATCTGGCTAGGTGATTGGCCTTCACATTGTTCTATCGTGGAATATTCATGATGGCAAATGCTCGGAGTCAGCTTGCCACTTTCTCAAATCGTTTCAAGCATGCCATCATGTTTTTTTCCCTTAGATTCAGATTTTACCATCATTTGTTTGACAACCACATTAAAGTCGCTAAATAATTCCACTTGGTCTTCTCTGATAGATAGAGTGAGTTACGCTCCGACGATTAGGGCCTCGTTGTTGGATGCCCTAAAATTAAACCTCAACGCATATTCCACATGTGATTCATCTAGTGTCTTAATAATCAATCAATCTCCACAAACATCTTTATTATACTTTTTTCTTCTGTTCATTTCTCTACTGGCCTCACCGCTTTCATTGCTTGTAAACTCTGTGATAAAGTCAGCAATAGCTTGTCCTTTTACAGTTACCCTTGGCTTATACTATAGATCAAACTCCCTAAGTGTTGGTTTTGCCTCTCCTATTTTTTCAGTTTTTGTTTATTTACAAATTTTCCATTTCAGCTCAAACCTATATGTACAAGTATTATTTTTAGGTTTTGTAAGAGTGGGCATATTTGAGAGCTAATCAAAGGCAAAGAGAGATAGAGAGCTACTTTGAGCAAGGTGAGTTCTTGAGGTTGGTTAGTGATTGACTTTTGAGAGATATAAGTGAGGTGTGTGTGTATCTATTGGTTCCTATCCATTTATTTATAAAAGAAGATATCCTACCATTTGTGGATGTAGCCTAAAGCTTGGGTGAACCACATAAATTGTTGTTGCTTTGATTGTTTGTTACTTGTATGTTCTTATTGTCACTTCATTGATGCTTGGTTGATTTGATTGGTAGTTTGCACACTAGTTCATTTTCGGAACAGGGTCTTGGGTGTTTTCCACACACCAAGTGTTTGATAAAATTGTCGAGTGAGTTTTATCGTCTTTGTCGCTAGAGATAGTCTTGCTTTAGCGCAACACTAAGATCAACCTACCACTTCATCAATCGCCAAGGAAAAATTTTCCAACATTGTATACATGTATTTATCTCCCTTGAACACTCTGCTAACACAGTAATCTCATTACTGAACAACATTGTTATATCTAATCAGAGTCGAACTGACTGCAGTAGAAGAGACACTGAGGTAAAGATAAAACTCCTCTCCTTAGACTGGTTTCAAATGGAAAAGGACCTTAAATAGATAGGTCTTCAGATTTAAAAAGCCTTCTCACATTATTTGGTTCAGACGAACGCGGTTTTTTAATGTTCTGAAAAAAGGATGCACTTGTTAGTTTCCTTGTTGACGAATCTTTTGAACGACGCATTTCTCCCTGTCAGCGACTGCACTTCCTTAACTGTCTTTGGGATCCTCATTTTCAACACTATATGGATTTTTTTGGGTTCGCTTCTCTCCCGCTTTGGGTAACAATAAAATCCAACAATTTCCCCCATGCCACACAAAAAGAATATTTTCCTTGGTTAAACTTCATCTAATACTAATTAAGGAGTCTGAAGGTTTACTCTAGGTTAGAAATTTGATCCGACCCCTTCATTATTTTTACCAGCATGTCATTAATAAATACCTCTATAATCTTGCTTATCTATTCCTCGAATATTGTGTTAATGAGTCTCTTGTATGTGGCCTTGGCGTTCTTTATCCCGAATAGCATCATTCGATAATAGTTTGTTTCCCGATCTATTATGAACCAAGTGCATTTGGATCTGATTACACTTGGAGTGAGAGTCCATTAAGGACATTACTTCGTGCCTAGACGTGGCATCCACCAATGCATCAATCCTTCAGAGCAAATATGCGTCTTTTTAATAAGATTCGTTCTGGTTAGAGTAATACACACAAAGCCACTATTTTTCGTTCGACTTTCTGATCATAATGTTGTTTGACAACCATTCAGACTATTTAATGTCCTGAATGAATCATGCGTCTAACAACTTCCCTAGTTCGACATTTGTTGCTTGATTCCTCTCCGGGATGAACATCCTTTTCTTTTGTCGTACTGGTTACCTAGTCGGATCGATATTTAGTTAAGGGGTCGTTACTGAGGGATCAATACCTGACATATCCTCATGGATCCACTCAAACCTCTTGTGGTGCCTCTTTTGGAATGAAATCAAATCCCCCCGTTTTGCATTAATCAACGGTGATCCTACATATACTACCCCTTCAGGACTATTGTCGTATAGTTGGATCGGGATCATATCTTCAACTCACGACCCCATAATTGGTGTTTCTCTTGGGTTTAATTCATCCACATTGAATGTCTCATTCTTCTTGTTTAGTGATGAAAAGTAACATCTCCCGGAATGCGACTGGCTCCCACTCACTATCCACTTCTTGTTCGATGTGAAAAATTGAAGGGTAATGGATTTGATTGACAAAATCGCATCAAGTCTACTCAGGTTCGTCCTCCCAATTAAAATTTTATAGGTAGAATGAGACTTGTCTACCAAAAATTCCACCTACAGTGTATTATACTTAGGCCCCTCCCTATCATGAACGGTAATGCTATCGACCCCTCTATATACACTTGCTCTATGGAGAAGCCTTTTATTGGATTCAACTATGCTCCCCCTTTCTTCATCTATTTAAAGCACTCATAATAATTGACATCTGTCAAACTCCCCATATCGATCATGATCCTTTATATTGTCTAATTGGATATCAGTGCCTCAATCAGGAGGGGATCATCACGAGGAGGGTAATCAGATCTTGAGGATCCTTTGACATGAAAGTGATGCCCTCCCAATACTCTAGTGGCTTATCCATTTAGACCTCCATCTACTCATTTTTTTGGCATTTATATGCTCTTTGAGATGACGTCGACTCACCTCCGATCGCGAATCCGTTCGAGATCATCTTAATGCCCCCCTTTTTTTTCGCAACAACTATTTCTTTAGACTCCTCGTGCCTCTTTTCTTGTTCCTTTTATCATCTTCTACGCTGATTCTTCCTTATCTTATTGTACAATTTTTCTTGTTTTATGCCTTTTCTACCTATAAACTCTCATAGATGTCCTCTTTGAGCCAACGCCTCAATTTCTCTCTTCAGATGAAGATAGTCATTTGCGTCATGGACATAGTCATGGTGGAACTAGAAATGCAAATTGGACTTCTTCTTGAGAGGTCTATTTGTCCACCTCAGCACCTTCAGGTTAGCTATTGTACTCAACACTCATCCTATGGTTATGTTGAGTGTATGAGACATCTCAACTTATGCTTAGTTCCCCCTATATATCCCTTTGAGGGAAATCTTCATTTGTTCAAGTCATCTTCCGACCTCCCATCTACTAAATCTCCCACCCTGTGAGTGGTTTATCGACTATTGATGGTGTCCTCTGTGTGGATGTGCTTATCCACATTCTTCATCAACTCCGCCATGTTGGTGGGAAGGTTATTTGAGAAAGGATTAAATGCTGTTATTTTTGTATTGGCCACGTAGGAAGGATGAGATGGCCACCCTTTCATATGGGTGTTCGATTTGAAGTAATTTGTCATTAAACCTCTTTACATACTCCCTGAGGGTTTCTTCTTTAGTTTGGAGGACCTTGAACAAGTGGTCTGTGGTCTTTCTATGAACCCGAAATTCTATGAAGTTCCTGGAAAAAAAAATTCAGAGCTCTTTGAAATAGGATATGGAATTCGGCAGTAGTCGATTAATAGAGTTCCTGTCCTTGCAGACCCCTTTAATGTTGTGACGAAGGATCGACATATGATATCGTCTGGGGTGGCAAGGAAATCCATAGGTGTTACGTAATGATCTATGTGATCCTGAGGATCTGACGTTCCATCGAACGAATCCATTCGTGGGAGCTTGAAATTTGGTGGAATGGGGCAATCCATTACCTCCCGAAAAAATAAAGATGCGCATCCGGTGTCACATGTATTTATGAATACTGGTGGGGTGTCAATCTCTCCCACCACCGATGTCCTATTAGCGGTGGAGGAGAGAGCCAGTCGTCATGGAGGTGGAAGAAAAATTTCGTTCTCCATATTTTTCTTTAAAGGTGGGCCCTATTAGCGGTGGACGAGAGAGCCAATGGTCGTGGAGGTGGAAGCAAAATTTCGTTCTCCAGATTTTTCTTTAAAGGTGGGTCTTGGTCCACCTACTACTCTGTTGCAGGTGGTGGGTTAGGCTGCAACCTATTCAAAATCAAGGGGAGATGGTCTTGAAGAGCATTTTGCTATTCCCCAAGGCCAATGATAGCCTAAGTTATCTGGTTCGTCTTCATGGATTAAGAACTATTGTTCCTAAAGACGAAGCCAATTTTGTTGAGGCAAAAATATGACTTTAACTTTCAACATATAGGGCACGTGAAGCTTGCATGAAATAACGACTAGTTGAAAAAGTCTAAACGGTTTGAAAAACCGATCGTCGTTGAGCTGATAAAGAGAAGTGTGCGGATACCCACTTGGTGAAGTTATTATTGATCAGTCGATCGTCTATTCAGAGAAGCGTTCGACCACTTCATAGGGTAATCTTGTTCGGACCCAATCTGTCCAGAAATATCCCTTATCACTTTTAACAATTATATAAGTTTTTTAAGTATTGATACATTGTTGATCACTTTGTCGAATGTTAATCTATTTTTTGGATTGTTTGTACACATATCTATCTTTTTATTGTTCAGTTTGTAGTTATTATTATGGCTTTCATACTCAATTCAGTTATTGTTATGAATCTTTAATCTGATTTTTATAGGTAGCCACTCATATCATGTTTCTAGTCATATGAGATATGCATGATTAATTATGGACTTCGATGTATTTAGGGTTTTAGATTTTGTTGTATGATATCAAAAAGTGGAGATTGAGACTGTATAGATTTTATATTGTGGTATTTTATGTCAATTTTTTTCGATTCTTGCATATAATCATGAATAGTTAATTTATTTTTGGTGTAATATTTTCTAGATGTTAGTTCATATTATTAATTCGTCTCATCTTCTAGTTTTCTTCCTTGTTAGTCCATGAAACTCCATACTAACATCATTCAAAAAAATTCGGTTAATGATCTATTAGGATTTAAGTATGTTGATCCGTAGACACTTTGCACTATAAAAATTGGATTTCAAAATCATTAACATTGTGTTGTTGGTATTGAGGTATTTTGACTTTAACATCCATTTAGTTTTAATTAATAAACTTTATACACTTTTCTGGTAAAATTGGAGGGAAAAAGTTAGTTAACTGTTCCAATCATTATCTTTTCTACAAAAGTTTAAACTATCTGTATTCTATATTATTAAAGCCCCAATCTACTTATTATTTCTTTATTTACTTAAAACACTTTATTCACTTAATATACAAATTAAATTAGATATTTTCTTTAAAAAAATAAAAATAAAAACATTTTTAAAATAAAAAATAGTTTTTTTTGTTATTTAGGGCCTGTTTGGTTTGCAACTATAATTCTGTTTTCTGTGTTTAAATACAATTCTGATAAAAATCTTCGTTTGGCAACCTGTTTTTAAACACAGAATTATAATATTCCTGTGTTATAATCAAGTTTTTCAGAAAACAGATTTTAGGTGTTTTATAACATCTGTTTTTTTTTTTTTTCAACTCAGAATTATTCATTCTTAATATTTTAAAGCAATTATACCTTAATATATAATATACATACATAATACATTAATGTGTGTAATTCTTATAAATAAAAAATATATATGTACATATATACAAAATTACGTATGGAATAATATAAAGTTAAATAATATTATCAATAGATACATGATACTTATATATAGTTTTATACATATATTATTAATGTATGGAATAATATAAAATATACATATAGTACATATGTATTAAAATATATTATCAATTCATGTATGTATATAATTTTATAGTGAATTATATATGCGACATCATTATATATATATATATATATATATATATAATTTTCATACATACATGATACATGATTGTATACATATACATACATACATACATCATAAATTATATACACGTACATTTAATATCATGTATTTTTAGGTATATATAAAACTTTCATACATACATGATACATGAATGTATACATATACATATATACATACATCATAAATTATATACACGTACATTTAATATCATGTATTTTTAGGTATATTTAATGAGGTATGTTAGGGAGTTTAACTCTCTCTCTCTCTCTCTCTCTCTCTCTACATATATATATATATATATATATAAACTCCACAACATACCTCATTAAATATACCTAAAAATACATGTTATTAAATTTACATGTATATAATTTATGATGTATGTATGTATGTATACATTCATGTATCATGTATGTATGAAAGTTTTATGTATGTTTATATGTACATACATATATATATACACACACACACACACACACACGCATATGTATGATATAAATATACATATTTGTCAATTTTGTCAAATTTTCAAAAAACTGTATTTAAAAACAACTTTACCAAACGCACACCAATAATTATAAACACAAAAAACTGAATTTTAAAACTGTATTTAAAAACAGTGTTTAAATCGAATTTTCTGAATAGAGAACCAAACAGGCCCTTAATAACTAAAATCAATTCTATCCTTTTGTTTTAAATAAGAAACTGTTTTTTTGTCTCAAATTTATTTATTAAATAAAATTTTATTCTCCTTTTTGCCCTTGTTTTATGGGTTATATATGTTAATATAAGTTCAGATGCACACTGCGTTAGGGTAGAATAGAAAGTTTATGGTTATGTTTTAGATGATGGGTTACGCGAGTGTAGATTTGGCGTAGGTTAGTATTGAATTGTCCCTATAATGTGTCGGGTAGTATAGTTGAGATCCATGTGCATACGTTTAGTTGCGCGCTTTAGTGGAGGGGTGAGTTGGAGTTCCAAGAGAGTGCGATTCCACTTTAATCATAGAATAGTGCATTTATTATTATTATGCATTTTAATACACTTGCTAAAAAAATATTTTCACACCTCAGGCTGTGACCCGTTTATATTTTTTTCTCTTGCTATATATCAAGGTTCTAAAAAACGCGGGGCGTGATTGAGGCGTGGAGGCCAAGCCTTAAGCCTTAGAAGCCTAGGCGGGCCTAGGCGTAAAAAGGCGTGAAAAGGCGTTTAAGCCTTCTTAATATATTTTAATATTTTTTAACCATAACAAGGCTATTAAAATACAAAAATTGCACATATCATAAAAATATGTCTGAATATATGCAAATTAAAATACTATCTGATTATTTTGGATAAGATAATGGTCCGGTTTGTAAACAAATTCTTTAAAAGGCGACATCGTTTCACTAAGGCATTGTTGTTTTTAGAAAAAAAGTGTGCCGTAAGGGTTTTCCAAGAATATTGCGTGAAAAGCGTAAGGCGAGGCGTTTCTCCTAAGCCTTAAGCCTAGTCGGGTTTTTTAGAACAGTGCTATATATATATTGTAATATTTAGGTGTCCCATCGCAAGAACACCAGTGATGCTTTTCTATCTAGTGTTCTCGGAGCTGTAACAGATGTTGACTGTTGCGAGATCTTTGTTGTAGCCATTTCCTATCTTTTGTAAATCTAGTTTAGAATTCAATTTGAGTATCGAGTTTATACCCAAGGGTTGTGTTTGTAGCACTTTTATATTTCTCTTCTCAGGATTGTTGTATGGTCTATGACCCGTCAGCATATTCGGGTAAATTCCTTTTGTACACTGATGATGTTTTATAGTAGTATATTCTTTTATTGTGGTATGTGTTTACATTATCATGTTTAGTAGATACTGTGTTGTTGGTTTGTTAATGTTCATTGTATGTTTTTAAAAAAATTTGGCCTAGGCTAATTTTAGTATTGGGTAGTTAGCTATGTTTATTTGGTCTCATCAATAGATGCTGAGAATGATCCACTTGAGATTCCTGATTTATTATAGTATGGGGCTGGCCACCCATTATTATTTTAAGTGGGGTGTCACAACAGCTCAGCTTAGACTTGTAAGGGTTATGGAACACCCCGTGTGGATGGCTAACATCGTACCTGTCTCGAAAATAGGCGGGAAGTAAAGATGTGCATTGATTATTAAGACTTGAATACAGTCAGTCCCAAAGATGAGTATCCACTACCAAACATAGATATGATCATCGATAGAACACGCTCTAAAATCCTTCGTTGATGGCTTCGTCGGATACAACCAATTCAAGAATCGCCAGGATGATCAAGAGAAAAAGTCTTTCATTACACCTTGGGAAATCTTTTGTTGCTCAATGATGTCGTTAAGGCTTAAGAATGTCAATGCAAGTTACGAACATGGGGCTATTACCTTGATGTATAACATGCTCCACAAAGATGTTGAAGTATATGTGGATGACATGATTATTAAGTCCGAGACATGAGAAGGGCATATTCCAGCACTAAGAAAGTTCTTCGAAAGACTAAGAATGTATCAAATGTTCCTATACCCCCAAAAAATGTGTCTTTGGAGTCACGAAAAGATTTTAGGATTCCTCATCAATGAAAGGGGGATTAAGTTAGACCCAACCAAGATCAAAGTTGTTATGGAAATGCCTCCCCACATACTGAGAAGGAGGTTAGGGGTTTCTTGGAGAGACTCCAATATATTAATAGGTTCATTTCTCAGATGACCTCCATATGTGAGTTAATATTCAAATTGGTTCGCAAATATTCTACCAACATTTGGAAGTCTGCGTGCCAAGAGGCTTTTGATAGATACATGCAGTATCTAACTAAACCTCATGTATTGGCTCCACGTTGACATGGACATCCTCTTCTCTTATATCTCACAACCACCGACATCGTAGCAGGAGACATGTCAGCTCAATATATTGAGGAAGTCCAAAAAGAAAAAATCATATACTACGATAGTCAAAAACTCAATGCCTATGAAGAACGAAATATGGCCTTGGAGAAATCTTATTCGTATCTAGTATGAGTGACATAGAAGCTAAGACACTACATAGTTGCTTGTTAAATCAAGATGATCTCCTAAATGGATCCTTTTAAATACCTACTCAAAAATGTGTTAACAAGCAGAATGGCCAAATGTTTATTCCTGCTCACCGAATTTAACATCGAGTATATACATCAAAAGGTAATTAAGGGTGATCCATTGCAGATTACTTGGAAAAATCCCCCTTAAAGAATAAGACGAGATACCTACACAATCTCGAATGAAAACATTTTGGTAACCAAAAGTCGAGATGAATATCGATGGCAATTATATTTCGATGGAGCATCAAATGAAAAAGAAGTCGATATCGGAATGTTATTGATTTCACGAGATCAGAGGCACCAACCTACGATCATCAAGCTAAACTTTGATTGCACCAATAACATTGTTGACTATGAAGATTGCATTACAAGGATGAAGATAGCCCACAATAAAGGAATATGGAGAATCAACATGTATAGAGACTCTAACTTCATTATCTGTAAAATCTAAGGACATTGGAAAATCGAGAAGGAAAAGTTATTGACCTATCATGGATACCTAGAAGAAATAACTTCCATATTCGATGATGTTCAATTATTTTATCTCCCAAGAGCTCAAAATGTCTTCGTTAATGCTTTGGCTACTCTGGCCTCTATAGTGGAAATCCCCGAAGAGATGGATAAGGTACAAGTGGACATATGAAAGCAAAAGAGACATGGGTTCATGTATGAAATCTGTATGATTGAAGCCTCGGAAAAAGGACCCTGGTACCAAGATATTAAGGAGCTTCTTCAAAAAGGCAAGTATTCTTTCGAATCAACTAAGAAGGATAAGACGGTATTCCGATGATGAGTCGCTCAATTTATCAATTCATCACATGCGTTGGAAGTTTATACAAAAAACATCCTAATCGAACCCATTTACGATGTCTTGACAAAAGGGAAGCTAAAAAGGTGATGTAAGAAATCCATAGAGGAGAGTGTGCATGCTAGAAAAAAGATGATTACTAGAGCACCCTTAATCGTGATTGCAGTAAATACGTTCAAAGGTGTCTGAAATGCCAACGATTTGCAAATTTACAACATCTACCTCCAAGGGAATTGTACAACATGACGTCACCTTGGACCTTTTCAACATAGGAAATTAATACCATCGAGAAGGTAACTATGAAAGCATCAAATTACCATTCGTTCATCCTAGTAGCCATAGATTATTTCACTAAATAGATCCAAGCAGAATCATATGTTATGTTGAATGCAAAGAAATTGATCCAATTTGTACAAAAGAATATCATCTGCAGATATGGTGTATTGTTTGAGATAATATCTGATAGTGGAATGCACTTCGAGGCAGAGGTCATAGAGTTTGTCAAAGAATATGGAATTCAAAGACAAAAGTCATCATCATATCACCCACAGACCAATGGCATCATAGAGTTAGCAAATAAAAATGTAAAAGTGATGCTAAGAAAAATAATTGAAGGGTGTTGCGACTGGGCTGACCGTATTCCATATGCGTTGTGAAAATACCAAACTACTGTCATAATACCTACTTGGCCACGCCATTCTCGCTTGTGTATGGGATGGAAGAAATAAGGCCAATCGATATGGAAATCCCCTCACTAAGGGTGTTATTGGAAAAATACATCTCTGGGGCTAACTGGGTAAAGATCAAATACGAAGATCTAGCATAGTTGGACGAACGAAGACTACTAGTACACTAACACATACAAGGCTACCACATACGGATCACCAAGGCGTATAAAAATAAAGTCAATGTTTAAGGAATCAAGGAAGGAGACCTAGTGTTTAAAGAGGTCATAGAAGCCATATGGGATCTCCGAGGCAAGTTTCGTCCCAACAGGATAGGAGCATATGTGGTGGATAATATCCTGTCAGGAAGCACATATATCCAAGTTAATATCAACGAAACAGAATTAGCCAAACTGATCAATTTAGATCGTCTCAAGAAATACTACGTATGAAAAAAAGAAAGGCATTAAGAAACCAATGAGAACTACGTATAACTTGATCCTCCATAAATCAAAGAAAATTCATAAAAAAATAATCACTAAGCTAGTTTCACCGTATAATGGAGGTACAAAGGCAACCCTTAGGGGTTCGATCATCAAACCATTCCCCTACAGGAGGTAAATCCTTTTATTTTCATTTATTCTCATCTTTTAGATTCCTAAAGAAATCGGTGTAGAGTCGTTAGGATGATAAAGAAAGGTTTGAGGACCGCAAGGGGACTCATTTTTCATTTAAGTGAATACTTTCATTACGAAATGTACATTCATCATCATTAGAAAAATGACAAGTTACATAAAGATACTCAAAAGGAATGACTACCCATACTATCTAAAGATTCAGAGCCATCTACTATTGAGGTACTCATTTACCGTGAACCACTACTACCACTTATCTCCATCTCGTTAAAGGAGTTTTCACCCCTATCTTTCATAATGGAAATTCCTCGAATTTACTCAAACCTGAAAAGGATCAACTCAAAAATCTAGCATAGTCATGTCTCCCTCAAGATTACTGGGTCTACTCCTCGGATAAATGCATCACCATAACTATAGACAAAACAGGTGGAACCGCATGGAACAACAATTTCTCCACAAGTTAGAAATTTTTTATCAGGTATGGGGAAAGAGGTTCAATCGATTATATCCACCCACATTGTAGCACACTTTCAAATCATTGGACCTCCCTGGGGAACCACAGGATAAGTAAGCCCTCGATACTAAGGACGTACCCTCCGTGAGGAGTAAAGAATATCCAGTGCACGAGCACCTCAACCGATATAAGTGAAAGGACTCAAGGCATCCTCAATCATTGGTTTTCTAATACCCTAGTTCCTCATCATCCTCTTAATAAATTCATGATATGACCCCATCGTTTGGACCATCTGCTCCAATACCGATCAAGAGACAGTAAAAGCCTACAATAAAAAATATCAATGCATCACAATTTGATCTCAAGAAAACAAACACAACAAAACATATATTAATCAAATAAAATATATTGCACACCTCGACTCCCTCATGAATGGAGAAGTAAGGATAAGAGGTAGGAACTGACACCTCGAACTGCACCCTATCATCTCGGTGAACTGTACAGATATACCCGAAACACGTACCACCAATGGTGGAGAAGAGAACCAGGCTGATGATGTTTTTCCTCCCATAGAAGGACCCTACGAAGGGGGATAGAAGTAGTCGTTGGGGGTGCCTCCCTCGATCCCTAGCCCTCTTCAGCTAGTAGGACCGCAGGCATTAACCTCTTTATAATGAAGACACCATATGTAAGAGTGTAGTCAAAGTGGATGCTCTTCATTGGAACTCCCCTAGTGTATGCCATCAGATCATCAGGAGCAAGTATATGTGTCTCTCTCATCCCAAGTCGAAGCACTACTAAAGGAACCGACTGGGATGATAAGGTCCACTGATGAATGACCCTCTCTCCCAGGTAAAAGGTGGCAGCTCATCAGTACAAAGTAGCAGTCATGAGGTAATATGGGTAATGGTCCTGTCCATAGCCCAGTGTCTTTGGGACATATCTCAGGGGAAGAAGATCTGCAATCCGAACAAGGTTAATGAGGGAATAAAAGAAAACACAAAAATTTAAAGAAATGATAGGAAGAGAATATGAGCTCTGTTTGCAGTCAGACCGCTCTAGAGAGTGTATCTCTCCCTGATTATATGCATGGAATCCCTCCTTCTGATTATCTCACCTCCATCTCCAGTCCTCCTCCAACACCCTTAAGGATTCACGGTGAAGCTCAAAGACCTCAAAAGCCTGTAATTATGCAGGATAA
The DNA here is from genome assembly GCA_949130495.1 of Sambucus nigra. NCBI lineage: Eukaryota > Viridiplantae > Streptophyta > Magnoliopsida > Dipsacales > Adoxaceae > Sambucus > Sambucus nigra. The sequence continues at coordinate 666,725,448 of OX422215.1, read as the reverse complement.
AAAGAAAAGGCAAATATCAGTAACAAAATAAAGAGAAATACAAACAAAATGAAAGGATAAAAAATAATAAGAAAGGCGTACCTCCCAAATCACCACATAAATGATGGTACTCTTAGTCTCCCGTCGAGAAAGGTCACTCGTGCTATCAAAGAGCATCCCCAAAGTAGAACTACACTAGTCGTACTAACGGATGCAACTAAAATACCGAAGAGGGAAGAGCAGACCCTCATGAGCCTCCTCACCATGTGATGAGCAGATAGTGTGACCAAGCATGAAAAGAAAAAAGACATGGATAAACTGGAGAATTCGAGTCTTATCCATCCCTAAGTTTCTCGAGGGATCTCAAATGTGGGCATCAAGAGAACCAAGCGCTAATGTCATGCCAGAACGAATGGCAGGAACGAAGCCTACCACCACCCGAATAGCCTCCCTCGATATCCATATGTGGCAGGGGACTATCACTGGAAACGAACTAGGGGGTAGATCGGTCAAGACATGCAGTTCCAGTGGGATGACTGTCATCTCACCTATCGAGAAGTGAAAGGTGGAAGTTGTATCCTCTACAAACATTGGGAGCACAGCTGTACCACGGACTGTCACCAAGGACTCCAACTGAAGCCAAGACCTCTTACAGTCTCCATAACGGTGTCAGGAAAGAACTTGTGGTCCCATAAAGCCAGCTCCCATTTAGTGAAACCCTTAATCCTAAAACAGGTGGCACTACCCTCCTAAGGATGATGTACAGAAGTGAGCAAAAAATAATAATAAATAAACAAAGGTAAGCGTTGCAACAATGCATTTTTTACGCGTAAATAAAAGTGTAATGTAAATAAGAAAACTGAGAAAAATGCATACATGACCGTTGCGCACAACAGTAGAGAGGTGAGAGGTAAGCTCTCGTAAAATAATATCTTGATCACCAGGTTGAGGTATGTGGTGATGTAAGCCTATGTCCCTAATCATCGGCTCCATGGAGATATCCAAATCAGCCCAATATTCGGTCTCTCCAGCCTTCGGGTGAGGCCTAACATCGGGGAGATCATCCAACAAGATCTCCCTTAGCCCTCGTAACTCAAAAAAAGGAACTCAAAAAAATTGAAAAACTCCTAAAACCATAGAGAATTGGAGACTAGATAACTTGGAGAGAGATTAGAAGGATGAGAATAAGCCCAAAATCAAGGGGAAATGTGCTTGGTCGATTGGTCCTTCCCCCTCAATTCAGCCAATTTATTCTAAAAATAAATCAAAAATTCCTTCTCCTCCTCAAATAAATTTCAAAAATCAAAATTCCTTATCAAATACCAAATTAAATTAAAATTCCTTATTTCCAAACCAACTCTCCCTTCCTTGAAGATCACAACTTCAGTTTAACACGGTGCTTCATAGAAACACCTTGTCTCATGCAGAAAACTTCAATTTAATCTGATGTTTCATAAAAACACATTATCTAATGCTTCAATTATCACTATGTTTTGTAAAAACACCTCGTCTCAGGCGTACGACCTCAATTATCACATTTTTTTGTAAAAAAATACTTCATCTCATGTGGACGACCTCAATTATCATAGTGTTTTGTAAAAAATACCTCATCTCATGCAGAAAACTTCAATAAACATGGTGTTTTCTAAAAATACCTCGTCTCATGAGGATGACTTCAATCACCACGATGTTTCGTAAAAACACCTCATCCTATACGAACGATTGTGTTTAGTAAAAACATTATGTCTAATGTGAACGACTTCAGTTAACACTGTGTTTTGTAAAGACACCTCGTCTCACACAGATGACTCTAATCAATGCAGTATTTCATAAAAGCACCATGTTTCAAACGAATGTCAAAGATACCTCAGGCATCATGAAGACGTCAAGCAATCACCGCAATAGTCTCATGCTAATATCAAGGTAAAGTTCATCGAAATAAACTAGTAAAGGGAGCATAATCCCGAATTTCCTAACCAAAATAGCAATTTTCCTGGCAGTCGTAGAACGGGTGTCTTTCTTTACAACACCACCCCAAGTTCCTATTCCTTAATCTCTCTTTTCTTTTAGGCATGACCTTTCTCTGAAGGTCATGTCCGAAATATGTTGACTTTGATTCCACCTATGATGGATAAGTAAGCATATTAGAAAATCCCGATATATAAAACTCAAGTTAGATCTTGTACATATTCATCCATTTTACCTTTATTCTCACAAATGTCCAAAAAATCAAACAAAAAGCTTCAAAGTATGTAATACTTTCGTATAGGCTAGAGGATCACTAGATTCATGGATTTTACCTATTATCATGTTCTTAGTGTTGGAGGTTTAGTCATTCTTTCATTATCAAAGTAACTTTATGAGTGAATCCATCTCATTCAAGTTCTTTTATGAACATAAATCATTTTTATCATCAGATCTGGCCATGTTTCACTCTAAAACACCTTGAAAGATTAAAGAAAGTATAGATCTCCTACATCGAGCCTCTATAAGAGCTAAAATCCCTCTTGTTTCTACGCGAACTATTTGGACTTTGAATCGCTCACACATGAGTATGTAGGTTCACTTAAACTTCCATCTGAGTGAACAAGTCCAACTTTGTATCTATTTATCCTTTGTCTATAATATCTACACACATATCCCACGCTACACTGCACGATTTATTTACATACTAATTGTTTCTAGTTTATTATATCTTTTTACACCATAACATGCAAATATATATTTTATATCTGCATTTGAGAATGAAAGGATGGAGTGGATTCCTAATACCTTCCTAATTTGTAACTCACTCCCCAGACTCTTGACTCTCTGGTTAAACACAAAGATCACTTTCCATCACTAGGTCTCTACGGAGGCCTACCCCATTCTTTGTATGTTTTATGTAAAATAGACTCGTGACTCCATTCCTTTCAAAAAGTCAACAAGGCGATGACCACGCATCACCATTAAAGAGACTCCCCATTCCCCGAATTCGTCCGAAAAGGACGCACGAGGGAGGAAAAGTTCACGTTACCCCAAGTTCAGGCTCTCACACCCCCTCCCCTTCTTGAGGGTTTTCTCCTTGTCTCCATTATTTCTCGCCTTTAGCAAACCATTATCCTATTGAGTGTGAGCCACTATGTCCTCCACCTTGGCATATTATATATCCTTGACATGAGGTCATCGATAGTGTTGGGCTCATTTTTGGTAAGGTATTGTTCAGCATAGAACTATTCGGTAGGCCAATCTTAAACGAGGCCACAATCACTTGCTCGGAGAAGTCTTCCACTTCGTTGTAGGTTTCCTCATGTTATAGAGCATACTCGCACAATGTCTACTAGGGATTCTTCTTCATTATGAGGAGCGAATCCATACTTTTTAGGTGGGATCTACTGGTGATGAATCTAGAAGTGAATGCCTCTGTGAGCTGTTTAAAACTAGTAATTGACCGGTGTGGTAAATTTTCAAACCACTTATGTGCGATGTCCTCCACACAGCGTAAGGTTTGATCTTATTGAGTTAATGTTTAATTGAACAAATTTGAGATGTAAGTATATTGTTTGTGTATAGATATAATTATAAACAACCTAAATGGAGCTTGGTGGGTTGTTGTTTTTTTGGTGGGGGGGGTGGGGGGGTGGGGGGGGGAGGTTATGACTTATGACCAAAGAAAGAAAAGAAGGGAGAAGGGGTCCAATTTAGAAGAAAGACTCACCCACTAAAGAAATCATTTTCATATGGTAATTGTGAATTAAAACTTATTGACCCCTTTGAAAATGGGTTAATACAACCCTAAGACCATCTCCAACTTGATGACTTTGCTTGTTTTTTTTTCTCTAGACTAGTTGACGCAATAAGCTTAAGCGTGACAATCGAAATGTTTGTGGTAATTGATGATTTTTTTAAAAAAAATTAATTAAGTCCAATTTTCAAATTAAAAGTAATTGACTACGACTGAATTCAATTTGATTAGTTCAAAATTGCAATGCAAGCATAATATTAAAGGAAATCATATTGATAGGCATTAAAACAATAATATTAAAAAACAAGCATATACAATAATATTAAAACAAGCATACGAACCATATGTTTTGCACACCGTACTAAAATCCAAAAAAATGTTAAACTATGATGCACCGCACACAAGGACTATGCATCTTGCAAATGTGGTGTTTTCCTACAAGCCTCCATGAAAACGAAAAAAATAGGCTAGACAAAAATTTGGGTGGATATTGAAATGCCTCTTGGAGTTTTTATATTGTAACTTCCCATGGTATTTGAACTATCACACTAAGGCATTGTTTGCGAGTTCTATTTTGGAGAGAAAAGAAAGGAAAGGAAGGGAAAGTGTATTTTCTTTCCTTCGTTTAGGAGTTTAAGTAAGAAAGAAAGTGTCTTTCTCTCATTTGGGAGTTTAAAATGAGAGAAAAGAAAGAAAATTTTATAAAAAAAAACGTTTTCTTCCTTTCTCTGCAAAACTTTCTTTCCAAATCGAAAAGAAATTGAGAGAAATGAAAGTTTTTTAATGAATTGTATCTTCTTTCTCTTAAAAAAATTATTTTCCTTCAAACTCACAAACACAAGAAAGAAAGTTGTTTTTTCTCTCCCAAACTTATTTTTCTTCTCTTCTTCTATTTTCTCTCTTATTAACTTTCCCTTCTTTTCTTTTCTCTACTACTAAAATTTTTTTTTCCTTTCTTTTCTCTCCAAAACTCCCAAACGAGCTCTAAGTTATGTGCCAAGAAGGCGCGGTATAGACAAAGTTTTGAAGTTTGTTGCATTTTTTGATGGAACAAAATGACATTGGAGCATTTTGGTAGAGCAACATTCTCCAATGCCTTGACGATGGTCCAACACATGCTAGCTATTATTAAAGAAAAACGATACTTACCAAAAAAGTGTACCAAATTTATTGAAAAAATTCAAAAGTTTAATATCATGGTGGGCCTACATGGTACAATAATACCCTTAAAGATTTTCGACAAGTGTAGATATTGTCATTATTATAATATTAATTAAAAAAGGGACCGTCTATCCCCACATCCCTTGATACTCCCCCCACACCCTTTCAATAAATAAAGGCAGTAGTATCCTTCGAGCTTTTAACTTTCTTTTCCTAAGCTAACTTGAAAAATAAATAAATTAAAAATTACAACTAACTTTGATAAAAAAAAAAAACTGTCAACTAATTACATCTAATTTTGATTAAAAAAAATAGCTAACATTCATTTTTTTTTTTTAAAGTACATCAAACTTTGATTAAAAAAAACTGCAATTAACTTTGATAAAAAAAAGCTACAACCAACTTTGATAAAAAAAAAATACAACCAACTAATTATAGCTAACTTTGATTAAAAAAAAAGTTTAGAATTAACTTTGATAAAATAAAAGAAAAAGCTGCAACTAACTTTGATAAAAAAAATGCATTAACTTTAATAAAAAAAAAGTACATTTAATTTCGATGAAAAAAAGTTAGAACGAACTTTGATAAATAAAAAATTGCAACCAACTAATTTCAGCTAACTTTGATAAAAAAAAATAGCAAACTTTGATTAAAAATAAAAAATAAATAAAAATAAAAAAAAACTACAGCTAGCTTTAAAAAAAATTACAGCTAACTAATATAAAAAAAATTATCACGTGTTCAAAAAAAATTATTCCTAACTAACATTTTAGTATGAATTCCATTAAACAAATTAAATATGTATATTAGTATTTTAGTATGAATTCCATTCCTTAAGGTTTCTTATTTTTAATCTTTTAGTTGTTATTTTTTTAAACACATGATAATTTTTTTTATTTTAGTTAGTTGCAATTGTTTTTTTTCAAAGTTAGCAGTAGTTTTTTTTTTTCAAAGTTGGATGTAATTTTTTTTATCAAAGTTTTTTTTAATTAAAGTTACATGTTATCTTTTTTTTTATTCATCAAAGCTTGTTGTAATTAGTTGGTTGTAATATTTTTTAATTAAATTTAGATGAAGGTTTTTTTTATCAAAGTTAATTGCAGTTTTTTGTAATCAAAGTTAGTTGCAACTTTTCTTTTACTTTATCAAAGTTAACTCTAAACTTTTTTTTTTATCAAAGCTAGCTATAATTAGTTGGTCGTATTTTAATTGCAGTTTTTTTTAATCATAGTTAAATGTACCTTTTTTTTAAATGAAAGTTATTTTTTTAATCACAATTAGATGTAACTAACTAGTTGTATTTTTTTTATCAAAGTTAGTTGTAATTTTTTGTTTATTTATTTTCATAGTTAGCTTAGAAAAAGAAAGTTAAAACGCTTGAAAGATAGTAATGTCTTTATACATCGAAAGGGAGGGGGGGGGGGGGGGGGGGGGGGAGTATTAGGGGGTGTGAAGATAGACGACCCCTTAAAAAAACACATACTCATAGTATCAATTCAATACCAAATGTAATTGATATAAATATTGTAAATATTGTACAATATACATGAAAAACAAATTCCAAACTAGTTAGTACTAAGAGCATGTGCTTGTTACCTTGTTCTTAAAAACATTGATGACGCAATGGGTCCCACAAAATTTATTAATTAGAGAATTAAGATAAAGATCATGTTCCTTCCTATATTTGAATTTTTAGGACAATGTTTTTCAAGTTTATAAATCTAGTCTATGTGATACAATATCATTTATTTGTATGGACCCTTTAAAGTTAGGAGTTCATTTTTTTTGTCCGCGCTAACGGCACCATTTTTCATGATATTTTTAATACAGAGACTAAATTTATAAAATTATGTAAAATGTCCTATTTTTATACACTAGAATACGAGGACCTTTCCCCAAAATCCCCAAAATTTAATACTATAATTAATAACATAAGAGCTTCATGTAAACCCACTTCTAAGAGAAATAGTATCATGTGATGGACACCATGTGTCCGTGCTCAATACAAATATTAACACAACACATATGTGATACGTATCCCAAATATTTACCGATATAAAGGCAAGACTTTTAAATGTACATACGTGTCGTGTCATTTTTTGTGTCAAGCACGGATACGAAATGCCCTCCACACAAGGTTTTATTTTTCCACTTAGTCGAGAAATTTAAACTCTAATTATCACTTTACATTAGCATAGCAGTAGTAACTCAAACTTATACCAACCACTTAAAACAAACAATAAGATAATCACCCACAACCATTCTTCAGCAAAAATTCAATTCCTAAACACCTAACAACAGAGAGCAAATCAAACTCAAACGAACCTTTAACTAAAGATTCAACTTCAACTACTACAAAATATAAGTACCATATATGTATCTAAATAAACTTCACAAAACATCAAGCCTAACCTATCTTAACAACAATGCAACCAAGATTGAATTTCAATATAAAATATTTGCATGACAAGCTAACACAAACACCAAACCTAACCTATTCTGACAACAGAGTTCAACCAGTGACCCTTCATTTTATCCGTCCTCAATATTCATGAAATTCAATTTTTAACTGCCTAATCAAACCATCAAAATTGAATTTCATGTACATATCTAAACACATTACGAGGGCGAGCAGAAAAAAGAAAATGACCCGGCAATAAAAAATTCGAAAAACTACCGACGCTTCATTTTCTCGATACTCAATCCTTCGATTCATGGGGGTTGTTGATGTCTGAAGCATGGTCTTTTTGGTTCGGGGATGGTATGGAACCGACGCCTCTCATTTTGATATCTCCTCCACTCTGCGACTGGTCTTGCTGCATTTGTTGTTGCTGCTGCTGCTGATACTGGTGGAGTTGATGTTGAAACTGGTGTTGCTGTTTCTGAGAGTGGATTTGGAGATGTTGAAACTGCTGTTGGGCAGTTAAGAGAGTGTGCATGTTAGGGTTGTTGGGGTAAAATGGCTGGTTGGATCCAAAGGCTTGAGGGGGGAAGTTCATCATTGGTTGTCCGCCGTTTGGAAGGGCTTGGCCGGTCATTACTTTCAGATGTTGGATCTCCTCCTTTAGCGCATCATTTAATGCTGTGTACAAGAAAATAACGTGGTTTTAGTAATGATATCAAAAATTGTTTCAAGATTTCAAGGTACAGGCAGAAAATTATACACACCCCAAAGCAATACAAAGACATGTATGCATGCAGAATATACAATATGCAAATGTAATTTATGAGTGGCCAGTGTTTTGAATTTCGGATTTTAAAAAACAATGAGCTCTAGGTCATATGGTAGCACGACCCACCCGTTATAAGGTGGACAGGTAAGGAAAGTTTCACACCCCTTTGGGGATAGTTTAAAATCGGGAGGGCACGGCTCTGCACCCCATCTTTGGAAAGTTTCACACCCCTTTGGGTATAGTTAAAAATCGGGAGGGCACAGTTGTGCACCCCGTCTTTAAAAACAAAAAAGGCAAGCCCAGTGCACAAGACTCCCGCCATTGCGGGGTGTACTAGGGGGGTTAGATGCACGCAGCGTTACCCCTGTGCAGAGAGGCCATTTCCGCGACTTGAACCTGTGACCTCCGGGTCACAATGGGGCAGCCTTACCGTTGCTCTAGGTTCACCCCTCGTGCGTCCCATCTTTATTTAGTAGACTTAAAAAATAAAAATAACTCTAGTTTGGAGTTATTCTCATCTCGAGTTTTAAAATAAATAAATAAAAAACAGTCGACCCTTCCTTGCTCATTTAAAATACATTCATTGGAAAAAACAATTAGATACCAAGTGTGTTTTAACAAAAGTATCTTTTAAGTTGACCTTTCTCCCATAAGCTTACAGTGCCAAAGTTGCCATATTTATGTTCAATCTACATCCGTAAGTGTTTTTCTTTTTTTTTCTTTTTTTGAAACTAAAGCTGTATAACTTTGGATGATGTCTTTGTCGATAAAAAAAGTATATACATATAAATGAGAAGGGAGTACGAAAACATCAAAGGCACCAAAACAAGTGTTCGGGAAAGACTCTTACCATCTTGCAAGTGAACCTGTTGTTCCATTGTTTGCAAACGCAATTTCAGTTCACTGTTTTCAGCAGTCAGACCATTTGTATCTCTCTGAATTACAAGCCAAAGAAATTAACGTCACGAGCGTACCAGCCTATTTCTCAATATATACTTGCATCGAAATTAAGTGAAACGAGCAAGAAATTTTAAATTGTTGGATCATGTGACCAAAATTACACAAAGTGGACTTGTGTAAGACAGTACCTGCAAGAGGGTAACTTGAGCAGACAGTGAAGTTGCTTCAGTTTGCAGAGTCTGGACTTTCCTTTCAAGCTCAGCTATGTACCTCATTTTCCTTTCCTTCGACCTTGCAGCAGACTGCCTATTTGCCCATATCCTATTTTATTGCATGGAGCATATACATGTTAGTTCATGCAAATAACAATAACAATAGCAATAACCTTTCTGCCCATTGGAGAAAAATATCAAGCAAAAGAAAATAAAACGTCGAGAAGGAATGGAAAAAGACTCCGAAGAGAGGTAAAATAGAGTATAAAATATATGGGGCGAAAAAAGATCAAATACAAGCAGATGTATGACGTAGAGAAGGAGCAATGCTACACAATCGCCTGATAACTGTGACTAAGCTAAAATCTTTGCAAGACCACAAATCTTGCCTGGTACATTTGCAATTCTAATTAACTATGTGAAAATAACCTAAACATATTTCACCAATTAGAAAACAACGACTTATGGGGACTCGTGATGACTGCCAATCATTTTTGGTGTTGATTTGTTGAATAAGATGAACATACCTCCTATAAAAACAATCAGCAAGAGCCCAGACTAATGTGCATGGAAATCTATCGTGATCACAAAAGGGGTGAGAAGAAATTAATGCGTTTATAAAAAAAAAAGGGTCTTCCTACATAGGCTTATTATTATGGCCATTTATTAGGATATTTCATAAGAAATAAATTTTTAAAAAAATGAACAGTGAAAAAAATGAGATTTTTGACAAAAGAAAGGATTTGGGTTTCTCTTTGGATTTTAACATCTAAAAAACTTTTAAGATTCTCCTTCGTCTTATACTATCTTAAGTTGAAAAGGGGTCGAAGTTGGAGGAGGGTTATTGAGCTTTGAGAAGTGTATATTAGTGTACTTGGGTTGTTCTTGGGAGCGTGAATCGTAAGCCTGTATTTGTAGAGAAAGTGTTCTCTGTGTATAGTACAAGATGAACACGGGTTCCATAAGTTATAGTAGAGAAAAGATAAGAAGATAGGCACTCTAATAATGTTGACAAATAGACAGAAAAACAACACCAACTATGTGGAAACTATTAATTATGGATCAAAGCTATGATGTGAAGCCATTGTCTTAGAATGTTGTAACACCTGCGAACAAAGTGAGATATGATTCTGAAAGAGCAAGATAGTTGTCTCAATGATGTAATCTGCTTCTCTGGATTAATGGAGTCTAGAGCTCTTTATACGGTGTTGATGACAAGGCTAGTGATGGGGTCAGCCACCAATCATATTTTTCTAGGTAGACCTAAATGTCAAAAATATCGCCATTAAAAGGATTCCTCCCACTCAACTAGGGCTGCTTAAGGGGAAAGGGGGTTACTCGAGAAAGAAAAATTCTCTAAGGGGTAGGGGTTTCTCTCTCATACTTGGAATGGGAAGGCTTTACCTAACGATACCTTGTCCTCCAGCCTTCAACCCAATACCCACGAGGGTTCCAATTGAATTACTCAATGGTGCCCGAGTTCGAATGCCTACCCCATTTACATTGCTAGTGAAGGGGATAGTTATTAAAGGCGCAAGGCCTCAATATCTGCCCAAAACCTAGGCGTGAGGCGCACAGTCTATAAAATATGCAAAAGTTATATATTTGTAATTATGATATGAATTTTAAAATATATAGCATGAAACACTAGTATACACAATTATAAAGAGACACAAGAAGATAGATCATATACTACCACCAATGTTTAAAAAGGCGAAAGGCGAGGCGAGGCGTTTTAGTCGCGGAGAGGCGAGGCGTAAGCCTCGAGGCGTTTGAGGCGTAAGCCTCACCGAAAAGGAAAAAAAGAGCAAAATAATATTAAAAAAATACTAATAAAACCATAAAAATAAAATAACAAAGAAATATAAAATAAAACTACAAAAAAAAACATTCTTGAGGACTTTCTCACATAGTTTGACATTTTTTTGTTCCCCCGAGATAACTTTTAAAAAAAAAAGTAATTTGAGAAAATCAATTTTAACATATTGGTTATTTTACAATATGACAATTAATTAATCAATGCAAGATCATATTGGCAAAATCATTTTTTTAGCTTCATTCACATATTGGTTATTTTATAATATGACAGTAAATTAATCAATGCAACTTAACAAGCAAATTTATTAAAAAACATTGATTTTCAAGCTAAGATTAAAAAAAAAACAATTTTATTAAAAAAATAATAAAACATATCAACCTAAGTTTATTAAAAAAAACAGCAACCTTTAAAATATATTAGTTTCTTAATATATATTCAGTTTAGTTAAAGATAACATACTAATCTAAGTTGAAAACCAAAAAACAGGAAACTTTTAAAAAAAAGTCATATTGAAGTTAATTTAGTACATTCATTTCAAACAAAATCAAATTGACAAAATTAGTTTTTTAAGTTTCATTAACATATTGGTTATTTTTTTTAAAATTCTCTCAAGTTACAATAGTAAATAGTATAAGTTGAGTGCAACTTTAAAACAAAAAAAAGAACAAGATTTTTTTTTTTTTTTTCGCGCCTCAGCAAAAAGGCGCGAGGCGAGGCGTGAGGCGCACCGAGGCGTAAGCCTTGAGGCGCATTGAGGCGTAAGCCTAAAATACAACCCTGAGGCTTAAGCCTCGAGGCATTTTTTGCCCGCCTCGCCTCGAGGCGAGCCTCGAGGCGTAAGCCTCAAACGCCTTTTTAAACATTGACTACCACACATGGAAAAATTTATATGGCAATTTAGTTATCTGATAATCAACAAAAGTAAGGATATTCATATATTTATAACAACTGCACTCCAATGTGTGAAAAAAAATCAAAATCAACATATAGACTGTTTTGTAGGAGTTATTTATGTTTCTGTGTTTCAAAGACTTGTCAAGCTTAAGTTAGGTTCATTTTGGAGTGGGGAATTGTCTAGTTCTCCATATTTCATTGGAAAATATGTAAAATCGGCATATGAATTGTCTAGTTCTCCCTTCAATAAGGCGCTCGCCTTATTGAAGGGGCATTGCCTGTGTCAATGCTGTGACTAGGAGAGGGAGAATTGATGATTTGCGAGGAAAAAAAAAATATGTCATCTTCAAGGGAAAGCCCCCGACTGAATTCTCGGGACCCCGAGAGGGTTTGTCCCAAAAATTCTGGACGAAGAAGACTTTTCCTGCTCGTATCTCCAAACAAGAGGGCTCCTTCTTCGCATTATCCTCCTTGCATAACATGGCGAACACGGCTTTCTTGCAATCCCGGACAAAGTGATGTTCCTCGTACGAGTCTCCATACTACATTTGTAAATTACATAACTGATGTTGTCGTAATGTAACAATATCAAGAATATCACACAAAATATGATGTGTACCGATGTGGTCTGATGGGCCAAGGATTTAGTGGCTGTGGGTCTCAATAACGGTGTATCTCTCTCGCGTTTTGCTTCTGCCTATATATACATACACATGCGCGAGGTATATATAACGGTTCTTCTGCAAATGCATAGACTTCTGTTTCGCACATCTTATGATGATATTTGGTGGTTTGATTTGTAATATCTTTTGGAATGAGTGCTACACGAACCTATGATGCTTTTGTAAGGGTACTTGGATAGTGCCCTTAATTAACTTTTGCCAATTATGCCTTTTTAATTTTTTTTTCCCCTATTTGGGAGTACAACTTGTGACATTTGCATGTTCTTCTGAGTTTTGAAAATTGATAAATGAGATATTGTTAGAGTTGGTGACCGAAAAATTGTTAAAGTGATGAATATAACATCTATCTATATTAAATAAGGAATAATATAATAAATTTTATATTTTTTCTTTCCCGCAACCCTATCCTAAATTTTTGAGAATTTTCGAATCACCAAACCCAGCACTCCGCAGCCGTGCTTTTTAGGTAGTGAGCAGCAGTGATTCGTGGCAGTCGCCAGTGATGGTTGAAGGCAGTGATGGAGGTAAATATAAAGTTTTTTTTCTCTATATTTATATTAATCACTTGCGGTGTTTCTAATCGTAGTCACGCAACGTGACCTTTTGGTTCCAAAGCCGCGTCGCATAAATAGCGCTACGCATAAACAATTCGTGCATTTGATTTTTATAATTTAATAATAAGCATAAAAAAATATAATACAGAGAAAGAATACAATCATCCAGAAATTAATTACTAAATCATTCCAACTAACGTACTACGTCATTTCTAACAAAGTCCTGGAATCATATAACACTACATTATTACAAACAAAGCCACAAATCCTAGCAACACTTGCAGTTCTTAAAAAATGATAAGCAAATGAGAAATCAAAGATAATCTCCCTCATCAAACATAATATCACTATCATCTTCATCTTGGTCAAAATATCAATGTTGGCAAAGGGCATACAGAGTAATGCACTTTTATAAATCCCAAACAAATTTTATAACAACTTAGGTCCCTCTTTAAATAATACCATAGGAAAAAACAAAGTTAGGGAACAGTAGAACAGAGATTAAGAACATAATGAGCTGAGACAAGGACGACGTGCGAGCTGCAATGAGATGAGAGACAAACGATGACGAGTTTTGCAGCTACGATCTGGAGCAGGAGGATTGTTAGGGTTTGGTTTTGCAATATTGAACAGGGATTCTGTTCTCTCGTCTTTTGTGCAAGTCTGAACAGGGTTTCTGGGGATGCTCTCAAAAACAAATAATAACAAGTAAAATAAAACTACAAAATGAGGAAGTTTTGTAGTTGGTTCAGTTTATTAATAAACACAAATAGCATCATTTTGGGGGCATATAGCGCCGATAGCGTGAAGATAATGCGCCCTGTCACGAATAGCATATGCTATTGCTGACCCTCGCAAACCAGTGAGAGTAACATCACATTTTTTGTTGATAAAGAGCAATAGAGAGCCCTTAAGGCTTTAAGGGAGGAAGACGCAATGCGAACAGGGATTTTAAAGGAATGAAATGACCTAGATGTTGTTTTTAAAACTTTTTTTGGAATGAACTGGGCTCTGTGTATGAGGCCAATTGAATGGTAAATTTTATTGTGAAGAGAATTTGAGCCTTCATACTTGGGGGCTGAAAACAACCCTGCTGGGTCATCTTGGATTAAGTCCTACTTCAAATCCAGGAATTTTGTTAAATGAGGAAGGAGGGGGCACAGAACTACACTTTTTTGTGTCACTACTATAAACCGAGACAGCTTTCTTGAGAAATTTTACTAGCATGGAAAAATTTTGTTAGTGTTACAAATTAATATAAAGTTGTGAAGGAACCGCGACAATAATTTTGGCAACTGAAATATGATTATGTTACACTTTTTTGTCACGGATGACTGCAGTTAGAAATTATTAAACAAAAGTACTAACGAAAAAAAATTATGCACCGTGCCCCACATGGGTTCGCCTGGCCAGATTATCCCCCCCGCCCCCGGGTATAACGTCAAATGTACTTAATTATTTTCAATTATCCTTTAATTATTTCAATTAGTATTTTAGGTTGGGGAGTAATGCTCATTTAGTTATTCTTAGTGTGCCCTCTTTAGTCTTTGTACCTTCTAGGATATTTCTAGCATATAAATAAGGCCTTCGGCCAACCATTGTAATCAAATAATATTTAAGTGAAAGAGAGTTCATCCTAATTTGTGTTTGCTCTTGTGTGCCAATTGCCTTGTTAGTTATTTTATAACTAGTTAGTGGAAACATGTTCAGTAATTTATAAAATGACGTAACATGACAAATAGCACACAAGAGCAAGCACAAATAATATGAGCTCTTTCTCTCACTAAAATATCAAATGATTACAATGGTTGGCCAAAGGCCTTATTTATAGGCTAAAAATTTCCTAAAAGGTATGAAGACTAAAGAGGGCACACAAAGAATAATCGAAGGAGTATTAGTATTACCCACCAATCTAAAATACTAGGTAAAAATAAATGAAAAATAAATGAAAACAAAAAAGTACATTTGACGATATACCACCGAGGAAGATTAAAATTAGGGAAGGCCCAAAAAATTCTACAAAAATAGGTCAGGTTGGAATATTTGGCCTCGAGAAGTTTTGGTCCGAAAACAAAAGTAATCATGTGGTCTTGGCCGTAGTTGTCAAAGGCGCGCCCAAAGCGCCTTGCCTGCGCTGAGCGAGGCGCCTGCAAAAAGGCGCGCACCTAGGGGCTCGAGGCACACGCCTAGGCGGGCATGGTTGAAGTTGCCTTAATCTAATTTTTTATTTTAAGCATTTTTTACGTTCTTTTTCTCTGTTTTTTTTTGGGGGGGGGGGGGGGAGAGGAATCATTTTCTTTATTGCCCTTTTTATGTCTTCTTCGTCTTTTCATGTGGGGACCCTCTAAACCCGGCATTTTTTTCATTATTATTGTTGTTTAGTAATTTCTAACAGCAACTATCCGTGACAAAAAGGTGTAACAATTATATTTCAGCCACCAAAATATTGTCGCAGTTTATGTCCATGACGACTGTTATTTTAATTTCTACTATTAACCAATTTATCCTGAAAAAAACTTCATGTTAATAGAATTTCTCATGAAAGTTGTCTCATCAATTTACAGTAGTGACAAATTTTGTCACGGACAAAGCCGATGACAAAAATGAACACAATGTTTTAACCAATGTTTAAAAAGGCGAAAGGCGAGGCGAGGCGTTTTGGTCACGGCGAGGCGAGGCGTAAGCCTCGAGGCGCTTGAGGCGTAAGCCTCACGAAAAAGAAAAGAAAAAAAGGAAAAAAATATATAAAAAGTCTAATAAATTCACAAAAAATTAATCCAACACATTAAATGATGCAAAAGGGTCCATAATCATTCAATCCATCAACAAAAAAAAAAAAAAAAAGCAACTACAACAAAAAAACAGTGAATAAAACAGTGAATAATATTAAACATCATGTAAATAAATAAATAAATAAAAAGTTACTAAATTTATTACAAAAAACAAGTTATTACAGGTTTATTGGAAAAAAATAATAATTCAACTACAATAAAAAAAATGTTATTACAAAAAAAAAAGTTATTACAAAAAACAGTGAATAAAACATATTTTTTACCAAAAAAACAGTAACTTTATTGGAAAAAAACAATTTTTTTTATTAAATTTATAATATAAAGCAAGCAGGTTTTGTATGTTTAAAACTAAAAACAAGTTTATAATATAAAACAAACAGGTTTTGTATGTTTAAAACTAAAAACAAGTTTATAATATAAAACAAACAAGTTTTTACAAAAAACAGAAAAAAAAAAAACAGAAAACTAAACTAAGTTTACAGGAAAAAAAATAAGTTTTTACAATGTTTTTACAGGTAAAAAAACTTAAAACCAAAGTTTTGACAAAAAAAAATATACTAAAACTAAGTCTAATACTAAAACTAAACTAAAACTACAACTAATACTAAACTAAAAAACAAATAACATAAAAACTTTATGTTAACAGTTTCGTATAAAAAACAAACAAATAACAGTTTCTAGTAAAAAACTAGGGCCGGAGTTGAAGAATTAAAGGGTTTTGCTCTTACCGAGGGCCGGACTTGAAGAATGGAAGGAGAAGGATGGCCGGATTAGGGTTTCGGTGAAGGAAAATGGTTTCGGAGTAGAGAGAGAGTAAGCGGGCTTCAATAATACAAGGGTTAGGGTTTATTTCTAACGAACGGGTTTTTTTTTTTTAACTATCTTCTCTTTTCCATTTTTTAAGCCCCGTATAAGAGGCGTACGCCTCACCGCCTTGAGGCGGTCAGCCTTGAGGCGCAACGCCTCATCCAAAAAGGCGTAAGCCTTTCTTTAATGGCCTGAGGCTTAAGCCTCGAGGCTCTTTTCTCTCGCCTCGCCTCGAGGCGCGCCTCGAGGCGTACGCCTCGGGCGCCTTTTTAAACATTGGTTTTAACCCAAAAAAAACAAAGTGTAGTTCATCCCCCTCCTCCCCAAAAACAAAATTCTTGGACCTGAAGTAGAACTTAATCCAAGGAAAACCTGCAGGGCCTTTTTGAGCCCCTTAGCTCAGACTTTTAATTTGCCTTACAATAAAGAAAATATCCACCCAACCAACTTACCATTCAATCAGGCTCATATTTAGAGCCCAGTTCATCCCAAAAAAAAAAAATCTCCACATCATCTCATTCGTTCAAAACATTGTTTGCGTTGAACCGGGTTCACATTGGGTGAGCACCAAGAGATCATTCCACAAACATTCCCTTCGAGAGTAACCTTATTAGAGCCTCCAAAAAAAACCTAACCGCTACCTCTACCCTCCAGTGACACTCTCTCTTCTCTTCTTTCTTCAACTTCTTTTCTTCTCTGTTCTCTGACATACATGGGTACCTCTAGGGTCCGAAACCCCATTTCACCCTCCCAATTCAAACAGACTTATTCTTCTCTCTTTCCACTGCTTGACCTCCATCGACGGCCACATAGATCAAAGAAGGGGGCCCGGATTAAAGTCAATCGACGATGGCCGTTCAGAGTCATCCTTCATCTGAATTCTCAAGGCTCCCATTAGTCGCGATCTAAAGGTTCTTCTAACCATCTTTCTTCTTTTATTTTTTTCATATCAACCCTAGGGTCAAAGAAGGGCCTCTTCCCTCTCTTTTGGTGGTGAAGGGTTGGTGAAGGTTTAGCACAAGGGTTTCGAGGGTTCATAATGGGTGAGAGTGATTAATACGTAGGCCAGTTGGCTAATATAGTGATAGGTGGAGGGGCTTCTTCCCCTCTCGAAAATCTATCCTCGTATAAAAGCTAATTCTTAATTATTTCCAAGCAAATCCAACTTGAATATCCTTATCTGTGTATCGAAACCGTCAACCCGAAGAACCGAACCACACCGACCTATATGATTCGGGTTGGGTCGGGTTTTTTTAGTTATGGATTGGTTCTGGTTCCAAAAAAAAAAAACAATGTAGTCGGTTCAGTTCCCTGGTTGATACCTAAACCGAACCGAACCGAAAACCAAACCATAAAACCGAACCGAAATACAAACCTAGAATTTAAACCCAGAACCGAGATTTAAAACCGAAAATAGAACCGGACATTTTAGTCCTTTACATATTCCAAATTCCAACTAGTAGAAGATAGGGTTTCTTTACTTCTTTTCATTTCCAATTAGAAAGCAGTCGTCTACTCTCTCTCTCGTCTCGTCTGCTACTACGGTATTTTCTCTCTCTCGTTTACTCGTCTGCAGTAAACTGATGTATGTATGTTTGTACGACAAATGATAACATTTATATGGCTATTTCAGTATACTGATGTCTATTTCAGTAGGTCACATTTTCAGTTGATTTAGGCCCTATATTTCTCATTTTCACTGCTGATCTGAAAACCCTTGTCTCATATTTCAGTATACTGATGGTAAAATTGTATGTTTTATTTAGTTTTAGGTAAAATCGTATGTTCTGATTGACTTAGCTGACAGTCAGCGTAAAACTTTGTCAGATCCTTATGAACATGAATCCTATGAATATACGTGCTAATGCTAGGGCATTCCCCTTAAGCGATGCGTTGCGCCTGCCACCGGGTGTCTCGAAAAATAGGCAAGGGGCGTTGCGCCTGCCACCGGGTGTCTCGAAAAATAGGCAAGGGGTTTTAGGTAAAATCGTATGTTCTGATTGACTTAGCTGACAGTCAGCGTAAAACTTTGTCAGATCCTTATGAACATGAATCCTATGAATATACGTGCTAATGCTAGGGCATTCCCCTTAAGCGATGCGTTGCGCCTGCCACCGGGTGTCTCGAAAAATAGGCAAGGGGCGTTGCGCCTGCCACCGGGTGTCTCGAAAAATAGGCAAGGGGCGTCGCATCGACGCCCGGATGCGACGATAAATACGCAACGGTTCCTGCAACAAGCTGGACGTGTGCGGGTAAAGAAGCTAGTCCAGGAGACTAGACTTAGGTTAGCGACTTGGAACATAGGGACTATGACAGGAAAAGGGATGGAGTTAGTAGATACCATGATAAGAAGAAAAGTTAACATAGCTTGTTTACAAGAAACTAAATGGGTCGGTGAGAAAGCTAGAGAAATAGAAAATACAGGATTTAAATTATATTATACAGGAAAACATAGAAATAAGAACGGAGTTGGAATAATAGTAGATAAAAACTTTAAGGACGATATCATAACCGTTATTAGGAAAGGTGATAGACTTATACTTGTAAAATTGGTATTAGGTGAAAACATAATTAATATTGTTAGTGCTTATGCACCTCAAGTAGGATTAGATGAGCACACTAAAGTACAATTTTGGGAACAAATGGATGAACTAATTCAAGAAATACCCCTAGGTGAGAAAATCTATATAGGTGGAGATTTTAATGGCCATGTAGGAGAAGATCGTGTAGGATATGAGATAGTGCATGATTTTGTACTAGTAAATACATGTTTTAAAAAGAGGCTTGAACACTTAATAACTTATAAAAGTGGAACACATAAGAGCCAAATAGATTTTTTCATTACTAGGAAAGGAGCAATGTTTAAAAAGGCGAAAGGCGAGGCGAGGCGTTTTAGTCGCGGAGAGGCGAGGCGTAAGCCTCGAGGCGTTTGAGGCGTAAGCCTCACCGAAAAGGAAAAAAAGAGCAAAATAATATTAAAAAAATACTAATAAAACCATAAAAATAAAATAACAAAGAAATATAAAATAAAACTACAAAAAAAAACATTCTTGAGGACTTTCTCACATAGTTTGACATTTTTTTGTTCCCCCGAGATAACTTTTAAAAAAAAAAGTAATTTGAGAAAATCAATTTTAACATATTGGTTATTTTACAATATGACAATTAATTAATCAATGCAAGATCATATTGGCAAAATCATTTTTTTAGCTTCATTCACATATTGGTTATTTTATAATATGACAGTAAATTAATCAATGCAACTTAACAAGCAAATTTATTAAAAAACATTGATTTTCAAGCTAAGATTAAAAAAAAAACAATTTTATTAAAAAAATAATAAAACATATCAACCTAAGTTTATTAAAAAAAACAGCAACCTTTAAAATATATTAGTTTCTTAATATATATTCAGTTTAGTTAAAGATAACATACTAATCTAAGTTGAAAACCAAAAAACAGGAAACTTTTAAAAAAAAGTCATATTGAAGTTAATTTAGTACATTCATTTCAAACAAAATCAAATTGACAAAATTAGTTTTTTAAGTTTCATTAACATATTGGTTATTTTTTTTAAAATTCTCTCAAGTTACAATAGTAAATAGTATAAGTTGAGTGCAACTTTAAAACAAAAAAAAGAACAAGATTTTTTTTTTTTTTTTCGCGCCTCAGCAAAAAGGCGCGAGGCGAGGCGTGAGGCGCACCGAGGCGTAAGCCTTGAGGCGCATTGAGGCGTAAGCCTAAAATACAACCCTGAGGCTTAAGCCTCGAGGCATTTTTTGCCCGCCTCGCCTCGAGGCGAGCCTCGAGGCGTAAGCCTCAAACGCCTTTTTAAACATTGGAAAGGAGACCGATTAACGTGTAAAGATTGTAAGGTTATCCCGGGAGAGAGCTTAACCTCACAACATAGGATAATGGTGTTGGATATAAATATTAAAAATCAATCACGAGTGCGAAAAGTGAAGATTAACCCACGAACTAGGTGGTGGAATTTAAAAGGAGAGAAATTAGAACTATTTAAAGATAAAGTATTAAATGAAGCAACATGGAATTGTGAAGAAGAAACTAACATAATGTGGAATAAGATGGACACATGCATTAGGAGAATATCAAAAGAAATTCTTGGAGAATCAAAAGGCAAAGGGCCACAGTCTAAAGAAACTTGGTGGTGGAATGAAGAAGTACATAATATTGTAAAAATTAAAAGGGAGTGCTTTAAAACATGGCAAACAAATAGAAATGAAGAGAATTTTGAGAAATATAAATGGGCTAAAAAGGAAGTTAAGAAAGTGGTAAGACATGCTAAGTTAAAAGCGTATGATGATCTTTATACAAAATTAGGAACACAAGAAGGGGAAAAACGTATTTATAAGCTTGCTAAACTTAGGGATAGAAAAACAAAAGATTTTAATAACGTTAAGTGCATCAAAAGTGATGATTCAAGAGTCCTAGTCAAAGATGATGAAATTATGAAAAGATGGAAAAACTACTTTGAGAGGTTATTAAATGGAGATAATGGGAGTAGATTAGATATAGAGGAACTTAGGGAGACTCGAGAAGATATATTTTTTCGTAGAATTAGGACAACAGAGGTCAGGATTGCTCTAAAGAGCAAAAAGATGAAAACAGGGAAGGCTTTAGGACCAAATGGTATCCCTATTGAGGTTTGGAAGTGCTTAGGGGAGGATGGAGTATCATGGCTTACAAAATTATTTAATAGAATTTTAATGACTAATAGGATGCCCGATGAACGGAGAAAAAGTATTTTAGTACCTATTTATAAAAATAAAGGGGACATACAAAGTTGTTCAAATTATCGTGGTATTAAGTTAATGAGTCATACAATGAAACTTTGGGAGAGAGTGATTGAATATAGATTGAGATTGAAGACAACAGTATCTGAGAATCAATTTGGGTTTATGCCTGGGAGGTCAACAATGGAAGCAATCTATTTAAAGAGGAGTGGCTCGCAGATATATTGACGTGATCAAGGATATATATGACGGTGCGATGACTACAGTAAGAACATCAGCTGGAGAAAGTAGTGAATTTTCAATTACAGTAGGGCTACACCAAGGTTCAGCATTAAGTCCTTATCTCTTTGCTCTTGTTATGGATGAGTTGACTGGACAAATACAAGATGAGGTGCCATGGTGTATGCTATTTGCAGATGATATTGTTTTAGTCGATGAGACTAAGATAGGGATAAATGCTAGGTTGAAATTGTGGAGAGAAACTTTAGAAACAAGAGGATTTAAAATAAGCAGAACTAAAACAGAATATGTGGAGTGTAATTTTAGTAGTAATAGGAGGACAAATGGAGATGTGATGAAATTGGAGGGTCAAGAAATACCTAGAAATGATCATTTTCGTTATTTAGGATCGATTATACAAAAAGATGGAGATATTAGTGATGATGTTACGCATAGGATTAGAGCAGGCTGGGTTAAGTGGAGAAGTGCGACCGGCGTTCTGTGTGATAGGCGTATACCTTTGAAGTTAAAAGGAACATTTTATAGGACGGCCATTAGACCCGCCATGTTATATGGGACAGAGTGTTAGGCAACCAAGAAACAAAATGTGCAGAAAATGAGTGTGGCGGAAATGCGAATGCTAAGATGGATTTGTGGTAAAACTCGAAAGGATAAAATTAAAAATGAACAAATTCGTGAAACGGTAAAAGTAGCTCCTATAGAAGATAAATTGAGAGAAAATCGACTTAGATGGTTTGGACACGTCAAGCGTAGACCAATGGATGCTCCTGTAAGGAAGAGTGATTTAGTTAGTATTGATGGTAACCCAAGGGGTAGAGGTAGGCCTAAATTAACTTGGTGGGATATTATAAAAAAGGACATGATATCATGTGATTTAACCGAAGATATTGCACTGGACAGAATGGAATGGAAAAATAGGATTCATGTAGCCGACCCCAAATAATTGGGAAAAGGCTTTGTTGAGTTGAGTTGAGTATTCTGTTTTGATGCTTTGTTGTTTTATTTCTAGATGTCAAGTACTGCAGACACTGCTTTTCGTCACCCAGCTTCCGTTTCTCAACCAATAACAAATACCACCACACAAGCATCACAAGGTAGCAGAGTGCTTGATTTGCGAACAAGATTGGCTTCGTGCGTCACCATTACCACTAGAAGTTGAGATGCGATTGGATGAAATGTCGGATTTAGAATCCGGTAATTTTTATTATGCAAAATTCCGTTTCTTATTTGTTTTACTAATATGTAAAAATCTTCTATTTAACTCAATTATTAATATGTAAAAATATGTTATTTGCAGTCATCACAGAAGATCCCGAACTCGCAGCCGTTTTCTCTAGTACACCCGTGTTGACTTGAGGTAAAATTTCATATTTGTTCGTTTTGAAAACAGTTTTAGCATGAAAGTTTCATAATGTTAGTATGATAACCATTAGTATGTTAACTGTTAATTAAAAAATTATGTTCACTGTTGGTATGTCAACTGTTAATTAAAAAAATATGTACACTATTAGTATGTTAACTGCTAATTAAGAAAATATGTTAACTACTAATTATGTTTATGTTAATTAAAAAAGTATGTTAACTGTTAATTAAAAAGTATGTTAACTATTAATTAGTATGCTGTCAGTATGTTAATATAATTAATTATATTACAAACTGTTAATATGTTAGTATGCTGTTAGTATATGTTAATTGTTAATATAATTAATTTCAACAGCTTCATGAAAGTAGTCTGCTGTTAGTATATGTTAACTGTTAATATGTTAGTATGCTGTTAGTATGTTAGTATGTTAATTATATTATAAACTGTTAATAATTAATTTCACATGTTAGTATGCTATTACAAACATTGGTATGTTATAGTTAGTATGCCATTTGTTAATGTTGAAATAAGCTAGATGTTAGTGTGTTAGTATGATTTTTACTAACAATTAGTATGTTAAGGCTTAGTAACAGTTAGTAGTTAGTATGTTAAGGCTTAGTAATTTTGAAATAAACAGCTCTTTTTTTTTGCAGTAACAGTATTTTAAGATATCCTAATTTTTTTTACATTTTTTTGCACACACACTTCACCAAGTGGAACGAAGGAAGATGAATTCAATTGGATATTTGGAAGGAAATAGCTCGTGGAGTGGATGGAATCTATTATGAATTTTGGATTATGCATTTCAAATTTAATATGTATTTCGAAATTGCTCTTTCAATTCATTTGAATATTGGTATGGATAATATGTATTTCGGATAATATGTATTTCGGATTATGAATTGGATATTTTATTCTTGAATGTTGGGATATTCAAGTTAATTTCAATTATTTTATTCTATTTAATTCCACACTTGAATGGTAATTTCATTGTTTCTTTAATTTAATCACAAATGAACAGGAACCGTGAACCGACCCAAACCAAACCGAGAACCATCGGTTCGGTTCATATATTTCGGTTCGGTTCTGGTTCTGGTTCTGTAGTGGAACCGAACCAACCCGAACCATGCATAACCCTACCTATTCCCACCTTGAGAAACCCTTACAAAATAAATGTGCTTCCTTCCATCTCAAGGCTTAATTCCTCTTTGCAAAAAGGAAAAAAAATGACAATTTGTCGTCGGTGATGAGGTAGAGATGAAGTTTGGAATGACACAAATTAAACAACGAAACTTGTAAAGCATTCCATATTCTAATGAAGGGGGCACCTCTTTCTTATAAAAGGTCGTACCTAGTGCACAAGGCTTCCGCTTAACTGCAGGTTTTGGGAGAGGCGGATGTCGGCTAGCCTTACCCCCATATATGAAGAGGCTGCTCCCATGTCTCGAACCCGAGACCAACCGTAATGCACGAAACTCATATCAAAACTGATACTGAGTCAAGATTGAGTGACTAAAATGTTAATATAACGCCTTTAAAACATGGAAATATTAGACTCAAATGTTAATCAAAACAAATCTTAAAGTTGCAGATAATAATGATGTAATCACACAAAAGATGCATATCATAACGTAATCAAAACAAAACACCAAGTAACTACTTAGAAAATACTTAACAAACTCAAGAAGGATGAGAAAGAGAAAACCAAAATTGAGAAAGAAAATGTAATATAGAAATATGGCTAAGTTCGTTGCTTTTTATTTTTCCTTTTTTGGGTACTTTCATTGCTTATATCAGTATGTTTGTAAATAAATAAAGTAATTAATAAATAACAAGGGTTTATTTAAAAAGCTACCTTTTAGCACGTTTCGGATCAACAAGAGCAAGTTCAGCAAGCTTAGCAGCAGACATGGATTTCTTCGCATCAGCAGCAGATGAGTCGTCTGTGCCCGACATGAGCATCTCTGGCTTAATTGTAGTCGACCCGTCCATGGACTGGCTATGCTGATGCCTAACCCTAGGCCTCTCACTAGAAATCGGCACTACATACTCGGCCGGTGAGTTGGTCGTTAGAGCAACTGCAGAAGATGGTTCACCTATTTGCATGGCAGACGTTGCAGACGAGGAGTTAAATTTATCCATATCAAGGTACATCGAGAACAAATCCTCTTCGGTCTCATCGGAAAACGAAGGTCCGTCAAAGCCACCCACAACACCAAGATCACTATCAAAGCTAATGTCATCCGGCAGGGTGAGAATTTCCGAATGGGCACGTCGGTGGCCTATCTTCTTTGGCGGGTTATCGGGCATTCGGCTAATATCGTGACTAAAACGGCTTGAATCCGACATCCCGTGACCAAAACAACCCGATTCTGAAGAATTTCCAAGTCCCAAGGGGGGCAGTGTAGTCGACCCCGATGCCTCTGATTTCACATTAAAACTATTCCCGGGTGGCGAAAAACTCGAATACCTCCCCGAAGGAGGCAATAAACCTCCACCATGGTTCGGAGATTTATCCTTCTCCATTAAAATCCAACCCTGGAAGCTCTGAACATAGGTTTCTTTCAATCCCCAAATCCAAGAACTGATTATATCTTCCCAGGAAAGCCAAAACCACCCAAGTGTATGAGAACAACAAATAGTATCTTCCCAAGCAAAGCCTAACCACCCAAAAAAATATACGGTCTCAACTCAAATTTTGGAGAGATGTTGTTCTTCTGATGAATCTATCCAGATCTGATGATATCTTCCTGACAAATCAAAAAAAAACAAAAATATACTATCAAATTTCAAGTTTCGAATATTTTAAAACTCCAACAAGAGATATTATTCTTCAAAATCTACCATATGCAATCTAGCCCCAGAAAAGATTTTTTTTATCTTCAAACTGTTCTGACTGAGAGATTGAAAACCCTAACCAACAAAGAATAAATACAATACACAACCTAAATTCAAATTTTTTTGAAAGATTTGAACTACAACAAGGGCTATTATTCTTCCAAATATACCGAATGGGAATTCAAATCTAGACAAAAAAAAAAAAAAAAAAAAATTCTTTTAACTTCAACCTATTCTAACTGAGAAAATAAAATTAAAAAAAAATCCAACTGAGAAATTGAAAACCCTAAAAAATAGTGAATGAATCCAATGCACCTGCTCAATTCAAGTTTTTGAAATATTAAAACAAGAATAAAAGTTATTATTTTTCAAAATCTACGAAAAGGGTATTCAAATCTAGACCAAAAAAGTAATTTTTTTAACTTCAAACTAATCTAATTAAGAGATTAAAAACCCTAAGAAACAGATATTGAATCCAATACACTACCTCAATTCAAAGAATTTAGAAAATTAGAACAAAACAACGGTTATTATTCTTCCAAATCAACCAAATGGGAACTCAAATCTAGCATAAAAAACATCTTTTTTTTTCACTTCAAAAAATTTAAACTGAGAATGAAAACCCTACGGAAAATAATGAACCCAGTGCACCATCTCAATTCAAGTTTTTGAAAGATTAAAACAAATCTAAGTTACTATTTTTGTAAAATCCAGCCCAAAAGTGACATTTTCTTTAAATTCAAACAATTCTAACAGAGAGATTGAAAACCCTAGAAAACAGAAAATGAATCCAATACATCACCTCAATTCAACTATTGAAAAGATGAAAACAACAATAAAAGTTATTCTTTTTCAAAATCAACCTAATGGGTATTCATATCTAGCCCAAAAAAAGAAAAAAACAATAAAAGTCAAGAATAAAACAACAATAAAACAGAGAATGAACCCAAACACCACCTCAATTCAAGTTATAAGATTAAAACAACAATAAAAATTACCATTTTTAAAAATCAACCAAATGGGCATTCAATTCTAACCCCAAAAAGAAAAAACTGTCATCAAACATTTCCAACTGAGAAATTGAAAACCCTAGAAAACAGCTTCTTTAATCCAAAACCAATTGATTCTTAAAATGAAACCCTATAAATAACAATAGAATTTCACAACAAATTATACCACATACCAATGTGGTAATAACCACCCCAAAGAAAAGAGATCCGATAACTAAACATGCACATAAAAAAGGCAACATTTTTAATGAAGAAAATTAAAAAACAAGAATTTCTTTTTCTTACAAGTTTTTTGAAAGATTAAATCAACAATGAGAGTTACCATTTCTCAATATCTACCAAAATGGGTATTCAAATCCAGTCAAAAAGTGACATTTTTTTTAACTTCAAACTATTCTAACAAGAAATTAAAAACCCATAATACCTCAATTCAACTTTTTGAAAGATTAAAACAACAATATAAGCTATTATTTTTCAAAACCAACCAAATGGGCATTCAAACCCCAAAAAAAAAAAAAAATCTTCAAACCCTTCTAACTGAGAAATTGAAAACCCTAGAAAACAAAGAATGAATCCAATAAAGTTTTAAAACAAGAATAAAAGTTAATATTTTTCAAAAAAAGCCAAAATGGGTATTCAAATCTATCCCACCCCCAAAAAAAAAGATTATTTTCTCAAACCATTCTTACCGAGATATTCAAAACCCTAGAAAACAGCTTCTTAAATCCAAAACCAAATGATTTTAAAATGAAACCCCATTAAAACAACAATATAAGCTATTATTTTTCAAAATCAACCAAATGGATATTCAACCCCCCTCCCCCCCCCCCACACACACACACACAAAAAAAAAAAAAAAAAAAAAAATTCTTCAAACCATTCTAACAGAGAAATTAAAAAACCTAGAAAACAAAGAATGAATCCAATCGAATAAAGTTTTAAAACAACAATAAAAGTTATTATTTTTCAAAATCAGCCAAATGGGTATTGAAAAAAAAGATTCTTTTTTCTCAAATCATTCTTACCAAAAAATTTAAAACCCTAAAAAAAACTTCTTCTTAAATCCAAAACCAAACGATTCTAAAATGAAACCCTATAAACAACACAGGAATTCCACAATCTGTTATACCACATACCCATTTCATAACCCTAAAGAAAAGAGATCTGATTAGTACACATGCACATGAAAAAGGCAACATTTTTAATGAAAAGAAAAAAAAAATCTTACAGATTTGGGTCCAAAAAAGCAAATTGGTAAAGTGGATGAGAATCAACAGGAAATGAAATCACATGGTTAGTAAGAGAGAGAGATCTGGGAGAGAGAATAACGTGTGTTTCTTTCTACATATATTGGCCAAGAAATTGATACATGGGTGTAGTGTTTTGCTCTGAAAAGAAAGGAAAGAAATTAAAATAAAGCACACGCTTAGTCAAACCCGAAAATTAATTGGTAAATTACCTAAATGCCCCTAATGTGAAATGTTTTGTACCCTTAATGTTTATTATTTATTTATAATAAACTTTTTGGTAAAGTTGAGCGAGGTTTTATTTATATTTCTGAAAATTGGTTTTTAAATTATTTTTGAGAATTGTTTTATAAATTAATTTTTTAAAAATTTAAAATATTAGTAAGGGTTTGGTAAACTTAATTTTAAATTAATTTTAAAACATTAAATATACACACACACATAACTATAACTATAACTATATATATATGGGTTAGGGCAGGCAGTGATGGATTGGGCACGTGGTGGTGGGTGGTGGTGTGTAATCCCCCGTAATTTTGAGTAATTTATTTTTAGCATATAAATCACATGTGCGGCGTAATTTGATTAAAATCGGGAAATAATGTGAAATTAATAAATATTAATTGTTGAGAACATGATTAATATTTATGTGTAAATTTTTCAGCGTGATTAAGTAAATTTAATTAAGTCAATTGCAAGTGCGTCGTATGTGAGTAGAAACGGCGAAAATAGACGGTATCTCAATCGGGGCATTTGTGTGGACTATTTTGGGTTGAGATGGGATTTTTATGTTTAGTGACTCAGATGGTGATTTTGAGTGTACGGTTGATCTGGAAGTGGTCAAAATAGTCAAAATCAAGTACCCAGGGGTTGAGATTGGTTATTGGGAGCATTTTAGACTAATCCGACCCCGAGTAAGGGCATGATGGTCATTTTACACCTAGGGCTTTAATTAACTTCGGGATTTGGGTTAATTAAAGGGAGGCTGGGCTTAGGGAGGAAACCATAACACACCAAAAAAAAACTTAAGAGAGGTTGTTTGTGAGAAAAGAGGGAGGAAGAACACCCAAGAGATCCAAAGGCTTGATTTGGAGAAGGACGTGGAGGAGAATTCTTTTCATTTTCAACCCGACGCGTAGAGATTCAAAATCACACCAACGATTTAAGGCAAGTTTATAGGTCGGGCTTTGTCGCGTCACCGACATCGGTCGTTTGTTATATTCGGCTCACCACCTCTATACAAAAACGTAAACTATGACTACACCATTTTAAGGGAGTATAGCGGTCAGTCCGGGTATCGAATCCACAAAGACAAGTTGCTAGAATTTAATTGGTTTAATATTCTAAAATAAAAGCGAAAAAGATAATTGCTAACAAAATAAAAGATAAATAAAGGAAAAGGTTAATCTAGGCGAGTGTATTTAAACTACGTTAACAAAGCAAATAAAAACCATAGGTTGCGTCAAATATCCCTCACCTAGAGTTAATTAGTATAAAATGGTTACATGGGTAATTAAACCGACGAATTTTTGGGTAATTAAACCCACGAATTTTCTTAGGATATATCAACTATTAGGAGTTGTCTTTTAGGGTTATCAAACACAGAACACGAGAACAGCCATTAGAGAAAAATGTGGAGAGTTTTCCAAGCAATCCAAGGCCAAGAACTCACTCGACTGCAGCACCACCACCACCACCAAAACGTAAATCGCACGACGAAGAATAAAACCATATCTTTTTCATCAACAAATCAGACCCTTGAATCCCAGGCAAGTATCTATCTTGCTGATTTCTCGTTGATGTTCCTTCCATGTTAGTCTAGGGATGAAAATTATATGTTTTAAATGAAGACTTATGTGTTTTGGAAGAGAATTTATATGTATTGTAGGAAAAATCCATGTAGTCCGAAATCTTGATCATATGTAGAGGATTACCCACGAATTTATTATGATATTTGGGAAGAAAATCTGGGTTAAAATAGAGGTTTGTGATTATTCATGCAAAATTTATTTTATAAAGAAATCTGGGATTAAACCCCTTTTTGATTGATTTGTTGAGGATTTATTGATGTTGTTACGTTAGAACTTGTTTATATATATTGCTTATACATTTGGATAACTTCGTTAGGAGTTTGGGATGACATTATAGAGGGTTGGAGGGGTTAGAATGATTTAACCCGTAGGTTGAAATTTGCAAAAAACTGGGCAAGAACTGATTGATCGATCGATCGACCAAGAGCATCGATGATCGATCGATCGACCCCATTCCACGATCGATCGATCCCTCCTGAAAAAGTGCATATTTTTCTCTTTTTTGTTTAATCCGGTTAAGATACGTAGGAACCCTTGAATATCTTTTAAATAGTAAAATGGGACATGAAGAGGACCAGTAGGGTCTAAGTAGACTTCGTTGAGTGAAATTTAATATGGAATGAAATTGTGGGTTAATGAGGAGTGATTCATACATTAGAAATTGTGCATATGTTCACTAAAGATTTGAGACTCGTGAAAAATTTAGACCAGAAGGTTAGAGAGGGTATACTTACTGAAATTATACTTAGTGAGAGAGAATACTTCGAGAGATGAGAAGTAAGTAAGAAATAAATTATAAATGAGAATAAAAGGGACGAATCCGTTATGCGATATAATTGAGTAATTTGTGCTAAGGACGGATAATTACAATTATGGGTCGTGGGCGCACCTAATTTGGAAAATGTGAATATCTATATATATGACTGTGTGACTGTACATATATTAAGTATTATGTATCTGTGTAAAATCATACACGGGGTACTTGCTATTATGGAGGTTTCCACACCGGGACAATCTTATCTCAATTGGACCTTTATGGGGGGATATTGACTCGTACCCTAGAAGATAGTATCCTAGATACGGGCTATCTGAAAATGACAGTCAGATGTTCTAAGAGACGTGAGGGTATGTGCTGACCTCTTAGGATTTGGAATTATGCTTCGCCTCCATTTGTATGTGTATTGTGTTAATACAGTTTGAGAGTGATTCTGAACTAGTATTTCCCTTAGTATGAGTGATACGGGGACTTGATAGCAGAGTAGGCCAGCACTATAGATTTTATGTGGGGTGTTGATAGTATATATGTATATATATATATATATATATATATGGAAACTTTCTACTGTGTGTATAAATAGTTAAGTAATGAATAAATGTTCCAGCTTTATAATAAGTGTTCGTGAATTTTGTAACGGTACTGAGTGGTTTTAAGTAATGTAAGAAAATAGAAGAGATTAATTTTCTAAAACTAAATATCAGGGCCTTAGTATTTCTCGAGATAAAACTTCATGGCAATAAGCTAGATAGACTTATGAGATCAGGAGTACAGTAGGCGTGCACACTAGATGAGAGGTGAGAATTCTCAAGAGAGTGTCGTATACTAACATGGTTGTCACATTAGCCGGTAAGCATTTTAAATATATGCTAAACTATTTTTAAATTGTTTTATACTCAGGCTCGGACCCGTTTCCTGTTATTTCTATTTCTCTTGTATATATGTATGTATTACAGGTGCCCAGCCACAGGGGCGTCATACTTAAATTCTTTGGACTGGACGAGCTGCAGCTTATGTGGGAGTTGCAGGCCTTTGCTTTAGACGACCTCGTCATTGATTTTGTTCTTACTTTAGTTCTGCTTAGCTAGGGCATGTGTCTCCCGAATTCCTATACCATTTGGATTTGTCAGATATTTATGTTAATTTATATTTCTAGTATTCAGTACTCCTTGGGAGTTAACTATTGTCAGGATGATTTAATTTATAGTTCTTAAACGTGGTTTGGTTTATCTAGATGGTCTAAATTCTTATGTGTTAATTGCCATCTTTATCATTTATGTGACTCTTAAAATGTTGGTTATTAAAGAGGTTTTCGTATTGGAATTTAATAAAATGAAAATAAGACTTTAAATTCTTTTGACACTTAGCTTAATTATTTAGGGTGTTCAAATTGGAAATATTATTTTGCGACAGTGATGCTGAGAATGAACCAACCGTCCAACTTGATTTTAATTTAATAAAGGACTGATCACCCGGTACTAAATTAGGCAGGGTGTTGCAGGTTACAGGTGGTATCAGAGCATCAGGTTTTAGTGTCCTTTTGGATCTGTGCGGCTTATTATGCTTCCAACGTAGCTTTATTTGATATAGAGCCCTATATTTAGGATTGTTGATTTCTTTGGTGTGATCTCGGTCTCCTGCTATCACATATATATTAGTGAATCTTATTTGCGTTCGGACGTGTTCGAACATGAAGTATGGCAGATGAGGGCCGTTGGGCGAATAGCCGGAGGCAGGGCTTAGTGAGGTCGTGAAGTATATTCAAGGATGATGACCGTAGTCGAGGTCACCCCTATTATGGCACGAGAGGCCAGAACTGCAAAGACGGACGCAGCGTACAAATTCCAAGTGCTGCTATAGTCGAAAGTGATGCGAAATTAGACTCACCCAACGTAGTACGCTTGGGAGAGGGTCAAATGGAAAATTGAGGAGAGTCATCAGTGAAAATTCTAGAAATGCGGGAATTGTATGTGTTACCCAACGAAGGTAATATATTCAAAGGCTTGGACATATGGCGGAGTGTGGTTAACAAGAAATGAAAATTTGGGGTGAAATTTTTCTTTCCTCATCGGAGCAAAGTTATAATTGTGGGAGTCAACCACCATATTTAATAGTGAAATGTTGCGTAAATGGAAGGACCTTAAGTACAGTTTTACCGCACATTCCTTTATCAGTTGTTCAGAATAATATGTGAACGTTGTTCTGAACCCATCACGGAAGGGTCGGATAGGGGTCCATTTGTAAATGAATTTAAACTTTTAGAAAATCTTGTATCAGCGAAAGTGGATACCAACGGTAGAGAAGATTTCAAATGGGAGATTAACTCGTGAGGAAAGTTGACAACACTTAAAGAGAATTATGTTGGACAGTCGATTCATATGGTGAAAATGTCACGCATTGTCCGTAGAGATGTTAACACTCTTATGTGAAGGGAGATAAAGTAATCGAAAGATTCAGTTGGAGAGTGAGACTAGATGAACCGCAGTTAGCAACGCGCCGCACGGGGAGACCCATCTGGGAGCTCATTTAAATGATTCGGATAGCTGAATTCTTACCAAGCGATGGTGAATATAGTAAGGGTTATTAAATACAGTAGCACGTTCCTCAGGGCCAACAAATCTAAGGTAATGACGGGGGTAGCCATCAGGATAGAGACTATTGAAGTCCGAGAGAAGGACAACCCTAATAGGGTCAGTATGACAGGAGATAAGTGGGTTATGTGTTGAGGTATTTTGTGGAGAGTAAAACCCCATGAGTTAAAATTTTCCGAAGTGAGAAAAATGACAAGGGTATGGTGTGCAATACCCCGAAATTCTGAATGTTCTATTTAATTAAATTAGAGAATCAAATGAGAAAATACGATTTTATTTAAATTACGTATGTGGAGTAATTTAATTAGATTTATCAAAAATTGTAATTTTGGAATATTAATCGAGAGATAGATACCGATTTCTATTGCCTCATTATATTTACTTAGTGCGAGTGGTAAATAGTTACCTAACGCGTGTAGACCGTGTTGGGGTGAGAACGAGTAATATTTTTAAGTTACTCAAATGATAATTTAGAGGTCATAGATGAGTCCATAAGGGTCAAATTAGTCAAAATAGTATACCCGGGGGTACTAGTTAAGTCTCGGGGTAATTTTAGACTAAACCGAGACCGTTCGGGGGCATTTTGGTCTTTTAACTTGAGAGGGTATGAAGACCTACGAATTTGAGAGCTTTTTATCAGCCGTAGGAAAGAGGTATTAGGGTTAGAACACCCATGACAACACCAATACCATTAGAGAGAAGAGAGACACAACTTTCTAAGGCAAAAGAGAGAAGTGGGAAGGATTCAAAGGAGATTTTCACTATAAACTTGTTGGGGAAGAAGGATTGAAGGATGAAGATCATCAATCATCAACAACAACCACGAAATCAGACCCTACTGATCATAAGGCAAGTTGTTTATTGCAAAAATTATAAATTTATAATACCCATGTGTAGGGTTCTTGAGTAGTTTTGTTAAATCAATATCTTTATGGGAGAATGATGATATTTATACATGTTGGGATAGGATTCGCAGGTAGAATGATTCAACATATGTAGAGGATTAATAATCAGAGTAGACTTGATGATTATTTCGTAATAAAATCTGGGTTTTGAATGCATATACGGGAAGAACACCATAACTAGGGTTTTAAGAAATTCTGGGTTTAATTCACTATTTTTTTTAAAGGAATTGGGGTTTTAATGTATTTGACACGTTAGAAATTATCCTAGTATATGTGGAAGCATGTTAGGATCATTGGGTCGAAGTTTGGTGGACTATAATGGAGTTTGGAGCTTTGTTAATGGAGGAAAAGGTTAACGAAGAAGATGAGCTGCGTCTGTCCCTGTTCGATCGATCAAGAATTGTCGATCGATCGAACCCAGCAGTCGATCGATCGAGGCAAGCTGTTTTTCCCGAATTTTTCGTGTTTAAGTCTTCGTTGATTTTCGGGAATGAATGAGTATCCTAGGGTTTATAATATACTTATATGGGAGTGAGAATGAGACCAGTAGGTATATTGTTGAGGTTCGATAAGGCCATTGGGTGTAGGGCTTGGATTACGGACCGATGAGAATAATCCGATTTAGTAGAGTATCGGGGACTTCAGAATTGAGTTACGAGGCGAAGTAAATTCAATTTAAGTAATAGACCAGTAGGGTAAGTAATAACTACTGAAAATATATGTAAAGGGGTAACGAGGACCCTTAGAGTTGTGTGAATACTCAAATAAATGCGATTAATGAGATAAATCGTAAAGCAAATATTGTACGGTAAATATATGAGATTAAAATATTCCGTACGTATCTAATTAATAGGTCGGGCGTGTACCTACTGAATTATGTGATCTTTTAGGTCGAGAGATTTATACCTAAAGTAACTATGTTAGGGTCGATGTGATATTCCGAACTAACATAGGGTTATAATATGTTTGGGGTCGATGTAAAATGCGGAACCAAACCTTTGTTCTGGTGGCGTGATGAAAGAGTCTGAGCCAGAATTTTGTGTATATAAATAATTGGGGTCGATGTATCATTCCGAACCAATTCTTACTTGGGGTCGATGAATCATTCCGAACCAAGAGTCCTTTACGTGAGTGAAAAGGACAAGATAGTAATGACTGATATTTAGTATATATATTGTGTGTGAAATATATATATTTGATGATATTCTACTTATGTGTATTAGTAGATTGATATGTATTATGTATTTAAAGATACATACCGAACTGGTAAGTTAAGTGGTGAAACTTAATTACGAAACGTTACGTTAAATAGAGAATATCTATTTAGTAATTTAAGTAGTGAAACTTAATTACAAAAGACAAAAACTATGATTATCGTAGAAATTTAGTAGTGAAACTAAATGAGAAGTTTTGAAACATAACATAGAGAAAATGTTACTTGTGTATTAATTAACCTTCGTGAGATGTTAATGTAATGAATGTACGGTGTGGGAAATATGAGAACTTAAGTATTGATAAGTTCAGATGATTACTTAGTCCTAGATAGCTTGGAAGATATGGCTAAGTAGGCTAAGTGTAGAACGTTAGGTGTGCACAAGAAATGAGGGGTGAGTAAACTCAAAAGAGTGTACGAGAACCTAACATGTGTAATCAATAACCGCATTTTATATAGTGATAAACACTTGCTAAATATTTTTAAAATGTTTTGAGTACTAACTCTTGCTATAAAATATTTTCAAAACCTTTTAGGTGTCTAGCCACAGGGACGCCATGTATGATGACTTCCTTCCAGGGACTCGAAGCTGTAGCACAGTGGATGCTTACAGGATTTTGACTAGACGATATCTCTCATTCAGATCTAGTACAGGATCTCACACTATTCTATGTATGGACTTGTGGTCCGGTATTAGTCTCAGATGTTAGTTTCAGACTAGTGATTATTCTATTGTTGTTTGGGATTTTTAGATGATGGTTTATTGGGTAATACTTTTGTTCTGTTGTACTTTTACTTTGTTGATTGGGTTATAGTACATGATATTTTTACTTTGTTCCACATGGTTGATTTATCTGTTTTAAGAAAGATAAAATTTGGCACCGGTCTAATTTTACTTAGGGGATTAGTAATTAAAAAGTTTTCGACAGTGATGCTAAGAATGAACCATTTGAGAAACATGTTTTAATTTAATAAAGGCCTGATCACCCGATGTTTAATTAGGCGGGGTGTCTCAGATGGTATCAGAGCATCAGGTTCTAGTGTCCATAGGATCTGTACGGCTTACTACGTTTTCAGCATATCGTTTAATTGATATAGAGCCCTATCTTAGGATTATTGTACTCCTCTATGTACGTAGTTTACGTTCTCCTGCTATTTAGTAGATGTAGTGTTATATATACGAGTTCGACTGGGCAGGGTACGTCGAACATGGCGGTAGGACCAGCATTGGCGTTGGAAGGACTACGGGAGGGAGGAGCTCGGCACGAAGCATGGAGTGTTCGAAGATGGTAATCATAGGAGAGATGACCGTTGTCAAGGTCACTCCTAGTAGGTAATGGGAATAGATGCTGCAAGGGTTGTTGAGGCATAGCAGACATTTCCAAGTGCCGCGACGGCAAGGGGGGATGCTAATCTAGACCCGCCCAATGCAATGATAGTGGGAGGGGGTCTGAAGAAATTTTTGATGAGAACGAGCCGTAAAATGTGATAAAACGGCGACTGTGCATGATAACCAAGGGGAGTAGAATGTGCAGAGGTTTTGGCATTTAGGGATAGAGTAGAAATACCCAGAAGTGAAAATTTGAGTAAAATTTTTGAGGTAACGTGGCGGGGATACCAGTCACCACATCCGGCCCGAAGGTCCGCATACAAATAGAGGGACCTTACGTATAGTTTAATCGTAAAGTTCTCCAATGATGATTCAGAAGCGAAGTGAATGGAAATATCTGAACCCATCACGTGAAAGCTTGGTAGAGGCCAATCGTGAGAAAGAAATTTATCCATTAAAGTGAACTTGTACCGATGAGATAAGTATAAGGGAAAAAGAGCCCTTGAGAGAATGGACTCTCGAGTTGTAGTTCGCAATTTTGGTAAAACTCTTATTGGACGACTTATGTATATGAAGACAGTATGGTACTTCTTACAAGGTTGAGGTAAATGCTCCTAGGTGGGCGGAGCTAAGAGAGTTTAAGGATTTAGTCAAAGAGTAAGACTGAAAGTGATGGGGCTAGTGCAAGCCATAAGTGGAAACCCACTAGGGGATTTAATGATTAGATTCCAAGTCGGGATTGTTAAGTCCCATAGTGCGTTCCTCTTGGTCAGCAAAACTAAGGGAACCAAAATAATAGTGTTCAGAATCGAGACTACCAAGTCCGAGAGGAGGGATACCCAAACCGGTCAGTATGGCCTGGAGTAAGGGGATTTTTGAAAAGATGTCTAGTGTGGGTTGTAGGGCCACGCGTTTCATTATAGCTTGAAGTTATTTGAGGAAATAATAACTCCGATAAGTTTTGCATTCCGGAGAGGACAAGCGTGTTATGTCCAGAAACCATCTAAACCACCAGAGTGATGGACAAGGAAGTATATGGGTTTTAGCCTCGAGTGAATGGGGTATATGACGATGCCTCACCTGAAAGAGGGTCGAGTTATCATTATTCATCAATATGTGAGAGACTTCAAAGATTATGAACGTCTCAGAGTAATTGATTCCGGTGTGTGGGAACCTAAATGATGTGAGTCAAGGTATGTCGTATGACCGCTGAGTGGAGAGATCGAGCTCGCTGTTGTAAGTAGTGCTAAGGACTTAGTGATAGTATAAGCACGGTGCCACTTGACTCCTTTAAAAATATTGGAGTATGGTTGCACATATTATCGAGGAATGGAATTTGGGTATCTCGACTATGTGTTATTCCGACAATGCTCAGTAAGAATGCATGGGGAGAAGACCCTTGTTTAAGTTGGGTTGCGAAAGGGGATACGACTAAATTTTTATGCACGTCAGGAGAAGAGACGTTGTTAGATGCTAGGGCATCAGTGGAGCCGGTAGTGTTGTGGAGAAACACTGAAAGGCTTACTTCACCACGAAGGGATAAGTGGGACTTTGTGGGCAAGGATTTGATTTTTGGTTTAGAGGGGATTGAGAATACCCCCAAGATTGTAGTCACGTCGTGTAGACTAGGCTAGAGTTGAGGAAAAGCATGTTACGGGTGCGACATTTGCAATGTTTTTGCAAATGTGAACGGAGAAAAGGGTGTATGAGCGCCCTAGTCAATTGGCTTTCTTAGACATCCGAGATAAAGGGATGCGGAAAATTATTTTTTTTTACGTCGGTGGGGAAGTTACGAGGCAAGTTGTATCTACGAAATGGATTGAACGTCGTGAGAGATAGACGATGATCCAAGCTTATGTGCTGAGAGAGCTAGCACACCCTATGGGATAAGAATCAGTGGGAAGCCGTTCTAAGGTTATCTCTTGATATGGGAGACCTAACTGTTATGAAGAAGTAACGCAGGATGCTACTTGACTGAGTGTTGAGAATGACTTACGCGTTACTAAAATGTTGATTCTTATAAAGTAACCAACCCCAAAAAGTGCGCCAATTACGAAGGGTGCACGGATGGTAGAGTATAATATACCCGGAGAGAAAGGGAGAATAGAGTACCACTTGAGGAAAGATGACGAAAGTGGGAAGAGTGTTGAGGAAGAGACATAGTGAGATTGTCTCCAGACGCACCACTAGTTGATAGAGAAAGATATACTCGAAATGAGCAACCGGAATGTAGTAGTGAGTCTACGTTTCCAATTATGGAAAGATGAGACAGACTTATAAATTATTAATGGGCTGAGAACATCATAATTAAACCAACATTTTGCTGGGGTAGCGGAATGGGGTGACCAGAATGGATTAATATATAGTTGAAAAGGGAGAGTGCACAAGTACACGGTGCCGCTCTACATGATTATGAATCATGATGAAATCCTAAAATCCCACCCTGTGAGAGATGGTCGGGGAGGAATAGAGATGAAGTTTTATTTTGAGTATGCTGTGTTGCCTACGACTCAATGTTAGTGAGAAAGGATGATAATACGCCCTTACGATAGTGGAATTTTGCAGAAACCCACTAATCAATTCATAGGTTGAATACCTATATGAGCATATTTGTAGGTAGTGCGAGACTGCCTATATGGACTGTACATAAGGTTTAGGTCCTTGGATACCTATTAAGAACTTATGTGTACTTTGAGGTGTGGTTCGATGAGACATTTCGAACTTTTAGTCCTTAACGCGTGATATGAAGACATTTTATTGGGGTATGGCATTTTAGAATATAAGAAGTGTGAAATATGTGTCTCACAAATTGTCTACTCTTGTACGATGAGATATATATACTTATATTGTGCTCGAAGTATGATTCCGAGGCAATATAACGAATCACTATTGGTGATCGAGGTGGGATTCCGAGCCAATAACCCCAAAAGTGTTATAAAAGGGGGGTGATTATAAAATAAGTGTTGATAGTATATGTTATGTGTAATATATATGTATACCTTATGATTTCCTGCTTATGTGTGATAATAAGTATGCTTAAATTCTGTATTGGGGTCGATGATGTTCCGGACCAATACGTGAAGTATCGATTTGGGGTCGATGATTTTTCCGAACCAAATCGATGATAAATTTGGTATCAACGGAAGGTATGAACCAACAGATGCATTACATTTACTTTGGGGTCGAGGGATTTAGGGACCAATGTAAATGATAGGATTACTGGGGCCGATGATTTTACCGGACCAATTTCCCTTATAGTATATATTGTGTGTGAAATATATACCTTATAATATTTTACTTATGAGTGATAGTAGGCATATAGATGTTATATATAGAGATATACATCAAAAGGGTAAATTAAGTAAGGAAAAACTTAATTTCAAGAGTTAACGTCAGATTGGGAAAAATCTATGGCAAAATTAAGTAGTGAGACTTAATTATGATATATGCGGTATGGGTAACATGCGATAAGAGTTTATAATAAAGCAAGGCATGTACTTGGGGCGAATGTTAGGATGATATGATTTGATTTTGGGTATTAGAGGATGAAGTGATGTTTAAGGTCCTCAGTCTTAATACCAGCCTTATCCTAATTTCGAGGACGAAATTCCTTTGTAAGGGGGGAAGTATGTAACACCCCGAAATTCTGAATGTTCTATTTAATTAAATTAGAGAATCAAATGAGAAAATACAATTTTATTTAAATTACGTATGTGGAGTAATTTAATGAGATTTATCAAAAATTGTAATTTTGGAATATTAATCGAGAGATAGACACCGATTTATATTGCCTCATTTTATTTACTTAGTGCGAGTGGTAAATAGTTACCTAACGCGTGTAGATCGTGTTGGGGTGAGAACGAGTAATATTTTTAAGTGACTCAAATGATAATTTAGAGGTCATAGATGAGTCCGGAAGGGTCAAATTAGTCAAAATAGTATACCCGGGGGTACTAGTTGAGTCTCGGGGTAATTTTAGACTAAACCGAGACCGTTCGGGGGCATTTTGGTCTTTTAACTTGAGAGGGTATGAAGACCTACGAATTTGAGAGCTTTTTATCAGCCGTAGGAAAGAGGGATTAGGGTTAGAACACCCATTACAACACCAATACCATTAGAGAGAAGAGAG
Source organism: Sambucus nigra (assembly GCA_949130495.1). Classification (NCBI taxonomy): domain Eukaryota; kingdom Viridiplantae; phylum Streptophyta; class Magnoliopsida; order Dipsacales; family Adoxaceae; genus Sambucus; species Sambucus nigra. Next base: position 666,684,544 of record OX422215.1, on the reverse strand, counting down.
ACACAACTTTCTAAGGCAAAAGAGAGAAGTGGGAAGGATTCAAAGGAGATTTTCACTATAAACTTGTTGGGGAAGAAGGATTGAAGGATGAAGATCATCAATCATCAACAACAACCACGAAATCAGACCCTACTGATCATAAGGCAAGTTGTTTATTGCAAAAATTATAAAGTTATAATACTCATGTGTAGGGTTCTTGAGTAGTTTTGTTAAATCAATATCTTTATAGGAGAATGATGATATTTATACATGTTGGGATATGATTCGCAGGTAGAATGATTCAACATATGTAGAGGATTAATAATCAGAGTAGACTTGATGACTATTTCGGAATAAAATCTGGGTTTTGAATGCATATATGGGAAGAACACCATAACTAGGGCTTTAAGAAATTCTGGGTTTAATTCACTATTTTTTTTTAAAGGAATTGGGGTTTTAATGTATTTGACACGTTAGAAATTATCATAGTATATGTGGAAACATGTTAGGATCATTGGGTCGAAGTTTGGTGGACTATAATGGAGTTTGGAGCTTTGTTAATGGAGGAAAAGGTTAACGAAGAAGATGAACTGCGTCTGTCCCTGTTCGATCGATCGATCGATCAAGAATTGTCTATCGATCGACTAGGTCGATCGATTGAGGCAAGCTGTTTTTCCCGAATTTTTCGTGTTTAAGTCTTCGTTGATTTTCGGGAATGAATGAGTATCCTAGGGTTTATAATATACTTATATGGGAGTGAGAATGAGACCAGTAGGTATATTGTTGAAGTCCGATAAGGCCATTGGGTGTAGGGCTTGGATTACGGACCGACGAGAATAATTCGATTTAGTAGAGTATTGGGGACTTCAGAATTGAGTTACGAGGCGAAGTAAATTCAATTTAAGTAATAGACCAGTAGGGTAAGTAATAACTACTGAAATTATATGTAAAGGGGTAACGAGGACCCTTAGAATTGTCTGAGTACTCAAATAAATGCGATTAATGAGATAAATCGTAAAGCAAATATTGTACGGTAAATATATGAGATTAAAATATTACGTACGTATATAATTAATAGGTCTGGAATGTACCTACTGAATTATGTGATCTTTTAGGTCGAGAGATTTATACATAAAGTAACTATGTTAGGGTCGATGTGATATTTCGAACTAACATAGGGTTATAATATGTTTGGGGTCGATGTAAAATGCGGAACCAAACCTTTGAACTGGTGGCGTGATGAAAGAGTCCGAGCCAGAATTTTGTGTATATAAATAATTGGGGTCGATGTATCATTCCGAACCAATTCTTACTTGGGGTCGATGAATCATTCCGAACCAAGAGTCCTTTACGTGAGTGAAAAGGACAAGATAGTAATGACTGATACTTAGTATATATATTGTGTGTGAAATATATATACTTGATGATATTCTACTTATGTGTATTAGTAGATTGATATGTATTATGTATTTAAAGATACATACCGAACTGGTAAGTTAAGTGGTGAAACTTAATTACGAAACGTTACGTTAAATAAAGAATATCTATTTAGTAATTTAAGTAGTGAAACTTAATTACAAAAGTGGGAAGACAAAAACTATGATTATTGTAGAAATTTAGTAGTGAAACTAAATGAGAAGTTTTGAAACATAACATGGAGAAAATGTTACTTGTGTATTAATTAACCTTCGTGAGATGTTAATGTAATGAATGTACGGTGTGGGAAATATGAGAACTTAAGTATAGATAAGTTCAGATGATTACTTAGTCCTAGATAGCTTGGAAGATATGGCTAAGTAGGCTAAGTGTAGAACGTTAGGTGTGCACAAGAAATGAGGGGTGAGTAAACTGGAGGGAGTGTACGAGAACCTAACATGTGTAATCAATAATCGCATTTTATATAGTGATAAACACTTGCTAAATATTTTCAAAATGTTTTGAGTACTAACTCTTGCTATAAAATATTTTCAAAACCTTTTAGGTGTCTAGCCACAGGGACGCCATGTATGATGACTTCCTTTCAGGGACTCGACGCTATGGCACAGTGGATGCTTACAGGATTTTGACTAGACGATATCTCTCATTCAGATCTAGTACAGGATCTCACACTATTCTATGTATGGACTTGTGGTCCGATATTAGTCTCTGATGTTAGTTTTAGACTAATGATTATTCTATTGTTGTTTGGGATTTTTAGATGATGGTTTATTCGATAATACTTTTGTTCTGTTGTACTTTTACTTTTTTTGATTGGGTTATAGTACATGATATTTTTACTTTGTTCCGCATGGTTGATTTATCTGTTTTAAGAAAGATAAAATTTGACACCTGTCTAATTTTACTTAGGGGATTAGTAATTAAAAAGTTTTCGACAGTGATGCTAAGAATGAACCATTTGAGAAACCTATTTTAATTTAATAAAGTCCTGATCACCCGATGTTTAATTAGGCGGGGTGTCTCATGGTGCTTGCAGGGGAAATGGTTAATGTAATTTTCGATTTGGTTCAGACAGACGCGTTATGTCCGGAAGACCATTGAGTAGCCAAGGCGATTGGCAAAGTAGCAGTTTGAGTTTTATCCTCGGAGGATGAGGCGTGTTTTATGTGACGCGAGCGAGTCACTACATTTTTGTTTATTGCTAGATTCTCATGTGAGAAGAATTTAATGCGTATATCTATAGCGTTATTATTATGTATATGTTTTCCTTGGTATAGTGGGATTGACTTTAGTGTTATCTGGGGAGGATAAATGGGTGCATTGTTTATGTTAAATACTTTATTGAGATTACTCGTTTTAGAGATGTGATATGCAAGTATATCATTATACTGATTATGGTTTTAGAAAAATGGTTAAAATGATAGTAAGCAGTGATTGCAAGGCTATCGGGGTTGTTGTCCTAGTGCCGTATGTTTTGTTCTGGCAAAAAAAAAAAAAACTCACCCGCGAGAGGGTCGGGCTCGCACTCATATTTTATATTATAAAGACTTCGAAGGGTATAGTGGTACGAAAATGTTTAATCCCAGGATTTTTAGGGACTTTGTTATTATGATTCAATGTGTACTGGGTTTACTGTTGGGCGGATAGATTTCACTCATTATTATATGTAGGGCTCAGGACTTAGTGTTAGGAGGAGCACATTGTTATATTTATCCTGTGGGAATGTGAAACTTAAGACTTATATTCATATGTTTAGGAATGTGATTTTGAGAGTCCCGATTGTATACGTACAAGGTTTATGAAATGTGATTACCACCAATACTGAACTATAGTGCAATTAGTGAAAAGTTCTTTGTTTCAATAAAATTGCGGGCGGAGAGGTAAATTTTTTATCAAGAGACGGAATATAAGAGTATAGGTTATGGACGGAGAACCCAACAAATTTCGATAACCGACATTGCTAGGTAGTAGTGTATCGAGGGGTTCCTTATTTGGATTTCGCTTTGCGAGACATCCCATGTATGAAACTTAGCGTAAGGTTAGAATAAAGAGATGTTTGGTCATTAGTCAATGAGTCTAGTACCTCGGTCGTCATTGGAGTCGGTAATTATGACTATGAGTTAGAGTTAAGTGATGATTTAAGGCCAGTGGAGCCAATTGTGTGGTAAGGAAACATTGGAAGTTTTGTTTTACCACCCAATCGAAGGGTGGAACGATGATAAGGAGGTTTGGGAGTACCCAAGTGTTGTAATCACGTTGTATCACAAGGGAAACAAAGAATTGGGTGTTATGTGTGAAGTGTAGGTGATGCTTACACCAGTAGGCACGGTTTATAGGGTGTGTGGGTATCCTGGTTAGTTATTGCTTGAATCGTTCGAGCTGAAAGGACATGGGAATAGACGCGTGGAATTTATGTTTGTGAGAATGTCATAACGAAGTGGAACGGGTAGAGTAGATTAAGTGTGGTGCGAAGGATGGTAATCCATATATACATGTACGATTAGAGTAGCAAACACGAATTTAGTTGGAAGGCTATGGGAAGTCATTTAGGGGTATTCCTTGAGAATGATAAAATTAACTATTCTAGAAAACACTCTGAGTGGAGTTTTACCTAGTCAAGTGTGGAAAGCGACTTGCGCATAGGTTGAATGATGATGTTAATAAGGTATAAAGGTTCAGCAGTGCACATCGTGGAGAAAAGTGCATGGGTTGGAACTTTCGGTATACGCTAAGAAAAGAAGGGGGGTGTTAAGTGTCACTTAATGTGAGACATTACAAGTAGAAATCGATGTTGGGCGAGACATAGCGGGTAGTCTCCGTGGGCACCGCTCATAGGTAGAAATCGGTTGGAACGATAGGATCAACCATAGAATTTTGTAGCAAACCTACGATTCCTAAAATAGAAGAGAGCAATTGTGTGAAATTTCTTTAATAGGGTGCCAACTTCAAGGTAAGGTCACGAGTTCCTTAGAATGTGTAGAACAAGTTGACCTAAAAGAAAGTGATTATTATTCTTTTGGGTAGTATACACTATTAAGACAGTGTGCCCTAACCTTTCTTTGAAAATAAGAACCGCGTCGGTAAGAGGTTCTTCCCGGTAATATTCTAAACTAGAATGGGATCATTGAACCCCACTTTCAAACCAGGATTTCAGAAAGCCATGGGGATAACGTTTCGTTTTGAGTAGGTTGTATCACCCTTAGCCGGGGAGTAGGCGAGGTAATTAAAGATTAGTGGAACCACATGAAAGTAATTTTGAATGCATGGTGATCATTTCATTTCCACAACGGATGTATCTAGCAAGTGACGTTTAGTACAGTGGAATTTCGTGGAAGCACTCGTACCTGTTTATTGTGGACAAACTACTTATTGAAATTTTGTGTGGAAAAACTTTAACTATTCTCCCTCTAGTTGTTTAGAAGTGAGTGGATAATCAGGATTTTTTATCGACCGAGTTAGAGTCCGATGACTGTGGTGGAAGTACCACGGTTGTTTTAGGTAACTTTTGAATGTCGTAAGAGTTAAGTCATCGAAAATCGAGATTTAAATAACTGACAAGAGGGGTCAAATGTTCGCGTGGTTTCTCTAAAAAAGGGAGTTTTGTATTTAGATAAATATGAGTAATTATTACGTAGTGAGGCGCGACCTCCCAATAATATTGAGACAATGGGGACCATTGATGTGTAGACTCGTCTTATGCGAATAACAACGGATTGAAACACAATGTGAAGTGTCGTTATTATGGTGTGACTCTATAATTATTAGTATTGAGAGTGTTAAATATGCTTATTGTGGGGCGGGGGGAACAATAGAAATTCGCCTTACCCGAAAGTCCGTTTTGAGTATTGATAAAGTATCCAGATCTATTTTTACCAAGGATACCTTATTTTCCTAATTTCGGGACGAAATTCCGTTATTAGGGGGGAAGTATGTAATACCCCGTATTTTTATGGCTTTTAAAATTAGGAATTTATTAAATTTAATTGAGATATTAATTTAATATTAATCAGAAATTTTACATTAAATATTTACTAGCGTGACGAGAGTTAGTAATTATTGGGAATTTGTTGAATATTACTGGATGAGTAAAGTAATATATGAGATTGATTTTATTATTATTGTCACGAGTGAATAAAATGACAATTATGGAAATTAAGTCGAGACCCGCATGTGTCGTGTCGGAACTAAATTATTATTATAAAAGTGAATAAATTATAATTTGCCTGTATGATCGTTTCGAGTGCGCCAAAGTGTCCGGAAGGGTTGAGATAGTCAGAAAAGTGTACTTGGGAGTTTAGTTTGGGTCTCGGAGCATTTTTAGGCCTAATTGACCATCCGGGAGGGTATTATAGACATTTTGTATTTTTTGGTAATTAAACCCACGATTTTTTTAGGATATATGAGACATTAGGAGTTATCTTCTAGGGTTATCAAACATTAAACATGAGAACAACCATTAGAGAAGAAGGTGGAGAGTTTTCCAAACAATCCGAGGCTAAGAACTTTGGAAGAGAATTTATATGTGTTGTAGGGAGAATCCGTGTAGTCCGAAATCTTGATCATATGTAGAGGATTACCCACGAATTTATTATGATATTTGGAAAGAAAATATGGATTAAAATAGAGGTTTATGATTATTCATGCAAAATTTCGTTTTATAAAGAAATCTGGGATTAAACCCCTTTTTGATTGATTCGTTGAGGATTTATTATTATTGTTACGTTAGAACTTGTTCATATATATTGCTTATACATTTGGATAACTTGGTTAGGAGTTTGGGATGAAATTATAGAGGTTTGGAGGGGTTAGAATGATTTAACCCGTAGGTTGAAATTTGCAAAAAACTGGGCAAGAACTGCTTGATCGATCGATCGACCAAGAGCATCGATGATCGATCGATCGACCCCATTCCACGATCGATCGATCCCTCCTGGAAAAGTGCATATTTTTCTCCTTTTTGTTTAATCCGGTTAAGATACGTAGGAACCCTTGAATATCTTTTAAATAGTAAAATGGGACATGAAGAGGACCAGTAGGGTCTAAGTAGACTTCGTTCAGTGAAATTTAATATGGAATGAAATTGTGGGTTAACGGGGAGTGATTCATACAATAGAAATTGTGCGTATGTTCACTAAAGATTTGAGACTCGTGAAAGATTTAGACCAGAAGGTTAGAGAGGGTATACCTACTGAAATTATACTTAGTCAGAGAGAATACTTCGAGAGATGAGAAGTAAGTAAGAAATAAATTATAAATGAGAATAAAAGGGACGAATCCATTATGCAAGATAATTGAGTAATTTGTGCTAAGGACGGATAATTATAATTAGGGGTCGTGGGCGCACCTAATTTGGAAAATGTGAATATCTATATTGTCACACCCCAAACCCAATATCCATACTAATCATTTATTATTAGAATAATTAGATCATAATCTTGAGCCCATTGGAAATATGATTCATTCATCAATATTTTCCTACATAATGAACATAATATTATTCTTACATCATAAAATTCAATTCCAGAGTCATAATTAAGAAAACATGCAATACCGTGATTAACTATGATCAACCCAATCCATACTAAATCAATATATACAACGTGCGAGTATATTAAAATATTCAGTGTGACAACGATAAAATCCCATTTTTAATTCCCAGCTCTCTCCAACGGTGCAACTCTCAAAGCTACCGGTCATATGGTATCCTACCTGGCAGCGTGTGAACCTGAAATTGTTAAAATATAAACCGTAAGCATTAAGCTTAGTGAGGTACTCCTTCCCTGCAATAGAATAACAATTATATATCGAATATGTAGATATAAAATCCGAACAATCCTGCCCATTGGCAATAACAAATCCTGGATCATAAGATCCAAATAATTCTGCCCGTTGGCAATAACAAATCCTGGATATTTGAATATCCAAACAAATCCTGAATACCGAAGTATTCAAACCAATCCTGGATCATGAGACCCAAACAAATCCTGGATATTTTAATATCCAAACAAATCCTGAATACCGAAGTATTCAAACAAATCCTCTCTTAGAGCTATATTCATATTTATATATGAAACAAATCATAAGTACACTCACCTTGGTAGTTTAACTAGTTTTGCCCTTGCCTTTATCCAGTACTTGTTCAATCAGATCTTCTTCCCTTCCTATCATTCTTAAAATATTAGTATCATCGTAATAATATCAATAATCCAAAGAACGATTTAAACATAATTCAATCCATAAGCATCACATGATTCCATTCAAATCATTTATCACAAGTGAAGTTCCATCCAAATCCATGCTAGCATATTCAATATATCCAAATCATAGACCAAATATAAATTCATTTATTCTTGGAAATTCAACCCTTGTCATATTAGTATTCCAATACAAAAGACGGTACATCATTTTAGGTCTCGTAGAGCAAGATATGCTCATTTCTTTACCACATGGCAAATCTGCCCTATAGGCCCTCTTATCGTTCATTCAACTTCCACGAATTTCCATAATTTTTCTACATCATATATTTATGTGATATTTCACCCAACATCATTAAACATATTTAAAAATACAAAATTAAAGTTTCATAATTTTTAAGGTTCGTTTGCTATGTCAAGCAAAACACCGAACACATGGCGGGCATATTTTCACCCTTAGGGCAGATTTCATACCCGAACTTCAAACTCTCACCAAAGACTCATTTCTTAGTATTTTATCATGATTTCCGGATATGTCATACCTATATGAGTCCAGGTTAATGTCCAATTGGAATCAATCAATTCCAGTAAGTACACGAAAATATATGAAAGTTTGAATAAACAGAGTTTCTAAACAAAGCAATTTTAGGGTTTTGTACATTCAACTTAACTTAAACTTGCATATATCCATACATATGCACCCAAGCATGAAAGTTCAATAAAAAATCAAGGATTTATATCATATAAATCGTAAATGAAAGAAAAATAGCAAGATTCATGGTTGGAATTACCTTAGGGGCTTTTTCGTAATTTTTCTATGAATTTTCTTCAATTTTCTCCTCACACTTTCTTCCTAAACTTCAAAACTCTCTTTCCTTAAGCTTAAAATCTCTCATGGCTGCATTTTGGCTGAATAAAGAGGTAATTCTAAGGGTTTGAGGTCGGCCAAAGCCACCACCCTTCCCAACCAATGAGAATAAAACATTTGTTGCCATATTAAGACAAAATACTACTTAACGGATGGACTACTTTGCCCTTGTTTCGTAATTTTGGGATAACTTCTCACTCGAACCTCCGTTTCACACACCGTTTGTTGTGTTACAACCATAACTCACTTGTATACAACTATGTGGTTTTCACCTCAAGTCAATTGTTATGTCATAAAGGTCAAAACTAGCCTTAAACATGAACATTCCTACCGAAACCTTCAAAATTTTGTATTTGTAACTAATTCGACATTTCATGCTTTTTGAAGGTAGGATTAGACTAAACATAATAAATTAACATCATGTGTATTAATGACACACTAATCATATCACATAAGCTAGGCATGATTTAAGCATAATTAATCATAATTATATTCGGGTTGTCACAATTCTCCCCCTGTTAGGAAATTTCGTCCTCGAAATTGACATACCTTGGTTGTCCGAATCAAAAAAATACGGATAACGCATTTTCATGCTATCCTCACTCTCCCATGTAGCTTCTTCCATGGAATGCCTTCTCCACACAACTTTCACAAGTGGGATCACCTTTGATCTCAATATTTGTTCTTTCCTATCGACGATAGCAAGCGGTTCTTCCACGTAGCTCAAATCTTCCTTCAACTCAATAGGTTGTTCCACCAATACATGTGAAGGGTCTGCTACATACTTTCTTAACATAGAAACATGGAAAACATCATGTAACCGAGATAATTCTGGTGGTAACGCTAACTTGTAGGCAACCATCCCGACTTTCTCAAGGATTTCATAAGGTCCAATGTAGCGTGGACTTAATTTCCCTTTCTTTCCGAACCTCATAACTCCTTTCCATGGCGATATTCGAAGAAACACATAATCCCCTTTCTGGAATTCCAAATCTTTTCGTCGTTTATCCGCATAACTTTTCTGTCTGCTATGAGCTGTTCTCATTCTATCTTGAATAATCTTCATTTTTTCAGTGGTGACTTCAATCAATTCTGGACCCTCTATCTTCCTTTCACCAACTTCACCCCAACATATTGGTGTACGACATCGTCTACCGTACAATGCTTCATATGGAGCCATACCAATAGTAGACTGAAAACTATTGTTATATGCAAATTCTATCAAAGGCAAATATTCATCCCAATTACCCTTGAAATCAAGAACACAGGCTCTAAGCATATCTTCCAAAATCTGTATTGTCCTTTCAGACTGCCCATCTGTCTGGGGATGAAAAGCCGTACTAAACTTTAAGTTGGTACCCATAGCATACTGCAAACTATCCCCAAATCTGGATGTAAAAGTAGGGTCCCTATCTGAAACAATAGAAACAGGTGCCCCATGCAATCGAATAATTTCATTAACATACAATCTAGCATACCTATCAACTGTATATGTAGTCTTGACTGCTAGAAAATGAGCAGACTTAGTCAATCTGTCCACCACTACCCAAATCGAATCTGACCCCTTCTGAGATCGAGGAAGCCCAACCACAAAATCCATCGTTACATGATCCCATTTCCATTCCGGTATTGGCAATGGCTGAAGCAGACCAGTAGGTTTCTGATGCTCCACTTTCACTTGCTGACATATAAGGCATCTAGCAACAAAATCAGCTATTTCTTTTTTCATATTATTCCACCAATAATGCTCCTTTAAATCCCTATACATTTTAGTACTACCAGGATGCATAGTATAAATGGAATTATGAGCCTCATCTAAAATTTCCTCTTTCAATCCACCCACATTAGGCACACACAACCGCTGCTTATACAATAAGGTGCCATCATTCACAATACAAAAATCTTCAGACTTACCATCTTGGACATCTTGTCGTTTCTTCTCAAGGAAAGGATCTTGACTTTGCAAATCACGAATACGGGTAGCTAATAAAGGCCTCACGCTTACATGAGCAAAGAATCTATCCCCATCTACTAGTTGCAATTCTACTCCCATCAATCTCAACTCCATAATATGAGCAACTCTAGCACATCGAATACAAGATAACCTGCCTGAAGCCTTTCTACTCAAAGCATCTGCAACTACATTTGCCTTTCCTGGGTGGTAGTGAATTGTACAATCATAATCTTTAATTAATTCCATCCACCGCCTCCGCCTCAAATTCAACTCCTTCTGAGTAAATAAATACTTAAGGCTTTGATGGTCAGTAAAAATTTCACATACCTCACCATATAGATAATGACGCCATAATTTCAAAGCAAACACAATAGCAGCAAGTTCCAAATCATGTGTAGGATAATTACGTTCATGTGTACGCAACTGCCTAGAAGCATAAGCAATAACTCTACCATGCTGCATAAAAACACAACCCAACCCCTGATGTGAAGCATCGGTATAAACAACAAAACCATCTCCACCATGCGGAATAGTAAGAACAGGTGCAGTTACCAACCTCTTTTTCAATTCATCAAAACTATTTTCGCAATCAGAATTCCATTCAAACTTAACATCTTTCCGGGTTAGTTTAGTCATTGGTAAGGCAATCGAAGAAAATCCCTTAATAAACCTTCTATAATACCCAGCTAAACCCAGAAAACTCCTCACCCCAGTCACATTATTGGGCCTCTCCCATTTTACAATAGCCTCTACCTTTTTAGGATCAACACATATACCATCTCCCGAAACAACATGGCCTAAAAATACAACTTGTGATAGCCAAAATTCACACTTGCTAAACTTGGCATACAACTTCTTATCTTTCAACAGATTCAAAATAGTTGTGAGATGCCTTTCATGTTCAACCATATCACGTGAATAAATCAGAATATCATCAATAAAAACTATCACAAATAAATCAACAAAAGGATGCAGTACCCGGTTCATAAGATCCATAAATACAGCTGGAGCATTAGTCACCCCAAAAGGCATCACCAAAAACTCAAAATGACCATACCGAGTGCGAAAAGCAGTTTTAAAATATCACTCTCCTTCACCCTCAACTGATGATACCCTGATCGCAAGTCTATTTTTGAAAACACTTTAGCACCCTGTAACTGATCAAACAAATCATCTATACGAGGTAAAGGGTATTTGTTCTTAATTGTAGCTTTATTCAGTTGCCTATAATCAATACACAAACGCATGGTACCATCTTTCTTCTTCACAAATAAAACTGGCGCACCCCATGGAGATACACTAGGCTGTATGAACCCCCTATCAAGTAAATCTTGCAACTGAATCTTGAGTTCTTTCAACTCAGCAGGTGCCATTCTATACGGTGCCATAGAAATAGGGGTTGTCCCTGGTGCTAATTCAATACTAAATTCAACTTCTCTTTCTGGAGGTAACCCTGGCAACTCACAAGGAAACACTTCAGGAAAATCCCTTACAATAGGAACATCAACTAATTGTAAAGCTCCCTTCCCAGTGTCAAGAACATATGCAATAAAACCCTCACAACCCTTACTCAATAATTTCCTCGTCTGAATAGCTGAAATGATGCAACTGGGAACAATTTTCCTTTCCCCCACAAATTTAAATTCAGGCTCACCAGGCATATTAAAAACAACTTCCTTACAGAAATAATCCATAGATGCATGATATTTAGATAACCAATCCATTCCCAGAATTATATCAAAATCAGAAATATCCAATGGGAGTAGATCTATAATTGTATCTCTAGCCCCCACAGTCAAAACACAATCACGAAAAGCATATTCAGCTACAACCATTTCCCCCATAGGCATATAAGTACCCAACCCCACATCTAAACGAGTACATGGTCTATTCAGGTATACAGCAAAAGCATAGGACACAAAAGAATGCGTGGAACCAGGATCAATCAAAACATAAGCACTTCTATCAGTAACAGAAAGTGTACCTGTCACCACATCTGGAGTAATCTGAGCTTCTTTCATTGTAAAAACTCGTCCACCTAGCCTGGAACTACTAGCTTGTCCTCTACCCATACTTTTCACTGCACTGCCCGGAGATAACATTCTGCTTGCTACTTCACTATGTGCTGCTGGAGTCTCTGCCAATTGCGGACAATTCTTCTTAATATGCCCCACTTGATGACAATGGTAGCATTCCAATCCCTTAAGCTTAGGACACTCAGATTTATAATGCCCTTCCTCTTTACAAAAGAAACATGTAACAACTCTTGTCGGTGCCCTGACCTCCTAACCAGACTAGAAGATTCTCCACCCCTAGCATCTCTGCCAAACCTCCCCAGACCTCTACCACTATCTCCACCACCTCTCTGAAATTTATGAGGTTCCATCTTAACACTTCCACCCTCACCTCCCTTAAAGTGAGATGCGTCGAATCTACTCTTTTTAAAACTCTCTCTACTTGCCACCCCTTGGTTCATTTGCCTTTCTGCTATCGTGGCTTTGTTTACCAGAGAAGCATAATCTTCTAACTCATAAGTGGCCACTCTATTTTGAATAGGCCAAATCAGTCCATCTTGAAATTTACTACATTTATCTTCTTCCTCCTGCACATACTTAGTAGCAAATCTAGACAAAGCAGTAAATTTAGCATCATACTCCCTCACAGACATGTTCCCTTGGGTTAAATTTATAAACTCCCTCAGCTTCTCCCTCCTATAGACCTTAGGGAAATACTTAACATACAAAGCTTTAATAAATTCAGCCCAAGTAATGACATTAGTACCTTCCATCCTTGGCACCAAATGGTTGCTGGCTTCCCACCAATACTTCGCCTCTCCTTTGAGCTTAAACACAGCTAGATTCACTTTCTGGTTATCTGGAACCTTCATAACTGCAAAGATAGTTTCTAGATCCCTGACCCACATCTCAGCTTCTGTAGGTTCCACCGACCCTGAATATTCTGGAGGATTCAACTTCAAAAACTTCTCATGCATAGAATCCTTCATTTCCTTCCTTGCCTCTTTTTCAATCCTCGCCACAATCTTTGATTCTAGATATCTAGCCTGTTGTTCTGCCATTTGCGCCATATTTCTTTCTTGTTGCTCTGCCATCCTCATCATTGCTTGTGCTATTTTCTGCATCTCTGTAGGCTGTTCTTGCTCTCTAGCCCTCCCAGCAACACTTTGCTCTACTTCAACATTATCTGTACGAGAAGCTACTCCCTCTTCTCTAGGTTGTCCATTCCCAGGTTCCATCTGAAATAATCTGTAATACAACAAAGTTCTAACAACCAATATAAACAGTTTATAATACTAAACTATTGGTTAGTACATAAACAATTTATAAATATCAAATCAACTCAATACTGCCATCTAACCGTCACACACGTCCAGAATTTATAACCACGCTCTGATACCACTAATTGTCACACCCCAAACCCAATATCCATACTAATCATTTATTATTAGAATAATAAGATCATAATCTTGAGCCCATTGGAAATATGATTCATTCATCAATATTTTCCTACATAATGAACATAATATTATTCTTACATCATAAAATTCAATTCCAGAGTCATAATTAAGAAAACATGCAATACCGTGATTAACTATGATCAACCCAATCCATACTAAATCAATATATACAACGTGTGAGTATATTAAAATATTCAGTGTGACAACGATAAAATCCCATTTTTAATTCCCAGCTCTCTCCAACGGTGCAACTCTCAAAGCTACCGGTCATATGGTATCCTACCTGGCAGCGTGTGAACCTGAAATTGTTAAAATATAAACCGTAAGCATTAAGCTTAGTGAGGTACTCCTTCCCTGCAATAGAATAACAATTATATATCGAATATGTAGATATAAAATCCGAACAATCCTGCCCATTGGCAATAACAAATCCTGGATCATAAGATCCAAATAATTCTGCCCGTTGGCAATAACAAATCCTGGATATTTGAATATCCAAACAAATCCTGAATACCGAAGTATTCAAACCAATCCTGGATCATGAGACCCAAAAAAATCCTGGATATTTTAATATCCAAACAAATCCTGAATACCGAAGTATTCAAACAAATCCGCTCTTAGAGCTATATTCATATTTATATATGAAACAAATCATAAGTACACTCACCTTGGCAGTTTAACTAGTTTTGCCCTTGCCTTTATCCAGTACTTGTTCAATCAGATCTTCTTCCCTTCCTATCATTCTTAAAATATTAGTATCATCGTAATAATATCAATAATCCAAAGAACTATTTAAACATAATTCAATCCATAAGCATCACATGATTCCATTCAAATCATTTATCACAAGTGAAGTTCCATCCAAATCCATGCTAGCATATTCAATATATCCAAATCATAGACCAAATATAAATTCATTTATTCTTGGAAATTCAACCCTTGTCATATTAGTATTCCAATACAAAAGACGGTACATCATTTTAGGTCTCGTAGAGCAAGATATGCTCATTTCTTTACCACATGGCAAATCTGCCCTATAGGCCCTCTTATCGTTCATTTAACTTCTACGAATTTCCATAATTTTTCTACATCATATATTTATGTGATATTTTACCCAACATCATTAAACATATTGAAAAATACAAAATTAAAGTTTCATAATTTTTAAGGTTCGTTTGCTATGTCAATCAAAACACCGAACACATGGCGGGCATATTTTCACCCTTAGGGCAGATTTCATACCCGAACTTCAAACTCTCACCAAAGACTCATTTCTTGGTATTTTATCATGATTTCCGGATATGTCATACCTATATGAGTCCAGGTTAATCTCCAATTGGAATCAATCAATTCCAGTAAGTACACGAAAATATATGAAAGTTTGAATAAACAGAGTTTCTAAACAAAGCAATTTTAGGGTTTTGTACATTCAACTTAACTTAAACTTGCATATATCCATACATATGCACCCAAGCATGAAAGTTCAATAAAAAATCAAGGATTTATATCATATAAATCGTAAATGAAAGAAAAATAGCAAGATTCATGGTTGGAATTACCTTAGGGGCTTTTTCGTAATTTTTCTATGAATTTTCTTCAATTTTCTCCTCACACTTTCTTCCTAAACTTCAAAACTCTCTTTCCTTAAGCTTAAAATCTCTCATGGCTGAATTTTGGCTGAATAAAGAGGTAATTCTAAGGGTTTGAGGTCGGCCAAAGCCACCACCCTTCCCAACCAATGAGAATAAAACATTTGTTGCCATATTAAGACAAAATACTACTTAACGGATGGACTACTTTGCCCTTGTTTCGTAATTTTGGGATAACTTCTCACTCGAACCTCCGTTTCACACACCGTTTGTTGTGTTACAACCATAACTCACTTGTATACAACTATGTAGTTTTCACCTCAAGTCAATTGTTATGTCATAAAGGTCAAAACTAGCCTTAAACATGAACATTCCTACCGAAACCTTCAAAATTTTGTATTTGTAACTAATTCGACATTTCATGCTTTTTGAAGGTAGGATTAGACTAAACATAATAAATTAACATCATGTGTATTAATGACACACTAATCATATCACATAAGCTAGGCATGATTTAAGCATAATTAATCATAATTATATTCGGGTTGTCACATATATATATGACTGTGTGACTGTCCATATATTAAGTATTATGTATCTGTGTAAAATCATACACGGGGTGCTTGCTATTACAGAGGTTTCCACACCGGGACAGTCTTATCTCGATTGGACCTTTATGGGGGATATTGACTCGTACCCTAGAAGATAGTATCCTAGATACGGGCTATCTGAAAATGATAGTCAGATGTTCTAAGATACGTGAGGGTATGTGCTGACCTCTTAGGATTTGAAGCTATGCTTCGCCTCCATTTGTATGTGTATTGTGTTAATACAGTTCGAGAGTGATTCCGAACTAGTATTTCCCTTTGTGGGAGTGATACGGGGGCTTGATAGCAGAGTATGCCAGCACCATAGATTTTATGTGGGGTGCTGATAGTATATATATATTATATGACTGACTAATATATATATATATATATATATATGGAAACTTTCTACTGTGTGTATAAGTAGTTAAGTAATGAATAAATGCTCCAGCTTTATAACAAGTGTTTGTGAATTTTGTAACGGCACTGAGTGGTTTTAAGTAATGTAAGAAAATAGAAGAGATTAATTTTCTAAAACTAAATATCAGGGCCTTAGTATTTCTCGAGATAAAACTTCATGGGAATAAGCTAAATAGACTTATGAGATCAGTAGTACGGTAGGCGTGCACACTAGATGAGAGGTGAGAATTCTCAAGAGAGTGTCGTATACTAACATGGTTATCACATTAGCCGGTAAGCATTTTAAATATTTGCTAAACTATTTTTAAACTATTTTATACTCAGGCTCTGACCCGTTTCCTTCTCTTTCTCTTTCTCTTGTATATATGTATGTATTACAGGTGCCCAGCCACAGGGGAGCCATGCTTAGATTCTTTAGACTGGACGAGTTGCAGCTTATGTGGGAGTTGCAGGCCTTTGCTTTAGACAACCTCGTCATTGATTCTGTTCTTACTTTAGTTCTGCTTAGCTAGGGCATGTGTCGCCCGAATTCCTATTCCATTTGGATTTGTCAGAGATTTATGTTAATTTATATTTCTAGTATTCAGTACTCCTTGGGAGTTAACTATTGTGAGGATGATTTAATTTATGGTTCTTAAACGTGGTTTGGTTTATCTAGATGGTTTAAATTCTCGTGTGTTAATTGCCATATTTAGAATTTATGTAACTCTTAAACTGTTGGTTATTAAAGAGGTTTTCGTATTGGAATTTAATAAAATGAAAATAAGACTTTAAATTCTTTTGACACTTAGCTTAATTATTTAGGGTGTTCAAATTGAAAATATTATTTTACGACGGTGATGGTGAGAATGAAATAATCGCCCACCTTGATTTTAATTTAATAAAGGACTGATCATCCGGTATTTAATTAGGCGGGGTGTTACAGGTTACAAGGCAAAGTCCCACTATGCGGTCGATCGGCCCCCTTGGCACGGTCGACCGGTACTCTATTTTCCAGACTTTGTTGGTCTTCACATGGGAGAAAAAATTGAATACGGAAATGGTCATAACCTCTTCGTCCGGACTCCAAATGACGTGACGTTTACGGCCATGCAATAATAACTCAAATAACTACGCATCCGTGGAAATTCCAATAGCCGAAGATAAAGTGTGAATTGACTGAAATGCCATTCAAGTAGCGTCCGGTGATAAAAATTCTCTGAAATGCAACCGATCCTCACTTTTAGCATTCCAATACCTACAAAAGCACAATTAACGCCTACAAAATATATATATGTCCGAATTCGAGGTTTTCTGGTTAACGAGCATAAATATAGGCATTATGAACGTAAAAGTGCTAGAATGCACAAATATAAAGGGCGCAAATATGCAATATTCGTCACCCCGTAACTAAGACATTGGTAGTCCCTAGTGATGAAACAAACAAAACCAGTCCACAGAAGGCTATACAAAAACGTATATTTGCATCGAAATATAAATGTCACTTTCGTAGGGAACACGATTGCATTTAGCATATGCAATAAGCCGTTAAAGCCCTTGGTTACCCTAGTGGACGAGTGTCGTCTCGTGAGGGTTTTCAGGGATGAAACCCACAAACATCATATGATTTCCTCAAAATATGCCCAATCACATGCGACACACCTAACAATAGCACAAAATATTTCATACACAATATTAGCATAATGAACGAATTCAAATGAAAGTCCATATTATTAACATTATAGAATGCACCTCATAGCATTAAAATCTTAAAATGTGGGAGGGGAGCGAGCACATGCAAAATGTGATTTGGCAAAAACTTAAATAAAACGGATAAAAATTAAAGCAAGCATATATTTAATCATCACGGGCATTACACTCATCAAGTGAATTCACTCGAAACAGGGAGTTAACACACAGAACATGCGGGCACAAAGGGTAAATATAAATGGAAACTAGGCCGCACACATGTCACACATGAAGAGCGCTATATATAAAATGAAAAATTCTAATCTCAATGAATGATATCACTCATTAAAAGAGGCGAAATGCATTTTCAGAGATTATCAAAATTGTTTCAACTTTTAAATTAAATGAACCCTAAGATCACATAGGACTTGTATAGGGTTGTAATGTAGGCTAAGCTAGGGTACGAAATGAAGGATATGTATATACGAATTCAAAGTGTTCGGAGATGAAAACTCGAGATAATGGAAAATGCGGGAAATATCAAAAATTGGAAAATACAATCCATAAAAGGCATTGAATATAACAATTGGGAGAGTAAACAAAGCTTATTCGAACACTATACACAACATATACAAATTTCCCTTTCTTTTCTTTTCTTCTTTTTCTCGTGTTTTCTTTTCTTTTCTTTTTTGCTACTTTCTTTTCTTTACTTTTCACACTCTCAAATGCCTAAATTGCAACCACAAGACAATAACATCATCCAATCCCAAGTAACATTCCAAACAAAGGTACGAAAGGTAATATGTATGGCTTATAACTCCAATGTGGAGTTGGTTATGGGATTTTGGGTAATGAAAGGAAAGGCTAATATTTAGGCTCAAAGGGGTTAACAAGGGAAAACATTTAAGGTGAGGTCAAGGTCAATATGGGTGATAAAACAAAGATGGACTATGATCATTTTCTAAAGTTTACGCAATTCTCGAGTCAAAACAAACTTTAGAAATCTTGCTCAAGTAATACATTTCATATATGAACTCAATTAATGAATGATCAAATGAAAGAATAGTGAGATTAACAACGACTGTAACGTTTTCAAAGAGGAAAGAGAAGTGTATAATACTCACAAATGACGAAAGGTACAAAGCTTACTCGGTGTAAGTATATACAATGCAACAAAAGATTACCAAGTTATAAAAATCTTAAACCAAATCAATAGCGCAAGAAAAGTGCATGTGCTCATGGGATTAAAGTTTAATTCATGAAGCTATTCCTAATATCAATAATTGAGGTCTACAGTCTAATAACTTCTAAAATCGAGAACATGCGTCATTGAGTTGTCTAATGGATCGGGAAATTATTGAAATTTATCATCGGAAACAAAGACAAAATGCCTAATAAAGGAGAAAAAAGAAAGAAAATCTTTTTGAAGTTTTTAATTTTTACAAGAAAAGCATGCTTGGAAATACCATGTAATTAAATTAAAGAAACTACCAATGAATGGATAGAATATCCCACACCCCTTAATTCAAAACCTGACATTGTCCTCAATGTGAATTAAGAGCCAAGTTAAAGAGAGGAAAAAAGTGATATTACCCACAATGGAGCGATATCGTGAAAGTACAAGTCCAATGATTCTACAAAACATGTTAGTAACAAGCAGAGCAAAAACAAAAACTTAACTAATTACACTAGATAATAACTAAGAAAAAATAAAAATAAGGAAAATAAAACTAACTATGTACAACCTATAATTTTAACTTCTAACTAACTATACGCTAGAAGTTGAAATTTTCTAGGGTGCACCCAAAATACGACTTGGCTTTGAAAGATCCACGGCGGACCCTCCCTCTCATGCATGCCTCTTGGAAAATAATAATTTCGTTTGAACTACGGAAGGCACGTGTAAGGCGTAAGAAATGAACCATCCCCAATTAAAAGTTTTGGCGGGAGGATGGGGGATTTGGATAAGGCGGGTGATTAAAACACAAGAGGTAAAAAAAAACTGAATTTTCTCCCAGGTATTTTGAAATTGGAATGGGAGGGGGCGCACATGAAGGCAAAGATGTGATCATGGTAGGCGACTCGAGCAAGTACTCCTCATCGGTGAAAAGGTTTAACACTTTAAAGTTTGGCACCGATTCATCGGGTATTTGTGACGGTGTGATAACGGAGAATGAAAAGGGGGAGGAAAGAAATTCAAACTCAAGAGATGAGTTATCATCGCTCAAAATTGGGATTTCAAAGGAGATAGGATCATTTTCAATGAAACTTTCTTCTTTGGGATCCAAAGACGAAATCATTTCATTGCAAATGGATACTACATCCATTTCATCCTCACTTTAATTTTCTATTAAACCATGGGCCAAGTCAAGAATGGTTTGTTCCAAAGTAGGCATAAAATCCTCATTTGGTTCAATACATTCCTCGACTTCAAAGGTTTCAGAAGAAAAATCGTCGTCGGATTCAAATAGTAAATCCAATTCATGTTCCCACAAACGATTTTCTTCCTGATAACGGTTTTCATACCTCTCATTCTCAAGAATGAGCAAACCCTCACCGAAAGTCATAGGTCGGGGTGCGGATTCTTGGAAATGAGAAGTTTGAAAATTATTATCGGAACTAAACTCACACTCATTATTATAAGAATTTTGAAAACTATTGCAATTTATTTCAAAATTCATATTATAAGGAATTAGAGGCCTAAAATCATTATCATCCTCCTCAAAATACTCGCACTCCAAAGCTTGACTTTTGTAATACTGGCCCAAAGTCATTTTTGAATTTGCAATTTTTTGGGACTCTAACTATTGTCCAAAAGTCATAGGTTTATGGGGATTTTGAGAATTATAATAATGATTACCGAAAGGATTAGAATAAGACATGCTTATCCCAAATGGCTCGAAGTGGAGAAATCCACAAAGTGATGTGCGCGCGAAAAATTCAAGCGGTTCTTGGCGCTCAAATGCAGAAGTCCTACAAAAATATTAGGCAAAAAATACAAATAGAAAAAAATACTACGAAATACTAAATTAAATATATTCTAAAACATAAAGTTCCCAGTAAGGGCGCCATTTGATAGGTCGGGTTTTGTCGCGCTGTCGTGTCACCGACGCTGGTCGTTTGTTATATTTGGCTCACCAGCTCTATACAAAATCCTAAACTATGACTACACTCTTTTAAGGGAGTATATCGAGCAGTCCGACTATCGAATCCACAAAGACAATTTGCTTGAATTTAATTGGTTTAATATTTCTAAAATAAAAGCGAAAAAGATAATTGCTAACAAAATAAACGATAAATAAAGGAAAAGGTTAATCTAGGCGAGTGTATTTAAACTACGTTAACAAAGCGAATAAAAACTATAGGTTCTGTCGAATATCCCTCACCTAGAGTTAATTAGTATAAAATGGTTACATGGGTCGACGAGTTATTAAGATTGAGTCTCGTTTCGAGAGTTAATTAAATTAAGAGTTGTCACATCCCTAAATTCGCATAAAAGTCTAATAAGATTTTGGCGTCAACAAATATTCCGAAAATTACACACGCAAGGTCGTAAATACGGAGCATACATGATATATCCCGTCAAATCTCCTAGGCGTAATAACTGGGACAACCCACTCGAAATAAACCCGTAAAACTCCATCACCAAAGCAAAGCAACACATCAACCCATAGGTGAGTTCAATCCAACACATCCTAGACTAAATTATCTAGAAAGCATGGTAAATGACATGTATTGAAAGAAAGTAAGTAAACCTAATTAACAAAGCAATAAATAAATAAAATACAAGTTAATCTAGGCAAGGGAAATTAATGACAATAATGAAAATAAAGCTAAAATAAGTAAAATACAACAAAGAAGATGAATGAATATTAAATTAACTTACAAACAATGGGCAAAACACCCAAAAAGGAGAGCAGGGCAAAGCTCTCTCTACAAACCCTAAAATCTAAGACAAAATGAAGATAATGAAAATAGAAACAAAAATTGGTTTATATAGTAACTTACAAAAGAAATAAAGGAAAAAGAAAAGAAAAGGATCAAGTTGCCAAATATCTGGGACCACCGGTCGACCGCGGGTCAGGGATCGATCGACTGGTCCTTCTGGGGAAGCCCACTGGAAAGGTTGCAAGGCAAAGTCGCAATAAGCGGTCGACCGATCCCCTTGGCGCGGTCGACCGGTACTTTATTTTCCAGACTTGGTTGGTCTTCACATGGGAGAAAAAGTTAATTACGAAAATGGCCATAACCTCTTCGTCCGAACTCTAAATGACATGTAGTTTGTGGCCACACGATTCTAACTCAACGAACTACGCATTCGTGAAATTTCATGAGCCATAGATGAAGTTTGAATTGACTAGAATGCCCTTGAAGTAGCGTTCGGTGACGAAACTTCTCCGAAATGCAATCGATCCTCACTTTTAGCATTCCAATACATACAAAAGCACAATTAACCCCTGCAAATATATATATATATATGTCCAATTCGAGGTTGTTTAGTTAACGAGCATATATGTAGGCATTAAGAACGTAAAAGTGCTAGAATGCACAAAGATAAAGGGCGCAAATATGTACTATTCGTCAGCCCCTAACTAAGACATTGCTAGTATCTAGTGATAAAACAAATAAAACCAGTCCACAGAAGGCGATACAAAAATATATATATGCATCGAAATATAAATACCACTTTCGTAGGGAACATAATTGCATTTAGCATATGCAATAAGTCGTTAAACCCCTAGGTTACCCTAGTGGACGAGTGTCGTCTCGTGAGGGTTTCAGGAATGAAACCCACAAACATCATATGGTTTCCTCAAAATATGCCCAATCATATGCGACACACCCAACAATAGCGAAAAAGATTTCATACACGTTATTAGCACAATGAACGAATTCAAATGAAAGTCCATATTATTAACATTATCGAATGCACCTCATAGCACTGAAACCTTAAAATGTGGGAGGGGAGCGAGCACATGCAAAATGTGATTTGGCAAAAACTTAAATAAAACGGATAAAAATTAAAGCAAGCACATATTCACTCCTCACGGGCATTACACTCATCAAGTGAATTCACTCGAAACAGGGAGTTAACACACAGAACATGCGGGCACAAAGAGTAAATGTAAATAGAAACTAGGTCGCACACATGTCACACATGAAGAACGCTATATATAAAATGAAAAATTGTAATCTCAATGAAAGATATCGCTCGTTAAAAGAGGCGAAATGCATTTTCACAGATTATCAAAACTGTTTCAACTTTTAAATTAAATGCACCCGAAGATCACATAGGACTTGTATAGGGTTGTAATGTAGGCTAAGCTATGGTACGAAATGAAGGATATGTATATACGAATTCAAAGTGTTCGGAGTTGAAAACTCAGGATAATGAAAAATGCGAGCAATATCAAAAATTTGAAAATATAATCCATAAAAGGCATCGAATATAACAATTGGGAGAGTAAACAAAGCTTATTCGAACATTATACACAACATATACAAATTTTTCTTTCTTTTCTTTTCTACTTTTTCTCATGTTTTCTTTTCTTTTCTTTCTCACTACTTTCTTTTCTTTACTTTTCACACTCTCAAATGCCTAAATTGCAACCACAAGACAATAACATCATTCAATCCCAAGTAACATTCCAAACAAAGGTACGGAAGGTAATATGTATGGCTTATAACTCCAATATGGAGTTGGTTATGGGATTTTGGGTAATGAAAGGAAAGTCTAATATTTAGGCTCAAAGGGGTTAACAAGGGAAAACATTTAAGGTGAGGTCAAGGTCAATATGGGTGATATAACAAAGATGGACTATGATCATTTCCTAAAGTTTACGCAATTCTTGAGTCAAAACAGACTTTGAAAATCATGCTCAAGTAATACATTTCATATATGAACTCAATTAATAAACGATCAAATGAAAGAATAGTGAGATTAACAACGACTGTAACGTTTTCAAAGATGAAAGAGAAGTGTATAACACTCACAAACGACGAAAGGTACAAAGCTTACTCGGTGTAAGAATATACAATGCAACAAAAGATTACCAAGTTATAAAAATCTTAAACCAAATCAATAATGCAATAAAAGTCCATGTGCTCATGGGATTAAAGTTTAATTTATGAAGTTATTCATTATATCAATAATTTAGGACTAAAGTCTAATAACTTCTAAAATCGAGAACATGCATCATTGAGTTGTCTAATGGATTCTGCATGATTATGTTTTGGGCGATTAATTTTTTTTTTGGATATATTCCCTTAGTTAATATGAATTCATATTTGATGAAATTGTGGTTAAGTTAATGATTTTTAATACTTCTGAAGATTATGTTCAGTAAGGAAAATTTCGGGTAGAGGAGGATTAACTCGAATTATATTAGTAGGGTATTTAGGAGATAAAATACTCGAGTCGTAGGGTGTGTAACAAGATAGGATGATTTTTTATTATGAATTTTAGGGTTAGTTTCAAGTAAGGTTAATTATTTAATTAAGAGAAGAATTGAATTAAATAAGAGTCAGAATTAGCCTCGGGTTATTAGACTAGTGCTTCGGATGCTAGGCACAAATTTATCGGTTAATGTTATTTTATATATATACGGATATGGATAATGTATCTCTGTGTGTGTGTGTGTGTGTGTTTATGATATCTTTATGTATGATATTATGTGGAACATACCCCTAGTGCTATCAGTGGAGGTTGCGCGATGTGGGTGATCTTCCCTGGCGAATCACAGTAGGCTAAGTATCAACCCTAGGTCAAAGCGCCATATTTATATTTTGTGATTCATATTCGCAGTGAGGTAATTGTGGGTATGATTATGACTCACTGTCGAAGGACTATGATCGCCTCTAATACGTTTGCGATTTTACCTAGTCTGTGTGAGAGTCCGACCTCCGGTAACCAGGATGATGTGAGCATGCCCTAGATGATTATAGCATTGTAGAGACCCGCATCTAGGGATTTATTACTCTGAGGGATGGCGGCTATACGCGACATATGTGTGTTTATTGTGTAGTATATTATTATGTATATTTATGTCTAGACAAATATACGGGTTAATAGTAATCGGGTACGATTTGAATAATTAGTGACAGTTATTGGCAATAAAGTAATAAATTATATATGTAATCGTGAAATTAAATAACTGGAGTAAAGTTATGTATTAAATTATGTTAATGTAATAAGATATTGTTTAAACAATTGTGACAGCCGATTAAGGAACTAAATGTAGATATTATACTCGGGCCAGGGTATTATAGTATTGATGTTAGTGGAAAGTTTAATTAGGTGGGTAGTGTAACTAGGCAAGTTATGATGCATATGTTAGGTGCGCACTCTAGGTGAGGGGTGAGGGGTGACTCACGATAGTGCGTTACCGCTTTATAAATATGAAGATTGACTTTACACGTTCATTTATGTATTTTATACACTTGCTAAATACCTTTTTAAAAGCATTTGGGCTCTGACCCGTATCAATTATATTTTTAAAACTTTTAGGTTTCCAACCACAGGGATGCCAATGATGATTCATTTTCTAGGGATTTCGTAGCTGTAGCTGATGTGGAGGCCTGCAGGATTTTTGAGTAGCCATTTCTATTATTGATATTCTTGATTAGGTTATTTATTTCGGTATTCGTTGGGTGTGTTATCCATTTTTATTTCGATTTATGTGTTTCAGGTTATGTTAGTCAGTTGGATTAGATGTATTGGATTTTTACCCAATAGTTTATTTGGAGACTTTATTTATTTATCTCTGCTTCTGACTTACGTTGTGGTTTGATTTATATGAGTTAATGTGTTTAGGATTATTGTGGATTGATTAATATTGTGGCATGTTAATGAATGATAAAATTTGGCACCGACTTATTTAATTAATAGGTGGCTAGTAATTTAAAATCCTTTCGACATTGATGCTAAGAATGATCTAGGTGGGATTTCTGTTTTATTTTAGTAGAGAACTGATCACCCGTTATTGAAATAGGCAGGGTGTCACATGGTAGAGTCAGGTGGTGGTGGTGGTAGGTGGTATGGTTGATGGTGGTGGGTTAGGCGAGTGATGATGGGTGGTGGTGGGTTGGGGCAGGTGGTGGTGGTTGTAGGTGGTGATTATTGGTGGTTATGGGTTTAGGCAGGTGGTGCTGGTGGTGGGGTGGGGTGGGTGGTGATTGGAGGTAGATGGTGTTTGTTTGTGTGTAGTGGCACGTGGTAGTGGTATATGGTAATACTTGTTAATGGTTAGGGGTGGTGGTCATAAATGGTGGTGGATTGGGGCACGTGGTGGCAGACTGTGCTTGATGATGAAAGATGAAAATAAAAATCTAAAAACGGGTTTGAAAACAGATTAAACCCGTTTTCAGAAAATGGTGTTTTAAACACATATTTGCAAAATTTTATTTCAAGAATTTTTTTTTAAAAACAAGTTGTCAAACGCATATTCTACCAGTTTTGGATTTTAAACACAAAAAACAATTTTTTGAAACATAAGCCAAATGAGCCCAGAGTAATTGTGCTTAACTTACTTTTTTGACCCTATTTAAACTTGCAAAATGACATTTTTAACCATATTAAACTTGTAAACCTGATTTTTACTAATTAGTAGTTTAAAATATATTTAACACTAGATTTTATCCCGCGCGAAGTGCTGATAGTTTGTAGTAGTATTTAAAGAATGCGTTAAAATGAGTTTGCTAAGTCCAAATCACATTAAAAAAATAATTAATAAATTCAAATCCAATACTTCCAATTTAAACTTACCACCAACATCCACAACCACCTTATGTCTGTAACCTGAGATTAACCACGTCTCATTCAATATTAAATTATTTATTGTAAGTACAACACAATAGTCACCTTGAACAACACCAATTTACGGTGTCTTTAAGATTCATGTCATGTTTATCATAATTTCATACTTTGAAATAATTATAGAAATAAAACAATATAATCACTCCATGTTCAATAGGATTAAATGATTATATATAACTATAAAAATTTAACCCTTACAAACTTTTTATTAAGATGTATTTTAATTTATAAATATATTATGCAAGGTAGTGCATAAAACATACAAAGTATTTGAGGTAAAAAATCATTTTTTGTACAATCCAATAATGCATCAGTTAAGGTCTACAAATGAATGAACACAATCAATATTAATGTAAAGATAATAGTACATCAGTGGTAGTCTATAACGTTATCTAATTATTAATCAAGAGAAAAATAGATAATAGATATCATAACTTTCACTACTTTAGATCATGCATTTGTTGAGATTCTATTCACACCCTTCTTGACATGTAAATAACAAATTCTAATTTAAATAAGCACCGGAGGTAAATATTAATAATTTAATTGGAAAAATGAAAGAATGATTCTCTATATAAATATTTTTTGTTTTGGAACAATTAATATGTTTAGTTTTGTACATAAGAAAATAAAAAGAAAAGATGTAATGAGGAAGATGAGAGACATAATTATTACCCGAATACATCTAAAAGGGTAGAAAAAAAATCATTTCACACCCATCAAGTAATCGAGCATAAATGAAAATCTTAACCAAAAAGGCCAAATATACATCATTTTATAAATTTTAAAGGCATTTTAAATAAACAGTTATTGCTCTCATGAAGTTATTAGTAATTTGCAAGTACAAAAGGCTTTCTCCCAAACATTTCGAAGTAGACAAATTTTCCATGTTCGCCTTTGGATGCAATCTAGTACATTAACCGCAAACTATAAGCACCACTTAGGGTAGAAAAGTATATAAGAAATGTTCATGAACTGAAACTAACACTTATAAAAAAAATAGAAACCAAATGATGCAGCCTCTCTACCGCCATTAATAGTATTGGCCATCAAGCGTGCTCAGGAACCAAACATTTTACATTGTACTATGAATATATAAGGTTTAAAAAGTTGAATCAAATATATGACACCACAAACTTTCTTATTTAGCCAATTAAAATACTTAATATACATTATAACTTGGGTGCGGAGTCTAAGAGCTTAATGAATGAGTGAACACAAAAAGGTACGTGAGTGACCAATTTTCCATCACAAATAAATAATGAGTAATAGAGATGGAGATATAAACTTAAACTATATATATATATAATGTGCCCAACTTCTCACGACATGAGTGGGCCCAACCCGAAAATATAAAGCGTATCACTTAAGTGGAGGTTAATGTCAAATGGGATACACATGAAAAGCTCAATCTTGTTATTTAGAATCTCGGAGGAGATCAACACCGGTCGAGAAACGAGTCACCCCATAGCTGGAAGAAGTTCAACATAACTCAACCACATTTATGGCTATAAATAGAACCATCACCCCAAGGCAAGAGGGACATGGAATGATTTATTTTCGAATTATAAAGAATTAATATACAGAGAAAAACACCCCATAGACGTAGGCAGTTGTCAAACCACGTAAAATCCTTTTATTGTGAGATTATTCTATTCCTTGTTTAGTTCCAAATTGCTTAGATTCATTCATTGTGATTATTTAAACTCATAATTGGTGTCGTCTGTGGGAAACGATTCTTTTTCCTAAGAAAATTAAAATGATCAAGTTACATGATGTCTCATCCTCATAGTGCACTTATTACGGGCGATTAACAAGGTGGACTCTCACTATACAGAGTCGGGTCTAAAATTCCCCTGGACGTAAATCAGGTCATTAGCCATCCATAATTCTGCCCATAAGAGCTGCCTTCTAAGCAGAGCAATGAATAGCCCAAATTAACTCAGATCTCGTGACTGGTCGAAGCTTATGAAGAACGACTCCATCAACAAGCAAAGGCAATATGCCTCCAGATGGAGGAAAATGAGCATCTCCAACTATGTCTGGAAAAAATAGAGCGAGAGCTCCATGGAGATAAACACAAGCACCGTGGTCGAACTCCTAGTCCTCAAGTGAGTAAAACTCGTAGTAGAGGAAGAAGTTCGTACCGCAAGAAGGAATATTCAGAGTACGAAAGCCACCTAATAAGGCGAAACTAGGACGAAGGACATCGTAGACACGATATTCAAAGTTTAGTTTAAAGGGAGATGGACTAGCACCCAGCTAATCGCACGGCTATATCCACCAAGGAACTAGAAAGGAGGGTAGTCATTACCCAGATGCAATCCGCCTTCTTGAGGTCAATTGAGGAGAAAGATCCCCCAAAGAAGTTTGCAACCCCAAGGTTCAAGATATACTATAGGAAGACCGATCCTATAGGCCACATGCATTAATATAGGCAAGTGATGACCATATGGAATCATAACAACGCACTTATGTGTCGTATATTCTCATAATGTCTAGGAGATGTCGCACAAAAGTGGTTTGAAAGGCTACCTCATAGGTTGGTCGAAAATTTCAAGTCACTCGCGGAGGCTTTCACAGCTCGCTTTATTACAAGAAGTTCTCACCTAAAGAGAATTGATTTTCTCCTCACCATGGGAAGAAACCTCATGAGACTTTACGGGATTATGGGTTCTACTAGAAGACCTTCAATACTCGAAGCAAGTTTTTATAGCATTATTCAAGATAAGGTTGCCCCACAACTCCATGTTGCACCAATCCCTTACCAACAAAGAGGCAAATACCATCAATGACTTTATGTTATGCATAAAAAAGTATGCCAAAGTGGAAGATGCCATCGGCTAAGGTGATGATGGTCGCATAAAGGTGACCAAAGGAAATGATAAGGAAATCACCCCAAGGAAGGGAGGCAAAAAGCAGAACCGAGGATATAAAAATGGGGAAAAAAAGACCCATCCAAAGCTTTCTAGGAAATCAACATTATTTTCAAGGAACCAATCTACAAGATCTTGGTTAAGATCAAAGACCAAAAGTTCCTCAAGTGGCCGAAAAAGATGGGCGGAGATCCAAATAAGAGGAATATCTCACTGAAATGTGCCTATCACATGGAGAACGGGCATAAAACTAAGAATTGCAAGGCTCTCAAGCCCCATCTAAAGGAGTTAACCCTAACGGGGAATTTAAGAGAGTACGTAAAAAATAAAGGTGACAAGGTCACCCTTAGCGCCAACCAAAAAACACATAATATTTTAGAGGACGAGTTAGGGTATGAGTTCGGCGTTATTTATAGGGCTTCGAATTCCTAGCATATCCAAGGCAACGTTGTTCGAATGGAACCCAAGAAAGTCACTACAGTTATGGAGGCCTTCCAAAATAATCCTGCCAAAAGCCCAACCGACAAGCGCAAGAGACTAGAAGACGTGGACTATAGTAAGTATATTGTCTGTATGGAAAACGATTTGATCGGGGTAAGGATTCCACACCACGATGCGTTAGTAATCACCCTCGGGATTGTAAACTGGGACGTGAATAAGCTACTAGTTGATCAAGGGAGTTCCTCCGAAGTCATGTACTTAGAGCCTTCTCACAAGATCAAACTAAAGTTGGAGGACTTGAAGGAAGAGACCACCTCCCTAGTCGACTTCACTGGAAGAATGAATATGCCACTGAGAAAGTGGTCCTACTAATTAGGGTCTAAAGTATCTCGAAGCTGATCGAGTTCTTAGTGCTTTTCATTGACTCGCCTTATCATGTCAGTCTTGGGAGAGGGTGGTAGCACGCCATGCATGTTGTTTCCTCCACTTACCACCAAAACTCAAGTACATCACAAAGCGAGGAATAATGGAAATCAGAGGCAACCAGGCTATTGCTTAGAAGTGTTTTATCACCTCTATCAGGCCTAAATATGAGAAGAAAAAAGAAATGGAGGTTATTCCTGAAATGTCTAAGCCGTCCAAATAGCAACTAAAGTACAGACGACCAAGAGCGAAAGAGACAAGAGTTGATCCTATAGATAAGGTCATGGAGAAATTGGAATATATAGCTTTTGATGAGACTCAGTCGAAAAGGAAATTCATGATCGACGCCACATTATTCGAATAAGAGATGGAGGAAATCGAGATGTATTTGCATGGCATCCATATGATATATCCGATATCAACCCTAAAGTCACATGCCATAAACTTCACGTTGATCCCATATATCCGTCGATCAAACGCAAGGCTCACCAGACTGCCCAGAGAAACGGAAGGCAGTAGAAACGGAGGTAGGAAAACTCCTTGAGGCAAGGTCTATTAGAAAAGTTCAATTCCCAAAATGGATCTCAAACCTAGTGGTGGTAAAAAAGAGTAACGGTAATTGGAGAGTGTGAGTGGATTTCACCGATCTCAATAAGTATTTCCCTAAAGATAATTTCTTTATGCCTAAGATTGACCAGCTGGTCGATGCTATAGACCTCTATGAATGGATGAGTTTTCTGGATGCATATTTAGGGTATCATTGGATCCTTTTGTTCGGCTCTGACTAAGACAAAACTTTATTCATAACCACTACAGGCTTGTATTGTTACAAGGTCATACCTTTTGGCCTTAAAATTGCAGGAGACACCTACCAAAGATTGGTTACAAGTATGTTCAAGCAATGGTTGGGAGAGAAAATGGAGTTTTAAATTGATGACATGCTCATCAAAAGAAAGCTCAAAGCCGACCATCTAAAGGATTTAGTGGAGAATTTTGAGATCCTCGGGTACTGCCAAATGAATCTCAATATGGACAAATTCTCCTTTGGGGCTCAATCCTGAAAGTTCCAAGGATACTTGTAACAACCCCCATTTTCTCACATAAAGATTGACTAGATATACAATACGCCAAAGATGGGGCATGCCATGCAATTTATATCATTCTCAGCATCAAATCATATAAAATTATTTATTTATAAGCTGAGATTTGAAATCGAAACTGAATTTAAATTAATATTCAAGGCAATAATAGAATCCAACAATCACATAATATGAATAATTTCTAACATACTCATAAGTGACACCAACCAACAAGAAATGAAATAAACTTCAGGATTATTCTCATACAATTATTCAAACGTAAAAAGAAAATAACTGAAATATAATAACAACCTAATCTATAATCAATGATAGGAAGTTTGATGCGCAATGCGAGTTGGTAAGACTGACATGTCCATAGTCATGCTATCCATGTCTAGGATCACCTGGGGGAAAAATATTTATAAATTTGGGTCAGCGCCCTAAAGTGTACAAGAATTAACTTCCTAAATTTATGGTGCAAAAGTATAGTTAATTCAAAGTGAAAACTTCCCATCGTTAGACTCCAACCATCAAGAAATGAAATAAACTCTGGGATTATGCCCATACAACAATCCAAACATAAAAAGGAAATAACTGAAATATAGTAACAACCTAATCTAGAATCAATGATAGGAAGTTTGATGTGCAATGCGAGATGGTAAGGCCGAACTGCCCACAGTTCTGCTATCCCTATCTAGGAGCACCTCAGGGGGAAAACATTTATAAATTTGGGTCACCGCCCTAAAGCGTTCAAGAATTAACTTACTAAATTTATGGTGTAAAAGTACAATTAATTCAAAGTGAAAACTTCCCATCGTCACTCACTAACATAAATGTCTTACCCCTCTTCTACAAGCAGTGCTACATGTATAACCAACCAAGACCTGATACAGATGATGGATTAATGCTAATGACAGTATAAAGGTGCATCTAATAAATATACGTATTGAAATATAAATTATCTACATTCAATCACCATTTCCCAAATGATGACCTCAAACATCATACATACTACATAGTATTGGGTCTGTATTTCATAGTCTACATCATTAGACTTAAGAAATTCTTTCATTAATTATACATATGTCCTTATATATACAATACTAAGTTATCTACCAATAGAGTCCTATCCGTGCTCTATCGGTAACTCCGGAGGAGTCTCCTATCCTACACGAACAACACAATACACATACGATTGGGGCGGTACGTACATAGTACACCATTGTACGACCCATACCCAACGGTGTCACATGGATCCCAACATCAACACTCATCTATAATAAGGGGCGCTACTACGTAATACCAAAGATATGACCTAAACTCTGCCTAGCCCTCCCGTGTCGACGCGTACTACGGTCCCGAACGCGCATACCTCGATCGATAGGACAGTCCACGAACATAGGTATGTTCACAGAAAATATAGTTACATATTATAATAAGTAAGGGTAATTATCCTAATCATTACCCACTAGTTTCCCCGTGAGGGTTATCCGTAATTATTCTTAGTTAGCAATTAACCATTACGTAAATTATTAACTTCTTTCCTTTATAAAATTATAATTAATCGTCTAGTTAATTTAACTTTCCCCTATATTAGTAACATCACGTTTTCATTTTTAATAAATTTCACGGTAATATGTATAAGGTCCCACCAACTCGTATTGTCACGACCCCGGCCCAAAATAGTATTAGGGAACGAGTGTCTTGACATGCCACCAAGGCAACAAATATTCCGATTTAATTGTTTCCTTAAATAAATGCAACGGATGTATTATCACATGGTTATGAATCGTAAAATACTGAAAGTAAAGGAATTACGTCATCAGAGCTTTCTAAAGGAAACTTCATATATATTAAAAGTAACAACGAGTTACAACTTAAGAGAAAATTTAAACCTGATTACAAGAGAGACAGACATGCTCTAAATAAATATTTTACAAAAAGAGCTCTAAAAGCTAAATCTTCAATATAGTCCATTTTCGTTCCGTCCGTGAGCCTAAACGTTTCCTGAAAAATGGTTATTTATTAAACATCAGCTAAAAGCCGAATGAGGTTCAATCTCCAAACATTCCAGGGTTTTCAGACAATAGATACCTATTCAAGTCAAAAGAGAAGGCATATACCTATATGGAGAGGAACTTGCAGTAAATAGATATATATTTTGAAATGATAATATATATATCACAATTGGATAGCTCAAAATAAGAAGAATGCAACAAATCAATTGCGATATCTTTTTCTTTCAATCATATCATTTTAATGGCCAAGTACACTCTAATACCGTATTCTTCTACCGTATTATACCCCGGTAGTTGAGGGTCAATCGAACATGTTCGTCACAACGCCTTATTTAGGGCACACCAGCGATAACCCAGCTGGGAAGGTCAGTCAGTAAAGAGGTCCCTTAGGCCGAATCATATTTTCAATATTCAATATCCTTTTCAATAATCATTTTAATCAGTATGTTTATATGGACAAATATAAACATATCACAAATGAATCAATCATCGGTATCACATGAATTTTGAGAATAAAAGCAGTTCACAAAATATATATAGTTTGCATAATATCATATAATCAAAACGCACAAGGAATGTCAGAGTACTCACCCAAAATGGAGGTCAAATTTACTGGTATTGGTCTTCGATGACACGTTAATCTGATAAAGATTTAAGTACACGTTCTAAGGTCCAGTTTATACTATACTTTAATAATAACTTCCTCTTTTAAAGGATTACTGAATCCCCATTTGTCAACTTTTAAAACTCCTTGATCGTAATTGAAGAATTCAATTCATAGTCTTTCCTCATCAGGCGGTTCCCAGTAGAGATGGAGGGTCACAGGGGCACCACTTAAATACCATCTCATCTAGACAGAACTTCACCGGGCCTGACTTTGGAATTACTTAAATGGGATTCCATAATAACGAGCAATTTCTTTAAAAAGAATCATTTTTAAAAGCGTATAATTTTAAACAAGTTTATAAAATCAACTTGGATTTGTTCTAAATTTTAAGTTTTGATTAGTGAATTCTTTATTGTATTTTACCAGCATAACTACTAAGTAAAGCTATAAAACAATAAATTAAAACTATAAAGATGCATTATAACATTAAGATTACCTTAAGATGAATATCTCTAAGAACTTCTTCTTAAACTTTCTCACACTTTCTCTCACTATTTCTTTCTAGAATTCTCAAGAAATTGGTGTGAGTTTCAAATGATCCCCCAAAGGCCCTATTTATAGTTTTCCAAAGATATCCAGGGGTTGACACATGTCCATGCTGACCAAGCTTTTACAATGGGAGTCAGCGTTGACGTGTCGCGTAACGGAGGCGTCTTGCAGTCTTATTTCATCGGAATGCGATACGTGTTTTAGCTTCTCCTCTAACGACGACACGTGTTTTGGCTTCTCCTCTAACGATGACACGTGTACGGTGGAGGTGTCAAAACCGAGCACGAGGTGTCGAGCACGAGGTGGATAGGTATAGGGTCATTTCGGACCTGAAGGGCATTTTGGTAATTTCACACCATATATTTTCAATATTTCTTTTAGGCCCCTGAAAATATTTTATTTACAAAAAGCCCCCTTTTTATTTTTCATTTTGGTCCCTGGAACTTTCTTTATTAAAACCAAGTCCCTAAAGTTTCATAAAATTACATTTTCTACCCCAAA
Organism: Sambucus nigra; assembly: GCA_949130495.1. Lineage (NCBI taxonomy): Eukaryota > Viridiplantae > Streptophyta > Magnoliopsida > Dipsacales > Adoxaceae > Sambucus > Sambucus nigra. The sequence continues at coordinate 666,649,064 of OX422215.1, read as the reverse complement.
ACTTATCACTTAGCTTAGGATGTGCCATAAAATCTCAACCTGACCCATTTTACGATTTATTCTTCAAATTTAAAAACGGGATCTATTATATTAAGAACTCGGAATATCATATATGTAATAATATATCATTATTAGATAGTAAGTATGACGAAATTGAAAGAAGACAATTATTTATTGGCATAAGAAAATGGGGTCATTACATCCTACCCTCCTTATAAAAAGTTTGGTCCCCAAACTTTACTTACATTAATTTCCAAAAAGGTGTGGATATCACTCTTTTATTTCATCTTCCCGCTCCCATGTTGCTTCTTCAACAGAATGATTCCGCCATAATACTTTGACTAGTGGAATAACCTTGGTTCGTAATATTTGATCTTTATGGTCCAAAATTTCCACTGGATGCTCAATGTATGTCAAATCTTCTCTAACTTGAAGAGGTTCGTGACTTAAGATATGTGCTGGATCAGGGATGTATTTCTTCATCATTGAAACATGAAACACATTATGCACACTAGAGAGTTCAGAGGGTAAGGCTATTCGATACGCAACAACACCTATCCTTTCAAGGATTTCAAAAGATCCTATGTATCTTGGACTCAACTTTCCTTTCTTCCCAAATCGGATTACTCCCTTTGTCGGTGATACTCGTAAGAAAACATAGTCTCCTCTTTGGAATTCTAACGGTCGATGCCGATTGTCAGCATAACTCTTTTGACGGCTTTGAGCGATTTGAAGTCGGTCTTGTATCAATTTCACTTTCTCTGTTGTGACCTGAATCAATTCTGGTCCTAATAATTTTCTTTCTCCAACTTCTACCCAACATGCAGGAGAACGACACCTTCTACCATATAGTGCCTCATATGGAGCCATTTGAATACTTGCTTGATAGCTATTATTATATGCAAATTCTATTAACGGTAAATGATCGTCCCAATTCCCCTTCAAATCAAGTACACATGCCCTAAGCATATCCTCTAAGGTTTAGATGGTTCTCTCCGATTGTCCGTCTATTTGAGGATGAAAAGCGGTGCTGAAATTCAATTTTGTTCCCATGGCTACTTGTAGGCTTTTCCAAAAGCGAGACACGAATCTAGGGTCACGATCAGAAACAATTGAAACTGGGGTTCCATGAAGCTTAATAATTTCCCGTATATACAATTAGCTAAATTTTCTAAGGAATGGGTAATCTTAATGGCAAGAAAATGAGAAGATTTAGTTAACCTATCAATAATTACCCAAATGGAATCATTACCATTGGAACTCCTTGGTAGCCCTGTCACAAAATCCATGGTAATATGTTCCCACTTCCACTCAGGGATTGGTAAAGGTTGTAATAGTCCTGATGGTTTCTGATGTTCAACTTTTACTTGTTGACAGATCAAACACTGAGATACAAACTCTGCTATCTCCCTTTTCATGTTATTCCACCAAAACACTTCTCGGAGATCTCTGTACATCTTGGTATTTCCGGGATGAACTGTGAATCTCGAGTAATGACCTTCCTCCAAATTCTGACTCTTTAGTTGGGCATCACCAGGTATATAGACTCTATTTCCAAACCTTAATATATCATCTCGTATCACAAATTCAATTCTCTTCCCTTCAATAACCTATGCTTCAATCTTCCTCAGTTGTGGGTCATTTACTTATGCAACTTTAATTCTTTCCATCAACGTGGGCTGTATTTATAAGTTTGCGATTATTCCTCCTTCGTTATAAATACGTACATCTATTTCCATACTTCTCAAATCTTTCAATAGAGCTTCCTGGCTGGTAACAAGGCATGCTAAATTTGGTGTAGACTTTCTACTCAAAGCGTCGGCAACTACATTAGCTTTCCCCGGGTGATAGTGAATATTTACATCATAATCCTTCATCAATTCTAACCACCTCCTTTGTCTCATGTTCAATTCTTTCTGAGTAAAGATATATTTCAAACTCTTATGATCGGTATAAATCTCACAAGTCTCACCATACAAATAATGTCTCCAAATCTTAAGAGCAAAAATTACCGCTGCTAATTCTAAGTCATGGGTTGGATAATTTTGCTCATGGGGTTTTAACTGTCTCGAGGCATAAGCTACTACTTTTCCATTTTGCATTAGAACACATCCCAAACCATTTTTAGAAGCATCACTATAAATCACAAATCCTCCTGTACCGGAAGGAATAGTCAAAATTGGGGCAGTTACTAATCGATTCTTAAGTTCTTGAAAACTATTCTCAACTTCCTCAGACCATTCATACTTCACCGTCTTTTGTGTTAACCTAGACAGGGGTTTGTAATACTAGAAAATCCTTCAACAAATCTTCGATAATAACCTGCTAATCCTAGGAAACTACGAATCTCTGTTACATTAGTTGGTCTTGGCCAATCTAGTATAGCCTCGATCTTTTGAGGATCAACCGACACTCCCTCCTTGTATATGACATGTCCTAGAAAAAGAAACACTAGGCAACAAGAATTCACACTTCTTTAATTTCGCATATAATTTCTCTTTCCTAAGGATTTGTAATACTATCTCCAAATGCTTCTCGTGTTCTTCAATACCTTTGGAATAAATAAGGATGTCATCAATGAAAACAACCACACACTGATCCAGATATTTCCTAAACACTCTATTCATCATATCCATAAAAACGGCTGGTGCATTAGTTAATCCAAATGGCATCACAAGAAATTCATAGTGACCATATCTAGTACGAAAATCTGATTTCGAAATATCCTCTTCTTTAATCTTTAATTGGTGATAGCCTGACCTAAGGTCAATCTTCGAAAATACTTGCGCACCTTGCAGTTGGTCAAACAAATCATCTATACGAGGTAAGGGGTATTTATTCTTAATGGTCACCTTATTTAGTTCACGATAATCTATACATAACCTCATTGTTCCATCCTTCTTTTTAACAAATAACACTGGAGCACCCCAAGGGGATATACTAGGTCTAATAAAACCCTTGTTTAACAGATCTTGTAATTGAACTTTTAATTCCCTTAATTCTAAAGGTGCCATGCGATAAGGTGTTTTTGAGATTGGTGTGGTTCCAGGAACAAGGTCAATGGTAAATTCTACTTCTCTACTAGGAGGTAGACTGGGCAAATCATCTGGAAAAACATCTGGAAAAAGCCTAGCTATAGGAATATCTTCTAAACTAGGATCTTTTGTTTGCAAATCAATAACACTAGCAAGGAATCCTTGACATCCCTTCTTAAGAAAACTACAAGCTTGCATTGCAGAGATAATACGCATGGGAGATAAGATGCTAGTTCCTTCAAAACTGAATTCTGGTTGGTTAGGAATTTGGAAAATAACTCTCTTCTCGAAATAATCCACCCTAGCATGATATGATGCTAACCAATCCATCCCCAAAACGACTTCAAAATCTCTTATGTCTAAAACTATCAAATCAGCGAATAGTTTATGACTACTGACATTTATAGGGCAAGACTTATATACTAATGTTCCCGTCAATAACTCACCCGAAGGAGTAGAAACGTGTATGATATGATTCAAGGATTCAGGAATATTAGGAAAGCGATTAACAAAATGCACAGCCACAAATGAATGGGTAGAACCAGGATCAATTAAAACTTGAAAAGGTTGTGCACATATAGAAAGTGTACCTGACACTACTGCATTAGAAGCCTTTGCATTGGAAAGATTAAAGACTCTACCTTGTCTGCCCTGATCCTTGTTGTCATTAGAAGTCTTTGTTGCCGTCTTCCCCTTGTTAGGACAATCTCGCATTTTATATCCCTTTTGGCCACACCCAAAGCAACTCCCCGTCTCCAGGTAACACGGTCGCCCTTTATGAATATTACCACAACGTTGGCATTTATCAATATTAGAGGGTTTGTTTACTAAAGGTTGCCCTATATTAGGTATAGTCCTAAAGGGTTTGTTATAGGGGTTCCTTCGTCTTTGTTCTGCAAACTTCCTCTTCCCCTCTCTAACCTGATTATATTCTTCACTATCCTTCTCAGCTATTGTTGCCTTAGCCACCACGTCATTATATGATGTCAACTTTAGGATGGAAATTCGGCTACGAATATTCAACCTTAACCCACGTTCAAACTTCTTGGCTCTTAAAACATCGGTTATCACAACATGAGGTGCAAAACGGGATAACTCAGTAAAGTTTGCCTCATATTGACTAACCGTCATATTTCCTTGAACCAGACCCATGAAGTCAGCTGCTTTTTGGTCTTGCACCGTTTCGGGAAAGTATTTCTCGTAGAAGGTCACTAAGAAGTCATTCCAATCTATGGGATTATTCCTTTCCCCATGCATTCTCTTAGTCATTCTCCACCAATGTTCGGCTTCACCTTCTAACATGAATGTTCCAAATAAAACCCGTTGTTCATCTGTACACTTAAGAACATCGAACATCTTTTCCATTTGCATCACCCAATTTTCTGCTTCAGTGGGGTTAGGAGTCCCTTTAAAAGACGGAGGATTCAACTTCTTGAATTGTTCAATAGAACAACTACTTAGTTCAAGATTCCTTGGTGCTCCGTTATTCACCTGATGCTCCACAATTCTTGCTAGACTTTCAATTGCCTTGTATGCACCTTCCAGTCCTTCCATACTCGAACCACTAGTCCCTGGAGTTGATCTTGCCTTGGTCATTTTCTACAGTCATGGCCAAACGTAAGATGTATTATACTAGCCCAAGATTGCAATTTAGAAGAACAATGATATATAAATAATTTATATATATTTAAATACATGTGGAGGGTTATCACATAAGTCGGATATTTAATCCTGTATCCTATGTATGGAAACTTAAAATCTATAACGTTCAAAACTTATGTTCAGTAGTCTACGGGTTCATAACCTATGCTCTGATACCACCTCTGTCACGACCCCGGCCCAAAATAGTATTAGGGAACGAGTGTCTTGACATGCCACCAAGGCAACAAATATTCCGATTTAATTGTTTCCTTAAATAAATGCAACGGATGTATTATCACATGGTTATGAATCGTAAAATACTGAAAGTAAAGGAATTACGTCATCAGAGCTTTCTAAAGGAAACTTCATATATATTAAAAGTAACAACGAGTTACAACTTAAGAGAAAATTTAAACCTGATTACAAGAGAGACAGACATGCTTTAAATAAATATTTTACAAAAAGAGCTCTAAAAGCTAAATCTTCAATATAGTCCATTTTCGTTCCGTCCGTGAGCCTAAACGTTTCCTGAAAAATGGTTATTTATGAAACATCAGCTAAAAGCCGAATGAGGTTCAATCTCCAAACATTCCAGGGTTTTCAGAAAATAGATACCTATTCAAGTCAAAAGAGAAGGCATATACCTATATGGAGAGGAACTTGCAGTAAATAGATATATATTTTGAAATGATAGTATATATATCACAATTGGATAGCTCAAAATAAGAAGAATGCAACAAATCAATTGCGATATCTTTTTCTTTCAATCATATCATTTTAATGGCCAAGTACACTCTAATACCGTATTATACCCCGGTAGTTGAGGGTCAATTGAACATGTTCGTCACAACGCCTTATTTAGGGCACACCAGCGATAACCCAGCTGGCAAGGTCAGTCAGTAAAGAGGTCCCTTAGGCCGAATCATATTTTCAATATTCAATATCCTTTTCAATAATCATTTTAATCAGTATGTTTATATGGACAAATATAAACATATCACAAATGAATCAATCATCGGTATCACATGAATTTTGAGAATAAAAGCAGTTCACAAAATATATATAGTTTGCATAATATCATATAATCAAAATGCACAAGGAATGTCAGAGTACTCACCCAAAATGGAGATCAAATTTACTGGTATTGGTCTTCGATCACACATTAATCTGATAAAGATTTAAGTACACGTTCTAAGGTCCAGTTTATACTATACTTTAATAATAACTTCCTCTTTTAAAGGATTACTGAATCCCCATTTGTCAACTTTTAAGACTCCTTGATCGTAATTGAAGAATTCAATTCATAGTCTTTCCTCATCAGTCGGTTCCCAGTAGAGATGGAGGGTCACAGGGGCACCACTTAAATACCATCTCATCTAGACAGAACATTTCCGGATTCATTCCCAGTAGAGATGGAGGGTCACAGAGGCACCACTTAAATACCATCTCATCTAGACAGAACTTCACCGGGCCTGACTTTGGAATTACTTAAATGGGATTCCATAATAACGAGCAATTTCTTTAAAAAGAATCATTTTTAAAAGCGTATAATTTTAAACAAGTTTATAAAATCAACTTGGATTTGTTCTAAATTTTAAGTTTTGATTAGTGAATTCTTTATTGTATTTTACCAGCATAACTACTAAGTAAAGCTATAAAACAATAAATTAAAACTATAAAGATGCATTATAACATTAAGATTACCTTAAGATGAATATCCCTAAGAACTTCTTCTTAAACTTTCTCACACTTTCTCTCACTATTTCTTTCTAGAATTCTCAAGAAATTGGTGTGAGTTTCAAATGATCCCCCAAAGGCCCTATTTATAGTTTTTCAAAGATATCCAGGGGTTGACACATGTCCATGCTGACCAAGCTTTTACAATGGGAGTCAGCGTTGACGTGTCGCGTAACGGAGGCGTCTTGCAGTCTTATTTCACCGGAATGCGATACGTGTTTTAGCTTCTCCTCTAACGACGACACGTGTTTTGGCTTCTCCTCTAATGATGACACGTGTACGGTGGAGGTGTCAAAACCGAGCATGAGGTGTCGAGCACGAGGTGGATAGGTATTAAGGGTATAAGGGTCATTTCGGACCTGAAGGGCATTTTGGTAATTTCACACCATATACTTTCAATATTTCTTATAGGTCCCTGAAAATATTTTATTTACAAAAAGGCCCCTTTTTATTTTTCATTTTGGTCCCTGAAACTTCCTTTATTAAAACCAAGTCCCTAAAGTTTCATAAAATTACATTTTCTACCCCAAAACTTATCACTTAGCTTAGGATGTGCCATAAAATCTCAATCTGACCCATTTTACCATTGATTCTTCAAATTTAAAAACGGGATCTATCATATTAAGAACTCGGAATATCATATATGTAATAATATATCATTATTAGATAGTAAGTATGACGAAATTGAAAGAAGACAATTATATATTGGCATAAAAAAATGGGGTCATTACATGTATGGACACCTAAAAATACCCCGGATCAATTCCCGATCTCACCTCAACATACCCAAGAGGCCGAACTGGTTCGCTGTTGGGGGACGAATCGGTTCGCCTGGCAGAATCGATTCACCTCTGGTAACCGAATCGATTAAGATCTGGGCAGTAGCCCAGATCTGTTATAGTTTTCTCAAAACGAAAATTTCAATATTAAACCCAACCTTGGTTCTAATGGTTCCTACCTGTGTTTTAACATCAAAACAGGTCCTCGTGACTTAGTTCTTTATCTTAGACCAATTATTTATGTAATTTAACATCAAAGTCACCCCCAAAATCTATGAATTTTGACACATTAATATTTGTACAGAAATCGGATTTTTTCACTTCTTAATCCTATAAGATTCAATTATTGAACAATAGTTAGAATCATCAAAATTTCCAGATTTCAACATGAGTATTAGTCCTCTACATATGAACAATTATATAATCTATAATAAGGGTTCTAAAAATGAATTTCTTATCATCTAAACTACAATTAATACCCATATTAATTTTTGGATTTTCTATCCTATTTTCATATTTAAATCCTCTACAAACATGAATCAGTTCATACTGATATCACCACAAATCCATGAATAATCCGGAATTCTGCATGGGAGGTAAAATCACAATGAATTAAGAAATAGTTTGGACTAATAAAATTGGCAAGAAAATTCTTGCCTACGTTCTTTAATGATTTCTTCAATCTCCTTCTTGAATCCTTCCTCTCCCAAGTTCACAGCTAGGGTTCTTGCATTTCTCTCCCAAAATTGTGTTTTAGGGTTCTTGGATGTAGCTAACAAGGAGTTATTAAACTCCTAATTAATATAATCAAGGGTTAAATTTCGAGTTGGGCCTTAGGCCTAAACTTTGGACCCCCAAATGGGCCCAAATATACATCCCAACTAGCCCAATAACCTCCTAACTCATATATATACCCTCAGACCAATCCTAAAGTTATAAAGCACCTAAACGAGCCCATAAAATCCCTCGAAACGTGTCCCAAATATTTTTATACAACAAGTATATTTTTCAATTGTGTCACACATCATATAAGAATTATCCAATGCACGTGAAATTATTTCCTACTGAAATTATTTATCATGCAAAGTCAATTTCACATAACAATAAACAATAATTAATTAATTTATTCAAAACTTAATTAATTAAATTGATCAATTTACTATAATTCCTAGAAATTTTATTTTATTCCAAAACTATTTTTATTTTATTCTAAAATTACGGGTATTATATTCCCCCCCCCAATAACAGAATTCCTTCCTCGGAATTCAAAACATACCTCGTTAAAAGTGTAGGTCCCCAGATATTAAAAACAAACTTTTGCTTGAGCGGAATTAAGTTAAGGATGAATGCAAATCAAATATCTCTTTTTGAATTTTATCAAACCAAGTTGTGACAGAAATTAACTTAACCAAATTTTATCTTGTTTAACCCTAAGCATGCAACTAGTGATTAAAGTAAGTAAAATAAAGTAAAGCAATACTCACAACGCCGATGTACGAGGAAAAACCTAATAGGGAAAAAAACCTCGGACGACCCAGGCCAGACAATCACTATGGCAAAGGTTTTACAAAGTCAGATGGTAGTCTTATACAACGACTCGATCCACCCATAATACTTGACGCTCCTCTGATCTTCCACCAATCTTCACAGCGCCCACGCAGAAAGTAACCTTCTTCCACGATGCTCATCGACAACACGCACCTCCACGAGTGTCTCGATGTCCACCAATATGGCCTTGTGTTGTCTACGATGTTGAACACGAAAGTAGCCTTCTTCACTTCTCCACCGCAAAACTATCAATGTTCAAGTGTTAAACAAACCCAACTTGGTGCAATAAAGATCACATAAACATATGGTAATGATAACTCGGATCTTTGTAAACTCTAAGGATGTTTTATATTGAAAACACTTAGAAAAATTTTGTGCAAAAACCTCTCTATATAGTAAACTATTTTTCGCACCACACACCCTTCGAGAAAACTAAGCACGCTTATTTATAAATATTTTAAGGCGGTGATGGATCTCGTTCGAGCGAGATACTGCGTCGTTTGAATGACAGCAACTCTCGTTTGAACGACATCGTTTGTCGTTCTAACGACAGTCCCCTGTTTTTAGAGTCCAACCCAATTTAAACTCTAATCTAACCTTATCAGCTCTAAACGATGTGTAAACATTTAAAACACTTTAAAAACATTTTTCTTTTAAAAATACCATCCTTATTTTTGTAAAATAAAATTATGAGTTTCATTAACATTATGCATTCATACCTGTGTGACCTCGGAATGCAATTAAACCTTGAAAACGAGAAATTGCACCAATTAAACGTCTACATGATTAAATCCTTGTAGCTTTGCCACAACGTCTTCAATTAATCTTCGACAAGTCATAGTCTCGTAGTGATCAGACGATAAAAATCTCATATGACTCAAACGTGTTTTGTTTCGAGAATAAGTCAAAACTACATTGAAACTCAATTAATAATTTGTTCCTTACAAATCTCCCCCTTTGACTATTCTGGGATAAACCAACAGTCAAATGCCTAAGCCGGGCCGTCAAGCCCTATGACACCGAAATCCTATCTCATAAAACCTAAAAATAAAATTACATCACCAGTACAGGATAAGATTCTTCAACAATGGACCGACAAGCATGAAACTATCTCGAATGTCTGAATGTGATGTAGACTTGAAATCTTGAATCTCTTTAAGCATACCTACACACATGAAACAGACAAATACCCAGTGAAGTATGGAGGAACAAATGATATAAATCAATATGAAATATCAAATTCGAATCATTTGTTATGTGAGTAAATATAATACTAATATGTAAACATGATATAAACATGATATAAGTATGTGTAACAAAACTCACAAAAATCCCCCTACATCACAGATATATCTCCCCCCTTTTGTCTCGAATAGACAATCCAGTGAAAAGATAAACAAATCTAGCATGTGAAACACCAATTTGATTACCTTAACTCATAATATGCTAGATAAATATGCAACAACCAGCTAAAAAACAATCAAGTAATCTCAAATTTGTAGCTAGCAAATAATGAATCACACAAAAATATACCAGTCTAAGCAGGTGTGATAAATAATACAGCAAAACATGTCAATGATCAAAGTAAACTACATAAACAAAAGCCTAGTACCATAATATGAATCAATATGTAGCAGAGTACTGCAACAAAAATTAACCAAAAAAGTAAAAAACATGTCAAACAGGCTGTCGTTCGAACGAGCCATGGATGTCGTTTGAATGAGAAGGGACATCGCTTGAACGAAGACAAATGCCGTTAGAACGACATTATCAAACTTTCACAGTCTCCGTAGAAAATTAAACAGAGTTGACCAGTGGAAAAATTATGTGAAAATTCTAATTGGAAGGGGCTCACAACTGCGAAATAGTAGCAAAACAGTAGCTAAACTATGAAAACTAAAAAAGAAACAAATATGAGTAACATGCTAACATAGTTCCGATGTACTCAAGCAGGAACATGGAATGAATGTGTGTGAACTACAACAAATGAATCACAATTCCAACACATTGAAATGATCAAGAAGCTCTAATTGATAGCAATCTATCATCAAACTTTATCATGTCCATATGTGATAATTAAAGTGTGAGATTAATAACCCGAACAAACATCATGCACACGAATCCGGAATTTTGACGATTCTACAAACAATAGCATAATAACATGATTTTTCAACGTTAGGATTCTTTGTGCAAACCAGTTTAAATTTTTAATCCATCCAAACTCCCTAAAATATATATCATATTTTCTATTGAATAAACTAAACTAATTTAGCACATTTTCGACATATGATTCTTTTTATTGCCTTATGATTTTTTTCAGGCTCTTTTAAACGTTGATTTTCAGGACGAGTCAATTTTTCACTCTCCCAGCCCTTTCCCGTGAACACTTATCATTTTTTTTAATTTAATTTAATCCTCACGGTAAACGATTATTACATGCACACCTCTCCTGAAGTCTACTTACGCATAGATGAAAAAATTGAGATAAGAACGTCTTATCAAACTCAAATATGCAAGAGTAGTCAGACATCCATATAAACTCATGCATGTGTGCAATCATGGCATATACACAAAGTCGAATCAAAACACATATCAACTTCGAAACAACCCCATAAAAATAATGATTAAGATCATTATAAGCATTGATAATAATGACCAAATGTCCTATCCACATGGATAATGGAAGGAAGGAGGGGGGGGGGGTCCAAGCACACCAATATGCCACATCAAACATGTTAACTCAAGACACAAAATAAAACCAAAAATCTTTTTAGCTTTTTCAAAATATTTTGACTCAAATAAAAGGAAAATCTTTTTGTGTTTTTCTCAAAAAAAATTCAAAACCAAAAATCTTTTTGTATTTTTTCAAATAAGAGATGCAATAAATACAAATTGATAAATATGGTAATATACTCAACCTTTAGATTTAGCATGGGAAGAATCAAGTGCAACCAAATGAGAACAATGAAGTTTTATTCCTAAAGCTACCAAATCCAACTTCCTAACCCAAGTAGGTGTGTAATGATGTATGGGGGTGGGGGGAATCGGGGTAACTTTATTCCTAAACTTCCGAGGAACATTCCTAACATCATAGCAAAACTTTATAAGGTGAACTTTCCTACCACAAAACCTGCAAGTGTAGCGATGGTACGAAAAGTGACCTACATGTGGACCTTTTCTAATTTTCCTATGTGTCTCTCTCACACGTGCGAGGGGAATGGGAACAACACGATCATCAAAGCCAATACCACTCCTATCTTTCTTAATTTGTACGGTGCCTAGCATCCTATCCAACTTCTCACTTCTAGCCTCCAAGTCAAACTTAACTCTAGACGAGTCTCTCGATCTCTCCTCCAACTCCTTAATCTTAGACTCAAGTAGACGCCTAGACTCCTCAAGCTCTAACACCTCTTTTTTCAAAGCCTCCATCAAACTTCTAAGGGTGTCTCTCTCTCTTTCTCGATGTATTCTAGATTCTCCCTAAGCTTCTTGCCCTAAGATCCTCAATCAACACATGATTATTTTCTATGGCACATTCTTTCAACTTAGTTTGCAATTTCGAGTTAGACTGTTTCACCTTCATCGTCTCCTCAAACAACTCTCGAAATGCAAGTTGCAACTCTCCTACGTCCATATCCTCATCCTCTCTCTCATCACCCTCACCCTCTCGGGAAGCACTCTCAACAGCCTCGGAAGTGTCATGTACATGAGTATCCCCGGGGGAAGATAAATCGTCGTCGCTCACATGACTTGCCATAAATGCAACAAAGTTATGCTCAATGGGGGAATCCTCTCCCTCTTACGGTTCACTATCACTTGAGGTGGCGTTGTATGCTATTGGTTTCTTGCCCTCTTTCTTAAGTCTAGTGAGACACTCAGCTACTTTGTGACTATACCCCTCACACCCGAAACACTTATCAGACTCATCTCTTTTAGGTTTATCACTCTTACCCTTAGGGGTGGAGTCTCCCTTGTTCTTGAATTTCTCAAACTTTTTGGCATCTTTCGATTGTTTATGAATTTGAAAAAATTTCTTGAACTTTCTTGCCAACAGGACGACATCCTCAAAGTCGGAATTGGATTCGTCATTCGAAACTTTACTTTCCTCCTTCGGGCCTTTTAAAGCAATGCCCTTTTCTTTCTTTGGCACATGCTTGGAGGTAAACATATCGAGTTCATAGGTTTGAAGGTATCCTACGATCTCTTCTAGTTTCTATGAGTTAAGCATACCAAGGGAATTCATAATAGTCACTTTCGCATCAAACCTACTGGGCAACGATCTCAAAATTTTCATAATCACTCGGTTATCGGAAATTTTCTCACCTAGGTTAAACGCTGCATTAACAATAGTGGACAACCTAGTGTAAAACTCATCAAACATCTCACTCTCTAACAATTTAATTGTCTCAAACTCTGTAGTGAGATTTTGCAACTTAGACTCCCTAACCATGCTCGTGCCCTCGTGAGTGAGTGCCAGTGTATCCCAAGCTGCTTTCGAAGTTTCACAAGTCATGATACGATTATACTCTTCAGGTGTGACATATGAGGAAATAACGTATAGACCTTTAGAGATATATTGTGTAAGCCTATGTTCAGTCTCAGTCCATGACTCAACAGGTTTCAAACTAGTCACCTCACCCTCTCGTGTGACAGGTGGTGTCCAAGCTTTTTCAACCGCTAACAAAACACCCTCGTCAATAGATTTTAAAGCACTTCTCATTTGCATTTTCCCATAATCATAATTAGTGCCATAAAAAACAGGAGTGCGCAAACTATCATAACTTCCAAAATTCATCCTTACAAGCAAAAAGGGATCAAACACAATAAAAATGTATTTCTAGCTTTGATACCAATTTGTAGGTCCCCAATTATTAAAAATAAACTTTTGCTTGAGCGGAGTTAGGTTAAGGATGAATGCAAACCAAATATCTCTTTTTGAATTTTATCAAACCAAGTTGTGACAAAAATTAACTTAACCAGATTTTATCTTGTTTAACCCTAAGCATACAACTAGTGATTAAAGCAAGTAAAATAAAGTAAAGCAATACTCACAACGCCTATGTACGAGAAAAAACCCAATCGAAAAAAAAACCTCGGACGGCCTAAGCCAGACAATCACTATGACAAAGGTTTTACAAAGTCAGTCGGTAGTCTTATACAACGACTTGATCCACCCACGAGACTTGACGCTCCTCTGATCTTCTAACAATTTTCAAAGTGCCAACGCAGAAAGTAACCTTATTCCATGATGCTCATCCACAACACGCGCCTCCACGAGTGCCTCGATGTCCACCGATATGGCCTTGTGTTTTCTACGATATTGAACATAAAAGTAACCTTCTTCGCTTCTTCACCGTAAAACCAGCAATGTTCAAGTGTTGAACAAACCCAACTTAGTGCAACAAAGATCACATAAACATATGGTAATGATAACTCGGATATTTGTAAACTCTAAGGATGTTTTATATTGAAAACACTTAGAAAAACTTTGTGCAGAAACCTCTCTGTATCGTAAACTATCTTTCGCACTGCACACCCTTAGAGAAAACTAAGCATGACTATTTATAAATATTGTAAGGCGGTGAGGGGTCTTGTTCGAGCGAGATACTGCGTCGTTTGAACGACAATAGCTCTCGTTCGAACAACAACATTTGTCGTTCTAATGACAGTCCCCTGTTTTTAGAGTCCAAACCAATTTAAACTCTAATCCAACCTTATCAGCTCTAAACGAAGCGTAAACAATTAAAACACTTTAAAAACATTTTTCTTTAAAAAATAACATCCTTATTTTTGTAAAATAAAATTCCGAGTTTCATTAACATTATGCATTTATACCCGTGTGATCTCAGAATGGAATTAAACCTTGAAGACGAGAAATTGCACCAATTAAACTTCGGCATGATTAAATCCTTGTACAACGTCTTCAATTAATCTTCGACAAGTCATAGTCTCGTAATGATCGGACAATAAAAATCTCTTATGACTCAAACGTGTTTTGTTCCGAGAATAAGTCAAAACTACATTGAGACTCAATGGGAAATTTGGTCCTTACAAGAAGAGTTCTGAATATTTCGCTCGCATGTCGTCCTCCCTCTCCTAATTCGACTTATCCTCCTAATGATGTCCCCACTGCTCACGTACCAACACGACAACCTTAGATAGAAGTCGGCGCTCCCTACGGTCCAGAATAGCTACAGGTCACTCCTCGTAGGTAGCGTCTGGATGGAGATCTATCTCATCAATGTCAATATGTTGGTAGGCTATCCCGTCTCTAAGGAACCTCCGCAATGCAGATGTGTAAAAGATTTCGTGCTTCCGCTGCAAGTGGTTCGGTAGTCCCAATCGAAACTCTACGAGCCCAATCTTCTCAAGGATAGGGAATGGTCCCACATTTCAGGTACGACTTCCACTTCTTCCCAAAGCTTATCACTCCCTTCATGCGAGATGCCTACCCGATCCGCTACATTAAAATTGAAGTGTCTTCGGCCCGAATCCTCGAGGCTCTTTTGCCTATACTGGGCAATCAGAATCCTGGACTGAATCATTTCCACCTTCTTTGATGTGTTCTTACTGGCCCGAGAAATTTGTTCTCCCCCACCTCCAACCAGCATGAGGCTAAACGACAAGGTCTCCCGTAGAGCGCCTCGAAGGGTGCCATACCAATCGTGAACTGGTAGCTATTATTGTACGCAAACTCCACCTAGGGAAAATACTGCTCCCATCTCCCCTTAAAGTCTAATATGCACATTCGTAGCATATCTTCCAACATTAAGCTCACTCTCTCCGTCTATCCATCAGTTTGAGGATGATATGAGGTGCTCAACCTCAACTCTGCCCCTAAAGCCTGCTGAAAGTTCCTCTAAAAATGGAACACAAACGTCTTGTCGACGTCTGATATAATGTTGAGCGGTACCCCCTATAATTTCACAATCTCTATGAGGAAAAGTCTAGCGTACTACTTTGAACTGTAATCTGTCTGGACCGATAAAAAGTAATCCACCTTCGTCAACCTATCGACGATCACCCAAATGGATTCATGCCCCCTGTGACGTAGGTGGCAATGTCGAAATCCATGGAGATTCTCTCCCATTTCTACATTAGGATCTCGAAAGGCTTTAATCCACCCGCATGACACTAATGTTCCACCTTAACCAACTGGCACGTAGCACACTTGGACATAAAGACTACTATGTCCCTAAAAATTTCATAAAACCCTCTAACCACCGGGATGGAATTTAGCATCATTATGATTTTCTAAGAAGTCTCCTCCTCAATACAGTACAAGTGCATGCTTGACTCATCCCCGGGGTGCGACATCACAACCAAGTACATCTCCTATCGTGGAATGGCGAAGACGATGGACCTACTATAGCAGTCAACACAGGCTCTGTACATAGCTAGCCAATCCATACCTAATATGACATCGTACTCGTGCATATATAGTACTAGTAAGTCTGCCACAATTATGAGTCGCTCAATCTTGACCCCTATACCCCGACGTACCGAACGTATGGGTTCCCTTCCACCCATAAGTGAATCTATGTGCAGTATAATATCAGAAGCAAAGTCAATCATCCCAATCTCATGTTCAAAACCAGTGCTAACGAATGAATGAAATGCGCCCGTGTCAAATAAAATACGACCCACATGCCCAAAGATAGAAAGCATACCCTCAACAACCTGAACTTGCATTGATCCCTCTGCCGATGTAATGTGGTATTCCCATTCGTACTGCAGTTGTAGTGGTTGTCCCCTAGGTAGGATGGCTGGTGATGGTATGGATGGTGTTCCACCTCTTGGAGATGGTAACTGTTGGCGTTGCCCCTATAGCGCCGAATATCCTCTCTGACCACCCTGCTATTGGGGTGACTGATTACCTAGAGGACACCACCTCTATGTATGGCCCCTCTCCCCACAAGTGTAATAATTATCGTTAAACTGGTGTCTGTCTACCTGGTAACCTTGATGGCCCATATGCTGCTGGTTGTGTTGGCCTTGGCCCTGATGTCCCGGCCCCTGATGCCCATGGCCCTGCATGTTCTGATCATCGATACCTCATAATCTCTTATGCTAGTTTGTAAATGGAGGACCCCTAAATTTTTGGGGCCCTGACTGCTACCTTCACTCGCCTTACCCTATGGGTTCGACGTCTCAGCTCCATATCTCCTTTTTACTTTTGTTCCTCTAAAAGTCCATGTGGTCCTGGTAGTGTAGAAGGGTGGCGTTCATCATCTGATTATGCATAGTGAATGTCGGGTTCCCCAAAAGTGCCTTCCTGATATTCCAGGATGATCCTACTATAAACCTGTCCATCTGCCTCTGCTCTAAGTCCACCTTCTCCTTTACAAAGTAAGAAAGGGCAGTGGACTCCTCCTCATATTCTGCCACCATGTAACCCTCCTATCTCAGGTCCATGAATTGACTCCTCATCTCTGAGTGCATTATCTAAGGGAAATATATCCCCTTAAACCTCTCTCAGACCTCGTTTATAGTCAAATTGTCCCTCTCTACCGAAGTAACTGACTCCCACCATTGGAATGCTGCCCCTATAAGTCGAAACGAGGCCAACATTTGCCTCTGAATTAGAGTGCACCCCACCATTCGTAAGTGCCGCTAAATTTCCTTTTTCCACCTGCTTGCCACTAAGATGTTTGGACTGCTCACAAACTATGGAGGTTAGCCCTTTATGAAGGTCTACCTAGCTCTGTCCCAGATTAACCCCGACATTTAGGATGGTAACACCATCTGTTGTGGTGGTGGTGGTTATTGTGCCTATGGTGGTGAAAAGTGATATAGCATTGTTATGATCGCGGTAGAGACCACATGTGTCATGATGGTAGAGATATTTTCAAAGAAAATGATGAGTTTGGCCGGTGGGGCTTGAGGTTATTGTTGTGGCTCCAGTTGAGCCTCATCATTTACAGGGAGTGACACTATGTGCCTAGGTCTACCCTTCCTACCTTTGCCATTTGAAAGAAACAAGGTTCGAATTAATACAAATTGCAAGAGTACAATGAATCTTAATTATAGGCTCTACATATCAAAGAACGTAATGCAGAACGTAATGAACGCAACTCAAATTTTAAGGTCACTAGATCTGGACACTCAAATACTAACTGTAATAACCCTTATTTTCTCACGTAAAGGTTGAGCAAACATAATATGTCGAAGATGGGGTTTGTTATGACATTTATATCATTCTCAACATTAAATCAAAAAGCAAAAAAGACTTTCTACGATGAGACCAAGAATACTGGCACCCGTAATTGAACTAGCAACAAAATGGATTTCCCTAAGACGCTTGAGTTGAACGTGTTTTCGACTTTAACTAACTCTATAGACAGACTTGCCTACTCCCAACGTCCTACAACCCAAAAGACGAAACAAAGTGTTTTATTTATTTATAAGCCAAGATTTGAAATCGAAACTAAATTTAAATTAATATTCAAGGAAATAATAGAATCCAACAATAACATAATATGATTAATTCCCAATATACTCATAAGTGACACCAACCAACAAGAAATGAAATAAACTTTGGGCTTATGTCCATATAATTATCCAAATGTAAAAAGGAAATAACTGAAATATAATAGCGACCTAATTTAGAATAAATGGTAGGAAGTCTGATGCGCAATGCAAGACGGCAAGGCTGAACTATCCACAGTCCTCTTATACCTGTCTAGGAGCACTTGGGTGGAAATACTTATAAATTTGGGTCAACGCCCTAAAGTGTGCAAGAATTAACTTACTAAATTTATGGTGTAAAAGTACAGTTAATTTAAAGTGAAAACTTTCCATCGTCACTCATAAACATAACATGTCTTACCCCTCATCTACAAGAAGTGCTACACGTATAACCAACCAAGACCTGATACAGATGATGGATTAATGCTAATGACAGTATAAAGGTGCATCTAATAAATATACACATTGAAATAGAAATTATCTACATTCAAGTCACCATTTCCCAAATGATGACCTCAAACATCAAACATCATACATGCTACATAGTATTGGGTATGTGTTTCATAGTTTACATCATTAGACTTAAGAAATTCTTTCATTATATATATATATATATATATATATATATATATATACAACACTAAGACATCTACCGATAGTGTTCCATTCGTGCTGTATCGATAAGTTCGAAAGAGTCTCCTATCCAACACGGACAACACTATACACATACAATTGGGGCGGTACCTACGCAGTGAAAGGACCAACGATGAGTAAAAGAATATGTACGGAAGTAAACGGTTGTCGAGTAAACACAATTTATCTACGTTTTTTACCATTTATTCTAGGAGGGACCAATTCAAACTTTTCTTGAATTTTTAGCTTTAAGAAAAACAAATTTAGTTTGCAAAGTCATTTAAAAGTCCAAATTATTATCTTTGTTAAATCTAGGTGATTTGCAAAATAATAATCTATTCATTTTTAGGCGGGTTTCTAATTATTTAAACCTACTTTTTCTTGTGAGTTGAGATGGAAAAATGTAAAGCACACGATATTTATTTTACGTCGCAAAAACCCTCTCCTAAGAATCAACCTAGTCTACTTTCATTAAAACCAAAATGAAATAGGAACGATTTATAATAATCAAACAAGACAACCTAAAGTAGATGGATATAGCTATTACCTCACCTAAACCAAGCTCCCTCTTGGTTGCTTCTTCAGATCTCCCTTCAGTATGTCCTTGTTGATTTTGTGTTCTTCACTTCAACGCTTTTCCTCTTGCTCTTCTTAGCTCAGGTTCGGCTCAGTACCTATTGTGTCCTAGTTCTTAGTGAAATATTTATGTGCTGTGTGCTATCCTAGATGACACACCCACACTTAATGGTACAATCAAATGCAATGCAATAATTTTCTGATCTCCTAAATATCAAGAACAAATCTTATATTTTTTCTTTCTTTTAAATCAAGCTTTCTTGATTTAAACTGATTTTCAAAAACTTTTATTCAAAAATAAGAACAATCAGATATGGCAAGATATTTACAATAGTCCGTGCCTATGTGAATGTGTTCTGAGTGAACGTTCAGACTATAAGATATGACATGATATAAATTCTGAAATCACTTGTGAAAAATATTATGCAGCAAATATATTCAAATAAGGCAAGCACAGTCAAGAATACAAATATATGACTAATGAATATAGCAATAACTAAGCACAAGTCAAAAATACAAATATATTTTAGATTAAAACTAAATTGATCTAACAACCTAATATTCAAGTTCTTAATAGTTCTATTACACAAATAGATTTAAACAATTTAATTTCAGATTACTCCAAATATATCAAGAATTTTTGCAATCCAAATTTCTTGAAATTAAACCTATATATATAAGTCCTCAATATTTTAAAACAAAACGTTTTAAAGTGTAAACTCAGAATACAAAACAATTTTCGTGTGCGAAGTGTGTTCAATTTGGACTACAACAACAAATCTAAAAATTACACACAAATCAAGTATCAATAACTACTTGTGTTAAAAAAGTGTGTGAAGTGTAAGAAAACACCAACACATACATACATCACTTTCTATATGTTTTCTTGACAAAAATAAACCAATAAGAACTTATATATCAATGTATGAACAAATTCAAATATTATACACAGAAATAAAAATGATTCCAACAACGTTTTATGTGTGTATTAATATCAAGAATAATAGATCTAAAGTCTGATTTAAATAAAACACACAAAGAAGAGAGGAATCACTTACAAATAATTTTTACTCTTGAAAAAATGTAAGTACAGATTCAAAACTAGAGTTGTCCAATCTTCATTTGATTTGGAAGGAAATCAAAACTAACCACATATATTATGTTTTATTTACTCTCTCTCTCTCTCTCTCAATAAAAATTTTGGCAGAGTTTGAACTCAAAAAAATATTTTCTCAGACCCTTAAAAATGAGACCCAAAGACTGGTATTTTTAGAAGCGTAAGGTGTGTGCTGATTGGTGTGTAAGGGTGTCACAAGGATTGACACTAAACGATTTAAGGCTTAGATAACAACTGATCCAATGGACAACAAAGAAACACAAAGTGTCCTTTTAAAAATTTGACATGTGTTGATCAGTTGTAACAAACTAACAAATAAATAAAATCATTTTTAAGCAGGAACCGGATGCCCACAAAAATATTACCATTAAAAATTAAACGACATCTATTTTAACACCAGTTGGTGCCAGCTGTAATCCATTTCTCGACTTAAAAAATGTGAATAAATATTACCGTTTAGAAATGGGACCATCCGACATCGTTTTGTGAAATGTCCCCGCCTTAGTAAAAAGGAAACCGTACTCCCATCAGTTAGGGGTGGCAATTCGTGTGCGTCGTGTCGTGTCATGTCGGGTTAGTGTTAAGTATTAGACAACCTTAACTTGACCCATTTAACTAATCGTGTCAGATGAACAAACACTAACTCGACCTATTTATTATCGTGTCGTGTTCGGGTTGACCCGCATAACCCATTAAGTAAAATATAAAATGATTTTTTTCTTCTCTCTTAACCAATCATACCACTCATAGGCCTACAATGACTTAAATATAATTAATTTCAACTTCTTGCAACACATAAATAATTTATCATCCGATTCTCTATGAATTTTATAGAATGCCTATCAAGATATATAAATTATCTAATATATTCTCCATAAAATACGAGTTAAACGAGTCTATTTGTGTTATTTTTGAGTTATACATGTTTGACACTAATCCAACCCGTTTATTATTCGTGTTGGCAGATCGTGTCAAATTCAGATTCGTGTCAAGAAATCATTAATCGTAACTCGCTTACTTCGTATTAAATTTGTATCGAGTTATCGTGTCGTGTTAAGTGATCAAAACATAAGGTGTGTACAACTAAGGCTGTAGACTTTCTAATGTCCAATCCAAGGCAGGTGTACCCGCCAAAACCTAAGGCATAAGGTCTAATCGTGTTAACAGGTATAGGGTCATACATTGGTCAAGACGAGTACAGATAGGTCTATATTCGCACACATGTATCAATACAATAGACCACGCACGCAAATGTGAATGTTAAGGTCCAATCTGTGAGCTACCCTTAAGGGTCAAATTAAGTTTAAAAAAAATAATGAGACGATAAGGCCAATAGCTAATAAGGCTATAATGAATATAAAACTAACTAAGGGCCATAAACAGCATATGATACGCATATATTATGATATTATATTACATATATAAGACAACATACATAATGTTTAACAAATCACACGCAAACATATCAACATAATAAAAACCCACGCATGAATATATACATATTAATAATATACAATATAATAACCAACATTAAAACATATGAAAAAAATATTTGAACATCCAAATTTAATTTTGAAAATTTATTCTTATGAAAATATTTAATGACAAAAATTCCGAATTAATTTTTAAACTGTTTTAATTTTTTTTTTTATATAAAACCAACACACAATCATTAGTCAGTTTAAAATGAAATGCAGTGTCGTGTGGTGTCCTATGTGATATGAGTGATAAAATCCTACGAGCCATAGAGTGTATAAGAATTACCTTTTTCTGAAGTGACGGACCGAGTCGAGAGCTGATTTGATGTAGACGACGGAGCTTAGTGTAGGTAGGCTAGACAAAACCTAATTACAAAAATATTTTGTCAAAATCCAAGTCCAACTAGGTGAAGGGCTATATGGCTAAAGCACGGAAAGCAAACCCTATGAGTGCTCTGTATAGGTACCTTCAAACTCCTCCACTGGACTAATTTTGACAAACCCTTGAGTACATCAAATGATATAATAAGGTAAAATAATTCCTAAAAATTACTCTACAAAGGTGTATCTAACTATCCACCCATCCTAGAAAAGAAAAGACTCAACTCATGACGACCGACGAGAATACCTACAAAACATAAATACACTTTCTGCCGAGAAATCAAGTTAGTAGCATTTGCACTACCAAAATATTAAAAGATAGAATTAAATGTACATGATAAAGTAAAGCCATATACTATGCATGAAATAATATCGACACACTAATCAGAAATATGGACTCAACTCTCCCATTTAATGACTAAATTAGACAATGGTAAGGGAAAATAATAAATGTTTATAAACTGCAAAATAAACGTCTCCTACATTAAACATAACTTTAAGAGATACCGTTATTAGTAGATATCTTTATCCTAAAACCTCAGAGATTTAGTAAACAAGATGCAAAATAAACACAAGCTAGTATTCAAGTACAGACTCTCCAATTATATGCGGAAGTTATTTCTAAACAAGAATTATTTAAAGACATAGAAAGCATATCAGCAAGCTGAAAATCACAAGTAATAGAAGGAATTACCTCAATTTGTTTAGGAGTTTTTGGAGCACTAAACTGGTAAGAATATCCATCAGCCTCACAATACTTGATAACTCCATTTTGTTTAAACTTACCTCCCCCATCATTGAATAAATCTAAGTCAGCGGTGTTTAAGTCCTTAACCATCTCGTGAGGAGACTTAATGATTTCCTCAGTTTTGCAATCATCACAAACATTAGTTGGGCATTTCTTAGACTTTAAAAAATTCATTTGAGGACTCAAATCACAAGTCATTATCCAAATAGGCAAAGTATTCAAAGGTTTTTGTGCCTTTCGGAGTTTAGAATAAAATTTATCTTTCAAAAATATTTTCCTGTTGACATGAGGCCTAGACTTATTGAAGAAATGTTTCCAATTGTTATCAGTGCGCTGCCTATGAAAATTTGTAAATTGCTTCACGTTTTGGTTATGACCTTTAAAATGAGTACCTCTCTTGCCATTACTAAGGCATTCCCAGTTTTGGTGACCAAAAATATCACACTTAGTACAAAATTTACTAGAAGTAGGTAGGTCTGAATGGTAGAGTTTTCCCTCTACATGCTTAGCATATTCATTATGAATAAATGGCTTAGGATCTCTATAGAGTCTCTTGGTAGGGGGGAGATATTTTGACGTAGATGATCCTACAAAATTCTCGATGAAATTATCAGTGTCACTTTCAATTAAGACTTGTTTTCCTTTAGCCTTTTCAGATAACTTACTGTCCAACGGAAGATCCATTTCTTCTTAGGCTTTTATAAAGAAGATTGGTCTATTTGGATCAACTTTTTCAAGAGGACCCTCATATCCAAACCCTCTAGTATCACCATTATAACGTTGTTCATCAAGTAGTTTATCAAGGTCAAAACATTTTATATCACGACTATGACACATTTTGAAAGCTGTTTCACAAACTTCTATATATTTTTTAACTTGTAAAAGTGCTATATTATATCTTTCTTCTAATGAAGGCAAATTTTCATTTAAAGTCGTAATCTGAAATTTAAAATCAAGTGACTATTTTTCAAAATTATGTGACACCCTGTCTATTCAAATATACGGGTGGCCAGCCCTACACTAAAATACAACAGTAATTCCAAGTGTATCAATCTCAGCATCAACTGACAAATATAAATATAATCGCTAACCACCCTAAATATATAAATAAACAGGTGCCAATATTTTTTATAAAGAGTACCGACAATATATCATTCACTTACTACAGAGCATAAGAAATAATAAACAAATAAAGGGCTAGATCATTTACAAACTATAAGTAGTCATATAAAGAATATCCCAAATATGCTATCGGGAAACAAACCATACAACAATCAAAAGACAACTACAAAAGAGATCAACATATAAGACCTTTAGCTACACACACCCAATTTACAACTGTGAATTCTTAACTAGATTACAAAGAGATATGCGTCTGAAACAAAAATCATGTAACATCCCGCACATTCTACAGCTCCCAAAAACTATGGAACATATAACCATCATTGGCGTCCATGCAGAGTAACACCTATAATAGACATAATATACACATAACAAGGAAAAGATATAAACGGGTCAGAGCCCTGGGTTTGAAAATAATTGTAGCAACTGAATTAAATGCATAATAATTAAATATGCAAGATTTCATGATTGATGTGGAGTCGCACTCCCTTGAGACTCAATCTCACCTCTCAGCTACAGCGCGCACCTAAATGTACACATAAGTATATAGTTAAGCTATCCCACTAAATCTACGAACCATACCCCTCAAGCCTATACCTAACTCCCATGCGAGTAACTATAACCTATTATCAGTTAGATGACCTTTTCTTATAATGCAAAATTAAATACCCCATGTACTAATGATCAAACATTTCCCCACTTCCAACATAACGCTAGAATTCGTGCGTGGGACCTCTCGCAAGCAAAATCCAAACAAGGAACCCCCCGATACACTACTACCTAACATGGTTAGTCGTGGGAATCCGTTCGGTCCTTAGTTTATAATACATACTCCTAAATTCCAGTCTATAAACATCAAAGCATACATATACAATCTAGTGCTAAAAAGGGGTAATACATATCTCACTTATCATCTTTACATCGTACATGTATACTAACAGTCTCTAAAATACTATCATCTTTCAGGGAATTACTCACTTATCATCCTGGGTTACCCTCGGTCGGACTCTCACACCGACTTAGTATAAAACTTATTCACAAGCATATGGGAAGTGACCATATTTCCTCACCTAAAGGTAAGAAGAATCACACCCAAGACGTCTTACCCCTGCCTCACACGTGGTAAAATACACTACACCAAATCTGCCCATTTGTCAAGGTCATTGACCTTGACAAATTCACCTTGTCAAGGTCAATGACCGTGACATTTCGAGGCGAGATAACTTTTTTTGTCACGGTCGTGTCACGGTCATTGACTTTGACAAAAAACTCGCGTTTTGTGTCACGGTTGTGTTAAGGTCAATGACCGTGACACGTTTGTCACGGTTCTAAACCGTGACGCCAA
Organism: Sambucus nigra; assembly: GCA_949130495.1. Taxonomy (NCBI): domain Eukaryota; kingdom Viridiplantae; phylum Streptophyta; class Magnoliopsida; order Dipsacales; family Adoxaceae; genus Sambucus; species Sambucus nigra. The sequence goes on along the minus strand of OX422215.1, from coordinate 666,623,456 downwards.
TTGTCACGGTCAATGACCGTGACACGTCCGTGATAACTTTTGTCGCGGACTTGTCACGGTCAATGACCGTGACAATTCTGGACAGAATTTAAAAAAAATATGCTGGGCAGTATGGCCACCGCCACTGCCCAGCAGTATATTTGTACCTGTTATAGCAACGTTGTACCTGTTCCAAACATCATATATCCAACACAAACTAAAGATAATGCAAATATATATTCATGACGATATAATCCAAATATTCAAAGTAAAAACAATATACATGACGATATAATCCAAATTTAATTAAAATGGACAAACTTAAAAATAATGTTACTACATGTCTTGGATAAAACTGAGGAGGTGAGTAGGCCACACGACATACGAATTGACGCACCCACTAATATACGTCGTGCCACATTGTTCGCGCAACCACAATAGGGAGTTCTCCTTCCCGGGTATGACATGCGTGACGAGCACCTGGACTCCATCTCTTGAAGCACACGTCCATGGACTATTCCACCCTTGACGATATTCGGGTCCCTCAACCCTCGCCCTATCCGCTGGCCATCAAATACGTCCAATATGAACATGCTCGGCCAACCAATTGTCGACAATGGTCTGTTGGAGGGCGTCAAATAGGTAAGTGGATCGTCGAAGTACGAACGTGTCGGTGATGAAGCAGCGAGGTCCACATCCTCGTCATCCTGCGCCTCGTCCTCCCGCACCTCCTCCTCCACCTCCTTCTCCTTCCCTTTCCCTTTCCCTTTACGGTCTCCACCCAACGTACGCTTCATGAATGCGTACATATCTTGGACCGTCGCCTCCAAACGGGACAGCTTCGCGTCGTGTGAATCCACCGTTCGAGACAACCCGGTGTCGCTCGTCTCCAATCCGATGATCCTAGATTTGGCCACCCGCGAGCTCACTCCCCTTGTCCTCCCTTTGCGATCAGAGCCAAGCACTTGGCTGAGTGCGTCTGTGGACAAAGATGCCTTGTCGGCATCAGACTGCGACGCATGCACTTCCTTAAGCTTTGCCTGAAACGACAAAAAGCACATGATTAGTAAAATAAGTAAACTAAAAAATTATAACGTAATTAACAATAATTAAACTGTCGGATTACTTACAATCGTGGCCGCGACGCTCGGGGACACCTCCTTGTCCTTCCCCTTCTTCGTCCGAAGAGCCACATAAGTATCGAGCCTATGTGGCTTACCCCCTGGCCCACTCCCTACCCCCTGAAATAAAATAGAGTAAAGTAAAATTAGTATCGGCCCCGTAAAGTAAAATAATATCCAATAATATATTTCTGTAGTTATAGATAAATTAAATCTTACCTGCATCCTATGCTCCACCTCAGCGTAAGAGGTCCGGCCGGAGTAGTGCACGTCCGTCTTTTTAGCCCGATTTTCCCTCCCCGATTGGCGAGATGCCAATTGTCGATCCTCGATCTCATTGTCAATGAACTTTTGCCATTGTGCCAATGAGGTCGGCTCCTTGGGCGGGACGGATCCGTGCCATTGTAAAATGGACTCTCGTATTTTTCCAAAGTACCGTGTCCGCATATTTTTCTTCCACGTCTTGTGTTGCTCCCTCAACTGCTCCAAGACGGAATCGCGTAGCTTTGGATCCAAGTTGAATTGTTCCTGTCCAACAAATACAATGTTAGTTGCGAATAAATATAAATATAAATATAAATTGAAATATTCAAATAAATATTACCTGTAGTGCCGCCCAAACAGCTAACTTGAGCTCATACGGCACCTCCTTCCAACTCATAAACCCCGGGCCGATGACCGTCTTTAGCAGCTCGAGGGATCTCGCTAAAATCTCCGACTTGTTTTCGACGGTAATCCCAAATTTTCCATATTTGGGGAGCCTAGGGGCGGAGGAGCCCTCGTCGCCTCCGCTACCACCGAACCCAGACGACATCATCATAAACAGCATCATCATCTTCGCCTTAACATCTGAAGGAGACATTTTTGCTGTAAAAAAATGTTATTAGTACAGATAAAAAAAAAATGTTAATAGTACACATTTCGTTTTACCTAATTGAATTAATTGAATTAATAGTCCAGATAAAAAAATGTTCCATCTATATTATAACGTATGTGTAAGTTCCGTCAATACCATTTCGTTTCAATTTTGTAATATTATGTTTTTTCCAAATATTTAAAGTGTTATTAAATGGGTGCCCCACCCCCACCCCCACCCCCACCCACCGCCACACACACACGCACACCTACGCACCTACGCGCACACACACACACACACACACACACACACACACACACCCCACCCCCACCCCTACCCACCCCTACCCACCCCACCCCTACATATATGTTAGTTGATGCCATTATATTTTTACCCTAATTAGATTCTAAGGTTATCTCAATTTATATTTTAAGTTCGTATCCATTTGTGATGTTCAAGTAGTTTGAAATGTTGGAATTATATACTATTACTTTGACCGTTAGTTTGTGCACCAACTAAATTGAACATCACACACACACACACACCCCACCCCACCCCACCCCCTGCTCCCCTCCACCACCCCCTCCCCCACCACACACCACCACACACACACACACACCCCACCCCACCCCACCCCCTACAAGTCTAAGGATGTTCTTGATTAAACATGGATCCGATCTCATATCGTTTGCAAAAAGTTCATAGATTCTTAATCCCTAGGGTTATGGATATTAAATTTCTTTCACAATTATTTCTTCGATTGCGATGGGTGAAGTTCAATTATATGTTAGAACAATAGATCCTCGCAAGTTGGTCAATCATTGTGTGAATAGGTATGAGATCATAATTTGGAGGAATTCACGTCCAAGAAATAATTTGGATTGTGATACCCCTTGATAGACTTATATGTTTTGTTTACCCGACCGATGAACTATTTTATAATCCTATAGAATTAAGTTTTAGAATCAAGGAATTGATCAGATATTCATTAAAATCGGTTAGTAGAAAATTTATTTAACCAAGAGGGTATCGAAAACATAACGTGGGGAATCATAATATACCGTAATCAACTTTAATAATAAGAACACATTCTTTTGAGTGATTTATAAATAATTAAATTTGAGTGCAATCATGATTATTTAGTGGAATGAATCGTGATTAAATAAATAAAGGATATAAATTAGACGTTTATAAATTGGGATTTCCTAGTATTTACTTTGAATCCAGTTTATTTATTTATCTTTGGTCCCTAGTATAGTCATTGCCCAAGTAGTAGGAGCGAAACTCTATAAAACCCTAGTTTAGCTAAATCCCGTGAATTATCCCTCCCCCATCACACACCACCACCACACACACACACACACCCCACCCCACCCCACCCCACCCCCTGCCCCCCTCCACCACCCCTCCCCCACCACACACCACCACACACACACACACACCCCACCCCACCCCACCCCACCCCCTACAAGTCTAAGGATGTTCTTGATTAAACATGGGAAATCTCATATGGAGTTGTTTTGGTTTTCCCAGGCCTGCTTTTTATGCCGAACAACCACAAACATTCATTAGGGTTAAAAATTTGTAATGGGAATTGATTTTGGGTCAGTTACAAGCATTATAGAGTAGGTCAAACCATCATTTTTATTGATTCAAACTCTCCCCATCATTTTTACAACGTTTCTCCCAAACTCTCCCCTTTAAGTCATTAAATTTGACTCTCTTAAGTTACCCCTCCCCATCATTTTTACAACGTTTCTCCCATACTCTCCCCAAAATCTCGGGACTTCCTTAAGTTCTAGCATTACAAAACCTTATTTCTCCCCCCAAAGAATTTCAAATATCCATCTAATAACTTATAGGTATGAATCATCCTTTTGTTTTTTCATTAGTGATTTATGGTGTTTATGTGTTCTTGCTAGGGTGTATAATTGTTTGCGTGTTTATTGATTCAACTTGCATATTAGTGTTAAAAATGCTTAATTCGTGCTTTTATTTCCTTCAAATACAACACCACACACACCCCACCCCACCCTACCCCACCCCCTGCCCCCCTCCCCCACCCCCTCCCCCACCACACACCACCACACACACACACACACCCCACCCCACCCCACCCCTGCCCCCCTCCACCACCCCCTCCCCCCCCTCCACCACCCCCTCCCCCAAAACACACCACCACCACACACACACACACACCGCACCCCACCCCACCCCACCCCACCCCCTGCCCCCTCCACCACCCCCTCCCCCACCACACACCACACCCCACCCCACCCCCTGCCCCCCTCCACCACCCCTTCCCCCCCTCCACCACCCTCTCCCCCAAAACACACCACCACACACACACACACACCCCGCACCCCACCCCACCCCACCCCCTGCCCCCCTCCACCACCCCCTCCCCCACCCTGCCCCACCCCGCCCCACCCCGCCCCATCCCCCACACACGCACACACATACACACATATATATATACACATACACACATAAATATACACACAAATATATATATAAATGGAAGAGAGAGAGAGAGAAATTGGACCTGAAAGTAGAGAGAGAGAGAGAGCAGCGTCGAGAGAGAGAGAGAGAGAGGGAGGGAACGGTGGGAGGGAAAAAAGAAGGGGGAAAGGGTTTTTGCTGGAAAAGTTGTCACGGTCGTGTCAAGGTCATTGACCGTGACAAGAATTGTCACGGTCAATGACCGTGACAAGACCGTGACAACTAAATTTATCACGGACTTGTCACGGTCGTGTCAAGGTCAATGACCGTGACATAAAACGCGTGTTTTTTTGTCACGGTCAATGACCTTGACAAGGCTGGCCGGCTGAAAGGTGACAATTTGCCCATTTTGGTGTAGTGATACAGGATGCTTTGACTTGGGGACTGTACTCTCCCTACTCCTCGAGCCAGAGGAGTTGCCCACATCGCGCAATTTCCCATGATAGAACTAGAGGGGTATGCACCACATAGTATATACTACACATCCAATATACATCCACATCATATATACAAACTATCACATTTTAGAATGTATATACTTATATTACTAATCCTAACTATATGTAAATATCACACCTTACGCTAGTTAATGATCCACAGAATCATCTCAAGTTCATATCGTAATTTACTCATTTTTTTTATTAATGATAACCAATCAGACCTATGATTATTACTCGATTTTACCCTTGTAAGGTCCCATAAACTTTCACTCATTAACCCGTAACCCTCCTCGAAAGAATTCCCATCCATGGAGGATTTACAAAAAGGAAGCAATATAATACCCTTTCAATTATGCCTCTATAATAGCCCCAAGGTACCCCTCCATCAAGTCATATCATACCCACATTCTACCCCATAAACATGTTTACACAATAACATAGAGGGGTTTCCTAAGTATTTAAATCATCTAAAGAGGAATAGCATCAAAATTCACAATTATAGTAATCGAACCGGACCAGAGGTCCCCAAAAATGAATCGGTTCGGTTTTTAAAATTTTACAAAAACTTTCTACTTTCGGACCGATCCGGTACCCCTTAAAAAGGAACCGGTCCGATCCCATAAAATTGCTAGAAAACCCATAACTTTCGGACCGGTCCGGTATTCTTAGAAAACGAACCGATTCAGATTGCACAGTTCTGCATCCTATGAAATTTTACTAATTCTCCAACATACTTTTAAAAAAAAAATAATATTTCACTTCATAATCCACCCAAAATATGAATTCCACCATGTCTATGACTTCAAACCCATATAAACACAACAAAACTAAACTTTTATACTAAGTTTTAGGGCTTAACATGTATCTCTAATGTTACTAAATTCATACCACAATTTATGAAATAGGTCATATAATTAAGCATTTAGCAAGTTAATCCACTTGCCTCAAACATTGTAGAGTCTGATTCTTCCTCAAAGTCAAGGATTCTATAAGATTTTGAAGATTCTCAAGCTTCTCCTTCTTTCTCTTCTTCTCACGTTCTCTCTCTCAAATGGGTTTTCTCTTAATTGAGATTAATTAACCCTCTTAAGTCTAATAACCTCTTATTATTAGTAATCCCATTCTTAAATGATAATGCACACATAAAATAACTAGTGTACCCCAAATCGAGTCAAACTAGTCAAAAAGATTCCGAAACTCTAATAAAAAACCCAGGGCAGTGATTTTGACTTCCTTGGTCCTTCCGAAATCAACCGTGCCCTCTAAATTTTCATTCGAAACTCAGAATATAAAAACCATCTCCCAACCTTAGATAACTCATTAAAATATGCCACGATTGAGAAAGAACTAAATCCCGCCGTCAATACACATATATACGACGAAATTGCATAAAACAATATTATATTTACCATATCACTCTAGTATATGTGCAGTTCTCATAAATATTAATTATTCTACCCAAATCAATTTATTTTAAACCCATATTTTAATTTTCAATTATATTAAATCACCCACACCCGATAATTTAATACATAAATAAATACACAAAAGTAAGGGGTATTACAAATCAATTTTGACATTGCTCATTTCAATGGAATTTTGTTGAACGGTCTTATATTGATTCTCTAAGGTCTCACTAATCATTTTAACCAAATTCGATAACTCTTGTCTATTTTGCAAAGTCCAGACATATAATTCTGTGTAATCATCATAACCAACAAAATTTTCATTATCATCATTGTCCGTGTGAGTAATGTTGCTATCATCGGATTTAGTATTATATAAAGCACGTTTAGCATCAAACGGAGCAGTTATTTCAAGCATAAAAGGTTGTCTAGCTAACAAATATTTAGTAGCATCAATCCAATCAAATACTTCATCGTAATCAGACTAATCTTCAGAATTAGTCATTCGTGCTAAGTACACGTCTTCGCAACAGTCATAAACTTCTCCTAAAAACGCAAGGCAATTTGATTCAGAATTTCTTTGATTATATTTTGATTTAGAATCAGAGGAGTCATCCCAAGTTTTAGTTATGTGCGCTCTGTGTTGTTTAGAATGCTTGGTCCGTGGCTTAGACCTACACTCAATAATAAAGTGATCGAGTTTTCCACAATTATGACAAGCCAATTCAGATTTATCAATCTTACCACTTCTACTGTCATAATCAGAAGTTCGTTTTGAAGTTCTGTTATGGGGCCGGGTGAAATGACTGGAATGATTATTCACTTGCGTACATATTTTAGCAACATCATTTCTGTGCTCTAAAAGTTTCTTAAATTGTGAGGACATAACAACAAGTTGATTGTCAATCTTGTAAATTTCATCCGATTCTACATCAAAGTCATCATCCAACTCATTTTGTTGTTTAACTACGTTATGCTTATTTTTATTAGGACAGGCAGTTTTGAAATGAACTTTAGAAGAATTGGTTAACTCATTCTTAGCATAAGATGTGAGAGTCTTCCTAAATGTGGATTCAAGTTCCATAGTTCTTAATTTAGAGCTTAGCAATTCTAGTGTGAGAGATGGATCATTAATATCTTCTATAATATAATGTTTATGATCAAATGTAGGGGCAAGGGACCTCAGAATTTTAGCACACGTATCTTTATCATAATATTCAATACCATTCGCATGCAGTTGGGTAATGATATTAGTCAAATGCATATATAAATTATCAAATGGTCCGTTATCGTTCATAACTAGCATATTGTATTGTTGAGCTAGCATTTGCGTTTTACATTGATTTACTTTATCCCTCATGTGTAATAACTAAAGTACCCTAAGCATCTTTACTAGTAGTGCAATGACATATGCATTTTAATTCAATTTCACTCACACTCATGAAAATCACATTTTTCCCTTATTGTTGAAATTGCATATCCTTTTCTAATCAACATTTAATTTAGATGCTCTATGTTTTCTAAAAATAGTGCTACCTTTTGCTATAGGAGTAGTGGGATGCCTATAACCATTTTCAATTAAATCCCAAATATCATCTCCTAATGTGCCTTGAATAAATGCTATCATTCTAATTTTCCAGTATGGAAAATTTGTGCCATCGAAAATAGGAAGTCCACAGAAATTTCCTAACCTAAGCAACTGATTAGAATAATCTATTAAACAAGGTAAAATGAATTTGATAACAGTTTTGAAAGGACCAACGATGCGCAAAAGACTTGTGCTGAAGTAAACGATTATCAAGTAAACGCAATTTACCTACGAGTTTTACTGGTTATTCTAGGAGGGACGAATTCAAACTTTTCTTGAATTGTTAACTTTACGAAAACAAATTTATTTTACAAAGTTAATTAAAAGTCCAAATTATTATCTTTGTTAAATCTAGGTGATTTGCAAAATAATAATCTATCCAGTTTTAGGCGGGGTTCTAATTATTTAAACCTATTTTTTCATGTGAGGTGAGATGCAAAAAATGTAAAGCACACGGTATTTACTTTACGTCACAAAAATCCTTCCCCGGGAAAATCAACGGACTCTCCTAAGAGTCAACCTAGTCTAATTCCACTAAAACAAAAATGCAATAGGAACGATTTACATCAATCAAACAAGACAACATAAAGTAGATAAATATAGCTATTACCTCACCTAGACAAAGCTCCCTCTTGGTTGCTTCTTCCGATCTCCCTTCACTCTGTCGTTATTAATTTTGTGTTCTTCACTTCAACATGTCTCCCTCTTGCTCTTCTCAGATCAGGTTTAGCTCAGTGCCTATTGTGTCTTAGTTCTTAGTGAAGTATTTGTGTGCCGTGTGCTATCCTAGAGGACACACCCACACTTAATGGTACAACCGAATGCAATGCAATAATTTTCTGATCTCCTAGATATAAAGAACAAATCTTATGTTCTTTCTTTCTTTTGAATAAAGCTTTCTTGATATAAACTGATTTTTAAAAACTTTTATTCAAAAATAAGAACAATTAGATATGGCAAGCTAATTACAATAGTTTGTGCTTACGTGAATGTGTTCTAAGTAAGTGTTCAAACTATAAAATCGATTCTCCCATGGTAACCGAATCGAGTTGGATCTGGGAAGCAACCCAAATGTGTTGCAGTCTTCTCAAAACAAAAATTCCAATATTAAACCCAACCTTAATTCTAGTGGTACCTACCTCTATTTCAACACCAATACGTCCTCATGACTTATTTATTTATCTTAAACCAATTATCTACATAATTTAACATCAAAGTCACCCCCAAAATCCTAGAATTTTAACCCATTAATATTTCTACATAAATCAAAATTTTCACTTCTTAATCCTATAAGATTCAATCATTGTACAAGAGTTATAATCATCCAAATTTCTAGATTTCAACATGAGTATTAGTCGTCTACATATGAACAATCAAATAATCTACAATAAGGGTTCTAAAACATGGATTTCTTATCATCTAACCCACAATTAATACCCATCATAATATCTGGATTTCCTATCCTATTTTCATATTTAAATCCTCTACAAACATGATTCAGTTCATCTTGATATCACCATAAATCCCCACATAATCCAGAATTCTATATGGGAGGTAAAATCACAATGAATTAAGAAATAGTTTGGACTAATAAAGTTAGCAAGAAATTCTTGCCTGAGTTCTTTAATGATTTCTTAGTGATTTTTTGAATCTCCTTCTTGAATCATTCCTCTCCTAAATTCACAGCTAGGATTCTTGCCTCTCCCTTCCAAAATTGTGTTGTAGGGCTCTTGGATGTAAATGACAGGGAGTTATCAAACTCCTAATTAATGTAATTAAGGCTTAAATCTCGAGTTGGGCCTTAGGTCTAAACTTTGGACCCTTAAATGGACCCAAATATACATCCCAACTAGCTCAATAACCTCCTAACTCTCTCTCTCTCTCACTCTCACTCTCACTCTCTCTCTCTCACACACACACACACACACACACACACACACACACACACACACACACACACACACACATATATATATATATATATATACAAAAGGATTGGAAGGAAAGTCCCAACTGAATGGATTTAATAATCACCTATATAAACGACGCAGAATGTGTGTGCTACATGTGTACCTACGGCCCAAGTGCAAGTCGGTCGCTCAAGAAATACCCGGTAAGTCGGGGTCTAATCCTTAGGGAATATGATGATTAATATCTTGACGACAACGAGGTAGGATTATAAAATCTAGGTATCGAGCCTCGAAAGAAAAGAAAAGGTGATTTGATTTCAGAAAATTTCTAATTAACTAAAAAACTTAAATAGTAAGTGCAATTTAATTTGAAAGAAAGCAAGAAACTAGAATTTTGATTTTTTGAAAACTATTTAGAAAAAAGTGGAGTCGGGATCCAATCACAACTGTAGGTATTTTCGTTAAATAAAAATTTCTTGATAATTATATAAGTGATTAAAAGAAAACATTAATTGAATCGCATCACTAAATGTGTGAGAATATTACTCCACACAATATTTAGTCAACAACTAAATAATGCGAAGGACAAATTTATTGACACACATATCATAACCTCAAACACTCCGATTGCCTATGATAAACGGAGTTAAGAGACCTACATTATTAGTCTCAACAAACGAATCAAACCCTAGTAATTACATATATTATTACGTGAAATTTTATATCTAATATCCACACCTAGGTTGGGTTCATGTTCCTCAACTCTCTAAAAATCTATCTAGGTATGATCACAATAATTACGCATGAATAGATTGTTTGCAATTAGACATGATGCAAAAATTACAATAAATATGTAGGAATTTAAAGTTACCAATGATGGATAATGTAAGGCATGCGATGAGAACCAAGCTTGAATGGAATTCCGAAAATAGTATTCTTCTATTGAATTTGGAGTTCAAAAATATGTAAGAGTCGCTCTAAGAAGTTCTCTATCCTACGATGCCTTACTATAAATGATAATGATGAAAAATAACTCCCAATAGGTGTTTACAAGTATTAAAAGTCATTTAAATAATTCCCCATAAACTTAAATTCTTGTAGCTAAAAGATAGGAAAAAAAATAAAATTCCCATCTTAGACCGAACCCAAACCGAACCGAACCCTTGGAGAGAACTGAATTGCATAGGAATGACTTATGTTATCGATTTTCTCTTAATTATAACTTTGCCACTGAATTCTCTTCTCAACTTTGAGCGCGCATAACTTTCTAACCGCAGCTAGGATCGGGGTGTCGTTTCTTTCAGTATATTCGTTGCTTCAAGCTATTCAACTTTTTAGTTGGCTCCTCCTCCGGGTTTCGACTGAAAAATTACAAAATAGCCCTTGACTTCCCTTTCCTTCAATTCTTTCACTATTTAGACTCTTCTCTTCCATCTACTTGCACAATTTACCTAAAAAACATGAGAGAAATACATAAAACATAAAATAATCGCCGAAAAGGGTTAATAGCATAATAATGAGATAAATATAAGCTAAATTCACTATACATGACAGTAAAAATTCCAAAATTAAGGGGTTAAATATGGAATATTTATGCCTAATCACTTATCTACAAAATGACATCCTGCCGTCCGATAAGAAGCAAGCCCGCCGGGTCGGGGTAAAGGCCGCATGGTTCCACCTAATGCCCCAAGGAAAACTCTACAAAAGATCTTTCACCAGTCCCTACCTCTAATGCGTGCATCTAAGTGACGTTGACTAAATTATGTATGAACTTCATGATGGGTTCGCAATAGCCACGCGGGAGGGAGGTCCCTGGATTTTCGTGCAATGAAAGAAAGGTACCTGTTGATACCAAATTTAGTCTGCTGACATGGATCAATAAAGTGAAGACACGTGGAAGTCTACATGGCAACAACAAACACTTTCGAGGAACTTACACGCTCCGAGGAACCATACTACAACGAGGAACACTATTTCCCCGAGGAACTCATACGCTCCGAGGAACGAGAACTCTCCTAGGAACTCTTGAGCACCGAGAAGCTTAGGCGGTCCGAGCAACTCAGGCGGTCCGAGCTGCACCTCGAACAAAGCATTAATAGCTGGATAACCAACAGTCCGACTGTTCATTAAATGCTTATCATTCAGACGCATACGCTGAAGGAGCATTGAATGTATCGCTCTTTTATATGTACATCATTTAATGTGTTACCCTTTCACATTACAGCCCCAGGGCTATAAATACATTGTACAATCCTCATTGTGAGAGGACGGGAATTTCTTGAGATAATTTGTAATCGAGAATTCCCATACAATCAGCAATAACATAACAGTGGATGTAGGCCATTCTTACAAGGCTGAATCACTTTAAAAATTCTTTGTCTCATTTATTTATCTGTGATTGAATAATTAGATACGATCTAATTTTTTACATCAACAGATTGGCGCCGTCTGTGGGAACGACTGGTAATATCGTTTTCCATAAAAAATAATCCATCACAAATGGCTGATATTCCAAAATCTAGCAATCGAAGCGCTGGAAGCCCTCCAAATCCATCTGCTCCGCCAAGTATTCCAGATCTGGCTGGAATAATGACAAATCTGGCTCAGGGCCAGACCATCATGCAAGAAACTATGCGTCAACTCATACAAACCCTCCATGGCGGTGCACCAACCCATTCAAGACCACGAAGTATTCAAAAAAATACCCGTGCATCTTCTTCGCGTACTAGGCGTACCATTTCATATCGCAATGAGGAGTCTGAAGATTTTTCTTATCAACCTGGACGAACTTCGTCAGTGCGAGCCACAGATACTGAACAATGTATCACTCTCTCCCCAGAAAGGATCAGTGCGCTAGAAAGATTAAGAAGAGTATCACCTTTCGATCGATTAGGTCCTAGGAGGAACCAAAGTCCTCCTAGATCCCCATCGAGGAGTTTTCGATGACCATCAGACTTAAGGGAAGGATCTGCCCAGTCGCGACCAGCTGCTCGTCAAGAGAGATCCCAGGAAGCCACATCAACGCGATCAGCTGCTCGAACCAACAGGCCCGAGGAAGGAAATGATGCATGGAAAGGCTCTATTCAAAGGCTGGAGGATAAATTGGGGGAAATGGTTAAAGCTAAGAACCCTCTACAACGAACCTTTGTTCGAGGAACACCTTTTGTCCAGGCTATTGTAGATTTTTCAACACCATCAAAGTTCAAAGCACCTGTTGTGACACCTTAATATGATGAAAAGACTGACCCCGTCCTTCATATAGAACAATACCAAGCTGCAGCCGACATCTATGCTGTTCCAGATGAGATGAGATGCAGAGCATTCTCGGGAACTCTTACCGGATCTGCTCAAATATGGTATAATAATCTTCCTCGGGGTAAGATTTCAACCTTTCTTCAACTGGCCGAGTTATTCATTGGGAATTTCTGTTTTGGGGCAAAGCCAGTTAAACGAGTAACACATCTGTTAAGTGTTAGACAAAAGGCTGGTGAGAGTACGAGAGATTATATAACTCGTTTTAATAACGAGAAACTTAAAGTTATTGATTACGAGGAGAAGACAGCGATTACTGCTTTGATGAGTGGACAACTGCCCAACAAGTTGTACTACACTTTGGCCAAAGATCCACCTAGAACCATGTCAGACCTGATGGAAAAAGCATCCAAGATTATGAATGCCGAGGAGGCTATGACTGCGAAGAAGAATATGGATGCCAAAGAAACCAAGGTGGAAGGTGATAAAGCTAAGAAGAAAGAGCATAAGAACAATGGTAATAACAAACATTCAAAAAATAGGTCGGTGTGGGACGTGATGAAGAAATATGATAATTATACTCCTTTGAAGAAGGATATCAACCATGTTCTGGAGGAAATAAAGAACAATGAGGAACTAAACTGGCCAAAGAAAATGAAGGCAGACCCTGATAAGAGGAATAAGGCGAAGTATTGCGAGTTTCATAAAGATCATGACCATATGACCAAAAATTACATAACTCTTCAGAATGAGATTGAAACACTCATCAGACGAGGAAAACTGTCAAAGTATGTTGATCGTGGAGGTGAAAGAAGGAACAACGACCGAATAAGAGAGAGGTCTAGATCTCCTCGTCGAGCAGAGGAGAACAAGAAAAGAAACCATGAAGTTGATCCAGAAGACGACCCCGATCTTCCTAAAAGACCAAGGCAGCCAGAACTTGAGGTATTTTCAATACGCTTTGGGTCATTTGATTGTAATGTTATAACAGGTAGAGATGCAGGAGGAGGAGACCTTACTGCCGAGAGAAAAGCTTACCTCTATGAGGCTCAAGCTTGCTCGTACATTCAATGAATAAATCTAGCTGAGGAGGATCGCCCGAGAAAGGTGAATAAAGAGAAATTGATCATTAGTTTCTCAAAGAATGACCTTGTAGGTGTTCTATATCCTCATGATGACCCATTGGTGATCAAGATGAGAATGAAGGAAGTAATAATTTCAAGAGTATTGGTCGACAATGGTAGCTCGGTAGACATCATTTTCTACTCGTGCTTCGATAGTTTAAATCTAAAACTATCTCAACTGGAGCCTTATCATAGACCCCTCCTCGGTTTTGCTGGCGAGAAAGTTTTTCCACTTGGGACGATCAAGTTGGATATATTCATTGGTACGTGGCCTGCTTGTCGAACAGAAAGAATACGCTTCTTCGTGATGGATAAGAATATTCAATCATCATACAATATCATCATGGGAAGAGTAGGATTGGAGAAGTTCGAAGTTGTACCATCTATGGTGCATCAATGCCTGAAATTTCCAACAGATTTCAGAGTAGGAATTGTGAAAGGTGACTAAAAAGTAGCTCGAGAATGCTATTATTCATCCGCCGAGCAAGAGGAACTGGAGGAGTCAAGGAAAAAGACTACTACTTATCAAGTGGAAGAGGGGAAAAAAATTGAAGCATTGGATCCCAGAGATGAGTCACAACTCGTGAAGGGTCAAGTGGTGGAAGCTACTGAAAACATCATTCTGGACGACGAGCACCCTGAAATGACTACTCAAGTGGGTTAGTCGTTGGAAGCCTCACTAAAACAGGAATTGATAACTTTCCTTAGCAGCAGAAAGTAAACTTTTGCGTGGAGTCATGAGGATATGCCCGGGATAGACCCAAATTTCTTATGTCACGAACTCAATGTGAATAAGGAGATCAAGCTAGTGAAGCAGAGAAGAAGAGTATTCAGTCCCGAGAAGAATCAAGCTATACAGGAGGAAGTCGAGAAGCTCCAGAAGGCTTGTTTTATTGATGATGTTAAATATCCAGACTGGTTAACCAATGTGGTGATGGTAAAGAAGAAGAACAAAAAATGGAGGATGTGTGTAGACTTCACCGACCTCAACAAAGCATGCCCAAAGGATCACTTTCCACTGCCCCGAACTACTCAAGTGGGTTCGTCGTTGGAAGCCTCAATAAAACAGGAATTGATAACTTTCCTTAGAAGCAGAAAGCAAACTTTTGCGTGGAGTCATGAGGATATGCCCGGGATAGACCCAAATTTCTTATGTCACGAACTCAATGTGAATAAGGAGATCAAGCCAGTGAAGCAGAGAAGACGAGTATTCAGTCCCGAGAAGAATCAAGCTATACAGGAGGAAGTCAAGAAGATCCAGAAGGCTTGTTTTATTGAAGATGTTAAATATCCAGACTGGTTAGCCAATGTGGTGATGGTAAAGAAGAAGAACAACAAATGGAGGATGTGTGTAGACTTCACCGACCTCAACAAAGCATGCCCAAAGGATCACTTTCCACTGCCCTGAATTGATCAACTAGTCGATGCTACCTCGGGACACGAGCTGCTGAGTTTCATGGATGCTTATTCTGGCTACAATAAGATTAAAATGAAACATGAAGATAGGGAGAGTACTTCTTTCATTACCTCTAGGGGAACTTATTGTTATAATGTTATGCCTTTTGGTTTAAAAAATGCAGGTGTGACATATCAGAGGCTGATGAACAAAGTCTTTGTTGAACAAATCAGTTGCAATATGGAAGTCTATGTTGATGATATGCTGACGAAGAGCAAAAAAGCTGTTGATCATCTAGTTGACTTAAGTCAGACTTTTAATCAACTAGATAAATATCAAATGAAGCTGAACCCGACGAAGTGCATATTTAGAGTACGAGAAGGCATGTTTCTCGGATACATTGTCAACCAACGAGGCATTGAGGCGAATCCTGAAAAGATCAAAGCTCTATTAGGGTTGCGATCTCCAACGACGAAGAAAGAGGTGCAAAGTCTTACAGGACGAGTAACAACACTCAACAGATTTGTATCACGAGCGACTGATCGATGTCTCCCATTCTTCAAGACACTCCGAAAGACTTTTGAGTGGAATGATGAATGTGAGAATGCTTTTCAAGACTTGAAGAAATACTTGGGAGCACCTCCACTGTTGTCCAGGCCGGTGATGGGAGAAAAATTGTACTTGTACCTAGCAGTATTGGAGAATGCAGTTAGCTCGGCGTTGATAAGAGTGGTGAATGGAGTATAAAAACCAATCTACTACACAAGTAAGGCCTTCCGAGGAGCAGAGATCAGATATCCAAGGCTGGAAAAGTTAACACTGGCGCTGATTGAGGCGAGTAGGAGAATGAGGCCATACTTCCAAGCTCATACTATAGTCGTATATATGATATGCCGTTGAGACAAGCCCTTCATAAACCAAAAAAATTAGGGAGATTGATGTACTGGGCAATAGAGCTCGGTGAATACGATATAGTCTATGAACCTAGATCATCGCTTAAAGGGCAAGCTGTTACGGATTTTATAGCAGATTTCACCTATCCTGATACCCCTGAGGAGCAAAAGTTACTCGCTGATCAATATGTGGATGTTACAGGATCAACAAACGCAAGCTCAGACCAACTCCGGTTGGTAAAAGGGCAAGTGGATGTTACAGGATCATCAAATTCGAGCTCAGACCAACTCCGGTTGGTAAAAGGGCAAGAAAAGATGGTCGACGAAGAGCGAGAAATATCAGGGGGAGATGAAAGGAAGCAACAAATATTTCGTCGAGGAACTCTGTCAGATCAGAAGTTTGAAGACGAGTTACTTATATGGAGGTGATATGTAGATGGCTCATCTTGCACAACAGGCAGTGGGGCAGGGATAGTTTTGAGCACTCCGGACGAGGTCGACATAGAGTACGCCCTACGTTTCCAATTCAAAGCTTCTAATAATGAAGCTGAGTATGAGGCCATGATTGCAGGTATTAATTTGGCAAAAATTATGGGGGCGCAACAAATTATTGTCTTCAGTGATTCTCAATTAATTGTAAATCAAATGTTGGGAATATATGCAGCCAAAGGAGAATTAATGATCAAATACCATGCAAAGGTGATGGAGTTGGTATCAGAATTTGCTGCTATTCAGCTGGTCAGAATACCGAGAATGGAGAATGCAAGAGCAGATGCCTTAGCTCGATTAGCATCAGCTACTCGTACCGAGCTACGAAGAATAATCCCAATTGAAGTTTTGGCTGGTCGGAGTATAGATGAAGATTTGGCGATGAACTTTATCACCCTTGATTTAGGACCATCTTGGATGGATCCTATCAGGGCATATATTGAGGAGGGAGAATTACCAATTGACAAGCTCGCATCCAAGAAATTGAAGTTTAAAGCTGCTCGGTATGTATTAACTAACGGTGTTTTATATAGACGAGGAATTATGGAAGGTTTGCAGAGATGTGTACATCCCTCCGAGGTGAAAGAATTGATTGAAGAGATCCATGAAGGGTCCTGTGGAGCCCATGTAGCAGGTCGGACGCTTTTGCAAAGGGTGATGACGCAGGGATATTACTGGCCAACGATGAGGGATGATTGTGTAGCCTATGCCAAGAAATGTGACAAGTTCCAGCGCTTTTCCTCCATCCGAAGAACTCCACAAGCATTGTTGACACCAATCACTTCCCCTTGGCCATTTGCCACGTGGGGGATAAATTTGGTTGGACCACTGCCAACGACTAGAGGAAGGTTCAAATACCTCGTCGTCGCAGTGGATTATTTTACTAAGTGGATGGAAGCTGAACCTCTCATTGATATGACGTACGAGAAGGTGTACCAATTTATTTGGAAGAACATCATTTGTCGATATGGTCTTCCTCATGCTTTCATCACAGACCATGGAACACAATTTGATAACGAGGAGTTCGCTGCCTATTATCATCAGTCAAATATTTTGAAGGTCCACTCAGCACCAGGCCATCCTCAAAGAAATGGACAAACTGAAGTGATAAACAGAACACTGCTAGATGGTTTGAAGAAAAGACTGGATGATGTAAAAGCAAACTGGATCAATGAGTTACAGTCAGTACTGTGGGCTTACCGAACTACTCACGAGTAGCAACTGGAGAATCACCTTATATGCTGGCGTTTGGAAGTGAAGCTGTTATACCTGCCGAGTTGGGTCTCCCAACACACAAGGTACTGAATTTCAACTCCCCTGTCAGCGACTTAATGAGAAGATTGGATTTAAACATGCTCGAGGAAGTTGAAGAAGAAGCTATTAGAAATGCTGCTTACCAGCAGCGAACAACTTTGTTCTACAACAAGAGAGTGAAGAAGTGCGACCTGAAAGAAGGAGACTATGTGCTGAAGAAAGTAATTCAAAAGCGCAATAAGCTGGAGGCAAACTGGCATGGACCATACCGAGTTACAGAAGTTGTTCGACCAGGAACTTACCGAATAGCAACTCTAGAAGGGGAGGAGTTTAAGAATGCATGGAACGCTGAGCACCTGCGCAAGTATTATCAATGATGAATAAAATGAAGATATTCTGCCGAATTCTTTCTTTTTATTGAAAGTTTTTCGCGGAATACTAGTGCTACACACTACTCGGCAAAGCTCAGGCTACTCAAATTTTTTCTCGAAAACGCCAACTAAGGTTGGTCTAGAAACCTATATTCTTCCGAGAAGTAAAGCTACCAATATTCCTCCGGGAAGTAAAACTACCTATATTCCTCCGGGAAGTAAAGCTACTAATATTACTCCGGGAAGTAAAGCTACCAATATTCCTCCGGGAAGTAAAGCTACCTATATTCCTCCGGGAAGTAAAGCTACCAATATTCCTCCGGGAAGTAAAACTACCTATATTCCTCCGGGAAGTAAAGCTACCAATATTCCTCCGGGAAGTAAAGCTACCAATATTCCTCCGGGAAGTAAAGCTACCTGTATTCCTCCGGGAAGTAAAACTACTTGTATTCCTCCGGGAAGTAAAATTTTTATTCCTAAGGGAAATAAAACTATATGTTTCTCGGGAAATAAAAGTATTCCTAAAAATGCCAACTTATGTCGGTTAGGAAGTAAATATATTCTCGAAAATGCCAACTTGAGTTGGTCGGGAGGTAAAATTATTTCAAAAAGACTAACTATGGCTGGTCGGGGATAGAAACCCACCAACTGTAGTTGGTCGACAAGGAGAATTTACCGACCTTGGTTGGTCGGAAACATTTAAGAGAAAAATCTACCAACTATGGCTGGTCGGGGATAAAAACCCACTAACTGTAGTTGGTCGACAAGTAAAAATTTAACGTGATCGAGCAACATATTTGATACTCGTAAGTTTTTAATTATTACTAAGTTGGTCGAGAAACAAAATATTATTTTTGCCAAATGACTACCACAAGTTCAAACTACTTGACAATAAGTTGATCGACAAACTACACAATATTGTTATCTTTTTAACAGATACACATGCACAGATATAAAGTGTTATAAGACAATAGCAAATAGAAATGAAAGTCTTTCATTAAATCCAAAACAAATTACATTGATAATGAAATGAAAGTTACATTGATATTGAAATGTATACTAACTATTACATCAAAATTCCTACTCTACTGGTCTTTTCCCCTTTGCTTTTGACACAGGTTCCTCACCAGCAGGCGGATCATTTAAAGCCAGGGGAGAATTTATAAAGTTCAAATCTTTCAACATCCTGATATTCATCACGGATGGTCAATCTAGAAGGTTCTCGGGACGAGATACTTCAACATTTGAATGGAGATTATAGTCACCGAGATATTTGGAAATTAAGCATCGAGGAATGGCCCGAGCAGGGATCCAACTCATATCCAGTTTGAATGGTGGCACGGGTAAGTCGAGTAGCCCAGGATCATGATAGTCCCACAGGTAATGACCCTGTTCAAGATGCAGCACACCTAAGGCATTCAACCAGCCTTGCTTGTAGCCCTCATTATTGGCATTCTGGATACGATCGTCCAAGTGATAGAGAGCTTCGTTGTATCCAGCCATCCAGAATTCCCTGGGATGTTTGTGGAATTGATATGTTAATCTATCCAACTGCTCGTGGAGATTTTTGATGAAGATCTCTTTATTCTCCAAGGTAGATTTCTGTGTGGAAAGCTGCTCTTCCAGGTCCCTGATCTTCTTTGACATTTCAGCCAACGCCTGGTTCTTCGTCATTAACTGGAAGGCTTGGTTCTCTAAGGCAGACTGAATCCTCTGTTCCTCGACAGGAATTCGAGCTGCTCTTGCTCGTCCCCGAGGAGCTCTTACTCGACCACGAGAAGGTGTAGAAGGGCCAAACCTCTTCGAGGTTTCCAACTCGTTCCTCAATTTGGCGTTCTCGACCTCCAAGAATGAGAATCCCTCATCATTCACTGGGATTAAGGCATTTGAAGTAGAAGCTGCAGACTTCAACTGTGACAACTCTCTTTGAAGATTGTTGTTTTCTTGCTCTAATAGTTCAGCTATCTGTCTGCACTCCTCGACTTCGCCCCTCAGAGTTCTCTCCCTTACCTCGTAGCCAGCAAAGAGCTTCTCGTCGCCCTTGTCGGCAATGATCTGCTGGTACTTCTTCTCGTACCCCTCATGTAATAGGGCAGTGGATTATTTGTATTGTAGCTGAAGGTCTTCGAGGGTGCCTTGGAGATCCTCGATCATATCATAATAGGCCACATTATTGGCCACTGCTCGATCAAGTAGACACTTCAGATATTGATATGCTTCAACTTCCTGTTCTGAAGCATCTTGGCCGAGGATGTCGACGACTTGTGCTGCACTCAGGTCTATGTGACCAGCCTTAAAGTATTCATTACATTGTTGTAACATCTTTGTATCATGGGCATATAATAATTCCATCCTGGACAGAAACTAGCAGACGAAGAAAAGCAATAATCAATAAGAATCAAGACAGAGTATGAAGAAGAGACAACAGTATGCAAGAACAAAAATTCAAGTTTTATTATATCAAGGATCAGAGTTACATATTCATGATTACAATTGACAAAAGCAAAATATAAAGATAAACCCTAACAACTCTACACCTTTTTCTTGTCTCCCAAAACCTTCTCGGGAGGCTGGGACGAGGAAGTAGGTTGCTCGTAAGGAGTAGAAAGTTGCTCGGGGAGCGCCAGCAGTTGCTCGGAAGAAGTAACGATTTGCTGAAGTTCCTCGGCAGCAGGATGGATGGCTGGGGGATGATCTCACATCACCATAGAAGACTCTTCAGAGGCAGCTTCGTCCTCTTCTAAGTCTTCAGGAGTTGGAGGGGGACCAGGGATGTGTTGCTGAAAGAGTTCGAAATTTTCATCCACTTTCATCTCCTGAAGAGCAGCAACCCATCCATCCCTAAAGTATTTGAGACTGCCATAGTCCACTTGCGACACCATGGCAGCTAATCCCTTGTTCCACCCCTTGTCCCTGCCAGCGCTGAAGGACTTCTTCACAACCATTTTCCTTTTCAACTTTTCTGAGGAAAGCTTCTCGGACAGCAGGTCATCAGCAGCTTTCAGTTTTCTCTCAGCCTCCTCCTTCTGCCGATTTACCTCCCGAAGTTGAGACAACTCCTCTTCAGCAACCTTGAGCTTATTCTCAAGCTCTCCAGCATTCTTGAGCTTCTCGTCGAGCTCTTTATTTTTCCCCTCCAAGTCCTTTATTCTCTTCTCCAACTCTTTGGAGACTTCAACAGCTTGAGCTTTTTCCTGCTCGGTGGAGGCAAGCTTCTTCTCCCAAACAGCCTTGTCAGTAGCATATTCTGGCAAGAATCCTCTAGAGACTTAATAGCTTCCTCCAGAGCTCCCTCCACACTAGACGAGGAGCATGAAGCTTTAATCGCCTCGTCTTTCTTCATAATTATATTAAAGCAGCTCGTCAACTGTGAAAAGAAAAAGAAAGCAAGTCAGAAATCGAAATGACAAGGGAAATATGAAAAGTTCAAAGTAAGAACACTTACAGAAGCAAGGTGGCGAGCAGCTAACGAGGTGACCATGTCCCGAGTAAGGTTTTCTTCAGTACCTTGGACCTCGGGAATGATCCAAGACTTTACCGAGCTCATGGCAGAGCTCGAAGGAACAAAAGTTGGAACACCGGTTCCAGTAACTGGGGGCTGATTGATGGTGTCAGCCAAATTGACCGAGGAGTTCTTCTTCAGCTTCCTCGGGGGAACATGGATTGATTCAACCAAGGAGGAGCCTTTGGTCGGTGATATGACAATCACCTCGCCTAGAGCAGCAGCCCTGCTCGAAGCCACTGCGGGCTTCTCTACAACCTTCACAACAGCAGCAGCCGAGGAAGGCGCATCATTTTTCTTTGTCCCCTCCCCTAGGACATCAATCTTACTTCTTTTTGCCTCTCCAGCACCAGAGGCATGTTTCTCGAAAAGGGTGGGAGGTCTTCTCTTCTTCATCCTTTCACTCAAAGGAATGTGTGATTTAGGCGAGGAGCCGGTGGAAGCTAGTACTGGCTCTGCGTCACTTATCACCGGACGAGCAGTGAAAGAAGTGGTATAGCTCTTGTACTGCAGCAAATACGAAGCTGACCTAATGTGCTCGTCGGCAACACTCTGATGCAAACTCCAGATAAGTTTTAAGTGCCTTATATTTACGTCTGCTTCCTTTGGACACTTTCTTTTGCTATCAACTGCAAATAAATAAAATATCAGTAGCACATTTTATCAAACAAAAAAGAAGCATGATTTCAAAATAAATAAAATGAAATAAAAATAACC
This sequence comes from Sambucus nigra, assembly GCA_949130495.1. Classification (NCBI taxonomy): domain Eukaryota; kingdom Viridiplantae; phylum Streptophyta; class Magnoliopsida; order Dipsacales; family Adoxaceae; genus Sambucus; species Sambucus nigra. The sequence continues at coordinate 666,600,653 of OX422215.1, read as the reverse complement.
TATCCCATTGCCATAGGGAGGGCATCTGGGACCCTGATAAACTTCATCTCCAGATAAAGGAGCATGTTGCCAATTTTTTATGACAACCCCGTGCTCAAAATAATCCCTACTAGCATCCGAGAGATTGACTACTAAGGCCCTATTCAAAAATCTAGTTTTTAAATAAAAGGTGTTATCACCAACTGCCCATCTATAGTAAAACATAATTTCTGGAATCCCTATGTGAGTTCCATGGATTTGATTTAACCGATGCACCCCATTAACTATTCTCCATGTATTGGGGGCTATTCTTGCAGGAACAACGTCAAAGTATTGACAAAATTCCAGACATAAGGGATTGGGTGGAAAAGAAAATCCACACTCAGCAATAAAGAGACTGGGGAACCAATGTCCCTCAGCCAAGCGGAAATAATTTGAAGGTTCAGAAAGTTCCTCCAGAACAACCCATGAAGGAATAGAGAAATCAGAATGAAACTTATCAAGCGATTCAACAAGGTAAACCATGATGAATAAAAGAAACGAAGAAGAAGGAAGAAAATCTTACAGAAAAAAAGTGGATCTGATGACAACGGACGATGGAAGAGATGAATACACAAGAGAGAAAGAGAGGATGGAAAACTCAAAAATACAAATTTGAAAAGGTAGAAGATGATGGGAGTGTCTGTGAAGTTTAAATACCTTGCCTTGGGAAATGGTAAAGTAATGATTACAAAAAGAAACAATTACGCTACCGGCGGCTAGAGGAACAAAAAGGGCGCGACAATCGAAGCGAGAAGAAACGATTACTCTACGGGCGGCTAAAAGGACAAAAAGTACGCAGAGATCGTGGCGGTTGTGAAAATTCAAAAAAGCCTGATTCTATGAATTTAGAAAGAGAAATAAAATCAGGAGGAATATTTAAAGCTATCATATTCCGAGAAAGAATGTTCCATACTCCTCAAATTTCGAACTATGAAACATTGGGGGCTTCTGTTGATACCAAATTTAGTCTGCTGACATGGATCAATAAAGTGAAGACACGTGGCAGTCTACGTGGTAACAACAAACACTTCTGAGGAACTCACACGCTCCGAGGAACCATACTACAACGAGGAACACTATTTCCCCGAGGAACTCATACGCTCTGAGGAACGAGAACTCTCCGAGGAACTCTTGAGCACCGAGAAGCTTAGGCGGTCCGAGCAACTCAGGCGGTCCGAGCTGCACCTCGAACAAAGAATTAACAGCTGGATAACCAACAGTCTGACTGTTCATTAAATGCTTATCATTCAGACGCATACGCTGAAGGAGCATTGAATGTATCACTCTTTCATATATACATCATTTAATGTATTACCCTTTCACATTACAGCCCCAGGGCTATAAATACATTGTACAATCCTCATTGTGAGAGGACGGGAATTTCTTGAGATAATTTGTAATCGAGAATTCCCATACAATCAGCAATAACATAACAGTGGATGTAGGTCATTCTTACAAGGCTGAACCACTTTAAAAATTCTTTGTCTAATTTATTTATCTGTGATTGAATAATTAGATACGATCTAATTTTTTACATCAACAGTACCGGTGGCCGTATATGCAATGAGATGAAGCCTCCTACATCAAGAAGTGTGAGAAATACCAAAAGTTCGCCCCCTACTTCATAAGCTAGCCCACGACTTAGAGTCACTAACTAGCATCTAGCCATTTGCCCAATGAGGTTTGGATATCGGAGCTCCACTCCCAACAACACCAAAAAACTACAAATAACTCCTGGTTTGCACATACTACTTCACAAAGTGGAATGAAGTTTAACCATTAGCAAACATCGGGGACACCAATGTGATCCATTTAATTTAGAGGAACATCGTGATACGGTTTGGCATACTTTGGGCACGAATAACGACACACAGTTTGAGAATGGACCATTTTAAGGTTTCCACGATAGTCATATCATCAAGCATTACTTCTGCTTTTTGGTCTACCCCCAGAGCAATGGGAAAGCAAAGGCTTCCAACAAAATGTTGCTTGATGGTATAACGAAGAGATTAGAGAGGGCAAAAGGAGATTGGATGGATTTTCTTTCTCACATCCTATGGGAATATCGTACTACACCCAAAAGACTTACTAGGGAAACGCCTTTCCCTCTGACCAATAGAATGGAGGTTGTTATTTCCTTAGAAGGTGGTCTGCCAACCATGAAAACGACCATTATCGAGCAGGGTTTGAATGAGGAAGCCGTGAGGACTGAGCTTAACCTAGCCGACGAGCGAAGGAATAAGGCTATGATAAAGCTTGCCTTTTACCAACAACAGTTAGCTAAGCAATACAACAAGGGCATGAATCTGAGAAAATTAAGTCGATGACTACGTCGTTAGAAAAGTCCTCAACAATGCTAAAAAAGCTTCAAATGGAAAGTTGGGGCCTAATTGGGAGGGATCATTCAAGGTCATTAAAGAGGATTTACAATTAACCTACCATTTGGAAATAATTGAGGGTGGGAAAATACCAAGAGCATGAAATAAAGCCAACTTAAAAAAAATTACCTTTGAAGTTATTTCTAGCTCAGTTAGTTTTCATAAATTTTTATTTCAAAACTTATATTGCCCGCAATTCGTTCTAGTTTTTCTAATAAAGTACAAGCCCAAGGGGTTCATTTAGCTATTTAAAATTTCTCTAAAATGGAAGGCTTACACTTTTGTTAATGGTCAAACACTGATCAAGATCACCTTTATTTGATTACGATTAAACTCAAGATTCCAAGGTCTTCATCACGAAAAATACAAAAACTTTACAGATTACCCAGGAAAACAAAAGACTTACCCGGGATCCCTAAGCACTAAGTGAACCCGACCTTGGTCAGATAAAAATATTGAATGGGTGGATGTCCCTAAAACTAAGTGCATTTTACCCAGAGTCTGTTCTAGGCCCATGGTAGTGTGACGACACGACCTAAAAGGTAAGGCAAGATAATGAACACATGCTTGTCATAATGGAATGAAAAAAATGCAAAATGTGGAATTATACAAACACCACGTTGTTACATAAAGTTATAATACACAATAAATATCATTTTACAGCATGGAAAGAGTAAAAAAATGCAATTACTACCCCCAACAAGCAATCGCCTCAACAACGGTCACTTTTTGATTATCATCAGTATTTGGTCAAAATTCATCATCATTCTCCTATGATGACAAGTAATGCTTAGCCAGCTGAAGAGGAACCACATCTAAAGGTCAATTGATTTGCTTCGATCAACCTAATAGGGCATCCATTGACCTTTCCTAAAGAGGTAACAAAGTTTCATTATATCGCGGCCTAACCTTATTTTGATCCCTCTCTCCCTCCTCAAGTCTTCCTTGGCTTTGGCAAGCCGTTTCCTCAAATAATCATTCTTGCTTTGCAGCAGTGTGCTGACATTGTAGATATATTTGGTCTCAACGAGTCGTCTTTTTAAACAATTCATCTCGTCTTGTATAAGGGTGCCAACATTGCCAAGGTCCTTCACATCGTCCTTTAATTTAGCCATTGAGGTAGACTAATCCTTATAATCCTCGATCATTTTTTGAGGAGCCTTTCGAGTAGAAATAAAAGCATAAAGAACTTGAACACTAGCTTCGTGACAAAGAATGGTATCTAAATTACCAATAAAAGAAATGATTTCTCCAGGAACATAGCTATGCTACAAGAATGAAAGAAAATCACTCAATAATAATGGAAGACAAATTCAAAGATTGATAAAACATTTGATTATAACAAAATTGGGTAAGGCCCTTACAAAAAAATAAGAACATAAGGAAATACAAAGATTCACGAGGTAACTATTCCTAACTAGTTTTTGGCTTCCTTTTTTTTCGCCTACTCTTATATTTCTGGGACTTTGCCTTGAGTAGGGGTGTGCACGGGTCGGTTCGGTTCGGTTTTGGACCGCAATTCAGACCGAACCGATCGGTTCGGTTTTGGAAAAAATCAGACCGAAACCGAACCACCGATGAAAAAAACCGCCGGTTTCGGTTCACATCGGTTTCGGTTCGGTTCGGTTTCGATTTCGGTTTTAATCGATTTTCAGTTTTGGTCGGTTTTTAGTAGATCGGTTTTCGGTTTTGGTCGGTTTTGGAGGTTGATTAATGGTTTTTGGATATAAAAATAAAAGATATTTAAGGGTTTTTTAATATATAATATTGATGTCGGTTCGGTTCGGTTCGAATCGGTTTTTTCTTTTTCTAAACCGACAACCGAACCGATATTTTCGATTTTTTAAATCCTTAAACCGCAAACCGAACCGGGCTAAAAAAAACCTCCGGTTTCGGTTCGGTTCGGGCCGGTTCGGTTCGGTTTCGGTTCGGTCGGTTTTTTTGCACACCCCTAGCCTTGAGTAGTCTCAGAGGATTCCCATTCGGTAGAAGCATTTTCCCTTAGTGGGGAATTCAAATTTTGCTTGTCAAAAAATTTAGACTTAGTCGAGACATTAGCCCTCGTTAGAGTAGTATCTCAACCTTTCTTGAAGTTGGACTTCCTGACAAAAGACATCTGACACTTGTCATTACAAAAGGCCTCGATATAGCCCTTTCCATATCTTGTATCCTTGGCCACAATTAACTGTTCGCATTCAATCTTCAACCGGTTGCATTCGATCTTTAGTTGATAATGTGCGACCTTTAGCTGATCACGTTCAATTTTCAGTTGGTCACGCGTGACCTTTAATTGGTCGCACTCAATCTTTAACTCATTCATGGCCGAGTTGGTGGATTTCTTCTCCATATCATACGCCCTTTGGGCAACACTGAGAGCCTCCTTGGACTTGTCCATGGCCATTTTCAGGTCATTATTGACCTTGGACTGATCGTACTATTTTTAAAAAATGGAGACAAAGTCCACCACAAACTGTAAAGAGAAGAATAAAGATTATGCCAGAATTTTAAGAGATTTAACAAACCAGACAGAGTGTAAGATAATTTTATATACCAGTGACAACGCTTAAGCATCATGGGTGGAAAGATGATTATGCATCGATTGGTTAACTTGCTTGCGGTCAAGCGTGAGCACTCCGTAATTCAATAGACCAAAGGCTAATGAGGGGTTTCTTTCCACCGACATCACTTGGTGAACTTTCCCACAGCTATGGGCGTCACCCCTCTTGGGAGTCATCACCATTATTGAAGAAGAATGGGTCTTCTTCTTATTATTATTTTCTTTGACTGAGGAGTTCGACATAAATATGAGGTAGAGGGACCCTCAAGCTCGGTCCTCTTGGTATCCTTAGCCTTAGAGGAAATGGGTGTCATGTCATTATCCTCTACCAGAAAAATTCTCCTTTTAGGATACATCACTTTGTCCTCAATAGTGGGGATGAACCCAACGTTCAGAGATTCGAAAGAAGAGGAGGTGGAAGATTCCTCGCTTGATGAAGGAAGGGGGACGTCATGAATTACGTTTATCGAACGAGCAATAAAGCTTCTTGTGGAGTTTTTGTACTCAAGTAAGAAAGAGGAAAACCTTGGATGATCAATAACTGGAACAAATGGCATCCTCAATCTCCAAACTTGGATTAACTCCTCTCTGTTGAAATGAGAAGGAGATGGTTCCTTCTTCTTTGATCGAGATATAACAAAGAAAGATAAAGTCATCACTGACGACATTAGCAGTTAAAGCTCAGAGTATCCCCCCTTCATCCATGAGGGGGTATGAATTTAATCACCACCCTCAACAACAACGCAGTTTTTAGGGAGGGGAACCCTCAATCGTTACCCAAGAAGGAATTGAGTATGTTTTCCTAAACTCTCCCACAATCCTCTTGCTAACAACATAAACCATTTTTGTAAAAGAAGGTATGGAATAAAGAACTACTCAACGAAAATAGATATGATCATAAAAAAATACAAAGCTCAGAGTAGTCAGAAGAAAAAATAAACAAAGAGAACTTATAAGAGTAGTGTGAAGACATAGGCTCCAAATGTTTCTTTTTAACGAAAGAAAGTATGCAAACGACAGTGCAGAGTTTTAGATTAAACAAAAGCTAAATCCTAAGGGTCTAATCATATGGAACAAAGCTTATGATCATCAATGCAACTGGAAGTTCAATTTTCTTTTTTAAACTCTGTATCAGAGTACTCTTTATCGTGATCGATTAATTATAAAGCATTCCCCTGCAAAAACACAACACTAAACTATTATGGGCTAACCAATCGTTTGGGCCAAGAAAATATACCCATCTTCGCCAAAGAGTTTTAGAGGCAATTGTGGGGTGCAAACCGTAATGGCCCAAATTCTTGCGGCCCAAGTGGGACCAATTGAGAAATATAAAAAGTATCATCAAAGTTGAGGTTAATGTCACAGGGGATAAAAATGGAGAGATCAATCTTGTTATCTAGATACTCGGAGGAGATCGACACAGATCAAGAAATGAGCCAACCCATAGTTAGTAGATGTTAACATAACTCAACCACATTTATGGATATAAATAAAACCCTCATCCCAAGGCAAAGGAACATGGAATTCTTTGTTTCCGAATTATAAAGAATTAATATACAAAGAGAGATACCCTGTGGACGTAGGCAGTTGCTGAACCACGTTAAATCCTTTTGTTGTGAGATTATTTTATTTCTTGTTTAATTCCAAATTGCTTAGATTCATTCATTGTGATTATTTGCGCGCGCGCACACACACACACATATATAATCACTACATATATAATATCTTATGAACACACCCATGTAAAGAAATAGATAAAAGTGGATTATTTTCTAATATTTGAAGAGAAAAAGAAAACTAAAAATTGCAAACACAAACCTCAAACTCTCTATTGTGTTACGTGAAAGAAAAAAGAGAAAAACATTACTTCAAAACATAATTTAAATAGAAACAAAGTAACAAAACAATATATGTTCACATTAAAATTCCTAGTGAAAAATTAAAAAACCCGTAAACCCCAAAACAAACAAATATCAAGACCCAAAAATTAACATGGAATTGAAAGAAAGGGGAACACAAGGTGTCTCGAATCGGAACCACCATATATAAACAAAACACAAATCTAAATTACTCGAAAATCGCCTAAAAAACCCCACTTTAATTCTAAAGCAAATTGTTTTCAAAATCCCTATATACTATAAAATGCAAAACAAGACATTTATGAGCATTTAAGACTCCTCCTCATTGAGAGCGTCCACGTGGCACTCTATATTTTATATTTCTATAAAATACTATACAAGCAATCTCTATATACTATAAAATGCAAAACAAGGCATTTATGAGCATTTAAGACTCCTCCTCATTGAGAGTGTCCACGTGGCACTCTATATTTTATATTTCTATAAAATACTATACAAGCAATTTAATAGATGCATTAAAATTGAACTATTGAGTTTTCTCTCTTTCTCATTCAATTTAATCCAACTACGAAACTAAGTCAAAAGCAATTAAAAAACAGTTTATATAATAACGTTGAAAAATACTGTTTTTTTAACGTTTTTAACATTTTATATGAAAACTGTTCATATAAAAAGTAATTTTTAATAGTTGATAAAAACTTTTTTTTAACATTTTTGATGTCTTTTTATTAAAAAAAAATTGATTTTTATTAAAAACAGTTAAAAAGAGTTTATTAGAAAACCTTTTGATATTTATAACTGTTTAAAAAAAAAGGGTTTTTGTATAAGCAATTTTTTAAGGTATATAAAAAACAGTAAAAAAAATAGTGTTTTTTTAACCTTTTTAAAAAACAGTGTTTTTAACAAAAAGTGTTTTTATATAAACTATAAGAGCGTTTCTCTCTCTTATTCTTACTTTCTCTCTTTTTTGGATTATTTTTTTAACACTTTTTTCAAACGTTAAAAAAATTGTTTTTTATAAACATCAAAAAACAATTTATATAAAATCAATGTTTTTAAAAAAAAATCAGTTTATAATCGTTAAACGGTTTTTTTATAAACAATTTTTTCTACTTTTTTTATAAAATTATTTTTTTACGTAAAACATTCAAAAACAGTTGATATAAAAATGTTAAAAATACAATTTTTTATAAATGTTAAAAAACTGTTTATATAAACCACTATTTTTTTAAGGAAAAAACACTGTTTTTAAAAAACGTTACAAAACACTGAATTTTTAACTGTTTTTTATAAACATTCAAAAAAATTTTATAATTCTCTTTAAAAAAATGTTGTTTTTATATAAACCATTTTTTAATATTTTTGTAAAAGAGTTTTTTTTTTTAAGAACAGTGTTTTTACATAATTTTTTTTAACTTTTATACAAAAACTGTTAAAAAAACAGTGTTTTTAATGTTTTTATATTAAGTGTTTTTTACGTTTTTAATTTATTCATATAAAGAATTGGTTTTATGAAAAAAGTTGAAAACAATTTACAAAAAAACTTTTGACATTCATAAACTGTTTTTTATAAGATTGTTTTTATATAAAGTTTTTTCAACGTTTATAAAAACAGTTAAAAACAATATTTTTTAATGTTTGTAAAAAAAAGTGCTAAAAAAAGTTTATAAAAAAAACTTTTGATTTTGTAAAACTTTTTGATTTAAAAAAAAAATACTTAATAAAAAAAGTGTATAAAACTTTTTCATTTTATAAAACTTTCTCATTTTATAAAAAAGTGTTAGTAAAAAAAGTTTTACTATTTAAAACAATAAGATATAATGTAAAATTTGTTTTAATACACTAATAAATACTTATACTAATGGGTAAAATAGTTTTTTTGATTGGAAAATGAGTCAACTGACCATCAAACTAGCTAACTAACGTTTTTTGTCGATTTTGAATTCCAAACGAGTAGAATGTAAACAAATGGAATAAAACTCTAAATAACTATTGGACCCCAAATAGTAAAAAATCCTTACAAAATTGACAAGGAGCCATAGAATAGATTGTGATTTTGTTTAAGTAGAATGTGTTATGTGAAGATTGAAATAGTATTTTTTTTAAGATAATTTCGATTGAATCTTTATATAGAAATGTGAGTTTAATTAGTTAGAAGCATATGATGTGAATTTAGTTAGTTAGAAGCATATGGTGTATGTTGCTCTATTTTAAAGGAAGTGAGGTATACTTCCATGTTTAATAACATTGTTTTTTAAATAAAATATATAATATTCCTTTTTGGATTTTTCTCTTTTTATATTGTGATTGCACAATTATTTTTGTGCTTTGTTATAAGGTTTGATATTTTTATTTTGACTTATTTTCAGATTTTTTTATACAAATTATACCATTTATGCTTTATTTTCTTAACACACAAGTTCTAATTGTTTGTCATTTCTGTCTATCATATCCATGATACTATTCATTATATTTTTTAAAAATTAGGGGTTAAAGTATAATTTATGTAAAGTTGATTAAGTGCCTAAGTAAAATATTTTGAATATATATATATATATATATATATATATATATATATATGTATATATGATAGTAATTATCGTGATTATATATGAGTGTCCATTTTCTCTCCATCTATTATTAATTAATACTTATATAATGTGTCAAATAGACATAAAAATATAATTATGTCTTAAATAAAAAAAGTATCTCGGTGTTTAGTGTATACTAATCATAGAACTACCATCTGTACTAAAAAATAAAATATATAGTTAATTTGTAATTTTAAAATAAAGGCATGCTCATATGTCCCAAATTTTTTATTCATTTTTTCATCTCATATTAACATTAGTTTAAATGTAATGATAATATTATTTATGTGGCATATATTTTACGAATAAAATTATACTACGCTCGCGCGATGCGCGGGGTTTAAAACTAGTATGAATAAAAATTAAAACCCATTAAAGAGGGGAGAAAGAGAGAGAGTAGTTAGTGATTCCTTAATCTCAACTACAATTAGATGTCAATGTGGTCACGGATCCACTAATAGACAGAATGAGTTCGTGAGAAAGAATGAGATTTCTAATAAGTCTTTCTTTTGAGAAATCAAAGGACACGTGTGAATAGTATTGCAACTTTTAAAGAATAGATCAATGATGAGGGTCGATTCGATTGTCAAAAATGGGGGAGACACAAGGTTGGGTAATTAACTCATGTCCACGTGTCACCTACAAATTAGAGACACCGTTTTTAAATAGTTATATTAGATTAAAATCCATTTTGAAACTTGATTTTTTTTTTTCCAAAATCTATCAAATAGTAAAAACATTAGATATTATATATAACAAAGGCTTCACATATTATAAAAAATTATTGTTATTATAAACAATATGTATGTATTTTGAAATTTTTTATTTAAAAAAAAGTACGTTATTTATAAAAAAAAATTATACATAAACTTTTTCGTAAAATAAAATTATTTCTTTAAACAAAAACTGTATTTTTAACTGTTTTTGTTTAAAACAATGTTCATTATTTGTATAAGCAAATCACGCACTACCTATTAGAAAAAATTATTAACTATTTGCTATAAATGAAAAAAATAAAAAAAATGTTAACTATTTTTTATTATTTAAAAAACATTATAGAAAAAATTATAAAAGGTTATTTTTTTCATAAATAAAATATGTCTATTATTTTTAAATATTTTTATTTTGTAAAAACTATTATTTATAAATAAAAAAACTGTACGAATTTTATAAAAAAATTGTACATATTTTTTAGCTATTTTTAATTAAAAAAATTTATGTCATTTATAAATAAAAACTTATAGTTTTTTCTCTAAATAAAAAGTTAAAAAATGTTTTATAATTTTTTTTTGTTTATGTAAAAAACAATTTTAAAATTTTCAAAAACTTTTTTTAACTTTTCCTAAAAATAAAAACGTTAAAAACTTTTTTTAAAACCTTATTTCAAGAAAAAACATTTTATATGAAAAAATTACTTTTTTATAAAGCATTAAGTGATCCAAAAACTTTGGAGCATTTAATAAGGTAAAAAAAGTAAGTTTACGTGTTAAAATAGGGTCAGAGTGGCACATTAAGCGAAATGTGTCAATTTTAACGGTTTTCTTAAATGGAAAGGGCTTATTAGAAACAAGTAAGAAAAATTAAGGGATCAATAGGTTTCAAAAAGATACATTCGGTGCTCATTAGAAACATTTAACAAACATTATGGATCATTTAGGTAATTTATCTAAATTACTCTATAGATTTAACCCTGAGGTTTAAAGTAGGGGTGTGTAACGGAATACGAAAAACTTATAAACGGGACTAAAACGGAAGCATTGGGCTGGGTTGGTTTACTTTTTTTCCATGTCGGTTACGTTCTGGTTACAAAAATTACAGAACAAATATTTTCGATTCGGTCCCTGATTTCACCACCAGCACAAACTGAACCTAACCAAACCAAACCATAAACTGGTCCGATTCGAAACCGAACCAAGAACCTAGGCAAAACTATAATTGGTATAATCCTAGCATATTTGTTACCCTTTATATATATGCAAATGTTGCTTTCTCTTTAAGTTAAATGTTGTAAATTAATTTTGACTTTCGATACTTATATTAAGTATATAGTAGTTTTTCAGAGTGTCTTCTTAAAGTTATATTTGAGGAAATTTTTTTGCTTTAATTATTTATTTTAATGTATTTTTTGAACCGAGAATCGATCCAAACCAATCCAAGAACAGTTAGTTCGGTTTTAGACATAATCGGTTCGGTTTCGGTTAAAAAAATATGAAATCGATCAACCTCAATTTTGATTTCGGGTTAATATTTAAACTGAACTAACCCAAACTATGTGCACCCTTAGTTTAAAGTACACTTGACAAAATAAAACAAATACACGATAGCACGAGACGAACCAACACGAGTTATTGATTAATGGGTGGAGTCTTAATGGTTTCAAGTCATATCAATGTCAACATGATAAGACATGAGAGTTAACGGGTCGGGTTAGGTTAACAACCTTCACCCATTAATGCCCATTAAGATTCATTAATTTAAGTAAATAGGAAATATTATTAGGTTTTATAAATAACTTATGTAGCTTAATCGAAAATGAAAGCTTTAGTGATGTTGATGAATTCACGAGTTTAATTATTTTTAATATTGGGTTAATATGTCAACTTGCATAAAATTCAAAATTATTTAATATCTTTATGGATAATAACGAGTGAACAAGACGTGAAATGTTAATGTAACGGGTGTTCATACCATATTTCACCAATTAATGTATCAGTGACATGTGAAAAATAAATGAGGAAATCATTATCATCAAAATGGCCTATTAAGCACTGATAGTGAGTGACACATGGATGCCTAGGAAGAATATTAATAGCCACGTTAAGAAGAGATTGTTGCAATGTCTAAATGAATATTTTTGGGTTTTAAAATTCAAAAAGATACTTCTCAACATTTATTCAACCATGGCAATTGCAATTGGGAGGAATATGAACAAATAATTAAAGGACAAATTTAGACGAGGACTCTTTACAAAAAAGCATTTTACTTCACTTATATTTTATCAATTTATTTATTCTATTAGTTTATTTCTTCTTCGAAATAGTTTGTAGTGTTATATTTAGTTCTTGTTCTAATTATCCTGTAACTTTTTATTTAATTTCGAATTTGTTTTGAAGTTCCTCACATTTTGATTTAGTTATTTTGCTATTGAATTAATTTATTTCCTTTCACGTTCAATTGCGCTCTTAATTTCTTCTTTCATCGCATGTATTGTCTTTACATCCAAAATAAAGTTTGTTGGAAGCTTATGAAATAATTGCTCGATAGATGATCCCAGAGGGTACATCCAAAATAAAATAAGAAATTGAAAGATTGTTGGAAGTTGGGTTCATTCGAATGCCAAGCATCTTGAATGGTTATCCAATATAGTTTGTGTCATTAATAAGAATAGCAAACTAAGGATTTGCACTGATTTTAGGATTTTAAAAGCAACAACACCTAAGGATGAGTGCCTAATGCATATGGTTGATCGGTATTTTGGCCATGCTATTATGTCAATGGTGGATGGCCATTTAGGGTATAACTAAATATGCATACCTGAGGAAAATGTGCACAATAATGAATTTAGATGCCTGAGTAATAATAACACATTCGAAGGGTAAAATGCATTTTGGTTTGATGAATGCAGGGTCAACTTATTAAAAGGAATGGGTACCATTTCCCATGATATAGCTGGAAACGTTTTGGAATGTTACATTTATTATATAATTGCAAAGTCCAAAATGATACATATATAACATTTTAAATAAATATTTTGAAAGAATGAGGATTTACTAATTCAAATTTAATACTTTTAAATGTGCCTTTTGGGATCTCATTAATATTTCCCAGGTTAATTGGTACACAAGAAAGAAATTCAATCTTAAAGCCAAAAAAATAATTGCAAATATTTTTAGGACATATTAATTTCCTTCGAATATTTATATCCAGTGTTGTTAGAAAAACTAGAATATTTTCCCCCTTTTTGAACCTAAAAGATCGTGAAGAATTGGGATGGGAGAAGAAAATGAAAAAGCATTCTAAACGACAAAAGAATATTTAGCTACCCTTCCAGTGCTAACTCCACCAAGGAATGACACGTCTTTGTAGCTCTATATAGCTATTGTTGAGTCTTCAATTGGGGTGCTTATAGTTCATGATAATGAATAAAAGAAGGAACAATAATTTTGTTATTTTAGTATATTTCAAAACAATTGCAATTGTAAATATTCATTGATGGACTATTATGTTTAACATTGTACTTCGCATCTATGAAATTAATATATTATCTATTTCTATAGAAGTCTTTGTAATCTTAAAATTTAATTTAACCAAATATATGCTTACAAGATCTATTCTAATAAGTAGAATTAGTAAATGGGTGTTAATTCTCTTAAAGTTTTGTTTATGTTGTGCTCGTCAAAAGGCAATAAAAGGCCAAGCCTTGGTTGATTTCTTAGCAGACCACCCTCCTGAGGATGAGCCCGAGGGAGAATATGAGATAAGATATGTAAATCTATGCCATTAGAAACTATGGTTTGATGGTTGTAAGACTCAAATCATGCCAAAATTGGGGATAGTCATAGATACCCTTGGCTATATCAAATACAAGTGTATATATAGGTAAAGTAATACATGTTCAAATAATCAAGTGGAATATGAAGCAGTCATAATGGTATTGGAGATCCTTCAAAGTTTAAAAGCCTCTGCGATTGAAGTATATAAGTATTCTCAATTGGTTATAAAATAACTAACTAGTGAATATAGATGTATAAATGACGAGGGAACCATTTGTATCCAAACAACCTTACGCTCGTTATCAAAATTCATTGAGGTTACTTTGAATTACATACCAAGGTTTTTAAATGAAGATGCTAATGAAATGGCTCGAAAGGCTTTTGCCTTTATGCCTAATGGGAGATTTAAAGGAAGGTTAAAAGTAGATTCAATCACCAAATTATTACATTTACTTTGCCATTGGTGGAAATTAGTAATATTGATGTTAAAAATGACTGGAGAAAACCCATAGTCGAATATTTAACCGATCCTAACATTAACGCTGACAGAGAAATAAATTTAATGTCCATTAATTAGGTAATGTATACTGATAAACTATTCAAAAGGGGAGAGGATGGGATTGTCTTAGAATGCTTAAGTAAAAAATTTCACTCAACAAACATATCCCAAATTCTTAAAGGATTGTGTGTGGCACGTCAAGCAAATCCCAAAATAAGGTGCTTATTAAACAGGCATGGAATTTTTTTTACCAACTATCCTAAAGTAATGCATAGAATTCACCAAGAGATTCTAAAAATATCAACAACATGGTCCTCTTAAGCATATATCAGTCATCGACCTTCAATATGTCATGAAACCTTTGCTTATTCAAGGATGCGTAATAGATGCGATTGGAAAAATATATCACCCATATTCGAATCTACATGGTTTGATAATAGTGTCTACTGACTACTTCAACAAATGATTTAAAGCTAAGACATTAAAACCAGTGACCCAAAATGAAGTGTTTATTTTCTCCAAGACGTTATGTATAGGTTTGGGATTTCTCAAATAATCTTTTCAGAGAGCGCGGGCATTTTTTTAGGCACACATGGTAATTTTTTTTTGAAAGAAAATATTTTATTAATAGATGGAGAAAAAGCCTCTTCAAGGACATTTACAAGTGCTAAAGCAGGACTCTTGCAAAAGAGAAACAACAAACTAAAGCAAATTTAAATAATTTAGGTTCTGCGATTTTTAGGCCGCGTTCGCTTGGGACGACGTTCCAATTGTCATTTTTCACAGTAAATTTTACATCTTTTGACATAAGATCGGAATCCACCACAGATGCCGAATCATGTTTGGGGATATCCACGAATAAATCGATGCCGCGGTCGTCATGAATTTGTACACTAAAGGTAATTGACTCTACTTTTAAGTTGGGGATGATTTAAAAAAAATCAACACCATATCATTACCAAACAATTTGGCAAGTGGACACCACGAACATGGTAATAAAAGACAATTTAAGTAAGGTTATTTATAACAATCCTTTAGATTGGCATATTTTATTGCCTGAAGTACCATGGACATATAAGAAAATTATAAGATCAAATACATAGAGAATCCCTTATAACTTGACATATGGACATGACGACGCATTTCTAATGAAAATCACACAGAATTCATTAAGGGTTATGGCACAAAATGAGTTGACAGTTGAAGATTATGACCAATCCATATATATGAAATTTAAAAACATGGATGAAGAAAGGGTGAGAGCATTAAATAATAAACTTCTCCAAAGGAAAAGTGGTTTAAATTAACAACAAAGGAGTAAACAATGACCTTTAATCAAGGAGATCTAGTGTGGAAGACCGTTCTTCCACTAAGGTCACAAGACCTAGCCTATGTAAAGTGGTCTCATAAGTGGGAGGGGCCATTGTAGGTATATAAAGTATTCAAAGGTGGCTTTTATCACCTCAAAGACTTTAATGGTCGTGCTAACATGAGTAAAACTAATGATAGATTTTTAAAAACATATTACCCGACAATTTAGGAAGCAAGACAATAGATAAGGCACAACATAAATAAAATATTTCATTTATATATAACTAAAGTTCTAAAGTACAAAGGACCTAAAGCTGGCCCAAAAGTTTTGGTACACTGATATCTACTCTAAAATTTGAAGTGTCTATCAGTAAAATAAGTTGACTTGAATAAGGAAATTTATAGCTCTGCCACCATGGAGTTCATCTTTGAATACAAATTAATTTATTTTTTCTCAGTAATGGCTAATCCATCACTCACCTTATCTAGATTCTATTTCATCTCTCTCCTATGTTCAAGCCGTACTAATTGATGATTTTTCTTAGATTAAACAACATCAATGAGTAGAAGCTTTAGACTTTTAGGAAGAAAAATAAGCCTAATTTACTGCCAAAAGTGACTCTTCTACCTCAACTTGGGTCTTTAAGTATATCCTTTAGAGGTACTTCCTCTTTGTAACACCCTGCATATTTTGCCATTGCGGGTGAAAAGATCTCAATGCCAAGATATGACGAATGTTAAATTAAAATGCCATTCTTAAAATGTGACAGAAATATGAGACATTTTAAACTTTTTTCACAAGATATAAATTGAAATAACCATAAAAAACAATACATTCACCATAGTAAGATCCATCACCATCCTAAAACTCCAATAATATAAAACTCAAATGACATGGCCAAGTATACAAATCTCTCCAACTTAAACTGTAAATCAATTGTTGAGTCACATGACCCACTAAATAAAAAACAACCGCCTCATAAATAAAATGACTTGAAAGAAAAACTAACTATGCAATAAAATAAATTTCATGTTATAAATCCGCTAAACTCCAAAACTATGCTGCTACCTAGAAACCTATCTCGAAAGGTTAGTCACGAGCAACAGATCATGGCCCATTGCAAGAATACCAACTATTATTCCAAAATAGTATCCAAAAATATAGTCATCAACATGATAGGAGATAAATATCACAATAAAATATTCTAATTAATTATTCCATATAATAACGATGCGAGTAATGTAAATCTATAATAACTACCCATATGAAAATAATCCAACTCAACTACCCAAGTCCAATTATATTTCTTTAAACATTTATTAACCTTTTTTCATTAATTTCTCAATTTCATTTATCTTTATCAATATCAATATATTATCGAAGCAACACCATAATATCCAGTTTTCCTCTCTTACATCCCTGCACATACTCATGGCGCACCTATTATCTTTCTCAAATACTATTATCTTTATGAATATTAATATATTCTCAAGGCAAGACCATTATAGACAATTTGCCTTTCTTATGGCCTTGCACATAATCATGGTGCACCTAACGCCTCAACACATCAAATCCACACATATCATTATATCCCATCATCAAAATTTATTAGCTCTCAAACACCGTGATGTTCCCCACACAAGACAGGTCACTGTAGCTAGTTAGCCGAAGTTCTGTAATATTGTAATGGCTAGTTAACCGACACTACGCATACCGTGACACCAAGAAACACCGTTACTATAGCCAGTTGCTTAGGTCGTGCACACATCGTAATGACTAATCATCATTAGACCTGATACATGCGTAACACCCATACCCCTCATCTAAGTAGCCAAGATAATGTAGGTCCCAAACATACGATGTAGCTAATCAACATACACCCGCACATACAATAACTTCACATCAATCTATCTCTAAGACCCATTTATTATCTTAGGTATTAATTATCTTATTATTATTATCATGATTTCATTAATTACAACTAGCACCCAAAACAATCTCGTCTTCACAACTAAACCTTTTCCTAGTCCCATACCTAGAGATCATAAAAACCGTAAGTATCACCTAATCCCTCACCTAGGAAAATATCTAAAACCATAGCCATCCCCTAATAACACGCCTCGTATACAACAACATAAAATCATATCACCTAGACCCATACCTAAGAAATACCATAACATACAGGTGAACACTCCCTAGTCCCATTCCTATAAAGATCAATAACAATTGATATGCATATTCACTAGCACCATACTCAGAAAGTATCATACTAGTAACAATGGTGAAAGTACAACTGCACACGTAATACAAATGTCCCAGCAATGTCATTTTATCAACATATACAATTTATAAAATAATTACATTCTTAATTCATCATCACAATTATTTATTTCATAATTATACAAATCCAATTTTATATGCATTAATTCTAATCATGTGATATACAAGTTCAACAAAATATCCCAACAAGTTGTCCAAATTCAATACTCCAATTCGAATAACAATATAAAAATTTAAGCCATAAATTGGTTTAAACACGCGTGTAATTTTCAACAACATATTATTATATTTTACACCCTTATAATCATCTATGTGAATACATAAATCAAAACACATTATTGAATTTCATATATCAATTAACATGCGAGTCGTCCTAAATCCAATAATAAAAAGGTCCAAGCATGCGATATTTCGAGTATTAAAACAAGCTTATTAAGAAGTTTATAAAAATAAATTTATAATTCGGTTATCACTTTACCCAATTAGGTTGCTAATCATCATTCAAAAACACATGAATTTAATGTTTAGGCAACATTTAATCGAATAATACTTAAAGAGAAAAATAAAGATATTCTTGCCTTAAAAACGAAGTACTCTAAAAGTCCGACTGTACCATTGCATTCCTTTCTCGAAAATATGTAATTTTACTTTTATGGCCTACTTCAAAATATGAAAATAAAGTCTCCCATATTAAGGTTTAATTTTTGTTTAATGGTGTTTAGGGTGTAAAACAATGGGTCTATAGGTATTTTATTTTTAGGCAAAAAGTCATGGGTAAAAGAAAAGATGAACTCCCATAGCCTTTTTATAAATAAAAAACATGTGTTGGAAGGGTCTTTAGATAAAACAAACACAAATGCAAAAACAATTCTCCATGCAAAATGGGCTACGACCCACCACCAGGCCTCTATAGTGGGCCTATGTCGCGCCCCATCCTAGTTATTTTTTTTAACAAAATTAAATCTCAAAGCAACTATAATTCCAACTTAGATTTTTTTTTTTAAACTTAAAATATGTTTGTCCAAATTAATTTCCTTTCTCAAAGTCCAAGTCAAAACAAAAAGACTCGAAAGTTACTAAGGTTTTTCTAAAAATCCCATTTTACATAATAATTAATTAAATGTCCACAATATTCATTTAATTCACCAAAAATCACCCAATACATTTAAATTAAATCCTTATAATTTGACTTAAATTACAACTTCAATAATCATTTTTATTAATTAATTAATTAAATTTTCTTATTAAAAAATACAAGGTATTGCACTATTCTTGTTCTTCCTCCTTTTCCTCTCTTATCCTTCCAGTTATGGCCTTCACCACGGGAGGATTTCTCCTCTGTGATAAGCCTATCACCTCATCCTTATAATAGTCCCTTGATAAGACAAGTATACTTTTCTTCGAAGATGACGATCCATGCGAGACTTTAACCACAACGGTCAAACTTTCCTGAATTGAGATATAAGTTATCTCTACTAGCCATGCTAGGACATATTATAGTTGCTTACCCAATTCAACTCATAAAGTCCCAAAGGATGCCACCCTGGTTGTTATAAAAAAGTTCCTCATTCATCTCATAACAACTCCTATAAATATAACCCCAAAAGAAAGGAGCTAGCGAAAGGTTTTGGTCAACAACTAGAGCATTGGCGATGAAAGATAACTCCAACATCACAAATTAGGATTTAGAACAAAAGATGTGCTTAGAGAAAAAAGAGGAATAAATAATACTCCTAGTTGTTAACTGGCCCAAAAAATTTATGATACTTCTTCTTAAAACTAGTAAAAGTCATCTCGGAGTTATAGACTTTGAGAGAAATTAGTGATTCCGATTCAGGCATGAATGGATGAACGTCTTCCCCACTAAAAAAGCCCAATAGTTGGTAGATATCAAGGACTGTAGGTTCCACCTTGCCAAACTTAAACACAAAGTAATTAAAGGTAGGTTTCCAAAATAAGATAGCATTGGACACACCATGATGATCATAGATAGTATTATTTGTAGTTAAACACGCATCTTGGAAAATACCATTTGCCTCCATGTACGTGCCTCTCTCAGCGCACATCCTATCAACCCGTTTTCTCTAGTGGGCATCAATTATTTTTGGCAAAACCCTAAAATATAATGGAGAGGGGACATCAATAGGGTTTGATAATCAAACATATGATAGTAGATGAAATATTTCAACGGTATATCCCTGCAAAGATAGGATCAACGGTGACATGAACTCCCTCTATTAGAGAATCATTATTTACTAACACCTCCTCAAGGATGGGTGAATACTTCCCCATAAGATAAGCATCTAAGTCCTCAACTACCATTTATCCAAACTCTTCAAAAATTGAAGCATAAGATTCAGATAAAAATCATGGAAGATCAAGGGTTTGGAAAACAGAAAGTTCTAGAAGAGGGTTAGCAAAAGTGAATGAGCATTTAAAAAGACAAAAACCAAAAGTGGTTTATTTTCTAATCAAAACTCTACTTATATCATGTTGGGCAAGTTAATATTTATAGTGTCCAACAGTTTCTACTAAATTCTAAATGACAATCCAGTGGAATAGATGCATAACAATTAAAGTCGTAAAATTTTGATTAAATCACAACCAACTAATTTTTATGCTGAAATAAAAAAGATGATTAAATTTTAACTAGTGAGATCCTAATTTTATCCATCTTTGGCTAATAATTATTCCTCGAAGTTAAAATAAACCTTATTTAGTTTGAGTATTCGATGGATGATGGGACCAATATTTAGAATGATTAGAACAACTTAACTAGAATATCAGTATGCACATTAAAAAATGCGAGATTATTGGTATGATTGAGAAAGAAAATAATACAAGAAAATATTTAAATAAGTTAACAACCAAACTCCTCCAAAGCACTCAAAACATGTCACAAAAGACTGATGTAACTCACATGGAAATATCAAAACAAAATAATTAAAATAATTTGAGTTTAAAGCCATTGAGGTTGAAAACGAGTCATGGGTTGGGATCATTATCATCAAGGGGAAAGTTTATAAAGATATATCTTTTCTAACTCTTCTATATTATACAAAAGGGTTTCAATCTTTATTTGAAGATGTTCATAGGAAGCTCTAAGAACTTTGAATGCAGCCTTTTATGTAGAAAATCCCTTTACCAACTTCAAGAATGTAGGGAGGATAGTTAAAAATAAGTTTATTTGAGCCCCAACTATAGGCAAAACTCCTTCAAAATGCTTTATAACCTCACAATCTCATTTGAAGTTATTGAGAAAACTATCCCGAGGAACTGTAAAAAGGATATGAGAAAAAAAAACATGCAACAACTCCTAAGCTTGAGCAATATCTACTTGAGAAGAGGGAAATATAAACCACGTGGAGTTGGTTCGAGGATCATCCTAAAAATAGGTTTTCAAGTCTTCAAAAGAGTTGCCTATGAGATGGGGGTATCACAATCGAGGTGTTATCACCAACAAGATCAAAGTTGTGGTGACTAACCAGATCCTTAAAGGCATCCAAAATTAAATTAAACCTAACCATGATGTCAATGGGGTATAGATAATTTCTTAAAAAAGGGAGAGGGTGATGAATTAAGGGGTGGACAAGGGGATTTTGGTGATTAATCCCACTAAAAAAAGAATATCTAAAAGAATAAGAGCCTAAATAGAGCCAGGATTTTAATATATTTACCTCCACACTTTTAGAGGTATGAAAAGGATAATAAAGATCAACTTTTTGAGTCCATACGGCTGCACCTTCAAGAGTTGGAGAAGTAGAAGGGTAAAATAGATGGGCTTGGTAAGTTATGGAGATAGAAGTCCTTTAACTATGAGAATTAAGAGATGATGTGTCACCAGGATGCTGGGCTGGAAGGTTCAAGGCTTGATGCAGGGGAAGTTGAATCGAGAAGTCTCAACCTCAATAATGGGCACTAAAAAACATAACATCCTCCATCCATTATTTGGAGGATGTTCCATGACCTTAGGATTATTTTCCATGATAGGTTGTGTAGGAGGAAGAATAAAAGAATCCCATTAATGGGAGGGCCTAACCCTAAGAGGCATACTCTTCTCAATAGTGAGATTTAGTGCATTTTCATTTGAAGTGGATGCTTCATTTGAGAAATCCAAATCAAGGGTTTCAAACTCGTTAAAAGTTTATTCAAGGATTTTTTTTGGGCATGAAACAATATGGTATGAAGAAAGGCATGCGGAATTCCTTTGAGATGAGAAGTAGGTGATGGATGTATTCATGATGGGAAGACATGGTGCCTAAAAATGGCTAAGCCTAACAAAAAAAAAAAAGATGAAACGAAATACACCAAAGAGTGAAAAGCTTAATGATGAGAATCAACCCAGTTACTAAGAGATCTTAAAGAAAAGATTGTAGATTCCAGTTCCAAAATGTGGGAAGGGCAACCGACCATCTTTTTTTAAGTTAAGGATGCGTGGAAGTTTAACGTGGAGCGATAATCCACTAGTTAACTTTTTCAAAAAATCAACAAGTGCGGGGGTGGGGTATTTTACACCATATTCCCTCAACCAATGTATCACTTGTTATGTCTAATATTTATTAATTACAAATGTACAGAATTATGAATAATTAATATAATTACATAAATAAAATGAAATTATAGAAAATTAACACTCACTTGAATTTGCAGAAATAATTTTAGAATAGAGAAGAAATAATCCGAGCCTTGTTTAGAACAGTCTCCTCAAGACAAATTTATTCCCTCCACAGCGTGCTAAAGGTAATGAATAATCGTCTCCCAAGATAGAACGGATTTCCAAATTAATCAAGTAGCACAACTATGATTAATTTCTTCGAACACAATTATGTGTTTTATACTCAACCAGACCAAAGAGATAATATGTATGATATGTAGTAGCAGCAATAGAGGGATTATTTTTTGGACAAAAGATGTTGCATAATTTCGGAATTATGGGAGGGAAATTTTTTCATTAGTCAAAAACTGTAGGGGAAAGGTTTAATTTATAGCAAATGTTTTGACTGTTGAGAACAGTCAAAACCGAATTTAACTGTCAAAACAGTTAATTTCGTTAACTGTTGACCCTTGGAATTAACTGACAGACAGTTAATTAATTATTAATTAATTTCATAATTAATTAACAATTAAAGCCCAGAAAGTTAAATTAAAACAGACCAAAATATTTAAGAAATTATAAGCCCAAGCCCAATTCCAAGCCCGAACCGAGCCGGCCGACCGGACGGACGGCGCGTGCGTGGGCTTTTGGGTCGAGCCCAACACATGCATAGTGTAGGCCATCTCCCCTTCAAAGAGTTGGGATACCCTAAGGCATCTAAGCTTTAGTCCATACTTGGGGTGTTATTAACTCATCAACTTTCCACTACTCTTCCAATGTGGGACAAGAGTTAAAACATACCCAATTCATTAACTTTCATTGCTTTGTGAGTTACTTTGGGAACATATTTATCATTTACAACTTATTGAAATTGGACATATGAATATACTACGCTAATCTCCTTGCGGAGGAGAACGCGTTCGTATATGGTCCCATAATTATCGTAGTGTGGGTCCCACCTAAATTTGAGCTCAAAGTTGCTCAAAATTCTGTCCAGAAAAATCTGGACAACTTTTTAATTCCAACTTAAGTCCAATTTTCCAACAATCTTCCACATGAATGATATATCGCTATAAATAAAACAAAATAGATGCTAACGCAGATGCAAATACAGGTTGAGTAAAACTGAAGACTTATTGCATCGGGAGAAGTATCCTGGTGGCCTTGAACTTTCCTTAGTGATATACTATCGGGTTTACTTGGTTAATCAGTAGAATTCACATCCTTGAATCGTCAACCGTTTCTGTAAACCTAGACAATAGTATTCACACAACAATTCTTCAACACAGTTGGTTCTCACGTTTGTGTTCATTTTGGCCATGAACACCACTTGGTTCCGTGAGTATTTTAGAGAATATGCCTTTTATTATGCTCACAAAAGTGGCCCCCTTCTTACTTACGTAGGTGACTTCTATAAAGAGTATCCTCCAATACCCCACTTAGACGTACTAAGATATAAATGTCATTAAAATCATAACTTATCCTAATTTCGCGGCGGATGTGCACTGTCTCATCTTTGGAATGGATATGATTAAATATCCTACAGTGCTTACTAAATACAACGTAGTTCAGTTTTGCCATTGAACCTAGATCTTGGGATCTCCAGTCAGCTAGGTTGGGTTGCCACTATATTAATTCTTTTTTATTTATAGGCTGTAGACCCATTCCTCTCGATGATCTTTCAACTTGCTCTCGGTTTAAACCTTTCATTAGTGGATTCGATATATTATCTTTTGACTTTACATAGTCAATTGACATAATTCCATTTTAGAGAAGTTGTCTAACGGTACTGTGTCGATGATGAATATGTCGTGACTTTTCGTTATACATGTGATTATATACCCTTCCAATCGCTGATTGGCTACCGCAATATATACATATTGCAGGCACATGTTTAGACCAATTTGGAACATCCTCTAAGAAATTTTGAAGCCATTCAGCTTCTTCTCCAGCTTTGTCTAGTGCAATGAATTCGAATTCCATTGTCGATCTAGTAATGCACGTTTGTTTTGAGGATTTCCAAGATACGGCTGCACCTCTAAGGGTAAACACATACCCACTCGTAGACTTAGAGTCTTTTGTATCGGATATCCAATTTGCATCGCAATGTCCTTCAAGAACAGCTGGATATTTTGAGTAGTGCATTCCATAGTTTTGAGTATATTTTAGATAACCCAAAACTCGCAATATTGCTTTCTAGTGATCTCTCCCTGGATTACTCGTAAATCGACTTAGCTTACTTATTGAGTATGCTATGTCCGGTCATGTACAGTTCATGATATACATTAAACTGCCAATAATACGAGAATATTCTAGTTGAGATATGCTTTTACCATTATTTCTTGCTAGATGTAAGTTTACATCTACAGTTGTCTTGGTAGGACTAATATCATACTTCTTGAATTTTTCAAGTACTTTTCTATGTAATGAGATTGAGATAATATAAGTCCATCCGATGTTTTAGAAATTTTAATTCCTAATATAACATCGGCGATTCCCAAATCTTTCATGTCAAATCTACTACTCAACATTTGTTTTGTAGTTTTGACAATTTCTAAGTTAGTACCCATGATAAGCATATCATCAACATAGAGGCATACAATAACATATCCATTTTGAATGTATTTAAAGTAAACACATTTATCGCATTCATTAATTTTGAAACCATTTGATAACACTGCATTATCAAATTTTTCATGCCATTGTTTATGTGCGTGTTTTAATCCGTAAAGTGATTTAACAAGCTTACATACTTTTCCTTCTTGTCCGGGAGCCTTGAACCCTTCAGGTTGCTCCATATAAATTTCCTCGTCTAGTTCACCGTTTAAGAACGCTGTTTTTACATCCATTTGATGTATTTCAAGTCCATTAATAGCAGCTATTGCTATTAACATCCAAATGGACGTTATTCTTGTTACAGGTGAATATGTGTCGAAGTAATCCAACCCTTCCTTTTGCCTATAGCATTTAGGTACAAGTCTGGCTTTATATTTATCAATTGATCCATCGGCCTTCAATTTCTTTTTGAAGATCCATTTATAACCTAACAGTTTTGAACCTGGTGGAAGATCCACTAGTTCCCATGTATGATTTTGTAATATGGATTCAATTTCACTATTAATTTCTTCTTTCCAATTGGAAGCATCGGGTAAGGATATGTCTTCTTTGTACGATTGAGGTTCATTTTCTAGCAAGTATGCTAGAAAATCCGGACCGAAAGAAGTCGAGATTTTTGCTCTTTTACTACGTCTTGGTTCATCCTCTATTGGTTCAATAGTTTGATGAGTACCACTTGTAGTAGCTTGATTTGTCCTTTTATAAGGACCAGATTCTCGGGTCATGTTATACGGGAATTCATTTTCAAAAATTAAGTGTCCCTCGATTCAATAATCGTATTTACATGAATATCCGAAATCTCAGATTTACAAACTACAAATCGATATGCACTGCTATTAGTAGCATAACCGATGAACACACAATCCACGATTTTTGGCCCTATTCTTACCTTTTTAGGTTTAGGAACCATCACTTTGGCTAAGCACCCCCACACTCGTAAATATTTATAGGAAGGTCTTCGATCTTTCCATAATTCATAAGGTGTCATGTGAGTCTTCTTATGAGGTACTTTATTGAGAATGTAATTAGCAGAAAGTAAGGCTTCCCCCCACAAGTTTTGGTGAGCTCCTGAACTTAATAACATTGAGTTCATCATCTCCTTCAAAGTAGGGTTTTTGCGTTCAACAACACTATTATATTGAGGAGAATAAGGAGCGGTAGTTTGATGAATAATTTCATTTTCAGAATAAAATTCCTCAAATGGATATTCATATTCATCGCCTCTATCACTTCTAATAGCCTTTATCGTTTTGCTTAATTGATTCTCAACTTCATTCTTATATTGTTTAAATGCATTAATAGCCTCATCTTTACTATGTAATAAATATACATTGCAATATTTTGTGCAATCGTCAATAAAAGTAATAAAATACTTTTTTCCACCTCTAGTTTGAACAAATTTTACATCACAAATATCAGTGTGAATTAAATCTAAAGGTTCAGTTATCCTTTCAACATAATGGAAAGGTAATCTAGATAATTTAGATTCCACACAAATTTCACATTTATGATTTTTATCGATATTAAATTTTGGCAAAAAATCCAAGTTAATTAATCTACACAATGTATCAAAATTAACATGTCATAATCTAGCATGCCAAATATTAGATGACTCAATTAAGTAAGAAGAACTAGCAATTTCATTCATTAAAACAGATGTTTTTGGGGTTACAGTAAGAAAATTGATTTTAAAGAGCCCCTTATTTAGGTATCCCTTTCCTACATACATGTCATTCTTTGACAACACAAAGCGATCAGACACAAACACAAGCTTGAAACCATTTTTAGTCAGGAAAGATCCATAAATCAGATTCTTTCGGATATCAGGCACGTGAAGAACATTATTGAGAGTAAGTTCCTTTCCAGAAGTCATTTTTAGAGCAATCTTTCCTTGTCCCACAACCTTAGAAGTGGAAGAATTCCCCATAAAAAGGGTCTCCTCATTTTTCAAAGACTTATAGGTAGAAAACATTCATTTGTTTGCACAAATATGTCGTGTGGCCCCAATGTCCACCCACTATTCATTGGTATTTCCAACCAAGTTATATTCAGAGACCACGACAGAAAGATTCATATCCGCCAAGTCATTGGCGATGTTTTCACCCTCAGTTACATTTGCTTGAGGATTATTCCGATTTTTCTTCTTAGGCTTACGACACTCACTTGAGCGGTGTCCAGGTATACCACAGTTGTAGCATTTGACTTTGAATTTCTTCTTGTTTTATTTGGAAGTGCATTCCCCAACATGCATTAACTTGTTCTTCTCAGGACCTTCAACAACATGGACTTTTGATTCCATTGGATTTTCCCACTTTTCTTTTGAGACTCACAGTTATCTTCTTCGATTCTCATCCTGACCAACAACTCCTCCACATTCATCTCCTTTCGCTTGTGCTTGAGATAATTTTTGAATAAAGTCCAAGATGGAGGCAATTTTTTAACAATTGCAGCAACTTGGAAAGTTTCACTAAGTGACATTCCTTCAGCATGAATGTCATGGAGGATCACTTGGAGTTCTTGCACTTGCGAGATCACTGGTTTAGAGCCAATCATTTTGAAGTCCAGAAAACTCCCGATGATAAATTTCTTCATCCCAGCATCTTCAGTTTTGTACTTCTTTTCCAAAGAATTCCACAATTCCTTAGATGTCTTGATCGTGCAGTAGACACGATACAATGTCTTGTCCAAGTAAGCTAGAATATAATTCCAGCATAGGTAGTCCGAGTGCTTCCAAGCATCAACATCAACAACCTTTTCAGAGTCATCTCCCTCTTGAATAGAGGGACAATCTTCATATACAAACCTACCCAATTGGCAGGAAGTGAGATAGAAATGCATTTGTCCTTGCCAACGTTTGAAGTCAGCCCCATTGAACTTTTTCGGTTTCTCCCCGTGTGGCATAGATACGGGTGCAGTCACATTTGTGGTAGTGACAGTCACATTAGTTAGAATAGTGTTCATACTTTGCGATTCCATTTCTGTTACAAAAATAGAATTTTTATCAATGATAAAATGTAACAACCCGCTTAAAATAATAACGGGTGGCCAACCCTATACTACCTTAAATCAGGAGTCTCAGATGACTCAGTCTCAACATCAACAAATTACATAACAACACATAAGACTAACTACCCAAAATTATATAAGCGAGATGTTAAAATTTGATAAAACACACCACAAACTACAAACCAACACTATAAGCTACTAATAAATGTAGAGTGCACGAGTATAATGATGAAAAAAAGTGCTAGCATAAAATGAATTGAATATATACAAATGAATATACTCGAATAAGCTGTCGGGTCACAGACAATACAATAACTGAAATGGAAAAATATAAACATCCCTAAATATCCCTTGGGTATAAACCCAATATACAATAAGAGTCCTATCTAGATATACAAAGAGATAAGAGGCGACTACAAACTAAATCCCGCAACAGTCCGCACCTGTCACGGCTCCCAAGACTCTGGATAGAAGGGCATCCGGCATCCATGCGGTAGGACACCTGTAATAGTATATATATATATATACATATATAGCAAAAGAGAAGTATAAACGGGTCAGAGCCCGACTGTAAAAATATTTAGCAAGTGTGTTAACCGTGCATAATAAATATAAATGCACTTATTTCATAATTAAAGTGGAATCGCACTCTCGTGAAACCCCAACTCACCTCTCATCTAACGACGCACACCTATTCGCGTCCTGAAATCTTCATTAAGTTACCCCACCCATAAGGATAACCTAACTTACCATAGGCACGACCTATCCCCACAAGACCTGCCATCCTAATATAACCCAAGAATCCTTCCCATTCTAATCAAACTTAAATGTACATATGCATATATGCCATACTAGGCTTTATTGAGTCCAATTTATAACCTAAACAATTATCAATGTTATTACTTTACATTTTAACATTTAACTTCAAATTAAGAGTTTATACTCTAAATAACATGCATAATTTAATAAGGACAAAACTTCTCTCTACCCTCAGCCTTGCGTTGCGTTTCGTGCGTGGGGCGTCTCGCAAAGCGAAATCCAAACAAGGAACCCCCCCGATACACTACTGCTTGGCAGGGTTAATGGTAGAGATCCATTAGGCCCGTACTACCATCTATTTTATAATTACATACTGATATACGAATATACATATTGTATTAATTCTATTTTTCATCTTTATAATATACATCAGAATCTATCTCCCGGACTGATGTGTATTCTATACACATCCGGATCTAACTCCCGGACTGAGGTGTATTCTATACTCATTTTTATCTCTTTATTCTCATTAGAGAATCATATTACATTGTTTTCATACACAAGTAATATATCATGCACACATGCATACAAACCATCCCACCGAGCTTTGACTCGAGGATGCAGTCTCATAGTGCCGATCCAAAAATTCGGGTTTACTCATATACCACGGTACCAGCCGGAATCCTCAACAGTCCTGGTAAAATACACAACGGTGGAGGCGGTCAAGTTCCCTCTGCGAGTGGGAGATCTCACAAATCGCACTCGAACGCGGGACGCAAATGACCTGGGGACTATACTCTCCCTGCTCCTCGAGCCAGGGGATTCACCCACATCGCGCAACCTCCCCGGATCGCACTAGAGTAATATATACTGCGGCTGTCCCAACCCTACACCAAAGGAAAGTCCGTGGAAAGCAGCCAATCTGAATTCATACATATCATCACATATAGATATATATACATACATAAGATTCCATATTATAATTAAACCATCACATATGGTTTAGATACTTAACAATATGAGTATACACTTATAACCATATTATACCATTATATATATATATACATCCACATAAAAATACGTACTTTCTATCGTCCGTATGTATAAGATTTATAAACCCGGCTTTAAGTATACATAATCCTCAACATACTAGCCGTCGTCCCAACACATATAATTTACCTCGATATGTGAATACGATCAATCACTTGAAACATATTCATCCATTTTTCCTATGATGTGAATAGTCTTCCAACATATATATATATATATATATATATATATATATATATATCCAACATTAGGGTTATCACCCCAAAATTTAGTGTAGGAAACCATCACTACACATCTCATCTATATCCAAAAAATACATCCACCTCTCTAGTATTAATGTCAACTATCGGTATGCACCTAATTAATAGTCCACATACCTCAAGCTTATTTCCAATTTATTTCAAGTATTGGAATCCTAATTTTTTCTCCCACACAATTATACGTATAAACTATACTGACTAGAATTTCACTACAACCCATTCTAGTTGATAGTACGATCCAATCGTTCCCAATTTTTCCTATGGTTCAATTGCTCTTGTGAACCCTAAATCCTATTGCATTACAATCTATTCCTCAAGTCAAACATTACTAAGGATACGCTAACACTCTCTATCGTCGGTCCCCAATCTTTATCTAAATAGAATCCTAATTACTATAAGGATTCGGCACACACCTCGGACTACGATTTCATGTCGTGCTCTCACCAATCTCTCTAAACGACCTTCATCTTACATCATAACTAGGTCAACTTGTGACCCCCAATAAGAACTCCCATTCTCAATGAGATTCCCCACTATATCGATATGACCCTCTCCAATTTATATGGATATAAGTCCCCCAAACTAACTTAATAAGTACCCGCGGTCCCATCATGAGAGAAACTTTTACTAAGTATCCAAAACATCTTTCTTACATCCTATAATCATGTCCCAAATCAATAAACCCAACCAAAAAGGGTTAGAAATCATTCTAGAAAAATTTAGCAAAACTACCCTGTTTCCGAATCGATTCGGCCCCTCCGAATCGATTCGGCCCCAACAACGAATCGATTCGGCCCAACCAGACTTGTAAGTCTGCTACATACCAAATCGATTCGCTAGGGGCTAATCGATTCGGTCCTAAGGACCTGAGGCTTCTGCAACATAGCGAATCGATTCGCTAGGGGCGAATCAATTCGGCTTGTGCAGCAAGCCACGAAAATGGCTAATTTCCCCTAAACCCAAATGTTCCAAAATTCGATTATACCTCTTCCAACCCTTAATCTTCAACCCAACATGTTTTCAAACATCAAAACTCATCCTATATCTAATCTCATCAATTTATATCCCTTAAACCCAAGTGTAAACTTCAATTTCAAGATTGAAACCAAAAATTAGGTTTTGATGAATATACCCAAAAATCCAATTCTCATATCCACAAATTATGAAATGAAGTACACAAATGAAATATTTAGCAAGATTAAACACTTGCCTCAGATTTGTAGAGGTTGGATCATCCCCGGAATCGCGGTTGGGCCGAAAATCTCCAAGCTTTCTTCCTCTCTCTCTTCTTTCTTCTCCTTTCTTTCTTTCTTCCTTTCTCTTTCCTTCTTTCTCTAAAATGAGAAGGCTTGATCCGTAAGCTTCTTAAATCCCTTAATACATAAGTCCCAGTTTTAAATGTTAATACACACTTTAAATGACTCGTTTACTCCAATTCGAGTCAAACATACTTAAAAATATTCCGGAGCCGAAATAAAACCCAATGACAGTCATTTTGACTATCTCGACCCATCCAAGATCGATGGTACACTCAAAATCATCATCCGGAATACTTCAAAACGTCCTAAATTTCTGGACTTCAATTGCCAAATCTTAAAATTTCTCTAATTTAAATAAATTTTATTTTTCTCAAAATTTAATTTCTCAGTCCCAAAATCGTGGGGTGTTACATAAAATTCATATATAAATGAATTAATCAAAACAGAATAAAAAATTTTGTGCACCAATTTCCTCCAAATATAATTCACAATAAATGAATTCCAAAAGAATTCTGAATAATATTCAAAATTAACCTATAGTATAAATAGAAGTTTATACAAAATTAAATCTGTGTCACACTATTTTTAATAATAAAAAGAATTTCGTACAAAATAGAATTATAATTTTAAGATCATTTTTTTATATATAAACAGATTTAACAACAAAATTTACAAATAAAATCTTATTTTCTAAAACAGGATATATAAACAGTGAAGCAATTAATTTCTGTATGAAAACTGTTTTATTAAATTTCTGTAATAAAATAATATTTTAATTCAATATTTCTGTCAAAACAGATTTAATTATACGAATAAATTTCTATACACTACAAAACAGTAACAATTAAATTTGTCTTAAGATTGTTATGTCTACTATTTATTAATTACAAATGTACAAAATTATGAATAATTAATATAATTACAGAAATAAAATAAAATTACAGAAAATTAACACTTACTTGAATTTACAGAAATAATTTTAGAATAGAGAAGAAATAATCCGAGCCCTGTTTAGAACAGTCTCCTTAAGATAAATTTATTCCCTCCACAGCGTGCTAAAGGTAATGGATAATTGTCTCTCAAGATAGAACGGATTTCCAAATTAATCAAGTAGCACAACTATGATTAATTTCTTTGAACACAATTCTGTGTTTTATACTCAACCATACCAAAGAGATAATATGTATGAGATGTATGCAGTAGCAGCAATAGAGGGATTGTTTTTTGGAAAAAAGATATTGCATAATTTCGGAATTATGGGAGGGAAATTTTTTCATTAGTAAAAAACTGTAGGGGAAATGTTTAATTTATAGCAAATGTTTTGACTGTTGGGACCAGTCAAAACCCGAATTTAACTGTCAAAACAGTTAATTTCGTTAATTGTTAACCCTTGGAATTAACTGACAGGCAGTTAATTAATTATTAATTAATTTCGTAATTAATTAACAATTAAAGCCGAGAAAGTTAAATTAAAACGGACCAAAATATTTAAGAGATTATAAATCCAAGCCCAAGCCCAAGCCCGAACCGAACCGAGCCGAGCCGGCCAACCGGACGGACGATGCGCGCGTGGGTTTTTGGGCCAAGCCCAACACGTGCATAATGTAGGCCATCTCCCCTTCAAAGAGTTGGGATACCCCAAGGCATCCAAGCCTTAGTCCATACTTGGGGTGTTATTAACTCATCAACTTTCCACTACTCTTCCAATGTGGGACAAGAGTTAAAACATACCCAATTCATTAACTTTCATTGCTTTGTGAGTCACTTTGGGAACATAGTTATCATTCATAACTTATTGAAATTGGACATATGAATATACTACGTTAATCTGCTTGCGGAGGAGAACACGTTCGTATATGGTCCCACAATTATCGTAGTGTGGGTCCCACCTAAATTTGAGCTCAAAGTTGCTCAAAATTCTGTCCAGAAAAATCTGGACAGCTTTTTAATTCCAACTTAAGTCCAATTTTCTAAGATCACTGACATGTGGAAAATAAATGAGGAAATCACCGTTATCAAAATGTCCTAGAGAAAATTAACAACCACATTTGTGCAATAACACATGGATGTTAATAGTTATTAAGAGTACATGGCCAGGGAGAAGACATGCGAAAATAGGTGAATGTTAATAGTTGTTAAGAGTATATGGTCGCACGTGTTTGAATACACACATTGTTGAGATTTTAAATTCTACAAGAAACTTCCCAGAAGTTATTCGAGCATGGAATTTTTAATTTTAAGGACTATAAATAAATAATTGGAGGACATAATTAGATTTCTTTTAAATTCGTAATTCAATCCAATCTTAAAGCAAAAAATAATTTAGCATTTAACAAAAGTTTTATTAAATGAAACATCGATTGATTATTTATTCGCTAAAGACAATTAGTTTTGGTTGGCAAGACCCAACATCCTTGATTGGCACACTCGAAAAATTCATATATAAAATTAAGGCACCAAAATAATGGATCGAGTTTAAATATATTTTTTTCACATGACGAAAGTTATTTTTTTGAATAAGAACCCGTTATGACCCGAACATGATAAAAATTAACATGAACACGCCTCAAAACAACCCGTTAATAGGTCTAACTTAAAGTCTTAGTGGTCACTAATTTGAGTTTTGGGACCAACTCTCCAGGAGAAAATGTTGTTAGTTGGTAGGGCATATCTTTATGCACTAGTTGAACCGTAACCAGGGTTTTGGCTCCCCGCTGATGCGTGAGTTTGTGATTTAATGTTGTATGTATTGTGGAGCTAGTGTGTGTGGCTAACACCTAGTGATGATGTCCTAGGTGTAATCCATATGTGCAATGTCCCATAGGTGGTCACCCTTTATATCAGTGGGTTTTTAATATAATTTGATTAGTACACTGATGTGTTTTAATTCGTTGCTCAATATCAACCCATATTTTTAAAACTATGTTAGTTTATAATTACTCCTTGCATAATGAGTTTGGGATTTTAACCTTTCAACCCATATTGTATTATTCATATCGATGTCAAAACATGCAATTATTTAAAAAAAAACTTATAAAAAATATTATTGGTCTAGACTATTTTAGGAGTCGTGCCGATCGACACCCCCAGGGATAGTCTAGTCTTTTTGTCCTTTTAGGGTTTCTTATATAAAAAACCTTGACCTCATTATCCAGGATCTCTTTTCTCGAAATTAGTGTGGAAGCTTTTCATTACATCACTTTCAAAACATTATCTCTACATTCCGATACCTCATCCATATCTCACCCTTTTCCACCACCTTTTCACCACCACAATACCATCTAAAATCAGCTCACACTTCTCCAAACATAAAAAATTAACTTATTTAGAAGGTGTAAATTCTATCCATCCAAGTGTACCAAATTAGTGTCATTTATTATAACTTATTACTTTTAGTATATTTTCCACTTAGTTTTCACTTTCTCGCCACTAATTACCTTTTTATTATTTATACACTCACACACCTATTTTCATAAGCTCAAAAAACAAAAAAGAGGGTTTAACTCATAAACCCCAAATTAGAGTTTTCTTACACCTTTTTACATTTTCACCACTTATGCATATTTTTCACTAATTAAAATAGAAAACTACAGTTTTGGATTTATAGGTTATATCCCACCTTTAATCTCTTTTCGAACTAAGTGGACTTTGATGTCGATTTTCGGCTATGTAGGCATCCTGGGTTTATCTAGAGATTCGTGTCCTCATTTTCTCTATTTTACACCTTTCAATTTACTCTCTCTCTCTCTCTCTCTCTCTCTCTCTCTCTCCCTCTCTCTCTCTCTCTCTCTCTCTCTCTCTATAAGAGTTTATCTATTTTTACTCTTCAGCATTCCCCCTGACATACGTACTCACATGTTTATAGTGAGTCATTATCCAGTGCAACGATCATAGTCTATCTATTATTGCCAATTACCTTTCTACCAATCCCATTTATATGCGTACTCATTTATCCATAGTGAGTGATGATCCGGTGCATCACCTATAGTGTAGCCATTTTTATTTATCCATTTCCCTTTCTAGTTGTCCCATCAGACACCTATATTCACTCTTTCGTAGTGAATTACGATCCGGTGCATCGCCCAAATTTTATCAACCTTAACCTTTTCTCTCCCTTTTAGTTATACTCCTTAGAATGACTCATTCCCAGTTTCTTTATAACGTAGACACAATGATTTTCCTCCTCACGCACCATCCACATATATACAAAATTTTCACTACACACACATTGTACACATGATTACACATTTTAGGAGAAGGAGAATATTTTTGTAGCCATTGAGAGATTAAAGGGAAGTATGGGTGCCTAATACTTTACCATTCCATAACTTAGTCTCAAAACCACTGATCTATTTGGTTTCATATACATCAATAGTCTTTTATGTCATCTCTTAGAGGAGGCTACCTCTTTTTCCTGTTTTGAGTAAAATATGCTAGCGACTCCAATCTTTACACTTTCACACATTTTTTACGACGATCGCTTCATATCCTTTGCAAGCCTGTGGAAATGCAGCATGAGTGGCGAGAAGGGGTTTTCCCTCTTCATTTTTTATTTGGGGTCCATGCAACTCGAGGATAGACACATTGATAACTCCGTTAGGGATTAATTTTTTATAGAACTAGACTCTATTTACATGGAATTTGTTTTCCTTTTCTCCCTTTCCTCATTTTCACATGTTTATATGCTTTCACTTGTGTATCCTTATTTTCACTCTCATGCTCACATTTTATATATGACATGCTCATTTGTATGTTCTTTTCTCCATCATACTTGTCTTCATATCACATGTACATACCATATTTTCTACCATATATCTCACGTCACTTGTATATATCCATGATTTGTTCACTTATTTCACATTCATTGCATATATTTGTGTGACACCCTACCTATTTTAATCACGTGTGACCAATCCTTTACCAAAAATAAATAGGAATCTCATTTGGTTCATTCTTAGCATCACTATTGAAAATATTTTAAATTACTAACCACGTAGGTTAAATTAATCTGGTGCCAAATTTTATCTTTCATCAATATAGTAACATGCAAAAATAAAATAATATAAACCATCCACGCATTAATAGACATATGAAATATTGCAGGGTAAATAGATAAATAATAAATGCTGAATAAACTATCGGCTCTAAAACCAATATCCCAATCATAAGTCTACGAAAATGAACTGAATCTAAATACAGAGTCTGATAGATAAATCTAAATAAATGTCTAAACTGAACGGGTAATATGACCAACTAAAATAACTGATCATAAATCCTAATGTAGGAATGAAATAATTGAAGCGTCTACTCAAGTCCTGCATGCCTCCACAAGTGTTGCAGCTACGCATCATTGGAAAAAATCATGAAGTCTAGCATCCTTGTGGCTGAACACCTAAACGTTTTTGGAAAAATAGTCTTGATATGGGTAAGAGCCCAAACCCTTTGAAATATATTTAGTAAGTATGTAAATTATAGCTAAAATCAATTATCATATATACACGTTAGTTTCACGTACACTCCCTTGAGTTCTGTACCTCTCAATTATAGTGCATACCTAACGTCACCTATTTTACCCACCTAGTTATTCTACCCATCCTAACTAGGCACAAGTATCTAACTAAGCACAACAAGTTTGGCTCACCCGTACCGCCCATACGATATGCTACAATTAAACCAATAATTAATATTAATCGAATATTATTATTGAGCTGTTAATTAAGTGTATCTTACTTAAGTTACTTGTAGATATACAAGATTTGTCTTTTCTACCATCACACAAAAGTAGAATAATCACACTTATATATAAATATATATATATATATATATATATATATCACACTATTATATATACAACTACAACATTCCCTGGAATGGCCACCGCGATGCACGCGTACTCTGCTATCAAAGTCCATGTATCTCTCGTACCAGATTAAGGACTATCGATTTGGAATGGAACCTCGAACCATAAATCAAATAAACACATATTGGAGGTGGACATAGTCTTAAGCCTTTGGGCTACTCACACACCTAATGCACCCAAATGACCGGTACACACTATCATACACACAAATAGTGATCCATCCTAATTCCTATGCTCTAGGGCACACATTTGGGCCTCGCTGGCAGCGCCAAGGTGGGATTTCCCACTGCGTGAAACCTCCCGTGATAACAGGCAGTGTAGATATGCTCACAGATAAAAGAAAGAGCATAATAGGCATACACATAACCTATAAATATCACCAGTATAGGTATATACACAACCCATAATATATCCAGTACGTGGTATATACATATATAGAATACTCAATGTACCAACAATTCACACTTATTGTTCTTTTTGTGTTTTTTGAGTATTACTCATTACCCAAAGGATCTTATATACCCCTTAAAGTAATTTTAGAAGTTAAAATATCACTAACCTACTGGTATAAACATCGGGTTATCATTTACTCTTCCCGTAACCTAATTTATCAGTTTTCGATACATAAAACAATCATTTAAATATCCATGGTCCTAATCCAAATTTACCCTCATTGAGGACTAAGTCACACTTTAACTATAGGTCTAATGATCTTCTCTAAGTACACATTTAGACATTACTAAAGTCCCCCACAATCATCGATAAGGAAAATTACGCGAATAAACAAGGAGCCCCATTTCATCTTTGGTCGATCAATCTATAAAACTGATCGATCAATCGACATCCCTCGATTGATCGATTAACATCTATTTGACAGCTTCTCCCCGGTTACATTTTTCACCATTTTTAACCTATCAAACCTCCATGAAACCTTCCCAATTCCTATACAACATACCCAATCATCGAATATATGTATATGGACAATTTCTATCGTAATTATAACGCCATTGAAGGTACTGCTCCCATCCTCCCCGGAAGTCAAGTATACATATCCTCAGCATATTCTCTAACATCTGACTAACTCGCTCTGTCTACCTATCTATCTGTGGGTGATATGCTGTACTCAAATGTAAATTTGTGCCCATAGCCTCCTAAAAACTTTGTAAAAGTGGGACACAAAAATCTTGTCCCGATCTTACACGATATTAATCGGAACCCCATGTAGCCTCACTATTTCTGCAATAAATAACAGAGCATACTGTCTCGTCTCAAAATTTATACGAACTGGTAGAAAATAAGCCTCCTTAGTCAAATGATCCACTATCACCTTGATGGAGTCACGACCTCTCTGTGATGTTGGTAACCCGATAATGAAATCCATAGAGATACTCTCCCACTTCCACACTCGGACCTCTAGTGGATACAACTTCCCTATCGTCCTTTGGTGGTCTACCTTCACTAGCTAGTTGGTAGAAGACTTTAAGACAAACTTACTTTGCTATGTCCCTCTTCATCCCCGACCACCAGTATTATCTACGCATACCCTGGTACATCTTATCCCCATCGGGATGTACTGCAAGCCTCAACCTGTGAGACTCTATCATCACTTCATGTCTCAAATCCTCATCCTTCGGAACAATGAGTCTCCCATTAAAATGCAAGCCTCCCTCAGAACTAATCGAATATGACTCCGCCCCTGCTAGTAACTTGCGTACTCTGTCCTGGAAAAATTTATCCCCAGCCTGTGCTTTCACCACCCACATAATAATCTAGAGAGTGACAGCTACAGACATACAAGCTATGGTGATCTCGTCATCATGTCGAAGCTCCCTCTACTTTTTTGATATCTCCCCAGTGGGTCATCGGCTTAACGCGCCTGCCACCACATTAGCCTTTCTAGGATGATACTAAATATGAAACTAGTAATCCTTTACGAACTCTAACCATATCCTCTACCTCATATTCAGATCCTTTTGTATGAATATATACTGAAGTGATTTATGGTTTGTGAACAAGCTGAATTGCTCCCCCAGAAGGTAATGCCTCCAAATCCAAAAGGCAAATACAACCGCTGCTAACTCAAGGTTATGCGTGGGGTAATTCTTCTCGTGGGGATTAAGCTTGTGAGATTTATAAGCTATTGCCCTCCCCTAGGCAATGTGATCACGGGTGTTGAAGTCAATTTGTCATTTGGGCCATTAAAAGCTAACTGATAATGGCCATCCCAAACAAATGGCCCCCCTTGAGAGTCAGATTCGTCAACGGACCCACAATTTTCTAAAAGCCCTTAATAAAGTGATGATAGTATCCGATCAGGCCAACCTTAGAAAACTGCAAACCTCGGTCGGTGTCGTGGGCTGTTCCCACTCCCTCACAGCTGATACCTTACTCAGATCAACAACAATGCCCCCGTCGAACATAATGTGGCCCAGAAACTGCACCTTCCATAGCTAAAATTCACACTTCTCGAATTTGGCATACAACTGATGGTCCCGTAACATCTACAGAACCATATGCAGATGCTTTGTATGCTCATCCTTAGAACGAGAGAAAATTATAATATTGTTTATAAATACGATCATGAATTGATCAAGGCACTCTCTAAAAGCTCGGTTCATAAGATCCATGAACACCGTCGGTGCAATGGTTCGTCGATATCACCCTGAACTCATACGATCCATACTGTGTTAAGAAATAGGTCTTAAGAACATCCTCCTCTCTAATGCACAACTGATGATATCCTGATCTCAGATCTATCTTGGAGAAGTACGCTACTCCTATCAGTTGGTCAAACAGGTCATCGATCCAAGGCAACAAATACTTATTTTAAATTGTAATCTTGTTCAGCTCCCGATAATTAATACACAAATAAAGCGACCCATCCTTCTTCTTGATGAATAACACCGACGCACCCCACGGTGATGTACTTTGTCAAATGAAACCCTACCTTAGAAGCTATTGAATCTACCACACATCTTAGAAGGATCCATATGATAAGGTATTTGGGCAATCGGTATCATACACGAGGCTAAGTCAATGACAAATTCAATCTCTCGCCCGGGCGGTAGCCCAGGTATCTTCTAGAATACATCCTCGCACTCCCTCACCACTAGAATCAAATCTAAAGAGACAACCACCTCGTGTGAGGTCTTTTACTTAATATAATATAGGTTTGTAATCGACCCTCCCTCGGGAAGAGACATCATCACAAGGAACATATCGTGTCCCCGAATAGAAAACACAATGGTCCTCCTGAAGTAGTCCACTATCGCCCTATAATCGGCTAACTAGTCCATGGCCAAATTGAAATCATAACACTCCATACTTAACACTAAAAGGTCTGCGGCTAAACATAGTCTCCCAACATCAATATCTACACACCTACACACATAAGGAGATCATCAACTGTCTTTAATAGACCTACTGTGCGTGTAAATTTAATAGCTATAAATGAGTGCGATGCCCCCATATGAAATAAAATCCTACCCTCAAGCCCATGAATAGGAAATATACCCTCTACTATTGGTGGTGCCTGCGGTGCCTACGGTAAGGCTGTATCTCGAATGTTATAGATACTTATGTACTATAACTTCCCCTACTATGGTGGGGATGGTGCTGCAGGCGGTAACTGCACCTGCTGTCTCTGCTAGGTGTCCTGCTATGGTACTCTACCCCGCAATGGGCATTCTCTCCTCTAGTGACCCGTCTGTCCATAAGTAAAATAATAACCCAAAAAGTCTCACTACTTCTGGCCCTGTCGAGGCTGTCCCTGATGATGGCTTCCTCCATTATTCCCTTAGCCTTGACGGCCCTAAGGGGCATGCTGCTGTTGCTAAGGACCCTGCTAGCTCTTTCTGAATCCATTGCCCTCTAGTCGGTAACCCCCCGATTTAAATCTCTTAGCCAATCCCCCTGCCGAGAATCCTGCCCCCGGTGACTACTCATATGCTACTGTGGTGCCCTAGTAGCACCACTCCCTCTTGCCTTGCCTGACTGGCTAGTATTACCCCTTATCTTGCTGATCGTGACAATGAAAAATGCAGCATTGACGATCTCAATATAAGTCTTCAATGCTCGGTTGCCAATCAAGTGTTGCCTGATCCTCCAGGCGAGTCCATCCATGAACTTCAACATTTTCTTCTCCTCACCATTCACCTTATCGGGCACAAAATTATCTAAACGATTGAACTCCTCCTCATAGTCTGCTACAGAACGGTCACCCTGAATCGCCTCATTAAACTTCTTCTGTATCTACGTCTTAATGGTCGGTGGAAAGTACTTGCGGTCAAATCACACCCAAAACCTAGTAATATGTATAGTACCTCTCTCCTTAGAAGTGGTAATGGATTCCCACCACTGTAAAGCTGCTCCCACAAGCTTAAACGTGGTCACCATCTACTTTTGAACGTCGTTTCACTCAACCATATGAAGGTGACGCTGAATATCCTTCTTCCACTGACAAGCAAGGATCATATAAGAACTACCCTGAAACTCTGGTGGGTAGCCCTTCTCGAAAACCTCCCTCACTCTTTGCCAATTAGAAGGCCAAAGATCGGCCTGGACCATCGGCACCACTGGCTTCTGTAGCTGGGCCTGAGGAAAATGAAGTGCCATGGTACTCATAGCATCATTAACTACCCGTGCCACAATAGCGGCCACATATGTGACTGTCACCGTCCCCTGTGGTGCCTGTGGCTCTTGCTCAGCCTCTCCCTCAATGGATCTCACCGCTGCCCTAGCCGATCATCCTCTCTTGGGTGGCATCTAAAATCAGATCGAATTGTATCAGTTCACAGTCAATATAAAAAATAATAGCATAAGAACGAAATCTCAAATATGGAAAAAGTGAATGCAACAGTCCTAATAATAGGGCTCTATATAAAAGGACGCTACGTTGAAATTGTAGTAAGATGCACATATCTTATGAATTCTAGAACCTGATGCTCTAATACCATCTGTGACACCCCGCCTATTTTAATCACAGGTGACAAGTCTTTTATCAAAATAAATAGGAATATCATTTGGTTCATTCTTAGCATCACTATTGAAAACTTTTTAAATTACTAACTACCTATGTTAAATTAAGCCGGTGCCAAATTTTATCTTTCAATAACATAGAAAATGCAAAAATAATATAATATAACCATCCACTCAATAATAAAAGTCTGAAACATCGTAGGGTAAAAAGATAAATGATAAATGCCAAATAAACTATCGGCTCCAAAACTAACATCCCAATCATAAGTCTATTGAAATGAACTAAATCTAAATACAGAGTCTGATACATAAATCTAAATAAATGTCTAAACTTAATGTTTAACATGCCCAACTAAAACAACTGATCATAAATCCTAATTTAGGCATGAAATAATTGAAGCGTCTACTCAAGTCTTGCATGCCTCCACAAGTGCTGCAACTACACATCATTGGAAAGAATCATGAAGTCTAGCGTCCCTGTGGTTGGACACTTAAATTTAAAAAAAAAATAGATTTGATACGGTAACGGGTAAAAGCCCAAACCATTTGAAAAATATTTAATAAGTATTTAAATTGCAGCTAAAAGAAGTTACTAGATATACACGTTAGTTTCACGTACACTCCCTTGAGTTCCGTACCTCTCAACTGTAGTGCACACCTATTTTACCCACCTAGTTATGCTACCCATCCTAACTAGTCACAAGTATCTAACTAAGCACAACAAGTTTAGCTCACCCATACCGCCCATACGATATGCTACCGTTAAACCAATAATTATTATTAACCAAATATTATTATTGAACTGTTTATTAAGTGTATCCTACTTAAGTTACTTGTAGATATACAAGATTTGTCTTTTCTACCATCACACAAAAGTAGAATGATCACACCTATATATATATATATCACACTATTATATATACTACTACAGCATTCCCCGGAATGGCCACCGCAATGCACGCGTACTCTGCTATCAAGTCCATGTACCTACCGTACGAGATCAAGGACTATCGGTTCGGAATGAAACCTCGAACCATAAATCACATAAATACATATTGAAGGCAAACATAGTCCTAAGCTTTTGGGCTACGCACATATATAACGCACCCAAATGACTGGTACACAGTATCATACACACAAGTAGTGTTCCACCACATGTCATATGCTCTGGGGCACACATCAAGACCTCGTGAGCATCGCAAAGGTGGTATCACCCACTACGAAGAAACTCTCGTGATAGCAGGCAACGTAGGTATGTTCTTACACAAAAGAAAGCGCATACTAGGCATACATACAACCTATAAATATCACCAGTATAGGTTTACACACAATCCATAATATATATATATATATCGAATAATCAACATACTAACGACTCACACTTATTGTTCTTTTCATGTTTTTCAAGTATCACTCCCTATTTGAAGGGTCCTATTTATGCCTTAAGTAATTTTAGTAGTTAAAATATCACTAACGTTCTAGTATTAATCTTGGGTTATCATTTACTCTTCTCGCAACCCATTTTATCTGTTTTTGATACGTAACACAATCGTTTAACTCTCGTCGGTCCTAATCCTAATTTACGCTCATTAAGGACTAAGTTGGGCTTTAACTATAGGTCTACTGATCTTCTCCTAGTCCTCATGTAGTTAATAAGACATTACTAAAGTCCTCAATAATTATCGGTAAGGAAAAATACCCGAATAAACAAAGAGCCCCATTTCAGCTTTGGTCGATCAATCAACAAAATTGGTCGATCCATCGATCGATCGACATCCCTCAGTAGATCAATCGACACTTGTTTGAAAGCTTCGTCCCTGTTATGTTTTTCACTATTTTTAACCTATCAAACCTCCATGAAACCTTCCCAAACTTTCATACAACATACCCAATCATTGAATATATGTACATGGTTAATTTCTAATGTAATTATAACATCTTAAAAAAATCTAACCATAAATAGATTTAATTTCCATAAATCATAAAACCCTAGTTTTTGATATTGTTTATGCATGTTCATCTAGATTTCCATATTTCTTTAAATTTTATCATCATGTGATCTCAGATTTCGTAAAATCAATACAGAGGGATTATTTTTAACATGAATTCTACCCCATATCATGAATTTCAACCCATATAAATCCCGGGAATTCATCCACTTATAAAATTTCAACCCTACAATATCATGCATATTATAACATGCTCAAAAGATTTTCAAGATAAGAACTTAACTTATATTTTCAGGTCTGATTTTTGTTATTTGATGATGGAATCGTCCTTCCCTTGCTCTGATCTCGTTTTCAGCAACGTCGGTGGTGAAAAAAGGTGTAGAATGGCCTAAGGGTTCTCTATTCTTCCTCTCCTATTGCCTCTCCTCTTTCCTAAGTGTTGTAACCCTAGCCGCTATCACAAAGTGGCTGATATAACACTCTAAAATTCAGAGTTTTTCCAACCTTAGACTCCCAAATGACTAAAACACCCTTACTTGGTATCAGGTTGGTCTAAAAATGCCCT
Source organism: Sambucus nigra (assembly GCA_949130495.1). Taxonomy (NCBI): domain Eukaryota; kingdom Viridiplantae; phylum Streptophyta; class Magnoliopsida; order Dipsacales; family Adoxaceae; genus Sambucus; species Sambucus nigra. The sequence continues at coordinate 666,555,768 of OX422215.1, read as the reverse complement.
AGGACCTAATCAATGCACCCGAGTACTCTATTCCGCCTATTTATGCCCATTTGGAATCAACTGTGACCTCAAAATCGCCATTCGAGTCACTCTATATTAATTTCATATCTCGGCCTCACTATAGTCTACATGCGACTCCCGATTGAGATATAACATAGTCACGTCGATATCACTAGCTACGACGTATAATAATTATCCCATAAATCTTAATCATAAAATCCCCCGGTTAATATTTAATAAAAATATAATATTTAATTCATTTAAATTAAGGCACACGTGTAATTTTAAAAATAATGAAATTAATTAAATTTCAAATTTATCCTTAGAATGACTCATTCTCGTCTTCTTTATAACGCAGGCACAATAATTTCCCTCCTCACGCACTGTTCACATATATACACAATTTTCACTACACACACATTGTAAACATAATTACACAATTTAGGAGAAGGAGAATATTTTTATAGCCATTAAGGGACTAAAAGGGCAGTATGGGTGCCTAATACCTTGCCATTCCACAACTTAGTCTCAAAACCCATGATCTATTTGATTTCATATGCATCAGTAGTCTTTTATACCATCTCTTAGAGGATGGCTCCCTCTTTTTCCTGTTTTGAGTAAAATATGCTAGCGATTCCAATCTTTACACTTTCACACACCCTTGATGACGACCGCTTCATGTCCTTTTCGAGCATGTGGAAATGTCACACGACTATCGAGAAGGGGTTTTACCTCTTTATTTCTTCTTCGGGGTCCATGCAACTCGAGGATGGCCATAGTGGCGACTCCATTGGGGATTTTTTTAGAGGACCAAACTTTATTTGCGTGGAATTTGTTTTCTTTTTCTCCATTTCCTCATTTTCACATGTATATAGGTTTTTGCCTATATATCCTTATTTTTACTCTCATGCTCGCATTTTATATATGCCATGCCCATTTGTATGTTCTTTCTCCACCATACTTGTCTTTATATCACATGTACATACTATATTTTCTATCATACGTCTGATGTCAATTGTATATATCCATGCTTTGTTCACTTGTTTCACAATCACTTGTATATATTTGTCTTATGTTACTTCACTTACTCAGATTTTCACATACTCTATGTCACTTGTATATAGCCATTCTTATTCTCACACACATATACATACACACACACACACACACACACACACACACACATATATATATATATATATATATATATATATATATATATATATATATATATATATATATATATATATATTCACCTGCTTCACCTATCATTTGCACATATACCCATATTCTCGTCACTCTCACATGTTCTCATGTTACTTACATTTTTTACATGTATCACTCTCACTTGTGTATATACACATTTTTCGCACCTTGTACATGTCACCATGCTTCATGTTACTCGTCTATATTTTTTAGGCTTTAATCCTCTTCTATATTTAGCTCTTTTATCACATAAACTTCCATGCTCTACTTGATGCTTAGTAGTTTTACATATTCCTCTTAGCATACATAAAACGTTGCATAAAGATTCTAATTAAGACTCATGCACCTTGCACATTACATAACGTGAGCACTATATATTGACCTTATATTTGCCTTATATCGGGGAGTCACTTTGTGATGGGTTGCTAGTCCTGCAGGGCGCGATTAACCTAAGTAATATGATTTGCACCTTCCATTGGCTAAGTAACTTCGACGTATATCGAATGATTCCCCTGCATAGTACTATTTGAACAAACTCATGATGGGAGGTATATAATAGTTTACACATTCATGTATGTTAAGTATATCGAATTCAATCTCATACGTACCGTCACCGTGAGGTATATCGTGGGGAAATTTACCTACACATAGGTCTACCAAAGGGGTTTCCCACACGTACCGATGAATGATTTCCCTTATAGGCAAGGGGTATATCATAGAAGTCATGCCAAAGGGGGGAACCTTTAAACTAATTTCATATATATAAACCTCATATAGGCGTCTGCCCTAGGACACTCATACCTAGATTATCGATTCTAACACGAAACTCTGTCAAAATTTCGGGTTGTCTTATCCCCTAAATTTTGCACTATTTTGTCCGTTTTTAAAATAAGACCCTATCTATGAGTCTGAAAACAAGTCAAATGATGTCTTACATCACGTACCCCATTCTTTCTTAGACTTGAATCCTGTTCGGCATTTTACTTGCATCCTAGGTAGAATTAATAACAACTACTTTGGGGAATTTTCCTTTCCCTCTTTTTAAAAAGTACCAAAAATATTCTTTTTCAATAAAAAGAAAAAAATATTTCCTTCTTAGGTGCGACTGCACTCCTTGGCCTATATCCATATTGGCTAAGATTTGCTATCAAGCCACCTCAGAGTTCTACACCCTTATCAACCACTTCAGCAGAAATCAAACGTTCTTACCAAAGATTTTTTTATGGAGAACCTTGATCAGAAATCTAATTCCTAGCTAGATTTGATGGTCGTACTTGCTCAACTAACTGCGGAGATTGACAGTTTGCAAACATATGTTCACGAAATACAAATAAGTAAGGGTATAAAAAATAAATGTTTCTTTTCCCTATGCCTTGCGATAATAAAGTCCTGAACCGATACGGGCTCCGAAAGAGTATCAATAAGAACCACATCCTTCGAATGTTTCACTCGTAAATGAGCCACCTCCCACACATCTTCCAATATTGAATCTTACTCAACAAGGGGCTAACTTGCCCATACCTATTCCTATCGATCCTAAGGAGGAAGAACTAAATTGAGTCAAGGAGGATATCAAACTACTCTCTAAGAAATTTGACCAAGTGAATATCTCTCAAAACTACGTGGATTACACCCACATGTACCCTTACCCGAAACCTAGTCTACTTAAGAAGTTCAAAATGCCCGATATTGAAAATTTGGAGGAATCGAACCTTCCACTATACGCCTTCGTACCTCGAACCTTCTACTGTACACCTTAGTAACTACCATCGTTCTATGATCCTACTTGGGCCTACATAAGATATAATGGCTCAAATGTTCCAACAAACACTGAAAAAAATGCCCTTCCCTGGTTCATATTACTAGAAGAATCTCAGATTTTCAACTAGGATGATATCGCAATGGAGTTTATAGCTCATTATAAATATAAAAAAAAGTTAGAAGTAACTCGACAAGATTTTGAATTTCTTAAGAAAAAACCTGGAGAACCTGTTAATAGTTTCATCACCAGGTTAAGAGAAAAAGCTTCCACCATGACCAACCGCCCGTCTGAGGAAGAGCCGACCAATATTATAAAGAAGAACTTTCTTCCACACATTCGGACTTCCATGGGTAGCCAATATTACTCCCATTTCAGAGCCCTTTAGGAGGATGGGGTTGAGATTGAAGAAAATTCCTATAGTTAGAAAGCCGAGTTCGAATGAAGAATCAGTTGGCCAGTTTACTCATCAAAAGTATGACAAGTATGTTGATTTTACTGTCAACAACATTTCCTCTTAGCTTGGTACTGGATGGGCACTAGAAGCCTATCATGCTACAACCCCAAAAGTGTATATTGAACTCCTTGCTCCTCTCTCCAAAGTGTACCAAAATATCTTATCCTGTAATATCATCAAGCCCCTGGACTGTCATCCACTTCCCGACCCACTTCCAAAATACTTTAAATAAGATGCCCATTGTGACTTTCATCAAATTACTGGGCATACCACTGACCAATGTCGTTATTAAAAAAATGTTGTCCAAGGCCTCATTAACAAATGCAACATCTAACCTCCTACAAATCAAAAGCCAAACATTGCTAAAAACCCTCTACCCATGAACTAAGATGCATCTTAACACCATTCTTATAGATGGAGATCCAAAATTTGACCCTTCTACCAGAATTTAACTAGTCAATAAGCCTACTTCGTCCAACAGCTATCCCAAACCTCTCAAAGTTTTCTTGAATTTTTTTCGGCATCTTGAGAATGCCCCTGATCAGAACCTTTATCTCATGACAAGATCTTGCATTGCTATCCAAACCCATTCAGAAGCAGGAAGTATGGAGATTCCCGCTGTCCTAGAAAAACTTAAAAGTTTTGGGATGAAATTACTATATGAAATGATCCTCAAAATAAGGAAATTATGAGAAGGTCAGTAACATATACGTGGAAGCCTAGAAGTGGGCCGTCAGTCTAATGATTAGTTTGTACCTCCAGAAGATTCAACGTGGATGACATCGTTAAAGTCTTGTCAAAAAAATGTGTCAAGAAAAAAAAAGTATATAAAGCTCCTAAGTTACTCACGATATTGAAACTCAAGGTATACTTAGTCCTTTCCTCCAAACACTTCTCCCTCGCACGGGAAGATTATATGATGAAGTAGTTAAAGTTATAAAATATATCGTTATTTCCTGTAGCCACTACATTATCGCTACTAGATGTGGGTGGGTGGGGGGGGGGGGGGTGACTCTGATCCATTAGACGACCCAAACAATGAATACAATTAATGCAGCCCCAGTACAATCGCCGCATTCTACGGAGTGATATCCTTCGAAGAGTTATTATCAGATATTAATGAAGATTTCCTGCACTATAAATAGTTGAAGGCACTAGGTTCTTATTCTTCCCAGCATTTGTGTACCACATGACCCGATCGGGACAATACTATAAAGATCTAATCCTCCCATCAATAAGTACTCTCGCAGATAAAGGAAAGGGTTGTTAAAGAAATCCCAATGCCCGAAATGATGAATGAGGAAAGCAAGATCCTCGAGAAAATCAAGACATTTCCAGCCAAAATCTCCCTATGGGGACGTTTTATGTCTTCCCAAAATCATCGAAAAGGTCTCATCAAGCTTTTCACTTCATTTGTGATTTCACCCTTTACCTCCTATGAAGAGGCAATCCATATAGTGGGAACTCTAACTCCGATAGGACTGATCTCATTTATTAATGAAAAGCTCCCCAAGTTTGGTCCATATCACAATTATGCTCCCAATATATCAGTATAAGTCTTGGAGAAGATAGTCCCATTAGTGCTAATTGATAAAGGTTCTTCATTGAATGTTTTTGCTATTGAGAACTCTCAGACGCATAGGGCTATAAGTCAATGATCTCACTCCTACATCTCCCACTATGATTACTAATGAAAAAACTCATCGAGAAGTCATGGGTTTGATATCTCTCACACTAGGGGCTGGACCAATATGACTCGAGATAGAATTCTAAGTCATTAACATCCCTGCTTATTTCAACTTACTTCTGAGTCGACCATGGATCCATAGTATCAGGTAAGTGGCCTGTTCCCTCCATTAAAATCTTAAGTTCTTTGCGAACAACTAGGTTATTACCAATATCAGATATGATGATAACTCCGACGACATCTGTACCAGAAACCTAGTTTTGGAGATTCAACACAGTGCGAATACTATGTTCTTCTCTGGATACAAGATTTATCCACTCCCTCTTCTGGTAGGAAATGACTTCAAAAATAAAGTGAGTCCTGAACAAAACCCACATGGAAATGTCAACGTAATTCAGATGTTAAAAAATATGCATTTGATGCTTAGAATGGGGATGGGATGTCAATAAAGAATCCTCGAGCAGATTATTTTGAAGGAAGCCTACCCTCCGCGTGGTATGAGATATCAACCATCTTTAATTGAGCTCATGGATCTCCATCAACCGTATCGAAATATATATTAAAGATGAAAGAAGTAATCTCAAAAGATTCTCTAAATGGGCATTTTATCAAAGAGGGTGAGGATTTCCCCTATTGCGGCTTCCCTGAACCATTGTATAATGTTTTTGAAAAGAATCTAAATCTTAAATTTAAGATCTTCTTCGAGGATAAATTTACTTGAACCGAAGGCCCAAATCATGATGTGAAACCTTTGACCATCAAGTCTGATGAGTTGAGATCCTCAGACATAGAAAACATAAAGCACTGACAATGACAAATCATTCGAATTCAATGCGCTGGGAATGAACCTTTGCATGATCCAATCCGAATCTGAATCGTCTGACTATTCCTTGAAGATGAATCCTGCTGATAAGCCTCTCATCAAATAGAGAAGAATTCCAGTCAACCCAACCCTACCTGTCCAAAACCCTACTGTTTACCCTCTAGAGAATGAATCTGTTTCCTATTTTTCTATTACTAATGCAAGTGTAAACGAGGCCTCCTTCAATGAAGTCCTCAACGATATATTTCCTGAATAAGTTGTTAATGAAATAAATGAAGATTTTGAGTATCTTATCATGACTTATATTGTTTACATTGATTATCATCAAATAATTGATGAAGATTATCTAATGAATGAACAATTATTAAATGATGTCAATAAGGAAAAAATCAAATAATATAACCGCATTCAAACTAATGATGATGAGACTATTGTTATTAATATTGGTTCTTACAACACTTCGTATAAGATTAGGATATGGTTAACCCTTGACGATAATAAGCGATCGCAATTCAAATAGCTCCTAAAAGAGTTTGTAGATGTCTTCACATGGTCTTACAGTGATATGCCTAGCATCGATCTAGAAATTGTGCAATATGAGATCCCAAATTATCCTGAATGCAAACCTATCAAGCGAAAGCTAAGAGAGATCCAACCCAAGTGGTCCCTCAAAGTTAAAATTAAAGTGATGAAGTAATTAAACTTAGGTTTCATCCACATGATTGAATATCCAAATTATCTCTCTAACATTGTTCATGTGCAGAATCAAGAGAAAAAGTCCACATTTGCGTTGACTATTGGGATTTCAACAAGGCTTCCCCAACATACGATTAATCCCTTCCCAATGGTAATACCACCAATTATTCTCTTAAGTCTTTCGTCTATGGATTTTCAGGGTATCATTAGATCAAGATGCATCCCAACCACTGAGAGAAAACTGCATTCACCACCTCGTGCGATATCTTTAGCTATATTGTCATGCCTTTAGATCTTAAAGATAATGGGGAAACATATCAAATGGTAGGTATAACCATCCTGCATGATCTTATCAACAAAGAGATATATTTCTAAGTTGATGATATGGTTATTAAGTCCAAAACTTGATAAGGTTATGTTTATGTCTTAAGGAAATTCTTTGAACGACTACGAGAATACCAAATGCTTCTTAATCCATAAAAGTGGATTTTTGTATCACAAAGGGTAAACTCCTTGGCTTCATGGTCAGTGAAAGAGGGATCGAAGAAGACCATGATAATCTCAAAGCAATACATAAAATGACACTGCCACGGACTAAGAAAAAAGTTCGTCGTTTCTTGGGAAAACTCCAACACATTAGCAGATTCATCATCAAACTCACTTCTATATGTGAAACCATCTTCAAAATCTTATAAAAAAAATTCAACTAAAGACTAGAATGAGTTATGTTATGAATCCTTCGACAATATTAGGCAATACCTTACCCAATATCTGGTGCTCATGCCTCCACAACCTAGTCTACCCCTTCTCTTGTACCTAACTGTCACCGAAATTGTGACCAGAGCTATGTTGGCCCCATACATCGAGGAAATGAGAAAATAGAGATTCATCTACTACACTAGTAAAAAAATGGTAGGGTATGAATTAAACTATACTGCATTGGAGAAGGCGCGTGTCACTCTTATTTAGGTCACTAAGAAACTTCGACGCTACATGCTTCCATTCCCCGTGAAGTTAGTGTCTCTAATGATTCCCATGAAATACTTACTAGAAAAACTTTCCTTATTAAGTCGTGTAGATCATTGGATGTTACTGCTAGCCAAGTTTGACATCACCTATGCCACGCAAAATGATATCAAAGGAAGATCCATCTCTGATTACCTAAATGAAAATCCCATGGGAGAAGCTAATGCGTGGATTTTTGAATTTTCGAACGAGGATGTTCTATATACTTCTCATGAATATATCTAGTGACAAATGATCTTTGATAGAGATACTAACAATAAGGGATATGGAATTTAGATACTCCTGATTACACCTAATGATTCTCACACTCCCATCACCATTAAGATAGATTTCCCTTGCACTACCAACATGACATAATATGAAGCATGCATTGTGGGACTTAAGATTAACCTTGAGAAAGGAATATGATACCTTGATGTATATGGAAAATAAACCCTCATTGCAGGTAAGCCCTAAAAAAAATTGAACGTTAAAGATGAAAAACTCTTACCTTTTCACGCTCACCTTGAAGAGCTTTCTTCCCAATTCAAAAATATCACGTTCCACTACCTATCCTACTCAAGGAACAACTTCGCCGATCCATTGGCGACATTGGACTCTATGGATGACATGCCAAAGGGAATATCAATGGCCTTTTTTCAAGTTCAGAAACAGTCCATGCCAACTTACTATTACCATATCGATCTCGCTACATAAGAATATTTAGACAAAGATAGGTTATGGCATTATGATATATGGTTTATCCTCAAGAATTTTCGATATCCTTTAGGTAATGATAAGAAAAACCACATTAGTCAGTACATCATCTTCGACAAAGCGCTATTCAAGAGAAATTTTGCTGGCACCTATTTGCAATGCTTAGAAGGGGCTGATTTCGAAGAAGTTATGCAGAAAATCCATTGTGGAGAATGTGGGCTTCACATGAACGGTCATATGCTTGCTAATAAGATTGCCCGACAAGGATACTATTGGACTATTATGCTCCAAGACTACACTGTCTTTGTTAAAAAATGCCTCTGCCAATAATTTTCCAATCTTCAACGCTGACTCCATATCAATGTTGACATTTCATAATCAATATCAATATCATACTGGAAATCCATATTAATGTACCCACAGAACCTTTAGATTATCATCATAGTATTTGAATATCATATATCTCGTATTTACTAAATACAAAAGAACTTGTTTAATGGCCATTAAGTGCCCCTTACCTAAATCCAACTAATATTTGCTGATAACACTTGTAGAATAAATAATATAAACAACTGTTCATAATATGTCATATATGAAGCTTTCTATTAATGCATAAGGAGCAGTCTTTATACTTTCCATCTCTTTAAGACTATTTTGCGCATTTTTCATAGAGTCTGACTCCATCCACAACAGGTTAGAAACCTTTATTTAATTCATCCATGCTAAACTTCTCTAATACATTATCTTCGTAAGTAGACTAGGACAACCATAAAATCCGTTTTATATCTATCTGTATAGATTTAAATCCCAAAAATATTATTAGATTATCCAAATCTCTCGCGGCTACATATTATGACAACCAAAAGTGTACCAAAGATACTAAAGCTACATAATTTCCAATAAATAACATTCCATCCATATATAAAGATAAGAAAGGTGATCGTCTTCGTTTAACATTTGTATACACACATGGTTCATATTCATTAGATAAAGATAGATGGTTTGATTTATTCATCAAAACTAATATTTTGATTGCCAGAAGCGACCATAAATGGACATCTTTAGCTTACACATACACTAGTTTTTTATCACAACACAAACCATTATGCTTGTTCTAATACAATTATTCTTGAATGTTTCCATTAAAGAAAGAGTTTTTCATCCATATGAAATATCTCATAGTCGCAGTATACAAATATATAAAGTAAACTATTAATGAACCTAAATGAGACTAATGGCGAATTTTTTTTCGCATGATCAATAAATAAACATTGAATATAACATTTCCCAATAAATTATTGTATTATGTTGCCATATTTATATCCACACCAACCTCCTTTTTAGCTAATGCAAATCACATCCTTAAGAGGGTATACCAAGGTGAAAACCTAGTTGAAATACATAATGTTAATGCTCAATTTTATTGTCTCGTGTCATTTTTTCGCGTTGGCATATAATATCATTTACATGTAGTTGATCAAATCCTTATCTCTTATGAGGTGAAAATTATAAATGGCTTAACCAAATATATTGGACACACCCTAAGTTCTCCCACTTCTTGTGTATTATTAGGTTGTGATGGGTAATGAGTCTTGGATTGAGATGGGTCGATAATTCTACCTTTATCCCCACATCCACCATTCAAAATGAATTCATAATGTAAGAAGCTATAATTTTAGTGACAATTACTTTATAATCAGTATAATAATAAAATATAATTGAAGGAATGTGCGTGTAAAGAGGGACTACCGAAATAAAAAGTTATTATCAAAATGAAGGTAATGTTTGCTTTAATCCAAATATGGGCAAAGGTTAATCCTAGTGTCTAAGTGATAAAATACTCTTTTACAAGTTGATTTAAAACAAAAATATATGTTCATGAAGCATATAATATAAATCAAAATGTAGAATAGTAAATTATGCACTTGAGACGATGGTTTATATGAAGGAAAAACCCTTGCGGAGAAAGCCTCGGGCCAAATCGACACCTTCCACTATACAGGTAAAGTTTTACAAAAGGGAGAAATGAATTACAAACCTAAACCTCTCCTAGAATCAATAATGCTAACCTCCACAAGATACGTTTTCCACCTTCTAGCTGAAAGAGAAATCACAGATTTCTTCATGACCACCCGTGACATCGTGGGTATCAACTTCCATCAATAATGTCATATTTGCACCAAATCTTCAAATATTCTTTAAAGTTGAATAAAAACGTTTTGTGTTCTAAAACAAAAAGTGAAAGTCCACTATTTATAGATCTAACTTCCTAGAATGTGAGGTTCCAAAAGGTTGATGGAAGCTTCAAAACTATTTAGCTAATAAAAATAAACTCAAAAAGTATTTTTGAGATATTAAAAAATATTTAAGTTTCTCAAGAACTTAAATATTTTTTAAAAATTTGTCAAAAATAAAAAGAAGATTTTTGCTCTTAAGAAAATCTAATTTCTTTAGCTTGATAAAATAAAGAAAACCTTTCTAACAGTAATTTTTGAGGAAGAAGAAGATGAATTAAATAGGGTTTTCAAACATGTGAAGACAATCCTTAAACTCCCTTAAGTCATTCTCATTCACACAAAATAGGTTGATTCTTATGCACACCAAAAGATACGGTCGCAAAAGAGAATCTTCAAGTTTTACGATGTAATCTTATGGAAATATTGCCTTTTTGCGCAAGATCTGGAGTTGTCGCTGGAGCCTCGCTGCAACGAGGATATTCCTCACTGGGGCGAAACTACTGTGATTACCAGGTCACCGTTATATCCAAAGAAATTGAACTTGGTCCAAATCACCAACGAAAAACCTTCATTGTAGTGGGAAACATGCTCATTGTGGTGACATTATCATGAGACAGGTTACGGCTTTGCCCAGAGATTTTGAACAAGTATTTTTCCATCCAATGATTTTTAAAATATTTTGGTAATTACTCTAAGTATCACTACACCAAATCTGCCGGATTGTCACGGTCATTGACCGTGACAAGTCCAACTTGTTAAGGTCAATGACCGTGATAATTCTGGGGGTGACAACTTATGTTGTCATGGACTTGTCACGGTCAATGATCGTGACAAGTTCATTAGACTTGTCATGGTCTTATCACGGACTTTGAACTTGATAATATTTGTCACGATCTTAGACCGTGACAAACCCATGGTAATCTTTTAAACATTGTCATGGTCAATGACCGTGACAATTCTAGGCAAAATTGAAAAAAAATCTGCTTGGCAGTATGGCCACTGCCACTGCCTAACAGTATATTTGTACCAGTTATAGCAACGTTGTACCTGTTCAAACATCAAATATCTAAATAAAATAGAGATAATGCAAATATACATTCAAAATAATATACACCACTATATAATTCAAATGTAACAACTTAAGTCAATTCAATTAAAATAATGTCACTACATGTCTGGGGTAGGTTTGAGGAGGTAGATAGGCTACACGATATACGAATTCATACATCCTTGTATATTCATCATGCCGCATTGTTCGCGCAACCACAATGGGGAGTTCGCCTTCCCAGGTATCACATGAGTTACGAGCACCTTGGCCTCGATATCTTGAAGCGCACGTCCATGAACTGGCATACCCTGAACGGCATACCATGAACTGGCATATCCGCTGGCCATCAAATATATCCTGTATAAACACGCTCGTCCAACCAAGTGTCGATATCGGTCGGTCAAAGGGAGATAAATAGGGGGCTGGATCATTAGAGTCCGCACGTGTCGGTGATGAAGCAGCGGGGTCCACATCCTCATCCTCCTCCATCACCTTATCCTTCCCTTTCCCTTTATGGTTTTCACCCAACGAACGCTTCATAAATGACAACATATCTTGGACTGTCGCCTCCAAACGGGATAACTTCGCGTCATGCGAGTCCACCGTTCGAGCCAACCCGGTGTTGCTCATCTCCAATCTGATGATATTAGATTTGGCTACCCGCGAGATCACCCCCTTGTCCTCCCCTTGCGATCAGCGCCAAGCACTTGGCTGAGTGTGACTGTGGACAAAGATGCCTTGTCGGCATCAGACTGCGACTCATGCACTTTCTTAAGCTTTGCCTGAAACGACAAAAAGCACATGACTAGTTAAATAAGTAAATTATAATGTAATTAACAAAAAGTAAACTGTCGGATTACTTACAATTGTGGACGCGACAATTGGGGACACCTCTTTATCCTTCCCCTTCTTTGTCCGAATAGCCACATAAGTATCGAGCCTATGTGGCCTACCCTAAGGGCCACTCCCCGTCCCCTGAAATAAAATAATGCAAAATTAGTATTGGCCCCGCAAAGTAAAATAATGCAGAATAACATATTTCTGTAATTATAGAAAAATTAAATCTTACCATCATCCTATGCTACAACTCGGTGTAAGACTTCAGGCCGGAGTAGTGCACGCCCGTCATTTTCCCCCGATTTTCCCTCCCTGATTGGCGAGATGCCAATTGTCGCTCCCCAAACTCATTGTCAATGAAGTTTTGCGATTGTGCCAATGAGATCGGCTCTTTCGGCAGGACGGAGTCTCGCATTCGGATAACGGAGTCTCGGATCTTTCCAAAGTACCGGGTTTGCATATTTTTCTTCCACGTATTGTGTTGCTCCCTCAACTGCTCCAAGACGGAATCGCGTAGTTCTGGGGCCAGGCTGAATTGTTCATGTCTAGTAAATGCAATGTTTGTTTTTAATAAATATAAATATAAAATGAAATTGAAATTGAAATTGAAATATTCATATAAATATAAATATAAATATAAATACATTACCTGTAGTGCCGCCCAAATAGCTAACTTGAGCTCATTTGACACCTCCCTTCAACTACTGTACCCCAGGCCGATGATCGTCTTTACCAGCTCGAGGGATCTCGCTAATAGCCCTGTCTTGTTCTCGATGACCATCCCCAATTTTCCATATTTAGGGAGCCTAGGGGCCGAGGAGCCCTAGTCGGCTCCACTACCAACGAACACAGATAACATCATCATAATCAGCATCATCATCCTCGCCTTAATACCTGAAGGAGATATTTTCTGTAAAAAAATGTTGTTATTAGTATAAATCCAAATGAATTAGAAGAAGACATGGAAATATGTACAATTACTACAAATCCGAAACATCCCCACCCCCACCCCTACTGCCCACACACACGCACACTACACAAGAGTGAAAATGATAAACTGCAAATCAATTAAAAGCATTAAAAATGAATTGTTAAAGTACAAATTGGAATATTTATTACAAATTGAAAAATTGTTTCAAATTTGGGTTATCATAAAAAATGGATTGATATTCGGTAGGAGCAGCCAAGTCATCCACACTACTACTTAGATGCTTTGGCGCATGTAGGACAATTGACCACGGTTCTTTGTTGATATGGACAATAATCCAGTGGTCATGCCACTTCTAAAATTAACCAACCGAACATCGATCCACTATAATCCAACCGCAATAGCAATAACAAATGTGTATCCCGTACTCCTTCTAATTCATCTACTCAATTAATTCTTTTCATCAATTAAACTAACAATTAAAGTATACAATTATTAATTTACTAATTTACAATGAGTGGCAATCCTACTTGCATATGAAAGGGGCACTAATTATTAATTTACTAAAAAAATTAATAACCAATCGATATTAAATTAATCAATTCTTTTACAAGGGGCACTACTTGCATATGAGGGGCAATATCTATATAAATCAATAAAAATTTAATTAAAAAAATTAACAAGCTCCACCCCGCCCCATTTCCCCTGCATCCCCCCTTCCCCCGCCCACACACACAAGCACATGCACATATACACACACATAGCCCCCCAGCCCCACACCCCCAGCCCACCCCCAGCCCTGCTCCCTCCCCCCCACTTCCACTGCCCACCACACACTCACATACAGACACACACACACAGACACACACACACACACACACAGACACACACACACACACACACACACACACACATATATATACACACACACGCGCACATATACACCCACTCCCTAAGCCCTGCCCCTTGCCCCTCCCATGCATATATACACCACACACACACACACACACACACACATATATATATACACACACGCATATACACACACACATATACACAAATGGAAGAGAAATAGAGAGAGAAAAAGTACCAAAATCGTAGAGAGAGAGAGAGAGAGAGAGAGAGAGAGAGAGAGAGAGAGAGATGGAGGGAATAAAAATCGATGGGAAAAAAGAAGAGGGAAGGGTTTTTTAGTGATAGAATTATAACGAACATGTCACGGTCTTTAATCGTGACAAGTTTATAAGGTTGTCACGAGCATTGACCGTGACAAGTACAGTTGTCACGGACTTGTCACGGTCAATGACCGTGATAAAAAATGCATATTTTTTTTATTACGGTCAATGACCGTGCCAAGACTGGCTAGTTGAAGGGTGTCAATTTGACCATTTTGGTGTAGTGTATGTTTTCTCTCAACTAAGAACACTCATACTTAAAATACATACATAAAAATGCAATTTAATAAAAAAGATTGTTTTATTTGTCCAAATCAACTCACACAAAAGTTTTAACATATTTTTCAATTTTAAGAAAAAATTAATTTTCGTTATGTCAAAATTTGGGTGGTGAAACTAAGTCCTTCTATGTCCTTTACCTTTAACCTAAAGCAACAATCTCATTAATTATGGCATAAGGTAGATTTTTGAATGAAGACGAAGAACTACGGTCTTGTATTATTGAACATGAAGCTGGAAACTTAGAGTATGACTCAATATGTTTCTGAACGGGATTAGACAACATAATTCTATGGAGATTTTTAGAATAATTATGCCCTTACAATCTCCCCCCTTGTCTTTTTCGTGACAAAACATATAAACAAAAGAATACAAATAAAATGATCACATCTATCACCTATGACACGACGCGCCGGATCAAAGGCATACAAGGATAGAGACGACATAACCATTCGTTACTCTTGTAACCTATTTTTATGTCAAGACACTAGGAAAGACATTAAGATATCAATGCACAAATATTGGCAACTTAACAATTGTAATAATATGAATACAAGATATAATCCATGTAAGCATGGTTCATCTAATTACTAAGGATCATATATGAGGTTTAGTTAATATCTCAATAAGATGTAACATCTACACTTCATTACATAAGTTATACATTACCCCTTCATTTCCATATAGACTAAGTTATAATATCATAATGATACTAATCTTAATCATCTTATCTCTCACTTAGGTAATTTTCTCCCCCTAAATTAAGTCTCTTCACTAAGAAAATTATTTCCAAGAAATATTTCCATATGTAGGAGTCTTATAGTCAACATTTCTTTTATAGGAAGGAGAACCATTCTCCCACTTTTTGTCATAAAATGGACAAAGGCATCAAGATACAAATAATATTGACATAAAAACAAGAGTAATAAGATGAATGTAACACCCCATATTTTTAAGGATTTTTAAAATGGGATTAATTAGACTTAATTATGGGATAATTAAAAATTAATCCACATTTAAATATTACTCGAGAATAAAGTAATATGTGATCTATGTTGAATATTACTTGGTGATTAAAAGTAATATATATGATTATGACTTTACATATGATTATGATTTTATAAGTGGTCGCGAGTGACGAATACCACAATTATGATAATTAAGTCGAGACGCGCGTGTGAGTTATGTCGGGACTATGATTAAATGGAAATAAAAGTAAATTATTTTTATATCATCTAAATGGTCATTTTGACTGCACCAAAGTGTCCGAAAGGGTTTAAATAGTTGAAAAAGTCTACCCGGAGGATTATTTTGGGTATCGGGATAATTTGGAACCAAATAGACACCCCAAAGGGATATTTTAGTCATTTTACATGGGAGGTGAATAGTAACCACGAAAATGCATGATTATTTATAAGTTTAAGGCTGGTAAGGATGCATGTTCACTTCACCAAAACTTTAGAAAGAGAAATTGAGAGGAGAATAAGAGTTTTTTGGAAAGGGGAGGGCCACCTCTAGGAAACCAAGGGACAAGGTCATCCACCACCATCGCCACCGCCGAAAGTTGGCTGAAAAAGAGGAGGACCACAAGTAGCCTATCATCCTCAAAGGTTCAGACCTACATATTAGAGGCAAGTGATTAATTCTTGCAATCCTTAGCATGTATTATGTCCATATTAATTTAGAAATATAATTCAGAAAAGCTAAACAAATCATGATGAGATTTGAGTGGTTTTTAATTGAATCCTCGATCTAAAACCTATATAGGATTGATCTCCTGTTCAATATAGAATTTATCCCATAAAAATCTGAATATCAATTGTGAAGAAATTTGGAGTTTACAAGAATTCTTGATTAAGAATGATAAACAAAGAGTTTTCTGAATTTTATGGAATTAACACCTTGTTGATTGAAATTCTATGATTATTTATAGTGTTTAAAGGTTAGAAATCATCCACATATCTCTATATATCAATTGGGATGATTTGTGAGGAGTTTAGGATCAATTGAAGTTGGTTTTGATGATAAAAATGATGTAAATTCGTAACCATAAATATGCAGATTTTCGTAGACCCATAGGGGCGAATCGATTCGGACCAGGTCGGATCGATTTGGCAGCAAGGGTGAATCGATTCTATCCAGACCAAATCAATTCCGCTGCCCAGAATTGGATTTTTTTTTATTTTTTTTATTTATTTCGGTGGGATCATTCGGAATTCGATTATGGGGCTTACTTATATCCTAAAAGGGAATATATGGGATACCAGTGGGCCATGTTAATGGATGGACTTGGACCTAAGAGAATTAATTAAGGGTTAAATTAAATTAGGGATAATCAGGAAATAAACCTAATTTAGAGATTTATTTAATTTACGAAAATTCAGGGATTATAATGACATGGACGAGTAGGGTGTAGATGTGTACCTACTGAATTTATATGAGTATTAAATAATATACTTCGAGTGGTGAGGAAAGCTCGGGAATATACTTTAAGAAGTAAAGTTATAATCTATAAATACGTAGGATATTCGGGATATACATATGCTACGTATGTGACTTGTTTATGGGATGAGAGTATACCTATTTATTGTTATATACATATAGGTGGAGCGAATACCTATAATATGATTGCGGATAAAATGCATTAATACGTGGGATATTCGAGATAAAAAAATACTACGTATAAAATATATAATATGGGATGTGCGTATGACCTATTGTTGATATATACATATAGGTTGAGTGTATACCTATATTGTGATTATTATGTGTATGACATACTTACGCTGCTTTTTATCGGTGTGGAGGCTGCACATGTGGATGATCTTATCCTGATGAGCCCATTGGGGGGATTTTAGATTCGTACCTTGAGCATTGGACCTTGGACACGTGATATCGGTGAGAATGATAGTAACAACAGTTGAATGGGAGCGTAGGTATGTGCGTGACCCATTTGGCCGGGGAGTATGCTCTCCTCCAATATATGTGATATGAGATTTATGTTTCGTGAGAGATGTTGAACCAACAGTCCCTTGTACAGTGTGAGATGTACCCAAACATGATAGCAGAGTATGCATGCACCGTAACTGAGTCTGGAAGGGTGCAGTATTGTATATATAATATAGTGTGAATATATATACATACATGTGATATTATCTACTGTGTGAAATTTAGTAGATATAATATAATCTATGTGTAAAATTAGTAGATTGGAAAGATAATGAAATCTGAATTTTAAGTAAGTAAATACTTAATCCTAAAGTTGTGAATAGACTAGTTCATATTAAATAGAAATGAACTTATAATATTATCATACGTATTGCATGAGAAATACGGGGAAATGGTATGAGTTAGATTAATAATGACTCGTATTTCAAACTAGTTAATTGTGAACATTAACTAGGAGGATTATGAGGTGCGTTAGACGTGCACTCTAGATGAGTGGTGAGAATCTCAAGTGAAAGCTCAAAAAGCTAACAAGTACATAATAATTGCTTAATTGCACTTGTTAAGCACTTGTTATTTTTAAAATATTTTACAACTGGGCTCTAATCTGTTCTCTTGCACATTCTGTTTTCTATTGTATCTTGAACATTAGGTATCTAGTATCAGGGATGCCGACATAGAAAATAGAGATCTCGACGGGTTATAGCTGCTACTAGAGAGGCAAATTTGTTTAGACGCTTCCATTCTGTTGATTCACTTATCTTTAGCATCTATTTTCATATAGGGCATGTCGCCTAGGATTTTAGTTATTTCATTTCTATTCCAGAGATTGTAATCATTTATGTCAGTATTGCTGATATCAATTTTATTTAATGGTAATGAAATATTTTAACTGGATAGTTATTCCAGTCACATTAGTTCTTGTTCAGTTGCGATGTGATGTTGTCTATTATTACTATGCTTTGTGGAATGGTTTTAATCAAGTTAAAAATGGAAAAGTTTTGACACTAGCTTAATTATTTATTAGGTGAATTAATAAAGAAATTATTTTTGGACAGTGATGCTACGAATGAACCAACTGGATATGCTAATTTAATTTAATAAATGAGTGATCACCCGGTATTTAATTAGGCGGGATGTCACAATGAATACAAGATATAATCAATATAAGCATGCTTCGTCTTATTCCTAAGGATTATATACCACGTTTAGCTAATATCTTAATAAGATGTACCATATACACTTTATTCCATAAGTTATATATTACCACTTCATTTCCATATAGACTAAGTCATAATATCATAATGATACTAAATTAAGTCTTTCCCTTAAGAACATCATTTCCAAGAAATATTCCCCATATGAAGGAGTCTTATAGTTAACATTCCTTTCATAAGAATGAGAGTCATTCTCCCCCCTTTTATCATGGAATGGACAAAAGCGAGGACTGTAAAATCAAGAAATAGATTAACTAACAATATGGTGAATAAGTCTTTAGAGAAGTGAATTTAGTAGAGATTATTTAAGGATTAAAATTAATATATCTCATTATGTAATTGAGATGGAAGTTAAATTATGATATGATTACATTGTAACAATATGTATATATAAGGCACCAAAAATAACACGGTCAAAAGCATGGACAAATATACATGTCACCAAAATTCCACAAAACTATTTATCATTAAAAACTCTTTCTAATATGGCCCTAGCATATATATATTATGACAAAATGGTCCATCTTCCCTCCGTTGCGCTAGTTTCACCTTTATCTCTTATTATTTCTTCCCTGGTCAAGTCTTCTCTATCTTGACACAACCTTCTCATTGAAAAGATGGATGAAATGATCAATAACTATAAGAAAATGGACATAAGAAACATAACTATATGAAATGACTAGGGAACATAAGTCTCCAGACATGAAGGATGTGCTAAGTGAGCATAATAAGCGCATGGTGGTATGAATCATATGATGTAAGATATAAAGGCGAATAATAACAATAATGGCATATCAAGCCAAGTATATAGAAATCATCATTAAGATTTTACGAGGCAACACTCGCTATATACTAAACATAATGTAAAGCACATATGCGTTATGAGCATAAGAAACACAAGAAGTTGGTTGTAATAACCTCTATTTTCTCATGTAAAGGCCAGTCAGGCACAATACGTCGAAGATAGGGCTTGCTTGTCAATTAATACCATTCTTAGCACAAATGTAAATATGAATAATAATTTTCTAAAAGCCAACATTCGAAAATGTTAAGAATAAATCCATAATAATTAAATAAATCCAAACCACCACAACGTAAATAATAAATCCAACCAATATAACATAATTCTCAATTAACATAAAATAAATAAGTCTCGGGCTTATTCCCTTACAATTGTTTCAAATAAATAAATAACAACGACAAGAAAATAACCTAAGCTAGAATTGACTGATATGGAAACTGAAGAGCAAGTGAGACTGCAAGACTGCTGTAGCACAATCCAGCTATCCCTGTCTAGGAGCACCTCTTTAGGTCAGAGTCCGAGGTGAGCAAGAATTAACTTTATTAATTTAAGATGCAATAGTACAATTGAGGCAAAATAAATATTCCCCCTTCGTCACTTGCATGCATTTAACACCTCACCCTTTGTGTAAGTGTGATATTATTCGCATCCCAAAACGTCCCAAGTAATGGTTATGACATCGCGTCAAATTTATGAAAATGGATATACCAATAATTAAATATTTAAGTGTATCCACTATATTTAGTTATTAACACCCATGCTATCTCAATCTCAAAAGTTTCACGTATAAGGCATAAACATCTATTATGTATTGTAGGATCAAAATTATAATTATTGTCCACGTTCTTAGATAATTAAATTTATCTCATTACAGTATGGGTAATTATTTATATATGTACTTTCATATAATTGACACACAAGGGTATTTACCATTGGTGTCTAGTTCGTACTATAGCAGCAAGTCCGTAGGAATCTCTTATCTTAAACGAACATCACAAAACACATATAAATTGGGGGCAGTCCCTACGTAGGATACATGTTCACGGCCCATACCCAACGGTGACACATGATAGGTCAACGTCAACACCTACCTCTCGTAGATGGCGCCTCCACATAGTACCAATATAACCTACACAATTTCCAAGCCCACCTGTGATGGCGTGTGGTACCCGGTCCGAACGTACGAACCCCCGAGTCGATAGGACAGTCCACGAACGTTGGTATGTCCACACAAGTAAATATTATTATCTCATACACTATGTATAGGTAACTACTCCATAATTACCATCGGGAAGTTCCACATAACATTCAAAATTTCCCATTTATTAATAATTTACCATCTAATGAATTATTAATTCCACCTAATTGAATAATTACTTAACCAACTAATTTAACAAAATTTTTCCAAATTAACCGTGGGTACATTTGTATTTATAATAAATTATTTATTGTCCCAAACATGGTGCCATCCACTTGTTTGGACTCCTAAAAATACTCATAACCCAATTCCAAGCCAAACGCTCCCATCCCCCAGGGCCGAATCAATTTGATTCTGGGCTGAATCAATTCGCTGCCAGACCGAATCGATTTGCCTTGAAATCGAATCGATTCGACTTTCTGTTGAAGCCCAGGTCTGCTACTTTATTCCATTACGGGATTTCTATATTTCATTCCAAATCCACTTCCAAAGGTTTATACTACTTCATAGTTATGTAGTTGAATCCCAGTGATTTAATTAGTCCAATTAGGATCATCAATTACACGGATTAATACCGATTTCATGCCTAATTTCCCCATATTTTATGAACATCAAATATCTATTCCAAATAAGATTTCAATCCCAATCCCCCCACTATTTAAGTCATATTACGGGACATCAATAATGAGGTTTACATCCAGACATGAGTCCATAGTCCAACATTAACATTCTCTATATTAAATAATTAAGACATCCCCAATTACCATCAAGAACCCTAAGGGATCTAACTTCAATTTCAGGAATATGATACCTAAATTTCTAGGATTAATCCTACATTAAGTTCACTCCTCTACATGCATAGAATATTTATTCATCATCAAATCATTCCAATCAAAACTAAATCCCAGAAAGTTAAGGGGAAATTAGGATGCATCAAGAAATATATTGAAAACATAAATTAAGCAAGATAATTCTTGCCTTAAAGATTTGTGGAGGAAAGTCCCTTGAAATCCCTGTGATTTTCCCTTTGTTCTTCGCCATTTTCCTCTCTTTTGGTCCTTCTGCTCTCTTCTCCCGATAACTGTTGTTTTTAAATATTTATGAATGATAGTGGGGTAGTGGTTTACCCACACTGAATACTAATATTTGTTAATCCCGAGTTCGGCTTAAAACCCAACTTTTAGACCCCAAATGGACCCGAATTCATAACTAGCCCAAAAGTTTCCTAACCTATATACTATTGACTCGGGATAATTTATAAAGGTCTAAATAATCTAAACGATCCCATATGTGCCCTAAAATATGTCCCAAATTATTTATGTAAAAAATGGATACTTTTAAGTTGCGTTGCACATTAATTATATATTTTTCTACATTACATGCAAATGCTATATCCAAACACATAAAAATCAATCATACAAAAATATAACTAAATGACAAGTTTCAACTGTGAAATTGTTAAATTAAAATATTTAATTAAGTCCAATTTCCACAAATTTTGATTATTCCAAAAATGTTATTTTATAATTTATTCTAGAAAAAATTACGGGGTATTACATTCTTCCCCCTAATAATGGGATTTCGTTCTCGGAATACCTAGCTAAAAGAGTTCGGAATATTTTTTACGCATGTGGTTCTCCCTCTCCCAAGTTGATTTGTCCTCTCGATGGTGTCCCCACTGCACCCGAACTAAAGGAACAACTTCAGATCGAAGTCGGCGCTCCCGTCGGTCCAGAATGGCTACCGATCTCTCCTCATAAGTAGCATTTGAATGTAACTCAATCTCATAGATATTAATGTACTGGTACAGTACCTCATCCCTAAGGAACCTCCGTAGTGAAGATATGTGGAAAATGTCATGCATTCGCTTCAAGTGATCAAGTAATCCCAACCGATATGCTACGGGCCAAATCCTCTCTAGAATAGGGAATGGTCCCATATATCGAGTATCCAACTCACCTTTCTTCCCAAATATCATCGCCCCCTTCATGGGAGAAACTTTAATCAACACCTGGTCTCCAACATCAAAGTTTAAGTGTCTCCGGCCCGCATCCACATAGCTCTTTTGCCTATTCTGGGCAATCCGTATCCTGGTCCGAATCATCTCTACCTTCTCCGAGGTGTCCTGAATAAAATATGCCCCAAGAAAATTGTTCTCCCCCACCTCCAACCAACAAGAGTGCGAACGATAAGGTCTCTCATAGAGTTCCTCAAATGGTGCCATCCCTATCGTGAACTGGTTGAGGCTGTTATAGCAAACTCCAACAAAGGAAAATACTGCACCCAACTCCCTTTAAAATCCAATAGGCACATCTGCAACATGTCCTCCAACATCATGTTCACCTTCTCTGTCTGCCCATCGATCTAAGGATGATATGACGTACTCAATCTCAACTCTGCCCCTAAGGCCTGCTGAAAGCTCCTCCAAAAGTGGGACATAAACATCCTGTCCCCGTTTGACACTATGTTGAGCGGTACCCCATGCAACTTAACAATCTTTACAAGGAAGAGTCTGGCGTAATGCTCGGAGTTATAATCTGTTTGGACCGATAAGAAATGAACCACATTTGCCAATATGTTGATAATCACCCATATCAAATCATGTCCCCTCGACGAAGTAGGTAGTCCAGTGATGAAGTCCATGGAGATGCTTTCCAATTTCCACACCGGTATCTCCAAAGGCTGTAAACCACCCGCATGATGCTGACGATCCACCTTCACCAGTTGAAACATAGCACACCTAGACATAAACTCAGCTATATACCTTTTCATCCCGGTCCACCAGTACTGATGACGCATGTCATGGTACATCTTATCCCCTTCGGGATGTACCATAAAAAGTGAACTGTGAGCCTCTGACATGATGGCTCACCTAAATTCCTCATCATCAGAAACCACTAGTCTCCCCTGGAATCTCATACCACCATCCATCCCAATGGAAAAGTGCTCCACCCCCTCGGCTAGCAACTATCTCACCCGCTCCTAGCAAAGCTGATCTCCCGCCTATGCCTTCATCACCCGAATAATAATCTCCGGGGTGATTGTGAGAACAGACATAAATGAGCGAGTCGGGTCATTATCCCCACGAAGTGACTTCCATTTTTCCTTCCACACTACTGCCAACTCCAGAAATGTCTTGCAGCTCAACGCATTCGCCACAACATTCCCCTTCCCCAGGTGGTACTGAATGTTGAACCGATAATCTTTCACAAACTCTGTCCACCTTCTCTGTCGTATGTTCAGCTCCCTCTGTGTGAACAAATACTGTACACTAAACCAAAATGGTCAAATTGGAACCCTTCAACCGACCAACCTTGTCACGGTCATTGACCGTGATAAAAAACACCCATTTTTTTGTCATAATCAATGACCCTGACAAGTCTGTGATAAAGTCTTACCACGGTCATTGATCGTGACAAGTTCAGTTTTCATGGGCTTATCACGGTCAATGACCTTGACAAGTCCGTGACAAGTCTGTCAGTAAAAAAACCCTTCCCTCTTATTTTTTTCCACCGATTTCTATTCCCTCCATTTCTCTCTCTCTCTCTAAGCGACTTCACTCTCTCTCTCTACGATTTTGGTACATTTTCTCTCTCTATTTTTCTTCTATTTGTATATATGTGTGTAAATGTGCGTGTGTGTGTGTGTGGTGGATTGAAGGGGCGTGGCTGGGGGTGGGGGTAGGGAGGGGGTGTATATGTGTGTGTATATGCGTGTGTGTGATGGGAAGTGGCAGTGGGGGGAGGGGGTAGGGATGGATCGGGTGGGGGGTGGGGCTATGTGTGTGTGTGTATGTGCGTGTGTGTGTGTGCTTGTGTGTGTGGTGGGGGGAAGGGGGTGGGGAGGGTGGGTGGGGCAGGGGGAAATGGGGCAGGGGGTGGTGCTTGTTAATTTTTTTTAATTAAAATTTTATTGGTTTATTTAGATATTGCCCCTCATATGCAAGTAGTGCCCCTTGTAAAAGAATTGATTAATTTAATATCGATTGGTTATTAATTTTTTTAGTAAATTAATAATTAGTGCCCCTTTCATATGCAAGTAAGATTGCCACTCATTGTAAATTAGTAAATTAATAATTGTATACTTTAATTGTTAGTTTAATTGATGAAATGAATTAATTGAGTAGATGAATTAGAAGGAGTATGGGATACACATTTGCCGTTGCTATTGCGGTTGGATTATAGTGGATCGATGTTCGGTTGGTTAATTTTAGAAGTGGCATGACCACTGGATTATTGTTCATATGGGGGTGAGATTTTTCAACTTTTTTTTTAAAATTACTTTTTATCACGAACAATAGATATATAGTATGATAATTAAATGAAACATACTTCAAATTATACATAGTGCGCATAGATACCGGCCTTCTAATTCTTACGCGTACGCATTCAATAGCCCTTAGACCCGTTCGAGAGTCATTACCCCTGTAATGAGATCTCTCGAATCGTCCCGTTTATACAGTTTGGGATTGCATAATTTTTGTATAATAATATTCTTAGTGTCTTAAAGTTGTTACTTTTGGAGGAAGTTTCGCAGTCGTATCCTAATGTTCTCTAGGTACATACTAGATTGACAAATGTGAGTGTTATTTCAATTGATCAATCGAAATAACACTCACACTTGCCAATCTACGTCATGTACTTGGAGCACTATGGGGATATGCTGTCGAATTTTTCTCAAATCGTAACAATGTACATAAGCTATTAAGTATATTACCGAAATATGCGATCTTGAATGGGATAGGATCACTCACCCTTTAGAGGAAATGGAGGAAATATGAATTTCTATTATAAATTGAATTTGAATTTTAAATTTAAAAATCAAATATAAATAAGACACAATTAAATGAAACATACTCCAAATCTAAGTTCTGTTTATACTAATCCAGGAATATACGCTTCTTACCTTTAATGGGTGATTAGTTGTAGTTGCTGTGATGGGATATCCTAAATACAAAGTGTGGATGGGTGAGACATATAGAATGGGGGATATTTTTCATAGAGGTGCTAATGAATTTGTGAAATATGCAAAGAGATGTCATAATGATGAAGAGTTTCCATGTTTGTGTGCTAGGTGTAAGAATGGTAAGGTGTTTGAGTGGAAAACAGTTGAACTACATTTGTTAAGATGGGGTATGCAAGATATTTATCTATTTTGGAGTTTTCATGGGGAATTAAAAGTTCCTTTTATCCCCGAAGAAACTTCACAACAACCTTAATCAAGTAGGATAGATGTAGAAGGGGATGACGTAGATCATAATATGTTAGAAGATTTAGTTGATGATGCGTACGGAGTTTATGAAGCGGAGGATAATGAGGTTACTGATGATGTACAAGGTTCAGGTGCTCGTGAAGATATCACGATAAACCTTGACGATGACTGCCAAAGTTTAAATTATTTAAGTTTTACATTATTTTAGGTTATTTTATACATGATTAATTTTGTAAGATGCACAAAATATGAAGTCTTTGAGAACAATAAAAGATGAAAAACAATGGTACAATCAGACAACGAATTTAGGCTGTGGTTGTCACAAGAGGTAATTATAATGAAAATGGCCGTTATATAACGTTACATTACACTCAAACTTTACAACTAACCTAATTAATTTATCTATATTCTCAGCTCTAAAAGACGGGTGATGCGACATCAAGACTTGTACGTCTAGCCACTGGACCCTTGTTCATGGAACAAGAGTATAAAAAGTATCGATTGAATGGTTACGTATTCGTCGCAAGGGTGTACGAGGAAAGTACAAACGTACAGAACTCGAGCATTTCATACAAGGCTTTTGCTTTCTTTCGAGCGAGCGCAAAAGATAAAACCCTCGTTGAAGCTGAAATGACTTACTATGGTGTAATTCAAAATATATTTGAATTGGATTATATAAGGTTCAAAGAGGTTGTATTTTACTGTGACTGGGTAAGAGTTGAGGATAAAAATGCTTGTAAAGTTGATCCTGTCACCAATTTGATCATGGTTGACTTGTCCAAGTTGAAGAGCAATGACCACGTGAGCGATGAGCCGTTTGTTTGTGCATTTCAAAAGGTCATCCAAGTGTTTTACTCGGAGTATATCAACAACGATCTATGGTCAATTGTCCTACATGCGCCAAAGCGTCTAAGTAGTAGTGTGGATGACTTGGCTGCTCCTACCGAATCTCAATCCATTTTTGATGATAACCCGAATTTGAAACAATATTTCAATTTGTAATAAATATTCCAATTTGTACTTTATCAATCCATTTGTAATCTTTTAATTGATTTTCACTTTATCATTTTCACTCTTGTGTAGTGTGCGTGCGTGTGTGTGGGCAGTGGGGGTGGGGGTGGTGATGTTTCGGATTTTTAGTAATTGCACATATTATGAGTTAGATGTTGTTGTTTTGGAATTCAGAATTGAGGTGTTAAAAAGTAATAATTCATTTGGATTTGTAGTAATTGTACATATTTGCATGTCTTCTTCTAATTCATTTGGATTTGTACTAATACCAACATTTTTTTACAGAAAATGTCTCCTTCAGGTATAAAGGCGAGGATGATGATGCTGATTATAATGATGTCGTCTGGGCTCAATGGTAGCAGAGGAGACGAGGGCTCCTCGGCCCCTAGGCTCCCAAAATATGGAAAATTGGGGATGTCCATAGAGAACAAGACGGGGATATTAGCGAGATCCCTCGAGTTAGTAAAGACGATCATCGACCCGGGGTACACTAGTTGGAGGGAGGTGCCAAATGAGCTCAAGTTAGCTATTTGGGAGGCACTACAAGTAATGTATATATATTTCAATTTCTATTTCAATTTCAATTTCAATTTCAATTTCAATTTCAATTTCAATTTCAATTTATATTTATTCGCAACTAACATTGTATTTGTTGGATAGGAACAATTCAGCCTGGCCTCAGAACTACGTGATTTTGTCTTGGAGCAGTTGAGGGAGAAACACAAGACGTGGAAGAAAAATTTGTGGAACCGGTACTTTGGGAAGACTCTAGACTCCATTATCCGAATGCGTGACTCCGTCCTGCCGAAGGAGCCGATCTCATTGGCATAATGGAAAAAGTTCATCGAAAATGCGATCGGGGAGAGACAATTGGCATCTCGCCAATTGGGGAGGGAAAATTCGGCTAAAAAGACGGACGTGCACTACTCCGGTCGGACATCTTACGCCGAGGTGGAGCATAGGATGATGGCAAGATTTTATTTTTCTATAATTACAGAAATACGTTATTCTGCATTATTTTACTTTGCGGGGCCGATACTAATTTTGCATTATTTTATTTCAGGGGATGGGGAGTGGCCCTGGGGGTAGGCCACATAGGCTCGATGATTATGTGTCTATTCGGACAAAGAAGGGGAAAGAAAAAGGAGGTGTCCCCGATTGTCACGTCCACTATTAAAAGTAATTCGAAAGTTTACTTTTTGTTAATTACGTTATAATTTTTTTATTTACTTATTTAACTAATCATGTGCTTTTTGTCATTTCAGGAAAATCTTAAGGAAGTGCATGAGTCGAAGTCTGATGCCGATAAGGCTTCTTTGTCCATGGACAGACTCAGACAAGTGCTTAGCGCTGATCGCAAGGGGAGGACAAGGGGGGTGAGCTCGCGGGTGGCCAAATCTAGGATCGTCGGATTGGAGACGAGCAGCACCGGGTTGGCTCGAATGGTGGACTCGCATGACGCGAAGATGTCCCATTTGGAGGCGACGGTCCAAGATATGTTATCATTCGTGAAGCGTTCGTTGGGAGGAAAGCGTAAGGGGAAAGGGAAGGTGAAGGTGGTGGAGGAAGAGGTGGAGGAGGATGAGGATGTGGCCCTCGCTGCTTTATTACCGACACGTCCAGACTCTGATGATCTAGTCCCCTATTTAGCTCCCTTCAATCGACCGATGACGATACTTGGTTGGCCGAGCATGTTTATAAAGGACATGCTTTATGGACAATGGATAGGGAGGGGGTTGAGGGACCCGAATACCGTCCAGGGTGTTCTAGTTCATGGATGTGTGCTTCAAGACATCGAGGCCAAGGTGCTCGTCACTCATGTGATACCCGGGAAGGCGAGCTCCCCATTGTGGTTGCGAGAATAATGCGGCACGATGCATATTCAATTGTGTACCAATTCATATATCGTGTGGCTTATCCACCTCCTCAAACCTACCCCAGACATGTAGTGACATTATTTGAATTGAATTATTTTAAGTTGTTACATTTGAATTATCTTTGGATTATATCGTGATGCATATTGTTTTGAATGTATATTTGCATTATCTCTATTTTATTTGGATATATGATGTTTGAACAGGTACAATGTTGCTATAAAAGGTACAAATATACTGCTGGGCAGTGGACGTACTGCCCAACAGATTTTTTTCCAATTCTACCTAGAATTGTCACGGTCAATGATCGTGACAAGTATTTGTTATCGCGACATTATCACAGTCAATATCCGTGACAATTTTTTTAGAAGGTCATGTGTTTGTCATGGTCCCTGACATTGATCAATATTGTCAAGGTCAAAGACCGTGACAAGTCTAATGAACTTGTCTCGATTAATGATCGTGACAAGTCCGTAATAACAAAAATTATCACCCATACGCTTGTCACGGTCATTGACCTTGATAAATTGGACTTGTCATGGTCAATGACCGTGACATGTCGGCAAATTTGGTGTAGTAGTAGGCTTTTGTGGTCTGTGAAAATCTGAAATTTCTCCCCCTGGATATAGTGTCTCCAAACTCGCAAGGCAAAAATTACGGCTGCTAACTCCAAGTCGTGGGTGGGGTAATGTCCCTCAAGAGGCTTAAGCTTTTAGGAAGCCTAAGCTATCGGCCTCTCCTCCTGCATCAAAACTCCAAGTCCCTGTAGGGACGCATCTATATAGACTCTGTAATCTACCCTGCCCGAGGCAAAGACAAAACCGGTGCTGTAGTCAATATAGTCTTCAGCTGCTCAAATGCCTGATGACACCTCTCATCCCAAATAAATGGTACCCCATTCCTCGTCAAATTCATTAAGGGCCCCACTATCTTAGAAAAGCCCTGGACGATTTGAGGGTGGTATCCGAACGATATTGAAATCAACTAACCAGTGCGCTCATACACCCTATAATCCGTGCATACCTGCACAACACTAGAAGCGTCACACACTTATCACACTTTTCTCAAAATTGCCTCGGATTCTCAGCGTGGCTGTAAGACATGGGTATTCTCAATCACCTTATAAATCGACATTAAATTCTCTTTAACATCATCCCACACTTCAACTCATGGTGAGAAGAAAAATTTCTAGTGCTATCTCATGGCACTACCGGATCCACTGGCCTTGTAATATATAATAGCTCTCAGCTCAGAGTGTTTTCTCCACACATTCATTGATTAAAATTCAAAACCGATGCCCTAACATCCATAAACGTCTCTTTATTCACGACGTTTACAATAATTCATGCATTTTTCATTCCGCAATAATATCCAAATAAGAAACTTTCCCCAATGCACTATGACTCAGAATTGGTGGTAATCAAATTACAAAAAATTCAAACATATAACCGGGATTGTCAAAAATCTTGCCCCCAGACATATAAATATAAATCTCAACTCTCATGTCTTTAAAGGAGTGATATAATAATGCGCTCTCCCGATCACCAAGTCCTGAGCACTAAACATAATAATGAGTTAAATCTCTCTGCTCGGTAGTAAACCCAATATGCCCCGAATCATATCGGTAGAGTCCCTACACACTCGGATCAGTTATCTCGAGACAACTATACTCTCCGAAGTCTCTATCATAATATAATATCAATGCGAGCTCGACCCTCTTTCAGGTGAGACGGTGCCAAAACAACACATCCTGTCCTGGAACAGTAAACACGATAGCCTTGCAATATTAGCCCATTATCATTGTAACTAGTCTATATTTAGGATGATATCATACTCGTATAACACATCACTAGAATGAGGAATTTCAATAAAATATGACTATGACTACACCCGCTTCCCCACGGATGAAACCAAAGATAACCCCGTTATACCACGAAAAATATATAAATATAATAATGTTATCGATATAACCACTAAACTCGTCTCACACACGAATCTAGTGCTAATCAAAATACCGTGTCTCGTTTGTGTCACATAAAGCATACCTCATTCACTCGAGGATAAAACTCATATTTTGACCATACTAAATCGCCCTGGCTGCTCAAATGGCTCCCGAACATTACACGCCTGTCCGAACTGAAACAAAAACTATTTTAATAATTTCCCCTACTAGGCACTATACTCATGTTCCTTTACTCACTTCGGACAAAAATAATACAGGTGGTCCTGCTCTTCGTATGAAAATATCTTTTCATATAATCCCCTATTCCTGGCCATACTGTCCGTATTAGGGTTGTCCTTCTCTCGGAACCTGGTAGCCCCAACCTTGATGGCTAACCCCATCATTCCCTTAGTTCTGCTGGCCCCAAGGAACACATTACTGGATTTACCAGTCCCGACTGAATCCACCATCACTCGGTAGAAATCCAGCTATCTAAATCATTTAAATGGGTCCCCTGATGGGTCTCCCCTGTGGTGTTTCACTAGCACCATTGCATCCAGTCTTACTTTCTGACAAAAACCTTCAACTCTTATATCTCCCTTCACATAGAAGTATTAATTTGCTTACTGACCAAAGCACGACATTATCGCCATCTGCATCGGTCGTCCAAGCAGAATTTTCCTTAAGTGCTGGTGAATCCTTTCGTGAGTCCAACACCCACTTAATGACTCTTTTCTCCATTGTACCTACCTCATTGGGTACAAAGTTCACTAGACAAGGCCTCTGTCTGGCCCTCTGATGATAAGTTCAAAATTTCATTCACTTCTCTTCCTGAACAAAAGATGAAGGAACTTGCGGTCAAACCATATGTAAGATCTTTCCATTACCATACTATTTCAATTTTTAAATGTGGTGACTGACTCCCACCACTACAACACTGCTTTGCTGTATGCTAAAGCCTCTAGGTATCTTATATCCATTGGGTAACATACACAATCTCCGTATTGGCTAAAATTCCAACAGGTGGTCCTCTTCAAAGACCCCTCTGACTATTTGGAAAATATATGTTGCACCCTAGCAGTCCTTACAGCTCCAATTTGTCGAGCAACAATAGGGGTGACCTCAACTACGGTCATCGTCCCCAAAATATTCTTTGACTCTGATTGAGCCCCGCCTCCTGCTGTCCTCCCAATGGCCCTCATCTGCCATCCTTCATTGTTCGACATATTAAGCACACCTGAACACATATAAGATTCACTATAATTATACATTATAGTAGGGGAAAAAATCGCTCAATAGGAATCAACAATCCTAAGCATAGGGCTCTATATCAAATAGAAAGCAATGCTGAAAATGTAGCACGTCCGCACAGATTCCTAAGGACACTAGAACCTGATGCTCTGATAGCATCTGTGACACCCCGCCTATTTTAATCTTAACTGATTAATCATTTATCAAAATAAAACAGGATTCTCATATGGATCATTCTCAGCATCACTGTCGAAAATCCAAATTAATTACTAATAACTTATTAGGCCCAACGTCAAATTTTAAACCTTCTAATATTGTTAACTAAAACACACAATAAATCCATCCACACAATAACATACACAAAAACTAAAATAAATAAAACAATAACCGATAACTCTCGGTAAAACATTAATTACAACTAAATCGAATAGGCGTAAACACAAATGCAAAAAATAAAATAAATGACAATAGTTGGGCAACAAGCCCGAATATAACTCACAGTACTTCCTATCTAGATCACAAGGATGGAATCTTCTAAACAATCCCTGCTAGCATCCACATCTGCGACAGCATCGTCTGACTCGAAGGAATTTTTAGCTAGGCATCTTTGTGTCTGGACACCTAAAAGGTTTTTAAGAAAAATATTTGCAAGCAGGTCAGAGCCCAAAACGTTTTGACAATATTTAGCAAGTGTTTAAAATACTTTAATATATTCAATATGATATTCTCTATATTTAAACCGGTGTCACACTCACATGAGATACCCCTCACCTCTCATCTAATAGTGCACACCTAATGCATGTATTTTAAATACCCTAGTTACGCTACCCAGTCTAAATAACATCTTACCAAAGCTTTAACATCCACACACTATCTCATTCCCCACGTATATAATATTCTAAGCTTTTGCCCGAGCTTATGCATTTTAATTTCTCGCTTATCGTTTATCCTTTTATAATGAATAACTTTCACTAGTTATTCTACACTACTCACGTTTTAGTGATATTGGCCTTGTATATAATATCCTCATCTTTATATACATATTTCACATTTTATTCCAGATTTTATTTTCCCGGATGCCATAATTTATTTCTCATTTTACTCTTTATTTTCCATATATATATACACAATATACAATGCTCATTAAGTATATATCCATACTTATATATCACACATTATATAAGTATAATAACCATCCCTCAGAGCTATAACTCATTGGATGCATCTCTCAATGCTATCATCTTCCAGGGAGAACACATATCAACCTGGGCAACCGGGACAAAATCTCAAAATGAACCCAAAATCCAAATCACAAACGTATGGGAAGCGGTCATAGTTCCTCACTTGAAAGCGGGACGAATCATACCCAAGACATCTCACCAATGATAATTGCCACACAATATAAAAATGGACATTATCACCTGGGGACTGTATGCTCCCTGCTTCTCAAGCCAGGGGCCTCACCCACATCGCGCAACTTCCCATGATATCACTAGAGGGGTATGGTCCACACAAATATATCATTCACACATAGATATATTTATAATCGTATCATATATATGCTCTCTCTCTCTCTCTCTCTCTCTATATATATATATATATATATATATATATATATATATATATATATATATATATATATATAAACCTACCGAAATGATTCTCCGAGTGTCACTCATCCCAAACACTCTTCCAACTAATACCCCAGATTTTATCCCCACTAATCCAAGGGTCACATATCACTCGTTTAATTATTTAGAGGCCCTCACACTCTATTTAGGATCCCCTAATATTTATCTCCGAAAGGAATTCTTCTCCAAACCTTTTAAGTCGAAGAAAATTATGCCAAAATTAATTTCCATAACTGAACCGAAGCTATGGACATAAAACGAACCGATCCGGTTACCCAAAAATAAACAAATTGAACCGGTAGCCCATAAAATGAACCAGTCCGGTGCTCTGATCAGTTCGGGAGTTCATTTTCTCTTCCAACTCCGAAATTTATGATTTTTACCCTCACTAATCATTCCTATAAACATCTACACACATATATATATCCAACACACCAATTTTGAGAGTGCGCTTATGTTCAAACAAAGAAATTATTTAATTAAACCCAGTTTTTTAATTAAATCCTAAAGCATGCATCTAGATGTGATTGGAGATAATATAATCATGCAAGAACATTCCATCACAAACAAACACATAAATGAGGAAAAATCCCCCAAAGGGGCAAAACCTTTTATTTTCACTATAATTTGTAAAGAATGGTTTACACGGATTGCAATGAAAACAAGAGTGACATACGAAATGCCTTTAGGTGTCGGCTCCGATGTCGTCGGCTGGAATCTCCCGCAAGAACTCCAGATGGTCAGCAATGGAAAAGAGACGACTTTTCCATAAAGTTGCTCCAGATGAGTAGAACGATCCATTGAGCGGTCCGAATCACCCCTGGGAGGCCGGTCCGGATCGGTGCCTAAATTCGTCCAGAAATTTTGCCTTTAGGCGGTCCAGATAGCCTGGGATACCCGATCTGGATCGCTGCTCAATTTCATCCAGAATCTTGAAGGCATCATGGAATCCGTCTTTAAATAGAATATGGTCATGAACATTCTTCGACGGCGTATCGGTATACGACATACTAAATTGTTACGAACATTTGTAAAATTATGTCCTTGCAAAATTATTCTTGGGATTCATCAAGTTAAATAAGATTTAAACCCCATCTTAATTAAATCCTAGTTTTTATTCAACCCTTCCAAATTCACACAAAAAATTTATACCATTAACATGGATTTTAACCCAAGTTTCACATGGAGTTGTTATCACCTCAATTTACATGAAATCCTTTCTAAAAAAACCCCATTTTGATTCAAGAATCCTAAACTCAAAATTCATATTATTTTCACCAACTATAATATGAATAATAAAATCACATAAATAATTAAAGCAAGTTAAACACTTGCCTCGCTAAATAAATTCGATGACCTCGTGCCGGAATCCATCGGAGTTTGGCCGCAAATCTCATCTTTCTTCTCCCTTTTCTTCCTCCTTTCTCTTCTTCTTTCTTTTCTTTCTTTATTTCCTCTTTTTTCTTTCTCTCGTGACTTATATTAAGAGAAATTAGGTTTATTCCTTTATTAAACCCAAAATTGATTCGTATACACAAATGCGAGTCCCTACTGATCCAAAAAAAATCCCCAAAACCTAAACACTACCCCCCGGGTACTCTATTTTGAATAGTTCAGTCCATCCGAGACACACCATGCACTCGAAATCTCCATCCGAGTCACTTATCAAAGATTCACCTTTTTAAATCCAATATAACTCCGCACGTATTTTTCAAAAAAAATATTATTACTTGTTGCTTTTCCCCAACTGCGACCTGATAAAAACAATCCAACTTCATTTACTTATTCCTGTAAGTAAATATAGCACACATTAATATTAATCCATCACTCGCCAATTAATATTTAATCCACACTTAAAATTATCAAATTTATAAATTACACTCACTCATGTAATTTAAATGTCCATAAAAGTACGGGGTATTACATACATCCCCCCTTACAAAGGAATTTCATCCTCGAAATTCGGATAAGATCGGTTCCAAACCTTAGGATCTTGAGCCACACAACACCCTTTAAGACCCAAAAATCAAATCACAATCTTGGTATGGTCACTCCACTAGTGGGACCCAGCTGTATAAAGGCTTACTCACTGTAGCCCCATCTTAACAACAAGCTTGTTCAATATACTTCATATTGATATACTCCATCAGTCAGAAGGTCTCACCTCAATGATGGCACATCACACACTGTGTTTTTACAAATGAAATTCGAGTAAAACGAGCCTATACATCATTGACTCTATCACCTTAATACTATTAGAAGGCCGCACGTCACTAAGTGCCAACTTCCCCTATCCATCCCAACACAAAACTCCCATCCTGAGAGAAACCATAATAACATCTGACCACTCTTGTCAGTCCGTCAAATCTCGATTCATGACGACGTAACTCTTACAATGCTCAAAATCAGCCCAAAGTAGTTTGTGGTTATTACCCCTCTCGACAAAAAACTCTAAATCACGTTCGACCCAAAAGTATAGTTATTCGCTTACCTCTAAACAACCAGAAATGGAATAACAAGGCTTCCACGCAAAACCTTAAATGGCACCTTGTCAATAATAAATGAGTATGAGTTATTACACACAACTCTAGGAAATCGGTAATCTCCCTTATCAATTAGCTTATAGTTTATAATGCTCACCGCTCGCACTATCCAACATTATAAATCGCCTCTCGTATACTCATCGGTTATGGGTGACACAACTTGCCCAAAACAAAATGTCACCCCCACTGCTTCCTGAAAATCCCTATCGGAGGTGCGATTCAAGGGTCTTCATCCTAATTCACAACAATATTGAGAGGCACCTCACACTGGTGCAAATCCTTCTTTACCATCTCACCCATCCATTCCGTCACTGGAATCGTCAGGTTGATACAAAATTTCTAGTTGATCATCTTGAACCAACTTATTTCCATCTATGAATGGTGCAGCCGGAGACAATCTCACTATGTCTCACCTAACACCAATTCCCACTCATAATATCTCACTTCAAGTGGTACTTTATACTCCCCTTCTTTCCCCGAGGTATACCAAAAATCACGGCCCGTGCACTTTTCGCCACAATGCGCACTTCTGGGGCCTTCTTACACTATAAACATCAATATTCTATTTTATGCGCAAGCCACTCTCAACATTCAACTAAGTAAGGCTCCGTTCTACGACCCCACAATAGTTGGATTTCCTCTTCCCAAGAGGGATACTTTTAAATGGCTTCCCACAACCTTTCAACCTATCTCAGGTGTGCTAGCTCTCGTTGCACACATATACATGGATCATCATCCTTCTCACACTATATTTAATCCATCCTACCATTTCATCTTTGTATATAACTGCCCCACATAAATATATTCCACACATTTTATTCCCACATTTTCCTATCTCGGACGATATTGAGATCAACTAACTAGGGCGCTCATACACCCTATTAGCCTTGCATACCTGCACAACACTCGAAACGTCACACACTTAACACACTTTTCTCAAAACTGGCCTCACATTCTCAGCATGGCTGTAACACATGGGTATTCTCAATCACCCCATAAATCGAAATTGAGTTCTCTTTAACATCGTTCAAATCTTTAACTCATGGTGAGAAGAAATTTTTTTAGTTCTCTCTCACGACACTACCGGCTCCACTGGCCTTATACTATATAATAGCTCTCAGCTCAAAGTGTTTTCTCCCCACATTCATTGATTAACATTCAAATCTGATGCCCTAACATCCATCAACGTCTCTTTACTCACAAAGTTGATCACAATTCATGCGTTTTTCATCCCGCAACAATATTCAAATAAGAAACTTTACCCAATGCACTATCATTCAACATTGGTGGCAATCAAATACCATAAACTTCAAATATATAACCGAGATTTTAAATTTTTTTGCCCCCAGACATATACATATGAATCTCAACTCCCACGTCTTTAAAGGAGTGATATAATAATGCGCTCTCCCTATCACCAAGTCCTGAGCGCTAAACATAATAACGAGACTGACCGTGCACTCAAAATCCCCATCCGAGTCACTTATCAAAGATTCACCTTTTTAATTCCAATGCAACTCTGCACGTATGTTCTAAATAAAATATTATTAATTGTCGCTTTTCCCCAACCATGACCTGATAAAAATAATCCAACTTCATTTACTTATTCCCGTAAGTAGATTATCAAACATCAATATGAATCCATCACTTGCCAATTAATATTTAATCCACACTTTAAATTCTCAAATTTATAAATTACACTTACTCATGTAATTTAAATGTCCATAAAAGTACGGGGTATTACAGTTCTCGTCCCAAACTGCAGGCTAAGGTAAAGTATTTCCCCTCAAACCCCTCCCAAAACTGATCAATAGTGAGGCTGTCCCTCTCAGCAATAGTCATAACTGCCTCCCACCACTGAAGAGCGCCCCCACCAATTTGAACAAAGATAGTATTTGCTTCTGAACCGGTGTGCACTTAACCATCTGTAAGTGCCTCTGAATATCCTTCTTTCACCTACTCGCCACCAACATATCATAAGCGCTTGCAAACTCTAGAGGCTGGCCCTTAACAAAGGCCTGGCTCGCTCTGTCCCACATGTAACCTGTTACCTGTGCTGGTGGTGGTGGTGGCTGTTGTGGGACATGTAACGTTGGATCTATCCCACATGTAACCTGGTGCCTGTGCTCTGTCCCACATGTAACCTGGTCCCTCGCTCTGTCTCCCGATCACCAATGTAAAGTAAAGAAGTCTCGGGCATATGCCCTTACAATTATTTCAAATAAATAAATAAAAATGAGCTGAAAAGCACCTATGATAGAATCGACTGATCTGAAAACTGAAGAGCAAGTGAGACTACAAGACTATTATACAACAATCCAGCTATCGCTGTCTTGGATCACCTGGGGGAAAAATAATTAAGTTCAGGTTAGAGCCCGAGGTGTGCAAGAATTAACTTAATTAATTTAAGATGCAATAGTACGGTCGATGAAAAATAAATATTCCGCCTTCGTCACTCGCATGCGTTGAACACCTCACCCCTCGTTTAAGTGTGATATTAATCGGTTCCCAAAACATCCCAAGTAATGATTATGACATCGTGTCAAATTTATGAAAATGGATATACCGATAATTAAATATTTAAGTGTATCCACTATATTTAATTGTTAACACCCTTGTTATCTCAATCTCAAAATTTTCATCTATAAGGCATAAACATCTATTATGCATTATATAATGAAAATTATAATTATTGTCTACGTTCTTAGATAGTTAAATTTATCTCATTACAGTTCAAGTAATTATTTATATATGCCATTTCATCTAATTGACAAACAAGGGTATCTACCATTGGTGTCTAGTTCGTACTCTATCAGCAAATCCATAAGAATCTCTTATCCTAAGCAGACATCACAAAACACACATAAACTGGGGGCGGTCCATACGCAAGATACATGTTCAAGACCCATACCCAACGGTGATACATGATGGGTCAGCGTCAATACCTACCTCTCGTAGATGGTGCCTCCATGTAGTACCTATATCACCTACACAATCGCCAAGCCCACCTGTGCTGGCGTGTGGTACCCGGTCCCAATGCACAAGCCCCAGAGCTAACAGGACAGTCCTCAAACGTTGGTATATCCACACAAATACACACAAGTAAATATAATTATCTCATACAATATGTATTGGTAACTACTCCATAATTACCAAGGGAAGTTCCACATAAAAATTCACAATTTCCCATTTATTAATAATTTACGATCTAGTGAATTATTAATTCCGCCCAACTGAATAATTACTTAATCAACTAATTTATCGTAATTTTTCTAAATTAAATGTGGGTACATTTGTATTTTTAATAAATTATTTATTGTCCCAAACATGGTTCCATCCACTCCCTTGGACTCCTAAAAATACTCATAACCCAATTCCAAGCCAAATTCGCCCATCCCCCAGGGCCGAATCGATTTGATTCTGGGCTGAATCGATTCGCTGCTAAACTAAATCGATTCGCCCTTAAATCGAATCGATTCGACTTTATGCGGAAGCCCAGATCTGCTACTTTATTCCATTACAGGATTTCTATATTTCATTGCAAGTCCATTTCCAAAGGTTTATACTACTTCAAAGTTATATAGTTGAGTCCCTATAACTTAATTAGTCCTATTAGGATCATTAATTCCACGGATTAATCCCGATTTCATGCCTAATTTTCCCAAATTTTATGAACATCAGAAACCTATTCCAAATCAGATTTCAATTCCAATACTCCCACTATTTAATTCATATTATGGGACATCAGTAATCAGGTTTAAATCTAGATTTCAATCCATAATCCAACATTAACATTCTCTACATTAAACAATCAAGATGTCCCCAACTACTATCAAGAACCCTAAGGGATCTAACTTCAATTTCAAGAATACGATACCTAAATTTCTGGGATTAATCCTACTTTAAATTTAGTCCTCTACATGCATAGAATATTTATTCATCATCAAATCATTCCCATTAAACCTAAATCCCAAAAATTTAAGGGGCAATTATGATGCATCAAGAAATATATTGAAAACATAAATTAAGCAAGAGAATTATTGCCTTAAAGATTTGTGGAGAAAAGTCGCTTGAAATCCCTTTGATTTTCCCTTGGTTCTTTTCCCTTTTCCTCTCTTTTGGTCCTTCTCCTCTCTTCTCCCATTAACTGCTGTTTTTAGATTTTTCTGAATGATAGCGGGGGAGTGGTTTACCCTCACATAAACACTAATAATTGCTAATTCCGAGTTAGGCTTAAAACCCAACTTTTGGACCCCCAAATGGACCCGAATCCATAATCCAACTAGTCCAAAATTTCTCCAACCTTTATACTATTGGCCCATGACTATTTTTAAAGGTCTAAATCATCTAAACGAGTCCATATGTGCCTCTAAATACGTCCCAAATTATTTATGTAAAAAAGGGGTACTTTTAAGTTGTGTCACATATTAATTATATATTTTTCTACATTACATGAAAATGCTGTATCCATACACATAAAAATCAATCATA
Organism: Sambucus nigra; assembly: GCA_949130495.1. Classification (NCBI taxonomy): domain Eukaryota; kingdom Viridiplantae; phylum Streptophyta; class Magnoliopsida; order Dipsacales; family Adoxaceae; genus Sambucus; species Sambucus nigra. The sequence goes on along the minus strand of OX422215.1, from coordinate 666,514,797 downwards.
CACAAATATAACTAAATGGCAAGTTTCTACTATGCAATTTTTAAATTAAAATATTTAATTAAGTCCAATTTTCTCAAATATTTATTTATTCTAAAAATATTATTTTATTATTTATTCTTGAAAAAATTACGGGGTATTACATTCTTCCCCCTAATAATGGAATTTCGTCCTCGGAATCAAGAAAAGTGCGTACCTATCTGTAAGTGTTCGGGATACTTTATGCGCATGTCGTTCTCCTTCTCCCAAGTTGAATCGGCCTCCCGATGGTGTCCCCACTTCACCCAAACTAAAGAAACAAACTTGGATCAAAGTCGACGCTCCCGTCGATCCAGAATGGCTACCGATATCTCCTCGTAACTAGCATTTGGATGGAGCTCAATCTCGTTGATATCAATGTGCTGGTACTCTACCTCATCCATAAGTAACCTCCACAGTAAAGAAATATGGAAAATGTCGTGCATCCGCTGCAAGTGATCCAATAATCCCAATTGATATGCTACGGGCCCGTTATGCTCTAGAATAGGGAATGGTCCCACGTATCGAGGAGCCATGACATGCCCCAACCCAGTTTCTTATAATCAAGTTTGAAAGTCAAAGTGATTCAAATAATAATTTATTTAACCAAATTATAAACATGAGTATCCTTTTTCAGTCATCAACATTAATCCATAAAACTAATAACTTTTCCCACTTTTAAAGTCATTATGCTTATTCAGACTTACTTAAAGAATAAGTAGGCTTAGACTTATAGAATTTATATTATTTAAAATCATGGTTTTATGCATTCCTTGCTAACCCCACTCGACCTCCTAAATTTGGCAGTGACATCACGTTATCTGAAAAACATAAATATAGGAACCGTGAGCAAAATAGCACAATGAATGCATCACTACTACACTATTGCATAAAATTAAATGCAATAAATCATATCCATGAGGTAGTATATATATACTTATCTGGCCCATACATAATAAATGACCAACTTATCCGAATCATGATTCACATGTCATGTTTGCAATAGACAATTATCCCCCATTCCTAGCCGAGGAGTAGCCCCTTGTTTTTAATAGACAAATCTTCCCCATTATGGGTCGGGGAGTAACCTCCCATTTTGGTAAATTGAAATGAACAATTTCATACTCATAATATTCTGGTCATATCCATAATCATGTATAAATACATCTTACAAGTGAGTAATACTTTGATCATATTCATAACCATGTATAATTACATCTTACTAGTGAGTAAACTCACCTTGGCCACTTACACTACACCAAAAACATCAATCTGGCACGCTTGTACAAAGAGAATCTGGCACGGTTCTAAAGCGTGCCATAATCTAGCGTGGTTTTGTGGCAATTTGGCACGGTTTTAAATCGTGCCAAAATTAGGCACTGATTTCAACCATGCCAAAATAGTGCCAAAATTATAAAGGTTTATAAAAACAACAAAATATTAAAAAGTAAATGGGTTTCATTTGGAGCTATCACGACTTTCATTCCCTCTCACTTCTCTTCTTCTCTGTGAAACCATTCCCGCTATCCACTCACTCTCTCTTCAACCTCCCACTGCTAACCCCTCCTCTTCCTCATTATTAACCTCTCTCTCTCTCTCTCTCTCTCTCTCTCTCTCTCTCTCTCTCTCTCTCTCTCTCTCTTCTCTAGTAAGCCCTAAATGATTTTCTTGATTTCCATTTCGGTAAGCCCTAAATATTGCTTATATGAAAAATGCTTTTGTTAATGTTTCCAAGCCCTAATTAGGATTATATAATGATTTTGCTAACAGGGATACATTTGGAATCAACGGCTTGAACCATTGCTAACAAGGGTACATTTTTTATACTTTTTTTTTATATCTTGTATGGTATTTTTCCAAGTGATATATGAGAGGGTTATAACTTTAGATGGATTTGTCGACTACAATGACACTATTTGTATGCTCTATTTATTTTTATACTTTTTTTAAAAATGTTTGTAGATATTGTGTAATTTTCTTATATCTAAGAGTTGTGAGATTACTTGGTTATTGTTTCTTTGACTGGTTGTGAGTCCTTAAGCTCCTATAATCAATTTCTCATTCCTCTATGTTCTTTTAATTGTAATTGATTTAATTTATGAATTAGATACTTGGTTACCTTTAACCAACATTGGAAACCTAATATTAAGGACCGCTCGTTACTGACTTATTTTATGCATTATTGGTGTAATTGGAGTGTAAACTAATATGGCTTTAGTGTGTAAAATATGGTTCTTTTTCAGTTTATGTTCAGTTATCGAATTCTGCTAAGAGACATTCTCAGGTATCTCTTTGCTTACTAGTTTTAGATGCTTCCTTCAGGTTCAGGTAATAAAGAGCAATAGGTATAGAATAATTTTTTATTTATGTACTCCGACGTATTTATTTGAGTCCCATTTTAAATCCATTCCTCTATTGAGGTATGAAGCTAATCATAATAACTATTTTGTGGGAATAAGTCTAAAAATTCAATAAGGTATCAAATTCAATGAATACAATTTAAAAATAGGAATTCTTATTATGTTATAAAATGACTGGCGTATTTTAAATGACTTCGACATGACTGTAATCTGTCATGTGTGAATACTTTGAGTAACTTTCCAAAAACATGATATGCAACCATATTTAAAGTACGCAAATATGAACTCGAGTTTAACACACCAGTGAGTCCTCGAGCAACCAAAGTAATTTTAAATGAGTAACTTCATTCAAGTATGACAATATATACTGATAATGATGTTTGATTTACGATGGGAGAGGAGTTGCATGGCAGTCATTGTTGAAGCTATAGATAACCCCCCCAGTTTGATAATGTTTTTCCAACAATGACATTTCCTTTTTTTGTGCTGTAATCACGATTATAAATCTTTAGTGTGCATTAATACAATTACCGTCATAAACATTACTACTCTCTATTTCTGATAAAAACAATACTAATCTCTATTTCTGATAATTTCCTATGTTGACTTTAGGAAATTATAAAGTGCCTTTACGTGAATTCTACTAGCGAATTGCATAGAATCCTGTTTTCGCTGTCTCTTGTTGTCTAGGACGCGAATATTAGGAAAACATAATGACGATAAAATGAATAAAATATTATTCTCATTCGCAAACCAAAATGGTCCTTAAGAGGGCTACGCTAATTATTAAGATTGATGCAATTCAAATTAATGCGAAAAAACCCAACTGAAAAATAAAAGTAGTTTCTAAAACCTTGTGAAAGATGAGGAAGCCTCTTCAATGATGTACACTTTCAGAACATCTATTTCACAAGATACATATTTATTACGTAATAAATGTGAGAAGGATTTTCTTTGGTTTCATTTTGCTAACCAATTGTTCGATGAAATTTCTAAGAAGAGTGGAATGCCTACTGATGGGAAAGATTGAACAAATAAGTGTAGATGATTTCAGGACTGATTCACTATTTGATCAACCCAAAACCAACTCGAGCTTGTACTAGTTCCAAACATATATTTCTGTTGGTGTTATTTAAAATAAAAATGATAAGGTGAGGATATGAACTCAAAAAAATGTCTTGAGTTCAATATGAACAAATACCGCCAATAGGAAAAGTTGTATTTGACATAAAGATGTTTAGAAACCCCAAACAACTGGCACATATTTTGGGGAGGGAATCACAGTGAGACCTCCCTTGAATTAGATGCCCCGAACTTCTTTCATTCAATTCACCCTTTAAAGACCCCCATCCAACTAACATTTTGTTTAGACTTCCAACCAACTCTTTAAAGACCCCCATCCAACCTATTTAAATTTCCCATCAAGATGTTTAGAAACCCCAACCAACATTGTTTAGATAACATCCCCCATCTTATGTTGATATGTTTTCTCTTTATTATCAACAATAGCATTTAATAATGATCTCTTATGTTCTTTTCATCAGAAAAAGCACTCGTGGAATGAACATTTGAGCTTCGAGCAGAGCTAGAGAATCCTGCATCAGACGTGACTAGTCTGTTTACCAAGATTAGTTTGTATAATAATTTTGAGAAATAAAAAGCATAAAAAGAGTTTAGGAATATTTTGCTCACAAGTGGTGTATTTTATTTCACATAATGATTTATATTTCCAGAGTGCAAAAATAAGATAAAAGACAGAAGAATTTTTTTTAAGATAAAAGATAGAAGAAATATTTTTATCCAATAGTTCCCATCTCAATTAACTCAATAGCTTTAAACCTTTCATAAGGAGTTTGATTCTTATCCAGAAGTTCCAATCTTCCTTCAGGCACTAATTTATTAACTTTATGTACTGTTGGTTAATTTATTTGGAGTTTGGTTGTGTACTGCTGATTGGATTTATTAGAACTTGATCATTGATCATGAACTTTATTTACCACTGATTATGAGTTTGATTGTGTATTATTGATTGGATCTATTAGGAGTTTGATTGTGTACTGTTGATTCTTAAACTCCAAATCATGAACTTATCACTACTGCTCCATTTTTGCTAGGATCGGAGGATACAAGATTCTAAAATACATTGCATGAATAACAAGTTTACAACTGTTATGTCTTTTTCTAAGCATATACGTGATGTTCATCTTGATTTTTAATGCCAAAATTCACCATCTTATGTGGATCAATTATTAACCAACACGTGTTATCCAATGTGGCATAGTCCAAGTCAGCACGATATAAATCCTCGATTAATAAGGGAGCCCGACCAACAAAGAAGGAAGCCTAACAAGGCAGCCTAACCAACAGGGGATACAAACCAACTGGGAAGATCGACCAACGGCCAAAAATCAAACCAGAACACCCAATGAAGCGAAGACGGTCTTATATTTAATTCTCATTATGCATTAATGTAAATGCCTAACCAATAAAGGCATTCCATCATTTCACATGACAACTCTCAACGCCCCTCTTGGGATATAAATACATTTTAACACCCTCATTGTAGGGAACCGAAAAATAAATCAAGTCAGTCAAGAAATACATAGCAGTGGACGTAGGCAATTCCATTGAGCTGAACCACATTAAAAATCTTTGTCTTATTTGTTTTTATTTATTTATAAGTGATCAGTTAATTAGTCATAGTCTAGTTTTTTGCATCAACAGATTGACACCATATGTGGGAACGTATTGCTAAATGTTTTCACTAATTCATCATACATGGCTGATATCACTGAAACAAGTACCAGAAATGAAGGAAATTTTCCTAATCCTTCTGCCCCTTCAAATAACAACGAATTAACTGGAATTTTGGCCAGCCGGGCCAAAGGTCAAGAGGCTATGCAGGATACGATAATACAATTAGCCCAAACTCTTCAAGCCGGAGTTTCGGATCAGTTCAATTAAAAGAGTATGCCACTGCCGCCAATAAGGAGTGCTAAGCATAGTTATTCCAGAACTTCAAAGGATCCTTCGTATTTTCCTAGAGCAACTTCTTTTATCAGGATTCCTAATTCCTTTGATGGAAAATCCCTAATTCTAGAAATATTAAGAGCCTTAGAAGGATAAGTAGGGCCTCTCCTTTTGATCGCTTGGGACCCAGGGGAAATGCCATTTGAGTTATATCGAGAAATACTCGACGACCAAGTTACTTGAAGGAAGGTTCAGCTCAATCCAGATCGAATGCCCGATGAACTGCTCACTTCAGTTAAAGAGAAGGTTCACAAGCGGAAAGCTCAACATAATCAGTTGGTCGTAATAAAAGAGCTTCCACAAAAAAATCTGGCGCTAGCAATGATACTTGAAAGGGATCCATTCAGCCTTTGGAAGATAGATTAGAAGAAATGGCCAAGGCCAAGAATCCTCTTCAGAGAAGTTTTGTTAAGGGATCTCCCTTTGTGTAAATCATTGTAGATTTCCCTACACCGACCAAGTTTAAATCTCCAGTGCTCACTCTCAAGTATGATGGGAAGACTGATCCAGTTCTTCATATAAAATAATACCAAGCAGTGACTGATATTTATGCCATTCTTGATGAGATGAGGTGCATGGAATTTCAGGAAGAATCACTGGATCTGCTCAAATCTGGTATAATAGTCTTCCCTGGGGGTAGATTTCTAGCTTCCAATAACTTATAGAGCTATTCATTGGTAATTTCGTCTTTGGAGCCAAACAAGTGCATCGAGTAGCTCATTTGATTAGTGTGAGACAAAAGGTGGGAAAAAATACCGGGTATTATATCACTCGTTTCAACAACGAGAAATTATAAGTTATTGATTATGATTAGAAGAATATAATCACTTCCCTCATGAGTGGTTTGCTCCCCGACAAACTATATTATACTTTGGCAAAAGATTCCCTAAAGACTATGGCAGAATTGATGGAGAAAGCAGCGTAGATTATGAACGTCGAGGAAGTTATGGGTGCTAAAAAGAATTTAGATGCTAAGGCAGAAGCAAAGTCTGAAGGGAAATCAGATAAGAAGGAGAAAAAGAATCACAATGATCGTAAGAATTCAAAAGTAAGAGAAAGCCTAGATTGACTCAAAAAATTTACCAATTACACTCCCTTAACGGTGGATATACATCATGTTTTGGAAGAAATTAAGCATAATAATGATTTGAGTAGGCCTAAAATGTTAAGATCAACCGTAGATAAGAGGGATAGGTCTAAGTATTACGAATTTCACAAAGATCATGGTTATATGACCAACCGGTGTATTACTCTCCAAAACGAGATAAAGGCACTCATCCGAAGAGGAAACTTGGATAGATTTGTAGATCGACAGGCTGGTGGGAAAGCTGGTGGTAGAGGTTGATAGAGATCTAAATCACCTATTAAGCCTAGAGAAGATAAGAAAAGGAACCTTGACGATGATCCAGAGAACGATCCTGATCTCGCCAAGAAGCCTAGGCAACTTTAACACGAGGTATTCACACTCAGTTTTCGATCTTTTGATTGCCATATGATTATAGGTGGGGATGCAGGAGGAGGAGACCATACAACTGAAAGGAAGTCTTACCTCAATGCGGCTCAAGCTTGTTCCTATATCCAGCGAATCAACCTTGTCGAGGAAGACTTACTAAGGAAAGTCAACAAGGATAAGCTCGTAATTAGTTTTTCCAAGAACGATCTATCCGGAGTATTGTATCCTCATGATGATCCTTTAGTAGTAAGAGTCGGGATAAAAGATGAACTGATAGCAAGAACATTAGTGGATAATGGAAGTTTGGCAAACATTATGTTCTATCACTGTTTTGACAGTTTTGATTTAAAACTTAGCCAAATGGAGCCTTATCACAGGCCCCTCATTGGATTCTCTGGTGAGAAGGTGTTTCCATTGGGAACAATCAAGCTAGATGTATTGATCGAGACATGACTGGCGAGCAGGACAAAGAAAGTGAGATTATTTATGGAAGGATAAATTTCCAATCGAGTCAATTTATAGTATTGGCTCAATTTCAGATAAAACCATTTGAGTCATAGGATAGAGTGTAAAGTGTATCCATCCAAGCCTATGTCGCGTTTGTGTTGAAGATGTAGCAGCCAAGAATTTAAAGCTTCATCTTTGCCGAGTTTAGTGCCTAGTTTCTACGTCATCAAGTTAAGGATTCCATAGTGTCCAAAGGTATGAGTGCACTTTTATATATTTAGGAGACTCGAATTATTTTATGGGTGTATCTTTTGTCTAAAATGACTTTTTACTTTTCAGAAAATATTTTAGAACATTTAATAAAAGTTTTTGGGCTTAAAAATAAAAAATGACATTTTCTGAATTTTAGTTCGAAGTGTCGTTCGAACGAGATTTTCGTTCGAACGAGTTTGCCACTTGTTCCCTATTTTATCGTTCGAAGTTTCGTTTTAATGAAATCGTTCGAACGAGTTTTTCCAACAAATTTTTGGCCTATTTTTCCTCTACAATATCGTTCGAACGACCATGCGCGGGAAAATTAATTTTTGGCAGTTTTCATTTTTAACCACCCATGTTTCCCACTTGTCCCACTAACATTTACTAGCCATATTATGTGCGGGAGCAAGACTTTTCTAAGTAACATTTTGAGATTTTCCCCTATCTAGAGAGCAAAAATATTTACACAAAAAGTTCATCTTTTGAGTTCTTGAATTTATGAATTAAAATTCTTCCAAAACTATACACACCCATAGTTTTGTTTGCTTCCAAGTTCTTGTCATATATATTTGTTGCTTGGATAGTTCAATTGGCACCTGGTCTGTATAGCAACTAAAGAAGAGAGTTTGGGTTTTTCTCCACCCCTAAAGGAGTTCGGTTTGCGTGCTGTGGTCTTCCCATACGAAGAAAGGCTTCGCGTGAGGGTGACAGAGACCAAAAACCTCATCGGTGGATTCAGAGACCGTGGAGGAGTTCATGGTTGTCGACTAGGCGGAGGTAGTTATAAAAAGACGCGTCAAGGATTGGACGGAATCGAGTCGAGGAAGTAAGTCATCTGTCTTGTAATAATAAATCCATACTTAGTGGACTTAAGTCTAGGGCTGTCCGAGGTTTTTTCCATTTGGGTTTTCCTCGGCGTGTAGTGTGATTGATTTAATTTTTATCTTGCAAAAATCACTTAGAATGCATGCTTAGGTTAATTCAAGATAAAATTGGTTTAAATCTCACACTAGGTTAATTTAGTGCTATAATATGTTTTGGTAAATATTAAGTTAAATTAATTCAAGTCAAGATAATTTAATTTGATAAAATTTGGTTTGGCCTATATAGAAAAATGAATTAATCATGTTAGGCAAATTTTTAAGTCTTGGATTGAATTAAGTTGGTTAAGTGAAAATTAATTTTTTGATTAATTTTATGTCACTTTTAGTTTAGTTTAATTTTATTTTAAATTTGAAATTAAAATTTGTAGTTGTGTGTGTTGTGTTGAACCATCCTATTCCGCACTTAAAGGAAATTCATAATTAATTAAAAAGCAATTTTTAAAATTTAGGGGCTTCTTACTTTCTCACTTTGTAATGGATAAAAAGGTTCATTCTGCTTACAACATAATCATGAGAAGAGTAGGTCTAAAAAATTTGAAGTTGTACCTTCCATCGTTCATCAAGGCCTGAAGTTCTCGACCAACTTTGGAGTTAGAATAGTAAAAGGAGATCAAAAAGTAGCTCGGCAATGCTACTATTCAACTGTCGAGGAGGAAGATATGGTAGAACTAAAGAGGAAAACCACCACTTATCAAGTGGATATTTCTGAGCAAAACAGCGAGTCTGAGGTTGAGACCTTAGACCCAAGAGACGAATCAGAACTTGTAAAAGGCCAGGTGATAGAGGCAACAAAAAGCATTGTTTTGGACGATGATAAACTAGAGCGAACAACTCAAATAGGAGCGTCATTAGATTCGATTCTTAAACAGGATTTGATGGCTTTCTTGAGATTAAAAAACAGGTGTTCGCATGGAGCCACGAAGATATGCCTGGCATAGACCCAAACTTCTTGTGCCATGAGCTGAATGTTATTAATGAGGTTAAACCTAAAAAGCAGCGAAGAAGAGTTTTTATCCCGGAGAAGAACAGGCTATAAAGAAAGTAGAGAAGCTTAAAAAAATTCCTATATTAAAGATGTGAAGTACCCGGGCTGGTTGGCCAAAGTAGTTATAATCAAGAAGAAATATAATAAGTGGAGGATGTGTGTAGATTTTATTGACTTGAACAAGGCATGCCCAAAGGATCATTTCCCTTTGCCACGAATTGATCAACTGGTGGATGCTACTTCGGGGCACGAGCTGCTGAGTTTTATGGATGCATATTCTGGTTATAACTAGATCAAAATGAAGCCAGAAGATAGAGAAAGTACTTCATTTATTATTCCTCGAGGAACTTATTGCTATAATGTTATGTCGTTTGGTCTAAAAAATATAGGTGCCTAATATCAACGACTGGTGAACAAAGTATTTGAGGAGAAGATAGGCAAGAACATGGAGGTGTATGTTGACGATATGCTGACAAACAACAAAAAATCAGTTGATCATATTACTAATCTTAATCAGACTTTTGATCAATTAGAAAATCACCAGATGAAGTTAAACCCGACCAAATGCGTCTTCGGAGTTCGGGAGGGAATGTTGCTCGGGTATATAGTAAACCAAAGGGGAATTGAAGCTAATACAGATAAGATCAATGCCTTGATAGAAATGCAATCCAAAAAGGATGTTCAAAGGCTAACAGGGCGTGTAGCAGTACTCAACAGATTTGTATCCCAAGCAACGAACAGATGTTTACCGTTCTTTAAGGTGATCAGAAAAACCTGTGAATGGAACAATGAATGTGAAAAGGCCTTCCTATAATTGAAAAGGTACTTGGGAGCGCCCCCACTACTCTCCTGACCAATGTTGGGAGAAAAGATGTATTTGTATTTGGCAGTTTCTGAATCAGCTGTTAGCTCTGCCTTGATCAGGGAGGAAAATGGAGTTCAAAATCGGTTTATTACACCATCAAAGATTTTTGAGGAGCAGAAAGCAGATATCCCAGACTGGAAAAGTTAGAATTGGCCTTAATTGAATCTAGTATTCAGATTTTCAAGCTCATATCATAGTGGTATACCCTAACATGCCACTGAGGCAAGTTTTGTATAAGTTAAAGAAATTCGGAAGACTGATGTATTGGGCTGTGGAGTTAGGGGAACATGATCTTGTATATGAACCAAGATCTTCTTTAAAAGGCCAAGATATGGCGGCTTTTATTGCAGAATTCACTTACCCAGAGTTTCCTGAGGTCAACTCCAAGCAAAGGAAACTGTAAAAGAAGTTACCACTAATCAACCAAATCCTTTCGGCGGAGAACAGGATATGAAAAGGAAATATGAGGAGGTAAAGGATAAAATCTTCCATCAAGGGATTTTGACAAACCAAGAGTTTGACAATAACATTCCCATATGGAGTTTGTATATTGATGGGTCACCCTGTGCAACTAGATATGGAGCAGGAATCATCCTTAAAACTTAAGATGAAATAGATATAGAGTACGCTCTACGATTACAATTTCAAGCCTCCAATATTGAGGCAGAGTATGAAACTGTGATTGTTAGTTTAAATCTAGCCAAATCACTGAATGCCGAGCAAGTTGTGGTATACAGTGATTAACAGTTGGTGGTAAATCAGGTGTTGAACTTATATGCAACCAAAGGAGAATTGATGTCCAGATACTTAGATAAATCTATGAAGATAACGCTACTTTGGAAGCTATTCAGATAATCAGAATTCTAAGATTGGAAATGCCCGAGAAGATGCACTTGCTTGGCTAACTTCAGCAACCAGGATTGAGTTACGAAGAACTATTCTTATTAAGCTACTTGCTAATAAGAGCATTGATGAAGACCTGATGGTAAATTTTATTGCGGTTGACATGGGGCCATTTTGGATGGATCCTATAAGAGCCTATATTAAAGATGGAATTCTACCAGCCGACCTACTTGCAGCTAAGAAGTTAAAATACAAAGCTGCTAGATATGTGCTAGACAATGGTGTGTTGTATAGAAGCGCATTGACTGCTGGTCTACAACACTGTGTGCATCTAGTTGAAGTAAAAGATTTGATTGAATAATTCCATAAAGGGTCCCATGGAGCCCATGTAGCGGGAGAACTTTATTGCGAAGAGTCAATACACAGGGGTACTACTGGCCAACTATGCGAGTAGATTGCACAGCTTTTGCCAAAAAGTGTGATAAGAGTCAGAGGTTTTCCAGCATATGCAAGACTCCAGAAGCTCTCCTAACACCAATCACCTCACCTTGGACCTTTGCTATGTGGGGAATTGACTGGGCCGAGCCTCTGCCGACCACCTGAGGAAGGTTCAAGTACCTGGTTGTAGATGTTGATTACTTCACTAAATGGGTGGAAGCCGAACCCTTGATCGATATGTCCTATGAAAAGGTTTATCAGTTTATTTGAAAGAATATTATATGCAGGTATGGATTGCCCTATGCCTTTATCAGTGATTATGGCACACAATTTGATAACGGTGAATTTTCTACTTATTGTGACTAATCCAATGTCTAAAAAATCCACTCTGCTCCTGGCCATCCTCAAAGCAATGGCCAAATAGAGGTAACGAATAGAACTTTATTGAATTGGTTAAAGAAAAGGCTGGAAAACACTAAAGGGAATTGGATCAATGAACTGCATTATGTCTTATGGGCTTACCGAATAACCCCTAGAACATTTATTGGAGAAACTCCCTACATGTTAGCATTTGGTACTGAAGTTATAATTCCTATCGAGTTAGGCTTACCTACTCACAGAGTTCTTAATTTCAATACCCCAGTCGGTGATTTATTGAGAAGGGTGGACTTGGATATGCTGGAAGAGGTATGTGAAGATGTATCTCTAAAGAATGCAGCCTATCAACAAAGGACTGCACGTTTCTACAATAAAAGGGTGAAGCTGAGCAACTTAAAAGAAGGTGATTCAGAAGAACATCAAACTTGAAGCTAATTCGCATGGGCCTTATCGTATTAAAGTAGTTATCTGACTATTCACATATCGAATTGAGACTTTGGAGGGTTAAGAATTCAAGAATCCCTAGAATGCAGAACACCTGAGGAAATATTATCAGTGATGTAATCATGCGGTACTCAATTTATTTTAATATTAATGAAAATGTGATTTTCCCAAAGTTTTTATTTTTTTTCGGAGTACTAATGCAATGCACTACAATGCAAATACGTCAATAAAAAAACCAACAATGTTGGTCGGCATCAATAAAGGCACCACACAAACCACCAATGAAATGTTGGTCGGTATCAATAAAAAACACCAACAATGTTGGTCAGCATCAACAAAGGCACCAATAATGTTGGTTGTCAACATAAACCACCAACGAAATGTTGGTCGGTATCTATAAAGGCAACACCAATATTGGTTGTTAGTACAAAAAAACCATACAAGGCAAAATTGTAAGTCCTAAATGCTTAGTTAACGAGACCCGGATGAATAACTTTCATTTAAACTGGGCTAAAAGATGGACAAATGTTCCACTCACGCCTGGGAACCGAGGTAACTAATGCAATTACCTAAAACTTTAGGTACATTAGTATAACCATGGTGATGCATTGGTAATTCATAGCATATTTAGGATAATCCTAAGGATATCAATAGAACCGGTGAAAAGCTACAGATTATCAAATCGTCTATCCAAAATTAGAGATCCATTCAAAATCAAAGACTAAGAAGACATTCATATACATAGATTGACTAAAAGTTGATCTATTTACAATCAAAGATTGATAAAATAAGTTTTTCATTAATTCAGTTAAATGAGTACATATTGTTGCTTAATATGCAGAAACAAAATATAAAGCCTTATCCTACATGGCATTTTCCTTTAGCCTTAGAGACAGGATCCAGGCCAACTGGAGGATCATCTAAAGTATAAGGAGAGTTGATGAAGTTAAAATCCTGAAGCATCTTGGTATTGCTGCTACTAGGACGATTAAGCAGATGAGGAGGACGAACGATCTATAGTTCATTATGTAGCTCGTAATCTCTTATGTACTTTGAAATCAAGCATTGAGGAAGAAAATGAATAGGAATCCAGTTAACATCTAACCTGAAAGGAGGATTTTCAAGATCAAGAAAACCTAGCTCATACCAATCTCACAATGAACAGTTACAATCAACCTTCGTCACTATTAAAGCGATTGTCCAGCCCCATTTATAAGCTTCATTCTTAATTTGCTGAAGCCTATGCTCAAGATGCCCTAGATCTTCATTATACCCATCGATCCATACTTCCCCAGGTTGTTTATGAATTTGAAAGGTTAATTTATCAACCTGAGAATGCAACTTCTTTAGCACTCCGTCCTTAGCTTGTAATTGGGAGGATTGGGTGGATAATCATTAAGACAAAGTCTGCACCTTCTGGGACATCTCAGCAATAGCTCAGTCTTTAGCCTTTAACTGCACAACTTGATTGGCAAGAGTCTGTTGGGTCCTAATTTCCTTTGTGGTTCCTCAACCATTCTTATTTCTTGCTCGGGAAGAGGATGTAAGTTTAATATTTTTTAAGGCTTCCAACTCATCCCTTAATATTTCATTTTTAGCTTTTAAAAAGGAATACCCTTCATTAGTAGTATAAACAATAGCTCCAGAGGAAGACTTCAAAAGATTCACTTCATCCCTCAAATTATTATTCTCCTCTTCTGGAAGTTTGGCAACAATTCTAGTTTCTTTCACCTCAAGCTTAAGTAAAGCTTCCTTTTTATTATAAACAGAAACAAATTTATCAAAACCATGTCCTACACATAAGCTTCGATATTTCTGCTCGTAACTTTGGTGCAATACAAAAGTAGATTTTTTATGTTGTTCTTGAAGTTCTTCTATCATATTATAGTAGGTGACATTGTTTTCTACTTCCTTATCAAGTAAGTACTTCAAATATTTTTAGGCTTCTTTAGCCTGCTCTGATACATCATCACTGAGTAATTTAATAATTTCTTCCTCGGATAAGTCTGTATGGCCATCTTTGAAAAAATAATTGCACTTCCTCAGTAGCTCGGTATCATTGGAAGACATTTATTCCATCTTCGCTATAAACTAACAAGAAGAAATGATCACCGATCAACAACATGAATGAAACACAGGAATAATCAACAAGAGATAATAAGGAACAAAAGATTTCTTTTATTAATAATGAAGAGTTCAGGTACAACAACATTAAAGAGAAAGAAACAAAAAAGGAAAAAGGATAAATGTCGAACAACTTTACACCTTATCCTTATCATTCTCAACCTTCTTATGCTTAGAAGAAGGGGCTATAGATTGCAGTTTCTCGATTTGCTCGGTTGGAGGAAGAGAAGACTCAGTGATTTTAGGATGGTCGGCAGCAGATTCAACCACTAGAGAAGACTCTCCAGAATCAACTTCATCTTCAATATCATCCTCAATGACAGGAGGAGGACCATAAGTATATCTCTGAAAAAGTTTAGAACCTTCAATAGTGTTTAACTCCTGAAGAGAAGCCACCCAACCATCTCTGAAATATTTTTGTTTTGCATACTCAATCTGAGCAGAGGCAGTAGAAATGGATTTGTTCCAGCCCTTGTCCCAACCAGCACTAAAGGATGCCTTTATAGTAGACTTTATCTTAGACCTTTCAGAGGTCATAAGCTCCTCAATAGTTTTTTCCCTGCACTCATCTTCCTCTACACTGCTCTCAGCTTCCTTTGCCCTACGCTCACCTTCCTTAGCCCTGTGCTCACCTTTAAGGGCATTTCCCTCCGGCATTTGTCAGTCAGTTTCAGTTGTCTTTAGTTTATTTTCCCAAGTAATCTTCTTAGTCTCCAAGGCTTGCTAATAATCGAGCAAAGACTTCTTCAAGCAAGACAAAGCTTCCTTTACATTATTTGAAGAAGAAGCTCGAATTGCATCATTCTTTTCCTGCATATTATTAAAATGCACCAAGAACTGCAAGAGAAGAAGATCAAGTTAGTATATGAGAAATATAAGAGACAACAGAACCAAGAAGATGGAAATCACTTACTGACGCAAGGTTATGAGCTGCTAATTCAAAAACCTTTACTCATGGTAGCATATCATCCACTCACCTGTCGTAGGGTAGAGTACAGACTTGACCACTTTCCTGGCCAAACCAGGAGTAAGAACTGCTGGAGGACCAACATCAGAAGAAGGTATTTCGACCAAGGTTTGTTGGTTAGCCACCTGATCGACCCGCTTCTACGCAAGCCCTCTCCTAAGTCTCTTCAAGGGAAGTTCATAACCTTTGGGAGCTCGGTCTTTGGGAGATGGGTCTTTGGGGGCTGGGGGTTCTTTCATGACATCCCCTATTTTCTTCTTAGCCCCTTCAGCAGGTTTTTGGGAGCCAGAAGTGCTACCACTAAGGAGATCAGGAAACTTTCTCTTCTTCGTGATATCAGAAAGAGGAGTATCTGAATTAACAACAACTTCCTGATCAAGATCAATCACTAGAGAAGGAGGAGCAACAGGTCGAGCAATAAAGGAAGAAATGGTATTTATGTATTGAAGCAAATAAGAAGCAGACCTAATGTGCTCCTCAACAACTTTCTTGTGATGTCCCTAAATGAACTTCAATTATTTTAAATTTACTTCACTCTCTTTGGGGGATTTTCTCTTCTCGTTAACTTCAATTAGATTTACAAAGAAACAGTAAGTATAAAATTTTATCAAATACAAACAGAGAAAAATTATTAAATCACATAACAACCTATACCGTTGCCAAAAAGAGGGCATCTATGTCCTTGATCTTTAGCACCTCCATTTAAGGGAGCATGTTGCCAATTTTTTAAAACTACCCCATGATCAAAATAATCCCTATTAGAATCAGGGTGGTTAACTACTAAAGCTTTACTAACTGCCTTAGTTTTCAAATAATAAGTGGTATCACTAGTTACCCATTTATAATAAAACATTATTTCTAGAATCCCTAGATGGATTCCATGGATTTGATTTAACCTATATAATCCATTCACTACTCTCCATGTGTTAGGAGCTACTCTTGCAGGTACAATGTCAAAATACTGATAAAACTCCAAACACAGGGGATTAGGAGGAAATGTGAACCCACACTCAGCAATAAATATGGAAGGGAACCAATGACCCTCAACAAGAGAGAAAAAATCAGAAGAAAAAATGGGATGTTCTAATACAACCCAAGATGGAATGTTAAAGTCATTCCTGAAGTTATCAAGCTACTCAATAGAATAAATCATGATGAAGAAGCAAAGAAGAAGAGATAAAAGTTCTAACAAGGGTTTAAGGATTCAACAAGAACTGGAGGCAAAAAAGAAAACGATCGCACAAAAGTTCAAAAAACACGGCAGCAGAATCAGACATGAAATATAAAAGATGATTGAAGTTTTTTCGCTCTTTTAATAAGTTGCCTCAAAAACTGGGAAAAGTATTGATTAAAGAGAACAACGGTTGAGTTTATGTCGGATAACTAGAAAAAAGACAAAGATACCCGAAAAAAGTTCGCTAAAATGTGAAATATTTATAAAACTTCCATTCGCGCTCAAAATTGTCAAATAACTAGACAAAATTCACAAGTCTGGAAGGTCTACAACCAACCAAGAAACCTGAACTATTGTTAAAGCATAATATTCACTTTCGCATTAGCATCAAGTGTGAAATATTGGGGGCTTTTGTTGATACCAAAATTCACCATCTTATATGGATTAATTATAAACCAACACCTGTCATCCAATGTGGCATAGTCCAAATCAGCATGATATAAATCCCCGATCAACAAGGCAACCCGACCAGCAGAGAAGCCCGACCAACAGGGAAGCCCGATAAACAAAGAAGGAAGACCAACGAGGTAGCCCAACCAATAAGGAATACCAGCCAATTGGGAAGACCGACTAACGGTCGAAAATCCAACCAGTACAGCCAATGAGGTAACAACAGTCTTATATTTAATTCTCATTATGAATTGATGTAAATGCCTAACAAATGAAGACATTCCATCCTTTGACATGACAACTCTCAACACCCCTATTGGGCTATAAATACATTATAACAACCTCATTGTAGGGAATCGAAAAATAAATCAAGGCAGTCAAGGAATACATAGCAGTGGACATAGGCTATTCCATTGAGCCGAACCATTTTAAAAATCTCTTTGTCTTATTTATTTTTATTTATTTATCTGTGATAAATTAATTAGGCATAGTCTAGTTTTTTCCATCAACACTGAAAATTTCATTCGAAATACTAAAAGAAAATAATTTTTTTGGCTTAGATGCATCACCCCGAGAACGAGAACCAAAACCTAAGCCTATCATAATAAGTAATGGAAATTGAAGCAGGTATATGATTATGTTACAATACACAAATTCATACTATTTGCAAGTTTATGTAGTTAATTTAGACATTCAAAAAAAGATGAATACTTCACTTCCAAAAATATATTACACATACAGATAGTTACAAACCTCGCACGGGACTAGTGCAACTCGTAGGAACTGACCACATCGTCACGGGACTCCCGATTTGAGAATATAACGATCATTTGAAAATATCTAGATTAGGCTTAAAACATGCTAATAAAGGGAGAAAACCCAAACCAATTTCCAAACGGTTCCGTAAGAGGCACGAATACCTCGCACGGTAGCAATGTAACCCATAAAAACTGACCGTGAAGTCATAAAATTTCCTGTTTGAGAATATGACGATAATTTGAAATATTTAGACTTTGGCTTAAAAACATGCCGCTAGATGGAGAAAACCCAAAATAACCCCCAAACAGCCCCGTAGGATGAATTAACACCTTGCACGGGACCAATGTAACTCGTAGGAATTGACCGCGTAGTCATGGGTCTCCCAGTTTGAGAATATGACGATAATTTGAAAATATTTATATTACTCTTAAAAACAAGCCATTGAAGGGTGAAAACCCAAATTAGCCTCCAAACGGTCACCTAAGAGGCATGAACACTTCTCACGAGATTAATATAACTCATAGAAACTGACCGCGTGGTCATGGGTCACCCGGTTTGATAATATGACGATAATTTAAAAATATTTAAATTATGCTTAAAAACGAGCCATTAAATGGTGAAAATCCAAACGGTCCCTAAGAGGCATGAACACCTCGCACGAGATTAATGTAACTCGTAGCAACTGACCGTATAGTTACGGGTCACCCGATTTGATAATATGACGATAATTTGAAAATATATAGATTAGGCTTAAAAATAAGCCTTTAAAGCGTGAAAACCCAAACCAACCCCAAACGGTCCCGGAAAAGGCATGAACACCTCGCCGAGACCAATGTAACTCATAAAAACTGATCGCATAGTCACGGGTCTCCCAGTTTGAGAATTTAACGATAATTTGAAAATATGTAGATTAGACTTAAAAACAAATCGTTAAAGGGTGAAAACCTAAACCAACCCCCAAACGGTCCCGTAAGAGGCATGCACACCTCGCATGAGACTAATGTAACTCGTATGAACTCCCTGTGTAGTCTTGGGTATCTTGATTTGAGACTACAATTATAATTTGAAAATATCTAGATTAGGCTTAAAAAAGCCTTTAGAGGGTGAAAAACCAATTCAGCCCCAAACGGCCCCGTAAGAGGCATGAACACCTTGCACGAGACCAATGTAACTTATAGGAACTGCTCGCATAGTCATGGGTATCCCGGTTAGAGAATATGATGATAATTTGAAAATATCTATATTAGGCTTAAAAATATGTCGTTAGACGGTGATAACTCTACCTAGCCCCAAACGGCCCCACAAGCGGCATGAACACATCGCACGGGACTAATGTAACTCGTAAGAACTGATCTCATACTCATGACTCCCCCAGTTTGAGACTATGATGGTAATTTGAAAATATCTAGATTAAGCTTAAAAATATGCCGCATAAGAGGCAGTAACACCTCACATGAGACTAATGTAACTCGTATAAACTGACCGTGTAGTCATGGGTCTCCCGGTTTGAGAATATGATAATATGAAAATATTTAGATTAGGCTTAAAAATAAGTCGTTAAATGGTGAAAACCCAAACCAACTCGCAAACGGACCCTTAAGAGGCATGACCACCTCACACGGGACCAATGTAACTCGTAGCAACTGACCCCATAGTCACGGGTCTCCCAGTTTGAGAATATGACTATAATTTGGAAAAATATAGATGAGGCTTAAAAATATGCCGTTACACGGTGAGAAATCAAACAAGCTCCCAAACGTCCTCGTAAGAGACATGACCACCTCGCACGGGACCAATGTAACTCGTAAGAACTGACCGTGTAGTCACAAGTCTCCCGATTTGAGAATATGACGATAATTTAAAAATATCTATATTAAGCTCAAAAACATGCCGTTAGAGGGTGATAGCTCAAACCAGCCCTTAAACGTCCCCGTAAGAGGCACTAACTGCTCGCATGAGACTAATGTAACTCTTATAAACTGACCGTGTAGTCATGGGTCTCTCGGTTTGAGAATATGATGATTTGAAAATATCTAGATTAGGCTTAAAAACAAGCCGTTAAATAGTGAAAACCCAAACCAGCCCCAAACCATCCCGTAAGAGGTATGGCCACTTCAAACGGGACCAATGTAACTCGCAGGAACTGAGTGCGTAGTCATGGGTCTCCCGGTTTGAGAATATGAGATAGTTTGAAAATATCTAGATTAAGCTTAAAAACATGCCGTTAGAGGGCGGGAACTCAAACCAGACCCCTAATGCCCCCGTAAGAGGAATGACCACCTCGCACGGGACTAATGTAACTTGTAGGAACTAACCACATAGTTACGGATCTCCTAGTTTGAGAATATGACGATAATTTGAAAATATTTAGATTAGACTTAAAAACATGCCGTTAGAGGGTGAGAACTGAAACTTGCCCCAAGCGGCCCCGTAAGAGGCATGAACACCTCACACGGGACCAATGTAACTCATAGGAACTGATCGCAAAGTCACGAGTCTCCAGATTTGAGAATATGATGATAATTTGAAAATATCTAGATTAATCTTAGAAATATGTCGTTAGAGGGTGAAAGCTCAAACCAGTCCCCAAATGTTTCCATAAGAGGCATTAACAACTTGCATGGGACTAATGTAACTCGTATGAACTGACCACGTAGTCCTGAGACTTCCAGTTTGAGAATATAATAATAATTGTAGATCGTATATTCAATTTTTCATCTTGAATATGATTTTTTAAAAAAATTTACTTGGTTGCTAATATCATATCTTTTTTGTATCCTATTTTTTTGCAGGATAACATTCAATCGTTAACTTTTATCCACGTGGAACACACGAAGAAGTCAATGGTTTATAGCAAGGGGGTGTTTATTTAGTGTTGTTAATATTTAGTATTCTATTTGTTATGTTATGGTCGGGCAGGCTTTAGTAGTTTTATTGTAAAATTTTATGGCCATGCGGGCTATTGTAATTTTATTATTATATTTTGTGGCCGTGTGGGGGCTTTTTATTAGCAGGTTTTGTATTAACAGATTTTAGAATGTCCAGAAAATAGAGAAAATTTTGCCCATTTTTTTTAGTGTGTGAACTATTAAGACTGTATTATTTTGAAGTTTGTATGTACATTAGTTTATCAACAATGTGCAATATTCACAATTTGTGAATTTTTTTGATTTTGTTTTGCAAATAATAAATATTTTCCTTACCAAATTTGGTATTTATTTTCAAATATCTTTTTTATTAATTAAAATTTTTGGCACTGTTTAAAACCGTGCCAAATTATAAATTTGAGTATGCTTATAAAACAATCTGGCACGCTTTATAACTGTGCCAAAAGCGTGCTAGAAAATGAAAATTTGGCACGGTTTAAAATTGCACCAAAAGCGTTCTAGATTGGGAAATCTGGCACGATTTTAAATCGTGCCAGAAAATATGGCACCCCTGATTCTGGCATGGTTTTAAATCATGCCAGATTGGCTTTGGCACGGTTTTAAACCATGTCAGATTGTTATTTTTGGTGTAGTGTTAATGGGTTTTTTCTTTGTCTTTATATGGCACTTATTCAAATGGTGTCCCTTCCTTTCCTATCTGATTCGTCACTTTTATTGTATTTTATACCCCGTTAATTTGTACATTCTAGCATTCCCGTGCATGTATTTCCCGGTTCTTATACTCATTTATTGACTAACCCCTAAATTCATCATATATACTTTGTCTGTGTCTTTATTGAGCTTTTATAGGTCTCGGGAATGCATTTTGGGAAGTTTGGTTTTGATCCGGAAAGTTCCGTTGACACTTGCACAGTCGGGGGCATTTTAGTAATTTCAGCACGCGGGCTTTGTTCCCGATTTCTTCACGGAAGTTGTAGACCTTCTTCTCCTCTTCGCGTGGCCTCCGACGGTGCGTGAATCCGATCTCGAACGCAAAAGTTACGGAAGTTTCGGTGAAGCATGGAACAATTAATGCCTATATAGGCAACTCTTCTTTCTGCAGAAGGCCCGAATCGATTCGCCATTACCACCGAATCGATTCGGTCACTTGCAGGGGCTTTTCTCTCCACTTCCGAATCGATTCGGATTCACCACCGAATCGATTCGGCCCTGCATTTTCAGCTTTCTTCTTATTACTAGTTTGCCATTTTGGTGGATTTTTGGGGATTTATCCCTTGTTTTTCCTCTTTTGTAGGAGATTACTTTTTTTGGATTTTTTTAGTAAGATAGAAAAACACTCTCTTCTCTCTCCTAGGTTAATCTCATTTATGGCTTTCCCCAACTTGTAAGGCTTTGATTGCTTGTTGAATAGTTGTGATTAATGCAAGACAAGTTCAATTACTCCATCTCTTCTTGTTCCATTAGCTTTAAATTGCATTGAATTCCATCCTTTGAATTGATTTGAGTTTTAACTAGATAACTAATTCAAGTATGTTGTTAACTAGCATGTGTAGTTTAGTTTTAATTATGAGTAGCTAGACTTGTGATTGGGGATCAATATCCCACCTTGGATGCTTGAACTTAATATCTAGGGTTTGGTTTTAATTGTTCTAATGGAACTTCATGTGTTGGTTTTGGAGTATCATAGTTTCTTAACTTCCCTTGTCATGCAAGGGCTAGTGTTTGAAGCTTTACTACAAACTCAACCCATCTAGCAATAATTAATTAAACCCTAATCCTCCATTGTTGAGTTCATTCTCTACATGGTTGATGTTCGGACTTAATTAGTTATGCTCGATTAGAATTAATTTAATCAAGCCCTATAATCCCCTTCCTTGTGAATCCGAGGTGGGAGAATGATCCTCAATCCCCTTAATTTCTTGAACTCAAGCTTACCTTAGTTCTTTTCATCAGTTCCGTAATTAGTTGTTAATCATCTGTTCATTAATAGCATGTTAGTTTAGAGGTTGCATCTCAATCACCTTTCCAAATCACAAATCATCTTTTACATTTTAACATTTTGTGACGTTTAGAGAATCTCGTTGCCCCAATTTAGTTCTCTTAGGAGCGTTCAATCCCTGTGGATCACGATTCCGTACTTACCGGATTCTACTTGTTGCGATTAGATTTGCACTTGAATCACAAGCCATATTTAGGGCGCACCAAGTTTTTGGCGCCGTTGCCGGGGATCGAACCCGGGTCACCCGCGTGACAGGCGGGAATACTTACAAACTCAGCCCATCTAGCAATAATTAATTAAACCCTAATCCTCCATTGTTGAGTTCATTCTCTACATGGTTGATGTTCGGACTTAATTAGTTATGCTCGATTAGAATTAATTTAATCAAGCCCTATAATCCCCTTCCTTGTGAATCCGAGGTGGGAGAATGATCCTCAATCCCCTTAATTTCTTGAACTCAAGCTTACCTTAGTTCTTTTCATCAGTTCCGTAATTAGTTGTTAATCATCTGTTCATTAATAGCATGTTAGTTTAGAGGTTGCATCTCAATCACCTTTCCAAATCACAAATCATCTTTTACATTTTAACATTTTGTGACGTTTAGAGAATCTCGTTGCCCCAATTTAGTTCTCTTAGGAGCGTTCAATCCCTGTGGATCACGATTCCGTACTTACCGGATTCTACTTGTTGCGATTAGATTTGCACTTGAATCACAAGCCATATTTAGGGCGCACCAAGTTTTTGGCGCCGTTGCCGGGGATTGGCAACTAACTTAGGGTTTAGAAATTCTCTTTACACTAATCGTTCCCTGTGGTCACCGTGACAACACGGTTTCCAAAATAATCAATCCAAAAGCACTTGTAAATGCAAGACGAGCGTAGTAGCAATTTAAATCCTGTTTGCGAACCCTCGTCTAGTGAGCCCTCGGACTATTGGAGACCTTTACCATCGGTTTCTCGTTCTAGTTCGATCTCATCTTCTTCGTACACTTGGGCTCACTCTGAACCCACAACAATGGCCGATAATGTAAGTGAACATGGTAGTCAGGGGATTGCACTCGAACCCCCTTATAGGACTATGCGTGATTACTTACAACCGGAGAGGACCACCTCTCCGTCTTGCATCATCTTTCCATACAATGCCGCGCAATTCCATTTCCGAAATGGAATGATCCAATTACTTCCAACTTTCCACGGCATGGAAAGTGAACAACCATATCTTCACGTGAGAGAGTTTGAGGAGGTGTGCGCTACTTTTAGCGACCAAAATTGCCCTCTAGACGTCACACGACTCAAACTCTTCCCATTTTCCTTAAAGGACAAAGCCAAAACTTGGCTTTGGTCCTTGGCTCCTAATTCCATTGGGAGTTGGCGCGAAATGCAAGCGCAATTTTTGAAGAAATTCTTTCCTACTCATCGCACCAACTCCCTAAAGGGTCAAATCCAAACCTTCGCTCAAGCCGAAGGCGAATCATTTGAGAGATGTTGGGAGAGGTTTAACGAGGTGCTTCATAAGTGCCCACATCATGGGTTCGAAAAGTGGAGATTAATCTCCTTTTTCCACAATGGCCTCACCCTCAATGCAAAACAAATGGTGGAGACTATGTGCTCCGGCGAGTTTTTCGGTTTGGATCCGGATGATGCATGGGCACATTTTAAATATTGTGCCGAGACCACCCAAGCTTGGGACACTTCGGACCCTAGCAAAACCAATGCCCGGTCATCCAATCCACCTTCATCTAGCCATGGCATATATCACCTTGCCGAAGGAGAAGATATGTCATTAAGAGTAGCCCAACTTTCCAAGCGTATCGAGGCAATGGATGCCAAATCTCGGGAACCATCCCATCCTTCTCCCTCACATGTAGAGGAGTCTTGTGCCATTTGCGACGTTGACGATCACTCAACGAGGGATTGCCCAACAATCCCAGCATATAAAGTGATGCTTCACGATCAAGCCAACGCGATGGCCACTTACAAGAAACAATACATGACTCCTTTAGGTGAGGGCTATAATCCTTCGTGGAGAAACCATCCGGGTTTCTCTTATGGGCAGCCCCAACATTCTCAAAATCCACCTCCCCCGAATTATCAAAATCATCCCCCACCTCATAATTTTCAGCAACCATATAATCAAGCTCCTCCACCCCAAGCTCAAATGCAAGGTCCCCCACAGGGACCACCTCCTCCGGTTATACCATTATATGCTCACCCGAACAAGAGGAGCCTCGAAGAGACTCTTCAATCTTTCATAACCTCTCAACAAGCCACGAATTCTAGGCTTGAAAAGGAAATCTCCAAGTTGACCTCGGCTTTAAGTATCCAAGAGAAGGGAAAATTCCCTTCTCAACCTCAAAAGGCATTGGGGCAAAATAGTGTCAATGACACTTCGAATCCCCCTCCCGATAGTGCTAAGGCCGTGACCGTTCTTAGGAGCGGGAAAGTGGTTGATAAGCCCACCCCTCCTAGTGTCCCAACCGTCGTTAAGGAGGTTTCGCCCGACCCATTAGAGGTCGAAGATGCCTCCTTGAGACAGAGAGAAGGGAAAGCCCCGGTAGAGTCGGATGTGGTTTCGAAACTTCCTAGTCCCGTGCCCTACCCTCAAAGGCTCTTGTCGAAAAAGGGGAATGTTAGTAATTCTGACATACTAGAGATGTTCAAACAGGTAAAAATTAACATCCCTCTTTTAGATGCTATCAAGCAAGTCCCCGCTTATGCTAAGTTCTTAAAGGACTTACTAACTGTTAAGCGGAAATTGTATGTAAGGAAGAAAGCTTTCTTGGCCGAAAATATTAGCTCAATAATTCAATCTGAATTACCACCTAAATATAAAGATCCCGGATGTCCCACCATTTCATGTGTGATAGGGGACTTTAAAATTGAGCAGGCTTTGCTAGACCTAGGAGCGAGTGTAAATCTGTTACCTTATCATGTCTATGAACAGCTCGGGCTAGGGGACCTCAAGCCCACAAAGATTACCCTCCAATTAGCGGATCGCTCCGTTAAGGTTCCGAGGGGTGTAGTGGAAGATGTCATCATACAGGTTGACAAATTCTACTTTCCTGTGGACTTTGTGGTGCTTGATACCCATCCTACTTCTACTAGCGGTAGAACTACCCCCATTATCCTCGGTCGTCCATTCCTTGCCACTTCCAATGCATTGATTAATACTAGGAATGGCCAAATGAACCTGACATTTGGGAATATGACCTTGGAAATGAACATCTTTAATGTTTCGAACCAAGTGGGGGATTGTGATGATGAAGTCCATGAGGTGGACTTTCTAGAAGAGGTGGTGCAAGAGCATTTTGATGCTACCTATTTATCGGACCCCTTGGAGGGATGTCTTGTGAACCCGATTTACTCGGAGAATAGCTATTCTCCCTATGATGAAGAGGTCAAGTTCATGAGTTTGTTGTTAGATGAGGACGAGAGTGTAGATGATATTAATTGGTGTAGTGTTTTTGAGGACTTACCTCCTCGTGATTCGTATGAGGTTCCCTCGGATGTGCGATTCCCCAAACTTGAATTAAAGCAATTGCCTTCCGAGTTGAAATACGCTTATTTAGGCGAAAATGAGACATATCCCGTTGTTGTCTCATCAAGCCTCGAGGCGGGGGATGAACAAAGGTTAATAGAATTGTTAAGAAAATACAAGGGTGCGTTCGGGTGGACTATTGCAGATTTGAAGGGAATTAGTCCCTTGATTTGCACTCACAAAATTAACCTTGAGGAGGATGCAAAACCCTCTCGTGAAATGCAACGGAGATTGAATCCGTTGATGAAAGAAGTTGTGAGAGCAGAAGTAATTAAGCTTTTAGATGCGGATATCATATATCCGATCTCCGATAGCAAATGGGTCAGTCCAATCCATGTTGTTCCCAAGAAATCAGGAGTTACCGTTGTGGAAAACATAAAAGGGGAATTGATCACTAAACGCACCACCACTGGGTGGCGTGTATGCATAGACTATAGAAAACTTAATGCAATGACATTAAAGGATCATTTTCCCCTTCCATTCATTGACCAAATGTTGGAACGCGTATCCGGTCATCCGTACTATTGTTTTCTCGACGGGTACTCGGGGTACAACCAAATCGAACTTGATCTCAAGGATCAAGACAAAACCACTTTCACATGCCCTTTTGGGACATTTGCTTACAAAAGAATGTCTTTCGGGTTGTGTAATGCGCCTGCTACGTTCCAAAGGTGCATGTTGAGCATGTTTAGTGATATGGTAGAGCGTGGTCTAGAGGTGTTCATGGACGACTTCAGCGTCTTTGGCAACTCCTATGACCATTGTCTTTCTATGTTAGAAAAGGTTTTGTCTAGGTGTGTAGAGAAAAAGCTAGTGTTAAACTGGGAGAAGTGCCATTTTATGGTCACTAAGGGTATTGTTTTAGGCCACATCGTTTCCTCTGATGGTATTGAGGTAGATAAGGCAAAGTTTGAAGTCATTGCCAACTTACCCGCTCCTAGGTCTCTGAAAGATGTAAGGTCTTTCCTTGGGCATGCAGGATTCTATCGCCGTTTCATCAAGGACTTTAGCTCGATTGCTAGACCCTTGTGTAATCTCCTCTCCAAGGAAACTCCTTTCGAATGGAGCGATGAGTGTCAAGCAGATTTTGAGACTTTGAAAAGTATGCTTACCACCGCTCCCATCATCCAAGCTCCTGATTGGACCCTCCCTTTTGAGTTGATGTGTGACGCTAGCGACTTCGCGGTCGGGGCGGTTTTAGGTCAGAGAAGTGACAAGAAGCCCCATGTCATTTACTATGCAAGTAGAACTCTTAACGGTGCTCAATTGAACTATTCTACCACCGAGAAACAGTTATTAGCGGTCGTCTATGCGTTAGATAAGTTCCGGGCATACCTCGTGGGATCGCCCATAGTTTGTTTTACGGATCATGCGGCGCTCAAATACCTTCTATCTAAGAAGGACGCCAAGCCGCATTTGATCAGGTGGGTGCTCTTACTCCAAGAGTTTAATTTGACTATTAAGGACAAAAAGGGAGTAGAGAATGTTGTCGCGGATCACTTGTCGCGTTTAACATTTGAGGCACCCAAAGACCAACTCCCCATCGCTGAATTCTTTCCGGACGAACAACTGTTCTCCACTTCCTCTTTGCCGTGGTTCGCTGATATCGTGAACTACCTCGCGACGGGTTCGATTCCATCTCATTGGACCCCTCAAGAGAAGAGGAAATTCTTTATTTGGGTAAGGAGATTCTTTTTCGATGATCCGTATCTATTCAAATATTGTCCCGACCAGATCATCCGGAGATGTGTCCCGGATGATGAGTATGAGAGCGTGATTCGTTTCTCCCACACGGAGGCGTGTGGTGGCCACTTTTCTTCCAAGAAAACCGCCGCAAAAATCTTACAATGCGGGCTTTACTGGCCCACACTTTTTAAGGATGCACACGAATTCTGCGTTTCGTGTGATCGTTGCCAAAGATTGGGTGCTATAACACGTCGCAACATGATGCCAATGTCCCCCATTCTAGAACTTGAAGTCTTTGACTGTTGGGGAATTGACTTCATGGGCCCATTCCCACCGTCTTTTGGTAACCTTTACATCCTAGTGGCCGTAGATTATGTTTCCAAGTGGATCGAGGCCATTGCGTGCAAAACCAATGACCATCGGGTGGTGTTGAAGTTCCTAAAGGAACACATGCTTTCGCGTTTCGGAACTCCGAAGGCGATTATAAGCGATAACGGGACGCATTTCTGTAATTCCCCGTTTGCTACTCTTATGCGAAAGTATGGTGTAACACATAAAGTTGCAACTACCTACCACCCACAAACCAATGGCCAAGCTGAATTGGCAAATCGAGAGATCAAGCATATCCTAGAGAAGATGGTCTATCCCGACCGCAAGGATTGGTCTCTTCGACTTCCTGACGCTTTGTGGGCATATCGTACGGCCTACAAGACCTCTTTGGGAATGTCGCCCTTTAGACTTGTGTACGGCAAGCCATGCCACTTACCGGTAGAAATCGAGCACAAGGCCTATTGGGCGATCAAGAAATTTAATTTCGATCTCGACAAGGCCGGAAAAAAGCGAATGCTCCAACTCAACGAGTTGGATGAACTCCGGAGTGATTCGTACGAGAGTGCGAGAATCTATAAGCAAAGGGTGAAAGAGAGGCACGATAAGCGCATATCCCGTAAAACATTTCACCCTAGCCAAAAAGTTCTCTTATACGACTCTAGGTTGCATTTATTCCCGGGTAAGCTAAGATCTCGATGGACGGGTCCGTTTGTCGTTAAGACCGTCCATCATCACGGTGCTATTGAGATTGAGAACCTGTCGGATGGAAAGTTATTCAAGGTCAATGGTCAGCGTCTAAAGCCCTTCCTAGAACCACTTGACCCGAGTTCGGACACGATTCCATTGTCCGACCCCGTTTACGGGGCTCCATAGGACGTCGGAATTGTGTATTTTTGTGCCGAGCATCCCCCGGCATGTGCGGGGTGCAAACTTTTTGTCCCGGACCCTTTGTACGTATGTAATATTGACATTGGGGTCCAAAAATACCTCCTTATGCAGCCCAATCAAACCACCAACCAAAAAATCAGGATTCAGCAAAGCAGAAACTGACCTCCAGAAGCCGAATCGATTCGGATTTCCAACCGAATCGATTCGCCCCACTCCAGTAGCCAAGTTTGATTTTGCGAATCGATTCGCAATCCCACCGAATCGATTCGGTTATTTGAAAGTAGCAGGTCCCTCATTAGCGAATCGATTCGGAATTCCCACCGAATCGATTCGGTCACTTCCAGTGCTCAAGTTCGAGAATCGCGAATCGATTCGGACTTCCCACCGAATCGATTCGGGTCACCTGACAATTAAAAATCTCATATTCTGTTTTATCCCACATTCTATTTCTTTCTCCTCTCTTTCCTGCGAACCTCCCCTCTCCCAAATCGAATCCTCTCCTCCATTCTCAATCTTCCCAATGGCTTCATCATCAAAGGCAACTTCATCCAAGGTATTAATTCAACCTTATTGATTCATTTCATTCCTGATTTAGTGTATATAGTATGGAAATTAGGGTTAACTGCATTTTCACCATTTTTACATGTTTAATGCATAAAACTCATTCTTTTTCCTCTGATTGTGATGAGAAACCAACACATACTACTTGATTAAGTTGCTGTGATGTTTAAGTAGTATGCGTTGGGGGTTTTCCACATAAAAATGTCAATTACACCCTAGTTTCCATACACTGCACACTAGGTGCTCGATGAAATGCCTCTGTGGAGAAAATGTGCCATAATGCTTCATTTTCGCACATTTTCTCGCGCAATGGTGTTGAATTACCCTTGTATGAGTGCGGTGTGCATCGGTAACGTTAATTCGACCAATTTTTCCCGATGCACACCCACCGATTCCTTTTCGACCCTATTTCACGCCAAATTGATTTTGTGCATTACACTAATTGTGTAAGTATCGAATTGATTTTTCTTGTAGGGTCCTTCGGTCACCAAGCCCTCCTCCAACTTAATTGCGGGTCGGGGAGGCTTCGAGTCCTTCCGGTCTAAACAAGAAAAGGATTGGTTCGTTGCGAAATTCCCTTCGGGTCGCCCTATAGCTATTGAGCGGCCTGTCCATCTTGAGGATTTTCCTGCCTCGGTACGTCGCTACTTTCAGAAATTCAACTGGGAGGCACACCTTGCTAGGGCGGGGGAGGTGAATGAGGAGCACGTTCGTCGATTTTATGCATCGCTTGTCCCAACTGGGGACCGCACGTTCGAGGCTTACATACGGGGTAAGCGAATTCCTCTCTCTAAGCCTCTCTTGGCATTGCACCTCACCGGGGCCGAAAACCCCGAGGATTTCGATTACCCGTGCGCTGACGAGGGGAGACTGACCAACGAAACCCTGATTGCGCGTCTGGCGCCAGGGCATATTTGGGCTGGGGAAACTTTCCCCACATCTGCTATGCCCGATAACCACCGCCTCATCCACCTGGTAGCCGTTAATTCCATCACGCCTACCCAAACTAAGGCGGTCCTTCGCTCTTCGCAAGCCCACTTCCTCTACCATCTACTGGATGCGAATTCAATTATAAACCTTCCCGCTTTGGTGCTACAGCGGATGCTCAAGGCCGCATACTGTGAAAAGGGGACCACTACCCTTCCATACGCGCGGTTGGTTTCCCGCATATGTAGGGATGCTCACTGTGAGGTTGCGGGTACGAACTATTTTCCTCGCCTTCCCAAGTTGCTTAACGAAAAGGCAATTGAAAAGAGTCTTGGGAAGGATCATATGGAGAGGAGAAAGAAGAGGATGTTAGATGCTCCTGCGGATGCTCCCGCTGTTCCTGTTGCCCCGGATGCTCCTATGCCGGACATGCCTCAGCCTGTGCCTCATCCAGTCCCACCGCCTGCCCCATCTACTGTAGACCCCATTGCATATCTAGGGGTGCGGATGGATGAGCTTCAGGCTGACTTCTCCGAGTTTCGGGGCGCCTACATGTCGGACTTTGCATCATTCCGGGCCGACTTTTCTGCCTATCGGGGAGCGTACGAGCGCGATATATCGATGATCGCTCGGGCGCAGATGGATTTGTTTTCACACTTGCGAGGGGGCGAGGGTTCTGTGCCTCAGTACCTCTTTGACCCATACGCCCCTCGCGATCCTCCCGCGCCCGAGTCCCCGCGCCGCCATCCGGACGACATGTAGGTTTTTGTGATCCTGTTTTTGCTGATTATTTTTGGGTGGTTCTTTATCTAGATTGTTGGGTTGTACTTAGGTAGTTGTGTTAGTATGGGGAGGAGAGAGTGCAATTTCTTGTATTTTCTAATTTTGGTTTCATTGTTCCCCATGTACACAACTCGTATATATTAATGAAATGACTCAGTTTTGGTTTCATTTTTCTTCTTGTATATATCTATGTTGTATATATTATTGTTTATGGTACTAACTTGTAACAGGCATGCCGTTGCGCGGTTCTCGAGTTACTCCTTACGGGGTGACTATTTTCATACCCTTTTTTTTCCCTTTTTATCCCTACTGACATTGGGGACAATGTTTCATTCAAGTTAGGGGGTATGGTATACCATTGTGATGCCGGTTATCATATTAGTATTTATTTATTTTAAAATATTAAAAAAAAAATTAAAAAAAAAAAAATATATATATAAAATATAAAAAATTTCTTTTTCTTTCTCATATCTACTATGATTACTTATATGATCGGCATATCCTGTTGTATAGCTATGAAGCATGCTTTGAGTCATTGATTTATTATCCTTTAGCCCGTTATTGTTTGCATTGTGAATAGCATCATAAAATTAAACTGTGAAGCTTTGAGCATAGACACAAATAATTATTTATGATTTGGTTTAAAAGCGTTTCAAATTCGTTATTCTAAGGCGCATGCTATACCCTTACAAAAGTGAAAATTGAGACTTATCATCAGTTGTGAGCGTATACACCTACTCTATCTCTTTCTTGTCAATGAACTCGTTGACGATCTCATTTTCTTTTCATTTGATTGCATACTAACTGATTTATCACTTGAGCATGAGTTTCAATGGTGTTGAGTCCCGCGAATCACATGAAACCATAGGAAATGATTATAGGCCCTTGTTGTTAAACCCACATGACCTTGACCTTTCCCTTAAATGTTTCCCCTAGTCAACCCCCTTGAGCCTTATTATTCCTTTCGTTTGAACCCCAAATCCCTTGTCCAACTCCACATTGGAGTCCTAAACCCTTATTTACTCCCCCCGTACCGTGATTAGGGATTGTTCCCGGGATTGAATGTTGTTGTTTATATGGATTGCAATCAAAGAAAAGAGAAAATCAAAGAAAAGAGAAAATCAAAGAAAAGAAAAAATCAAAGAAAAGAGAAAATCAAAGAAAAGAGAAAAAGAAAGGATAAATATCGAATAAAATGGGACCTTGTTGTTTCCCATTTCCCCTTGTGCATGAACATCAAATTCTCATTCTCATGAATACATTGCTTGTGGAATTTGATTTCGATTCCTAAGTTGCCCATTAAATCCATTATCCCGCGCGATATTCCCGAATCTCCTTTGATCCTACACACATCCCGTTCTTTTCCAAACCCTAACCTAGCCTAAATTCTATACCCCTAAAAAGTCCTATTTGATCTTAGGGTGATGTGATTCAAAGGTCGAACATTAGCGATAATCTGTTTAAATGCTCTTCTCTTGGTTAATATGCGATATCCTTTCATGAGATTGTATTTTTCACTTTTATATTGCGTTCTTCATTGATGACATGTGTGTGGCCTAGTTTCCCTTTACAATTACTCTTAATGCCCGCATGTCCCGTGTATGTTACATCCCATTTCTAAGTGTTTCAATTGTTGAGTGTAACGACCGGAGAGAACTTGAGTATGCATGCCTTAGCTTATATATGGATTTTGAAAGTTTTGCCAAATCTAAATTACCACATGTGTCCGCTTATTTCGCATTCCCATGGTTTCGATTT
This sequence comes from Sambucus nigra, assembly GCA_949130495.1. Classification (NCBI taxonomy): domain Eukaryota; kingdom Viridiplantae; phylum Streptophyta; class Magnoliopsida; order Dipsacales; family Adoxaceae; genus Sambucus; species Sambucus nigra. The sequence continues at coordinate 666,481,569 of OX422215.1, read as the reverse complement.
TTAGTTGAAGTTATTTGTTTAATGCCGATAATTGCCGTCTTTTGTGTGAGCTTCGTTCACTTTGTTGATAAATTGTGTTTCTTTGATATTTGTTGAGCTACGCATTGGATTTTGCAGTATCATAGTATGAGTTGATTTGATGTTTGTGGGTGTCATCCCTGGAAACCCTCACGAGACCTCACTCGTCCCCTAGGGCCACCTAGGGGTTTAACGGCTTATTGCATACGCTAAATTCAATCGTTCGCCTACGAAAGTGGCATTTTTCCTTCGTTGTACATATTTATTATATTTTGGTTGTGGTGTTGGACCTTGTTTCTTCATACTTCATTGCTCGGGACTAGCAATGTATAAGTTAGGGGGTGTGATTCGTCACTTTTATTGTATTTTATACCCCGTTAATTTGTACATTCTAGCATTCCCGTGCATGTATTTCTCGGTTCTTATACTCATTTATTGACTAACCCCTAAATTCATCATATATACTTTGTCTGTGTCTTTATTGAGCTTTTATAGGTCTCGGGAATGCATTTTGGGAAGTTTGGTTTTGATCCGGAAAGTTCCGTTGACACTTGCACAGTCGGGGGCATTTTAGTAATTTTAGCACGCGGGCTTTGTTCCCGATTTCTTCACGGAAGTTGTAGACCTTCTTCTCCTCTTCGCGTGGCCTCCGACGGTGCGTGAATCCGATCTCGAACGCAAAAGTTACGGAAGTTTCGGTGAAGCATGGAACAATTAATGCCTATATAGGCAACTCTTCTTTCTGCAGAAGGCCCGAATCGATTCGCCATTACCACCGAATCGATTCGGTCACTTGCAGGGGCTTTTCTCTCCACTTCCGAATCGATTCGGATTCACCACCGAATCGATTCGGCCCTGCATTTTCAGCTTTCTTCTTATTACTAGTTTGCCATTTTGGTGGATTTTTGGGGATTTATCCCTTGTTTTTCCTCTTTTGTAGGAGATTACTTTTGTTGGATTTTTTTAGTAAGATAGAAAAACACTCTCTTCTCTCTCCTAGGTTAATCTCATTTATGGCTTTCCCCAACTTGTAAGGCTTTGATTGCTTGTTGAATAGTTGTGATTAATGCAAGATAAGTTCAATTACTCCATCTCTTCTTGTTCCATTAGCTTTAAATTGCATTGAATTCCATCCTTTGAATTGATTTGAGTTTTAACTAGATAACTAATTCAAGTATGTTGTTAACTAGCATGTGTAGTTTAGTTTTAATTATGAGTAGCTAGACTTGTGATTGGGGATCAATATCCCACCTTGGATGCTTGAACTTAATATCTAGGGTTTGGTTTTAATTGTTCTAATGGAACTTCATGTGTTGGTTTTGGAGTATCATAGTTTCTTAACTTCCCTTGTCATGCAAGGGCTAGTGTTTGAAGCTTTACTACAAACTCAACCCATCTAGCAATAATTAATTAAACCCTAATCCTCCATTGTTGAGTTCATTCTCTACATGGTTGATGTTCGGACTTAATTAGTTATGCTCGATTAGAATTAATTTAATCAAGCCCTATAATCCCCTTCCTTGTGAATCCGAGGTGGGAGAATGATCCTCAATCCCCTTAATTTCTTGAACTCAAGCTTACCTTAGTTCTTTTCATCAGTTCCGTAATTAGTTGTTAATCATCTGTTCATTAATAGCATGTTAGTTTAGAGGTTGCATCTCAATCACCTTTCCAAATCACAAATCATCTTTTACATTTTAACATTTTGTGACGTTTAGAGAATCTCGTTGCCCCAATTTAGTTCTCTTAGGAGCGTTCAATCCCTGTGGATCACGATTCCGTACTTACCGGATTCTACTTGTTGCGATTAGATTTGCACTTGAATCACAAGCCATATTTAGGGCGCACCACTATCATTCTCACAATATTAATATCATCATAAGAATATTTACAATTCAAAGAATAACTTGAACGTAACTCAATTCATAATTATCATATGATCCATTCAAATCATTTATTATAAATGAAGTCCCATCTAACTCCATGTTAAAATATTTAACATATCCGAATCATAACCCAAACAAACTTTAATTCCTCATTGGTAGTTCTATACCTAACATATTATGTTTCCAATACAAAAGACGACACATCATTTCAAGTTTTTTAGAGCAAGATATGCCCATTTCTTTACCACATAGTAAACCTGCCCTATAGGCTCCTCTATCGTTCAGTCAACTTCCAGGAATTTTCATAATTTGTTTATACTATAAATTTATATGATCTTCCACCCAATTTCAATAAACATATCGAATGACCAGGCATGTCGCGAGAAGAGACTTCGCGCGAGAAGAGATGTCGCTCAAACGACGTATAGTTCTCGCTCGAACGAGAAAACCAAATTTTCACAGTTTGACAAGAGAGTCATACAGTTTTGCCCAGTGCAAAAATTTCATGAAAACAGTACCTGAAAGGTGCAAACAAATCCAAAATAGTGCTAAAACAGTAGCGAAACACACAAATGCAACAAATATACCAATGAGCGCTACATCAAAGTGAGTCATACACTAGAAAGAGTATAACATAATGCTTCGCTAGTGTATGACAAACATCCAACACAATCAACCAAAAGATTTCACATGGGGTGAATCACGTGCAAGCAAACGGGAATCGTGGACAAGTAAACCATAAGCCTCTAAATCCGATTTCTTGACCCAAATCGATGTGTAACGAGGTGTGAGGGCGTGGGGAATCGAATTTATTCTTCTATTAACCTTCCTAGGTTCATTTAAAAGCTTGTAACAAAATCGCCTAAGATGACCTTGCCTACCGTAACGTGTGTAAGTGTAAATCGGGCGGTGTGTGTTACCTAAAGGTGGCCCTCTCCTCAAATTTCTCGGTTGCTCTCTCCGAATTTGCCTAGGTGGGTCTCTTCTAATGATCCTAGGAGGTTCTCTCACGATATTCTTAGGGGGCTCTTTCCTAACAACCTTAGGTGTCTCTTTCTTAACAATCCTAGGAGGCTCTCTCACACGTGTGGGAATGGGTGCAACATGTTTTTCAAGACCAATCCCACCCCTATCCTTTTTATCTCGACGGTGCCTAAAATCTTATCAAGGTTTTCAGACCTAGACTCCAAATCAAATTTCACCTCAAGTTCACCTATCCTAGATTCAAGTACACGTCTAGAATTCTCAAACTCTAAAAGCTCCTTTTTCATAGTCTCCATCAACCCTCTAAGACTATCTCTCTCACCCTCAACGTACTCAAGCTTCTCTTTAAGAATTTTCTCACCTGCCTTAAGTTCTTCAACTAAAACATCTTTATTTTTTAAGGCACACTCTTTCAATTGAGCTTCAAGTTTCAAGTTTGCCTTTTTTGTCTTTAAACATTCAAAATACAAATTATTGTAGGCAACTTGCAACTCACTCAATTCTTCTTCTTCCTCCACATTTTTTTCACCCTCACTCTCATCACTAATCACACGGATGGGAAGCTCTCGCCTAGAAGCATAAAATACTTATTCTTCCGAATCATTATCACTAAGGGTAGAAACATGAGAAATCGGTTTATTCAATTTCTTCTTTAAATTTGTGGTACACTCATCTAACGTGTGACCAACACCCTCACAACAAGGACACCTCTCAGATTCGTTTTCAACAGAAGATTTAAAACAAGAGTTCATGTGAATTTTCCAATTAACTTTTTCAAAAATTTGACATCGAAGATCATAAAAACCATCAAAAGCCATTTTTGTGCAAAATCAGGATCAAAACACAATAACTTAGTGCAATAGGCACAAATACCAATTTGTAAAGTGGTGATCACTTAAATAAACTCTGATACCAATTTGTAGAATCGCTACAACGGAAATATTGCGACATCTCAAATAAAATCCAATTTTAATTAATCCCAAATATTAGTTAAACCCTAAAACATGCATCTGGATGATTTATCCAATAAAATAAAGCATGCAGGATAAAACAAACAATTTCAGGAAAAATCCCCCAAAGGGGCAAAACCTTTTATTTCATTATAATTTGTAAGAAAACGGCTTACACGGATTACAATGAAATAGGGTGACATACGAAATACCCGTAGGTGTCGGTTCCGATGTCTCGACTGGAACTTTCCCTTTCCAGGAGGGCAACAGTGAAGAAGAAGACTGATCCTCCACAAGTTAAGGCTGGAATCTCCCGCAGGAACTCCAGGTGGTCAACAATGAAGAAGAAAACCGATTCTCCACAATAGTGAACTTTATAAGGACTCCCTCCACAATAACATGCAACTGTCGGTTGTAGAGATCTCCCCACAAAGTATAAACAAGAGCAAAGTATGTTCTTGAAAACCAAAACAATTCACTAAGGCATATGGGAGATTTGTGAATTGAAAACCAAAAGAGGATTAAACCCCTAAAAGAAGAAGCCTAAAGAATACTGCTTTGGCAGTCTTTCTGTTCTAGAAAACATATGGACTTATTAATGAAAACGTTACCATTTAATGAGTATATATACAAAAAACTCACCACCTCGAAATTCGAGCTCATTCGAACGAGAAGCTATGTCGCTCGAACGAAGTACGCATGTCGTTCAAATGACATCGCGCGACTTCCAATCTCGTTCGAACGAGATGCTTATCTCGCGCGAACGACCTGGGCGTCAAAATTGAGGTCCGCTTCAAAACTTAGAAAAAATACTCATTCTCAATATTTGACGAAAAAGTCCGCTTCAAAACTTAGAAAATATTTTGAAAAAATCTCCTAAAAGCTCTAAGTGAAAAGTAAAGGTATTTAAAACTTAACCTTACCAAAGTAAACTTCGCGGAGCCTTGAATGATGAAGAACTTGAATAATTCGGATCCGTCTTTGATGTAGATTGCTCTTGAATGCTCTTTGACAGTGTATCGGTATATGACATAACAAATTGATAACGGACCTATGAAAATATGTCCTTACAAAAACTGAAAAATCATTCACTAAATGTTTATTCTTAACTAAGATTTCATATTCACTTTCATGTATATTGTCCAGTCATGCATTATAAACTCAATATAACTTATCACTATATTCCTTTTTCAGTATCGTTTGATTGCTCTTTAACTAAACATACAATAACCTTAACAAGTCATTTATCCAACATAATAACTTTACAATCTTAATCTTACCCCAATCCTTAGGGACACTATTAGTGTTTGTTTTTCACATTCATCAACATTATTCTTAAAGTAATACTGTATAATATGTATATATGTCCTTAAAATATTTCCAAACATCTCTTGTGCATTATCTGGTAAAGAATACATGATAGTATTATGAAACATCAACAATACACTTACTTTACCAATTTGGTAACATGGATGTTAAACGTAACATAACAACTTAAAACCTTAGCCATACTTACCAACCCCATAATACTTATTTAACTATTGTATATTTCTTTTCTTTCAAATAACCTGTACAAATACCTTAATGTATTACATTATGTTATCTCAAATAGCACAATATCCTTACACATGCTTCTTGGTGACTCATTATAATGTCAAACATAATCTATATATGACATACCCTTAGTGATAACACATACGTACAATGACAAGAACAACCCAATATCTACCCAAACCAGTTGTTGATATTCCAACCCGATTAGAATCTTTCCCATACTAATACACAACACATACTCTTAAAAAGACTCCTCAATATTTTTAAACTTCCAACTCCTTGACACCCCGTCTCAACTTTACTATTTATATAAGCATTTCAAAACATCACAAGAGTAACATCCACTACATGTACTCATACTATTAAAGACGTACATCTCAACTCTCATTACTCTTTTCTTCTACTTATCATACTTCACTATGAACCCATATTTGAATCCATTATGATATATTGACTAGTAATTGAATTTTAGACCATTTCACATATTAAATTTTAAACATATACAACTACTAATCTTCTCACTTCACCTTTACTATGTGAATCTTCATTTTATTCACACTCTGATAATTTAGGTCTCATCATAATCATGTAATAGTAATTCTCCTCTCTTCTTATCCACAACTCAAGTCCATGTATACCAGCATAGTAAGAGAGCACTTCCAATACTTCATAATTTTGCATACCACATTTCAATGACACGTTTGTCCATACAACATATAAAATAATGCAATGATTCATATTAAAATACCTGTATTCGTTGTCATCCCTGAATAAACTTCAACATCTTATTTCCTTTCCTACAAGAACCTTACACTACATATCCCGTACAACAATATATGTATATAGATGACATATTTTGATAAATAAATCCAATTTAAAACTTAATACCAAACCCTTCATGTACATGTCTCGGGAATCTAACATACTTATTTGTATCCTTTAAAATCGAATACTTATGACACACAACAATTTCTATACCCACTGCCAAATCTAGGCGCTTCTAACTCCAGAACCTCTAAAACCTAGGATTTGATACCAAAAGATGACACACCCCAACTAAGTTACTTATAATTAAGTTTGAAAGTCAAAGTGAGTCAAACAGTAATTTCCTTAACCAGACCATGAACATGAGTATACTTTTTCAGTCATCACCATTAATCCATAAAACTAATAAGTTTTCACACTTTTAAAGTCATTATGCTTATTCAGATTTACTTAAAGGATAAGTAGGCTTATATTTAACGCTTTTACATTGACTAAAATCACGATTTTATGCATTCCTTGTTAACCCCACCCGACTTGCTAGATTTGGCAGTGACATCACGTTACCTGAAAAACATAAACATAGGAACCGTGTGCAAAATAGACCAGTGAATGCATCACTACTACACTATTGCATAAAATTAAATACAATAAATCATATCCATAAGGTAATATATATATATATATATATATAGATACTTATAGATACTTATCCGTCCCATTCATAATGAATGACTAACTTATCTGAATCATGATTCACATATCCTGTCTTCAATAGACAATTCTCCCCCATTCCTGGTTGAGAAGTTACCCCTTGTCTTAATAGACAAATCTTCCCCATCCCGGATCGGGGAGTAACCTCCCATTTCGATAAACCGAAATGAACAATTTTATATTCATAATATTCTGATCATATCCATAACCATGTATAAATACATCTTACCAGGGATTGATATTCTAATCATATCCATAACCATGTATAATTACATCTTACCAGTGAGTAATATTTTTATTATATTCATAACCATGTATAATTACATCTTACTAGTGAGTACACTCACCATAGTCACTTAATGGGGTTTTCCTTTGTCATTATCAGGCACTTGTTTAACTGGTTACCCTTATTTTTCTGTCATTCTTAAAATATTAGTATCACCATAAATTTTTTTACAAAAGAATAAAAATGTAACTCAATTCATAAACATCATATGATCCATTCAAATCATTTATTATAAATGAAGTACCATCTAATTTCATGTTAAGATATTTATCATATCCAAATCATAACCCAAACAAACTTTAATTCCTCCTTGGTAGTTCCATGCCTACCATATTAGGTTTCCAATACAAAATACGACACATCATTATAAGTTTACTAAATCAAGATATGCATATTTCTTTACCACATAGTAAACCTGCCCTATAGGCTCCTCTATCATTCTGTCAACTTCTAGGAATTTTCAAAAAATTTCTATATCATAACTTTCTATGATATTCCACCCAATTTCAATAAACATATTGAATGATACAAAATCAAAGTTTCATAATTTTTAGAGTTCATTTTCTTTGTCAAGAAAAATGTCAAACACATGGTATGCATACTTACACTTTTGGGAATAATTCTATACTATAACTTCAAACTATCACACAAGATTCATTTCTTGGTATTTTTACATAAATTTTGGATGTGATAGAACTATATGTGTTTATTTTAATCTCCAACCAGAATTACTCAATTCGAGTAAGTATACAAAAAGATATAAATGTTTGAAAACACAAGGTTTCAAATCAAAGCAATATAAAGGGTGTACACATTTAACTTTGCTTAAACTTTCATCTATCCATACATATACGCCAAGGCACAAAATTTCAATAAAGCATCGATGATTTATATCATTTCAATCAATAATACCAAAAATATAATAAGATTTACGGATAAAATTACCTTAGGGATGTTTAGTAAATTTTCTATTGATTTTTCTCAATTATTTTCCTCACTTTATTCTTCCTAAACTTCCCGACTCTCTTTCCTCAAGTTAAAACTCTCCATAATTGAACCAAGGCTGAATTTTCTGGGGATGGTTTTAAGGGTTATAAGTTGGCCAAACCCAACTCCCTTTCCTACCAATCAAAACAACCCATTTATTGTACTAATAAGACAAAGTATCACTTAGCGAATGGACATATTTGCCCTTGCTTCGTAATTTGAACATAACTACTTACTCGGACCCCTGTTTTGCACACCGTTTATTGTGTTACAAACGTAATTTATATGTCTACAACTATCTAGTTTTCACCTCAAGTAAATTGTTATATTATAAGGGCCAAAACTAGTCTCCAACATGAACGTTCCTATCGAAAACTATAAAATTTTATGTTTGTAACTAATTCGATATTTCATTAGTTATGAAGGTAGGATTAGACGAAACATATTAACTTAACATTATATATCCTAATAACACAATATTCATATCACCTAAGGTAATCATGATTTAAACATGATTTATCATAATTTTATCCGGGTTGTCACAAGCCAACTCCCCCTTCTTCCCATATCGCATCACCCCTACATGGGAGACACTTTAATCATAACCTGGTCTCCAATATCAAAGTCTAAGTGTCTTTGACCAGCATCCACATGGCTCTTTTATCGATCCTGGGCAATCCGTATCATGGCTCGAATCATCTCTACCTTTTTTGAGGTACCCTGAATGAAATTTGGCCCAAGCAACTTGTTCTCCCCCCACCTCCAACCAACATGAGGGTGAACAAAAAGGTCTCCCGTAGAGTGCCTCAAACTATGCCACCCTTATCGTGAACTGGTAGTTGTTGTTGTAAGAAAACTCAACTAAAGGCAAATACTTCTCCCAACTCCCCTTAAAATCCAATATGCACATCCATAACATGTCCTCCTGCATCAGGTTCACACTCTTCATCTTCCCATCGGTATGAGGATGATATAACGTACTTAATCTTAACTCTGTCCCTAAGGCCTGCTGAAAGCTCCTCCAAAAGTGGGATACAAATATCCTGTCTCTATCTGACACTATGTTGAGCGGTACCCTATACAACTTAATAATCTATGCAAGGAAGAGTCTGACGTATTGCTCGGAGCTATAATCTGTCCGGATCCGTAAGAAATTAGCCACCTTTGTCAATTTGTCGATAATCACCTATATAGAATCATTCCCCTTCGACGAAGTAGGTATCCCAGTGATGAAGTCCACGGAGATGCTTTCCCATTTTTACACTGGGATCTCCAAAGACTGTAAAACACCTACATGACACAAGTGATCCACCTTCACTAGCTGACATGTAGCGCACCTGGAGACAAACTCAGCCATATCCCTTTTCATATCGTGGTACATCTTATCCCCTCTGGGATGTACCGTAAAAAGTGAACCGTGAGCCTCTGATATGATAGCTGGCCTCAACTCCCTATTATTCGGAACCACCAGTCTCCCCTGGAATCTCAAATCACCATCCGACCCAATGTAAAAGTGTTCCACTCCCCGACTAGCCACTATCTCACCCGCTCCTGGCAAAGCTGATCTCCCTCATGTGCCTTTACCACCCGAATAATGATCTTGGGGGTGATGGTGAGAACTGATATAAATGCGCAGGTCAGGTCGTCATCCCCACGTAGTGACTTCTATTTCTACTACCACACTACCGCCAACTCCAGAAACAACTTGCGGCATAACGCATTCGCCATAACATTCGCCTTCATCGAGTGGTACTGAATGTCGAACTGATAATCTTTCACAGACTCTAGCCACCTCCTCTGCCGCAAGTTCAGCTCCCACCGTGTGAACAAATAGTGAAGGCTTTTGTGGTTTGTGAAAAGATGAAATTTCTCCCCAGTAGATAGTGTCTCCACACTCGCAAGGCAAAAACCACGACTGCTAACTTCAAGTCGTGGGTGGAGTAATGTCCCTCGTGAGTCTTAAGCTTTCGGGAAGCATAAGCGATCGACCTCTCCTCTTGCATTAAAACCCCGCCAAGTCCCCGTAGGGACGCATTTGTATAGACTCTGTAATCTACCCATGCCCGAGGTAACGCCAAAATTAGTGTTGTAGTCAATCTAATCTTCATCTCCTCAAATGCCTGATGACACCTATCATCCCAAATAAATGGTACCCCCTTCCTCGTCAAATTCATTAAGGGCCCCACTATCTTGGAGAAGCCATGGATGAATTGAGGGTAGTATCTGGACAGCCCCAAGATGCTGTGCACCTCTATGGGTGTAGTACGCTGTCCCCACTCCATCACGACAAAATTTTTCCCCGGGTCCATGAATATCTCCCGCTCTGACACAATATGGCCCCAGGAACTGTACCTCTCTCAGCCAAAACTCGCATTTCTTAAACTTTGCATACAACTGATGATCCCAAAGCGTCTGTAAGACAACCCATAGATGCTATGTGTGCTCCTCTGCAGTCTAAGAATAAATCAAGATGTCGTCTATAAACACGATAACAAACTGATCCAAATAATCTTTGAGCACACATAGCATCTATGGGTTGTCTTACAGACGCTTTGGGATCATCAGTTGATCCAAATAATCTTGGAGCACTCGATTCATCAAGTCCATAAATATTGTCGGTGCATTGGTTAGTCCAAATGGCATCACCAAAAACTCGTATGATCCATATCTAGTAAGAAAGGTTGTCTTTGAGATGTCTTGCTCCCAAACTCTCAACTAGTGGTACCTCGACCTCAAATCAACCTTCAAAAAATACGCAGGACCGATCAGCTGGTCAAATAAATCATCTATACGTTGCAACGGATATTTATTTTGAATAGTGTCTTTGTTTAACTCCCGGTAGTCGACATAAATTCGTAGAGATCCCTCCCTCTTCTTGACGAATAACACTGGAGCACACGAGGGATAAGTACTCCTCCTAATAAACCTCTGTCCTAACAACTTCTCAATCTGCTCTCGTATCTCCCTTATATCCAACGGAGCCATCCGATACGAAGTACGAGCAATGGGTCTCATTCCTGGAAACAAGTCGATCGCTAAGTCGCAACTAGGTGCGACATCGCAACTAGGTACAAATGCATGATCAACCCACCCCCGAGGTGCGACATCGCAACTAGGTACATCTCTTACCCCAGAATGGGAAAGACGATGGACCTCCCATAGCAATCCACACATGCTCTATACATAGTTAGCCAGTCTATCCCCAAAATAATATCGTATTCGTGCATGCCAAGTACTAATAAATCAAAAATAAAAGTGGGTCGACCTATCTCAATATCGATACCCCAATATACTGATTGTATGGGTGCCATCTACCCACTGGTGAGTCTATATGTAAAACAATATCTGATGCAAAATTTACCATACCCGTCCCCCGTGCAAACCTGTACTAACAAAAGAATGAGATGCACCCGTATATAAAAGAATGCGACCAATATGGCCAAAAATGGGAAACATACCCTCGACTGCCTGTGGCGGTGCTGGTCTTTCTACGGCAACAACATGATAGTCCCGCCCATACTATAATGGTTGTTGCCCCTGAGGTGGGGCGACGGGTGATGAAGCGGCTAGTACAGTGGCTCCTTGAGCCAAAATCGGTGGGCGCTGTCCCTATGGTGCCTGCTATCCTCTATAACCTCCCTGCCCCTAGGCTGTCTGGTCTCCTCGCTGAAAATTCTTCGAAGTGTGCCCCCGCTCACCATATGTATAGCAATTTCCCTGAAATGGACCCCGCTCAAACTGTTGGCCCTGCTGGCCTTTACCCTGCTGTCCATGTCCCTGGTGGCCTTCGTACTAGTGGCACTACTGAGCTCTATTCTGCTGGCCCTGTCCTTTCCTGTCCATCCCTGGCCTTACCTTTGTCGGTCATCTGCACCTATGAATTTCTTATTTTGATAAGTGGATGAGGTTCCCCTGTGCTTCTGGCCCCAGATCCACTTCCCCCACTTACCGTGCCCTACTGGCTCGACGACTCTCCTTTGAGACGTTTCTCCCCCTTGCTTTGCAAAAATGCCCTGTGATCCTGGCAATGGAGAATTGAAGCATTAACCAACTAGTTATATGTCATTAAGGCTGGATTCCCCAGAAGAGACTTCCTAATGTGCCATGCCGATCTTGCAATGAACCTATCCATCCTCATCTGCTCAGTACGAACATCCTTCCTAATGAAGTATGAGAGGGCAGTGAACTCCTCCTCGTACTCGGTGACAGTACGCCCCTCCTACTTAAGCTCTGTGAACCGGGTCCTCATCTCAGACTGCATAGCTAGGGGAAAGTGTTTCCCCTCAAACCTCTCCAAAAAGTGATCAATAGTGAGGTTTTCCCTCTCAGCAACAGTCGTAACCGCCTCCCATCACTGACAATCGACCCCTACCAATCTGAACGAATCTAGAATATGCTTCTGAATCGGTGTCCACTCAACCATCTGTAAGTTCCTCTCAATATCCGTCTTCCACCTACTCACCATAAATATATCAGAATCGCTGCGAACTCTGGAGGTTGTCCCTTAACAAAGGCCTCCCTCGCTTTATCCCATATGTAACCTGCTGCCTGTGCTGTTATAGCCACCTGCTATGGTGGTGGTGGCTGCTGAGGTGCTTGTGGCGGTGGGAAGTGCTAAAGCATGACTGCCATAGACATAGAAACCTCCTGAGACACGATGGTGTCTATCTTAGTGTGTGTAATTAACTGTAGGGTCGGTGGGGCCTGGAGGGCCCGTGGAGCCTGTGGCGGCTGTCATGGATCTAGGTGAGCCTCCTCCTCGTCAACTGGTGGAACTACTCGCCTCGGTTTGTCGCTCTGCCTGTTTTCCATCTGAAAGCAAACAAGATTCGAATTAGCACCAACATAATAATACAATGAATCCTATGTATAGACTTTACATATCAAATAACGCAACGCAGAACGTAATGAACATAACGCAGATCCTAAGGACACTAGAATCATGCTCTGATATTAAGTCTAACAACCCCTATTTTCTCACATAAAGGCTAGTCTGCCACGATACGCCAAAAATAGGGCTTGCTTGTCAATTAATACCATTCTTAGTACAAATGTAAATATAAATAATCATTTTCTAAAAGGCCGTATTAAAAAATGTTAAGAATAAATCCATAATAATTAAATAGGTCCAAACCACCACAACATAAATAATAAATCAATTTAGTATAACAGAACTCTTAACCAACATAAAATAAAAAAGTCTCGGCCTTATACCCTTACAATTATTTCAAATAAATAAATAAATAAATACGGCAGGAAAATCACTTATGCTAGAATCAACTGATCTGGATACTGAAGAGCAAGTGACACTACAAGACTGCTATACCACAATCCAACTATCCCTGTCTAGGAGCACCGGGGGGGGGGGGGGGGCATTTAAATTTGAGTCAGAGCCCGAGGTGTGCAAGAATTAACTTAATTAATTTAAGATACAATAGTGCAATTGAAGAAAAATAAACATTACCCCTTCGTCACTCACACTCACATGCGTTTAACACCCCACCCTTCATTTAAGTGTGATATTATTTTCATTCCAAAATGTCCCAAGTAATGATTATGACGCCGTGTCAAATTTATGAAAGTGGATATACCGATAATTAAATATTTAATTGTATCCACTATACTTAATTGTTAACACCCATGTTATCTCAATCTCAAAAGTTTCACGTATAAGGCATAAACATCTATTATACATTATAAGATAAAAATTATAATTATTGCCCACGTTCTTCGACAGTTAATTTTATCTCATTACAATTCGGGTAATTATTTATATATGTACTTTCATATAATTGACACACAAGGGCATCTACCGTTAGTGTCTAGTTCGTACTCTATCGAAAAGTTCGGAGAAATCTCTTATCCTAAGCGGACATCACAAAATACACAAAAATTGGGGGTGGTCCCTACGCAGGATACCTGTTCACGACCCATACCCAATGGTGACACAAGATGGGTCTATGTCAACACCTACCTCTCATAGATGGGGCCTCCACATAGTACCTATATGACCTACACAATCTCCAAGCCCACCTGTGCTGGCATGTGGTACCCGGTCCGAACGTACGAACCCCCGAGCCGATAGGACAGTCCACGAACATTTCTATATCCACAAAAATACACACAAGTATATATTATTATCTCATACAATATGTATAGGTAACTAGTCCATAATTACAATAGGGAAGTTCCACATAAGATTCACAATTTCCCATTTATTAATAATTTACCATCCAGTGAATTATTAATTCCACCCAATTGAATAATTACTTAACCAGCTAATTTATTGTAATTTTTCCAAATTAAACGTGGGCACATTTGTATTTTTAATAAATTATTTATTTTCCCAAACATGGTTCCATCCACTCGCTTGGACTCCTAAAAATACTCATAACCCAATTCCAAGCCAAACTCGCCCATCCCCCAGGGCCGAATCGATTCGCTGCCAAACCGAATCGATTCGCCCTGAAATCAAATCGATTTGACTTTATGCAGAAGCCCAGACCTGCTACTTTATTCCATTACGGGGTTTCTATATTTCATTCCAAATACACTTCCAAAGGTTTATACTACTTCATAGTTATATAGGTGAGCCCATACAACATAAATAGTCCTATTAGGATCATTAATTACACGAATTAATCCCGTTTTCATGCCTAATTTTCCCAGATTTTATGAATATCAAATACCTATTCCAAATCAAATTTCAATCCCAATTCCCCCACTGTTTAATTCATATTATGGGACATCAATAATGCGGTTTACATCCAAATTTCAGTCCATAATCCATCATTGACATTCTCTACATTAAATAATCAAGATGTCCCCAATTACCATCAAGAACCCGAAGGGATCTAACTTCAATTTCAAGAATACGATACCTAAATTTTAGGGATTAATCCTACATTAAATTCACTCCTACATGCATAGAATATTTATTCATCATCAAATCATTCCTATAAAACCTAAATCCCAGAAATTTAAGGGGCAATTATGATGCATCAGGAAATATATTGAAAACATAAATTAAGTAAGATAATTCCTGCCTTAAAGATTTATAGAGGAATGTCCCTTGAAATACCTTTGATTTTCCCTTGGGTCTTTGCCCTTTTCCTTTCTTTTGGTCCTTATCCTCTCTCCTCTCTTCTCCCGTTAACTGTTATTTTTATATTTTTCTAAATGATAGTGGTGGAGTGGTTTATCCCCACTTAAGCAGTAATAATTGCTAATCCCGAGTTGGGTTTAAAACCCAACTTTTGGACTTTCAAATGGACATGAATCCATAATCCAACTAGCCCAAAAGTTCTCCAACCTTTATACTCTTGACCCAGGACGATTTTTAAAGGTCTAAATCGTCTAAACGAGCCCATATGTCCCCGAAATATGTCCCAAATTATTTATGTCAAAAATAGGTACTTTTAAGTTGTGTCACACATTAATTATGTATTTTTCTAGATTACATCCAAATGCTATATCCATACACATAAAATTCAATCATACATAAATATAACTAAATGACAAGTTTCAATTGTGCAATTTTTAAATTAAAACATTTAATTAAGTCCAATTTCCGCAAATATTTATTTATTCCAAAAATATTATTTTATTATTTATTCTAGAAAAAATTATGGGGTATTACATTGGTAGCGAATTATTCGCATGCCAATCCTAAAAATAAAAATATGCAAACACAATTTCTAAATACCTAAATATATTACAAGGTAAGTATCTAAGAAACATATTCAAAAAATCCAAAGGTGAGGCAGGGATGATTACATGAGTAATAATCACTAATGACATATGATACATTAAGAGATAGGGATTTTCAATCTAGCATCCTATCAAAAAAGATCAACACATTTGAAGATTAAACATATTTGGATAATTTAGTATGTTTATCCTAATTCAAGAACTATGATATTAATATATATGGAAATTTTATTTATGTATCAAAGCCAATGTTAACACAATCTACACTGGAACATAAATAAGCAACATCAAGTCTAAATTCAATAAATAACTATATACGTGCAAATAAGAATCGATAAAATTTTACCACTCAACAAAGGTGATCTGCTCAATCATGCATTTTTAAATAAATATTTTTTAGAAACTTTCAAGATATACTACATAGGAAAAGAGAACAAGATGCAAAGAAAATGATATAAAATTTGGCATCTTGTAACTTATCTTAAATAAAAGGTTTTACAAGGCATAATCAAATTTATGCGATAAGAAAAAAATAAAAGTCCCACTTTTGAAAGTAAATATATAGGTAATATTATCTTATTTACTAAATTTCAAGTACTATGTCCCATGTTCATATTCAAGAAAAGATTATCCATAAAATGCTGATAACATAATGACAACTTTAACCAAAAGCATAAGATCATATATCGATTTGTGAAAAATAAAAAAGGAACACAATTTAGAGAAAGTTCCAAGATCAAGTTCAATTCAGATAATGAATCACAAAACAAAGAATGCAAAGCTTATACTCTAGTGAGATCTCCAACACCCTACTTAGGATCACTTTCAACTACCACTCTCCCCCCTCAATTAGTAGTTTTGGTTAAAACCTTTGGTCTCATATATTTGGTTTTAGTCAATTTTAGATAGATATAGATCTTTTAGACATTGCTATGTTCAAATTGTTTTCCATGTGGCATATTTCACTCAAGCAATAAGATGTGACATTATTTTCAGTTTCAAATGCAGCGTCATCCAAACAAGCTTGTATCCCTAACCATACCTCCACTCATGAATTTTTTATATATATATATAGCATAAGATTTTTCAACTTTCTCCAAATCATGAATAAAAAATGCTCACATACACATATAGGAGTTAGACAGCTTTCACAAGTCCTTTTAAGCTCTGAATGCTTTGTAGAAGATCTAAAATCTGTGGCATTCCTCATAAAGTGGTATCAAATCAATGTATAGTGCGGTTTACAATGGAATAAGATACGATAATGTATTCTCAAAGTATAAATTTTCTCAAAGTTTATAAGTGTAAGGACATTGTCCGTCACATTTAGTATGTCGTATACCACTACAAGTTTGTCTAAGCATTGGAAATTGCACATCTACCATCGACGATCCGAATTTCAAGTCAACTTCAACAATCATGACTAACAAGGTCGAACTTGGTAAATTGGTTAAGTTCCATTTATTTTTTAAATAAAAATATTGGGATTTTTTTTATAAAAAATAAAATATTTATCCTTTTATAAAAAATGATTTTTGAATTATTTTAAATGGATTTTTATCTTTTCAAAAACATTTTTATCATAAAAGCTTTTTGATAATTATTCTCTGATTCGTAAGAGTGTTGGTTTCTAAGTGTCCAAATATTTTAAAACTCCGTGAAACGAATCTCGAGATTTTTGCCTAGTCGTTTAAATGAGATCCTATCTCGTTCGAACGAGACTAGACGTCATTCGAACGACATGACAGTTCATTCAAATGAGAAGTCTTTTTTCTTGACACATCACCGCCTTAAAAGTTTTTATAAATAAGGTGTCAGGTTTCAGTATTTCGTATGGAGAAAATTTTGTTTTGATCATAATACGTTTTTGAGAGTTTACCTTTTCTCCAACACAATCTTGAGGGTTCAAATTTGTTTTCACAATTCACAAATCCCAGAGCGTTTTTATTTTTGTGTGAGTTGTTTTGTGGAACCCAAACCATACTTTGCCTAAAGTTCAACCGTTGTGATAAAAACTCTACAACTGGAGATCCGAGAGCAATTATGGAGGGAGATCTTACAAGGAATCAAGACTGCGTGTCTGGGAGGCATGTCCAAGTTGGTATTGCTGCGAGTGAGTCACTGCTGAGTTCTAGCCGAAGCTTTGAAGGTTTGACATAAACATCGTGCATTACGCTTGAGGGAAGTTGTATGTAAGTCAATGGCCATGTAACCTTGTCAAAGTTCTAGAATATAAAAGGTTTTGCCCTGAGGGGATTGTTTTCCTGAATTACTGTGTCACTTGCTTGCCTATTTTCATTTATACTTACACGCACCTGGGTTGATTTTAATTTGAATTTGGTTTCGTTAAATCGAAGTTACCTAATTAAATAAGTGAATTTGCTAATTTAATCAATTGGTATCATTCCCCGTTTACAATAAGACTTAAAGGAAAATCGAATTCATATCATGAAGCGCATGTCATATTCCCAAAGTAATGGGAAAATTATCGAATGAGCCATTTTGATATATGAAAATATGTCATGGAATATATCATTTAAAAGCCAAAATGTGATTATACCAAAAAAATCTTTTTAAATTTTTCGTTGAAAGATATGCACAACAAAAAATAATGTGATATAAGATTAAACGATATACATGAAGCACATAATCCTAAATATATTCTGACAAGATCAAATTACCAAAAGTAACTAATGAAATCCAATTTAAGGAAGAAACAAGGTTAAAGTTAAGAAAGCAGGCAAAACCTAAGTATAAGGTCGGGTAAAATCCAAGGATTATAAAGAAATGTAAAGTATATATCCAAGGCCCCGTGAAAATAATTTCATCATCCTTAAAAACATAATATACATTAATAAAATAAAAGATCAGCTAGATATAATAATCCCAAACATATCTTTGTAAATTCAAAACATTGTAATCCCTAAAAACAAAGCCTTTCTAATTTATTCAAGAAATAAATCGATGAAAAATCAAGAAGACAAAGAAATCACATGTGAGTTATCATGAATGATAAATATAAAATATAAACTATCATATGAAGTAAAAGTACATAGCCTAGTATAATATATATGGAAGTGAAATGCTAACAAGGTTATGACCAAAAATTAAACAACCTGTAGCAGTTAGAGGTGGAAGGAACCAATTTCAGAATATTTTTAGCTACAATATTAATTCCATTCGAAATGTTCTTCTGAACTCATACATAACTCAAATAAGGAGCTTCGAATTCAAATGGGGCATTAGGCACATTTTTCTTTTACTTGCCTCTCCTTTCTTTACCCACATGATAAAATATATTTTGACCCTTTTTAACCCAAATCTGTCTATTAACAGGTTTAAGAGAAAATTTTCTAGAATCATATTTTTTTATCCTTGTTACCATTCTTACAAATGTTTAAAGGCAAGTTTGGTTTGATAAAAAAATGAAAAATTCCTCAAATGACCAACTTTATGACAACGATCATATTTAAAGGATTTTACTTGAGTCATTTGGGTTTTAGGCTTGT
The DNA here is from genome assembly GCA_949130495.1 of Sambucus nigra. NCBI lineage: Eukaryota > Viridiplantae > Streptophyta > Magnoliopsida > Dipsacales > Adoxaceae > Sambucus > Sambucus nigra. Next base: position 666,462,209 of record OX422215.1, on the reverse strand, counting down.
AGCAACCTTTTCAGAATGTTGACCTTTCATCTTGTAATAAAAATCCTTAGCGTGACCTTTGTTATGACAATAAGAACAAACGGAGTTCTTTTTAGTTCTCTTATGATTAAGTACATGATTTTGTTTTCAAACTTGGGATGCATAAGTTTATTTTTCTTTTTAAAACTATTTACAATATTTTCCTTTCTATCTTGAGTTTTCAAAGAATTTTTTAATTATTTATTGTTTGATTTTGAGAAGACGAATTTAAGAAAAGTATTTGACTAGTGGAATCTGAAACATTAAACTTTTCAAAATCTAATCTTTTTTATTATATTCTTTTTCGATTGGTACTCAAATAATTTTCTTAAGTTTTTGTGAACTTATCACTAGATTTACTTTCACTTTTTTGAATAAGTTCAAATCATTTTTAAGACTTTCAACTTTCTTTTCTAAAATACTTTTGAACTCTTTACATATAATAAGATCCATTTTGAATTTTTCAAGAGATGTAGAAAAATAATTTCCCTCTTCATTAAAATTGATTAAATTTTCATCTTATTGTTTAAAAATCATCTTCTTATCTTTTAGGTCATCCAAAAAGTCTAAAAGAGCTAAAAAAAATCAACATGTTTGAGTTTTTCAAAGAGGATAGGATCTTGAGTTATAAAAAAAAGTGGACAAAAATTAATTTCATCTCTTAAAAGTGCAAGCTCATTACAAAACTCTACATTTTCTCTTTCGAGAGTTTTGACCTTTTTTCGAAGAGCTCCGCTTTCTTGTTTTAAAACTTTTGTTGAACTGCAATCAACAATTTGAGGTTCTTCCCTTAACAACTTAATCTTCTCACACTTATGAGTACGCTCAACTTGAAGTTAATCAATTATAGATGCTTTAAGATCTAAATTATGTTCTCCATTTTATATTCTTGGAGTTTGGAGTATAATAAAGCATTATCCTTAAAAAGTTTCAAACACTCTTCATACAATTTATTAAATTTTGTAGAGTTAAAACGACAAAAAGCTTTGATATCAATTTGAGAATGCTATGTTGTTACAAATAAACACAAGTTCAATATTTTTATGTTTTTCCAATTTTAATGATTGAACAAACTTCTCCCAATTAAACTTATCACCAATTACAAATTTCTTGTGAAAACTGATTTACCAAATTTTATCTTTTTACCCTAAACACGCATCTAGGTGATAGTAGATAAATTAAATAAATCAAACCACAAGACGCTGATGTATGAGGAAACTGCAAAGGGAAAAAACCTTAGATGACCCAATTAGACAATCACTATGATATGGTTTTACAAAGAATAGATAGTAGACTTACACAACGGCTCGATCCCCCACAAGTCTTGAAGCTCTTCTATCTTCAATCACTCATTCATAGTGCAACGTAGAAGTTCACCTACGAAAGGTCCACAACACATGAGTCCACGAGTGCCTCGATTTCCACCGATGCAGCTCGACAATCGTCTATGATTTAGAACATGGAGCCCATCACTTCTTCACCACAATCAGCTTGTACGGAGTCCACCACACGAAAATAGTTTCTCTCAAGATGAAAGAAATCAAACAGGTGCCCAAAAAAGATCTCGAAGTAAATGATATATGAATCTTGTATCTTGTAAACAAAAGGGTGAAATTTTGGGAGTAGGAACTTTTGAGAATAGGTATGCTTTTCGTTTTTGTCAAAAGTTCTTCATCTCTCAAACAAAAAACAGAGTCTAAAAAACCTTTTATAGAAAAATCAAGGCGGCGCGTTTATCGAATAATATAAGGTTGTCGTTCAAGCGAGATAGAGATCTCGTTTGAACGAGATTTCATCTCACTTCTAACGACCTTATAAAAACAAAAACAAAAAACTTCATTTGATACACGTTTGACCACATGCTTCGAATGACCTTGCAATGTTGTTTGAATGACATGGAGATGTCGTTTGAATGAGCTAAACGAATTTCAAAACTCCTCTTATAGTAAGCTCAGAAAACATATTTTGAAAAAAAATTAAGTTCCAAACGATTTTAATAATAGAACACCCTTATTAAAAATTCCAAGGACTCATAAAATACATACGTTCATCCTTACGAAACCCTCAGCATATGTGAAGACACAAGTGGCATGGTAAACACGACTTAGAATATGCACTATTTGAAGCTTTTCTGCTACGTCTTCATCAAACAACGTCATAGGATCATGGGATCATCAACTCAAAGTCTATTTTATGACTCAAACGTTTTGCCCGAAATTATGCCAATTACATACAAATTACCTGGATTGAAAATCTGTCCTTACAAATTTATATTCAAGAGACAAGAAACCTAAATCTTCATTATCATCATCACTAGATTCATATTCAATTTTGGATGAATGACGACACGTAAAGTTGGACTGAAAAGAAAGTTCGAGATAAGAAGTATTAGATGTACAATAAGGAAAATACTGAAAATCTCAAACCCAAAAGCTATTTATACACACACAAGATCTACCTATGGGTTATTAAACCCAATAATAATGAGGTTTAGCTTTTATTCCAATTTAAAGAATGTTCGTGTAAAGAGGGACTTCCCAAATTAAAAATTATTTCCAATATGAAAGTAATGTTTATTTTAATCCAAATTTGAGCAAAAGTTAATCCTAGTGTCTAAGTGATAAAAAATGATTTAAAAGTTTATTTAACTTCGAAATATATGTTCATGAATTATATAAGATAAATTAAAATGCGGAATAGTAAATCAGGCACTTGAGATAATGATTTATATGAGGGAAAAATCCTTGCGGGAAAAACCTCGGGTCAAACCGACACCTTCCACTATATAGCTAAAGTGCTACAAAATGGAGAAATAACTTACAAACATGAAAATCTCCTAGACTCAATAATGCAAACCCTCCACAAGACATTTTTTTCACCATCTAGCTGGAATAGTAAACATGGATCGCTTTTCGACCACTCGCCATATATCAGGTGCCAACTTTAACTGGTAATGCCGCGTTCGAAGCAAATGTTGAATTCTTTTTTAAAGTTGGAAGAATAACTTTTGATGTTCCAAAGGAACAAGTGAAAAGCCAATATTTATATATCTAACCTCCTAGGATGTGAGGGTAGTAAAAGTTGAGGAAGTTTCAAAAAGTATTTGGCTAATCAAAATAAACTCATAGAGTACTTTTAAGATATCAATCTTTTTTATAGTTTCTCAAGAACAAACATTACAAATTATTTGTTCAAGTGTTGAGAAAAGTATTCAAACTTTAAATAACTTTAAACTATAATGATAATAATTGATAAGTTAAAAATACAAAGAAGGTTTTTGCTCTTAAGAAAATCTGATTTATTTAGCTCGATAAAAAAATAAAAACTTTCCTAAACTTATTTTGCGAGGAAAAAGATGAATTAAATAGGGATTTTCAAACATGTGAACGCAATCCTTAAACCCCCTTAAGTTATTCTCATCCACAAAATAGTCTTCTTGGACACAATAAAAGATATGGATGCAAAAGAGAATCATTACATTTTACAATGAAATCTTTTGAAAATATTGCCTTTTTGCGAAAGATCTAGAGTTGTTGCTGGAGTTTCACTATAGCAAGGACATTCCTCACTGGGGAGAAGCTACTGCGATTAGCAGGTCGCGGTTATATAAAAAAAAATGGACTTAGACCAAAGTACTAGCGAGAAACTTTCACTGCAGCGAGAAATATGTGTATTGTGGCGAAGCTGCAGCGAGACATGTCGCAGCTTTGTCCAGAGAATTCGAATGAGTATTTTGCCATCTAAATATTTTGAGAATATTTTGACAATTAATCTACGTATGTTTTCTCTCAATTAAGAATACTCATACTTAAAATATGACTCAATATGTTTTGAAATGATATAAGATAACTTAATCCTATAGAATTTTTTAGCATACTCGTGCTATTAGAATAACAACATATGGTTTCTTAATAGGGTCCTGATATTTACAGAAAAAAATTTACTCCAAAACACCACATAAGTTTTTAATATTTGTACAAAATACCAAACACACACAACATCACATGTACTTTATCCCTATAAAAAAAAAAAAAATTTAAATCCCATTTTTTCTATTTTCTCTCTCTCTCTCTCTCTCTAACTTTCCTCTTAGACTCTCTCTCAAACACACAAACCCAAATATAAACCCATTTAACAAGTCCTACTATGGTAATACATTGAATAAAAAAGGAAATGGACAAACTAGGGTCTTAAAACAACAAAAAAAATATGCGAACCCTAAACCTACGATTGCACGTCGACATATGTATTGGTCTAACTCGGTCCAAGTTCATCGTATTTGGGTTCATTTCGGTTGCATCCCACCGTGGGTTATTTGTTTCGATTGCTTTCCACCGTAATTCACTTACCACGGCCACTTGCCACCGTAACAACTGTTTTTACGGTCACTTCCAACAGTGAAAAAAATAGGTTACGGTTACCTTTCACCAAAACTACTTACCACTTATGGCGACGAGGAGACGTAAGTACAGCAAACCCAATTTTTTTTAGTCTGATCTTTATTGTATAAATAATTTAGACATTATATACTTTGTAGAGGTATTTTGAGGACTACTGCAATGTATTTTTGAGGTTTGGGACAAATGAACAATGTGAAATAATTAGGTTATTTTGGAGTTGAAGAGTTTTGAGATTTTATATTATGTGGTGTTGAGTTTGTGGTGTTAATACGTGTGTAATTTTTTTGTTTATTTGGGGGTATATTAAACATTTTGAAAGGAAAAAAAGGTACAAAATTTTTGAATGTGATTAGTAAAATATTTGTATTTAATTTTTTTATGATATTTTGATATAATTTTTTTAATGTATTTATCATGACCCTTCTTAATATAATCCATAAACCTATATTCCTCTGTCCTTGAATCTATTTTGTCTACATATAACCTCCTCACATGTGCAAGACAATCTCATATTCTTAAGTGATTAAGAGATGGCTTCTTTTAGCTCAATATCTCATATGGTTCCTTATGAACATATATATAATTGATTGAAATACATCAAAGAACAAACAAAATCAAATAATATTTTATTCCTCTTGTCAAACACATCACCGTGCTACAATGTAACTGGATATGTGCATTGAGATATGACACCATTATCTTTAAGAGAAAACATTTGTTTCTTGAGTTCAACTCTATCTCATCTAAATATCTTATTACTCTTTTTGATGTTTTTTTAACTTTTTTAAGAGTTCGTACTTATATTTAAAATTACATCTAATGGACATCACATCTTATAATGCAAGCAATATTCATGATCATTTTATGAAGAGTCCATTGGAAGCCGGGGCAGAGCTGCTGGGTTATTGGGGTGGGCAAGTGCCCAACCCAGCATTTTCAAAAAAAATTATTATACATAAATAAGGATAGATATGTTTAGTTTTAAAATTGAGTATAAAAATATGTAATTTTACTTCAAATTTTCAAAACAGGCTCCATATTTTACACATTCTCACCCACTTGACAATTTCACTTTTTCATTTTCCTCCTATATAATTTTAACGATATTAATTTTGTTTCAATCAAATATAATATCTCAAATACAAGACGGAGTCTTGAATTTGCGCTATTATATCCGATATTATTTTATTCGAGTTATAATTATTTAAAAATAAAAATTATCATGTAAATTTTTGTAAAAACATAATAATAATCCTAAAATAAATTTTGAGTGCAGAAAATATTTGTACTCCAACCAAACTAAATTTCTGACTCTCCCATTTATTGAAAGTGTTAAAACTTCTTGTTCTTATTTAAATCTTGAATAAAACTAGAGGTACCCACACTTGTACCCAAAATCCATACCCAACATATAAGACAAAATAAAATGGCCCCACAAAAATCTCCAAACAAATAATAAACATAAATAAACTTACCTAAACACACTAAACTTAAAAAGTAAACTAAAAAAAAAGAAAAATAATTCATACAAACCATGAGAATATTAATTTTGACAAATAACATTAAATATTTTTATTTATTAAAAATAAGCACTCAAAATGTTATTAATTAAAAAAAGCACTGAATTTTTTTATTTTTGGCTGTTTCAATAAAAATTAAAAATCAATATTTTTAATAAAAATATATATATATATTTAAAAAATATTCTAATAAGATATTATTTTTTAAAAAAAATTATTTTTAACTCATTTAGTCCCTCAATCACCCATTTACCAAATATTCTTTTATTTTTAAAGGCCCGCGCCAGCGGCACGCCTTATTTTTAAACTCAAATTAAAAATATTTTTATTTAACCCATAAAAAGCGTGAAAATATTATTTTGGTAAAAAAAAAATTTATTTTTAACAAATAAGCACTGAGAATGTTATTAATTGAAAAAAAAACAGTGGAATTTTTTTTAGCACACAAACACTAGAACATATTATTTTTAGCAAAAAATACCGAATCTTTTTATTTTTGGCAAATAAATCGGGAAATTATTATTTTTAGAAAAAAAAACACTTAATATTTTTCTTTTTGACAAACAAACAATAAAGATATTATTTTTGATAAAAAAAATACAGAATTTTTTTAAAATTTTATTTTTAACGTATTTAGTCTCCCAAACACCCATTTACCCAGAATTCTCTTATTTTGAAAGGTCCGCGCTAGCGCTATACCTTATTTTTAAACACATTTTTTTTAAAACTTTTTATTAAAAAATATTTTTGGTACATTTGGGAGGTTTTAGCTTTTACTTTTTAAAAAATAATTGTTTTAACTTTGAAAAAGAATCATTTTTAAAATAAAAACATGAACCCAAGTTAACGATAAAAACAAGAAAATATTAAAAAAAAAACGAACCCAAGTTACTAATTGAGAAAAAACACTGATTTTTTTTTGGCACACGAACACTAGAAAATATTAGTTTTAGCAAAAAAATATTGAATCTTTTTATTTTTGGCAAACAAACAGGGAAAATATTATTTTTAGCAAAAAAACACTTAATATTTTTCTTTTCGACAAACAAACACTAAAGATATTGTTTTTGATAAAAAAAATATTGATTTTTTAAAAAATGATTTTTAACCCATTTAGTCATTCAAACACTAATTTACCCAATATTCTTTTATTTTTAAAGGTTCGCACCAGCAACACTTCTTATTTTTAAACTCAAATCTTGTTTAAAACATCTTTATTAAAAAAGTATTTTGTATATATTTGGGAGGTTTTAACCTTTATTTTAAAAAAAATATTTTTTTTGATTGAAAAAAAACATTTTTATAATAAAAACAAAAAAACATCAACCTAAGTTAACAAGAAAAACAATCCCTTTTGCCTTCAACTTTTTTTGTCTTATTGGGTGGATATAAGTGTGGGTATAAAGGGTGGATACGTGTAGTGCTGCTCTTAAATCTTATAGCGATAGTACCGTTGGTTTTTATAAGTAGAATAATTCTTATGATTATATGCTTGTATTTCATACTAAAAGACACTAAGGTATAACAACTGTCACATTGATCATTATCAAGCCACTTTCATAAAGTGGTTTTCACTTCCAAGGCTCCCACTAGGAGCCTATGAGGACGTGATTGATTTGAGATATATCCTATTAAATTGTATTAAGAATGAATCTCATGTTTTTGAATGGTCAACTTATTCTAGTCAATATCATTTGATCAGTATTTAATGTGTGCCTTTTTATATAGAAAATAGACATATTACAGTTCAGTTAACAAACATATTCTTCTACCCTATGATTTGTGGTTTTAAAGCAAAATTTGTTGTATTTCTTGTCTCTTTAATTTACTTATTATAGGATAGATTAATATAGATGGGCATTTTTAATACAAAATTAATTAAGTTACATAATAATCTCACTTGTTCAATGATCAATGACTTTGTATTAATTCAAAAATTTATTTTTAAAGAGTTTTTAGTGACAAAATAGGTTTCATATTGTGTCTTATGGTAATTAGAATTTTGCATGAGAAGGCATATTTTGATAATTACTGTTGTGTTTGTAATTAAATTGACATATATTATGCTACGTATTATAATTAGAAAATATTGAACTAAGAATTGATCATAAACCACCAAATTTGAAAAATAAAATTTAATTTAGTATGATTAAAAATAATATGATTACTCCAAATTTATCATAGGAATAATCCGTTAATTTTAAATTAATTTTAGGGATTTAATACAGAAAAAGTCAGTACACGTATATATTTATTGAAATAATAATTTATTTAATAAACTTGGATTCATAAATATTCAAGTACAATATGATTCATATTTATTCAATAAATTACTGTTTTTACATTTAGTCTTTTCATTACATACTTATCTAATTTGAGCACTATTGTTGGGTTAATTTAGTTCTTAAAATATTGATATTAGTTCTAACTCCCTAAATGGGAAATCAATAAAAGATTTATCAAATTTAATCCCTAAGGTTTAATACATGGTCTTAGCAAGATATATTACTTATACGACTGACACACACTATAGTATACGTGGCTACACACATATTTATAGTTGTGTATATTTTTTTTGAATAAAATTATGTTGACCCACAAAAAAACCAAAAATTCATATCTAATACATTAAAAGTTTATATCTTATTGTTGTGGGTCTCGTCAGGACATAAAAATGTGTCTCGTCCACTACATAAAAAGCTTGTACTCCTTTTTATTCTATTAGATGGATACATTTTGTGGACTTTTTTGTAAGTACATATAGTTTTACTCATTTTTTATATCATTATTGGTGATCCATTAACTTTAGAGATCAGCTTTAGGTGGATCATTCTAAAATGGTTGACCTAACATTGAAGAGGTAGCATAGTTTAAAAAAGTAGAAGAAAAAAAGTTAAACTCTAGATAATGGTTTTATCTCTTTTATATATTTTTTATCTTTCAATGAACACGTGTTATGTGGTAATCATAGTTTCTAGATAACAAGTATTTATAATGATTTCGTTTATAGGGTTGTTTCACTTGGTAGCCAGACCCCAAGATTGAGCAGATAATCTTAGTTATTTTTCAAAGGCTTTCACTTAGAAACTGGTCGATGAAATCTTGGTGAAACCCATAAATCTTTGTGAAATCCTTGATTATTTCGTTTTCTTGGTTGGTGGACTAACACTAGCAACCATTTCCTTTCCTTTAGCTTTGAATACTCCCACCCCTTGATCTCACTTTTTTTTTTTTATGGAATAGTTCCAATCTAGTTTTATTTATTGAGTCAATGATGTATCAAATTATATTAATTTTTTTTATGTATCAAGTCATTTTTCAGACAAATATATCTCACGTATATCTATTTTAAACTTACTTACTCTTTCTCTCTAAAAACAAATACAAAACCTCACTCTCTTTTTCTCTGCCAACCCCATCTCCACCCTCACCCCCACTTCCACCCCACCTCACCGAAGATTCGCCGAAAATAGCTCATCGAAAAATCTCGCAGGAGGCCCGAATTCTCGCTAGAGTGTTCTCTCTCTCTCTCTCTCTCTCTCTCTCTCTCTCTCTCTCTGTTTCTTTGTTTTTCTAGTCCGCGCCAGCGATACCATCGCCCGAGCTGAAGAAGAAGAGTTTTTGCCGGAAAAAAATAGAGTTTTCGCCAGAAAAATGGAGGTTTTACAAAAACAGTAAATTTATCTGTTTTGATTTTTTCGTTAAAAAATATCGAATATGAGTGTTGTTTGATAGATCTTGGCGAGTAGATTCTAAATATATAAATTTGTGAGTTTTGAATTTATAGATTTGAAGTTATGAACTTTTAAAGATTTGATGGGTGTTTTTTTTTGCAAAAAAATGAGATAAGAGTTGTCAAAGATACTTTATGGTGCATTTATCATTTTAATGTGTGGAGTTGATAAAATAAGACATTTGACATCATTAACTCAGTAAAAAAATCTCTTAACTCATCAACCAAGTGAATGAGACTCATTAATTATTATTCCTTTTTTATTGATTCATGTTCCTTCATTTTGATGCCAACTGAACTTCCAGATGATTTCAATTTAGACATTATTCTTTCTATAGTTACAAAGGAGGATAATGACTTACTCACTACTCCTCCAGATTTGAGTGAAATCAGAGCCACAGTGTTTGGAATGGATAAAAATAAGGGACTTTATAAATTTAAGACATATTGTAATATGTATTTTGGAGATAGGACAACAAACATTTTATTTATAATTTTAGTCCCTACTTTTGAATAAAGTCGCTGGCGCGGACCCATATTCATAAAACGTCAACCAATCATAGCATGCCACGTGTCCCTTTAATTTGAAAATAGGGACTAAAAATAAAAATGAAATATTTGTTGTCCTATATCCATAATTAATATTATTTTAAGTCCTAAAAGTACATAATCTATAAAAATAAAGCGGTGGGGCCGGATGGATTTAATGGAGGGTTCCTTCAAGAGTGCTGGGATATAAAAAAAAAAAAATGTTCCTTCATTTTGAGCTAAGCCATCCATTTGGTCTAACCTTCGTAGCTATATGTTTGGGCTCCTGAAAAATGTTATTAATGGAGTTTCAATATCTATAAATGCTCATAAAATATCTTTCATCTCATCTTAAATGTCCACGTCCACCTATTCTTATAAAGTTTCATTGCACATTAATATTCAATTTTTGAATAGTTGAGAAATGTTGGCACGATGGACATTTCTTCCAATTATAAAAAATAACTATAAGAAGGATAAGTTGATTTTCTTATTGATAAATAAGCAATTCATGCATGCAAAGCATTCCATATATGGGACATAAAACATTACCACACGCGAAATAATTTAACCCATGGTCCGGAACCATACGATTTTATTCAATAATAAAATCCATAACAATGAGTGAAACATGTCATCATAAGTCCGTGAACGGAAAGACATTATGACTATGTCGATTCAATGTCACTTATCCCTAATTTCTTTTATTTGCATGTTGTTTTTTTATCGTATTTTTAAAATTTAATTATAAATTCAATTAATAATAATTATCTAACAATTGATTAATTTAAAGCTAATGCAAGTAATATAAATGGACGAAGTATATGAGATAACTTGTACACAAAGGTTTTTTAATGTGGTTTGGTGACTCCAATCATCAATTATGTCTACGCTGAAGGAAACAATTGAGTAACTTCACTATCCAATTATTTTTATTAGGGTATTTCTAAGCGCATTCCAAATAATACTTCAAAATATCACAACTCTTTTTTTATTACAAAATATCACTTGATTTTAATAGTTACTTTCAAATACCACTAAAGAGCTACCACATATTTAAAGCGGTAAAATATCATTTATCCACTTTCTCTCATTCTCTCTACACATTCAAACCTCTCAACTTCTCAACCTTTCAACTTCAAAACCTCTCAACTTCAATTACAAATTAATTTCATTGTCTAAACCTCCAAATCTTCAAAGCTCTTCATCAAATCACCATTCAATACCATGCAAACAAAATTATAGTCATCAAAACATATATAATAGACATTGTTTGATATATTATTCATTATGAAAAATATGTTAAACCTTTGAAAAACATGTTAAACCTATTAAAAATATGTTGAACAACAATAATGTGTTAATATTTGGTGCAAATAATGTTTAATACTCATCATATGTTGAGAAAACATCACATAATCAATAAACCCTAGCGTACAAAACCATAGTTGATAACCCAGTGGTTCGGTATAAAGACCCCGAATAAAGACCCAAATTTCGTTATGTTTGGCCCGAATCAAATATGGTATGAAAAATTGGATTCAAACTTCATTGAACATAATCATCCCAAATATATGCATTTAATTCGGCATAATCACCCCGAATATATGCATTTCATTTGGCATAATCATCCCGAATGAAAATTTTTGTTCAAAAAAAATATATATACATTCCATTCGACATAATCATCCCAAATATATGCATTTATTTCGGCATAATCACCCCGAATATATGCATTCCATTCGTCATAATCATCCCGAATGAAAATTTTTCTTTAGGTTTGATTCGGGATAATCACCCCGAAAATCATCAACTTTTTCGGGGGCCCGATCCCGAATCACTGGATGATTTCTGCGATTTTTTATATTTTCAATCCCTTTGAATAAATAAATAAATAAATAAATAAATAAATATATATATATATATATATAATGGGACCCAAAGTTTAGAAGAAAAATATGATTTCGAAAATTTTCATTTGCTTTTGAGGTGGTGTCATTGTCTTTTGGGGGAATATCCATTGATTTTTTGAATATTTAAATAACAAACCCTAGTTATTTAATAAGGTGAAAGATGGTTGGTTTAATATGATTTGTTGAAGAAGATAAATGGAGAGCTTAACCCTAGTTATGTAATAATGTTGAAGATGGTTGGTTGAAGATGATTTGTTGAAGAAGATAAAATGAGAGTTTGGAGTATAGTGTAGAGAGAGAGAGAGAATGTATGATTTTTTTGTGTTGAAAATTGTGTGTAAAAAATATATATATGATGTGGTGGCCCTTAGCAAAAAATCATTTTTTTTCCTTGTGGTGTTTTGAAGTAAATGTTGTGGTGCTCTTAGAAACCCCCTTTTATTAAGGGAGAAGACTACTCTTTGTTTACAAGCTCATCCACAAAATTCATTCTTTTTATACAAGCTTTTATCTTCTTGTGGTGAATATAGTACCATTAAAATGTTTGGTTGATGATAAATAATGAGAGGTCTTATATCATGAACATTTTCACATTTTCTAAAATATATATTTAAAATGAATTTCAATATGAAATCTTGATGATAATCTTTGATGAAGCCGAAAGAGTTCTTAAATTAATTTTCAACTTCTCTCTTGAATTTTCTCTTCAAGTTATTATACCAATTAAGCTTTGAATAAAAAACTTATTAATCTTCAATGGGAGATATGAAGACTTTAATGCTTGAATGAATTTTACGTACTAGATGATATTCGATGAATGCAATTAAAGCCTTTAATGCTAATATAATTTCTACAAAATAAATGATCTTGAATAAGTATGATTGAAGCCTCCAATGCTTGAATACTTTATTATTGAGTAAATTAAATATTAATAATAAAACGAGACATATAATTGAATTTAATCATGTAAAAAACAAGTCTCGAATTGATCTAAGGGGAGAGAAGGCTAATTTTCTATGAGTTTTTCTCTTTTCACCTTAGATAAGATGTATGATAAATAAAATTGTCAAGATTGAATTCATTCCATAGGAAACTATTCCTCTCCCCCTTAAACCAAACTGCTCCTCCTTTTCTGTCATGCATAGACAAAGGGAAAAGCAAAATGGCAATGCATCTCAATTAAGTGCAACACTAAGGACATATACTAATTGCTAATGAAAATATATTTCCTACACTCAACTAAACCTAGATACTCCAATGGTATGATCTTTCAAACTTATATATATATATATATATATATATATATATATAACATCGAATATAATTGTATATCCATTAATCATCAAAGATTCAAAACTCCAATTTTAAACAGAACAAAAACAAAATAATTAATGATCAAAACACAAGTGGTTCACTAATATGAGATAAATATAAAAATGTTGTAACATCACATAACATATAATGAAAATGGTAATGATATCAAAATTTAGGAAAAAAAAAGATTAATCCACCCATAGTTGAACACACAAAAAGCCAACCATACTTAAAATTTTTTAAGTTCATAAAGGAATTAAGACATAAAGTTAACATGAAAAAGTTAAGCAAGTAAATAAGGATAACAAAAATATAGTAGAAGAAATATGTGCATACCTATTGGTCTTTAATTAATATCTCCCTAAATTTTTTTCTTTTCATTAACACATGAATATAAGTTTCTTGCCAATGGATCTTTCACCACACTTTGGGAAACACTTTGAAAAACCCAAAGTATGAGGACTTCCTAGATTCAATTGAGTCCACACTAATGTATGGTATTTCGAATTTGGATATTTATGAAAAAAATATTTTTTAGTTTTTGAGAATAGTATTCTTGGATAGTCACATAAAATCAAGCTCAAGTAAGGATCCAAATCAGAAGACAAGGAGTAAGGGTATAAAGATAAATTGGCAACTGTGGTATACACACATTATTTTTACAATTTACAAATGTAACACCCCATAAATTCAAGGACCTTTGATTAAATAAAATTTTTGGGAGAAAAAGAATTTATTTTATTGGGAGGAATTAAATTCGTGATTTGGGACATTTTTTTTAATTTGAGAAATTTATTAATTTGGTGAATTGAGGATTTATTAATTGGACTATTTTGTGTGTTGCATTTTGAGGTCAAGAATTTTGAGAATGTTATAAATTAATTCGGATGGCAATTCGGAGTGCACGGTTAAGTCCGGATGAGTCGAAATAAATGGAAAAGAGTGTCCATAAGTATAATATGGGTTTCAGAACTTTTCTAGACACATTTGAGCTCCTAATTAAGTGTTTGGGCCTTTTTTAGAAGGCCCATAAGCTCAAAAATGGGATTAGAGTTAATAACCCTAATGTGAAAGGGTGAGGGGACTTTAATTCATTTTGAAAAGACCAAATCAAGGAGAGCCAAAGAAGATAACAACTAGAGGATATTTTGAGAGATTAAACCAAGAGCAAGAGAGCAGACCATTGAATCCAACCCATCATCTTCATCGAAGGATTTGATTCTACAAACCCCAAGACAAGTGGTTTAACTTGCATTTTCCTATTCATATTAAAGAAGGTGTGAATTAATTAATATGCTAGGGTTTATTCTACATTTGAATTTGAGGATTTCACGTTTGTGATTTAAAAATCTATAAAGATGACAAGATTTTATGGATTTGATGACCCAATTGGTGTAAATGATGCAGATAGATTGAGTAAATCACATGGTTGGATTTAGGATGAATCTTGGAAGGTTTTGGGGGTGAATTTTGTACAGAATTAAAGGTTTTACATTTTTAATGGCGGACTGGATTTTTTTGGACAGAATGGTGAAGAGAGAGAACACTAGGGTCGTCCGAATGATCCGGTGTCTCGTTGAACGACATGGATTATCGCTTGAACGACGACGCTTAATTTGTTAGATTTCGTCCCTTCCCTGATTCAGACCTGATTATTATTTTGTGATGAACAGTTCCTGTGTTGGATGATTCTGAATTTTATAGTGTGATACCTCGCCTAATTAAATATCGAGTGATCAGTCCTTTATTAAATTAATCCAAAGTATCCAGTTGGTTCATTCTTAGCATCACTGTCGAAAATAATTTTCTTTATTTATCACCTAATAAATAATTAAGCTAAGTGTCAAAACATTAATTTTATAGATTAAGTCCCAACGACAAGAATTTTATACATAAACCATTTTAATGAACGTACTTATTATAATGAATGCCAAACCAATAAACTAAATTAAACAAGTTGGAATAACATTCCAATAAAATATTTCAAAACCACGAATAATAATAATACTAATAATCCCAACTGAAAACTGAGTGCAGAAAATAAGAAAGTTCAATGTCTCTCTGAACAAAATAAAAACTGGAAATGGGCGTCACATGCCTTATCTAAAATGACTAAATGAAGAGCTGAGATAACAAGGATGAAGTCATCTAAATGCAAGGACCTGCAACTCCCACACCAGCTTCAGCACATCAATTAGTCCAACGGTCTAAGCTTGACGTCCCTATGGTTGGACACCTGATATAATATACATATACATACAAGAGGAGGAAGAAATGACAAGAAACGGGTCAGTGAAACATAGTTTTAAAACAGTTTAGCAAGTATATAAAATGCTTACGAGTTGATATCACATACATGCTAGTATTTTGACACTCACTTGGGAATTCTCACCTCTCAACTAGTGTGCACCCTTAACGTACCTGATGATACGAGAAATCGGCCATAGGGCGTTCTCATACCAGCAGATCAAAAGCTATATGTGTGTGTGTGTGTATGTTAAACAAGTAAAGCAAGCAAACAGAGAGAAGACAAGGTATAGAGTGGTTCAGCCTCAAAATTAAGCCTACGTCCACTGCGTTGCTCCATTCTCATTATATGCGTTGTTTTGTACAATATAACTGTGCCTAAAGAGGCATACAAGTATGAGAATAAAGGAGAATACATGATGACTGAGGATTCCGGTCTACCGGGGAGGTAGCTGCATTGTAGATATATGGCGTCCAAGTCGTATGTCGGGGTTGTGTAGAGGGAATCGGTAATGGAGAGCCTACCTCGGGCATGTGGAATCGATCCCCACTTCTTTCAGGTGTGGTCCTATATTTATGAGGAAGTGAGTTGAGTCACGTGCCCTGAGCACGTGGCGTATACCAAGTCCGTAGTAGTTGTGGATGAGGGCGTGCGACCCACAGAGTAAGCAGTGCTGAGCTGTTGGAGGGGTACCGCGGCCTCTGATGGAGAGGGCCGCACCCTATGGGAGTTCTGGTCGATCCCTGAGTGTGGTACTGGCCGCGGCTTGTATGGCCTGAGCATGCGTGACTGTAGAAGAATACTGCCACGACGTGCTATATTTGTACTATCAATAAGCCCCCAAGCCGTAGTGCCAAGGGAGATATATTGGGATTGCGGATTAGTAGCCTAGGTGCCGCGGTGCTTCCAAAGCGATGATTCGTCTTCCGCACTCCCTTATATAAATTGTTTCTGGCCGTGGACTTCACTACGTTTCCAAAACCTTTGAGAGCAAATCGAGAGCGAAACTCTGCACATTCCTTCTTGCATATTTCGACGACCTTCCGAGGCGGTGTGTGGCAGTTCAAGGTGGTCTGTAGCTGATCTTTGCGACTTTCTTCATTTCCAGGTGATTTTTCGACCACCATTTACAATTTTCTTTCCTTTTGATGCTTTTCCTGGTTCATTCGCTAGAAATCTAGGATTTTATTTGTTCGTTTTGCTTTTCCCACATATGCTGCATATGAAATAGATATAACTGTTCTTGATGTTCATAATCGAACACTCCGTATTCTGTGGGTTTGATCCGAAAAATGATGAGATTTAGGTAATCACTTGTTTAGGATAGAGGGGGTGGCATGGTAAGATTTCAATAATCGTCTGAACTTACAATTCTGCGTCATACCGTGCTAAATGGCCGCGGTCCCCCAAACTATCATCCACGGCATCAAATCACCCCCCTTGGTAGTCTAGGAATAGCCTTAAAACTTCCATGAACCCAAGACCTCCATGTTAAATAACTATAGCTGCTGGTAAAGCAGAGTGTACTGAAAATTTAGGAATGGACGTGTCCAGGAATGCCCTAAAAGCAATTGTCTTATTACTGCGGCAGCCTATGCTCCTCTGCTGACATGGAGTTTGCTGCGGCCTAGTTGGGGCAATACTATCTCGACATTTTTAATACTTAAAGATACCCTTCTGCGACATCTTAGTCTTACAAACCATACTGGCTGAGGCGAGTTCTTGAGAGGCTTTTGGGCAAAGCATTTTGGGATCTCTCCCCCCGAGCTTACTTCCGTGCTTCCTCTAAGATCAATAGTCCCTTGCAAACTAAAAGATTGCCCAAACTGCATCATACTCGACTCAGACTCCGCGGACTCCATATCTAGGAAGGTTTTCCAATCTCCGCTTATGGAAGAGGAAGCCAACTCAAGTACTCATCCCATGGGTGAAGGAGATATTGCCGCGGCTGCTAGAAATAAGCCTGTAGGTACATCAGGGAGGGCTGAGAGACCCTTGGCCGCGCTTGATATCCGCAGCTCAATGACCCAAAATTGGTTTGAGCAGGTGGCTGAGGCCTTTGAATTTCCAAAAAATTTGATGTGTTCAACACCTGCCGCGAACCAAAGATCGTGCACGGTTCTATCCGATGACGGAATTTGCTTCCCCCTACACGCGTTCATTTACGGGCTGCGGCTGCCTGTCCCAATTCCTATCCGTCGTCTTTTTCAGGCAATGAACCTGGCCCCTGCACAGTTGGACCCTAATGGCTGGAGAGCCATTCTCGCTGCAGTTGTACTTTGGGAGAAGTTGTTCAAAAAGGACATCACTCCCGCGGAGTTCTTTCACTTCTACCGCCCAAAGGAAAACTCAGTAAAGTTCACGGGCTACTATTATTTTTCTAGCCGCGGCAGGGACGAGACCTTTTACACTGGGAGACCGACCAGTGTGAAAAATTGGAAGGGGAAATATTTCTACATCTCCGGTGAAGGCTGGGAGATGCACCCCGAGGAGAATGAAAGAAAGAGAGCATATAAAATGCCGCGACAGTGGGGGTCACCCTCAAAATTACGTATAAGATTATAGCCGCGTCCTTTTTATTTCACATGTAACTTCCACTAACTTGAATTGTCTTTTCTTTCTGCAGCCCTTGACAATTTGCATTTGAACAAGCGGCAGGAAAAAAGAGTTGCTAAGGCTGCGAAAGTTCCTGCTGAGCACAAGAAGTTCAGCATACTTGTAACGTCGGCAACTATATTTGAGGCGGGATTTTTCCCAAACAAATCCATTCCTCAACAAATGGGCACGGAAGGTAATTAACTGTGCCATTATTTTTATTTCGCGGTCGTTTCTTTCCTTGAACTCGTGTTATTCTTTTTCAGGTGAAGAGGTTGACAGGGACCTGCTAGCGGCGCAGCTGGCAGAGATGGATGAGGACGCAGTCGTCCTGAATAATACTGCGCGAAGCAGAAAGAGGAAGAGGTCCAAGGCCAAGGGACCTGCCGCAGCCCCCTCTGGAGATAAGGCTACTGATCCTGCCGTGGATCAGGTGGTTAATGATGAAAAACCTGCGCCGCATAAACATTTTGATGACGACATAGGGGAAAATTTGGCCGCGGCTGGCCTGATGTCAACTGAAGTCCCCCTTCAATCATCCTCTCCTCCACCGCCAACTGTAGTGGCGGTTAATGCGAACTTGCCACCTCCTCAATTCCGCGGAGAGTCTGGGACTGACGGTAGACCAAGGCCTCAATTAAGGAAGCCTAACCCCAATTCTTCCTAGGATACTACCGCAAAGGCTGCGCGGAGAATGAAGTGAGCCTTGGATGCCGCGGACCGTGACAGGCTGGTTGGAAAAGATCATGAAGATCTGGAGGAATGTGGCCTCCATAGCCTTCTAAGGGTACGTACTAGTTGTCATTTGACTTTGCATCCCATATTTTTCCATATTTTCTAACGTCTTTTCTTTCAGGCCGCGAATGTGATTGTGGTCCAGAAGAGGAAGTACGAGGCCTTGTATAGGTTGAAAGAGGCCGAGAAGAGTGCCCATACCGCGAACTTGCAAGTTGCACGTACTTCTTCTTTTGAGGCAGGGAAAAAGTCTGCTGCCGCGGCTCTTCAGGCTGCCCATATGGACCTGGAGAAGGCCAGAGAGGAAGCGGTGGAGAATTTTAATCAAGCTGCGGAATCTCTGAAATCCTCACAGGCCCAGACAGCCGAAGCCGCCCGTGTTGCAGAGATTTCAAATACCAAGCTCGCCCTACTCCAGCAGAAATATCAAGAGTTGGAAGCCAAGTCTGCTTAGAAGGATGAAGCCCACGCCGCGGCAATACAAAAGTTGGAGGTTGATCATAGCGATGCCCTTCAGCTAGCCATAGATCATGCCGTGGAGTCATTCAAAGGCTCCAAGGATTTATTCCTTATCAACAACAGGGCATACCTCCGCGGCTATCAGGAGTTGCGGCAAAGATTTATCAAGAGGTTCCCTGAGGCCAAGGAGGAGGTCCTTGCCTGGAAGTTAAGTGATGCCGAACATCAAGAGAGCATCGCTGAGCTTAAGGCCGAGGCAGAAGAGAGAGAAAGGCTTTGGGCAGAGGCAGAGGCAGCGGCTGAGGACGGAGATACAGAGACTTCCGCGGGCGGAGAAGAGGCTGATGATGATGATAACACAACCTCTTAAATTCTTAATTTCTATTGCATCATCAATATAAGGCTGCATCCCTCCTTTTTGTAATCTTTAACTTCTGTTGTGGCTGCGGCCTCCATTCTGTAATCTATGGTTATTAATACAAAGGCTGCGGCCATATTTTTATCACTACAATTGACTGCTTAATATTTATTGCTTTTCTATATTGCATGTTTTACATTGCCTGCTATAATGAATGATTGCACGTTATTGCCTCATTATTGAAAATGCGTCCGCGTCTCGATAGACATCACATTTCAAGTCCGCGGAGAGAGGTCGATTTCGTCGTTTGATTTTCTGCCAATGTCTGCGCCCACACAAATTGTGTTGAATCATCAAGGCAGCTGCGTATAAGCCGCGGCCCTTCATTATACCGCGTCATGAAAATATCTTCACTTGATTGCCGTGGCCTTGATTTCAAGGCTGGGACTTACTGATTGCATGGGTCCCCAGCTACCTTCATTGCACCCGGTTATCTGAACCGTTTATCTTTTATCATCCCATAACCCACATGGAACATGTAGTGAGCTCTTTCCTTAGACTTGGTGATTTGATGTTGTGGCTTTCTCATGCTTCAAGATATTAGTGCCTTAGCACTTTCATGAATGAATGGCTCCTAGAGCTCTGCAACCATATCGGTGGTCTGCAGCGCACTTCGGGTTCATCTGAACAAGGTACCTCTGTAGACATATATTGGTGTTTCTAAGTCTTCTCGAGCTGGGTCGTGTCACCAAGCCCTAATATGCGAGACGCTATCAAGACTCTCCAGGCTGGGTTATGTTATTAAGCTACCCACAGCTAATATTCGAGACACTATCAAGCCTCTCCAGGCTGGGTTATGTTATTAAGCCATCCACAGCTAATATGCGAGACACTATCAAGCCTCTCCAGGATGGGTTATGTTATTAAGCCACCCACAGCTAATATGCGAGACACTATCAAGCCTCTCCAGACTGGGTTATGTTATTAAGCCACCCACAGCTAATATACGAGACACTATCAAGCCTCTCCAGGCTGGGTTATGTTATTAAGCCACCCACAGCTGATATGCGAGACACTATCAAGCCTCTCCAGGCTGGGTTATGTTATTAAGCCACCCACAACTAATGATATATATAAAGCCATCCCTGGTTAGATATTGTAAGCCTCCCGGCTCGATGACGCGTCCCAAAAGCTAAGAACAGGCATTATAAGCCCCCGTGTCTAATGTCGCACTCCGAGAGCAGAGAATTGGCATTGTAGGTCCTTGTGGCTAATAAAAGCTCCTTGAATCCTCAGATGCTTTTGCGAATATGGTCATCATATGATAAGATGTAATTACTCATTGCGAGGGGAACTTCTGAGATAATGAAGGTCGTAATCCCTCCATAAGTGCATCCCGAAGTAGAATAATCCTTCGAGATAATTTTGTTATTCTTCCTTTGGAATCTGTTTAAGACAAAAAGTCTTTTTGTGATATAGCAGATTATGAAACCAAGAGAAATATCAGATATGGCAAAATTTGCTAGTTCATATATTTATATATGTATGCTGCAGCTAGTGACTTTGTTAACAAAACATAAAGTCTTGGGTATTAAGGCTACAATGAGCTTCATAAAACATAAACAGAAATAGTTAAAATTAGAAAGACTAAGGATGAGATGCGGCATGCAGCCTCTGCGAGGTCTGGCTGAATCCCTTATGCATTCTTTAGGAATCGCTGCAGCATCCCTTACCCAATTAGCCTTTCAACTTCATCCTTCAGAGCATAGCATTGCTCTGTGTCATGGCCATGGTACTGATGGAATTTGCACCAGGTAGCTTTGTTCCTCTTGTGGGGTGGAGCTCTCAATTTTTCTGGCCACCTCAAAATCTTATCCTCTTTGATGAACTCCAAGATCTCTTCAATCGGGAGGCTCAGCTGAGTATAGACACCCGACTTTTTCTCTGATTTCTCTGCTCGCCTTTTTTGACCTCTGACGGTTGATTCCGCGGTTTCATTTACTGCCACAGCAGGCAAGGCTGGCTTTGTTGTTTCCTCCACTTCCGCGCCTATGTTTTTAGATGCCACGACCTCTAGCATTAGCACCCTCTGAGTTAGAAAATTGACCTGGGTCTGAAGTGAGGCGTGGCTGTCATAGAGGTGATTAAGGTGATTGTATTGTTGCACAATCTCATCCTTGACTTCTGCACTCCAGCTGGATTCTCCTTCCATCTCTGCTTTTGTTAGTCTTTATAAAGTATACAGAATCTGAGACAAAACTAACAGAAGTGAGTGATCACAAAAGTATCAGGAAGGGGGGGGGGTTGAATTGCTCCATGATTATGCTGCTGAGGCCGCGGCCAGTATGGCACATAAGTGCACTGCCGCAGCCTTTTAATGTTATTCACCAAGGTCGATCCAAAGGCCACTCAAATCCCTCCCACGATGATTTTGAACT
The DNA here is from genome assembly GCA_949130495.1 of Sambucus nigra. Classification (NCBI taxonomy): domain Eukaryota; kingdom Viridiplantae; phylum Streptophyta; class Magnoliopsida; order Dipsacales; family Adoxaceae; genus Sambucus; species Sambucus nigra. The sequence goes on along the minus strand of OX422215.1, from coordinate 666,439,950 downwards.
GTTGTGGTAGGTCCGCACCAGTAGGGGTCACGGCATGAGATACTGTTGACCTTACAGGACGCACCCTTGTCTGGACAGGGGAGAGATCCCAAGACAGGGGCTGATATTTTCTCCCCCAACACGTGAAGGAAACCTACTAGGGTCCATTGATGAGAGAATTTCCTTGCGGTGCGCAATATGGCACAACTTCAATGGTAACCCCTAGATCATAGTAGGGGTGGCAATTCGGGTTAGTCGTGTCATTTTCGGGTCGCGTTGATTTTGATTTGAGTATAAGTTTTGGGTACTATTAAATCTATACAAGTTATTCGTGTCATGTTCGGGTCAAGTTCGAGTTATTACCATAAACGGGTTATCGTGTCAAAAATTGCCAGCCCTAGACAACAAAAATAGGAGTTAATATAGCCCTTCCCTAATCATCCACCTTTTTGGGACTAAAGTCCACCACGTATTTTAGCATTATCTAGATGGAATGATATCACAGGGGTAAGTAAAATAGATCCAAATCCATTAAATGAAGATCCAAAGGCAGATTCAAAAATATGAAATACCCGTTAAAGGGGGCGAATGTAAAGCGGAGCCCAATAACCAGTAACCGACCCGTGAGGAGATGATCCAAAGGACTCTCAGGGATCGAATAAGGTGTTTGAATAACTCATATATGCAGCGAAACAAGATCGAAATATCTCGATTCCCACAGACGGCGCCAAACTGATGATACAAGAAATCGGCCATAGGGTGTTCTCATACCAGCATATCAAAAGCTATATGTGTGTGTGTGTGTATGTTAAACAAGTAAAGCAAGAAAACAGAGAGAAGACAAGGTATAGAGTGGTTCAGCCTCAAAATTAGGCCTACGTCCACTGCGTTGCTCCATTCTCATTATATGCGTTGTTTTGTACAATATAACTGTGCCTAAAGAGGCGTACAAGTATGAGAATAAAGGAGAATACATGATGACTGAGGATTCCGGTCTACCGGGGAGGTAGCTGCATTGTAGATATATGGCGTCCAAGTCGTATGTCCGGGTTGTGTAGAGGGAATCGGTAATGGAGAGCCTACATCGGGCGTGTGGAATCGATCCCCCCTTCTTTCAGGTGTGGTCCTCTATTTATGAGGAAGTGAGTTGAGTCAAGTACCCTGAGCACGTGGCGTATACCAAGTATGTAGTAGTTGTGGATGAGGGCGTGCGACCCACAGAGTAAGTAGTGCTGAGCTGTTGGAGGGGTACCGCGTACCCTAAGGTGGTGTGCCGCGACCTCTGATGGAGAGGGTCGCACCCTATGGGAGTTCTGGCCGATCCCTGAGTGTGGTACTGGCCGCGGCCTGTATGGCCTGAGCATGCGCGACTGTAGAAGAATACTGCCATGGCAGGGTGCTATATTTGTACCATCAGTACCGCTAAACCATCCTAGTTAGTGCTAACCCAGTTAACTAGTTCGATTTAAGTTCCCGCTTACATTTTCTCTTTCGTATGGTTGTACATATTACACACTAAATACATTATCGAAATCCTGGCATTTATGAATCAATGTGATAATTTCGTTACCGTCTTAAGTTCCCACACACTTAAATTATTCTTTAATATCATTATCTTTCTCATCTACTCACAACCACAATAGATTAAACACAGGCATATATAGTTATCCCTCAATATATATATATATATATTAATAGCGCACCCCACATAAAATCTATGGTGCGGGCATACTCTGCTATTAAGTCCCTGTAACTCTTGTACAAATGAGGGAAATACTAGTTTGAACTCACTCTCGAACTGTATTAACACAAAATACACATATTAGAGGCGCATCATAGTTCCAAGTCACTAAGAGGTCATCATATACCCTTACGTCTCTTAGGACCGTCTGACTAACATTCTGTGAAAGCTAGTACCAAGGATCCTATGTTCTGGGGTACAAGTCAATATTCCCCGTAAAGGTCATATCAGAATAAGACTATCCCAGCGCGAAAACCTCCGTGATAGCAAGTAGCGCGGGTATGGTTAAACACATATATACTCATACATTAGATATATTCATAAACCTATGTATATATTGTTTCAATTAGGATAGGTACACTCCCGACCTACACACACATGATTCGTACGTAACGTATAACTATCGACTATCATACGTAACATATAATTATCGTAATCACGTTCATCATATAATTTAAATTACCTTTCCTTACTCGCAAAGAGGTTACTAAGTCACACCACCATGCCTTAGGTTATTTCAGTAGCTATAATGATCCCTTTACTACTGGTTTTAACCTTGAGTTATCATATTGTCAATTTAAACCCCGCGTTATATAATTTCCAATCGCAACTCACTCAGTGGACAATCGTACATTTATCATTTAATCCCGTTCATAATCACATTTTCCAAGTCTTAATCATTACCCTACTAATCTTCCCTAAGTCATATTATATTTAATGAATCAACACCAAGGTTAAATCAAAACATAAAGGTAAATATCTTCACAATTTCTAGTGGAGTCGATTGATAGAAGAAAAGGATCGATCGATCGAACCAGTCGATCGATCGACATTCATGATCGATCCATCAGGTATGGTTGCGATTCTGTATATTTTTGCCTACGTGTTTCTTCCATTTTAATCCTCAAATCTCCTTTTAAAATGTCCTAAACTCCCAACAAAATATCACAAACATAATATAGACAGGTATGGATGATTTCTAACGTAAAACATTCAATAAATCTCTAAGAATCATCATCAAATCATGTAAAACCTAGATTATCTTACTTTCCCAAGAACTCCATTATTTTCCAGATTTCTATCTCTACTAGGTATCAAAATTTAGTGGTTAATGTTCTAAATACATCAAGGAAGTTAACTTAGCATGATTCATACCCGAATTGTGAATTTAATCTTCCAAACAACATTAAATTTTCTTGAACACATGTAATTATTCATCCTATTATAACATAAATGTCTTATCAACACAAGATTAGCAAAATAGATACTTGCCTGAAAATCAATGTCTGAGTTGTAGAAGATTATGGGTATATTTACGCTCCTAGTTCTCTGATCTACGCGTTAGTGGTGGAATTGATGAGAACGGTGTAGGATGAATGTTTCTGCCCCTTGGAAACTTTCTCTCTTCTACCTTCCTTAGCCTTTCTTCAACTCAAGTGTTTATAACCCTTGAAGGATCTAATTTCCATCAGATATAACCTCTTAATTTTTGTATGTTTAATTACCCCAACAATGTAAATGACCAAAATACCCCTCCCGAGTGTCGGTTTGGCCTAAAATAGTCCCGGGACCTAAACTAAACCTCCGGGTACACTTTCATGACCATATCGACCCCTACGGACTCAACAACGCACTTGAAATGACCATATGAGCGAGTTAAAAATATTTTACTTTTTATTCCACTAATTTAGTCCCGACACGACTGACACGCGCGTCCCGACTTAATTTCCATAACTCTCGTATTTTTCACTCACAACAACTTTAATATTTTTGTTATCATATATTACTTTACTCACTAAGTAATATTCAACATGATTATCACCAATAAATACTAACTCTCATCACGCTAGTAATTATTTAATTAGATCCTGATTAATTAAAAATAAATTTACTCCATTTAAATTAATTAATCCCAATCCCATAATTAAAATAAAATACGTTAAAAAATATGGGCTATTACATATGGTTATAATTTAGGGTTTGAAATTGTGAAAATCACCCTTCGATTAAGTAAAGGATAAATCCAAATAGAGAATTAAGGTTTATGATTAAGTGATTTGAACCCTTATTAATTAAGCGGGTAAACTTAATTCAATGAAATTGAATAATGAATTGGGAATTTTGAATCTCAGGCCAAGAGAGAGATAGTATAGGTATATTTGGTAGAGAGACACCAAGATAATAAAATTAATTAGTGGATGATTAATTGAAATTAAGGCAGATTATAGGCATGCATGTTTTAGGCTTGTGTATGGATGTAGTACACCGGTGGCCTGGATTTAATATATATATATGGTGATGTGTAGTATATATATAATTTATAAATATTTGTGTGAATAATATTTATAGTAAAGTATAAGGCTTGTGTATGGATGTGGTATATTTGTGTGAATAATATTTATAGTAAAACATAAGGCTTGTGTAGATATGTGGTACACCTGTAGCGTGGATTTAATATATATATATATATATGATTTATAAATATTTATGTGAATAATATTTATAGTAAAGCATACCAATATTAATTCTATATTAGGAGGTTGCGCGATGTGGGTGAGTCCCCTGGCTAGCGAATGCAAGACGAGTATAATCCTCAGGTCATAACGTCTGTTATTAGGGGTGAGGCGTTATGGTATGGGATGGTAACTTTTGGGGGGAACTATGGCCGCCTTTTATGCGTTTGTGATAGCATTTATATATCTACGACATGCGTGTGAATATTATTATATAGTGATATATATATATGGTGTAGATTTATATACGGGTGAATACATGACGTGAAATGTATAATTATATGACTTGAGAGATTGTTATATGATATCAAATGAGAAATAACTTAAATAAGTTCATGTGATTAATAAATTATAAAGCGTATATTAAACTCACTTAGGATAGAGTAGTGGGAAATGGTATATGTGATAAGACTAGTTACGGGGTTATTAGTTAGATGGGTCATATATAGTTACGCTCGGCGTGCACATTAGTGGAGGGGTGAGGTGTCCTAAAGAGAGTGCGCCACTAACTTAAATATGAAGAGCATTCATGCATTTTAATTACTACAATTAAATTCACTTGCTAAATATTTTCAAAATGTTTTGGGTTCTAACCCTTGCTATAAAATATTTTCAAAACCTTTTAGGTGTCCAGCCACAAGGACGCCAGAATTGTTCTATTCCAGGGTTATGCAGCTGCGGCACATGTGGATGCTACAGGACTTTGACTTAGCCGCTTCAGTCATTTCATTTCCAGAGTAGGATGCAACCACTATTCCATTTGGGCATGTCTCTCTATTTGTTTCATTTTATTTCAGTTAGATGTTGTACTCAGTTTAATACTCTCGTGGTTTATTTTTGTTATTGATTTGTAACTGGTGGTTGTTTCGGCAATGATTACATTTTTGGTATTGTTTATTTCAAAGATTATACGATGGTTAGTTATATATTCTTTCGCATGCTGTTGTTGGGATGTTAAATAAAAAGATAAAATTTGGCACCATGTCTTTTGAATACTAGGTGGTTAGTAAGTTTTAAAAAGTTTTCGATAGCGATGCTAAGAATGATCCAGATGAGATTTCTATTTAATTTGATATATGACTGATCACCCGATATTTTATTAGGCGAGGTGTCACAACAAATTATTCACAAAGTTAGGGACATTTTCATAAATAGGATATATATGATATATGTGTCTAAAATTACCTTAAAATGGAAATTAAGTAAAAAATAAGATAAATATATTTTCCTGATTTTCAAGAATTTTCTAATTTTTTATATGAATTTTTTATCGATTAAATTGTATATTTTAAACAAAAAAATAAAAAAAAGAAACATTCAGTATTACCGATCATTGATAGACTCTTTGATCAAACAACTATTATAGTTATCCATGTGATGAGCTAAGTGTCTAATGAAAATAATGCAACCAATTTACTTACTACAATAAGTTTGTATCTCTTATAAGGAGCAATCCTAGATATTAGATATGGGCAGTGCAAGTTTAATTGATCTTGGTCGTTCATCTCATATACTTGAGACTTGTTTATAAACTCTACAATAATCCTCTATATAAACCCTCACAAGCTCTCATGTTGAGAAATTTTTTCACTTTAAAGAGATACGAGAGAGAAGAAAGTGAAAATAGTGAGGTTTATAGAGTGTGCGAGATTAGGGTTTCTCAAAATAAGAGAGAGAATGAGAAAGTGGTAAACTCAAGAGAGAGATAAGAAAATGTTAGTTAATAGGAGTTTATTGGTTGTCTTTTCAAGCAACAACCTCCTGGTTGTTCTCCTCTAGAGAAAGCAAGCAATGATTGAGTTATCTAAAGGTTTTATTTCTATAAACCTTGATAAAAACATTTGAATCATACATTTTCTCACACACAAACACTCGTGTGTATTTTAAATATATCGTGTTTAAAATTAACCTGCATTATGTTTTATAACTATTTGCATGTTTAGGTTTTAAACGTTTTTGTATTAGATCTGAAATGTTTACCTTCAAACCTTTTAAATCCAGTTGATCTCTCTTTTTAGGTCCATGTGTAGATTTTAACATTCTGAGTTTAGGATTTTATAAATCTTTTAAAATTTTTTAGATGTAATTTCCAAATAATTTTATTAATTAAAAATATCTTTTCTTTTCATCATATTGGAAAGTTATGGTTCAATTTTCATATTTGATTTCCAAATCTGAAAAGTTTTAGTCATTTATGAGAGTATAAACATCGTGTTTTTGGATCCACACATCTCCTCTATTAGATTTATTGTAATTCGTAAGGATTAGCTGTAATTAATCTATTCAATTCGATTTGTTATAATTTGTTAGGATTGTTTATTACTGTAAGTGTGTGAGTTGAATGTTAGTTTAGAACATTTTTTTCACTCACTGAATCATACTTCACAAACACTTAAACACACACACAAATCCACAGTTGTCTTTTCTGGGTAAGAACTCCGGTCGACTTAAAGAAGGAGTTTATCACGTGTATACGATGCAAGATCAAGAAGGATGCCTAAGAGTGAGTACTATTCTCAAACTTTAAGTTATATCACTATTTTCTTGTAATTTATCTTCATTTGTTGTACTTTTAAACTTCTTTCTTTACTTTTTTGTGGATTTTAGTTTCGTGGTTGAGTAACCAAAACTAGGTCGTTGCCTCTATGCAGGTTTTATCCAATATAAACCTTAGTGTTCTGTGCCGTTACTTCTTTTCCTTTCTATACTGTCAGAAATTAATATCTTAACTAATAGTTAACTGATTGTACTAAAAATCTTAATCAAATAATTTTCTACGAATAAAAATGGTTTAGGGTATTGGAATAACTGATTAAACATTTTTACACATCTTGTAAAAATGTTAAGTTACCATATTTATCAAGAGATATCTATTGTAACATCCCGCCCGTTAAATTAATTAAATTTCATATGGATTATATATCGATAAGAACAAATGATGATTTTTGGAAAATTTGGGTAACAAGTTAGATGAAATAAAGAGAATTAGGGAATTATGGACTTTGTATGGATTATAGAAATTTTGGTTATCTTCTTAAGGTTTTGGAAATTTTATTGGGACAAATATGAGAAATTGAGAAGATGAGATAATAAAAGGAAATTTGGAAATTTTATCAGGTCGTTCAAATGACATGGAAGTCGTTCGAACGAAGGTTTCTTGTCGTTCAAATAACATGGAAGTCATTCGAACGACGATCGGATGATTTCGGACCTGCTACTTTGATTTATGTTTGTGCGGTGTCTCCATACCAATCGTTGGATCAAATGTGTTGTCGATCTGAGGAGGATTCTTACCTGATAAGGGAGTATTTTGAGGGTAAGGTTTTCTTATTTGGGAGGAAATCTCAGTTGTTGGACTATAAGAGAGAGAGAGAGAGAGAGAGAGAGAGGGTGAACAATTCTCATTTCTTCTTCGAAGGAGAAATCACAACTCTTCTCCTTTGTGCACTGCCTTCAGCTGTTTTGAGACAAATAATATTCACCCTTGTAAATATAGATCAATAAAAAATAGAGAAGTATTTATTGGGGGTTTTTGATGGGTATTGTAGGGTATTTTCTTGGAGGAAGATGAAGGTGCTGATGGAGGTTTTGTAAACGTTTTTTATTGGGGGTTTTTGGAGGCTAACTTGATGGTGCTAGACAACCCCTTTAAGGCCACCTTCGGAGGTGGGGGGTTGTCATCTCCATTGACCTTTCATGCCCTCCACTGATTTGAGATCCATTAATGTGGAAAAAACTAACCATGATCCAAGTTGAATGTGTATTGTATTTTTATCATGTTATTTACATATACCAGGCTAAAAATATGTGTATTGGGTATTAGCTGGAATTCTAATGTTGATTAGTAACCATATTAGTATTTGTATGGAATAGCATCACAAAGATGAATTAAAATGGGCCTTGAAAATATAATAAAATTTCATAACAATAAATAGACATTTTTCTGGAATAAAAATGTTAGAAAAATATTCTTGTGATGGATTTGCTTAATAATCTGAAAATAGGCATTTTTATGGAATAAAAATATAAGAAATGTTAATTTTGTGTATTTCTACTGAAAGAAAATAATGGGCATTTTTATAGAATAAAATGTAAGAAATACTATTTTTTGTGTATTTCTAGTGAAAGAAAACAATGGACATTTTTATGGAATAAAAAAGAAAGAAAATATTATTTTGGTGTATTTCTAGCAAAAAGAAATAATGGACATTTTTATGAAATAAAAATGTAGAATGATGTTAACGTCGTCAAAAAATTTATGAATAAATATTTTTAAGTTTCTTGCAAAATGGAGACTTATGAAAATGGACATTTTCCGAGTTTAAAGAAATTGATAAAATGTCTTACTTTGCTTGAAATGTGTGAATAGTAATGAAGTGGGTGTTAAGATGCCAAATTTCAAAAATAGAGTTTGTATTTTAAATGTTAAGAAAATGGAATTTTAATATGTAGAAGTGTGTGATTTTATGTATTAAGGATGTTAAAGTAATAAGTAAGAAAGTGGGGTTAATTATGATATTGAACAATTGTTAAAATGGTTAAAAAGTGTTTAAAATGTTAAGTGGGAACTTAATAACCATTTTAAAAAAATAATAATTGAAAAGGACCAAATTGTAAATTTTGGCAAATGAAGGGTAAATTAGTAATCTCGATAACTCTCGGTTATCTTGCTGATGATAGCTTTGAGGTTCTTATTAGGGGCTTCAACTGCTCCACTGGTTTGAGGTCGGTAGGGAGAAGATTCGTGTCTCTGAATCTCATACTCGTCGACCACTTCTGTGACTTCTACCTCGAAATGTAAGCCATTAATCGACACTAGCTCATGCAGGACCCCATATCGAAAGATAATTTTTTGCTCGATGAACTTGGCCACTTTCTTGGCATTCAAAACTGTGTATGACTGGGGTTCAACCCATTTGGTGAAGTAGTCAATGGCAACTTGGATGAATTCATGCCCACTGGAGGCTTTGGGTGTAACCTTACCTATGATGTCGATACCCCATGTGGAGAATGGCTTGGGAGAAGTCATGTTGTACAATTCAAGCGGAGGCAAGTATTGAAGGTTGTAAAACTATTAACATTTGAGACATCATCGAATATAGGCGGTGCTATCCTGCACCATATGGTAGTCCAGTAGTAACCATGTCGGATGATTTTCTTGGCAAGCATATGGCCATTCATGTGGGGTCCGCATTCCCCATAGTGAACTTTCTGCATCATCTCTTTAATGTCAACCCCTGTGATTCAGTGTAAATGGGTTTCATCAAATTTTCTCTTAAACAGTGCTTTATCATAGACGATATACTAGGCATCCAGTTTACGAAGGGTTGCTTGATCTTTCTTGTCAGAACCTTAGGGATACCTACCATGCTTGAGGAGTTTCCTGATATCATAGTACTAGCAGTCGACTATATCAGGATCCTCTTCTGTGATGAGCTCAATGTGGTAGAAGTGGGTTGGTTTATCTTGCTTTTGGACTAGGAAGGGGGTCATTATTATTCCTTCGGACATGTCAATCATAGAGGCTAAGGTAGAAATGGCATCGTCTAGGTTGTTCTTTGCTCGGGTCAAGTCGTGGAAGGTGATTTCTTGGAATTGTGAGGCTAGATATTCTAGGTGGGCATGGAAGGGTAAGATTTTATCATCCTCGACTTTCCATCTTCTGAGAACTCGACCGATGATGAGTGTCGAATCCCCATATACATCTAGGTATCGAATTACTTTCTTGAGGGCAACTTTGAGTCCTATCGTGCACACCTCATATTCAATCATATTATTGGTGCAGGGAAAATCTAGCTTGATGGCAATGCGAGTGTGAGAGTCATCAGGGATAATTAGGAGGATCCCAAATGCCACACCCTTTCTTGTTGGCATTACCGTCAGAGAATATTTTCCATCGGAGGTCTTCTTAGGAGGTACAAAGGACGTTCTCATCTGGGAATTCAAAAATCCAGACGTCGGCTTCTTCCATAGGGTAGTCGGTGAGGTAGTCAGAGATGGCTCTTCCTTTCATGCTTTCTACATGACATACACAATATCGAATTCGGCTAGAAGCATCAACTAACAGGCTATTCAGCTGGACAGGGCAGGTTTCTCGAGTAGGTACTTGATGGGATCCATTCGTGATACGAGTTTGATGGGAAAGGCAAGCATATAGTGTCGTAACTTATGGGTGACCCAGATAAGGGCGACACATGCTTTTTCCAAAGCAGTGTAATTAACTTTGTACCTAAACAACTTACGACTAGTGTAGTTAATGGTTCTCTATTTATAGGTTTCTTTAAGGTATTGGGATAGCAAAGCCCTAGCTATAATATCTGTTACGGTTAGGTATAGGAGTAGGGGAAGACCAGGCTGCGACAGAATGAGTACTGGAGGTCGGGTTAGGTATTACTTGATTCGGTCAAAGGCTTCTTGATAGGATTCGTTCTAGACTTTGGCTGAATCCTTTCGGAGGAGTTTGAAGATGGATTACAAATAGAAGTCAACTGACTAATGAACCGGCTGATATACTGTAATTTTTTAAGGAATTACTGGACTTCCTTCTTCGTTCGGGGTGGTGGCATTTCGAGTATGGCTTTCAGTTTGGAAGGATCTGCTTCTATTCCTTTATCACTAACCATGAATACCAAGAGCTTTCCTTAGCTAACACCGAAGACATATTTTTATGGGTTAAGTCACATCTGATATTGTCGCAATCATTCGAAAAAATTTCAGAGGGTAGGAACATTACCTTTCCTAGTCTTAGACTTGATAATCATATTAGCCACATAGACCTAGACTTTTTGGTATATACGATCATGAAAGATGGTTGTGGAAGCCCTTTGGTAGGTAGACCCTGTGTTTTTTAGACCAAATGGCATTACGATCTAACAGAAGGTTACCTAAGGCGTGATGAATGAGATTTTCTCTTGATGATTAGATTGCATCTTGATCTGATTATATTCGATAAATCCATCAACGAATGAATTAAGAGCATGACTGGATGTGTTCTCCATAATTATGTCGATATTGGGTAGCGGGTAATCATCTTTTAGAGAGGCCTTGTGTAACACCCCGTATTTTTGACGATTTAAATAATTATGTGATTAATTATTATTATGGGAATAAATATGCGATTAATTATTGTTGTTGGATTAATTAAATTAAAATGTGAGAAATTAATTTGTTATTAATTCAGATTAAAATAATTATTAACTTGTGTGCCAAGGGTTAATACTTATTGTTGTGAACTATTAAATATTACTGGGTGTTATGTAATATGGAGTTATGATATCTGATGAATTGTCGGAAGTGAGAAATACGACAGTTTGGTAATTTAAGTCTGACACACGTGTGAGTCGTATCGGAACTAATTGAATGGAATAAAAAGAGAAATTATTTATATTAACTCGTACGGTCATTTCGAGTGCACTATTGAGTCCGGGAGGGTCAAGATAGTCAAAATAGTATACCCGGGTGTTTAGTTTGGGTCCCGGGGTTATTTTAGGCCTAACCGGCACCCCGAGAGGGCATTATAGTAAATTGTATTTTTGGGCTAAATTGATGGACGAAAATTAAGAGTAATTATATCAGCTAAGGAAAATCCATTAGGGTTAAGAAGTGACAGGAAGTTAGAACGGCTAAGGAGGGTGTGATGGAGAACCAAATTCCAAGAGAGAAGACTCATTTGGCATCACCTTGCACAATCGTGACCACTAACGCGGAGATCGAGAAGAGAGGAATGCACACATACCAACATCACCAACGGATCAGACTATCATATTCGAGAAAAGTGTTTATTACTTGCTTTCTTTTAGCAATAATCATGCTCATGTTAGTATAGGTGGATTTAATCATGATTTATATGTTAATTGGGAGAAAATTGGAGATTTAAATTATGATTAAGGATTGGTTTAATTAGTGGCTGAATTTCCTTCATGTATGTAGAGGATTAATCACGGAATTTGATTATATATTAATGAAAGAACTTGGGTTGATTAGGTTCTTTAATTAGAATTTTGGAAACTAGGGTTCATGTGAATTAATTTGGGGATTTTATGTAATTATGATGATTAATGACGAATTAAGGATCCTAGGATGATAGAAATGATCTATAACCTGTTAGGGGTTGATGGGTATTGATGATGAGTTGTTGGGAATTGAATCTTAGAGAATTTTAGGTTCAAAAATGGTGAAAAACGTTTAAGTTTGGTGAAGAAGACGAACAGTGCAATCTTGCATGATCTCGCGCGAAGTGGTTCAAACGAGATGGGGATCTCGCGCGAAGTCGTTCGAGCGAGACTGCATCTCGCGCGAAGTCTCTCGAACGCACGTGGAAGTCGTTCAAACGACATCCTTTCTGGTTCGAGCGACAGTGGGAATTTTTGGGGATTTTTCTAAAAGTCTAGTTTTGAGTTTGCCAGTTTATTGGAGTGAGAAAAACTGCTAGATAGTAAATTTAAATAAGATGGAATTTCGAGAAAGTATGTGAGAATAAATACTTTAATTATTTGAGTATAAAGAGAATGTACCTTGGAGATTACGAGAGAGAGAGTAATCTAAATATTTATATTATACGTAAGTGATGAGGTTAAAATGCTTATGAAGAGTATATATGTAGACTGGAGAAATACCTATAATTTATAATAGGATGTGTGTATGCCTATTATGTGATATTATTGTTAAGAGCACTAATGGGTGATAACCCGAGGGTGAAAGAACCTTGTAGTTAAGAGCACTAATGAGTGATAACTCGGGGGTGCAGAAACTCTATTGATAAGCGTACTAATGGGTGATAACCCGGGGGTAGAAAGATGATTATTGTTAGGCGCACTAATGGGTGATAACCCGGGGGTGCTGGATTAATATTGATAGGTGCATTAATGGGTGCTAACCCGGGGATGCAATATTCTATTGTTAGGCGCACTAATGGGTGATAACCCGGGGTGCTGAATTATTATTGATAGGTGCATTAATGGGTGCTAACCCGAGGATGCATACCCGGGGTGCTGAATTATTATTGATAGGTGCATTAATGGGTGCTAACCCGGGGATGCATGATTTTCTGTATATGTGCAATAATGGGTCTTAGCCGGGGGTGCAGGATTAGTATATATATATATATATACATGTATAGGGATGATGTGACTATATAAATATATATGGACTTGTGAATATTGCTACTGTGTGAAATTAGTAGAATTGGTAATAATAATAATTATTACATTGCACTAAGCGGTCATAACCTAAGGGTGATTAGTGTATATATATAGGGATGATGAGACTATATATATGTATGAGTGTACTTGGGTAACTTTCTACTTTGTGAGGCTAGTAGATAAAATGAAAATGAGAAGTAAAATGATCTTAGTGAATAAAAGATTTAACCATTCAAACGATGTATAATGAAACTTAGTATATGAGATAAACTATCTGAATAGCGTATTATATGGGCGATACGGGAATACTACTAATGAGCACAGTTTGTATTAGTATGGTTTCTGACTAGTTAGACTGGGAGGTATAACTAGGGGGAGATTAGATGTACGTTAGGCGTGCACAATAGACGAGAGGTGAGAAACTCATGTGAGAGTTCAATAACTAACTTGCGTATAAGACTTGTTTTAAGAACCAGTTTTAAATACTTGTAAAAATATTTTTACACATCGGCCTCTGACCCGTTTCTTGTATCTCTTCTCTCTTTTGCTCTATATATGTATTATATCAGGTGCTCAGTCACATGAGTATCAGATTTAGAGATTTGGATTGCTTGACGTGCTGCAGCTGTTGTGGGAGTTGTAGGTCCTTGCAGTAGACGCATCTATCCTTTCCATTCAGTTTCATCTAGACTTCTTGTTTAGGGAATATGTCGCCCACTTCTAGTTCTTTCATCAGAGTTATTGTATTCAGTTTAGTTAATGGTTTGAAGTTTTGAACTGAGAGTTTTATTCAGTCTTATTTATTTCAGTGCTTGATTCATGTTCATTATTTATTTACATTCCTATGTGTGCTGAATGGTTTATATTTTAAATGGAAAGAATGTATTTACTTGGTTTTATTAAATTAGAAATGTTTTGACACCTAACTTAATTTTATATTAGGTGATTAATATGTTAAAAAGTTTTTCGACAGTGATGCTGAGAATGAACCAACTAAATATCATGTTTTAAATTGGTAGAGGACTGATCACCCTATATTTAATTGGGCGGGGTGTCACAGGTGGTATCAGAGCATCAGGTTCTAGTGTCCTTAGGATCTGTGCGGCTTATTACGTTTCAGCGTATCGTTCTTTGATATAGAGCCTTATGATGGGATTGTTGTGTTCCTTTACGTATGTGACTTACGTTTACCTGCTACGAATTATAATGGATGTGACTCATTATATGAAATTCGATGTGATTTGAACCCCGGACATTTTAGAACGACTAGCGAGGGCCGTAAGAAGAACCGCGAGAGAAAAGGCTCAACAGAAGACATAGAGTAATCGGGTAAGAGTGATTGGGATAAAAATCACCACGAGAATTACTTAAACTAGAGATAGTAAAATCGTCACTCGAGAGCTGTGTGTTCCCAGGACACAGTCATAGATGACGGTGGGGTGATTTCAAGACCACCTAATATAGTCGATAAAGGGGAAATCAGAGGGACTCTTTTAAAAACTCATAGATGAAGATGCAGAAAAGAATATGAGAAAGTGTAACAGACCAGCAGAGGTAGAAAATTTGAAGGAAATTGTGTAGAGTGGGGCGTGACGACACTCAGAAGTTAATTTGTAGTTAAAACTACAGCTCTTAGGAGCATCATGTAGTGATTAGAGGCAATCACCATATATGAATAAGTGTGTTTGAAATTTAGAGAGAATTTTAGGTATGATTTGACTGTGAAGTCTTCCATTCGACGTGATAACAAAATTCGAGTGAAATTTTGATGTTTAAAATGATGGGTGAGATAGAAACCGATCATGAGAGAGAGGTTGAATTGCATAATGAACTTCGTACCGGGCAGAGGGGTATAAATTATCCAAAGGGTTTATAGTTGACAAAGGACCCGTGAGTAGAATACCAGTATGGATGAGAAATCTAGATAAGATGACTAATGTTGATGTCATCAAAGTTATATGATTGCTAGTGATTTCAGTCCTTCCAAGAGAAGGGAGTAAATAGGGCTAACGAACCTGCTGAAGAGTAGAAACTGAATTTAACGGTGTTAGTGAAACCCCACATGAGAGTATACCCAATAGGGAACTCAATTAGATGATGTTAAGTGATTAACTTCAACAGGACGATGAAGTCAATCAGGATGTAGAGGCCAACCATAGTTCCGGATAGCTAGCGTAGCTAAAGGGACAGTGGAAGAATAATTGAAAGTTAAAACTATCGGTCCGAGAGAAGGACATTCCCAAAATGGTCAATGGGACCAATGACGGGGAAATAGTACGTGAAATTTTCCTTATGTGAAGGAAGTAGAACTACAAGTGTTGAATGTGTCCACAATTGAGAAGTGAGACCGAAGAGATTAGAAATGGTAAATCATGCCAGTTAGGCATAACAACTGGAGGGGTGAGACTTCCAGCGAAGGAATTTGGGGTCAAGGGAATTTGGACTAGGAAATTTATAACTCGAGAATGATGGGTTCAGGCTGGACTAGTAGAGTCCTCGTTAATAGTAGCATATAGTATGTCAGGGTCTACGAGGCTCGGAATGTAAACGGGAGTTTAATAAAGCTATAATTGAGGCCCGGAGAGTTTGGGCCAACGTTTTAATAATGGGCGTGAAATCCACAAGATGGAATAAATTGTCCATGGCGAGGGGACAACCATAGGATGAAATCTTAGGATGTATGACGATTGCAGATGTTCATGGGTCGTGATGGCAGCCAAGTGTTGAGACCCTATGATTTGGCGAGACTGGTGAGGTTTGCTTCTTCCTTGTGAATAAAGGATAGATTCTAGTGACATGGGTGTGCCACAACTTTTATGTAAATTGGAAACCCTAAACTTCGCATGCGGTTCGAGTTTAGTGGGAGCGTTAGATTTAATAGTCTTGTTACAAACGTAGTTCTTATTATTAGCAGGGCATTTTGATGATTTCCCGTGAGTGAATCGGGTGGGCCCTAAGAATGTGTTTTATTGTTATAATTTACTACTGCATTGAGTCAGCTTTAGTAGAGTTTATTATGGTAATGTGTAGTGATTAATTACCGTATGGCTAAACGATAGCAAAAATATATTGATATGACTGTCGTGTCGGATACTCCGGGAGGAGTGATCTTAGTTTTGTGCGGCGCCACCTGAAATAGGGTTAGGCCCAGATATGAGCATATATATGAAACTTTTATGGTATTATAGACCTCAGCGAATATAGTGTCTAATTATATGCGATTCCCGAGCATAGGGATTTATTTGTCTATTAAGACTTAGAATTCATTGTGTTCTTATCGAGCGGCGAAATATAACTCGTTATATATTTATAGCGCCAAGTACTTGGGATAGTGTGGGCGCCAGGCTTCATGTTACATTTTAAGGACATAAGAGTGGACGAGTAAAATTTTATGTCACAATATGTTGATTGTGGGAAAGTACATAGTATGTATTGAAGGCCTTACGGACCTCGACAACCGACTAGGTTAGATAGTAGTGTATCGGGGTGGTTCCTTGTTTGGATTTCGCTTTGCGAGACATCCCACGCATGAAACTAGCGAATGTCAGGAGTTGGAGAGAAGTCTGGTCGATAGTACGTAAGTTTTGTATGTGGAATTATTATGCCTATAAAGGAGTACATTTGAGAGTTGATAATTCTTTTATAACTTAAGGCCAATAGAGTAGCCTAGCCTTAGTATTATTCGGAATAAAGAAATGGTTCCATTGAAGGATTGATTAAGTTTTGACTAGTGGGGTGGTTGAGTGTAACCCTACCACATCAGCATAACGAGTGTGCAAGAATTGAGGTAAGAAAATTTTATGTCTTTGTATAATGATGCGCAAGGCATAGGGTGTATGGGCGCCCCGAGTGATTGAATCAGGTAGTGGATTATGATTAACATGTGAATTCGATAACATGTAGTCGGGTAAGCCGGAGATTATTCACGACGTTTTGTCAGAGACTTATGTTTCAAGATAAATTAAAATTTATTCAAGAAAGACAAGATGTGTGAGAATACAAACAACAGTAGTGATGAGTTTAATGTAGAGTAACCTTCAAAGTTAGTCTGTAGTGGGTCAGCTAACTGTTAGAAAAAGGGCGGATAATTCGAAACAGGTAGGGGCTTCTTCCACTAGGGAATGGAAGAGTATTCCCAAGGATCTTCTCATGTAGCTGAGATGGTGAGATTATAAGTACTAAAATGTGATTGAGTACGACCTAATACCTACAGAGGGATGGTCAGGACAAGCGGCCTAATCGGATGCGGGAGAGAAAATTTTATGTGAACCCTGAGATCTTAGGGGAGGACGAGAGTAGTACCTTCCACTAGTGTAGTTTATGTCCAAATAACTCCTATAAATTCTCGTTCGGGCAGAGTGCTAGTATAAGTATGGCACGTTAAACTTGGTTATTGTCCTACTTAATAGTTAAAGGCGAGGGACCAGTTATGATTATAAATGTCGGAGAAGAATCGATATTATCGTATATATTATGTGTGAAATATATATTGCACAACGAATTTACTTGTATGAACGACACGAGACGAAGTCGTATGTATATGAAAAGAGGATAAATCTACTAAGGTGCTAATAGTAGAAAACTAGATAGTGAATATCTAAAATAAAGTTGAAGTAGTGAAATTTAAGCAGAAAGGCTGGGGAAAGAGCCTATATGACAGGGTAACCTGGAGTTTAAAGCAAACACATGTGAAGGATTCATTATTAAGGGTATTCGATAGCGTACTATATGGGTGGTACAGAGTAGCTTACTTGTGAGCGCCGGTATGCGATGCGCAATATTTTTACAACATTGTTTGTACCTGGTATATTTTTTTCGAATTTCGGGACGAAATGCCGTTGTAAGGGGGGAAGTATGTAACACCCCGTATTTTTGACGATTTAAATAATTATGTGATTAATTATTATTATGGGAATAAATATGCGATTAATTATTGTTGTTGGATTAATTAAATTAAAATGTGAGAAGTTAATTTGTTATTAATCCGGATTAAAATAATTATTAACTTGCGTGCCAAGGGTTAATACTTATTGTTGTGAACTGTTAAATATTACTGGGTGTTATGTAATATGGAGTTATGATATCTGATGAATTGTTGGAAGTGAGAAATACGACAGTTTGGTAATTTAAGTCTGACACGCGTGTGAGTCGTGTCGGGACTAATTGAATGGAATAAAAAGAGAAATTATATATATTAACTCTTATGGTCATTTTGAGTGCGCCATTGAGTTCGGGAGGGTCGAGATAGTTAAAATAGTATACCCGGGTGTTTAGTTTGGGTCCCGGGGCGATTTTAGGCCTAACCGGCACCCCGAGAGGGCATTATAGTAAATTGTATTTTTGGGCTAAATTGATGGACGAAAATTAAGAGTAATTATATCAGCTAAGGAAAATCCATTAGGGTTAAGAAGTGACAGGAAGTTAGAACGTCCATGGAGGGTGTAAGGGAGAACCAAACTCCAAGAGAGAAGACTCATTTGGCATCACCTTGCACAACTGTGACCACCAACGCGGAGATCGAGAAGAGAGGAACGCGCACATACCAACATCACCAACGGATTAGACTGTCATATTTGAGGCAAGTATTTATTACTTGCTTTCTTTTAGCAATAATCATGCTCATGTTAGTATAGGTGGATTTAATCATGATTTATATGTTAATTGGGAGAAAATTAGAGATTTAAATTATGATTAAGGATTGTTTTAATTAGTGGCTGAATTTCCTTCATGTATGTAGAGGATTAATCACGAAATTTGATTATCTATTAAAGAAAGAATCTGGGTTGATTAGGTTCTTTAATTGGAATTTTGGAAACTAGGGTTCATGTGAATTAGTTTGGGGATTTTATGTAATTATGATGATTAATGACGAATTAAGGATCCTAGGATGATAGAAATGATCTATAACCTGTTAGGGGTTGATGGGTATTGATGATGAGTTATTTGGAATTGAATCTTAGAGATTTTTAGGTTTAAAAATGGTGAAAAACATTGAAGTTTGGTGAAGAAGACGAACAGTGCAATCTCGCGCGAAGTGGTTCAAACGAGATGGGGATCTCGCACGAAGTCGTTCGAGCGAGACGGCATCTCTGGCGAAGTCGGTCGAACGACACGTGGAAGTCTTTCAAATGACAACCTTTCTTGTTCGAGCGACAGAGGGAATTTTTAAGGATTTTTCTAAAAGTCTAGTTTTGAGTTTGTCGGTTTATTGGAGTGAGAAAAACTGCCAGATAGTAAATTTAAATAAGATGGAATTTCGAGAAATTATGTGAGAATAAATACTTTAATTATTTCAGTATAAAGAGAATGTACCTTGGAGATTATGAGAGAGATAGTAATCTAAATATTTATACTATACGTAAGTGATGAGGTTAAAATACGTATGAAGAGTATATATGTGGACTGGAGAAATACCTATAATTTATAATAGGATGTGTGTATGCCTATTATATGATATTATTGTTAAGAGCACTAATGGGTGATAACCCGAGGGTGCGAGAACCTTATTGTTAATAGCACTAATGAGTGATAACTCGGGGGTGCAGAAACTTTATTGATAAGCGTACTAATGGGTGATAACCCAGGGGTACAAAGATGATTATTGTTAGGCGCACTAATGGGTGATAACCCGGGGGTACTGGATTAATATTGATAGGTTCATTAATGGGTGCTAACCCGGGGATGCAATATTCTATTGTTAGGAGCACTAATGGGTGATAACCCGGGGGTGCTGAAGTATTATTGATAGGTGCATTAATGGGTGCTAACCCGGGGATGCATGATTTTCTGTATATGTGCAATAATGGGTCTTAGCCGGGGGTGCAGGATTAGTATATATATATATATATATATATATGTATGTATAGGGATGATGTGACTATATAAATATATATGGACTTTTGAATATTGCTACTGTGTGAAATTAGTAGAATTGGTAATAATAATAATTATTACATTGCAGGATTAGTGTATATATATTGGGATGGTGAGACTGTATATATGTATGAGTGTACTTGGGTAACTTTCTACTTTGTGAGACTAGTAGATAAAATGAAAATGAGAAGTAAAATGATCTTAGTGAATAAAAGATTTAACCATTCAAACGATGTATAATGAAACTTAGTATGGGAGATAAACTATCTGAATAGCTTATTGTATGGGCAATACGGGAATACTACTAGTGAGCATAATCAGTATTAGTATGGTTTCTGACTAGTTAGACTGGGAGGTATAACTAGGGGGAGATTAGATGTACGTTAGGCGTGCACAATAGACGAACTTATAAAATAATATCCTTACAGGATACATAACACTCACAATAGGGGTTTGCCCTATCAATCCCGTTACTGAGTTCCATGTTATTGACATACCCGCTTATTTTAATCTATTAATTGGTCGACCGTCACTTCTCATTATCAAGGGGTATCTTCCTCTCTCAATCAGAAGCTAAAGTTCTTAGCTAAAGGGGAAGGTCATTACCATCTTGGGAGATAATGATAATACTGAAAAAGCCAGCACCAGTAATCCTGTACTAGAAATATAATATGGGACGAATGGCATGCTTCTCTCTAGCTTTAGGGTTAATCGATTTCCATTCTAAATAGGGGATGATTTCAAAGATCTAGTTATTCTAGAGCACAACCCTCACGACAATGTCAACGTGATATGTATGTTCAAGAATATGCACTTCATGCCTGGACTGGGGCTGGGACGATGACAGCAGGGGATACTGAAACCCATAGTCCTGAAGAAGGCATTTCTGCCATGTGGCTTGGATTATCAACTATCTGTTGAGGAACTCAGAATACTCCTCCAACCCGGGTTGAAGACACGTTTAGAAAGTGCTAAGATAGTTTCATGGGATTCCTTAAATGGGAGATTCGTCAAAGAAGGCATGGATTTTCCTTTCTGTGGCTTTCTTAAACCATGGAATGATCATGTGGACAAGAAGATAAATCCAGGGATGGAGATCTTCTTTCAAGATAGTTATTCCTGGGATGAAGACTCCCAGCTCATGTGTAACCTCTCGTTAAGAAAGCTATAGATGTTGCCGAGGTTTAAGAGGGAAGTGATTCCGAGGTCTCATTCAATCTGCAGACACTAGGGTTGACACTCCGCATGATCCACTCAAGCGCTACATCGTCGAACTCGTCCCCTCTAATCAGGGCCACTGATGAACCCCTCCTCAACTGGAATGTTATACCAGTTCCATATGCTAAAATGCAATCCAACCCAGATGTTTATCATATCTCTTCCTCTTTTGTTGTTCCTCCTTTTTCTAATAATAATGTAATCGAGACTTCTTTTGAAGAGGTTCTCAACGCTGTTTTTCCCGGGAATTAAATAAACGAAGATTTTGAGTATCTTGTTGTGCCTTACATTAATTATCTTGATTCTAATCAAACTATTGATGATGATGATTTTTCAAATGAACAATTCTTAACTGATTTTAATAAGGTTAATAAAAAATAACATATTCATGTTTGAATTAATGCGGACTAAACTATTGTTATTAATCTAAGTTCTATTAGACAATTACGCGAGATTAAGATAGGGTCCATCCTTGCAGAGTATGGTGCAAACAATTCAAAGAACTGTTAACAGAATTTATGGACGTCTTGGCATGGTCCTACTATGACATGCTCGACATTGATATCGAAATAGCTCGGCATGAGATTCCAACTCTTCCAAAATGCAAACCGGTCAAATAAAAACTGCAAAAGCTTCGCAACAAATGGTCATTAAGGGTCAAGGAAGAGGTTGACATATAGTTGAACGTAGGCATCATTCGAGGGATTGAGTATTCCACATGGCTTGCCAATATTTTACCCGTGTCGAAATCAAGAGGGAAAGTGTGCATGTGCTTTGACTATCAGGATTTGAACAGGTAATCTACAAAAGATGATTACCCATTACTCAATATCGACAAGATTATGGAAAACACGATCAGTCATATTCTCAAGTCATTCGTTGATGGGTTTATTGAATATAATCAGATCAAGATTCACCCTGATCATTAAGAAAAAACCGCATTAATCACCCCCTGAGGAAGCTTTTATTACACTATTATTCCATTAGGGCTAAAAACTACACGGGCTACCTACCAAAGGGTCGCCACAACCATCTTTCATGATTTAATAAGAAAAGAAGTCAAATTGTACATGGATGATATGATCATTAAGTCTAAGACTCAGGAAGGTCATGTTCCCGCCCTTCGAAAGTTCTTTGATTGACTACAACAATACAAATGTGGTTAACCCCACAAAAATAGGTCTTAGGCATTACCAATGGAAAGCTTTGGGATTCTTGGTTAGCAAAAAGGGAATTGAAGCAGACCCTACCAAACTGAAAGCCATATTCGAAATGTCACCACCCTAAATGGAGAAGGAACTCAGCCGGTTCATCAGTCAGATGACTTCCAATTGTTAACTTATCTTCAAACTCCTCTAAAAGGATTCTACCAAAATTTGGAATAAGTCATGTCAAGAAGCCTTTAACCAAATCAAGAAATATTTTACCTGACCTCCGGTACTTATGCCACTGTAACCTGGTCTCCCTCTACTCCTAAACTTGACCATAACAAACACCGCAGCAGGGGCTTTGCTAGCCCAATACATTGAGGAAACCCATAAAGAAAGTTCTATATACTATGCTAATCGCAAATGGCCGGGTACAAAATCAAATACACTGTCTTGGAGAAAGCATGTGTTGACCTTGTCTGGGTCACTAACAAATTACAGCATTACATGCTTGCTTTTCCCATCAGATTTTGTCCCGAATGAATTCTATCAAAAACCTGGTAGAGAAATTAGCCCTATCTAGTCGAATGGCCAGATGGTTGTTGCTTCTAGTCGAGTTCGATATTGTGTATGTCACGTAGAAAGCCATAAAAATGAAAACCATCTCTGACTACCTTGCTGAACACCCCTAAAATAAAACTAACAAAACCTTCCCGAAATTATTCCCACAAATAAAACAACTAGCTTCACAAAGACCCTATCTATAGCTATCAAAAGACCCAGCCTCATCATCACCTGCTCCTTGAGGCCCCCAAACTTCCCTTGCCTGATTAGTATAAGGAACTCCACAGAAAGATATGGCATGATAAACCTAGAGAAAACCTCTATGCCCCTTCCATAGTGTCAAAAAGGGCAAACCATCTATGTCCGATCTCCTCCACTAAGATCTTAGCCACCACCTATTTCCACAGCCATTTCAGATAATCTTCAGAGATATGCCAAACCCCGTTAATAGATTGGGAAGGATGGGTTGACGGATTATGATTCTCCCACAAAGAACCCAACCGCATGCGCAAGCCTTTAATAAAATCCTCTATAGGAAAGAAATCCAGGGTATGAGGAGGCGTAATTTGCTCCCATTCGACTTGGCATAGAAGCCTCCAGGGGTAATAGAATGAGGTCTGTCGAAGGACAACTAATCAAATGTGTCGATACTCCCCCAGTTCCAGAATGGGCTGCAGATCCCCCATCATGGCACTGACCAACGCAGGCATCGAGATCTATGCTCCACGAACTACTTTACCCAGTTCTCTATGGATGGAAGCAAGATGATGAAATGACGAGTGAAGAAATTCAGCACAACTTCCAAGGGATATTCAGGGGGACTGTCAAACGGAATCTCTCAACCAACCACATGAACGACATAATCGGGCTTCCTCTCAGAAAATCAGAACGACCTTCTCGCTAAGGATCTAGATAATTCAGGGTCTCTGCCAGTATCACTACCACAGGATTGCGATGATATGACATCCACGCTATAATTGCAGGTAGTGGACGGTCCACCATCAGGTCCCCAGTTATCCGCAGTAACATTAAAGTTAGGCGAAGGGCAACACCTCAGACATGGATCGCATTGTTGAAATCCCATAGATGTATAAAATACAGACAAATGGGAGACAGATCATTCCCTCAGAGACTAATGGTTGAGCAATCAAAGGGGAGATATGGAAAATTCTGCTAACAATATTTGAGGGGACTGAGAGAATTCGATCATAGCCGCCACCACGTTGGGATTAATCCCTAATATGGCTGAAAACTCCTCATAGGTCGGACATACCTCGTCCAAGCCAAAGAGAAAAACATGATCCTCGGGATACCAAAATTGCGTTGTTGCCTCCATCATGTTCCAATCGATGGGATGATTACGCCACAAAGAGACTCGACGCAATTTACTTGCGTCGTAATTCACATTGCACATACATATAACTTTCAGGATCTCATGATACGAAGAGAATTACGCACTCACGGGTAGAGACATTTGGTAAATAATAGGACAAAAGGCAATAAATAAATAAGAAAGAAGAGAAAATGTGAATAGGTAGAAAACCACACCACCTTACCCACTTTTATACATCTAAACAACAAGAAATCTGATAAACTCGAATAAATCATGCCCCACCAAGTACTCAAAGCTACAGAAAGTGCAAGTAAAGCCTTAGTGTGGTTTAATTAGACTCACCTGCAGATAGGCAGGACAAGGGGTTTGCTGATTGGCACCCCCTTATTTTGGAAAATTCTATGTTTCCTTTTTTATCGAAACCAAAAAATCTAAAAAAAATAAATTCTTATTTCAAAAACCCTACTTTATTTCTTCCTATATTATCTATTTTTACTTATCCTTTCTCAAAATAAATCTCCTCTCAATTTATTTAAATATCCCATCCTTTTACGGTCTCAACAATAAAGTTAAAAGTGCATGTAGAATAAGTCATTTAAGCAAAGATAAATAAACAGAAATGTCATTCATTTTATATATTATTTGCATCATTAGATTTTTCAAGAAAAAGAAAAGAAAAGAAGAAAACAAGTAGAAAGCAAGAACAATGAGACTCAGCCCGACACCCCCAATCTCAATCTCTCTCTCTCTCTCTTATAATCCCCATCCCTACGGTGAGCGCACTTCCCTCGGTGACCAGCTGTGGAACCTCCACTCCCCGATCATGATCCCTCCTCCGAAGTAGAAGACGACACCAGACAAGAAGGAACTGGAACCGAGTGATTGATATAGGTAGTCACCAAGGCCACCCAGTCCCGGATGTCCCTTAGACAAGTAATCGATACCTAGACATGATACAAACAAAGAAACAAAAATAAAAGGCAAATCAATCAGTCTAAAGTAAGGGTGTTTAAAAAATCGACTGAATCGAAGGTCCGAACTGAGCCGAGCCAAACTGCCTTATTTTTGTTTATTTTTTTGTTAATTGGTTCGTTCCTATTTTTTTAAAACCAACTGAGTCGGTTCGGTCCTCGAATTTTAAGTTGATATGGTCGGCCTAGATCGACCCGAATCGACAGTAATTAAATATATATATATATATATATATATATATATTTTATATTTTATTTAATGTTTTGTGCGTGCTATTCTTCTAGTGTCAAATAAAGAAAAGATGGAGGTTAAAATAGTCCAATGTTAAAATCTCGAAACTAAGCCCTACACATCTCATTATGAATCATCCGCTCTTCTTTCTTTCTCACACAAGCCAAGAGACAACAAATAAAAAAAAACTTTCTCCCTCTCTCACCCAACCAAGATCGGTCGAACACCCCCTTCTGTGATTTCGTCATCCTGCAATCTGGACACCGCCATGCCCTTGGTGGCTCCATCCCTCCTCGATGATGAAGAATCTCATAAGGGGTTTGTCGCCCCTCTTTGTTGTCGAAAACCTCACCATCATTTTTGAACCTCTCTTCTCTTCCACTCGTCCAATGTTTTGATAAGGGGAGAGAATATCTTGACCCCGACTTAGATGCAAAGGTAGTGATTTTTCATGTTCACAATTAACATGTTTTAACCTGCAACTCCATTCTTCCAATTAGGCATTATTTATACCCGATCTTGTTGAGTTTTTTTATTTATTTTAAAACCGATTGTGTATTTTATCTGATATTTGATTCTCAAGAACCAATATGCTGATTTTTGGTTCTGTTTTATATCTGATATGATATTTTTGGTTCAATTTTATATCTGATTGCTGAGTTTTATATTTTAAAAACCATTATTTTTTAGACAGTTTTGATTTGACGTATTTGAAAAAAATGTTCAAGATTTCCTTTAAATAATATAATTAATTAATGTTAGGACCGAAAAACTAAACCGAACCGACCCTGTAAAAGTCGGAACCGACATTATCGGTTCGGTCTTGCTCCATTTTTTAAGAGGACCGACATAGTCAGTCCAATCCAAAAAAAACTTCAAAACCAAACTGGATCGGACCGTGAACACCCCTAGTCTAAAGCAAAGAAAAATCCAGACAGGGATAAGGAAAGAGAAAAGATATACCTCCGGGTGAAGGACATACTCCATCAGGCCCAACACCCATGGATCCACCGCATTAGGGTGGTATAGCATATGCAACGATCCCCCTCCAACCAATTGGAAATTATATGAAGGAGGGGCAAACTGAATTAAAGGAACCTCCACTACCGATGCCGATGACGAGGAACCACCTCTGCTATGGGCGTACACCACTGGCCTACTCGTACCCCTACCCAAAGCCTTGGGAGGTGGATGCATGTTCACCACATTGTAGATATGAGAAGGCATCATTTAGCTCATCACAAAGTCAAGGTGGTCATAAGTCGTCATCGTATCTGTATAGAGAAAATAAGGCTCATCAACCATAGCCGTCATCCTAGCCTCCTCCTCCATCTCCCACACCTGCCTCATGTACATCGGGGGAAATGCCTATGGGACCGCCCACTTATCCTCCATAATCTGTCTGACCACTCTCTCCCCCAAGTACAATGAATAGCTAAACTCGTGCTCAACAGCCGACGTATCTAAGCATGCACCCTAGTCACCCCCGTGTATTGGATAACCGTTCCCCAGGGATAGAAAGTGACTTGTAATTTCCAATAAAGATAAATATTTGCGCAAGAAGAGAAAATGCCAAAAAAGTATTCAAAAGAAAAAGGGATTAACCTGGTCGCTCCTCAGGGTGTTCAAGTCTTGACACACCGCCGACAGAGAAAGAGACTGCTTGGACTGCCATTTAGATTTTTTCCATCGATACATCCGACTGAAGTCCCCCATATCCTCATCATGAAATCCTATAAAACGGTCATTGATCCCGATCACCTCATAAAACCACGTCTGGAGAAAGAAAGGAATGAGCAAAAGAATAAAGCTAAATGAAATTTGCAAGAAAATACATAAAACGAAATGCAAGAATTACCTCTAGAATGTACGTGGACCCTGTAAAGGTATGCCGACAGCACTGATTGAAAGTGTCCAAATAATATTAAAGGGTCACCATGGTCAAGATCTCCCAATCATAAAGAGGGATATTCGAAAATACCTTAAAAATGGTAAAAACCACGGTGGATAACGTCGCCACTTGACGCTAGTAAGAAACCCAGCAATAAAAGAAGAATGAATAAATGGGCCATCTGACATACCTACAACATGTCTGTCTCATCGATCCACTAACTCATCAACTTCTCTCGCACATCCTTAAACCCCGCCATTCCATGGAAACGAAAGGTTATAGAAGTTATGCCAGTCTGCCAAAACAAAAAGAAATCAAAGAAGAAACCTTTTTAACTCAAAGAAACAAAAATAAATCACTAGAGTTCCTCACCCTATACGTCCGGTGATGCAAAGCCTCGCATAGCAGAAAGCGGTCCTCAACAACTGGCTCAAATAACTCGAAGGCATTTTTGTTATCCGATGCCAGGGGAATCCTAGCTCTCCATTATAGGTTCACCCAATCGTCGACACCCAACCACGTCATGTGGGTCGCGCTACCCAAAATATCCACCATTTTTAAGACTCAAAGAAGGAAAAATCTTAGAAACGGATCTTAGCAAGAAAGGGAAGAAGATCTGAATGCTAGGAGCTGTGAAAAATGAGGAGAACTCGCCCTTTTTTATAGGAAACCAAGGGGAATGCCGATCGGAAGTCCCCTATTACCCACCGATATGTACTTTCCTCTTACCCTTCTCAAGGCATCCCAGAATATAGTGCCATTTCCAAACAACAGCCCCTACAACATGTCAGTCGGCACCACCCTAAAAATTTCGTACAGAAAATGCCAAAAAATTCCAAAAATTCTTTGAAAAATTTCTAAAATTACCAAATAAATATTGGAACATATTTTCACCAAGAAAACCATTTTTCAAGCTCTCAAAACCTCCTCCATATTAAAACCACACTCCTATCCCCAATTTAAACCCTAATTGCATCCCCAAGTCCACTACAATTCCTTAGTGCAATCCCAAAACTTCAAAAATCAAATGTAATATTGTACCCATTTCCCCAACGGAATTTCCAAGTTAAACTTTCTCCTGGAGAAATTCCAACCTCCCCAGCGGAGCTATAAGACATAGTCAGATATCTTTCCCAGCAGCGCCTCAGAGAAACACACCCCAACGAAACCACAAGTTCACCCAAACTCCCAAAGATATATTAAAGACTCCCCAGAGAGCAAACCACCATATTACAACTTTAGGTCCTCAGAATTGGTCTCGACCCGCAGAATTAGTTGCCCTAATTTTAGGTTCTCAAAATTAACATCGACCCATAATTTGTCGCCCGAACTTTAGGTCCTCAGAATTGACCTTGACCCACATAATTGATCTCCCCTACTTTAGGTCCTTAGAATTGACCTCGACCCGTAGAATTGATCGATAACACTTTAGGGCCTCAGAATTGTCCTCGACCCACATAATTGGTCTCCCCTACTTCAGGCCCTCAGAATTGACCTTGACCCACATAATTGATCGCAACAACTTTAGGTCCTCAGATTTTACCTCGACCTATAAAATTTGCCTCCACTACTTCAGGTCATCAAAATTTACCTCGACTCGCTAAATTGGTCGCCCTTACTTCATGTCCTCAGAATTAACATCGACCTACAGAATTGCTCACCACGACTTAGGTCCTCAAAACTGACCTTGACTCGCAGAATTCGTTGTCGCAACTTTAGGTCCTCAGAATTGACCTCGACCCGTAGAATTGTTCGTCGCAACTTTAGGTCCTCATAATTGACCTCGACCCATAGAATTGGTTTCCATAACTTTAGGTCCTCAAAATTGACCTTGACCCTCAGAATTGGTTGCCCCTACCTCGACCCTGAAAATTGACCTCGACCCTCAGAATTGGTTGACCCTCAGAATTGACCTTGACCCATAGAATTGGTTGCCATAACTTTAGGTCCTCAGAATTGACCTCGACCCGCAAAATTGGTTTCCACAACTTCAGGTCCTCAAAATTAACCTCGACCCACATAATTCGTCATCAGAATTGACTTTGACCTGCAGAATTGGTCGTCACAACTTTAGGTCCTCAGAATTGACCTGGACCCACATAATTGGTCATCCCAACTTTAGGTCCTTATAATTGAAATCAACCCCCAGAGTCAGTCCCCTTAACCTTAGGTACTCAGAATCGACCTCGACCCTTTGAATCGTCCATCCTCATCCCCTTAGGTTAGCAGAATTGACCTCTTTCCCAAACAATCATGTGGGGTCTATTTGACGACTTTCTCTTTTCCAAAGCTCACCCATCAAGGGGATCCGTAGACACCACATTATAGGATGACCTAAGTCCCTCCTTAGGTACCTAACACCTCCCCGTTTACCATAAATCCTAGCTTATACTCAGATTACCAATTTAGAGGCCATCGAGCGCTCTTGAGCCCCGTTTGACTCTTGTCAACTTCATCGTCAGAGTGAAAGCTCAATGAATATTCAAAGGGATTCGAATCCCCTCTCCAACAGTATTACCAGTGCAAAAATTGGCATAATAGTTCGGATAAATGGACCATTTTACTATCAAAATTCAATCTGGAGGCCACTGGGCGCTCTCGTGCCCTGATTTGACCCTAATCAGTTTCTTCGTCAAAGTGAAATATCGATGAATATTTTAAGGGCACTGAATCCCCTTTCCAATGGTCTTCTCCTTGAGTAAAATGACATGACTATTTGGATGAATGATCCGTTTCTCTCGAAAATTGTTTTCGAGGTCATCGGGCACTCCCGGGCTTTGTTTGACCAAAGTCAACTCTTTAATTCGAATGATACTGAATGAATATTTGAAGGACACTGAATACCCTTTCCAACGTCTACCCCATGTAAGAATCAACCCTACAATATGGACAAATGATCTATTTTACTCTGAAGGGTCACCGAGTGCTTTCGAGCCCCGTTTTACCAAAATTAACTCTCCATGCCAGGTGAAGCTCTTTGGAACATTGAAGTGACTTGCATAAACTTTTCAAAATTCTACCCCATACGTGATTCAAATTTATAGTTTGGACGAACGATCCATCAACGTCCGACGATCTCTTGTCTAAAATACTGGCGGGCGCTTTCGAGCCCCATTTGACCTAAAGTCAACTCCCGGACTCGGGAGCAACCCAAACAATTCATGAAGGTCTCTTAACAACCTTCACATTAATATGCCTCATGTGTGATTTGGAATTACGAGTTTCATTTTACGATCATTTTTCTGAAAAAAACTGCATGAGATTGCCAATAGGTAGGACCGTTTCCCTCTGTATCGACAGTGTCTTGGGTTAGCTGCCGATAGGCAGGGAAAGGATAATGTCAATCGACAGTTCACTGAACCTATATAAGGAGATCATGAGCTCACTTTTAAAGTCACCTCAGAAATATTAACTTCAGTGAACTCAGTAACATTCTTCTAAAGTCAGCGAGGTTTCCTTGCTTGAAACCTCTCTCCACCTTTCATTTCCATCACTTTCACACCCAATTTAGAATAACTACCCCACATTCTTCACCCACTTGCAAGGAAACTCATCTACAGTCAAGATCAATATGCAAGTCTCAAATGAAGGTCTAAACATTTTTCTCTCTCTTTAAATTTCTTTATTTTTGCATTAGTTATACAAGTTCTTAATTTAGCTTTTACTTTAGATGATATACATATTATTCTCAAATCCTTTATTAGTAATATTGCATGTAATATATTTTCTATAAAAAACCCAAAATAAGAAAAAGAGGGTTACACCTATAAATTTCAACGGGATTGTTCACCACATTTTTCCAAAATTAAAAATACCTTTTTCTTACACACACATATAATAAAATCTCGCTTGAATTTATGGGAAAAACCCCACCCTCGTGTTGCATGCGAACTACGTAGACTTTGATGCCTTTATAGGATACATAGGCATCTCGGTCTAAAACTAGGGAGTCGAGTCATATTTTCCTATTTTTCCTGTTTTATCCATATATTATTTACATATATCATATTTGTGATTCATATTTGCGTCTTATAACACATATTATCATTTTATCATATAGATTAATATGTCGAAGAACGCACATATCATGTTTTCAATTATTATTTTGGGAACATTCCTACGGATTGCTTCACTCCGTCTTTTCCCATAATGCGAGTCGGGCGATTTCGATTTCCACTTAGATATACACACACACACACTTCATGGAGAAATTAAAAAAATTGTAACATAAGCCTATGAGATATCTAAAGGGTGGGTTGGGTGCCTAACACCTTCTCATTCCATAACTTAGCCCCCGTACCTCTTCTCTAATTTATTTCATAAGCATCAGTTTGTCTTTGATGTCATTCTATCGAGGCGACAACATGTTCCTTTGCCTGTTTTGTGCAAAATAAGTCAACGACTCTGTCTCTTTGCATCACCCCACATCGACGATGGCCGAAGCATTCCTAAAAATGGCGCGAGACATTCTCTCCCTCTCCACCGGGCGCACGAGCGCCAACCCCGAGACAGAGGAAAATCGGAGGGATGGTCATACTAGGCTATGCATTGGATGTTGATGTCGGTATGTGTTAGATGTTGTTGTTGTTGTTTGTGTTGCATCATCCTTTTTATATATATGCTAGTTACATTTTTTGATTTATTGTTAAGTCTTTTGTGTATCGATAAGAGAAAAATCCAAAACGATTTTGGGTCTATTTGTTTTGTGTGAGAGTGTCTTGTGATCCATATATGAATTTTCTTTATCTCATACCTTGTCTTATTTTTGATATTATCGTGAAAAATCCAAAAATATGTTTGTTTGTTTATTTTTGTCGGTGCTTATGTATTATCTGTGCTATCTTGGATATTTTTTAGAGCTTAGATGTTGCAATATATCTTATGATATCTTGTGGTGTTTTGGTATAGATCTTAATCTTAAAATATCAATACTTGCTTATTGATCTTATACCATGTTTCTTGGATGCTTGGTGTCATTTGTGTTGATATATTTGAGCTTCTTCTATATCACATACATATTGGTTTATTTTTGGACATATGTTTTCTGATGATAGATGATCATGTTTACCCATATTTCCACGTTCATGACCATATGCTTTTGTATATCTCATCACGTTACTCATATGATTTTCATGATATTCA
This sequence comes from Sambucus nigra, assembly GCA_949130495.1. Lineage (NCBI taxonomy): Eukaryota > Viridiplantae > Streptophyta > Magnoliopsida > Dipsacales > Adoxaceae > Sambucus > Sambucus nigra. The sequence goes on along the minus strand of OX422215.1, from coordinate 666,407,205 downwards.
TTCTTCACATGCTTCATATTCTTTTGGGTTTCCATGCTACTTGGATAGTGTTTTGAATTTATTGGTTAAGTTTGTGTAAGCTTATTGTTTGATAGTGTTGGGTGCACCTAGATTTCTGTATTCACACGTATGAATATGTACATATTTTGTTTATGCATCTTTTTATAAAAAGTAAAGATTTTTAAAATGTTTTGTGTATTTTTGGTTAAATCCCATGCTTAACATCTTTTATAAACGGTTTGTTTTTATGTAGTTTTTGAATTTTTTTTATCAAAGTAAATTTTTTAAAAATATCATTGTAAAAATTGACTTTAGTTTGACTTTGATGACTTGAAAGATTGTACTGACTTTACACGTCTTGAATTCACAAATTGTATTACGTAATCTAATAAATCTTGCATAGGTTTCATAAGCACTACATAATACATATGTGAGAAAGTGAGAATATTTTATGTTGGAGTTGAATATGGACCATTTTGAATCGTTGATAAGGGCTACCATTAATGTGATAACACCCATTGGGTAGGTGTCAACTAGGTGTGTGAAAATATAGTCAACGATAAAAGCCAATGTGTTGGAAAGAGCCACAAGCCAAGAGCTTAACGGGCATTAAAAATAAGATAGAGCATTAACATATAAAAAAATCGCTATTTTAGTTTGGCACTAAAAAAAATTAAAATCAACACTTGCCAAGGGAGTTTTGTAGATGGAGTTGTGCTTAAAGACAAACTTATGATCTTATTGCAGTTTCCTATAAAAAGTTTGTTAAATTAGTTACAAAGGCATTTTTTATGATTTTGTGATTTTCCATCTATACACACATGGAAGCCCGAAAGATTCTTAGCATACTCTTATTATGTTTCAAATGTAAATTAAAAATATTTCATTTCCATAACATTTGTAAACAATTTTTATTTTTCAAATCTCTAGTGATGTAACATTCTAGACTATGGGATCTTGTATGATTTGCATGATTGTTTGGTTTTTGAGATCTAATCTTGTGTTTATTCATATATGCTAGTTTTTTTGGTTTGAGATATCAATCGTTCTTTGATCTCTAGAGCTTGGAAATTTTAATGGGGGCATATATTGGTTGGTATGAGTGGTTTGTGTTGGTTTATACATGAAATATGTGTTTTGTGGTAGTTTTGAGATTAAGGGGGAGTAAATCATTTAAAGGACTGATAAGGTTGGAAACAGACGTGCTTTATAAGATTATGTGGTTGAATTTTTTTTTCTCAATTGGACTTTAGAGATTTTTTTGTGCCATCCTTTCGCATGGCCTTAAACCATGCCCGTGTGCACGGACTTTGTTTTGTAGGATGTGTATTTTTATTCGACGATTCTTCCTTCTCTAATACATTCTCAATTAATATTCTATTTCACATATTTTAAAAATGTTTAGATATCCCTCTTATGATGATTTGTTATATCATCTTCCTTGTCTTATTCTGTGACAAAAGGGGGTGGAAGATATTTGTTAATTTATTTCATATAGTTTTTTTATAGAGGGAGATGATTTTGTAATTCATTGTTGTTCTTATAAAAAATGGGAGGTGATATTTGATATGTTGGTGTGTTTAGGGGTAAAGTAGAAGAGTTTGTTTTGATATATGCTTCTTTGTTGTGATAATGGGACATGATGGTGATTTTTTGATAGGAAGAGATACGCTTGTTTGAGGGAAATTATTTTTTGATGTTATCCAGTCATGCATTATGACTGGGGGAGTTATCTTGATGTTTGTGTTGATTTTATGTCTAGATGTGACAAAAATGGGGAGATCCTATATTGTTTGTTTTCATGTTTGAGGGAGATTTTATATTGTTACACACTCTCTTGATATATGTTTTGGTTGTGATCTTTAGTGAGGCGCGCCCTTGTGCCTAGATTTAGTTTTTGAATATTGATGACCTTGCATGCCTCTTATTGAAGCCTTCCATTGTTGAATATGAATATTATATCCTTTTGGGAAGTTTGAATTAAATTTTGACTATTTGCACACACTCACGCATTTTCCAAATTAAGTGAATTTTTCATAAAATGTTTTTGAAAATAACTCTTCTTAGTGGAGTGTTTGCTTTCGTATTTGGGATCAAGGTTCGTTTTTAGAGAATTTTTTTTAAAGAGTTTTTAACGATTTTTACTTGATCCACCGCAAAACCTCTTTTTAGTCCCATGAACACGATTTCATTCGAATGACATCAAAACACTCTCATATGTTTGACCTTGGCTCTAAATTGTTTGTTACTAGATGAGATTTTGCGCACATCTAGTTCTAATCGTGTGCACGATGATGTCAGATTTTGAAAATTTAATTATAACTATCCTTGATTCCTCCATATGTTAGAGCTCCTTTTCCCCTCATTATAAAATATTGTATCAGAGGATATTTTCGAGTTTATGTGGTTGTATTTCTCTCTCAAAAGCAAAATTCTAAATTCAATTGAGAGTTTGAATGTTTTTAGATCTGGAATGAGATCTACATTTTTGTAAGGTGTTTTTTTAGTGATTTGAAATCACAACGTAGCCAAATTTATATCTATATCTGATTCATCATAATCAAGAACTCCACAATATGAAATTGGAGACATTTCATTCTATTAGAGAGATTAAAGTGTGGCGCAACCTCCAAGGAAGACAATGGACTTCTTTGTTCCCAGCATTGAACTCGTTGCGGATTCTCATTAACTATAGGGGCTAGTTTAAAGGTTCATAAGTAACTAAATGATTAATAATTATGTGAGAGGTATCTTCTTGTCTTTTGTAAAATTTCTTTTCAAATAGAAATGATAATTGGAATGCGTCGAGGTTTTTTACCTCTAGGTTTCCCCGTAAATCTATCTTAGGTGTGTTTTTGACTATTCCTTACACTTACGAACACACTAGATCACACACTTTGCTTTAATTGAATTTTGACAGACCGATTTATGTTCAAATTTTATTAGACTTGCTAGATCGTGTTTTTCACCTAGATCTATTAGATTCATTGCTCTGTGAGTTTAATAAGACTGTTGGATTGTGTTTTGCTTAATTTGTTGTTAAAAGCTTTGGATTTGAAAGAGGGTTTTTTGAAACTTAAAAATTGGACATATGAAGGTTTAAAACATATTCACCCCCCTCTATGTTTGGTTTAGATTATTTACACACAAATTTTCTCATCTTCCCCTCTTAACCATGAGATAACACGAGTCCAATCCGAATTTTATCTCATTCAAGAATCCATCAGCAAGATGAAAACCACATACGAGCTTACAAACATCAAGAAGATGACACTTTACCTCGAAGCCTAATTACCAAATATATTTAAGATGCTTGTTTTCAAAACATACGAAGGAGTGGGATATCCATCTACCCACCTGTCTAAATACCACCTTCAAATGAAAATTCAAAACATAGACCTCTGGGTACTAGAGAAAATATTATCCGCTACTATGTCCGTAAGATCCCTCACCTGGTATATGGGCCTAAAACGCGAGGGAACAAAAAAAAACTGGGATGATATATGTCACACTTTCCATAAGCAGTATGAATACAATGAGTAGCTTTCCGTAACCTGTGAGGACTTAAAATTCTTAAGCAACAAGAAGGAGATGCAATTGGAATTTTCTTCACTCACTAGAGAGAGAAAGTAGGCCAGATGGTCCATCGCCCCTTGTAAAATGATTAGATCAAGATCGTGATCAAAATCCTCTGAAAATAAGTACATAGTAATCTTGGTCTCACCTGGATCCTGGACTTCAAAGATCTTAATCACATATGATGTAAGATGGAGGAAAGTTAGGCCGCCCAAGCTACCAAATTTACATAAGAGTTCCTCTGACTTGCTAATCATTTTATCACCCGTAAGAAGTGACCTAGAGCCTCCACATATCACACCACTACCCTTATCGTCAATCAGCATCCACAACCACACAAAGTTGTTAACACTCCCAAACCATGGTATCCATTGCTACATCTTTTTAACCGAAACCCATTTAAAATAAACTATTAAGTACTCCACCTTTCAAATCGTTCCTAACCTGGCAAAGACACCTAGAGGATCTTCAAGGCCCCTTCATTCAGATCTTTACCCACTTAAAATTAGACAGTCACCTTAAATCCCTTAAACCTATACAACCTCAAGTTGTCCTAAACAAGAATTAGTAGTCCGACTCACATTGTAAGTTCCATCAAGGGCCATATCATATCACAAATAATTATTGGGCATTGCGATATGCTTTCAAGGACCTTATTGATGCCAGTAGCCTCATCCCACTAAATTCCAATGTTACCCCTATTTATACACATGATGAATATATGAAAGCCACTCGAATAATTGGAATTATACCCTTGTTGATACTGCATGCATGTTGAACTCAACCATGTTGTCAATTAAAAGAATCATATATGTGTATGGATGTTGGCTAGAATGTATAATTTTGCTAAAATCTATTTTCCAATTATCTAATCCCTCTATTATGGTCACGCATTTTGATTTATTTGTTATGTGACTAGATCCCACGATGGTTTATTCGTGGTTATGTTTTAATACTTTGGATGAATATAATATTGATGTATCATGTGAACTCTTTCTGGGAGGCATAGGAACTCTGTTGTTATTTCATATTCAGGATGTAGTATTTATTTAGAATGTGAAATCCTTTGTGGAGGCATTGGACCAATGTAATCTATTGTTGTTTTCTATGGAGGATTATTAAATGAGATCGGAGGTCGGAGGCCGTTTTGGGCACAAAAATTAGTTTTGGTAGTGATTGGGTTCAAGGGGGACTATTAGTTATTGACGTGAAAAGGACTATTATTTAGAACAAAGTTGCATCTTGACACCATAATAGTAGGGAATCTTAGTGTATGATTATTATTCACATTTAATTGATAGGTTGTTAATATATTTTAACGACTCTCTTAGAATTATGGACATCATGTGGATGCTTGTGTGAATAATTTACGAATAATTTGAATTATGGACATGAATATGTGTAGCTAGAAAATAAAATTGAGTATCATTTTTAAAAAATTAACGATCATGGGTACTTAGAACTTTTTATTTATTACACATTTGCTTAATATATTAAAATAAGGGTATCCCATTATTTTTAGAAATATGTCAAATCTCCTAGGAGTTTCAAATTAATTAAAAATTGAACACACAATATTTTTATAACCCTCACAAACCTTTTAAATTACTGAGTGGGAGAGGAAAGTTTCCAAGATCGAATCCCACAGTCTCCATTAATGATTTGTAAACTTTTAATAATAAGTAGGTCCTTTAAAAAGGAATACTAATTAATTTGGTAGTAAGTATAAGTTTCCTTACGCATATTGGATTCATTATTCAAACATGCGCCCCCCAAAGGAGGACTCTATGTAATATGGGAGAATCTAAAATTAGTTCGTGGTCTACACATAAACATAAAATGACAATAGGTTCTCCAAAGAGGAATTCTATTATTTAATGGGACCAAAATTTCAGATAATTAATTTTAATTGGAAAAGTTTTATCTAGATGGTAAAATTAATATGCATTATCTTGCCTAATTAGTTTAGGAAAGTAGGTTCTTCAAAGTGGAATTTTATTCAGATAGTAATTGGGATGCTGAAGAATTATTTTAAAATTAGTAACCTTAATTTATAACCTACACTAATTTATTTTATTGTCAGATTCTCAGTGTTAATATGGGAAACTCTTTCAATCAACTTGTTGTCATTCTCAAGGAAAATAAGTTAAATGTAACTTTTTACATTGATTGGAAAAATAATTTGGATATAATTTTGACTTGTGAAGAGTACATGCTTGTGACCTCTGAGACTTATCCTGAGCAACCCAGTGATGAGGAGATCGAAAAGGAATGCCAGGCTTATAAAAAATGGATCAAAGTTGGTGAGATGGCATAGTGCTATATTTCAGCATTGTTGCCAAATGTTTTGCAATATCAACATTGGTCAATTACCAGTGCCAATACCATGATGTTGAACCTCAAAGATACGTTTGGGGATTAGAATCATGATCCAAGGCAGGTTTCCATATAAGAACTCATGAACGAAGACATGACTAGGGGGACCCAAGTGAGAGAACATGTTATAAGGATGATGTCTCTTCTCAATGGATTGGAATCCTTTGAGAAAAAAATTAATGGGGAAACCCTATTCAATATTGTTCTCCAATCGATTGTAGTTTCGGCTGAATTACAATACTAATAAAATTTCTTACTCTTTCTCGGAACTACATAAAGAACTACAAGTAGTTGAGGGTCTCATAAAGAAGGTTCTTTTATTGCTAAGAAAGTTTCTACTTCGAAGCCTATAGGCAAAAAGAAGTGCAAAAAGGATCAGAAATAAGTTTTAGTCCCTCGGGCATCTCGTGCGCCACATTTTGAGGTGTGAAGAATTTAAAGGGAAAATATTTCCAATGTATATTCCATTAACTTGTCATTGAATCGTGTTTTGTGGTTTGTACTACTAATACCTGGTGTGCAGATATGGGAACCACTAATAATGTATGCAATTCTTTGTAGAGGTTCCAGGAAACTAGGCGACATAGTGATGGGAAGATTTATCTGAGTATGGGAGATGCTACGAGAGTAGGGGTAGTTGATGTGGGAGATATCTACTCAAGATTTAGTGGTGGTAAGAATGTACTTTTAAAAGGTTGTCTTTATTTACTTTCCATTGTAAAGAATTTTATTTCAATTTATTGCTTAACCTTTTACGGATATTCTGTTTATTTTGATGAAATCAGGGTTATTAAGAAAAATAAATGTTTTATTTATTATGGTACATTGGTAGATAATTTTTATATTGTGAATCCTATCTACCCACACAATAAATTAATATTTTTCATGATTTAATTGGATTAAATTTATAGAGAAAATATCACTCCTTAATGAACTAAACTTATCTTTGGCACTTAGGCCAAAGATACGTAGACTAATAGCAAGTGGACAATTATGATCATTGGAAGTCGAGTCAATCCCAGTTTGTGAATCCTATTTAGAAGGTAAAACGACTAAGAGGTCATTCTTGGATAAAGGCTATAAAGGTAAAAAAACATTGTAAATAGTTGATTTTGATCTACGTGGGACGATAACAACCCGAGCAAGAGAGGGATTTGAGTATTTTATAACTTTTATAGATAACTAATCAAGGTACGGGTACTTTTACCTAATGCATCATAAGTCCAAAGCCTTTGAGAAATTCAAAGGTTATAGGGAATGAAGTGTAAAAGCATCAAGGTAAAAGTATTAAGACACTACAATATGACTATGGTGGGGAGTACATCTTAGGGGAATCTATGAAATATCTCGAAGATCAAATGATCACACCCCAGTTGTCTACACTTGGTATGACTCAACTAAATAGTGTAGAAGAAAGAAGTAATATGTATCTTTTAGATATGGTTATGTCCATGATGAGTTATACAAATATCCCAGATTCCTTTTAAGGGCATAATTTAGAAATGACCACTTATGTATTAAACTTGATACTTTTAAAGGCGATCTCTCCATTACACCCAAGGACATGTGGATTTGGTGTACGACTATATATTCAGATATGGGGTAGTCCAGCACAAGCGCTGAACAAAAATCACAATAAGTTAGAATCAAGATAGAAAGTGCGTTTCTTTATAGGATATCCTTAGATAACTAAAGGTTACTTATTCTATCACTTTAAGGTTCAAAAGGTCATTGTTATCACCAATGCTTGATTTTTAGAAGAGGATTATAGGATAAATCATAAAAAAATAAGTAAAGTTGTTCTTAAAGAGTCGAGAGGGAACCAACACATTTCATTAACACCATCAATACAGTATGAAACAATATAATGTGTTGCCACTAGTGTAATAACACAAGGACTACCTCATCACAGTGGGATGATTGTTTCTTAGCCTAGATGTTTTATGTTCTTAGAAGAGTCTTATGATAAGTACTGAATGAAGTCGAAGTTGATCCTTGTAACTACTATGAGTCTATCCACGATAAATACGTAGATATTTGGCTTAAAGCTATAAATTATGAGATCGAATCTATGTGATCTTATAGATCTACCAAAAGGGATAAAACCCATAAGATACAAGTGGATCTGTAAGAGGAAGAAAGGGGTGAACAAATCGATAAAGACCTTGAAGGTATGACTTATTTCAAAAGGGATCACTCATAAACAAGGCATTAATTATGAGGAAAACTTCTCACGGGTAGCTATTCTAAAGTCTATCCAGATTCTCTTATCCATTACAACTCATTTTGATTACAAAGTTTGGCAAATGGACTTCAAGATTGCATTCATCAATAGAATCTTGATGAGTGTATCTATATAGTGCATCCATACGATTTTGTAGCTAAATGCTAAGAGGACAAATTATGCAACCTTAATAAGTATCTAGATCTTGGAACATTCATTTTGATCAAACAATCAAATCTTTGGGTTTTAATTAATGGCAGATGAGTATTGTGTGTACAAAAAGTTAAACATAAATGTAGTGGTATTTTTAATACTATATGTAGATGACATTCTTCTCATTGGAAATTATATTGGTTTGTTGTCTACAGTTTTAGTGTGTTTATCTAGCCAGTTTGATATAAATGACTTGGGAGAAGATAGTCACATCTTTAGGATACAGATTATGCAAGATTGTAAGAATAAGATGTTATAATTATCACAAGAGACTTAAGTCTATTCCATTCTTTCCAGATTTTTCTTGCAAGATTTTAAGAACAAGTTCCTCCTTTTTAGACATGGAAAATCTATATCCAAGGATCCGATGTCCTACGACACCTGATGAGATATAAAAGATGAAAGGTATCCCTTATACTTACATGGTTGGGAGCCTCATGTATGCTTTACTATTGACTAGACCTGATATATTCTTTGATGTCGGCATGGTCAGTAGATATTAATCCAACCCTGGTAAAAAATAATAGTTTATGGTAAATCATGTACTCAAGTACCCAAAAAGGACATGAGGTTATATGCTAGTTTACTAGGTAGAGAGTCTAGTACCCATTGGGTACACTGACTCAAATTTTTAGTCTGATAGAGATTTTAGAAAGTCTATCACAAAATATGTGTTTACTTTAGGAGATAGATATATTAGTTAGAGGGGTATCAAGAAATCATGCATGGGTGATTCCACCATGGAAGTTGAATATATGGCAGTATTTAAGGCAACCAAGGAGGTTGTATGGATTAGTAACTTCTTAATGGATCTAGAAGTGGTACCTTTAGTAAAATTGTCTTTATTGTACCGATAGTGGTGTAGTTGCTAACTTAAAGGAACCCAGGTTCCATGAGATAAGTAAACACATCGAGCGTAAGTAAGATCTCATTCGAGAATTTATGAAGCGGGGTGATGTCACAGTTACCAAGATTGCATCAGAGAATAACCTAAACAACCCTTTAGACTAGACCTTACCGGGAAAGAATGGATAATCATGTAGAGGGAATGAGAGTGAGATGAATTGCGGCATGTCTTTGAGTCTATATGGGAAATTGTTAGAGAAGTAGACTAAACATGCTTTATATAATAGATTTAGCTGTGGATTTATATATTAATAAATCCGTTTTTCCTGTTTTAAGGAGAATTATGTATGGACATGGTGTTTGCATTATTCTATATATTTCTAGTGTCTTTTATTCTACTTAGTAGGTGATTTGATGTGCAGAGTATTACTTACACATCGGGTATCAAATCACTAATTCTTTTGGAATATAAGTTTTGTCATTTACAGTCTTAGAGGGAGTTATAAACACGATCGGTAAGGCTATAGCATATTATTTTAAAGGTCTATCTTAATTATAGGAAATAATAAAGTTTCAACTTATTGTGCTAGTACACTTTTTGTGTACTGAACAAGACTACATTTAGGTCATTGTCTTTGTACTGATTTTAAAGTACAATGTAGACCTCTTGATTATTAGGTTTACTTAAGGCTCTTAATCCTGATATTATTGGTGGACACATGCACTAGTTATTTATTACTTTGACCTATTAGGTGAGGTTTATTATTGGATCAATAATCCTGATAGATTGGGTAATGGTGATTAATGTGCTGAAAGTCTTCTATGGATGGAATCCATCTCTTGGTGCAGTGATTGGTGGTACCCCTTAAAATGCTTATAATTTTTTAATGTCTCAAACTCGATATGTGGATTATGTTAATTTGACGCTATAAATAAGTTAAGTTGGAATGCATAAGGAATTAAAGAAGTCAATTAAATAAATTATCAAATTTAATTTATTAATAGCTATTTATAACCATAACGTGAGGAGAATTAATTAATTAACAATAATGAGATCGGTATATAATTTTGGGTTATGGAGTGGAGTTTCTCGTAATTATTTATTGGTATTGATTACAATTAATGGACTAAAATTAGAATCTGGGTTGGAATAGGTTTTTCAAGGCCCATTAAGAGCTATATACCTATCTCTCCTTAGAGTCCCTATCGTAGCCTATACATATACACCTAAGACTCTCTTTTTTCAAATAAGTCTGTCACTCTTGAAATTCTAAAAAACCCTAATTCGAATTTGATAGAAAGAAAGGTGATGATGTACATCGAAGCTACATTGAGGTTGCACTCTATTCGTGATAATTTATATTAAGAATACGTTAGATGATCATGAGGTACATCGAGGTTGCATTATCAATTAATCGTTATAAAATCTTATTCGTCCTGAGACTAGATAAAATAACAGAGCTCATGTAGGTAAATCCTAATTTCGCCTTGTAGGGTTTTATATTTTAGTATTCTTTTTCTGTAGTTTGATTATATGCGTGATTATCATACCCTGGGGTTGCCTCTCCAACCAGTGAGGCCTGCAGCTCAATGGCTACTCTCTGCCTACAACGTAATCCTCCCCTCCTCATGCGTGCTATCTACAAAGGAAAAACAAAATCCCACTTGAAGTCATATGAGAATACGAGTACAAAGTTTAAAAGTTTAACTCTAATAATAGTCAAAGAACATAACACAAAATAATAGTGGACACACTCAAGACCAACACTTGAACCTGGAATGCTCTGATACCAACTCTTACACCTTGTAATACCCCGTATTTTCTATGCATTGTTTAGTAGTGAATTTTTTTGGAAATTATTTATGTGTGCTTGCTCTGATATGTGATGTCACTATTTATATTTATATGTGTTACATTTTCGTATTTGAAATTGCATTTAACATATGATAAATCGTTATTTAATATTTGGGCTCGTACTGGATAAATTTTAGTTTGCGTAACATCATATCTCCAGTTGGATTTTGGGGACGTTTAAAACATAGATTTTGACTTAATATAATGGGGTTTAATCCTATTGGGTTGGTACATAACTTGGGTGAAGTTTTAGACCATTTAGAATATTATTTGGACTTATTAGATTTGGACTTAAGTTGTGCTAAGGTCTAACTTTGTGGGAAGCCTTTTATTTAGGTTAATTAGATAACCAAAAATACATTTGAGGCTTGAGAGAAACCCTAGAGTCTATGGAATGCAGATGCACCCAAGGGAGAAGAAGAATTGGGAGGTTTTGGGGATTTATTTCTCAATCAATCCATAAGAAAAGGTTGCATCGTTTAAGAATTTAATTGGATTTATATTACTGTAGTAGTAGTAGCCCAATGGATTTTGAGTTAACATGAGTATAATCTGAGAATAATTATCTTTTTTGATTAGTTAATTGATAAATTTAAACTCTAAACCATTAGTTAATTAACTCGAATGATTTGATGAGAAACCTAATGAATTAATATTAAAATCAAATTTCAATTGTTGTATTGAGAATCATATTAACATATCATGTAAAAGAACCTTAAGATTGGATTGAATCTGAGTAGAAATTAGTTAAATGATGATGAACGTAGGGTTCTTAAACCCATAAACTGATTTTGATTCTTAAACCTTGAACTAATCACCTAAAACTAGAGTAATTATATTGGTATTGATGTTGTAGATCCTAAATTTCAACGAGGTTGGGTTTAGGATATATTAAAGTCTCGGCAGAGAGGTTTTGAAGTTTTTAATGGCGAGTTTTGGGAATTGGAGAAGATCTTTGTTAATCTCATTTGAATCTCATTCGAATAACGAATGCGTGGGCACTAGTTTCGTATTTTTTAGATTATTATTGAATTTATTATGATTTTTTACCAACAGTGCGTAAGGCTGAAATTCTAGGTTGGTGATTTTGGGTTTGGGTTTTTGTGTTGTGTTAGTTTGGTTATAATTTTGATTGGTGGGTTTTTTTGGGTTAAAATATGAGATATTAGAATACTAATCCAAGAATAAATGGGTTTTTATATAGTTATTTGAGGACCTTGGGTATTGGGCTGAGTATGGAGATAAATTCTCAAATAAATAGATAGCTAGTGATTGTGTAGATCGCCGAATAGTTAAGAATTTATTGATAAATCGTTGAGTAAGGTAGTAACTGTATTATGATAATGCTAGTAAATATTGTGTGCTGGAGATACCCAAACTTGAAGAACCTTCGAATATCGGGCTAATGTTATATATAACAGATTATAGTTAGCATGCGTATTAACTAACAATAATTATAGACTTTATGTGTAACCCTCACAATTAGGGTTTGTATTTGTTTACTTGGCCCGTTGACTAGGGTTATACTTGTCTTGTGTATTTGTAATATCCCGTACTTTCGTTCACTATATTTATTTTTTAATAAGTGAGAAATAAATAAATAACTGAGGCTAATTATTACTTATGTAATTTGGTAATAATAAATTTGTATTATATAGATAATAATTATTTTTTGTATGTGATTTGATTTTTATCAACACTTATTTGGAATAATTAATTGGTGACATTAATTATATAATATTTGACCATGTGTATGTAGAAAATAAAACTGTGTGCGTTTTTTATACGCCATGAGGTATTACCATGTGTTGTGTGTAGTATCATTTGGATTGGACTTTGTAAGAACTATTTTTCCAACATTGTTCATGGCATAGTTTTATACTAGTTTGGCGTATCCCGTTAAAATCGTCACGCACCGTCAAGATGAACTTAACTCAAGCATCTCTAAATTTGAAGACTTCCCGACATTCCCTAAAGGTATAAAGCAATTTAGAGTTTAATTTAGTTTACGGAATTAATGTTCGGGATGTTTTATTTTTATCAAAAATGAACATGAACTTTTTATTTCAAACAGGAAAAAAATATTTTATTTTTTATCTCGTTCAAATTATATTGAGATCTCATTCAAACGAGATGGCTAGTCGTTAGATAGGTCGTTACTTATGGTTTTCAAACGTGTTTCAAACGAGTCCTTCATATTTTGATTTTCATGAGGTTATTAAAAGCGATATACATATCATTCGAACGAGATGTATATCTCGTTAGAACGACACTGTAAAGTCGTTCGAATGATCGCGTGGCCTCAATTTTTGTGAATGGCCTATAAATACCTGTTTCGTGTTCAAAATATTTAAGACTTTTGCCAACTCTGTTTCTGCATAACTTTTATGAAAGTTCTTCACCTTTTATGTTGTAAAAATACTTTTTAATTCATAAAAGAACATCCTTAAATATTGTTCCTGTCAATTACTTTAAAACCCTAGAAAGTTTAGTACCTTTGTATACACCTTTGTAGAGAAGGCATCTCCATGACTGACTTGTGATACCTGAGGGGATTCACTGCCGAAAATGATGGTTGAGGTTGACGAAGGACTGCGGTCTTGTGATTCTTGTGAGGATCATAGTTGTTTACTAGAGATTTGCGAAGATTAGTGCATTATACTTGTGGAGGCTATTAAGTAGTCTATAAGTCGACTGTCTTGTATATTACAAAGTGAATAAAAGGTTTTTACCCGAAAGGGAGGTTTTCCTAAAACTTTGCCTTGTCATGTTTCCTTGGTTTGACATATCTATTTTATCACATGGATGCATGTTTAGGATAGAAAGATAAAATTTGGACTTGCTAATTGTGCACTCTAAAATTGGAATCCTTGTCAAGCATATTTACTTCCGCATTTAAGAGCACTCATTATTCGCATTTACAAATTGGTATCAGATCTTTCAGTTGTATTTTTTCTCATAATTGGTATCAAAGAGGATTGCACTAAGTTATTATGTCATATCCTATTTAGTGATTTTTGAGTTTTTTTTATCCGTCGATTGATTCCCCTAGATTTGAATTTGAAGTTTGCTAAAAGAATTAAAATTGTTGAAAAGGAAAATTCTCGTTTTAAATCCATTATAGATCTTTTGCAAACTGTTCAAAATCAAAGAGATTTCTTCGGTAAAAAAATTGTGGTCATGGACCGCGATTTTAGAAAATTAGAATGGTCCAACAAAGAGAGTGATGACAGAGTCTAATTTTTAGAAAAAGAATTAGAGAAGTTCAAAAATTCTAATATTAATTCTTGTGCCATTGAGGACAGTGGATTAATTAATGATTTTATGGCACGTGAGAAGAATCTTAGGGATATGTTTGCTTTCATTAAGGGGGAAAGTAATAACTTTTTAGGATTGATTGAAAATACGAAGAAGGAGTCCCTAAAATTGGAAGAGTCAAATTCTTTACTCAAGTCTAAAATTTGGAAGTTAAAAGATGATTTAAAAGGCTCGAGTAGTGTTGGAAGTAATGGATTTGGCTCACATATTTCTAGTGCTTCAAGTGTTAAATCCAAGACCATTGTTTATTTTAGAGGGTCAACCAAATCCGAGGACAGTAAAAAAGGTCAAACCAAAGGTAACATTCCTCACATTTACACATGTTCACATTGTGGTAAGAAAGGTCACCTTAGATAGTTTTGTTTTGATCTTGGAAGATGTCTTAGGAAGTTGAAGTCTAGTGTTTACATAGTTTCCAAAACATAACATATTAGGTATACATATATTTGGGCTAGGAAATTATTTTTGGAGGAGCTAGATGTTAGACTTGTTGATTATCACATTCTTGACATGATTCTTCTCTTGCTATATATTTTAGTTTATTGCTTGCATGGTTTTTTTTATCATACTCTAGTTACACTTCATGATATATGTTTGATAGTGTTATGACATGTGTATCTTTTGTATTATATTTTCTTTTATGGATTCATATTTTAAAAATACAAAAAGATTTTATTTTGATAATTTTTTTTGAAAAATACAAGAAGATTTTCGGTTTTTGTGTGTTCTACTTTTACACATTTGGTATGGCATATTGGTGTGTTTGTTACCAATTCACTACGCAATTTCCATGTGGCTAGGAAATTTGATTAAGACTTTAGATACTTAGATTGAATTTAACCATATTTATGGAGTTGTTTCATAGTTGATTTTCTTTACGAATTCGACTTTGTATATGCCTCCACACACACATGCACGAGCTTATTGGATTTTGACTTCACTATATACATCTGAGATTGGTGATATATTCTCCTATCAATTTTTTCATCTACATGTTTATATGAGTAAGGGGGATTTGTGAATATAAGAATCGTTGCCCTTGATATTTTGTTTATTAATGAAATATTTTGAGTGTACATGGGAAAGGGCCGCGAGAGACATGTTGACTCGTCGTGAAATCCACTGTTTGAAAAGAGCCCAAGAAAAGTTATGGCAATAAAAGAGAAAAATATGCCAAATAATTTAGTTTGATTGATCATTCAAAATAAATCACATGAAAATAAAATAAAAAGATAAGAATATAAAATATGATCTTGTTTATCTTTTGAGGGTGTTTAGTTAAAGATCAACGGTTTTGCACAATGATACCTAGTTATGTTCGGTGCTATTGATTTATAGAATCATTAATATTATAGGCTTGTGTGAATTGTGACTATTTTGTTCATTAAGTTCAACTTTATTTATCACTTAAGGCTACAACTTAGTTTGATAAAGTTTTGTGGTCTATTAGAACATCTTAAACATATTTAAGTGATTGGGTTATAGTTCAATTGTATTTAGTTCACACCCATTCATTCCATCCCACACATTTGGACACATTGATATTATGCTAGTGTGTAAAGCTTATGTGTTTTGTGTCATATTTTTGTGGTCGCTTATACCTATATATGTGTGCCATATTTTGTTTGATATATTTTGCATATAATATTTATGGTATTGTATGTTGTATTTGTGGAATTTGTTTTTTAAAAGAAAAAAAGAAAAATTTCAAAAATAGTTGGTTGTGTTTGCCTTTGATATGATCATTACACATGCTTGATTTATATCTTTTTGTGATGATATCTTATCTTCTACGTGATGCTTCGTATTTTTTGTTTATGTTTCTACTTCTTTGTCT
This sequence comes from Sambucus nigra, assembly GCA_949130495.1. Taxonomy (NCBI): domain Eukaryota; kingdom Viridiplantae; phylum Streptophyta; class Magnoliopsida; order Dipsacales; family Adoxaceae; genus Sambucus; species Sambucus nigra. The sequence continues at coordinate 666,390,960 of OX422215.1, read as the reverse complement.
ATTTCGGATAAAAACAATAGGGGGAGAAAATTAAAAAGAATTTAACGAGTTTTACTTGTTTCAAACTCGATGCGTCATGAGTTATATATTTTTATCTCTTGTGTGTAGGTACTTAAAGCAGAATTCAAGACACACGGATGAAGACAAAGTTTGCAAAAAGGAAAGAATAAGAATTTTGGAGACAAAGAGACTTATTCCATTCCGTTCTAGGGTTAGAAAGGGTGTTAGTATTTTTGTCATAGGAGATTCTGATTTTAATTTGGTTTTCGGTAATATTTGTTTGTTTTCTATTTGAATAGCCAAAGCGGGAGATTTGTAAGAACAAATTTTCCAACATTGTTCATAGCATAGTTTAGACTAGTTTGGCATATCCCGTTACAAATCTTCACGCACCGTCAACATGAACTGAACTCAAGCATCTCCAAGTTCGAAGACTTCCCAACATCCCGTAAAGGTATAAAACAATTTAGAGTTTAAATTAATCTACGTAATTAATGGTTGGGATGTTTTATTTTTATAAAAAATGAACAGGAACTTTTTATTTTGAAAGGGACAAAAGATTTTATTTTTTTATCTCGTTCAAATGAGATGTTCAGTCATTAGATAGGTCATTTCTTATGGTTTTCAAACGTGTTTAAAATGAGGCCTTGATGTTTTGTTTTTTCATGAGGTCGTTAGAAGCAATACACATATCGTTTGAATGAGATGTATATCTCGTTAGAAGGACATTGTAAAGTCGTTCCAATGACTGCACCGCTTCGATTTTTATGAATGGCCTAAAAATACCTATTTCGTGTTCAAAACGTTTAAGACTTTTTCCAACTACATTTCTCAATAACTTTTGTGAACGTTCTTCACCTTTTGTGTTGTAAAAACACTTTTTAATTCACCACAAAACATCCTTGAATATTGTTCTGGTGAATTAGTTTAAAACCCTAGAAAGTTTAGTATATTTGCATACACCTTTGTTAAAAAGGCATCTCCATGTCTGACTTGTGATACCTGAGGGGATTCACGACTAAAGACGGAGGCTGAGGCTGACTGAGGACTGCGGTCTTGTGATTCTTGTGAGGATCATAGTTGTTAACTAGATATTTATAAAGATTAGCGCGTTATACTTGTGGCGGTTATCAAGTAGTCAGTAAGTTGACTGTCTTGTAGATTTCTAAGTGAATAAAAGGTTTTTACTTGTAAGGATTTTTTTCTTGAAACTTTGCCTTGTCATGTTTTCTTAGTTTGATTTATCTATTTTATCACATAGATGCATGTTTAGGATACAAATATAAAATTTGGAGTTGTTAATTGTGCACTCTAAAATTGGGATCCTTATCGAGCATATTTACTTCCACAATTAAGAGCATTCATTATTTTTCTCCAAGAGACTCTAGAGTATCAAGGAGGCCGGGTTACGTATTTTTATTATCTTAAGCTGGGCTCGGGTGTAGTTATACCCTTAGGATAAATTTTGGACTATTCATGTGTGTATTTTGGTCTTATTTGGGAGCCAAAAAATAGGCCTTAAGTGGAGGTGAAAAAATTATAGATATAAGTTGAGATTAGAACCCCTTAATGGATCATTTATCATAGAAAAAGAAAACCCTAGCAGTCATTATACTTTGGGAGAACTAGAGATGGCTTCAAGACGAGAAAGACAAAGGATTTAAGACGGAGATCTTCATCCTTTAACCTAAGGCAAGAAATCTTTTATAATATCACTTGATAATATGTAATTAATTTAAAATTAATGTTGTCCTTTGTTATTATTGGGATTAGAACTCATGTTTAGGGATGAATTCATTTATCTTAATCATAATATAATTTTGTGCCAATTGGGATTAATTATTAATTAACCTTGTGTAGAAAGTTGAGGTTTTGATGCAAAAATATGCAATTGATGATGATTTATGATTAAAGACTATGTTAGAAGTCATACTTTAGGATTAATCATGTTTTTAAGATAAATACAAGTATTAGTTTATAGATTGAATCTTTAACTAAAAAAGAAATTGAGATCCATTCATGTTCTTGGAAAAATTATGTTTTTAATTATTAAACCGTTGAATTGATGAGTTGATTTGATTATTATGATTAGAAATCATTAGAAACACATTCCTTCACTTAGATTTAGATTGGGTAATGTTTGAGTACTTATTCGGATCTCCATGAAACATTAATGAAGTTTTTTGGATGTTGGATCCTGAAGTTAGAGAAGAAAATGTGATTTTCAATTTTTTTGAAGTCTCGTTTAAAGTCATTTCGAACAAGATTCTGAAGGTCGTTTGAACGAGGTCCTTTCTCATTTGAACGAGATATCTAAGACTTGGAAAATGGTTAATTTATGCAGAATTGAATTATGAACACGTGGACACTGGTTTCATTTTCTAATTTTGTTTGGATCCATCAATCGGGTTTGGGTATAGGCCCATTGATGGTGTAATGTGTAGTGATCTCCCCATTATTTATTTGTGTGTTTTTCTTAATCCCGTTAGGTGATGGATCAGACTTATCGATAGAGGCAAGTGATGGACACCGAAGGTAGTGGACTTCATGTGGTGTAATAAATACTAAGAAGAATGTAATATCGTCTAGTATGGACAATTGAAAATGAGACTTATGTAATTCTAAATACATTATGTGATTTACTTGTGGGTGACATTGGGGGGATTAGTACCTGGGTCGTATTATTACACGCATAGTTAGTTAGATCCCTATTACATGACAATTGGTTATAGCTTATCATTTATGATAGTTCAGAGACGAAATCACATAATTTAAAGATGTTAAAAAATAGAGGGTGATACTTTTATGAGATTGTGAGTGTCTTAGTAAAAATATAAGAGCGGGAATTGGAGTGTAAGGCTAATTGGATAGTCAGTTACATTCCATGATAGTTGTTCGTTATGTGATAGTACTTATTAGTCTAGAGATTAATACGTTTAGTATAAATATGACTTGGGTTGGAACATGTGCCTAGTATTACACTTAGATGATAGGTGAGGTACTTATTTCATTTGAGAGACGACGGGTGAGTTGTATTATAAACTAGTCACAAGATTATTTATTATTGATATTGGAGTTATGTCTTGCAACTTTAGCGCTCTGACCCAAAATTATAAATGTTTTCTCCCATAGGTATCATCATCATCATCATCATCATCATCATCATCATCATCATCATCATCATCATCATCATCATTATTATTATTATTATTATTATTATTATTATTATTATTATTATTATTGTTGTTGTTGTTGTTGTTGTTGTTGTTGTTGTTGTTGTTGTTGTTGTTGTTGTTATTGTATACATGATTAGTAGGGCTAAGCGGTTAGACTTGCAGTGTTGGAGATCAAGTTATCATTCTTAGAACAAGAGTATTGTTTCATTCTAGTTGTCAATGTATTCATGAGTTTGATTCAGAGATAGTTTCGGTATTATTTCTTTTACTTTATTTGTAAGAGTTGTAATAATAGATTTAATATATTGAAAATATTTATCAAAGTTTAAGATTATTCTCAGTTCAGTTATTCTATTGTCATCATTTATCGAGTATTTATTGTGGATGTTTTTTATTTATTGTATCTTTTTTGTTTATCTTGACGCTGATAATGATATAAATTATTTTAGCGCTCCCTAAATTTTATGTCCGGCCAAATTAACTATGTGTGGAGCAATCGGGGGCGTTATAGTTAATATTAAAGCATCCGCGTTCTTGTTTCCTTAGGATTTGTGTTGCGTCTGTTTCATTTTCCACTGATCATTGTTTGATGTGTTAAAATGTATCATATATTTTGTACTCCGTGTCATGGTAAAATATGTGTCGACATCATTCATTGCCATTTGAGGGTTGGAAAGATCTTAGGAGTATTTTAGATTAGATAAATATGGGAATGAAGACCGTTGCAAGTTAATGGTCAGGTATAGAACGAGTGGTTATATAAAGGTGTTCAACACCTTATGACAATGATTATGGGAAGTTATCATATTTCGGGGTAAGGTCTGTAACTTAGATACTTTTTCAGGCACAAGTTAGTGAATGTGTTTTACCTTGAGTCTGTTGTTGTAGACATTAGGGAATTTGAGTTTTGAGGATCCTATTAGAGTTTTGGGTTCTTTTTATGGTAATATGGATTGTGATGGAAAGTTAGGCTAATAGAATGACCTTATGAAATTTTGTGCACCTGAGAGACAGGGTAATGGATTGTTGTGTTTTAGAAAAATATAAAAATTTTGATGAAGAATTTATGTGTGGTTAAATACCCTTAGAGAGTGGAATTTTTATCGTGCTCAGAGTTGAGAAATGTTAATTTATGTTGTTAAATCCATTTGTGACAGTAAGAATGTTTGAATTAGGAAGACGGTCACCGCATGGTTGTAGAATAAGGGCTAAAGTTAGCTAGGTATGATTAGTAGTACACCCGAGTGGTTGGAAATTAAAGATGTGAGGATTGATTTTCCATTTGGTTTGATTTTAGACCACTGAATTATATATTTTTATGAGAATGGATTTGAATGTTTATTATAGGCGTGTATTTTGATGATGTATTAAATACACATAAGGTTAAGGAACGGGTAAGTTCCAAAGGTCTGAAAGAAAGGTAATGTTTTGATTAAGGATTGTAATTGTGAATGAAAGACCAAGAGTACGCAATTAGAGGCATTTAGGGATAAACGAAAGAGAGTTATGAAATAACGAGTTGTACCGAGAGAGAGAGCTCCTAGGATGAATTGTGATTTCGATTTTTATGACGTGTAGTGTATGGCCATGTGGTGGGAAGGTTCCCGAATGTGAATTATGGGTATGGTGGTGAAGAACCTAGGATAATTCATTTAAGGTCTATAGATTTCATGTAGTGGGAAATACTACTAGCACTGGGGTTATTGTCATGGGTTTTGTGTTATTTGGAATGTAACACTTGTCGAGAGTGGGTGCAGCACTATGTGCATTGACTCTTGTATGATATGTTTGTCTCGTCAAAGCCAACATTTGTTTTTTATTTTTGTCCCTAGTGTGTTAGTGGGGGTATGTATCTCTATGTGAGTGGCTATCATGTGAGGATGTAGTCTTAGAGTTCGCTTATTTTTTTTAATAACATTATTTATGGTTGCATGGGTTGAGTGAACACTATGCCATGTAGATAACTTTTGGTTTTATTTTTGATTTAGTTCTTCAATTAGGGATATAATGAAGCACGATATTCATAATATTTATATGTTGTATAGTGATGTACCTTGCTTAAGAATATTGTTTTTACCAATAGTTTTCTCTTTTAATATGGATTGACTATTGACACAATCCCGTAGATTATGGGTTGGTGTTCACTAGGATAAGGGTTTGGAAATGACAGACATCATTCCATATGGAAGTGACAATGCAGTTTATTATGTATGGGTAGATTATATGTATATTTTCACCTATATTTTGGTATAGTGGTGGAAATGCAAGCATTCTCTATGTTGTTATTACTTATTTGCGAGTTATGGGAGGACCAAGATGGTTGATGGGTTTCATAAATGCCTTATGTGTGCTGTTAGTTACTTTTCAACAGTAGCAATGCCTTATAGTGTATTTTCATAGTGAATGTGATGATGATAATGATTTTTACTTATGTCATTGGTATTCCAGTTGGATATGATTTTTGAGTACGGAGTACTTATATAGGTTATACGATAGGGGTATCATACTTTATAGGATGGCTACTGGGATGGTTAAATGATAATAAAGTTCTTTTTATATGCGAGGTTACAAATTATGAGAATTATTTGTATTGTATACGGTTGGGTTATTTTAATAATTTTATAGCTAGAGATGGCCTCGGTTACATGAAAATATGTAAGGTCACGTATGGTGTTGGCATAGTGACATTGTTAGGGAAACTGGCGATAATAGATCTGTACTGAAATGGTTAGATGTTCAAAAGTTTATGAGTTGTTAAATACTCTATTGGATTTAAAGGTGGGAAAAGTGTGCCTTATTAGATGTCTGAGGAAACTTTGATAAATTTTTAGGTCGATTACCTTAAGGGGTGAACCTTTTTTTGGAGTAGTGAGAGTGAGTGTGATCTAGTGGATTGATTTATATAATAAATTCCTAAAACATAAATCCAATTTTTACCAAATTTTAATCTTTGATTAAATTAGGCTTGCATACAATAAGTGTTCAAATCACAATAATTAAACTACACATGCAATCAACACAGTAAATGAGGAAAAATTCCTTAAATGGAAAAAAACTTTTTATTCAGCACTGTCATTAGTTTTGACAGACAGTCGACTTTCAAAACCTTAGATAAACTAAGTGGGATGCGTAGAGTCTTCAAAACCTCCAATAGAAGACGACTCAATCCAGAGCCATCCACAGGAAGCGATCTACGATCGGTATCCACCGATCAACCTTCTTCTTCTTCTTCTTCTTCTTCTTCTTCTTCTTCTTCTTCTTCTTCTTCTTCTTCTTCAGCAGTGAACCCTCAGTTCACATGTCAGCAGTAAAGATTCCTCTTCACAAGGTCTTATGAAACATATAGAAACTATAGGGTTTCATAAAGATTCACAAATCATATGGGGGATGTAAGGATTGTGAATTGAAAAGTGTTTTGAAAAACTTTGGCGAAGATATGATATTTGCATTTTTTTGAAAGTCCTATGAAAATAAGAGTTCAATATAGGTATTTATAGTTCGGACACAAAAATCGAGGTAGTGGATCATTCGAACGACAATTAAGCTCGTTTGACCAAAAATAGGCTTTCGTTTGAACGATTAAACATCTTGTTTTAATGAGAAGTCATTTTCATTCGAAGCTAACATAAAATAAGATTCTAACAAGAAAGTTTTTCCAGGTAGAGACAACCTTGTTCGAAGTTCATTAGAAGGGACATCTAACAAAATCACATTTTCGTTCGGACGAGATAGTATATCTTTTGAACACAGAAAATAATTTTTATTTTAAAGTCTTTGAAAAAGGAGGCCTCGTTTTATAAAAATATCATGCTAAATACGATTTAGAAAATATATGAACACCCATAGTGAACTTCACAGAGACCCCCTCCACAATAGCACGCAACTCTTCGGTTGGAGAGTTCTCCCCACAAAGAATAAACAAAAGCAAAGTGTGTTCTTTCACACCAAAACAATTCAGTAAAGAATATGGGATTTTTGTGAATTGAAAACAAAAAAGGGATTAAACCCTAAATAAAAAAAGTAAAAAAGAATTCTACAGCTTCGCATTTTTGTATCTTTCAAAACTCTGGGACTTCTTAATGAAAACGAAACATTTAATGAGTATTTATATTAACTTGCACCGCCTCGGTATTAGATCTCGTTCGAACGAGAAACAAGTGTCTCTCGAACGAAGGACGCATGTCGTTCAAACGACATCGCGAGACATACCAATCTCGCTCGAACGAGATGTAGATCTCTCTTGAACGACCTGGTCGTCAAAAAAATATTATTTTAATATCTGCTCCAACACTTACAAAAAATACTCATTCACAAAATTTGACGAAAACGTCCGCTCCAACACTTAGAAAATATTTTGTAAAAATATCCTAAAGCTCTAAGTGGAAAGTTAAGGTATTTAAAATATAACCTTACCAAAGTAAACTTTTACGGAGACTTTTTGATGAAGAACTTGATATATTCGGATCCGTCTTAATGTAGATTGATCTTGAACTTCTTCGACGATCATAACGGTATATGACATTATTAATTGACATGGACATTCATAAAAATATGTTTTTACAAATCTTACCTATGTCTATGCCAGAACATACATAAAAACATCCGAATTATCAAATACCAAAATGCCTATACAAATCTACCCTCCCGTGAATAAATTTGCAAGATCTCAAACTGTTCTTCAAAAATCTTCATCAAATCTCAAAGCTTTTCTCATGAGGGTGTGCAACATAATTATTTTCAATATTTGTACCTGCACACATGGGATAATGCAAAAACCTTCATGACTCATCGAGTTTGAAATGATATAAGAATAAATCAATAAATATAATCAAATCTCCCCCATAACATGATAATTCTTTCTCCCCCTTTTTATGATGTCCTCAAATAGACAGATAAGAAGAAACAATCAAAATATGGAGTGTCACGACAAAATGCATAGCAAACAAGGATCAAACTACACGTGTGCAAAGGAGTATCTTTAAAACATTCATAAACTATTTTTGATTTTTCAAAATTTTCGCACAAAATAAGATACAAACACAATCACACCATGGATTTAAACTCAAACAACCAAGTCATGGAAATGGAATGAATGGGTGTGAACACAGTCGATAGGTAAATAAACTAAATCAATCATATGTGCACGATACATACGTGTACCCCTAATGAATGAACATCAAAAGTATCCTTTGGTGTAAAAATTATTGAATTTAGATGACATCGTCTTAATCAAATCAACAAATCAAAGTCTAAATGATTTCCACACCAATAACGTTCAGCACTATGAAATACTTTTTCAAGACTTTCAAGGACGTGCAAACCCATTTTAAATTCCATCATAACTCCCTCATGCATATTTTCTTTTTGAGGTAATCTAAATTCTTAAACATTGGAGAATTGGTGAAAAAACCTAAATGGCTCCTTTTTGGCATGAATTTCTTTTTATTGCCTTTAAATTTTGTTCGGGCTCTTTTAAACCTATTTGGACCCCGGATAATAAAATTCCTCAATTTTTTAGGTCCAATTAAATGGTGGCTTAATCGCAATAGGATAAATAGTTACCTTTCGTAGCCCTTCACCGTTTTCAAACAAAACACACAAATCCTCACAAACATGGTTCAAAGGCGCACACTTTTTATTTTCTTATTTTATCGCGCCTGGTTCATTGTATAGACAGAATTGAGATGGAAATAATCAAACAAATCTGTGCATGTGTGTAATAAAAGACATAATGAGTCAAACATATAGGAAGTAACAACTAATTACATCTTAATGACTCCAAACATTATAAAGCACATGGATGAATTGACTTATTATCTCAAAACACTGTCAAATAGTCACATGAAAATAAATATGGAATGATGTTGTGACTTGGTCATCGTAAGTAGTCATCCATAAAAGGTGGAAACAAAAAACAAAAATCTTTTTGAATTTTCCAAAATTTTATCAAAATAAAATCTTTTTGTATTTTTCAAAATTTTTCAAAAGAAAATATTTTTGTATTTTTCAAATTTTTTCAAAAGAAATGGAAAATATACACAAATGATACGTACTAGCAATAGGCAAATAATGTCATCATGAAAAACATCCTATGCTAGTAAACAAGTCAAACCTCAATCGTTAGGTGCGGAGGGGTTTTCCAAAGGTGGTGTCAACTTATGAAAAACCTCCATTAAATTTTGTGAAGTTTTGACTAAAAACTTAACTTTCTCACCTAAATATGCAAACTCTCTCATGTAATCTCCAGGAGCAGGTGTCGATTCTGATGTCATCGGCTGGAATCTCCCGCAAGAACTCCAGGTGGTCAGCAATGGAAAAGAAACGGCTTCTCCACAATAGTGAACTTCACAAAGACCCCCTCCACAATAGCACGCAACTCTTGGGCTGTAGATTTCTCCCCACAAAGAATAAACAGAAGCAAAGTGTGTTCTTTCACACCAAAACAATTCACTAAAGAATATGGAATTTTTGTGAATTGAAAACAAAAAAGGCATTAAACCCTAAACGAAGAAGTCAAAAAAGAATTCTGCAGTTTCGCAGTTTTCCGTCTTTCAAAACGCTGGGACTTCTTAATGAAAATGAAACCATTTAATGAGTATTTATACAGAATCGCGCCGCCTCGATATTAGAGCTTGTTCGAACGAGAAATCGGTGTCGCTCGGACGAAGGACGCATGTCGTTCAAATGACATCGCGCGACGTACCAATCTCGCTCGAACGAGATGCTGATTTCGTTTGAACGACCTGGTCATCAAAAAATTATAATTTTAATATCCGCTACAACACTTAGAAAAAATACTCATTCACAAAATTTGACGAAAAAGTCCGCTACAACACTTAGAAAATATTTGTCAAAATATCCCAAATCTCTAAGTGGAAAGTTAAGGTATTTAAAATATAACCTTACCGAAGTAAACTTTTGCAGATACTTTTTGATGAAGAACTTGTAAGGACATTTTGTCCATCTTTATTATGTATGTCATACGCCGTTACATTTGGCGCATTTCTACTCATGACGGCCTCAATCCAAATTTCGGGAATCCAGCATCCAGCATCTCCATCATGTAGCTTTCATCGGCCTCAACAACTTAACGTTCCATGAATTCAGGGACTATATACTAGTGGTACGCAAGAGAAGTTAGAACAGTGAAATATGGCTCGATATGGAAGTTCAAGGGCATACTGGTGATTGTACATCCACCATCCGGAGAAAAGGTCTTCTAGAAAATGAAGTGATTGCTGCTGAAAAAGACTGACAGGCCGGACCGGTCCGCCCAGAGAAAAAGAACCGATTCGACCTCGGACCGGTCCGCCTCCAGTCGGACCGATCCGCTTGCTGAAAAGCCAGTACACCCTGGACCGATTGCGAACCGAAGAAGCCAAAAATAAAAAGAACCGATCCGCCTACCCGGACCGATCCGCCTGAGATAAATCCAAACAGATCGTGGTTCAGATTTTTTAGGGCCATGACTTCCTACTTAAGCCCACTACGGGGAGTTGGTTTGGCAAGGATTTCAAGACAAAATTAAGAGTCCTTATACTCTAAAGTCTTCATGGTATTTGAGTCCTTGATTCATACCTTTTATTCACACAAATTCCAAACCTTTGTGAATCACTTTTGGTAACCCTAGAACACAATCTTTGCTGTTCAAGCCCAATGAAGAGGACCGTTCTTCTTCTTGATTGCAGCCCTATTGGAAAGGGATATCTCCAGCCGCCGACTACAGAATTCGACACCTGAGGGTAATTCTTAGTCACTTGTATTTTCATTGAAATCCGATTGTAAACCGTTCCTTTACAAATTATAGTGAAAATAAATGGTTTTGCCCCTTTGGGGGATTTTTCCTCATATGTGTGTGTTTGAATGATCTCTCATGTTTCATCATCTTGTTCAAATCACATATAGATGCATGTTTAGGATTTAATTAATAAAAACTGAGTTTAATTAAATAACTTCCTTATTTGAACACACGCGCACTCTTCTTCAAATTGGTATCAGAGCTAGTTACACAATTTTACCACGTAATTTTCCGCAATTTTTTTTCTAAGATATCAATTCTCTGAAAATTGATTTTTGAAAACGAGTGTGTTCATTATGGAGAAGTTAGATAATAAAATGCCAGTTTTTTGACGGGACAAACTATGCATACTAGAAAGCCCGTATGAGATCTGCATTAAAATCCATTGATGAACGCGTCTGGATTTTGGTTGAAAGAGGGTGGACACCTCCCTCTGTTATTGTTGATAATGTGACCAGTTTAAAACCTGTCACTTCTTGGACTGAAGACGAGTTTAGATGGTCATCATTTAATTCTAAGGGTCTAAGTGCTATTTCTGGGTCTGTCACACCTGATGAGTTTAAACGCATAATGACGTGCACCACGTCAAAAGAGGCATGGGATGTTTTACAACTCACCCATGAAGGAACTAATGCTGTGAAATAGTCTAAATTACAAAATTTGACAACTCAATTTGAAACAATCACCATGCATGAGACTGAATGTTTTGATGATTTTTATGGCTGACTGTCTGACATTGTTAATACTAGTTTTAATCTGGGTGAACATATTCCTAATGCTAGAGTTGTTAAAAAGATTCTTCGTTCTTTGCCTAAGCGTTTTATCCCTAAAGTCACTGTGCTAAATTCTATGGGTAATTTAAATACGCTAAAATTGGAAGAACTTGTAGGAGATTTGCAAACATATGAAATTGATATGTTCCCTAAAACTGCTAAGTCTAAAGATAAGGGAATTGCACTTAATGCCCAAGAGAGAAAGAGTGAGGGGTCGGCTAGAAAGAGAGTAGAGTCATCTAGGAAGAGAGAGACTGACACGTCAGATTCTGATTGTGATTTTGACTTAGATGATTTGGCCCTTTTTGGAAAAAATTTCAAAAGGATTCTCAAATTTAAGAAAAATGGAAATTTTAAAGATAAAAAGAAATTTGAGAAAAATAAGTTTGAAAAGAAAAATGAAAAAGATTTTAAAGATCCTCCTAAGAAGGAAAGTGAAAGATGCTTTGAGTGCGACGGTAGGGGTCATAGAGCCTTTGAGTGTGCCACTCGTCTGAATAGAGAGAAAGGGAAAGCTGTCCTTAATGCTACTCTTAGCGACGACAGTGAGGTCGAGACGGTGGATTCAGGAGATGAGTCACCGCATGAGTGTAACTTCACCGCATTCATGGCCAGTCATGTGGGTACTACTAGTTCTCCTCACGACGATGAGGGTGATGCTATACAGGAACACCTCGACAGTGAGATCGATGTGAGTGAGGGGGAGGATGACACAAGTGAGAGCGAGAGTGATATTCAACGCGCCTACGCAGAGTTGTATTCTGAATATTTTAAAACTAAAAAGAGAGACAAAGCGTTAGTTCTTAAGATCACCGGATTAGAGGAAGATTTTAGAAAAGCGAGAGAAAGAGAGTCCTCCACCTGCACCGCACTGAGAGAGAGAGAATATGCCTGTGTTGAGAAAGAGAGTTTGTTTAGAGAGAGAGAGAGTATTTTTGAGAAAGAGAGAGGGGACTTAACTAAACAAGTGGCTAGTCTTACGAGTGAGCTCCATTCCTCCGTGGAGACTCGAAAGAAACTTGAAGCCCTTGTTGCCCAGCTGACTCATGATCTTGAGAAAGCACGGGAAGTCAAGGTACAAATCGAGGACAGATCAGGGAAAATGGGAAAGATGCTCCTCGGCCCCGCTTTAGATTTTAGTGATAGGCAGGGAATTGGTTATGATGGTGCCTCCACCTCCCAAATTGCACCTAGACCAGTTCCTGAGTTTACTACGAATCCTTATGGCCATCGCCAAAAACCTCGAAAGAAAGTTCCACCAAGAAAAGCAAACCCATGTCCGCCTTTGACTGTGTTCTTTTGTACTTATTGCAAAAGAAAAGGCCACCTCAAGGAGTTTTCCTATAGCATGGGTAGGACACGACGTACTACTGCCCCACCACTTCATACTGATGAGTTTTCTAGTCTGAGAGAGCGAGTTGAGTTCTTAGCTACCACTTCTCAGAGTTTGATGGAAGAATTCCGACGGATGTCTTTGCCGTTAGTAAATGCTTCTCACATTCCAGCTAAAACCAACAACAACAAAGGCAAACAAAAGGTTACCACTTCTTGGGTACCGAAGAAAGATAAAAAGGCCTTTGTTGTTCATGTTACTCTCAAAGCACATAATACCTCACAGTGGTATTTTGACAGTGGGTACTCCAGACATATGACATGTGATGCCTCATTTTTTACATCTCTTGAGGATTATCAGGATGGCAGAGTCACCTTTGGAGATGGGAGCAAGTCAAGCATTGTAGGACGAGGTACTGTAGAGTTACCAGGATTTCCTAAGCTAGAGAATGTATTGTACGTCAAAGGTTTAAAAGTAAACCTTCTCAGCATTAGCCAACTGTGCGACACTGACTTTGCATTAAAGTTTGACCGGGACGCGTGTAATGTCTACAATCAAGCCAGTAAACTTTTGATGCAAGGGGTGAGGACCGAGGATAATTGTTATGGGACTGAGCCCACATCCTCACTTGTCTGCAACAGCGCCATGATCACTCCTATGGATTTGTGGCATCAACGTCTAGGTCACGTGAACGTTAGAGATTTGACTCGTTTAGCTAAAAAGGACCTAGTACGTGGCTTACCATCTCTTGGAAAGTCAACTTCGATGGTTTGTGGACCTTGTCAGTTGGGAAAACAAATTCATAGTCCCCATAGGAAGTTGCATTCCATTACCACCTCCCGTGTTCTTGAGTTAATTCACATGGATCTTATGGGTCCAACTCGTACTGAGAGTTTGAGTGGTAAGAGGTATATCCTTGTGATGGTCGATGATTTCTCCAGATACTCCATTGTAGGTTTTCTGAGAGAGAAATCTGATGCTGTAGACTTTTTAACGACCAAGTGCCGTGTCCTGCAAAATCAACACGGAGTCACTATTAACAGGATACGTAGTGACAATGGCACTGAGTTTAAGGAAGCAAAGGTAGATCTTTATTGTGATAGCCTTGGGATCAAACATGAGTTTTCTGCTGTGAAGACTCCTCAGCAAAATGGGATTGTTGAGAGAAAGAATAGAACGATCCAAGAGATGGCTAGATCTATGCTTCTAGGTCGTAAAGTTTCTAGGAGATTTTGGGCAGAGGCAGTGTCTACTGCATGCCATACAGTGAATAGGGTTTACCTGCGTCCACACACTCTTAAGACGCCTTATGAATTGTGGTCTGGCAAGAAACCCAACCTGGCATATTTCCGTGTTTTTGGGAGTAAATGCTACATCCTAAGGGATAGAGAGCAATTAGGAAAGTTTGACTCCCGGAGCGACGAGGGAATAATGCTAGGATATTCATCGATGAGTAGAGCATACTGGGATTTTAATCTGAAAAGCTCTAAGGTTATGGAGTCAATAAACGTCACCGTGCAAGATGACGAACCTCCGACGTCTATTGATCCTAACCTTCAGTGTGAGGATGAGGATTGTTCTGACAGTGAGTTTCTTGTTCCTCTCCCACACTCTGTGGACCCTACTCTTGTGTTAGGGAACACACCCGCTTGGGTTCGCAAGAGTCATGACCCTTCTTCCATTGTTGGTGATCCTACTCTTGGGGTCAAGACTCGTGCTCAGCTAGAGAACGTTGTTAGCCATCTTTGCTACACGTCCAAAGCCGAGCCCAAGAATCATAAAGAATCACGCAAGGATGAACACTGGATATCTGCTATGCAGGATGAGTTGCTTCAGTTTAAAAAGAATAATGTCTGGGAACTTGTCCCCCGACCTAGTAATACTAATGTGATCGGTACCCGTTGGATTTTCAAGAACAAAATGGATGAAAACGGTACCATAATCCGAAATAAGGCTAGGTTGGTCGCTCAAGGCTACACACAGATAGAGGGTGTAGACTTTGGGGAGACATTTGCTCCTATTGCAAGGCTTGAGTCCTTCCGCTTACTTCTTGCCATCGCATGTCATCTGCGCTTCAAGTTATATCAGATGGATGTCAAGAGTGCCTTTCTAAATGGCATTCTACAGGAGGATGTTTACGTGGAACAACCAAAAGGGTTTAAAGACTCACTGCATCCGAAGCACGTCTACTATCTGAGGAAAGCCTTGTATGGTTTGAAGCAAGCACCCCGTGCTTGGTACGAGAGGCTTACTTCCTATCTCTTAGCCCGTGGCTTCAAGAGAGGGGGAGTTGATATGACGTTGTTCGTCAGGAGAGATAATGGTGCAATTTTGGTTGCCCAGGTATATGTGGACGACATAGTCTTTGGATCCACGTGCTCTAAACATTCTCATCACTTTGAAGGGAGATGAAAAGTGAGTTTGAGATGAGCATGGTTGGTGAGCTTACTTTCTTCCTTGGTCTCCAGGTTCGTCAGCTAGAGGATGTGATGTTCATCTCCCAATCCAAGTATACTAGAGACCTAGTGAAGAAATTTGGTTTAGACTCCGCTAAGAATGCACGTACACCTATGAGTATCACTACCAAGCTTAATAAGGACACTTCAGGCAAGGACGTAGAGCAAACCTTGTATCAGAGTATGATAGGCAGTCTTCTCTACTTGACTGTCAGTCGTCCCGACATTGCCTTTAGTGTTGGAGTCTGTGCGCGATATCAGGCGTCCCCGAAAGAGTCACATTTACTTGCTCTAAAACGTATTATTAAATACGTGAGTGGGACTATCTCATACGGAATTTGGTATTCCTTTGATACTGATGACCGTTTGTCTGCCTATTCAGAAGCCGATTGGGCCGGGGATGTAGAATGTTGTAGGAGCACTTCTGGTGGGTGTTTCTATTTTGGTTCTGTTCTTGTCTCCTGGATGAGCAAGAAGCAAAATTCCATCTTTTTGTCCACTGCGGAGGCTGAGAACATAGCCGCCGGGAGTTGTTGCACGCAACTCTTGTGGATGAAGCATATGCTAGAGGATTATGGGATTTTACATGACACCATGATCATTTCCTGTGATAACAAGAGCGCGATACACATATCCCGCAATCCATTCCAGCATTCGCGCACAAAGCACATCAGGATACGTGGGCACTTTATACGTCAGCTAGTTGAGGAGAAAGTTGTATCCTTGAGTTTTGTTCCTACCAACCGTCAGTTAGCCGATATTTTCACGAAACCTTTTGATGCCCTTAGATTTGAGAGTCTTAGGAAGTCTTTGGGGATTTGCACAGTTGACTGAGGGGTTGGTCCATGTCTAGAATAGGATGCTTTTCCATGTTCATATCATATGCTTCCTACTGCTAGTTTGTTTTATATGTATCATTATTCAGTTGTACAACTATTTGTTTATTTTTTTTAAAAAAATCCAAAAAGATTTTTGTATATTTTTTGCATTTCTTTATGGATGAACATTTAAGATAGCCAAGTCATAAATTCATTCCATTTATCCATGTGACTGTGTGATAGAGTTTTGAGAGGCTACATCATTTCATTCATGTGCTTTACATTGCTTGGAGTCCTTGAGATATAATTAGTGATATCTTCCTACTTGTTTGACTCCTATATCCTTTACTGCACACGTGCACGACTATATTTGATTATTGCACTTGTCTATCTCATATTGGCTTGAGTATTTCCATCTCAATCGTGTCTATACAATGTTCAATATGCAATAAAACTTGACAAGATTGGAATGCATGTAAAAACCGTTTTGGTGAGACTGTGTGTTTTTGTATAACGGGGAGGGGCTGCGAAAGGTAATCATCTATCCTTTGCACAAAAGCCACCGTTAAAAAGGACCTAAAAAATGGAGGAATTTTAATATCCGAGGTCCAAAGAGGTTAAAATAGCCCGAAAAAATTTAAAGGCAATCACAAGCTATACATGCCAA
The DNA here is from genome assembly GCA_949130495.1 of Sambucus nigra. NCBI lineage: Eukaryota > Viridiplantae > Streptophyta > Magnoliopsida > Dipsacales > Adoxaceae > Sambucus > Sambucus nigra. Next base: position 666,373,939 of record OX422215.1, on the reverse strand, counting down.
ATATGGGCCACTTAGGTTTCACCAACAATTCTCCAAAATTTGAGAATTTAGAATGCCTCTATTCAAAATATAAATCTGAGGGAGTTTGGTTGGAGGATATAAACGGGTTTGCACTTCCTTGAAAGTCCTGAAAAAGCATGAAAACATTTTGGACGTTATTGGTGTGAAAATCACTTTGAGCTTTGATTTGTTGATTTGATTAAGTGAATGTCTTATATTATTTTTTTTACACCGAAGGAAGAATTTGAGTTCATTCGTTAGGAATATTCAATATTCATCGTGAACATATGATATGTTTGTATGCCTTGATTTTCCTATCAAGTATGTTCACTCCCATTCATTAACGCTATCATCGACTTGGTTGCTTTGTGTTCATTCACTGTGTGATTTTATCCTAGTGACATCCCGCACTTGCTTATTTGATTTATTTCTCTCATTTGTCTATTTGGGGACATCATAAAAAGGGGGAGAATGAATTATCTTATTATGGGGGAGTTGAGTTTTCTCATAAATTGGTATATATGTTTATCTCATTTCAAACTCGATATGTCACTTGGTATTTATTTTTTTTCTCATGTGTGTAGGGTACTACATGGATTATCATTGGATTGCACACCCTGATGAGAAAAGCGTTGAGATTCCTGAAGAGTTAAAGATCAAACGATAAAGTCTTACTCAATTGTACCTTTTCAGTTTAGGGTTCATGGAAGGGTGGATTTGAATAGGCATTTGTGAAATGATAATTCGTATTTTTTATGTCTGTACCGGCATAGACATAGGGGGAGATTTGTGAGGACGTTTTGTCCATCTTTATTATGTATGTCATACGCCGTTACATTTGGCGCATTTCTACTCATGACGGCCTCAATCCAAATTTCGAGAATCCAGCATCTAGCATCTCCATCAACTAGCTTTCATCAGCCTCAACAACTTCACGTTCCATGAATTCAGGGACTATATGCTAGTGGTATGCAAGAGAAGTTAGAACAGTGAAATATGGCTCGATATGGAAGTTCAAGGGCATACTGGTGATTGTACATCCACCATCCGGAGAAAAGGTCTTCTAGAAAATAAAGAGATTGCTGCTGAAAAAGACTGACAGGCCGGACCGGTCCGCCCAGAGAAAAAGAACCGATTCGACCTCGGACCGGTCCGCCCCCCAGTCGGACCGATCCGCCTGCTGAAAATATAGTACACCCCTGACCGATTGCGAACCGAAGAATCCAAAAATAAAAAGAACCGATCTGCCTACCCGGACCGATCCACTTCAGACCCGGACCGGTCCGCCTGAGATAAATCCAAACAGATCGTGGTTCAAATTTTTTAGGTCCAGGACTTCCTACTTAAACCCACTACGGGGAGTTGGTTTGACAAGGCTTTCAAGACGAAATTAAGAGTCCTTATACTCTAAAGTCTTCATGGTATTTGAGTCCTTGATTCGTACCTTTGATTCACACAAATTCCAAACCTTTGTGAATCACTTTTGGAAACCCTAGAATACAATCTTTGTTGTTCAAGCCCAGTGAAGAGGATCGTTCTTCTTCTTCATTGCGGCCCTACTGGAAAGGGATATCTCCAGCCGCCGACTACAGAATCCGACACCTGAGGGTAATTCTTAGTCACTTGTATTTTCATTGTAATCCGATTGTAAACCGTTTCTTTACAAATTATAGTGAAAATAAATGGTTGTGCCCCTTTAGGCGATTTTTCCTCATATGTGTGTGTTTGAATGATCTCTCATGTTTCATCATCTTGTTCAAATCACATATAGATGCATGTTTAGGATTTAATTAATAAAAAATGAGTTTAATTAAATAAGTTCCTTATTTGAACACTCGCGCACTCTTCTTCAGAACTTGATATATTCGGATCTATCTTGATGTAGATTGCTCTTGAACTTCTTCGACGGTTATAACGGTATATGACATAATTAATTGACACGGACATTCATAAAAATATGTCCTTACGTACACGAAACTATAAATTAAGGACTAAGCTTAAATATTTGCTGTTACAAATCTCCCCCTTTGGCTATTTCGGTACAAAATAAAATCGAAACCCAAATTATAATATACCACTCTAAGACAATGATTCCTAATACCATTGTAAGGACACAAATTTCCAATTGAGTCCATGTATAGTGTTGGCTCAATTTCGGACAAAAACATTTATTCATAGGATAGTATGTAATTGTAATACTCTCAAGCCTATGAAGTGTTTGTTGAAGACGTAGCGACAAAGAGTATAAAGCCTCATCAAATATGCCGGTTTGCGTGCCTCGTTTCTACGTCATCAACTATGGTTCCATGTTCCCAAGGTATGAATGCAATATTATATATATAGGAGCTTGGAACAAGTTTATTGGGTGTTAGGTTTAATAAAAACTGTGGTTTATTTTCAGAAAAATATAATTAGAATTTTAAAATAAAGTATATAAAGTTTCTGGGCCAAAATCGAATTTTATAAAATTTCTGGAAGTCGTTCGATATGTCGTTCGAACGAGTTTTTTCGTTCGAACCAGATGTCGTTCGAACGAGTTTGCCAACGAGTTCCCACCAAGGTATACTGGTCCGTCATTCGAAATGTCGTTCCAACGAGATTGTTCGTTCTAACGAGATTTCCAACGAGTTTCTAACGAGTTTCTAACGAGTCTAATCTGGAACGTCGTTAGAAGTCTCGTTCGAACGAGATATCGTTCGAACGAAATGTCGGTCGAACGAGATGCCAGGCGGGAACAGTTTTTGGCAGTTTTTTGGCAGTTTTGCACCCACTTCCCCACTAAGTTTTTAACCAACTTTTTCAGATTTTAATATGTGCGGGAAGAACATTTTCCAATCTAACTTTTCCTAATTTTTCCTTTCCATTCCATCTCTTAGAGAGAGTTTGAGAGCTAAAATTGTTTAAGGAAAATGTTCAAGTTTTGAGTGCTATTTTTCAAGAGAAAATATTTTATCACTCTAGTTTTACACCCATATTGTTTATCCAAGTTCGCATATATACATATCAATTGCTTGGAGTTTGGCACCGATTTATCTCTTCCGTTTCAAAGAGAAGTTTTGGTTTGCTTCTACATCCATCAAAGAAGAAGAGGTTTTGTTGCGATTCTACCCACTTGGATAAAGGCTCCTTGCTCGGGTGATGGTGACCATATAAAGTCCTATCGGTGGATTCCGAGACCGCGGTGGTGTTCCAAGGTTATCCGCTAGGAAGAGGTGTCTACAAGATTAAGCGTCGGGGATTGAGAGGGATCGAGTCGTGTGTTGTAAGTCTTTCTGTCTTGTACTTGTAATTCCGTATCTAGTGGATTTGTGGCTAGGGCCGTCCGAGGTTGTTTCCCGTATTGGGTTTTTCCTCGTACATCGCGGCGTAGTGTGATTGATTTATTTTATCTTGCAAAATAACGCAGAACGCATGCTTAGAATAATTCAAGATAAAATTCGGTTTAAATCATCACACTCATTTAATTTGGTGCTAAATTAAATATTGGGTGAAGTTTATTTAATTCAAGTCATTTGCTAAAATTTGGTTTCGCCTAATTTGCTAATATTGATAAATATGACTTAGGCAAATTATAGGACTTGGATTAATTAATTGGTTTAAGTGAATATATTAATTGATTAATTTTACTTCACTTGGTGTAATTTTAATTTGTTTAAGAAATTAAAATTTGTTTATTTCTTTGAACCATCACACCGCTTCCGCATCGAGTTTACATAAAAGGAAATAATAAATTAGAATTGGGGGCCTCGCGCTCCAACAAGTGGTATCAGAGCTTTGATTTAGAAAAGCTCGCACTTTCAAATTGGTATCAGAGCCGGAGCGCTAAGTTATCGCGTTAAAGATTCGTTTTTCGGCTTTTGTGTTTCCTTACCTTTTAGGTGGTTCAAATTTGACTCACTCTCAATTTTTTGTTTTATATCTCTCAATGGGACGTCTTAATGAAAATTTGTCCAATCTTAATGAAAATGATTTTTTTGATTTTCGAGAGGAATTAAATGGGCTTAATAAATGTAACGAAAATTTAAAGGAATTAAATTTGAGATTTGTAAAAAGAATTAAATTTCTTGAAAATGAAAATTCTTGTTTTAAAGCTCACATTGAGTCTTTGAAAATCTCCTTATCTCAAAAAGATATTTTTCGTGAAAAGCTCATGGACTTACATTCAAATTTTGATATTTTAGAAAAGTCCAAGAAAGAGAGTGAATATCGTGAGAAGACTCTTAGGGACAAGTTTGCTCATATTGAGGGAGAGCGTGTTAACCTTATAGGAATTATTGAAAATTTAAAGAAGGAGTCCCATAATTTTGAGGAGTCTAATTTATTACTCGAGTCCGAAATTTTAAAAATGAAAAATGATTTTCAAGACTCTAGTAGTAGTTCTAATGGTTCTAGCACATCATGCTCAAATTCTTCCATTGCTAAAGCTAAAACCATTGTTTGTTTTAGAGGGTCAACTTTGTCCAATGTCTTTAAAAAGGGTCACACCTTAGGTAACATTTCTCGTGTTTACACATGCTTGCATTGTGGTAGGAAAGGTCACCTTAGGTCACATTGTTTTGATCTTAAAAGAAGTCCAAGGAAATCTTTATCTAGCATTTCATTATTTCCCAATCCCCATCATTTTAAATATAAATCTATATGGGTTAGGAAATCACTTTTATACGCGCTAGATACAAGATTTGTTGATTCTCATTTACTTTCACATGCTTCCTCCCTTGCTAAATCTAAAGGATGAATGTGTTAGTGTTTGCATACTTTAGCGTTTGTACTTCATGCTATATTCACATGCTAAATGTATGCTTGTTTAGTCATTTTCTAGTCATTGCCTTATTTCATATCACATGCTAGAAATTTTGACTTGTTTATCTTTTTGTATTATATTTTCTGTTTGAATTAATTGAAAAATATAAAAATATTTTTGTTTATCATTTGTGTTTTATTTGTTTCATTTAAGCTTAATGAAAAATACAAATGATTTTTGTTTATTCTTTTGAGTATATATCTTTAATTTTTGGTTAAAAATGTCAAAAACTCAAAAAGATTTTATTTTGTGTGTATTTTAGTTTGACACACTTTATGTGGCATATATTTGTGTTTGAATCCCATCTTTTACGCTCCCACGTGGCTAGAACTTTTGGTTTAGATTATCAATTCTTCTTTTGTTCTTTACCATATTTTATGGAGTAGTTGGATTTTGTATTGATTAAATGGATTCTATTTTTATATGCCTCTATTCACACATGCACGAACTTTTTTGAAATTGTAACTTCATATGTATATTTGAGCTATGTGAGGTGTTCTCCTACCAATCTTGTCATCTACATATTTGTGACTTAGGAGGACTAGTGCATGTCAAAATCCGTTGTATGTGAGATTTGTGTGAAAAATGAAAACATGATAAATAAAAATGTGCACGGGGAAGGGCTCCGAAAGGACTAAGTGATCCTTTGCGATTGTAAGCCACCGTTTTGACTGGACCTAAAAGAAATACGTGGTCCAAAGGCCTAAAAACAGAAAATATGGCATTAAAAAGAAAAATAATTGCCAAGGCCTATGTTTGATTGATATATTCATTCAAATTTAATATAAATGCATATTGAGGGAGATTGGATGGTATATCAATGGTTTGCACAATGTCCGTTTATCCTAGCTGCGTATTTCATGTCATGACTCTATTGGTTTGTAGAATCATCAATATGCTAGGCTTGTATGCATTGTGTATGTTTGTTCATTGAGTTCAATTTATATTGTCACATGAGGTTATATTCAAATGTGATGAAGTTTGCAATCAATTGAGAACTCCGTGAACATGTTTTAAGTGATTGGGTCTACATTTAATCGTCACTAGTTCACACCCCAACACTTTCGTTTCCATATGACACATTTTTGCCATACGAGTGTGCAAACTTATTGTATTTTGTGTTATATGTGTGTTTATATATATATATATATGCAAGTACTCTATTGGTATATTTCTAATATATATATATATGATATTTGTTTGTCTTTGCCTTGCTTTTATTGCCCATATGCTTTCATGTCTTATCACTTTAAGCTTCAACATGCTGTTTATTAGTTCTTTATCCTTTGCCTATTCTTGAACAAAAAAGGGGGAGAGAAATGATAGGGGGAGAAATGGTATCTAATCCTATTATTATCGTATCTTAGTTTGGGGGATATTTACCTTAGGGGGAGACGTCTTTCTAAGTATGTCATTTGGTTGATAAAGGGGAGAATTAATTGAGGGGGAGTAATTAATTAATTACATTTAATATTTTGATATTCCCTATGCATTTAATGAGTTTGCTTAAGTGTGCAGGTATTCTTCTAAAGCGGATCTTTAAAATGGAAAAGCTTTTGATCCTTGGGTTGAGTCAAGTTATGGGTGGGTTATGTTTTGAGTCTAGTCGAGCTTGACGGCCCTTTAGGATTTTTGTTTGTTTTTTGTCCTGGAATAGCCAAAGGGGGAGATTTGTAAGGACACAAATTTCCAATTGAGTCCATGTATAGTGTTGGCTCAATTCCGGACAAAAACATTTATTCATAGGATAGTATGTAATTGTAATAATCTCAAGCCTATGAAGTGTTTGTTGAAGACGTATCGGCAAAGAGTATAAAGCCTCATCAAATATGTCGGTTTGTGTGCCTCGTTTCTACGTCATCAACTATGGTTCCATGTTCCCAAGGTATGAATGCAATATTATATATATAGGAGCTTGGAACAAGTTTATTGGGTGTTAGGTTTAATAAAAACTGTGGTTTATTTTCAGAAAAATTTAATTAGAACTTTAAAATAAAGTATATAAAGTTTCTGGGCCAAAATCGAATTTTATAAAATTTCTAGAAGTCGTTCGATATGTCGTTCGAACGAGTTTTTTCGTTCGAACGAATTTGCCAACGAGTTCCCACCAATGTATACTGGTCCGTCGTTCGAAATGTCGTTCGAACGAGATTGTTCGTTCTAACGAGATTTCCAACGAGTTTCTAACAAGTCCAATCTGGAACGTCGTTAGAAGTCTCGTTCGAACGAGATGCCAGGCGGGAACAGTTTTTGGCAGTTTTGCACCCACTTCCCCACTAAGTTTTTAACCAACTTTTTCAGATTTTAATATGTGCGGGAAGAACATTTTCCAATTTAACTTTTCCTAATTTTTCCATTCCATTCCATCTCTTAGAGAGAGTTTGAGAGCTAAAATTGTTTAAGGAAAATGTTCAAGTTTTGAGTGCTATTTTTCAAGAGAAAATATTTTATCACTCTAGTTTTACACCCATATTGTTTATCCAAGTTCGCATATATACATATCAATTGCTTGGAGTTTGGCACCGGTTTATCTCTTCCATTTCAAAGAGAAGTTTTGGTTTGCTTTTACATCCATCAAAGAAGAAGACGTTTTGTTGCGATTCTACCCACTTGGAGAAAGGCTCCTTGCTCGGGTGACGGTGACCATATAAAGTCCTATCGGTGGATTCCGAGACCGCGGTGGTGTTCCAAGGTTATCCGCTAGGAAGAGGTGTCTACAAGAAGAAGCGTCGGGGCTTGAGAGGGATCGAGTCGTGTGTTGTAAGTCTTTCTGTCTTGTACTTGTAATTCCGTATCTAGTGGATTTGTGGCTAGGTCCGTCCGAGGTTGTTTCCCGTCTTGCGTTTTTCATCGTACATCGTGGCGTAGTGTGATTGATTTATTTTATCTTACAAAATAACGTAGAACGCATGCTTAGAATAATTCAAGATAAAATTCGATTTAAATCATCACACTCATTTAATTTGGTGCTAAATTAAATATTGGGTAAAGTTTATTTAATTCAAGTCATTTACTAAAATTTGGTTTCGCCTAATTTGCTAATATTGATAAATATGACTTAGGCAAATTTTAGGACTTGGATTAATTAATTGGTTTAAGTGAATATATTAATTGATTAATTTTACTTCACTTGGTGTAATTTTAATTTGTTTAAGAAATTAAAATTTGTTTATTTGTTTGAACCATCAAACCGCTTCCGCATCGAGTTTACATAAAAGGAAATAATAAATTAGAATTGGGGGCCTCGCGCTCCAACAAGTGGTATCAGAGCTTTGATTTAGAAAAGCTCGCACTTTCAACCATGCCAAACCCTAGAAATAGTATGACATAAATGAAACTTTTTCTTCCAACTGAACTTGTTATTCCCTTGGGCAACTTTGTCTTCATCTTGTGTAGTCCTTGAATTCATCATCAAAGCGGAAGAAACCTATATACATGAAACAAAGAGATATTGTGACACGTACGAGTTTTTAACAAAAAATAAAACTTCCCTCAATTTGTTATTCCCCTTTCTGTCCGTAATAGACAAAGGAGTCAAAACTAAGCATGAAATATCGGCATCCCACGAAGAAGTAAGATATGAACAAAAGTATAATCAAGTAAACAGAGGTGATGGTAATATCAAAGGCAACCAACTATTTTTGGAAAATTTTCTTTTTTCAAATAAAAAATAGAAAAGGTAAAAATACAACACACTATAGAATAACACTAAAATATCTTAATCATGAATGCAAAATATAGGGGGTGAACATTATCCATAGGTAAATCAACATACATAGTCATAACATGTGCGCACGAAGTTTTGAGACACTTCTAATGTAAGATCTCAAAGTTTACCTTAGGTGTAAAATTGGTGAGCTCAAGTGAACTTGACTCAACTTAATCAATATGTCATGAACATAAATTATTCTCACACCAATGACGTCAAACTAAGCAATATTTTTCTAGACATTTTAATTGTGGAAACCCATTGATCTTAGACTTTAACTCCATCAAATTCTGTCATATATGATGAAAATCTCTTAATAATTTTTGAAGAAATTAATGATCTTATGTAGTGAATCATCAATGAATCAAAAATTGTCCTGTCATTTCTGTTTTTTATGTGCCTCTAATATTTTTAGGCCATTTTATGCAAATGGTGACTTTTAACACGAAGACCTTTGATCTTTCGTGCCCCTTTCCGTTGCTTAACGTATAACATTATTTTTAAAAAAAATAGCTTAAATTCGGGCAGTGGTTCTTACATGCACAACTTTATCTATTTTCATATTTGGTTCATTATAAAGAAAAATTGAGATGAGAACATCGTATTCGATAAGTGACAAGTAAGTGCAATAATCTGACAAGTTTGTGCACGTGTGCGTTAAAGGTGACTATGAGTCAAACATGTAGAAAGAGATGTAAAAAATAATCATCAAATATTAACGTAAGGACTCCACATATTATTAAGCACACTATAGAAATGACGTTATGTCTTAAAACACTACGAAAAAGTCACGTTAAAAATGGAATGAATGCGTGATCCAGACATCTCAAATGTACATCCATATATGGAGAAGAAAAAAATACAAAAATCTTTCTGTATTTTTTCAAAAAATTTATCAAAAATAATTTTTTTCACTTTTCACTTTTTTCATAGAAACTGAAAATCTTTGTATATTTTTCAAAAAATTTCCAAATAAAAAAAATTGTTTTTGGATTTTTCTAAAAATATCAAAAAGAAAAATTATAAATACAATGATAACACAATCTAGCAATAGGAATAAGAAGTATAATCCTGAAAATTATCCTACACTAGATAAAATACTCGAGCTCTGTCAACGGTTCAAATACCTTAATATTTCCTAAGATCCTCAAATAGAAGTGCATTAAAAGGTTTCGTGAATATATCGGCTAACTGACGATCGGTGCTCACAAAGCTCAAGGATAAGATCTTCTCCTAAACTGGGTCACATATAAAATGCTCGCGTATCCTAACGTGCTTCATGCGCGAATATTGGACGGGATCATGGACAATATGGATCGCATTCGTATTATCAAATGAAATAATCATCGTGCCTTGTGAAATACCATAATCCTCCAACATTTTCTTCATCCATAAGAGTTACGTGCAATAATTATCGGTGGCAATATACTCAGCCTCCGCTGTGGACAAAGATATGGAATTTTTCTCCGTGCTCAACCACGAGACAAGAGCATACCCAAAATAAAAATACCCACCCGAAGTGCTCCTATAACTTTATACGTTCTAGACCCAATCGACATCCAAATAAGCAGATAAATGGTCATCAGTCAAAGAAATACCAAATTTCGTATGAAAGAGTTCCACTCACGTATTTGATAATACATTTAAGTGCATGTAAGTGTGACTCTTTTGGGGATGCCTCGTATCACGAATAGACTCCAACACAAAAGGCAATATTGGGATGACTACATGTCAAGTAGAGGAGACTACCTATCTGACTACTATAAAGGGTTTGATCTACGTCCTTGCCTAAAGCATCTTTGCTAATCTTTGTCGATGTACTCATAGGGGTGCGTGAGGGCATAGCAGAGTCTAGACCTAACTTCTTCACAAGTTCTCTTTCATATTTGGATTGAGGTCTAAATATCCCATCCTTAAGCTAACGAACCTGGAGATCTAGTAAGAACGTAAGCTCACTTACCATGATCATCTCAAACTCACTCTTTATCTCATCCTCAAAGGTGTGAGCATGGAGGAAGCACATATATCTGAAGACTATGTCATCCACATAGACTTGGGAAACTAAAATAGCACCACTATCTATCCTTATAAACAATGTCTTATCCACTCCCCATCTGTTGAAGCCACGAGCTAAGAGATAGGATGTGAGCCTCTCGTTCCAAGCACAGGGTGATTGCTTCAAACTATAAAAGGCCTTTTAAGATAATAAACATGTCGTGGGTTCTTAGGGTATTCAAACCCTTTTGGTTATTCCATGCAAAGTTCCTCCTATAGAATGCCATTTAGTAATGCACTCTTGATATCCAAATGATATAGCTTAATGTGCTGATGACATGCTATGGCGAGTAGTAAGAGAATGGACTCAAGCCAAGAAACTTGAGAGAATGTCTAGTCCAAGATTACACCCTCGATCTGTGTGTAGCCTTAAGAAACCAATCTAGCCTTATTGAGGACTATGCTACCATTTCCATACATCTTATTATTGTAAACCCACCTGTTAGGTATCATATTAGACTTGTACGTTAGGGGAGTAACACCCATACATCATTCTTACGAAACAAAAGTAACTCATATTGCATGGTGGATATTCAATGCTTCTCCTTAAGTGATTCTTTCACATTCTTAGGCTCGACTATAGATGTGTAACACATATAACTAACCAAAATTTTGAGTTGAGCACAAGTCTTTACACCTAGTGTAGGATCACCAAGTATATATGAAGGGCCGTGACTCTTTTGAACCTAAGATGGTGTCTCCCCTAAATTAGGAATGTGGTCTACCATGCTATCATGTGGAAGAATGGGATTGTCACCAGGGGGCGCATCATCCTCACACTAGGGTCTAGGAGTAACAAATGCTGGTGGCTCATCATTTCTAATCGTGACGTTTATTGACTCTACAACCTTAGCGAGAGTAAGGTTAAAAACCCTATAAGACCTACTCGTTAATGAATATCCTGAAAATATCCCCTCATCGCTTCAGGATTCAAAATGTTTTGAATGCTCTCCCTCTTGCGGGATATAGCAAGTACTCCCAAAGACACAAAAATATGATAGGTTGGGCTTTTTCCCTGTCCACAAATCATAAGGCATGTGAAGTGTGTGTGGATGAATATCTAACCTATTCACCATATGGCATGCAAGTCTCATCACCTCTGCCTGAAAATGTCTAGGAATATTTCTCCCAAGAAGTATGGATCTAGCCATTTCTTATATCGTTCGGTTCTTCCTCTCAACAATCCTATTTTTCTGAGGAGTACGAATGACTGGAAACTTATGTTTGATGCCTACTCCACCAAAATAGATATCCACTTTAGGTTTTTTAAATTCAGCGTTTTTATCACTACGCATCCAATTAATAGTGACACAGTGTTGGTTTTATAGTACACGACGCTTTAAGGAACTAACCGCATCGAACTTTTCTTTAAGAATTTTGTGGTAGAATATCTAGAATAGTTATATCACGATAATACATCTCTTACTATATAATCTCTCTGAGAGAGTAGGACCCATAAGATCAATGTGAATAAACTTAGAGAGGAACTGACTTCAATTAGTGAAATGAGGCCTCAAACATCAAACCATATCTTACTGAGTAGTACTTCGCACCACAAATATCTCTTGTTTCCACTCGAGTGAAAATTCTTGATGGTATGAACGAGGTTTTTGAACTAAACTTTGATGGGCGAGAGGTATGCCAACGATAGGTAATCCTTAGAAAACCTGATGCATCATTTTAAAAGAAAATTCTAGCAAAGGAGTGGAAATTTCTTACATCTCTTGGTAATCGAGCTCGAAGCCGTTAATGACACTTTAATTTGTTGTAATTAGTAAACCTACTCCAACTCTATGGATTCTTAAGTAGGGGAAAAAGTTTTCTCAGGGATCCCGAGAGGGTTAAGCAGTACGAAGCTTTTCAAAGAAAGAGAGGGGTGCCTTCGGGAAGATAGTTCAAGGTCGAGGTCTTTTTCATGACCCATAAGATCCATGTGAATAAACTCCAAAACACGAGAGGTGGTATTGGTATTTAACTTTCGACGGGGACTTCAAATTTATTTTCCTTATTGGTGAGGTCCACAAGTCGAGGAAGTTGGTTTCCCAAGTGATGGTAAGCCACGAACTAGGTTCTTTTTCATTAATATCTCAAGATCTCTAAAGTTCACGTGACTTAGTCATTGATGCCAAACGTCCACAGTCGATATCATGACACTGTTTCACAAAAAATAGGACTTGAAAAAAATCCCATAACAATTATCTTTAGTCCTCACATCTTGTAGTAAAAGTTCATCGGATTGGTCATAAACATTGCATTCGGACCGATAAAACTTTATGTTAAAGTTTGCATCACACTGATGGATTATGCTAATTAAGTTCCCTTTCAACGCTTTCACGTACAACACATTGTCTAGTTTAGGGAATCTGGGTATCTCAACACATCCACGCCCCAAAATACTAGGCATACTCTTATCTTCAAAAGTGACTTTACCTTCCTTTCGATCCTCAAGGTTGGTAAAAAATGAAATGTCACCAGTCATGTACCTAGCGCACCCACTAGAAAAATACCATTAGGAAGTATTTTGAACCTTGAGACCAATGTGCACAACAAGGGCTTTGACGTCTTACGTAGGTACCCAAGTGGAGCTAACCTTTTGTTTGCCTTTACCTTTGTTGGCTCTAGTCGGAGCATTAGAAGCATTCTCATATAGCAAAGACAACTATTGAAATTCTTCCACTAAGCTTTTAAAGTCGCGACTAAGAACTAAACTTGCTTTTTAACACTAGAAAAGTCACTAGAGCGGTGTGTGGGAGTATATATACGCCTATTTCTACCTACCATATAACAAAACTCTCCATGGTGACCTCTTCTCATGTAAAAGTTGTAAACATGGACTTGCCTGGGTCTTCCTTGGTTTGATTTCTTAGGTTGAACTTTCTTTTATGGTTTAGGATAAGGACTATTAGGATTAACCACAAATTTAAGAACTAGTTCTGGTGCGGTATTAGAAGTGGATTCACTATTATAATCTATTCCATGCCTCTCATGAAAACCTAAAGTGGGGACGAGGATCATCTTAACTAACTTCTATGATGTATCTCGATAGTTTCCTTGACCTACTGGTCACATCCTAGATTTTTCTCGAGTTGAGCTATAAGGGATTCAAGTTTATCATGAGTCTCCATGGATTTATGGAGATCTCTCGTAAGACTATACACCTTATTTGTTAAGTCCCCGTTCTCTCTCTCACCTAAACATACTCTCTCTCTTAAACCTTCTCTCACTGAGGACTCACTCCCTCTTGCCTCTCTCAACTCCTTTTCTAAGGCTAAAATGCTCATAGTTAAACCTTTATTTTATTTCTTAGTTTTCAAGGACTCAGCATAAAGATCGGTATAGGCGCGTTGTAGGTCACTCTTGCTTTCTCTTAAAGAATTTCACCCCTCACTCTCATCAGAATGAATATTCTAATTATCGTGGTATCCATGTTTAGTATATTCCTCATCGATGTGAGGTGCACTCGGTGTACAAACATGACTAGCCATGAATGCGGTGAAGGTACATCCATGTTGTGATTCATCCCTCGAACACATCGACTCGACCTCACTATTTTTAAGCGTGACATTTAAGGCATTTTTGTTTTTTCGTTGTCTCTTTAACCTAGTCGGACACTTATGAGGGTTGTGACTCTTTCCCTCATACTCATAACATCTTTCCTCATCTTTTATTAGGAAATTTTTCTTTTTTTTAAAAAAAATTTTCTTGCTCGATTTATATTTTTTACTTTTCTCAAAACTTTTCTTTTCTTTGGAAGTATTTTTCTATTTAAGTTTGAGAAACTTTTTGAAAGTTTTAGCAAAAAGGGATAAATATTCTAAATCAGAATCATACTTGAAATTCGACGACACTTCTTCTTTGTCTTTAGATTGGGCTTTTAGTGAATTCCCTTTTCCTTAGGCTTTACAATTTTAGGAAACATATCAATCTCATACGTTTTAAGATCTCCTACAAGTTCTTCTGACCTAAGAGTATCTAGGATTCCTAACGAATTTAGCACAATAACCTTAGTAATAAACGGGCAGGAAGTGACCTTAAATTTTTCTTAACAAAACGCGTCTCAGGAATTTGCTCACCTAAATTAAAACTTGAGTTTACTATCACAGATAATCAAGTGTAAAACTCGTCAAATGATTCAGATTCAAGAATATTGATAGTTTTAAATTTTGTGGTGAGATTTGCAGATTAAAAGCTTTAACAGTATTGGTTTCCTTGTGAGTGAGTTGGAGGGTATCCCAATCTTCTTTAGACGTGGTGCAAGTGATAATGCGATGGGACTCGTCAGGGATAATGTCTCCCGATATGGCACTCAAATAGCACAAGCTAAAATTGCTCCATTTGAAGTCACCCTATGTCCATTAAGAGACAAGTTTAGGGCCAACGATGTTATCAGTAGTTACAGTTGGTGGTGTTCACCATGTTTCACAAAGTAACCATATACGTTCATAACTTGATTTTAATGTAGAATTCATCCTAGCTTTCCAGTAAGCATAAATGGAACCATACAAATGGGCTTTCGGTTATACAAATTATTCATTAAATTTTGGCTTTCTAAAGATCACCAATTAAAAAGAAATTGATATCAATTTTTTTTGTAGAAAAAGGATCACACGATATTTTGGTGTAACCCTCTATGATACCAATTAGAGAGTGTGCGTGATCTAATGGATTGATTTATATAATTAATTCCTAACAAGTAAATCCAATTTTTACCAAATTTTAATCTTTGATTAAATTAAGTTTGCATAAAGTAAGTGTTCCAATCACAATCATTTAACTACGCATGCAATCAACACAGTAAATGAGGAAAAATCTCTAAAAGCGACAAAACCTTTTATTCAGCACTATCGTAAGTTTTGACAAACAATCAACTTACAAAAACTTAGCTAAACTAAGTGGCATGCGTAGAGTCTTCAAAACCTCTAATAGAATACGACTCAGTCCAGAGTCATCCATAGGCAGCGATCTACCCTCGGTATCCACTAATCAACCTTCTTCTTCTTCTTCTTCTTCTTCTTCTTCTTCTTCTTCTTCTTCTTCTTCTTCTTCTTCTTCTTCTTCATTAGTGAACCCTCGGTTCACAAGTCAGCATTAGAGATTCCTCTCCACAAGGCTTTATGAAAGATATAAAAACTACAGTGTTTCACAAAGATTCACAAATCATATGGGGTATGTAAAGATTCTCAATTAAAAAGTGTTTTGTGAAATAAAATATGATTTTTGATGTTTGAGTTTTTTTCCAAAGACCCAGGAAAAAAGATCTCAAAACATATATTTATGGGTTTGACACAAAAATCGAGGCGGCATCTTGTTCGAACAAGAAAAAAACTTGTTCAAATGAAAACAGGCTTTCGTTTGAACGAGTAAGCATCTAGTTTTAACGATAAAGCAATGTCGTTCGAAGCTAACATTAAACGGTCTTCTAACAAAAAAGTTCTTCCAGGCATAGCCAAACTCGTTCAAAGTTTGTTAGAAGGGACTTCTAATAAAATCACATTTCATTCGAATGAGACCAAAAAATAAATTTTTATTTAAAAGTCTTTTAAAAAGGCAATCTCAATTTTATAAAAATAACATCCAAATATGATTTAGAAAATCTATGAACACTCGTAGTTTTATACCTTCTTGAGATGTAGGGGTGTCTTCGATCTTGGAGATGTTGGAGTCCGGTTAACGATTCAGTTTGTAATGGGATACACCAAAATACAAATTAAGGCCTACTCTAAAATATTTTCTCTTACAAGTAAACATAGTTGGAATTTACTCCATGATGAATATTGATATGAGGTGATAGTGCATTGTTTTATTTTTTGTCTTAGGCCAATGAATCCCGATAACCGATCAAGCTAAGTCATAGTGTATAGGGAGGGTTACTTGTTTAGATTTCATTTGCAAGATGTCCCACATAGAAAACTTAGTAACGGTCGGTAATTGAGAGATGTTTGGGTGCTAGGAGATTTGGGTTGTTTACGTGGTATGTTACTTTTGTGGATATAGAACGCATCGAGCGGTGAGACATTTCAAGGTTTAGGTCCAGTGGGGCTAAGGAGGTCAATGTCAAGATCACATAAGCATGTTCGTTCCATTAGTAAAATAAGTGGGGAAATCCTAAGGAGAGTTGAGTTGCTATTTATAGGGTATTCGAGTATATCTTTACTTTATAGTTATGCTTTATATGTGCGGTTCACTTTTGGATGTATATGTGTCTTATACCTATGTGATGTTTGTACATGTGCACACGTGGTATAAGGTGTATGGCACCCCAATCGTGGCACACTATGGTAGGCGTATATGAGCCCTTTCCTTTTATCTCGTGGGATTTAGGTGGAAATTAAATGTGTATAATCCTATGATATTTGTACGGTTTACATTTTGATGTCATGCCTTAGCGAATTTCGAGGATGAAATTCCTTTATTGGGGAAACGAATGTAATACCCCTTATTTTCGCGAACTATATTTATTATTTATTAAGTGGGAAATGAATTAATAAGTGGAATTAATTATTAATTGTGTGGTTTGGTAATACTAAATTTGCATAATCTAGATAGTAATTAAATTTTGCCTACGATGCCATTTTTAGTAACGTATGTTTGGAATAATTAATTGGTGATATTAATTATATAATAAAACAATGTGTATTTTCATTACGCCAAGAGGGAGTCCATCATTCTTCAACATATGACAAGAAATCTCTTGTAATATCTATCACTAGATAATCTATAATTAATTTAAAATTCATGTTTTCCTTTGTTATTGTTGAAATTAGGGTTGAATTCATTATCTGAATTATGATATTATTTCGTGCTGATCAGGATTATTTATTAATTAACCTTGCGTAGGAAGGTGAGGTTTTGATGCACAAATCTGAAATTGATGATAATTTATGATTGGAAAACATGTTTGAACCCATTCTTTAGGATTTTATCATGTTTTTCAGTAAAATCCAAGTACTAATTTATAGATTAAATCACGAATTGAAAGATAAATTGAGATCCGTCATGTTTTTGAAAAAAATACGGTTTTAATGATTAAACATTTGAATTGATTAATTGATTTGATTATTATGATTAAGAATCGTTATAAACATGTTACTACACTTAGATTTAGATTGGGTAATGTGTGGGTACTGATTTGGATCTTCAAGAATCATTAATCGAGTTTTTTTGATGTTGGATCCTGAAGTTAGAGAAGAAAAGGGGGTTTTCAAAATTTTCATTTCAAGTCTCGCTTGACGTTAGTTCGATCGATATTTTTATGGTCGTTTGAACACGGTCCTTTCTCGTTAGAACGAGTTTTTTTAACTACTTAGAAAATGTTTGAAGTTGTGCAAAATCTAATTATGAATGTGTGGGCACTGGTTTAATATTTTTCTGATTTTTTAGTTTGTTATGATTTGCCTACTAAAGTGCACAAGACTGATATTTTGGATTGGTAATTTTGGGTTGCGCTTCATTTTAGGATTGTTCCACTTAGTTGATTAAGAGAATATACTTGTTTAATATTGAGGATAGTTATGTATGTTAAGAGATATGACCTTTGTATTATTTCAGTTCCATCCGTTGTTAGGATTGGGTTGAATTAGTTATGCGCATGAGTGAGCGAAATCCTACAGTTGTGTGTATGCATGTTGAGTTTGGAGAGGGACGAGATGAAGTTATTGGTGGTCAATTTAGGTTTTGAGAGATTATAAGTCGTGAAATGAACTTTTTAATTAAATAAGATGAAGTATACGTATCTACGAGAGAGTATATATGCATAGTCACATAATCATAATTAGTGGCATTGTAAACTAAGAGTTAGATATAATAAGGTTAAGGGTTAATAAGCTTAAGAATATAATGAATAATCATGTGTTTAAGCATTTAGTTGATTTTGGATATGCTAGGGTTTACACGGTATCCTTCTCAGTTGTTTGGTATGGTTTTGAGAGATATTAAACCTAATTTAAGTGATAATCCAGCATTGGGGGATTGGGATGTTTTGGGTAAGCTTGAGTGTGTGTATATATATATATATATATATATATATATATCGTGTTGATTATGTGAACATACCTTTAATCATGGGAATCTATAAGTTGGGGTTATGTTTAAGATCGAGACCGCATACCATGCACTTAGCTGAGATGAATCGGACATAGTGGAAGTCATTATCTTAGATTATACGCTTGGTTTAGCCTCCACTACATGATGAGAGAAGGTAGGATGACCTGATCCATCGACTGGATTTAAGTATGGGTCGCTTGATGGTGTACCGTGTAATAATCGCCCCATTATTTATTGTGTGTTATTCTTAAGCCTGTTAGGTGATGGATTCCAATTGACTTACCTATTGAGGTACGAGATGAACACCGAAGGTAATGGACTTCGTGTGGTGTAATAAATAAATACAATATTTTAAGGTAGTCTATTATGGACAATTGATAATGAACCTTATGTCATGCTAAATACATTAAGTGATTTACTAGTATTTTCTTATGGGTGATATTACGGGGGTTAGTAATTGGGTTGTATTGATACATGTGTAGTTAGTTATATCCATATTTCATGATAAACGATTGTATCATATCCTTTATAATAGTTTAGAGACAAATTTGTGTAATTTAAAGACGTTGAAACAGAGAGGGTGTTATTTTCATGAGATTATGAGTGCCTTAGTAAAAATATATGCCTTGGCATTGGGGTGTAATCCTACTTGGGTAGTCAGTTTCATTCTGTGATAGTTGTTCATTATGTGATAATACTTATTAGTTTAAAGATTAATACTTTTAATATACTTATGCCTTGGGTTGGGACATGCACGTAATATTGCACTTAGATAAGATATGAGGTACTTATTTCATGTGAGAGATGATGGGTGGCATGTATTGTAAATCAGTCGCTTGATTATTTATTGTTGATGTTGTATTTATTCCTTGCAACTTTAGGTCTCTGCCCCAAAATTATAAATGTTCCCCCCACAAGTATTATTATTACTGTATATAGGTTTAGTAAGGCCGAATGGTCAGACTTGCAAACTTAGAGATCCAATTATCATTCTTGGACATGGAGTAATGTTTCATTTCCTATTGTCATTGTATTCAGGCCTTTGATTAAGTGATAGATTATGTTGTATTTCTTTTACTTCATTTGTAAGAGTTATAATAAGAGATTTTATATAGTGAAATCATTTATTGAAGTTTAATATTTTTTTCAATTCAGTTATTCTATTGTTATTCTTTATCGCATTTTTATTGTGGATGGTTTTTAAATATTGTAGTTTTTTTATTTATCGTGATGATGATAATGATACAAATTATTTTAGTGTTTCCTTATATTTCGTGTCTGGCCTGATCAACTCGGCGTGGAAAAATTAGGGGTATTAAAGTATTATGTTCAACATACCGGGTGTGATTACTTGTGGGATGTGTACTATATGGGATTCATTAGTAATAATTTTTGTATATATTCTCCCCACTTGGTACACGATTTTGGGTTCCTAAGACCGTTAAACTCCACTCTTTGTATTCGTTTATTATATAATCATGATATTCATGATTAATCACTTGTGCATAGGGGTGGGCACGGTCCGGTCCGATCCGGGTTTTGCCTATTTTTTGGACAGGACCGAATATTCGGTCCTCAATTTTTTTGGACCGAGACCGGACCGATTAATTCGGTTAACCTACTAATTCGGTCCATGCTTTTTTCGGTCCGGTCCGGGGTAAAATTCGGTCCTAACCCTATTTTATATATATGTACATTTTATGAATATTTTTATCTATTTTTCTCACAAATATATATACAAAAAAATAATACTCGAAACTCCAAGTGATATTTAGATGGGTGTTTTTGACCCAAATAAAAAAATGTCTATACATATATAAAATGTTCCAAATTAAATTCATAAGTTAAATACATTAATTCAAAAACTATACATAAGAAACACAATAATATTATTTTTATTTTATATATATGGGAATCGGTTCGGTCCGGTCCAAATCGGTCTTTTAATGTAGTGGACCGCGGACCGGACCGGTTTAATCGGTTTTTAGTTTTTGTAAACCGATTTTTGGACCGGTTTCAAAATAGCCTTGATTTTCGGTTCGGTCCAATCGGTCCATTCGGGTCGGTCTTTTTTTTGTCCACCCCTACTTGTGCAAGGTTTAAGTGAGTATATACAAGTTCTAGGATACTTATTGATGGGCTTGATACACTTTCGTACCTTTTAGAACTGAGAAAAAAACTCAAAAGACAAATCTATCAATCATCACTCATGATCATAAATTATACACTTCATAAAAGTTATGAAGAATTGTGTCAAAACACATAAGAACTAACGACACGGTAATTGGAACAAAGAAGAATTTTGAATCGATCAAGACCCCTTCGGATCAATCCGGAGTCTATGGACCGATCAGATTAGGTGAGATAATAAATTTATAAAAGCAAGCTCGGGCTTACCATTTCAAGGGCACCAAAATTGGTTTAAGACCAATTTTCTCTTAGTTTTATAATCTCCTTATAGATCCGTTAATATAGTTTTGAAAGCTTTAGTAGTTTGTAGTTTTCTGAAGAAGCACATGGTTGTAATACGAGGATTTCAGAAGATATTCAAATATTCATTTTATATTCTTTTTATACATACATTTATGATCAAGTAAGTGTTAAAATTTTAGCTTTTATAATGTTGTACACGTGAATTCGGTTTGTATTTACTCTTTAGTCATTATTATCGCAATTTAGTATATGAGTGGCCAAGTTCTTAAAGGCCGTGGATTATCAACCCACCTTTTAACTATAGTTATTAGTGTGAAGTTAATTATGCTTTAAGACCAGACCTTAAAAGAGGAAGTTGAAAAAAATAAATGGTGACTTCATATTTAATATCAAGCGTTAATTATTGTAGAAAATCCATATATATATATATATATATATATATATATATATATATATATATATATATATCAATGTACTTACGAAAATAAATCGAGGAAATCAAGAAAAGTGTTAGTTAGAATAAATACATGGTGACTTAACATTTAATGTCAAGCATTAATTATTGTTGAAGATCCATATATATATTTCAACGGACGTTTGAATCTATTTATAAGGAATCTAGTAAAGTTTTTCATCTTTTATGTAAGATTGGGTTTTGCCTGTCTAATTGTTTACTTTAATAGATTCCTATTTCGTGTTTAAATCTTAAGACTAATTAAAGTCATAGTAATTATAATTCAAAGAGGGTATTAATCAAAAATATCCTTTTCATAATTACAAAAAACCAATTAAAACTTTGATAATATTTCTTCAAAACATTCAATGTTAATGTTCGTTCCCATATTTAGTATTAATCAAGACCACAATAAATCACCTTTTCTTCATTTCTTTTAGAGAATAGTTTACAAACTTAGTTAATATTAATTACGCTCCTCACAACTCAATCTCTGTGCATTCGATAACCAACTTATCATTATACTCGTTAATTATTAAGTTATAGAAATTGATAAAGCGCTTTGGCAAAATAACTTGACTATATTACTTCTCACCATAATCTTGACTACAAAGTGATCGTTGTATATTTTAGAAAATAATGAAAAGTGTTTGTCAAAATGGAGCTATTGTCGGGGGTTGAAAAAAAGAAAGAATAATTAAAACTAATTTAGTTCTCAATTAGTTTTACTTTTTAATTGTTATAAAAAGGCTAGGATTACTAAAGGAATAGTCGAATTTACATAAAACTGAATTAATTACCCAATGAACCATGAACGAAGCTCAAATTCCGAATAACATTCCCAATTTTAGAGACCATCATCCTCGTCCAACTACCCATTCACTCTCCCTACATATCCCACACATACATCAGTATCTGAACCGTCAACCGTACCATTTTCTATCCATTCATCGGCTACACTACCCCATTTACCACCTCGATATAACCCAATGGCCAATTTCTAAGGCCACAGTGTGAATGCATCACAAACTTTGGGAGATTATATCCGTACAAAGACGATTACGGACATAAGATGTATTACATACCCTTATAACTCTAGGACGTTCCATTTCCATAACGACATTATTAGACTTTCTTCAACTTTCACGGAATGGAAAACAAAAATCCTTATAGTCATACAAATGATTTAGAGGAAATGTGTAATATTTTCTTCGACCAAAATTGTTATCCCAAACTTATAATACTTAAATTATTCTCCTTCTCTATGAAGGATAAGGCTAAGGAATGGTGTAACACCCCGTATTTTTATTAATTAATTTAATTAATTAATTAGAATATTTGAGAAAAATAAATTTTTGAATTTAATAATTTTTATTGGCTAAATATGTTTGATATGATTTTATAAGAATAAAACTTCAAGCAGAATTGAAATCGGAGTTAAAACGGATTTTATATAAATTTTTAAATATTTGTCCCTTATATTTTTTTAAGCAAAACTGTCAGTTTTTCTATCGATCGATCGACGCCTGGGCATCGATCGATCGATGCCTTCAGAAAACGTGCGCTGAAGTTGTTTTTTTAATTAGAGTTTGTGTAGGATTATGACTCTTAATCACTATATAACCTTGTTAATCCGTAGGGGGACTTCTCATAATCACTTTTTCTCAAGTTTTTCACCAGAGAACACTTCCAAATATTCTTCCTCTTACTCATAATCATCAACCTTATTCATAATCAAGTTTTTGTCACAAGTTTTGGGAGGCTTAATTGGGGCTTAATCAAGATTGATTCAAGAACACTTCTTTGCTAATTTTTCGAGAGGAATCCAGATTTCTAATCAGATTTTCAACACAATGTTCATAGGCATGAATACTCTATTCTTTTCCTTTAGTATTTTGCGTTTTAAGTGTCGCCTAAACAATTAATTACATATTTTCTTAAAAATAATTGGTAACTTAATTAGAAAAAGTGGACACTAACTATGGGGCTATTTTTTATAAAATCTTTTAATCTGAATAATATTCATAACCCTTTGGGTGCGTAGGATTCATGAGTGATTTTGGGTTTTATTGGTGTAGGTTGCATGTAGAAAAATTCTAGTTTTAAAATAAATGGATTTGGGGGAGTATAACTCATGTAATTTGTGTTGAAACAATGAAATTAGAAGTTTGATGTTTTAAATGATGAAGTAGCGGTATATTTAATTTAAATAATTAAATGAGATTAATTGGAGGTTTATGACGAGGTGATAATTAAATTAAGGTTTAATTGAATTGGACTTTCATGCATAGTTTTATACGTTGATTAATTATGCTTGTTTGTGTGACTTGTTGGTATTACTATATTGCCTCGTGACGACGGGTTGTGGGTAATTTTTTATCTCCCTATATTTTAGGATGCCTTCTAGGTATGGGACTAGTGGGTAGGCCTTTTAATGATTTACGCCTTCTAGGTATGAGACTAGTGAGGGTAAAATTATCACGGTTTTATCATGTCGGGGGTGGGGTGATTTTTATTACTTCATGGTCGTTAAGCTAGTCTAGGTATGAGACTAGGTTGAGATTTATATAGAAAATTCTTCCTAAACATAGGGCAGGACGTAAAAATAACTTGGGGACCCTTAGTTATGGGAATAAGGGGTATTTTGAGGATCTCACATCGATTAAAAGGGTGGGGTGATTATAATTTGAGAAATTGAGAATTAATGCCTAAGATAAAAACGGGTATTAAAATTTGTGGCGACATAATGTGTCAGGGCCGACAGTTTAAATGGGTCAGAGGGCGATTTATGTCGTGTCGTGTGTGGAACCTTGTCATATGTCGGGGCCAACTGTTTAAATGGATCAGAGGGAGATTTACAAGGGGAAGTGTGACACTTAAATAAAAAGTGAGAACAATAATTAAAATTGGTTAATTTAATAAATTAACATCGTGGGACTTGGGAATTTTAAAATCATATTGGTGTGCCTTTTAAATGGGGATTCCTACGGGTAGTTAGTAATTTATATTTATTGCGTTTAATTATCCCGTCTAATTTAAAATATTCTATTGTGATATTTATAGCGTATAATGCTACTGTCTGGATTCAAGGATCCTATTTGAGGGGAGTAGTGTGTATTCTTGCTCGGGGCTTTGTCTCTGACCCATGCATTGTCTAACATTTTTTAGGATAAGATTTAGATAAACTGTATAGGATTATTGAAGTTATCACTTGGAGGTGCAACTAGAGTTATTTATTTTTATGGCATAGCTTAGTTAGACTTTCTTTTCCAGTTGTATTTAATTATGAGACTTCATTGGAGTTTTATTGGGCCATTCGGTTCCAAAGTTGTTTAGAGGATTTATGTTGGATTATCTTTATTATTCAGGTTTTATTTAATCGTTTTTGGAGATTGAATTTATTCGGAGTTAGCATGTGATGGATCTTTTATCGCTTAGTTGTTTATGATCATTTGACATTGATTCAATTACTTATCTTATGGACTTATTATTTATGTCTCATATCTGTCTCATGCTAAGAATGGTATTTATTTAGTTCACTCCCGACATAGTTCGGCGGCGGTGGCTGGCCACCCCGTCTGTCGGATTTTGCAGGGTGTGACAAATGGTTGACAACATTGCCTCCCAATTCAATTATAACACGACATGAATTTCAAGATTTATTTATTAAATAATTATTTCCTATT
The DNA here is from genome assembly GCA_949130495.1 of Sambucus nigra. Lineage (NCBI taxonomy): Eukaryota > Viridiplantae > Streptophyta > Magnoliopsida > Dipsacales > Adoxaceae > Sambucus > Sambucus nigra. The sequence continues at coordinate 666,348,758 of OX422215.1, read as the reverse complement.
CATAAGATGAACGTTGTAATGAAACAAATCCACAATTTTGCACAAACGGGAGCAAAACATTTGGCAAATGTTGACAACATTTCAAAAGCCTATTAAGCCAATGTCCACACCACGGATATGGTAAGATGAGACAAATTTCTATTTTTATGGTTCTTTCAACCTAGTGGAAAAGTTATTAATTGAGACAGTATGGCAGGTTAGTTTTCTTACCCTTAGTGCGGATCAAGTCAAACATCATCTTGAGTTTATGGCTAAAACGTCATGAGGTTAGGAAGTTTTACCTGTGGACAAAAACAAAGGCTTTACCTCGCCAAGGTCGAGGAAGAAGATATACACACAAATGTGCTCCTGTGTCACAAAGTTCAGGAGGTTCAAGTGGGACATGGACAACCAACAAAGTCTCCTGTCATATAAAAGGCTTATGATATATGTGATTTAGTTGGATACCCTACCAACGAGTGCCCCTCACTCCCGGGTAGGAGGTCATTATCGAACAAGCCAATGCCATAGGGGCATATCAAAAAACTTACATCACTAATTTCTACGTCGAGAGTAGTGACCCCTCATAATATGAATGATAGAACATCAAATCCTATATTTTCATTGAGGAAAGCTCAGAATTATGGATTTTTGGAGACGAGCACCCAACCCTCCAATCCACCACCTCCAAAATTTCAACCCTAATACTAACCTTAACCCCAATATCAACCCCAGCCACAATACTAACATCTACCTCAAATAAATCCATTTCATGTCCCTACATCCCACCCTATAAGAAGGCCACTGAAGAGCCTCACACTGTGAACCAAAGACTGAACCAACTCGAACAATGTGTCTATGCCCAATCATCGCAAATATCACAAATGGATAAGTCGATGCAAGTGATGCAAGTTTTTTTTAGCGAAATTAGTTTAAAGCCAACTTGGAGGGAACAAATCTTGTCTCCCTTATCAAACTCAACAAAATCCAAAAGTCCAAAGCAAAATGTCCAAAAACTGGAATATATGGAAACACAACCAAGTTCTATCATCACAAATGAGCTTGATCCAAAGTTTAAAGATTCGAGTTGCCCCACAATTGTGTGCATAATTGGGGAATGAAAGATTGATCATGTGCCCCTTAAATTTGGCTCTAGCATTAAAATTCTTCTATATTTTACATATTTGTTATTGAATTTGGGTGATATTAAAAAGACGAAAGTCACTTTACCTCTCCTCGATTGATCCACCAGGATACGTCATGGAATTGTTGAAGATGTTATCGTCTAAATAGATTCATTATATTACCTATTGGACTTCATTATCTTAGACATGAAACCTATCAAAAATAGGATTTATCAAATCCCGATCACATTTGGACAACCATTCCTCGACACTGTTAATGCCAATATCAACTGCAGGAATGGGGTGATAAAATTATCTTTTGTCGACATAACTGTTGAGGTGAATGTTTTCTCTCTCCTAAAGATATCTAGTTGCTTCGTTGAGGAAGAAACTGATACTGGTGCGTATATAGAGACAATTGTCCAAGAATACCTTGACCTCTCTACAATACCCCATACTTTTATGATTATTTAATTTCCGTGTGCATTTAATTTTTAATTTAATTGGGTGAAACTAAATTGGGTTTTGATAAATATTATTTAGCGAGATAAGGACTACTACTACTACTACTACTACTACTACTACTACTACTACTACTACTACTACTACTACTACTACTACTACTACTACTACTACTACTACCACTACTACTACTACCACTACTACTACTACTACTACTACTACTACTACTACTACTACTACTACTACTACTACTACTACTACTACTACTACTACTACTACTACTACTACTACTACTACTACTACTATTATTATTATTATTATTATTATTATTATTATTATTATTACTATTATTATTATTATTATTATTATTATTATTATTATTATTATTATTATTATTATTATTATTATTATTATTTACTTGCGTGTGATAAGTAAATAAATATGTGATTCATTATATGTCATGTATGATTGAAAAATGATGATTTATTGTATTATGTCGATAGAGAGTATATCGACAGATCAATATATTTTATGGGCGCTGCATACTGTACAGATGTGTCGAGCTCGATTAATGAGATATTGATAAATTTATAGTTGGGTGACTCAAATGATCTTTCTGAGTGCACCGGTGATTCGAAATGGTTTGAAATTTCCAGAAGAGGTGCCTGACTGTTGTAATTGGGTTCCGGGGGATTTTAAGGTACGGTGATCCTTTTACACCTTGGGTTTAATGGAAAAATGGGACTAGGGTGTAGACATGAGGTATATAAGTATTAGAGGGGTGGGTGACAACCCCACTTTTCATTATTTGCATAATTGTGAGTTAAATAGAGTTTAAGAGAAAATAAAGAGGAAGAAAGGGAGAGAAGGACTTGGAGAAGAGAAGAGAAGAAGCCATCTCCGGATTCAATCCATCCCAATAGTCGAGACTTTGGATTCAGATCCTCAAAGTCAAGTATTTACTCGATTTAAATTGAATAATTTTGTAGTTAATTACCTTCATAGTTAATAGGATTAAATATGTGATTTAAAGGTTTAGACGTTGAAACGTTGAGAAATTAAGTAAGATATGTAGATTATAAAATTCATAATTAATTGTTGATGATTTTGTAGAAATTTCGTAATTAAATTTGGGTTTACAAGGATGATCATGTAGAATATTTCTAGGATGTTTAAAATAATGAAAATTCATGTTTAATATATTCTGGTCTTGTGGGATTAATGAAGGATTAGGAATCCTTGTGTTTAGATGTGGGATTCAGGATAAATTTGATGTTTTAATACTTTTAGGATGTTAGTATATTGATGTAGGATGTTAAATTCATATTTGGTTAGGCTGAGGACCTCAATTGTAAGGTTTTGGAGGACAAAACTCAAGGTAGATGATGATTGGCAGCCTAGGAAATTGAATTGATTCTCTGGGGGGAGAATCAATTCGATTTACCAATCCGATTTGGTTTGTTAATCGTACTGGTTTGGTTTCCTGACCTGCATGAATTTTCCTGTGTGTTGTTGTAACTTGTTAGAGCCTGGGGAATGACCGGATGGTCTTTAGGGGAATAGTCGGACTACTAAGGAATGATTTCCAGGGTTTGGTATGTGTGATATACCAATGGATAAATGGTTTCAAGTGAGGAGAATCAGGAATTCAAGTGCGTGAACACTTAGATGTACAATCGGGAAGTTGGTTCGGACTTAGAGATTTCGGAAACTAGTACATTGTCGGATTGCATACGAGGTCAATATTATATATATATATATATATATATATATATATTGGAGGACTTGTATATCCATATGTGCGTGTGTGTGATTATTGTGTGTTTATGTTGAACATGCCTACTCGGTAGTGCTATCGTTAGGAAGTTGCTCGTAGTGGGCGATCCACCCTGGAATTGACCAACATGTGTTGGACTAATTCCCCAAGTCATAGTACTATTGCATGTCCACTATCCATGTGTGAGTATAGGTGTTGGTTTGAAGACCATTTGGGTGCGATGTGGTATGGTCACAATCCCTAGATGTATGTTTATGACCGTCTCCGTTGTATGAGTTTAAGTTTGGGTTCAGTGGTGAGATTTCGACCTCGTGGCTTAGTGCGATGCTTTATGCCTGGAGCCTGATAACACATGAGGGATATATCCACGAGGTCCATGCTCTGGGGATATGGTAATATGTATATAGCGAATGATATATATATATATATATATATATATATATATATATATATATGTTTATATGATATAACGTTTATATTTGTTTATAAAAGTAGTGTAGTTATAGTATTACATTATATGAACATTTAATTATAACACATGTGTCGCTACGATATTATTGATGAACATATACCTTGTGAGGTTAGTATATACTTTGTTAACTGTGATTATTAACGTGATTGGGTGTGGATAGAAGTTATTGTCCAAGCTAGACAGGGTAGTGTAATTAGGATAATAAAATGAATGCATTAGGTGCACACTATAGATTATAGGTGAGGTTTTATCTCATGTGAGTGCGAGTGGTTAATTACTTATGAAAGTAATACACTACGTGTTTTATCGATTCAAAACATTTAATTACTTGAAAAATATTTTCAAACTTTTCAGTCTTTGACATGCGACAAATTTGTTTTCTTGTTTTCTTTTAAAAGCCCTAAGTGTGCAGCAACAACAACAACGACACCAATGATAAATATTTCTTACCGTTGTCATAGCTGCAGACGCTACGAGATTTAGTTAACAACCTCAGCTCTTTCTATGTATATAGGATCCTTTTATTCGAGTATTTCATTTTAGGTGTGTTGCCCGTAGTTGGTTAGGACTTTACTTTATGTCAGAGATGATTTCTTCGGATCACATTTATTATTTGTGAATGTCACTCATTATATTCATTTAGATGTTTGGTTTATATTCCTTTATATTTGTTATTACTTGTTACGACAGTGATGCTGAGAATGAAACCATAATGGATTCATGTTCTATTTTAGTAGAGGATTGTCCACCCGCTATTAAAATAGGTAGGTTGTTACAGTTGATACTAGAGCATCATGTTTTATTGTTGTTAATATCTATGCGAACTTTTTACATTATCAGTGTTACATTTTTTGGACATAGAGCCCTACGCTTAGGACTGTTGTTTCATATTGCACATTTACATTCTTCTGCTATTATATATGATTAAGTGAATCTCATATAATTTTGGTTTGGTTTTAGACGCCAAACGCCAGGAGAGGTAGACCAGCACATGGAGCGAGGAAGACCATAGAGGAAGAGGCTCATTCGGGGCCATATGCCACTCAGGTACTGTGATCATAGCAGAGGTTGTAGCCATAGTAGCCCAGGCAGTTAATACCGCTATGACTATACTGGCACTCTATTTTCCCCAGGCACAACCCCAGTCATCATTGGCAGTACCAATTCAGACTCATCCAACGTCGTCTATATGGGAGCGAGTCAGTGAGGCCTTCGAGAAGGGCCATCCATCGGAGTTATGAGGGTGTATGAATGTTATAGAAACTATCCAATGGAAGAAGGATAACCAGAGGCATTTGCATATGGTTGAGTGTAGCGGCACTTAAAAGAAGATACTATCTACGTTCATGCTAGTCGGGACTACTCTTTAGTGGTGGGAGTTAGTTACCACGTCGGAGGAGAGAGACATGATGACTATATAGGAATTTTGGGTGTGGTTTGACCAGAAGTTCTTTTCGTCGACAGTTCAGAAACAAATGAGGAGGAGATTTATTTATCTCTTGTAGGAGGGCTGGACTGTGGCCAAGTACAAAGAGGAGTTCACAAGTCTGACAAACTTTATGCTGGATGAGGTGAACACTGAGGATAAGTGGGTTCTCAAGTTTATAAATGGACTTACTTGGAGGAATCATAAACACCTATTGTGGAAATCGGCCTTGAGCACTTCTATTGAGGTCATTAATACCACGTTGCTCCACTGCCAGGACCATCGCTTCAATATGAGGGGAACAAAGAGGAAAGGAGAGTCGAGCCAGTAGGGCAAGACTGGGGGTAATGGTGCCACAACAAGGTAGGCAGTAGGAGTGGGGTTCCTAGTAGGGGTACTTGGTTTAGAGATTTCTGTCGGGTAACTACAATTTCAGGCAGGGCCATCAGGGCCAGTGGCATACCCCTTAGGGCCTGAGGAACCAGACTATAGGCCAAAAGGGCTAGGGTTATTAAGGCCGGTAGGGCTTAAGATAGGGGCATATTCGTTAGGGCCAGCAGGGCCAGAGACTAACAGATTTTATGGGGAGGTGTTTCGTATGTGGAGAGTAGGGTCACATGTAGCATGCATTCCTAATCAGGGCTAGGGGTGAGCAGAAGGAGGCCCAACTGGAGCAGCAATTACGTTAGCTTCTAGCCCCACCGACAGTTCTAGCATTTCCACCTTCGCAGGGACTGTTTGGGCATGTTTATCACGTCTGAAGACTAGTTTTACTGCCAGCACCGCCAATGATTGAGGCCATGTTTCCTACCCACGGGCACATAGGGGTGGGTTCTATTTGACACGGTAGAATCACACTAATTTGTGAATACTAGATTCGCGAGTGCAATGGGTTTTCTGGATTTAGCGATAGATATCATTACGATCGTAGATTCACTATTAGGTAGCGCGGTTGTTATTCATTCCATTTACAGGGGAACGAGTGTGTACATGGGGAGGTTATGCTTAGTAGCTTATCTACTTGTTTCAGAGCTGGATGTGTATGATGTTATTCTAGGTATGGATTGGTTAGAAACGTACAAAGCGATGGTGGGCTATCACAGTTGGACTATCATGTTTACTATTCCAAGACAGGATATCTTTCTTGTGGCGATGCCTTGTCCGAATGGAGGGTTTAGCACGCACTTGTATTATATTGAGGATGAGACTTTTGAGGGTGTAGTCATCATGCTAGATTCAATCCTTGTGGTTAGGGACTCTAATGATGTGTTTTAAGAGATACTGGGGTTGCCGTCAAGTCAGGAGATTGAGTTTGTGATCAACTTAGCACCAAGGACTAGGCCAATAACGTGAGAACCATATTGTATGGTGTGACACCCCGCCTAATTAAATAGCGGGTGATCAGTCCTTTATAAATTTAAATCAGAATATTCGATATTTAACTAGGCTGGGTGTCACAGGTGGTATTAGAGCATCAAGTTCTAGTGTCCTTAGGATCTGTACTCTTTATCCTTTTTACGTTCCTCAGCTATTTTGAGATAATAACTGTAGACTTATAAAACTTTTCTCTTCTTTTAGATGCCTCCTCGACGTGCACAGAGAGTTCCCAGGGATGCCTACCCGAGCCTCAGCCTGCACCATCTCAGGGTATGATGAATGCCACTGAAGTTGCCTCCATTGTAGCACAGGTGGTGAATGCTGCATTAGCAGTTGTGCAACAGGCACCACCTCAGGCATCGATGGTGGCTCCAGTTTAGACTCAGGCCTTTCCGTCTACTTGGGAACGTGTTAGGGATGACTTCCAGAAGGCACATCCTTCAGAGTTTGCAGGGAGCTCCTAAGTGGTGGTAGCGAGCCAATGGAAGAAGGATATCCAGAGTCACTTGAGGATGCATAAGTGCATGGAGGTTTAAAGTCATATACTCGCCACGTTCAAGTTAATAGGAGCATCACTATAGTGGTGGGAGTCTATTACCACCGCTGAGGAGAGAGACACACTCACTATTCGAGACTTTTGGGTGCGGTTCGACCGTAAATATTTCCCCTCAATTATCCAGACAGAGATGAGATGAAAAACAGTGAACTTGAAATAAGAGGGAAAAATCGTGGAGGAGTATGAGGCAGAGTTTATCAACCTTTTGAAAATTATACAAGATGAGATACCAATTGAGGAGAAGAAGATTTCGCATTTTTTAGATGGGTTGACATGAAGGATCCTCCAGCACTTGATATGCAAAATCTCCTTGGATACCTATTCAGACGTGGTTAATGCAGCACTACTTCACTGTCAGAACCACCGTTTCCATCTGACCGAGGTTAAGCGAGTAGGAGAGTCCAACTAGCAGGGCAAGACGGGAGGAAATGGTACCAGTGGGGCACAGGCAGTTCAGGGTCAGCATAGACATGGTTATCAGGGTGGTTCCCACCACGGGGATCCTAAGAGGTTCAGGTCAGGAGGTTTTAAACATGGGCAGAGAGGCTTTCGACATGGCTAATAGGGTCAGCACGACCATCAGGGCCAGCAGTAGGTCCAACGGGGCCAGAATGGCCAAGGGAGGGGTGGTAACGACCATCAGGGCCGGGGACAGCAGGGACATAGGGGAGGACCCTTCCTAGGGAGATGTGTCACATGTGGAAACACTAGCTACAAATGCCAGGACCGCCCTTAGAAGGGTAGAGGCCAGTAGCAGTAGCAGGGTACTCGTCAGGAGCGTCAGAGACCGTTATTTCTCGCAGCTCTCCCAGCACCTCTACAGATTCCAGCACTGCCACCCATTCCAGCCGCCCCAGTTCAGTAAGGGAAGTTACAGTATGGACGGGTCTATAATCTTCACCAGGTCGCAGTCTCGTAGGACCCACCCATGATTGAGGGTATGTTTTCTATCTAGGGGACTTTGGGGCGCATTTTATTTGACATGGGGGCCACACACTATTTTATTGCCACGGGTTTTGCACGTAGTACGAGATTATTTAATACAGCAGAGAGTACAATCACTTGTGTGGATTCATCATTGAGCATAGGTTCCGTTATTTCTTTTATTTATAGGAGTGGGTATACATATTGGGAGGTTTATCTTACCCGCTGACATGCTTGTGTTGGATATGTCCGAGTATGACGCGGTTGTCGGTATGGATTGGATTGTCAGGTATAGGGCCATGATTGATTTTTTTTAGTAGGAGTATAGTTTTTACCATACCCGATCAGGAGATGTTTCTGGTGGCGATGACTCACTCTGAGGGAGGATCGTCCACTCATTTATACTATATAGAGGAGGAGACCTCTACGGAGGTGGTGGTACCACTTGACTCAATTCCAGTTGTTCGAAAGTTTGCTGATGTGTTTCAGGAGATTTCGGGGTTACCACCGAGTAGAGAGATAGAATTCATCATTGATTTGGCACCGAACACTCGACCGATTGCCCGCGCACCTTATCACATGACTCCAGCAGGGATGAGGGAGTTACGTGACTAGATTGAGGTTATGTGTAGGGAGTTACGGGTTAGAGTTGTTGGGGCAGGGATTTATCTGTAGGAGTACTTCGCCATTGAGGTTATGTGTTGATTACCGAGAGTTGAATAAATTCACGATGCGGAACAAATATATGTTACCTCGAATCGATGACTTATTCGACCAGTTGAGAGGAGAGACTTTGTTCTCGAAGATCGACTTGAGATCAGGATACCATCATTTGTGTATTAGGGAACAGGATGTGTCGAAGACTGCCTTCTTGATGAGATATGGATCCTATGAATTCAGGGTTATTCCTTTCGGGCTGACCAACACCCCCGATGTGTTTATGGACTTGATGAACAGTGTGTTCAGAGAGTTCCTGGACCGATTTGTCATCATCTTCATAGATCACATTCTGGTTTACTCATAGACCAAGAAAGAGGATGCCGAGCACTTAAGGCAATTTTTTCAGACACTGCGCCAGCATGAGTTGTATGCAAAATATGAGAAATGTGGATTTTGGCTAAAGGTGGTCCATTTTTGGGGGCATATCATCTCTGACAGAGGGATATCCATGGATTTGAGGAAGGTGTCAGCGGCGAGGGAGTGGGGACAGCCCACGACACTGACTGAGATATGTAGTTTCTTGGGCTTAACCGGGTACTACAGGAGGTTCATTCGAGGGTTTTCGAAGATAGTTGGTCCGTTGACACACCTTCTCACAAAGGGGTGCCGTTTATCTGGAGTGAAGCCTATCAGTTAGCATTTGATGAGTTGAAAGATAAGTTAATCACAACACCAGTGCTAGCACTACCCTGGCCGGGAGTGGAGTATTTAGCCTACTCTGATGCGTCCTTATTAGGACTTGGAGGTGTACTTCAGCAGGAGGATCATGCTATAGCTTATGCTTCCCGTAAGCTTAAGCCTCACTAGAGGAATTACCCCTCCCATAATTTAGAGTTGGCGACGGTGGTGTTTGCACTTCGGATTTGGAGACATTACCTGTGATACCCCGCCTAATAAAATACCGGGTGATCAGTCCTATACCAAATTAAAACAGGAATCTCAGTTGGATCATCCTTAGCATCACTGTCGAAAACTTTTTAAAACTTACTAACCACCTTGTATTCCAAAAGCTGGTGCCAATTTTAACTTTTTAATTACACAAAATAGTACATGCGGAAATAATTATAAACCATTCACACAACTGAATAAAACTCAACTGAATAATTAATTACACAACTTGCCAAATAAACCACCGGCCACCAAAGAAATAATCCAATACAAATATCCAACACAGGAATAAAATAAGTCTCAAAACTAATTTGAAAGTCTGGACGACATGCCCTAAATAAAACTGAAACTGATAAGTGATTCCTCCTCTAGGAATGAATCAATGATGCGTGTAATCCAAACTCCTGCTAGCATCCACATATGCCGCAGCTCCGTGTTCCTAGAATAGAATATCAATCCTGGCGTCCCTGTGGCTAGACACCTAAAAGGCTTTGAAAATAGTTTTATAGCAAGGGTTAGAACCCAAAACATTTTGAAAATATTTAGCAAGTGAATTAACTGCAGTAATTTAAAATGCATGAATGCGCTTCATATTTAAGTTAGTGTCGCACTCTCTTGTGGACATTCTCACCCCTCCACTAATGTGCACACCTAACGGTTACCTTAACCCCACCTAGTTGCACTATCCCGTCCAACTAGTCCCGGTATAACCTCCCCTTGCCATACAACTCTAACCCGAGTATAATGATTCTTGAATTATAAGTTATATCTCAATTAACTTAATTAATTCCTCTTAAATAGTAGCATATTACCGTGTCACAAGTTATATAAAGTAAATACATCACACACTGTATTATTACCCGCATATAATATTTACTATCATTATATACGTACCTTTACCACAACATCCACACATATAGTATACGTATATCCATCCCCTCGAGTATACCCTCGCCGGATGATTCCCTCTAAAATGCTATCTCACTAGGTGTGCTCACAAAACCTAGTTCCCTAAGTTGGAATCGCTCACCAACTTGGCCCAAAATATAAACGTAGTGGAGGCGGTCATATTCCTTCCCTGAAAGTGAGATAAATCCCTCAGCCATATATATCGGACGCTATGACCTGGGGATATACTCGCCCTACTCCTCAAACTAGGGGATTCACCCACATCGCGCAACCTCCCTTGATAGCATTAGAGTATATAAATTGAATAAATATCTAGTCACTGATATTTAATATCACACACAATATATACACGTATATATATATACTATCACTATACTGTATATATATAATATAAACCCCGGCTTTACCGTGTACTCAAAATTCCGTACACTGCCTGTAATTTCCTGAGTCTGTGGCCCGACTCAACATAATTAATTTTCTCACTTAATAATTTATCATCTTCCCGAGTCTATGGTCCGAATCTAATATAATTAATCCACACCCCAATTAATATAATACTTTCCCCGAGTCTATGGTCCAACTCTAATTAATTTAATTAACACACCCATTAATTTAATACCTCCCCGAGTCTATCGTCCGACTCTAATGAAATTAATTAACACACTTATTAATTTAATACCTCCCCGAATTTACAATCCGACTCTAAGTAAATTAATTAACACACCTATTAATTTAATACTTACCCGAGTCTACAATCTGACTCTTATTTAACTCATTAACACACATATTAATTTAATACCTCCCCGAGTCTACAATCCGACTCTAATTAAATTAATTAACACACCTATTAATTTAATATCACCCCGAGTCTATCGTCCGACTCTAATTAAATTAATTAACACACTTATTAATTTAATACCTCCCTGAGTCTACAATCCGACTCTTATTTAATTAATTTACACATTAATTAATCAACACAAATCCGAGTCTGTGGTCCGACTCTAATATAATTAAGTTTCACATTAATTAATCAACACAAATTCGAGTCTGTGGTCCGACTCTAATATAATTAATTTACACATTAATTAATCAACACGAATCTGAGTCTGTGGTCCGACTCTAATATAATTAATTTACACATTAATTAATTCATACCAAAATGAGTCTGTGGTCCGACTCCTGGTTAATTAATTTACACATTAATTAATTTATATCAAATCCCGGGCCTACAACCCGACCCTAAACTAATTAATTATAACATCAATTAATTTAATACTTTTTCGAGTCTACCCTCCGACTCTACCTACATTAATTATCACATTCATTAATTTAATAACTTGGTGTCACCCAACCATTATCCCCAGACTCACTTACTTGGCCCGTAACTTAATATTTCCCGAGTCTATGTTCCGACTCCAAATTAATTACTCTCTTAATAATTAATTTAATACTTTGGTGTCACTTAACCAACATACCCGGACTCGCTCACTTGATCCATTTTACATCTCATAATTTCATTTCCACATATTCGCCCACAATATGTCACACATTTATCTCAATAAATTCCCCAATTATATTTACCTATAATTACCAACATACCCGGACTCGCCCACTTGGTCCATAATTAAATATTTCACCTCAATCCCTTTAATAATGTAGCGTCACCCAACTACAATACCCGAATTTTATTCCTCGGTTCAATATTAACACAAATATTTATTTTCTCAAAATACATCCATTTGTGACATACAATTATCACCCTCCTAAACCCAACTTTAAATCTCTCAAAAGTGACTAGAGGGTATCCCTTGTATTTATTTGACTCTAAATAAATAAACCTCAAAAGAAAGAGAAATAATTTTCTCCATAAGAAAAAAGGAGCGAACTGCCAGAAATCCCTGACCGTCGATCGATCGACCAATTCCCCTCGATCGATCGATCGATCAGGTCATCTTCTCCTTCGCATCTGTTTTCCACCATTGACGAAAATCCAAGGTTTTTAAACCTTAAATCAAACCTCTAATCAAAATACCCCACCATATAAATATGTTAAACCTACATCCTACACATTATATGGATCTTAAGATACACAATTTTCTCCACTTACTTTCATAATTTCCCGAAATGGGCTTTCCATTAAAATTCATCAACTTTGTTCTACCAACCAAATTCCAAATCCAAATCACACCAGTTTATATTCCGGATTCTCATTCAAATCAGATATCCATACTCAGAGAGATACAACACAATAATTTTTACTTTGAATCTCATTCAATAGTTCCATGAACAAAAACCCCATTTTTGTACCCATTTATCCCCAAAACGAATTTTTGGTTTACACATCACTATGATATGAATTGATTATCATCAATTTAGGAATCACAACAGTTAACCACTTGCCCGGAATCATTCGTAGTGTCTGATCCGTTGGTGCAGTCCCTTAATTTGGCTCCAAAATCCCCAAATTGGCTCTTGATTTGCTTTCTCCCAACTTTCCTCTCAAACCCTAGGTTTAGAGTTGTGTTGACTGTCCTTCCCTAATCTCTCAATTAGGTTAAAAATACTAAATCCCGTTTCTGGCCATGTGGGCCTAATTAAAAAGGCCCAACTCACCCCGTGTCGGCCCGGCTATGCCCAAAAATACCCCGAGACCCAATTACTACCCCTGGTTACTCTTTTCTGACTATATCGACCCGTCCGAACGCAACTGCGCACTCGGAATTGGCATCCAAAATACTTTTTGACATATCCAAATTTCCCCAAAATGTGACACACATTAATTCGAACAATTAAACTTAAAGTCTCCAATTATAATTAATTCGGCTCACTCAAATAAATTCTCCAACTCATGAATTTAAGTTTCTCCAATTTAAATATTTTTATCACTCCCAAAAATAATTAAATATTAAATCCTCAAAATTACGGGGTGTTACATTACCTCTGGGGGAGAAATTTCGTTTGTTCACAGATCACAAGTCATTACAGTATCTTTTCACACAAAAGGAGCTGAATATGCGTCAGCGCCGGTTGCTTGAGTTTATGAAGGATTATCATTTTGATATCCAATACCACCCGGGAAAGGCTAACGTGGTAGAAGACGCGTTGAACCATAAGCCGGTGGGGGAGATGTCCGAAGTGTGGAAAGCGAAATGGAAGGAGTTAAGACACCAGGATGTGGTGACTTGATCGTTCATATCTGTGATGATGGTTATGCCCCAGATTATTACGAGAGTAGTACAGGCTCAGGCAACTGATCCTTTCTGCCAGAGTCAGATAGTACAGCTTCTAGCAGAGGGCGCCGAGTCTTATACTGTGGGTTCAGACGGGGGTCTACATTTCAATGGAAGATCGGTTGTTCCTGAGGGAGAATACTTGCAACATGTGGTTATAATAGAGTTGCACGTTTCAAGATTTGCGATACATCTCGGTGGGCATAATATGTAACAGGATATGCCTACACAGTACTGGTGGAGCGGGATGAAGAAAGATATTGCCGAGTTCCTCTTAAAATGTGACACTTTTCAGTTGGTAAAGGTTGACCATCAGAGACCGACGGGACTTCTACAACCATTAGAGGTTCCTATTTGGAAATGGGATAGCATTTTCATGCACTTCATCACGGGATTACCTACATCGCTGAGGGGTCACGATTCGATATGGGTGATAGTGGATCGGCTGACCAAGGTAGCCCACTTTCTGCCTGCCAGGACAAATTACACCACGGGACAGTACACCCAGATATTCATAGAAAATATAGTGAGACTCCACGGAGTGCCTCTCAATATCGTGTCTTATAGAGATAAGGTGTTTGTGTCTCGATTTTGGGAGAGTTTCCAGGAGGCAATGGGTATGGAGTTGCGACTGAATACAACCTATCACCCACAGAGGGATGGACAGATCGAGGGGACCAATCAGATGTTAGAGGACATGTTACGTATGTGCATCATTGACTTTGGCGGAGGCTGGGAGAAGTACCTCCCGCTGGTAGAGTTTGCGTATAACAACTCCTACAATTTACTATCGGTATGGCTCCATTCGAGGCACTATACGGTAGACCTTGTCATTCCTCAGCATTTTGGTTAGAGGTGGGGGACAAGAAGCTACTTGGTCCGGAGGTGATTCAGGATACTTTAGCCAGGATAAAGTTAATACGAAGTCGTATTCGATTTGCTCAGGATCGACAGAAAAGCTACACTGACGCCAAACGGTATTTTCGAGATTTAAACATTGGGGATTAGGTGCTACTTTAGGTGTCTCCTATGAAGGGAGTTATGCATTTTGGGAAGAAGGGAAAGTTGGCGCCTAGGTATGTAGGTCCATTCCCCATTATCGAGAGAATTGGGCCAGTTGCTTATAGACTTGAGTTATCGGAGCACTCGCATAGGATCCATGACGTGTTCCATATCTCTTCGCTAAGGAGATTTCTTCGGGATGATTTGGCCCATACTTACATTGCGTTAGAGGAGATAAACTTACAACCTGATAGCTCCTACGAGGAAGGGTCGGTTGCTATGCTAGACCGTAGTGAGAGGAGGTTGAGGTCAAAGATAGTACCACTAGTCTGTGTTCAGTGGCAACACCATAATGTTGAGGAATCCACCTGGAAGCGCGAGGATGACATGCGTGAACGTTATCCAGAGTTATTCTCTCCAGGTATATTTCCATTTCCGAATTTAGGGACAAAATTCTGTTATTAGGGGGGGGGGGGGGGAAGTATGTAATATCCCGTATTTTTACGAATATTTATTTTATTATGAAATTTTGGAAAAATGGGGATTAATTAATTTAAAGGGGGAAAATTTAATTTGTAATTAATTCGATTTAATGGTAATTATTACTAGCGTGATGAGAGTTAGTAGCTATCGAAAAAAAATATTATGTCCGGAATAAGATACACGACAGTCATGATATAATTATTTGGGACGCGCGTATGAGTCGCATCACTGGTACGTATTTGGGAATTAAAAAGGTAATTTATTTTTATATAATGCGGATGACTATTGTGAGGGTTCCAGAGTGTCCGGAAGGGCTGAGATAGTCAGAAAACACTACTCGGGTGTTTTATTTGGAGTCCGGGGCATTTTAGCCCAAAACGACACCCCAAAGGGATATTTTGGTCTTTTGAGTTTTTTGGTTAATTAAATGGACGAAAATTGGGTTAATAAAAAGCATTGAGGGTTAGTGGTTTGTCAGTTTCAACTTAAGTGAGAAAGAGAGAAAGAGAGAGAGAGAGAACCAAGGAAGAAGAAGACTCCATTGGAGCCCTAAACTCAAGCTTCCACACAAAAAATTACACTAGCGCGTAGATCGTGTTAAGAGGATCGTTCCCATACCAATTTCAGTCCAAGAATCAGAAGTTCATTCCGAGGAAAGTGTTTATCTTTCTCCTCGTTTAGCATATATTATTCCCGTTAATTTAGGTTTGATGATATAAACATGGTGAAATGAAAACTTAGGTTTAATTGGACTATTTGTGAAGAAACCTATGAATTGGAGAGGGGTATGCATGTAGAGGTTTTTCCCTTTATTGGATCATTAAAATCTGGAATTTTTTTTGTATTAATCACGAATTTTTATAAGAGTTTTGAACAATTAAAATTCTGGATTATTATTTAAGAGAATTATTTGATATTGAAGAGATTGTTGAATTCCAATTGAGTATATAAGGATTTAACCTTTAATTCGTATTAGAAAGCGTCTTAGGGTGATTTGGAATAGTGTAGGAACATTACATTAAGATTGGGATGGGTTTTGAATGAAATTGAAATATGAAAATTTGAGAAAAAATAAGTTTGGGGCGTCCGAAATTTTCGTTCGAAGACCTGCCCAGGTCATTCGAATGACCTCGTTCGAACGAACCTTCTAATAAAATTTCCAACAACCTTTCTAACAAGTTGCTGAGTTAGTTCTAAGTGGGAACTTCTTTCGAACGAGAATCCTGGAACTTCTAACGAGATTCCAAATTGGGTTTTCAGGGTCCATTCGAGTTATAAACCATCCTAAGGTTATCCAAGCGAGTGTATTAACCTACGGGAGTAACGGGTGTTTTAAACTCCAAATTTTTAGGGAATTAAGGGTGTAATGGTCCTCGGGATTTCGAATTTGTGTGAAAATCTTGGTGAGAAGGTAAGTCCTCGAGAGGCTTTGTATATATATGAATATCATGGAGAGTATACCGTTAATATTACTTACGGATTATAGTATTTGGGTTATGTGAATACCTATTAATGTATATAAGTTGTGTGCATGCTTATTACTTGGAATATCATGTGTATGACATACCTAGATACTGGCTATCGAACGGGGTTTAACGCGTTGTGGGCGACCATATCTTATGTGCCTTCAAGGTATTTCTAGTCGTACCACTAGAGCATGGAACCTAGGTACGGGCTATCTGTCAGGATGATAGTGATGACGGTCGTATGGGTGCGTAGGTATCTGTGTAGCCCATCGGCTTGGGACTATGTTCACCTCCAATATATGTATATATTTTATTGGTTCTTGAGAGATTTAACACGTTGTCCTTTATGCGTAAGCGTTGCAATGGGACTAGATAACCGAGTATGCCTAGCACTAGGGGTTTCTTAACCATGGGTGCTATACTGTTATATTCGTATGTATACATAGTAAGATTTTATATATGCATACTGAGTTCCTATTCTGTGTTTCTTGTTGGATACTTTATTAAAGTATATACATAGTGGGTCTTTAGTTGGGAATAAAGAATACAAGGAGAATGAGTATAACAACCTTAAACCTATTCCTAAATAATAGTAAAATATTGGTTTTGGGTTATTTAGATGTTGTGTCCGACATAGTGGTTATCATATATATAGTCGGGTAGAGTATCGAGATTAGTATGGGTAGTTGGACTCACTAGGTGTGCACATTAGATGAGAGGTGATCATCTCAAGTGAGTACGCTAAGCTAACAGGGATAATATATGTGCTAATTAAATCAATTTAAGCACTTGTTATATTTAAACTGTTTTCTACTTGGGCTCAGACCCGTTTTTCTACAAATCACTTTTCTTGTTCTATTATGTGAGGTGCTCATCCACAGGGTCACCAGACTTAGGAGATTCCATTCATTTGTCGAGCATAGCTGCTATGGAAGCTACGGGATATCGTTAGTAGACGCTTCTGAGTCTATTTCTCCCGATCTATCAGTCTTTTATTTCAGTTGGACATGTCGTCCCTCTTATTTTACATTCAGAGATTTAAAGTTTTTTTTATTCTATCATTAGACTTTAATTTCATCTATTGGGATTATTGTATGGATTTTTTTCTGGAAGTGTTTACTCCAGTTCCTTATTTAATTCAGTTAGTTCCTTCCTTATGCTATTGTATTTTATGGTGATGATTACTTATGTCTCTTTATGTCGTTGGTTAATAACAAGATAAAATTTTGACATCAACCTTTTTAAATATTAGGTGTTTAGCTTTTATAATAAAGTTTTCGACAGTGATGCATAATCTGAACCAATCGGATATTCTAATTTAATTTTATAAAGGACTGATCATCCGGTATTTAATTAGGTGGGGTGTCACATATGGATCCTTTAGAGATGAGGGAGTTGAAGGATAAAATTTAGCAAATTTTAGCGCAGATTTTTATTTACAGGAGTACATCACCTTGGGGTGCCCCACTTTTATTTGTGAAGAAGAAGGATGGATCGTTAAGATTTTGTATCGACTATCGATAATTGAACAAGGTCATGATTCAAAAAAGTATCTGTTGTCGCATATCGATGACTTGTTTGACTAGTTGAGAGGACATTACTACTTCTGTAATATTGATTTGAGATCAGGGTACCTTCAGTTTCATATCAGGGAGCCGTATGTCCCAAAGACTGCATTTTTTATGAGATATGAGTCTTATAAGTTTAGGGTTATGCCGTTTGGGCTAACCAGTGTGCCATCAGTTTACATGGATCTCATAAACAGGAAGTTTAGGGATTTCTTGAACCAGTTCGTCATTGTGTTCATAGATGAAATTTTGGTTTATTCTCGAACAGAGGGAAAGCACACATAGAAATTGTGTATTGTTCTTTAGAATTTTTTGGATCACCAGTTGTATGCCAAGTTTGAGAAATGTGGATTCTGGTTGCAGGTGGTGCTGTTCTTGAGTCACATATTTTTCGAGAGAGGGATTTATATGGATCCGAGTAAGGTGTCAGCGGTGAGGGAGTGGAGCCAACCCACGATAATAATGAAGGTTCATAGTTTTCTAGGGTTAGCAGGGTACTACCGCTAGTTTATCAAAGGATTTTTAAAGATTACGTGTCCCTTAATGAATTTGACTTCTAAGGGAGTACCTTTTGTTTGGGATGATGAGTGTCAATTATCTTTTGATGAGATAAAGGACAAGTTTACTTCAGCACCAGTGCTCATATTGCCTAGGGGAGGAGTGTAGTACTTTATTTTTATCTATTCGTCCTTACAGGGACTTAAAGAGTTCTATAGTAGGAGGAGCGGGCTATAGCTTATGAATCTCATAAGCTTACGCCCCATGAGAAGAACTATCCCACACATGATTTGGATTTAGAGGAAGTTATTTTTACCTTGAGGATTTGGAGGCACTATCTTTTGGGGGAGAAGTTCTGGTTATTCATGCATCAAAAGTCACTATAGTATGTTTTCACATAGACGGGGCTAAATATGAGGCAATATAGGTGGCTTGAGTTCATGAAGGATTATTAGTTTGATATCCAGTACCATCCAAGGAAGGCTAACATAGTGGAAAATGCGTTGAGCCCCAGTAGGGCAATTGGCAGCAGTGTGGAAGGCGAAGTGAGCTGAGCTTTGTTAGGAGGATGAGGTAATCTGGGCATATATAGCAGTGATGACTGTCACACCTAAGATCATTTTGAGGGTTGTTAAGTCATAGGCAGGGATCCTTCTTATCAGGATAAGATTCAATAATTATTGATGGGTTGATCGGAGTTTTACTCAACCAGTTCTAAGGGTGGCTTACTCTTGGGTGGGAGGTTGATTATCCCATACGATGAGGATCTATGATGCGTAATTATGGAGGAGGCACATGGGACATAATTCTTGGTACATCTTAGAAGGGATAAAATGTACCACGATATAAGGAGGCAGTATTGGTGGGCCCGTATGAAGTGAAACATAACAGAGGTTGTCTCTAGGTGCACCACTCGTTAGTTGGTGAAGGTTGATCATCAGAGACCAGCTAAGATTTGTTACAATTGGAGATTTCGATGTGAAAATTAAAAAGTATTTCAGTGAACTTAATCATAGGGTTATCGATATCGCATAGGGTTGACGATTCCATATGGGTTACTGTGGATCGCTTGACCAAGGTAGCTCATTTTTTACTAGTTGGGTGGATTACACGACAAGGCAATATGCCCATCTTTTTATAGTAGGTGCATGAGGTGCCGCTCAACATTATTTCATAATAGGATAAGATATTTGTATCCCATTTTTAGCAAAGTTTTAGGAGGCCATGAGGACAGAGTTGCATTTAAACTATATGCCAAGGATGTGTATTATGGACTTTAAGGGTGGTTGGGCGTAATATTTTCCATTGGTAGAGTTTGCATATAATAACTTGTACCATTTTAATATTAGCATGGCATAGTTTGAGGCTTTGTACAAGAGATTTTATTGTTCAACCTTTTGTTGGTTAGAGGTTGGGGGATAGTAAAATTCTCGGGTCGAACTTGATTCAGGAGACGTCAGTGAAGACTAAGTTGATTAGGTGTTATATTCAAATAGCTTAGAACAAGAAGAAGAGCTACATCGATGCAAACCAAATATGTTTGGAGTTTGACATGGGTAGTCAAGTGTTGCTTTGGGTATCTCTAATGAAGGGGTGTTGTAGGAAAAAGGGGAAATCGGAACCTAGGTATATGGGTCCTTTTACCATTATGGGCGATGCATATTGTATGCACGAGTCGGTCCCAGTTAATGAGATGAAGGTAAGTTTATAGTTGAGTGACTTGGATGACCTGTATGAGTGCACCGGTGATCCAAAATGAGTCTATATAGTCCAGAATAGGTACTCGGGTGTTATAATTGGGTTTGGAGGACTTTTTAGACAAAACATGACCCGTGTAAGGGTACAATGGTCTTTTTACACATAGGGTTTAATGGAACAACGAGATTAGGGCATAAATATGAGGTATATAAGGATTACAAGGGTGGGTGATAGCCTGATGTTTCAGTTCCTACATAATTTTGAGTTAGAGAGAGTTTAATAGAAGAGAAAAACGGAAGAAAGGGAAAGAAGGACTTGGAGAAGAGAAGAAGCCATCTTCGAATTCAATCCATCCCAAGAGTTGAGACTTCGAATTCAGATCCTCAAAGGCAAGTAGTTACTTGCTTTAAACTGCGTAATTATGTAGTCAATTACCTTCATAGCTAATGGGATTAAATATGTGATTTATAGGTTTAAAGGTTACAACTTTGAGAGATTAAGTAAGAGATGTAGATCGTAATTAATAGGCTATTGGAATTCATAATTAATTGATGATGATTCTATAGAAATTTTATAATTAAATCTGGGTTTACAAGGATGATCATGTAGAACATTGATCGGATGTTTGAAATAATAAAAAATTCATGTTTAATTAATTCTAGGTTGGTGGAATTAATGAACGATTGGGAATCCTTGTGTTTAAATGTGGGATTCGGGATTAATTCGATGTTTTGGTAATTTTGGGATGTTAGTATATTATTGTAGGATGTTAAATTCATGTTTGGGGAGGCTTAGGACATACATTAAAGGGTTTTGGAGGAGAAAACTCAAGGTAGAAGATGATTGGCAGCCCAACAAACCGAACCAGTTCGCTGGGGAGAGAATCGGTTCGATTGACCGAAACGGTTCTGTCTGACAATTTTTTTCTGGCTTGCCCAGATTTTTATGTGTGTGTGTTTGGACCCGTTAGAGAACGGATAATTACCGTAGGGGCTTCCAGGGTTGAGTGGGACTACAGGAGAATGATTTTCAGGGTTTGGTATGTGTGACAGGCCGATGGATAGATGGGTTCGAGTGAGGAGAACTAGGAATTCAAGTGAGTGAACACTTAGATGTACAATCAGGAAGTCAATTCGAACTTCGAGATTTTGGAAACTAGTACGTTGTGGGATTGCGTATGAGGTCAGTATTATATACATATACGTATTAGGGGAATTGTATATATATATATATATATATATATATATATATATATATATATAGAGAGAGAGAGAGAGAGAGAGAGAGGCAGGCTCTTGTGCACACTAAGTTTGTACACGTGCATGCGCACACCAATTTTTTAAAAATATAAAAAAAATTGAGTTGATTTTTTTATGTGATATTTAAACATTTCAACGGACCCCTATATAAAAACTCAGCTCAAAACACGTTTTTTGCTATTTTTAAAAAATCAGTCAAACTTTCGCACCTTTTAAAGTATTTAAAAGCAGCGAAAGTTTGACCGATTTTTTAAAAATAGCAAAAAAAGTTTTTTTGAGCTAGTTTTTTTAATATGGTTCCCTTGAAATGTTTAAATATCACACACAAAAAATCATCTCAAAAATATTTTTTTTACTATTTTAAAAAAAATGATGTGCAAACTTAGTGTGCACATGAGCGTGTCTGATATATATATATATATGTGTGTGTGTGGGGGGGGGGGTGTTATATGTTTATATTGAACATACCTACTCGGTAGTGCTATTGTTACGAGGTTGCACGTTATGGGCAATCCACTCTGGTGTTGACCAACATGTGTTGGATTAATTCCCTAGGTCATAATACTGCTGAATGACCACTATCCATGTGTGAGGATAGGTGTTATTTTGGAGACCGATTGGGTGCGATGTGGTATGGTCGCGACCCCCAAACGTAAGTTTACGATCGCCTCCATTGTATGTATTTATGTAGCATACGAGGGATATATCCACGAGGTCCATGATATATACTTAGCTAATTGTGATTACTAGCGGGATAGGGTATGAATATCATTTGTTATCCTAGTTAGATTGGGTAGTCTAATTAGGATAATAAAATAAATGCGCTAGGTGGACACTTGAGAGGATATGTGAGGTTTTATCTCATGTAAGTGCGAACGGTTAATTAATTATGAAAGTAATACACTACATGTTTTCTTGATTTAAAATATTTAATTACTTGCAAAATATTTTCAAACTTTTCGGTCTTTGACCCACAGGCAAATTTGTTTTCTTTTAAAACCCGTAGGTGTGTAGCAGGGATAGCAGGGATAAATCTTTCTTACCATTGCAGTAGCTGTGGATGCTATGAGATTGACTTATCCACCTCAGATCTTTCTATCTAGATATATAGGATTTTTTTATTCTCGTATTTCATTTTAAGCGTGTTGCGAGTAGTTGGTTAGGGCTTTGCTTTATGTCAGCGATGGTTTTTTCAGATCTCATTTATTATTTGTGCATGCCACTCATTTTATTCATTTATTTGTTTGGTTTTTATTCCTTTATATTTATTATTATTTGTTGCAATGGTGATGCTGAGAATGAAACCATATTGGATTATTGTTTTATTTTAGTAGAGGATTGGCCACCCGGTATTAAAATAGGCAGGATATCACACTCTCTTATGTTAAAACCCCTTAAAGGCATGTATTTATAACTCTTTGAATATTGATTTATGTAATGAGTTTGAAGACAACGAATTAATCACTTCAAATTCCTAATTATTGAGTGATGAGATTAGCAACACTTGACGTTGCCTCAAACTGGGCGAGGAACACTTTGTTCACAGAGAAGTCAACAACACGGAGGGAAACCTTATTCATAAGGTTAGTGAGGGGGTTATTAATTAGCCAATGTGGGTTTCTCGTTTTGAGAAATTACCCCTAAGGGGGATTTCCCCTTTCCCCTTTAGTATATTGGTTCCAATTCTAAAGCTCAAACAGTTAGCTGAATAGCTCAAGTGTGCATTTTTGGGGAGCGTAAACATGTTTCTGGTTATAATTACTGCCAATATTAACATATTTCAAGAAACGAATCTTTTAAACATGTTAAGAAGACATAACAATACTATAGGGTGGTGTATTGATGACTTGAAAAGGATTAGTCCCTCCATCTACACACATAGAATTCACCTGGAAGATGATGCCAAACCTACCCACCAAATGTAAAGACGGTCAAACCCGAATATGAGTAAGGTCGTAATGGAAGAGGTAATCAAACTATTGGATGTAGGGATAATATACCTTATCTATGATAGAAAATTGGTGAGTCCAACCCAAGTGGTGCCAAAGAAGTCTTCCATCATAGTGATACCGAACGTTTATGATGGCCTCGTTCCATCCCGTGTTCCTACCAAATACCGCATATGCATTGACTATCGTAAGCTCAACACAGGTACAAGGAAATAGTGTTAACATCCACCCTTCCTTAATCAGATCTTAGAAAAGGTTGACAGTCATATGTATTAATGTTTTCATGATGGGTAATCAGGTAATAATCAAATCGAAATAGCCCCTAAAGATCAAGAAAATACCACTTCACTTTCTCGTATAAGACCTTTGACTTTCGGAGAGTATCATTTGCACTCTATAATGCACCAGCGATCTTTCAATGGTGCATGCTGAGTATCTTTAGTGACATGGTGGAAGACATTGTTGAAGTATTCATCGACAACTGTAGCATGTTTGGTAACTGTATGAAGAGTATGATAACTTGCCTTTTCTAGTATAGTCAATTTTGTAAAGACTCGCCATTTGATCGAATGCCTTAACTGCAGTCGCTGTTGAATAAAGCCTTTCAATCAAAACCCAAGTAAAACCTAAACAATGTGGAAAAAACTAATATAGAGTCAAATGGGTTATCACTCTAACTTTTAAGTGTGAATAACTAAATGATTTAAGATAATAGCAAAATCATTTTCATGTTATTATTTTTTTTCTAATGATTTTGATGGAATTTTTACTTAACTAAGTGTGCTGATTTTTAAAGTAAAATAACTAAGAAGTAAATGCTAATGGGATAAATATGAGATAAACTAAATATTTATAGAATTATGCTAACAAGTAAACTAACTAAGCTTAATATTTATAATTTTTCCTCTCAAAAAGTAATAATCTCAAAGAGAGTAAAATTTATTACAAAAGAAAAATGAAGAAGATTATTTACAATATGGACAATGGATGAAATCTTAATCCATTCTTAAATTATGAGAGAAATTTGTTAAAAATTATAAACCCTCCCATTATAAATTTTTTCATAAGAACTCATCCTAAAGAGATAAATTCTACCACATCACTCTATATTGATATATTTGTTAAAAATGTGAACACTCTCTATAGAGTGATGGAGAAGAATGTGACACTCTGCCTATTCTAATACCGAGTGATCAATCCTTTATTAAAATAAAAGACAAATTTGGTATGATTTCATTCTTAGCATCACTGTAGCAACAACGTGATGCTAAAACCAATAAAACCATAATACAATCAAAGGACAATATAACAGATAAGCATAAAATGAATAACGTGAACCGAATAAACCACGGTCACTACAAGTAATCATCCAACATTAATAAACAACGATAAGTAATGAATATCTCTGAGATAAATAAAATCCTATCCAACTGCGGGCCAGACACCAAAAGAAAATAATGGAACCAAAATGAATCATAGATGGATAGAAATCAACTGAGGCGGCTACAATCAATCTCGCAATATCCATAACTACTGCTCGCAATGGCATGAAATAACTAACCTTGTTATCCCTACTGATGCACACCTAGAGTTTTGAAAACAAAAATATATTTGCCAACGAGTCAAAACGCAAAAAATAATTGAAAATATTTTGCATGTATTTAAATTCTTTAAATAAAAACATGGAGTGTATTACCATCACAACTAACTTACCGATTGCAATCACATGAGACTTAACTTCACCTTTCATCTACAGTGCACACCTAACAGACTCATTTTATTATCCTAATCATGGTACCCAGTCTAACTAGGATAATAATCGCTATCATAGCCCATCCCTATAATAATCACCATTACCTTAATATATACTACCCTCACTAGGTATAATTTCATAAATAATAACATAGCTACACCCGTGCAATAAATATATATTCACTCAATATAATAACATAGCTACACATGTGCTATAAATAGATATACACATCATATCTCGTATACACACACATATATATCACTCGCTATATACGTATAAATCACATCCCTATAGCATGGACCTCGTGAATGCATCCATCGTGTGCCATTAGGCTCCAAGTATACCACTAACTATAACTGGGCCACCGGATTAGAATCTCACCACCGAACCCAAACGTAAATACAAGCAATCAGAAGAGGTCATAAACATACTTCTGGGGGTCACAACCATAACACATTGCACCCAACTGGTTTCCAAACTAACACCTATCCTCATACATGGATAATGGCCATGCAACAATACTATGACCTGGAGAATCAATCCCACACGTGCTGATCATTTCCAGGGTAGACTGCCCACTACGTGCAACCTCCTAACAATAGCACTACTGAGAAGGTATGTTAAAAAAAACAAGCAACAATCACCCCCCCCACACATATATATATATATATATATATATATAAAGTACTGACTATGTACGAAAAATCCCACAACCAACTAGTTTACTGATCCTTAAGTCCGAACCGAATTTTTGATTATACATTTAAGTGTTCACTCACTTGTAGCCTGATTCGTCTCACTCAAACCCATCTAACCGTTGTCCTGACACATGTACCAACCCATGGTAATATTTCCCACTAGTCCCCATCTACCTCGGAAGCCCATACATCTATTTCCCAAATGCTAACAGGTGAAAACAACATGCAACAAAAATCCGAATAGGCCCGTAAACCAAATCGATTCTCTTGGTAGATCGAACGAATTTGATTGACTCACTGATTCACTCTCCCAGCGAATCGGCTCAATTTGCTAGGTTGCCCATAGTCTTCTTCCTCGAGTTTTCACCTCTTTAACTATCCAATGGAGGTCCCAAGCCTCCCAAAATCATAAATTGACATTCCACATCAATATATAACCAATCCAGAAGTATTCTAACACCGAATTAATTCTGAATCCATCATCAAATCATAAGGATTCCTAAACATTGATCAATTCATTCAACTTAGAATTTACTAAACCTTTGAAATTAATTGATTCTAACACCCTATCAATATTCTCATATGGATAATCATAAATCTAAATTAATATTACAAATTTGTCACTTATTAATTATCAATAAATATTAAATATGATCAGAGGTTAAACATAAATAAAATCTCTTCAATTAATTCTCAAAGTTATCATCTTTTAAATTCCCAGATTAGTTCTTAATTAATTATGAACGTAATTAACTGCAAAATTTTCAATCTAAAGAAAGTAAATACTTTCCTTTTGGATTTGAATCCAAATTCCTGACTCGTAGAGCTGATTTGAATTCCCGAGATGTTATTCCTCTCTTTTCTTCCTCTTTTCTCTTCTCTTAATCTCTCCCTTAATCTCAATTATGCAGAGGTAAGAATGAGGCTTCCATGCACCTCCCTAATCCTTAAATACTTCTTAATCACACCTTAATCCCGTTTTTAGGTGTATCCCTAAGGGTAAAAATACCACTATACCCCTATACGAGCCCAACTACATCTAAAAAGCCCCTGGAATCCAACTATAACCCTCGAACACCTATTCTAGACTATTTTGACCCATTTCGAATCACTGGTGTACTTAAAAAGTCATTTGAATCACTCAACTGAAAATATACCATTATATCATTAACCATCCTCGACACATGCGTACAGTATGCATCGCCCATAAACTATATAAATCCGCCGATGTAACTCTCTATCGACATAATATAATAAATCGTTATTTTTATTCATAAATTACATATAAAAATTAACGTCTCTATTTACTTATTACACGCAAGTAAATAATAATAATCGAAAATATTAATCCTTAACTCGCTAATTAATATTTATCGAAACGAATTTAATTTTCTCAATTTCATTAATAATTATATACACGTGTGGAAATTAAATATTCATTAAAGTATGAGGTATTACCAAGAATTTATCCCAAATTAAAAACTAAAATGAAAATTCTTTAAAATGCCTTCAAGCTTTCAATATATTGTTGAGGAAATGAGCTAGAGGTAATCTTGGAAAGGGGAAAATTAGTCATTTATGAACTAATTTTTTCAAGGGAAAAGTGTGTTGGATATTATTTTTGTGAGGAGAACGTGGGTTAGCAAAAAGTAAAATAAACCAGATGTGTATTTTGGGTTATTGGGTTTAGGCTGGTATGTCATAATCGGTTTGGGTTATAGGGGTGTTGGGTAATGTGTCTAGTTTCGAGTTAATGGGTTTGAGCTAAGTAGATCCGGGTTTAGAATTAGGTTATGGTTAATGGGTCATGGGTTTAGGTAGGTTTTCTTTAGTTGTTACTTCCTTGGATAGAGAAAAGGTTGTAGAGGCTTTTGAGGAATCTCAAGAAGATGCTATTGTTACCACCATGACCTTCCTCAAAGGATTCGACGAGCTAAAAAGAGCGTATCTAAACACTACCCTGATATTACTAAGGTTGTCATGGCCTAATAAAGGAATGATGATAAAGCAATGGCCTTAGATGAGGAGGAGTAGGCTACTCATCGAGCAAAAGAAAGATCATCCTTTAATAATGAACTCCAGATCCTTGAGGGGAAAATGATCACTGAAGAAAATGCGTCTGCTGTTGGGAACCTGATGTTAGCTTCTAAGGATGCTGCTGCTTGGCCTGCTTCTTCTTGTTTTTTATCTACCTTTTTTTTGTATAACTTCATCTGCTAGGCCTGCTTTTAATATGAATCAAGAAATATTTGAACATTTTGTGAATTAGTACAAATAACAGTTTATTTATATCATTATTTGTGTACTATGTTTCCTTATCAAATATTTCTTTATTGTGTATTCTCATGATTAGGTCTACTCAACTTTTCCTTTTCATTCAGGTTTTATTTTGGGTTTTGCCAGTATTTCTTAGCCTTAACTTATAGTTCCATTAGGGAAGGAATCTTTGTAGTTGTTGATCAAGTAAATATATGGATCAGTTGGGTCATCTAAGGCCAACCTAATTTTTAATTTTTAGTGCAGTTATAGACGTGCATTTTTTGAATTTTAGAAAGGTATGTGATCGGATTTTTTTAATACACCCTCATTCAAATATTTTGTGCAGTCAAGGACATATATTGATCAGTGGGGTCGACCTAAGTTGACCTGATCTATAATTTTTAGTGTAGTCAAAGATGTACATTACCCAATTTAGGGAAGATATGTGATCGGATCCTATTGATACACCCTCCTCCAGACGTTTTTGTGTAGTCAAAGGAGTACATTGATCAATTGGGCCAGACTAAGCCAACCTGATCAATAATTTTTAGTGCAATTAAAGTTGTGCATTATCCAATTTTGGAAAGGTATATAATCTTATATTTTCAATTCACCCCGTTCCAAATGCTTGGTGCAGTCGAAGAGGTGCATTATCCAATTTATGAAAGTATGTGATTTGATCTTGTCAATACACACTCTTCTAATAATTTTGTACAGTTAAAGACGTGTGTTTGTGAGCATCCACTCATCACCTCCGCAACATGTCGACGTCAAAGTTCAAACCCAACAGGGAAGGCCCCTTTGTGGTAAGAGGGGTAGGCAAGTCGTGTTATTGCCAGATTTCGGAGCTGGAGAGTGTTATTTCCACTCCATTAAGTTCAAGTGGCTGAAGAGGTATTATGCCTAGTTTTGTGCAAATTCATTTATGTCAAAGAAATTGAGCAACTTTCTCTAGCACCAGAAAGGTTCTTATTTTTTTTTTTTTGTAAAAATGATAGAGCAACACAACTTTGTAAACAGTACACAAAATGAAAAGAAATGAATAACAACTCTTTTTTTGAACATTTCATGATGATTCTTATTTTCCTTATTTTACCTACTGCATGAGGTAGATCCATCGGAATATTTTTTTATATACTCTCTACTAGGATAGAAGAGGGTCTAAGATAAAGATAACTTTGCTCATTACACTTGAGGGGTACATCCATATGAGAAAAAAAGTATATTGAGCAAAATCTCTCCAAGCATGTTAGACAAATGATTTTAATCTTGTCACCAGACTAGCAGGAGGACATCCTTCAAGTCATAATAATTAAAATATATGATAAATACATTTTTTAACAAAATTGTCTAGAAAAAAAGGTTTATTTTTTATTCTCAAGGAAAAGCCATATTTGACCAGTCCATAGAAAATGCAAAGAAAAGGGGACTTACACCCCCTACTCTAATTTCTTAAAAAAATGGATACCTAATAAACCAGGGGCAATGTTTCCATAGTAAACAGTTGTTTTCTTAAAAGTTTATGGGAAGGAGAAGGGCTAACCCTTTACCTCCCAGTTATTCCCTAAGCAATGATAACCATAATAAAATACCCCACAGTTAGAGGGAATAAATATATTTACGTTAACTTGCTCAGAAAATATGCAAGTACCCCACAGTTAGAGGGGACAAATCTAAAAAAATTGTTAACTTGATCAAAGAATATGCAAGTACCCCACAGTTAGAGGGGACAAATATATATATATATATTAACTTGCTTAGAAAATATGCAAGTACCCCACAGTTAGAGGGGACAGAACTAAAAAATAAATTTTTTAGCTTGCTCAGAAAATATGCAAGTACCCCAAAGTTAGAGGGGACAGATATGAAAATGCTAATTTGCTCAGAAACTATGCAAGTATACCACAGTTAGAGGGGACAGTTCAAACAGAAGAAGTGGCCATAAAAAATTAGAGCGGGCCATAGTAAGAAGATATCAAAGTCCAGATTGAAGTAGATGAGAAACATGATAGAAACCAATAAAATACTTTTTCGTTAATAATGACAAGTTCTTTACATATGAAAAGTGTACAAAAGGAAGTCAACATAACAAGATTATCTACCCACTAGATAACATGAAAAATCAATCCTGGCGGGAGAGCAGGTTTATATAAGAAGGACGAGCCTCCTCAAGAAGTTATTCCTCTAATATAGCCATCTGAGCCTCATCCTCAGCAACACCAGCCTCTAGCCTAGCCATCTTATCCTGGAGGGACTGAATATGAGTTTGAATCCGAGGTTCCTCAACCTTACACTCCTGCTCCCTAGTATTCCTGGAAGTAGGGAACTTCATCATCTTTCTAAAGTTGGCACCAAGAAAATGGCAAACTAAAGCTTGAATCCAATCTAGTTGAAGTGATAGAAGCACTGAAGATCATGAAGAGCCAGGAGAAACAATGCAGCCCTCTGAGTAGTCATGTTAGCGGGAGGGGTATATAGGAAGTCATGAAGATGGCTGGCTAGGGCCTTCAAATTTAAAACCGTAAGGCTATACATGTTGAGTATGCTCTAGGAAGTAAAAGTCTCAGGGTGGTGCTCCAGAAGAATCTCCAACACCTCTCGCTCGGGAGGATGGAATCTGGAGGGAAACTTTGAACACCACAACGCGCTCATAAAAGCCCCAGGAGCCTCCACCTCTATATCGTCATAGCCTATGTTATGAGACTCAAGCTCTGAAAGAGGGATAGAAGAATCCTCGCTAGAAGGCATCACCGGTGGCCTCAGAACTCTGGTCAGCCTCACCAGTGGCCTCAGTAAGCTCATCAGCCGGATCGAATAGAATGAAGAGTAAAAAAAAATAAGTCATCAAGAAGAGAAGTATTAGGAGGTGTGTTGCCCATACACAAATTCAAACAAGATCGGGGAAATTTTATCCCAATGCTCAGGGGAGTCAATATGCTGCCACCAAAGCGAGAGGGCACCATATGACCTTGAGCACCAACCTAACAGAAATTAGGCAAGAGTTAGTGTTTTCTTTTGGTAAGAAAAAAGAGAAATGTGCTAACTTTAACAGACAGAAACAACCCAGGTATGACAGTTTAATACCTGGGGATTTCACAGTATAACACTCACAGTAGGTCCCGCAGAGCTAGGGACGACAACCTCATTGAACTGAAAATAGGGAAATAGGAATATGAAGGTGAGCTCACTTCCACAGTAAAAGAAAGAAGAAAAATGGGAAGAAAGAAAAGAGTAAGGTATGACAGTATAATACTTGACTCACAGTAGCTCCCCTAGTTGTTCCATAGTTAAAGGAATAATCGTTGCCATGAACATGGAGATAATACAAGTGTTGTATTCGGTTTGAGATATCAGTTTGTAATGGGATACGCCAAAACTAATAAAAATCCTAAGCTATGAGCAATTATAAAATCTTGCTCTTACAATAAGTAATTTAAATTAAAACTTAACAGAGTGTCAGCGACTGTAGTATTAGTAGCAACACCATGCCTGAGGAGAACTTGTACATATGTTTAGAGCCTATGCAACTTGGCCCGGCCCCTCCCTCCCTCCCTCATGCACACATTACATTCACAACATCCTTATTCATTCATTTAAAAAATATATGTATTTTTTAAAAATAAAATGAGATTAATTCTAGCTCATATCATATAACATTCCTTGCTCTATCTCTATGTAATATTTTTGGTTGAAGTAGTGGACATCAACTTTATTTACCTTGTTGGTCCTCGAGACATCACATAACATTCCTTGGTCCTTTTGACCCACGAGATGCTTCTTTAAGTGATAAAATTACGTGTCTATAATTTATGCAAATTCAATTATGCTTACCACGTTATTCAAAATCCAAGAATATAAACAAAATAACAGTATGCATGGAACTGTATTCAACATTTACTTCTTAATAACATTGTAGATATCATTATACAATAAGCCTAGTAGTCAATCTCCATGCTATGCGCGAGCCTTGTTAACGTATTCAACAATTTCTTCCTATTTTTTCTTAGAAAAACAAAGGTAAAATAAATAATAGTAAATTTCATAATATTACAACATATATAATGATTAGGAACATAAAACAAGATCCTCTCATAAGTGATATCCGCAAGCCCATCCTCCCATTTTACAGTAGGAACCTACAGTAAGATCTTCTCATTTTGAATTAGGAACCTACAAAAAGATATCAAAAAATAAATAAGATTAACTTATGCAGATTGACACACAATTTTCACTCAAAGGTAAATATTTTATTTTTCAGGCTATTGATTAATCTCTAGCCATGAAATTAGTTCTTAATAATTAAACCTACTTTTCTGTTTTCAGGTTGATTGAGTTTCACAAGTAATAAACTATTGTACTTTTTTCTATCTTAATAGAAATAAAAGTTTAGAAATAAGATGTGTTTGGCAGTTTAACCCGACGTGGCAAAAGGATTTTATATTGTCCTAATATCCAGAGCAGCTGAAATTTGTTTTGGTGTAGGAACTAGGTCAATTTAATATGTATTGATATACCCATATATACCCCCGACCATGCCGAGGGCGCCCTGTGCCTCATCAGGCCCAGAAGACCCTCCAAGGGGCCAACCCCTCATCAGGCCCGGTCGACCCTCCAAGGGGCCGACCCTTCATCAGGCCCAAACGACCCTTCAAGGGGCCGACCCTTCGAGAGTACGAACCCTCATCAAGCTGAAATGACCCTCCAAGGGGCCGACCCCTCATCAGGCCCGGTCGACCCTCTAAGGGGTCGACCCCTCATCAGGCCCAGACGACCCTTCAAGGGACTGACCCCTCATCAGGCCCGGTCGACCCTCCAAGCGGACGACCCATCATCAGGCCCAGACGAACCTTCAAGGGGCCGACACCTCATCTGGCTCAGACGACCCTCCGAGGGTACGACAGTACGAGGCCTAAATTAGGCCAGACTCACTGCCAGAGGGAACTTTTCCATCGGCCTCATATCATAGGTCGAGGGTGACGTCATCACAACGCGTGGTTTGGGAGACGCGTGGAACAGTGAGCGTAAGGCTTACATGGCACGTGGAAGACCGTTATAACAATATCACCCCTCACGTGAGGGAATATTATGTCATCATTGATCACAGGTGGCATATACAGGTGTCAGCAGGGGATTGGCTAGATTATCATTCACATGCACCATGCATGCTTGGGGGGTACACTACACCCCCCAAGACCTATATACTTGTCGCCTATAACCCTACAAAGGGATCGATAATTGTAACCCTAGTTAAAACTCTGCTTGTATACACAGTAAAGAGAGAAAGTGAGCTTATGTGCATTTTATCCAAGGCCATTAGTTCCCGTACTTAGTTGATCACACACTCACAGTGGATATAGGCCTAATTGGCTGAACCACTCTACATCATTATCTTATTCCTCTTATACTCATCTCCTTCTATACACTTACATGAATACATCTCTATGGTTGCCATTATTCTTACTGTTTGAGCTCATCATCACTTATCCGGTGGTGCTAGATTTCAGCATCATCAGTTTGACGTCGTTTGTGGGAAGACATCTCTTCCTTTATACAGCTTGACCTTACCGGGCACTCTGGTGGTGAACCAGTTCTCCCCCTGTGAGGAGATGCTTCACCATTGAAAGAGACCCATTAAGGTTCTCAAGCTTACCAATCTTCTTCAGTTCAGCTCTTCATAGCTCAAACACATGGCATCGGAGATGCCACCACCATCACTTCCTCCTTCAGATAGTGGAGTAGGACCCAGTTCTAGTCAGCCACCACCTCAGTCTGAGATGGTTGATGTGGAGGAAGCCTTGAAGTCTCTGGAAGCAAGCCAGCGGATCATGCAGGAGCAGTTCACAGCTCTAAGCCAAAACATACTAAGACCACCAGGGGTCTCACCTGAGATGATTACTCCGATAGCAGCTCCAGGGAAGCATGAGGCCAGGGGACCACCCCAGGCGCCATGTAAAGACTTGCCACCACCACAGCGATGGAGGGATGTTGCTAACCCCCGGCGTCTACACCTGGGGAGGTAAGGAAACCCTTGCCCTGAGGACAGGTATGATCACCTTAAGGGGGAGGAGGCCCCCATAGAATGATGGGAGCAGTATGAGGTCTCCAATAATACTGTACGACCTCTCCAAGAGAGCAGAGGGAGGTGTGGGAGGCAAAATCTTGACGATCTCCCAAGAGGCTCAGCTTTTGATCGCTTCAGCAGGGGGTCGGCCTTTGAGAGGCTAGGCCCAGTAAATGACCTGTGGGAAAAATTGTCCAGATCAAGGAGTGCTGCGACATCCAGAAGGGAGGTGGCAGATGGCCGACCCCGCGAGGGCCGAACCCATGGACGGGATGATGGTCAAGGGGAAGTGAACAACCGACACAGGCCTGCCGCAGCGGAACCCTTTGTCTTCCTCAAAGAGGCTACAGGGGATAACGTCGGCCAGGCCAACCCTACGAGGCCCTAGAATGACTCGATCCAGCGGCTCGAGGATAAGATTGGCGATATTTTAAAGAGCTGGGACCCTCTTCAGAGAGGATAATCCATAGGCTCACCCTTTGTGGCGAAGATAGTCAACTTCCCCACGCCATTCAAGTTTAATCCGCCAGCGGTCACCCCTAGGTATGACAGGAGTACCAACCCTCTCCACCATATTGAGATGTACTAATCAGTGGTAGACATATACTCTATCACAGATGAGATGAGGTGTTGTGCCTTTTCTGGCACTCTGACTGGGTCTACACTTGTATAGTACATGTCTCCTCCAAAAAACTCCATTGAAAACTTTAAGCAGTCGGCGGACCGGTTCATCCACAACTTTTGCTTTGGAGTGAGGCCACAGAAGAAGACCACACACCTGCTCTATGTTAAGCAGGGGAAGAATGAGAGCCTAAGAGACTACATAGCCAGATTCAATAAAGAAAATCTAGAGGTTGAAGACTATAAGGAGAGCATAGCTATGACAGCCCTGATTGGAGGACTCCAGAAGGGGGAGCTATTATGGAAGCTTGCTGAAGACCCTCCGAGGAGAATGGATGAATTGCTGTCAACAGCAGGAAAGGTGATGAACGCTGAAGAGGCGATGGCCGCAAAATACGAAGATGAGAAAGGAGCCACCAGTGGGGGTAAGTACCATAAGAAGAATAAAGATGGTAATAAGAGGTCTATGGATGACAAGTTTGTGGATTACACCCCTCTAACGGTCAGCTGTGAATATATTCTCAATGAGATAAAGAGCGACCGGTCCCTGAAGTGGCCTGAGAAGTTGAGGGCAGCCCCTAACAAGAGGAACAAAAACATGTGGTGTGAATTTCACTAAGACTATGACCACGTGACAGACAAATGCTTTGCTCTGAAAGATGAAATCGAGAATATGCTAAAAGAAGGGAAGCTTAGGAAGTACGTTGACAAAGGTGCCTTCAAGAGGGTCCGAGGGGACGACCCTAGAAAGAAACTAATCGATACATGTAGAGAAGGTCCTCCAAAAAGAGGGGACGACCCTTCTGAGGATGAGGATGACCCTGCCCTCCCTCCAAGAGACGACAACAGCCCTGTCAAGAGACTCAATATGATCTCGTTCGGAGTGAAAATGATCTCCCGGGGTCTAGCAGGAGGAGGGTCAGAGGTCACCGACAGGACAAAAACCGTGCACTCAACCTCTCTGGAAGCAAAGTCAGAGAAGAGAAACAAAGTTGACATGAATACTCTGATAGTGGGGTTCTCAAGAATGGACTTCAAAGGCCTCTTAGACCCACACGATGACCCACTCGTCATCACTACTAGGGTGCACGGGAGTGAGGTGCCGAGGATACTGGTCGACGGGGGTAGTTCTGCAGACGTAATGTTTTGGCCATGCTTCAAAGCCTTAGGCCTTAGCTGTGCTAGGATCGTCCCATACCATCATCCATTGATTGGGTTCAGTGGGGAAAGGGTTCATCCCCTTGGAGTGTATGAGGCCGATGTCCGGATGGGAGAAGAATGGTCGAGATGGCTTAACAAGAAGGTTAGCTTCTTTGTGATTGATGAGCATGTCTTCTCGGCCTACAACATTATATTGGGGCGAGTAGCCCTCAAGGGGTTTGAAGCTGTGCCATGTACGGTCCATCATATGATTGAATTTCCAACCCGTTACGGGGTAGGGGATGTTCTGGGAGACCATACGACAGCACGAGAATGTTATTTCAACTCCGTTGAACAAAGAGAGGGACACAAGAAGGCAACAACCACTTATAATATTGACACCCTTGACCCCAGGGATCAGAAAAAACTTAGGAAAGGAGAAGCCGCGGAAGAGGTAGAATCCGTCATTCTCAATGAGGATGAGCCGAAAAAAATCGTCTAAATCGGTAAAGCTCTGAAGCTAAACATCAAGGAAGACCTCATCAAGCTATTGAGGAGAAGACATAGCGTCTTTGCATGGAGTTATGCAGATATGCCGGGGATCAACCCTGAAATTATGAGCCACAAGCTCAACGTGGTAGAGGGTGCAAAGCCAGTGAAGTAGAAGAGGACAATTTGTTCTCAAGAAAAGTGTGAGGTCATTAGAGATGAGGTCAAGAAGCTGGAAGATGTAGAGTTTATCAGGGAGGTCATCTATCCCGAATGGCTATCCAATGCAGTCATTATCCCAAAAGCTAACGGGAAGTGGAGAATGTGTGTGGATTTCACAGACCTCAACAAGAATTGTCCCAAAGATAGCTTCCCTCTCCCCCGCATTGATTAGATGGTGGACGCTACCACAGGCCATGAGCTCATGAGCTTCATGGATGACTATTCAGGGTACAACCAGATCTTCATGAACCTCTGAAGACTCAGAGAAGCAACTTTCATTACCGACAGTGGAACATACTGTTATAGGGTCATGCCCTTTGGCCTAAAAAATGCGGGGGCAATGTATCAGCGCCTTGTAAATAAAATGTTCGAAGACCAAATTGGGAAGTCTATGGAGGTCTATGTAGATGACATGTTGACTAAGAGTTTAAAGGCAGGGGATCATGTGGCTGACCTCGAGAGGACCTTTAATATAATGGACAAGTACCAAATGAAGCTCAACCTGGCCAAGTGTGTCTTCGGGGTTAGAGCAGGGAAGTTCTTGGGGTTCATTGTCAACCAAAGAGGCATCGATGCCAACCCTGAGAAGATAAAGGCCCTTATAGAGATGAAGACCCCCAAGACCATTAAAGATGTTCAGAGGCTCACGGTGCGAGTGGCTGCTTTGAATAGGTTCATGTCTAGAGCCACATATAGGTGTTTGCCATTCTTTAAAATTCTTAGAAAGGCCTTTGAATGGAACGAGGAGTGTGATGAGGACTTCAAGGAGCTAAAGTCATACTTAGGGTCTCCCTTGCTATTGTCACGGCCAATATAGGGTGAACGGCTATATGTGTACCTAGCTGTCTCAGAATCAGCCATTAGGGCAGCCATTGTAAGAGAAGAGGACGGGATACAAAGGCCCATATATTTCAATAGTAATGCACTCCAGGGGGTAGAGCAAAGATACCCAAGGATGGAGAAGTTAGCCTATGCCTTGATCCATGCCTCAAGGAAGATAACGCCATACTTTCAGTCCCATACAATGGTCATCCTCACTGACTCACCTCTTAGGCAGGTCTTGCACAAGACAGAAAAAGGGAGGAGGCTAATGGCATGGGATATAGAGTTGGGAGAGTTTGACATTGTGTATCAACCTAAGATGACCATCAAGGGGCAATCATTAGCAGATTTTGTGGCTGAATTTGCTTGGGAAGATGATGAAGCTGAGGATGAGACCCTCGAGAAGACAGATGCTCTGCAAGGCAGACTCACAGACACGCCTGCAGACAAGGCTGAGACAAACACCGCTAGAGGAAAAGTGGTCGAAAATGAAGAGGGAAGATATCTCTTTAGACAGGGTCCCTCAACGAGGGAAATTTCTCAGAGGAAAAGACAGTGTGGAGACTCTTCGTTGACGGGTCCTCCTGCGAAAGCGGGAGTGGGGCTGGATTAATAGTGTCAGCACCAGACGGTACGAACATCGAGTACGCCCTGAGATTTAACTTTAAATCCTCCAACAATGAGTCTGAATATGAGGCCCTAATAGCATGACTCTCCTTGGCCAAGTCTGTTAGTGTCGGCCAGATTTTGGTCCATAGTGATTCATGGCTAGTAGTGAACCAGATACTAGGAGCCTAAGAGGACAAGGATGAGCGGATGGCCAAGTACCTTGAAAAAGTGAAGTCACTATTGAAGGACTTCAGAGAAGTAAAATTGAAGAGGATACCTAGGCTCGATAATGGTCGAGCTGATGCTCTTGCTAGGCTGGCCTCAGCAACTAGGACAGATATCAGGAGGACAGTCCCAGTGAAAATTTTTCTTCGACCAACTATTGAAGATGCTGAGGGAACACTTGCCTCTTGATTACATATCAACAGGGAAGCTTCGTGGATGGACCCTCTAATCAAATACATTAAAGAGGGGGAGATGCCAGAAGCAAAGAAAGAAAGGAAGAAGTTGAGATACAGAGCTGTGAAATTCACTGTCATCGGAGACACCTTGTAAAAAAAGGGGTTCTTGCTCCCATTACTTAGGTGTGTGCACCCATCTAAAGTCCCACACATCTTGCAAGATGTGCACGAAGGGTCATGTTCAAGCCACATTGGGGACAGGTCATTGGCGAAGAGGGTAGTAACCCAGGGGTACTCGTGTCCGACCTTGAGGAAAGATGCCTCGGCATATGTAAGAAAGTGTGATAAATGTCAAAGATTTGCCACCATCCCTCACCAACCCCCCCCCCCCCCGGCTCTTACCTCCATTACATCCCCATGGCCATTTGCAGTGTGGGGGATCGACCTGGTAGGACCCTTGCCTAGGGCCGTCAATAACTATCGATTCCTCATCATAGCCATTGACTATTTTTCAAAATGCGTGGAGGCGGAGCCGATGGTCACGATCACAGAGCAGAAGACCTTCCAGTTCATCTGGAAAAACATTATATGTAGATATGGTCTCCCCAACACCCTCATCTCAGATAACGGGACTCAATTCAAGAATACATATCTAGAGAAGTACTGTGAAAGGGTGAGTATCAAACAATTCTTCTCTACCCCAGGCCGACCTCAAGCCAATGGGCAAACGAAAGTTACAAATAAGACAATCCTAGATGGGATCAAGAAGAGACTTGAGGAGGAAAAAGGAAGATGGGTCGAGGAGTTGTACGCGGTACTGTGGGCCTACAGGACGACAACAAAGACCCCCACTGGAGAAACCCCGTTCATGCTGGCGTTTGGCTCAGAAGCCGTCATCCCCACCGAGATTGGGTTTCCACTCATAGAGTCTAAATGTATGACCCCCAGAGAAATATGGAAGAGAGGAGGCTGGACTTAGACCTAATCGAGGAAAGGAGGGAAGACGCTGAGATAAGGCAAGCCGCTTACCAACAGAGGACTGCAAGGTTCTACAACCAGAGGGTGAGATAAAGGCTAATCACAGTAGGGGACTTAGTCCTCAAAAAGACTTGGCAAAAACCTAACAAGCTCTACCCAAATTGGCATGGCCCATATAGGGTCATCGATGAAGTTGTCTCTGGAACCTATAGACTAAAAAACCTGGAAGGGGAACCCTTTTCCAACCACTGGAATGAAGATCATTTGAAGAAATACTATCAGTAGTGTTGTAATGTCCTATCGGACCACAATTGTAATGGGTGTTGCTCCAACAGAACACCTGGAATGTTAATGAGAAATATCAGTGTTTTCACTCATCTTCCGTTTGTCAGTTCTAGTATTACTGGGATCATCTTCGGGGAACCACCCTCGGCTATAATGAGGGTCAATGGTGGGGACGACCCCTCATTCATCCTCAAGAAAGACGAGGGGGGACTTAAAAACCATTAGGTTAGTGAAAAACCACACTCGGCTATAATAAGGGTGAATGGTGGGGACGACCCCTCTTTTACCCTCAAGAAAGACGAGGGGGACTTGATTAAAAACATCAATTAAGATTGGTGAAAACCACCCTCGGCTATGATGAGGGTCAATGGTGGGGACGACCCCTCATTCACCCTCAAGAAAGACGAGGGGGTACTTAAAAACCATTAGGTTGGTGAAAAACCACCCTCGGCTATAGTGAGGGCAAATGGTGGGGAAGACCCATCCTTTACCCTTAAGAAAGACGAGGAGGGACTTAAAAACCATTAGGTTGGTGAAAAACCACCCTCGGCTATAATGAGGGTGAATGGTGGGGTTGACCCCTCCATTACCTTCAAGAAAGATGAGGGCGAGTTGATTAAAAACATCAATTAAGATTGGTGAAAACCACCCTCGGCTATGATGAGGGTCAATGGTGGGGACGACCCCTCATTCACCCTCAAGAACGACGAGGGGGGACTTAAAAACCATTAGGTTGGTGAAAAACCACCCTCGGCTATAATAAGGGCAAATGGTGGGAACGACCCCTCCTTTACCCTCAAGGAAGACGAGGAGGGACTTAAAAACCATTAGGTTGGTGAAAAACCACCCTCGGCTATAATGAGGGTGAATGGCGGGGACGACCCCTCCTTTACCCTCAAGAAAGACGAGGGGGACTTGAAATAATTTAAAACATCATTGATTTGGTGATAGCCACCCTCGCCTATAATGAGAGCAATTGGTGGGGTCGACCCCTCATTCACCCTCAAGAAAGACGAGGGAGGGGTTAGTGAGTTAATTTAAAAAACATCACAAGGCAAATCATACAAGAGAAGTATAGAAGGCAAAAAGAGGCATTATATTACAATATATTGATGTTTGTCTGATAAATGAGTACAAAAATATGGGTTACATGAAGAGAGTATGGGCTACAGACAGCCACTCTATTAAGCAACGTTGGAGGGCAATGTTTCAACATTGATTATGGGGGTTTCTTCTATGACCAAGAGGGGATGATCCTCAGACGTGCCGGTACCCTCTACGTGCACTTTGGACTCCACTTGGGCTAAGGCCTCAGCAATCAGGGGATCGTCCTATTGAACTGCTTCAATAAAGGGCCGGACAGATGATACTGCATCAGCGAACTTAAGGATGACCCACCGGCAGGCTGTCCTAATCCCCCTCTCTAAGTATTCAAGACTGAAGCCTTGAAACTCGTCCGAAAGTTTGTAGGCCTCTACAGCATCGACCTCTGCCTTCTTCACGGCCTCGGCTAGATCACTTTTGAATTGAGAAGTCAAAGCCTCTTCCTTCGTTTTGAACAGATCATCCCTAGCCTTCAGGTTAGCATCGTGCTGCTTCGTCACCTCGTCCAAGACCCTGGCATGCTCGGTCCTAGCACTCTCTAACTCGGCCCTTGCAGTCTCATGCTTGGTCTGCAGGTCAGCCTCATGCTGAATGGCCCTCTAGGCTTCATGGAACTTCTGTTGGTTCTCAGCTATCCACTAGGTAGCAGACGTAAAGGCACAAACAGACTGAATATAAAAAGAAACTCATTAAGAGGCTGAGGAAACAGTTGGTGAAAAATTACCACTCAGTGAAATGAAGTAAGAAAAAATACCTAGTCATACACCTTCGCCGGGGGCATCTTGGACAAGAATTCATAGTCGGTAGTTGAGGGGGCAGAAAACATAGAAGCCTTAGCCTCCCTCAGGTTAGCAATCACGGAAGACGGCTCTACCTTCAAAAATGCTAAGTTTTGGGACCAGAAGGCCCCCATACTAGAGGAGGAGCCAGTCCCCTCCGATGCCTCCACCCTCGCCCTCATCCTCGAATTAGTCTGAGGGTCAACAAGAACTTCAGGACCTTTTCTTTTGGAACCCTCGGCGGAAGGTTCGACAGGTGTCGGCCCCACGGCCTTCGACTTCCTCGGAGTCTGCTGAGGCTCCTTGCCCTTCTTATTACCTAGGACATATAAAAATCTTGGGGCAGTCATTTCCCAGAGAAGATCAGAGATACCTGCAGGACGACCTAAAAAGAAGACGACACATCAGAAAAATACAGAGGCATGGATGAAACACAAAAAAATAAAGACAAAAAAAAATAACAATAACTCACATAACTCTGTCAAGGGGCCGACCCTCAGACCATCTTCTTTGAGGAACCGAGGGGTCATCAGATCTTCAAACTTTGTGAGTTCACCCCCTTTCCCTCGTTCTCTCAGATACTCGACTATGTCCTTCTCATCCAGACTAAGTCCGAGATCAGACCTAGCCTTCATTGAGGGGTTAGACGATCTCCTTGGGCCCTCGGACCATCGTCAAAAGGT
Organism: Sambucus nigra; assembly: GCA_949130495.1. Lineage (NCBI taxonomy): Eukaryota > Viridiplantae > Streptophyta > Magnoliopsida > Dipsacales > Adoxaceae > Sambucus > Sambucus nigra. The sequence goes on along the minus strand of OX422215.1, from coordinate 666,306,087 downwards.
TGAGTCACGGCAGCAAACTCGGACTCTCCAGAAATGAAGAAAAATCTCTTCTTCCAATCGTGGTTGGAGGTTTGTGCCACGTGGAGAAGTTTTTTATTAGACCTCCTCACCCCCAGGTGATAGTACCTAGGCTATTTGGACGAGGAAGTGATATTATAACAATCCAAAAGCACGTCGGCTGAAGGCTCGTCAGTAAAGGAATTCTTCCATAAGGAGACGTAGCCGAGGATCGTCCTCAAAGAGTTGGGAGGAAGTTGAGAGGGGCCAACGCCGAGGGCTGACAGTATGTTTACTATGTCAGGGTGCAGAGGGAACCTAACGCCGACCTTGAACATCTGTTCATATACTGCTATCTCCCCTCATCACCCTCAAAGACTCTCTCAGACTCAGAGGGGACCCTCATACTTATGTTGGGAGATACACCAAATCTATGCCTCCACAGCAAGAGCTCGCGATCCCTGACGGAAGAAACATAAGCCAAGGCATGGGAAGTGTTAACTTGATCAATGTCTGACTCCTCACCATCATCCTCAGCCCTCTCTCCCTCGGCCTCATCACCTGTTAGAGGTCCATGAGGAAAGGCCATCTGGAAGTAATGTGGAGATAAAGTTGTTACGAGGATAGCCTCGGAAGGGACCACTCACTCGACCTCTCGGCTCGGGCTTAGATCAGATGTCTCTCTCCTCCCAGAGGGCCCAGAGCCTGTTGGTGACAATGTTCTCTCATCCATCTCTCTTGAATGACTCTTGGCTGGACGACAAGACGACCCACAAGAATCAGATGGTAATATTATTGCCAATGGAATGGAAAAAATGGGTCGTACCCAATTAGGGTCGGCCCCTCATCTTCTATCCTCCTCTTTCTCTACTCGTCTGATCTCTACAAAGAGATTCTCTCTCAAGGAGGGGAATTCCTCAGCTAAATTGTAAAGCCTCCTAAGCATTAAGAGGAGGACCCTACACTTAGGGGAATTTGGCTAACCAAACTACAAATAAGTTGGCAATTAACTGAGTTGGACTTTTGGATTAAAACTAACTGAATTGAACTTTTGGATTAAAACTAAGGAAAGTGAAAGTTTTAACCAAGAATATTCAAGAACAAGCCACCAGAGAAGAACGCCGGAAAATTATGAAGTAGCCAGAAAAAAATCTAATCCTACAGACCTAAAGAAGTCGAAGTGTTAAAAAGTAATGGAATGTAAAGAGAGCACTGGCTCAGAAGGATTACCTGAGAAGGGACAGAGAGGCTTGATGTAGAAGTCGCAGAAATGGCTATGGCTATAGAGCTATGGAAAATCTAGAGAGATAGAGCTTGGGTGAGAAGAAGAAGAAGAAGGGAAAAAAATTTCAAAAATCGTTTAAATACCTTAGTAATGAGTGGGCCCATTAACCAAGGCAGAACACAACCCAGGAGGAGGGCATCATTAGGGTACAAAGTCCCAGGCTAAGTGTGCAGCCGCCACGCCTTGGGAAATGGAACGATAGTGGATTCTGCCAACGTGTCACATCAGCTCGACATGTGTCATTCATCTAACTGTCCATACACTCATCTCAAAAGCAACACTATCCCTCAACCATCTCAACAACATCGATGGCTAAGGGCTGGGGGTGATTGATATACCCATATATACCCTCAGCCATGCCGAGGGCGCCCTGCGCCTCATCAGGCCCAGACGACCCTCCAAGGGGCCGACCCCTCATCAGGCCTGGTCGACCCTCCAAGGGGCCGACCCTTCATCTGGTCCAAACGACCCTTCAAGGGGCCGACCCTCTGAGGGTACGACCCCTCATCAGGCTCAGACGACCCTCTAAGGGGCTGACCCCTTATCAGGCCCGGTCGACCCCTCATCAGGCCCAAATGACCCTTCAAGGGACCGACCCCTCATCAGGCCCGATCGACCATCCAAGGGGCCGACCCCTCATCAGGCCCAAACGGCCCTTCAAGGGGCCGACCCCTCATCAGGCTCAGACGACCCTCCGAGGGTACGATAGTATGAGGCCTAAATTAGGCCAGACTCACTGCCAGTGGGAACTTTTCCATCGGCCTCATATCATAGGTCGAGGGTGACATCATCACAGCGCGTGGTTTGGGAGATGCATGGAACAGTGCGCATGAGGCTCACATGGCACGTGGAAGACCGTTATAACAATATCACCCCCTCACGTGAAGGAATATTATGTCATCATTAATCACAGGTGGTATATATAGGTGTCAGCATGGGATTGGCTAGATCATCATTCACATGTACCATGCATGCTTGGGGGGGTACACTACACCCCCCAAGACCTATATATACTTGTCACCTACAACCCTACAAAGGGATCGATAATTGTAACCATAGCTAAAACACTGCTTGTATACACAGTAGAGAGAGAAAGTGAGCTTATGTGCATTGTATCCAAGGCCATTAGTGCCCATACTTAGTGGATCACAAAAGTAATTGGGATTTTTGTGTGTGAATCAAAAAGATGTTTGTCACATCAAAAAATGAAGTCTTGTTGTGTTTGAACTCTTAGAAATGTTTTCTGAAAGACTTAAAAAATATACCACCGAAATAGGTATATATATAGGAAATATAAGTTGGTGGAAAAACATCACACGGATCTGATCGAGTTTATGCCAGACGGATCGATCCGGCTAGGAGGCGGATCGGTCCGACCTCGGATCGGTTCTTTTTTAAAATAGGCTCCTTCGGTTCGCAATCGGTCCGGTAGGTAGGCATACCGGTTTGGGGGCAGATCGGTTCGTTTAAAATATGGGTGGATCGATCCGGTTATCCAAAAAAGTTAAAATATTTTAAAAGCCTCATTTTTCTTGAAAAAACTTACTTCTTATTTTTATAAAAAACATTTTATAAGAATTTCCCAATACTAAGTATGAACTTTAAGGGACTTAAAAACAAAACTTTACCAATTTCATTCTCGCAGAGGTTATGATGTTGAAGACGCTTTGATATTCGGATCCGTTGATGTATATGTGATCTTGAATTTCTTCAACGGTGTAACGGCGTACAACATACAAATTGATACTGGACAAAAGTGTCCTTACAAATCTCCCCATTTGTCTATACCGGTACATACATAAAAAATATCCTAATTATCAACTAATGACCTATACAAATCTACCCTCCCATGAACCCTAAAGATTGAAAGATACAAATGCTTAAATCTTCATCGTTTGTTCTTCGATCTTCAACAATCATCAAAGCTCTAACCTTTTCTCATCAGGGTGTGCAACATATTGATCTTCAATCTTTGTACCTACACACATGAGACAAAGCAAATACCACGTGACATATCGAGTTTGAAATGAGATAAACATAGATACCAATTTATGATAAAAGCATAAGCTAAATCTCAAAACCTCCCCCAAAGTTCAAATTCCCCCATAAAATGATAATTCTTTCTCCCCCATTTTATGATGTCCCCAAATAGAAAAGTTAGAAGAATGAATTAAATAAGCAAAATCGGGGTGTCACGGTATTCAAAACCAAATCTTTACAAAGTATTTTTGAATTTTCAATTTTTCATACAAAAATAAGATACATTTGAAAAAAATATGCTACAAAAATCACACCATGGATTTAGACAAACAACCAAGTCATGAAAATGGAATGAATGGGTGTGAACACATTCGATAGGTAAATCAACTCAATCAATCATATGTTCACAATGCATATGAGTACCCCCTAACGAATGAGCATCAAAAGAATCCTTAGGTGTAAAAAATTGTTGAATTTAGATGACATCGTCTTATGCAAATCAACAAATCAAAGTCAAAATGATTTTCACACCAATAACATCCAAAACTATTTAGCGCATTTTCAAGATTTTCAAGGACGTGCAAACCCGTTTAAAATCTCCAACCAAACACCCTCATATATTTTCTTTTAGAGGTAATCTAAATTCTCAAACTTTGGAGAATTGGTGAAAAAACCTAAATGGCCCCTTTTTGGCATTAATATCTTTTTATTGCCTTTAAAAAAAAATTCGGGCTCTTTTTCAACCTCTTTGGACCTCGGATAATAAAATTCCTCCATTTTTTAGGTCCAATTTAACGGTGGCTTAGATTCGCAAAGGCAAAATGAACCTTTCGCAACCCTTCCCCGTTTTCAAACAAAACACACAAACTCATAAAATGGTTTTTATATGCACAATTTCCTTATCAAAATTTATCACGCTTGGTTCGTTTTAAGGACAAGATTGAAGTGAAAACACACAACCAACATGTGATAAGACAAGCACAATAATCAAACAAATCCGTGCATGTGTGCAATAAAGGAAACATGAGTCAAACATGTAGGAAGTAACACTTAATTACATCTTAATGACTCCAAACATTATAAAGCACAAGGATGAATTGACCTATTGTCTCAAAACACTATCAAATAGTCACATGAACATAATGGAATGATGTCGTGACTCGGTCATCCTAAGTCTTCATCCATAAACAGTGCAAACAAAATACAAAAATCTTTTTGGATTTTCTCAAAATTTTATCAAAATAAAATATTTTTGTATTTTTCAAAATTTTTCTAAAAAATATAAAACATACAAAATGATACATACTAGCAATAGGCAAACAATGTCATCATGAAAATCACCCTATGTTAGTAAACAAGTCAAACCTCAATAATTAGGTGCGGAGGGGTTTTCCAAAGGTGGTGACAACTTATGAAAAACCTCCATCAATTCTTGTGAAGTTTTGACCAAAAACTTAACTTGCTCACCTAAATGTGCAAACTCTCCCATGTAGTCTCCGGGAGCATGTAAAGTATCATGCATGTGTGCAAAAAACACGCGTAGAAGAAAAACGTGACACATAACCCAACTTAAAACAAAATTCCTTAATGTGACCTCTCCTCTTGCAATGCGAACAAACATAAATTGGCCTAGGAACACCTCTCTCAAAAACTCTAGGACGTGCTCTCCTAATAGGAATGGGACGCCTAGGTGGGTTAGGGTGTGACTTACGTGAATCTAACACTAAAGTGGGAACTGGCTCGGGTGCTAATTGGGAAGAAGAAGCACCGTCATGATTTATTCCAAACTTCTCACCTTTACCCTTAAGAACCACCTTTTCAACCTTCTTAGGTACATTCTCAAACTTGACTTTGACCTCCCTGGCACGTTCGAGATCACTCTCGAGTTGGGATACACGTGTCATTAGACTAGACAACGTGTTGGTCAAATCACACTTCTCCTTTCTAAAAAAATCCTTCTCTCTCTCCAAATCTAAAACCCGATGACCTAAATCTCGATTGTACTTCTTTGTTTTCAAGGTTTCGGTGTACAAATCTCTAAAAGCTTTTTGGAGCTCACTTTCATCTCCACTCTCCTCCTCGCTTTCTCCCTTACTCGAAGAACACAAATCACTATCATCGCTCTCGTGTGTATTCTCGTGAGACAAACTGGGTGTGCTCACACGACTAGAAAAAGCGACAACCATCCCATGTCCTAAACCTTTATCGGACTCATCTCCCTCATCACCCTCATTATCACTAAGTGTGGAAGGTATGGCTACTTTCTTCCCTTTCTTTCTAAGCCACGTAGGACATTCAAACGGCTTATGCCCCTTACCCCCACATTCAAAACAAGTGACGTTCTCAAAATCTTCCTCACACTCCTCATCGGAGTCATTCTCTTTTTCCTTCTCACCACTTTCTTTGGCCTTTCCTTTTTTTTTTTTTCTCAAAAAAATTCCTTTTATTGGAAGAATTATTTTTGTTCATGTTGAGAAATTTTTAAAAAAATTTCGCAAACAAGGCCATATCATTAAAATCAAAATCTCCCTCAGAATCGGACTCACAAACTTTTTCTTTCTTTTTATTAAAATGAGTCTTTAAAGCAATGCCATTATCCTTAGCCTTAATGATTTTGGGAAACATGTCAATCTCATAGGTTTGAAGATCTCCGATAAGTTCTTCCAACTTAAGTGATTTCAAATTTCCGAAAGAGTTCAAAATAGTGACTTTAGGAATAAAGCGTTTTGGGAGAGATCTCAAAATATTTTCAACGACATGCGTGTTATCAATCATTTCACCCAAATTAAAACATGTGTTAACAATGTCTGACAAACGAGCATAAAAATCATCAAATCATTCAGACTCAGACATGGTAATAGTCTGAAATTGGGTGGTCAAATTTTGTAATTTTGATTCTTTAACCGCGTTCGTACCCTCATGTGTCAGTTTCAAAACGTCCCAAGCCTCTTTAGACGTGGTGCACATCATAATTCGGTGAAACTCATCAGGAGAGACAGCTCTAGAAATAGCACTCAGACCACGGGAATTAAAATTGGACAATTTATAATCATCTTCAGTCCAGGCTGACACGGGGTTTAAAGTGGTGATGTTATTAACAGTGACTGTGGGAGGAGTCCAACCATTTTCGCAAAGAAACCAAACACGCTCGTCAATAGATTTTAAAATTGATTTCATACGAGCTTTCCAGTAGGCATAATTAGACCCGTCAAAAATAGGCATCTGATTATATAAGTGCTCCATAGGAAAAATTACGATTTTTCACAAAACTGATTTTTCAAAAAATCAATATCACACGATTTTGCAAAAAATCAGAATACGCGATAAATTAGTGCAACCTGCTCTGATACCAATTTTAAGAGTGCTCGACTGTGTGATAATTGATTTAAATTAAATTTGCAAGTTTCCAAGTAACCCTTATTTAATTAGAGTCTACTTTTAAATCAAATAAATACAGCCCCTAAACATACATCTAAGGTGCATGTGTCAATCCATAAATAAATAAAGCATGTGACACAAAAATATGCTGAGACACAGATTTCAGGAAAAAAAACCTTTCGGGTAAAACGTTTATTTCACTGTGAATATATAAATCGCAACTTACAATTACATAGAGAAATCTGCAATGGATCAACAAGCAGCCAACCCACAAAGACACGTAGTCTTGAACTCAGCAAGAGAATACACGCAGCACCCTCCAAGGACTCGCAGCCCAAACAACAAAGGTATAACCGCAACTCTCCTCAATGACACGCAGCCATAAAAACTTTGTACAGACTCCCTCAGCAATGACACGCAGCCCTCGGTTGCAAAGATCTCTCCACAAAGATGAACAACAACAAAGTTTGTGTTCTAGGGTTCCAAAAGATTCACAAAAGTAATTGGGATTTTTGTGTGTGAATCAAAAAGATGTTTGTCACATCAAAAAACGAAATCTTGTTGTGTTTGAACTCTTAGAAATGTTTTCTCAAGACTTGAAAAATATACCATCGAAATAGGTATATATATAGGAAATATAAGTTGGTGGAAAAACATCACACGGATCTGATCGAGTTTATCCCAGTCGGACCGATCCGGCTAGGAGGCGGATCAGTCCGACGTCGGATCGGTTCTTTTTTAAAATAGGCTCCTTCGGTTCGAAATCGGTCCGTGGTTCACTGGTGCAAAGCGGATCGGTCCGGTAGGTAGGCGGACCGGTTCGGGGGCAGATCGATTCGTTTAAAATATGGGCGGACCGGTCCGGTTATCCAAAAAAATCTTTTAAAAGCCTCATTTTTCTTATTTTTATAAAAAACATTTTATAAGAATTTCCCAATACTAAGTATGAACTTTAAGGGACTTAAAAACAAAACTCTACCAAGTTCATTCTCGCAAAGGTTATGATGTTGAAGACGCTTTGATATTCAGATTCGTTGATGTATATGCGATCTTGAATTTCTTCAACGGTGTAACGGCGTACGACATACAAATTGATGCTGGACAAAAATGTCCTTACAAGCATCATCATGTATGATAGGATTCAATTCCTTTAGTTAAAAAAATGAAACTAAATAAAAGTTGGCTTGATCATTAAATCATGCACTAGTGTAGTAATAAAACATTATATTAATATGTAATTTAATTTTCAAACAATTTTTAGATGTAATTAAAGGTGAAGTGCAATGGAGATCCATATATTTTTACTCAAGTAGTCGAAAAAGAAGTATCAAGGGACTGAGGGAAGAACCTACTTTGGATATATTTTAACTCTTAATGTTAGTGGGTGTTGCACAAACAAGATGGAAAGAAGGATTAAGAAAAATTGCAGAAAACTTATATACATATGGGCAGATAAAAATAACAAACAATGATAATAAATTTCAAAGAAGGCACCACTGAAACCTCATGTAGACTAAGGGTAATTTTTAGGAACAAAATATATATTTAATATATGACATGACTTCAACAACGAATTCAAAAAGGACAAAATCATCTAAAAAATTCCTAAAATCATTTATGAATTATATGCCTATGCTCCCTCTCAATTTTCACTTCTTAAATGCATGGAGAGAAAATCCAACCAAAACTTTTTGTTACCCTTAAACGTCATTAAAATATTTAAAAATGATCCATAATTTCATATAGCTTAACCCATTCTCGCACCTTCTCTATATCATTGAGACATTCGGGAAAGGATCTTTTAACACCACGTAAAGAAAAGGAGACTCGATTTTGTTTGACCATAGAAGTTTTTTTAACTCTTAAAGAGTGATTGTGTTTTATTAAGGCTCATATGCCTTAACTTTCTTAACCAACATATATGTTATTTAGGAAGTTGGTTGCTCAGTAGGCGCTTTCTTTATCGGTGATGGTTTTTGTGGACTTACTCCCACAATAGGTCTAACTAATGGTGTAACACTAGTATGACCTAGACCAGACATGTCCACATTTTTCTATTTCAAAATCTCAAAGATTAATGACATTCATAATTTCATCTGAGTTGCTCGACTCGCCCATGATCGGACCAGGTCCTTTACTTCCAATAACAACTACTTCTTTACTCGAGGCTTTACTGCTAGGGTCTCCATTTCCCACTAGTGTGTATTGAAAAAAAAGTATTTGGAGATATTATGACCTTTTTTCCATAGTTATGAGGATACATCCCAGTAGAGTCGCCAAATGGAAGAGGATAATGGTACTAAGATCTATGAATATCTATTAATGGGGAAGCATGATTGTAATACATGTCTCAACAACTGAATTAAAATTATATGTGGATTATCAATGAGGAGAAATTGATTATGAGTAAGGAAGAACTTTGGATAAAATTGGAAGAAAATAAAAGAAGAATAATATTTGGGTCGTTCAAACGACAAGGCAATGTCGTTCGAACGACACTGTGATGTGGAAAGATAGGTTAAAGAATAGAACTTCTTACGACATGCTACTCACTTACAGTAGCAGGTCGCAGAAGGGTCGCGCGATTCATACTTCAAACGTCACAAGATGTAGTTCAAATGACATAAGGGTAGTAGTTCAAACGACCTGAGACAATTGGGTTGGCCTAAGCCGACTTGATCTAACATTTGAAAAAAATGCTAATAAGAATTTAGTAGTCATAAACATGAAACAAGAGGTAACACGTATCTTCATATATTGATTTTTACTCATACAAATTTCGTAATCTCCAAATGTATTCTTCTTACCCAATAACTAAAAGACTTCTTCAATGATAATACCTCTTGAGGTGCTCAGGATTCCAAAGATTTTTTTAATGGCTTTCCTTTTAGAGTTCTAATTTGATAAGTGTTTGGTCATATAACTTTAGCCACGCGATAGGGACTATGCCAATTTGCTTCCAACTTATTAGACTCAAGTGTAACTTTCTTCAATATATAGTCCCCTTCGTTGAGAGTGCTCTGTTTGACTATTTTGTTATAAAATTTTATTGTGCGCTATGGGTAGGCTGTGCCCTAAGTGTTTCTACCTCCCTTACTACATCTATTAGGTCTATATCCAATCTTCTTGCATAATCACTTCTAGGAGAATTAAAATTTAGGACCCCGTGGCTTGGGAGACTGACCTCAACTAGTACCATGGCTTCCCTGATAAAGGATAACATATATGGTGTTTATCTTGTTGGTGTCCTCGGTGTTGTCCTGTAATCCCACATCACACTTTGTAGCCCATTCATTAAATATCCCTTGGCTGATTTAGCCTCTTCCTCATACTATCCACCAAATTTTGATTAGTGACCACCATTTGCTCATTTCATTTTGGATGAGATGGTGATTAATGCAATTTTTTAAATTTGTCCTTGTCACGATAGTCTTTAAAATCATCATTGTCAAACTCGGTGCCATGGTCGACAATGAAAGTGTAAGGGATCGTATACCTTCTTATCATATTCTCCTATATAAACTTGGGGACTTTTTCATAAGTCATCTTTATAAGTGGTTAGACCTCCACCCGTTTTGTAAAGTAATCCACTTCTACCACCAAGTATACAAACCTTTCTTTGATCTTTAGCAGTGGGCCGACCAGATCCGTACCCAAATGGCAAAGGGCCAAGGTGATGTGATCGACACTAGCTAGGCTCCTGGAATTTTTTGCATAACTCTGAACCTCTAGCATTTGTTGGACTTCTGCGTGTAATCTTCATAGTCTTTCCTCATTATTGGCCAGTAATATCCTTGGATGGCTATTCTCTTCACCATTTCCCGACCTACTAGATGGTCCATACATGACCCTTCCTGTGTTTCTTTAACTCGATTTGGTGCTTCTATAGGGTGGATACATCTCATCATTGAGACTGTAAAACCTCTTTTGTATAAAACTCCCTTATTTTCCATCATGTACTTAATATATTTATAAGAAAGTCTCCCCCCATTCTTCTGATCGGCTAGAAGAATGCCTTCTTCTAAGTATGTGATAATTAGGTCCATCCAGGATGGGCCCATATTCGGCTCTAGGAAATTCACTTCTTCCACATCAGTGCTCCTCTCCAATAGAATTTCTGTAAGTATGGTTCTCCCTAGGTTGACCATGGTAGCTGATGCTAGATGAGCTAATGCGTCTTCTCTAGTATTTTTAATTCTAGGGATTCAACTTTAGCATTAACAATTTTAGATTTTTAAGATACTTTAACAAGTTTCCCTTTTTTACTTCATATTCTCTTAGCAACTGGTTCACCATTAGCTGTGAATCACTGTGGGCCATTATATGCTCAGCTCAAAGTGATACAACCAACTCTAATCTAGAAATCAAAACCTCATACTCAACTTCATTATTGGTTGATTCAAGATTGAACCACACATCATATTCTATGTTATCTCCATCAGGTGTGTTAACTATCAAACCAGCTCCACTACTGCTAGCATATGATGATCCATCCACGAATACCTTCCATACTGAAAGCTCCTCATTAAAGTCTCCTCGAACTAGATAATTATTTTAAGTAGTTTTTGTAGTAGCCTTTTTATTGTATCTTGGTTGTTTATCTTCAAATGAGGATTTTACTCAACTCTGGATCTACTCGACTGGAACTACAATAGAGTGCTTGAATAATTGTTGGGTCTATTTGGCGGGGACAATAAGTGATGTTTCCATCAGTATTTTCTCCTCGTAAATGAATTTTGTAATGAAAGCTTCTACATCCGGGCCTTTTATTGTAATCTTTGGCTCATATAAAATTTCATATTCATCAATCCCTATTGCCCATGAAATCAACATGCTAGATTTTTAAGGTTTGTGGATGGTTTATCGGAGTGCGAGATAAGAGTATGTCACTATTAAGTGATCTTTAGAGTAATACTTTATCTTCCTTGATGCTGCTATCTAAGATAGAGCCAACTTATCTATCCTATAATATCTTATCTCTTTACTAGCAAAAGCTTTGCTCGTGTAGTATGCCTATCTTTATAATCCTTCATCAGTTCTGATCAGAGCTGAGCTGACTGCTGACTTCGACATTTCTAAATACAGGTAAAATCTCTTCCGTATAATTGTGCTTGATAGTAATGGGGCCCTTCCTAGGTATTTTTTCATCTCTAAAAAAGTATTTTGGCATTCCCCGTCAATTCGAAGGATTTTTAAATAACTTTGAAGAACATGAGGCATTTATCTTTGGCTTTGGTGTGACACCCCGACTAATTAAATACCGGGTAGCTACTCCTTTATAAAATTAATTCAAAATGCCAAGTTGGCTCAGTTAATAGCATCACTGTCGAAAACATTTTAAAGATTACTAACCACCTAGTATTTAAAAAGTAAGTGCCAAATTTTATTAAATCTGATTAACATGCAACAAGAGTAATGAATAACTAAATAACACCATTCACCATACTGAAGTAAAATGAATAACCATCACAAAATGTAAATAAACTCTGGAGGAAAAACTCCTCAATACAAATCCCACAACTGATAAGTAAACTGAAATAAATAACTAAAACTGAATACTGAGCAATACATGCTAGAGTCTGAAAACTGAAATGTAACAATGTCTAATAGAATTGGGCAACATGCCCTACAACTGATAGATGCTGAGACTGGAATCCAAATGAGAGAGGCGTCTAAATGCAAGTCCCTGTAGCTTCCACAAACAGCTACAGCTCGTCTTCTGAATGAGTACCTATGCTTGGTGTCCTTGTGGCTGGGCACCTAAAATGGTTTTACAAGAAAAATAGATTTGAAAAGCAAACGGGTCAGAGCCCGAATGTGGAGTTATATTTTTAAAAACCTGCAAGTGCTTTAAAAACATTTAAAACATTAAATGCAAAGTACATGTTAGGACGTGCACTCACATTATATTCTCACCTCTCGTCTAACTGTGCACTCCTAACGCAAGTACCCATCTATAACTACCCATACTACTAGCTAAGTGACAGCATATCTAGCTAGACTGCCAAAGGTCCTGCCAATAATACTTGGTTCCATTTACATAATAATGCTCGTAATTAAATAGGGGTTTAACGTCAACTCAGATACTCAATGTGCAATATTTATAACTGTCAATTAGCTCGTTATATTTCTCGAAACAATACCGTAATATAATTACAACATTAACATGATGATTCTCATTAATTAAATGTATATTATTCACATCATAAATATACAATACAAGCACCCCGCAACTAAGCTGTAGTGCACACATACTCTGCTATCCATCCCGGTACATCACGTACATAAGGATCACATATTCCGAATCTCTCAGGAATAGTTCAGATAACACAAATCACAAATAGTGGAGGCGAACACAGTCACCATAACATGGGTCACGCACATACCTACGCTCCCATGATCATGCAGACTTATTAATATCACAATAAGTCCTTCTATGACCTATGTTCATCAAGGTACCAGTCTATATCCCCCCCGTAGGCACACAAGGATTAGAGGGTCCTAAGCGAACGTAACCTCCCGTGATAGCAAGTATGGTAGGTATGTCATACACACAAGATTTTATGCTAAGCATTCACACATCTTAGATATCTCAATATTACTAAAGTCATACTCTACATCATTATACCATTATTCCAAATCCATATATTTCAAGTATCCCGATAATATATAATTTAAATGGTCGACACGTCTCACGTCGTAATCCCTTATCCTTAAAACCTATCTATAATAGATTATTAGGTTCCGATTATTCTCAAATATAACATCTTTATACCTAAGGTCTTTACTTCTGCCCTAACCTTATTTCATCAACTTATTCCAATTGGTACTATTAACCCAATTATTATCTCACATAACGAATTTCAATAATCTAGAATAATTCCTCGAATTGCATTCTAATTAAAGTCCACTATAATAATCACACCTACTGGTCTTCCTTAAGGGTGAGGGTATTCATAAGTTCTCCAAACATATTCTCCGAGGGTTTCAACCATTAAAATCAAATTAAGGAAAATTTTACTCATTCTGGGAAGGTCGATCGATCGACCTATGAATATCGATCGATCGATATAGTCGATCGATCGACTGATGAATGTCGATCGCTCGATCGAACAGGTATGGCTACGGACTGCTTCGTTTTGCAGATTTGAAAACGTCCCAAAACTTATTTTTAAGGCATGATTCTCTAATATAACGTTATAGTAATGTCTCCTAACCATCATACAATATTACTAACGTCCACAAACCAATAATTCAACAACTAAAGGCTACATATGGATCAATCTTCATCAAAAACCTAGTTTCCAGATTTTATCTCAAGAACATTCATAACTTCATCTTAAATCCGTATTTGATATCACAAAAGGAAGTATTTATCTTAATATAATCGTCCAGTAACATTCTACATGCAACCTATATCCCAAAATTAAACTAATAACTCCAATCTTATGGGTTTTTCATTATCTTTCAAGAACACACAAAGTTTTTGAATAATCTAACATGGAAGAAGCATTCTCCGAAATTTAAATGGAATAAATCACTTGCCTTGATTGTTTCTGGATTTGGTGTTGGATTAGTAAGCTCTTTCTGCAGATTTTCTGCAGAATTCCTCCTCTTTCCCTTCCTCTCTAAGCTTTCTTCTTCCAAAGGTGGCTATGGTGGCTAGGGTTTCCTTTGGGAGAGTTGGAAGACTAAATGATAACCTACGTAGCTTTCTAGGTTAATAAGGGTTGGTTATGGGCTTAGTGGGCCTTATCCACATCAGATTTAATTAACCAAATTTTCGTCACTTTTAATTCCTCAAAACGTGAAATTACCAAAATACCCTTTAAGTTGCCGGTATGGCCTAAAAATACCCCGGGACCCAAACTATACCCCCGGCTAGTGTTTTCTGACTATCTCGACCCTTCCGGACGCGTTGGCGCACTCAAAACGACTATACGGATTATAGATTTTAAATTCACTTTTAATATCAAAATATTATACCGTGACGCGGCGGTCCCACGCGTCTCAACAGAATTTCTAAAATGCCGTATATAAATCCCACGACAAATTTTATAATACCAAGTTCATATATAATCATATATGCACAAAATCAAATACCAATTCGCATCACATTAGTATTTATAACCCGGATTAATTTTCAATTAATACGCAATTTAATTAATTAATCCCATAAATAAATATAGCCAAAAGTACGGGGTATTACATTTGGATACAAATATGTTTAGAGCTTCTTCTCAGCCTTTTAGGCTTTGTGTTTCCTTCTTGCTTCTGGGAGGTTGCATATTAATCAACTCCTTGATCTTGTCGGGGTTATACTTTATACTCCTTTGATTCATGATATAGCCTAGAAATTTTCATCACTAACTCAAAACACGCATTTAGCTGGATTCAATTTTATCGAATATTTCTCTAGTTCGTCGAAGGTTTGGTCGAGGTCATTTAATTATCTTGGTCAATAAGTCATCATAAGCCTCCAAGTTCTTCCTTATCTACTTTTAAATACATTGTTCACCCACCTTTGACAAGTGGCACCTGGATGTTTTAGTCTTAAAGGCATAATATTATAGTAAAAGCTACCACGGATGTGATGAAGGAAGTATTCTCTTTATTTTTTGGCTTCATTTTAATAGGGTTATTACCAGAATATGCATCCATAAAGCTCAGTATCTCATACAGAATTATTGCATCCACTAGTTGTTCTATCTAAGGTAAAGGATAATAATCCTTGGGACATGCCTTATTTAGATCTCTGAAGTCGATGCACATCCTCCACTTGAAATTTTTCTTCAGTACCATCACCACTTTTGCTAACTATTTTTTTCGGTACCATCACCATCGAAACTAATGGCACGACAATTGGAGCAAAGAAGAATCGTGGATCGGTTTGGACCCCTTTGGATCGATACAGATTCGGTAGATCAATCTAGTTAGGTGATATAAAAAAATCTATAAAATCAAGCTCGATCTGACCATATCAAGGGCACTAAAACTTGGGTTGAGGCCAGTTTTCTCTCAATTTTTATAGTCTCCCTATAGCTCCATTAGTATAGTTTTTAAATCTTTAGTAGTTTGTAGTTTTCGGAAGAAACACATGGTTTTAATACTTGGATTTGAAAGATATTCAAGTATTCATTCTATATTCTTCCTAAATATATATTTCATTCATGATCAAGTAAGCGTTCAAATTTCAGCTTCAATAAGGTTGTACGCATGGATTCCGTTTGTATTTACTCTAGTCGTTATTATCTCCATTTGAGATATGAGTAGCAAACTTCTTAAAGGTTGTGGATTGTGAACCCACCTTGTAGCTATAGTTATTAGTGTGAAGTTAATTATGCTTTAAGACCATACCTTAAAAGAGGAAGTTAAAATAAATACTTGGTGACTTCATATTTATTGTCAAGCATTAATTATTGTTGAAAATCTATACATAAATTTCAACATATTTATGGAAATAAATCTAAGAAATCTAGAAAAGTTTTAGTTAAAATGAATACATGGTGGCTTCACATTGAATGTTAAGCATTAATTATTCTTGAAGATCCATATATTTATTTCAACGTACTTTTGTATCTATATTCACAGAATCTAGTAAAGTTTTCATATTTTATATAAGATTAATTTTTGCATGTTTGGTTATTTATTTTAATAGATTCCTACTTTGTGTTTAAATCTTAAAACTAATTAAAGTGATTGTAATTACAATTTAAAGTGGGGGATTAATCCGCAATCTCCTTTTTCATAGATAGAAAACTTTTGTTATGACTTTCATAATAGTTATTTAAAACTTTCAACGCTAATTTTCCTTCACATCTGTAATATTAATCAAAACTACAAAAAATCATCTTTTTTCTATTTCTTTTAGCGAATAGTTACGTATTTAATTCATATTAATTTCTCTCTTGACAATTCAATCTCTCTGGATTCGATACCCAACTTATCATTATACTCGTTAATTATAAAGTTGTGGAAATTGAAAAGCCCTTTCGCAAAACGACTTGGCGATATTACTTCTTGCCATAACCTTGGTCAGAAAGTGATCGTTGCATATTTTAGAAATAATGAAATATTTTATCAAGGATATCCGGATGGGGAGCATACTATAGTGATCGAGGTGGCACATCGGTATATAGAGATAGGCTTTATATTGTTCATGATTACCCTGGACACTACATGCTGAAAATACCCATTTTATCGAGATGATGTTCATGAGGTGATCCTTTCATATAGCTTTAGGCATGGGTCCATATGGCTAATATGAAGGCGTGGTGATTATTCCTAGTATATGCTTTGATGGTTATAGGTACGGTACAACCTATAACTATGCCTAGTATGAACAAGGGGTCCCCGAAAGCAGTATGAATAGGCCTTCATTATTCGAGGGCTTGCGAGTAGCCCATTTATGATTTATGGTATGGAGCGTACTTATTTGGATGTAGACTTAGAGCTTGTATGTTATCCTTGATATGTTCATATACTTGAGATGTATAGACTGACACAATTATGATCTTTTTACTGATATTCAATTGAGATTAATAAAATATAATCATGGGTTTACATGAGTTTGGGGATTAACCTCATGCTTATTTTAGGTTGTTTGGCTTGAGTAACTTAAATGACTTAAAATTCACTTAACATGGGAGGAAGATGTGTTGTTATTATTATTATTATTATTATTATTATTATTATTATTATTATTATTATTATTATTATTATTATTATTATTATTATTATTATTATTATTATTATTATTATTATTATTATTATTATTATTATTATTATTATTATTATTATTATTATTATTATTATTATTGTTGTTGTTGTTGTTGTTGTTGTTGTTGTTGTTGTTTTTGTTGTTGTTGTTGTTGTTATTATTATTATTATTATTATTATTATTATTATTATTATTATTATTATTATTATTATTATTATTATTATTATTATTATTATTATTATTATTATTGTTATTATTATTATTATTATTATTATTATTATTTTGTGCCAACTTTAGTTAACTTATTATCTTATGTAAACTTCTTCTTTATGTTGTTGTTGAATATGTTTAGACTTGGTTGGATTTCTTTTGAGGAGTAACTCTAGGGAAGTTCTATTTCTCCTACCTACGATGTAGAAGTCGAACATCGTTGCTCTTCTATCTCCTGTTGTATTTGTATATTTAGGTACATGCAGCTATATGGATTTTATATTTGAGATACATTTTTATTCAAGAGTTGGTTTCATTTTGTATCGATAGTTGGATGGTATCAGAGATATTTTTATCTTATTTATTAATTTGTCTTGCATTATATCTACGGGTTTAGTATTATTTATCTCGTTATGATGAGAATGTTACCAAATGTTTCTGATTCCCGTCATTTTTATATTAGAACTTATCAATCTATTTATGAATTTTACAGGGTATCACAATTGGTATTATAGCATTCTAGGTTCTAGTGTCCTAGGGTCTTACGTGCACCCCTCGGTTTTCCACATTTCATTCTTTTATGACTTTAGAAATTATATGCACATGATTTTTACTTTGTATACCGATGACTGCTTAGGGGGGTTTTGCACTATGGTTGCAGTCGAAAAATTCGAATAAACCAAAGTGTATTGAGAGGGTTCCTTATTTGGATTTCGCTTACGATGCGTTCCATACATAAAGTCGCTTTAGATTGGAAGTTGGGCGCCATTGGACATGAAACCTTTAGTATGTGCCAAGCGTATGGTTCAAGGGTAAATGCTTCCACTCTCTATTTGCAATAACTTTAAGAGTAAGTTTCTAAATACCTTGTCTGGATGACCGTGTGGTGTCCAGTATGAAGAGGAGTTTAACTAACTTTTTCTTTTTACATGAGAGAGATTGATATGGAAGAAAATAAGACAATTCATTATTTTAGTTACATTATGATAAGACTTTTTGAGATGGCATAAACCTTACGTGAAGGGTTTAAAAGGTGTTATTGGGTGACCCGTTCTTCATGACTTGTGCTTAGGTGATGGAAGTTATCGTTTGACATCAGTAAGGCCCTCACAACTATATAAAGGATAAATATTCCTAATATTGAGAAGACTGAGGACAAAGTAGGCTAAAAGGACTAGAGATGGTTTAAAGTTGACTCGAGTCGTGAGGACCTTACCAGCAGAAGGAACCACATAGAGAAAGTAGACCCCAAGAGGTTTACAAGAGTAAACAATATGATCTATTGTGGCCAGTGGATCTAAGATTAATGATAAAAAAGCCAACTAGGTCACCTTTTTATAGTATCAATTATAGAGGCAAGGTCAATAGGGTCTTCATATTGGTAGTTCCTTTAGAGGAAAGTGTTACATTTATGGTGAGCGAGACCACTTAGTTAGTAATTGCCTTAGGAAAACCTATATTATTGGGGTTACCACTAAGGGATGGTTACGAGTATGTTCATGGTTTAAGCACATGAGTCTTACTTAGACACCGAGGAATTGTAGTTCTTTATTAGTAGTGTGTTTACTATGAGTCACCAACTATTAGTTATATCTGGATATGCTAGAAAGTAGGGGCTACTTTACACCGTGATTGTAAAGATGTATGAATTTGTTTAACCGACTTGGTATTCAACTATTTTGTTGACATTTTAGATGAAAAACCATTATAATTTTAGCTTGTTTAGATATATATATATATGTACTACTCTATATGTTTTCCATTTTCGAACAAAGGATATTTTTATGGTTATGCTTAGGCTCGAGAGGGGGTCTAACATAAACTTAGGTATAAATGTGAGCACATTAAGAGGGGACTATAGTATTGTAGGGAAGGAACAAATAGTCCTAAATTTATAGATATATTCGGTGAGGTATCAAGTTACCACCTACATATAAGGGAGTGATTATATCCTTAAAGTTGGCACTAATATTATGCCCCATGCGAGGGCATCACATTAGGTTAACTCGGTTGGAGATATAATGTATCACATGAGAAGACACCAGAATGTTTGAGTGCTAGGTTATTTCGAGAATATGTCATTATGGGTAAGGCTCCTAAAAGATGAATGATTCACTCAATTGATGTGTGGACCATCTGGGACTGTGTAAGGTCATGATACGGTATGTGTTCTCATTATTGCGTATCAAATACCTATTGGAATAGTAAAGAGAGTGATTTCATTTTTTTGTGAACGAATTATGACCTGTGTAGAATCAGGAGGTGAATATTTTGAAGGTAATTTTCTTATGAATTATGTAGTGTATGTGTCACGTAATGCTTTTTGATCGCACGAGAGATCCAATCATTGTGATTGGGGAAGATATCTCGTTGAAGCGAGATAAGTGGATGTTACACCAAAACTTGAGTCCTGGGTGGTCCGGTCCCAAGAGTTAAATTTTCAATCGGGAGATGGTATTCAAGCCATAATTTGGAGGAGTTCCCTTTCTCCGTTCTATGATAGGAAATGGTCTAAGGGAGATTATTTATGCCAGAGGGTCTAAGGGATATTGTTTATGCTAGAGGATCTTAAGCTACGGGAGGTAGTTTTGACCAAGGTATGTGTTTTGTGATTCACTTTACATATCATAAGCGATTGGATGTACGGTAATTGGGGGATTCCATATTGTTGGTATGGTAAATCAGTTTTAGCATAATTTGTGTCGAAAGTGTACTCCAACTAGTGAAGAATGTAGAATAATGGAGACAATCGGAGAGTTACAATGTTCAAAAACCCATTATGGAAGTGGGAGAGTAAAACGATTGATTTTGATTAGGATGAGAAGTTCCAAAGAGGTCATTGAGCTGTTTGGGGTCATTTGAGTTACACTGACCAAGTTAACTAGAGACAAAAGTTGGTTAGTTCTTTGTATTAGGAAGGGCTGGAGACATTTTAGAAGATGTAGTGTTGACTATAGAGCATCACTACAAAAAAATAGCCTTTAGGACTAAATTTTTTGAAACGGATACAATTTTAGTCTCTAAAAGCCACATTTTAGGACAGATGTAATTAGCTGTCTTAAAAACTAATAATATTAAAAACCCTTATTTTTACGGGCCTTATAAAGTAGATAAAAGTAATATTATGGGATGAATTATTAGCAGCAGTCCCAAATTCGCATACCATTTTAGACGATTAAAAAATATTTTGTTCCCTCCTTAACTTTACTTCCAGCTTGCGTGAAACGTCTTGTCATTTTTTTCATTCTCCTATTGCTTTTGCCCTCTCTAAAAAAACCCTATTTTGAGAGACCATGCTTCACCCTCCCGTACCTAATCTCTGCCTCACCTCGCCCAATATCTTCCAGTGTATCCATGACCAATGATAACAAGGCCAACGAGGTTAGGTTTTTATAGAATTAATCGTAGAGGAAATCAGGTCAATAGGGTCTCCGTATTGGTAGGTCCTTTAAAGGAAGGTGCTGCATTTATGGTGAGTGAAACTAATTAGTTAGTAGTTTCCGTACGAAAACCAATATTATTGGGGTTACCATTCAGAATGGTTACGAGTATGTTCACTACTTAAGAACATGAGATTCACATAGACACCGAGGAATTGTCGTTCTTTATTAGTAGTGTATTTACTATGATTATGATATATATATATATACTAGGGTGTACCCATGCCGATGGCACGACGATAAATTAATTCTCGTGTCACCAACAGTTCATATTCTGTATCGATGAAACTATCTTAATTATGTCCAGAGTTCAACACATTACAACCATATAATTCTATTGTCATTAAAATTTAAGGGGTAAGAATATGATATTTCAAATACACGTGAGTCCAGGGGAGATTGTTGGATTAAATGTTTAAACAATTAAAATAACACGATCATATATAAAGACAACTTATAAAAAAATAAGTCTAAATTATAACAATTGAATACAATGGGTAACAGCGCAATCCACAATTGATCACTTGCATTCTTTACTATACTTTTTATTCTCGTAATTAATATTAACATATTAAAGTATACAATAATTTTTTTACAAATAATATAATCAAATAATTTGTATTACAACTTTGGCTGGAGACATATTACCCATGTCATTGGTAGTGTCATAAATATCTTTATAGTATTTTGTCTCGTTGCACACCAAATAAAATGAATTAATAATTAAAAAAATAGTAGTCATCCCTTTTTTTAATAAGGGGTTTTAATCATTTCAAATTTTGAAGGAAAAAATAAAAGTTGCACATCCCTTTTTTTATCCCCATAATCTACGCATAAAGACTATTGGCAGTACAAAGAAAACAAAGTTCTACTTAACCCCATAATATTTAGCAACCATTTCAGAATAAGAAATCATTAAACATCAAAGCTGTTTTTTTCCTCTATACCCACTGTTGGGACTGTGGAGAAATCTTTTCTTGATATCGTGTCACGAGATACCAAATATTATGGTCTTGCATCTTCTGCCAAAAGGTAAAATGGGTCCTTTTCTTCAGAATTACGTGGGTTACTCAATATACAACTTTTTGTGTTAATATAATACTTTCAAATAAATCAATATTCATAATTGAAAAAAAAAACATCAGATGATAAAGTAAACAAAACGATTTCTAATAGTTGAAAACAATCAACTGAAAGAGAAAAAGTCATTTTCAACAACTCAACTATTTTCCTCGAGCCATGAGCTCAAAACTGGCAATGTTTATGATAACAGATGAGTTGTCTAATTGTTGTCACCTCATTGAACTTTTTATTGAAAATCAAATTATTGAAAATTATTCCATTTTGAAACTGTATTTTCCTTTTTTTTCATTTTTTTGTTAAGATACTATTAATTTGTTATAAACTGTTTTTTGTTATAAACTCTGTTTATTTCGTTACAAAATTTAATTTAAAAATTATTTTTTGTTTGTTAAAAACCGTTTATTTCTAAATGTTAATAGTCCTTAAAAAACTTTTTTTGTTGTTATAAATTGTTTTTATTGTGTTCTTGTTTTGCCAAAAACAGTTATTTTTTTAAAAAAGAAATCCTAAAAATATGAAATGAAGTTTGAAGAAGTGACATCTTAAACTAAAAATTTAAACCAAAACCCCTTTAATTTAATAGCCATGAAAATATATTAAAAAATAACTCGTGAAAAAAAGCAATGAGATTCTTCACACCAAACATTTTGGCCAACGACGTAGTAAAAATAGTCCAAGCTCCTGTTTAAAAACTACATCAAACAATATTCAAAAACAACAATATTTGTCGTCAAATCCAAGAAAAATGAAGGTAGAGTAACCGACAATTTTTGTTGCCAAAAAATGATTTTATCTTATAAATAGATTCAAAACATATCTACACACCACCCGAATTAACAAAAACAAACAAAATTAAAGAAGTACAACAAAAAGGGGGAAAACCCCCCCAAAAAAACTTAAATATTTAAATAGCCATAGAAACCTTCAAAATGGAAGAAACATAAACAAACCCATGTAAACTGTATAATCAAAACCAAACTGTATACCTGATGCATGTGGCTTCTTAGACAAATTACCTGGAAAAAATAGTTAAAGCAATCAATCTCAAACCCATAACAAAGCAAAAAAAATGGGCTAGGATTTCTTCAACACAGCAGAGGATTGTGAGAATCAAATCCAAAACCCCCAAAAAATTTGACAATCCGCTGCGTTTGGTTTCTCTGCTTTGGGTTTGGTTTCTCTCCGCCGATCTCATAAGAACTGGCCAAAGGGTCGCTAGATGGTCGGCGACCATGTACAAAAATGACGACCAGCCAGGTCTCCGACCTAGATAAAAAAATCCCTCCGGTCTTCTCTTCCGCCACGCCGACCAGCTCGCGCTCTTCTCCGACCTAAATATAAAATCGATCGATGACCCAAAGACAGGTCCGCATCTCCCTTCCGGTCTTCTTTTATGTGTGAAGCTATGTCTCCTCTCCGTTCTTTTCGCTGTGGAGTTTTAGATAACACAAACAGTAGATCCATGTGTTTTGTCTCTACTATTTGTGAACAACCAAGATCTGTAACTTTCTCAACCTAAACAATCTTACCATATGTTGCCTCCACCGGGGGTGTTCACTGAGTTTGTGGCGAATGGGCTGTGCAGGGGTTAGGCTTGTTGGTGGTTGGAGTAGCACTCAGATCAAACCGAGTGGTGGAGAGGTCGAACCTGTAGGAGTTATGCGAGAGGGAGAGAGAGTCGGACGATGATTAAGTGGTGGATAGAAAGAACCTAATTTTCTTGATCCGTGTAATTTAAGTGGCTAAGAGGCAGAACCTTATCCAAATTTGTTGAGTGGATTTTTCATCTACTTTTCTTGAGCCGTGTGCTGTACAGAAGACGGTGAAAGAAAGATTGAGATAGTGGGTGAAAGAAGCAACGCAGATCAAGTGTACCAAAGCAGTCTAGTCAGTTCACACGTGCCTTAATCCCAACCGTGAGTTGGGGGAGATCAAAACCCCTCAGATTTAATCCCCACCGCTAGTTGATAAAGACCAAATCCATTCAGTTTTGATCTCAACCGTTAATTGGAGGAGATAAAAAAACCCTCCTCCTTTATTATATAGATAGGTTTTATTCACCGACCATTAGTTATATGTGGATACACCAGCAAGCAGGGGCTACTTTACATCGTGATTGTAAAGACGTATTAGTTTGTTTGGTCGGCTTTGTTTTCAGCTAGATTGTTGACATTTTAGATGACATACCTTTATATTCTTAGCTTGTTTAGATAGATATGTACTATAATTTATGTTTGCCATTTTTGGACAAAGGATATTTTATGGTTATGCTTAGGCTTGATAGGGGGTCTAACACTCAGTTAGGTATACATGTGGGTACATTAAGAGGGGACAACAGTGTCGTAGGGAGGTTAAAAATAGTCCTAAATTGTTAGATATATCTAGTGAGGTTTCGAGTTACCACATACATAAGGGAGTAGTTATGTCCTTAGATTTGGCACTAACATTGTGCTCATTGTGAAGGGATCATAGTAGGTTAACTCTATTGGAGATATAATTTATTGTAGGAGAATGAACCACAACATTTGAGTGGTAGATTATTCCGAGTATACGTCATTATAGGGAAGGATCCTAAAAGATGAACGATTCACTCAGTTGATGTGTGGACCATCTAGGAATGTGTAAGGTCATGATATGTGATACGTGTTCATTGTCACATATCAAATACCCGTTGGAACAGTGATTTCATTTTTTTATGAACGAGTTATCGCCATTGGTAGAATCGGGAGGTGAATATTCCGAAGGCAATTTTCTGTGCCATATGGAGCGTACGTGTCATGTTATACATTTTCACTGCACTGGAGATTCGTTCATTTTGATTGCTGACGATATGTTGTTGATGCGAGAGTTGTGTATAATTAGTGGATGTTACACCCAAATTTGAGTCGTGGGTGGTCCAGGCCCAAGAACTAAATTTTTTACCGAGAGATGTTATTCAAGCCGTAATTGAGAGGAGTTCCCTTTCTTCATTCAATGACGGGAGAAGGTTATTTTTCCAAGGGAGATTGCTTATGCTATAGGGACCCAAGCTACGAGAGGTAGTTTTGACCAAGGTGCGTGTTTTATGATTCACTGTATATCTCATAAGATATTGAATGTTCCGTATTTGAGGGAGTCCGTATTGTTGGTACGGTGAAGCAGTTTTAGCATAGTTTGTGTCGAGATGGTGCTTCTGCTAGAGACGAAGGTAGAAAACAAGAGACAATCGGAGAATTACAGTGTTCAAAATCCTGGTATAGAAGTGGGAGAGTATACCTATTGATTTTGATTGAGATAAGAAGTTCTAAAGAAGTCAACAAGTCGTTTGGGGTCATTTGAGTTATAGTGACTACAGCTAAAAGTTAGTTAGTTCTTTGTGTTTGGAGGGGTTTGAGACACTTTAGAAGATGTACTATTAACTATAGAGCATCACTACAAAAAATAGTTTTTGGGATTGAATCTTTTGAGATGACTCTAAGGACATATTTATAAGTCCTGTTTACATTAGAGTATGTCGTATAGCACTACAACCGTCGAAGAATTATTCAAGATCATTTAAGCATCAGAACTGATCCGAATATCAAAGTTCTCCATCAAAGGAGTCTCTGCGAGACTAATTTTGGTAAGGTTGTGTCTAAGTACCTTAGCATTTCACTTAGAGTATTTGGATTATTTTTCATAAAATATTTTCTAAGTGTTGAAGCGTAGCTTTAAATGTTTTTCGTCAAAAATATAATTTTCGGAGCTTTTGAGGCGGTGCATTTAACGAGAAAAAGAAAAATATTGAATTTTACTGTCGTCGTTCAAACGACATTGCATGTCGCGCAGAGTATCAAATGACATTGGATATCATTCGAACAACATCCAATCTCATTTGAATAAGCCGTCGCCTTAGAGTTTTCATAAATAGGACTCTTCAACTCCATTTTCCATAGGAATTCTTTCTTGATTTTAATTCTGCAAACACTGCGAAATCAGCAGAACACTTTTGGTTTCTTCTTTATTTTCAATTCACAAAAATCCCATATGTTGTGGTGAATTTTTTCGAACCCAAAATACGATCTTGCTCATCTTGCTCTTGTAGAGAGGGTAAATCTATATTATATGGCTACGTGTCATTGAGGATCTTGCTACGTGAAGATTCTTTGTTGATTTGGACTAACGTTCATATGGAGTGCTACGGTATTCCTGGGCTGAACATAGGATTGCGATACTTATAGGTTCGCTACGCGTGGATCTATTGCTGATGACACCGACTGGGTATTCGTGTGTCAAAATCTATTTCGTTGTATCCGTGTAAGTTGCGATTTACAATTATAACGAAATAAAGGTTTTTCCCTTCAGGGATTTTTCTGAAATTGGTTTCCTTTGCATGGTTATTGATTTTATGTTATCAAGTCACCTAGATGCATGTGTTAGGGTTTATCTAAAATTTGGGTTTAATTAAAACTGGTTGGTTTGTCACATAACTAAAATTGGATTTATTTGAGAAGCCGCATTATTCCGTTATAGCACACTCTCAAATTGGTATCATAGCCTATTGCACTAAGTTATTGTTCTTTAATCCTGACTTTTCCAAATCTATTTTTGAAATCCCGATTTTTCTAAATATGTCTTTTGGGGATTTGACGATTTTAGATGTCACTTGTCTGGCGGAACTATTTGAAAATCTCAGTTGAAATCTATTTTAAAACTCTCGTTAAAAAGAAAGAATCTGAGATATGTCTTTGTTGTGAGGGGATTTTCCATAGCATAGATGAGTCCCCCCCCCCCCCCCCCCCCACCACCAAAGTTAGGGAGTGTTTTAATAAACTAATTACTTATGTTGACACCCTTAGTGAGAGTTACCCTAGTGAAGAAATTTTTTGTGCAAGTAAGCATGTCCTTCCCAAATGTGTGGCTACTCAGGAGAATGATGATGATACTTCTTCCGTAGCCATTGATAGTGTTTTCCGTGAAAGTGAGGGTGATGGGAGTGAGGATGGAAGCGTAGATGAGCATAACTTGAAAATAGCTTTCAATGAATTTTGTGCTGAATATTTGAAAACAAAGAAAGAAAATTTGGAATTAAAATCTCAATTGAAAGAGCATGCCTTAAAAAATAATGATGTTTTAGTTGAAGATCTTAGGGCACGTGAGAAAATTTTAAGAGAAAAGCTTGAGTATGTCGAAGGAGAGAGAGATAGCCTTCGGGGGGGTGATGAAGGCTATGAAAAGGGAGCTTCTTGAGTCTGAGGATTCTAGGCACGTACTTGAATCTAAGATAGGTGAACTTGAGAAAATTTTGAGAGATTCGAGTAAAGTGAAATTTGATTTGGAGTCTAGGTCTGAATAGCTTGATAAGATTTTAGGCATTGTCAAAATAGAAAAGGATAGGGGTGGGATTGGTTTTGAAAAGGAGGTTGCACCCATTCCCAAAGTCATACCCACATGTGTAATAGAGCCTCCTAGGGTTGTTAGGAAAGAGGCACCAAAGTTGGTTAAGAGAGAGCCACCTAGGAACATCATGAGAGCACCATCTAGGAATTTGAGGAGAAGGACGCCTTTAGGTAACACTAACCGCCCGATTTACACTTGCGCACATTGCGGTATGCAAGGTCATCTTAGATGTTTCTATTACAAAATTTTAAATGGACCTAGGAAGGTTAATAGAAAAGTAAATTCGATTCCTAAAACCCCTATACCTCATTACACATCGATTTGGGTTAGGAAATCAGATTTAGAGGCTTATGGTCTAATTGTTCATGACTCTCATTTGCTTGCACATGATTCACCCCATGTTAGATCTTTTAGTTGATGGTGTTTATTATTTATCATACGCTAGTTATGCTCCATGACATACTCTTACTAGTTTTATGACTCACTTGTTGTATCTTACATTGTTTTATTAGTGTAGATAATGTTTTAGCACTGTTTTGCTTTTGTCAGCACCTTTCAGGTATTGGTTTCTAGAATTTTTTTTCACTCGGCAACACTCTTTAACATTCTGGGTAAGCTGGGAAAATTTTCTTTTCTCATTCGAGCGAGATCAGTTTTCGTTTGAGCGACTTCTTATGTCGCGTGAAGCTGTCGTTCTAACGACATGCGTTTTCGTTCGAGCGACAATAACCTTCATTTGAATGACCTGTTTGGTTTGCAACAATTATCTATTTCAGTACTCTGGGTTCATATGCTTATGTTTTTAGTACTACTGGGTTGCCTCTCACAGTTTATATGTAGTTACTTTTAGTATTTATGCTTAATTGCTAATACTGCATTTCTTGTTTAATCACACCTGCTTAGATTGGTGATTCTCTGTGTGATTTACTGTTTTCTAGCATATGATGATGATCATGACTATATTATGCCTATTTCTAGTATGTACCATGTTTGTATTTATGGTTTTTGTTTTTGAAATTTTTGTAGAAAAATACAAAAAGATTTTCATTTTGTTTGAAAATTTGAAAAAGACAAAAAGAGTTTTGTATTTTTTCACACCGTATATGAATGAACATTTAGGATAACTGAGTCACAATTTTATTTCATTTATCCATGTGGCAAATTGATCGTGTTTTGAGACAATATGTTATGTCATCCATGTACTTTACAATGTTTGGAGTCATTGAGATGTTATTAGTTGATACTTCATATATGTTTGACTCGTTATTTCCTTTGTTGCACACATGCATAGATTTTTTTGAGTATTGTACTTGTTTATAACTTGTTGGTCGAGTGTTTTCATCTCAATCCTGTCCTTAAAATGAACCAAGTGCAATAATACGAGAGTAATAAGAGTAGTGCAAAAAAGAAAGAAAAAAGTAGTGCATGTAAAAACCATTGCCTGTGAGGAATTTGTTTAAATTTTGAAAAATGATGAGTGATACGGGAAAGGGATGCGAGTGAATAATTATCACGTAGTGAAAGCCCCCGTTTGAAAAGAGCCCGCACAAAAAATTAAGACAATAAAAAGATAAAATATGCCAAAATTTGGGCTAATAAGTTTTCTCTAAGTTGAGAATTTAGTACCTCATTAGATATAAAAATTGCATTATTATACATGAGGGAGTTTGGTTGGAAAGTAATTAATGGGTTTGCACGTCCTTTCAAAGGTTCTCGAAATGTCACTAGATAGTTTTAGATGTTATTGATGTGAAAATCACTTAGTCTTTGATTTGTTGATTTGATTTAGTCGATATCATCTAAATTCAACAATTTTATACCTAAGGATTTTTTTGATGTTCAATCGATAGGAGTACACTTATGCATCGTGAACATATGCTTGATTGAGTTTTATTACCTATTGAATTTGTTCACACCTGTTCATTCCATATCCATGATTTGGTTGTCTTAATGTTATTCATGGTGTGATTACTTTAAATTGTTTTTGTTTAAACAATAAAAAATAAAAAATAGTTTGTGGATCCTTTAAGCATTTCCTTTACATGCGCGTAGTTCGATCCATATTTATGTTGTTTAATTGTGAAACTCCGTGTTTTGTTTATTTATTCTTTTCCTTGTCTATTTGGGACAAATAAAAAGGGGGAGAACTAATTATAGGGGAGTTCTGTATCATGGGGGAGATTTGATTATATTGATTGATATATTTATAGCATTTCAAACTCGATGCGTCATGAAGATATTTGCTTTATCTCATGTGTGTCGGTACAAAAGTGAAGATCATTTCCATAATTATCATACTTTTATAAATAATATGTTTGCCCGCGTTTCATCCAACACATATTATCATTCCACAATAACGATCAATATCGCGATGAACGCTCATATTCTATCTTCAATTTATCATTATTTTGGGGAGTGTTCCTAAGGATGACTTCACTCTACTTTGTCCATGATATGGGTGGATAATTATGATATCCATTATATAAACAGACGCACACACTTCACGGGGATATAAAGGAAAATATTAACACTAGTCCATGAGAGATAAAAAGTGCGGGATGGGTGCCTAACACCTTCCCATTCCGTAACTTAGTCCTCGAACCTCTGATCTATTGGTTTCGTATGCATCAGTTTGTCCTTGATGCCACTCTCTCGAAGTGGCAACCTGTTATTTTGCCTGTTTTGAGCAAAATAGGTCGATGACTCCATATCTTTACATTCACTCCACACCGACGACGATCGAAGTACCCCTTTCCAAGAGAAGTGTGAGGTCGCGGGGTATTTATCGTGCCCCCTTCTCAAAGGGATCCCTATTTCCCTTTCCCTTCTGAAGGACCGGCCGCTGCGTGCGCCTCCTCGGGATGGCCACAGTGACGACTCCATTGGGGAGTTATTTGTAAGAGTACTAGACTCTATTTGCATGGCTGTTTTGTTTTCTTGTATATCCCATATCTACATGTTCCCCTTTATTATCCATGCTTTTGCTCCTATTGACACACTTGTAAAAACATTCTCCATGTACACTTCACACCACGTGCACCTAGGATTACAAATTCCAACATGTTTCACATCACTTAGAAGTCTATGCTTAGGTGTCACTAACACACACCTCCACTTGTATATATCCGTGTTCACTTATCACACACTCACTTGTATATAGTTACACATCACTTATCCATGCTTAGTATAGCTTTGCTTCTATCTTTCTCCCTATTTAGCATGATCAAAAGTAATACACTCTCACCATAAAGATACTAATAAAAGAATCATGCATACTTCACACAACATAACCAAAGAGCATTGCAATTGATAAAATTTTGTCCCGTAACTGGAGAGTCACTACGTGATGGGCGCTGGTCCGACAGGTTGCAGTTAGCCTAAGCGATATGACTCTCACCTTCCATTGGGAAAGTACCTTTGACGTATATCGAAGGGTTCCCCCGCATCGTACCTCTTGACCGAAGTCATGACAGGAGGTATATCACAGGGAACTTGTTCACGTACGTCTAGTATATCGAATTCGCTCTCACATGTACAGTCCCCACGAGGTATATTGTGAGGCAATTCACGTATACTTAGGTATATCAAATGGCTTGTTCACACGTACCGATTGCCCTCAAAAGCAAGACGTATATCGTGTAAGTCACGCCAAAGGGGGGAACACCTTCAAATTAACCCAATCAATGCATACCCGCATATAGGTGTGAAGCTTAGGACATACATATTAGATTGTCAGTTTCTACCCGAAACTCTATCGAAATGGCAAGTCGGCATGGCGCCAAAATTTTCATGCAATTTTTAAAATGGGACCCTGCTCGTGAGCCTAGTTACAAGTCCAACCATAGCTTTACATATGTTGCAAATCCTAATTTTTCCAGGCTCAGGTCCTTTCCGGCATCTCTTTTGGCATTTAGGTAAACATAATACAAGTGATAACCTAATAAACATAATAATCATGTTGAGACCCGTTGCTCATCTTTTTCCTCTCCGCTTTTCCAAAAAAGTGTCCAAAAATGTTTTCCCTCTATTGTCAAAAATACCAAAAACATTTTCTTTTCCTCCAAAAACATTTTGTCCTCGTATTTTTCAAAAATGTCAAAAACATTTTCCCTCCTTTTCCAAAAATGATGAATTTCCCTTTTCCTTTTCGAAAATAAATTCTATTTTTTCTCCTTCTCAGGTTGATCGCATACCCTTGGCTTGGCTCCCTATTGGCTTCGATTTTTAGTCAAACTGCCTCAAACCTCTGCCAGTCCCCTTACTTCCTCCGAGTTTGAGATTCACCCACCTTCTATGGAGAACACGGATCAAGCACCGAATGAATAACTGAATTTGTTGATGATTCTAGCTTATCCCACCACCAAAATTGACAGCCTTCAAATCGAGGTTCATGAGATGTAAAGAAACCAAGTCACTATCCCCGAAGATCCCGAGGTCATTTTCCCTCGGGCCATGGGTTTGCCTACACCCGATCCTAGTTGGGTCCCTGAAGAATACCATCATTCTCCACATGCTCCTCCTGCTAATGGACCGCCACCAGCCTAGCTTCCTAGGCCAAACCTTGCTCAGACTAGGGCTAATTTACCCGTAACGGTTGACCCGAAAGAGGATGAACTGAAGAAGGTCAAGGAAGACCTCAAGATGTTGAACAAGAAGTTCAATCAAGTCATAATCGCCGGGAACTACATGGATTACACCCACATGTCTCCCTATCCTAAAGCTAGCTTATAGAAGAAATTCAAGATGCCCAATATCGAGAAGTTTGGAGGCAGTGGTCCCCTGATTGTCCATCTCCATAGCTATCACTGAGCCATGACTCTCCTAGGGGCTTCTGAAGAAATAATAGCTCAAATGTTCCAATAGACTTTAAAGGTCAGCGCTCTCCGTTAGCTCTTATCCCTTGAGGTGTCCAAACTCTGCAGTTGGGAAGACGTTGTCCGTGAGTTTATGTCACAGTACAAGTATAACAAAGAGCTAGAGGTTACCCACCGTGACTTAGAGCTACTTAAGAAGAACCCTAGGGAATCAGTCAGCAACTTCATAGCAAGATGGAGAGAAAAAATAGCTACCATGGCCAATCGGCCTTCCGAAGAAGAACACGTCAGCATTGTGAATAATAAATTCCTTCTCTATGTCCGAGCAACAATGGGAGGACAGTATTACCCTCACTTTCGAACCCTCTGACAAGCAGGAGTAGAAATCGAAGAAGGTCTAGCCAAGACAAAAGTTGAACCGAAGAAAACCTCTGGACAGTTTGCTCTTAGAAAATTTGAAAAGCCTATTAATACCACTATTTCCACCATCAACAACTTCTCTCAGCCTACCGCTTCATGGGCACCAAAAATTCATCCTAACTCGATTCGTAAGTAATACACCGAGCCTCACACTCCTCTTTCCAAAGTTTACCAGGACCTCTTGAGCCAAAAGATGATCAAACCCCTGAACCCTCATCCATTACCAAACCCACTTTCGAAAAACTTCAAACCCAATGCCCATTATGACTTTCACCAAACTGCTGGTCATACCATCGACCAATGTTTCCATCTCCGAAACACAATCCAAAGCCTGATTGACCGGGGTATCATCGCCCCACCAGCTAATCCTAAACCAAAACTACACCAAATCTGCCCATTTGTCAAGGTCATTGACCTTGACAAATTCACCTTGTCAAGGTCAATGATAGTGACATTTCGAGGCGAGACAACTTTTTTTGTCACGGTCGTGTCACGGTCATTGACCTTGACACAAAACTCGCGTTTTGTGTCACGGTCGTGTCGCGGTCAATGACCGTGACACGTTTGTCACGGTTTATAACCGTGACAAAGCCGTGACCCTTTTTAAAAAAATTGTCACGGTCAATGACCGTGACAATTCTGGGCAGAATTTAAAAAAAATCTGCTGGGCAGTATGGCCACCGCCACTGCCCAGCAGTATATTTGTACCTGTTATAACAACGTTGTACCTGTTCCAAACATCATATATCCAACACAAACTAAAGATAATGCAAATATATATTCATGACAGTATAATCCAAATTTTCAAAGTAAAAATAATATACATGACGATATAATCCAAATATAATTAAAATGGACAAACTTAAAAATAATGTTACTACATGTCTTGGGTAAATGTGAGGAGGTGAGTAGGCCACACGTCATACGAATTGACGCACCCACTAATATATGTCGTGCCGCATTGTTCGCGCAACCACAGTAGGGAGTTCTCCTTCCCGGGTATGACATGCGTGACGAGCACCCTGGACTCCATCCCTTGAAGCACACGTCCATGGACTATTCCACCCTCGATGATATCCGGGTCCCTCAACCCCCGCCCTATCCGCTGGCCATCAAATATGTCCAATATGAACACGCTCGGCCAACCAATCGTCGATAATGGTCTGTTGGAGGGCGCCAAATAGGGAAGAGGATCGTCGAAATACGAACGTGTCGGTGATGAAGCAGCGAGGTCCACATCCTCGTCATCCCGCACCTCCTCGTCCTCCCGCACCTCCTCCTCCAGCGCCTTCTCCTTCCCTTTCCCTTTACCTTTCTCTTTACGGTCTCCACCCAACGTACGCTTCATGAATGCGTACATATCTTGGACCGTCGCCTCCAAACGGGACAGCTTCGTGTCGTGTGAATCCACCGTTCGAGCCAACCCGGTGTCGCTCGTCTCCAATTCGATGATCCTAGATTTGGCCACCCGCGAGCTCACTCCCCTTGTCCTCCCCTTGCGATCAGAGCCAAGCACTTGGCTGAGTGCGTCTGTGGACAAAGATGCCTTGTCGGCATCAGACTGCGACTCATGCACTTCCTTAAGCTTTGCCTGAAACGACAAAAAGCACATGATTAGTAAAATAAGTAAACTAAAAAATTATAACGTAATTAACAATAATTAAACTGTCGGATTACTTACAATCGTG
Organism: Sambucus nigra; assembly: GCA_949130495.1. Classification (NCBI taxonomy): domain Eukaryota; kingdom Viridiplantae; phylum Streptophyta; class Magnoliopsida; order Dipsacales; family Adoxaceae; genus Sambucus; species Sambucus nigra. The sequence goes on along the minus strand of OX422215.1, from coordinate 666,271,714 downwards.
GCCGCGACGCTCGGGGACACCTCCTTGTCCTTCCCCTTCTTCGTCCGAAGAGCCACATAAGTATCGAGCCTATGTGGCTTACCCCCTGGCCCACTCCCTACCCCCTGAAATAAAATAAAGTAAAGTAAAATTAGTATCGGCCCCGCAAAGTAAAATAATATCCAATAAGATATTTTTGTAGTTATAGATAAATTAAATATTACCTTCATCCTATGCTCCACCTCAGCGTAAGAGGTCCGGCCGGAGTAGTGCACGTCCGTCTTTTTAGCCCGATTTTCCCTCCCCGATTGGCGAGATGCCAATTGTCGATCCTCGATCTCATTGTCAATGAACTTTTGCCATTGTGCCAATGAGATCGGCTCCTTGGGCGGGACGGATCCGCGCCATTGTAAAATGGTCTCTCGTGTTTTTCCAAAGTACCGTGTCCGCATATTTTTTTTCCACGTCTTGTGTTGCTCCCTCAACTGCTCCAAGACGGAATCGCGTAGCTTTGGATCCAAGTTGAATTGTTCCTGTCCAACAAATACAATGTTAGTTGCGAATAAATATAAATATAAATATAAATATAAATACAAATATAAATATAAATATAAATATAAATTGAAATTGAAATTGAAATATTCATATAAATATTACCTGTAGTGCCGCCCAAACAGCTAACTTGAGCTCATGCGGCACCTCCTTCCAACTCATAAACCCCGGGCCGATGACCGTCTTTAGCAGCTCGAGGGATCTCGCTAAAAGCTCCGACTTGTTTTCGACGGTAATCCCAAATTTTCCATATTTGGGGAGCCTAGGGGCGGAGGAGCCCTCGTCGCCTCCGCTACCACCGAACCCAGACGACGACATCATCATAAACAGCATCATCATCTTCGCCCAAACATCTGAAGGAGACATTTTTGCTGTAAAAAAAATGTTATTAGTACAGATAAAAAAAATGTTTCGTCTATATTATAACGTATGTGTAAGTTCCGTCAATACCACCCCCGCCACACGCACACACACACACACACACACACCACCCCTACCCACCCCACCCCACCCCCACCCCCGCCACACGCACACACACATATTTTGATTGAAAATATCAATTATTTATAAAATTGATGTCTACTTTTAGTGTTGTGTATATATGTTAGTCTACTTCTGCTTTTTTTTTAAAATAATCAATTAACCAAATTTCATAATAGTGAATTGATAGTATGATTTTAATATGTCCTCTTTCTTGTTTAGTGTCTCGTGAATTGATAGTATGATTTTAAAAATAGAATACAAAACTAGGTGAGATTTTAGAATTACACGTCGAAATAATACATGTTGTATAATAATAATACAAGTGCATGCTTTGCAATCAAAGGTATTTATCTTTAGGGGTTTGTAAATTTAGGATTTATTGTAATATGTATTTTGAAAATAGGACAACAAACATTTTATTTATGATTTTAGTCCCTATTTTTGAATAAAACCGCTGGTGCGGACCCATATTCATAAAACGTTAACCAATCATAACATGCCACGTGTCCCTTTAATTTGAAAATAGGGACTAAAAATGGAAACAAAATGTTTGTTGTCCTATATCCATAATCAATATTATTTTAAGTCCTAAAATTACATAATCTATTATCTTTATAAGGATAAAATTATCTTAAAATGATTGGTAGGGAATGTCTATGAGGTGGATGATAATTTATTTGATATTTTATTTTATTTCTTTTGGTTAGGTTATTAAGACTTTATTTCAATTGATATCTTAGTAATTATTATTTAATATTTATTTTGAGCAATTATCTTATAGTAGGATTATTATCCTAGAAACAATTCTATCAATTCAAATAAATTGATATCAATTCAAATACATGTCTTGGATATCAATTCCCACCCCACCCCACCCCTCCACCACCCCCTCCCCCACCACACACCACCACACACACACACACCCCACCCCACCCCCTTCCCCCCTCCACCACCACCACCACACACACACACACACACCCCACCCCACCCCACCCCCTGCCCCCCCCTCCACCCCCCCCCCCCTCCACCACCACCACCACACACACACACACACACACCCCACCCCACCCCACCCCCTCCCCCGCCACACACCACCACACACACACACACACCCCACCCCTAAGCACCCCCTGCCCCACCCCTCCACCCCCCCCCCCCTCCACCACCACCACCACACACACACACACACACCCCACCCCACCCCCTCCCCCACCACACACACACACACACCCCACCCCTAACCACCCCCTGCCCCACCCCTCCACCACCCCCTCCCCCACCACACACCACCACACACACACACACACACACACCCCACCCCACCCCACCCCCTCCCCCACCACACACCACCACACACACACACACACACACACACCCCACCCCACCCTCCACCACCCCCTCCCCCACCCTGCCCCACCCCGCCCCACCCCCTGCCCCCCTCCACCACCCCCTCCCCCACCCTGCCCCACCCCGCCCCACCCCCCACCCCTGCCCCCCTCCACGCACACACATACACACATATATATATATACACATACACACAAATATACACACAAATATATATATAAATGAGAGAGAGAGAGAGAGAGAAAATGGACCTGAAAGTAGAGAGAGAGAGAGAGAAATGGAGGGAACGGCGCGGGAGGGAAAAAAGTAGGGTTTTTGCTGGAAAAGTTGTCACGGTCGTGTCAAGGTCATTGACCGTGACTAGACCGTGACAACTTTAATTGTCACGGGCTTGTCACGGTCATTGACCGTGACAATTCGTTGTCACGGTCGTGTCAAGGTCAATGACCGTGACATAAAACGCGTGTTTTTTGTCACGGTCAATGACCTTGACAAGGCTGGCCGGCTGAAAGGTGACAATTTGCCCATTTTGGTGTAGTGTAACACAACCCATAATCCACTCTCCAATCATGCAAATGCCATCTTCCTAGAAGAAGGCCCAGAGTTTGACCCATCCACCCAAATCATACTATGTAAATCACCAATCATACCCATATACTCTCCTAAACCTCTCCAAACATGCCCATATTTCCCCTTACACCCTACCAAATTTGCCGATCAAGCCTTGTCACTCCTCACCAGAGCATGCATTACCGTACGCACCCATTTTAAAGGTAAAGATATGGAATTGACAGAAGTTCTGAACCAACTCTAAGAATTCAGGCTGAAATTCCCCTCCCAAATAACCATCGACTCATAGAGATTCAGTGGGTTATTCTTTGAAGCATAAAAATGGGCCCGAGAGTCAGACAACTAGGTGGTGCTAACTGATGCCAACCGACAAATTCATCTTAAATGACATTGTAGACACCCCATTATAGCACCCCCTAACCTCTCCTGGGTCCCTAGCACCTCCCCTCATCACTACAAACCTACGTCATACCTCGGGTACTGACCTAGAGGCCATTGGGCACTCCGAGGCTCCGTTTGACCAAAAGTCAAACTCTTCAGCTCGACGTAAACTGAATGAATCTTCAAATTTCACTGAAACCCCTTTCAAACGATCTACCCCGTACGCGATTCTGACTTATGGTTCGGATGAACGACCCGTTTTCCCCCGAAACTTGATCAGGAGACCACCGGATGCTCCCAGTCTCTATTTGACCAAAGTCAACTATATAGATCGATTGATACTGAATAAATCTTTAAAGGACACTGGAACTCCTTTACAATGGTCCACCCCATGCGTGATTCTGACTTACGGACCAAATGAACGATCCGTTTTAATCCGGAAGGTCACCTAACGCTTCTAGGCCCCGATTGACAAAGTCAACTCCCCAAACCAAGTCAAACTCTTTGGAATATTAAAGTAAATCTCCTATCCTTTTAAACGGTCTACCCCGTGCGTGATTCTAACTTACCATACGGACGAACGATCCGTTTGCGTCCGACGGTCCCCCGTCTAAAGGACCGACGAGCGCCTCCGAGCCATATTTAACCCAATGTCAACTCTCGAACCCGATAGCGGTCCAAAGTACTTTCTAATGTCTCGAAAATACGTTTCCAACGGTTCACCCCACGTGTGGTTGGAATCAACGGTTTTCTCTTTACGACCATTTTTATGAAGGAACCTGAAAGAGATTGCCAAACGCTAGGTTTCTAAACCAGACTATCGGCAGTGTGCCCAAACATACCTGCCGATTGCCAGGACCAGGGCTATGTCGATTGGAAATGACCCGGGCCTACAAAAATGAGGGCCTGACCTCATTGAGAGGGGACCCAAGATCTGAAATCCATCACTCTCAGTAAACTCAGAAAACCTCTCTCGAAGTCAGAGTGATTTTCACATCCAAATCATTTTCCAACCATCACTTTTCATCATCTTTTCCACCAAACTTGGTGAATTAACTACCATTCATCACCATCTAAGTGCAAGGGCCACTCCCCAACATCCCAGATTAAGCTCAAGATCTCCAAGAAGGTCAACTCTGTCAACTCTCTCTTTAAATGCTCTTAAATTCGCATTAACTTGTTTTATTACTTAACACTTTTATTCTCTCATCTCACATAGCCTAATACACTTTTTATCTAGTATTATTGCACATCTCTTATTTTCATATAAATAAAACCCAAAAAATAAGAAAAAAAGGGTTTGCTCATAAATTCCAAACGGGAATTCTCGCACTTTTCTCACACTTCTGTTAAAGCTAAAACACTTTTTTACGCACACACACACACATATAAGAGAAATCCCAAATTGTATTTATGGGATAAACCCCACCCCTCGTTTTATATACGAACTACGTGGACTTTGATGCCTCTATAGTCTACGTAGGCGTCTCGGGGTAAAACTCGAGGCTTGAGTCCTATTCATACTTTTCTCCCATTTTCTATTTTTTATATCCTTTAACTTAATTCACTTAAATTCTATATATTTACATAAACATATATTTTCTCTTAGTGTTGTATTATTTCACATGCGTTATCGTTCCATCATAATGAACAACATGAGGATAATCACATAAATCCTACTTTCTAAAATTACTTTTAGGGATATTCCTATAGATGACTCGCTTTATCTTTTCCATGATACAAGTCGATGATTCTTACCTCCACTACATATACACATGCACACATATCACGGGGAAATAAAGTAAAATAGCAATAACCCATGAGAGATCGCAAGGGAGGAATGGGTGCCTAACACCTTCCCATTTCGTAACTTAGCCTCCGAACCCTTTTTGAATCATTTTTGGTTTCGTATTGACCAAGCATAAATTCTTCTGAATTTAGGCCCTTAAGTTAGTAATTTTGATATCTCGAACAAAGTAATTGAATCTATTTTATCCCATATCATTGCCATTGACTATATCTAGCAAGTACCCCGAGTTTCGTGTATTTCTTATGGATTTTACAGGTATTTAGTGTAAAGAAAGAAAGAAAGAAACCGGAAGAAAGGAAGAAAAGAAAGGAAGAAAAGAAAGGAAGAAAAGTCAAATGGAAAAAGCGTAAATTTACACCCGAAATTCGGACTCGAAGCCTTAAGGAAAGTTGAAGATCCTTGTTTCACAAGAGCATTGGAAGAAACGACACTCAAATCGGAGCTCGAGATCAAAAGTTATGACCAGTCAAAGATGGAAAGAAAAAGTCAAACTTGAAGAAAATCGAACCGATCCGGTTTAGCTCCGACCGATCCGATATGTCACATTTCCAGTAGACCCCGGATTGATGCCGGACCGATGATAGCAGAACCGATTCGATAGGATACGGACCGATCCAGTGGAAATAAAAAAGAACCGATTCGGGTGCTGAAATACAGACCGATCTGGCGGTAAAAATTCCTGGCATTTATTATGGAACTCAAGAGGTGCGAATCTTGGAATATCTTGCGTAGCCCATCAATTTTTAGCTGTCAAATTCGTGGTAGTTGGTGCTATAAAAGGCCAAGCCCTATGTCATTCCAAAGGGGGAGTCGAATTTGAGAGAATATTTCTAGTTTTTCTTTAAAGTAAATAATTTCATCTTCTTAGATAAAACCCTAGTTTGTAAGTTTGAAGAAGAAGAATTTTTCTGGATTCGAGTTCATCTCTTTTCCCTATTGCTGAATACAAGTATCAATTTTTCATTCTCTTATTTATTCTTTACTTTATTTCCAATTCAATTCTCAATTGTTTTGCAATTTATTAACAATGTTTGTTAGATCCATAATTCCCTATATTGTTATGAATTTGTTTTCTAATAAAACCATGTCTAGCTAAATTTTGAAGGGTTGGGATGCATGAACCCAACCCGATGTGGTATGCATAGATATAAAATTTGTCCTCTAAATTAAATAAATGATTAGATCGTGTTGTATAGTTTCACAACCATTGGAGACCTTTTGACCTCGTTTGCCCTAGGTAACCGGGGTGCTTAAGGATGCAACGCGGGTGAATTATTGCGACACTGCTTTACTCATTCTTTGATTATATATGATGCGGGCTTGTACCTCATTTATGTAATGCTTTGAAGTACTAAAGACTGGGTCTGATCAATTATCTAATTTATGACTAATTTTGTACTGGCATACACACTAGGGTTTGGGGGAGTGTATTCTTAACCCATTTCTTCATTCATATTAATTCCTTCTTAGTTAGTTAATTTCGTGCATAGGTTAATTTAATTGAATCTAGTTAATTCATAGATAAAATCCATAAAAATCAATCATCTTTTTCTTTTCTTTTCTTTTCTTTTCTTTTCTTTTCTTTTCTTTTCTTTTAACATCAACTTTAGGATTAAACTACCATACCTTTGTCGTCACGTTCACACGTCCTAATTCCCTGTGGATTCGATACCCAGACTCGCCACTATACTCCGCAAGAGTGTAGTTAAAGTTTAGGTTTTTGTATTATGGTCGGAAGCTAATAACAACGATTAGCGTATTTACACGGACGCTCGGTTTTTCCACTCAATCAAAATGGCGTCGTTGCCGGGGAGTTAGGTAGACTTTAGGTTAGGTTTGTTAATCCCGAAATTGACCTTAAAAAAAATAAAAAATAAAAGAGATGGATATTCTTCCCGTTTATTGTTTAGATTTATTGATTCGATCACATGTTCTTTCCAAGTGTGTTTTTTTTAGAAAATTTCACAAATTTCAAAAAAGTTGAAAAAATCAAAAATATATTTCTTCAAAATAAATAAAAATTGGAATTTAAATTTTTAAAAAATATCACCTTTATTCTATTTAAAGTCTCAAATTGTTAACAATCAAATGCACTAAGCCAAAATAGACCGAAGATGGAAATTGAAAGAAAATTGACGACTTAACGAATAAGTGTGGAGATTGAGAAAACCCGGTGAGATTTTGAGCCTTTCAATTTTTTTATGAGTTTGTAAATCAATCCGAGTTTATGATTAACTCAAAGTTCTTTTCAGCATTTTAATAAGTCGTTGATGATCTCAATCCTTTGTTTTGATCGGTTATGGAAAATGTGTGAAATGTTGTCTCGAAATTCGTGCTAAATATATCTCTAAACTTAATTAATCTCGAGATGCATATGGTAATATGATTAGAAATTTGGACAATGAAGTAGGCCCTCATTTGTTACCCAAAAATATTAGCCATAAAAAGTTGTGAAAAACAAAATTATCCCTTTGCAACCCAAGTTGAGCCTAATAAATATTTCCCTTTCGTTTGATATCCCGAAAACCTAAATAGCCCAGAATTGTGAAACTTGAGAAAATTCATCAAGTAAGTCCAAATTGTGGAATAAAAAGGGGCAAGAGAAAAACAGAAAAAAAATGCTCAACAAAAAAGTATCAAAAAAAAAGAAAAAGAAAAGAAAAGAAAAAGAAAGAGAAAAATGAGCAAATGCTCGAAAAAACACTAATGGACGTCATAAGGACATTTTCCAATTCCGAACAATCCGCCTATTCCCATTTTTACCCTTTACACTTTTTAAATCCAAAAAAGTCCTAACCGAGTCCGAATGGCGAAATTAATTACTGCATGGAAAGTTAAAACACAAAAAGATAATAAAAGAGATTACATGGCGTGATTAAGAGATGATGTTTCCCGTTTCCTAATAACTGTATTCCGATGATGAGATCTTTTCACCATATATTTCCTTCTTTTAAATTTTGTATGCGTGACTTCGTGTTCCATTATATATACTCTTTATATCACGCATACCAAGAGAATAGCCACAATCCAAGTGATTCGTTTTTGAGTGCATCCGTAAAAATTTGAGTCAAAACAAATTTTCGAAACGTAATGTAATGCTCAATTGGTGGAAATTTGAGGTTTAATTTCTGGTTTTGCGCACACACACTATGGTTTGAGACATTTGAATATGAATTTAGGGTGATTATTTTTCGAAAAGTTTAATTGTACAATTTTTAAGTATTTAGCTATTTATTTGAGTCAATAAAGAATTTTGTGGGTGTACTCACTGCAAACCTTCACGAGACAAAACTCCTCCTACTAGGATAACCCAGGGTATTAAAGGCTTGTTGCATATGCTCAATGCAATCGCATGCCTGCGAAAGTGAAATTTTAGTTAAATAAAAGAAATCTCAAAAAAATGGAACTCTGGGCAGATTCATTTACATTGCCCGGGACGTGCAAAGTTCTAAGTTAGGGGGATTTGACAAACCATAAATTCTTATGAATTTAGGCCCTTAAGTTAGTAATTTTGATATCTCAAACAAAGTAATTGAATCGGTTTTATCCCATATCATTGCCATTGACTATTTCTAACAAGTACCCCGAGTTTCGTGTATTTCTTATGGATTTTACAGGTATTTAGTGTAAAGAAAGAAAGAAAGAAATCTGAAGAAAAGAAAGGAAGACAAGTCAAAGGGAAAAAGTGTAAATTTAAACCTAGAATTCCGACTCGAAGCCTTAAGGAAAGTTGAAGATCCTTGTTTCACAAGAGCATTGGAAGAAACGGCACTCAAATCGGAGCTCGAGATTAAAAGTTATGACCAGTCAAAGATGGAAAGAAAAAGTCAAACTTGAAGAAAATCGGACCGATCCCATTTAGCTCCGACCGATCCGATATGTCACATTTCCAGTAGACCCCGAATTGATGCCGAACCGATGATAGCAGAACCGATCTGATGGGATACGGACCGATCCGGTGGAAATAAAAAAGAACCGATCCGGGTGTTGAAATACAGACCGATCCAGCGGTAAAAATTTCTGGCATTTATTATGGAACTCAAGAGGTGCGAATCTTGGAATATCTTGCGTAGCCCATCAATTTTTAGCTGTCAAATTCGTGGTAGTTGGTGCTATAAAAGGCCAAGCCCTATGTCATTCTAAAGGGGGAGTCAAATTTGAGAGAATATTTCTAGTTTTTCTTTAAAGTAGATAATTTCATCTTTTTAGATAAAACCCTAGTTTGTAAGTTTGAAGAAGAAGAATTTTTCTGGATTCAAGTTCATCTCTTTTCCCTATTGCTGAATACAAGTATCAATTTTTCATTCTTTTATTTATTCTTTACTTTATTTCCAATTCAATTCTCAATTGTTTTGAAATTTGTTAACAATGTTTGTTAGATCCATAATTCCCTATATTGTTATGAATTTGTTTTCTAATAAAACCACGTCTAGCTAAATTTTCAAGGGTTGGGATGCATGAACCCAACCCGATGTGGTATGCATAGATATAAAATTTGTCCTCTAAATTAAATAAATGATTAGATCGTATTGTATAGTTTCCCAACCATCGTAGATCTTTTGACCCCGTTTGCCCTAGGTAACCGGGGTGCTTAAGGATGCAATGCGCGTGAATTATTGCGACACTTCTTTACTCATTCTTTGATTATATATGATGCGGGCTTGAACCTCATATATGTAATGCTTTGAAGTACTAAAGACTGGGTCTGATCAATTATCTAATTTATGACTAATTTTGTACTAGCATACACACTAGGGTTTGGGGGAGTGTATTCTTAACCCATTTCTTCATTCATATTAATTCCTTCTTAGTTAGCTAATTTCGCATGCATAGGTTAATTTAATTGAATCTAGTTAATTCATAGATAAAATCCATAAAAATCAATCATATTTTTCTTTTCTTTTCTTTTCTTTTCTTTTCTTTTAATATCAACTTTAGGATTAAACCACCTTACCTTTGTCGTCACGTTCACACGTCCTAATTCCCTATGGATTCGATACCCAGACTCGCCACTATACTCCGCAAGAGTGTAGTTAAAGTTTAGGTTTTTGTATTGTGGTCGGAAGCCAATAACAACGATTAGCATATTTACACGGACGCTCGGTTTTTCCACTCGATCACGTATGCATCAATATGTCTTTGGATGCTGTCCTTCGAGATGGCTCCCATTTCTTTTGTCAGTTTTGAGTAAAATAGACTGGAGACTCCATCTATCTACATTTTTCACCACATCATCGACGCCGTTCGAAGCGCTCCCGAGAGGGATGCGCGGGACCAAGATCCTCACGACAAGAAGAAGACCCCCGGGCCCATCTTCTTCGTCTCTCCTGCCGCGAGGATCGTGGATGGCCACAGTGGCGACTCCGTTGGGGACTCTATTTTGAGGTCTAGACTCTATTTACATGGGTATTATCTTTACTTATATATTCCCCTATTTTGCATGTTCCCCTTTACTATTCATATGTACCTTATTCACATACTTGTAGAATATTCTCCATGTACACTTTGCACCACGTGCACCTAGGATCACATATATCCTCATATTGCATGCATCACCCATCCATACTTGGTATACCATTGGTAGTTGTACTTTGCTCTGTGTTTGGCATGATCAAGAAATATACTCTCATCATAAGATACTAATAAGAGAATCATGCATGATTCATACAACATCACCAAAGATCATTGGTATTGACCAAATTTTGTCCGGTAACTGGAGGGTCACTTCGTGATGGGCGCTGGTCCGGCAGGGCGCAATTAGCCTAAACGATATGACTCTCACCTTCCATTGGCCAAGTACCTTCGACGTATATCGAACGGTTCCCCCGCATCGTACCACTTTATCGAAGTCATGATGGGAGGCATATCGCAGGGAACTCATTCACGTACACCGAGTACATCGAATTCTCTCTCACACGTACCGTCCCCAGGAGGTATATAGTGAGGCAATTCATGTACACTCAGGTATATCAAATTTCTTGTCCACACGTACCGATTTCCCTCAAAAGCAAGACATATATCGTGGAAGTCACGCCAAAGGGAGGAACCCTTTCTGATTCACCCAACCAACTGCATACCCACATATAGGTGTTAAGCCTAGGACACACATGTTAGATTGTCGATTTCGAACCGAAACTCTGTCGAAATTCCGGGTCGGTCTGTCACCTGAAATTTTGCTCATTTTTAAAATGGGACCCTACCCATGAGCCTGGTTACAAGTCCAACCATAGCTTTGCATATGTTACAAACCCAACTTTTCCAGGCTCGGGTCCCGTCTGTCATTTCATTTTTGCATTTAGGAGAATTTAATACAAGTGAGAACATAATAGTTATAATAATAATGCTGAGACCCGTCTCCCAAAATATTTTTCCTTTCTTTATCAAAAATCCAAAAACATTTCTCCTTCGATTGTCAAAAATCCAAAAACATTTTTCCTTTCTTTATCAAAAATCCAAAAACATTTTTCCTGTCTTTATCAAAAATCCAAAAACATTTCTCCTTCCGTTGTCAAAAATCCAAAAACATTTTTCCTTTCTTTATCAAAAATCCAAAAAAATTCCTTTCTTTATTAAAAATTCAAAAAACATTTCTCTCTTCTTTATCAAAAATCCAAAAATATTTTGTCCTTCAATCTCAAAAAGAAAAAAAGTATATCAAAAATATTTTCATTCTTTTTCTAAAAAATATATCCCATTTTACACCTTCTCAGGTCGATCGCACGCCCTTGGCCTGGCTCCTTAATGGCTTCGGTCTTCAGTCAAATCACCCTGGAGCTCCATACGTTCCCCTACTACATCTTCCGAGTCCGTAATACATTCACTTTCCATGGAGAACACATATCAAGTACTAGTTGTGCAGCCAGATCTAACGACAGTTTTAGCTCAGCTCGTGTACAAGATTGACAACCTCCAGGCTGAGGTCTGAGAGATGCAACGAAACCAGGTTCCTGTTCCTAAAGAGTCCGAGGCCCTATTACGTTATGCTATTGGTCCACCCGAGCCTATCGGGGTTCTTGAAGAGTATCAGCACGCTCCAAGTTCCCCTCTTGTTAATTTGACGCCGCCTGCCCAACTGCCTATGCCAAATCTTACCCAGCCTGGGGCTAACTTGCCTATGATCATGGATCTGAAAGAAGAAGAATTGAACAAGATCAAAGAAGATCTCAAGATGCTAACTAAGAAGTTCGACCAAGTCAGAATCTCTGGGAATTACATGGACTACACCCACATGTCTCCTTATCCTAAGGTGAGGTTACCCGTGAAGTTCAAGATGCCAAATATTGAGAAATTTGGAGGAAGTGGACCCCCAATCGTTCATCTTCACAGTTATCACCATTCTATGACTTTCCTAGGGGCTTCTGAAGAAGTTATGGCCCAATTATTTCAGCAAAATTTAAAGGATAACGCCCTCTGATAGTTTTTGTCTCTCGAGGAGTCCAGAATCTATAACTGGGAGGATGTAGCCCGAGAATTCATGTCGTAGTATAAATACAATGAAGAGATTGAGGTCACCCGCCGTGATTTAGACCTTCTCAAACAGAACTCTGGGTAAACAGTCGGTAACTTCATAGCTCGATGGAGGGAAAAATCAGACACTATGACCAATCGGCCATCCGAGGAAGAACAAGTCAACATAATGAAGAAGAATTTCTTACCCCATGTCCGAGCAAACATGGGAGGACAATACTATCCCCACTTTCGAGATCTCAGAGAAGCGGGAGTAGAAATCGAGGAGGGTCTTGCTAAAACATAAGTTGAACCAAAGAAAGTGTCCGGACAGTTCACTCCTAGAAAATATGGTAAGCCTGTCTGTACTGCAGTTTCAACCATCAACAACATCTCTCAACCAACCACCTCATGGGCACCAGAAAGTCTCCCTATCCCAGTCCAAAAGGAATACATCATGCTCCATGCTCCATGCTCCCCTCTCCAAAGTTTATCAAGCCCTGTTAATCCGAAACCTTATCAAACCCTTGGACCCCCGTCCATTGCCAAACCCACTCCCAAGAAACTTCAAGGCAGATGCCTATTGTGCCTTTCACCAAACTGATTGCCATACCACCGACCAATGCTTTCACCTTCAAAACATAATTCAAGGTCTAATAGATCGGGGTACCATTGTCCCACCAGCCAATCCGAAGCCAAACACTACTCCCAACCCACTCCCAAATCATAACAATGCTATCTTCGTAGAAGAGAACCCAGAGTTCAATCCCTTAACTAAAATCACACCCATATACTCTCCCAAACCTCTCCAAACTTTCCCATATTTCCTCCTACACCCTGTTAGCCCCGTTGATCAGGCACTGTCACTCCTTACCAGAGCATGCATCGCTGTCCGTACCCGTTTTGAAAATGGAGGTATGGAATTATCAGAAGTGTTAAACCAACTCCTAGAGTTCAGGCTAAGATTTCCCCCACATATGATCATTGATTGCCAGAGGTTCAGTACACTATTCTTGGAAGCACAAAAATGGACTCGAGAGTCAGACAGTTGGGTGTACCGTCCGATGAAGTCAGCCTAGATAATGTTGTCCAGATCATAGCAGAATTATTCAGGCAAACCAACGATATTTGAAGAATGGCCGAGTTACTTGATACTCTAAAGCTATAAGGACACCTGGTCCCTTAGACCTTACGTATCCCCACAGAATGGGAAGATCTGTATGAAGAATCCATTGAAGTTGTGGAATGCATTGACTTTAGATGGAAAGACAGAATTGTTCCCACCGAATGAGGGGAAGAATTTGAAGATTCAAATGAAAAGTAAGTTTCTAATAAAATTGGCCCGGTAGTCGACATGTGTGGAATGATATCATTTGAAGAACTCCTCAGAGAAATAAACAAGATGATAGAACAACCTCAGATTTACGAGGAAATAGGGTTCATGTTCTTCCCTTATTCAGTAAATCACATGACCAGATCAGGCAGGCATTACCAGATCCTAAGGTCACTACCAGCAAATAACAAGGGGAAGGGCGTTGAAAACCTTCCTATGCCAGAGATGACCCTCGAGGAGAGCAAGATCCTCGATCAACTGACGAAAACTCAAGCTAACATCACTCCATGGGGGCTTTTTATGTCTTCCCAGTTGTACAGAAATGCTTTGATCAAGTTGCTCACTGGACTCACAGTTCCTTCTTCCACCACACCAGAAGAAGCGATAAATCTAGTCAGTTCCCTAACCTCTACCCAAATGCTATCCTTTTTCGAAGAAGAAATCCCCAGAATTGGGCCAAACCATAATCATGCACTCAATATTTCTGTCGAAGTTATGGGGAATATCGTACAGCTCTCTCTTATCGATAATGGATCCGCCTTGAATGTCTTCCCATTAAGAACCTTTAAATACTTAGGACTGAAAGAAAGTGACTTGTCTCCAATCTTCGCTGTGGTACGTGCCTACGATAATACCCGTCTGGAGGTGATGGGATCCATAAAACTTGTAATAGGGGCTGGCCCTAAAAACCCTGTCGTTGAATTCCAAGTTATTGACATCTCAAGTTGCTTCAACCTGCTACTTGGACGACCTTGGCTCCACAGTATCAAAGGTGTGTCTTCCTCACTGCATTAGAAATTAAAGTTCTTCACCGACGGACGGGTCATAACCATTTTGGGTGATGACAATAATACCGAGGGTGCAAGTACCAGCAATCCAATCCTTGAGATACAACACAGGTCAAATGATATGCTCCTATTAGGATTTCGAGTTGAGCCACTTCTACTCCCGATAGGGGATAATTTTAAATAAAGGGTTTTTCCAGAATACGACCCTCATGGCAATGTCAATGTGATTCAGATGTTCAGAAACATGCACTTCATGCCCGGATTGGGGCTAGGACAAAAACAACAAGGGATAATTTATCCCATCGAACTGAAAAAAGCTTTCCCTCCTTGTGGTTTAGGGTATTAACCATCAGAACAATAGCTCAGAATGATCCGCCAGTCTTAACTAAAGAGAAGATTAGAATGCACCCGTACTATCCTAGGTGACTCCTTGAATAGACGATTCATTAAAGAGGGCGAGGACTTCCCCTTTTGTGGCTTCCCAGAATCGTGGTATGGCCACATAGACAAGAAGATGAAGCTGAGAATGGAGATCTTTTTCTAAGATATCTACCCATGGGCCGAAAGTTCCCAACACCATGTACAACCACTTGTCAAAGATACCAAAGAAATTGAGGAAAGTGAGTCCGAGGATTATTTCAACATATAGACACTAAGGCTGACACTCTGCATGCTTCATTCAAGCACTACATCACTAGATCCATCCCACCTGATTAAAGTTGCTGATACACCTCTCCTTAACTGGCATGCTGCATCAGTTCCACCTATTAAAATCCCACCTAACCCCAATGTTTACCTAATCTCTTCTTCTCTTGTCTATCATTGGTCAAAATTAATCGAGACCTCCTTTGATGAGGTTCTCAACGCTATTTTTCCTATCAATGAAATAAACGAAGATTTTGAGTATCTTGTCGTGACTTACATTAATTGTTTAGACTCTAATCAAACTTTTGATGATGATGATTTTGTAAATGAATAATTCTTAACTGATCTAAAGAAGGTTAATAACAAACAACTTAACCGTGTTCAAGTTAATGAAGAAGAAACTGTTATTGTTAACCTCGGTTCTAGTAGCCAACTGCGCGAGATCAGGATAGAGGCTACCCTCGACGAGCATGAGCGCGCACAACTCGAAGAATTACTGTAAGAATTCGTGGATGCCTTCGCATGGTCCTATGACGATATGCCCGGCATTGATCCCAAAATAGCTGAACATGAGATCCCCACTCATCCAGATTACAAGACGGTTAAACAAAAGTTGAGAAAGCTCCGCACTGAATGGTCTCTTAAGGTCAAAGAAGAAGTGGTAAAACAGCTAAACGTGGGTTTCATTCATGTGATCGAATATCCCAAATGGCTAACCAACATAGTGCCTGTGCCGAACTTAGGAGGGAAAGTTCGAATGTGTGCGAACTACCGGGACTTGAACAAAGCCTCTCTAAAGGATGATTATCCGTTACCCAAATCGACATGATCATGGATAACACAACCAGTTGTGCTCTCAAGTCATTCATCGACGGGTTTGTCGGATACAACCAAATAAAAATACATACAGATCACCGAGAAAAGATCGCGTTCATCACCCCATGGGGAACCTTTTGCTACACTATCATGCCATTTCGTCTCAAGAATGCTGGGGCTACCTACCAGAGGGCTGCGACAACCATCCTGCATGATCTGATTCACAAGGGGGTCGAGGTCTTCGTGGATGACATGATTATAAAATCCCAAACTAGAGAAGGTCATGTTCTTTCCTTTCGAAAGTTCTTCAAACGGTTGTGACGATATCAGATGAGACTCAATTCATAGAAATGTGTCTTCAGCGTTACAAAGGGGAAACATTTTGGATTCATGGTCAGTGAGAAGGGGATAGAAGTAGATCTTGCCAAATTAAAAGCCATATTTGGGATTCCACCTCCCCGAACGGAAAAAGAAGTCCGTGGTTTCCTTGGGAAATTACAATACATCAGTCGATTTATCATCCAGTTAACCTCCATCTGGGAACCTATTTTCAAATGCCTTCGGAATTATTCAACCAAAGTTTGAAACAAGGCCTGCCAAGAAGCTTTTGAACGAATAAAATAATATCTGACCTAACCTCCGCTACTAATGCCACCACAACCTGGTCTCCCCTTGCTCCTATACCTAACCATAACTGACACTGCAGCTGGGGCAATGGTAGCCCAATACCTTGAGGACTCCCATAAAGAGATAGCCATTTATTACGCCAGTCATAAATTGGCCGAGTACAAAGTTAACTACACTACCTTAGAAAAGGCATGTGTCGCGCTTGTCTAGGTCACCCAAAAGTTGTGACACTACATGCTCACTTTTCCTATCAAACTTATATCCCGAATGGACCCCATCAAGTACCTACTTGAGAAACTCGTCTTATCTACACCAATGGCTCGCTGGTTGATGTTCCTACCCGAGTTTGATATCGTGTACATCACATAGAAAGCTATGAAAGGAAGAGCCATCTCTGACTACCTCGCTGACCACCCTATGGAAGAAGCTGACAACTGGATCTCCGAATTCCCAGACGAAAACATCCTCTGCGTTGCTCAAGATAACCTTCGATGGAAAATGTTCTTTGACGGTGCTTTCAACAAAAAAGGATATGGCATTGGGATACTTCTAATCACCCCAGATGACTCCCACACTCACATCGCCATCAAATTAGATTTCCCCTGCACTAACAACATGATTGAATACGAGGCATATACGGTAGGCTTTAAAGTCGCTCTCAAGAAAGGTATTCAATGCCTAGATGTCTATGTGGATTCTTCCCTTATCATTATCAAGTGCTCAGAAAATGGAAAGTTAAGGACGAGAAACTCCAACCCTTCCATACCCACTTAGAAGAACTAGGCTCCCAATTCCAAGATATCACCTTCCACTACTTACCTCGAGCAAAGAACAGCCTGGCAGATGCCCTTACTACTTTGGTCTCTATGGTCTACATACCCGAAGGAATAACAATGGCCCCTTTCCTAGTTCAAAAGCAAGAAAAACCAACCCATTACTACCACATTGATCTCATCACCACAGAAGATCCCGAGCTAGCCAATTACTGGTACTATGATATTTGGCACCTCCTCAAGCATGACAGGTATCCCAAGGGTTCCAACAAGAAATATCGAGCAACCCTCCGAAGACTGGCCGCCCAATACATCATCTGTCACGAAGCACTGTTCAAGAGAAACTTCAATGGAACCCATCTACACTGCATCGCAGGGGATGACATTGAAGAGGTAATAGCAGGGAATGTGGTCCCCACATGAACGGTCACATGCTTGCTAATAAGTTCATCCGACAAGGTAACTAATGGACCACCATGATCCAAGATTGCGCTGCCTATGTTCGAAGATGCCTCAAATGCCAACAGTTCTCTAACCTTCATCACATGCCTCCGCGAGAATTATACAACATGACTTCGCCATGGCCGTTCTCCACCCGGGGTATTGACATCATAGGGAAAGTTACACCCAAGGCTTCCAACGGGCATGAGTTCATCCTAGTTGCCATTGATTACTTCACCAAATGGGTCGAAGTCGAGTCATACGCAGTCCTGAATGCCAAGAAAGTGGCCTAATTCATCAGGAAGAACATCATTTGCCGATATGGGGTCCTGCATGAGCTAGTGTCAGATAATGGGTTGCATTTTGAGGCAAAAGTCATAGAAATGGTCAACAAGTATGGGATTCAGAGACACAAATCTTCTCCTTATCGACCTCAAACCAATGGTGCAGTCGAAGCAGCCAATAAGAACCTCAAAGCCATTATCAGCAAGATGACTAAAAGCTATCGAGATTAGGTCGTTCGAATCCCTTATTCCCTCTGGGGCTACCGAACCTCGATCAGAAGCTCTATTGCGGCTACCCCTTACTCTCTAGTCTACGATATGTAAGTAGTCCTACCCGTGGAGCTGGAAATACCCTCGTTGCGCATCATGCTTGAAAGCAAGGTCAGCGAAGAAGATTGGTACCAAAGTCGTCTTGACGAGATGACCCTCCTAGATGAAAGGATATTGAAAACTCTATGCCACATACAAGGGTACCATCTCCGCGTAGCACGATCATTCAAGAAGACAGTCAAGGACTGTGGTGTCCAAAAGGGGGATTTAGCCCTCAAAGAAATAGTAGAGCCCATCTGGGACCCCAGAGGAAAATTATAGCCCAATTGGAGCGGTCAATACATCGTCAAGAAGATCTTGTCAGGAGGCGCCGCCATGCTCACCGACCTTGACGGAGAGGAGATGGCTCATCTAGTCAACCTAGACCATCTCAAGTAATTTTACCCCTAGCCCAAAATCTCAGTGCGCTACGACTTTTCTCATCTCCCTTCTATTCTAAAAAAAATCTTCATTTCCCTCTACCCAGATCTACGTGGGCCTAATCCTCTACAAAAACCATTTCCAAAAAAATTAAAACTTTTCAAAACCCCAGAGGTAAGTAGGCAGCTCATACATCTTACATGAGCACGGCTCTTTCTTCTTCACAAAAAACTATTCTTTTCTTATCTCCGAGAATGAAAGTTCGCTTTAACATATACTTGAACAAAAGGATTATGCATGCCTTAGCGATCGATATGGATAATTCAAAATACAAAATTCATCAAAAGGAACAGCTATATGATCAAAAACTTGTTTATTTCACTAATAAGAAGTTACAGTGCAATTATATAAGAAAAGGAATGAATAACTCCCTTCCCCTTACCTTCATAAAAAGACAAATAAATTCCCAAACTTATTCCCCATTATAAAACAAACTCTCCAATAGTCCTACCCACAGCTACCAGAGGATACCTCTCCATCATCATCATCTACATCCTGGGGTTGCCAAGCTCCCCCTGCCTAAATAGAGAGTCGCAAATGCTCCATAAATCGATAAGCTCGAATCAGCCTCGGAAACACCACAATCCCTCCCTCCATGGTATCGGATAAGATCCACCTTTGTCCAGTCTCAACTACTAACATCTTGCTGACTACTCTCCCCCACAACAACTTCATATAATCCCCAGGGATATGCCAGACTCTCTTAACAGACTGAGAGGGATGGGTCGACGGACGCTGACTCTACCACAGAGAGCCAAGCCGCATGAGCAAACGTTCTGTCAGGTCTTCTACTGAAAAGAAATCTAGTGTCCGAGGTGGCACGATCTGCTCCCAGCCAAATTGGCGCAGAATCTGCCAAGGGAAATAGAAAAAAGACACTCTGAGACCAACCAGCCGAATGTACAGGTATTCTCCTAGCTTCAGAATAGGCAGCAGTTGTCCCCACCAAGGCACTGACCAATATAGATTTAGAGCCCCATGATCCACAAACAAGTTCTCCCATCTCTCAATATCTAGGCCAACGCTGATGAAATGGTGCAAAAAAAAGTTGGGAACAAGCAACAGAGGATATTTCGGAGGAGTCACCAGGAGAAATCTTTCAAACAACCACATGAACATCATCACTGGGCTACCCCTCAAAAAGTCAGAACGACCTTCTCGCCGAGCACCCAGGCCATTCAGAGTCTCCTCCAGTATCACTGCCGCAGGATTGTGACGGTATGACATCCATGGAGTGTTGGCTATAAGTTGTGGGTCCACCAGTAGTTCCCCAGTCACCAGTAACAGTTTCAAAACCAAGCCCAGAATGAGGACTCCGACATATACAGTATCACCAACCTTTTGCAAATGCACAGATCGTAGCACCGCCGGAAGGGAGATCATTCCTCCAGAAACCAGTAGCCTGGCCACCGAAGGCAAAACATGAAGAAGCCCGACCAACAAATCCCTGGGAGAATGGGAAAACTCAGGTAGAGCCCAACAACGCTGGGATTTATCCCCAGCATGGAAAAAAATTCCTCGTAGGTAGGATAAATCTTATCCAACCCGAAGCGGAAGACATGATCCTTAGGATACTAAAACTCGACAGCCGCCATCAGAATGTTCCACTCTATGGGTCGATTACGCTATAAAAAGACTCGACGCTTGTTGAAAGCATCGTAGTCGACGTTATAGGAGCACATCGCCTCCAAAGTCTCGAGGTAGTTGGAAAACTCAACACTATTAGGGAGAGCCATCTTAGAGAATAAAAAGGAAGAATGTGAAGGATTGATGAAAACACTCCACCTTTACTCCTCTTTTATACTTAAAAACCCTCACAAAAGATATAGCCCCTGTAAAAATCGGAGGAAACCCTTACCCACAAGGTACCAAAGGCTGAAGAGGGTACCAATCAAAGCTTTAAAATGATGGGACTGGACTGACCTGCCGATAGGCAGGACAAGGTGCTTGCCAATCGGTAACCTCCCATTTTTGGAAATTTCCCTTTTTTCTCGTTTATCAAAATTATAAAACTCAATAAATAAATTGATATTCTCAACAGAATTTCAAAAATCCCCTTTTCATCTTTATGTAATTTCTCATTATGAATAATTTTTTTTTCAAACTCCCAAAAAAATTTTATGGTCTTAGTAGAAAAAGTAAAAAGTGCATATGCATGCATGCATTCATTAATCATTAACAGAAGATAATAAAAAACTTCATTGCATTGCATAGATATTTCTCTATGTTACATCAATCTTGCAGGAAATAAAGAAAAGTAGAAAAACAACGGGACTCAGCCGAACCCACATTCTCTCTCTTACCTACCCCTTCTCTCTCTAATAGCTCCCACCCCTATAACCCGCTCTCTTTCCCCTACGGTGAGATGACGCACCACTGTTACCCATACCAGACTCCTCCCCGAAATTGGCTGACGGCACCAAATAAGAAGGAATAAGAACCGCGTCCCCAATATGGGCGGTCGCCAAAGATATCCAGTCTCTAATGTCCCTCAGCCAGGTTGTGGACACCTAGACTTGCTGCAAGAAAAGGAAGAATCAGTATCAAGCAGAGAAGATCGAAAGATAAGAACATAAAAGATTTACCTCCGGACGATGGACCTCCTCTGTCAAGCCCAACTCCTCCGGATCAATCGTATGAGGACGATGCAACATAGGCACCATCCCTCCATCAGCCCGCCGGATGTTGTACTAAGGGGTATGTAACCTCACAAAGGGGACCTCCGAAGTCGCCGTCGCCGCAGATGTCGATGGACCACCACCACTATGGGAGGACCCCACTGAACAACTCGAACTCGCAGGAGGGAAATGAAGTGCATAATATATGCTAGGTGCCATAACCCAGTTCATCACGAAGTCCATATAATCATGCCGCACAACCATATCAATGTATAGCAGGTTGGACTCCGATCCTTGAATCCTCCGGAAGCAGCCGCTCCCGCCTTATAGACATAGGAGGCCTCGCAGGTGGCACCACCACCTCCTCCTCAGCAATCTGTCGAACCACCCTCTCCCCGAGATACCAAGAGTGGCCAAACTCATGCGCTAAAAAATGCCTCATCTGTGCATTCATCCCAGTCAACCCCGTGCCCTGAACAATTGTCCCCCAAGGGTAAAAGGTCACCTGAAAAATCCCCAGCAGATGTAAGTCAACATGTAATCAGAGAACACAAAGACCAAGACTAAAGAAGGAAAAAGTCTTACCCTATCAATGGTCAGGCCATTCAAGACCCGACGCACCGCCTCCGAAGAAAGAGACTTCCTCGACTACCGATTGGCCTTCCGCCACCGATACAATCCGAAAAAGTCCCCAAAGGTCTCGTCCTTCAGAGAAATCAGCTGGGTGTTACACCCAATCACCTCATAGAACCATATCTGCCAAAGATAAAATTATTCAATCAAAAAGAGACGCACAAGGAAAATGCGAATGCATGGAAGGAAAATGTGCAAATTAAATAATACCTCAAGAAGATACGTGTCTCTAGTAAAAGTCTATTGGCAGCACCGACTGAATGCATCCAGAGAAAAGTAGAGGGTCTCCAAAGTCAGGCTCCCCCAATCATACAGAGGGATGTTCGAAAACATCCTCAAGTATGGTAAAAACCATAAGTGGATAACTTTTCCACTCGACGCCACCAAAAATCCTCCCAGCACCAACAAAATGAACAACCGGGCCATCTGTCTCACCTACAGCCCATCCTCCATGTCAATCAGCCTACTCAGCAACATATCCCTCAGCAGGGACAGTTGGATGGAGTCCCTAGACACTATCCTCGCCACATTGCCAAGCGCTGCCCGCACCACCACCGGCCTCACTCGCAGAGAGCGATCCACCTCTATCTACTCTCCATCATAATCCAGTCCAAGCAGTTGCTACACGTCTATGGGAGTCACAGTCATCTCCCCCAATCCAAAATGGAAGGTGTGGGTAGTGTCCCACCACCTCTCCCCTAAAGCGCATAAGATCGTCGTCGAACGAGTCATCTCATCCAGCATAAATGCCGGCCTCCCAAAGCCTGCTGATGATACTACCCAACGCACCACAGGTGGAAGGTCCTCCCAAACATTCGTAATCCCCGTCGTCCCGCGGGCACACATGGTCGACAAAGAAACATCAGACTGTCAAAGAAAAACCTCATCAAAATCCAAGAAAAAAGGGAAACTACCAAAAAAGGATGCCAAAAGTCATTTTACTTACATAACCGCCAGGGTTCACCACCCTCGAAGAGCGATGACGCGAAGGCTCCCGCAGCAAGGTCTGCTCGTCCGCAACTAGCTCAAATGTATCAAAAGAATTCTCTCTCCCCAAAGCAAGAGGCTCCCTAGCCCTCCACTCCACATTCGCCCAGTCGTCAATAGGAAACCACTCCCGGTGTACTGCAGCGGTCAGAAAAGTGGCCATTTTTTAGATTACAGATTGATAGAACGTTTCGCAAAAGAAAATTGCAGAGAGAGAGAGAGAGGGCAAGAAGCCGTGAAAAATGAGGGGAACTTCCCATTTTTATAGGATGCCAAGGGTCATGACGATCGGCATTGCACTCCCACTCCACCTACCGATCGACATTGCTCCTTTACTTTCTCGAGGAAATTCAAAAGTCCATGCCACTTCCGAATGGCATCCTCCACGCCATGCCGACCGGCACCCCCCTCAAATGTTTGTACAAAAACTTTCAAAAAATACCAGAAAACCTCGAAAAATCCTCAGAAAATTTCCAAAAATCTTGGGGAGGATTTAGAACATCCTCACCAAGGAAATTTCACACTCCCTCAAGAGAAACCCCTATTTCCCTAGTAAAACTCTCAAAAGCCAAGTGAATCTCCTCCTGACAACATCACCGGAGGACCCCTAAAGCATCCCAAACTTCAGGATCATCTCCTATTCCTCGAAAGGTCTCAAAATTCCCCGAGCAATACGTCCAAAACCCGAACCACCTAATCACTTCCCTAGTGGAATTTATAGCATCAGATTGGCTATACCCCTGCAAAATATCTAAGCGATACAAAAGTTTCCTCAACAATCATCTCCCCAGCTCAGATAAAAATCACGAGGAAATTTCCCCGGTAGAGTTCCCTGAGGATAAACAATTTAAGCCCTCGAAATTGGCTTCGACCCGTAGAATTGGTCATCACACTTAAGCCATCAGAATTGGCTTTGACCCACAGAATTGATCATCACAACTTAAGCCATCAGAATTGGCTTCGAACCGCAGAATTGGTCATCTCATATTAAGCCCTCAAAATTGGCTTCGACCTGCAGAATTGGCTTCAACCCGCATAATTGGTCATCACACTTAAGCCCTCAGAATTAGATTCCACCAGCAGAATTGGTCATCACAACTTAAGCCCTCAGAATTGGCTTCAACCCGCAGAATTGGTCATCACACCTAATCCCTTAGAATTGGATTCGACCCGCAGAATTGGTCATCTCAACCTTAACCCCCAAAATCGGCCTCGACTTGCAGAATTGGTCATCCCAACTTAATCCCTCAGAATTTCCTTTGACCAGAAGAATTGGTCATCACAATTAAGCCCTCAGACTTAGCTTTGACCCACAGAATTGGTCATCATAACTTAAGCCCTCAAAATTGGCTTCGACCCGCAGAATTGGTCATCATAACTTAAGCCCTCAGAATTGGCTTCGACTCACCGAATTGGTTATCACAACTTAAGCCCTCAAAATTGGCTTCGACCCGCAAAATTGGTCATCACAGTTAAGCCCTCAGAATTGGCTTTGACCCGCAGAATTAGTCATCACAACTTAAGCCCTCAGAATTGGCTTCGACCCGTAGAATTGGTCATCACACTTAAGCCCACATAATTGGATTCAACTCGTATAATTGGACATCAAAATTTAAGCCCTCAGAAGTGGCTTCGACCTGCAGAATTGGTCATTTCAACCTAAGCCCTCAGAATTGGCTTCGACCCGCAGAATCACTCATCCTTATCCTTAGGCCCTCAGAATTGGCTTCGACCCATTGACTCGGTCCTCCTCCTCCTTGGGTCCTCAGAATTAGCCTCGACCCTCTGAATCGGTCATCCCCATCCTTAGGTCCTCAAAGTCGGCCCCGACCCCCTGAATCGATCATCCTCATCCCTCAGGTCCTCAGAATCGACCTCTTTCAAAGGCATCATGTGGTGTCTATTCGATGGCTATCGTTTGTTCCAAAATCAACTGTCAAGGGGCTCTGTAGACGCCCCATTCTAGCACCGCCTAACCTCTCCTAGGTCCAAAGAACCTCCCTTCATCACTATGAGCCTATGTCATACCCCGAGTACTGACCTAGAGGCCATCGGGCACTCCCAGGCTTCGTTTGATCAAAACTCAAACTCTTCAGCTCGATGGAGACTGAATGAATCTTCAAAGGGCATAAAACCCCTTTCCAACAGTCCACACCGTGTATGATTCTGACTTACGGTGCGAACGAATGACCCTTTTCCCCCCGAAACTTGATTAGGAGGCCACCGGATTGTCCCGGGATCTATTTGACCAAAGTTAACACTTTAGCTCGACCAAGACTGAATGAATCTATAAAGGGCGCTGAAACCCCTTTCCAACAGTCCACCCCGTGCGCGATTCTAACTTACAGACCGGACAAATAATCAGTTTTACTCTAAACGGTCACCTAACGCTTCAAGTCCCCGGTTGACTAAAGTAATCTCCCCAAACCGAGTGAAACTCTGGAACATCGAAGTACATATCCTAACCTTTCCAACGGTCTACCCGTGTGCGATTCTGACTTACCATACAGACGAACGATTCGTTTGCGTCCAACGATCCCCCTTCTAAAGGACCTTCGAGCGCCTCAGAGCCATATTTGACCCAAAGTCAACTCCTGAACCCGGGAGTGGTCCACAGTACTTTCTAGGTCTCGTAAATACCATTCCAATGGTTCACCCCATATATGATTCAGATCAATGGTTTGCGCTTTACGATCATTTTTCCAATGGAACTTGAAAGAGACTGCCAAATGACAGGTTCCTAACCCTGCCTATTGGCAGTGTGCCCAAATACACTGCCGATTGGTAGGACTAGGGTTGTGCCGATCATAAATGACCTGGGCCTATAAAAAGGTTGTCCTGACCTCATTGAGAGGGGACCCAAGATCTGAAATCCATCACTCTCAGCAAACTCAAAAAACCTCTCTCGAAGTCAGCGTGATTTTCACATCCAAATCCATTTCCAACCATCACTTTTGATTATATTTTCCACCAAACTTGGTGAATTAACTATCGTTCATCACCATCTAAGTGCAAGGGCCGATCTCCAACATCCAAGATTAAGCTCAAGATCTCCAAGAAGTCCAACTCTTTCAACTCTCTCTTTAAATTCTCATAAATTCGCATTGACTTGTTTTATTACTTGGCACTTTTATTCTCTCATATCACATATCCTAGTACACTTTTTATCTAATATTATTTCACATCTCTTATTTTCATATAAATTAAACCCAAAAAACAAGAAAAATAGGGTTTGCTCATAAATTCCAAACGGAAATTCTCGCTCTTTTCTCACACTTCTCTCACAACTAAAACACTTTTTTACGCACACACACATATAAGAGAAGTCCCCGATTGGATTTATGGGATAAACCCCCCCTCATTTTGTATATAAACTACGTGGACTTTGATGCCTCTATAGGCTACGTAGGCGGGTAAAACCCGAGACTCGAGTCCTATTCATACTTTTCTCCCATTTTCTATTTTTCTATATCGTTTAACTTAGTTCTCTTAAATTCTATATACTTACATATATATATATATATATATATTTGTTCTTAGTGTTGTATTATTCCACATGCGTTATCGTTCCATCATAATGATCAACGCGAGGATAATCATATAAATCCTATTTTCTAATATTACTTTTAGGGATATTCCTATGGATGACTAGCTTTATCTTTTCCATGATACAAGTCGATGATTCTTATCTCCACTACATATACACATGAACACATATCACAAGGAAATAAAGGAAAGTAGCAATAACCCATGAGAGACTGCAAGGGTGGAATAGGTGCCTAACACCTTCCCATTTCGTAACTTAACCTCTGAACCCTTTTTGAATCACTTTTGGTTTCGTAGGCATCAGTATGTCTTTGGATGATTTCCTTCTGGACGACTCCCTTTTCTTTTGTCTGTTTTGAGTAAAATATACTGGCGACTCCATTTCTCTACATTTTTCACCACATCACCAACGCCGACCGAAGTGCTCTCGAGAGGGATGCACGGGACCAAGATCCTCTCGACAAGAAGAAGACGCCCATCTTCTTCGTCTCTCACACCGTGAGGATCGGGGATGGCCACGAACATCATCCAGATCATAGCAGATATTTTTGACACACTGGTGATGTTTGTAGCATGTCCGAGATGCTTGATGCTTTGAAATTACGAGGGTGCCTGGTCCATTTAGTTCTACATCTCCCAATTGTGTGGGAAGAATTATACGAATCGGCTGTAGAAGTTGTAGAGTTCATGGACTTTTCATGGAAAGATAACATTGTTGCCACCAGGTGGGGAGACCATTCTGAATTTTTAGATGAAGAGCAAGATTTACAGACACTGGCGCTGGCACTCTGCATAATCCACTCAGGGGCTACATCATCAAATCCATCCTTCCTAATCAAAGATATTGATTAACTTTTTCTCAACTGGCACGCTTGATAATGTTCAACTTAACCCCAATGTTTATCCCATTTCCCCTTTTGTTGCTTCCTCTAACTCTGATGCAATCGAGACCTCCTTTGATGAGGCTCTCAATGTTGTTTTTCCTATCAATGAAATAAACGAAGATTTTGAGTATCCTGTCGTGCCTTACATTAACTGTCTTGATTCTAATCAAACTCTTGATGATGATGACTTTGTAAATGAATAATTCTTAACTGGTCTAACTGAGGTTAATAACAAACAATATAATCGCGTTCAAGTTAATAAAGATGAAATTGTTGTTGTTAATCTCGGTTCTAGTAGCCAAATGCGTAAGATTAGGGTAGGGGTTACCCTTGATGAGCATGAGCGTGCACAACTCGAAGAACTGCTAAAGGAATTCATGGATATCTTCACCTAGTCCTATAATGATATGCCTAACATAGACCCTTAGATAGCTCGGCATGAGATCCCGACTCTTCGGGAATGTAAACCAGTCAAACAGAAGCTGTGAAAGCTCCGCACCGAATGGTCACTCAAAGTGAAAGAAGAAGTAGTCAAGCAATTGAATGTGGGCTTCATTTGAGTAATTGAATATCCCATATGACTAGACAATATCATAACCATGCCAAAATCATGAGAGAAGGTCCGCATGTGTGTCGACTATTGAGACTTGAATAAGGCCTCTCCGAAGGATAATTACCCGCTACCCAACATTGATATGATTGTGGACAATACAGCCAGTCACACTCTCAAGTCATTTATTGATGGGTTTTCCAGATATATCCAGATCAAGATGCACCATGATCATCAAGAGAAAACTGTATTCATCACCCCTTAGGGAACCTTTTGCTACACTGTCATGCCATTCGGTCTAAAAAATACAGGACCTTACCAAAGGGATGCCATAACCATTCTGCATGATATGATACAAAAATAAGTTGAGGTTTATGTAGATGATATAATTATCAAGTCCAAAACCAGGGAAGGTCACGTTCCCACTCTTCGGAAGTTCTTTGAACGCCTCCGACAGTACCAGATGCGGCTTAACCTACAAAAATGTGTCTTCAGTGTCACCAAAGGAAAACTCTTAGGATTCATGGTTAGTTAGAAAAGGATAGAAACATATCCTGCCAAGATGAAAGCCATACTTGAGATGCCACCTCCCCGAACAAAGAAAGAAGTTTGAGGATTCCTTTGGAAATTACAATACATCGGATGGTTCATCAGCCAGTTGACTTCCATCTGTCAACCCATTTTTAAACTCCTTCGAAAGGATTCAACCAAAGTCCAGAACGAAGATTTCCAAGAATACTTTGAACAAATCAAGCCATATTTAACCCAACCCCCGGTGCTTATGCCACCACAACTTGGTCTTCCCTTACTCCTATACTTAATTGTGACCGATACTACAATCGGAGCTTTGCTAGCCCAGTACCTTAAAGATCTCCGTAAAGATAAAGCCATCAAAAACTTACTCGAGAAGCCCTCTCTGTTGAAAGTTGGCTGGTTACAAAGTTAACTACACTGCCTTGGAAAAAGCATGTGTTGCTCTTATCTGGGTTACCCAAAAGTTATGTCACTACATGATCGCCTTCCCCATTATACTTGTATCTCGAATGGATCCCATCAAAAACTTGCTCGAGAAGCCCGCTTTGTCCATCTGAATGGCCCGTTGGTTGATGCTTCTATCTGAGTTCGATATTACCTATGTCACAAAGAAATACATTAAAGGAAGATCCACCTCCGACTACCCTATGGAAGAAGCTGATGTATGGATTTCTAAATTCCCGAATGAGAATATCCTTTACGCCCCCAAGAAGACCTTCGATGGAATATGTTCTTTGATGGAGCTGCCAATAACAAAAGTATATGGCATTGGGATCCTCCTAATTGCCCCTGATGACTCCCACACTGCCATTGCCATGAAATTGGATTTTCCATGCACTAACAGCATGACTGAATGCAAGGCACGTACAATAGGCCTCAAAAGTTGCCCTGAAGAAAGGAATTCGATTCCTCGACCTCTACGGGGATTCAACCCTCATCATCGATCAAGTACTCAGGAAATGTAAAGTCAAGGACGAGAAACTCTTACCCTTTCATGCCACCTTGAAGAACTAGCTTCCCAATTCTAAGAAATCACCTTCCATTACCTCCCCCGAGTAAAGAATAACCTAGATGACGTCCGTGCTACCTTAGCCTCCATGATTGACATGCCCAAAGGAATAAACATGGCCCCTCTCCTTGTTCAGAAGAAAAACAAACCAACCCACTGCTAACAAATCGAACTAAGCAGGGAGGAAGAACCCGAAATGGCTGACTGCTGGTACTACGATATTTGGCACCTCCTCAAACATGGTAGGCATCCCTAAGGATCTGACAAGAAAGACTGGGCAACTCTCCACAGACTGGTCACCCAGTATATTATCTATGATAAAGCACTATTCAAGAGAAACTTCGATGGAACCCATTTATACTACATCGCAGGGGCTAACATTGAAGAAATGATGCAAAAAATCCACAGCGGGGAATGAGGGACGCACATGAATGTCCATATGCTCTCCAAAAAGATCATCAGATAAGGGTATTACTGGATTACCATGGTCCATGACTACACAACCTATGTTCGAAGATGTCTCGAGTGCCAACAGTTTTCCAACCTACAAGACTTGCCTCCGTAGGAATTGTACAACATGACTTTTCCCTGGCCTTTCTCCACATGGGGCATCGACATTATAGGGAAAGTTACACCGAAAGCTTCCAAAGGGCATGAGTTCATCCTAGTCACCATTGACTACTTCACCAAATGGGTTAAAGTCGAATCCTACGTAGTTTCAAATGCCAAGAAAGTGTCCAAGTTCATCAAGAAAAACATCATCTGCCGGTACGGGGTCCCGCACGAACTAGTATCGGATAATGGGTTACATTTCGAGGAAAAATTTATGGAAGTGGTCAACGAGTATGGAATTTAAAGATACAAATCCTCTCCATACCGACCTCAAACTAACGGGGCAGCCGAAGCTGCCAATAAAAACCTCAAAAGCCATCATCGACAAGATAACCAAGAGTTGTCGAGATTAGGTCGAAAGGATCCCTTATGCCCTCTGGGGCTATCGCACTTCAGTTTGAACTTCTACTGCGGCTACCACTTACTCTCTACTCTATGGCATGGAAGTAGTCCTACCCATGGAGCTAGAAATCCCTTCGTTGCGCGTCATGCTTGAAACTAAGGTTAGTGAGGAAGATTGGCACCAAATCCATCTTGACAAGTTGTTCCTCTTAGAAGAAAGGAGACCGAAGGCACTGTCTCATATAGAAGGTTACCATTGTCGTATGGCACGATCATTCAATAAGAGATTCAAGGACAACGGTGTCTGAGAAGGGGACTTAACCCTTAAAGAAATAGTGGAGCCCATCTGGGACCCCAAAGGGAAATTTAAGCCCAATTGGAGCTGCCCATACATCATAAAGAAGATTTTGTTGGGCGGCGCCGCTGTGCACACCGACCTCGATGGAAAAGAAATGGCACGCCCAGTCAACCTGGACTGTCTTAAGAAGTTCTACCCCCAGTCCAAAATGTCGACGCGCTATGACCCTTCTCATCCCCCTTCTATTCTTACAAAAAACTCTTCATTTCCCCTTACCCAGAACTATGTGGGCTTGATCCTCTAAAAATATTTTTCAAACATTTTCAAAACCCTCAGAGGTACGTAGGCAACTCATCCCTTTACATGAGCGCGACCCTTTCTTTTTTCACAAAATACTATTCTTTTCTTACCCTCGAGAACGACAGTTGATCTTAACATATGCATGAACAAAAAGATTATGTATGCCTTAGCGATTGGTACAGATAATTCAAATGCAAAGTGATCAACAGGTACAACTAAATAGTTAAAAACTTATTTATTTTATTATTTGAAATTTCAGTACGATTACATCAGGTTAAGGAGCCAAATGATTTCCCTCACCTACTTCTCTAAACCAAATAAAAACCAACCACCACTAATTCCTAAGCACCCACAACCAGAACAACCACAAGCAGAACCACACACTATATAAAAGCTTCACAAAAAAGACTATCCACAGCTACCAGAAGAATTGTCTCCATCTCCCACATCCTAGGGTCCCCAAACCTCCACTGAATGGAGGGAATGACGTTGATGCTCCATTGAACGATAAGCCCGGACCAATAGCAAAAAAACCACAATACCCCCTCCAAAGTATCAAAAAAGGAAAACCGCGTTCGCCCAGTCTCTACTGTCAGCATTTTGGTGACCATTCTCCTCCACAACCATTTCATGTAGTCCCCTCAGACATGCTAGACTCGCCCAACAGATTGGGAAGGACGGGTCGACGGACATCGATTCTCCCACAAAGCGCCCAGCCACTTGCGCATACGCTCCGTCAGGTCTTCCACAAGAAAGAAATCCAATGCTCGCGGTGGCACGATTTGCTCCCAGCCATGCATGAACAAAAAGAGGTGTACCTGAGGTCAACTAGTCAGAAATATTGTTACTCTCCGAGATACAGAATGGGCAACAAATCCCCCCACCATGACACAGACTAACGCAAGATTAGGGCCCAATGCTCCACAAACCAGTTTCCCCAACACTCAATGTCCAGGCCTAGGCCAATAAAGTAGCATGAGAAGAAGTTTGGAACCACCGATAAGGGATATTCGTGTGGCACCACCATGAGCAATCTCTAGGACAACCACATAAACAACATTACAAGGCTCCCTCTCAGAAACTCATAACGACCTTCCCTCTAGACATCCAGTCCATTCAAGGTCTTTGCCAGTATTACCACCACAGGATTGCAACGATAGGACATCTAGGAAACAATATGCGCCAGTTGGGGGTCCATTAGTGTCTCCCCGATCACCAACAGAACTTTGGAAACGAGGCCCAGAATGATAGCCCCATCATATCCAGCATCACCCACATCCTGTGAATGCACATATCGCAAAACCTTCAGAAGGGAAATCATCCCTCCCGTAACCAGCAGCCTGTCTACCAAAGGCGAGATATGAAGAAGCCCAGCTAACAGTTCCCAAGGAAAAGGGGAAAATTTAGGCAGAGCCGTACCCACACTTGGATTTATCCCATCATAATAGAAAATTCCTCATAGGTAGGACAAATCTCATCCAACCCGAAGCGGAAGACATGATCCTCGGGATACCAGAACTTTATGGACACCATTAGCATGTTCCATTCTATGGGTCGATTACGCCACAAAGAGACTCGGCGCATATGAAAAGCATCATAATTCACATTATAAGAACACATCTCCCCCAAGGCTTCGAGGTAATTGGCGAACTCAATGCTACCATGGAGAGCCATCTTACAAGACTAATAAGCAAGTGAGAATGTAAGAAAGAAAGGAAAAGAAGGTGTGAGGAGAAAAGTCCCAATTACACTCCTATTTATACCCAAAGATCATCAAACCAAGGCAAATAAACTTGCATAAATTAGAGGGATACCTACCCTAAAAAGTACCAAACAAGTGCAATCAAAGACTTGGGTTGATTGAACTGGACTTATATGCCGATAGGAAAGACAGGGGTTATGCCGATCGACAACCCCTTATTTTGGGAAATATCCCTTTTTCCTTTTTTTGTCAAAATAAAAAAACCCAACAAAAATAATTTTTATCTTAAGAAATTTTGAATTTCTTCTATGCTTATACTTATCTCATTTTAAACAAAATCCTTCACAAAATCAATTTTCAACTTCTTTTTACGGTCTCAATAGCAAAGTAAAAAAGAGCATGTGCATTTAATCACTAAGCCAAAGAAAATTAACAAAAACTTCATTATTCATTGCATATATTACATTGATATTTTGCAGGAAGACAATAAAAATAGAAAAACAATAGGACTTAGCCCGAACCCAGTCCTCTCTCTCTCTCTCTCTCTCTCTCTCTCTCTCTCTCTCTCTCTATTCTCTATCTCTCTCCACAAGCCTCCATCCATGAGGCGCACCCTCTTCCCCCTGCGAAGAGACGACGTACCTCCACTTTCAGAGACCGACCCTTCCTCTGACGAGGCAGAAGACACCAAGAAAGAAGGGATCGGAACCGCCTCATGGATATGAGCAGTCACCGAAGATATCCAGTCCATGATATCCTTCAGCCAAGTGGTCGAAACGCTGATATGCTGCAAGAAATAACGAAAAATATTAAATCAGTGAAGTACGAGAAAAAAAGAAATCAGGATTGAGAAGAATACAGGATATACCCCAGGTTGAAGGACATCCTCCATCAAGCCTAACTCCTCCGGGTCCGTCGTATGAGTACGATGTTGTAAATGCACCGACCCCCCATCAGATCATCGAAGGTTGTAACCGGGGGAATGCAATCGCACGAAAAAAGGTCAAGACATCATCGCTGCCACCACTGATGTAGCTGCACCAGAATGAGAGGACCCCACCTGTTAACTCGAGCCTGCCCTAGGGAGAGGCATCACATCATATATACTGGGTGGCATCAGCTAACTCGAGATGAAGTCCATGTAGTCATACATCACCCCTATGTCTGTGTACAAAGAGTACGACTCCCCCATCATCGTCGCCACCCGTGCATCCTCAAACATCTCTCGCACGCGCCTCATGAACATAGGGGGCTGCACCGGTGGCACCACAACCTTTTCCTCCAAAATATGTCGGACTACCCTCTCCCCAAGGTACCAGGAGTAACCGAACTCAAGCGCCAGCAGGCGTCGCATCTGTGCATGTCCCCCAGTCACCCCGATGTGCTGAATAGCCATCCCCCGAGAATAAAAGGTCACCTATGATTCCCAGTAAAGGATCAGTACAAATATCATCAAAGAAAATAGAAACAACCTCAAGATAAAAGAAGGCTTACCCGATCACTCGCCAGGACATTCAAGACCTGACGCATTGTCTCCAAAGAAAGAGTTTGTTTTGAATGTTGGTTGGACCTTCACCACCGGTACATTTGATAGAAGGCCCCAATGGAGTCATCCTTCAAAGAAATCAACTGGGTATTTAACCCAATCACCTCATAGAACCACGTCGGAAAAAGATAAGGATCAGAATTCAAGAAACCACAAAGAAGTGCATAAATGGAAAATGTGAATGCATACAGGAAAATAAGCAAAATAAAGAATACCTCCAGAAGATACATGGCCCTAGTAAAAGTCGATCGACAGCACCAGCTGAACGCATCCAAAGATAATAAAGGGTCGCCAGAGTCAGGCTCCCCCTGTTATAGAAGCGGATGTTCGAAAACACCCTCAGAAATGGCAAAAACCACAAGTGGAAGATGTCGCCACTCATTGTCACTAGAAAACCCCCTAACACTAACAAGATAAACAAATGGGCCATCTGATGCACCTACTGCTCATCATTGTCATCAACCCACCTCCTCAGTAAAACTCCCTCAAAGAAGATAAACGGATAGATTCTCCGGGAACCACCCTCTCCATGTCGCCCAAAGCCATCGTCACCGCCTCCGGCGTCACCCACAACGTTCTATGAACCTTAATCTGGGAACTCTCGCACTCCAGTCCCAACAACTGATGCACATCAATGGGAGTCACTGTCATCTCCCAAAATCCAAAATGGAAGGTGTGGGTAGTGTCCCACCACCTCTCTCCCAATGCACATAAAACAACAGTGGAGAGAGGCATCTCATTGAGAGCAGACGCCAGCCTCCCAAAGCCAGTAGAAGAAACCATCTAGCACATCACACGAAGAAGGTGCTCCCAAACATCCCTAATCCCTGTCATACCACGGGCACGAATGGTCAACATGGAGACATCAGACTATCAAAGAAATAAAGAAAACCCTTATCAGATTCAAGAAATGAAGCAATCTCGTTAAGAAAAGAAGAAAGGAATACTGAAGGTTATGCAATACTTACATAGCCACCATGGTTCACCACCCTAGAAGAGAGATGATGCGAAGGCTTGCGAAGAAGATTCTGATAAACCACAACTGGTTCAAACGATTCAAAAGAGTTTTCGGCACCTAACACAAGGGGCACAGTAGCCCTCTAATCCAATCCTGCCCAGTCATAGGCATTAAGCCATGCCATGTGGGTCGCGCTACTTGAGAAATTAGTCCTTTTAGATGCTAGAGCAGTTCGCAGAAGTGTATAGCAGAAATAAGGAAGTCTGAAAGCTGTGCAAAATGAGAGAAACATGCCCCCTTTTATAGGAGGTTAAGGGCCATGTCGATCGTTATCTCCCTGCCACCCACCGATCGGGACTGACTCTTCACCTCCTCGAGGTACCCAAAAAGACTGTGCCACTGCCAATTGGCACACCTCCATCTATGTCGGTCGGCACAACCCTTAAAAATTTTGTACAGATAGTATGAAAAAATTCCAGGAAAACCAGAAAAATTCCCAATTTTTTAAAAAAATCATTAAATCCATCTTAGAACCTCATTCGCAAAGGAAAACTTTTTTTACAACCCCAGCGAAACTCCCAAAGAACAATTCTCCCCAGCAACGTTTCCAAAAGACACTCCAAATGTTCCCTATTCTCCAACGGAACCTAAGAACCAATCTTTATCCTCAGTAGAGTCCCTAATTTCCCAAAGGGAAGTGCACCTCTCTTTGGTCAGTATTGACTTCAGTCTTGGATCATCACCTTAGTTAGATCAGAATTGACCTCGATCCTTGATCCTCACCTCTCTAAGGTCAGAATTGACCTCGATCTTGGATCGTCACCTTATTTAGGTCAGAATTAACCTCGAACCTCGGTCGTCACCACTCTTAGGTCAGAATTGACCTCGATCTTGGATCGTCACCTTAGTTAGGTTAGAATTAACCTCGGTCCTCGATCATCACTTCTCTTAGGTCAAAATTGACCTCGGTCTTGGATCGTCACGTTAGTTAGGTCAGAATTGACCCCATTCCTCGGTTGTCACCTCTTTTAGGTTAAAAGTTACCTCGATCTTGGATCGTCACCTTAGTTAGGTCAGAATTGACCCCAGTCCTTGGTCGTCACCTCTTCTAGGTCATAATTGACCCCGACCCTCTGAATCGGTCATCCACGTGCCTTAGGTCTCTAGAACTGACCTCCCTCTATCATGTGGTGTCTATTCGACGACCATCACTTGTTCCAAGCTCACTCGTTGAGGTTATCTAAAAACACCACATTCTAGGACCCCCTAAGTCTCTCCTTAGGTCCCCAGCACTTCCCCATTTCACTACAAACCCTAGGTCGCACTTCGAGTGTTGATCTAGAGGCCATCGGGCGCCCTGGGGCCCCATTTGACTCTGGTAAAATTCACTGTCAGAGAGAAAACTATTTGAGTCTTTGAAGGGCACTAAACTCCCTTTCTAACGCTCCACCCCATGCGTGAAATGGCATAATCGTTCAGACAAACGATCAGTTTTCCCCCGAAAATCGATCTGGAGGCCACCGGGGGATCTCGGCTCCTTTAACCAAAGTCAAATCTTAAGATCGAATGAGACTAAATGATACTTCTAAGGGAACTGAAAACCCTTTCCAACGGTCCACCCCTTGCACGATTTCAACCTACGGTACGGACGAAAGATCTATTTTACTCCGAGAGGTCACCGGGCGCTTCTGGGACCCAGTTGACCAAGGTGAACTTCATGAACCAATCAAAACTCTTTTGGAATTCTAATTACATCTCCTAAACTTTCCAACAGTCCTCCCCGTGCACGATTCTGACTTACTGTACGGACGAACGATTCGTTTTCGTCTGACGATCTCCCGTCCAAAGGACCGGCGTGCGCTTCCAGCCATATTTGACCCAAAGTCAACTCCCAGACCTAGTATCGGTCCAAAGGACTCTTGAAGGTATCTAAAATACCTTTCTAACAGTATCCCCCATGCGTGATTCAGATCATTGATTTGTGCGCAATGATCATTTTTCTTGAAAAGTCTGCACGAGACTGCCAATCGGCAGGTGCTGAGCCCTGCCAATCAACACAGTGCCAGGGGTTTCCTACGGATAAGCACACCCTAGGGTAGGCCGATCATCACCCCCCTTGGCACTATAAATAGAGTCCATGACCTCACTCCCAGATCATCCATAATCAGCAGCAAGCACAAGTTATCCATTAGCATCAGTGATCTCAGCAATTTGCAAAGTTCCATATGAGAAGTTCCATTCAAGCTTAAATTACCATCCTTTTCACACCCGATTTGGCAAAAATCCTTCTCTCTCATAAAATAGTCATCAAGATCCAAGATATTTCATCCAAGATCAAAGGTCAAGCTCCAAAGAAGGTCCAAATCCTACTCTTTCTCTTTTAATCTCTTGTTTTTCGCATAAGTTACAATAGATTTATAATCTAGTTTTACCTTATTTCATACATATTAATATCCACGCCTTTACTAGTATATTTCACTTACCTTATTTTAAACAAAAAATTCAAAGACCAATAAAAGAGGGGTATATTCATAAATTCTGAACGGAATTGTCCATAACACATTTTCCAAAACCAAAAACACATTTTCCACACATACACATAATAAAATTTTGTCCAAAATGATGAGTTAAACCCCACCCCTTTGCTACGTTCGAACTATGTGGACTTTGATTCTTTATAGGCTACGTAGGCGTATCGGATTAAAATTTGAGACTCGAGTCCAATTTTCCATTTTTTTCATT
Organism: Sambucus nigra; assembly: GCA_949130495.1. Classification (NCBI taxonomy): domain Eukaryota; kingdom Viridiplantae; phylum Streptophyta; class Magnoliopsida; order Dipsacales; family Adoxaceae; genus Sambucus; species Sambucus nigra. Next base: position 666,233,428 of record OX422215.1, on the reverse strand, counting down.
TTCTCCGAATTCTAAAAATCCCCCATTTCCATAATTAGCATACTTTTATGAATAATATATTTGCCCACGTTTCATCCAACACATATTATCATTCCCCAATAACGATCAATATCGTGATGAACGCTCATATTCTATCTTCTATTTATCATTATTTTGGGGAATGTTCCTATGGATGACTTCACTTTATCTTGTCTATGGTATGGGTGGATAATTCTGATATCCATTATATAAACACACACACACACTTCACGGGGATATAAAGGAAAATATTAACACTAGTCCATGAGAGGCCGAAAGGGAGGGACGGGTGCCTAACACCTTCCCATTCCGTAACTTAGTCCCAGGACCTTCGATCTATTGGTTTCGTATGCATCAATTTGTCATTAATGCCACTCTCTCGAAGTGGAAACATGTTCTTTTTCCTATTTTTTGCAAAATAGGTTGGAGACTCCATCTCTTTACATTCACCCCACACCGATGACGGCCGAAGCACCCCTTTCCAAGAGGAGTGTGAGACCGCGACACAGTTTTTGTGCCTCCCCTTCTCTGAGGGATCCCCATTTCCCTTTCCCTCCGGAAGGACCAGCCATCACGCGCGCCTCCTCGGGATTGCCACACATGTCATAAGAGATAAAAAAAGAACAAACCTCTTCCCTCCTCCTTTATCCGGTCTTGGGACCGGCAATGCAAAGGAAATATTTGCCGTGGCGGAGTTAAAAAAAGGTTATACCATAGAGAAAAAAGCAACTCAAGTAATTCTAAAATGCAAAACATAACGAACATAATAAAGTCCATAGCAAATAATAGCATAATAAAGTCCATATCATAACAAAGTCTAGCATAATAAAGTCCATAGCATAATAAAGTCCATGACATAATCAAGTCCATAATAAATACTAGCATAATAAATTCCATAGCATACTCAACACAAGCATGACTTTAATAAGTCGCTAACAAAAATTAAAAGAGATAAGTCATTGGGATCCAACAATACGTGTGACTAAACTCTTCGCCCACACCACCCAACTTCCACTACCAACATCTTCGAGAAGCTCAGCACCACCTTGTGTTCCCAAGTAAAGAGAATCATTTTTCTCAAGCACTTTGTCCACTAAAAATACCACCTCTTTCACGTAATTCACTATAAGATTGTGCACTACGTCTCGATGGGTAGCGTCTATCCTTCCCTTTCCAATAACCTTACCATTAAACACGAGCACATCACATGAGATACCATCTTCTAGTGAGAAGGATTCTACATTATATGATGCAACTATCCCATTACTTGCACTTGTTCCAACAGGTGGGGAGGAATGGTACTTCCCCAACACCATACCTATCATTGTCTCTAAATTTCTTAGTTTATTATTTATGCCTTTGATCTCGGATTCCAATGTATCGAGACGACCTTTCATTTGGTTCCCATTGGCCTTTTCATCTACAATCAAAGATAAAGATGGAGTTGAAGCCTCTATGGATGACAGCGAAACTATGTAACCCACACCACGAGTGATCCTTCGTTTGTCAATACCAAACACTTCAGACAAGGCATCATTTCTCAATGATTGTGGTTGGTTGGTGTTATCACTACAACTTTCTTCTAGTTCATTTTTCTTCGTGAGCACCTTGTCCCGTGAAATGCCAAATATATAGAAGTGTTAAGACTAATCATTTGAATGTATAATGTTTTCATGTAACAATCATCATTCACTATTTATAGAAAATTACCACGATTGCAACAATGCTCTCTTTGACTGATCCATCTTTACATTTGTGGCTAGCTATCCATACATCAACACGCAATGGGTTTTTATGTAATTTCTTTGTCTATAGATAAAAAACATAACATATATTATCTTCAAGGTAATAGTAATCAAACTAAGCAGTAAAAAATAGTCATACATACGATATTGTACTCGACTTGGGCATACCCATCACGTCCACTTGTGTGAGTGGCCCCAATCTTTGCCCTATTATCTTTCCCTACTTTCATCTTTTTTTTAGCCTCTTTCGTATTCTCATGCTCCAGGAACTCTTTCCACTGTGCTGTCTTAACACCTGTAGGTACATTGGCCAATCTTTTGGCATCCATTGAATACTTATCATAATAGCTCTTCCGTAATATGGATTTATATGTTTTAAGTCGGCTGAACATACTTTTGTAGCAACTAATCTTGTAACTATTCGGAAGTCCATATGTTCTCGAACAAGACAATTGATATTTTTAAATTATAAGAAATGTGTAAAGTTATACAAAGGCAAATATAATAAATAAATTAAGTATACATAAGAAGTCTCACTTTCATCTCTTTCTAAATATCTTCCTTATATGTTTCTGGAACCTTACGCCAATTAGTATACGATATTGGGACCTGAGCATGGACCACTTTACCAAGTCGACACATAAATCGGACTCTCTCGCTACGTATTACCTGATTATGTTGGTTGATCTCAACCATAATTATGGTGTCTATAGATGATCCACCTGGTCCATTGTGTGGATTGGAGACATTAACTTCATTTGACATTACTGAAATTCAACTAGTGTTAGATATACGATGCATAAATATTTTGCATTCATAATATGTTTAAATGAATTATTCACATATTATGTCCAAAATTACTAAAAATCTATAATTTGTCCAAATGCATAATATGTCCAAATTTACTAAGAATTGGTCTATTCGTCGCATGTTACAATATAAGTGAAGCATTAAAGTAGTAAATAAACATAATAGATCACAAGAAATAAAATATTGAAGCGGTGTCTAAAATTCTTTTAGATAGTAAGTGAAGCATTAAAATAAAAAAATTAAGCAAGTCAGCTTTAGCTTTAACTAGAAGTCCTGAAGCAGATTCTTAAAATTAGGATTATCCTCAAGAATAGACTGATACATTATAGGAACCTCAAGTTTGTCAACACTTGTTGTCAATCTCTGCGGTGCTTGAAAAATGATAGACCAACCATTGTCTTCAAAATCCTTTGAGTAAAATACTTGAGATGCTTTAGATGCAAGAATGAATGGCCCGTCGTCATTTCTATTCTTAATCTTTATCTTACTTAAGTTTACCATCATTAAATTCGATTCAGGATCAACTTTGAAACCATTTACCTTGTCCTCAACTCTCACCCAGTCACAGCAAAACACTACTATTTTGAAAGATGTATAATCCAACTCAAATATTCCAAGAACAATGCCAAAGTATGTTGTCTCCTCTTCCTTATAATTCATATCTTTTCCCCTTGACCTGAACTTCGTGACGACCCTCATTGACATGCCACTATTTTGGGTTACCCGTGACTCATCATACTCACGTGTGCAAAATTCGTAAGATTATTATATATACATATATATCTATATACACACACACACACACATACACATATGAATAAATGTAAAATTTTATTACGTAGTCAGATGTAAAAGCGAACCTCCTTAATCAAGCATGGGATGAAACCCTTGGTCTTTTCCTTCAATGTAGTCGCTCTTCGATTACGCCCAAATGTGGATTCCCAATAAAGATCATATTTCCTACACCAACTCAATACCCACACTTAGGCATCCTACTTCCTGCACCAATCTACATAAGCGGTATTTTTCAATTAAAAAATCTCAAATCATATTGATATACTTACTTCTTCCATTCCTCCACTTCATATGATTGGTGTAACACCCACTTACATTCTTGTGAAAATTGTAATGGAATTAACTTCATATTCTTCCCTTGTACTAAAGGACCCTTGCCTGCGCATTCATCATCTTCATCTTCATCAAGAAAATCTTCACGCGTATATTTGTGATTTCCTTCACTAGGGTTTGGCATGTACTCCATGCAATATAGGGCTGATTCTTCTACGATATATTTCTCTCCAATGCTCCATTCAACATATCTCTTATTATTAGCATACTTCTTGTAATCTTTCATCATCCTACTCATAAAAATATATCGATTACAAAAAAAATGTTTGTCGAAATAAAAAGGTTAAGAAAATCATTTACTATTTAATTACCTTTCATAAGGATACATCCACCTATATCTTATCAGCCATCAACACTTCCTCTACTAAGTGTATAACAAGGTGGATAGTAATAACAAAAAATCCAGGCGGAAAATATTTCTGCAAAACACACATAGCATCAAACAATGAGTTCATTGCCGACTCCAAAACATCCCTCTTGATCACTTTGGAACATAAAATATTGAAAAAGAAACTTAACCGTTGAATTTCTATTCGTAAGTCCTTGTGTTTTGGATAAGCTTTTTTAAGCAACAACGGCAACAAATATTGAATAATTACATAATAGTCATGTGATTTGAGCCCCTTAAATCCAAGTGGTTGTAAACTCATACAATTACTCAAGTTAGAAGAAAAAACTCTTGGAACTTTTAGCTCCTTTAAAGTACGAAAAACATTTCTTTTTCTTTTTTTGTTTAGAGTGAACACAACCTTTGTTTTTATTATTTTTCCTGAACTTTCGTCTATTTCCTTCCACATCTTCTTCTTGATCCCCATGGTCTTCATATCTTTACGGACATTTTTTCTATCTTTTGTTTTGTCTTTAATGTCTAGAATGTTTGATAAAAGATAATCGGTGACGTTCTTCTCAATGTGCATGACTTCTAGATTATGATGAACACTATGCTCTTTCAAATAAGGTAAATCAAATAAAATAGACCTTCAACACCATGGAGTGGTAGCATCACTTACCACATTCTTATCCCCTTTATGTCTTCTTTTTATTCCAACAATCTATTTACCAATTCTCATCTTGATGCATTTCATCTTCTTCTCAACCTCCGAACGAGATAACCTTCATGGAGCTTTATAATGTTCAACCTTATTGTTGAAATTGCGTTTGTCCTCCCTAAATTTGTGATCACGAGGAAGGAATATTATATGACCACGATAATAAATTTTCCTACTACTCGTAAGTCGTTCAAATTCAACTTCTTCCTCACAAACTGGGCACCCCTTATAACCATGAACCGTGCAACCCGATAAAGTTCCATATGCAGGAAAATCATGGACAACCCACAAAAATATTGCTCTCAAAGAAAAATTAGTTTTTGTATAAGAGTCTTACATCATTACACCTTGAAACCATAATTCCTTTAACTCATCTAACAAATGGGACATGTAAGTGTTAATGTCTTTACTCAGAGCATTCCGCTCGGATATTAATATTGACATCATTGAAAACTCCATTTTTATGCATAAAGACGGTCCCATATTAAGAGGAGAAACAATGATAGGCCAACAACTGTAACTAAAGTTGAGATTCCCGTATGTATTAAAACCATTAGTGGTTATACTAAGATGCACATTACATTTTTCAACTGCAAAGTCTGGCCACATCACATAAGCAGATTTCCATATAGATGAATCAACAGGATGACACATGATATTTGTGCTACACTGTGCCCTAGCGTGTAAAGTCATCTCATTTGCAATCCATGGTGTGGTGAATAATCTCTTCAACCTTGGAATCAGGGGGAAATGTCAAACTGTCTTCAGAGGTACTTTACCCTCCCCATTTATTCCCAACCTATACCTGGGTAGGTTGCATACTAGACATTTTACCTTCATTCCATGTTCTTTTCTATATAAAATACAATCATTTTTGCATGCATGAATTATATTATAATCCGGACCAATTTTTTTTATTATCTTCTTCATGGCTGGATACTTGGATGGTATTGTATTTCTTTTCAGCAAAAACTCTTTAAACACCCCCTAAATTTTCCGTAACACTATTATCTGACAAACCATATCTTGTCTTACCATTATTCAATTTGACAAGAAAATATAGTGTCGTATGTTTTTCAGGACTTTATGGGTACAACGGTTCAGTCGCCTTGCCACGTAACTTTTCGTATTTTAACTCCTCATTAGTCTCATCACGATTGTCACCTACCCCCCCCCCCCCCCATTCTAACATGCTCACTTGTTAAATAATCTGCTTCACGATTAAACATTAAAAATGTGTCGTAAACAAGCTCTTCCATTCTTGGATTGTCGAGGACATGGTCATTGCATTCAACACTTTCAGTGGGTTCTTTTCTTTTATTTTCTTTTAACGACTTCCTTTTCACCATGATAATGAAAAAATGTGTAAGACTTGGATATACCATAACGAAGAAAATGAAAATGGATGTCTTCAAGATCCAACAACTTTTCATTTTCACATTTTATGCATGGGCATGAAAATAAGGCTTCGCCACCACGGTTATTCTTCACAAAATCAATGAACGTAGCAACCCGATTAATGTATTTTTGACTTACTCTTTCACGTTCCTTCATCCACTCTTTACTAACTTCGGATGACATTCTGTATGTCGGGATACGTTGGTAAAAAATTAAATAAACTATTTAATATTTAAGGGTCCGACAAGAGGTAAAGAAATAGTCTATTGTTCACAATCTTTGATTACTGTTTAATGAAGTAAAAGGGTGATTACAAGTGGATTTTTCAAACAAACATGAACTAGCTTACAGGTTAATAGTCACTCAATCCAACAACCCCTATTTTGGTACAATTTTTTTTTTATCAACATATATAACATGATCTTAAAATATCATATAATAGAATTTATAACCAAATGAAGTATAAATTAAATATTTTTATGCTTGAAACCAGAAATTATCTTGTCCATATTCGAAAAGGGAACATAAACACACCCAACTTTACATCCAAACACGTCAAACCTCAACTAAACATTACTTCTTGGATAGAAAAAAAATAGTTTCGAGTAGTGCTTTTTCTGTACAGGGAGTTTGTATCACCATGTATATATTGAAGGTTGTCAATGACTCTAACTCTCCAAGTTTTTTTAATAATTTTTCTGAAATGTGGTTGACAGACCCAAATCTCTTTACAATTATTCAAAACCCAGATTTGGTAGACCCAAATCATTAATTTAGTTGCTAATTCCCACTTGGGTGAAAATCACAAATTAGACAGTAATCAAATTGGACATACGCACCATTATTCCAAACTATTAATTGTACATGAATAATACGCTCCAAATATTTAACAAACAGTTCTAAAATTAAGACATACGCACCAAATATTTAACCGTGTATGAATAATATGCACCAAATAAAACCCTAAATTGTATCTTTAACCCTAAACCGTTGAAAGATGATCACATGAAAATTTGGATAAGGCTATATAAAGTTTACCTTCTGATTTCTCAATGAAGGTTTGGAGAAGATATCACCTTTGAAGGTTTGGAGAAGATCGCACCTTTGAAGGTTTGGAGACCGGATTTTGCACGAAGGTCTACTTGGAGGGACGTTTTGGAGGTGAAATTTAGTGAGGCGATTTTGATGAAGTTTTTTTAGTATGCAACCCTTTTAGGTTATCCCACTTACAAATTAAGTAACTATCACAAATTTTACAATGTTTTTTAACACTTACAAATTTTGTAAGTGTTCAAAACCGTTGTAAATTTTGTAAGTGTTTTAAACACTTACAAACTCAATAATCTATTAGTTGGTAAATAACCATTATGGTGTAGTGTGGGAGCATATATGTTATAAACTCTTCCTAGCTTGTAACAAAACTCCCTAATGTGACATCTTCATTTGAAATTGGTATAAACTTAGATTCATTTTGGTCGACCCTAATTAAAATGCCTAGTACGAGTTCTCCTTGGTAGGTTAGGTGGAGGCCCATAACAATCTAACATAAACTTGACAATCAGTTCAAGTGCAGTATTAAAAGTGGATGTACCCTCATAACCTATGCCACGCCTCTCTCTAAAACCTAAAATGGGACCAAAGAACATATTTCCAACATTCTTGGACGTGTCTTCTAAGGTGACTTTGACTTCTCAGGCACGTTGGAGATATTTTTCGAGTTTAAAAACATGGGCTTCAAGTTTATTATGAGTCTCCAATGATGTTTGAAGATCTCTCGTAACACTAGACACTTTATTGGTCAATTCTTTCTTCTCCCTACCCACGAAAATAAGTTGCTCACTCAAAGAGATTATAACTGAGGCCTCTCTCTCTCTCTCTCTCGAAAATTTTAACTCCATCATTAAAGATAACACCCTAAAAGTCATTTTTTTTCTTTTATTTATTAACGACTAGATGTAAAGTCCAAAGTATTCGTATTAGAGACCACATTCTCCCTTACTCAAGTTCTCATCATCACCTCAAACACTCCGGAATGATTCGACTCATTGTTAATGTTATCATATTTTGAAAAGTCCTCATTAGTGTGAGACGTACTTGAAGTTCTAACGTGACTAGATATAAACGTGAAAAACTTATGTTCATGCGGTGATTCATCCCCGGAATCTACCAACTCAACACTAGTAATGCTTATTGTGGCATTATAGGTGGCTTTGTCTTTGACCTATCTCTTAAGCCTATTAGAACATTCATGGTATTTGTGACCTTTCACACTCATAACACCTCTCCGATTTAACTTTCTTGGGATTTTCACCTCTATCTTTCTTTGTATCATTCTCATTAAAATTCTTTTTCGCATTGAAATTTTTGTTTTTCTCAAAATTTTTATTCTCTAATTTAGATGAATTTTTATTTCCCAAAGAGTTAAGGACATTAACTTTTTTATTAAAATGAGACGGGAAAAACATCAAAATTTTCTCAATAATTCTAACTTCCAGAAATTGCTCACCCAAATTAAAACATGAATTCACAATATCAGAGATAAGAGCCTAAAATTCATCAAAAGTGTCAGATTCAACCATACGTATATTCTCAAAATGGGTGGTGTGGTTTTGAATCTTAGAATCTTTAACATTGTTAGTAATCTTGTGTGTGAGATGGAGGATATCCCGAGCTTCTTTAGATGTGGTACACGTTATGATGCGAAAAAATTCTTTGGGTGTAACAGGACTAGAAATAGCATCTAAACCTCGAGAGTTAAAATTACTAAATCTAAATAAATCTTGAGTCCAATTTGCGACCGACTTGAGACTAATGACATTTTCGTTAGTCATAATACGAGGATTCCACTCCCTTTTAATAGTAAGCTAGACGCTCTCGTCAATTCATTTTAGAGATGATCTCATATGAGCTTTCCAGTAAGCATAATTCATGCCATCAAATAAAGTTGGTCTATTGTACGAATTCTCCATATAACCACCAGGATTCATCTAAATAACTTGTAGAAACAAGCTCTGATACAAATTTGAAAACAATGTGTAGAGTAGTACGATTATATGATGAAATATATAATCCATAGATTAGGTCACAACCAAGACAAATTCGATTTAATCAAATTTTATCTTGATTAATTAGGTGAAACTAATGCAAGATATTTAATCTAAATCGAATCAAACAAATAACACGAGAAAAGAGGGAAAAACCCTTTCGGGGAAAATCCTTTTTCAGCATTATTACAACTAAGGCATTATAGGACAACACAAGCATACTTACAGACCTAGACTCTGTAACACCCCGTGTTTTTATTTATTATTTTAATTAATTAATTGGATTTTTTGAGAAAAATAAATTTTTGAATTTAATAATTTTTATTGGCTAAATATGTTGGTTATGATTTTAGAAGAATAAAACTTCAAGCGGAATTAAAATCGGAGTTAAAATGGATTTTATATTGATTTTACAATTTTTGTCCCTTATAATTATTTTGGACGAACTGTCAGATTTTAGGCATGCTCGATCGATCGATGCCTGGGGGTAGATCGATCGACCCTCCCAGAAAACGTGCGTTGTAAGCTGTTTTTAGAATTTGTGTAGGATTAGGTATCCTAATCACTATATAACCTTGTTAATCCGTAGGGAGACTTCTCATAATCACTTTTTCTCCAGTGTTTCACCAGAGAACACTTCCAAATATTTTTCCTCTCACTCATAATCATCAACCTTCAACAAAATCAAGTTTTTGTCACAAGTTTTGGCACAAGTTTTTGAAGACTTAATTAGGGTTTAATCAAGATCGTTCAAGAACACTCTTTTGCTAATTTTTCGAGAGGAATCCAGATTTCTAATCAGATTTTCAACACGATCTTTATAGGCATGAATACTCTATTCTTTTCCTTTAGTATTATGCGTTTTAAGTGTCGCCTAAACACTTAATTACATGTTTTCTTAAAATAAAGTAGTGACTTAATTAGGAAAAATGGACATTAATTGTGGGGCTGTTTTTATTAAATTTTTTAATCTGAATAATATTCATAACCCTTGGGTACGTAGGATTGATGAGTGAATTTTGGGTTTTATTGGTGTAGGTTGCATGTAGAAAAATCCTAGTTTTAAAATAAATAATTTTTGGGTGCGTATAACTTATGTAATACATGTAGAGATAATGAATTTTGATTTTTGATGTATTTATGATGAAAACTTGATATATTTAATTTAAAATAATTAAATGAAATTATTTGGGTATTGTTGGCATTGCGATAATTAAATTAAAAATTCAATTGAATTGAATTATCAAGCGTAGTTTTATATATTGATTAAGTATGCTTGTTTGTGTGACTTGTTGGTATTATGATGTTGCCTTTGTGACGACGGGTTGTTGGGTATTATTGCTCTCCCTATATTTTAGAACGTCTTCTAGGTATGGGACTAGTGAAGGTAGATTATCGTGTTTTTATCATCTTGGGGGTGGGCTGATTTTTCGTACTTTATCGTCGTTACGCTAGCCTAAGCATGAGACTAGGTCGAAATTTAAGTTAAAAATTCATCCTATACATAGGTTAGGACGTATTGATAACTTGGGGACCCTTAGTTATGAGACTAACGGGTATTTTGAGGATCTCACATCGATTAAAAGGGTGGGGTGATTATAAATTAAGAAATTGAGAATTAATGCCTAAGATAAAAACGGGTATTAAAATTTGTGGCGACATAATGTATCGGGGCAGACAGTTTAAACGGGTCAGAGGACGATTTATGTCGTGTCGTGTGTGGAATCTTGTCATGTGTCGGGACGACAGTTTAAACGGGACAGAGGACGATTGACAAGGAAAAGTGTGACACTTTAATAAAAAGTGAGAACAATAATAAAAGTTGGTTAATTTAATTAAATTAACATCGTGGGACTTGGGAATTTAAAATCATATTGGTGTACCTTTATAAATGGGGATTTTTGCGGGTAGTTAGTTGTTTATATTTATCGCGTTTAAATTATTCTGTTTAATTTAAAATATTCTATTGTGATATTTATTGTGTATAATGCTACTGTCTGGATTCAAGGATCCTATTTGAGGGGAGTATTGTGTATTCTTGCTCAGGGATTTGGCTTTGACCCATGCGTTGACTAATATTTTTCAGGATTTAATTTGGAGAAGCTGCATAAGTTTATCGGAGTTATCATTGGAGGTGCAGCTGGAGTTATTTACTTTATGGCATAGTTTAGTTAGACTTTCTTTTCCAGTCGTATTATGAGACTTCATTGGAGTTTTATTGGGCTATTCGGTTCCAAAGTTGTTTAGCGTATTTCTATTGGGATTATTCAGATTTTATTTAATCATTATTGGAGATTGGATTTTTAGAGTTAGCATATGATGGATCTTTTATCGCTTAGTTATTTGTGATCATTTGAGATTGACTCAATTGTTTATCTTATGCACTGATTTATTTATGTCTCATATCTGTCTCATGCTAAGAATGATATTTTATTTACTCACGCCCGACTTAGTTTTGGTGGCGGTCGACGCCAGAATTAGGCGGGGTGTGACAGATGGTATCAGAGCATTGTCTTAGGTCTCGTAGGTTATAAGTCCGTTTAGCTTCCGAATTTCCGATCTTTGATTCCCTTTATTGATTCGTACTTCTCAAAGTAGAGGGTCAAGTATACGTGTTAGATGTGTTTCTTGGAGATGTGAAGTTTTGAGATAAGGACGTTGTAGGCATTGAGTTTAGAATTAGTAAGCTTGATGTGAGGATCCTTAAAATGGATTTTGGAGACGATAATTATTTTTGGAGATTTTAGTACAGATGTTAGGTATCGTATGTATCGATTTTTGGTGTTGAGATTTAATTTGAGGACGTTAGCATTTTGATGACTTTCGGCTATCGGATCGAGTGGGGTATTTACGAGAGAATGTGGTACGCCGTTATTTTCATAGTTATGTGTTTGTATATAGACAATATATATTATTTTGTTGCCCGTGGGATAGGTGCGCGTAGAATTGAGTGTATGGGCGCCCAATTATGGCATTCTACGGGTAGGCATATATGAGCCTTATTTACTTTTGCGAGATTTATGCGTTGATGAGTATGCTTCGTCTAATTTCGAGGAAGAAATTCTTTTCTAGTGCGGAAGTATGTAACACCCCATGTTTTTATTTATTATTTTAATTAATTAATTCAAATTTTTGAGAAAAATAATTTTTTGAATTTAATAATTTTTATTGGCTAAATATGTTGGTGATGATTTTAGAAGAATAAAACTTCAAGCGAAATTAAAATCGGAGTTAAAATGGATTTTATATTGATTTTAAAATTTTTGTCCCTTATAATTTTTTGGGGCAAACTGTCAGATTTTACGCATAATCGATCGATCGATGCCTGGGGGTAGATCGACCTACTCTCCGAGAAAATGTGTTGTAAGCTGTTTTTAGAGTTTGTGTAGGATTAGGACTCCTAATCACTATATAACCTTGTTAATCCGTAAGAGAACTTCTCATAATCACTTTTTCTCCAGTTTTTCACCAGTGAACACTTCCAAATATTTTTCCTCTCACTCATAATCATCAACCTTCAACAACATCAAGTTTTTGTCACAAGTTTTTGAAGGCTTAATTGAGGTTTAATCAAGATCGTTCAAGAACACTCTTTTGCTAATTTTTCGAGAGGAATCCAGATTTCTAATCAGATTTTCAACACGATCATTACAGGCATGAATACTCTATTCTTTTCCTTTAGTATTATGCGTTTTAAGTGTCGCCTAAATACTTAATTACATGTTTTCTTAAAATAAAGTAGTGACTTAATTAGGAAAAGTGGACACTAATTATGGGGCTGTTTTTATTAAATTTTTTAATCTAAATAATATTCATAACCCTTGGGTACGTAGGATTGATGAGTGAGTTTGGGGTTTTATTGGTGTAGATTGCATGTAGAAAAACCCTAGTTTTAAAATAAATAATTTTTGGGTACGTATAACTTATGTAATACATGTAGAGATAATGAAATTTCGTTTTTGATGTATTTATGATGAAAACTTGGTATATTTAATTTAAAATAATTAAATAAAATTATTTGGGTATTGTTGACGTTGCGATAATTAAATTAAAGATTTAATTGAATTGGACTATCATGCGTAGTTTTATATATTGATTAATCATGATTATTTGTGTGACTTGTTGGTATTATGATGTTGCCTTTGTGACGACGGGTTGTTGGGTATTATTGTTCTCCCTATATTTTAGAATGCCTTCTGGGTATGGGACTAGTGAGGGTAGATTATCGCATTTTTATCATCTTGGGGGTGGGCTGATTTTTCATACTTTATCGTCGTTACGCTAGCCTAAGCATGAGACTAGGTCAAAATTTAAGTTAAAAATTCATCCTATACATAGGTTAGGACGTATTGAAAACTTGGGGACCCTTAGTTATGAGACTAAGGGGTATTTTTAGGATCTCACGTCGATTAAAAGGGTGGGGTGATTATGAATTGAGAAATTGAGAATTAATGCCTAAGATAAAAACGGGTATTAAAATTTGTGGCGACATAATGTATCGGGGCCGACAATTTAAACGGGTCAGAGGACGATTTATGTCGTCTCATGTGTGGAACCTTGTCATGTGTCGGGGCCGACATTTTAAACGGGTCAGAGGACGATTGACAAGGGGAAGTGTGACACTTTAATAAAAATTGAGAACAATAATAAAAGTTGGTTAATTTAATTAAATTAACATCGTGGGACTTGGGAATTTAAAATCATATTGGTGTGCCTTTATATATGGGGATTTTTGCGGGTAGTTAGTGGTTTATATTTACCGTGTTTAAATTATTTTGTTTAATTTAAAATATTCTATTGTGATATTTATTGCATATAATGCTACTGTCTGGATTCAAGGATCCTATTTGAGGGGAGTAGTGTGTATTCTTGCTCAGGGCTTTAGCTCTGACCCATGCGTTGACTAGTATTTTTCAGGATTTGAATTGGAAAAGCTGCATAAGTTTATCGGAGTTATCATTGGAGGTGCAGCTGGAGTTATTTACTTTATGGCATAGTTTAGCTAGACTTTCTTTTCCAGTCGTATTATGAGACTTCATTGGAGTTTTACTGGGCCATTCGGTTCCATAGTTGTTTAGCGGATTTCTGTTGGGATTATTCAGATTTTATTTAATCATTGTTGGAGATTGAATTTTTGGAGTTAGCATGTGATGGATCTTTTATCGCTTAGTTATTTGTGATCATTTGAGATTGACTCAATTGTTTATCTTATGGACTGATTTATTTATGTCTCATATCTGTCTCATTCTAAGAATGATATTTTATTTACTCACGCCCGACTTAGTTTTGGTGGCGGCCGACGCCAGAATTAGGCGGCGTGTGACAGACTCTACTAATTATCGTAGTTGTGTCTCATTCCTTATTGATAACAGAAAACGATGCAGATCTAGCCAAATTCCACAGTGAGATCAAATTACCTCGGTGTCCACCGATAAACCTCATGAAACTACTTTCCTATCTTCAATAGTGAAGAATCAACTCCACAGGAATATGAACGTGCGATGTGTTCTTTAAAGTTTGGTAAAGTGATAACAAAACATCCAAAGGGTTTGGATTTGAAATACCAAAGATTTTGATTAAAAAAAAATATGTAAAAAAGGCTTGCAAAGAAGTTCAAGTTTGTATCTCATTAAATATGGAGAAAAATCTCTAAGAGATAGACTTGAAAATATTGTGCTTGAAATCAAGTGAGAAATAATTTTTTGTGGGCTCATTCGAACTAACTGGACCTCATTCAATTAACTTATATAAAATGATTTGAACGACATCGAGCAAGATATCGAACAACAATCTATCACGATGGGGAAAATGGTTTGTTTGAAGAGTCATTTGAACGGCTGATATCGAACGAGATAAATGAACTCATTCGAACAGCACTCGGTACCTCATTCTAACGAGATGCCTTAAAATAATTTTTTGATTAAGAACTTTTGAAACAATATTTTATGTTTTTTAGAACATGTAAAATACCCCTGCACATAATGTTTACACAAAATCAACCTCATATACCGTCTCTGATGTTGTAGTGATGAAACCAACTCTTTGATCATCGATCTTCGTGTTCAGTCTTTAACTTGTCTTCAAGTGGATCCTTGAGAATGTACACGATGCTTTAGTGGTATGTAATGTAAAATGCCAAACGAAAAACATAATGAGCAATTATAATTTTTTCTCTTATAGACTTCTTGATGTCAAATTCATCATCTCCATTGGTTTCCAAGGTGTTCTTATCACAAAAGCTAACAGGTTGAGATTCATTTCTAGCATCCAAACAATTATCTTAAATAAGGGAATATTCAAAGATATCCTTTTTTAATTCCAATGTAGTAGTAAAGGTTGTAAATCTATGGTCATGGAGAAACTCATTGACATCAGACGCTGACTCACTATAACTAAGGGTGGTATTTTATTCCTTTTTCTTATTGAGCCCATTTTCCTCGAATAAAAGAAATTGGGGAATTATCACTATAAACCTATGCCAATACATATAATCTAAAGAATATCAGAAAGCCCAGAACTTATGTTGCATTTGGAATTTTGGAAGCATTAAGTAGGGGCTTTCGGGATTGGATGTGGGATCTTTTAACTAACACATGGCCTATTCCAATACTTAGGTCACAATTACTGGAGAATTCATATCGCTAAACACACTCGCAATAATTACAACATGACTAACTGAGATTTCTTTAGTCCCCCCACCTTTTTGAACAATGAACTAATATATAATAAATTTATTCGAGGCGTAAAAAATTAGCATGGTGAGACCCGAGAAGTATATATATATATATATATATATATATATATATATATATATATATATATATATACATAGGGTTTTGTGTTTTAACATCTGGATCTTTGTATATCTATGTTTCCCAACACACGCACATACACACGGATGGGTGTATACATACATGGATGGGTGTATACGTACATGTTTGTTTAAGTAGCTTTAAAGAATTGTTGGTCCTCCTTTGTGTGCTTCATCTCTTTAAAGTTAATTGTTCTCATTGGTGGCACATGTTTCTGCAATTGCACATTTATTCCTCTGGTTCACTTGACGTATGTGTAGTTAATTATGCCATACTTACTATTGTGGGTTCCCTTATAAATCTTGTTTCCTAACACTGAATTCATCCTATAATTCTCTCTTTTTTACACATGCAGGGCAGATATATTTTTGAAGTCCCAGAGGATTTAATACACCATTCAAACACGAACATGAGGTATTCCGAATGTTCGATCATATTTGTTGACGTTAAAGGAGATACGAACCAAGTACGTACTATCGAACTCTATTTTCTACGTAGTTTTATTGAATTAAAATTTTCCTCAATTAACTTGACAATAGGCTGGCCCCATCCTTTTTTGTTCCATATACACTAACTGAAAATTGGTACCAATCAACAAGCGTAGTTGAACCTGAAGAATACTTGCAAACTATTCTTACCTGTACAATATTATTATAACTCGTACTATACAACCTATCCACGCAGTATATATGATTTTACCTATTTTTGTTACAAAAAAGTAATGTATTCGGTTTCTTTGTAAATCTCTAGAATATTCATATATATAATATTAACCACCCAATATTTTTATACACCTAAACTTATATATCTATCCTATTTAGTTACTTTTTAGCTTTACACAGGTAGTAATGATCTGTTAACAACATGTGAAGCCGCTGAATGATCGTTATTGTTGTTTAATTTATAGGACAAAGTGTAAGGACATAAATTTTCAATTGAGTCCTTGTATTGTTTTGACTTAATATCGTGAACAAAACAGTGTTTGTAATATGTCATAGGGAGATTTTTATTTTGTCACGATCCCACTTGGTTTATGACGTATTGAAGAAAATTGAAGATGTTGCGATAAAGCTTCAAAGAATTTATCATGCCGAAGTTTAATTGGTGCAAGTTTATTCGTCTTCAAAGTTAATTGCATTCCGATATCACTCAGGTTTGAATGTGTATAAATAATGGTGCTCAGAATTGTTTTTATAAAAGATAAGGATGTATTTTTATAAAGAAAAATATTTTTAAATATTTTTAAAAGTGTTTGAATTGTTTACACTACGTTTTATTCTGATAAGCTCGAAATAGAGTTTGACTAATTTGGATCTCTTTTAAAAGAGACGTTTTAATTAGAAAGTAAAAAAGTCAAACTTATGCATTGTCGTTCAAACGACATAAGCTCTCGTTTGAAGGAGATGCTCATGTCGCGCGAACGATGTGGCCTTATCGTTCAAGTGACACGTTTTTTGAGGCGGTGTTTAAATCTTACTTAAAGCGTGGTTTCGTCAGAGTTTCATAAGTGTGCATTATGGAAAAAACAGTTTACGTTCCAGTACGTGATTGCACATGTTTTCTAAGGTTTAAAAAGCAAAAACAAATCCTTAGAGTTTGCAAACATCCGAGTTATCATTCTTATATATTTAAGTGATTTTGCTACACCAAGAAGGTTTGTTCTATCATTGAACATCAGGGTTTTGTGGTGAAGAAAAGAGAAGGACTTCTTGTTCGACATCATAGACGAATAAAAGTCAATCGGTGGACACCGAGATATTCGTGGAGTCGAGTGTTGTGGACAGGTATCGTGGAAGATGAAATTTCTGCGTGGGCAGTATTAAAGAACGGTAGAAGATCAGAACGAGCGTCAAGACCCGTGGGGATCGAGTCATTGAGTAAGCTAATATGTATTTGTAAAACCTTTGTTCATAGTGATTATCAGGCTTGGGCCGTCTGAGGTTGTTTTCCCGTTTTGGGTTTTTTCCTCGTACATCCGGCGTTGTGAGTGTTCTTTACTTTATTTTACTTTCTTTAATCACTAGATGCATGTTTAGGATTAATCAAGATAAAATTGGTTTAAAGTACGGATTGGGTTTTCACAACTTTGTTTGGTGCACATTAAAAGTGAAAGAGTTGGCGCTTGCGTTCAATTAAGAAATAATATAATAAATACCATTTTTAACCCAAATTAACCCTAAGCATGCAACTAGGTGTGATTGAAATAATATGAAATCATGCACAAGTTATTCATCACACAAAGTTTAAGGAAAAATCCCCCACAGGGGCAAAACCATTTGTATATTCACTATAATTTGTAAAAGACGGTTTACAATCGGATTACAATGAAATACAGATTTTTGACTAAGAATTACCCTCGGGTATCGGATTCTGTAGTCGCGGCTGGAATATCCCTTTCCAGTAGGGCTGCAATGAAGAGGAAGAAGCGGTCCACTTCACAAGGGTTGAACAACAGCAATGGTGTTCTTGGGTTACCAAAAGTGACTCACAAATATATGGAATTTGTGTGAATCAAGGGTATGAATCAATGGACTCAAATACCATGAAGACTTAAGAGTTATGGAACTCAGAAAATCGTGTGTAAGTCTCATAAAAAACAACCTCTTATCGTGGATTAAATAAGCAACTGTTTGCCCTAAAAAATCTAACCACGATCTGGCAGAGTTTATCCTCGTCGGATCGGTCCGGTACTTTAGGCGGATCGGTCCGGTGATCTCGGATCGGTTCTTTTTCTGAAACCGGATCCATCCGGTTGGCATCGAATCGGTTCGGCCTTTTTGCCTTCATCGGTTCGTTATGGATCCGGGGTGTACTGGTCTCAACTCAGCAGGCGGATCGGTCCGGTCCCTTTAGCCGGATCGGTCCGGTTAATCGGATCGGTTCTTTTATCTGAGCCGGATCGGTCCGGTCAGTTCTGATTCCCAAATTCCTTCTTCTTTTGATCTTCGGATTTCAGATTTCGTTGATGACGATGTGATTTTTTCAACCATCAATCTTGTAACGGCGTATGACATAACAAATACATAAAGATGGAAAAATTGTCCTTACAAATCTCCCCCTATGTCTATGCCGGAACAAACATAAAAAATCCGAATTATCAAGTATGAACAATGCCTATACAAATCTACCTTTCCATGAACCCAAAACTGAAAGAGGTACATATGACTAAGGCTGCATCGTTTGTTCTTCAATTCTTCAGGAATCTTCACGCTTTTCTCATCAGGGTGTGTATCATGGGATTATCAAGGATGTACCTACACACATGAGATAAAGCAAATACCAAGTGACGTATCGAGTTTGAAATGAGATAAATCTAGATACCAATTTATGAACAAACCTCAAAATTTCAAATCTCCCCCATAATCAGATAATTCATTCTCCCCCTTTTTATGATGTCCCCAAATAGACAAATGAGAGAAATAAATCAAGCAATCAAGAACCGGGGTGACACAAGGCATAAAATCACACCGTGAATGAACATAAAACAACCAAGTCGGTGATAGCGTAAAAGAATGGGTGTGAACAAAAGTCGATAGGAAAATCAAAGCATACAAACATGACATATGTGCACGATGAATATTGGATATTCCTAACGAATGAACTCAAATGCTTCCTTTGGTGTAAAAGATTGGAAATATAAGACATTTACTATATCAAATCTACAAATCAAAGCTCAAAGTGATTTCTACACCAATAACGTCCAAAATGATTTTCATGCTTTTTCAGGACTTTCAAGGAAGTGCAATCCCGTTTTTCAATCTCCAACCAAACTCCCTCAGATTTATATTTTGAATAGAGGAATACTAAATTCTCAAACTTTGGAGAATTGGGTGAAACCTAAATGGCCCATAATTGGCATGACTTCCTTTTTATTGCCTTTCAATTTTTTTGGGCTCTTTTAACCTCTTAGGACCTCGGATATTACAATTCCTCCATTTTTTAGGTCCTTTTTAACGGTGGCTTTTGCACAAAGGATAAAAATCAACTTTCGCAGCCCCTCCCCATTATGCAAATTATCACACAGTCTCACCAAAACGGTTTTTACATGCAATCCAATCTTGTCAAGTTTTATCGCATTTTATACATTGTATAGACAGGATTGAGATGGAAACACTCAAGCCAACATGAGATTGACAAGTGCAACAATCAAATATAGCCGTGCATGTGTGCAATAAAGGATATAGGAGTCAAGCATGTAGGAAATATCACTAATTACATCTCAAGAACTCCAATCAATGTTAAGCACATGGATGAAATGATGTAGCCTCTCAAATCTCTATCAAACAGTCACATGGAAATATGGAATGAAGTTGTGACTTGGCTATCTTAAATGCTCATCCATAAAAGGCAAATCTCTTTTTGGTCTTTTTCAAAAAATTTTATCAAAATAAAATCTTTTTGTGTTTTTCTAAAATTTTTCTAAAAAGAGAATCTTTTTGTATTTTTCAAAGAATAATAAAAATACATAAAAGCTGTACAACAAATCTATGGTACATATAAAACAGACTAGCAATAGGAAGCATATGATATGAACATGAAGAATCATCCTATTCTAGACATAGACCAACCCCTCACTCAACTGTGCAAATCCCCAAAGACTTCCTAAGACTCTCAAATCTAAGGGCATCTAAAGGTTTCGTGAAAATATCGGCTAACTGATGGTCGGTAGGAACAAAACTCAGGGTTACGACCTTCTCCTCAACTAACTGACGTATAAAGTGCTCGCGTAACCTGATGTGCTTTGTGCGCGAATGTTGGACAGGATTGCGGGATATGTGTATCGCGCTCGTGTTATCACAGGAAATGGTCATGGTGTCCTGTGAAATCCCATAATCCTCCAACATTTGCTTCATCCACATGAGTTGCGTGCAACAACTCCCGGCGGCGATGTACTCAGCCTCCGCAGTGGACAAAGAGATGGAGTTTTGCTTCTTGCTCAGCCAGGAGACAAGAGCAGAACCAAAATAGAAACACCCACCAGAAGTGCTCCTACATCCATCTACATCCCCAACCCAATCGGCATCTGAATAGGCGGACAAACGGTCATCGGTATCAAAAGAATACCAAATCCCGTATGAGAGAGTCCCACTCACGTATTTGATAATACATTTTAGAGCGAGTAAGTGTGACTCTTTAGGAGACGCCTGATAACGCGCACAGACTCCAACACTAAAGGCAATGTCGGGACGACTAGCAGTCAAGTAGAGAAGACTACCTATCATACTCCGATACAAGGTTTGCTCTACGTACTTGCCTGAAGTGTCCTTACTAAGCTTGGTAGTGGTACTCATAGGTGTACGAGCATGCTTAGCGGAGTCTAAACCAAATTTCTTCACTAGGTCTCTAGCATACTTGGATTGAGAGATGAACATCCCATCCTCTAGCTGACGAACCTGGAAACCAAGGAAGAATGTAAGCTCACCTACCATGCTCATCTCAAACTCACTTTTCATCTCCTCCTCAAAGTGGTGAGCATGCTGGGAGCATGTGGATCCAAAGACTATGTCGTCCACATAGACTTGGGCAACCAAAATAGCACCGTCATCTCTCCTGACGAACAACGTCATATCAACTCCCCCTCTCTTGAAGCCACGGGCTAAGAGATAGGAAGTAAGCCTCTCGTACCAAGCACGGGGTGCTTGCTTCAAACCATACAAGGCTTTCCTCGGATAGTAGACGTGATCAGGGTGCTTAGGGTCTTCAAACCCTTTTGGTTGTTCCACATAAACTTCCTCTTGTAGAATGCCATTCAGAAAGGCACTCTTGACATCCATCTGATACATCTTGAAGTGCAGATGACATGCGATGGTGAGCAGAAGACGGACGGACTCAAGCCTCGCAACAGGAGCAAATGTCTCCCCAAAGTCTACACCCTCTATCTGTGTGTAGCCTTGAGCGACCAACCTAGCCTTATTTCTGATTATGGTACCATTTTCATCCATTTTATTCTTGAAAATCCACCGGGTACCAATAACATTAGTATCACTAGGTCGGGGGACAAGTTCCCAGACATTATTCTTCTTAAACTGAAGCAACTCATCCTGCATAGCAGATATCCAGTGTTCATCTTTGAGTGCTTCTTTGTGGTTTTTGGGCTCGACTTTGGACGTGTAGCAATGATGACTAACAACGTTCTCTAGTTGAGCACGAGTCTTGACCCCTAGAGTGGGATCGCCAACAATGGCTAAAGGATCATGACTCTTGCGAACCCAAGCAGGTGTGTCCCCTATCACAGGAGTAGGGTCCACAGAGCGTGAGAGAGGAACAGGTAAATCACTGTCAGAACAATCCTCATTCTCACACTGAAGATTAGGATCAATAACCGTCGAAGGTTCGTCATCTTGCACGGTGACATTTATTGATTCCATAATCTTAGAACTCTTCAGGTTAAAAACCCGGTACGCTCTTCTGTTCGATGAATATCCTAGAAATATTCCCTCGTCGCTCCGGGAGTCGAACTTTCCTAATTGCTCTCTATCCCGTAGGATGTAGCATTTACTCCCCAAAACACGGAAATATGCTAGGTTGGGCTTCTTGCCAGTCCACAACTCATAAGGAGTGTGAAGTGTGTGTGGACGCAGATACACCCTATTCACCGTATGGCATGCAGTAGACACTGCCTCTGCCCAAAATCTCCTAGAAACTTTACGACCTAGAAGCATAGATCTAGCCATCTCTTGGATCGTTCTATTCTTTCTTTCAACAATCCCATTTTGCTGAGGGGTTCTCACAGCAGAAAACTCATGTTTGATCCCGAGGCTATCACAGTAAAGATCTACCTTTGCTTCTGTGAATTCAGTGCCGTTGTCACTACGTATTCTGTTAATAGTGACACCGTGTTGATTTTGCAAGACACGGCACTTGGTCGTTAAAAATTCTACAGCATCGGATTTCTCTCTCAGAAAACCTACAATGGAGTACCTGGAGAAATCGTCCACCATCACGAGAATGTATCTCTTACCACCTAGACTCTCCGTGCGAGTAGGACCCATAAGATCCATGTGAATCAACTCAAGAACACGGTAAGTGGTAATGGAATTCAACTTCCTATGAGGGCTACGGATTTGTTTTCCCAACTGACAGGGTCCACAAATCATGGAAGTTGGCTTTCCAAGTGATGGTAAGCCACGTACTAGGTCCTTTTTTACTAAACGAGATAAGTCTCTAACGTTCACATGACCTAGACGTTGGTGCCACAGATCCATAAGAGTGATCGTGGCGCTGTTGCAAACAAGTGAGGATGTGGGCTCAGTCCCATAGCAGTTATCCTCTGTCCTCACCCCTTGCACTAAAAGTTTACCGGCTTGATTATAGACCTTACAAGCTTCCCGGTCAAACTTTACTGCAAAGTCATCGTCGCACAGTTGGCTGATGCTAAGAAGGTTTGCTTTCAAACCTTTGACGTACAACACGTTCTCTAGCTTTGGAAATCCTGGTAACTCTACTGTACCTCGTCCAACTATGCTAGATTTGCTACCATCTCCAAAGGTGACTCTCCCATCATTATAATCCTCAAGATGGGTAAAATATGAGGCATCACCTGTCATGTGTCTGGAGCATCCACTGTCAAAATACCACTGTGAGGTATTATGGGCTTTGAGAGCGACATGGACAACAAGGGCCTTTTGCTCTTTCTTAGGAACCCAAGAGTAGGTACCTTTTTGTATTCCCTTGTTGTTGTTGGTTTTAGCCGGAATGCGGGGCGCATTCATTGATGGTAAGGTCATCCGTCGGAATTCCTCCATCAAACTCTGTGATGTGGCGGCTAGAAACTCAACACGCTCTCTCAAACTGGCAAACTCATCAGTCTGATGTGGTGGAGCAAACGTACGTTGTGTCCGACCCAACTTATAGCAATCATCCCTAAGGTGTCCATTTCTTTTGCAATGGGAGCAAAAGGGCACAGTATTAGGAGGACCTTGGTTTGCTTTTCTTGGTCGAACTCTCCTTCTTGGTTTTTTATGACGGCCATAAGGAGTCGTAGTAAACTCAGGAATTGGTCCGGGTGCAATTTGGGACGTGGAGGCACCATCAAAACCTATTCCTTGCCTGTCACCAAAACCTAAAGCGGGACCGAGGAGCATCTTTCCCATCTTCCAAGATCTGTCCTCTATTTGTACCTTGACTTTCCTAGCTCTCTCAAGGTCATGAGTAAGCTGAGCAACAAGGGCTTCAAGTTTCTTTCGAGTCTCCAGGGAGGAATGGAGCTCACTCGTAAGACTAGCCACTTGTTTAGTCAAGTCCGCTTTCTCTTTCTCAAAACTGCTCTCTCTCTCTCTAAGTAAATTCTCTTTACTAACCCAGGCAGACTCTCTCTCTCTCATGGCGGTGCAGGTGGAAGAATCTCTCTCTCTCGTCTCTTCTAACTTTTCTTCTAATGCGATGATCCTAAGAACTAACGCCTTGTTACGTTTTTTAATTTTGAAAGACTCATTATATAACTCGGCGTAGGCGCGTTGAAGGCTACTCTCGTCCTCACTACCTTCCTCCTCTCCCTCACTCTCTTCGCTCTCGCTGTAGAGATGTCCCTGTGAAGTAGCAATCTCATCGTCGTGAGATGCACTAGGAGTACTCACATGACTAGCCATGAACGCGGTGAAGTTACGCTCATGCGGTGACTCATCTCCCGAGTCCACCGACTCAACCTCACTGTCGTCACTAAGGGTAGCATTTAGGACAGCTTTACCCTTTTCCCTATTCAGACGAGTGGCACACTCAAACGCTCTATGTCCCTTTCCGTCGCACTCAAAACATCTCTCACTGTCTTTAGGGGGTTCTTTGAAATCTTTCTTTTCAAACTTATTTTTCTGAAAATTCTTTTTATCTTTGAAATTCCCATTTTTCTTAAATTTCAGAATTTTCTTGAAGTTTTTAGCAAATAAGGCCAAATCATCTATGTCAAACTCACATTCAGAATCAGACGTGTCTATCTTTCTAGATGACTCGACTCTCTTTCTTGCCGACCCCTCACTTTTTCTCTCTTGGGTTTTAAGGGCAATTCCCTTATCTTTTAGCTTGGCAGATTTAGGAAACATGTCTATTTCATAAGTTTGTAAATCTCCTACCAGTTCTTCCAATTTTAGAGTATTTAAATTACCCAAGGAATTTAGCACAGTGACTTTAGGTATAAAATGCTTAGGAAGGGAACGAAGAATCTTTTTAACAACTCTAGCATTTGGAATATGTTCACCAATATTATAGCTAGTATTAACAATGTCAGAAAGCCTAGCATAAAATTCATCAAAACATTCATTTTCATGCATGGTGATGGTTTCAAATTGAGTTGTTAAATTTTGCAGTTTTGACTCTTTAACAGCATTTGTTCCTTCATGGGTAAGTTGCAAAATATCCCATGCTTCTTTTGACGTGGTGCACGTCATTATGCGTTTGAACTCATCAGGTGTGACAGACCTAGAAATAGCACTTAGACCCTTAGAATTAAAAGATGACCATTTAAATTCTTCATCAGTCCAAGTAATGTCAGGTTTCAAGTTGGTCACATTATCAACAGTCACGGTGGGAGGAGTCCATCCTCGTTCAACCAAAATCCAGACACGTTCATCAATGGCTTTTAAAGCCGACCTCATACGGGCTTTCCAATAAGCATAATTTGACCCGTCAAAAATAGGCATTTTATAATATGATTTCTCCATTTGAACACACTCTTTTCAAAAATCAATTTATTTCAAAAATTGATATCTTTAGAAAAATTTTGCGGAAGAAAGGAATACGCAATAGAATGGCGTAACCTTCTCTGATACCAATTTGAAAGAGTTGGCACTTGCGTTCAATTAAGAAATAATATAATAAATACCATTTTTAACCCAAATTAACCCTAAGCATGCAACTAGATGTGATTGAAACAATATGAAATCATGCACAAGTTATTCAACACACAAAGTTTAAGGAAAAATCCCCCACAGGGGCAAAACCATTTGTATATTCACTATAATTTGTAAAAGACGGTTTACAATCGGATTACAATGAAATACATATTTTTGACTAAGAATTACCCTCGGGTATCGGATTCTGTAGTCGCGGCTGGAATATCCCTTTCCAGTAGGGCTGCAATGAAGAGGAAGAAGCGGTCCACTTCACAAGGGTTGAACAACAGCAATGGTGTTCTTGGGTTACCAAAAGTGACTCACAAATATATGGAATTTGTGTGAATCAAGGGTATGAATCAATGAACTCAAATACCATGAAGACTTAAGAGTTATGGAACTCAAAAAATCGTGTGTAAGTCTCATCAAAAACAACCTCTGATCGTGGATTAAATAAGGAACTGTTTGCCCTAAAAAATCTGACCACGATCTCGCAGAGTTTATCCTCGTCGGATCGGTCCGGTACTTTAGGTGTATCGGTCCGGTGATCTCGGATCGGTTCTTTTTCTGAAACCGGATCCATCCGGTTGGCATCGGATCGGTTCGGCCTTTTTGCCTTCATCGGTTCGTTATGGATCCGGGGTGTACTGGTCTCAACTCAGCAGGCGGATCGGTCCGGTCCCTTTAGCCGGATCGGTCCGATTAACCGGATCGGTTCTTTTATCTGAGCCGGATCGGTCCGGTCAGTTCTGATTCCCAAATTCCTTCTTCTTTTGATCTTTGGATTTCGAATTTCGTTGATGACGATGTGATCTTTTCAACCATCAATCTTGTAACGTCGTATGACATAACAAATACATAAAGATGGACAAATTGTCCTTACAAAAAGTTGGATAATTTTTTGGTAATAAATTGATTTGATTTGAAACACACGCACAAAAGGGACCCACCCCGTTTCTTCAAATTGGTATCAGAGCTAGAAAACATATTTTATTTATTTTGTGATCCCATGTGTTTTCAAAGATGAAATTTGGATATAATGAATTTTCTAGAACTCCTATTTTTTATGGGACTAATTACACTTATTGGAAGATGAGAATGAGGTGTGCATTAAAATACATTGATGAGCGTGTGTGGCTAGCAGTTGATAAATGTTGGACACCCCCGTCACTATTGTAGGTGAGGTCACCAGTTTAAAGCCTGTTGAGTCATGGACCAAAACTGAACAAAGACTTTCACAATATAATTCTAAGGGTCTGCACGTTATTTCTTCACATGCCACACAGGAAGAATATAATAGAATTATGACTTGTGAAACATCAAAAGAGGCTTGGGATATTTTGGCACTCACTCACGAGGGCACTATCACGGTTAGGGCGTCACTACTTCAAAATCTCACTACACAGTTTGAGACCATTAGGTTGTTAGAGAGTGAGACTTTTGATGAGTTTTATGCTAGGTTGTCCAATATTGTCAACTCGTTGTTTAACCTAGGTGAGAAAATTCCCAACAACCGTTTCATTAAGAAAATCCTTAGGTCGTTGCCTAGTAGGTTTGACACGAAAGTGACCATTTAAAACTCCTTGGGTAAGTTAGAGTCAACGAAACTAGAAGAGATTGTAGGTGCCTTACAAACCTATGAAATTGACATGATTACCTCCAAGCAAGTGCCTAAGAAAGAAAAGGGTATTGCTTTGAAAACTCGGAAGGAGGAAATTAAAGTTTTGGATTCCGATTCCGATTCTGATTTTGAGGATATTGCTTTGTTGGTAAAGAAATTTAAAAAAATTATTAAGTTTCAAAAGCAATCGAACGATGCCAAGAAATTTGAAAAATTCAAGAACAACAAAGTTTATACCACCTCTAAGGATAAGTTTGAGAAGCCTAAGAGAGATGAGTCGGATAAGTGTTTTGGGTGTGAGGGGTATGGTCACAAAGTTAAGGAGTGTCCCACTAGACTTAAGAAAGAGGGCAAGCAACCCATTATCTATAGTGCCACCTTAAGTGATAGTGATCCAGAAGAGGGAGAGAGTTCCCCCATTGATCTTAACTTTGTTGCGTTCATGGCATGTCATGTGAGCGATGACGATTCTCATGTGCATGACACTTCCAAAGAGGTTTTGAGTGAATCCCATGTTAATGAGGGTGAAGAGAGTGACGATGAGGAGATAGACGTGAAAGAGTTGCAAGTTGCCTAAACGGTGAAGGTGAAAAAGGCTAACCAAAAATTGCAAGCTAAGTTGAATGACCATGCCATAGAAAATAATGATATTTTGATTGAGGATCTTAGGGCATGAGAGAAGAAGTTTAGGGAGAAACTAGAGTTTGTGGAGAAAGAGATAGACAATCTCCATGGTTTGATGGAGTCGTTGAAAAAGGAGATTTTTATGTTTGAGGAGTCTAGGCATTTGCTAGAGTCTAGGATTCATGATTTGGAGGAGAGATTGAGAAACTCGTCTAGAGTTAAGTTTGATTTGGAGGCTAGGTCGAAGAAGTTAGATAAGATCATAAGCACCGTCCAAATTAAGGGAGATAGGAGAGGTATAGGTTTTGATGAGAGAGTTGTTCCCATTCCCCCCACACGTGTGAGAAAAACTAGGAATGTTAAAAAAGGTCCACATATAGGTAACCATTCCCACCAATACAACACTTGCATGTTTTTTGGTAGGAAAGGTCACCTTAGGCGTTATTGTTACGACCTTAGACAAGCTCCTAGGAAGTTTAGAAATAAAGTTGCCCCGGTTCCCCAAACCTCCATGCGTCGTTTTACACCTACTTGGGTTAGGAAATCAGATTTAGTGGCTTTAGGAATTAAACTTCATGATTCTCATTTGGGTGCCATCGATTCTTCCCATGCTAAATCTAAAAGATGATAGTGTTGCCATTTTTGTCATATAGTAGTTTGCTTCATGATATATTCATTGCTAGTATTATGACATGTGTATCATTTTGTATTATAGTTTTCATTTGTTTGAGTCCTATTGAAAAATACAAAAAGATTTTGTTTTTTTGAGAAAACTCTTGAAAATACAAAAAGATTTTGTTTTTTTTGGAAAACTTTTGAAAATATAAAAAGATTTTGTTTTTTTAGAAAAGTTTTGAAAACCCAATTTTTTTTCTTTTATTTGAGTCAAAATATGAAAAGCCAAAAACATTTTCGGTTTTTGTTTTTGAGTTTACATGTTTGATGTGGCATATTGGTGTGCTTAGACCCCCCCCCCATCATTTCATTATCCATGTGGCTAGGACATTTGGTCATTATTATCGATGCTTAGAATGATCTTAACCATTGTTTATATGGGGTTTTTTCGAAGTTGATATGCATTTTGATTCGACTTTGTATATATGCCAACATTGCACACATGCACGAGTTTATATGGATGTTTAACTTCCCTTGTATATTTGAATTTGGTGAGGCATTCTTATCTCAATCTTTCCATCTATGCGTAAGTAGACTTAAGGAGAAGTTTGCATGTAAGAATCGTTTACCGTGAGGATTTGAATTGGTACCTAATTGAAAAAATTGTGAGTGATTCATGGGAAAGGGCTGCGAGAGTTCAAAATTAACTCGTCGTGAAAGCCGCAGTTTAAAAGAGCCCAAAAGAAAAAGAAATATGAAAAAGGGACAATAAGATTTTCTCTAAGTTGAGAATGCTAGAAACCTCAAAAGAACTTGAAAAAGTATGTTTATGAGGGAGTTTGGTTGGAGAAAATTTAAACGGGTTTGCACAACTAATCCTAATGTTGAAACATTGCAACTTGACGCTATTGTTTGTAGGATCGTCAAAATTATGGATTTGTGTGCGTGTAGTATGCTTAGTTCATTAAGCTCACACTTTAATTGTCATATGGCTATGATAAAGTTTGATGATTTATTGCTATCAATTAGAGCTTCTTGATCGTTTCGATGTGTTGAACTTGTAACTCATTTGTTATAGTTTCATGCCCATACATTCCATGTCCATGTTTAAGCACATCATTACTATGTTTGCATGTAACTCGCATTGTTAGTTTTATGCGTTTTTGCAAAAAGCTCTCTGTTTTAGCACTGTTTCGCTGCTGTCAGGCCCTTCAACTGATTTTTTTCTGGAAATTGTTTTCACTGGGCAAAAATATGAGATATTTCTGGGAAAATGTGAAAGTTTGGCAGGTCGCAAAAGTCGTTCAAATGGAATCTCTAGGTCGCGTGAACGACATTTGTACTTCGTCCGAGCGATGTCCTTATTTCGTTTGAGCGACGTCCCTGGCTCGTTCGAACGATAGCCTGAATTCTTGCTTCTAATTTGTTTGCAGTCCTCTGGTTATCTTAGTATATTTTTGGTACTATTGGAAGTGTTTCTGGGCTGACTGGTTTATATGCAGGATTTATTGGTTCTCCATTGGATTTTTGCATATAGTTCGTTTATCACACCTGATTAGATTGCTATATTCTTTGTGTGATTCATTGGTTTAGTAGCCACTACTTTGTCATTACTTGATCATATTTAGCTGGTTGTTTCATCATTATCTAGTAACTTCAAATTGATATCAAATTAGTATATTTTCAAGCTAGATACTTTGATTGGTTTACCTTTTCACCGGATTGTCTATTCGAGATAAAAAGGGGGAGAGATGTATGTGATGTAGGTGGAAATTTGAGCATGTTTTTGATTGCATATTTTATAAATTGGTATCGCAAATTGATAGTTTAAATTTGGTATCATTTTTCACTCAATTGGTGAACAAATGATTTGTCAGAGTTTATTCATATCAGTATCTATTGTTGTTTGGTATCATTTGGATATATATTGGTTTCATTTGTTCCTCCATACTTCACTGTGTATTTTTTTTTGTGTTTCATGTGTGTAGGTATTCTTCAGCGATTCGAGATTTCAAGTCTACATCACATTTAGACAGTTCATGCTTATCGGTGCTACATATTCTAGTCCGTGTCTTATAATTTTTTATTTTGGGTTTATGGAATGGGATTTAGGCGTCATACGACTTGACGACCCAGCTTAGGCATTTCACTGGTTTAGTTTTGTCCCGAAATAGTCAAAGGGGAGATTTGTAAGGACATAAATTTTCAATTGAGTCCCTGTATGTTTTGACTTAATTTCGTGAATAAACCTGTGTTTGTAATATGTCATAGGGTGATTTTTATTTTGTCACGATCCCACTTGGTCTATGACGTATTGAAGAAAATTGATGATGTTGCGACAAAGCTTCAAAGAATTTATCATGCCGAAGTTTAATTGGTGCAAGTTTATTCGTCTTCAAAGTTAATTGCATTCCGAGATCACTCAGGTATGAATGCGTATAATTAATGGTACTCTGAATTAATTTATAGTTTTTATAAAAGATAAGGATGCGAATAATTAATAGTGCTCCGAGATCACTCAAACTTATGCATTGTTGTTCAAACTACATAATCTCTCATTCGAGTGAGATCGAACGACGTGGCCTTATCGTTCGAGTGACACATTTTTTGAGGCGGCATTTAAATATGATTTAAAGCGTGGTTTCGTTAGAGTTTCGTAAGTGTGCATTCTGGAAAAAATAGTTTACGTTCCAGTACGTGTTTGCACATGTTTTCTAAGGTTTAAAAAGCATAAACACATCCTTAGAGTTTGCAAAGATACGAGTTATCATTCTTATATGTTTAAGTTATCTTGCTGCACTAAGAAGGTTTGTTCTATCATTGAACATCAGGGTTTTGCGTTGAAGAAAAGAGAAGGACTTCTTATTCGACATCGTAGACGAATCAAAGCCAATCGATGGACACTGAGATATTCATGGAGTCGATTGTTGTGGACAGGTATCGTGGAAGACGAAATTTCTGTATGAGCAGTATTGAAGAATGGTAGAAGATCAGAAGGAGCGTCAAGACCCGTGGGTATCGAATCATTGAGTAAGGCTAATTTGTCTTTGTAAAACCTTTGTTCATAGTGATTATCTGGATTGGGCCGTCTGAGGTTGTTTTCTCATTTTTGGTTTTTTCCTCATACATCCGGCGTTGTGAGTATTCTTTACTTTATTTTACTTTCCTTAATCACTAGATACATGTTTAGGATTAATCAAGATAAAATTGGTTTAAAGTACGAATTGGGTTTTCACAACTTTGTTTGGTGCACATTAAAAGTTGGATAATTTTTTGGTAATAAATTGGTTTGATTTGAAACACACACACAAAAGGGACCCACCCCGTTTCTGCACATGGCTGAAGCAAACAAAAGTGGACTGTGAGCATTTAAAGAATTGTTGTTTTTTGTTCATGGTGCAATACATACAGCTCCACCATTGTGCCCAAACGAGCTTCAGTCTTTGAGGGGTATTGTTTTCTGATGTTCTGGTATCCCCTGAAATACTTCTTCTCCAGATGATAAGAATTCTAAGGTTAAATAATGATGCCCTTGTCACTTTACTCGCTATCTACACATCCAAATTTCACCTAAATGTAACTTAGATGGGAGCTATGAGCTTTTGCTCAACACATCGTGTATTGAGATGAATTTCATATGTATTGAGATGAATTTTCTATTAATGGAATTTGGGCTATTAATTTTTATTGAGGTTATTATTTGGATGTGTATTAGTGTTAATATTGCGGACTATTTGTATTGTTGTACTAATTCTTTATACCTTGAACAGGTGGATAGTAATATAAATAAAAGAGATTTTGTCCTTTTTTTAAAATTTAACTTATTTGTATTGAAATTAAATCTGATCGACAGTTATTTCACTACACAAAAATGGGTAAATTGGCACCCTTCTAGTGGCTATCCTTGTCACAGTCATTGACCGTGACAAAAAATACGCGTTTACGGGGCCGATACTAATTTTACTTTATTTTATTTCAGGGAACAGGGAGTGCCCCTGGGGGTAGGCCACATAGGCTCGATACTTATGTGGCTCTTCGGACGAAGAAGGGGAAGGACAAGGAGGTGTCCCTGAGCTTCGCGGTTACAATTGTAAGTAATCCGATAGTTTAATTTTTGTTAATTACGTTATAATTTTTTAATTTACTTATTTTACTAATCCTGTGCTTTTTGTCGTTTGAGGCAAAGTTTAAAGTAGTGCATGAGTCGCAGTCTGATGCCAACAAGACATCTTTGTCCAAAAACACTCAGACAAGTGCTTGGCTCTGATCGCAAGGGGAGGACAAGGGGGTGAGCTCGTGGGTGGCCAAATCTAGGATCATCGGATTAGAGATGAGCGACACCGGGTTGGCTCAAACGGTGGACTCGCATGACGCGAAGCTGTCCCATTTGGAGGCGACGGTCCAAGATATGTTCTCATTCATAAAGCATTCGTTGGGCGGAAGAAAATGCAAGGGGAAAGGGAAGGAGAAGGTGGGGGGAGGGGGTGGGGGAGGACGAGGTGCGGGAGGACGAGGTGCAGGATGACAAGGATGTGGACCTCGCTTCTTCATCGCCGACACGTGCAGACATTGATGATCCACTTCCCTATTTGGATCCCTTCGACCGATCGATGTCGACGCTTGGTTGGCCGAGCGTGTTTATACTTGGTATATTTGATGTCCAGCGGATAGGGAGGGGGTTGAGGGACCCGAATATCGTCCAGGGTGAACTAGTTCATGGACGTGAGATTCAAGACATCGAGTCCAGGGTGCTCGTCACGCATGTGATACCTGGGTAGGAGAACTCCCCGTTGTGGTTGTGCGAACAATGCGTCACGATGTATATCAGTGGGTGTGTTAATTCGAATATCGTGTGGCCTACTCACCTCCTCGTATTTAACCTTACCCAAGACATGTAGTGACATTATTTAAATTGAATTGTATTGTTTTTAGTTGGTACATTTGAATTATTTTTAAGTTGGTACATTTGAATTATATTTGGATTATATCGTGATGCATATTGTTTTTATTTTGAATGTATATTTTCATTATCTCTAGTTTATTTGGATATATCATGTTTGAACAGGTACAACGTTGCTATAACAGGTACAAATATACTGCTGGACAGTGGCAGTGGCCATACTGCCCAGCAGATTTTTTTCAATTCTGCCTAGAATTGTCATGATCATTGACCGTGACAAGTCCTTGACAACGAAAGTTGCCATGGACTTGTCACGGTCAATGACCGTGATAATTTTTTAAAGAGTGTCACAGGTTTGTCACGGTTATAAACCGTGACAAAACTTGTCACAGTCAGTGACCGTGACACGACCGTGACAATTATAACGAGCTTATCACGGTCAATGATCGTGACATGACCGTGATAAAAAAAAGTTGTCTCGCCCATAATTGTCACGGTTATTGACCTTGTCAAGTTGAACTTGTCAAGGTCAATGACCGTGATAATTCGACAGATTTGGTGTAGTGTTTTGTTGTCATTATGTTAGCATTTTTTAATATTGTATACCCTAGTGTGTGTGCGCGTATATATATATATATATATATATATATATATATATATATATATATATATATATATATATATATATATATATATATATATATGTTATTTTTTTTAATATGAGTAACAGACCTATACCGTTACTAAATATGTTACAAAAATTGTGTTATGAAATGTGTAACACTTTAGTAATGGTAGAAAAGTGTTAGTAACACAGAATTTAGTAACACTTTAGTAATGGTAAAATAGTGTTAGTAACACATAATTTAGTAACGGTAAAAAAGTGTTGGTAATATTCTTTCCCACACCATTTTTCTAACGTTTTTTTAGTATTAGTAATTATTTTAGTAAGACTACAGTAGGGCTACTAATTGACTATTTTGGTGTAGTAATTTTTCTGAGAGAAAATCCTTAAGACACTTTTACCTGATTTACACCTTAGTTTATAAAATCCAAATTTTGAAATACTATGCTAGTTTGAGATATCGTGTTTTGAGAACTAAAATCAGTTTACTCTACATCATTTGAGTATTTGTTTGGGATGGCGGATTGTCTATCTCCGCGGTGACAGAATCTAGTAAGAGATTGATGGATATCGAGATGAGCTAAGGACTACATTGTGTACCCACAAGCAGATTCCTGCGATGAATGCGAAGAAGGTTGAAACACCCTAAATAGTTGACTCTTATGTTTGAATTGAGTTCGCACTATTGAGAGTTTTAACTATTTTTTAATTTGTTCAAAACATTTTTCTAGTTGAGAACCACTCTATGGTACATCATCAAGAACTGCCCAAGAAGACCAAAGCGCAATCATAATTCAAATATGGAAAGTATGGTAAGTTAAACCAATGAATTAGGTTACACACACAACATATGTGCTCACATATTAAGATGAGGATTTTTGAACGATGGCCGAATGAATGAGTAATTTTCGAACGGTCTCCGAACAAACATACTTAGGCAATATCTGAATGAGGTGAAACCGTTAGGTACTGAAGGACGTCTTCTTAGGAGAATATTGACGAACAATGAGTTTTAGGTGGTCAATAAGGCTAGGGGTTATGGAAGACCCAACAGGGGTCCTTTAACTAGCCAAAGGGGTCTCCCATCTTAGCCTAAGGACTCCCCACAGCACGATGGATATTTAAACTATCAAAGACTTAATGAAATGGCATGTGCCCAATGGCTAGAGCGAGCCTTATTATTGCGGAAGATATTTTGAAGAATTCGAACATGTGCCCCGCCTAAATTTAAAATATATAAACTTACCTGTAGGAAAATAGGACGAACGTGTATCAAGGTTGTGTATACAAAGCCTAATAATGTAGTAGAAAATCAAGGCAATGAATTGTACTTGTATATTCTTTTTTTTTAATTCTAGTGGAATTTATTATTTTTTCCCTTAGAGGGGATTTTAAATGTTTCTCTAGTATACTAGAGTTTCACCATGTTAAAAGTTCTGGTGTTGTGATTTATTCTTTACATTTTAAATTGCGTAAGAACTCACAACATTACTGGTATATAAATCTTTGTGAAATCTTGAATAAACATCTTTATCCTAACATAAGAATGATTTCATAAATAAAATTTGAAATAGTTTATAGTTATTCCTTACATGCCTTATGTTAAAGATAACTCTGATTAGGTTTTCTAAACTCAAAAGGAGTTCCTTTAAACAGGTTGATCGGATTAAATGTATTTCTTTTAACTTTGTTAAAAAATTTAGCGTGGTTGTGTTTTTCAAGTGGTATCGGAGCTTAAAATCTTTGGATCTTGAACTTTTGAAACTATTTTTGAAATGGAAGACAAACATCTTTTGGAAAAGTTAGGAAACCTTTCCAGACCTCCAGTCTTTAATGGATCCAATTTTCCTTACTGGAAGGTGAGGATCATTGCATTCATCTAAGGCACATTATGAGATGAAGTCTAGAACTTAATTGAAACTATCTATGATTTTCTCCTAAACCAACAAGAGAAGGGAGTACAGATGCAGGCTCAAAGAGAATCATAAATCCAGTCTAATAGCAGAGTTTCATAAGTATCTTAAAGGTTTAATGGTGTTGGACAAATGTAGACTCCCATCGTCCAGAAATGTGACGTCGTAGTTGGATAAGCTTTTTTTATTTTTTTTATTTCATTCCTTATTACTTTGTAAGACACGTAGGGGGGATTTTCAACCTATACTTTTTTCATTTTATATATTTTAGTTCTTGAAAAAAGAAAAAATGGGGTACTGAAAGAGTTAAGAAAGTATTGAGTGAATACACTAGAGAAGAAAAATGGCTATCTCAATACAATAACAAGGGCAAAACTTCATATTCATGTTTGTTAATCAAAATAATTTCTCACTCTGCTACCTGTAAAAAGGTTTGGGATACATTAATCATTGCAGGAGGCTAACACTCATATCAAGGATGCCAAGACCCAAATGTTAGTTCAACAATACAACACTATTATGATGACTGAGACTAAGACATTTGATGAATTTTATATTAAATTGACTGATATCTTAACAAATTTGCATGCTAATAGGATTGTTTATGACAAAGAGGACATAGTTATGAAAATACTTATGTATCATCCTTCTAAGTTTGATTATAAGCGATAAGCCATTGAGGAGATGGATGGCCCAAATATGACCCTGAATTTCTAATTAACAAGTTGATGGCAGCTGAAATGGAACTTAATTAAAAACACATGTCCTCAACTTCAAAGAATAATATTGGGTCAAATTTGACTCTCTCATCTCAATTAAATTGTCTTAAGTTAAATATACCTGATGTTGACCTTGACTAGGCCTGTCAATCGGGCTATATGAGCCGAGATTATGGTTGATCAGGCTCAGCTCGATTTTGATTTACTCGATTCAAGCTCGACCCGAACGAGCTTGAGATTGCTTGGCTCAAGCGCGACTCACAAAGTATAACGGGCTTCAAGCACAATTTGAGCAGCCCGAATTGAATATTCCAATACGTATTTATTTTAATAATAAATATTAATATATTCCAATATATATTTATTTATTTTAACAATAAATATTCATATTTCAGCAATAAAAAATGCATTTTGGCACTTAAAAACATATTTCAACACTAAAATTATACATTTCAACACTAAAAAATAGATTTCAGCACTAAAAAAAATAATTCAACACTATATTGACATTTCAGCATTAAAAAAAACATTTTAGCACTAAAAAACAGATTCCAACACTAAAAACAGATTTCAACTCCAAAAAAGTAGATTTCGGCACTAAAAAGGCAAATTTCAGCACTAACATTGATATTTCAGCATTAAAAAACACGTTTCAACACTAAAAAACACGTTTCAGCACTAAAAAATAGATTTCAGTACTCAAAAAGCAAATTTCAGCACCATAAAGCTATTTAGACAGCAATAAAACCCACATTCAACACCAAAAAAATTGTTTCGACAGAAAAAACTGTTTAGACAAAAGTACAAATTTCCTACCTATGTAAAGTATGCGATGAGAAATAACCTAAAATCTTACGGGGTTGTATCTGTATGTATGCGATGCCTTTCCTACCTAAGGAAAGTAAATTAATAAATGACCCACCTTATTTTTGTTTCTTAAATATTAAGTCCAATAGTTTGTTTGCATAAGGATAAAATTATAAAAATTATTTTGTATTAAAATATTTTTTACATATCATAGAAAATAAAATAATTTTGTATATATATACATATATTGTTTTGGGCCCAGCCTAGTTTGGGCTTGAAAGTGGTTCGCTCATGCTCGACTCAAACTCGTGCTCAACTCAAATTTAAATTGGGCTTAATATCTCGAGTCAAACTCGGCTCGGCTCAAACTCAATAAAAGATTGACCCAAATTTAGCGGGCTGAGCAAGCTGTCTTCGGGCCTGCTCGGCTCAATTGACAGGCCTAACCTTGACATACGAAATGACCCCTACCTAAAAAAGTATTGATGATCAATTACCTTGATGAGTAAACAATTTAAGAAAATGAAAAAGTTTAAAAATTCTATTGCTACTCAATAACGATAATCTGGTCATCAAAATATTCAAAGTTCTAAATCCCATGATAGAAACATGGGAGATCCAATGGTTGAAAAAATTATGAAAGACCCAAGGACTTGTCTAAGGTTTAATGCTCTATGTGTTGTAAGTTAGGGCACTATGCCAATAAATGTTATTCTAAGACCAAGACCACTCGTAAGGCTCATATAACTAGGACTTGGGACGACTCCTCAGAATCTGTTAATGATGAATCTAGTGAAAATTGCATGGCTTTTTATGCTATAGTTGTTCAAAATGATGATGATAAATGCATGCCTAATGGCGTTTCTAAATTATCTCATGTGGATGAAATATATGATACGATCGAGGATATGTTTTGTAGTCTAATTATTGGGCATGTGAGCCCAACTTACGATAGATGTGTGAGTCAAAATGTTTTCAGAAATGAAAATGTAGGGGACACCTATTCACACACTTCACCGAGCTCCGACACCAAAATTGATAGTGGCACCCGAGACTATAAAGATCTCTACTCTAACTCTTTAAAAATTTCTTTGAAATTTGACGAATTAATTAGAGACTTGATAGAGAAAGTTGAGGTTTTAAACAATCAAGTTTTGTTTAATTCGAAAGAGTACTTTGATACTGAAATAATGAGTTTTAAAAATAAAATAAAAGAGTTGACATATTCAAATTCTATTTTGGAACAAAAATATAATACCACTTTTGTCTAATTGGAGCAATCCAAAAAAAAGTGTTCAATGGTTTTTAAGAAGTGGCAAGACTTGAATTTTGGTCTAAACAACGTGATCAAATGATGATTGTTATGAGAAGAGATCATGACAAACATGGGATATGTTACATTGAAAATCAAAATTCTTTAAAAATTAAACAAACCACGTTTGTCAAGGAAAGTTCTATTGACACTCAAGTTCTAACTCTTGAGAAATCTGAAAATTGTGAAAAATATGATTTTCAAAATGTAGTCTCAATTGTAGCAAAAAGAGTTGAGCCTCCTCATTTTAGACATGGTCCAGCTGTGAAATAT
The DNA here is from genome assembly GCA_949130495.1 of Sambucus nigra. Taxonomy (NCBI): domain Eukaryota; kingdom Viridiplantae; phylum Streptophyta; class Magnoliopsida; order Dipsacales; family Adoxaceae; genus Sambucus; species Sambucus nigra. Next base: position 666,194,191 of record OX422215.1, on the reverse strand, counting down.
AAGTTCACCTACTAGAGTCAATGAGAATAAACCAAAAACTTTTGCAAATAGATCTATGATGTATAACAATAAACTGATTTTAAAAAAAAATCCAATAAAGCAAAACCAACATCGAATAAATATTGTCCGTATTGTGGTGTTTTTGGTCATAGTCAAAATGATCGTTTCTAAATCAGAATGAACACACCCACCTATCAGAATTTGAATTACTATTAACTGAGGAAAAATTGCTATGCCTTTTACCCAACAAAATTTGAACCAAATAAGGAATGGGAAAACAAATAATAGGTCCAAGACCAAAAGGAAACAAAAGCATAAGAGTCCTAAATCCTCTTCTAACCTAAAAAGAAATAATATTTTAAAAATAAGGCAAAATTTGGGTTAGAATGGATGAGTTAAGACCTAACTAAGGTGCAATTTAGTTATTACTTCTCCTAAAATAAAAATCACCAAAGGAGGTCGGTTCTTGGACTCAGGGAGTTTTAAGCACATGACCAGAGATGAATCACTTCCTACTAAAATGACCAACTACTCTAGTGGAGATGTTTTGTTAATGGTGAGTCATCCCGTATCATTGCTAAAGGAACTACCAAAGATGAAGGATTTCCAGAATCTATTCATGGTTAAGAAACTTTCAAATTTTTTCTGTGGATCTTAATAAGTAGTAAAGAGGGTAAAGACTCCTCATGAGGAATTAAAGGACATTTTATGTTCTAAATTCCAAGAATTATCGAAACCATCATTTATGGGGGAGTTGCGTGACATCTTTGGTTTAGATGTAAATCACTATAATCGTGATTTAATTGAGAATAAAGAAAAATATGTTGATTTATTTATGAAACTATTTAAATTTGAGAATTAAGGATTTCCGCAAGTCTATAGAATGATTGTTTTTTATTTAATGCTACCTTATGTTTTTTTTTATATATTCCCGTTATTATCTTGGTTATGATATGTCGCTATGAGGATTTAGGTGATGGATTTTTAAATAATGAAAAAGGGCACCTTTTTCGTCTAATGAATGTAGGAGATGACACTTGGTGTGGCTCGTTTATATAATTGACTTGGTAGTTATCTATTTTATTCTCGCATATTCTCATTATTTTCACCTATTGTTTATTTAAGAAAAAATGGGGGAGACGGTGTATCCTAAAGACATCATGAAAATAATTTTCTTGGACATATATTTCTCACTTGATCTTGTGATATTAGTATTTTGAAGATAGTGATTTTCCTAGATACATTAGGGTAATAGTTGGTAAAATAATTGAGTAATATAATTTTTATTTTTTTAGGATTCGGATGGGTAAATAGAGATTTTTGCACAGGTGTTAAGAATTATATTTTCCTCAGAGTACCAATTATGTACTCGAGGGGCTTTATCAAAAATATCATAAGGAAAAGATTAAAACACCCTAAATAGTTGGCTCATAGGTTTGAATTTAGTCTGCATTATTTTGAGTTTCAACTAGTTTGGAATTCATGCAAAATCTTTTCCCAGTTGAGAACCACTCTATGGTACAACATTAAGAACTACCCAAGAATACCGAAGACCAATTAAAATTAAAATATGGTAAGTATGGTAAGATTAACCAACGATTTAGGTTTCACACACAACATATACACTCGTATAGAATATTCATAATATTCTGCACGTGCTTAATTGGTTAAATTAAATAATTGGTGTTAAATGTTTTAATTGAAATTTTTTTGTAAATGTCATTTGGTTAAAAGGTTAGAATAATTATGTATTTCAGAAAACATAATTTTTTATATTTTAAACTAAATTAAAATAAAATTTTCAAAATTTAAATATGATTTTTAAGCATTTTTATGCTTGTACTTTTAAATGAAACAAAGTTTTATTTTCTAATGGTCACATAGTCTAGGAAAGTTTTCATCGCTATATAGCGGTTTAAATCCAAAGTCTTTGATGCCATCATTATCCTGTTTGACTAGCCTATGGGAGATGTACACACGTGAGGCTTTGGTTTAGATGTAAATCACTTTAATCGTGATCTAATTGAGAATAAAGACAAATATGTTGATTTGTTCATGAAAGTATTTAAATTTGAGAATTAAGTATTTGTGTAAGTCTATAGGAATGATTATTCTTGATTGAAAGCTATTTTATTTTTTGTTATATATTACTATCATTATCTTGGTTATAATATGTCGCTATGAGGATTTAGGGCATGGATGTTTAAATAATGATAAAAGGCACCTCCTAAATCTAGTCAATGTAGGTAATGACACTTGGTGTGTCTCGTTTATATAATTGACTTGGTAGTTATCTACTTTATTCTTGAATATTCTCATTATTTTCACTTATTGTCTAATTGAGACAAAATGGGGTAGACAGTACATCCTATAGACATCTTGAAAATAATTTTCTTGGACATATATTTCTCACTTGGTCTTGTGATATTCGTATTTTGAAGATTGTGTAGATGGTGATCTTCCCAGATACATTAGGATATTGATTCGTAAAATACTTGAATAATGTAATTTTTATTTTTTTAGGATTGGGATGGGTAAATAGAATTTTTTTACAGGTCTTAACAATTTTAGTTTTTTCTAAGAATACCGATAATGTAATCGAGGGGTTTTGTCACAAACATCCAAAGGAGAATATTGAAACACCCTAAATAGTTTATTCATAGGTTTGAATTGAGTCTGTAATACTTTAAGTTTAATCTAGGTAGGATTTGTGCAAAACATTTTTCTAGTTGAGAACCACTCTATGTTGAATCATCAAGAACTACCCAAGAAGACCAAAGCCCAATTAAAATTCAAATATGGTAAGTATGGTAAGCTCAGCCAATGATTTAGATTTCACACACAACATATACACTCATATATAATATTCATAATATTTTGCATGTGCTTAATTGGTTAAATTGAATAATTAGCATTAAATATTTTAATCGAATTTATTTAATAAATGCCATTTGATTGAAAATTTAGAATAACTTTGTAGTTGAGAAAACATATTTTCTCATATTCTAAACTAAATTAAAATAAAATTTTCAGAATTTAAATAATTTTTAAGCATTTTTATGCTTGTACTTTTTAATGAAACGGAGTTGTGTTTTCTAATGTTCACATAGTCTAGGAAAGTTTTCATCCCTAGGTTTAGATCCAAAGTCTTTGATGTCATCATTGTCCTGTTTTACTAGCCTATGGGAGATGTACAGGCAGGTGTGAGCCTTTTTGTCCATACATTCCGCTTAGTAATTTAGCTGATTTAGGTTCCATTTGCTTCTTCCTTATGCCACCGTTTTCATGAGATTTCTAGCTTCCTTTGTCTTTCAAAAGACATTTGTTTTACCAATATAAGCCTTTGGCTTAAGATGCTTTAACCGCCAGCTGTAGTTTTGGCTAAAGAATGATAGTGTAAGTTTCCTTTTACCTTTGACGGATTTTAAACCAATTCGTCTAGTTATGAGAACATATTTCAGTTTATATCATTAATACTTTGACCGGTTATTAGGATTCGTTTTTATGATTTTGGAAGAGTGTATTCCAGTTGAACCCTACAACATCATAAATCCTAAGATCAATTTGTTAGCACTAGCGTATTTGTTATGTAAACCATAGACTAGTTCTTAGTATTCTTTAAATGGTTTTCTAACAATTGAATATCGGTCGTGTTGGCATTTTAGTTTTTGATGAAATGTAAATTTAATTAGAATAGACAACAACCCAAAGAAACTACAATGAGTCCAAACTAAAAGTCCAAGACCTGAAAAATGGCAACATGCTGCCAAAGAAAAGGACACGCAGGCCCAAACACCCCAACCATCCAAGCCAAAAAAAAGACACTATAAAGGCTTATTCACAAAACAAACTAGAAAAGCCTAACCCAAAATAGACAAGCTTGCAAACCCATCTCCCCCCCTAGAGCATGTTAGAATTACTATTTAATTATTTATTAATTATAAAATTTGGCCAAATTTTATAATTATAAATTAAATAAATTATTTCTCCTGAATGAGTGTGGTTCAAATAAGGGGGCGAATTTGATTAAATTAATGAATTAATCTTAGAAAATTATTATTCCAAATGTCACATGACTTTTAGTATATTTGTGATACACTTTAGCTTACTTTAGGGGATGGTAGATGATGAGTTTAAAGGGAAATTTTGGGTCCTCTTCCACCCTATATATAGAGAACCAATCTCCACTATATATCTGGGATAGGAAGGGAAAAACCTATTTTTCCATAAATCAGCATTTTGGCAATTTTTTGAGAGCATTTTTTGGAGCTTAAAGTAGGAAGATCTGGGAGTTTGGAAGTTGTTCTTGAGGCACATCAACTTCAACAAACGAATCAAATCTCAATGGAGAAAGGTAATTTTACATAAAGTTTGTAGGTTAAATTAAAGTGGTGAATGCATTATATATTGAAGATCTAATAAGAATTAATTATTTTTATATGTATAATTCTTACTCATGTTAAAATATAATTTACATGTAGTATCAGATCCAAGTTAAAATATTATCATGCTATCCCTCTAAGGATTTAAAAGATCAAACTATATATGTTGATAAACTCAGTTTTTTAGTTTAATTCCCCATTATTTTGCTTACCGTGATGATTAGTATAACATGATAATGTAAAACACCATATCTTTAATGACTTTTAAAATGGAATTAATTAGAATTAATTGTCATATAATTGGAAATTAATCCTAATTTAAATATTATTCGAGAATAAAGTAATATGTGATTTGTAAGGATACAAATTTCCAATTGAGTCCTTTGTAGTTTTGGCTCAATTTCGGACAAAAACATTTGAGTCATAGGATAGAGTTAATGACCATCCTTCAAGACTATGACATACTTAACTTGAAGACGTAGAGGCCAAGAGTATAAAGCTTCATCAAATGCCGAGTTTATTGTGCCTCGTTTCTACGTCAACAACATTTGTTTCGTTTACTCCTAAGGTATGAATGCATTACATATTTATATAGGAGCTTGGAAAAATATTTATATATGGGTGTACTTTTGTTTAAACTTTTGTTTATTTTCAAAAAGTTTCTTTAAAACCTTAAAATAAAGTTTCTGGGCTAAAATGGAATTTTTAAGCTTTCTGGATTTTCGTTAAAATTTTTCGTTCGAACGAGGTTTGCCAATGACCTACCACTGTAACTTCGTTAGAAGTATCGTTCAAATGAGCCTTCGTTCAAACAAAAATCTCGTTCGAATGAGATTTGGCGGGAACAGTTATTTGGGCAGTTTTTGACAGTTTTTCCACTTTTTCCACTACTTTACCCCACTACCTTTTGCCCAATTTTATTAGTGCAGGAACCAACATTTTTGGATTAACTTTTTCATATCCTTCCATCTCCAAGAGAGAGTTTGAGATCAAAATTCAAAGAAGAAAAAGTTCATGTTTGAGTGATTATTTTTCAAAGAAAAATCTTTAAAACACTTTTGTTTTACATCCATAGTTTGTTTATTCCAAGCTTCCATATAAATATCTTGCTTAGAGTGTTTGGCACTGGTTTATCTCTACACCTTGAATAAGAGAAGTTTGGGTTTACTTCTACATCCCTCAAAGAAGAAGTTTGTTATTTTGCTACGGCATTCTCACATGGTGAAAGGCACCATGTGACCGGTGTACCTAAAGTCTCATTGGTGAATTCTAAGATTCTGGTGGAGCTCCGGGGTTGTCGACTAGGCGGAGGTATTTGCAAGAAGACGCATCAAGGCTTGAAAGGGGTCGAGTCGAGGAAGTAAGTCATATGTCTTGTAATTGTAAAATCATACTTAGTGGACTGAAGGCTAGGGTCGTCCGAGGTTTTTTTCCGTTGTGGTTTTTTCCACGTACATCACAGCGTAGTCGTTAATTGTTTATTTTATCTTTTACAAAATCACCTAGAACGTATGCTTAGGTAAAAAGACAAAATTGGTTTAAATCACTACTCATGTTTAATTTGGTGCTACATAATTATTTGGGTAAATATTAATTTGATTCAAGTCATCATTTAATTTGTTAAAATTGGTTTGGCCTATATTGGTAAAATTGAAAATATGACTTAATCAAATTTTTAGGACTTGGGTTAAATTGGTTTAAGTGAAATATCCATGTGTCATTTAATTTAATTTCACTTTGGTTTAATTTTAATTTGAAAGAAATTAAAATTTGGTGTTTGTATGTGTTTAATTGAACCATCTCGCTTCCGCATCTCATAAAGGAAATTGAAATTACTTTTTGTAATAAAATCTTTAAATTTGGGGGCCTCGTGTTCCAACAAGTGGTATCAGAGCATTGATTCAGAAAAGTTATCGCTTTCAAATTGGTATCAGAGCCGGAGCACTAATTTATCGCATTAAAGATTCATTTTTGGCTTTTATAATTTTTGTGCTCCGTGTATTTTTGGGTGGTTAATTTTTTTTACTCACTCTCATTTTTATTTTGTATCTATCGATGGGACGTCTTAATGATAATGAAGTTTTTGATATTCGAGAGGAATTTAATGGGCTTAATAAGTGTAATGAAAATTTAAGAGAATTAAATGTGAGATTTGCAAAAAGAATTAAGTTTCTTGAAAATGAAAATTTATGTTTTAAATCTAGAATTGAACTCCTGCAGACCTCACTATCTCAAAAAGATATTTTTCATAAAAAGCTCATGGACATAAATTAGGAATTTAATATTTTAGAAATGTCCAAGAAAGAGAGTGATAGTCGAGAAAAGACTCTTAGGGACAAGTTTTCTCACATTGAGGGGGAGCGTGATAACCTTCTAGGTGTAATTGAAAATTTAAAGAAGGAGTCTCGTAAATTTGAGGAGTCTAATTGATTTCTTGTGTCCGAATTTTTAAAAATGAAAAATAACTTACAAGACTCGAGTAGTAGTTGTAATGGTTCTAGATCATCTAGTTCACTAATTCCGTTGCTAAAGCTAAAACCATTATTTGTTTTAGAGGGTCAACTTTATCTAAGGACTTTAGAAAAGGTCACACCTTAGGTAACATTCCTCGTGTTTACACATGCTTGCATTTTGGTAGGAAAGTCCACCTTAGGTCATTTTGTTTTGATCTTAAAAGAAGCCTTAGGAAGTCTATGTCTAGCATTTCATTTGTTCCCAAATCCCATCATTTTAAATATACATCTTTATGGGTTAGGAAATCATTTTTAGACGCGCTAGATATTAGATTTGTTGATTCTCATTTGCTTTAACATGAAACCTCCCTTGCTAAATCTAAAGGTTGAATGTGTTACTTATTTTCATACTTTAGCTTTTGTTCTCTCATGATATATTATCATGCTAATTGTATGCTTCTTAATCATTTTCTAGTCTATGCCCCATACTTAATCACATGCTAGAATTATGATTCTTGTTTATCTTTTGTATTATACTTCTTTCATTTTAGTTTGCATTAAATGAAAAATACAAAAAGATTTTTTTTTATCATTTGTGTTTTACCTTTTAGTAATTTAGGCTTAATGAAAAATACAAATGATTTTTGTGTGTCTTTTGAGTAAATATTTTTGTTGTTTGTTTTAAAATTTTAAAAACTCAAAAAGATTTTTATTTTGCGTGTATTTTAGTTTGACACACTCTATGTGGCATACACTTGGGTTAGAATCCCATCTTTTTCGCTCTCATGTGGCTAGAACTTTTGGTTTAGATTGTCAATCCTTATTATGTTCTTTACCATGCTTACATGAAGTAGTTGGATTTTGTGTTGCTTAAATGGATTCTATTTTTATATGATTCAATTCACACATTCACGAGCTCATTTGAAATTTTAACTTCATATGTATATTTGAGCTTTGTGAGGTGTTTTCCTACCAATCTTGTCATCTACATAATTGTGACCTAGGAGGACTAGTGCATGTCAAAATCCGTTGCACGTGAGATTTGTGTGATATAAAAAAATAATATATATAAATGTGCACGGGGAAGGGCTCCGAAAGGAATTATTATCCTCTGCGAATAGTAAGCCACCGTTTGAAATGAACCTAAAAGAAATACGTGGTCCAATGGCCTAAAAATAAAATATGGCATTAAAAAGAAAAATAATTGCTAAGGCCTAATTTTAATTGATATATTCATTCAAAAATATATATGCTTATTGAGGGAGATTGGATGGTATATCAACGGTTTGCACAATGTCCGTTTATCCTAGTTGTACTTTCAATGTCATGACTCCATTGGTTTGTAGAATCATCAAAAGTCTAGGCTTGTATGCGTTGTGTATGTTTGTTCATTGAGTTCAATCTATATTGTCACATAATGTTATATTCAAATGTGATGAAGTTTTTAATCAATTGAGAACTCCGTGAACTTATTTTAAGTGATTGGGTCTAAATTTAATTGTTGCTAGTTCACACCCCAACACTTCCGTTTCCATATGACACATTTTTTCCATACGAGTGTGAAAAGCTTATCTTATTTTGTGTCATTTTGTGTGTTTATATCTCTATATATATGTGCGTGTGCATCTTTGGTATACCTAGAGTGCGTATATATATGATATTTTTTGGTCTTTGCCTTGCTTTCTAGTCCATTTATGCTTCTACTTCATAATTGGTATCTATCTTGTTGCATTCTTTATTGACATCACATGGTTAATTCTTATGTATCATAGTGGTATTAGTTTCTTGCATCTGAGTTGGTATCCATTATTATTTGTTGGATTAGTTATGGTTTTGTTGCCTATATGCTTTCATGTTCTATGCTGTTGTATGCACTTTTGTTAATTCTATCACCTTTGTCTATTCCTTAACAAAAAGGGGGAGAATGATAGGGGAGAAATGGTATCTATTCTATTATAATCGTATCTTAGTTTGGGGGAGATTTATCTTAGGGGGAGACATCTTTCTAAGTAGGTCATTTGTTCGATAAAGGGGAGAATTAATTTTGGGGGAGTATTTATTTTATGCATTTAATATTCTTGATATTCCCTACACGTTTGATAGTTTGCTTAAGTGTGCACGAATCCTTCTAAGTGGAAACTTTCATCATTGGCAAAGATATTGATCCTTGGGTTGTTTGAGTCAAGCTATTGTATTTTTATTTTGGGTGGGACATTTTTTAGTCCAGTAGAGCTTGACGGCCCTTTAAGATTTTTGTTGGTTTTTGTCCCGGAATAGTCAAAGAGGGAGATTTGTAAGGACACAAATTTCCAATTGAGTACTTTGTAGTTTTGGCTCAATTTCGAACAGAAGCGTTTGAGTCATAGGGTAGAGTTATTGACTATCCTTCAAGACTATGACATACTAAAGTTGAAGACGTAGCGGCCAAGTGTATAAAGCTTCATCAAATGCCGAATTTATTATGCCTTGTTCTACGTCAACAACATTTATTTCGTTTACTCCTAAGGTATGAATGCATTACATATTTATATAGGAGCTTGGAACAATATTTATATATGGGTGTACTTTGGTTTAAACTGTTGTTTATTTTCAGAAAATTTCTTTAAAACTTTAAAATAAAGTTTCTGGGCTAAAATCGAATTTTTAAGCTTTCTAGATTTCATTTGAAACTGTAGTTCTAACGAGTTTTTTGTTCGAACGAGAATTCCGTTCGAACAAGGTTTGCCAACGACTTGCCTCTCGAACTTCGTTAGAAGTATCATTCGAACGAGCCTTCATTCGAACGAAAATCGCATTCGAACGAGATTTGGTGGGAACAGTTATTTGGGCAGTTTTTGACAGTTTTTCCACTTTTTCCACTACTTTTTGCCAGATTTTATTAGTGTGGGAATCAACATTTTTGGATTAACTTTTTCATATCCTTCCATCTCCAAGAGAGAGTTTGAGAGAAAAATTCAAAGAAGAAAAAGTTCATGTTTGAGTGATTATTTTTTAAAGAAAAATCTTTAAAACACTTTTGTTTTTCATCCATAGTTTGTTTATTCCAAGCTTCCATATAAATATCTTGCTTGGAGTGTTTGTCACCAGTTTATCTCTACACCTTAAAGAAGAGAAGTTTGCGTTTACTTCTACATCCCTCAAATAAGAAGTTCGTTGTTTTGCTACTGCATTCTCACATGGTGAAAGGCACCATGTGTGGTTAACGGTGTACCTAAAGTCTAATTGGTGAATTTCAAGATTCCACTGGAGCTCCAGGGTTGTCGACTAGGCGGAGGTGTTTACAAGAAGACGTATCAAGGCTTGAAAGGGGTCGAATCGAGGAAGTAAGTCATCTATCTTGTAATTGTAAATCCATATTTAGTGGACTTAAGTCTAGGGCCGTGTGACACCCCGACTAATTAAATACCGGGTAGCTACTCCTTTATTAAATTAATTCAAAATGCCAAGTTGGCTCAGTTAATAGCATCACTGTCGAAAACATTTTTATTATTACTATCCACCTAGTATTTAAAAAGTAAGTGCCAAATTTTAATTAAAGTCTGATTATCATGAAACAAGTGTAATGAAGAAATAAATACACCATTCACCATACTGAAGTAAAATGAATAACCATCACAATAGCGTAAATAAAGTCTGGAGGAAAACTCCTCACTACAAATCCCACAACTGAAAAGTAAACTGAATACTGAAACCATACATGCTAAAGTCTAAAAACTGAAATGTAAAAGATGCTCTAAATAGAAAGGGGCAACATGCCCTACAACTGATAGATGGTGACTCTGGAATCCAAAAGATAGAAGCGTCTATAAGCAAATCCCTGTAGCTTCCACAAACAGCTACAGCTCGTCACCTGAATGAGAATCCTATGCTTGGTGTCCCTGTGGCTGGGCACCTAAAATGGTTTTACAAGAAAAAGATTTGAAAAGCAAACGGGTCAGAGCCCGAATGTGGAGTTATATTTTAAAAACCTGCAAGTGCTTTAAAAACATTTAAAACATTAAATGCAAAGTACATGTTAGGACGTGCACTCACATGATATTCTCACCTCTCGTCTAACTGTGCACTCCTAACGTACGTACCCATCTACAACGATATAAACTACTAGCTAAGTGACATCATAACTAGCTAGACTGTAATAGTTTCTACCCTTATTACCCGGTTCTATTAACATACAACGCTCGTAATTAGATGGGGATTTAATGTAAACTCGGATGCTCAATATGCAATATATATATCACTATCAGTTAACTCGTTATATTATTCTCGGAACAATACCGTAATTATATTCACATCATTAACATGAAGGTTCTCATTAATTAAGTGTATATTATTCACATCATAAATATACAATACAAGCACCCCGAGAACTAACCTGCGGTGCACACATACTCTGCTATCCATCCCGGTACATCACGTACATAAGGATCACATATTTCGAATCTCTCAGGAATAGTTCAGATAACACATATCACAAATAGTGGAGGCGAACACAGTCACATCACATGGGTCACGTACATACCTACGCTCCCAAGATCAGCGGACTTATTAATATCCCAATAAGTCTTTCTATGACCTATGTTCATCGAGGTACCAGTCTATATCCCCCCCGTAGGCACACAAGGATTAGAGGGTCCTAAGCGAACGCAACCTCCCGTGATAGCAAGTATGGTAGGTATGTCATACACACAATTCCTATACCAATACAAAGTAAACACACGTCTTAGTAATACCGTATTTTAATCGTAGTACATATCGCATTCTCGTACTAACTTATTTTTATCACAATTTATACTATTTCGGTTTGTAATCATACGCGCCATAATTTCTCACGTCGTAGTAGACACTCACGTCTCAACCCAAACGGCTCATACTAATTTAATTCACTTGTATATAATTTCCTTCTCATAAATACCCAAATGTCCCAAACCTATCACTACATCATCATGGAATGACATCTATCTCCTCGAATAAGTTTACGGAACTCCAAATATCAAAACAGTCCAAAAAGGACCAAACTGTCAACTCGTTAGAAGTCTCGTTCGAACGAGACTGTTCGAACGAGATTCCTCTGCCAACTCGTTAGAAGTCTCGTTCGAACGAGGCTGTTCGAACGAGGTCCCAGTTCGTTCGAACGAACTGTACCTTCTAACGATATCTCGTTCGAACGAGATATCGAACGAAATCCATTCTCGTTAGCAGCGACTGGTCAACTCGTTAGAAGCTCGTTCGAACGAGTTCGTTCGAACGACCTGGGTAGGGGCTTCTAACGAGATGCCAGATTCGTCCCAGATTTTTCCTTTACTCGTTTTTAACCATTTTAACACCTCTAATCTCCTCCAAAGTTCATCCCAACAACGTTTTATGGTCTCTAATTGATCCTAAACATATTCAAGTCAACTCCTAACATGTTTTCAAGGATTTAATCTCTTTAACATTAATCAACATATGAATTCCTACACTTTTCCCCAATTATTTCAAGAACATGAACCCTAACAGTTTGAATCATGAATTAACCCAACAAAATCCGTTTTAATTTCTTTCCAATCATGTATATCATCAGTAAAAACATCTACCTATCATTCTACATGCAATCCTTCTCAAATTTCTCAAGTCCTATGGTCTAAACTACATGGGTTTTCATTATCTTTCAAGAACAATTAATAATCTCCAATTTCTAACATGGAAAAGACATTCTCTGAAATTAAATGGAATAAAGTCACTTGCCTTGGTTTGATTTCTGACTTTGGTGTAGGTTTGATGATGTTTTTCTGCAGAATTTCCTCTCTTTCTCTCCTTCTCCAAGCTCCTTCTCCAATGGTGGCTTAAGGTGGCTAGGGTTTGTTTTGGGGAAAGTTGTAAGCCTATAGATAACCTCCGTAGCTTAATGGTTTAATATGGGATGGTTAGTGGGCTTTGTGGGTTTAATCCACATCAGATTTACATCTCTAATTTTCGTCACTTTTAATTCCTCAAAATGTAAAATTACCAAAATACCCTTTAAGTTGCCGGTATGGCCTAAAAATACCCCGGGACCCAAACTATACCCCCGGCTAGTGTTTTCTGACTATCCCGACCCTTCCGGACGCATTGGCGCACTCAAAACGACCATACGGATTATAGATTTTAAATTCACTTTTATTATCAAAATATTACACCGTGACGCGGCGGTCCCACGCGTCTCAACAAAATTTCTAAAATGCCGTATATAAATCTCACGACAAATTTCATAATTCCAAATTCATATATAATCATATATGCACATAATCAAATACCAACTCGCATCTCATTAGTATTTATAACTCGAATTAATTTCCAATTGATACGCATTTAATTAATTAATCCCAAAAATAAATATAGCTAAAAGTACGGGGTATTACATACTTCCCCCCTAATAACTGAATTTCGTCCCGAAATTCGAAACTAGAAAGTACCTGCTAAAAATAACTCGGGATAAGTTTCGCGCATCTCATCCTCGCGCTCCCATGTGGACTCCTCGACATTGTGATGTCGCCACTGAACACGCACTAACGGAACTATCTTTGACCGCAGTTTCCTCTCGCTTCGATCCAAAATAGCAATCGGCTCCTCCTCGTAGGAGCTATCCGGTTGGAGATCGATGTCCTCCACAGCAATGTGAGAATGAGCTAAATCATCTCTAAGGTATTTCCTCAGCGAGGAAATATGGAACACATCGTGAATTCGATGCAAATGCTCCGGTAGTCCAAGCCTATACGCAACCGGTCCGATCCGCTCAATAATAGGAAACGGCCCCACATACCTCGGTGCCAACTTCCCCTTCTTCCCGAAACGCATAATCCCCTTCATAGGAAATACTCTGAGCAAAACCTGGTCCCCCACTTGGAACTCCCTGAAATATCTCTTCGCATCAGCATAACTCTTCTGCCTGTCTTGAGCTACCCGAATGCGACTCCGAATCAACTCAATCCTTGCCGAAGTATCATGAATCACTTCCGGTCCAAGCAGTTTGTTGTCCCCCACCTCCAACCAACATGCTGGGGAACGACAAGGCCTACCGTACAACGCCTCAAACGGAGCCATGCCAATAGTGAACTGATAGGAGTTGTTGTAAGCAAACTCCACCAGTGGGAGGTACTGCTCCCATCCACCCCCGAAGTCAATAATGCACATGCGTAGCATGTCCTCCAACATCTGATTGGTGCGCTCTGTCTGCCCATCGGTCTGCGGATGATAAGCCGTACTCAACCGCAATTCCGTGCCCATGGCCTCCTGGAAACTCTCCCAAAACCTCGAAACAAATATCTTGTCTCTGTCAGACACGATATTTAGGGGCACACCGTGAAGTCTCACAATCTCTGAAATGAAGAGCTGGGCATACTGTCCCGTAGTGTAGTCTGTCCTAACGGGTAAGAAGTGAGCGACCTTGGACAACCTGTCCACAATTACCCAAACGGAGTCGTGGCCCCTCTGCGACGTAGGGAACCCCGTGATAAAGTCCATGGATATGCTCTCCCACATCCACACCGGGACCTCCAATGGCTGTAGTAATCCTGTCGGTCTCTGATGATCCACTTTTACGAGCTGACAAGTGGCGCATTTCGAGACAAACTCAGCGATATCTCTCTTCATACCGCTCCACCAATACTGCCGTCTCATGTCTTGGTACATTTTGTCCCCTCCGGGATGTACCGCGAACCGTGAGCCGTGCGACTCTGCCATCACCTCGTGCCACAATTCTTCCCCTTCCGGAACTACCAATCTCCCATTGAAGCGCAATCCCCCGTCTGAGCTAACGGTATAGGACTCGACTCCATCTGCAAGTAATCGAACTATCTGCTCCTGACAGAACGAGTCATCGGCCTGTGCCCGTACTACCTTCGTGACAATCTGCGATGTAACGGTCATCACAGACATGAAAGATCGGGCCACTGCATCCTGGTGTCCCAATTCCTTCCACTTAGCCTTCCACACCTCTGCCACCTCATCTGCTGGCCTGCGGCTCAACGCGTCTGCTACCACGTTAGCCTTACCCGGGTGATACTGGATGTCGAACTGGTAGTCTTTCACAAACTCAAGCCACCTACGCTGCCGCATATTTAATTCCTTCTGCGTGAATAGGTACTGTAGGGACTTGTGGTCCGTGAACAGTTGGAACTTCTCCCCCAAAAGATAGTGCCTCCAAATCCGTAGGGCAAATACCACTGCTGCCAACTCTAAATCATGCGTGGGGTAATTCTTCTCATGAGGCTTAAGCTTATGGGAAGCATAAGCTATGGCCTGTCTCTCCTGATGCAATACACCTCCAAGTCCTTGCAAAGACGCGTCGGTGTAAACCAAATACTCAACTCCCGGTCTCGGCAATGCTAACACAGGTGCTGAGGTCAATTTGTCCTTCAATTCATCGAATGCCAACTGACAGGCATCACTCCAGATGTATGGCACACTCTTATGAGTAAGATGTGTCAAAGGACCTGCTATCTCCGAGAAACCCCGAATAAACCTCCTGTAGTATCCTGCCAAGCCCAAGAAACTACGAATCTCAGTCGGTGTCGTGGGCTCTCCCCACTCCCTCACCGCTGATACCTTCCCCGGATCAATAGATATTCCCTGGTCGGAAATGATATGCCCCAAAAACTGGACTTCCTTCAGCCAAAACCCGCACTTCTCATATTTTGCATACAACTCGTTCTGATGGAGTGTCTACAAAACCTGCCTCAAATGCTCGGCGTGCTCCTCCTCTGTCTGAGAGTAAACCAGAATATCATCAATGAAGACAATGACAAACTGATCTAGGAAATCCCTGAACACTCTGTTCATCAAGTCCATAAACACTGCTGGAGCGTTGGTCAAGCCAAAAGGCATAACCCGAAACTCGTAAGAACCATATCTAGACAAGAACGCGGTCTTCGAGACATCCTCCTCCTTGATACGCAACTGATGGTATCCCGATCTCAAGTCAATCTTTGAGAAGAAAGAAGCTCCTCTCAACTGGTCGAATAAGTCATCGATTCGAGGCAACGGATACTTATTCCGTATCGTGACCTTATTCAACTCTCAGTAGTCCACACACAATCTCAGGGAACCGTCCGTCTTCTTCACAAACAAAACTGGAGCTCCCCAAGGTGAGGTACTCCTGCGAATAAAGCCCTGACCTAACAGCTGCTCTATCTGATCCCGTAACTCCCTCATCTCAGCTGGAGCCATACGGTACGGTGCGCGTGCTATAGGTCTCGTACCCGGTAGCAAATCTATAACGAAGTCTATCTCTCGACTGGGTGGTAAGCCTGGTATCTCCTGAAACACATCCGAATATTCCCTGACAACCGGGATCGAAACTAAAGGAATCACAACCTCCTTAGAGGTATCCTCCTCTATGTAATACAGATGAGCGGTCGATCCTCCCTCTGGGCGAGGCATCGCCACTACAAACATCTCTTGCCCCGGAATGGCAAAAATAATGCTCCCGCTGAAGCAATCAATCATGGCCCTATATGCTACGAGCCAATCCATACCGATGATCACATCGTGAACATGCATGTCTAACACTAACATATCTGCAGGCAATACCAAACTACCGACCTTTACTCCCACTCCCCGGCATATAAAGAAAATAAGTGACCCACTACCTAATGGTGAGTCGACACACGTCACTGTGCTCTCTGCCGTAGCTAACAATCCTAAAGCTTTCGCGAAGTGTGTAGCTATAAAATAATGTGTAGCACCCGTATCAAATAACACCCGACCCATAGTGCCATGGATAGGAAACGTACCCTCGATCGCGGGCGGTGCCTGTGGAACTGCAGCCTGGTGGACGTTGTAGACACGTCCATACTGTAGCTGCCCCTGCTGAGCTGGGACTGCTGGAATGGGTGGCAATGCTGCCATCTGTGGCGGTGCGGGAAGAGCGGCGGGAAACATAGGCCTCTGTGGCTCCTGGCGAGCACCCTGCTGCTGCTGTGGGGCCCTGCCCCTATCAGGAGAATCCTATCGCTTATGGCCAGTCTTGCCACAAACAAAGCACTTCCCCGGGAAGTTCCCTCCCCTCTGCCCCTGCTGTCCCCGACCCTGGTGGCCGTTACCATTCCTCCCTTGGCCCTGCTGGCCCTGGTGAAACTGCTGCCCATTCTGTCCCTGTTGGCCCTGATGGCCGTTTGGACCCTGGTGGCCCTGACGAAAACCTCCCTGTCCCTGCCTGTAGTTCACTGATCGGAACCTCTTATTATCCCCCTGCTGGGAGCCCTGCTCAGTCTGTCTCTGCCCCTGACCCGATTGTGCCCCGCTGGCACCTTGTCCTCCAGTCCTTCCCTGATGACTAGACTCCCCCGACCTTTTACTCTCGGCCATATGAAAACGGTGGTCCTGGCAGTGCAACGATGCAGCGTTAACCACATCAGAATACGTGGCCAACGATAGGTTCCCGAGCAGATGCTGACGGATCCTCCAATTCAACCCGTCGGTGAACTTCTCAATCTTCTTCTTCTCTGTTGGTATCTCGTCTAGAACGATGTTCAACAGATTAGTGAACTCGGCCTCATACTCGGCCACTGTCTTGCCTTCCTGCTTCAGACTCATCAGCTTCCTCCTCATTTCTGTATGAACAGCCGACGGAAAGTACTTGCGGTCGAACCGCACCCAGAACTCCTGAATCGTGAGAGTATCCCTCTCCTCTGCGGTGGTTATAGACTCCCACCACTGTAGTGCAGATCCCACTAGCTTGAAAGTAGCTAGCACCTGTTTCTGAACATCAGTGCACTCATGCATCCTCAAATGCCTCTGCATGTCCTTCCTCCATTGGCTCGAGACTACCACATCTGAGCTTCCTGCAAACTCTGGCGGATGCGCTTTCTGAAAAGCGTCACGTACACACTCCCAAGAAGACGGTAATCCATTAACCTGTACTGGCGCGGAAATTGGCGCCTGAGGTGGTGCCTGCTGAACAACGGCAATGGCGGCATTCACCGCTTGAGCTACTATAGCTGCAACCTCAGCGGCGTTCAACATGCCCTGAACTGGAGCTGGCTGGGGTTCGGGCGTTGCATCCCTGGGAACTCGTCGTGCACGTCGTGGAGGCATCTGAAATAAGAACAAAGTTTTTAAGTTCACGGTTATAAACTTAATATAGCTGAAGAACGAAGCATACACAAAAAGAGTACAACAGTCCTAAAATATAGGGCTCTATATCAAAGAAACTTAGCGGAAACATAATAGCCGTACAGATCCTAAAGGACACTAGAACCTGATGCTCTGATACCACCTGTGACACCCCGACTAATTAAATACCGGGTAGCTACTCCTTTATTAAATTAATTCAAAATGCCAAGTTGGCTCAGTTAATAGCATCACTGTCGAAAACATTTTTATTATTACTATCCACATAGTATTTAAAAAGTAAGTGCCAAATTTTAATTAAAGTCTGATTATCATGCAACAAGTGTAATGAAGAAATAAATACACCATTCACCATACTGAAGTAAAATGAATAATCATCACAATAGCGTAAATAAAGTCTGGAGGAAAACTCCTCACTACAAATCCCACAACTGAAAAGTAAACTGAATACTGAAACCATACATGCTAAAGTCTGAAAACTGAAATGTAAAAGATGCTCTAAATCGAAAGGGGCAACATGCCCTACAACTGATAGATAGTGACTCTGGAATCCAAAAGATAGAAGCGTCTAATAGAAAATCCCTGTAGCTTCCACAAACAGCTACAGCTCGTCACCTGAATGAGAATCCTATGCTTGGTGTCCCTGTGGCTGGGCACCTAAAATGGTTTTACAAGAAAAAGATTTGAAAAGCAAACGGGTCAGAGCCCGAATGTGGAGTTATATTTTAAAAACCTGCAAGTGCTTTAAAAACATTTAAAACATTAAATGCAGAGTACATGTTAGGACGTGCACTCACATGATATTCTCACCTCTCGTCTAACTGTGCACTCCTAACGTACGTACCCATCTACAACGATATAAACTACTAGCTAAGTGACATCATAACTAGCTAGACTGTAATAGTTTCAACCCTTATTACCCGGTTCTATTAACATACAACGCTCGTAATTAGATGGGGATTTAATGTAAACTCGGATGCACAATATGCAATATATATATCACTATCAGTTAACTCGTTATATTATTCTCGGAACAATACCGTAATTATATTCACATCATTAACATGAAGGTTCTCATTAATTAAGTGTATATTATTCACATCATAAATATACAATACAAGCACCCCGAGAACTAACCTGCGGTGCACACATACTCTGCTATCCATCCCGGTACATCACGTACATAAGGATCACATATTTCGAATCTCTCAGGAATAGTTCAGATAACACAAATCACAAATAGTGGAGGCGAACACAGTCACATCACATGGGTCACGTACATACCTACGCTCCCACGATCAGCGGACTTATTAATATCCCAATAAGTCTTTATATGACCTATGTTCATCGAGGTACCAGTCTATATCCCCCCCCGTAGGCACACAAGGATTAGAGGGTCCTAAGCGAACTCAACCTCCCGTGATAGCAAGTATGGTAGGTATGTCATACACACAATTCCTATACCAATACTAAGTAAACACACGTCTTAGTAATACCGTATTTTAATCGTAGTACATATCGCATTCTCGTACTAACTTATTTTTATCACAATTTATACTATTTCGGTTTGTAATCATACGCGCCATAATTTCTCACGTCGTAGTAGACACTCACGTCCCAACCCAAACGGCTCATACTAATTTAATTCACTTGTATATAATCTCCTTCTCATAAATACCCAAATGTCCCAAACCTATCACTACATCATCATGGAATGACATCTATCTCCTCGAATAAGTTTACGGAACTCCAAATATCAAAACAGTCCAAAAAGGACCAAACTGTCAACTCGTTAGAAGTCTCGTTCGAACGAGACTGTTCGAACGAGATTCCTCTGCCAACTCGTTAGAAGTCTCGTTCGAACGAGGCTGTTCGAACGAGGTCCCAGTTCGTTCGAACGAACTGTACCTTCTAACGATATCTCGTTCGAACGAGATATCGAACGAAATCCATTCTCGTTAGCAGCGAATGGTCAACTCGTTAGAAGCTCGTTCGAACGAGTTCGTTCGAACGACCTGGGTAGGGGCTTCTAACGAGATGCCAGATTCGTCCCAGATTTTTCCTTTACTCGTTTTTAACCATTTTAACACCTCTAATCTCCTCCAAAGTTCATCCCAACAACGTTTTATGGTCTCTAATTGATCCTAAACATATTCAAGTCAACTCCTAACATGTTTTCAAGGATTTAATCTCTTTAACATTAATCAACATATGAATTCCTACACTTTTCCCCAATTATTTCAAGAACATGAACCCTAACAGTTTGAATCATGAATTAACCCAACAAAATCCGTTTTAATTTCTTTCCAATCATGTATATCATCAGTAAAAACATCTACCTATCATTCTACATGCAATCCTTCTCAAATTTCTCAAGTCCTATGGTCTAAACTACATGGGTTTTCATTATCTTTCAAGAACAATTAATAATCTCCAATTTCTAACATGGAAAAGACATTCTCTGAAATTAAATGGAATAAAGTCACTTGCCTTGGTTTGATTTCTGACTTTGGTGTAGGTTTGATGATGTTTTTCTGCAGAATTTCCTCTCTTTCTCTCCTTCTCCAAGCTCCTTCTCCTATGGTGGCTTAAGGTGGCTAGGGTTTGTTTTGGGGAAAGTTGTAAACCTATAGATAACCTCCGTAGCTTAATGGTTTAATATGGGATGGTTAGTGGGCTTTGTGGGTTTAATCCACATCAGATTTACATCTCTAATTTTCGTCACTTTTAATTCCTCAAAATGTAAAATTACCAAAATACCCTTTAAGTTGCCGTATGGCCTAAAAATACCCCGGGACCCAAACTATACCCCCGGCTAGTGTTTTCTGACTATCTCGACCCTTCTGGACGCGGTGGCTCACTCAAAACGACCATACGGATTATAGATTTTAAATTCACTTTTATTATCAAAATATTACACCGTGACGCGGCGGTCCCACGCGTCTCAACAAAATTTCTAAAATGCCGTATATAAATCTCACGACAAATTTCATAATTCCAAATTCATATATAATCATATATGCACATAATCAAATACCAACTCGCATCTCATTAGTATTTATAACCCGGATTAATTTCCAATTGATACGCATTTAATTAATTAATCCCAAAAAAATATAGCTAAAATTACGGGGTATTACAGGCCGTCCGATGTTTTTTCCCGTTTTGGGTTTTTCCTCGTATATCGCGGCGTAGTGGTTAATTTTTTTTTATCTTTTGCAAAATCACCTAGAACGCATGCTTAGGTAAAAAGATAAAATTGGTTTAAATCACTACTCATGTTTAATTTGGTGCTACATAATTATTTGGGTAAATGTTAATTTGATTCAAGTCATCATTTAATTTGGTAAAATTGGTTTGGCCTAAATTGGTAATATTAAAAATATGACTTAGACAAATTTCTAGGACTTGGGTTAAATTGGTTTATGTGAAATATACATGTGTCGTTTAATTTAATTTCACTTTGGTTTAATTTTAATTTGATAGAAATTAAAATTTGGTGTTTGTGTGTGTTTAATTGAACCATCTCGCTTCCGCATCTCATAAAGGAAATTGAAATTACTTTTTGTAGTAAAATCTTTAAATTTGGGAGCCTCATGTTCCAACAAGTGGTATCAGAGCATTGATTCAGAAAAAAGCTATCGCTTTCGTGATTTATGTTGAATATTACTTAGTGATTAAAGTAATATATATGAATATGACTTTACAATTGATTATGACTTTATAAAATTATCACGAATTATGTGTACGACAATTATTGTAATTAAGTCACGACGCCAATTTGAGTCGTGTCTGGATTATAATTTAATGAAATAAAATTAAAATATTATTATGTCCTCCTAATGGTCATTTTGACTTTGTCAAAGTGTCCGTAAGGACTCAAATAGTCGAAAAAGTCTACTCGGACGTTTGTATAGGATCTCGGGTCACTTTGGAACTGAAAGGACACCTTGGAGGGGTGTTTTGGTCATTTTAATTGGGAGGTGAATAGTAAATACGGAAATTGGGTTTTATTATATTAGTGAGGATATTAGAGAACTTAAGTTCATTCACCTAAAAGCAAAGGAAAGGTGTTTGAGAAGAGTGAGAAATTTTTCCAAGGAGATGAAGAGGTTTTTAGAGCAAACCAAGGGACACCACCTTGTACCACCAAGAGCCACAACCACCACTACCGGAGTTGGCCAAAAAAAGAGAGAACCACCACTGGACAATCATCCTCAATGAACTAGACCTACGAATTAGAGGCAAGTGATTAATTATTACGAATCTAGCATGTATATTGTCCATGTTAGGTTGTTTAGAAAATTCTGAAAAGATGTATAATTAAATATGAATTATAGTGATTTTAATTGAATCATTGAAAGGAGAATGATGTAGGATTTATTTCCTTTTGAGTATAGAATTTAATCCACAAAATTTGAAAATTATTGGTGAAGAAAATCTCAGTTTATATGATGTTCTTGGAGAAATAATAAAATATGAGTTTTTTGGAAATTATGAAACGTTACAAGTTTGGGAGATAAACTAGTTACATGTTAATTCATTTCTAGAAGGTAGAAATTTGTAGGATTAATCTCATGTTATTGGTAGATATTAATCCATGAAATAAACATCACATGTTGGAGAAATTCTAAGAATATTTGCATTGTTCTTGAAATATTCACATATTTAGTTTTGTGGAAAAATATGAGATATATGCTTTAAATCCAATCTCTTGATGATTCTAAGTGGTTTAAATCAGTAGGAATCATTTACATATGTTGCTATATCATGTGGTATTGATTATAAGAAATTTGGAATGTTAAAATAGAAGTTTGATTGGTTAAAAGATGTGAAACCCGTAGGATAAAAGTTGCAGAAATATGGGCTGATAATTGGGTGATCGATCGATCGACCCATGAAGCTCGATCTATCGACTGATCGATTGATCGACCCCTGACCATCGATTGATCGACCTCCCCAGAAAAGATGAACTTGTTCCTTTTAATTGTTGATTAAATCCCAAACTTTGATAAATCTTTAATAATGATTAAATGAATGGGACTTAGGGAAGGGCAGTAGGATATACTTAAGACTCGAAAAATATTATTTTGGGATTGTGAATGAGGAGAAATTAAAGAGTGATTTATTAAATGAGTTATTTTGGAGAATTATATTACTTGGGGTTTAAATCGGATAAATGATAATTTAAGGATAGAACTAGTAGTAAGAGAGTCATAAATTACCGGTATAACCTTAGGTATAATTAGGAAAAACCTTTAGAGGTGGAATAAAGGGTTAAGAATGAATTATGGATTATCGGGAAATAAACCTAATTAAAGTGAATGTAATTCGTAAAAATTCTGGAGTCGTGAAGACATGGATTTGTAAGACGTGACGTTTACCTACTGAATTTATTTGAGGATTAAATGATCACCATCGTGCGGGTAGATAAGTTTGGAAATATATACTTTGAGAATTATAGTCATAATCGAAAATATACGTAGGATATTCGGGATATAATTATACTGCGTATGAGATTTATTATATGGGTTGTGCGTATTCCCTATGGTTATATACAGGTATGACGAATACCTATTATTATCTATATATAGGAGAGATGATTGCGTATTATTATCATATGGTTGTGTGAATACCTTACTGATGTTAAATTTATATAGGTGTGATGAATACCTATAATATTTTTTATATGTATGATATACCTACGTTACTTGCTATCGGGATGGATATTTCGCGTTATGGACGGTCTTATCCTTGTGCGCCAAATTGGGAGGGATTTTAGATTCGTACCCTGAGCATAGGACCTTGGAAACGTGTTATCCGAGATATGATAGTTTGGCGGTTGAATGGGAGCGTAGGTATGTGCGTGGCCCATTTGGATGGGGAGTAGGCGTGCCTTCAATATATTTGTGTTATGTTATGATTCGTGAGAGACGCCGAACCATTAGTCCTCTATATAGTGACATTATGTATAAGGACATGATAACAGAGTATGCATGCACCGCAGCTATGACTGGGGAGGTTCCGTATTACTATATATATAATTAGTGTGATATTATATATATAAACTGTGATATAATCTACTATGTGACATTGTAGATATAGAGATATACCTTTCTATGTGATATTGTAAATTAAAAATATAAATTGTGATTTAATCCACTGAAAGGTTGTAGATGGAAGTAAATAATGAAATCTAAATTTAATTAAGTAAGTGAACACTTAATTCCAAGGTTGTAACAAGACTAATTCATATTAAAGAGAAATGAATATGAATAATTATATTACATATGGAATGGGACATACGGGTTTATGATATGGGTTAGAATTATGTTACTAGTTAGGAGGGAACCTTAACTAGGAAGATAATAAGGTACGATAGGTGTGCACTCTAGATGAGAGGTGAGAATTCTCAAGAGAGAGCCCGAGAAACTAGCATGTACATAATAAATGCTTAATTGTAATTGTTAAGCACTTGCTATTTAGAGGCTCTGACCCATTTCCTTGCATATTCCCTTCTCTACGATATCTTGTACATCATGTATCCAGCAACAGGGATGTCGAGCATAGATTATGGATATTTCGATGGATTTTAGCTACTAGTAGAGATGCGGATTTTGTTTAGATGCTTCCTTTCTTTTGATTCTCTCATTTTTAGCGTTTACTTCATTTAGGGCATATCGCCCAGGATTCTAGAGGTTGTAGTTATTTATTTATGTAAGCATTGTGGATATCAGTTTTATTTAGTGTAAAAGTTATAATTCAACTGGAGAGTTATTCCAATCACATTTATTCTTGTTTTAGTTAATTCAGTTGTGATGTGTTGTTGCATATTATTATTCAGTGTCGTGGAATGGTTTTATTAAATTAAAATTGGCAAGTTTTTAACACCAGCTTAATTGAGTATTAGGTGATAGAAAAATATTTTCGACAGTGATGCTAAGAATGAACCAACTGTATATTCTAATTTAATTGGGTATCGGACTGATCACCGGGTATTTAATTCAGCAGGGTGTTACATATAATTTTAACGTTTTATTAAGAATGGATTTGTTTATCATGATGATTCGTATTCCATGTTAATATTGAAAGAGTTGTGTTTCTTAACAATTCTGTCAAATCTGTTAAGAATTTTTCTGTCACAATTTTTTCAATCTGTTAAGAATTTCAGTTTGATTTTTGACAAATCTGATTTAGAACAATTTTGTTTTTAATGTTTGATTCTTAACAAATCTCTTGAAAATAGTTTTGTTAACAAATCTGTTGAAAACAGTTTTTTTTAACAAATTTGTTGAATTTTTGTTGCAAAACAGTTAAGAATTCACATAAAACACTTTCATTTTATGCATTGAGACCATATTTATGTCGTTTTGATGTCATTTTAATGGTTACCTAATCCGTTTATATCAACCCTATAAATTTCAAGCAATTCTGGAACAAAAAATTTCAAAAAGCGCTTGCGGTGAAGATTATTTTTACCCCAAAACTTCTTCCGAATGCGATGAAACTGGGTAGTCTGATTTGAAACGGGCTAGAGTTCGATTTACACAACCTTTGATCATGATGCAAACTGTTTTTCGACGATCCGAGATCGTTTAAGCCCTCAAAAATCAAAATTTGTCATTTATGGAAATAATCTCGAGGGGTACATCTCACTCCAAAAAATTTATTTTTAAATTCCGTAAAAATTTTGAGATTCTGGAGTATTTTTCTACAGTTTTATGATGCTAACTCATTTTTTCCATTTTTGCAAAGTTTCATGTTTTTCATATTTTATAAGTGTTGCATCTAGAACTGTTTTATAAACCTTGTTCTAATAATCCTATTTTATTTAAATATCCGTGCCAAACACAGGCCAATATATTTAATATGGCAGGATATTAGACTTGTGTTGATTTGATATTCATATTTTTATGAGTCTCATGCCAAACACGGGCTAATGATTCATAACATTGAATATTAAATATATTTTTTTAGATTTGATATTCGTATTTTTATGAGACTCGTGCCAAACACAGGCTAATGATTCATAACATTAAATATGAAATATATATATTTTTTAAATTTATATATTCAATTTTTTTAGTCTCGTGCCAAACACACGCCAACGTCTCATATAGTTGAATATTATTGATATTTTTTATTAACGCGTCTCGTGCCAAACACAGGCCAACGACTCATTACGTGAAATATCAAATTATTGTCCATTCTAGAGTTGTTATTAGATAGATTTAATTAACTTTAGAATTACTGATTGAATATTGAATTGTCTAATAATGCATTTGTTAAATCACAGTTTTCTATTTCATTAAAGATATTTTGCTTTTGTGATTTAATATTAAAGGGCAATTTATAATACAATTTGTTATAATTCAACCATAATATTTGTGATAATTATATATATATATATATATATATATTCATTTCCTTGCAAATTTTAGTTAAGTGTGTTATATTTTTGTTTATTAATTAGAGTGATCAATTTGAAAGTGAATATTAACCTATTTTCTCAAGCCTCAACCTTTTCGAAATTTGACAGAATTAATCTGTCGAAATGGTGCGAGCAAATTGAGTTTAGCCTTGTTGTTTTAGACCTCAATGTAGCACTTCTTACTGATGAACCCGATGTTATTACTAAACAAAGCAGTGAGGATGATGTGCTCCTTTATAGTACATGGCCAAAATCAAATAATCTTTGTCTTATGTTCATAAGAACGTGTATTGCAACAAACGTGAAAACTTCCCTACCTGAAACCACCAACGCGAAACAATATCTGGAAAAATATTAAAGATTGGTTTCGTACTGCTAACAAATCCTTAGCTGGGAAACTTATGGCTGACTTGACCACTATGAGGTTTGATGGCACTCGGACCATGAACGGACACATTATTAAGATGACCAACATTGCCGTAAAACTGTGGACTTTAGACTGTACAGTGGACGATTCTTTCTTGGTCCAATTTTTCCTAAACTCCTTGCCTTCTGATTATGGGTCTTTTCATATTCATTACAATACCATTAAAGATAAATGGAATGTTAATGAACTGCAAAACATGTTGATTCAGGAGGACGGACGTCTTAACTAGCAAACTGGTATAGTGTCTAAATTGCACATGGCAAATGTGGTGGTCAATAAAGGAGCTCGTAAGCAAAAGAAAGGAAAGGGCATGAAGAGAGATCCCGGTCCTTCCAAAAATGAACCTGGTCCGTCACACCAAAATAAGGAAAAAGCCGCGGTCACGTATCAATTCTGTCATAGGAAGGGGTATATTTAGAAAGACTGCATTAAGCGTAAATCTTGGTTTGAAAATAAAGTTAAGCCTTGGGCCTTTGTTTATTTTGAATCAAACGCCTTGTGCCTTTGTTTATTTTGAATCAAACATAATTGATATTCCTTCTAACACATAGTGGATTGATTCTGGTTCTACATATCATGTTTCAAATACTATGCAGGGCATCATTTCAATCCTAGAAATAAAGCAAAATGAAGATTTTCTTTACATGGGAAATCAGGCTAAAGCAAAAGTTGAAGATATTGGAATTTTTTTGGTTGAAATTACAATCTGACTTTTATTTGGATCTTGAAGATACTCTTTTTGTACCCACAGTTTCGAGAAATTTAATTTATTTGTCTAAACTCTCAATAAGTGGCTTCTCTTTTAATTTTCAAGATAGAAGTTTTACTTTATATAAGAATAATGCTATTTTGGGTCGAGTTTTTTGTCGAATGGTTTGTTTCAAATTAATCTTTATCCTCATTTTTCAGAATCTTTATTGTCTCTGCATACTAATGTTGGAACTAAACTTACCTCATTTAATGAGAATTCAGCTTACTTGTGGTATAAAACATTAGGACACATATCCAGAGAGAGAATTGAAAGGCTTATTAAAGAGAGAATTATCCATAATCTGGATTGGTCCGATTTTAGTGATTGCGTGGAGTGTATTAAGGGTAAACAGATCAAACACACAAAGAAAGGCGCCACACGAAGCACCCAGTTTCTTGAAATTATACATACAGATATTTGTGATCCTTTTAATGTTCCTCCTATTGGAGGAGAAAAATACTTTATCACTTTTATATATGACTTTTCCCGATATTACACATCGGATTTGTTACATGATAAACCTCAATCCGTTAATGCAGTTGAGGTTTATATTATAGAATTAGAATGACAATTGGGCAAAAAGGTAAAGATCATTTGATTGGATAGAGGTGGTGAGTTTTATGGAAAATATGGTGAATCGGGGAAACATCCCGATCCTTTTGCTAAACTCCTTGAACGTTTGGGTATTTGCGCACAATACACAATGCCAGGTTCATCATGGCAAAATAGTAGAGCGGAAAAATGGAATCATACTCTTATTGAAATGGTTAGAAGTATGATAAGTAGAACTGATTTGCCTATGTTTCGTGGATGCATTCTCTTATGATTGCTGCACATATCTTAAATAGGGTTCCTAATAAGGCAGTTTCAAAAACTCCTTTTGAACTGTGGAAAGTTTGGAAACCCAATTTAATTTAGTTTCTTGTTTAGGGATGTACAGCAGAAGCACACATTTATAATCCACATGAAAAGAACTTGGTCCCTAAAACATTAACTTGTTATTTTATTGGATATCCAGCAAAATCCAAAGCGTATAAATTCTATTGTCCTAACCATACAACAAGAAATATTGAAAATGGAAAAGATAAATTCATTGAACATGGTGAAGTTAGTGGGAGTAATGAAGTTCGAAATGTGATTATTCAATAAATCAAGGAAAATCCTCCTCTTCCAAGCACTCTAGATAATCACAATGAGGTTCCTCCTCTTCCTATTATTCATACTGATGTTGTTGAACTGAATATTACTCCGAAAAATAACGAAGAAGAAATGGATGAACCATATACTGAATAACCATTTAATGAGACTCTTATTGAAACACCACAAGCCATATCTTTAAGGAAATCTCAGAGAAATCGGAGATCATTTATTTCAGATGACTATGTGGTGTATCTTCAAGAAAATGAATGTAACATTAGGGATATTGATGATCCGGTCTCTTATGAAAAAGATGTTTCTAGCATAGATTATAATAAATGAATTGATGCCATGAATGATGAAATAAACTATATGGATTTTAATCAAGTTTCAGAGTTAGTCTATTTTCCTAATGGTTATAAAGCAGTCGGATCTAAGTGGATATATAAGACCAAACTCGACTCAAATGGCAATATCGAACGACCTAAAGCAGGACTTGTTGCCAAAGGTTTTACTAAAAAAGAAGGCATTGATTATAGTGAAACCTTCTATCCTCTTTTAGAGAAGGATTCACTTAGAATCATATTAGCACTCGTCGCTCATTATGACTTGGAGCTACACCAAATGGATGTTAAAACAGTTTTTCTTAATGGGAGTTTAGTGGAAGAAGTCTACATGGAACAACCAAAGGGATTCATTCAAGAAGAAAAGGAACATTAATTATGTTTATTGAAGAAATTCATATATGGATTTAAACAAGCTTCTCCCCAATGGTATTTTAAGTTTCATCATATCATTACATCTTTTGGGTTTAAGGAAAACACTGTTGATCGGTGTATATACCTAAAGACTAATGGGAATAAGTTTATATTTTTGGTCCTATATGTTGATGATTTGCTTATCGTCAGTAGTGATATTAGTTTACTAAAGGACACCAAGAAGTAACTTTCGCAAAACTTTTAAATGGAAGATTTGGGTGAGGCATCCTTAGTGATCGGAATAAAGATTTATCGTGATCGATCACGTGGAATGATAGGTTTGTGTCAAAAGACTTACATTAATAAAGTTGTGCAAAGGTTTGGCATAAAAAATTGTAGTACTATTAATGTTCCAATTCTTAAAGGGGAGAAATTTAGTTTAAGTCAATGTCCCCAAACTAAATTGGAAAGGGATCACATGAAAGGTGTGCCATATGCTTCTCTTGTAGGGAGTTTATTATATGCATAGGTATGTACTTGACCGGATATTAGTTTTTCCATTGGGATGTTGGGTAAATATCAAAGCAATCTAGGTGACTTCCATTGGAAGGCTGAAAATAAGGTGTTAAGGTACTTGCATGGAACCAAAGACTACATGCTCACTTATAGGAGATCCGATCACCTTGAGGTTATTGGTTATTCACACTCAGATTCTTGAGGATGCCTTGATCGTAGGAAAATCACTTCGGGTTATGTTTACCGTTTGGAGAGAGGGGCCGTTTCATAGAAAAGTGCTAAACAAACTATCATCTCTTCTTCAACTATGGAGGCTGAGTTTATGTCTTGTTTTGAAGCTACAAATCATGGGTTACATATGCAAAATATTATTTCAGGACTTAGTATTATGGGTTCAGTATCTAAGCCGCTGAAGATTTATTGTGATAATGTCGCAACAGTCTTCTTTTCATAGAATAATAGATATTCTAAAGCAGCTAAGCATATTGAGATGAAGTATCTATTTGTCAAAGAAGAAGTTCAGAAATAAATTGTCTCAATTGAACACATTAGTACTGGTGATAATATAGTTGATCCTTTAACGAAAGGGCTATCTCAGAAGATATTTTTGCAACATTCTAAAGAGATAGGTCTCTAGTAGTTAATTATGTAATTGTTATTTTCTTCGTTATTTGACATAACTTTTGATATCAATAAAGAGTTTATGAATTCTAAAATTTCTATCTTAATTGTATACATGCATGTGAAAGACTGAATGTGACAGAAATAGTCTTTTATAAAGACATTATGACAACATTATCATAACTCACATATTTATCCTTATTAAGTATGACCTTGGTGGCGTGGTACATGGAAGGAACCATGCTCTTGAATTAGTGTGGAATTGTCATGACTCACACTAATGAAGTATTTAGTTAAGGTGCTTGATGATGTTCTAAGATACTTGCGCAATTTATGTTAATCAATTCGTTATGCATAACCTTATTAGAACCAAGTGAGAGACTGTTAGAATTATTATTTAATTATTTATTAATTACAAAATTCGGTCAAATTTTGTAATTATAAATTAAATAAATTATTTTTCCTGAATTAGTGTGGTTAAAATAAAGGGACGAATTTTATTAAATTAATAAATTAATCTTAAAAAATTATTATTCCAAAAGTCACAAGACTTTTGGTATATTTGTGAGACCCTTTAGCTATTTTAATTGATGGTAGATGATGAGTTAAAAGGGGAATTTCGAGTTCCTTTACACCCTATATATAGTGAACCAATATCCACTATTTGGAACACAATAACACACAAAATATATCTCGGCTAGGAAGGGAAAAACTCGTGTTTCTAAATTTTTCCATAAATCAGCATTCTGCTAATTTTTTGAGAGCATTTTCTGGAGCTTAAAGGAGGAAGATCTAGGGGTTTGGAAGTGGTTCTTGAGGAACATCAACTTCACCAAACGAATCAAATCTCAATGGAGAAAGGTAATTTTACATAATGTTTATAGGTTTAATTAAAGTGGTGATTGCATGATATATTGAAGATCTAATAAGAATTAATTATTGTTCTGTATATAATTCTTATTCATGTTAAAATATAATTTACAGAGCATTCTCGAACATTTGATAACTATTACACGTGTAGCCATCACAATTTTAGCCAATCAGAAACAAACTCAGCTCAGGCAAGAACATTAAAAAAAACAGTAAAGCTACATGGACACAGTTTTAACACAGTCCCAATTGACATGGTGAGCTGTCAAATTTTTATTGCATAAGAAAAAAGTAACCTTTTGACCTTATTTACTCTAAACCCATTAGTGTTGATTCCTCATTTTAGATGGCAAAACAAACCATTTTTGTAGCAGTTGTTCACTCAATAATTGTCAAGCTATCCTTTGCTTTTCTATCATTTTATTGGATATCATTTTACTATTTGTTTTAATTTGTTATGTTATAATTTTTGCAATGAATGTTGAAATTAAAAAAAAAATAGACAAATCAGCAGTATAAAGAAAAAAAATTAATCAAACTAATTCCATTCAACATAAGATAGAAAAAAAGGCAACTTAAGTTTAAAGCCAAACAACAGCTAGTGCGCTTAACTCAAATTTAAAAGGCCAAAAAATATATTGCTCCTAAGTCAAGTATAAAAAGCCAAAAAAACGAATTGATCCCAACTGAAGTTTCAAAAGCCAAAAAATAGATTGTTCCCAACTCTACTCCCAGCTTCCGTTATCCTTCATTTGTGTTGGTGTTTGCATGTATTCAGCTGCAAATTGTTGCATAATATTATTGTCAAATGAATTTGTGTTCATCCTGTACATGTCACACCAACATCTGTTTTAACAAGCCTATACACCATACCATTTCTCTAATTAATAACATAACAAAAGTATGTATTTAAAATTAAAATTGTATGTAAAACCAATACAAACCTGCATTTTAAAATGGGAGTTTGGTATATATGGGATATTATACGGTACAGGAATGAAGCCCATCTCTAGTTCCAAATTGATGAAATCCTTTTCTTTTGATAGTTCAACAAAGCCCTATTTTTTCATAAAATAGTTGTAACCAAGAAAATGAATATTTTTTAAGCATTAAAGTTGTCAGTACAACAAATATTAATAGAAAGTAGGTACCTTCTCCTTATCTCCTCATTTCCCCGTATTTGTCCTTTTTCTTTTCAAAATAGATTGCTCCATCATGGATTGTTTCCTCGTGAACGGTGGTCGACAATAGAGCAGACGACTAATGGACAATGAACAATGAAACTTTCTTTCGTGGTTGGATTAATGTCACCACCTTGGGATGAAGATGCATGAATTTGGCTAATCTCTAATGGACTAGGTGGATTACCTACACCCTTTCCTTCACCTCTATTCAGTTCAATACACAACCATGAAATCCATTTCATATCCAAACGTGTCTTCTCTTCGTTGTTTATTGCCACGTCAGCCGCTTGGTAAAATGTGTTACACAACCTATCAAATCTCTCATTTTTAGGATTTAAACTCTAGTCAGAGTACAAAATTTTAACCTTTGTCTGGTCCCTCTTCACATCTTTCCTTCATCCCTGAAGTATATATTTATCGGGAATGATACGAATGTTTTTGTTTATTAATACTATAATCGCGTGGAGACAAATGATACCTTTAAACTCAAATAGTCGACAATTACACTTAATATCACAATCATCCTCCCTAAACAAAAAAATCAAAAGTTGCCTTTCGTTTTATACCTCCAACCATGTCTTCCAAAATACTATACACATGGAAGCCATTTTCCTCTTTAATTGAATACACATTACAATACATCTTCCCTACTATTTACTCTTGAAACTCCTTAAACTTGGCCATGATATAAACATCTTAGAATTGTTTCTCCATTATGTAACGAGTGACACATGGGATCCAAGAGTTAAAGGAATTGAAATATTCTTGATTTTCCCTTTGAACCTTACTTCTTAATGCATTCT
Source organism: Sambucus nigra (assembly GCA_949130495.1). NCBI lineage: Eukaryota > Viridiplantae > Streptophyta > Magnoliopsida > Dipsacales > Adoxaceae > Sambucus > Sambucus nigra. Next base: position 666,160,830 of record OX422215.1, on the reverse strand, counting down.
CATATTGTTCGACAAATTGCTTTAAAGTAGTCTTTGAGTTGATATACCCATCAAATAATGCATGCATCCTCTCACTTCTTTGCGTCGAGGACATCCTCGCCCAAAACATATCTTTCACAAATGCAAGTATCCAACGTCTCCTCTCCTCGTATAATCCAATCAACCAATAATTATCACGAAGATTAAATTTCTCAACAAAAATGGTCCAACGACCTTCAAACTCCTCTCAAGTCAACGAGTCATAAACTGAATGTTGCATTGCATACTTTAGTGACTTATAGTGTCCATGACCCCGCAACTTTTCTAGAAACTCTTTCATTGTATGCCATATGCAACACCTATGACGTGTGTTAGGAAATACATATTCAATGGCATTTTGCATAGATTTATCTTGGTCGGTAATAACAGCTATAGGAGCACAACCACCCATACAACTAAGCCACACCTTCAAAAAAGCTATGTAAAAGTGTCACTATCCTCACTCGATATCAAACCACATCCTAATAAAATTGATTGGCCGTGGTGATAAACACCGACAAAAGGGGCAAATGGCATATCATACTTCTTAGTCAAATATGTTATGTCAAATGAGATTGCATCTCCAAACTCTTGATACACTGCATGACTTCTTTCATCCGCCCAAAATAGATTTTTCAACCTACCCTCATCATCTAAATCCATTACATAAAACAAGTTTGAATTATTTTCTTGCATCTTCATAAAATTTTTTTGAATCGCCATAGCATCCGCTTCCCCGAGTCTTCATCGTCTAACTTTACCGATATAATTGTAACAATCCTTCTCTCAAAATGGGACATTCTCATGCCCACACACTTCGACAACAAGTGCATTAAAGTTTTTGTTTGGCCTTCTACCCGCCCTATCATTCAACTCAAACCTCCTTTTCACATGTGTTCTAATCACTCTATTTTTCTTATAAAATCGTGATTTCGTCGGACTTAGAACATGATTGTGATCCATGATTACTTTTGTTACATTCCACTTTCCATCGATAGCAAAAGCAGCCCTGGATGTTTTTTTTAAAGAATTTCTAGTATTTCTTTCCCCTTTTCCCGACTGAGAGCATGAAACCACAGCCTATTGTAATAACCATTATAGCCTCTAGATGAACATTGTTTTTTTACCTGAAACCCACTCTCATTACCATATTTTTGGAAAAAATAAAATAGATCATCGTTAGGGGTGGCAATTCGGGTTAGTCGTGTCATTTTCGGGTCGCGTTGATTTTTATTTTAGTATAAGTTTTAGGTACTCTTAAATCTGTACAAGCTAATCGGGTCATGTTCGGGTCATGTTCGGGTTATTACTGTAAACGGGTTATCGGGTCAAAAATTGCCAGCTCTAATCATCGTATGAATCAAAAAGCATCCCTAATTCAGGGTCTTTTGTTTTATCTTCTATATTTACACCCTCCATCTCATCCTTGTAATACCCCGTACTTTTGGCTATATTTATTTTTGGGATTAATTAATTAAATGCGTATTAATTGGAAATTAATCCGGGTTAAAAATACTAATGAGATACGAATGGGTATTTTATTAAGTGCATATATGATTATATATGTGTTTGGTATTATAAAATTTGTCGTGGGATTTATATACGGCATTTTAGAAATTTTGTTGAGACGCGTGGGACCGCCGCGTCACGGTATAATATTTTGATATTAAAAGTGAATTTAAAATCTATAATCCGTATGGTCGTTTTGAGTGCGCCGACGCGTCCGGAAGGGTCGATATAGTCAGAAAACACTAGCCGGGGGTATAGTTTGGGTCCCGGGGTATTTTTAGGCCATTCCGGCACCATAAAGGGTATTTTAGTAATTTGATATTTTTGGGTAATTAAAAGTGACGAAAATTGAGAGTTGTAATCTGATAAGGATTGACCCCAACCAACCCTTATTAACCCAACTAGCTACGGAGGTTTATCAAATTAGGTTTTCATAAGTTTCCCCAAAGAAAACCCTAGCCACCATAGCTTTTTAGAGAAGAAAGCTTGGAGAAGGAGAGAGAGAGAGGAATTCTGCAGAAATTCTACACCAAATCCACACCAAATTCAGAAATCAAACCAAGGCAAGTGACTTTATTTCATTTAAATTCGAAGAATGCCTTTTCCATGTTAGATATTGAAGAATCTTGATTGTTCTTGAAAGATTAAAAGAAAACCCATGAAATTTGAAGTTATTATTGAATGTTGGGATAGGTTTGCATGTAGAAACATTGTTGGGAGATTTAATTTCGGAGATTTCATATCTAGGTGATGTATAAACGAATTAAAATCTGGGAATTTATGATGAGAAATATTAGGGTTTATGTTCTTGAAGAAAATTGGGAATTAATGTAGAAATTGTGATTTAATGATGTTTAGAAGACATTAAACCCTTTAATGATGTTAGTATAGCCCCTTAACATGTTTGAGGATGATTAGAGAACTCAATATATTGTTGGAACGAATTTTAGAAAAGGTTTGAGGAGTAAAAATGGTGAAAAAACGAATTGGGGAAAAATCTGGGCCGAAACTGGCCACTCGTTAGAAGTTGCCCCCAGGTCGTTCGAACGAGCTCGTTCGAACGAGCTTCTAACGAGTTGACCAGTCGTTATTAACGAGTAGGGATTTTCGTTCGATATCTCGTTCGAATGAGATATCGTTAGAAGGGTCAGTTCGTTCGAATGAACTGGGACCTCGTTCGAACAGCCTCGTTCGAACGAGACTTCTAACGACCTGACAGACCAAACTCGTTCGAAGCCTCGTTCGAACGAGACTTCTAACGAGTTGACAGTTTGGTCCTTTTTGGACTGTTCTAACTTTTGGAGTCCCGGGAACTGGTTCAAGGGTAGAGTTAGTATTCCTTTGATGATATAGTGATTGATTTGGGACTTTTGGGTTATTGAGATGAGTAAATCATATACTAGAGTTATATTCAATGAACCATTTGGGTTGAGACGTGAGTGTCTTCTACGATGTGAGGATAAATTATGGCACGTATAATTATGAACCGGAATAAAATAAGTGGTGATAATTATACTTAGTACGAGAGTGCAAAATGTACTACGAATATAATACGGTATTACTAAGATGTGTGTTTACTTAGTATTGATATATGGATTGTATGTATGACATACCTACCATACTTGCTATCACGGGAGGTTTCGTTCGCTTAGGACCCTCTAATCCTTGTGTGCCTACGGGGGGGATATAGACTGGTACCTTGATGAACATAGGTCATAGAAAGACTTATTGTGATATTAATAAGTCCGCTGACCATGGGAGCGTAGGTATGTGCGTGACCCATGTGATGGTGACTGTGTTCGCCTCCACTATTTGTGATTTGTGTTATCTGAACTATTCCTGAGAGATTCGGAATATGTGATCCTTATGTACGTGATGTACCGGGATGGATAGCAGAGTATGTGTGCACTACAGCTTAGATTGCGGGGTGCTTGTATTGTATATTTATGAGATGAATAATATACATTATATTAATGGGAATCCTCATGTTAATATTGTAAAAATATTACGGTATTGTTTCGAGATATATAATGAGTTAGCTGATAGTTATATCAATGGCATATTTAGTAACTGAGTTTACGTTAAACCTCTATTAAATTACGAGCGTTGTTATGTTAAATTAACCGAGTAAAATGGGTAGAACCTTTGGTAGTCTAGCTAGTTACGTTGTCATTTAGCTAGTGGAAAGGGTAGTTATAGATGGGTACTTACGTTAGGAGTGCACAGTTAGACGAGAGATGAGGATATCATGCGAGTGTACGTCCTAACATGTACTTTGCATTTAATGTTTTAAATGTTTTTAAAGCACTTGCAGGTTTTTAAAATATAACTCCACATTCGGGCTCTGACCCGTTTGCTTTTCAAATCTCTTTTTCTTTGTGAAACCATTTTAGGTGCCCAGCCACAAGGACACCAAGCATAGGTACTCATTCAGGTGACGAGCTGTAGCTGTTTGTGGAAGCTACAGGGATTTGCTCATAGACGCTTCTATCTTTTGGATTCCAGAGTCACGATCTATCTATCAGTTGTAGGGCATGTTGCCCATTCCTATTTAGAGCATTTTTACATTTCAGTTTGCAGACTCTAGCATGTATTGCTCAGTATTCAGTTTTAGTTATTTATTTCAGTTTACTTATCAGTTGTGGGATTGTATTGAGGGGTTTCCTCTAGACTTTATTTACTCTATCTGTGATGGGTATTCATTTTACTTCAGTATGGTGGGTTTCCTCTAGACTTTATTTACTCTATCTGTGATGGGTATTCATTTTACTTCAGTATGGTGAATGGTGTTATTTATTTCTTCATTACACTTGTTGCATGTTAATCAGATTTAATAAAATTTGGCACTTACTTTTTAAATACTAGGTGGTTAGTAAAAATAAAACATTTTCGACAGTGATGCTATTAACTGAGCCAACTTGGCATTTTGAATTAATTTTATAAAGGAGTAGCTACCCGGTGTTTAATTAGTCGGGGTGTCACAATCCTCCAATTCAGCATTCAAATCCAAATTAATACCCCGACCCTCCGTATCATCCATCAATTCACCATTCCAGTCTAATTCAATACTTTGACCCTTTTCATTGTCAACATACTCATTCTGATAAGAGTTCTTAATATCACCTTTCATTCCTACAAAACATTTGCAAAAAAAAAAGACATGCATAATGTTGTTTAAGTGTTTAACATTATGGATAATTAGGGTAAAATGAGCGTGTTAAATATTTTTAAGATACTGTATAATGGGGGCCTTTAATATTTGTTTAACATTATTAATAGTCTTATAATAAAAAAATAGTCATATTTAATTTATTTAACAATATGAATATTGTTAAATTAAAAACTAGACATGGAATGGAAAAAAAAACTGAAAAATTTATAGTCTTAAATGAAAAAAAAAATCATACCTGATGAAAGTGAAGAAGACATTTTTTAGATCTTAGTAAATAAAACAAAGGTTTGGTGAACAACTACTAAAGATAAAAAAATGACTCCAAACACCTTTTCTTTTGTCGCCTAAAATGAGGAATCGATACTAATGGGTTTAGAGTAAATAAGGTTAAAAGGTTATTTTTTTCTTATCCAATAAAAATTTGACAGCTCACTATGTCAATTGAGACTGTGTCAACACTCTGTGTCCGTGTAGCTTTACTATTAAACAAAACATACCCATTTGTTTCTAGACCACATCAGCCACATTGAAAAGAGAGAGAAACCCTGAAATATCTGCAAACCTCCATAGCCAAACAAGCTCAAAGTAGTAAAGCCACCAAAACACTCTAGACGATCACCACCAAAACCATCCAACGAACTAAACAAAATACCCACAAAACCCAAGAAAACCAAATAAAATGTTTTGGCATTTTAGTTGTTTTAGGGTATTTCTTTATTAGCTTAAAGAGCAAGCTTTACTCCCTGTTGATGCAAAAAAACTGGACCGAATCCCGTTTTTATGATCACAGATAAATAGATAAAAGCATTCCAATCACACACATGAGAGACAAATATTTTGAAAGTGGTTCGGCTATAAGGAAAAGCCTACGTCCACTGTTATTTTATTCCCAGGGATTTACAATAGCACAATGTGGTGTAGAGAGAGAAAAAGGTGTGGATCTTGTGTATGGTGTCTCTCATCGTTGTCAGATCTCTCTGGTTCTCTTGGATCTCTTTGATCTCCCTTTTTTGGCTAAGGGAATACATGTATTTATAGTGATGGGAGATAAAGAGATTCATTGTATGTAGACATTTATACATTATGTCTACATTCAACAAATCTAATTATTGAATTGCTTGGTATGCTATGTGTTGTCATCTACAGTATAAATGTACATTAATGCTCATTAAATGCGTAGTTATCCTTTGATCTTCCCGGTTGGTATACCGACCAACTCTCCTCGGGTGACGACTAACTCTCCTTGGGTGTCGAATAACTCTCCTCGGGTGTCGACTAACTCTCCTCGGGTATCGACCAACTCTCCTCAGGTGCTGACTAACACTCCTCGGGTGCCGACCAACTCTCCTCGGGTGTTGAATATTGCCACGTAGGATGACATGTGTCCTTTTCTGATTGGTCCTCGTAGATGGAGAATTTGTAGGTTAACAGAAGCCCCCAATGCTCCATGCTTGATGGTTTACTTGAAAGGGTGGAGTATTTATTCTGCAGTGTTGCTCGGTGCTCGTGAAATTTTTGATCTACCTTCTTGATTTGTTCAACATAAAGTGCATTATCTCCTGGACGATATATGATGCAGGCTGATCGATGGATGCTAATCTTTCTTTTGAGGAACTCCGTGTGCTATGTATCACCCCTGGAAATTTGGATGTAGTCATGCCATAGTATGCAGCTTGTAGTTTGTCATAATATTCAAGTATGTTGATTGGTTTGCCAGCCGATCGTCTGCTGACTATGCCGAGCAGCTGAATGATAACTTCACATGCTTGATTCTTCTGATTTATGCTCCTCTGAATACTTTGTCGTGTAACATACTATCTTTTGAACCCAACTCTTCAATCTGATTAGTACCAAGCTAGTGGTGGACTTCGAAACATTTTCATAAAACTTCTTCTTCATTATTGGTTGAGACTGTAGTAGCAAAGATCTCAGTGCTCTAGATGTTGATTTTGACTTCTATCTCTACTCGGGGACTAGCAAGAGCTGCTCGGACAGACCATTTGTGATGAACATCAGAATGCTGAAAGATCTTAACTTCATAAACTCCCCTTATGCTTTGGATGATCCTCTTGCTGGTGAGGAACCTGTTTCAAAAGCAGAGGGTAAGAAACCAATAGAGTAGGAATATCAATGTAATAGTTAGTATGCATTTTCATTTTCAATGTATTTTGTTTTTTGGGTTTAATGAAAGACTTTCATTTTTGTTCGCAATCTTATGGTTGTAAAATGCTTTATATGTGTATATGCATATCTGTTAAAAAGATAACAACATTTTGTATTTTGTCGACCAACCGATTGTCGACTAGCTTGACTGTATATTTGTTAAAAAGATAACAACATTATGTAATTTGTCGACCAACTGTAGTTGATTAAAACTTATTGTCGACTAGCTTTAATTTGTTGACTGACCAAAATTGATGATGTTTTGCTTCTCGACAAATTTGGTAGCAATTTTAAAAAATCACAAGTAAAAAAAATTTAACTTGATCTTTTTCTCATATACTCATAAAATGTCTCTGACCAACAATGATCAACATCTTTTAATTCTCGACCAACCTTGGTACTTTTTGGAAAATATATTTTTCTTCCTAACCAACCGAAGTTAGCATTTTTTAGGAATATCTTGTTTCCTAACCAACCGAAGTTGGCATTTTTAGGAATATCTTTTTTCCTAACCAACCAAAGTTGGCATTTTTAGGAATATTTTTGCCTCCTAACCAAACCGAGTTGGCACTTTTAGGAGTATGGTTTCCTAACCAACCGAAGTTTGGATTTTTAGGAATGTCGTTCCCTAACCAAACCGAGTTGGCATTTTTAGGGATATTTTGTTTCCTAACCAAACCGAGTTGGCATTTTTAGGAATATTTTATTTCCTAACCAACCGGAGTTGGCATTTTTAGGAATATTTTTGCATCCTAACCAACCGGAGTTGGTATTTTTAGGAATATTTTTGCTTCCTAACCAACCGGAGTTGGCATTTTTAGGAATATTTTGCCGTGCCGAGTAGTGTGTAGCACTAGTATTCCCAAAAAAAATTCAATAAAAGGAGAGAATCTGGCAGAATATCTTCATTTTATTCATACTGATGGAACAATTTCTATAACTCGGTATGGTCCATGCCAGTTTGCTTCCAATTTGTTGTGCTTTTGAACCACTTTATTTACCAACAATTTCGCTGTTGGTAAGCAGCATTCCTGACGGCTTCTTCTTCTCTAACTTCCTCGAGCATGTCTAAATCCAATCTTCTCATTAAGTCGCTGACAGGGGAATTGAAATTTAATACTCTGTGTGTTGGGAGACCCAACTCGGTAGGTATAATAGCTTCACTTCCAAATGCCAGTATATATGGTGATTCTCCAGTTACTGCTCGGGGAGTAGTACGATAAGCCCACAGTACTGAGTGTAACTCGTTCATCCAATTTACTTTTGCATCACTTAGTCTTTTCTTCAAGCCATTTAGCAGTGTTCTCTTCGTCACTTCAGTCTGTCCATTGCTTTGGGGATGACCTGGTGCCGAGTCGAGCTTCAAAATATTGGACTGATGGCAGTAGGCAGCGAACTCCTCATTATCAAATTGCGTTCCATGGTCGGTGATGAATGCATGGGGAAGACCATATCTACAAATGATATTTTTCCAGAAAAATTGATATACCTTCTCGTACGTCATGTCGACAAGAGGCTCAGCTTCTACCCACTTAGTAAAATAATCCACTACGACGACGAGATATTTGAACCTTCCTCTAGTCGTTGGAAGTGGTCCGACCAATTCAATTCCCCACATTGCAAATGGCCAAGGGGAAGTGATGGGTGTCAACAATGCTTCTGGAGTTCTTCAGATGGAGGAAAAGCTCTAGCACTTGTCACATTTCTTGGCGTAGGCTATACAATCAGCTCTCATCATTGGCCGATAGTATCCCTGCGTCATCACCCTTTACAAAAGTGTCCGACCTGCTACATGGGCTCCACAGGACCCTTCATGGATCTCTTCAATCAATTCTTTCACCTCGAAGGGATGTACACATCTTTGCAAACCTGCCATAATTCCTCGTCTATACAGAATACCATTAGTTAATAAATATCGAGCAACTTTAAATTTCAATTTCTTGGCTGCGAGCTTGTCAACTAGTAATTCTCCCTCCTCAATATATGCCCTGATGGGATCCATCTAAGATGATCCTAAATCAAGGGTAATAAAAACTCATCATCAGTCTTCATCTATGCTTCGACTAGCCAATACTTCAATTGGGATTGTTCTTCATAGTTCGGTACGAGTAGCTGATGGTAATCGGGCCAAGGCGTCTGCTCTCGCATTCTCCATTCTTGATATTCTTACCAGTTGAACAGCAACAAACTATGATACCAACTCCATCACCTTTTCTTGATACTTGATCATTAATTCTCCTTTGGCTGCATATATTCCCAACATTTGGTTTACGATCAATTGAGAATCACTGAAGACAATAACCTGTTGTGCCTCCATAGTTTTTGCCAAATTAAGATCTACAATTATGGCCTCATACTCAGCCTCATTATTAGAAGCTTTGAATTGGAAACGTAGGGTGTATTCCATGTCGACCTCGTCTGGGCTGTTCAAAATGATCCCTGCCCCACAGCCTGTAGTGCAAGATGAGCCATCTACATATAGCCTCCATATAGGCAACTCGTCTTCTAATTTCTGATCTGATAGAGTTCCTCGGTGGAATATTTGTTGCTTCTTTTCACCCTCCCCTGATATTTCTTGCCCTTCATCGACCATCTTTTTTTGCCCTTTTACCAACCTAAGTTGGTCTGAGCTCGAATTTGATGATCCTGTCACATTCACATGCCCTTTTACCAACATAAGTTGGTCTGATCTAGTGTTTTCTGATCATGTAACATCCACAGGTTGATCGGTGAGCAACTTTTGCTCCTTGGGGGTATCAGGATAGGTGAACTCTGCTATAAAATTTGCTACTGCTTCCCCTTTAAGCGATGATCTGGGTTCATAAATTATATCATATTCTCCAAGCTCTATTGCCCAGTACATTAATCTCCCTGATTTTTTTGGTTTATAAAGGGCTGGTCTCAACGGCATATTGGTATATACGACTATGGTATGGGCCTGGAAATATGGCCTCATTCTCCTACTTGCCTCAATTAGTGCCAGTGCTAATTTTTCCAGTTTTGGATATCTGATCTCTTCTCCTTCTGATCAATACCGAGCTAACTGCATCCTCCGATACTGCCAAATATAAGTACAATTTTTCTCCCATCACTGGCCTGGACAACAGTGGAGGTTCTCCTAAATATTTCTTCAAGTCTTGAAAAGCCTTCTCGCATTCATCATTCCACTCAAAAGTCTTTCGGAGCGTTTTGAAGAATGGGAGACATCTATCAGTTGCTCGCGATACAAATCTATTGAGTGTTGCTACTCGTCCTGTGAGGCTCTGTACTTCTTTCTTCGTCGTTGGAGATCGCAGCCCTAATAAAGCTTTGATCTTTTCAGTATTTGCTTCTATGCCTCGTTGATTGACAATGTACCCGAGAAACATGCCTTCTCGTACTCCAAATATGCACTTCGTCGGGTTCAGCTTCATTTGATATTTATCCAGTTGATCAAAGGTCTGGCCTAAGTCAACTAGATGATCGGCATCTTTCTTGCTCTTTGTCAGCATATCGTCAACATAGACTTCCATATTGCAACTGATTTGCTCTGTAAAGACTTTATTCATCAGCCGCTGATAGGTTGCTATGAAATTTTAATAGGCTGCCCGAGCACCTGTTGAGACTAGGGAAAATAATTATTATCATGAGAATAATTATTCAGCCAAACAATATGTGATGTGTATCAGCATAAAATAATAAAAATTTCAAAATATGAAATAATATTTTTGTGCCAAATGTGTGTGAGATGGATAAATTTTTATCAGATATGCATCATAAATAAGATGTAGAGTTATTTAATATCCAACAACTAATCAGGTATAAGTTGCTGTTTGAAAATTATTTATCACTTTGTTTTAAAAATATTTTTTGGGTGATCACAAGTTAAAAAGACTTAAGCCCCTGCTTGTCCCCAAGCTGAACTCGTGTTTAAAGAAATATCTGGGGTGCTTCGCATTTTTTAATACCCCAAGATTCTACTGCTGCCGACAAACAACATGGATGTTGCCGACCAACATTTAAGGATATCTCTAATTATAGAATATATGGTTGGATGACCAGAATATCTCGAATCTTTAGATCAGAAAAATAACATTCGATGTAAAATTTAAGCCTTAATAATGTTAATTAAATGAATAATTATATAATCCACTAAATCGTGTGATTTAGACAAAGAAACCTTGTGATGTGATGAACAAGGGGCCAACATATCAAATTTGTGCCCAGAGTCTTGATATGGTCATGATTGTTTTACTGATCCTCTTTTACAAGAGGTGGGTAATGATTTTTCAGGTGAGAGAAAATTATTTTTTATATTGATCCCTTCCTTTTCCCTATTTGGAGAGATAAAATATGCTGAATGATAGAATTTATTACTAAATTTATATAAAAAAATCAATCATTTTTGACTTTATTGACATAGATGGAGGATGAACCAAATTAAGTATATAGTTTATAAAAGTGAATGCAAAGAGACTCAAACTTGAAGAGAGAGAAAATAGATCTGGGTCATGATTTTCATGAGAAAACTTTTTATTGTCTTTAACCTTTTCATATTCTTTTATTAAAAATATGATGGGAATTTGAATAGACATCAAAGATCTTACAAAATTTATAATGAAAATTTATAATGAAAATTATCAAATCTTATCATCGTCGTATATATTGGTACATGTAATCATTTAAAATATTTATTCCATGATATAAAATTGAAACTTTAGAATCAAGCAAAAAGTTATGATTTATGAAATCCATTATTTTTCAAATTTCTAAATAAGAATGAATCTAACAGTTGTGATTTAAAAATCATGATATGCAACATTTTGCAGATAAAAATTGGACAATTAATTTATGTATATAAACATAAAAATCATGATTGAATCAAAATATGTATGTATAATTGATTATAGGTCGAGAAAATAAAAACTTAGCTTTTGATGGAGAACAATGGTTGTAACACGTTCCCACAGACGGCGCCAATCTGTTGATGCAAAAAAACTTGACCGAATCCCGTTTTTATGATCACAGATAAATAGATAAAGGCAATCCAATCACACACATGAGAGACACAGATTTTTAAAGTGGTTCGGCTATAAGGAAAAGCCTATGCCCACTGTTATTTTATTTTTAGGGATTTACAATAGCACAATGTGGTGTAGAGAGAGAAAAAGGTGTGGATCTTGTGTATGGCGTCTCTCATCGTTGCCGGATCTCTCTGGTTCTCTTGGATCTCTTTGATCTCCCTTTTTTGGCTAAGGGAATACATGTATTTATAGTGATGGGAGATAAAGAGATTCATTGTATGTAGACTTTTATACATTATGTCTACATTCAACGAATCTAATTGTTGAATTACTTGGTATGCTATGTGTTTTCATCTACAGTATAAATGTACATTAATACTCATTAAATGCGTAGTTATCCTTTGATCTTCCCGGTTGGTATGCCGACCGACTCTCCTCGGGTGTCGACTAACTCTCCTTGGGTGTCGACAAAGTCTCCTCGGGTATCGACCAACTCTCCTCGGGTGCTGACTAACACTCCTCAGGTGCCGATCAACTCTCCTCGGGTGTTGAATATTGCCACGTATGATGACATGTGTCATTTTCTGATTAGTCCTCGTAGATGGAGACTTTTGCATTAACACTCCCAGCCATTAGATCATACCATCTTATATCAACCGTTTATTCCTATAAGGTTTCGAGGTTATTTGATCTGTCATTATAAATAGAACCCTAATCTCTATTATTAATTTGATTGGACGGACTTAAAAGAGTGAGATAAATTTATTGATGTATGATCATCTATACTTAGCCAAGATAAAATCAGATTAAAGTTAACATAACATTTGTTTAATTAGAACTTAATTTAAAATTGGTGTACTTGTTCAGTCATTTATTTAATCAAATTAAAATTTGGACCTTTGGTAAAATCGTACACTCACTTGTATCTATTTGTGAGTCTTAAATTAGTATCAGAGTGAGTATCACTAAGTTTAGGTTTTGATCCTTATTTTTTCCTATTAGGATTTTGAATGGATTTAGTCATGAAGGAAATTCCTTTTTGCGACCACCCATGTTTGACGGTTCAAACTATTCATATAGGAAGGCTCAAAAGAGATATGTATTGAATTCTATCGATGAGAATGTTTGGAACTCAATGGAATAGGGGTGGTATCCTCCAACTAAAGGTGGCTTACCGAAAACAAAGTCCCGTTAGGAAGAGGTTGAAAAAGATGCCTCTATGTTTAATTCTAAGGGTGAGAACACATTTTTTTGTAATGTCATGGCTGAAGAGTTTAGGAGAATTATGACTTTTCAGAGCGCGAAAGAGTCATAGTTAGTTTTAAAATCCACACACGAGGGTACTGATACGGTTAGGGTTTCTATTTTAAAAAAATATGAAAACTATGTTTAAAATAATAAAAATTAGAGAGCATGATTCATATGATGAATTTTATGCTAAACGATCAGATATTGTCAAATCCTCATTTAACCTAGCTGAACCCATCCTTGCAGTAAGAGTTATGAGAAAAATATCAAAGTCTCTGCGTGAAAGATTTAATGCCAAAGTCAAGGTCTTAGATTCTCTTGGTGGTTTTGATACTATAAAAGTCCAAAAACTTGTAGGTGATCTCTAAACCTATGATATAAACAGTGTCTTCCTAAGAAAAAAGGAAGAAAATAAGTAGAAGTGATTAGTTTTGAAAACTCATCAGCAAGATGTGTCCGATTATGATAGTGAATTCGAGTTAGAACCCGAAGAGATTACTAGGTTTGGGAAAAATTTCACTAAATTTATAAAACTTAGAGAAGAGAGGAATTATAATGAGAAATTAAAGAAATTTAATAATGATCATGATAGAAAAAAAGGGAATAACTCTAAGAAGGTGGATGATCGAGACAAGCGTTATGAATGTCAAGGGTTCAAGAGTCATGCTTTTAAGTGCCCACTAAACTACGAAAAGAAGATTAGAATCCCAAATCTTATTATGCTACCCTTAGTGATAGGGAGTCAAATGAGGAATATGATTCTCTCGTGGAGTGTAGCTACACAGCTTTCATGGTTAGTCATGTGAGATTAAATGAAGAATCTTCCAACGTTGAAGATAATAGTCTGCATGACAATTTTGAGTTCTAGTCTTTAGATTTTCATGTTAGTGACGAGGAGGAAGAAGAGGAGAGTAATGATCTTCAAGTTGCCTTTCATGAGTTGTATACGAAGTGTTTGGATGTGAAAAGGAGAACTTAAAATTAGAGGCTAATTTAAAATAAAGTTACATTAGAAGTAAGGATAAATTGATTAAGTATTTAAGGGCATATGCGAAGAATCTTAGGGATGATCTCACATACGTTGATGGGGAGTTAGATAACTTTCTCGGAATAAATGAGAATATGAAGAAGGAGTCCTTAAAATTTGATGAGTCTAAACTTTTTCTTGAGTCTATAACTTTCAAGTTAGAATGAATTAATAGATTCAAGTCATCTCTAGATTTGTTTGGATTCTAGGTCAGAAAAGTTGGATAAAATGTTAGCAATCGTCCAAATAAAGAATAAGAAGATAGGTTTAGGATACATGATTCCAATGCTTCCGCTTCTAAAATCAACACCAGGAATTTGAGAGAGTCAACCGTTGCCAAGGACTTTCCCAAAGGTCAACCCAAGGGTGGATTTCCTAGAGTTTACATATGCACACATTATAGTAGGAAATGTCACCTTAGGATATTTTATTTTGATGTTAGAAAAGGTTCTTGGAAGTCTAAGTCACGTATCACCATGGTTCCCAATACCAAGACTCTAAATCATTATCTATTTAGGTGAGTGAATCCGTTTTAGAGGTACTAAACATTAGATTTGTTTATCCTCAGATGCTTTCACATGATTCATCACATTCTCAATCTTATGAGTGATTATATTTTCATGTTCTCCGTATACTAGTTTTATTCTTCATGTTATATGTTATAAATAGTTCTATAGTGTTTGTGTCTTTTGTATTTTGATTTTTTTTGTATCCATATGAAAAATACAAAAATATTTTGTTTTCTTTTGAGTCATTTTCTTGAAAAATTTATAAAATCTCAAAAATATTTTTTTGTTAAATGTAGTACTTTTCCTTGTTTTGTGTGGCATAATGGTGTGTTTGAATCCCATTCATTCCATGTTTTTCATGTGGATAAACCATTTTAGTATGGCTTAAAATTATTTGGATTATTTCTTAATCATGTCTCGTCATGGAGCTATTCTTATTTGGTTTTGCTTAATGGATTCATCTATATATATATATATGCATTTGCACGCACTTTCACGAGCTCTTTTGGAAACTATCTTATTATGTTTCATGAGATAAGTGATGTATTCTCCTATCAATCTTGTCAAACACACACACACACACACACACACACATATATATATGGGGGATTTGTGCATGTAAAAACTAGTGCGTGAGAATGTCCTTAGGAATAAAAAATATGAGTGTGCAATGGAGAGGGCTATAAAGGGAGTTAATCTCCTTTGAATGAAAGGACATCATTGGCTAGTGCCTTTAAAACGAAAACAAAAAGCAATTTTCAAAAAGAGATATCTTCTAAAAGAGAGAAAAAATAAATATGTATATTTTTAAGGAGTTATAAGTTGAAGATCAATGGGTTCGCACAATGAGTCTTAACTCATCCTTAATGTTTGATGTTATTGGTTTGAGAATCATCAATATTTTATAGACTTGTGTGAACTTAGTTCGCTTATCCGTTTGAGTTCAAATTTATTTGTCACATGTGACGGAATCTAAGTTTGATAATTTAATGCGATCAAATAGAACTTCTTGGACTATCTTAAGTGGTTGGGACACATTTCATTTTATTTTCTGGTTCACGGACCTTCACTCCATTACCACATTAGTTTAGACACAATTATTCCATATGAGTGTGGAAAACTTATTTTTGTGTGTCGTTTGTAGTCATACCAATGTATATTCATGTGTGTTGCATTATATATACATACAAGGTATTGTTTTTAGTATTTGCACGCATTTAATCCATGAGTGTTGTTGTGAAGAAGGTTCATGTAGTGAAGACTGCATTAAGACTTGAAGGCATCGAGTCAAGGGAAGTAAGTATGTAAGCTACTATTGTATAAATCCTATATCATAGTGAATTTTCATAGGCTTGCCCATCCGAGATTTTTTTCATTGTGGATTTTCCTTATATATTGTGATGTTCTGGTTGATCTTTATTTTATTCTTGTTATTCACCTAGATTTATGCTTAGGCAAGATAAAATTGGTTAATAGTTTTCACATCGTATGTTTCATCCGTGCTTAATTTTAAAATGGATTAATTGCTCCTTCACTTAATTTAATTGAAAAATAAAATTTGGTTATCATAAGAAATAATGTAAGAAAAAATAACACAGCCTCTCTCCCGACTCTCTCTCTCTCTCTCGTTTTGCAAACCCCTCTCTCTCGTTTTGCAGCCTTCCAAGAACCCAAGAAACATAACCCTAATGAAGGCGCAACCTTCTAAGCCATCACATCAACCCTTACTCAACATCAAATCTGTAAATCATTTGTTGATATATTCATCCAAAACAAATGCTCTAATTCTGATATACCCATTAAATGTACAAAAAAATATAAAGGCGAGATTGCATTGCTTTTCAGTGAAGATGACATATCCTCAATGAAAACCCCGTTCAAATCTGCTCCGATGGGTTAGTTTCAGCATGGATGACCTTCAATGGATATAATTAGGAAAATGTTTCTTACTTTCTCACTAAAAGCAGGTTTCTCTACAATCATTCAACTAAACTGTGAAGAAGACTTTCATCGTATATGGTTTAGAGATCTCTGGTACATCCATGGATTCCTAATTAAGGTTATAAAATGGTCCACAAAATCCAAAGCGAATGAAAATAGCCCGTTTGTTCCTGTGTGGGTGAATCTTCTATATCTGCATATTCATTATTTCTACAAACCAACCCTTTTTTCGATAGCAAATGCGATTGGAAACCCTATAAGGACTGATGAAGCAACAGGTACCCTCTCTCATCCTAGCATGGCTGGAGTTTTTGTTTAAGTTAATGTGTTGAGACAACTCCCAAAAATAATTTGGCTAGGTACGAAGGAGAAAGGCTTTTGGCAGAAGATTGTGTATGAAAACTTGCCATGTTATTGTATTCAATGTTCGGAGTTAGGGCATGATGCTACAGACTGTAATAGGGAAGATGATGACCTCAACATCAACAAGGTGGACAAAGGCAAACCTAAACTAACACAAGCTCATTCGACGAAATGGGTGCAATGCAATGGATACATCTTAATTAATGGATCAACATTAAAGAAGGAGAGACGTCCTTATCAAATCCAAAGACCATCCTTACAAATCCTAAAGAACACTCTTCTTTACCTTCCAACCTTAGTAGAAGAAGTTACGAAGGAACTGCTATTATTTTGAATATTCAACCTATTTGTGCAACGTCTTTGTCTACTGTATCAACAAGGGAGGATCGTGTCTTGAAGACCAATAAATTTTCCCTATTAGCTGTTGAAGAACCAATATTGGAAGAAAGTGAGATACCGGCCATTGATCTTATGGAGGAAAATATTAATGCTAAAACTTCTCAGGTTTAGAAAAAGGACCTTACTAGCAGATTAAACCAGGAAAGAGATGAATAATGGGATTTTGATATGGGTGATGTTCCTAAAATTTAGAAGACAGTGATGGATCCTTCAATAATAACTAATTTTTCTCTGTCTCCTAGTTCTCCGATATTTTTGAGGGGTGGTAATTCGATTATGGAAGACTGACGTCATCTATATGCTTCTGACTTAGAAGCTTCTTTGGTGAGGGAACTTAATGATGATCGAGAAAAAATTTCTTTGGGAATTTTGAAAATATCCCCTCGTCTTGACGATAAATACTTATTTGATGGAACTAAGTTGTTGGAAGAATTCACTATGGTGAAAAAGATAAGACCAAGGAAAAATTACTCTGCTCTTAGATCATCTGGTATTCAAACACGCTCAGGAGGTAAGTCAACAAAAACTCTAAACACTACTGTTTTTGAATGATATAATTTCTTTTTTGGAATACTAGGGGGTGGGAAATGGCCCATCGATTCATAGACGGAAATGTCTCATCCGTATTCATTCAATTACTGTTGTGGCAATTTTGGAACCAAAGTTTGGAAAGTCTAATATATAAGATGTGTGTAGCAAGTTGAATTTTTCTAGAGGATTGGACAATTCCTCTGAGAAAAATTGGATTCTTTGGAAAAATAATTGACCGATTACATTGGCCAACAATGGTGAACAATCATTATCTCTTTAGCTTAGCAATGTTTTGTTTGAAGCTCCTATTTTATTCACCGCGGTGTATGTGAAATGTAAAAAGGAGGAAAGATTGGAGCTATGGGAGGATTTTGATAATCTGTCAAAGCTTAGGGGATAAAAAGTGGATAGTGGGAAGTGATTTCAATATTGTGGCTAATAGTGAAGAAATTATTGGAGGCCTTGGGGTCATTTAGGATGGTGTGTTGGATTTTAACTTAGCGCTTCTTAATGTCGGCTTACAAGAGATCCCTTTCAAGGGTTCTGCATATACGCGGTGCAATAATCAGGAAGATAATACCCAAATTTGGGCTCGTCTTGATAGAGTGGTGGGAAACACGGATGGATTTACGGTGAATTTATAAGCTCGGTATAACACCTTCATAGGACCAAATCTGACCACTCCCCTTTACTTTTTAAGGTTACAATGGAGAAGCAAAGTCAACCGAGACAATTTAAATTTCTATCATTTTGGACTAAAGATGATGAATTTATTGAAGTTATGAAAGAAGCTTGGAATTTTGAATTGATGGGTAAACCTCTTAATATATTTGCGAAAAAGCTTAAAGGGGTTAAATTTTTTCTTAAGATTTGGTCGAGATCAAAATTTAGGATATCTTTCAAGGAGGTAAAAAAGATGAGGATGATGTGTTGAAACATGAAATGGTCTTTAATATGAATCCCTCTACAGAGAACATAATTAAATTTCAAAAAGCACAAGCGGAATACCTAAAGGCATTGAAAATTGAGGAGGGATTTTGGCAACAAAAATCCAGATTTAAATGGGTGAAAGAAAGAGACTCGAACATAAAAATATTTCATGCGATAACGAAGAAGAAAAATGATGCTCTCAAAATTTCCCGAATTCAAAACGTGAAGGTGCATGGATTGAAAACCCACAATCAATAGAAGACCTACTCGTTTCTCATTTCAGTGAGCTGCTGGGTACTAACAGTACTTGTTATAACAGGTACAATAGGGGTTGAATTCCATTCACATCTGATTCGTGGTACAATAATGATATTTGGGAGACTATTCCTTATTCGATAGACACAGCGGACAACCAATATCTCAGCAGTGTTTCGGAATTATAATAAATCCACGAGGCAATTAAAGAGATGAACAGTGATGGAGCTGCTGGACCGGACGGGTTTAATGGCCATTTTTTTATTATTTGTTGGGATATTATTAAAGTGGACCTGCTCAATGCGATTTCATTATTTTTTCAGGGCGATGAGCTTTCGGTTAACTGGTCTTCCACAAATATTATTTTGATTACAAAGATTTGCAGTCTTAAAAATTGTAATGATCTTCGTCCGATTAGCCTATGTAATTTCTCATCTAAAATTACATAAAAAAAATTGGCGAAAGATTAGGGTCAATCTTGCCTAAAATTATTTCTCCTTCTCAATCCGGTTTTATTAAGGGGAGATCCATTTTGGAAAATGTCGTTTTGGCTCAAGAAATTATGTCGTCATTTAAAAAGAAGGTGAGGGGTTCAAACCTTATTATGAAATTGGACATGTCAAAGGCCTACGATAGATTGTCGTGGTTGTTTATTATCAACACTTGTCGGAGATTTGGTTTATCGAAAACGATCATTAACTTAATACGGAGGACTGTCTCGAATTATTGGTATTCAATGGGAGTTAATGGGAACTCATGCAACTTATTTAAATCTAAAATAAGAGTGAGACAGGGTGATCCATTGACACTGGCGTTATTTGTGATAACGGCGGAAGTTTTGAACAGGGGAATACAAAAAATAATGGAATCGAGGAAAACAAATCATTTTGCTCTAACAAGGGGTTGCCCAATTATTTCTTATCGTCCTTTTGCAGATAACACGCTTATATTTGCTAATGGAGGAAAAAACTAAGTAACAAAATTCTGAACCCTAAACCCTAAATTTGTTTCATCCAATTTAAAAAAAAATTCGTGTCTATCACACCGACGAGTCAAAAGTTACGCGACGTTAAAGTTTGCGAAACAGTCAGTCGGCTGCCATCGATACAGTCAGTCGGCCTTCGATACTGTCGGTCGTACGAGGTTGAACACTCGGTCGAATGCTGCCCCACAGTTGGTCGCCCAGTGATACTATTGGTCGGCCGGCGCCAAACAGTCGGTCTATCGGCGGTCGGATATCGATACAGTCGGTCGCGCAATGCCGCTGTCGGTCGGACGTTGCCCCACAGTCAGTCAACCGCTGCCAAATAGTCGGGTGGCCGCCCTCCCACTATCGGTCGGCTGGCGCACAATAGTCGGTCGGCCGTTGCAAATAGTCGGGCGGCCCAGCGGCCGGTCGGTCATCGATATAGCCGGTCGATCAACATATATGAAGAGTCGTCTGGTCAAGAATAAGAAGATCTCGTTCTATCTTCCAGGCAATGAGTCACACGCTACAAAGAGATTTCTGGAGAGTATTACTAGGTTTCGATTCAAAAATATCCCGATCAATTACGTGGGAATCTCTCTTTTTTCGGGAAGAAGAAGAAAATCTTATTTTGCTCCATATATTAATAAACTGGTAAAGAAGCTCAAATTTTAGAATCACCAGAGTATTTGGCAAGTGGGAAGAATTACTCTCATCAAATTTGTAGCAGAATCCATGCAACTTCACTTGCTTGCTACCATTAATCCCCTTGATACAATTCTCCTTCATATTAATAATCTCCTTTCCTGTTTCCTTTGGGGTAAGCAAGACGACAAAGAAAAATTTCAATGGGTGGCATCGTTCGATATTTGTAAACCAAAAGATGAGGGGGGATTAAATTTAAGATGCATGTTTGGTTTATCTAGTGCCTATGTGATTAACCCGTAGCGGATTTTTTTTAATTCAAACTCCCTATGGTCTCGGTTCATGCATAGTAAATGAAAAAATTCGAGGTGCAAAGCTTTAAGGGATCTACATCGGTTTCATCGCAAGTGTGGAGAATAATGCAACATGTTTGGGTTGACTTTTGGAAAATATTTGACTTTGATACGGGCAATTGGACAATGAACACAAACGACGATTTTAGTATCAAATCGGCTTGGCAGTTGGTGCGAGAAAAAAGGACGTATTCAAAGAGACTATTCTCTTATATGGGATAGGAGAATTGCCCTTAAAATTTTGGTTTTCATGTGGCATCTAATTCATAGAGGGGTATCCATTGATGCTTATATAAAACAACTTCAAATCCCTTTGGTCTCAAAATGTAGATGTTGCACTATAGCTTGTGAAGAAGACAAAGATCATCTTTTGTGGAGTATCCCACTTGCTCAATCTGTTTGGAGACGATTTTATAACTTACTAGGGTTGAGGATTTCTTCATCAACATTTATGGGCAATTTGATGATGTGGTGGACTAATTCAAAAGGTGACAAGATCAGAGGCACTCTTTGTCGTATGATTCCGGCTTTCATTTGTTGGCACTTGTGGTGTGCTAGGAATAAATGCAACTTTGAGGGGGTGACAACGAAGAAAAATTCCATTAGCACTCTCATTTGTGGGGAGATTAATCTTGCTTTTCGTATTTTACCTTTTTATGGTTATATAACTAGATTTTGTATAGATATTTTGGAGCCTTTTCCAACATCGGCACTCACATTGCCCATCATTGAAGTATGCCATGGGTGGGGGGTGTTTCCCCACTATTTATTTTTTCAATAAAATTTGGTAAAGGTCCTATTCATAAAAAAAATAAAAAAAAAATAACACAAGAACAACTTATTTTTACTTGGTTTAGCCTTTGGGCCTATGTCTATCGCTAGATTTGTTTCCTCTTTCCCACTATAATTGAATGAGCACTACAATTAAGCTCTTATGAGGGAGAGAGATTGTGTCCACTTTTACAATGAAATATTGCATATATATAGGCCATGTAAAATAACGGAGTTAGTGGGGGTTTCCCACTACTTTGATGACTTGTTGTCCTAATAACACATTCTTCACTAGTGGGGGTGATCCCATTTTTGAGATAGTTCAGTTGCCACATGTATGATATTTAAGGCAATAGACTTAGGCCACTTGCTACCTCACCTTTGATATGTTTGGCTTAGGTTGCGTTTATTTTTCCATCTCAATTTGATGTCTAAATATGGAATCTGATCACTGAATCTGAAGTCTGAAATATGAATCTGAAAAATATGTTTATTGTATGTTTGAATGAACATCTGAATGGATGTATTTACACTGATTCAGACTTCATATTCAGACTTCAGAGGTTCATTCAAAAATAAATGTTAGCTTATTAATCATTTAGAAAAACAAATACTATCTCGTACCTCTTAAGTCTGAATGGTTTAGATTCAAACTTAAGAGGTAAAAACAAACAATACCTTAGTATCTTTGTATTTCACAAATAGTTGTTCAGGACAAATGGACATTTTTTCCTCATCGGGGGTGAAAAGGGTTTATACACAAGTTTGGCGAATTAAATTGGAACTTAATAAATTCATAATTTTCTAAAGAATATGAATTTAAACCTATGCAAGTAATGTAAATGTAGGAGAGATAGCATATAATTCCTACATAAGGATTTTTATCATGCTTTAATTACACCAACCTCCACACACGTCCACGCCTCAAGATATAAATTGTGGGATTTCACTATTGTAATCTTTTAATCACTAAAGAACACCTCTCATCATTTATAAGCTCATCCACAAGATCGAAGCCTTATGCTGGGGATTTCATCTTCTTGTTGTGGATATAATACTATTAATTTTTTTTACTATGATCAATAATGAGTTTTCTTTCATTTTGAACACTTTAACAATATCTCAAAATATATAACTGAAATTAAACTCAATATCAGCTCTTGATGATGATATTTGATGAATCCCAAAGAGTTCTTAAATCAATCTTCAATGTTTCTAGTGAATTATCTCTCTAAATATGTGTGATGATGAAGAATTGAATGTGAGAGATTGATGTTCACTAGGAGATTATGAAAACATGAATTCTTCAATTAACCCTCATCATTAGATGTTAATCAATAAATACACTTAAAAAGACTTCAACATAAAGATGAATATAGCATAAACTAAAATCTACTCCTCCTAACTTAAAGACTTAAATACTACTCCAAATATAAAATCAAATCCTCCTAACTAAATACTCCCCATAAACTCTCTTTCCTTAAGAAGTACAATATAAAAAATACAACCTATAAATGAAAATTTTCCCTTCCTTTATCCTATTTTTATCTATCTTTTATCACAAGGTTATTATCCCCCTTAATCAAAACTTCTCTCCAATTGTTAAACATATCCTCTTTTAGGAAATACTAAAAGATTAAGAAAATAAATCAACAAAGACAAAAGAAAAGAAATAATAGGAAATAACTAAAGAACATAATCTAGAGTGTAAAACATTTTATGTCTAACAATAAGCGTAAGGAAATGATAGTAATAAGGGATGCGAATCACATGGTATAGTATAAAAAGGCATAAAATGATCAATAATGATAAAATAAGTGAAATATATAAACCATAATCAAAATTTCAACATAAATACTAAAAATGTACTTAACACCAAAACAAACACATCAAAAGAAATGAGGATTATAACGGATACAAGTTGATAGATAATCAATTTATAGTGTAAAATATAAATCTTAACTCACAAAACATTAACATAGATATAAGATGATAAATCGTGAAAAGGCAAGCTTCTATGAAACCTATGATCTAGTTAAATGTCCAAATCATTCAAAGGTAAATCATGATATAAATGAATAACATCACCAATGTTATACTATACACCAAAATAGGATATACTAAAATTTATATTATCATCCGAAAAGATTTATCAATAACAAAATATTATTACAACAACATTAGAATACATTTTTCAAACTTAAAAAATATACACCAGTAATCATTGATCATAAATGTAATATTGAAAACGTAAAAACAATGATTATATCATATATAGCATTTGAATAACAAATATCAAAGTCAGGGGTACTACCACATACTCTAAATACATGAATAAATAACATCAAGCCAAAGGGCAATTACGATTAAATTAGATTCATGATACATCAAACAAAATGACCACTAATAGATTATTGATATCCCCAATCATGCACAACATTTACTTTAATATGTGAAATTATGACTATATGAAACGTAAAGGTGAACAAAGGGAATAAAATCATATGAATAATAAATCCAATAAGGAAATGTACAAGATATACAATACGGGGAGAATAAGATGCAAAGCAAATTATACAAATAAATCTTTATTAACTCAATAAATGGGTTTACAAGAATACACAAATATATCTATGCAATAACATAACAAATCCTATACCTATTTTTATAACTAAAAATACAAGAAATATCATTGCACTTACCAAATTCAAGTTAATATACAATGTTCATAATCAATACAGAATTATATATCAGAGGAGAATAACATGATGAGATCATTAACCATTAGCATAAAATTATATCTCATTTGTGCAAAGACAAAAGTTAATGAAATCAATTGAGAAAAATATCTAAGATATAATTCAATTAAGAATTGTGAATCATAGAACAAAAATTTCAAAACTTTGACTCAAGTGAAATTTGTAACACCGTATTTAAAGTATTTTCAATTGTCATTTCCCCTTTACTGAGATATTTTGATTAAAACCTTTTGTAATATCCTATTTTTTTTCTAAAATAAATAAAACTATATTTTTGGAATAAAATAAAAAGGAAAGTAAATTAATCGGTGAATTTAATTTATTAATTGCGAACAAATAATTTGTTATTATATCGTAATCATGCGTGATTGATTTTTTTATGTTAATAAATACAATGGAAAATAATTGCATGTGTAGTAGAAAATTTATAAATGATGCGTGACTTGATTATAAATATAATTGTGGATAAAAATAATTGGGACGCATTTAGGAAAGTTATATGGACTCATTTAGGTGTTTTAACCTTTAGAAATGGTCCCAGGGTATAGGTATATAAGTTAGGAGAGTTTTGGGCTAGGTTAATTATGGGTTCGGGCCCATTTGGGGGTGCAAAATTTAAGAAATAATTCCAGATCGGGATTTGGGACTAATATAAGATTAAGGGGAAGATTAATAATTCTCACGCTTAATCAAATACATAACCCTAGCAGCCCCACCTCAAGAGAGAAGATAACAAATACCAAAA
This sequence comes from Sambucus nigra, assembly GCA_949130495.1. Lineage (NCBI taxonomy): Eukaryota > Viridiplantae > Streptophyta > Magnoliopsida > Dipsacales > Adoxaceae > Sambucus > Sambucus nigra. The sequence goes on along the minus strand of OX422215.1, from coordinate 666,135,522 downwards.
AGGAGAAGGAACAAGGAATTCAAAGGAAAATTCATCAACTGTATCCAGGTAAGAATTTTCTTGCTTAATTTAATGTTTAATGTGCTTATTAATTCATCTTAGTAAACCACATGTGAATTCTAGGTTTTACTTTTTAATTGGGTGATTTAGTGGTAGGAATGAAACTTATTCATGTAGAGGATTAATTGGAATATAGCGTCTAACCAGGAAATCTAGGATAATTGAAATTTTGAATTGAGTGATAGATACTTTAGGGTTTCTTGGGATAAATTTGGAAATTAGAATTCACATGTAGATCTCTTGATGCATGTCTATGATCTGGAAAATTTATGATTGAGAAACCATGTTATATGCCCCAAATCTGATTTGTATATAGTTGGAATTATGGTAGAAAAAATGGGCTAAGAGTCTTGGTTTATTCATATAAATTCTGAGATTTGGGGAAAGAATTTAATGTTAATACATGAAATTAAATGTTCTAAGATGAGTAACTAAGTAGTAGAGACCTGTTCATATGATTATAAAAAGGAATTAACAATGGGAATGAGTAAAATAAGGAAGTAAGAAATCCCGTATTATAAAAACATAGCAGATCTGGGCTTCTGCCCATGTCCGAATCGATTAGGCTAGTAATCCGAATCAATTTGGCTAAGCAAATCGATTCGGCTTAGAAGGCTAATCGATTCGGCCCATGGGGCAGGTTGAGTTGGGACCGAGGATGGATCCGTCATATTTTTAGAAAATCATACGAGTTGGTGGGACGATGTTTGGGTCAACCATGATTCTATTAGAAATCCTGATGTAGCACATATAATAATTGGGAAGTTATATTTAACTATATGGTTAAATAATCTTTTACGGAAGAACGAATCAATGATTAACTGGATGGTAAATTATTAATGTGTAAATATTTATCATGTGGGATACTTTAGGTAATTATATATGACACCCCGCCTATTTTAATCACGGGTGTTCAGTCCTTTATTAATATAACTAAGGATCTCATTTGGTTCATTCTTAGCATCACTGTTGAAATCTTTTTAAATTACTAACCACCTATGTTAAATTAAATTAGTCTCAAATTTTATCTTTCATTAGCATAATAACATGCGGAAAATAAAACTGAATAACTCATAAACAACAAATATAGAAGTCTGAATCATCACACGATAAATGGATAAATAATGAGTACCAAATAAACCATCGGTTCCAAAACTAAATCCAAACCATAAGTCTAAAGAAAATAAAACTAAATGCAACTACATCGTTCGATAAATAAAACTGAAATAATGTATCAACTGAAAAGGGCAACATGTGTCCAAATGAACTACATAACCATCAACCTAGTCTAGGAATGAATAACTGAAGTGTCTACACAAATTCTTGAAAGCCTCCACAATGTTGTAGCTACGTATCCCTGGAATGAGTCATCAAGCTTGGTGTCCCTGTGGCTGGACACCCAAAACCATTTGAAAAAATATTTTGACACGGGTAAAACCCCAAAACCATTTGAAAAATATTTAGCAAGTAATTAAGATGCAACAATTAAATATGTATTAACACTTTTCACATTTCAGCGAGTGTCTCACTCTCTTGAGATATTACTCACCCCTCGTCTATTATGCGCACCTAACGCTTACATTCTAACCCAACTAGTTATACTACCCCACCTAACTAATCACGTTACAACCTTTCTATCACCCTACTCTATCCCGAATACTTCCTTCTTTTGGTTCCTAAGCTATTTACCTTAACTTAGTTAATCATTTCCACTCTAATTGATTATATAACATCCACGTTAGTTATATAAAAAATTCATTCACACTTTTATTTTTTAACTTTCATATAAATGTCTACTCTATTATATACGTATGAATATACAACAACAATCACACACATGCGACGTATAATAACCATCCTCCCGAGTAATAACTCACCGGATGCTTGTTTCTACAATGCTATCATATCCCAGGTATGCTCACTCTAACCTGTTTACCACAAGTCACAATAGATCACACCAAATTTAGTAAAAATATCGCAAACGTAGTGGAGGCAGTCATATTTCCCTGAGCATGAGACTGAATCATACCTAAAATATCTCACCTCAAAAAATAAATCATGCAATAAAATACCGAATGATATGACCTGGGGACTATACTCTTCCTGCATTCACTAGCCAGGGGATTCACCCACATCGCACAACCTCCGATGATAGCACTAGAGGGGTATGTTTTCAAATAAATATCATGCACATCGATATTTATAAAATACACACACACACACACACACACACATATATATATATATATATATATATATATATATATATATATATATATATATATATATATATATATATATATATATATACGCACACACACACACACACACACTAACTCTTATTCCGTATATATAATTAAATTAAATTCGACTATCCCGTGCCTAACACCCGTAGCACTAACCCATAATCCCCGAGTATATTTCCTGAATCTAAATTTATTTAATTTCACAACCATTAAATAATTAACGTAGCTTCACTTGATAAAGTACCTGGACTCACCCAACTGGTCTGTATTTAAACATTTACTAATTTATTTCACTCAATTCATTATTTAGGTTCCTCCTTTTTCTCACCTTTATAGGCTCATGTGCATCCACCCATAATCCCTAGGTAAAATAATCCCATTCATCCATACTCGGATTTGATTTCTAACTAAAGGCTTCGATCTCGGACACCCTTTTATAGAAAATTAATTACTAATTAAAACAATTAGAAAAATACTAAACTGGTGGCCACGCGTTTGTATCAAAAAGATATATATCCATGTCCAAAACCTAGGGTCGTTTGAACGAGATACTAACATCGTTCGAACGATTAACTAAGGTCATTTGAACGACAATCTCAACTCGTTCGGTCGAGTTTCTGAGGAATCGATCAATCGACATCTTTAGGTCGATCGATCGACACCTGAACATGTCCTCTTCTCCGAAAATCATTTTTCTCCATTTTTAACCCTCAAACCTCCATGGTTTCAACCAAAACTTCAACCCAATTGTATCCCATGTTTATTACACATCTAAAATGTCCTAACCCTAATATAAATCATCAAACATCATTGATTTCTATTAAGATTCGTAAATTTCACGAATTGATTTTGTCATAGATTTCATTCCATCATCTCATTAAATTTGACTCTACAATCCAAATTGAATGAAATTACCTACTGGATTTCGAATATAAATCAGATTCCAACATCACTACATGGTATTTCATCATTAGTTGTACATTAATTTTACATCTAATTCCCAAATCCCCAAAAACCCATTTTCCATGTTACAACCCTTCCCAAAATGAGTTTGTTTACACCTACCATGATATGAACATGAGTTTTTGCAATCTAAAATAGAAGCAAACTAATTACTTGCCTTTCTAGGTTCGTAGGGTCTGATTACACGTTGTAGTAGACGGATCGATGATTGCACACCCAATTCCTCCCTAAATTTGGCCTCTAACGTCCCCTTCTTTTCTCCCTTCTCTTTTCTCTCAATTTCTAGGGTATAGAGTTTGATTAATGGTTGCCTTTAACTCTAAAACTTATTTTTAATATCCTTAATCCCAAATTAGGCTAACGACCAAGCCTAAATGACCCGAATACCCCCATGTGGGTCCGGCTATGTCTAAAAAGGCCACGGGACCCGATTATTACCCCCGGGTACACTATTTTGACAATATTAACCCTTTTGGAACCAACTGTAACCTCAAAATCATAATTCGAGTCAGCCTACAATAATATCCTACTTTGACCCCATATAGTCTACATGCGACTGCCGGTTGAGATAAGACACTGCCATGTTACTATCACTTATTATGACGTAAAATAATCATTTACTACTCACTTAGTAATTATATTTCATAAATATTAATCATTATCTCTCCCAATTAATATTTTAATAACCACATAATAATTAATTCAAATAGGTTACGTCACACGTGTAATTTAAAATAACCGAATTAATTAAACTTTTAAATGCACAGATATAATGGGTGTTACATTATAGTGTAACTTCTTACACATATTCTGTGGGAATAATATGTATTTATATTTATTTTTGTGGGCATACCAATGTTTGTGGATGACCCTATCGGTTTGGGGTTTCACGCATTTAGGGTCGTAGCACATGTCGGTATGGGTGGGCTAGACGTTGTGTAGGTCATTTTTATAGGTATTACGTAGCAGTGCCATCTATGAGAGGTAGGTGTCGATATTGGGATCCTTTGTCACAGCTGGGTATGGCCCATGAACTGGTGTACTGCCTAGGTACCGTCACACTTATGTGTGTTTTGTGATGTTTGATTTGGATAGAGACTTTCTGCGAACTTACCGATAGAGCAGGAATGAGACACCACTAGTAGATACCTTTGAGTGTCGTATATATGAAAGGACATATATATAAATTACCCAAATTAAATGAGATTGATTAAATTGTCAAAGAACATAGACAGTAAATTCATACCCATACTATATTGTGCATAACATATGTTTATGTCACCTTCACGAGATATATGAGACTAGGATACTTTGGTAATTGACAATATGAATGTATACGGTTACGTTTTAGCATGTTGAATATATTTAATACATTTGATATTAATTGGCACGGTTTTCATATATTATTTCGGGACTTGGTTGGATGCGAGTAATCTCCCACTTAGTTAAAGGGTGAGATATTAATCGCATATGAGTGACGATGGGGAATATTTACTTTGAATCGACTGTATTTATTTCACTTTAAATTAAATAAGTTAATTCTTGAAACTGTAGGGCGCTAACCAAAATTTAAATATTTTCTCCCCCCAGGTGATCCTAGACATGGATAGTAGGACTGTTGGTAGATTAGCTTTGTAGTCTCCTTTTGCTCACCAGACTTTTTAGACTTATTGATTCTAGTTTAGGTCATTTTCCTGCTCCAGTTTAGTTATTTTATTTGGGATTATTGCGTAGGCATAAGCCTGGGATTTATTTACTTCATATCAATTTGAGATATTTATTGTTCTGTTGGATTTATCATACGCTTGGTGATTGATTGGATTTCATTATTCTTGGGATATTAATTTAAACTCAATTACGACCTATTAATATATGTTTTATATAGCATTGATGCAGAGAATGGTTTTAATTTAAAAATAAGCCCCATCTTCTGCGTATCATGTCTAGCCTTCGTAAAGAGCCAACCTCTAGAATTTTCGGGTAGTTCGGATATTTTTGTATCAAGTAGGTGGACGAAAGATATACAGAGACATCTACGGATGGTGTAGTGTACACCAGTGAAAAAGAAGATGTTAGCTTCATTTCGACTTGTGGAAGCCGCGCTCTAGTGGTGGGAGTCAGTCATGTCAGTTGCAGGGAGGGATAGCTTGATGATTGATGACAACTGGGAGAGATTTGAGGGGAAGTATTTTCATCAGGCTATGCAGTCTTAGATGAGGAGCATATTTATGGAGATCAGGCAGGAGGGACGTACCGTGGATAAGTACGAGGAAGAATTCACTGCCCTTTCATACTTTATAAAAGAATTTATGAATACTGAACAAAGAAAGATAGGTAGATTCATAGTGGTGTCAACTTGACACATTAGGAAGGATCTTTTGGGGAACTCGACCTTCACAACGTATAATCAGATGGTGAACGCCACACTTATCCACTATCAGTATCACAGGGTCTTCCAGAAGAATAAGGGAGAGAAGCGAGATGGAGCCGAGATGTCGAGCCAATAGGGAAAGATATGTGAGGAAAGCGGATTTGGGACCCAGTAATTTAGGGGTACTCTATCCGTATCAGCATAAGAGATTTAAGGGGTTTCAATGATCGGAATAGGCAAGGGCATCAGGGTCAGGGGTAGTTGGGACAGGTCCAGTAGGGCCAGTAGCATAGAGTTCATCAGGGCCAAGGTCAGTAGGATCGAGGCCACCATGGCCGACAGGCAGAGCCGCACCCATTTCATCAGAATTATTACATTTGCGAAAATAGGGGTTGTACGTCGAGGCGGTATCTTCGGGGTAAGCAGGCGGATCAGGAGGAGGGAGGTCAGAGGGGGCAGCAGGCACCACAATGACAACACCCACCGTTATCAGCTCTAGGAGTTGCTGCACCAGCCGTTCTAGCACCCGTCGCTCCACCTCAGGGACAATTTCCATCCCTACAGTACAAACGGGTTTATCACATTGCACCCACAGAGGAGCTAGCACGAGCTAAGGCAGTTGAGGGTATGTTCCCTATCTTTAGACACGTAAGTCGTATTTTATTTAACAAGGGGGAGTCTCACTCATATGTTAGCACGAGTTTGCATGTGAGAATGGGATGATAGACTTTGGTTCTAATATCGTACTACACATAGACTCACCGGTGGGTAGAGGATTCCCCATATTTTCAATATGTTGAGGTATAGTGATTGAGATAGGGAGACTCACTTTTGTAGATGATTTACTGGTACTTTATATGTATGAGTAGGATGTTATCTTAGGAATGGATTGGCTAACTACATACAAAGCATGTGTTGACTATGACGGGAGGTCCATCGTCTTTGCCAATCAGGGGCAAGATATGTACCTGGTTACGATGCCGCACCCTGGGGGTGGGTCGAGCACGCATTTATTATGTATCAAGGATGAGACTTCTTTGGAGGTCATGGTCTCGCTAGATTCCCTCCCAATAGTTAGTGAACTTTCGAATATGTTTGGGAAGATCCCAAGGTTGCCACCTAGTTGGGAGATAGACTTTGTGATTGATTTGATATCGAGCATGATAGCCATTGCATGTACACCGTATCGGATGTCTCCTCTAGTTAGGAGGGAGCTTCGAGATCAGATTAAGTAGTAATTGGGATAAGGATTCATTAGGAGGAGTACTTCACCATAGGGTGCTCTAGTTTTGTTCGTTAAGAAGAAGGATGGATCACTGCGACTTTATATCTATTACATGGATATGACCAAGGTCACCATAAAGAACAAATATCTCTTACCCCGCATTAATATTTTTTTGACCAGTTGAGGGGTGTTGCATATTTCTCGACGATTGACTTGAGATAGGGTTATCATCAGTTGAGAGTCCAGAGTAGGATATCTCAAAGATGGAATTTCTTATGAGATACGGGTCATATGAGTTTTTTGTTATGCCTTTTGGTCTAACCAATGCACCGACGGTATTTATGGATTTGATGAGTCGGTTGTTCAGAGAATATTTGGATCAATTTTGCCGTAGTGTTTATTGACAACATTCTGATTTATTCTCGAACTACGGAGGAGCATGCACGACATTTATGGGTAGTCTTACAGACACCACAGGACCACTAGTTATATCCTAAGTTTGAGAAATTTGGGTTTTGGTTGTGAGAGGTGCAGTTCTTGGGCCACATTATGTCCGAGATGGGGATATCAGTAGACTTGATGAAGGTTTATCCAGTGATGGAGTGGGGATAGCTCACTACACCCGCTGAGGTATATAGCTTTCTGGGACTAACCAAGTACTACCATCGATTCATTCAGGGTTTCTCCAAGATAGCCTAGCCCCTGACAAATTTGACTACGAAGGAAGTGTCGTTTATATGGGATGATGCATTCCAGCAGGCGTTTGATGAGATAAAGACTAGATTAACTACAACACCAATTTTGGCACTACCTCGGGCAGGGATAGACTATAAGGTCTAAACAGATGCATCCTTGAGGGGACTTGGATGGGTTTTGATGCAGGAGTAGAGGTCGAAAGCTTATGATTCACGGAACCTAAAGCCTCACGAGGGACATTAACCCACCCATGACTTGGATCTAGTAGCCATGGTATTTGCACTACGAGTATGGAGGCATTATCTCTTGGGGGAGAAATTCCAAATATTCACAAACCATAAGAGCCTACAGTATTTATTCACGCAACGGTAGTTGAACATAAGTCAGAGGAGATGGATAGAGTTTGTGGAGGACTACCAGTTCAACATTCAACACCACTCGGCCGCAATTCGATGTTTGAATTAGCAGCAATGTGGAAGCGAAGTGGAAATCACTTTGTGGGAATGATGACTTGACCCTGCATTTATGGCCATTCTCACCATCATGATCGAGATCATTATTCGGGTGGTTAAGTCACATGCAGGAGATCAGCATTTCCAGAGGCGAGTTAGATAATTATTAGTTGAGGGAGCAGAGCGTTATTCTATTGGGTAGGATGGTGGACTGAGATTCCAGGACAGATTAGTTGTCCCAGCTGATGAGGAGTTGATGTGAGCCATTATATCTTAGTCTCATGGTTCATATTTTATGGTATATCTCGAAGGGGATAAGATGTAACACGACATGTGATGTCAGTATTGGTGGGCCAAGATGAAGAGGGAAAATAGATTTTATGTCCAAGTGTGCGATGTGTCATCTAGTGAAGGTGTACCATCAGCGTCCTACAAGTGTGTTACAGCCTTTGGAGATCTCGGTGCGGAAATGGGAGAGCATCTTCATGCACTTCATTATAGGGCTAACTACATCACAGAGGGGGAACGATTATATTTGGGTGATCGTCGATAGATTGACAAAGGTGGCTCACTTTTTAGTGGTTCGGACAGATTATATCTCAGAGAAGTACGCTAGAATTTTCCTCATAGATATTGTAAAGTTTCATTGGGTACCTCTCAACATTGTGTCAGACAGGGACATGACGTTTGTGTCCCATTTTCGAAGGAGCTTTCAGTAGGCTTTAGGGTCAGAGTTGATATTGAGCACCTCATATCATCCTTAGACAAACGGGCAGATGGGGAGGGTGAACTTAATGTTAGAGGACATGTTAAGGATGTTCATATTGGATAGTTGGGAACATTAGCTACCTTTGGTGGAGTTTACGTAAAAAAATAGCTACTAGTTCACAATTGGGATGGAACCGTTTGAGGCAATTTATGAGAGACCTTACTGTTCACCCTCATGCTGGTTGGAGGTGGGGGAGAACAAGTTACTTGGGACAAATTTCATTTAGGACACCTTAGAGAAATTAGAGATGATTCGGACCAGGATATGGATTGCCGAGGATAGGCAAAAGAGCTATGTAGATGAAGGACGGAGACACTTAGACTTTGATGTTGGAGATTAGGTGTTGATTAAAGTGTCTCCCATGAAGAGAGTGATGAGGTTTAGGAAGAATGGAAAGAGACTTCCAAATATGAGGGGCCATTCCCTATTCTTGAGAGTATTGGGCCCATGGCGTATCGGTTAGGACTACCAGATCATTTGCACCGAATGCATGACGTCTTTCACATATCTGCACTATGGATATTCTTTAGAGATGAGATAGCATACCATCATATTGATATTGAGGAGATCGAGCTCCAGCCAGACGCTACCTACGAAGTTATACAAGTAGCCATTTTGGACCATCGGGAATGCCGACTTCGATCCAAGGTTGTTCCTTTAGTTAGGACCATAGGGAGGACGAGTCGACTTGGGAGAGGGAGGACGACATGTGCATAAAATATCCTGAACCCTTCTATCTAGGTACATACTCTACTAGATTTCGAGGACGGAATCCTCTTATTAGGTGAGAAGAATGCAATACCCCGTATTACTATATTTTTGGACTAAAATAAAAATTCATGGAAATTAAATTAAATCGGTGAATTTAATTTATTAATTGCGAACAAATAATTTGTTATTATGTCATAATCATGTGATTATTTTTTATGTTAATGAGTACAATGGAAAATAATTGCATGTGCGGTAGAAAATTTATAAATGATGTGTGGCTTGATTATCAATATAATTGTGGATAAAAATAATTTGGACACATTTCAGGAAGTTATATCGGCTCGTTTAGGTGTTTTAAATCATTAGAAGTGGTCTCGAGGTATAAGTATATAAGTTGGGAGAATTTTGGTCTAGTCCAATTATGGGTTCGGGCCCATTTGGGGGTCCAAAATTTGAGAAATAAGTCCAACTCGGGATTCAGGACTAATATAAGATTAAGGGAAAGAGTAACATTCTCCATACTTAATCAAATACATAACCCTAGCAACCCACCTCAAGAGAGAGAAGAATATAGGACAAAAAGGATAAGGATCAAGGAATTGAAGCACCTTATACCCTTGACTCACTTGAGTCTGTATTGTATAAGGGTTCATCTAATTTGGAAATAGTGACAAAATTATGTCTTACCTAGAAACCAAAGAACCTCAGAGATTGGTTTTCATTTTATTCCTCTTGCTTAATTGATCTAGGTATAATTACCAATACTCACACACATTAGAATTGCATTCATACATTTCATATTGTATATAAGTCTGTGTGTGTGTGTGTATATGTTGAGTGTGTTTATATCCCTAAAATTGATTGTTAATATTTTTTGGGAATTTATTAACTTTTAAAATAAGGATTTTATTAAATAAAATTTGGTTTTAAAAGTTTTGGGGTCAATTTGCTATTTTGGATTGTTGGTTTTTTTGGCTAAAAGTTCACTTGGGTACAATCCGAAAGTGCCAGAGACTATAAGGCATGCTGGGTAATTAGTTTAGACACGCATGTAACAACCAATTAATTGCCTACACCTGTCAAGCTATAAATGACCTAAATTGTGTTTTCTCTGTGAGACGATTGATGTGTGATATTTCAACCCTTGGATTAGATTTAATCGATGACCTGCATGTGTTCTTATACAATCCTGGTGAAACCAATTTGAGCCAATCAGAAGCATTTTAATCACCGCCCCTGTTTAAACCATTGGATCAAAGTCAATCCTCCAAGACCAGATCGTAGCCCTTGATTTTGAATTGTTATCTCGAATCTTCTCAGGCTCCTATAAAAGGAACCCTACCCTCAGCCATCTGAAACTTTTGCCACTTTGTTCATTCGAGTGAGAAAGAGAGAAGAGAGAAAGACAGAGAAGAGAGAGAATGTGAAAACAGAGTTAGGAAACCCTAACCCTAAAATCATCGAAAACTATATTCAAACCATAACCTCTTTCAAAACCAGTTTATACCAAACACAACCTTGAGTGTTTGAGAGATTGTGAGTGCTTGGTTTGTTATTTATGTTGATGTAACCTCTTCGTTCTCAGATTTTATTTTCAACTTAAACATCTGTTTAGATCTATGTTTCTTCTTTTATAGAAATCTTAGATCTAAGTCATTGCATGTTATATTTCACATAGATCTTCATATTTAGTTTCTCATCTTGAGAAAATATTTGTTGATTTGTTTCTGTAAATGTTTTTATCAACGAAATCAACAAAAACATTTTCTGTTTCTAGTTCTTTTGAAACAAGACCTTCGACCTAGTTGGAATCGCACTTGGTGATTTTCAATCTCAAAAATATTTTCAAAACTTGAGATTGATTAAGATCTTGATACGTCTTCCGAGCAAGATAGCCGTGGATTCTGGGATTAAAATAAAGGTCAAATAAGGTTTAAGTTTTATAAGAAGAGAGAAATAAGAAAATCACAGCATATAGATCATATATGTAATTTGATAGGAATGTTTGTATAAATAAGTGTGTGTGTGTGTGTGTGTGTGTGTCTGTGTGTGTGTGCATGCATGTGTTAGAAAGCACCTTCACAAACACTAACACCCTACCACACTAATAGTGTTGGTAACAAGATCTCAAGAACAAGAGTCGACATAAAGAACTTGAATAAATTGGAAGTTAGCAAACTGGAAGGCAACATCAACAAACAGAACTGTAGAGAAGTTATAAGGACACCAGTGGGTACATTCCTAAACTTGTATAGGTCTGATTTGTGTGCATGTGTATTATATAGTTTGTAACTATAATAATTTGTTTTAGTGGAATTTTTGGTTTACTCCGTAGAGGGAGTCGTGGATGTTTCCTCGGTTGGGTGATGTTTTACCACGTTAAAAATCCTAGTTCTTAATCTTTCTACATCTCCTCATCTAATTCTTGGTTGTGCTGAGTTTAAATTTTTGAAACTGATTTATTAAATTTGTTAACCAATCTTGAACAGATCTCATACATATTTTTTCTAAACACATCTTGTGATTAATTTTATTTCATTTTAAGAAAAGAGTTTCCTAAAATAACATTGCGGAGTTACTTAAATAGTTTAATTTTATATTAAACGGCTTTAGTAACAGCATTTCAATTGGTATCAGAGCTTTGTAGACATCTTTTAAAAGATCCTGTGTTTCTGAAATTATTTTCTGAAAATCAAACATGGACGAGAAAAATGAAAGATTTGGTAACTTGACCAGACCTCCTATCTTTGATGGAACTAATTTTTCTTACTGGAAAGTAAGGATGATTGCTTTCATTCAAGGAACTTTGGGAGATGATGTCTGGGACATTGTTGAAAATGGTTACATTTATCCTACTAAATCAGCCACTGAAGGAAATAATGAGAGGTTTAAGAAAGTATTAAGTGAGTTCACACAAGAAGAGAAGTAAGTTTCTCGCAACAATAACAAAGGAAAGAATGCCATATTTATGTCCATAAATGAACATGAGTTCAAAAGAATCTCATCCTGTACCACTTCTAAGGAAGCTTGGGACACTTTGGTTACTGCTCATGAAGGTGTCACTAGAGTTAAGGCTGCTAAAACACAAATGCTCATTCAACAATGTAACTCTTTAATTATGTCTGAATCTGAGTCATTTGATGACTTCTATATGAACTTGACTGATATTGTGACCAAACTGCATGCTAATGGGATAACATATGACATACATGAAATTGTATCTAAAATTCTGAGATCATTACCACAAAAATTTGACAACAAAAGATATGCTATTGAGGAAATGAGTGACCAAAATCTCACTCCTGAATTACTCAGTAGTAAACTAAGAACTGTGGAAATGGAATTAAAATTTAAGAAACAATTGACCCAGTCCCATAGGAAACAGACTATTTCCAATCTGAGTTTTTTGTCTAAGCTAATTAAGCCTAAGCTTAACATTCACAATGATGACTATGATGAGGAATGTGACATAGAGAGTTTGGACAATTAGATTGCCTTAATGTCAAAACAGTTTATGAAAATTATCAAGTTTAGAAACAACATGGCAAACAAACAAGGCAAGTCCAATTATCCATCTCACTCTAATCATAAACCTCATGATAAAGGTCAAGACAAACATCACAAGGACATTCACACTAGACCTAGCAAAGACCTTAAGAAGATTGAATGCTTTAGATGTGGAAAACTAGGACACATTGCACAAGACTGTAGAGTTAATTTGAACACTCACAATAAACACACTAGGGCCAACATTCGCAAGACATGGGATGATTCAAGTGACTCTAAAAATGAGGAACCTGAGTCATCTGATGCTTTTGATCCTTGCATGTCTTTATTATCTAAGATAATTTACAATGATGATATGCCTATGTATGAGAATGATGATAGTATCACTGCTCCTGCTGTTGTGAATTATGCTACTACTGGTTTAGATGCTTTACTTTCTGAGAATATTGTTAGCTGAACCACGAGGTGTGTGAGTCAAAGGGAATGCGATAATGACGATGTCCATGGGTGCGTGAGTTCAATAAATGAAGCCTTAGGGGTCATTTCACACACTACACTTAGTGACTCAGACAATGAAGACCTCCCTGATATTCACACACTTTATGCGAAAACTGTCAAGAAAAGCTCTAGACTAGAGAAGATAGTAAAAGATCCCACTAAGAAACTAGAAGATCTAAGTCTGATGGTCAAACTTAATGCTGAAGAGTATACTACCCAATGTCTTACTCATGAAAGTGAAATCAAAATGTTTGATCAAAAACTGAAAAATCTGACTGAAACGAATAAAACTCTAGAGAAAAAATACAAAGGGACATTGTTAGAATTGGAACAAACAAAAGAAAAGACAGCAACTATTTTTAAAAAAATTATGAAATTTGAAAATAACTCAAACTATTTTGATGGATTTGTTGCTAAATCAAAAACCAATTCTGATGATCGAACTGGAATAGGGTTTTGCCCCAATTTAAAGATACAAACTAAATCTTTTGAACCTGTCAAGTTTGTGTCAGGAGGCAAAAGACCTATTGAGACCTTCCCAGACTTTCATTCTCTAAAAACTGAGTTTGATTCAAAACATCAAAAGTTTGATATTGGGGAATCAAGTTACTCCAAACATGAAAGTTCACCTAAGGCTAAATATGTCTGCCCCTCAATAAGGAAGAGTGACTCTACATTCAAAACTGTTGTACTTAGGAATAAGGTTCAACCTCAAAATGCCTTAAAGCCTCTGTTTAGAGACTTTACTAAAGATATACCCTCTTCAAGAAATCTTTATTGCTCCTACTACGATATATATTGTCATTCTTTTGATAGCTGCCATGCTAGAAGACTAGTTAAACCTGTCTATAATCCTCCTATCTATCAAAACTTTAACTATTCTAGGAGAAGCCATAACAATTATGTTCTGCCTAGACAACCATACATAAACTCAAACTATAGGAAAAGAAAGACCAAACCTAAAAGAACATTCCCTAGAAGGATTCCTAAACACTCTCCTAAACCAAATGTTCATGTGTTTCATAAAATTCAAAATCATGCGCAAAACATTTTTCAACAAAAATCGAATGCTCGCAAATTTTATCAATTGAGATCAAATAAGCACAAAATGAAAACTAGAGCAATTTGGGTTAGCAAAGATGATCTATTACACCAGATGAAGTGTAACATTGTTATTACTGCTTTGAAAGCTGAACACACATGTTCTGGTTAGTATTTAGATTCTGGATGTTCAAAACACATGACTGGTGATGATACAAAACTCTTAAACAAAAACATCTTTGCTGGAGGAAAAGTTATTTTTGGTGATGGAGTATCATCTCAGATCATAGGTAAAGGAACACTCCAAGAGAAAGGACTTCCTATTTTTGAAAATGTTCTTCTAGTCAAAGGTTTTAAGGCCAATTTACTTATTATCTCGCAATTTTGTGACTCAGATCATACTATTACCTTTTCAAAGAACAATTGCAAAATTTTAAATGAAAAGGGGGAATGCATAAGGATTCAGGACTCCTGATAATTGTTATACTGTCATGAATAGTTATGAAATCTGTAATGTTGCCAGAATGGATGACAATGAGATATGGCATAACAGGATGGGTCACATTAATTACGATAATCTTAGTAGATTGACATCTTAAGAAATAGTTATAGGAGTTGCAAAAATCAAACCCATTTCGAATATTGTTTATGGTTCCTGTCAGGAAGGGAAAATTATTAAGGCATCTCATAAGAAAGTCAAAGATATCCTTACCTCTAACCCCTTAGAGCTCATCCAGATATACCTAATGGGTCCCTCCTAAACTGTTAGTCTCTGCGGACACAGTTACATTCTTGTTATGGTTGATGACTTCACTAGATTTACGTGGGTGGCCTTCTTAAAGCATAAGTCTGACATTTTTCAAAATTTTTTAAAAATACTTCTTCGGATTGAAAATGAGAAGGACGCTCAAGTAAATAGAATTCGTAGTGATAGAGGTGGAGAATTCAAAGACACATAAATAATAGAGTATTGTGACTATAATGGTTACAAACAGGAGTTTAGTGCTCCTAAGACTCATCAACAAAATGGTATCGCCGAGAGAAAGAATCGTACTCTTCAAGAGATCGCACGTGTTATGTTACATGCCAAGAGTTTACCTAAATATTTTTGGGTAGAATCTATTCGTACTGTGTGTCACATTATCAATAGGGTCTATCTTAGAAAGAATTCGAAACAAACTCCTTACAAGCTTTTCTATAAGAAAAAACCCAATCTTAAATACCTTAGAACCTTTGGTAGTACTTGTTATGTCTGCAAAGACAGAGAACACTTACCCAAATTTGACAGTCGGGGAGATAAAGCTATTTTTCTAGGATACTCGTCTAACAGTAGAGCCTACCGTGTTTATAATCTTCTCACTAAGACCATGATGGAATACATAAATGTAATTGTAAGTGACACTACTGTAGAGAGTAAGACTGGTGAATCAACTATTGTGGAAGAGCCTACAAATATTTTAGAAAATGACTCTCTAGAGATAAATGATTCATTACCAATTGAGACACCTGAAGTACCTAACTGAGTCTCTGAAGACCATCCCATAGATAACGTTGTTGGTAATCCTAGTGAGCCTGTGGGTACAAGATCTCAATTAAGAAATTATGCTCACTATGCATGTTTTGTTTCCCTTGTGGAACCAAAGAATGTAATGAGGAATTGAATGACTCTCACTGGGTTTCTGCTATGCTAGAATAACTTCTTTAATTTGTCATTCATGATGTTTGGTATCTTGTACCTAGGCCTAATCACAAAAAGGTTATGGCACACGTTGGATATTTAAAAATAAATCTTATGAAAGTGGGATAATCATTAGAAACAAAGCTAGGCTAGTTGCTCAAGGATATTCTCAAATTGAAGGAATAAATTTTAACGAAACTTTTGCTCCTGTTACTCGTTTAGAATCTGTTCATCTTCTCTTTGCCATAGCTTGCCATTTTCACTTTACACTATATCAAATGGATGTCAAATCTGTATTCCTTAATGGAATATTGACTGAATAAACCTATGTAGAACAACCAAAACGGTTCATCGACCCTCAATATCCAAATTATGTATTTCATCTTTAAAAGGCTTTGTATGGCCTAAAGCAAGCACTTAGAGCCTGTTATGAATGTCTTTCCAACTTTCTCTTAAATAAAGGTTTTAAGAGAGGTGGAAATGATCAAACCTTATTTGTCAAACATTTTGACAAACACATCATTATAGCTCAAGTATATGTTGAAAATATCATCTTTGGATCAACTTCTCCCTTAGAAGTAAAATCCTTTTCTGAAATTATGCATAAAGAGTTTCAAATGTCTCTTATGGGGGAGTTGAAATTTTTCCTAGGTCTTCAAGTCAAACAAAACTCAGAAGGATTATTTGTTTCGCAATCTAAATACGCATTAGAGATAGTCAAAAAATTCGGCTTTGAGAGTGCTAAAGATTCAAAAACTCCCATGAGTACTATGGTCAAACTATCTAAAGATGAAAAAGGGAAATCTATAGATCCAACTATATATCGTAATATGATAGGAACCTTACTCTACCTTACTGCCTCGCGTCCTGATATAATATATATTTTTTGTGTTTGTGCTCGTTATCAAAATAATCCTAAAGAGAGCCGCCTATCTTCTGTTAAAAGAATTATTAAATATGTAAAAGGCACTCTGAATCTAGGACTTTGGTACACTAGTGATACATCTAACACAATAATCGGGTACACTGATGCTGATTGGGCTGGGTGTACTGATGATAGTAAAAGCACATCAGGAGCATGTTATTATATAGGTAATAATCTAGTAGGATGGAGTAGTAAGAAACAGAACTGCACTTCTTTGTCAATAGCTGAATCTGAATACATAGCCGCTGGAAGTTGATGTGCTCAATTACTTTGGCTTAAACAAATGCTAAGTGATTATGGTATTCAAGAAAACCAATTGCATCTATATTGTGATAATCAAATCGTGATCAATATCTCTAAAAATCCTGTTCAACGCTCACGAACAAAACACATAAAAATAAGACACCACTTTATACGCGAATTGGTTAAAACTAAGGAATTATAAATCAATTATCTTCCAACTGATTTGCAACTCACAGATATGTTTACCAAACCTTTAGATTACAATAGATTTATTTCTTTGCATAAATCAATAGGTATAGTGTGTGCTGATTAAGCTCTTTGGTCTCTATGCATTTTTTTCCCTTTGTCTATTTGAGACAAAATGGGGGAGAAATTTGAGTCCTATGAATTTTTTTCATTTCTAAAAATCTTGATCTTAGTGATTCATTGCAGGATTTTGTACAGTTATTCTCAACAGTTGAAATTTATAATAGGGTATTCTATTGTAATTAGTTGAGTTACGTACTTTTGTTTTCAAGGAAATGGGTAGATAAATTTTTTATAGGAATAGGGTTTTTCTTATTTTTGTTGCCCTACGAGTCCTAGATGACTCAAAGGAGATTTTGTCTCGTATTTCCTAAGGGAGAGATTGAAGCACCTTATACCCCTGACTCACTTGAGTTTGTATTGTATAAGTGTTCATCTAATTTGGAAATAGTGACAAAATTATGTCTTACCTAGAAACCAAGGAACCTCAGAGATTGGTTTTCATTTTATTCCTCTTTCTTGATTGATCTAGGTATAATTACCAACACTCACACACATTAAAATTGCATTCATACATTTCATATTGTATATAAGTGTGTGTGTGTGTATGTTGAGTGTGTTTATATCCCTAAAATTGATTGTTAATATTTTTTGGGAATTTTATTAACTTTTAAAATAAGGATTTTATTAAATAAAATTTGGTTTTAAAAGTTTTGGGGTCAATCTGCTATTTTAGATTGTTGGTTTTTTTGGCTGAAAGTTCACTTGGGTACAATCCAAAAGCGCTAGAGACTATAAGGCATGCTGGCTAATTAGTTTAGACACGCGTGTAATAACCAATTAATTGCCTACACCTGTTAAGCTATAAATGACCTAAATTGTGTTTTCTCTGTGAGACGATTGCTGTGTGTTATTTCAACCCTTGGATTAGATTTAATCGATGATCTGCATGCGTTCTTATACAATCCTGGTGAAACCAATTTGATCCAGTCAGAAGAATTTTAATCACCGCCCCTGTTTAAACATTTTGGATCAAAGTCAATCCTCCAAGACCAGATCGTAGCCCTTGAGTTTGAATTGTTATCTCAAATCTTCTCAATCTCCAATAAAAGGAACCCTACCCTCAGCCATCTGAGACTTTTGCCACTTTCTTCATTCGAGTGAGAAATAGAGAAGAGAGAGAGAGAGAGAGAAGAGAGAAAGTGTGAAAATAGAGTTAGAAAACCCTAACCCTAAAATCATCCAAAACTATATTCAAACCATAACCTCTTTCAAAACCAGTTTATACCAAACACAACCTTGAGTGTTTGAGAGATTTTGGGTACTTGGTTTGTTAGTTTTGTTGCTGTAACCTCTTCGTTCTCAGATAGTGTTTTCAAATTAAACATTTGTTTAGATCTATGTTTCTTCTTTTATAGAAATCTTAGATCTAAGTCATTGCATGTTATATTTCACATAGATCTGCATATTTAGTTTCTCATCTTAAGAAAATATTTGTTGATTTGTTTATGTAAATATTTTTATCTACGAAATCAACAAAAACATTTTTTGTTTCTAGTTCTTTTGAAACAAAACCTTCGACCTAGTTGGAATAGCATTTGTTGATTTTCAATCTCAAAAATATTTTCAAAACTTGAGATTGATTAAGATCTTGATACGTCTTCCGAGCAAGATAGTCGTGGATTCTGGGATTAAAATAAAGGTCAAATAAGGTTTAAATTTTATAAGAATAGAGAAATAAGAAAATCACAGCATATAGATCATATATGTAATTTGATAGGAATGTTTATATAAATAAGTTTGTGTGTGTGCATGCATGTGTTAGAAAGCACCTTCACAAACACTATCACCCTACCACACTAAAAGTGTTGGTAACAAGATCTCAAGAACAAGAGTCGACATAAATAACTTGAACAAATTGGAAGTTAGAAAACTGGAAGACAACATCAACAAACAGAACTGCAGATAAGTTATAAGGACACCAGTGGGTACATTCCTAAACTTGTATAGGTCTAATTTGTGTGCATGTGTGTTATATAGTTTGTAACTGTAATAATTTGTTTTAGTGGAATTTTTTGTTTACTCCGTAGAAGGAGTCGTGGATGTTTCCTCAGTTGGGTGAGGTACCACGTTAAAAATACTAGTTCTTAATCTTTCTACATCTCCTCATCTAATTCTTGGTTGTGCTGAGTTTAAATTTTTTAAACTGATTTATTAAATCTCTTAACCAATCTTGAACAGATCACGTACATATTTTTGTTAAACACATCTTGTGGTTAATTTGATTTGATTTTAAAAAAAGAGTTTCCTTAAAAACATTTCGGAGTTACTTAAATAGTTTAATTTTATATTAAAAGGCTTTAGTAACAGCATTTCAGGAATGAAAAGGGAAATTCATCAACCGCATATCTAGACAACAATTTTCTTGCTTAATTTAACGTTCAATGTGCGTCTTGATTCATCGTAGTAAACCCCATGTGATTTCTAGATTTTAGTTTGTAATTGGGTGATTTAATGGTAGGAATGAATCTTATGCATGTAGAGGATTAATTGGAATATAGTTGATTAACCCAAAAATCTAGGATAATAAAAAATCTTGAATTTGGAGATAGATGCCTTAGGGTTTCTTGGGATAAAATTGGAAAATTGAATTCACATATATAGGTCTTGATGCATGACAAGGGTCATCGGAAATTATAGATACCTGATTATTGCAATAAACTATTTATCCAAATGGGTGGAAGCTCAGGCTATGGTCTTCATAACAGAGAAGAGGGCTTTCCAATTCATGTGGAATAGTATCATCTGCAGGTACGGCCTCCCTAACACCCTCATCTCTGGTAATGGGAAAAAGTTCAGGAACATCTCTTTGGAAAAATACTGTCAGAAGGTCGGAATCAAACAATTCTTCTCGTCCCCTGGCCTACCCCAGGCCAATGGTCAAACAGAGGTTACAAATAGAACTATTCTTGATGGGATCAAAAATAGCCTGGAAGATGTCAAGGGAAGATGGACTTAAGAAGTAAATGCAGTGTTATGGTCCTACAGGATGACAGTCAAAAATCCTACGGGGGAGACTTCTTTTATATTGGCTTATGGTTCAGAAATTGTCATCCTTAACGAGATTGGATTTCATACTTATAGATTTCAGATGTACGACCCTTAGGGAAATGAGGCAAAGAGAAAACTAGACCTTGACCTGATTGAACAAAGAAGAGAAGATGCCGAGGTGAGGCAGGAAGCCTACTAGCAGAGGACTGCTAAATTCTATAACCAGAGGGTGAAAGAAAGGTTGATAGTCGTGGGAGATCTAGTTCTCAACTAATTGTAATCCAGTGATACCATTTCTGGTATCATAAATTTGGCACCGTCTGTGGGAACGAGAAACTTTATCTCTTCCATTTCATAGCTTATTCTCTCCGAAATCTCTAGTGGTGAGCCAATCCTCCCCCTTGTGTGGAGCTATTTCACCATTAAAAGAGTCCCTATTGGATCATTAAGATTTCCAGTCTTCATATTACAACTCAAAGTTCCAGGATAATACATGGCACCTGAATTGCCACCACCTCCACCACCAGCTAGTGGTGGACCCATCTCTATCCATGCACCACCCCTATCTGAGATGACTGATGTGGCTAATGCCTTATAATCCCTGGTGGCCATCCAACAAGTGATGCAGGAGTAATTCGCTGATCTCATCCAGAATATGATGATGAGGCCACCAGGGATCACATCGGAGATGATCACTCCGGCAGCTCCAAAAGGACATCACAAGAAGGCCCGGGGACCACCCCAGGCACCACGCAAAGATTTACCTTCTCTGCAACGGCGGAGGGACACTGTTGACCTTAGGCCTGTAAACGGATCAAATTCGGACCGGATCAGGAAAATCCAAATCCATATTCATTTATGTTAAACGGATTCAGATCCGATCCATTTATTAATAGGATCGGATCAGGCAAATCCAAATCCATGTCCATTTATATTAAACGGATTCGGATCCGATCCGATTATCTGTTTATGTTAAACTTGATTTGCAACATTTTTATTTTCAACTCTTATTTCATAAATTTATTTTCCAAATGTTCCAAAAAAAATAGATAATGAAATAAAGAACTATTATAATATATATTTAAAATATTATTAAATACAATATATATTAATTAAAATTATATTATATATAATTTTTATATATATTAAAAATATTAATCGGATCGGATTATTCACGGGTCGGAGTATATAAATCCAAATCCGCTCCATTTAATAAATGGGTAATCGAGTAATTGGATTTTAGGCATGATCCATATCCGCTTAAATGGATCGGATTCGGATAAAATACGATTCATTGAAAGGCCTAGGTGACCCTAGGCGTTTACGCCTGGGGAGGCAAGGAAACCTTTTCCCCGAGGATAAATATGATGATATTGAGGCTGAGGATCCTCTGGTAGACTGCTGGGAGACATATGAGATATAAAATAATACTGTACGACCTATCCTGGAGAGCCAAGGTTGTAGCAAAAGGCAGAGCCCAGATCCTCATCCAAGGGGTTCAACATTTGATCGGTTGAGCAGAGGGTCAGCCTTTGAGAGGCTCGACCCAGTCAATGACCTGAGAGAGAGGCTATCCAGGTCAAGGAGCATTGTTAGATCTATGAGAGAAGGGTCTAACTGCCGACCCCGTCACGACCGACCCCCACATGGATGAGACGGGGGTCATGGAGAAGTTAATAGTTGACGGAGACCAACAGCAAGTGAGCACTTAGTTCAGTTAGGGGAAGTTAGAGGGGACAACATCAGCCAGGCCGAGAAACCCTGGAATGATTCGATTCAAAGGATGGAGAGCAATATTGGTAATATTCTAAAAACTCGAGACCCCTTACAGAGGGGATACTCACAGGGTTCTCCATTTATGGCGAGGATAGTCAACTTCCTAACCCCGACTAAATTCATGTCGCCTGTGGTTACTCCAAAATATGATGGGATCACCAACCCCGTCCATCACATTGAGATGTACCAATCGGTAGCTGATATCTATTCTATCTCAGACGAGATGAGATGTCATGCATTTTCAAGCACTTTGACCGGGGCTGATATACTTCACTTATAAAAAATTCTATTGAGAGTTTTAAACAGTTGGCCGAGAGTTTCATCCAAAATTTCTATTTTGGGGTCAGACCTCAGAAAAAGACGAGTATGTCAAGCAAGGGAAGAATGAGAGTCTTAAAGACTATATCGCAAGGTTCAACAAAGAGAAGCTGGAAGTTGAAGATTATGAGGAAAGCATAGCTATGGTAACAATCATTGGGGGACTCCAGATGGGTAATTTACTGTGGAAGCTTAGTGAAGATCCCCCAAAATCAATGGTCGAGTTACTATCAATGGCTGGGAAGGTAATGAATGCTGAAGAAGCAATGGCAGCAAGGTATGATGATGAGAAAGGTGGGAGCAGTGGAAGCAAGCCCCAAAAAAAATAGGGATGGGAACAAGAGGTCGGCCAATAACAAGCAATCAGATTACACTCCTCTGACAATGAGTTGCGTCAGCATATTTTGAATGACATTAAGAATGACAGATCTCTGAGATGGCCTGAGAAGCTAAGGGCTCCACCGCATAATAGGAACAAAGCCTTGTGGTGTGAGTTTCACCAGGATCACGACCACTTGACTAATAAGTTCTTTGCTTTGAAAGACGAGATTGAGAAAATTTTAAAAGATGGGTAATTAAGGAAGTATGTGGATAAAACCGCTTCCAAGGGAGGCCGAGTCGACCCAAGAAAGAAGAGAAATGATAAGTGCATAGAGGATGCTCCGGTCGGGTGGGATGACCCTTCAGACGATGAGAGTGATGACCTAAATCTCCCAACAAAGGACGATAATGTCCCTGTCAAGAGGCTCAACATGATCTCATTTGGCATGAACATGATTTTTGGTGGCCTAGCTGGAGGAGGCTCTGAGGTATCTGGCCGAAAAGCGCATGCGGTCGAGGCTAAGGCAATTATAAAAGCTGAGGTTGTACATTCCACCTCCATTGAAGTGAAATATGAGAAAAGGAAGAAAGTGGACATGGAAACCCTCATAGTCGACTTTTCATGACTAGATTTTAAGGGTATCCTAGCTCCACATGACGGCCCTCTTGTCATAACAACCAGAGTTCATGGATGTAAAGTACCGAGGATCTTGGTTGATGGTGGAATCCCTATCGATGTTATGTTATGGTCGTGCTTCAAAGGCTTGGGACTCAGCCGGGCCAGACTCATACCATTCCATCGTCCTTTGATAGGATTCAGTGGAGAGAAGGTTCACCCATTGGGAATGTATAAAATGGATATAAGGATGGGGGACGAGTAGCCGAAGAGGATGACCAAAAAGATCACTTTTTTCATTATGGATAAGAATGTCTTCTCGGCTTACAACCTCATCCTAGGACGGGTATCACTCAAAGATTTTGAGGCAATGCCTTCAACGGTTCGCCAAATGATAAAATTCCCGACTCCTTATGGAGTAGGGGAAGTTCAAGGTGACCAAACGTCAGCACGAGAGTGCTACTTTAACTCGGTCGAGGAGAGATAAGCATATAAGAAGGAAACCACTACCTACAATATTGGCACCCTTGATCATAGAGACGAGACAAAGCTCAAGAAAGGAGAAGCCGCGAAAGAGGTAGAATCCATCGTCCTCAATGAGGATGAGGCAAAAAAATCATCCAAGTCAGTAAATCCCTAAAGACGGAGATTAAATCTGAGTTGATCAAGTTACTGAGGAGAAGATAGAGCCTATTTTCTTGGAGTCATGCAGACATGCCACTCATCGACCCTAAGATAATGTGTCACAAGCTCAATGTGATGGAAGGTGCTAAACTAGTTAACCAGAGAAGAAGGATTTATTCTTATGAGAAGTATCAGGTCATAAGGGACAAGGTTAAGAAGTTTGACGAGGCCTAGTTAATCAGAGAGGTCATCTACTATGAATGGTTATCCAAGGTAGTCATAGTGTCCAAGGCCAATGGGAAATGGAGAATGTGTGTAGATTTCACTGATTTGAGCAAGTATTGCCCTAAGAATAGCTTCCCTCTCCCTCGTATTAATTAGATGGTGGATGCCATAATAGGCCATGAGCTGATGATCTTCATGGATGCATACTTTGGCTATAATTAATTTTTTATGGACCCGACTAACTCAGAAAAAATGGTCTTCATCTAAGATAAAAGGGACCTACTGTTACAGGTTTATGCTCTTTGGTTTGAAGAATGCCGGGGCTACCTATCAACGACTGGTGAATAATATGTTTGAAGACCAGATGGGAAAGTTCATGGAGGTTTATGTTGATGATATGATGACCAAGAGTCTGAAGGCCGACACCCACATGGCCGACCTTGAAAAACCCTTCGATACGATGGACAAATATAAGATGAAGCTCAATCTGGCAAAATGTGTCTTCGGCGTCGAAGCTGGTAAATTTTTGGGTTTTAGAGTCAATTAGAGGGGGATAGAGGCCAACCCAGACAAGATAAAGTCCCTGCTCGAGATGAAGACCCCAAAGACTATCAAAGATGTTTATAGGCTCAGAGGACGAATGGCAGCCTTAACCATGTTTATTTCTAGATCCACTGACAAATGCCTTCCATTTTTCAAAGTTCTTAAAAATCTTTTGAATGGGATAAAGACTGTGAAAAAGCCTTTTTAGATTTGAAGTCTTACGTCAGCTCCCCACTCTTATTATCTCATTATATCCAATAGGAAAAACTTTATGTGTACTTGGTTGTATCTGAATCGGCTATCAGCGCAACTATAGTACGAGATGTTGAGGGTGTTCAGAGACTGGTATATTTCAATAGCAAGGCCCTTTAAGGGGCCGAACAGAGGTATCCCAGACTGGAAAAGTTAGCCTATGACTTGATCCATGCCTCTAGAAAAATGAAGTCATACTTTCAATCACCCACCATTATCATCCTAACTGACTCACCACTCAGGCAAGTCATCCATAAACCTGAGAAATCGAGTAGGTTGATGTCCTAGGCCCTTGAGTTAGGAGAATACAATATAGTTTATCAGCCAAGAGTGTCAATCAAGGGGAAAGCTCTGACAAATTTTGTAGAATATTTCACTTAGTCTAAAGAAGACAGTGAAGATGCAAGCAGTTGTGCAACATCGGTTGTGACCGGTGCTGAGTCGACAACAGCCTCGTCTGATACGAAGAAGGCTTTTACGACCGAGATTGATAGGTTTTTGCTTAGCAACGTAATCATTAGAGAAGGACCATTCTCGAATGGTTCATTGTGGAATTTGTTTGTTGATGGCTCATCTTGTGAAAAGGGCAGTGGGGCCGACCTCATTGTGTCAGCCCCTAATGGAACAACCATAAAGTACGCACTGAGGTTAAACTTTAAGGCCTCGAATAATGAGGTAGAGTATGAGCCACCTATAGCTGGAATATCCCTTGCAAGAGCCATGAATGTTGACCAACTTCTAGTCCATAGTGACTCTCAGCTGGTGGTTAATCAAGCCCTGGGAATTTATGAAGCCAAGGATGATAAAATATCCAAATACTTAGAGAAGGTGAGAAAGGTGATGAAGGATTTTGAAGAGATCAAGGTTAAAAGAGTGCCTCAGCTAGATAATAGTCGAGCCTACACTCTAGCAAGGCTAGTCTCAGCTACTCGCACATAAATTAGGAGGACAGTGTCGATAGAAATCTTACCTCGGTCGACCATAGAAGAAGAAGCCTTGGAGCCGAGATTTTGCTTCAATTTGAACTGAGGACCATCTTGGATGGACCCACTTGTTTGATACATCAGAGAAGGTAGCTTGTCAAAATCTAAAGCCGAGAGAAGGAAACTGAGGTATAAGGCTGCTAAGTTTTCAGTCATAGGAGATGTTTTGTACAAGAAAGGATTTTTGCTCCATCTACTTAGGTGTGTACACTCATCTGAGGTAGACCACATCCTCAAAGACGTGCATGAGGGTTCTTTCTCAAGCTATATATGAGGGAGATCTCTGGACAAGAGGATAATAACCCAAGGATACTGGTGGCCGAATTTTAGCCAAAGACGTTGCAGCCTATGTCAAGAGATGTGATAAATGTCAAAGGTTCTCTAATATCCCCCACCAACCTCATCAGCCTTTGACCTCTATCACCTCCCCATGGCCATTTGCAGTATAGGGGATTGAGTTAGTTGGAGCACTGCCAAGGGCCATCAAAAATTATAGATACCTGATTGTTGTAATAGACTATTTCTCCAAATGGGTGGAAGCTGAGGCTATGGTCTCCACAACAGAGAAGTGGGCTTTCCAATTAATGCGAAAGAATATCATCTGTAGGTACGGCCTCCCTAACACCCTCATCTCTGATAATGGGAAATAATTCAAGAACATCTCTTTGGAAAAATACTGTCAGAAGGTCGGAATCAAACAATTCTTCTCCTCCCCTGGCCGACCCTAGGCCAATGGTCAAACTGAGGTTACAAATAGAACTATTCTTAATGGGATCAAAAAGAGACTGGAAGATTCAAAGGGAAGATGGACTGAAGAAGTACACGTAGTGTTATGGGCCTACAGGATGACAGTCAAAACTCCTATTGGGGAGACCCCTTTTATGTTGGCTTATGGTTCAGAAGCTGCCATCCCTATCGAGATTGGATTTCCTCCTCATAGAATTAATATGTACGACCCTCAAGGAAATGCGACGAAGAAAATATTCAACCTTGACCTAAATAAAGAAAGAAGAGTCGAGGTGAGGCAGGCACCCTACCAGCAGAGTACTGCCAAATTCTATAACCAGAGGGTGAAAGAAAGGCCGATAGCCGTAGGAGATCTAGTTCTTAAAAAGACATGGCAGAAACCTAACAATCTCCATCCCAACTGGCATGGCCCTTATAGAGTTACTCATGAAGTCATCCTTGGCACCTATCGACTAGCAAACGTTGAGGTAGAACCTCTCTTAAACCCCTGGAATGTTGATCATCTGAAGAAATTTTATCAATGAGATTGTCGTTTTATTGTAATACATGTATCTGACATAGAAGAATGAATATCAGTGAGAATATCAGTGTTCCCCCATCATGATTATTTGTTCAATGTTTATCCAAATATTTGTATTAATTTATCTTAAGCTATAGAACATCATTCGGGGTGAAGTAAGCTTGAGAAATCCTTGGTGCCCAAATGAACTCTCCTTCGGTTGAGACGATAGTGCATGAACGGGACGACCATCCATACACTCGATGAAACATCATTAATTTGGTGATCTCAGACCTTGAACAAGTAATGAGATGAAACATCATTAATTTTGTGATCCTAGACCTTAAACACCATTAATTTGGTGACTAATGAGATGAAACATCATTCATTTGGTGATCTCAGACCTTAAACATCATTAATTTGGTGACTAATGAGATGAAACATCATTTAGTTGGTGATCTCAGACCTTAAACATCATTAATTTGGTGACTAATGAGGTGAAACATCATTTATTTGGTGATCTCATACCTTAAACATCATTAATTTGGTAAATTATGAGATGAAACATCATTTATTCGGTGATCTCAAACTTAAACATCATTAATTTGGTGAGTTATGAGATTGAACATCATATGATGAGATAAAATATCATGATGAGGAGACAGTAGAAAACACGAGACATAATGGAACAAGAATTTCATTAAGAATGAACAAGTTTACAAAGAGTTTCATTCAACAGCCTATGAGGTTATAGCAGTTCATGTCAAGACATGGGGTTACAAAAGCTTCACAAATAAGTACAAAAGTAGATTTAAAGCCCTCAGGGCTGAACTTGTTCTTCAGTTGGGGTTGATCCGTCACCATTTGGAGTTGTTTTGTCAAGTCCATCATCGGTGACCTCTGCCTCGTCTTCAGGGTTAGCAGTATCCTCATTTTTTGTAAATTCGAGAAGGCTCATCTTTGTAGAGGCTGCACCAGCATTCTCAACCTCTCTTAAAGCACAAGAACGATGAACATCACCAAAGCCAAGGTCTGTGAAGTCTTCTGGATACAATCTCCCAGATTCACCATGCTTTAGGGAGGCCCATTAGCCAGCAGCCCTGATGCCTCTCTCGAGATAGTCAAAGCCAAAACTTACAAACTCGTCAGAAGTTTTGTAGTTGGTAATGATTTTTTCCTCAGCCTTGGCCAATGCAGATTTAACTGCCTTATTAATTTTGGCCTGAATGCTTTCATCTTTGGCTTTCAGAGCCTTAGTGTGCTTGTCCTTCAGATGGGTAATCTGGTCCCTCTCCTCCTTTAACTCTCCTTTGACGCTTTCAAGGTCGGCCTTCAGTGCAGTCTCAAGATTTTTTGTGTCCTGGCCCTTCTGGATTAGAGGAATCCTCTTCAGAGTCCAATTGACCATGCGATGAAGAGAAGCCAAACCCAACAGAAAAAGAAACAGATACATAAGTAATGGCATTAAAGTAATGCAGAGACAACACTTAAAGAACTAGTGCATCAAAGTACCTAAACAGTTCGATGAAGAGAAAACTCGGCTAACAGAGGAATGTCCATAAATTAAAGGAAATGCATGTCGTCCTCAATGATAATTCCGCCGAGAGCATCGGTGGCCTTCAGACTGTGACCAATCACACTGTGGTTACTAATCTTCAGTTGTGATAGTCGAGCAACCTGGGTGTCATCCGCGAGATTGGGATGGCACGATCAGAGCATTGAGTCTTGTTTGGCTGAGTGGAAGTGGGGTATGGTGGAGCCTTCCTTTTCTTGGCAGCAACATCGGCCTTGGTGGTGCTGATGTTCTTCTTGGTATGGGATGGAGGAGGGGTTGTCTTGTTACCTCGTCTGTCATTGATCTTGCTGAGGTTGGGAGCAAAAATTTCCCAAAAGTCGTCTATTAAACCATCTGGTTTCTCTGCAAAAAGAAAGGCCTCGTAGTTAGTACGTTAGTTGTATAAAGCTACGAGATATAACTTGTAATAAATTTTTGGAACTTACGAAGTTCAGCCAACGGGCCACCCCCTAAATTTTTTTGGGAGAGGTAATAAGGGGTCATCAAATGTTCATACTAGATGAGACGACCATTTTGGCCTTAACTACAAAGCACGTTGATGTCTTTATAGTAATCTAGTCTTAATCCAGGGCCGCCCTTAGCCGATATAGATGCTTTTGCCCACCTCAGAGGGATTCTCATCTCAGATGATTCGTAAGCCTGGTTTGGGCCAAACTCCCAAGCACCCGAGACAAAGAAGTGTCGAGGTTTCCAGTTATGATCTGAGGTCTGAGTAACCAAAAGCATTTTCTTCTCGAACTTTTTGGCTATGAAGTAGTAATAGTCGGTATGATTCCTAGAGGACGAAGGGGTATAATAATCGATAAATACTCTGAGTGGAAGTTCGGTATGATGAACAGATTTCCAAAGGACGATGGATCCGACCATAACCCTCCATGAGTTAGGAGATAATTGGGAGGGATTAAGGTTTATATAATAGAGCATGGCTCGGATCGTATGATGGATGGGTAGAAAAAAAACAACTTGAACATCTGCTCATAAACACAGATCTCGCCATCTTGGCCATCAAGGGCCCTCTCATCTTTAAGTGGATTCCTCAGGGAGATTAAAGGACCAATTCCATAAAGGTGTATGAATGCTAAGAGGTCGAACTCAATGATAGAAATCTCATACTCAATGGCTATGGAGGTGTCCACATCACTCTCTTCATCATCGTTATCTTCAGCGACCTCATCTTGGGTGCTGGTGGGGATACGAGTGGGAAACCTATCGATAAACTCATCCCTAGTGGCAGCCGACAGTGGAATGGCATCCATCAATGGAGGAAAGGCAACACTTGGCTCTATAATTTCTACATAGGCAGAATCATGGGAAGGACCAACATACTTAGAGGATGAGATACGAGAAGACATCTCTTCATCCTCAAACCCCTGATGTCGAGTGGGGGAATAGTCCATGGCCTCTTCATCTGAGTCCACACTCTCGGCTGGAGAGATGGACATAGAGTCTGCAGCCAATGACTCAGATATTGGATCTCAAGTCTCGACAGGCTAGGGGTATATGATAGCTACGGAAGGTGGAAAAATTAAATGAAGGGGGAAAACCACGGCCTTTTAGCTCACAGATCTCGTCTTGTGCTAACTCTACCTATCTGATTTTGTTGAAACACTTCTCTCTATTAGTTAGAAACTCTTCTACTAGCTTATATAAAGGTCGTAGCATTTGATAAATGAGACTACACTTGGAGCAAACCAAACCAATGGAAGACAAACAAATTTTAGCATTTAAGCTAAAAGATCAAACCCTTGGAATTTTAAAGGTCCCTATATGAACTCCAAGAATAATGTTGATGAACCCAACCGGAGGTGGTGATCGGAGAGTCACCTAAAAACTAAAAAAATGGCAACCAAGGCCAAACACTCTCTTAGACCGACCAAACGAAGCCTAAAACCCACCAAGCAACTAATTTCCTAACCTTAAAAGCCCCAACAACAGTGGATATAGTGGCCGAAAATTATGGAAGTCGCCGGAAAAATAAATAAAGGAATGGAAACCAGCAATGAAGAAATTAAGGGGCAAGGAACAATACCTGAGTAAGATTAAGTGCTTGTAATAGAGGAAATTGCAAGAAGCAACCTGAGTAGAAGGTTTTGCAGGCTATAAAAGCTATGGGCTATGGAGTCAAACGTAACCAGAAAATAAGAGGCGGGAGAAAATCAAAGGAAAGATAAGAGAAAACGATTTTTTAGGGTCTTTTAAATATTCAGATAATGATTGTACACATATCCCAAAGCGCACCAATATCAGGTTTCGAAACCCTAAGTGCGCATCCATCCATCTTTTATTGGGACAGATGTTAATCATCTATAAGGGTGACATGTGTCCCTATGTGAGTCCCTATACAGTGAATTCATCAGAAACATCCTTTCATAGCCAAGTACACGTACCCCTCAACCTCCAATTCACACAGAAGGCTAAGGGAATAGGGTGATTGATATGACCAAAGTGTACCCTCGTACTCTGAGAAAGAAATGTCGTCTTAACTCACCACCGAGTCATTAAAGGAGTCCCCTAAGCCAATAATAGGATCGTACAGATAAGGGTCGACCTCGTATGCATCAGCCTCAATTGCATACAAAGTCGATACCAGCAGTAGTTTCATGTTTTCAGCAAGGACCCGTCTCATACCCAGTTGCGGTCGATAGCATAAGTGGTCATGGTTACCCAACCTCAGCTAACCCATTGGTCCAAGGTTCTATTTGTGATTGTATGCTTGACAGCCCTATCGGAGCCAACAACCTTGTGTTCGGCCAGGTCGGGGTTCCAATGGATGACATCAAACCATCCGAGCATAATTAAGTATAAAAGAGTCATGGAGCACATGGGCAAAATTATTATAACTGAATCATTGCCTCACGTGAATGAATATTTGGTCATCATGATCTACATGTGGGACAACCAGGTGTCCATGTTGAACTGGCTAAAGTGTAGGTCATTCATGCGAACAACATGCTTGGGAGTAAAATACACCCCCTAAGCACTATATATATCATTCATCTTCTTCACTGTGGGGGATCGATTATCGTAAACCCTAGTTAAAACTCTGTACATTTTTATACAGAAGAGAGAGAAAGTTAAGTGTTCTATTACAGGCCATTATTGCCCTCATTATAGTGAATTTACATACACACACACATACTGGACGTAGGCTTAATTGGCTGAACCACTTATATATTATCTTCAACTTCTTAGCCTCACTACCTTCTGTGTTAATTTGTTGCCATTGTTGTGTTCTTTGTTTCAGCTGCTAATCACTGTAATTTGGTGATACCATTTCTGGTATCATCATATGTGATTTAGAACCCATGTTATATACCCTAAATCTTATTTGTATGTAGTTGGAATTATGCTTGATTTATTCATATAAATTTTGGTATTTGGGGAAAGAATTTAATGATAATACATGAAATTAAATGTTCCAAGATGAGTAAATAAGTAGTAGAGACCTGTTCATATGATTATAAAATGGAATTAATAATGGGAAGGAATTTTGGGAGTGAATTAAGAAGCCCAGGTTCGAATCGATTCGGCCCCTGGGACAGGTTGAATTGGAACCGGGGATGGATCCGAGGTATTTTTTGAACACCATATGAGTTGGTGGGACGGTGTTTGGGTCAACCATGATTTTATTAAAAATCCTAATGTGGCACATATATTAATTGGGAAGTTATATTTAACTAGATGGTTAAATAATATTTTAATGAAGAAGGAATTAATAATTAACTGGATGGTAAATATTAATGGGTGAATATTTATCATATAGGATATCTTAGGTAATTATAGAGTAATTACCTACACATATTTTATGGGAAAAATATGTATTTATATTTATTTGTGTGGACATACCAATGTTTGTGAACGCTCCTAGTGGTTTAGGGTTTCACGCGTTCGGGACCGTAGCACACGTCGGCACAATTGGGCTAGACATTGTGTAGGTCATTTTTATAGGTACTACATAGAAGCTCCATCTACGAGAGGTAGGTGTAGATGCTGGGATCCTTTGTCACCATTGGGTATCGGCCATGAACTGGTGTAATGTGTATCTGGTTTAAAATTTTTGGGAAGTAGGTTTGGTAATAAACGAGGGTCCAATGGTATGATAAGGTTTCGACTTAAGAGGGCCTGGTAAAATTTAGAGAGGAGAGAATGAAGCTTGGTGTATTCCTTCTGGACTGGGTTAGGATGACTTTCTGGCACCCATAAAGTGGCAGGCTAGGAAATATTGTTAATAGTTGAAAGTACGGTATTGGCTAGCTTTTCAAAACTTTTTGGACTGAACTGCACAGATTGTTTCTTCGGTTTAGCTTCTGTCTTGGTAATACCTTCTTCAATCTCCACTCCTACTTCTTAGAGGGCTCAAAAATGAGGGTAATATTGTCCTCCCATCGTTGCTCGGACATGGGGTAAGAAATTATTGTTCACGATGCTGACTTGTTCCACTTCGGAAGGCCGGTTGGTCATGGTGGATTCTTTATCTCTCCACCTTGCTATAAAGTTACTGACTGATTCCCCAGGGTTCTTCTTGAGAAGTTCTAATTCATGGTGGGTGACTTCCAACTCTTCATTGTACTTGTGCGGTGGCATGAATTCGCTAGCAACATCCTCCCAACTGCGGATTCTGGATTCTTCGAGAGATAAGAACCAGCAAAGAGCATTTTCCTTCAAAGTTTTTTGAAAAATTTAGGCCATTATTTCTTCAGATGCACGTAGGAGAGTCATGGATCGGTGATAATTGCGGCGATGAACAATTGGGGGTCCACTACCTCCGACCTTCTTGAAATTGGGTATCTTGAACTTTTTCGGTAGCCTTGCTTTAGGATAGGGAGACATTGGGTGTAGTCCATGTAGTTTCTAGAGAATATGACTTGGTCGAAATTCTTGGTCAATATCTTGAGGTCTTCCTTGACCTTGTTCAATTATTCCTCCTTCAGATCAACGGTCACGGGTAAGTTGGAATGATACTTCCTTCAGACTTATCAATAGAGCAAGAACGAGACACCACTAGTAGATGCCTTTGAATGTCACGTATATGAAAGGAAATATTTATAAGTTACCGAAATTAAATAAGATCGATTAAATTTTCTAAGAGCATAGACAGTAGATTCAGTCCCATACTATATTGTGTATAATTGATGTTTATGTCACCTTCACGAGATATACAAGACTGGGATACTGTGGCCATTGACAATATGAATGTAGACGGTTACGTTTTAGCATGTTGACTATAGTTAATACATTTAATATCAATTGTCATGATTTTAATATATTATTTCGGGACTTGGTTGGCTACGGGTAATCTCCCACTTAGCTGAGGGGTGACATGTTAATCGTATGTGAGTGACAATGGGGATATTTACTTTGAATCAACTGTATTTATTGCACTTTAAATGTAATAACTTCATTCTTACAACTCTAGGGCATTGACCCAAATTTTAATTTTTTCTCCCCCATGTGCTCCTAGACAGGGATAGCAGGACTGTTGGCATATCAGCCTTGCGGTCTCCTTTTATTCATCAGACTTCCCATACTTATTGATTGTAGTTTAGGTGTTTTTCCAATTTCAGTTTAGCAATCTTATTTGGGATTATTATATGGGCATAAGCTAGGGATTTATTTCTTCATGTGAGTTTGAGATATTTATTGTTACGTTGGATTTATTATACTCTTGGTGATTGATTGGATTTTATTATCGTTGGGATACTAATTTAAACTCAATTATAGCCTATTAATATATGTTTTATATGGTGTTGATGCTGAGAATGGTATTAATTGACAAACAAGCCCCATCTTCGGTGTATCGTGTCTAGCCAACCTTTACTTGAGAAAATAGGGGTTGTTACACCTTTTGTTTCATATTATTAATGATACTGAATTTTGGATTGAAAAAAATAGTTAAGAAATCACTTTTGTTCACATTTAGTTTTCTTGTGGAGACTTTACCTCTTAACAAAAGTTAGAGATACACTATGGTGTAAAGCGAAACAATATATGAGCATGTATCCTAAAATTTCATACATGAACCTTAAGCTTTTTAAATATACATATTGTGACTTTTTAAATATACCTTAAGCTTTTTCAACTTCTCCAAATCATGAACCAGAAATCTCACACATAAACAATAAGAAATTAAACATTATTTCGCAAGTTTTTTGAAGCTTTGAAAGTTTTGTAAAAGATCACAAATAAATTTCATACCTCGTAAAGTTGAATCGTAACGATGTGTATTATGGTGTAAAGTGAATCAATATATGAGCATGTATCCTAAAAAAAGTTTTCTCAAAGTTTTAAGACTTAAAAAATAATAGAATCCATATTATAAAGCACATATCGTATTTCCAAATAAAGAAAAAATAATAGAACAAGACACTTTAATATACAAAGATATTTTGTTGAGTATATAATAAAGAATGCATGAACTTGATTGTATAAAAAATCTTTTGGCAATGAAAAATACTTATAAACAAAAAAGAGAGTGTTATATGATTAACTGAAATTCATAAATAACATTATCCTAAACATGTCACTACAAAATTAATCAATCATAAAAATACCATATAATTTCATAATAAAATCAAATCTAGGAAAATCACATAGGTTTAGACTAAGAGAGCATGCAAGGTCTAAATACAAGGTAAGAAATCAAGGAT
The DNA here is from genome assembly GCA_949130495.1 of Sambucus nigra. NCBI lineage: Eukaryota > Viridiplantae > Streptophyta > Magnoliopsida > Dipsacales > Adoxaceae > Sambucus > Sambucus nigra. The sequence continues at coordinate 666,099,713 of OX422215.1, read as the reverse complement.
GATAAGAGTATGCAAAGATTTTTAATCCATGATAAAAGTGAAAAACATGCTAATAAGAAAATGATGTATAACATACATGGATCAACAAAAAGATAAACTATATGAGATAACCATAAATGCATATTATTGGGACAACCAAACAAAAAGAGCATTCTTAACGATAAAATATTTATGACATTTTCAGGATATAACAAAAAAAATCAGGAAGATATATAATTTACATATTAGATATTAAAGATGATAAATAATGATATAAAAACCTAATATATTAATTAAAATCACATATTCTAGAACAAGATATAGAAATTATGAAATTCTAATAAAGTCTATAGCCAAAAAAAAAACTCTAACGTTTAGAGGTGGATGGAACTATTTCAAATTCTTTATAGTTTTAATTTTTAATCAAACATAATATGTATTTTCTTATTCGGTATTTTCTCACAAAAGGATCATTGGTCTTTGTTTGGACATGTACACATTTTTATTCACTTTGTCTATAATATTTTGATCCCTCTTATCAAAAGTTCTTTGATTTTGCTTAACCCATATTTTTCTTTCAATGGGTTTTTGCACAAAATTCTTTGAATTAAAACATATTATTCTTGTTAGTACTCATAAAATTATTACCACTCCTACCATGATTCTGATACATGGTTGGTTTAAGTAAAAATAAATAAAACTCTCGCAAATGAAAAAAATTGTGATGATTATCATATTTAAAAGTTTTAAGTATAGTCATACGGGTTTTGGGTTTTGGAATAAGCTTTTTAAGATGTTAAACTTTATTCAACTCATAACAAAAGTATCAGAGGAGACATTTATTGTGCCAATAATAAAAAACAAAGTAATCTTTAAGTCTTTTATGATTAAGCACATGATTTTTCTCACTGTAATACCCCGTATTTTATGGATTTTATTTATTAGGATTAATTGAATTAAATGGGATAATTAATTGAAAATTAATCCGCATTTAAATACTAGTGGGACGAGAGTTAGTATTTGATTATGACAATTATGCTGAATATTACTGAGCGGGAATAGTAATATATGATTATAAATTTATTAAAATTTTTGCGAGTTGAAATTACGGCATTTCGATAATTAAGTTGGGACGCGAGTGTCAGTCGAGTCAGGAACCAATTTAATGGATTTAATAGTAAATTATTTTTATATCACCTGTATGGTCATTTTGAGTGCGCCAACGTGTCTGAAAGGGTCGAGATAGTCAGAAAACACTAGTTGGGGGTTTAGTTTGGGTCCCGGGGCATTTTAGGCTTAACCGATAACCCGGGAGGGTATTTTAGTCATTTTGACTATTTAAGGAATAGTGACCCACGAATTTTAGAGTAATTTTATCATCCAACACTTAGGTACCTTAGGGTTTCACAACCAGAAATCACAAACGACCATTAAAGAGGACGAGAGGGAAGTTCCCAAAGGAGAATCACCACTTAGAGGCTTTTGCACCACCGTCACCACCACCGGATAGAATGGGAAGAGAGGATCACTCCCATACCATCCACTTCAAAGGATCAGAATCTTTATTTATAAGCAAGTGATTTAACTTGCAATTATCAGTGTGTATGTTATCCATGATAGTTTATGAATTGAGAATAACCTTCAAGATATTAAATTTGTGAAATTTGGAGACAAAAATCTTAAAACGGGTAGGATTTGTATGTAGTCTCAATTCGGGAAATACTTGAGTCACAAAATCATGATCCATGCATAGATAAATTTGAATTTATGTTGAGTTGTAAGATTTTCTTGAACAAAATAAAGAAATAGGGTTGTTATGATAATTAAATGATTTAATCCAAGAAATGGGTGATTCATGATGATTTAAGAATTCTGGAACATTAAGAATCATGTGTTTAGGTTGTTATATCATCCAATACGTTTACTTTAGATTATGGCATCATGTAATGAAAATTAGAGATTAAAACCATGCCAAAAATGCAGAAAATCTAGGGTGTAACTGTTCGAACGATCGATCGACATTCATAAGTCAATCTATTGACTGGTTCGATCAATCGATATTCTTGAGTCGATGCATCGACTCCCCCTGCACTTGTGATATTTTTCCTTTTTAGGATTTAATTAATTCCAAGTCTTGAAAGTTATTGGTGGCGATTATGTGAACATATTGAGACTTAGGAAAGACCAATAAGGGTGTATTTGAAGCCCGGAACATGTTAGAATGGATTTGGGACTTAATGTTAAACATACAAATGTCCGACACGTGAGTTAGTATTAGAAGTTGTGAGGACATGAATCCAATTTGTATAAGTGATAACTTAAGGTTATAGGCAGAAACATGGACCTCAAATTATTGAATTCATCTTAGGGACAAGTGGAGACTTAGTAACCTTTTTGGGATAGGATATGTACTCGGAATCATACGACGAGAATTATCGCGCTAAACCTATTGAGTAAAATAAGTAGGATGATATTATTATATGTGTGAGACTTATGATATAGGGCTGGAATATACCTATATTAATATGATGATAACCTAAGTTATGTGAATACTTAGTATATAGATTGCTATGTGTATGACATACATACCATACTTGCTATCACGGGAGGTTGATTTTCGGGAAAGGACCATATTATCTTTGTGTTCCTTCCGGGGGATTTAGATAGGTAACTTAAGAACATAGGACTGTGAATGACTTATTTGTGAGTTGATAAATCAGTTGACCATAGGAGCGTAGGTATATACGTGTGACCCATGGATATGTGAACTATGTTCAACTCCAATATGTGTGATTTTTATTAAAACAGTTCCTAAGCGATTCGGAACTCATCGCTCAGGAACCGTTTCAATAAAAATCACACATATTGGAGGCAAATCCGAGATTCGATAGAAGAGTATGCGTGCACCGTAGCTTAGCCAAGGGGTGCTATATACATATATATGTACTGAGATTTATATATATGTACTTGTGACATGTTCACTGTTCCTTGGTAGATGCTAACAATTGAGATGTTTAAATGGGTTAAAATGTGAGAATTCATACCACATTTGAGTTAAGTATCTTGATTATGTTAAGGAGATTTATACGTATGACACATTTGGATAATACGAATAGACACCCTATACTATTATGTAAAGCTAGGAGTGGGTACAGACAAGTTAGATAGTCACATAACTAGGATGGGTCAAGGGTATACGTTAGGTGTGCACATTAGTTAAGGGGTGAGGAACTCATGTGAGAGCACGTAACTAACATGTGTATAATATTTATTGTTTAATGCAATTAAACAGTTTCTACATTTTAAACCGTTTTCACCTCGGGCTCTGACCTGTTTGCTTCCAAATCTATTTTTCTATAAAAACATTTTAGGTGCCCAGTCACAAGGATGCCAAGCTTAGGAGTTCCATTCCATTGACATGTTGTAGCTGTTATGGTAGTTACAGGATCTCGTTATTAGATTCCTCCACATCTATACTTTCTTCTTTTGGAGCCATTTATTCCAATTAGGGCATATTGCCCATTCTTATTCAGAGACAGCAGTTCTAGACTTTCATTTTATTTCAATCTTGGGATTTATTTATTCAGACTATTGTATTTGGTTTATTCACATTGCTGCTACTTTATTCGAGTGTTCACTCAAGACATCAGTTATTTCATTACGTTGATTACCTTGTGAGATTATTCCTATGATTATTGGCTGATGATTCAAATTATGTTGTTGATGGTTAAATTAAATATTAAAATTTGACACTTCACTATTTTAAATATTAGGTGGTTAGTAATCAATTAAATATTTTTTACCGTGATGCTATGAACTGAACCAACTTGACATTTTGTATTAATTTGAATAAAGGAGTAGCAACCCGCTATTTAATTAGTCGGGGTGTCATAGGTGGTATCAGAGCATCAGGTTCTAGAGTCCTTATGATCTCACGGCTTGTTATGTTTTCGCATAGTGTCCTTTGATATAGAGCCCAATGTTTTAGGATTGTTGTACTCTTTTGTATATCTTACGTTCTTCAGCTATTTTGAGATATTAACTGTGCATTTATAAAACTTCTCTCTCATTTTAGATGCCTCCTCAACGTTCACAGCGAGTTCCCAGGGGTGCCCAACCCGAGCCTCAGCCTGCACCAGTACAGGGTAGTATGAACGCCACTGAAATTGTCGCCATTGTAGCCCAGGAGGTAAATGTCGCGTTAGTAGTCGTGCAACGAGCAACACCACAGGCACCAATGGTAGCCCCAGTCGAGGCTCATGCATTCCCGTCTTCTTAGGAACGTGTTTGAGATACCTTTCAGAGGACACATCCTCCGGAGTTTGCAGAGATCTCCGACATTGTTGTGGCGAGCCAGTGGAAGAAGGATATCCAAAGGAACTTAAGGATTTATGAGTGTATAATGTGCAGAGGCAGATACTAGCTATGCTTAAGCTAGTAGGAGCTGCATTTTAGTGGTGGGAATCAATTACCACCGTCGAGGAGAGAGATGTTCTTTCTATTCGAAAGTTCTAGGGGCGGTTCGACCGTAAATATTTCCCCTCTTCACTTCAAACGGAGATGAGGCGGAAATTGATGAACCTTAAATAGGAAGGGAGTATAGTGGCAAAGTATGAGGCCGACTTCACCAATATTCTGAACATAGCTCCCGATGAGATCCTAACCAAAGAGAAGAAGATCCAGAAGTTCATGAATGGATTGACGTGGAGGATTCACTAACACTTACTAGGAAATCTCTCGTTGGCCACCTATTCAGATGTGGTTAACGCAGCGCTACTTCACTACCAGGACCAATGCTTTCATCTGTCAAATGGTAAGCAAGTAAGGGAGTCCAGCCAACAAGGAAGGACAGGAAGTAATGGTTCCACTGGGGAACAACCAGCTCAGGGTCAGCATAAGAAGGTTGATCAGAGTTTCCAGCAGGGGATTCTAAGATATTCACATCAGGAGGTTTTTGACATGGCCAGGGAGGTTTTAGGCATGTCCAGCAGGGTCAGCACGACCATCAGGGCCAACAGCAGTTTCAGCACAGCCAGCATACCCAGGGTAGGGGTGATAACGACCATCAGGGACGAGGGAAGAACGAGAAAATGTTTCATATGTGGTAAGATTGGCCACAAATGCCAGGAGTGTCCTGAGAGGGGCAGGGCCCCGCAGCCGCAGCAACATGGTGCTCGTCAGGAGCCCAAAGATCGATGTTTCCTTCTGCCCTCCCAGCACTACCACCTATTCCATCAGTCCCAGTTCAGCAGGGGTAGCTTCAGTATGGTCGGGTTTACAATCGCAGTATCGCAAGACCCACCCGCGATTTAGGGTATGTTTTCTATTCACGGAACTATGGGGCGTATTTTATTTGACACGGGGCCACACACTATTTTATTGCCATGAGATTTGCACGCGTTATGGGATTATTAGATACCGTGAAGAGCACTGTCACTTGTGTAGATTCTCCATTGAGTAGAGGTTATGTAATTTCCTTTATATGTAAAGGCGTGGGAGTAGAGATTGGGAGATTTACTTTACCTGCTGACATGATCATATTAGATATGTCCGAGTATGATACGATTATCGATATGGATTGGCTGGTTACGTATAGAGCCATGATTGATTATTTTAGTAGGAGTATTATTTTTTCCATACCCGGTCAGGAGATGTTCCTAGTGGTGATTTTTTCTTCATCCACACGACCTCACACAACCCATGTACATGTGCACTCCCATTACCCAATTTACCCCCATGTGCACACACCCCATGCTCTTGCACCATTATCCTACCATTTTTACCCCTAAATCCATGCCTATTATAAAAAGAAGATGAAGACCCCATTTGAAAAAAGCTTTAGAATAGGAATTAGTATAGAGAATTGTAGAGAGAGAAACAACCTTTTTTAGTTTAGTTTTTTAAGGTTAGAATTTATTTTTAATTTACCTTTTTTAGATTAGTTAGAAAAATAAATTAGTGAGAATCCATTTTTGAGTGTAATTGTTGATGTAATTTTGGTTTGATCACACAAATTGGAGGGATGTAAATTGCAAATTCAATGATTGGAGTCCAATTTCACTCAGAGAGATTTAGTTTGATTGTTCTTCTCTTCTACTTTATTTTATTAGCCTTTGATTATTTGATTATCATGTTTGATATTATGTTAGGCTAAATCCCCTTTCAAGGGATGGGGTGAACCCTTATTTGATATTATTTTAATTTAATTAGTTTGATTACTTGAAAATTCCCTTTGAATATTAATTTTGATCCATCACCCTTAAATTTACGCCTCGAGAGAGGGTAAATGATTTTCGAGAGAAAATCAAAATTCTAAGTTAAAATACCTATTTTAGATTCGAACTACATATAGGGGTTTGTTAAGTGTGGTATTATTCCTTAAATTTCAACTCTAAAATTCATTTTCTAGATTTACACAAATTTTGATAAATTGATCCTAGTGGGTGATTATTTAAAACGAGTGTAGATCTATTTTCTAGAGTTGTGGGGGATTAAACTTAATTTTCTAAAAGGTTACTATTAAAATTATATATGCAATGAGAGTTGATTTGTAATTTTGATATTAATTTGGGAGAATTAATTAATTAGTTAGAATAGTTAAAATTTGCGGTGTAATCCCACTCCTTGATTGTTCTCACATTTACTTACCTCACTTTATCTCTTATTTTTGTGTTATACTTTATTTTTCATTTTAGTCACTTTTAGTTTGTAATTTTATCTTTCATCTTAGTTAGTGTTATTTCACATTCTCACCCTAATTGTTTTAATATTTGAAAACGCTAAAAAAATAGAAAAGTAAAAATCCCAAAAAGAAAATAAAAAGTGAATTACAATTGAATTTGTCTCTAGCTTACCCCCTTGATGTGTATTGATACCATTACTTACCTCTACACTTGAGTTTGATATTATTTTGTACGTAATTTTAAGGTTTTGATTAACTTGGCTTTCAACAACAATGATACATCCGTACAAAAAGCAAGTTATCACCTCATCCTGAGGGAGGATCATCAACTCAGTTTTACTACATAGGGGAGGAGACCTTGTAATACCCCGTAATTTTATGGCTTTTAATTATGATATGAATTAAATGAAATTGCTTTTAATTGTGGGATTAATTAAATTCATTTGGGATAATTAATTGGAAATTAATTCGGATTTAAATAACTAGCAAGACGAGAGTTAGTATTTAAATATGATGATAATGTTGAATATTGTTGAGTGATTATGGTAATATGTGATTATTGAATTTATTAAAATTGTCATGAGTTGAAAATACGGAAGTTTCGGTAATTAAGTTGGGACGCGTGCGTCAGTCATGTCAGGACCAAGTTTAATGGATTTAAAAGTATTTTATTTTTATGTCATCCGTATGATCATTTTGAGTGCACCAATATATCCGGAAGGATCGAGATAGTCAGAAAACACTAGCTGGGGGTTTAGTTTGGGTCCCAGGGCATTTTTAGGCCTAACAAGCAACGTGGGAGGGTATTTTAGTCATTTTAATTTTTAATGAATATTGACCAACGGAAATTAGGTGATATTTATCAGCCAATATTAGGGCCATTATCATCCAAAAATCAAGGAGTGGGAAACGTGAGAAAGAGGACAAGTTACAAAGAGGGTTTCCAAGCCATAAATACCACACACCACCATTATGCACCGGATCTGTCACCGGAGATAGAAGGAGAACCAACCATTAACATCACCAACGGATCATAATCTTTATTTTTCCACGCAAGTGATTTATCTTGCAAAGATTTATGGCATATGTTCTACATGATAAATTAGAATTGGAGACAAATTATGAATAATTGTGATAATGTGAAATTGGTGACTAAATCATGAACTTGGGTAAGTTTGCATGTAGTGGACCTTCTGGAATCATTATGGGAATGAATTATAAACTAAGAGTTAGGAAATCACGAAATTAAATTGGGGTTTTTAATGATTTTTGAAGAGACGAGGAAAAACTAGGGTTATAGTATTTTAATGACTTCTAATCCAAGAAATTGATAATCTGTGATGTTTTGATAAATCTTGAACGTTAAGACTGGTGTAGTAATGTTGGTTCATGATTATTATACTCATTTGGGGAGTTTGGGACGTTGAAATATGATTTGGAGGTGTAAAAATGGAGAATCCCGTAACTGTTAAGAAATTCTGAGCGAATACCTTCTCGATCAATCGATTGATCCAAGAATGTCGATCGATCGATCGATCCTTTTCTTCGATCGATCAACCTCTTCTGATTTTTGGTAATTGTTTTCCCTTAAGGTTTAATGAAAATCCCATGGTCGATGATGATTCTTAGGGTGATTAATTTAATATTTTGGGACTTAGTTAAGGTCAGTAGGGTCTTAGTTGATGCTCGGAAAGATGGTTTACCTTATGGAATTGAATGATATTTCTTACGAGGGTCTATGAGTGAGGTACGGTTAGAAATCGTTCGAATTGAAACTATAATGGGAATGGATGATGATTTAAGGAAAAGAACAGTAACGGAGGGACTTTAAGTTACTGAGATAACATTAGAAACTAATAAGAGACCTAGTAACCTTTTGGGATAGGTTTAAGTACTCAAATTGATACGACAAGAGAGTTATCAAGCTAAATATATATTACGTATGATGTTCGGGATAAACTTGCTATGTACGAGACTTACTAAATGGAATGTGTGAATACCTATATTTAAATATGATTACTTAGGTTGTGTGAATGCCTAGTGTATGGAATTCTTATGTGTATGACATACCTACCATACTTGCTATCACGGGAGGTTGGTTTTCGAAAAAAGGGCTATCTTATCTTTGTGTGCCTACGGGGGGATTTAGATTGGTACCTTAAGGACATAGAACTGTGAATGACTTATTTGTGAGTTGATAAGTCAGCTGACCATGGGAGCGTAGGTATGTGTGTGACCCATGGGTATGTGAACTATGTTCGCCTCCAATATGTGTGATTTGTATTGAGACGGTTCCTGAGAGATTTGGAACACGTGATCCTTATGTACGTGATGTTGATGGATTTGATAGGAGAGTATGCATGTACCGCAGCTTAACTTAGGGGTGCTATATGTACTGAGAGTGATTTATATAGATACTTGTGACTGGTTCACTGTTGCTTAGTAGATGCGAATAACTAAGATAATTGAATGGACAAAGAATGTGAGAATTTAATTAACACTTGAGATAAGTAATTTAATGAATGTGAATATGGGTTATGAATATGACTTGTTTGGGTGTTACGAGTAGATATCCTATGTTAGAGTGAAAAAGAATGAGTGGTACAGACTAGTTAGTTAGTGGCATAATTAGGATGGGTTAAGAGTATATGTTAGGCATGCACATTAGTTGAGAGGTGAGGATCTCAAGTGAGAGCATGTGACTAAAATGTTTAATATATGTGTTGTTTAATATTGTGATTTAAACACTTGCAATTTTAAAATATTTTCACCTCGGGCTCTAACCCGTTTGCTTTCAAATTTATCTCTTTTTGTAAAAACATTTTAGGTTCCCAGCCACAGGGACTCCAAGTGTAGGAGTTCCATTCTGATGATGTGTTGTAGCTGCTGTGGAAGTTACAGGATCTTTGTATTAGACACCTCCACATATATCCTTGGTTCCATGAGGGTCATTCATATCAGTTAGGGCCTGGTGCCCATTCTTATCTAGAGATTGTAGATTCAGACTTTCATTATTTAAGATGTTGGTTTATTCAGACTCTTGTATCAGGATTTTATTTACTCTAGTAATATTATTATTGGAATGTTTACTCCAGACTCAGTTTATTTCATTTCGTTGGTTATCTACATGAGATTGTTTATGCGATTGATGGTTGTTGATTTAATTACTTGGTTGATGTTAATTTAATTAATAAAATTTGGCATCTATCTTTTTAAATATTAGGTGTCTATTAATAAATTAAATGTTTTCTACAGTGATGCTATGTCTGAACCAACTTGATATTTTGTATTAATTTCATATAGGAGTAGCTACCCGGTATTTAATTAGTCGGGGTGTCACAAACCTCTAGAGAGGTGGTGATACCACTTGATTCGATTCATGTGATTCAAGAGTTTGCTGATGTGTTTCAGGATATTTCGGGACTACCATGGAGTAGAGAGATAGACTTTGTTATAAATTTGGTGTCGGGTACTCGTTCGATATCCCGCGCACCCTATCTTAGCGCTGTAGCGGAGATGAGGGAGCTACGGGATCATATAGAGCATCTGTTGGGTCAGGGGTTTATCCATAGTACTACCTTGTTGTGGGGTGCTCCTGTGCTGTTTGTTAAGAAGAGGGATGGATCTTTGAGGTTATGTGTCAATTATCGGGAGTTGAATAAAGTAACGATATGGAATAAGTATTCGTTGCCCCGAATCGATGACTTATTCGACTAGTTTAGAGGAGTTGCCTTCTTCTCAAATATTGACTTGAGATCAGGATACCATCATTTGTGTATCAGGGAGAAGGATGTCTCAAAGACTGCATTCTTGACGAGATATGGTTCCTACGAGTTCAGCGTTATGCCTTTTGGTCTGACCAATGCTCCAGCCATGTTTATGGAGTTGATGAATAGGGTGTTCAGAGAGTTCTGGACCAGTTGATCATTGTCTTCATAGATGACATCCTGGTTTACTCCCAGACCGAGGAGGAGCATGTCGAGCACTTGAGGTAGGTTTTGAAGACACTGCGTCAGCACGAGTTGTATGCAAAATATGAGAAATGCAGGTTTTCGCTGAAGGAGGTTGAGTTTTTGGGGCACATCATTTCTAATAGGGGGATATCTATTGATTCGGGGAAGGTATCAGCAGTGAGGGAGTGGGGACAGCCCACGACACCGATGGAGATACATAGTTTCTTGGGCCTAGCAGGATACTACAGGAGGTTTATATGGGGGTTCTCGAAGATAGCGGGTCCATTGACACATCTGACTCGCAAGGGGGTGCCATTTATCTGGAGTGATGCCTCCCAGTTGGCTTTCGATGAGTTGAAGGACAAGATGACCTTCGGGAGTGGAATATCTGGTCTACACTGATGCATCCTTACTAGGACTTGGGGTGTGATTCAACAAGAAAATCAGGCTATAGCTTATGCTTCCCGTAAGCTTAAGCCTCACGAGAGGAATTACCCCACCCACGACTTAGAGTTAGTGATAGTCGTGTTTGCACTTTGGATTAGGAGACATTCTCTCCTGGGGGAGAAATTTCACTTATTCACAGACCACAAGTCACTATAGTTCCTCTTCACGCAGAAGGAGCAGAATATGCATCAACGTCGGTGGATCGAGTTTATGAAAGATTATCAGTTCGATATCCAATACCACCCTGGAAAGGCTAATTTGGTTAAAGACGCGCTGAGTCGTAGTCTAGTAGGTGAGGTGGCCGGGGTGTGGAAAATGAAGTGGAAAGAGTTGGGGCACCAGGACGTAGTGGACACATCATTCATGTATGTGATGATAGTTACGCCCCACATCATTACGAGAGTAGTACAGGATGAGTCAGTGGATCCGTTCTGTCAGAGTCAGATAGTACAGCTTCTAGTAGAGGGGGCCGAGTCTTATAGTATTAGTTTAAATGGGGGATATTGTTTCAATGGGAGATTGGTTGTCCCTGAAGGGGGATACTTACGACACGAGGTGATGACAGAGTCGCACGGTTCATGATTTGCGATACATCCCGGTAGGGATAAGATGTACCAGGATATGAGTCGATAGTACTGGTGGAGCTTAATGAAGAGGGATATTGTTGAGTTTATTTCGAAATGTGCCACTTGTCATCTAGTAAAGGTGGACCATCAGAGACCGGAGGGACTTATACAGCCATTAGAGGTTCCTATGTGGAAATGGGAGAGCAATTCCATGGACTTCATCACGGAATTACCTACATTGTAGAGGGGTCACGATTCCATATGGGTGATTGTGGATCGATTGACCAAGGTTGCTTACTATCAGCCAGCCTGGATAGACTACACTATGGGACAGTACATCCAGATATTCGTAGCTGAGATAGTGAGACTCCACGGGGTGCCTCTCAATATCGTGTCTGACAGGGATAAGAAATTTGTATCTCTATTTTGGGAGAGTTTCCAGGAAGCCATGGGTACAAATTTGCGGTTGAGTACAAGCTATCACCCGCAAATAGATGGGAAGATCGAGTGGACGAATCAAATGTTAAAGGACATGTTGTGTATGTGCATCGTCGACTTTGGTGGAGGTTGGGAGCAGTATCTTCCACTGGTGGAGTTTGCCTATAATAAATCCAACCAGTTTACTATTGGTATGGATCCATTTGAGTCTTTGTACGATAGACCTTGTCATTCCCCAGCATGTTGGCTAGAGGTGGGGGACAACAAGCTACTTGGACAGAAGGTGATCCGAGATACTTCGGGCGAGGATAGAAATAATACGGAACCGTATTCGGGTTGCTCAGGATCGATAGAAGATTTATGCCGATGCCAAGAGGTTCTTCTGAGAGTTCAATGTGGGGGACCAAGTGCTTCTCCGACTCTCTCCTATGAAGGGGATTATGCATTTTGGGAGGAAAGGCAAGTTGGCGCCTAGGTATGTGGGACCATTCCCTATCATCGAGCGAATTGGGCCAGTTGCGTATAGACTTGGGTTACCGAAACACTTACGTAGGATCCATGACGTATTCCACATTTCCTCGCTGAGGAGATATCTTTGAGATGATTTGGCCCATACTCACATTGCTTTAGAGGAGATTGATCTGCAGCTGAATAATTCCTACGAGTAGGAGTCGATTTCTATCCTAGACCATAGTGAGGGGAAATTGAGGTCGAAGATAGTACCTCTAGTTTGTGTTCAGTGGCAGCATCATAATGTCGAGGAGTCTACCTGGGTGCGCGAAGATGAGATGAGAGAGTGTTATCCATAGTTATTCTTGCGAGGTATATTTTTATTTCCAAATTTCGAGATGAAATTCTATTATTAGGGAGAAGGATGTAATACCCTGTATTTTATGGATTTTATTTATTGGGATTAATTGAATTGAATGGGATAATTAATTGGAAATTAATCGAGATTTAAATACTAGCGGGACGAGAGTTAGAATTTGATTATGATAATTATGTTGAATATTACTAGGCGAAAATAATAATATATGATTACAAATTTATTAAAATTATCACGAGTTGAAATTATGACAATTTCAGTAATTAAGTTGGTATGCGCGAGTCAATCGTATCAGGAACCAATTTAATGGATTTAAAAGTAAATTATTTTTATGTCACTTGTATGGTCATTTTGAGTGATCCAACGTGTCCGTAGGGGTCGAGATTGTCACAAAACACTAGACGGGGGTTTAGTTTGGGTCCCTAGGTATTTTAGGCTTAATCGACAACCCGAGAGGGTATTTTAGTCATTTTTGACTTTTTAAGGAATAGTGACCCACGAATTTTAGAGTAATTTTATCATCCAACACTTAGGTCCCTTAGGGTTTCACAAATGGCCATTAGAGAGGAAGAGAGGGAAGTTCCCAAAGGAGAACCACCACTTAGAGGCTTTTGCACCATCGTCACCACTACCGGATATAATGGGAAGAGAGGATCACTCCCATACCATCTGCTTCAAAGGATCAGAATCTTTATTTCCAGTCAAGTGATTTAACTTCCAATTATCAGTGTATATTTTATCCACGATAGTTTAGGAATTGAGAATAACCTTAAAATATTAAATTTGTGAAATTTGGAGACAAAAATCTTAATATGGGTAGGATTTGTATATAGACCCAATTCTGGAAATACTTGAGTCACGAAATCATGATCCATGCATAGATAAATTTGAATTTATGTTGAGTTGTAAGATTTTCTTGAAGAAAATAGAGAAATAGGGTTTTTATGATAATTAAATAATTTGATCCAAGAAAAGGGTGATTCATGATGATTTAAGAATTATGGAACGTTAAGAATCATGTGTTTAGGTTGTTTTATTATCCAATACGTTTACTTTAGATTATGGCATCTTGTAATGAAAATTGGAGATTAAAACCATGTCGAAAATGCAGAAAATCTGGCTGTAACTGTTCGCTCGAACGATCGACATTCATAGGTCAATTGATCGACTGGTTCGATCGATCGATATTCTTGAGTCGATCGATCGATTCCCCCGGTACTTGTGATATGTTTCCCTTTTAGTATTTAATTAATTACGACTCTTGAAAGTTATTAGCGGGGAGTATGTGAACATATTGAGACTTAGGGAAGACCAGTAGGGGTGCATTTGAAGCTAGAAACATGTTAGAATTGATTTGGAACTTAATGTTAAACTTATGAATGTCCGACGAGTGAGTTACTATTAGAAGTTGCGAGGACATAAATCCCATTTGTATAAGTCATAACTTAAGGTTAGAGGCAAAAAAAGGTACCTTAAATTATTGAATTCATCGTAGGGACAAGTGGAGACTTAGTAACCTTTTTGGGATAGGATATGTACTCAGAATTATACGACGAGAATTATCGCACTAAACCTATTGAGTAGAATACTTGGGATGATATTATTATATGTGTGAGACTTTTTATATAGGGATGGAATATACCTATATTAATACGATGATTACCTAAGTTATGTGAATACTTAGTATATGGATTGTTATGTGTATGACATACCTACCATAGTTGCTATCACGGGAGGTTGATTTTCGAGAAAGGACCATCTTATCTCTGTGCGCCTTCAGGGGGATTTAGATAGGTACCTTAAGAACATAGGACTGTGAATGACTTATTTGTGAGTTGATAAGTCAGCTGACAATGGGAGCGTTGGTATGCTAATGACCTATGGGTTTGTGAACTATGTTCGCCTCCAATATGTGTGATTTTTATTGAAATGGTTCCTGAGTGATTCGGAATGCGTGATTTTTATGCAATTGATGTACCGAGATTCGATTGCAGGGTATGCGTGCACCGCAGCTTAGCCTAGGGGTTCCATATACATATATATGTACTGAGATTGATACATTTGTACTTGTAACTATTTAATTGTTACTTGGTAGATGCGAATAATTGAGATATTTAAATGGGTTCAAATGTGAGAATTTATGCAACATTTGATTTAAGTAATTTGATTAATGTTAAGGTGAGTTATACGTATGAAATATTTTGATAATACGAATAGACACCCTATATTATTATGTAAAGCTAGGAATGGGTATAAACTAGTTAGATAGTGTCATAACTATGATGGGTTAAGTTTATACGTTTGGTGTGCACATTAGTTGATGGGTGAGGAACTCATGTGACATCACGTAACTAACATGTGTATAATATTTATTGTTTAATGCAATTAAACACTTGCTATATTTTTAAACTGTTTTCACCTCGGGCTCTGATCCGTTTTCTTCCAAATCTAGTTTTCTGTGAAAACATTTTAGGTTCCTAGCCACAGGGATGCCAAACTTAGGAGTTCCATTCCATTTATGTACTGTAGATGCTGTGGAAGTTACAAGATCTCGTTATTAGACGCCTCCACATCTATCCTTGCTTCTTTTGGAGTCATTTATTCCAGTTAGTGCATGTTGCCCATTCTTTTTCAGAGACAACAGTTTTAGACTTTCATTTTATTTCAGTCTTGGGATTTGTTTATTGAGACTATTGTGTTTGGTTTATTTACAGTGTTGCTAATTTATTGGAGTGTTTACTCCAGACGTCAGTTATTTCATTACGTTGATTATCTTATGAGATTATTCCTATGATTGTTGGATGATGATTTAAATTATGTAGTTGATGGTTAAATTAAATATTAAAATTTGACACTTCACTATTTTAAATATTAGGTGGTTAGTAATTAATTAAATATTTTCAACTGTTGTGCTATGAACTGAACCAACTTGGCATTTTGTATTAATTTGAATAAAGGAGTAGCTACTCGGTATTTAATTAGTCGGGAAGTCACACTTACCAAACATGGAATCCAAAAATGATTTCTTATTTTCAAAATTATCACCATATTTTTCCCTTTTCATTTGTTGTTCTATCATTTTGAGAAGAATCTATTACAAAAATTATTTCACTTTTGAAAGTCAAAAAATCAATTTTATCAAAACCCAACCTTCTTTAATCAATAACGATTGAGGTTAGTATCAAAACAATATGTCCAAGTTTTTGTGATATTTTATCTAAATCAAATTCACATTTTTGGTCCAGATCAAATCGTTTTGAAGACTTGTTAACTTTATTTTCCAAAATAAAGTTGGACTCTTTACACAATTGAAGATTTATTTTTTATTTTTTAAAAGATAAGTATAAGAATTTATTTCGTCCTCAACATTTTTAAAATTGTCATCCTCTTATTTTGAAATAAGGCAACTTTGAATTCATCAAGAAAGTCTAATATATTTGAAAAAGAGACATGAAAAAAAAATTAAAAAAAAAGATAGATACTTGAGCTTCCAAAGTGCATAAAAATTATCTTCATATTTCTAAATATTTTTAAGAATCACATTTTTTACAAGGGTATTGATATTTTCACAAAGTGTTTCATTTTCTTCTTTCAAAAATCTTGTTGAATCCAAATAAAATTTGTATTTTTTTTTTCAATAAATTAGTCATCTCACACATGAAAGCAAGGAAACTTGAAGTTGATAAACAAGATATTCTTTATGTGCCCATAAATATCATCTCACTAAATACTCGGGTAGGTGACCAAATTTTCTACATCAAAAGTATTTATACCATTAATATATTTTTCAAATTGGGAGGTCATCAAAATATTTTCTTTAAAGAATTTCAATGATTCTTAATAAAGTTATCATATTTAATTTCAAGAATATCAAAATATCTTTCATAATATTATTCATTCTAAATTCATTTTCATTTTTGGGAGAATAAAGACACACAAATTACATGGCATAACAAGTCTAGGGAAGAGAGTTTTAGGCACATCTTCAAATATTTCAAAATCAAATCTCATTTCTTGACACACAACATGATCTTCCTCTATGTGAGGATAGTCTATAACACCCAATGAGATTGTGTGAATAGCATATGTGATCAAGAGAAAGTCGAAGAAAAGTGATGGCTACAAGAAACTACCCCAATTAAAATTTATTGACAAAGATTGAGGTACTATTTTTTAATCATTTTTATGGGGAAATAAGGAATCTTAGAACTATGTGATAAGATTACCAAAATGATTTAATTTTAATTTTATCTTTTTAGATATAAGGTGATGAATCAAAATGGGAAAATATAAATAATCACATAACACAAATATAAACAAGAAAAAAGGTACAATGGGGAAAACCTTGGGCCAAACGTATGAAAAAATGAACTACGGTAGAGATTTATAAAAAGGAAATAATAACTCACAATTACACAATGGACTAATTTCACGGTCCATTCTTTCGCAAACCAATTTCCAGTAATCAGAGAACACTTCACAAATGCAACTGATTTTGGTCTACACCAATGTTTTCATAACCTAAATCAATTATTTTCCTTTATGTTGAAGATCCAAATTATTTCTTCTAATGTTATTGGCACCAAGTTAAGATAAAAATGTATGTTCTACTTCTTAGGATATGATCTTTCTAAAGATTGATGAAAGAGAATAAATGTTAGGGTATTCAAAATTAAATAATCAATGTATTTTTTAGATATAAAAAATCTAATGTTTCTCAAGAAAAAAATATATGAATATTTGTTCAATGACAGAGTGAAGTAATTAACAACAACAACAAAACTTTAGATCAAAGTTTAAAACACATATATCTCAAAAATACAAAGAAGGATTTTGCTCCCAAATAATATGAAGATGAAAAGCTTGAGAAAAAAATCCTTTCAACTACTTAAAATCACTTAACTTATTGTAACACCCTAGATAATCTGACAAGCGAGGTGGCCAGCCGCCACTGCCAAGATAAGTTATCGTTCTTAGCATGTGACAAATATATGATACATTTAAAAGTTCATTCCATAAGATAATAATCATATTGATCCAATAAATATAACCATTCATGTAATATTAAAATCTATCACCATGCTAATCTCCAAAATAAATCCAACTCAAAATAGATATAAACTCAAATAAAATGATCCAACTGTAAATACCTGAATAAAACCGTAAACAACTGTGGAAGCGATTGGCCCACCAAATCCATAAATAAAGTCTCATAATAACGGTAACGGAATAAAAAATAAATCCTAAACATCTTAAAGCATCTAAAATAAATAAGTCTCAAGCTGCACCTTCAAAATATTTCCAATCACTCATATGCAGCTACTCCATCACTATACCTGAAATGTTAGTCAACGCAAGCCCGCCGCATCAATATAAGTTACTCTCCCCAATTCGGGTTCGTGAACCCAGACAATAGCATTATACATGATAAACACCACAATAGAGTATTTTAAATTAAACGAGATAAGTATTAACACGCGGATAAAACAAACTATGACAATTACATCACGTAACTAAGTCACCTCGAAAGTTTAAGTCCCTTTACTCCATTAACTCTATATTTAAAATTTTGCCCTTACCCTTAATTTAATTTATTCAATTATTTTTTTTAATCATGCGACACCAATATGGCCAATCGACCCCTTATCGGTCCTGCACACACTCGTGGCACGCTTAAATTTCTACACATCACACCCATTCCCCCACTATAGCCAGTTAACCCGATTTCTGCCAGTTGTGCACAAACACGGGACGTTCCACGTACAACACATCACTATAGCCAGTCGGCATGTATTCTATTAGACATGAACATACTTGTGATGCCAACACACACTGACGTCACTATAGCCAGTCGGCCCATATTTTGATAGCCTTCACATACTCGCACCGCAAATCCATTTTAATACCCATTTATTATTTTAGATATTAATTCTCAATTTCTCATTATTTATTATTTTAGCTCCACCCTATTATAAGGGGTAAATCCTCAAACCTAATCCTTGTCCTATACCTAGAGGTCTCCAAAGCACAAGTACGTCCTACCCTATTATATATGATGAATCCCTACCATTAATATCTTAATAGACTCGTGCCTTAGCTACCAAATCAACGGAACGACACAAAAATCAGCCCCACCCCGGAATATCTCATCCGTAAGAATATACACTAACTAGTCCCATACCTAGAAAGTGTTACACACAACTAAGGAATACTCACGAGTCACATACCTAGCAAGTACTCCTAAAATTTAGGTGAGAGCCTTCTTTCCCAAAATCTCATCGTTTGCGATGATAAATAAAATTAAACCAATAATTCGCATACGGAAAATTATCAAAAATTCCAAAAATTTCTCATGAGATCATAATTAATCTAATGTAATTCGTCCAATCCATCTTCATATTCAAATAGTTGATTTTATGCAACAATTATAATTCTAATCATCATGCAAGTTTATGGTGGACACAACAATACTTTCTCTTATTCCTACCCCAATAATTTTACGTGATTTTCGGTTTATGAGTTCATATTATGATTTTTTTTATAAAAACAGTCCCAATATCGATTTCGTGTTCCCTAATTAAGATTGCTAATTTATGTTAAGAAAACATTTAAATTTAGGTTTAGGCAATGTTTAAAATGCATAATACTAAAGAGAGAATAGAAGTATTCATGCCTGAAAAAAACTCGGTTGAAAATTCTGATTAGATTATTGCATTTCGATCGAAAAATTGATAAAGACTCGTTCTCGAACAATCTTGAGAAAAGACCGCTTGGACCTTCAAAACTTGGGTTAAAACTTTGATGTAAAAGAGGAGTTTACTGCTCTTTGGTTATGTGTAAATGTGTTTTTAAAAGTCTAACCCCGAAATACCTTTATATATATATAAGTGGTAGTGTTTTAATGAAACTCAAATTCATCCAAAAGAAGTTTACTGCCGCTGAACTGACTGGGGGAACCGGTTCGCCGCCCTGGCCGAATCGGTTCGGTCGACCTGACCATTCCAATTTTACCATTTTTATATAGAAAGGGTTAAAGTCTCCATTTTAAATCCAATTTTAATTCATTTGAAATTATCATTTTTCAAAAATTAAACCAACATTTTTTACTAATAAAAATAATTAAATCCCACAAAAATATTTCAAAAACGAGCTATTTAAGGTTTTAAAATATTACGGGTTGTTACACTTATTTATGGATAGAAGAAGAAGATATATATCCAAATAAAATATGTGGACACAAACTCTCAAAGGTTTAAGTTTTTTTGCACACAAAGTAATCAAAAACAAATCTAGCAAAAATATATGACTGATTATATGGGTTTCACAAAGTTACATGCAAAATAGTGCAAAAGATTTGGTCTGATTTTGTAAAAAGATTCCGTCAGATTTTCTCCTTCCTAATTACATAACCGACAAAACCTTTCTTTACTAAAGCGAATCAGGTCACAATGTTGACCAAAAACTACATTATGGTATATGCAAAATGGAACACTTCATCCATGAAACCATCCCATACAAGATAATGAAGGTCTCAAAACCAAGACAACGATAATCAAGTACCAATGGCAATGAAGTTCACAAGATTGACTTGAAGCTTACAACCTCACAAGTTATTCACACAAACCAGTCTGAAATCAACCAGTATCCTCGTGAGAAGTTCAGAATCATTCAACAAAGATTCATTATGTACAAGATATTCCATACCAACACATAACCTATTGTTTCTTTCATGCAAGTAATTCATCACAAGCCCTTGATTGATGTCTCAAGCAAGTCAAAAAAATGCTCATAAAATCTTGACAACTTTTACTTTATTTTTGTACTTTAGGAACCAATGTACAATAGTAAAGTAACTTTTTTAATCATTTATAATCTCAACCCAACTCACATAAACCTACCCTATACCTTTCCTAAACCTTACCTCAAGCTTGGACCCAAAACAAACATCAGTGTGCCTAAAATCAAAGTTTCATTTGAATCAAAGTTAGGGTTCAGTCATTTGATCTTCAGTTTGAGCCATTTGATCCTTTAAAGGGAATTTTGGAGGAGTTTTAGTCGATTGAAACTCCACTTTCAATCGACTAAAAGTGCACTTTCAATCGATTGAAAGTGACAGCTTTGTGCCTTGTCACCTTGGTAACTTTTTCCAACCTTTTAACCTATTATCACATGATTTCCTAAACTTCTACCAAAATATTTATCTACATTTTTCTTCCCTAATACTCATCCTAACCTTATAAATACCCACCTCCTCTTTCATTCCAAAATAAATAAACAACAACAACATCATCTCAAGTAAATTTCAACAACAAAAACTGGCGAATGGTCACGGTCAAAATCCCTAACCAAGACAGTGGGTCGCGGACTTGGGCGCGACCAATTTTGTGGGCCGCGTCCCAAGTGACCAATCTGGGGTCACAGATCCGAGAGGGTCACAGTAGATGGTCGCAGACTTGGGCCGTGACCCATACCGCGATAGGAAAAAATTGGTCGCGGCCCAAATCCGTGACCCCTAATCGTGACGAAAAATGATGGGGCCAAAGTCCGTGACCCACACCGCGATGAAAAAAAAAGGAAAAAATGGTCGCGGCCAAAGTCCGTGACCCACACCGCGACGAAAAAAGGAAAAAAAATAGTCGCGACCAAAGTCCATGACCATTTTTCATCACAATTGGGGGTCATGGACTTTGATCGCGACCATTTTTAAGCGCGATGAAAAAAATAAAAATGGTCATCGACAAAGTCCATGACCATAATTAACTATAGTAAAAAAAATTATATCTTTTTAGGCCCAATCCATAAATTAAGGGTCCGGTGACCGCGTGGTCAGTTGCTACGTGTAACTTTGGACGGGCACGAGGTGTTTTAAATATTTATTATTGGCAAAACAATTAAAAAAAATAACAAATTCCTAATCGAGAACGTTGTTAATAAACTAATATACATACAAACTTAAAAATATTATAGATCTTAATAATTCACGGACCAAAAAAAAATTGGGCAGGGGGCAGAATTTCCCCTATTTTCTGGACATTCCAAACCCTGTTAATATAAAACTTGTTAATTATAAAGCCCTCCCAGCTATAAAATTTAACAATCCAGCAATAAAAGCCTGCACGGCCATAAAACTAAACAATAAAACTATAAAAGCCCACACGACTGTAACACATAAAAAATATAATCTTGAATGTCAACAACATCATATAAACAATCTTCATGTTGTAAACCATGGCCTTCTTCATGTGTTTCACGTGCAAAAAAGAAAACGATACAATGTTATCCTGCAAAAAATAGGATACAAAAAAAATTATATCAGTAACCAAGTAGTTTTAGAAAAATCATATTCAAGCTGAAAAATTGCATATACGAGTTATAATTGCCATGTTTTTAATCCTAAGTCCTGATATATGAAAATTATCCTCGTACTCTCAAATCGGGAGTCTAGTGATCGTGCAGTTAGTTTGTACGAGTTACATTGGTCCCATGCGAGGTGTTGGTGCCTTTCACGGGTTGTTTCAGGGTTTCACCCTCTAATGCCATTTTTTAAGCCTAAGTTTATATATTTTCAAATTATTGTTGTATTCTCAAATCAGGGGTCCTATTATCGCGCGGTCAGTCCGTACGAGTTACATTGGTCCCGTGCGAGGAGTTGGTGCCTCTCACGGGGACGTTCGGGGGTTGTTTCGGGGTTTTGCCCTCTAATGCCATTTTTTAAGCCTAAGTCTAGATATTTTCAAATTATTGTTGTATTCTCAAATCGGTGGTCCCGTGATTACGCGATCAGTTCCTACGAGTTACATTGGTTCCGGATGAGGTGTTGGTGCCTCTCACGGGGCCGTTCGAGTGTTGTTTTGGGTGTTCTCACTCTAAAGCCATATTTTTAGGCCTAAGTCCTGATATATGTAAATTATCCTCGTACTCTCAAATCGAAAGTCTCATGATCGTGCGGTCTATTCGTACGAGTTACATTAGTCTGGTGCGAGGTGTTGGTGCCTCTCACGGGGCTGTTCGGGGGCTGTTTTGGGTTTTGGCCATCTAACGCCATGTTTTTAATCCTAAGTCCTGATATATGAAAATTATCCTCGTATTATGAAGTCGGGGGTCCCATGATAGAACGGTTAGTTCCTAAGAATTACATTGGTCTCGTGCGAGGTGTTGGTGCCTCTCATGGGGCCGTTCGGGGGCTATTTCGAGTTTTGGCCATCTAAGGCCATGCTTCTAAGCCTACATCCTGATATTTTCAAATTATCATTGTATTCTCAAACCGGGGGTCCCGTGATCGCGAGATTAATTTTTATGAGATACATTGGTCCCCTGCGAGGTGTTGGTGCCTCTCACGAGACCGTTTGGGGGTTATTTCGAGGTTTCGACCTCTAATTCCATTTTTTAAGCCTAAGTCTAGATATTTTCAAATTATCATCGTATTCTCAAACCGGGGGTCCCATGAACACGCGATCAGTTCCTACGAGTTAATTTAGTCCCGCGCGAGGTGTTGGTGCCTCTCACGGGATCATTTGGGGGTTGTTTCGCGCTTTGGTCATCTAAGGCCATGTTTTCAAGCCTAAGTCCTAATATTTTCAAATTATCCTCGTATTCTCAAACCGGGGGTCCCGTGATTATGGGGTCAGTTTTTACGAGTTACATTGGTCCCGTACGAGGTGTTGGTGCCTCTTACGGGGCCGTTCGAGGGCTATTTCGGGTTTTGGCCATCTAAGGCCATGTTTTTAAGCCTAAGTCCTGATATATGCAAATTATCCTTTTACTCTCAAACCGAGGGTCCTGTGATCGCGTGGTCAGTTTGTACGAGTTACATTGGTCCCGTGCAAGGTGTTAGTGCCTTTCACGGAGCCGTTCGGGGGCTATTTCGAGTTTTGGCTATCTATGGTCATGTTTTTAAGCCTAAGTCCTGATATATGCAAATTATCCTCGTACTCTCAAATTGGGGGTCCCGTGATCGCACGGTCAGTTCGTACGAGTTACATTGGTCCTGTGCGAGGTGTTGGTGCCTCTTGCGAGGCTGTTCGGGTGTTGATTCACGTGTTTGCCCTCTAATGCCACTTTTTAAGCCTAAGTTTAGACATTTTCAAATTATCATATTCTCAAATTGAGGGTCCCGTGATTGCGTGATCAGTTCCTACGAGTTATATTGGTCTCGTGCGAGGTGTTGGTGCCTCTCACGGGATCGTTCGGATGTTGTTTGGGGTGTTCACACTTTAAGGCCAAGTTTTCATGCCTAAGTCTCGATATTTTCAAATTATCCCCGTATTATCAAACTGGGGGTCCCGTGATTGTGCAGTCAGTTCGTACATGTTACATTGGTCCCGTGCGAGGTATCGGTGCCTCTCACGGGGCCGTTCGAGTATTTCTCGGGTTTTGGACATCTAATGCCATGTTTTTAGCCAAAGTCCTGATATTTTCAAACTATCCTCGTATTCTCAAATCTTGGGTCCCGTGATCATGCGGTGAGCTCCTACGAGTTACATTGGTTCTGTACGAGGTGTTGGTACCTCTCACGGGATCGTTCGAGTGTTATTTCAAATTATCTAGACTTATATAACTGTTGTTATATTGTTACGTTCTATTTATAGATATAACAGTAATAACTTTGATAGCAGTTTCTTTCAAATCATTTGAATGCTGAAATCTAAGATCTAATATCCCCTGACAATAATGTTACTTTTAAAGCTTCCAATGTAACCATGATAAATGTGAAATTGATGTGGTAACAGAATGTGAAGGAAATGATATATATTCAAAGATGTTATGAAAATTCCACATATAATCTATAGACATTAAACTCAAAAATACTCATCCAATACAAATATGAATGTTTGTAGTTTTTTTCACCTAACAAACATTATCATTGGAGAATAGTTTTTATATGATCCACACAAGTAAAATATACACATTTGCAACGGAGATGGTTTAAGTCCACACAACAATAATAATATTGATATTGAATATAATACCTGAGATAGCAAGAAACGAGGTTGATGAATCCAGATTTCTCATTTTCACTGCAAAATAAAGAATTAGCCAAACGTTCACATTCAGTAGTTAGATCCATGATCCATTGCTAAACAAAAAAAAATATCAAACAAAGTGGCAAATATATCACAAGTGAAATGAAATGAAATGAAAATGAGAATAGTGGCCTGATCTGATTGAGGCCAGCAACAGCAAAGCGTAGTTTATTGAGTTTGTCGGTATCAACAGAGCTCAACGTGGCCATTGTTAGATTTGATCTAGAGGGAGAGATAGAAGATAATAAGAAGAGTGGTGATTAAGAATGGATGTAGGAAGAGAATTAAGAGTTATACACAGAGAGTGAAATGTGTTATTGGAAATGCGAAACGTAAAATGAGGCGTAGAGAGAGAATGTATTGCCAAATATGAAACTAGAAGAAGGACGCAACCTTATATAACAACAGTTATATAACTGTTATATAATAACAGTTATAACTGTTCCAACTTCCACCTTGCACCTCACTTCCAGCTAGGGTTTCCCCATTCTGACCCTATTCCGCTCCATTCCGACCCATTCTGGCCTGTTTTGAGTATTCCGGCAACAATGGTAAGTTATCTTTCCATTCTGACCTTCTTTCTGTTTTCTTTTCATTCTGAGATTTTTTTCTATTTGATATATGTTTTCTTTTCATAATTCATTATAAGCATTTCATTCTAAGCTTTTTATTGTTTTTAGTATTCTGGCCTAAATCTTCAGAGCTTTTCATTCTGTCAACATTTATTTTACAAAACTGGATATGATCTTTACTTTTATTTTATGTTTACAAATATCATATTTGTCAATGCACTAGTGTTTGATGCTTTAATGTTATCTACTCTCATTTTATTCAATTTTATCATTAATACATATAAAATAAATAAATAATATTTAACATATCCTAGCGCATCCGTATCCGTATCCTACATTTTGGAAAAATCCCGTATCCTGTATCCTGTACCGAGTCATATCTCATATTGCGTGTCGAGTCCGTGCTTCATAGTTTTTGATACAATAGATTCAATATTCAAAGATATTATATTTATTTAAATTCCTTTCATATCCATAAGTTTATATTATTAATATCAACATACCAAGAAGCAAATGATGGTTTAATATTTTGTCATTTGATAAAACTCAATCCTCTATTATTTGCTAAGGTCACTTGTATCCCTTTTTCATATTTAATCAAATTTATGTGTTTCTAATAAAAAATAAAAATAAATGAATAAATTGCCATTTTATTTCACTATTTGACTTTGAAGAAAAATGTTTCAAGCAAAACTAATGAGTCAAAGATTTTACTTGCGACTTTTATGGTGTTGCATCTTATTATAATAAAACTGCCAAGTCTAGAATTACTTCGATTCACTTCAAACAGGACCATCACTGTACTCTGCTAAGTCGATAGTTGGAATATAGTGCTCCAACAGATTCAATGGACGTATCTGATGAATGCATCGAAATTCAAGGGTTTCTGGTACTTCCAAAAATACACAAGTTGGGATTGAATTCTTCTTGTCTAAACACAAAGATTCTGAGTAGAATTCACTCAATAAGTAGATAAACAATAATTGTAAATGCATATGGATGACCACAATATTAATCAAAGAAAACCAAAATATTTTTTGTGAAACATCATAGGTTAACATCTTAGTGTTAACAAAATTATTGTTCGAAACCACCCATTAAAGCATTAACACTCAGATAGATAGGCATCCAAAAACATAAAGATCTAGAAACACTTATAATAGAAAAACCCCGAATTAAGAAAAACTAGACTTAATTTACAGAACTAGAAACCCAATCATAATAACAACGTAGATAATCATAAAAACATTCTAAACATAGAGATTCGCGTAAGGTGGGCGACCATACTGCCCCACTGGCCTATTTTTTATTAGTAATATGTGTAGGGAAAAACATTTGTGTATTATAATTATTTATATACCGCTATACGGTGGGGAATGACCTTAAATCATAACACTTGCAAGAGCAACAACATATGTGCGATTATAGTTTCCTTTTAGATGGAAACATAAAAAGAGAATGCATAAGCAAGATCATTGCAAATATAAGATGCATACGTAACTATTATAACTGTTATAACTGTTATATAATAACAGTTATATAACTGTGCTTATATAAATTGTGTTTATATAAACTGTTGTCCTTCAGAAGATTATGTCAGCTCTACTTTTGCTTCATCTTGTGGGAAATTTGGATGAGTAGAAACAAGGCTAGATTTGATAACATCAACATGAATCCTCTTTACATAATTGAGTACACTCAAAAAAGAATTCAAGATTCTCTCTTAACCTTTGTCTACCCTCAATCTTCTCTAAAAGATTTCTATATTCATTGTAAAATCTTAACATTCCTTTTTCATCCCTCAATTCCCCCTCATTTCCCTCATTGCCTCGTTAAAATCTCCTGACAATTTATTGAAGCTAAATACAGATGGTGCTTCTGACTCCAGAAGTAGAATGGGATTGGGTGAAATTCTAAGAGACTTAAAAGGTGACTTAATTTGGGCATTTTATTAGGGGTATCATCTTGGAACAAACAACTTGGCAGAAGTAATGGCAATCAATCATAGTTTATCTTATTGTCTAAGTCAAGGTTGGACTAACATTGTAGTTAAATCAGACTCTTCTCTGATAGTCAATTGCATTAATGACCATCTGAAAATTCCTTAGAGAATTAAAGAAGAAGTGTTGCAAATTCAAGATCTCGTCAAGGGGCTCCACATCAAATTTTCTCACTATTTTAGGTAATCTAATTTCACTGTTGATTTGTTATCCAAGATTGGTGTGGTATCTCAACAATAAAAAATGTTCAATTATGTTCTCGAATTGCCTAGGTAGATTAAAGGGGCTATTTATTAAGATAAATATAATGTCCCCTACCTAATTCTTGAAATATTCAAATTATCATCGTATTCTCAAACTAGGAGTCCCGTGATCATGCGATCAGTTCCTACGAGTTACATTGGTCCCGTGTGAGGTGTTGGTGCCTCTCACGGAGCCGTTCGGGGGCTATTTCGAGTTTTTTTCCTTCTAACACCATGTTTTTAAGACTAAGTCTAAAAATTTACAAATCATCATCGTATTCTCAAATTAGAAGTCTCGTGATAGGGCGATCAGTTCCTACGAGTTACATTGGTCATGTGCGACGTGTTGGTGCCTCTCACATGGCCGTTCGGTGGATGTTTTGAGTTTTTGCATTCTAACGCTATATTTTTAAGCATAATTCTAGAAATATCCAAATTATTATCATATTCTCAAATGGATACTCCCATGATCGCACCGTTAGTTCCTACGAGTTACATGGGTCCCGTGCGAGGTGTTGGTGCCTCTCACGGGGCGTTGTTTCTAGTTTTCACCCTCTAACGGTATGTTTTTAAGCCTAAGTCCTCATATTTTCAAATTATTATTGTATTCTCAAATCGGGAGTCTCGTGATCGCGTGTTCAGTTCCAATGAGTGGCATTGGTCCCGTGAGAGGTGTTGGTGCCTCTCAAGGGGCTGTACGGGGGCTGTTTAAGGATTTTATCGTCTAACGCCATGTTTTTAATCATAAGTCCTCATATTTGCAAATTATCCTCGTATTCTCAAACCGGTACTCCCATGACCGCTCGTTCAGTTATTACGAGTTACATTGGTCCTGTGAGAGGTGTTGGTTCCTCTCACGGGGTCGTACGGGGGCTGTTTAGGGTTTTCACCATCTAACACCATGTTTTTAAGCCTAAGTCGAGATATTTTCAAATTATCATCGTATTCTCAAATCGGGAGTCCCGTGATCATGCGGTCAATTCGTACGAGTTACATTGGTCCCGTACGAGGTGTTGGTGCCTCTCACGGGGCCGTTTGGGGGATGTTTCGAGTTTCTCCTATCTAACGCCATGTTTTTAAACTTAAGTCTTAACATTAGCAAGTTATCGTCATGTTCTAAAACCTGGAATCTAAAATATTTTTAACATATTATCCAACAATCAAACCAATAATTATCTCATACTCCTAATTATCTCATACTCCTTCTAACATACTATCCAATAACTATCTAACAACAACCAATAATTATCCAACAGCCAAACCAAACAAAACCAATAATTATCCCGTACTCCTTCTATCATATAAAAGAGTTAATTGATAATGCATATCAATTATATAACTACCTTCAAATCAATTAGCTGGACTAAAAACAGGGGTTGTTACAAAACTACCTTCAAACAAAATAGGGGTTGACTTTTGCATAGGTAGAGGAATGTTTGAGTTGGATTCTTTGATTTTCTTGGTTTGGGGTCTGGAGATGCAATAATCATACATATGGGGTCTGGAGATGCAATAATCATTAATCAAACCAACCAGCCCATCAATTTGGGAATGGTCACGGCCCATAGTCGTGACCCACGCCAAGAAATGGTCACAGCCCCCAGCCGTGACCCTTAGTGTGTGTGTGTGTGTTTTGTGCTTCGTCATGCCTATGGTCACAGTCCAAGTCCGTGACCCATCCGTGATCAAGTTTGGAGGGAATTTTGGCACGAATTTGGCGCCAAGATGGTCACGACCTCGTCACGGCCCAAGTCCCTGACCACTGTGGATCGCGGACTTGGGTTGTGAGCACTTCCAGAGCATCCATTATTTAGTGTGGTAATGAATATGGTCACGCCAAAAATGAGACGGTCACTGTTCAAATCCGTGACCAGCTGGTCTCGGACTTGGGGTGTGACCATTCGCATGATTTGTGTCATCCCCCCCCCCCCCCCCCCCCCCCGAGTTTTAGTGAGAGAAATCCAATGTGAGATTTAAACCTGAAAACTCCAATCATACCTTAGATTTAAAAAAAACATTTGAACCTCAATTACATATCCCATTCCATCTTTTGAAAAGCTACAAACCCAATGCCCACTTGTGCTAGAGTTATATCTGGAAGTCCAATTAGGCTATATACTTGTGAAACTTGTTTGCTTGTCTTTTTAAAGAGAGAAAGTAAACATTTTATTCCATTATTTTCATAAAGAAACTTTTCTTTACTTTGGGTTAAGTATCTCATTACTTTGATGAATGGTTAAGATTCATTATATCTTCTCGTCGGGTAGTGCCATTATTGCAAATAGTCAAGGAATTTAAATACCTTGGGCTATTACATGGGTGTTGCTTGAGAAAGGTGGAGTTTAGCATCTTGTTGGTTGAAGTTTGCAAGCTAGTCCTCTTTGTGAGGTTTTGGTTCCGCCATAAGTGAACCAGAGATACTTAATCTCTCGACTACTGTCTCTACAATGGACATAGGTTATGGCAAAAACGAGTTAAAATCTCAGTTTGTAAAGTTTCATAAATTTCTCTCTCTTAAGTACTTATGTTTATTGTCAATTAATTGTTTACTCTTAAATTTAAATATCATATTGCAATTAATCTCTATGCAAAGTTAAGAACATTTCAAAATTTCCAGTAAACCCATATACCCAATTTACCCCCACCCCCCTTTGGGTATATTTCTTGGCCAACAATTGGTTTCAGAGCCTAGATTATTGATACTTATTTTTGAAAAATTATATTTTTGAGTATAAAGATCAAAATGGCCTTTCCACCCAATGTCTCCATTGAGGAAGGACAATCAACTAACTAACCTCCACTTTTTATGGAACTGACTATGATTTTTTTAGTAAAATAGAACGCAATGGTTTATTCAGAACCATGACTATGAAACATGAAGATCTATAGTCAACGGTCCCTACATACCTATACAAATTATTAATAATGTTTCCATTACTAAACTCGAGTCTAAACTCAGGAAAGAATATTTAAAAAATATTCAAGTCAATTCAAAAGCAGTATACACTCTTGTATGTTCATTAACTACGGATGAGTATAATAGAGTATGTGGTTGCACATCCACTAAATATATGTGGGAAACTCTTGAAATTACATAGGAATGAAACATCAATTTTTATGGAAGATAAAATTAGCATCCTCGTACATATAGTTATGAATTATTTTAAATGAAAGAGGAAGAACCAATTACTAAAATGTCTGATAGATCTAGTACAATTGTAAACAAACTTCATAATCTTGGTAGAAAATTTACTAACAATGAAAAGTATAAAAATCTTCTAAGGTCCATGCCAAAGAAATGGGATTACAAGAAGATAGTTCTTCTTTCTCAAATTCAAACATGAGACATATCATTGGAAGAAATCATTAGTTCTATCATTACGTACAAAATGGAGATAAAGGATAGAGAATAAAGAGACAAAAATGAAAAAAAAAAGAAAGAAAGAAAAGTCTAGCCCTTATTGGGAATCAAGAACAATGATACTAGTCCACAAATGAAATGGTGGATCTTTTCACAAAAACTTTCAGAATTTCCTCAAATATCAATGTTAATATGGACACAAAAGGTCAAACTACAACAAACAACCTTTGATGGTCATCAATCCAAAGAAAATCCAAATGCTTTGGATTCAATTAATACTTCTATTTCATTGTTGAATGTCCAAAAAGACAAACATAAAGAAGGGGTGGAAAGAAATAACGACATGGGAAGAAATCCATGAAGTCATCATGGGGTGACTCCAATAATTCTCATCTAAGTAGTGAATTAAGAGGATCTGATAAAGTAAAACCTATGTCTTATGGGAATAGAAAATTAAGTACATTTGTATCAAAGATCTTATTGTGATCATGAAAACATTTTTGAAACTCTTCGTGAAAATGAAAAACAATGGAACATGAATTTGAAAAAGAAAATCGCAACTCATTTATCAAATATAGGAAGGCTTTATAGGAGATACATAGGATGAAGAAAGAAATATATTTACTTAAATGAAAATCCCCCACATTGAAAACATAAAAGATAGTAAGATATCTCTTCTAAAAAAGGAAATAAAAAAACTAAAAGATGAAGTGAAATTACCGAAAACTTATCTAAACCCGCACCTTAAAAAACAAATATATTTCTCTAAAAATAAACAAGTACTAAACACTCTTACCATAAATAGAAAAAAATACAAATCATACCACTCTCTCTACAATACTAGATTCCCTCCCCCAGAATACTTAAACTCCTTATATAATGAATTACTATTACAGGATCCTAGTTGCCTATATTCACATACTAATATCTATGGACCCAAATTTTTAACGGGACCAAAAGAAAAACCTTTTTGTTAATCTCATGTAGGTATGCATGAAGGCATTCGAGAATAAAGGAAAGTGGTACATTGACAACGGATGCTCTCGACACATGAACAATGATAAATCAAAATTCACTAACTTGGTTCCTTGTAAAGGAGGAAAAGTAATCTTTGGTGACAAATCAAAAGGTACAATCATCGATGAAGGCAAAATTAGTACGTAAACCTTTACCTTTATTTATAATGTCTTACTTGTGGGTAGTCTTAAACATAACTTAATTAGTATATGTCAACTATGTGATGAAGGATACCAAGTTATCTTCGACTGAAAACACTGTCTAGTTAAAAGTCTCTTCGATAATGAAATATGTCATGTAGCCTCTAGAACCTTAAATATCTACACATTAGAAATTGATTTCCTAACCCATCAAAAATTAAAATGTCTCACTGTTATAGATGATTTCTCATGGTTATAGCATAGAAGACTCAATCATTCTCATACGGAACTCATTATAAATTATGTAGTAAAGATCTCGTAAGAGAACTCCCAAAAGCTAAATACACTATAGATAAGATTTGTGATGCATGTCAATGCTGTAAACAACACAAAACATCTTTTAAAAGGAAAAAGTACATCACCTCCATTACCCCTTGACCTTATCCACCTCTATCTATTTGATCCCAACCATGTTTCCAGTTTGAATAAAAAGGTATATGCGTTTGTCATAGTTGAATTTTTTTCGAATATTATTGGGTATTCTATCTTTCAAATAAAAAAAACCTTTGGTACTATTATAAAATTTTGTAAAAGAGCTCAAAATGAAAAATATGTAGCCCTCAAACATATTCGGAGTGACGAGGGGAGACTTTAATAATAAAAGTATCTAAGAATATTTCAATAGTCACGAATATATTCATTATTTTTGATCCCCTACCCTCAACAAAACGGTGTTTGCGAAACAAATAATCGATCACTATAAGAAATGTCCCGAGCCATGCTTAATGAACATAAACTCCCTGAATACTTTTGGGAAGAAGCCGTTAACATCGCTTAGTATGTACCCAATAGGGTGACTATTCAAAAAATTATTAACAAAACCCTTTAAGCAATATGGAAACGAAAGAAACATAACATAGGGTACCTAAAAGTTTTTAGACGCAAATGTTTTATTTTAAATGATCGGGAAAACTTAAGTAATTTTAATCCAAAATCTAACGAAGGAATTTTTATAGGATACGCCATCAATAAGACAGCCTATAGGATTTTCAACATACCAACCCTAGTCATTCAAGAATCTATCCATGTTATCTTCGATGAAATCATTACCTTTGTAACACATAAAATTGATGACGATTAAGACAATTGCAACATTCTAAAACAAAAGATGCAAACTATTTCCATTAACATCCCCGAAGAACCAGTAAAAGAAACTTTTAATTTAGAAAATAAAACACGTCATAATCTACCAAAAATAGGGAAATTACCAATCATCCTAAGGACCAACTCATTGGATAACCCTCCCAAAGTAGTCGCTTGCTCTGAATTCAAAAATGTATGCAACAACTTTTCCTTCATCTCTCAAACATAACTTACTGTAACAAAAGTTGAACAAGATTAATCATGCCTACAATCAGTGCAAGAAGAACTAGTACAATTCGAAAGAAACCAACTTTGGACACTTATACCCCCACCCAAAAATCACACCATCGTCAACATAAAATGGATTTTCAAAGATAGAAGAGATGAATCTGGATCAATCATTTGTAATAAATCCCGTCTAGTTACTCAAGGCAATAAACAAGAAGAAGGTATAAATTACAAAGTAATTTCCCCCCCGCCCCATAGCTCGACTAAAATCCATACGAATGCTACATGGTTTTACGCATTATAATGATTATAAACATTTTCAAATGGATGTAAAAATTGCCATTGATAGTACAAATATAGCAACCCGCTGCGGATGGTATGCAACTATGCATATGATTACATGTCGCGGCCCTACTTCATACAGGGCGCGACCCCTCACCAAGGGGGCGATCACAATCAACGTGTCGCAAACCCACCCAGTCCAGGGCGCGGCGCCTTTGTCTTTTGCCAGTAACAGGATGTGGTGCTCAGGTTGTTTGCCTTACAAGACGCATCCCTCTCCATCCTAACTCCAAACTTCATGCGTCACGTGCTCATTACACGTGAGTATATCCCTTATAAATAGAGGTCCACACCTCGAAATGGGGAGGGATGAATTCCACACGCCCGGGGCAGGTTCTATAGTACCGACTCTCTCCACAGAACCTCAACATACGACTTGGAGGCCACACATCTACATCGCAACCACCTTTCCGACACACCGGAATCCTCAATACTACCATGTACTCTCCTTTATTCTCATACTTTTACACCTCTTTAGGCATGATTATATTGTACAATGCAACGCATATAATGAGAATGGAGCAACACAGTGAATGTAGGCCTATTTTAAAGGCTGAACCACTCTATATCTTATCTTATCTCTATTTACTTGCTTTACTTATTTATTACGCACTTTACTCATGATTTGCTGATGCGAGAACAACAAGTGGACTATTTATCGTATCAACAATTTGGCGTTGTCTGTGGGAATCAATATATTCTAATCTTGTTTCTCTATATTTCGAGTTCTTCAACACCTTATTTTATTCGTGGGGATCTTTTGGATCATTGTCTCACGAGTAGATTCAGGTTATTGAGCTTTATTTTATATTCACACCCTTAAATGGGTAAATTGTATATTCAGATCTGTTCTAGTCTCTCTTTTATGACCTTGGATCTATCTTACATACCCCTGTGATATCATTTCATCTAGACAGTGCTTAAAGCATGATGGGCTTTACCCCCGAAAAGATGAATGGTTAGGGAAGAATTATGTTTACGCCCTTTTTCCTTTGTTCTTTACCTATGATCCAGGGTTTATCATTAGAATTGTGCCATTATGTGCCCCGAGAGGTTATTCTCTCATGGATAAACCCTAGTAGGCATGCTCTCCCCGTGTTTCGGGAGAAAAACTCAGTGTCTGGGTTTCAATTTTGGGATTTCTTTCCCCCCGAGCCTAGAAAGGGATGCGACAGGTAGTTTAAATACCTTCATGCCGCAGCCTGTGCTAGCTGTCAAAACATCAAGTAACTGACTCAAGAGGTCTTGAGCTCAACCTTGGTGAATGGAATGCAAAGGCAACGACAGTGCACCTGTGTGCTATACTGGACGCGACACCTTTCAACAGTGCAGCAGTACAACATTGTATCCCCGTTTCCTACTTAGTTACTCCAATGTTTCTGTGATTACTCACTTCTACTAGTTTTGTCTCAGATTATACATATACTTTTTAAAGACTAACAAAAGCAAAAAATGGAAGGAGAGTCCAGCTAGAGCACAGAAATCAAAGATGAGATCGTGCAGCTGTACAATCACCTTAACCACCTCTATGACAATCATGCTTCACTCCAGACCCAGGTCAACTATTTGACTCAGAGGGTACAAATGCTAGAGGCTGCGGCCTCACCCAATGAAAGCACGGTGCCCAAGATGATGGCTCCAACTACCTTTGATGTCGCGGCAGTTCAAGAGGATCCGATCGCAGAAGCAAGCATCAGATGCCAGAAAAGGAGAATTGAGAAGGCAGAGAAGAAATCTGGGACATACACTTCGTTGGCCTGCCCGATTGAAGAAATCTTTGAGTTCATTAAATAAGACAAGCTGTTGAGATGGCCAGAAAATCTAAGAGCTCCACCCCACAAGATGAACAAAGCTACGTGGTGCAAATTCCATCGGGACCATGGCCATGACACTGAGCAATGCTATGCTCTAAAGGATGAAGTTGAAAGGCTAATTGGGAAAGGGATGCTGCGGAGGTTCCTCAAAGATGTTTAAGGGATGCAGCCTTATCTCACCTACCACATGCTCATTTTTCATGCTTACCCCTTATATGCCATTTGTCTATTTTATAGTGATAACTCCTCTTATGCTATTTTAAACTAAAACTTTATGTTATCCTTACAAAGTCATATATATATGAATAGTTATAAATTAGCAAAATTTTCCATATCTAATTTTGAATATTGTTTTCATAATCTGTTATCTTACAAAAAGACCTTTTGTCTTAAACAGATTTCGAGGGAAGAATGACAAATTATCTCAGAAGATTCTTATTATTTTGGGATGCACCTATGGAGGGGTTGCGATCTTAATTAGCTCACAAGTTCCCCTCATGATGTGCGACTATATCTTATCATATGATGATCATATTCACAAAATCAGCTGAGGACTCAAGGAGCTTTTATTATCCATAGGGGCTTGCAATGCCAGTTCTTAGCTTTCGGGATGCGTCATCAAGCTGGGAGGCTTATAATATCCAGCCAGGGATGGCTTTATATATATCAGCAACTGTGGGTGGCTCAATAACATAGCCCATCTTGGGGAGGCTTGAAAGTATCCCGTATATTAGTTGTGGGTGGCTTAATAACATAACCCAGCCTGAGGATTCTTGATAGTATCCCGTATATTAGTTGTGGGTGGTTTAATAACATAACCCAGCCTTGGGAGGCTTGATAGTATCCCGTATATTAGCTGTGGGTGGCTTGATAACATAACCCAGATCGGGAAGGCTTGAAAGTATCCCGTATATCTACAAAGGCTCATGTTCAGATTAAGGGGCCTAAAATCTACAATAGTCTTGTTAATACAGCTGCAACCGTTAAAAGTGACCTTTGAAAAGCTTCAGACAGTTAAAGCGACTAAAGGGGAAGCCATTGGAAAAAAATATAGCCTACACTATATGATCCATATTGGTTATGGGATGAAAACAAACAAAGCTAGAGAAGATGGGTTTCAAACACTAGAAGGTGCTGCGGCCCTATTCAAGCTGCAGCACTTCCAACCGTTGGTGCAAGTGGAAAAGGGACACATTTCCTATACAGGTACCGTTATATACATAGCCGCGGCAGAAACATGTACGCTATGGAGTAGCGAATCTTTTAAATGTAAAGTAGTTGTATTCAAACGGTCATTGAAGCATTGAAGCAACCATTGACCCAATTAGTGACCTAATAGTCCACAGTGCTAGCCAGAGTACAAATGCGCCGCAGTCCAATGAGTATGGCTGTAGATAAAAAAGTGATGATTTGGCTAAAGCACTGCGGCACCCCAAGCCTTCTACAAGAAAGACGAAAAGAATGGAAAAATTGAAATGAGTGGTCGCAGCTATATGTCTACACCATTTATATACTGGTGCCGCAGAAGGCTCATTCAATCAAGCAAGCAAATCTCAAAGCTTAAGTTATATATTCGGTCATCAAAAGAAAAAGCATACAAGTATTGAAACATTTACTCAAGTATATAGCATGTAAAAGTAGGCCGCAACCTTGATATTATCAGTTAAGAGTACAAGAAAATGGGCCGCATCCAATAAAGTATAAAATTTAGAAAAAGGGATGCAACCCTATATCAATGATCAAAAAGTAAACAAACTCAGGATTCAGCATCATCCTGCTCATCACCCTCCGTGGCTGTTTCAGTCTCTTCCTCCGTGACCGCGGCCGCTGCTTCTGCTTTTTCTCTCAGCCTTGCTTTCTCTTCAGTCGCAGCTTTGAGCTCGACTATGCATTATTGATGCTCGGCATCACCGAGCCCCTAGGCAAGGACCTTCTCCGTCGTCTCAAGAAAATTATTTAGAATCCTATGCCTTAGCTCCTGGTAGCAGCAGAGGTAGGCTTTATTATTGATGAGGAAGAAATCCTTAGAGCCTTTGAATGACTCCACTGTGTGGTCAATGTCCAGCTGAAGAGATTCGTTATGATCTGCTTCCATCTTCTTTATTGTCGCTGCATGGTCTATGGCATCTTGGGCGGACTTGGCCTCCAGATCTTCGTACTTATTTTTAAGTAGTACGAGCTTATTATTTGAAATCTTCGCGGCCCGTGCAGCTTTTGCGGTCTGAGCCTGTGAGGCTTTGAGGGATTCTGTGGCTTGTTTGAAATTTTCCTCCTCTTCTTCCCTTGCATTGTTTGCAACAGCCAAGTCCATTTGGGATGCTTGGAGGGCCGCGTCAGCACACTTCTTCCCGGATTCAAATAATGAAGTCCGTGCGGCCTCCAAGTCAGTGGCGTGTACCCTATCCATGGCCTATTTCAGTTGATAGAGAGCCTCATACTTCCTCTTTTTGGCCACCATGACATCCGCGGCCTGAAATAAAAAAGTTAGTTGCAATATATGGAAAGCAAAAGAATATAAAAGAAAACAAAGCACTTACCCTCAGAAGAGTATGGAGGCCGCAGTCCTCCAGGTCGTCGTGGTATTCCCCCACCAGTCTGTCGAGGTCCGCTGCATCAAGGGCCCTCTTCATCCTCTGCGCGGCCTTCGCGGTTGTGTCCCATGACGACTCTGGGTCAGGTTGCCTCAACTGAGGCTGCGGTCGACCATCGGGACCAACTCTGTCGCGTCACTGTGGGGGTGCCAAGTTTGCATTTACTGCAAATGATAGGTAGTGGCGGCGGTGAAGTTGTATTGAGGGGAGCATCATTTGACATCAAACCCGCCGCGGCCAGGTTGTCTCCTATATCTTCATCAAATTCAAATTGTGGCTGGGTTGCAACATTAGTCTTCTCCGCAGCAGGAGTGTTCAAATCATTTGATGGAGCCGCGGCAGGTGCCTTAGATTTGGACCTCTTCCTCTTCCTACTCTGCACAGTATTATTAAGAACGACTGTATCCTCGTCCATTTCCGCCAACTGCGCGGCCAATAATTCCCTGTCAACCTCCTCACCTGAAAAGAAAAAAGGAACAATAAATATTCAAAGTCCAAACAAAATGCCACGGATAAATATGGAATCAGATTATTACCTCCAATGGCCATGTCTTTTGGAATACACTTACTGGGAAAGAAACTTGCCTCGAATACGGTTACAGAGGTCACAAGGACACTAGATCTCTTTTCTTCAGCTGGAATTACCGCGGCCTCAGCAACTCTCTTTTCCTGTCGCTTATTCAAATGAAAGTTGTCAAGAACTGCATAAAAGACAATTCAAAGGTTAGTGGAAATTAATATGAAACTAGGAAGACAGGATGCGGCTATAATCAATATACCTAGCTTGGAGGGAGAACCCCATTGCTGCGGAATTCTATATGACTTCTCCCTCTCATTCTCTTCGGGGTGGATCTCCCAGCCTTCCCCGGAGATGTAAAAATACTTGACCTTCCAGTTCTTTACACTGGTCGACCTCCCAGTATAAAGGGTCTTGTCCCTGTCGCAGACAGAGAAGTAATAGTACCCGATAAGCTTCACGGAATTTTCCTTTGGGCGGTAGAAATAAAAGAACTCCGCGAGAGTAATGTCCTTTTTGAATTGGTTCTCCCAAAGAATGATCGTGGCAAGCATGGCCCTCCAGCCATTGGGGTCTATCTGGGCCGATGCCAGTTTCATTATTTGAAAGATGCGACGGATGGGACCAGGAACAGGCAATCGCAGCCCGTAAACAAATGCATGAAGTGGGAAGCAATCTCCATCATCAGCCAGAGTTGTGCAAGGTCTTTGGTTCGCGGCAGGTGCTGAGCACATCAAATTTTCTAGAAACTCTAAGGCCTCAGCCACCTGGTCAACTCAGTCTTATGTCATGATGCTGCGGATATCAAGCGCAGCTAGGCGTGTCTCAACCCTCCCAGATGGACCTGTCGGGTTATCCCTAATTTTCACGGCATCATCTCCTGCACCCAATGGATGATTACTTGAATTGTCTTCTTCTTCCATTAGCGAGGACTGAAAATCCTTCCTAAATCCAGAATCCGCAGAGTCTGAGTCTAATATTATGCAGTTGGTGCAATCCCTCAGTTGGCAAGGCCCTATTGATGTCAGAGGGGGCACGAAAGAGAGTTCAGGAGGAGAGGTTACAAAATGCTTTGCCCAAAAGCCTCTCAGAAACTCATTTGGGTCAAAGCTCGTATGGCTGCAGCAGTACCTGAAAAGCAGAGTCTGCGGTTAGGCGTCGCAGCCAGTATGATTTGGAAAAGACCTTAAGAAGCCGTGGGAAGATTATGTATGAATAGTAAATATTTGCTTGATAGGAATTGTTTCCCAAACATAGGTAATTAATGGGATAAAACACTGCCAACCCTATTCATTGAACCTAAGGGATTACCCTCTGGACCTACTGGTTGTAGCCATCTCCTATATCAGCAAGGGAACATAAATTACCGCGGCAACCGTCTCAAATGGAATTAGAGATCTGTTGCCACAGCCATCTCTAAAATTTCCAAAGGTCGACTCAAGGAAATATAACAACAATTACAATTATTTATCGTGGATGTATATTTGGTTCTTTAAAGTTTGAAGATTGTTCAAAATACAAGGGTGGGGATCCAGAGCCCTGAAAACCCCCACCGCCGCAGCAGATTAACTTGATATGGCTCAGAACTTAAGGGGCTGCGACCATCGCCCGCTGTATGCCGCGGATAAGGTCCAAAAGATTTCTGGGGACCCCTAGATAACTGACAATCTACCATGCCGTGGTCTCTAACATTTAATCATTTTAAGATCAAATTCACTGAATACGAAGAGTTTGATTATGAACAGCAAGAACGGCTATATGATTTTCATGACATTTGGAAGATCAGGGGACAAGTACAGTATATGAAAATCGATCCTAACAATTATTGATGTGTTCAGCGTTCATGTGTGTTCGATTATTCAATTGAAACCCTAGTTTTCTATCAAGTAGTGCAGAAGCTCATGTGTTTGTATATTCAAAGAGGAAGTAGGAGCTACGAAAATAATTTACAAAGATTGGTTGAAAAATTACCTGGAAATGAAGAAACCAGCAAATGCTCAGCCTCACACCACCTTGGAACCACCACACACAGCCTCGAAGGGTTGCCAAAAAATGAAAGAAGATGAACACACAGAAATTCGCTCTCGATTTTCTCTCAAAGTTTGGAAACGTAATGAAGTCCACGGCCTGAAATAATTTATATAAAATAGCGCGGAAGACGAATCGTCGCTTTGAAAACTACTGCGACACATAAGGAAACTTAACTAAGCCGCAGCCCTAATCAAATTCTCTTGACACTACGACTTGGGGGCTTATTGATAATACAAATATAGCACCCTGCTACGGATGGTATGCAACTCTGTATATGATTACATGCCGCGGCCCTACCTCATACAGGGCGCGGCCCCTCATGAAGGGGGTGGTCACAATTAACGTACCGCGAACCCACCCAGTCTAGGGCGCGACACCTTTGTCTTTTTCCAGTAACAGGATGCGGTGCTCAGGTTGTTTTCCTTACAAGTCGCATCCCTCTCCATCCTAACTCCAGAGTTCGTGCATCACGTGCTCATTGCACGTGAGTATATCCCTTATAAATAGAGGTCCACACCTCAAAATGGGGAGGGATGAATTCCACATGCCCGGAGCAGGTTCTATAATATCAACTCTCTCTACACAACCTCAACATACGACTTAGAGGCCACACATGTACATTGCATCCACCTTTCAGGCACACTGAAATCCTCAATACTGCTATGTACTCTCCTTTATTCTCATACTTGTACGCCTCTTTAGGCATGATTATATTATATAATGCAACGCCTATAATGAGAATGTAGCAACACAGTGGATGTAGACTTATTTTAAAGGATGAACCACTCTATATCTTGTCTTCTCTCTATTTACTTGCTTTACTTGTTTATTACGCACTTTTCTCATGATTTGCTGATGCGAGAACGACAAGTGGACAATTTCTCATATCAACAGCCATCCTAAATGGTTATATAAATGAAGAAGTTTATGTAAAACAGCCATCGGGTTTGAAAATCACCAATTCCCTAATCATGTATTTTAAACTACAAAAGCACTTTATAGTCTACAATAAGCTCCTCGTACCTGGTACGAACATCTAATCCACTTCCTCATCTCACACAATTTTACCATAGATTTAGTATATACTACCTTGTTTATTAAAACATAAAAAGCCGACATTCTCCCCATACAAGTCTACATTGACGATATCATCTTCGGATCCATAAATAAAAAAATGTGTGAAGATTTTGCCTCATGCATGCACAAAGAATTTAAAATAAGCCTAATGGGTGAACTAATCGTTTCATTAAATCTATAATTCAAACAAACTAGCAATATTTTTTATAAACTCATCAAAAATGAGTTAAAGATCTAACTAAAAATTTTGGTCTCAATCTTACAAAACCCCTCAACACACCCATGAATACCTCCAATAAAATTGATAGTGATGAATCTAGAAAATATGTTAAAATGAAACTATTTTTGTCATGATTGGTAGCTTACTATATTTAACCACTAGTCATCCTGACATAGTGTTTAGTGTTTTCCTATACACTAGAATTCAATCCCAATCAAAAGAATCTCATATCATTGTTGTTAAAATAATATTTCTCTATCTCCTAAGAACTTCTAACTTAGGATTTTGGTATCCTAAACATACTTGTATTGATGCAATAAGTTGTTCTGATCCTAACTGGGCCGATTGTCAAGTTGAAAAGGTACAAGTGGATCATGTCACTTTCTTGGGCATTCCCTTGTATCTTGGGCCAATAAGAAAAAATAATCAGTTGTATTTTCTACGAAAGAATATGAATATATTGTCGCTGGTTATTTATAAGGATAAATTTCCAATCAAGTAAATTTGTTTGTAATTGACTTAAGTCCGAACAAAACATTTTGAGTCATAAGTTAGGTTGGTGTTTTACCTTCACACTTTTGACGTGTTTGGATGAAGATATAGAAGCAAAGGATCAGAGATTATATCATCGTGTTGTGTCTCGTGCTCATTTTCGTCCTCAAGTTCCAAGGATCTCTCAAGTATGAATGCGTATTTATTTTGAGCCTTGGAGATTATATTATTAGGTGTTAGAAATTTATAAAAATGTTTAAAATATTTTTTTAGATTTTTTTAAATGTCGTTTGAACGAGTTTCCAATGGTCATAGAATGAGGTTCCTTTGTTCGAACGAGATAGGGAACATCACCCTTTGGGTATGATCTGGAATGTCATTCGAAATTTAGTTGGAAGCCATTCGAACGAGAATGGGTTCTTCATTAGAATGAGAAGTCAGTTCATTCGAACGAGTATGCGTGCTTTATTTTTTTTTAACATATCTTTCCAAATTCTTAATCCCTTTCTTTTTGCAACAACTTTTCCTATAAATAAAGGAATCGGATTAGACTTTTATGAGAGCCTTTAGAGATTTCTTTTTGTGATAAAATTCTTCTAAAAATTCTCCTAACCCCATAGTTTTCACCCAATAAGTTTGGGATCCAAGATTCATCTTACATAGGCCTCGAAGATCCTGTTTGAGGGACCAAGTTTATTCCCTTTATCTTTATGAGAACTATTTCATTGCGGTGGACTCTGTATTTGCAGTGTTGCGATGAAAAAGCGGTGAATTTTGTGTTTTAATCCGTATATGATTGTTGAGCCCGGATCGGTGAATACCGAGGCGTGTGTGGACTCACACATTGTGTCACTTGCATGGGAGGATTCTTGCATTATTGCTGTAGAGGAACAAATGATGATTGATGACACATTAAGGCCTATAGGGATCAAATCGATGAGTAAGTCATCTGCCATCATGTGTAATTCCATATCATATTGAATTGGGCGGTTGG
Organism: Sambucus nigra; assembly: GCA_949130495.1. Lineage (NCBI taxonomy): Eukaryota > Viridiplantae > Streptophyta > Magnoliopsida > Dipsacales > Adoxaceae > Sambucus > Sambucus nigra. The sequence continues at coordinate 666,056,018 of OX422215.1, read as the reverse complement.
GTCGTCCAAAGTTTTTCCTATTTTGGGTTTTCTTGTACATTAGCATGTTGTGCGATTGGTTTACTTATTTTATCATCTATCACCTAGATGCATGTTTTAGGTTAAAAAGATAAAATTGGGTAAATTGATTTTTCTCTACAACCGAATTTAAAATTATTGAACAATGGTTTATTAGGTTAATCTGTTTAAAGGTTTGATCTTTGAAATTGAAAAATTATCAAAATCGGCTTTTTATTTATAATACCATTAATGCCTAAGCAGCACATCGTATAGAGGCTTTTGATTTTACAAAATGGTATTATAGCGGGTTATACTAAAATATCGTGTGATCCTAATTTTTAGAGATTTATTTTGGATACCAGTTTTTCAAATTATTATCAGCGCAGGTTGCACTAATTATTGTGTTTTGATACCATGTTGTTAAGCATCAATTTTTGTGGTTTTGATTGTTTTAGAACCCCATTATTTGATGTGTCAAACTACGTATGCTAGAAAATGCATATGAATTCAACACTTAAGGCTATAAATGAGCGGGTATGGCCAGCGATCTTGAATGGTTGAACTCCATCGACTACTTTAGTTGGAGAAAATAAAATTCGTAAACCTGTAAAATCATGGAGTGAGGCTGAGCATAGGTTAGAAAATTATAACTCGGGAGGTTTAAATGCTCTGTTTTATTCAGTTAGCCCAGAGGATTTCCATAATACTAGGATGTGTGAGACATCAAAAGAGGCTTAAGATGTATTCCAACTCACCCATAAGGAAACTAGTTCTGTGAAAGATTCCAAACTCCAAAACCTCACTTGTCAGTTTGAAACGATTAAGATGTTGGAGAGTGAGACCTTTGATGAGTTTTATGCTAGACGATCTGACATAGTAAACTTTTATTTTAACTTGGGAGAGAAAATACCGAAAAATCGTATTATCAAGAAAATCTTAACGTCGTTACCTGAAAAATTTAACCCTAAAATAACGGTTTTGAATTCTTTGGGACTTAGACTCTAATAAATTTGAAGAGCTTATAGGTGACCTACAAACTTATGAGCTTGACATGTTTACCTCCAAGACTGTGAAGAAGAAAAATAAGGGCATTTCGCCCAAAAAAAGGAAACACCGATTTCGGATGATGAGTCTAACATCGAGTCTGAGGATATGACCATGATTGCAAAGAAATTAAATAAATTTTTCAAATTCCAAAAGCAATCGAAAGATGCCAAAAGGCTTTATAAAAACATGCATAACAAGGCTGATTATTTTCCTAGGAATCGCAATGATAACATCAAAAGGGATGAGTCGAAGATATGTTATAATTGTGAGGGTTATATCTATAGGGTAGCTAATTGCCCCACTAAACTAATGAAGGAGGGAAATAAACTGAAGGTGTATAATGCTACCCTTAGTGATAATAATCCGAAAGAGCGATCTGATTCTCCCATTGAGCATAAATATATTGCGTTCATGGCGAGTCATGTGAGATTTGGTGATAAATCTTACCATGAAGATATTTCTGAACATGACATTTTCGAAGGCCATAGTTTGTGGATCCCAAGTGAGTGATTGTCGAGAGAGTGGAGATGAGAGTGGGGATGATGAAGATGAGGAGAAGAGTAAACTCCAAGTTTCCTTCCATAAGTTATATAAAAAAACATTGAAATTTAAAAATGATAACTTGAAGTTAGTAACTAGGTTGAAAGAATGTGCCATAGGAAATAATGATACTATTTTGATTGAGGATATTAGGTCCCGTGAGAGGACTCTTTGAGATAAGCTAGAGTATGTTGAGGTTGAGTGAGATAGTCTTCATGTTTTGATGGAGGCTATGAAGAAAGAGATTCTAGTGTTTGAGGAGTCTAGGCATCTACTCGAGTTAAGGATAGTCGAGCTAAAGGAGAAATTGAGAGATTCGTGTCGGGTTAAATTTGATTCGGAATCTAGGTCGGAGAAGTTGGGTAAAATTGAGGCACCGTACAAATCAAAGATGATAAGTGTTGGATTTGCTTTGATGTTCAAAATACTTTCTCTACCCAAGCTAACACCATATGTTTGAGAGAGTTAACTAGAAATGTTAGGAAAGGTCAACCTTTAGGTAACACCCCTCATTGTGTTTACACTTGTACTCAGTGCGGTAGGAAAGGTCACCTTAGTAGGTTTTGCTATGATCTTAAAAGTGGTCCTAAAAAGCTTAGGAATAGAGTCACCATGGTTCCCAAAGACACTAAGCGTCACGTTACACCTACATGGGTTAGAAAATCCGATTTGGAGGCTTTACATATTAGACTTGTTGATTCTCATTTGCTTTTTCATGATACTTTCCATTCAATATTTAATGTTTGATTGTGTTTGCATATTTGTAATACTCTAATTTGTGCTTCAATATATATGTTTTCTAGTGCTCTAACAAGTGTATCTTTTGCATTTTGTTTTTCATTTATTGAGTTATATTGAAAAATACAAAAAGATTTTGTTGTCTTTTGAGTTAGTTTGTTTCCATATTGGTACTTTTTTTAAAAAACTCAAAAAGATTTTTGGTTTTTATATATTTTAGTTTTACACATTTTGTGTGGCAGATTAGTGTATTTGAGTCCAATTCATTCATACTATCCATGTGACTAGGACATTTGGTTATGATTGTTAATACTTATATTGTTCTTAATCATCCTTGAATGGGGATGTTTCAAACTTGATTTGCTTTATGGATTCAACTTTATATATGCCTCCACACACACACGCATGATCTTTTTGATCATTAACTTCACATGTATATTTGAGCTACATGAGATGTTCTCCCATCAATATTATCATCTACATATTTTGTGACTATGAGGGATTTGTGCATGTAAGGACCATTGCCCATGAGATTGTTTGATTTTATTAAAATGTATGAGGATGCACGGGAAATGGCTATGAAAGGAGTAAATCTCCTTTGTGAGAAAATCACCGCTGGCAAGAGCTTAATGAAAAGATTAAAGGTAATAAATATGGAAAAATTGACAAACTCCACATGTTTAGTGTGTTTAACTTTCAAAAGTGAAATCTTCAAAATAATTGAGTGAAAATAAATTTTTTATATGTTAATCTTTTGAGGGTTAAAGATCAATGTGTTTTCACAATGAATACTAGTCACGCTCATTTTACGATGACGCTATTGATTTGCAAAATCATCAATACTCTAGGCTTATGTGCTTCATGTTTGTTTGTTCATATAGTTCACTTTATCTTATCACTTGAGGCTAAATACTTATTTGATAAATTTTTGCCGTGAAGTAGAACTCCTTGAACATATTTGAGTGTTTGGATCATAATTCATTTATATTTAGTTCACGCTCATTCATTCTATTCCACATATTTAGACACATCGATAATATTCTATTGTGTAAATCTTATATGTTTTGTGTCAAGTTTTGTGGTTATTTATACCTATATATATGTGTTGGTATTTCATTGGTATATTTTGTATATAGTATATATGGTATTGTTTTGAGTCTTTGATGTTTTCATTTACTCCATGTTTGTCATATGCTTTATCTTAGGATTTCATTTGGCATGTTATATGATCATTGGAGTATATCTTGTTAGGTGCATTGAAATTCCATACTTTGAATTGTTAATTTCAAATTGGTATCATACTTCATCGCTTATTCATATTGGTATCTTTTGCATCAATATTGATATTATCTAATCATAGTTTGGATTATTTGTGTGTGAGTTGCCATATTGTGTGTTTTCTACACTTTACACCATTTTGTGATGTTATTCCCTAATCCCTATTTTGAAAATTGGTATAACAGATTTGGTTTTGGGGAGAGTAATTATTTTATGCTTTATTTTTCTTCTATTCCTGAACAAAAAGAGCTGAGAAATGGTATATTTCCTTTCATGATTAGGATATCTTTATCTTAGGGGGATACGTCTGAAGCCCTTATGCTTTTGACTCATTTAAGTCTAGACTGTATAAGAGCTCATCTAGTTTGGAAATAGTGACAAAATAGTGTCTATCCTAGAAACCAAAGAGTTTCAGAGATTGGGTTGCTTCTTCTTCTATTCATCATGTGATGATCCTAAGACTATAGCCATCACTCACACACTTAGAATTTAATTCTTGCATATCATATTGCACCCTTATGTGTATTAATGTGGTGAGTGTGTTTTAATCCCTCAATTTGATTTTTAATAATTTTTTGGGAATTTTAAACATATTTTAAACAAGGTTTTATTTAATTAAAACTTGATTTAAAAAGTCTTGGGGTTAATATCTAAATATGTATTGTTGTGATTATTGGCCTAAAGTTACTCTGGGTAGAAATCGAAAGCGCTAGAGACTCCAGGGTTGGCTTTGTAATTAGTTTGGGACGCGCGTTTACATTCGTCCTCAGGCCAAAACTTGCTGCTCTCTGATTGGCCAGAGTTGTGTTTCTTTATAGAGACAAACCATCGCACGTTTACAGCCCTTGGATCAACCCTTATCAATGGCCTGCATGTCGCCTGAGTGAATCCCCGTGTAAACCCTTAAGCCAATCACAGCCTGTTTAATCCACCGCCTGTTGTGAGCCCTTGGATTGCAGTCAAAGGGGCTTGACTCAATCTCAGCCATTGTTTTTGAACGATGCTCTGGAATCTTCCTCTCTTCCTATTTAAAGGCCTCCCATCTCAGCCTTCGAAAGGTTTTGCCACTTTGAGTTTTCTCAGAAAAAGAATAGAGAGAGAGAGAGAGAAGAGAGAAGTTAGAGAGAGAAACCAGAGAGCCAAGTTTGAAACCCTAACTTCGTCAAAACTTCTCCAAACCTAAACCACTTACCTCTCCATAAACACCATAACCAAATAAACACCATCCTTAGTGTTTTCTTGAGTTTATGGGAAGTTCGAGTTGAGTGATCTTGAGTTGCTGAATCCTTTTGTTCATAAAATCTTATCCCCAACTTAGACACATACTCAGATCTTGTTTCTGATTCAATAGAAATCATAGATCTGAAGTTTTTCATGTCATAATACACTTAGTTGCATTTATTTCTCATCTTGAGAAGTTCGTTGTTGATTGTTTTCTGTTAAAACATTTTCTTACTTCAGAATCAACAATAGATGTTTTCTAGTTTCTGTTTTTACAAAACTTAACCTGACCTAGTTGGATTCGCACTTGGAGGGTTTTCAATCTTCTAAATATTTTCAAAACAGATTGAAAAAGGTCTTGTCCGATTTCTTAAGCAAGATCTCCGTGGAATCTGGGTTACTTTGAAAGGTCAAAAAGGTTCTTGGTTTTGTAAGAAAGAAAAATAACAAACACTGCATATAGACTTTATATGTGATTTGTTAGGATTGTCTGTAACTAATAAGTGTGTGTGTGTGCATGCATGTGTTAGAACACTTCTCACAATCATCTTCACACTACAAACACTGAAAGTGTTGGCTATAAGATTTGGTGAACATAAGTCGACGTAAAGTGCTGAAACAAAGGAAGAGTTGACAAACTGAGAGGACTACATCAACAAACAAGATCTGCAAAAAAGTTAAGGACGCCAGAGGGTATAATCCTGAACTTGTATAGATTTTTTTTTGTGTGCATGTTAGTTAAATAGGTTGTAACTCACATATTTGTTTTAGTGATTGTTTTTGTTTTACTCCGTAGAGGGAGTCGTGGATGTTTCCTCAAGGTTGAGGTTTTACCACGTTAAAAATCCTGAGTATTAATATTTCTACATCTTCTCATCTCATTCTGATGTGTGCTGAGTTTAAAACATTTTAAACTGTTTACTAAAACTTGTTATCAAATCTTGTCCATATCTCGTACATAATTTTGTAACACATCTTGTGTTCAAAATCTGTTTGATTTTAGTAAAGAGTTTCTTCAACAAACTTTCGGAGTTGCTTAAATAGTTTATTTTCATAAACGGCTTTGGCAATGTTATTTCAATTGCTATCAGAGCTTTTGGTGAACTTTTTTCAAAAAGATCCTGAGTTTCTGAAACAGTTTTCTCAAAATCAATTATAGACGAGAAAAACGAAAGATATGGTAACTTGACCAGACCTCCAGTCTTTGATGGAACCAATTTCTCTTACTGGAAAGTAAGAATGATTGCTTTCATTCAAGGAACTCTGGGAGATGATGTCTGGGATATTATTGAAAATGGATACTTTTATCCAACTAAACCAGCCACTGAAGGAAGCAATGAAAGGATTAAGAAAATATTAAGTGAGTTTACTCAAGAAGAGAAACAAGTTTCTCGAAATAATAACAAAGGCAAGAATGCTATATTTATGTCTATAAACGAACATGAGTTCAAGAGAATCTCATCTTGCACCACTTCTAAGGAAGCATGGGATACCTTGATTACTGCCCATGAAGGAGACTCTAGGGTAAAAGCTGCTAAGACTCAGATGTTAATCCAACAGTATAATTCCTTAATCATGTCTGAATCGGAGTCTTTTGATGATTTCTACATGAATCTTACTGATATTGTCACTAAACTTCATGCTAATGGTATAACTTATGATAGACGAGAAATTGTGTCTAAAATTCTGAGATCATTACCACAGAAATTTGACAATAAAAGATATGCTATTGAGGAGATGTGTGATATAAATCTAACTCCTGAATTACTCAGTAGCAAATTAAGAACTGTGGAAATGGAATTAGAATTTAAGAAACAATTGACCCACACTCATAGGAAACATACCAATTCCAATCTTAGCTTTACTTCTACGATGACTAAGCCTGAGTTAAACACTCCTAGTAATGATTCTGATGAGGACTGTGATTTAGAAAGTCTAGATAATAAGATTGCCCTAATGTCAAAACAATTTAAGAAAATTGTTAAATTCAGAAACAGTTTTGCAAATAAACAGGGCAAGTCTAATTATTCTACTCCTTCAAATCACAAGCCCCATGAGAAATCTCATGACAAACAGAACAAGGACAACACAAGACCTCACAGAGACCTCAAGAAAATTGAATGCTATAGATGTGGTAAACTAGGACACATTGCTCAAGACTGTAGAGTTAATTTAAATGCCCAAAACAAACAATCTAGAGCCAACATCTGCAAAACCTGGTATGACTCAAGTGATTCTGAAAATGAGGAACCTGAGACATCTGATGGTTTTGATCCTTGTTTATCCTTCTTTGCCAAAATCATATATAATGATGATATGCCTGTGCTTGATATTGAGGATGAGCCTAGTAATTCTAGTTCTGTTATCTTGAATCATACCTTAACTGGTTTAGATGCTTTACTTACTGAGAACTTTAATGCTTCTTCCACGGGGTGTGTGAGTCAAAGGGGAATCAATACTGCTGATGTCAATGGGTGCATGAGTTTAAGAAATGAAACCTTAGGGGTCACTTCACACACCTCACTTAGTGACTCAGATAATGATGATCTCCCAGATATACACACTCTATATACTAAAACTCTAAAGAAAAGCACTAGACTAGAAAAGATTGTGAAAGATCTTACCAAAAAACTAGAGGATCTAAGCCTAATGGTAAAACTGAATGCTGAAGAGTATACTACACAATGCATGTCTCATGACAGTGAAGTTAAAGTGTATGATGAAAAACTGAAAACTTTGACTAAAGCTAATGAAATTCTGGAGAAAAAATACAAAGGAACATTATTAGAATTGGAACAAACAAAAGAAAAGACAGCAACTGTTTTAAAAAAATTTACCAAATTTGAAAATAATTCAAACTGTTTTGATGGATTTGTTGCTGAATCTAAAACTAATTCTGATGATAGAACTGGAATAGGGTTTTGCCCCAATTTGAAGACACAAACAAAACATGTTGAACCTATCAAATTTGTGTCAGGAGGCAAAAGACCTATTGAAACATGTCCAGACTTTCATTCTCTAAAAACTAAGTTTGATCATCAAAACACTAACACTGGAAATGCAAGTTGCTCTAAGCATGAAAGTTTACCAAAGGGAAAATATGTCTGCCCCCCAATTAGGAAAAGTGAACCTGCCTTCAAACATGTGCTACCTAGGAATAAAATTCAACCTCAAAATCTCTCAAAACCTTTGTTTAGAGACTTTCCTAAGGAAAACCCCATTCTGAGCAATCTTTATTGCTCCTATTGTGATATATACGGACATTCCTTCGATAATTGCTATGCTAGGAGACTGATTAAGCCTATCTACAACACTCCTATGTACCATAACTTTAACTATTCTAGGAGGAGTCGTAACAATTATGTCCTTCCCAGGCCACCAGACAAAAACTCCAACTATAGGAATAGAAAGACTAAAACTAAAAGGACATTTACTAGAAGGAATCCCAGAAACTTTTCTAAATCAAATGCTCAGGTGTTTAAATTTACCCAAAATCATGCGCAAAATGTTTTTCAACAAAAATCTACTGCTCGCAAATTTTATCAAATGAGAGCAAACAAGCGCAAACAGAAAACCAGAGCAATTTGGGTTAGAAAAGATGATCTAGTACCCCAGATGAAGTGTAATATTGTTATTTCTGCCTTAAAAGCTGAACTTACATCTTCTGGTTGGTATTTGGATTCTGGATGTTCCAAGCATATGACAGGTGATGATACAAAACTTTTAAATAAAACCCACTTTGATGGTGGAAATGTTGTTTTTGGTGATGGAGTATCATCCCAGATCATAGGCAAAGGAACTCTAAAAGAGAAAGGACTTCCTGTTCTTGAAAATGTTCTCTTAGTTAAAGGTCTTAAGGCTAATTTACTTAGCATTTCGCAATTTTGTGACTCAAACTATACTGTTACCTTTTCAAAGAACAATTGCAAGATTTTAAATGAAAAGGGAGAATGCTTAATTACAGGATTCAGGACTCCTAACAATTGTTATACTGTCATGTCTAGTTCTGAAATCTGTAATGTTGCCAGAATGGATGACAACGAGATATGGCATAACATAATGGGTCACATTAATTACGAAAATTTGAGTAAATTGTCTTCTCAACAAATAGTTAGAGGAATACCAAAAATTAAACCTATTCATAACATTGTCTGTGGTCCCTGTCAGGAAGGAAAAATCGTTAAAGCACCTCATAAAAGAGTTAAAGATATCCTTACCTCTAATCCCTTAGAACTCATCCATATGGACCCAATGGGTCCTTCTCAAACTGTTAGTCTTTGTGGACACAGTTATATTCTAGTTATGGTTGATGATTTCACCAGATTTACTTGGGTAGCTTTCTTAAAACAAAAATCCGATACTTTTCAAAAAATTTTAAAGATTCTTTTACGGATTGAGAATGAGAAAGACACTCAAGTAAATAGAATCCGAAGTGATAGAGGTGGTGAATTCAAAGACACTGGTATAGTAGAATATTGTGACTATAATGGTTACAAACATGAGTTCAGTGCTCCTAAGACCCCTCAACAAAATGGTATAGCTGAGAGAAAGAATCGAACTCTTCAAGAGATGGCACGTGTCATGCTCCATGCCAAGAACTTACCTAAATATTTTTGGGTAAAATCTATTCGTACAGCTTGCCATCTTATTAATAGGGTCTATCTTAGAAAGAATTCCAAACAAACTCCTTATGAACTTTGGTACAATAAAAAGCCTAACCTTAAGTACCTTAGAACCTTTGGTAGTACCTGTTATGTTTGCAAAGATAGGGAACACTTATCTAAATTTGAGAGTAGGGGAGATAAAGCCATATTCTTAGGATATTCACCTAACAGTAGAGCTTATCGGGTATTTAATCTTCGCACTAAGACCTTAATGGAATCCATTAATGTAATTGTTAGTGACACTACTGTAGAAAGCAAGACTAGTGAATTAACTATAGAAGAAGAATCTTCAAATATTTTAGAAAATGACTCTTCTGAAATAGATAATTCATTACCTATTGAGTCACCTGAAGTACCTAACTGGGTTTCTAAAGATCATCCCATAAACAACATAGTTGGTAACCCTAATGAGTCAGTACGTACAAGATCCCAACTTAGAAATTATGCTCTTTATGCATGCTTTGTTTCTCTTGTGGAACCAAAGAATGTAAATGAGGCATTGAATGACACTCACTGGATTTCTGCTATGCAGGATGAACTTTTACAATTTGTCATTCATGATGTATGGTATCTTGTTCCACGTCCTGATCACAAAAAGGTTATTGGTACTCGTTGGATTTTCAAAAATAAAACTGATGAAAATGGGATGATAATTAGAAATAAAGCTAGACTAGTTGCTCAAGGTTATTCCCAAATAGAAGGAATTGATTTTAACGAGACTTTTGCTCCTGTTACTCGTTTAGAATCAGTTCGTCTGCTTCTTGCTATAGCTTGTCACATGCATTTTACATTATATCAAATGGATGTTAAATCTGCGTTCCTTAATGGAATACTTGCCGAGGAAACCTATGTAGAACAACCTAAAGGGTTCATTGACCCTAGTTATCCTAAGCATGTATTTCGGTTGAAAAAGGCTTTATATGGTCTTAAACAAGCTCCTAGAGCTTGGTATGAGCGCCTGTCCAGTTTTCTGCTGGATAATGGTTTCAAAAGAGGTGGAAATGACCAAACCTTATTTGTCAAACATTTTGACAAACACATTACTATCGCTCAAATCTATGTTGACGATATCATATTTGAATCTACTTCTACCTCAGAAGTAAAATCTTTTGCTGAAATCATGAGTACGGAATTTCAGATGTCCCTTATGGGGGAGTTACAGTTCTTCCTAGGTCTCCAAGTCAAACAACAACCATATGGATTGTTTCTTTCGCAGACTAAGTACGCATTAGAGATAGTTAAGAAATTTGGCCTCGAGAGTGCTAAAAGTGCTAAAACGCCTATGAGTACTACAGAAAAATTGTCTAAAGATGAAAATGGAAAATCTGTAGATCCTACTTTATATCGCAGTATGATTGGCACATTACTCTATTTAACTGCCTCGCGTCCTGATATCATGTATGCTGTGTGTGTTTGTGCACGTTATCAAAACAAACCCAAAGAGAGCCATTTAAACTCTGTTAAACGGATAATTAAATATGTTAAAGGCACTCTAAATTTAGGAATTTGGTACACGAATGACACACCGAGCACTATTATTGGGTACACTGATGCTGATTGGGCTGGTTGTACTGATGATAGTAAAAGCACTTCAGGCGCATGTTGTTATATTGGTAATAACTTGGTAGGATGGAGTAGTAAAAAACAGAACTGCACATCTCTCTCGACTGCTGAATCTGAATACATAGTCGCCGGTAGCTGTTGTGCCCAATTATTGTGGCTTAAACAAATGCTAAGTGATTATGGTATTTTAGAACCCACACTTCATCTCTATTGTGATAATCAAAGCGCGATTAATATTTCTAAGAACCCAGTTCAACACTCGCGAACTAAGCACATTAAAATAAGACATCACTTTATTCGTGAATTAGTTGAAACCAAGGAATTAGAAATCAATTATCTTTCTACTGATCTACAACTTGCAGATTTATTTACCAAACCTCTTGATTATAATAGATTCATATCTTTACGTAAATCTATTGGTATGATTTGTATTGAGTAAATACCTGTTATATTTTCCAAGTTCCTTCCCTTTGTCCATTTGAGACAAAATGGGGGAGAAATTTGAGTCTACTGCATATACTAAAAAGCTTGATCTTAGTAATTCTTTGTAGGTATTCTTGTTGTACAGTCATTCTGGTTTGTAATAATAGGATGTTAAACTGTATATAGTTGAGTTATGTAATTTTTGCTTTCTAGGATTTGGGTAGATAGAACTTTTATAGGAATAAGTTTTTCTTATTTGTTGTCGCCCTACGAGTTTAGATGACTCAAAGGAGATTTTGTCTCATATTTCCAAAGGGGGAGATTGAAGCCCTTATGCTTTTGACTCATTTGAGTCTAGACTGTATAAGAGCTCATCTAGTTTGGAAATAGTGACAAAATAGTGTCTATCCTAGAAACCAAAGAGCTTCAGAGATTGGGTTGCTTCTTCTTCTATTCATCATGTGATGATCCTAAGACTATAGCCATCACTCACACACTTAGAATTTAATTCTTGCATATCATATTGCACCCTTATGTGTATTAATGTGGTGAGTGTGTTTTAATCCCTCAATTTGATTTTTAATAATTTTTTGGGAATTTTAAACATATTTTAAACAAGGTTTTATTTAATTAAAACTTGATTTAAAAAGTCTTGGGGTTAATATCTAAATATGTATTGTTGTGATTATTGGCCTAAAGTTACTCTGGGTAGAAATCGAAAGCGCTAGAGACTCCAGGGTTGGCTTTGTAATTAGTTTGGGACGCGCGTTTACATTCGTCCTCAGGCCAAAACTTGCTGCTCTCTGATTGGCCAGAGTTGTGTTTCTTTATAGAGACAAACCATCGCATGTTTACAGCCCTTGGATCAACCCTTATCAATGGCCTGCATGTCGCCTGAGTGAATCCCCGTGTAAACCCTTAAGCCAATCACAGCCTGTTTAATCCACCGCCTGTTGTGAGCCCTTGGATTGCAGTCAAAGGGGCTTGACTCAATCTCAACCATTGTTTTTTAACGATGCTCTGGAATCTTCCTCTCTTCCTATTTAAAGGCCTCCCATCTCAGCCTTCGAAAGGTTTTGCCACTTTGAGTTTTCTCAGAAAAAGAATAGAGAGAGAGAGAGAGAAGAGAGAAGTTAGAGAGAGAAACCAGAGAGCCAAGTTTGAAACCCTAACTTCGTCAAAACTTATCCAAACCTAAACCACTTACCTCTCCATAAACACCATAACCAAATAAACACCATCCTTAGTGTTTTCTTGAGTTTATGGGAAGTTCGAGTTGAGTGATCTTGAGTTGCTGAATCCTTTTGTTCATAAAATCTTATCCCCAACTTAGACACATACTCAGATCTTGTTTCTGATTCAATAGAAATCATAGATCTGAAGTTTTTCATGTCATAATACACTTAGTTGCATTTATTTCTCATCTTGAGAAGTTCGTTGTTGATTGTTTTCTGTTAAAACATTTTCTTACTTCAGAATCAACAATAGATGTTTTCTAGTTTCTGTTTTTACAAAACTTAACCTGACCTAGTTGGATTCGCACTTGGAGGGTTTTTAATCTTCTAAATATTTTCAAAACAGATTGAAAAAGGTCTTGTCTGATTTCTTAAGCAAGATCTCCGTGGAATCTGGGTTACTTTGAAAGGTCAAAAAGGTTCTTGGTTTTGTAAGAAAGAAAAATAACAAACACTGCATATAGACTTTATATGTGATTTGTTAGGATTGTCTGTAACTAATAAGTGTGTGTGTGTGCATGCATGTGTTAGAACACTTCTCACAATCATCTTCACACTACAAACACTGAAAGTGTTGGCTATAAGATTTGGTGAACATAAGTCGACGTAAAGTGCTGAAACAAAGGAAGAGTTGACAAACTGAGAGGACTACATCAACAAACAAGATCTGCAAAAAAGTTAAGGACGCCAGAGGGTATAATCCTGAACTTGTATAGATTTGTTTTTGTGTGCATGTTAGTTAAATAGGTTGTAACTCACATATTTGTTTTAGTGATTGTTTTTGTTTTACTCCGTAGAGGGAGTCATGGATGTTTCCTCAAGGTTGAGGTTTTACCACGTTAAAAATCCTGAGTATTAATATTTCTACATCTTCTCATCTCATTCTGATGTGTGCTAAGTTTAAAACATTTTAAACTGTTTACTAAAACTTGTTATCAAATCTTGTCCATATCTCGTACATAATTTTGTTAACACATCTTGTGTTCAAAATCTGTTTGATTTTAGTAAAGAGTTTCTTCAACAAAATTTCGGAGTTGCTTAAATAGTTTATTTTCATAAACGGCTTTGGCAACGTTATTTCAACGTCTTACCTAGGTTGAGATTATTTTAGACATAGTTATAATTTTATTCATATGCGACTTTTATACTTGTTATACCCTCTTCACATTTGAAGGTGTGCTTAAGTGTGCACTTTTACAATATGAGGCAAAGTTTTCAATAGAGAAAAGATATTTAACGTATGTGTCTATCGAACATATATACTTTTTACGTTTGGGGTTAGGATTGTGTCTTTTAAGAGAGCTAGACAATCTATAGGATTTTTATTTTAGTTTTGTCCTGGAATAGCCAAGGGGGAGATTTGTAAGGACAAATTTTCAATTGAGTCAATTTATTTGTAATTTTCTTAATTTCTAACAAAACATTTTGAGTCATTGGTTAGGGTTGGCGTGTTCTTTTCAAGCCTTTCACGAGTTTGGATGAAGGCGTAGCGGCAAAGCTTCAGAGATTATATCATCATGACGTGTTTCGTGGTGGTTTCCTTCTTTAAGTTCCAAGGATCTCTGGGGTATTAATGCGTCTTTATTTTGAGACTTGGAGATTTTATTTTTAGGTGTTAGGATTTTGCAAAAAAAAATTTAAATTTTTTGGAAATTTTTTCTAGTTCGTTAGAAAGATTTGAAATGTCATTCGAATGAGTTTCCATTTGTCGTTAGAACGAGTTTCCTTCATTAGAACGAAATCTGGAACGTCGGATTTTAGGTACACTCTAGAATGTCATTTGAACTTCATTTGGAAGCCGCTCGTACGAGTTTGAGTACTTCATTTGAATGAGAAGTCAGTTCAATCGAACGAGTATGCGTGTTTTTATTTTTTATAACATATCTTTCGAAATCTTTAATCCCTATCTTTTTGCAACAACTTTTTCTATAAATAAAGGAGAGGGAAAAGAATTTTATGAGAGCATTTAGGACTTTCTTTTTGATAAAATTCTTTTAAAAACCCTACTTTTCACCCAATAAGTTTGGGATCCAAGATTCATCCAATCAGTAGACAATTGTTGAGCCTGGATCGATGGGTACCGAGGCATCTATGGACTCACACGATGTGGCACTTTCATGGGTGGATTATTGTGTTGTCTCTGTAGAGGAGAGGTTAAATATTGAAGATGTGTCAAGGCTTGTGGGGATCGATATTTTGAGTAAGTCACCAGTCATCTTATGTAATTCCATATCACAGTGAATTGCATGGATGGGCCATCTGAGGTTTTTTCCGTTTTTTTTTACTCATACATCAGTGTGTTATGCGACTGGTTTACTTATTTTATCTGATATCAACTATATGCATGTTTTAGGTTAAAAAATAAAATGGGGTAAATTGATTTATCGCTATAACTCGATTTAAAATTGGTGAACAAGGGTTTGTTAGGTTAATCTTTTACAGGTTGATCTTTAAAATTGAAAAATTATAAAAATTGACTTCATATTTGCAATACCATTCCTGCCTAAACAACACACCATATAGGGGCTTTTGCTTTTTCATTAGTGTTGCGCTCAAATTTTGAACATTAAACAAAAATTGAGGGACATTCAAGTTATATTTTTCAAAAATACCAATTTTTTTCTGATAACACAAGTGCAATTTCCATCATCAAAACCCATTATCAACATTTAAGAACCAAACATAACTTTTTACGAGATCATGTTCAGAAATGGGACATGGAAATATAATTTATCTCTACCGATAAACAACTTGTGAACATTTTTACCAAACCACTTCCTGAGGATCATTTTTTGTGCCATCCGTTGCGAACTTACAATAACCAGTCATCAAGATATGAGCCAAAACAATTTTTCCTTGGAGATCTTGTTATGAAATATGTTCCTCCTTATGTCCCTCCATATTCATATTTGCGTATCCCGTTCTATTGATAATTCTTAAGTATTATCCAGGATATGTCGGATTCAAGATCACATCCCCTCTTTATACCCCCACCCTTTTCGATGATGACAAAGGGAGGAAAATATGATGTTAAAACTAAGTGGGAGAAAAATATCTTTTTTCTAAAACCAAGTCTCATATAAAGGGGAGACTTCAAAATATTTTCTCAAACCATATCAAATGTATTATTATCATCAAAGGGGGGGAGATTCTAAAACCTATATGTTTTTAAAAAGCATTTTGTTTGATGACAACACAATTAATATAAAAACATACTTCACTATCTTATCTCTAATGTACTTGAGATTAACATAATCACTTAATACATTATGATATATCCGACTAGAAACACGTCATCCACGTAACCATCCCATACAAGAAAATGAATACCTCATAACCGGGACAATGATAATCAAGTACAAAAGGCGACGAAGTTCAAAATATTGACTTGAAGCTTACAACCTCATATGTGATTTAAACAAACCAGACTGAAATCAACCAGCATCATTATGAGTAATTTACAATAATTCAACAAAGATTAATTTTTTTCAAGCTATCCCATCCTAAAACACAACTTGTTATACAATTAATGCAATCAATTCATCACAGGACTTTGATTGATATCTCAACCAAGTCAAAGAAATGTTAAGAAAATCCAGACAACTTTTACTTTATTTGTTGTACTTGAGGAACCTATATACTATAGTAAAGTAACTTGTTATAATCATGTATAATCACAACTCCACTAACCTAAGCACACCCTAAACCTTTTCTAAACCTTCCCTAAGGCATGAACCCTAAGCAAACATCAGCTTGCCTAAAACCAAAAGTTCATGTCAACCAAATTTAGGGTTCAGTTTACTGAAACTTGCAGATATTGAATTTGGTCATCTCATCTTTGAGTCACCTCATCTTTTCAAAGGCATTCTGGGGGAGTTTCAATCGACCAAAAGTGCTATCTTTGTGCCTTCTCGCCTTAGTAAGGTCTTTCAACCTATTATCTCATGGTTTCCTAAACTTCTACAATCATATTTACCTATATTTTACTTCCCTAATCCTCATCCTAACCTCATAAATACCCAATTCCTCTTTACTTCCAAAACACATAAACAACGACAACATTATCTTAATCAAAGTTCCATTATCCGAAAATTTATGTAATCCCCTCTGTTGAGTTTTAGTGAGAGAAATCCTTTGTGAGTTTTAAATACGAAAACTCTCATCATACCTTAGCTTTAAGGAAACCCACTTGAACCTAAATTCTCATTCCCAATCCATCTTTAGCAAAGTCAAAAACCTAATACCCACTATGCTCAAGCTATACTCATAAACCCAATTGATAGGGCTGTAAATGGATATTCGAAAATTCGCATTCGTCCAACATTCGAATCTGAATTTGCGGATATTTATCCAAAAAAATGGAAATGGATACGAATATGGATACCCTATACAAATACTCGAGAAAACGGATATGGATATGGATAGTACTAGTATCCAACACGGATAATCCGTATCCGATGCGTAGTATCCATTTTACCGGATATCCATTTTACCGGATATCCGTATCCGTCAAACAAATGTTTAAAATATTACTAATAATATTAGTATTAGTATTACTAATAATATAATATTAAAAAAATTTAATCGTTTATTCCCTAAAACAAAACAAACACATACTCCACTCAAAACAAAAACACCCTAAAATTATTATTTTATTGGGTGTATTATAAAATGCCATGTATTATTATTATTATTTTACTGGGTATATTATCATGGAGTTACACTAAAGTTACAATACACCCTATCACACACAACATACACCCACTAAAGAACATATACTCCACTCAAAACAAAAAAAAATCCTAATTTCATTTCATTTCTCTTTCGTACAAAACAAGATAAAAGAAACCATCATTTCACTCCACAAAAAACTCTCATTCCGCCACCTCCCCCTTCGCCGTATCCGCGCGCCACTGCTCATCGACCCCGCTACCGCTTCTTTTCAACCCCTCCGCTGCGCATCAACTCCGCCGATGCGCATCCCCTCCTCCTGCAATAGAAAGTTAGCAACAATAGGTACATACAAAATAAAATTCTAAATATATAACTATATTTATATATTGTTCATGTTGTTGTTCATTAGTTTCCTTAATTATAAATAAATGTAGGAGAGAAACAAAAGAGTAAAGAGATGGTTTTGATTGTGATGAGAACTGAAGTTAACAATAGGTATATTATATACTAAATAAAAATGTATACTTATTAAAATAAAAATATTAGTATGTTTTGAAGACTAAAAGGTCCATGAGGTTATCATTCTCAATAAATTTGATTTAATCTAAAAGGTGCATATTTATATATATTGTTATGGTATGATACTGTTATTTTTTTGGATGGATTAAAGCTTATATGGTTGGAAAGTATGGACTGCTTTAAGCCATATTATCATTACGGATGTTACTATTATTATGGAAGTCATAATTGTTGATGTTAGAAGGTAGTAATTTTGTTATATATTTATTTGGATTGGATTGTATTTAATTGGATTGGATATTTTTAAAGTTATTTTTTGCGATGGCTAAACAATGTAAACGGATACGGATATTATCCGAATCCGAGGCATCCGAGCGGATGTGGATATGGATAGTTGTTTTAGCTATCCGAGCGGATACGGATACGGATAGTGCATCCAGATAGCGGATACGGATATGAAAAATATGGTATCCGATCCGTATCCGTCCGTTTTCCACCCCTACCAATTGAGCTATATACTTGTGAAAGTTGTTTACTTGCCCTTTTAGAGAGAGAAAATGATCAATTTATTCCATTGTTTTTGTAAGTCAACATTTATTTAATTTTGGTTAGATATCTCATTATTGTGACGAATGGTTAAACTTCATTGTATCTTCTAGGCCAGTAGTTCTAGTGTTGCGAATAGTTAAGGCATTTAAAGGTCTTGGGCTATTGCCTGGGTGCCGCTTGAGGAAGGACAAGTTTAGTATCTTGTTATTGAGGCTTGCAAGATAGTGTTCCTCGTGAGGCTTTGATTTTGATATAAGTGAACTAAAGATAGTTAAGTTCTCATGTATCATCTCGATCATAGATATAGGTAGTGGTTGAAACACATTAAAATCTTGATTTGTAAAGTTTCATAAATATGCCTCTCTTAACTACTTATATTTACTATCAATTAATTCCTTTATCTTAAATTGATATATCATGTTGTAACTAATCTCTATTATAAGTAAAGAATGTTTTAAAATTTCCATTAAACTCATATACCAAATTCACCCCCCCCCCCCTCTTGGGTATATTTCCAGGCCAACACAATGCTTATCAATGACTAATCTCCAATGCTGGAATGTTAAAGGGGCTGAAAACTATCCTTATCAAAGAAAAGTCAAAAAGTTGATTAAGCTCCATAATCTTCATGCCATTGCTTTACTGGAGCCCAAATTCAATAAGGATTTTATCATTAACTAGAAGAACGGAACTTTGACGGTAGTCCATCCAATAAATTTGGTAAGATTCGATTTATTTGGAAGCATGGTTTAAGTATGCCTACACTTTATGATTAAGATCAAATTGTATGTCTTAAACATTATCACTAGATAGTTAGAGAGGCAATTATTTTTTATTTATTGTATGTTAAATGCACTTGAAATTAAAGATTTCCTCTTTAGAATCAAATGGACAATGATTGCAATCAATTTGATTGTTGTCCTTACTTGATCACTAGATATTTCAAAGTTGTTACTAATCGACCGAAAACAATTAGTGGAAATTCCATTGACTTTTATGTTGTTCTAGATTCAAAGATGTAATTGCCTCTAATGGTTTGTCTTTTTGGTTTTTCTGGATCTAAATTCACTTGGTAAAAATTTAGAGTTAAAGAAGGCCTCATTCTGTCTAGAATTGACTGAGGTTTAGACACAATTGGTTTGATGTTTTCCCTAATTATAAAGTTAAGCATAGCAATAAGAACTGGTCTGATTGTTCTCCTCTATTTTTTAATTAAAACTATTTTGGATAATAGCCCTAGATCTTTTAAATTTCAAAAAATGTTGTGCAACTATCAAGACATTTCTGGTATAATTTAAGACACTTGGAATGTCCAAATTTCTGCTTATTCTATAGAAATGTTTGCCAAAAAGTTTTAGAGACTTAAATCCACTTTAATATCTTGGAATTCTTCCACTTTTAAAGGCGTTTTTCAAAATGTTAGAGACCTTGAAGATGAGTTGCATGCCAAAGAATTAACTTTTGAACAAAATCCCAAAAAAGTCAATATATATGATTTGCAAAAAACTAAAGACAAGCTCAATTTTTCCATAAAGAATCAACAAACTTATTGCAAAAAAAATTCCATTTTTAAATGGTTTAAAGATGGTGATTTGAATACTAAGGGTGTGTTAGAGAAATAAGATGGAAAATAATGGCTAAGAGTTAATTTCCATGGAATTGAAAACTTGAAAATATTTTCCATGGAAAAAAATTGTTGGTGTAGTTTGATTGCAATTATTTTCCAGGTGGAAAACGTTTTATTTTCCATCTTTTATGTGTTTGATTTTCAATATTTTTCATGGAAAAAAAGTAGAAAATATTTATAAAAAAATAGAAAATTAATAAATATTCCTGAAAATTAATAAAAATAACTAGAAAATTTTAAAAAAAATACAAAAAATAAAAAATAAAAAAAATGAATAAAAAAACTTGAAAATAAATATTAACCCCAGAATGAATTTTAAAAATATATATAAAAAAAGAAAAGAAAAACTGTATTTAGATTATTAAGAAAAAAAATGAATAAAAAACCAATCCACCAATCTCCCCCAACTGTTTCGTATCCCCTGTCGCCAGGTCTGTTTTTTTTTTTTAGGGTATTTATTCATTTCCATTTTTCTATTTTTTGAACGCTTTTATATATTCTTTTAATTTTTTTCCTATTTAATGAATTTATGACTTTTAAATAAATTTTTGGGTTTTTTAAAAATTAATTCAGGGGTTAATATTTATTTTCCATTTTTTACTCATTTTCTGTAATTTTTTCATTTTTTTATTGATTTTTTTCTGACACTTTTTTTTGGTCTTTTTTTTAATTAATTCTGGGACTAATATTTATTTTATGTATTCCTTTTCATTTTCTCTATTTTTTAAATTTTCTGATCCTTTTTTTAATTTTCTGTTGTTTGTTTTCTTAATTATTAACTTTCTGACTTTTTAATAAATTTTGGGTGTTTTTTAAATTAATTCCGGGGTTAATATTTATTTCCGTTTTTATCGACCTTTTGTATTTTTTCATTATTTTTGGGGTTTTATTCATTTTTTGGATTTTTTTTCATTCTTTTTGGGGTGTTATTCACTTTTTGTATTTTTTTACCATTATTTTTGGGTTTTTATTCACTTTTTGTATTTTTTTTCAATATTTTTGGGTTTTATTCACTTTCTCGATTTTTTTTCATTATTTTTAGGTTTTTCTTCATTTCTGGATTTTTTCCTCATTTTGGGGGTTTTATTCACTTTCTGTATATTTTTCATTATTTTTGGGTTTTTATTCACTTTCTGGATTTTTTTTCATTATTTTTGGGTTTTATTCATTTTTTGGATTTTTTTTTCATTTTGAGGAGGTTTTATGCATTTTCTATATTTTTTTTAATTAGTTTTGGTTTTTTATTCACTTTCTAGATTTATTTTTGGATTTTTATTCACTTTTGGGACTTTTTTTCATTTTTTTGGACTTTTTACATTTTCTGGAACTTTTTCATTATTTTTGGATTTTTATTCATTTTCTGGAATTTTTGAGGGTTTTATTCACTTTTTCTTTTTTTCTCATTATTTTTGGTGTTTTATTCATTTTCAGGGGAAAAAATCTGTTTTGGGGCGTTTTATTCATTTTCTAGATTTTTTTTTCAGTTTTGGGGGGTTTTATTCACTTTCTGGATTTTTTTCATTATTTTTTGGATTTTTATTCACTTTCTGGATTTCTGTTCATTATTTTTGGGTTTTATTCACTTTCTAAATTTTTTTTCAATATTTTCGGGTTTTTATTAATTTTCTGGATTTTTTCATTATTTTTGCAGTTTTATTCACTTTTTTTTCCATTATTTTTGGGTTTTATTCACTTTCTGTATTTTTTCATTATTTTTGGGTTTTTATTAACTTTCTAGTTTTTTTTAATTATTTTTTGGTTTTTATTCATTTTCTAGATTTTTTTTCATTATTTTTTAGTTTTTATTCATTTTCTGGATTTTTTAAAATTATTTTTGGAGTTTTATTCACTTTCTGTATTTTTATTCATTATTTCTGGTTTTTATTCAGTTTCTTGATTTTTTTTCATTATTTTTGGGGTTTTATTCATTTTCTAGATTTTTTTCATTATTTTTTGGGTGTGGCAATTCTTTTCCCTAGAAAATGAATAACAAGGTGGGAGGAGGTTTTTTAATTTCACCTTTTTGTGAAAAAAGTGGTTACTTGACTTGTTTTAAGGAAATCAATTCCATGAAAAATTTTATTTATCAAATATTCAAAAGATGAAAAATGACTCCATATATTATATTTTTCATGAAAAATTAGTGTTATCAAACACACCCTTAGTTCTTCCATTCATTTGTCAAAGACAAGACAAATCGATTATATCCACAAGATGAAAAAAAAATAGTGACCCTAATATTACCCCATTAGGGTGGACCATCAAAATGATATTTAAAAGGCATTTGTTCCTCATTTTACCTCTTACCTCATAGCCGAGCCTACCATAACCACTCTCACCTATTTACCCTCATCCTAACATCCAGGACCGACTCTATAGTTTTTGGTGCGCTAGGCGAAAAATCAAAATAGCGCGCTTTTGTACAAAAAAAAATCAAATTAAAGAAAATGTATTCTTCTCACATTTTTAGATGCAAAACCAATTTTCATATAGCAAATCAATTTTAATATACTAATGTCTAATCCCATCACTAGAATTCTCATCAAAATATTTTTTTTCTATAAATATTACGTTTTTCACAAAATACGGGTTCAATTTTCATTTCTTTAGCAAAATCAATAGACATATTCACACAACACAACAACAAGTGTAATTTGTTAGTAGACATATTCACCCAACACAACAAGTGTAATTTGCAAAAACATAAATTAATCATGCAACCTCAAGATTCTCAATAATATTGACAAACCATATTAAAGAAAAATGATAAAGAGGAATAATAGAACCTGATTTGAGTGTCAATTTGAGAGCAATCTCAAATTTTAATTTGTAAATGCCCAAATGACAAATTGGAATCTACAAAAAAAAAAACACAGCACAAATATTAGTAATAACACAAACAAATTTATATAATGGGATATAACAAAGCAAATGAATAATATATACTTACACAAACAAGCTCCAACTAATCTTCAACTAAGCCATAACTTTTTGAAATAGAAAAAATTGAAAACCTAGATTTTTAACCCTTATTTTGATGAGGTTAGTTCAAGAAAAAAAAAGGGGGGGGGGGGGGGGGGGGGCAACGGCGACTAAGGGTTTTGGGGTGGGTGGGTAAAGGAAGGGTTTATTCTTGCTTTGGTTAGTAGAGAAAGAGAGTAGTTTGAGTGAGAGAGATGAAGAAAGGAAGAGAAGAAGAGTGAGAGAAGAAAGTGAGTGAGAGAAGAAAGTGGGTGAGAGAAATGAGAGAGTTAGGGTTAGAATAGAATAAATAAATAAATGGGTTGGGCTGGGTTATGATGGTGGGTTTATTGTGTGGGTTTATTTTTATTTTTTTGTGGGTGGGTTATTCTGTTGTTGTTGGGTTTAGTGTATAGGTTTATTTTAAATAGAATAAATTTTATTTTTGGCGGGGCTTTTTTTAAGTGATAACTTTAATTTTTTTCATAACTAATTTTTTTGGGGAGCCTTTTTTTTTACAACTAATTTTTTTTAAACCTATTTTTTTATACCTATTTTTTTCCCAGAAGGGGCCCCAATTAATCGGGGGCCCTAGGGGGTAGCCTAACCCGCCTATGCCTAGAGCCGGCCCTGCTAACATCATCACTAACATTCAAAATTCTTTCTTATGTGAATTCTCTAATGAAGAAAAGACCTACCATGCAATTTCATATTTAAATGGAGACAGTATTTCTAATACTGATGAATATGGGGTTTTTTCTACACCAAGTATTGGGATATTATCAAAGATGACCCGATTAAAAATATTCATAGCTTCTTTGCAGGAGTAAAAATACAAATCAGTTGGTCAAGCACTACCATAATTCTTATCTTTGAAATTTCGAACCTTTTTTTATGATTTAATTTCAGGCCAATCAGTTTATACAATTGTTCTTTCAAAATTATTTCTGAACTTATTAACTTTAGACACTCCAAAATTCTCCGACTCATCTTTTCTCCTAATTAACGTGGTTTCACTTAGGTCGAAGCATTATTCTATTGGACCAATAAATGTCTAATGATCTGTGGGAAAAGAAAAATGGTTATAATTACATTGTTAAACAAGACATGGAAAAGGCATATGCTAGAGTTTCTTGGCTTTTTTTTTCCTTCAAGTAATGAGGAAATTTGGCTTTGGTGAAGGTATGTATTATATGGTTTGGATACTTATTTCTAATAACTAGTTTTCAGTCCTTGTTAATGGGGAAATAGAGGGTTTCTTTAAATCAAGCAGAGGATTAAGACAAGGAGATCCAATATCTCATAGCATATTCATTAATGCTATTGAAGTTTTAAGTAGAAGGATTGACCAATTGATTATTTCCAAGAACATAAAACCTTTCAGTCAACCTAAAAGTAATATTCTCATTTCACATCTCACTTTTAATGATGATATCATCATATTCATGAGTGGGGAGAATATAAGTATATAAACTCTCATGAACTTCATTAAGGACCAGGCGTAAATCCGCGCGATGCGCGGGCTAGACGATTGTGATAGTCGTTCTTTACTTTATATGGTTTACTTAAGGCACGTTTGACATCCCAATTCCAAGGCTTGGAATTGAAATTGGAAGGCCAATTTCAATTACGTGGAATTAAAATTGGCCTTTCAATGACTTGGAATTGAATTGTCAAACGAACCCTTCGTGTTATCTACATTCTTGCATCACGATTCGACGACAACTAAACCTAGTTGTGTTGTGTTAAATTTATGTCTACTGTTGGTCGTGTCTAAATATTTTTAATAATATAGATGTTCCCACGTGCGTTGCACATGTGGGCGAGTTTCGATATTTCTCTTTAGGAATGAAATCATGAATAATAATGTATGAATTACAATATTTTTATCTAAATTGTAAATCCTTTGTAAAATTAAGGACAGCTAGTGAAGGAAAGTAACCAAGAATGTATTTATGTTGACGTAATAAGCCATGCATTACGAATGAATATTTGAAATCAATATCCCTAAATCCAAGTTATATGAAATGTAAACTGCAAATCAATAGATAATTTGTTTTTGAAGTAAATGTATAATGACAATGTTTAAGGGTAAAAAATGGAAATGTAATCGTCAAATATGTTGCTTTTGACGTTTGTTAGGATTCGACGGTTCTTCTTCCTCTTCAACTTTAAGAGCTACAAAACATGCAAGCCTTCGATCGGAAGCTTTAAGTGATTTCCCTTTAATGTAGAATCTGTATATTTTGCCAATGCATGTATGTAACTTTCGAACATAGTCTGAGTGCAAAATTCCCTATGTATACCAAATAATATATATGAATCTTAAGTAAATGTAAATGTTATCGAGCTTATGGAATTTATGTATGAATTTGAATTGTAAATAAGAATGTTATTACCTTTTCTTTAGAAGCGATGAAATTTGGAATGTTGCAACCAATGAATGATTCTTCTTCCTCGAATAGTGTCACTGTTGCTCTTTCATCTTCGTCTTGGACGACAAACTGAAGTAAGTACCTAATATTTTTTCAATAATGTATTAATAAACTTTTATATATAATTTTTATCACTAATATTGAAAGATTCTCGAATATATTAATTTACCTTCATGTGTAATTTGAATTTGAAGATCCATAATTTAAGCATGTCCCAATTCCATTTTCAACTGTGACTTTTTTGTTGCATACATTGCAAGCATCATACCATGGATATTCTTTGTTTCTAACCTCCATAATCATTGCCATGAAAGAACATAAAAGATTCTGTGGTTTGTAAAAAATTGGATATGTTATGTTATTAAATTGAGGATATTAGAGACATAAAAGGGAATTATAGTAAATGAATCATTACCTCCATAGTTGATGGGATTCCATTAATAATATCATGAATAGAAACTATTCCCGCATTGTTGATTATTTTTTGTGGAGGCGAAGAAAATTTGTTGAAATGTGGGGATGATAATGAGGTTTCCAACCTGTAATTGGCATTTGTGAAATTAATACATGTAAGGGATATTTATAGTTTTTTTAGAAAGAAATTGTGTAACCAATCCTTTAATTCGGTAGCTTGTATGATATCGGGGTCAATCTGAATTGTAGTCTTCGATACACTGCTTAATCTATACTCCCCTGTAAAGAATGCATTGATTTATTTTGAATTAGTAGTATTTTTATTAATTGTTGTTGAGATGATAAATAGTATTGTACCTTCGTAGGATGAACGTTTAGCTTGAGAAACGACTATTATAGGAAATGTTGTTGATAAGTCACTTAGTTTTTCTCCTTCATTCTCTGCTAAATCGCCCCATAGAGTGAATTTCATTAATTGAAAGTTTTCATAAATAATAAATAATAATATTGAATATTATATTAAGGAATATGAATAAAAGCGAGAAATATGAGAGTAAAATTTAAGGAAGATTTGTTTTGAATCGCTAGTTTAAAGTATAAAATGCATACTTTGTATCTCGGAGTGTTATATCACACAAATTCATTTTAGTAGAGTTTGATGCTTTTGTAATTGTCCTCATTGGTTTCCATTTATCACAAAGGCAATGACATCTGTATGTTTGAGAAGTAGGATAAAGATAATATAAAAAATTGGACCATTGTTTTATTAAAATATATTTAGTAATAAATACCATATGCTTTATCGTCCTATGTCTGATCGCGCAATTCATCAAAGGAGGTAAATTTGTAGAACGATGAAGGGAATTTGAAATTACGATCTCATTCAACGATCAGTGTATTTATTTAATGAAAGCTCGATTTTCTCATGAACAGTTGTGTAAGCATCATTCACTCCCTTGACAATACCATTAGTAATGGAATATTGTTTCTGAATTTGAAGCAATCCTTCCAGTCTTTGTATGTCTTCATTCCATACTACAACTTGAATTTTAGTGCCCTATATATTTTTTTAGTAGAGTAAATTTACGATATAGAAAATAATCATATAAATGATTTTAAATAGTGTAAGTTGCAAAATTGGAACATCTTCATCCATCAATATTATTTTTAAAATACTTCCAACCCCTCTTGAATTGTTGTAAGAGTCTATATTGCCTCTTCGCATGACTTGAGCAACAATTTGCCACTTTGAATCGAGTCATTGTAGATTTTTGATCATTTTGTAGTCCTTAATTTCGACTTCAGTTGACGCCATCGAATCAGTAAGAGTTTGGCCGATTAAAAGATGATTACAGTATGTATAGTATATCAATGTAAATTGATAAGAAGAAATTTATTATGAATAAAAAAGAACTTAAGTAAAAAATGTTTCATGGAAATAGCCAATATAAATATGGTTTGAGAAATAAATGAATATAAATAATGAGTGGGATAATAAATTCATTTGTACCTTGATGCTAATAGAACTTCTTGGTAGATGATATTTTTTGTCACATTATTTTTCGTTGATTTTTTTGACTGGAGAAGTAATTTTGTGGTTGTCAATGAAGTTCCTCTCGATAAAGCAACGTACTGTTGGCCATGTAAGAAGACATTTGTTGGTAAGTAGAGACCAACATTAGCAATTGTTTGTCCCTGGGATTTGTTTATTGTCATAGCGAAACATAAACGAATAGGAAATTGTTTCCTTTTGAACAAGAAAGGATATCCCTCATTTTCTGTTGGTGGTAATGGAATGCGTGGCAATAGGACATTTTTGCCCTTATATTGTCCTACTGAAATTTCCACGTGTATGACATTATCCGAAGAACCTTTGTATAACATTCTTGTTCCATTACATAATCCAATTGAAGGATTTATATTCCGTAGAAGAATGATTGGACAATTAGATTTAAGTTTCAATGTGTGTGGGGGCAATCCATTCGGCATCAAAGAATTTAAAAATTCTTCTTGATAATAGTTGTGCGTGTCATCCACAGCTTTATCAAAGTTATTTAAGGTCTTCAACTCTCCAGGGAACATATCAATCATCATATCATTAAAGGAGTCAACGTGTTCGTTTGTTATCGCAAGAATTGCTCAATCTGTCAAGAAATTTGGCAATGTCGCATTAATATTTAATGGTGGAAAGATAAAGTCAATGAGAGATTGTTCAGGGCCATCGTTTTCTAGTGGATGTATGACCATTTAATCCGAAAGAGTTATCAGATCATCATGTGTTGATGATTCTGTTCCATTTCCAATTCGTAGAAGGAGTTCACTGAATTGTTGATCATTTCTGGCACACATATTTAATGTCAAAGGCAATACATGCATTGTATTCCAAAGAGGTGACATCACAATGCTAGAGTTTACTGTTTTCAATCTTGACCCTCGACGTACTACTGGCAGGACTTATCTGAAATCTCCACCGAACACAATCACCTTTCCCCCGAAAGGTTTAATACTATCCATTAAATCCTTTAATGTCCTATCAAGAGTTTTAATCGCGAATCGCGTTGCCATTGGTGCTTCATCCCAAATTATGATCCTTGTTTGTCGTGTGAGTTCTGTTCTGCCACTTTTCTTGGGAATGTTACATAAGCTTGTCTGAGTGGCCAGAATAGGTATTTTGAAGCGAGAATGTACAATTCGACCTCCAGGTAATAATGATGCAGCTACCCCTGATGTTGCTATAGCAAGTGAAATCATAAATTTCTTTCTAATGTCGGCAAGTAACGCTCTATACAGATATGTCTTTCCAGTTCCACCAGGCCCATCAACGAATAAGGAACCCGAATTTCCAGCAATCACCCTCTCGAGTATAACCAAGTACGCATGTCTTTGGTCAGCGTTTAAATGCATACAGAAATTATAGTCTTCTTCTAGTGTCTCGACGTGGAGTTCATCTGTAATTTCTCTTCGATTAGTGATATTGGATGATAATTGTGTACCGTTACATGGAGGCAGGTCAAAGTCTTTAACCGATTTTCCCATCGAATCTAGAAAGAAGTTGTTGCTATTTAATGTGCAATCTTTTTGTGCAGCCAATGAATTTGGGTGGAGTCTTTTAAAATCTTCTGACAAAAACTCAAAGTTTGTTTCCCATAATTTTCTCACATTGGAGGTCTCACAATAAACTAAAATAAGTGCGAACAATCTTCTTAGTGCTTCAGGCATTTGGAAAGTGGCAGCTTCTGAGAGGCAATCTGCAATGCTATCATCTGATTCTAGCAATCCACGTTTTTGGGCAGCTTCTTTAAATGTCAAGTAAGTGATTCCATCATAAGTTAGAAGGTATTCAAATGATGTCGGCCTTCGGATGTGATTTAGAAGAAGTCATAAGTAATATCGTTCTCCTTCTACAGGATTTGCACCATTCACACGGCCAATTGCATTGAGTTTATTCTTCCTTTTAGACCAAGTTTTTGATTTATTATCCCATACGTAGTGCTCAGGGAATTCCCTGTACAAATATTGACGTGATTCGCTGAATCTGGAGCACATACTGAAGAATTCAGTTAGCATTGTCTCGCTAATGTTCGAGGTGTCAAGCTCATTACTTAAGTTTTAGTTCTCCCCGTATGTGATAATATGATTATTTGGAAAGTGGAGTTGAAGGTTTATCACTGATGGCTTGATTTCATTTAGCTCGAATTCAAAAATTCTCCAAATGGCCTCTTCTGCAGATACCCATCTTTCATCTTGGAATTGTTTGATCTCATCAATAGTGGTTGTGTCATTGTCATCGAATGAAACATGAACAACCACTTTATCATGCCCTTTGTAAATGTACTTGTAAAGGTACTTCACAACTTTTAACCTCGAGAAGACTTCAACGTTGATATGACAATTATATCTTGTAAGGAGATATGGATTATAAGGAACAACCCATCGATTATCTAACAACTTGTTACGCACACGTACTTGTCTTCCATTATTTCGGCGTCGATATAAAGGATATGAGTCTTGGCCTTGAGTGGTAGAAGATGCGAATTCACGAGGGTAATGAAATTTGTAATTCCTATTTATCATACATGGGTTATTTTTATTCAATTCTCCACGGGGACTATGAATCATGTGCTTGATGGAGTATTGAGCTTGTAATCTTGCTTTAGGATTACCAAAATATGAGCATGTGAAAATCCTCTCTTTTGGAATTCGATTACATGAACATGTGCTGCTACCTTTCCAAATATTTCTTTCTTAAAAAGTTGATCCTTTAGGTCCTTTAATTTAACTCAAAATACTCTCGCAGTTAGATCAGGTCAATCTTGAGGTACCTGTCCTGGATGAAGATTATCAAGGATTTCTTTCTAATTAGGGTTGCAAGTCATTGTGATGAATAAATCTGGCTTCCCACATCTTTGAACTAAAGCCATTACATCCAAGTATCTACAACGCATATCTCGAGGTCCACCAATGAATGATGCTGGGAGAACAATTCTTTGACCGACTTTGTTGGCTCTTGTTTCACCGGCTGTGACGATGTCGACCAACCCTTGGTATAATTCACTACTAATTTTTTTCTGTTGGTTATGATAGAAGTCAAGTCGGGTTGTTTCTAACTTTATGTACATGTCGACAGAATACTGTTGTAGTAGCTTGCCAGTGAATAATAACGTTGATTGTCTATTATTTCTGATCTGCAATTTGTGTGCATAGTATTCTCAACATGATACTTTAGATGAGCTCTCTTGATGAACACCTAGAAGAGTGTGTGGTTGTGTAAAATGAAGAAGAAGAAGAAGAAGAAGAAGAAGAAGAAGAAGAAGAAGAAGAAGAAGAAGAAGAAGAAGAATTGTTAAATGTAATTAATTTTGAATTTAAGAATGACATTTTTAAAATATATTTTATGTTAAATCTATACCTTCTTGCTCTGATGAGAAAATGTCCTCTGTACATGTGATTGTAGGTAGTGAGGCTTGGATGTTTGTAGATGTGGTAGATGAGGTATCATTTCGGCGTTTTATGTCTTGATGCCATCTAACCTCTCCTTTTGGAAAAAGCAATGGGGTACTATAATGGGTCATAACATCCAAAGTAGTGCTTTATTTGGTGTCGTTGACCGGAGTGAGACACGATAATGATGTCTCGCTCGAAAGGAATATTTGCATTGTTTCCTTCAATCCCCATTGCAGCAACTTCATTAGATGTAGACGCATTGTAAACACGTTGATCAAGGTTAACATGTTTAGTGATTTGAACTTCAAGTGCATCGAGTGAAGGGTAGTCCTTTAATCGCCGTAAAAATTGAGCGTATGGATTTTCATTTAGTATATTCAAGAGTTTTTCAACATATCAACGTTTAAGGATAACCCTAGTAAGATTCCCATTCGATTTTGAACCTCATTGCTAGTGTCATGGAAGTAGAGTTGGAAATAATAGGGGTTGTTGGTGGGTTTCAATGAGGGTAAATGATGATAAACTTGGCCTTGAACTCGAAACGTGTATACACCACATCTTAGCTCTGATATTAGCACGAAATTCTCTTGATTCAGAAGAATTAGATGTGAAAAGATGAAATAAAACCTCGGGGACCGAAGTTTCAGCGAGGGAGATTTGACCTTTTTGACAACAAAATGTTGGGGGTTCATATTGAAATCTTTGGGCATTGCAGTGATGGAAATCGGGAGTTGCTTCTAGTTCTAGCATCATAGAGCAGAGAGGTTCATATACGGTTTCTCCTAATATGAGAGCAATTGTAATATTAAATATGCATTTCATAAGTCTAACATGATTTACTTAAGCGTAAACTATATTTTAGCTATTTTTAGCTAACCTTGAAATTGGCAAGAATTTAATTGGGCTCGAAGTAACCAAGTAATTCTTTATCTTTTCCTTGTATTGGGTTTACCAGATACATTTTCGGATGGTGGAATAGATGACATTTCTAACAATTTGGGAAATGACGTGTCTGGAAGATTATTTAATAAGTTTAGTAAGAAAGGAACATGAGAAATGTAATTGAATGATTTTAGAATTTAAAATAAAATTTTAATTAAATATAAGAATGGTGAAAATATATGTAAGGAAATACAGATTTAATTTAAATTAACTTCATGTAAATGGCACATATATTTCGTATTTACTTTTATATCTACAAAAAATCAAATATATGTATAATCTTCGCAATAAATAAATGTCGTATTAATTATTGGTAAGAATTTTTCATACAATTAGTAACCAAATAGATCATTGATATGTTTTTTAAATAAATATAAGAACCTTACTTAAGAAGACAAACAGGTGCGGTTTTTGAGTAGTCGAAAAAGCTCAAACTTAAGAGTTCGGATAAAAATAAAATAATGAAGCCAAGGGGAAATCAAAGCATTACATTAAATATAAGATGACTCTAATTGTCAATCGTACAAACTACTTAATCTATGAATTGTTAAATGCATTGAGAGAATTTATAAAAGTGGTGGGATAAATTTTAAAGTAATAGCTTCAAAATTTTAGTTCTAGTTACCCTTTTATCATAGTAGATTTTATAAGTAAGCAGTTCTTTATAAGTAATAACATTCGTACAATATATATTTCGTGCCACTTCTCATGCACCTCCAGAATATTTGCAGCATTCTTTAACGGCAAGATAACCCTTAAGCACTCTTTTAGACCCAAGTAGTATAATGTTCTGAGGTGTCCCAATGTGAGTTTGTATTCTTGTTTTATATTGTCCTAATGTGATCAGGTTTTAAGGTGTTCTAAGGTCTACTATAAAGATTGATAACTTATATAGTTATTCTATGCACTTTGACAATGGATAACTTAAATTTTAACAAAGGTATGATTTTGAAACTAAGTTTCTGCTTTAAACATGATTTTTTTTTAAATTTGTACTTCAAATTAATTTCGGTACTATCTTTTCCCGTTAGATTTGGTTATATCAATGAATTTGTGTTTTTTGGTTATTGGGTTAAGACTAAAATTTCGTAGCTTGTTTGATTATTCTGGATTTTTGAATATGGTTTTCTTGAAGTATTATATAAGAAGTGTTTTTGTATATATAAATCCTTTATAATTCTTTTTAATTTGGCATCTGAATATTAGAATTTATCTATGTTGGCATCTCTTCTTCATTTGTGCAACTATTACTGCTTTGATACTGCAGTAATATACAACCAAGGTGGATATTATCATATAGAAACAGGCGAAGCGTAGCGATTCGTACTACCAGAAAAGTTTCGCTAATCGGCAGGCAATAGAATCCGTCGATAGGCATAAGCAAGCATAGTGAATCACATAGAGAAGCCCCTACCTGCCAGCGCGCGGATAGATAGACAAAAATCATGAATTAAATTTGTTAGACAAAGCAGGGGATGGGTTGTTATGTAATGCAGATGTATCTATAATCGATACTCACACACCAGTTGTACCATTGATGTTTACGATGGAATATTCGAATGGGGATTGGATGTTTGAAAATGTCCTATGCACATATATTTCATGAAGAGTTGGTTGTGGGGTGTTGTATAGAGGCAAGCAGATAATAATAAGGGATCATGCGAGTTGGCAACGAAGCGACGAAGGGAGCTTGGGAGTTCCAGTACGCAATAAGTCCGAGAGTTGTTGGGGAAAATCAGAAAGGTGTGTTGGGTAAAAAGGCATTATGCTAGACAAGAACATGTCCATATCGGCAAGATCTTTTGCAACAGTTGGATCCCCAAGGGTCCAATTGAATTTCAAAGAAGATTGTTGCCGGTATAAATTAAGAGTTGAATAAAAATGGCAATATAAAAGGATATTTGTACTAGGGTGTAAGCGGTACGGTTTGGTCGGTAAATAGTAGATACCAATACCAAAACCAAAGTCTAGAGGGTAAAATCAAACCGTACCAGTTTACCACCTGGTACACCAAAATCAATACCAAAACCAAACCGGCTGGTATTTCATTTTTTTCGATAATTTCGGTTTTTTTCTGGTTTTTTCTGGTTTCTGGTTTCGATTTTTTATGTTTCGATAAACAACACTAAAAGTCCCCAAAAACCAAAAACAAAACCAACCAACTTTTTTAAATATTAAAACCAAAACCAAAACCAACTTTTTTCTGGTTTTGGTAAATTCGGTACGGTAATTTTGGTAAATTTGGTACGGCACGGTAATTTTGGTACGATTTTTTCTGGTTTCGGTAAATTCGGTATGGTATGGTAATTTCGGTACGATTTTTTCTGGTTTCATAAAATTCGGTACGGTACTTTCGGTAAATCGGTTTTTTAAATATTAAAACCAAAACCAACCAACTTTTTTGCGGTAATTTCGGTTTCGGTAAGACTGGTTTCTGATATTTTAATATATGAAACCAAAACCATTTTTTTCGGACCAAAACGATACGGTACGGTAAAAACCCGTACCACTTCCACCCCTAATTCGTACCCTTCCGGGTGACATTTCATTTTTTATTATAGGGCCGAGAGTCTGAGCTTATCTTCATTTCGACCTAAAGCTAAAATGTCATGCCATTTGAAGTAATAGCATCCTTAAAATCTTTTACAAAACAAAAAGCTTCAGAGTGGCCCCAAAACTTTTCAATTTAATCTCTCACCACATTTTAGTAACGAATAATTAAAGGAGGCTTATTTCATAAAGGCTGCAGGAAAAGTCTGAATGATTCCATCAGACTCATCTATTTCCTCTAGTGCAATTACGATACATAATAGCTCAAATGATAACAGCTGTTTCTTTTAAAATAATAAAGAAATTCTGAGGTACATATTCTAACAGCTACTGTTACATTCTCCGTGGATTTACACCTTCTCTAAACAAATGTGACAAAGATTCACATCAATTTTGACATTAAATAGCATACGAATTGAGACAAAAGGTGCGATCTATATTAAACGACACAAGTCTCTATATAAACTACCTGTACATATTATTTTACAGTAATAATCGTATGAAACGGCTCCTCTCTCGTACATCATACTCCTAGATTCATCAAAACTATTTTTTTAGTTTCTACTATCATTAACCTCCCCTGATATCATGCCTAATGCTATTTTTTCTAATAGACATTATTTCGACCATTAAAGAAGTCTACATTCTCCCTTTCCATTAATCTCTGATTCATCCCAGCCCGTTGTTGTCATTTAGACTTCGAAGAAGCTAACATCTCTACAATTTGAAAAGTCTTTTAAAATTTTCTAAATGTATTAAAGGCCTATCAAAACATCTAAAATCATCTAAATGAGGTAAGTACAAACATTTATCAAGCATAGCTATAGATTGGGGTCAGAATTATTAGCATATGGAAATCTCTATAAATCTTAGCATATAGATCACATTGTATATTTTGTAGTGAAATTTACACAAATTGAGGCGAACATATAAAGAAATACCTGATATGTAAGCAATTTGATAGTCAATTGGGTAGTACTGCAAATGACCTCCAGGAAAAACCTACAACATATACGCCATGAAAGAATTTAAATGAAATTAAAATTAATGTTGAACGTAACGAAAAAACAATATATTCGGATCCAATAGTAGAGGCTAATTTAATTGTAGGAAAAAAGGGTTTTTTTCAAAACGTAGAAATGAAAATCTAGAAAATGCGTTCGGATGAAATAGTTGTTTTAAATAAAAAAATCTGAAAATATTTTCTGATTTTTAAATTTACGAAAAAATTTGAAAAAACTTTAACATGTTTTCCCAAAAATATCTATAAATCTTTTATTTTTTAAAATTACATTTAGACCCCTAAGTTTTTGGAAAATTAAATTTTCATCCGATTATTAAATTGGCAAAAAAATTTATAAAAACTTTAAAATGTTTTCCCAAAAATATCAATAAATATTTTATTTTTAAAAATTACATTTAGACCCCTAAGTTTTTTAAAAATTAAATTTTCATGACTAAAAGTAAAAATAATGTCAAAATTGGAAAATAAATAAGTTTTATGAGTTACAATTTGGCCCTTAAAATTATTGTACTATACAGTATGTGCCATAAATTCTTTATAACTGAAAGTTTGGCCACTTTGTGGCATATTGAAAATATTTTATAAATATCATTTACTTATTATTAAAAAGTACATTTAGATCCCTAAATGACATTTTCTGCCAATGTAAAAATTTTAAAATCCAATAAGTTTTGTGACAACAGCAGATAAATTATAGAGGGAAGTAGGAGTACATACCTCTTTTTGGAAGGATAACCGAAAGCAATGAAGGAAATAGAGGACACTTGAAAGAAATAGGCACGGCTTATATACAAATAACCTATGTACAGACTCCAAATTGTTGATGTTTTCGATTCCATTTGAGAGTATGAATGAAGGTGGAATGAATAGATACAATGGATGAATGCGTAAGATGAAGGGGCTGTCATTAATTTATTGGAATGAATAGATACAATGGATGCATGTGTAAGATGAAGGGGAAGGGACCTCTGATTTCTACATTGGGAGAATACGTCCGAAGGCTGTTGGAAATATTTGGAACAACGATTGTTTGTATGAGGGTTTCAGAGGGGGTAAAATAAGGAGTTTATAAATAATGAGGGTATTTTAGAGATTTTATATTTCAGGAGCAACTCCCCTATTTTATAGTAGTAGAGATAACAAAAAAATTGTTACATAATATGAAATCATAACAAAAAATTCAAAAGCAATAAATAATGAGATGGAACAAACTGTCTATGATAACCTTCATTAAAACTCATCCCGTATAACAATTTTCTATTTTGTGAGATGTTGCCCTCATAAAGAGAGAATGTATGGACAATAAACTAAACATAAGGTGTTGAATTATTCATTAAATAGAAATTAACTACAAAGATAATAAAATATTCAAATAACACATGAAATGTATACAGAGAATCATAATAACTTATAAAGCGCAAACCTACAACAAAGAATTGAATACATGCTCGTAATGTAACTCACAT
Organism: Sambucus nigra; assembly: GCA_949130495.1. Classification (NCBI taxonomy): domain Eukaryota; kingdom Viridiplantae; phylum Streptophyta; class Magnoliopsida; order Dipsacales; family Adoxaceae; genus Sambucus; species Sambucus nigra. The sequence goes on along the minus strand of OX422215.1, from coordinate 666,019,204 downwards.
AATAGCAAAGTTGCATGAATGATGTTAACAAAGAGAAAAGTATAAAAAATGAAATAAAAAATAAAAGATATTTAAACCACAAAGGTTGGATGTGTGGTTAGTCACTATGCACTAAAAGGTTCCAATCCCAAGATCGTGAGTTATATTATCTTCATCAACATAAACTAGTGACCACAAACTGTAGAGAGTAATATATATTTTGCAAGTTGTGTATGGGGTAAGGGAATAGTGTGATGGATTCTGGTCAGAGATGATCGCCTTGCATAACAAAAAAAAGATTTGTAATTTAATTTATAATGGACATTTTTTTTATTTTTAAAAGTTTGTTTTGCCACTAAAATTTGCCTCGGTTATATAAAAAAAAAGTTGCACTTTCAACATAAATCCATTTTCTATGATAAAAAAAAAAGTAAAAGAAACTATATATTTGCATTTTTGATGAGTGGAGTGGAGAGATATGAAGAGAGAAAATGAGACATTAAGATCATTTTATACTTCATATTAATCAAATAAAAACATATCAACATCTTTGTCAAGAAAAGAAAACACCAACATCTATCCTTCATATCTCTAATTGATTCAACCAAATGGGAGTGTTTATTTGAAGTTTTCAAATTCCTATACAAACCCATGTAGAAATGATCAACATTTAAGTGCCTAAGAACTTAAAAAAAGACATTTTTGCCTTTTTAACATACCTCGAACCTGATTACGATTAAAAATTTAGTTGTCTGTATAAACAAAATCAACAACATTAGGGCCCGTTTGGTTCGCTACTCAGAGAACTCGATTTATACGATGTTTTAAAATACGATTTTAAAATTCAGTTTTTTTTGTTTATAATTATTGGTGTGCGTTTGGTAAACTTGTTTTTAAATACAGTTTTTTAAAAATTTGATAAAATTGGCAACCATGTATAATTATATATATTGTGTGTGTGTGTGTGTGTGTGTGTGTGTATATATATATATATATACAGTCCTGCTCTTGTGCGGACTAGTTCGCATTTTAAGAATGCGGACCAGACATGTGTCACCTGGTGGTGAGCCCAGAAAAGAGAGAGAGTGTGCCTATAATTTAGGCGATAATGAAGTTATTTAATTAAACACAGCTTTTAATTAAACACAGTTTTATTAAACACAGTTTTCACCACTTAAGTCCTAAACATGCATCTATATGTGATTAAATACGATGATGAAACATGCATCGACACATATATGAGGAAAAATCCCCAACGGGGCAAAACCTTTTATTTTCACAATAATTTTTGTAAGAGAATGGCTTACAACGGATTACAATGAAAATACAGTGACACAGAAATACCCTCGGGTGTCGGTTCTGTTGTCGGTGGCTGGAACAATCCCTTTCCAGTAGGGCAGCAGTGACGAAGAGATCGGCTTCCTCACAAAGTACTCCAGATGAGTAAACGATCTTCTTGAAGGTTTAAAGATTCACACACATATATGGGATCGGTTTTGTGAATCAAAAAGGTTTAGAAAACCTTAAAAGGTGAAGTCTTATTCTGGGCAGATTTCGCAGAATATTGAGATTGCAGAAAGACTTGAAAAACATGTAGAAGGGGATCAAATATTTATACAAAAATCGAGGTGGCGGCTCATTCGAATGAGATAGCATGTCGCTCGAACGAGATAGCATGTCGCTCGAACGAAGGACAGAAGTCGTTCGAACGATATCGCGCGATATGTCTATCTCGCGCGAACGACTTTCAATGTCGCTCGAGCAATCTCATCGATCGAGGCCATTCGCTTCTACACTTAGAAAAATTCTGCTTTTGATAAAAAAATTAACCCAGAATTCAAAAATAATTTTCAAAAACAATTCCCAAATATTTATGCAAATATTTAAAGTTCCAATAAAACATTTTACTAATAGAGCGTAGTGGAGTAGTGGGAATGAGCTGAGCAACACGTTGCATGTAGCATGATGCATGTGAAGAAAGTGGATGAAATGAATTCGGATACAAGTCGTCGAGGATGATCGTGTTGATGTACCGAATGTAGTGGTATCAGACATATGAACTGTGATCTAGGAATCTACCCCGGACATTTATAAAATTATGTCCTTACAAATACCCTCAAAGTGGCCTATCATATAATCGTCATTGACATGTACTTATTGTATTAAAGAAAATCGAATGTCAAATTCTTTATGAATGGTGAAACTAGTGGGAGTTGAAAATCATAAAATATTATTTTAAACAAAGGTAGGGTACTTATCCCATTACCGATAACTCTCTTAAATACTTGTTCTTTTAGTTGTTGGATTGTTTAAACAATAAAGAACAAATAAATGATCAACCACTAAATTACGGTATTAAGAAGATCCTAAATGGAGTCTACTATTCTAAATGGTTATGTGGTGTATATACATGCATATGAATTTAGTATAAGGATAAATAAACATTTGGTTTTGTTTTCACAAATTATAAAAAGTAAACTTACTGTACTACAAGATCTCATTGAATTACAGTTAAGTTGAGTATGAAGAAGTCATTAAGACCAAACGCGGTGTTAATTATAATTAAATGAATAAAGTTAAATTGTAATCAAATATTTTATGTGTAATGAGAAAAGGGTTATAAATGAAACTTCTCCCCTTTTCCATGGACGTCATTTTTTTAAAGATGTAGAATTCTGATGAGAAGAGTAACTCATTATGATGAGAGTTACATTTAGTGTATGTGAAAACTAAAATGCTTATGATATTTTACGCGTGTTATAAAGAAATGATTGTATAAACTTAATTAATTTTCCCACCTATGGTATTTTTAGAAGTAATACCATTATATTTTCTAATCATTGTATATTCAATTTATACAACTTATGATCAGGGGGAGTATGTTTATATATTCAATTTATTGTAAAATAGAGAAGAAAAATGTTACATGAATTTCCAATATGTAATGGATGAAGTTATGAAATACTAAAAGATTATATGCTCACATTAAAGTTGACTATTCATTTTTGGGCGATCAATTATTACAACTCGGATTTACTGGTTTTATGGGAAGTATGAAGTTCACTCTTATTTACTTCTGTTTATTTTGGTTTAACGACCAATATAATGAAGGAGTGCAACACAATCCATTGACTATTATGGAAATCTGAATCTGTACCATGCTTTGATACTACAAATTATTGATTATGGCAATGTAACTTAAATTTTGAGACATGGAGTTGTCGACATTATTGCCAAGCCGCTGAAATATTATGATATTGTCATTGCAATCTTCTTTATTAAGATACATTAGGTATAATGTGAGTAACTAAGCACAATGAATGCAAATACCTTTTAAAGAAGAAATTATGAAGCAAGTGTCATTTATCACATTTGTACAAATGTTAACATAGAAATCCACATGATTGGGCTATCACGAAAGACATTAATGAAGCATGCTGAAGATACGAGTCTTAAAGTATAATCGATAGACTCTTGATGTGGTGAATTTTTTAGTTCTTATTTTGACACTGCCATATGATATCATACAGTGTTTCAGAATCATTTATTTATGTCGTTATTGTACACATACATGTGAATGAAAGAATGCGATAGAAATAGTCTTTTACAAAGACTTTATTGGAGCATTATTGAATAACCCTATTTATAGACCTTATTGGATGAGTTGTTAATGTTGTGGTACATAGAAGTGATCATGCTCTTGAATTAGTATGTGAGTGCCATAACTCGCATTAATGATTTGTTTGATTAAGTTGTTTATGGAAAACCATTTAAGGATGACTCAAAGGTTATTGCGCACTTTATGATAATTATGGATCAAGTGGGAGAACCTTAGAATTATTTTAAATAATTCTCCATTATGTGCTCCATAATTATATTAATACTACGAGTCATTTTTGTTAATGAAAGGGTACACTAAATACCAATAGTCAAAAGGACTCTTGGACATCTACCTTGATGGATGGTTGATATTAAGTGACTATTGGAGATTTAGGTCATGTCCCTGCCTATAAACAATTGACTGATTTCCATCATTTATACAGTGAAAGACACCATAATGAAATTATAGGAAAGGAAGAGAAATCTAAATTCTCAAGGAGAGTAAATTTTAAAATAGTGTTTTGGCTATACTGGGAGATCTAACAGTTAGAATGCGTTGGAATTGGAGTATGTTCTTGCTACATACAAGATGAAGCTGTGTTCCAAAATTCAGCCCGATCAGACATCTTTAAGGTTGACTATGCCAATATTTCTAGTTGTGACAATTATGGAGGTATGTTATTTTAACACCATTTATGTTCTGCATGATGCTTATATGTTATAATCATGAAGATCCAAGATCCTCTTATTAAGAACATTTGTATGTGAAAATTTAATCAATTTAATGTATTATTGATTAATATTATGGTGTTCTTAAAATGGTTTTACAGTTCAAACCACCAATGGATCAATTAGGATAAGTTCTTCTTTCCTACTGATTAAAGGAGTATTAATATTAAAAATTTAGAGCATGTTGTTCTAGAAGGCAATGCTAAAATGTATTAGCTTTTGAGAACTATCAAGGGGATTTAGTCTTCAATCATGCGTTGTAAATACAAATCTAAACTTTTCACTAGGGGAATTAACTCTAATTCCATTAAAATATTTACACACATTCAATCCATAACTAGGAATAACATCACTAAAATTAAAATAATATTTTTTAGTCTCCTTCTACACATGGAAATTTACTTTTAAATCTGCCCATGAGACAGTTGGATCATCAAATCCCTCATTTTTAAATTGGAAGATGTTATGTAACTCTAATTGACCTATCAAAATCTGTGTGCTTGTTTGGAAACTTCTCAAAAAATTTGTTCCTATTGATCTTGAGCTTCACAAAGTAAATGTAAAACTAGCATCCAGGTGTAGATGTTGTCTAAAATTTGTAGAATCAATTTCCCATACTTTCTTGCATAACAACATTGTAATTGATTTATGGGGATATTGTGGTAAGTTATTAAACATCTCCCTTTATTTTGATCATTGTCAGGGTATTTAATCTCTTGGTAGTTAAAAACCTCAGAAAAATATCTCAAATCCTTAACAACAAATGTTCCTTCATTCATTTTATGTAATATTTGGAAATCTAGAAATAAGAGTTATTTTGAAAACTATTATATGGTAGTTGATGCTCTTATTGCTAATAGTTTTAATCTTTATTAAAATAGTAGCCAATCTACCATCTTTAAAGACAATATCACTGACGACGATAGGAAAACTGTGAATCTATTCAAAATGTAAGTAAAAAATACGAGCACAAATTTGTTCTCTATAAAATAGTCTAAGATTCAAAATGGAGGTTATAAACTAAATGTAAATAGGGAACCTTTAAGGGAAAACTAAAGATAGTGGTATTATATGTGTGGTTAGATATTGCAAAGGAGATTTCATTGTTATATTGTACTCTTACAATGGTCACCAAACTAGTCTTCATACTGAAGTTATTGGAATCTATGAAGTAATTAAATTTTATGATAAATTGGACCTATAAAATATTAAAATTGAATCGGACTCAAAATCAGTGGTTTTTATGATGAATGGTGTTTGGAAACCTCTATAGAATTTAAAGGATATAATGGAGGATGCTCAAAATCTTCATTCTAAAGGGAAGTTAACAATCAATCACATTTGGAGATAATGAAATTATATTGCCATTGGTCTTTCAAACATAGCAATTAAAGATCACAAATCAGAGTTGTTTTATAACTTTGATAATCTTCCTCAAATTGTCAAAGGTTTGCTCAAGATGGATAAAATATGGTTTCCTTCCATTGGAGTATTTATTATTTTGTAATGGGAATATTTATAAATTCTCATGTTTATCTCTTATCTTGATTGAATTTTGTAATGGGAATAATTATAAATTCCCATGTTCAATTCCTATGTTGACTTATTAGGCACAACAATCAACATACTTTTATCTTTTATTTAAGTTTTTTTATTGAGATTGTAAGAGCCCCTGGAAATGTAACGTATCTAAATCAAATTTAATAATATGTGTCGGGGTACTATCCCTCTTCCATAAAAAAATATCGAACTAAAATTACTATTGGCATTTAACCAATAAAAAAAACATTTTGTTTATGAATCGTACCCATTAAAAAGAGATTGCCATTTCAAATAGGAAGATTGGCCTTTGGATATCATAATCTAAATGGGTGTCCATGTATGAAAAGTATGGGTATATATTATTATCGTGTCAATTGATTTCAAAGGAAGTATACATACCAATAACTGAACTTTTTTCTTTTGATAAATTAAAAAAACATCACTAACTAATTCTAAATACATTTGCACCAAATGTGATACGATGTAAATGGGTACCAAAGTAAAAATATGCAACCTAATTAAATATGCAATCCCACATATATGATATAAAATGTTATTAGACACATTAAATATTGTTTGTTATCATAAAAATTATCAAATATCCATGGTAAATGTCTTATAAATAAACTCCATGCCAGCACAACCTACATCAAAAGTAGTCTAAGAGTTATCCATGTGTTTCTTTAGTCAACCACCTGTCTTTTTGTAAGGAGAAAATTCCAATTGAGTCCGTTATATAGTTTTGACTTACTCCCGGAACAAAACACGTTTGAGTCATAGGGAGATTTTTATTGTCATGATCCCACGCAGACTGTGATGTGTTGATGTTTATTGAAGACGTTGCGGAAGAGTTTCAAGGAATTATTTATGCCAAAGGTTTAATTGGTGCAAGTTTATCCGTCTTCAAGTTTTATTGTGTTTCAACATCACTCAGGTATGAATGCGTAATTTTAATGGGACTCGAAATTTATTTTAAAATATTTAAGGATGTTATTTTATTAAGAAAATGTTTTTAAAATGTTTGAAATCATTTACACTTCATTTTTAATCTGATAAGGAAGGATTAGAGTTGTGGTTTATTGGGGCTCTAACGCGCGTGTCGTTCGAGCAAGATCTCTATCTCGTTTAAGAGATATATTTGTTTCGCTTGAACGAGATACCACCTTAAGAAAAATATATAATGGCGTGTTTCCATCATATTTCGTAAGTGTGCATTCTGGAAAAAATAGTTTACGAACCAAAACATTTTAGCACATTATTTTCTAAGGTAATCTAAAGACAAACACATCCTTAGAGTTTACAAGATACGAGTTTTCATTAGTATATACAATAGAGATCTTTTTTGCACCAAGAAGAAGATTTTCTCTGAAGAACATTACTGGGTTTTGCGGTGGAGAAGCGAAAGATCCGTGTTCAACATCGTAGACGTTACAAGCCATATCAGTGAACACCGAGACATATGTGGACGCTTGTGGTGTGGACAGGTATCGTGGAAGAAGGGTTTTCTACGTGAACACTGTGAGAGGAGTGGTTGAAGATCAGAAGAGCATCAAGTCTCATGGGGATCGAGTCGTTGAGTAAGACTTGTGTCCGTTCGTTGTAAATCCACATTCATAGTGATTGTCTGGCTTGGGTCGTTTGAGGTTTTTTCCCGTTGTGGTTTTCTCGTACATCCAGCATTATGAGTAATCTTTACTTTATTTTACTTGCTTTAATCACTAGATGGATGTTTTGGATTAATCAAGATAAAATCTGGTTAAGTTAAAATTGGTTGATAACTTGGTACGAATTAAAAATTGGAAAAAGATTTTTCATAGAAAGAGAAATTGTTTTGTCATCTTTAAAACATCTTTCGTTTCCGCATAGTAATAAAAAGGGATCTAAAAATTGGTATCAGATCCAGAAACATATTTTTATTATGTTTGATCCCTTGTTCTTTTCGAAATGAATTTTAGTGGTTTTGAAAACATTTGTGCTCCTATTTTTTATGACAAATATTATGCTTATTGGGAAATGCGAATAAGAAGTGCTTTAAAATCCATTGATGAGCGTGTGTGGTTAGCAGTTGAAAAGGGTTGGTTACCACCTATCACACGAGAGGGTAAGATCACTAGTTTGAAACCTGTTGAGTCATGGACTGAGGCTAAACATAGGTTTGTATTTTACGACTCTAATTTCCTCATATGTTACACCTGAAGAGTATACTCGAATCATGACTTGTGAAAATTCAAAAGAGGCTTGGTTTATACTTTCACTAACTTACAAGGGCACTAGCACCATTAGGGCATCTAAGTTATAAAACCTCACTACGCAGTTTGAGACGGTTAAGATGTTAGATAGTGAGTCATTTGATGAGTTTTACGCTAGGTTGTCTAATATTATCAACTCGTCGTTTAACTTAGGAGAGAAGATTCCTGATAATTGTGTGACAAAGAAAATTTTGATATCTTTTTCGAGTAGGTTTCATGCAAAAGTGACCATTTTAAACTCCTTAGGTATGCTTGATTCAATAAAACTTGAAGAGATTGTAGGTGAATTACAAACCTATGAACTCGATATGTTTACCTCCAAGTAAGTGCCAAAGAAAGAAAAGGGAATTGCTTTGAAAGCCCGAAAGGAGGAAACAAAAGTTTTGGATTTTGATTTCGATTTTATGGATGTCGCCTTGTTGGCTAAAAAGTTTTAAAAATTTCTTAAGTTTCAAAAGCAATAAAAAGATGCCAAAAAGTTTGAGAAATCCAATAACAACAAGGTAGATTCTACCCTTAAAGATAAGAGTGAGAAATTTAATAGGGTTGAGTCGGACAGGTGTTTTGGGTATAAGGGATATGGTCACAATATTGTCGAGTGTCTCACTAGACTTAAGAAAGAGGGTAAGAAACCGATAGCTTATAGTGCCTCCTTAAGTGATAGTGATCCGGAAGAGGGAGAGAGTTCCACCAATGAGAGCAAGTTTGTTGCTTTCTTGGCATGTCATGTGAGTGATGATGATAAATATTTCCACGAATATTCTCATGTGCATAAAACTTCTGAGGCCTTTGAATCCCAAGTGAGTGAGAGTGAAGTGTGTGAGGAAGAGGAGGTTGATGTGAAAGAGTTGCAAGTTGTATGCCAAGGAGGTAAAAAATGAAAAAAAGGAAAACTCTAAATTGCAATTTAGGTTGAATGATCATCCCATTGAAAATAATGATGCTTTGAATGAATATCTTAGGGCACAAGAGAACATGTTTAGGGAGAAATTAGAATATGTGGAGAAAGAGAGAGATAGCCTTCGTGGTTTGATGGAGGCATTGAAAAAGGAGATTATAGAGTTTGAGGAGTCTAGGCATGTGCTTGAGTCTATGATTTGTGAATTGGAAGAGAAGTTGTGAAACTCGAGTAAGGTTAAGTTTAACTTGGTATCTAGGTCGAAAAAGTTGGATAGGATGTTAGGAACCGTCCAAGTCAAAAGTGATAGGTGTGGTGTAGGCTACGATGATAGAGTTGTTTCCATTTCCAAAGCCAATACCAATCTTGTGAGAGAGCCCACTAGGAACGTGAGGAGAGGTCGATATTTTGGTAATCAATTCCGTCGTGTTTAAACTTGTTCCCATTGTGATAGGAAAGGATATCTTAGATGTTTTTGTTATGACCTTAGGAATGCTCCTAGGAAGTTAAGGAATAAAGTCGTGTCGGTTCCTAAAACCCCCACCCGTTATGTCACACCTACTTGGGTTAGGAAATCATATTTAGAGGGCTTAGGACTAAAACTTCATGGTTCTCATTTGGTTACACTTGATTCTTCCCAAGCTAGATCTAATGGATGATTGTGTTACCATGTTTGTCATATGCTAGTCTTTGCTTCATGATTTATATCTTGCTAGTATTATGACATGTCTATCATTTTGTATTATATTTTTTTTCCTTTATTGAGTCTTATTTGAAAAACACAAAAAGATTTTTGGTTTATTATATTTTTTGAAAAATACAAAAAGATTTTGCTTTTTATTTATTGATATTTAGAATGATCTTAAACATTGTATTATGCGGTTGTTTTGAAGTTGATATGCATTTTGATTCGACTTTGTATATATGCCATCTTTGCACACATGCACGAGTTTATATGAATGTTTGACATCTCTTGTATATTTGAGTTTAGTGAGACGTTCTTATCTCAATTTTCTCATCTACGTGTACGTTGACATAAAGAGGAGGTGTGAATGTAAGAACCATTTACCGTGAGGATAGTAATTGAAAAAATAATGAGTGTTCATGGGAAAGGGCTGCGAGAGTGTAAAATTGACTCATCGTGAAAGCCACCGTTTAAAAGAGCCCGAAAAAAAATTAAAGGCAATAAAAATATTCATATGCCAAAATATGGGTCAATTAGTTTCTATTCATTCCAAAAGAAAATTTTGATATATTTGAGGGACTTTAGATGGATAATTTAAACGGGTTTACGAATCCTAACGCGAAAAATCTTGTCATGACGCTATTTTTTGTAGAATCGTCAAAATTCTGGATTTGTGTGCATGTTTGATTGTTTAGTTAATTTAACTCACACTTTAATTGTCACATATGGCAACAGTAAAGTTTGATGATTTATAGTTACTATATATATAGCTTCTTGATCATTTCGATGTGTTGGAATTGTGATTCATTTGTTGTAGTTCATGACCATACATTCCATGTTCATGTTTGAGCACATCGGTACTATGTTAGCATGTAACTCATATTGTTTTTATAGTTTTTCTACTGTTGTACAGTTTTTATCCCCTTCCAGACAGTTTTTTCACGAAGCAAAACTGTATGATTTTATGCACTAACTGTGAGAATTTTATTTTCTCGTTCGAGCGACAAACTTGTGTCGTGTGAAGCCTTCAAGCGAGAAGATTATGTCATTTGAATGACTACGCTATCTCGTTCGAGCGACCCCTAGATTTCTGTTTAATTCCGTTTCAGTACCCTGAGTCTTATAGTTTATATTTTGGTACTGTTGTGTTGCTTCTGGTTTCTGTTTATGCAGTTTACTATGATAAATTTGGTATTTTACTACATTGAATCATTTAGTCAGACCTTCTTAGATTGTTGATTTCTATTATGTGATTACTATTTGCTAACTACAGATTTGATAATATTGATCATTATTAGATGGTTGTTTCATTATATCTAGATATATTTTATTGAGTTATCTAATTCTAGATATGTTTATCTTTTCACCGGGTTGTCTATTCGAGACATAAAGGGGGAGAGATGTATGTGGTGTAGGGGGATATTTTGTGCGATGAGTTTGGTATCTTGATTAGATGTTGTTTACATATTGGTTGATATCATGTTTTGCTCACATAACAAATGGTTTGGATTTATTTTTACATATTGGTTTATATCATTTGCTCATCCATACTTCGCGTGGTATTTGTCTGTTTCATATGTGTAGGTATACTTTAGAGATTGGAGATTTCATGTCTACATCACATTCAAATAGTTCATGCTTGCCGAACCATATTTACTATTCTTATCCTGTAATTTTATTTTGGGTTTATGGGATGGGATTTAGGCTTCATACGGCTTGATGGCCCGGCTTAGGAATTTCACTGCTGGTTTTGTCCAGGAATAGACAAAGGGAGAGATTTGTAAGGATAAAATTTCCAATTGAGTCCGTTGTATAGTTTTGACTTATTCTCGGAACAAAACACGTTTGAGTCATAGGGAGATTTTATTGTTACGATTTCACACAAACTATGATGTGTTGAAGTTTATTGAAGACGTTGCCACAAAGATTCAAGGAATTATTTATGCCACTACACCAAAAAAGCTAAATTGTCAACTTTGAGTCGGCCAACCTTGTCACGATTAATGACCATGATAAAAAATGCGCATTTTTTATTAGGGTCATTGTCCGTGATAAGGAGTTGTCACGGTCATTGACTGTGATAAGTACAGTTGTCACGGATTTGTCACGGTCAAAGACCTTGATAGGCTCGTGACAATTCTTTTAACAAAATACCCTAGGACCTAATTTTTTCCCACTATTTCGTTTCCCCCCAATTTCTCTCTCCTCTCTAAGTGGTGGTTCTCACTCTCTCTACTTTCAATTTCTCTCTCTCTCTCTCTCTCTCTCTCTCTCTCTCTCTCTACTTTTAGGTTTCTCTCTCTCTCTCTCTCTCTCTCTCTCTCTCTCTCTCTCTCTCTCTCTCTCTCTCTCTCTCTCTCTTTCTCTTTCCTTTGTGTATATGAATATGTTCGCTACATGTGTGTGTATGTGCGCTACATGGGTGTGTGGTGTGGTGTGTGTGTAGGGGTGGGGGGTAGTGGCAGTAGGGGTGTGTGTGTAGGTGGGGGGTAGGGGTGTGTGTGACTAATTGGGCATAAATCTGAATTCGACCCCTTTGTTGTGTAAATATCAAATTAGATCGCTTTGTTGTGTAAATATTGGACCGCTTTATTGTGTAAATATTGGACCCCTTTGTTGTGTAGTTATTGGATCCCTTTGTTGTGTAAATATGGGGCCCATTGGTTGTGTAAATATTGGACCCCTTTGTTGTGTAAATATGTTGTGTAAATATGAAATTGAAATTGGTTAGACATATTATTATGAAATAAAAATAAAAATTCGGACTTTGTGTGTTTGTGAAATTAATATGTGTGTAATTCTTAGAAATAAAAAATATATTAAAATTGATATAAATTGGTATTGGTATAAATTAAAATTGAAATTGATATCGTATGTATTGAAATTGGTATAAGTTTTAGTTCTTATGGGAACTTAAAATTAAATGAAACATACTTTAAATTACACAATTAAATGAAATCTCTTGAATTGTGAGGAGACATAATTAAATGAAAAATACTTTAAATTACATATAGTGCGTATAGATACTATCCACTTAGTTCTTATGCGTACGCATTCAATAGCCCTTAGACCCGTTCGGGAGTCATTACCCCTGTAATGAGATCTCTCGAATTGTTCCGTTGGGACAGTTTAGGACTGCATAGTTTCCGTGTAATAATATTCTTAGTTGCTTAAACTTGTTACTTTTGGGGAAAGTTCTGCAATCGTATCTTAATGTTCTCTGGGTACATAATAAATGATGAGATGTTAAGTGTTATTTCAATTGACAAATTGAAATAACACTCACACTTGCGAATCTATGTCGTGTACATGGATTGGATAACTATGGGGATATGCTGTCGATTTTCCTCAAATTAGAACAATGTGCATGAGCTATTAAGTATATTACAGAAATATGCGGTCTGTAATGGGATAGGACCACTCACCCTTTAGAGGAAATGGGGGAAATAGGAATTAATAATCTAAATTGAAATTTAATTTCAATTTCAATTTCGAATTAAAATTAAAATTGAATTTGAATTTAAATGCACGAATAAATTTACGCATAGAGACTAGCCTTATAGTTCTTATGCGTACGCATCCAATAGGTGATTGTTTATACTAATGGGAACTAAATATTCGCACTTTTGTTTATGCTAATCCACGTATATACGTTTCTTACCCATAATAGGTGCTTGTTTGGAGTAGCTTTGATGTGATATCCTAAATACAAAGAGTGGATGGATGAGATAAATAGATTAGGGGATGTGTTTCATGGAGGTGCTAATGAATTTGTGAAATATGCAAAGAGATGTCATAATGATGAAGACTTTATGTGTTCGTGTGCTAAGTGTAACAATGGTAAGGTGTTTGAGTGAAAAATAGTTGAACTACTTTCTGTGTCCGTGTGATAGGTGTAAGAATGGTAAGGCGTTTGAGTGAAAAATAGTTGAACTACATTTCTTAAGATGGGGTATGCAAGATAGTTATCCAAGTTGGGTTTTTCACGGGGAATCGAAAGTTCCTTTTGTCATGTAGCAACCTTAACAACAACCTTCAACAAGTAGGATAAATGTAGAAGGGGAGGATGACAATGTAGATCTTAATATGGTAAAGGATTTAGTTGATGATGTGTGTAGAGTTCATGAAGGGGAAGATATGAGATCACTGACGATGAACAAGGTTCAGGAGATCATGAAGATATCGGGATAAACCTTGACGATGACAACCAAAGTTTAAAATTTAAGGCGAGCCAGTCGTTATACCCTAGCTATGAGAAAGATCAAACAACTTTACATGACATTGTTGGTTTGCATATTTTTTAGACTCAATATGGTTTGTTTGGCACTAGTGTGACAGGAATTTTGAATTGGGTAAAGGGCTTGCTACCCAAGTAGAATACGCTTCCAAACAGTTACCCTACTTGAAAAATAGCTTGAAAAGTTTGGGAATGAAGTATAAATCAATTCATGCTTGTGTGTATGACTGCATACTATACCAAAAGGAGTATGGAAATCTCGACCGGTGTTCGGTATGTGATGAACCTAGATATGTCCAATTTACTGGAAAGGAAGGTGCAAGCTCAAAAGTGCCTCAAATAGTGTTGAAATATTTTCCCATTGGGCCTAAATTAAAGCGGTTTTTCACGGTACCATGGATAGCGGAGGAAACGACTTGGCATGCTAGGGCAGAAGGAGGGGAAAATCTCATGCGCCATCCTATTGATTCTACTGTTTGGAAGAGGATGAATTTTGAGTATCGCGATATTTCCCGAGAACAACGTAACATTTGTTTGGCAATATCAATAGATGGTTTCAATCCATTTGTAAATATAAGCACCAATGAAAGTGTATGGCTAGTGATCCTAGCCACACTCAGTCACCCTCCTTCACAGTGTATGAGACCTGCATTTTCGATGATGTCTTTGTTGATCCCTGAGCTAAAGGCACCAAGTGAGGACATCAATGCCTAACTGGCTCATTTGATAGAAGAATTAAATGAGTTGTGGGAAGAGGGTGTGCAAGCATGTACTCTTTTAGAAAAGAAGATTTTACGCTGAGAGTTATGTTGATGTGGGCAATTCATGATTTTCCAGCTTATGGGACATTATCCGGTTGTGTAGTACATGGTTATTTAGGTTCTCCTATTTGTGGAGAGGAGATTGAATCTCTTTGTTTCCCCACTAGCTCCAAAAATTTATACCATTGCCATAAAAGATTTTTACCCCCTCTTATAGTTTTAGATTTGAGAAAGGTTCCAATTTTTTACCGGGCGGGGTTGAACATAAGCTACGGATGAGAATTCTTTCAGGCTAAAAAATTGAAAGTAAATCTTCTGATTGTGTCCCTAATATACCAAGTAAGAATCATAATTTTAAAAATGTCAAGAATAACAAGACCCCAACTGGGAATGAAACTGAAACAAGAAAGGCATGGTCTAAGAGGTAAATGTTATTTGAGTTTCCATATGGGAAGTATAACACGGGGCATCATGTATTGGATGTGATGCATGCAGAGAAGAACATCGCTGAACATATTGTGGGAACATGCTTTTGGGGGAGTCATTTGAAGGACGAAGAAAATGCATGAAAAGACCTTAAAGCGTTGAAACTTAAGCCATAACTATGGTTGAAAGAAGATAGTAGGGGAATGACAATAATTTCCCCTGGTCCGTTTACTTTGATGAGTGAGGAAAGGAAGGTGCTTTTAGACACAATATATAATTTGAAAGTTCCATCTAATTTTTTGTCCAACTTGCAAAGGATTGTGAATTATGCAACCCATGATTTACATAAGTGTAAGTCCCACGATTGGCATGTGATCATGAAATTGGTTCCTCTATTGTTTAAGCATTGTTTCTCCAAGCACAAGGATTTACAAAGGGATATTATGCAAGTTAGTATCTGCTTCTCACTTTTATGTGAGAAGGTAGGCAATCGAGATCACATAGTGGACGTAAAATTGACGATGAAGGAAGCTAATTGTGTCTTAGAGAAGTACTTTCCCCCATATTTCTTTAACATAAGTGTTCACTTGTTGATACACTTATGCGACGAGGAACTTCTTTGCGCCCCAGTTAGATATCGGTGGATATATCCGTTTGATAGATTGATGAAAGTTTTCAAAGATTATGTCAATAATACACGATACATTGAAGGGTCAATTGCAGAGAAATACATCATCGTGGAGTCATCAATCTACACTCGGGAATATATGCCTGACTCGGCCATCGTGGATGACAATTATGAGTTCATTGATGAGGGTGGTCATGTGATGGGAAAACGAGTGAAATTAACGAGTTTGTAACATGAACAAGTAGCTCGTTATCTATTTGACACACATGAAGATGTTAAAGAATGTAAAAAGTAAGTTTAAATTATTTTAACTTTTAAATTATTTTAATTTTTACATGATTACTTTTGTAATACTTTCCTCACGATCTATGCAGACAATATGAAGCCTGTGAGAACAATAAAAAACGAAAAATAATGGAACAATTCGATAACGAATTTAGGCTGTGGTTGTCACACAATGTAATTATAATGAAAATGGTTATTAAATGTCACATTATAAGAAAGCTTTACAACAAACCTAATTAATTTATCTATATTCTCAGCTCTTAAAGATGGGTGATGCGACATGAAGGCTTGCTCGTCTAGACACTGGACCCTTGTTCATGGCATAAGAGTACAAAAAGTATCAATTGAACGGTTACGTATTCGGTGTAAGGGTGTACGAGGAAAATACAAATGTACAGAACTGTGGCATTTCGTACAAGGCTCTTACTTTCTTTCGAGCGAGCGCTAAAGATAAAAACTTCGTTGAATCTGAAATGACTCACTAAGGTGTAATTCAAAATATATTTGAATTGGACTATGTAAACTTCAAAGAGGTTCTATTTTACTGTGATTGGGTAAGAGTTGAGGATAAAAATTCTTGTAAAGTTGATCCTGGCACCAATTTGATCCTGGTTGACTTGTCCAAGTTGAAGAGAAATTAACACGTGAGCAACAAGCCATTTGTTTGTGCTTTTCAAAAGGTCAAATAAGTGTTTTACTCTGAGTATATCAATAACGAGCAGTGGTCAATCATACTACATGTGCCAAAGCGTTTAAACAGTAGTGTGGATGACTTGGCTGCACCTACCGAATATCAATCCATTTTTTATGATAACCCCAATTTGAAACAATTTTTTTATTTGTAATAAGTATTCAAATTATTTATAATGACCAGTGGTTGTATTATTATAGTGCTTTATTATTATTGGACGAAAATTTAATGCTTTTTATTCATTTGTACTTGATCATTTTAATGCTTGTAATAACAAAGTGAATATGTTAATTAGAATTTTAATCAATTTAAGCATTAATTCAAAGTCCATGACCCGGGAGTGTGTGTGCGTGGGGGGGGGGGGGGATGTTCTTGTGTATAAATTAAATTTGGTATTGGTATAAATTGGTATTAGTTTTGGTATAAATTAAAATTGGTATAAATCGGTAATGGTATTGGTATGTATTGTTATTATCATATTTGAGCATTAATTCAAAGTTCATATACATATTTGTCCTAATAATACCAATTTTTGCAGAAAATGACTTCATCAGGGCGCGGTAGTGGAGGCGATGAGGACTCCTTGGCCAGTAGGCCGCCAAAATAGGTCAAATTGGGGTCCGTCCTCGAGAATAAGATGACATTATTAACTAGAGCGCTAGAGTTATTGAAGGCGATTGTTGGCCCGGGGTACACTCATTGGAGGGTCATGCCTATTGACCTCAAGTTGAACATCTGGAGGGGCGCTACAGGTTGTTTATTTAATATTTATAATTATATTAATATTTATATTTATATTTATATTTATAATTATATTAATATCTATATTTATATTTATAGTTATATTTATATTTATATTTGTAACTGTAACGCCTACTTTCTTTTTGGATTGTATTTATTTGACAGGAACAATTCGATATGCCCGCATATCTCCGCGACTCCACGTTGGAGCAATTGAGGGATCAGTGTAAACGTGGAAGAAGAATTCGAAGGCACGTTGATTTAGGAAGACCCGTGAGTCCATTCTGAGACTTCGTGAAACCGTCCCCCCCAAGGAGCTGATCTCATTGGCACAGTGGAAAAATTTTATCGACAATGAGACCAATGAGAGGCAATTGGCATCTCGCCAATTGGGGAGGGATAACTGGGCAAAAAAGTTGGACATGCACTACTCCGGGCGGACGTCTTACACCGAGGTGCAGTACAGGATGGTAAGTTTTTATATTTCTTTAATTTCAGTTATTCTAATTTATCATTACTTTGTGTTACTTACTAATTATGTATTATTTTATTTCAGAACACGGGGTGTGGCCCTGGGGGTAGGCCACATAGGCTCGATGCCTATATGTTAATTGAGACGGAAAAGGGAAAGAACAAGGAGGTGGCCCCGAGCATCGTAGCCACTATTGTAAGTTATAAATGTTTAATTTTTTTAATTATGTTATAATTTATTTATTTACTTAATCAACTAATCGTTTACTTTTTGTCTTTTCAAGAAAAGCGTAAAGAAGTGCATGAGTCTGGACGAATCGCAAGGGGGGACTAGGGGGTGAGTTCGCGGGTGGGGAAGTTCAGGATCATCGGCATGGAGACGAGCAACAGTGGGTTGGCACATAAGGTGGACACCCATGGCGATAAGCTATCAAGGTTGGAGGCGAATGTCCTCGATATGTATGCCTTTATGAAGCGTTCGTAAAGCAAGGGCATGGGCAATGGGAAGGAGAAGGTGGACGAGGATGCCGACCCCACTGCTTCATCGCCGATACGTACGGACTCGATGCCATATGATGACCCATTTCGCATCGTAACCCCCATCATGCGGCCTATGTTAACAATCAATTGGTTGAGCGTGTTTAGACTCGACATATATTGTGGGGAGCCAATAGTGAGGGGATTGAGGGATCCGAGCTTCCTCTCGGGTATACCGATTCATGGACATCCCCTCCAAGACATTGAGGCAAGAGTACGCGTCACGCATGTTGTGGAGGGAAAGGAGAACTCACCTTTGTGGTTGCTCGAACAATGTGGCGTTCAACATATTGTTGGGTGTCTCAATTCATATGTCATGTGGCCTTCCTTCCTCCTCCGACCTGAAGAAGATTGACATTATTTCTATCTTTTTTAATTGGATATTGGATTGTATTTATAGTTTTTTGATTTTGGTACATGTTGGTTTGGATATGGATATTTTCATTTCTATTTTATTTGGATATGGATTATATATTCCATGATTTGGTATATTATTTGTATTTTATTTGGATTTATGCTGTTTGGACAAGTACAACTTTGCTATAACAGGTACAAATATACTGTTGGGCTGTGGCAGCGACCATACCGCCCATCAGTTTTTTTTTAATTCTGCCCAGAATTATCACGGTCAAAGATCGTGATAATTTTTTTGGTTTTTGCCACGGGTTTGTCACGGTCTTTAACCGTGACAAAACTTGTTAAGGTCAAAGACTGTGACAGGACTGTGATAAGTCTAATGAACTTGTCACGGTCTTTGACGGTGACAAGTCTGAGATAAAAAAAGTTATCCCCCCCAGACTTGTCATGGTCATTAACCGTGTTAAGTCTAACTTATCATGGTCAATGACCGTGAGAAGCCGACAGTTTTGGTGTAGTGTGTCGCGGGTTTAATTGGTGCAAGTTTATTGGTCTTCAAGTTTTATTGCGTTCCGAGATCACTCGGGTATGAATGCGTAATTTTAATGGGACTGGGAATTTATTTTAAAAGGTTTAAGGATGTTATTTTATTAATAAAATGTTTTTCAAATGTTTTTAAAGTGTTTGAAATCATTTACACTTCATTTTTAATCTGATAAGGACAGATTAGAGTTACGGTTTATTAAGATTCTAACGCGCGTATCTTTCAAACGACCTGACAGGTCATTCTAGCAAGATCTCTATCTCATTCAAGTGACGTGTATAGTTTTCTTGAACGAGCTACCGCCTTAAGAAAAACATATAATGGCGCGTTTCCATTAGATATTATAGGTGTGCATTCTGGAAAAATAGTTTACAAACCAGAACGTTTCAGCACATTGTTTTATAAGGTATTCTAAAGACAAACACATCCTTAGAGTTTACAAGATCTGAGTTTTCGTTAGTAAATGAAATAGTGATCTTGTTTACACCAAGAATAAGGTTTTCTCGGAAGAACATTGCTGGGTTTTGTGGTGGAGAAGCAAAAGAGTCGTGTTCAACATCGTAGACGTTACAAGCCATATTAGTGAACACCGAGACATACGTAGACGCGTGTGTTGTGGAAAGGTATCGTGGAAGAAGGATTTTCTATATGGGAACTATGAGAGGAGTGTTTGAAGATCAAAATAGCATCAAGTCTCGTGGGGATCGAGTCGTTGAGTAAGACTTGTGTCTGTTCGTTGTAAATCCACATTTATAGTGATTATCTGGCTTGGGTCGTTCGATGTTTTTTTCCGTGGTTGTTTTCTCGTACATCCGGCGTTGTGAGTATTCTTTACTTTATTTTACTTTCTTTAATCACTAGATGGATGTTTAGGATTAATCAAGATAAATTTTGGTTAAGTTAAAATTAGTTCACAACTTGGTGCGAATTAAAAATTAGAGTAAGGTTTTTCATAAAAAGAGAAATTATTTTGTCATCCTTAAAACATATTTCGTTTTCGCATAGTAATAAAAACGCGCCTACACTCTTCTAAAATGTTTTGGGGTTTAATTACCCTTGTTTTCACTAGATTGGTCCCCATTATCACATTTTTCCCTTCGTAATAGCCATGTAATAGGCAAATAGTCAATAAGCTTACGTAATCTAGGCCATGCATCCTTAAAATTAAGCAAACTTTGATTAAATTGTTCTTAGCATTCAATTTTCATAATCTTGTCCCAATAGTGGATGAATTTGTTCCATATATTTGTGGTTCCCAAAGAGTTTTTCAATGTTGTTCCACATATTTGATTATATATAAAGAAAGTATGTGATGTTTAGATTGTTGAACGACATTATGAATGCCATTAATAATTCACACTCTCAATTAGTGATGAACACAGAAGCCAACATAACTGTTAAAACAAGGTCTTCAATATACCTAGTAACCATTAATAATCATCTTCCTTATCCTCATGAAAGGGGTCACATGTGACACAAAAAAATCCTACTAGTGGATGTAATTTATGTTAGATCGGCTATCCCAGGGCATGTTCATCGCGCATATAAATCAAACTTCATAAAATCTTGAGTAATTAAACATAAAACCTTAAATGCTGAAACTCGTGTTTATCTTTAAGATCTCTTTGTTTTGATCTTGTCTCTGAATGATCATGAAAATTAATAAAAAAACACGAGACTAACGTACCCCGTGATCTTTTACCATATTTCTTAAATGACCAATCATGAATAGAGGGTGGGCTATTCCTCCATAATCACCTTATGTTATCTCTCTCTCTCTCCCCCTCACATGCACTCTCTCTCTCTCTCTCTCTCTCTCTCTCTCTCTCTCTCTCTATCTATCTATCTCCCCCCCCCCCCCCTTACAAATTAGGGTTTTAAAAGTTATATGAGTCTAATAACTAGATATATTTATAAGCATATGTATAGGATAGGTCAAGAACTGTAAGGATAGATTTGGACATAGCTCCCTAAGCTCCTAGGAAAACTTGATATGAACTGAATCTTAATCCATGTACATTTATTTCACTAAATAGTTATCATTGCGACTTCACTACTTAGTTCAAAATTATATTTTAAGATCCTTATTATTAATTACTTAGTTATTCCACATCTTAAGGTTTTAAATACCCATTAGTAATATAAGTTACGGAATATTTTTTTTAACCAACTTCTATAATTCCTTGAGTGGTCCATATTATCTTATGTGTAGTGTTAGATTAATTTAATCCATATAGAAAGCTTGACACCTAAAAAATCATAACCATATTAAGGGATTATCATCAATCACTATACCCATAAATGATCATCATCTATGAATTTCAATTTAAACTAATTACCACCACCCAATCTACCAAACTTATTTTCTCAATAATGAATTTCACATAATAAGTAAAATAAGTAAACAACTAGTGAGCGTATACATCAAGTAAATTGGGATTGAGAGCGTAAGTAAACCTAATAATCATGATTTTTACATTGGTTTATTAAAATTAATACAAAGACAATGACCTGAAGGTGTTTAGTTCAATGCATACAAAGTTTACTAACACAATAAATTGAAACTACATGGTTTTACGTAATCAAGATAAACCTATTAAAATATTTTGCTACAACCCTATGGATGATATGTCAATCTTTATCTAAGGCTATAATAGAGAAACTTATATTCCATAAGAACTGGTGATTTCATCTTCTACGTAAGTCATATTTTACACACCAAATCATCTATAATGTTGAATAATATACTTCAGCAGTATATAGAATAATACAAGTATTATGCCTATACATAAAATATAAATGGTTTTATTAAATTATTAATAAATGATTTTGTTAAATTAATAATAAATGGTTTTAGTCTATTTCCCTGACAATTTCAATAACCTAAAGAAAATGCACAATCAGGAACTAAGACAGAATGTAAACACCTCACTAACAAGGTAGACTCTAGATATGCCCATATTACCATTAACCTCATTAGTCACGGGGCCATCCTTATAACAATACACATAATGTTTTTCCACGAGGAGTTATTGAATAGTTTCACTCCTTTTCGTATTTTGGAGCGTCATATGTGACTTTAAATTATATATAATATCCATTGACGTCATATTCATTTTATATTAATGTTTTAAGGTAGTAACTATTTTTGGGATATTTTAAAAAGTCCTTTAACATTTAGTAGTTATGTATTGTTTTTTCTTTTAAGGCATTTATTATTTTAAATATTTTCCTTTTTTCCATTTTAAATGATAATATACTTATGTGAATGCATTATATTTATTTTAAATATAATGAGTGTTTCCCACTATGCATAGTAGGAAATTTGGTGGGTAGAGTTCGACTTACTTACATAAGATTAGATTCAGGTTCTTGTATAACTAGAGACGTTTGCAACTAAGATGGACTAAACTCACCATCAATATATATGTGTTATGATCTAAGTAGTATATCTTTATTACCCATTTGATACTTTAAGAAAATCTTTTCGATATACCAAGAATGTAATAAGCCGTTTTGGCTCGTGACCAATGATAAGCACCCAAAAGTGTTTAATTTATGCCCCATTATGAGCATTTTAATCGCTCGTTTTTAATCAAATTGGCCTTATATTCGTATTTATCTATATTGCATGTCAATCGATAGTCGTGGTATCAAATTGTACTAATTCGACGTAATTGCGATAAAGTAGTGTTCAAAAGCGTTCAAGGAAGAAATCAAAGCAGCTGCGAAGTCAAAAGTCCCTATTTAAGTTTGCGCAGATGAGTCACGATGCTCCGAGCCCAGTCTCATACCAAACCTAAGCCTAAATCGAGATCCTAACCATCACTCGAGCCTCGTGTGTGTTTAGTTTATATTTTTATTATTTTGAGTCATGTACATTTTTAGGATTTTTATATTTTATTTGTACGCGTATAGTTGTATATATTAGGGTCCGTTAATTTGCATCGAGTGTTTTTATATTTTTTATGTAAATATAATTGGCGTGTGTAGTTTATTAGGTTTTTCTTTATTTTTTTATTTTATTAGGTTAGTTTTTTTTATTATTTTATTTTATTTGAATATTTTATGAATGGATTAGGGATTTAATTTTAATAGATTTTATTATTTAGTTTTATTAATTTTATATTTTTAGTTGAGTCATTAGATAATTTTATTTTTATTATTATTTACCTGCAAATTATGCACACACACACTCTATATACCCTAGACTAGCACACACACAATTTTCACCTCACTTTCTCTCCTACCTCCACCTCCTTCTCTCCCCCACAAGAACCGTATCACACAAACCCGAAACAGATTTGTCCTCTCGACCCATAGCCTAAACCCGAGAATCCATCCAACCACATAACTACCGATTCCAAAACCCGACAGGAAATCTCTTCCCACAACCTAATCCAAAACCCAGAACTAAAACTCCATTACAAGCCATGGCAGCAACAATTTAACCCATAGCCCCCTGTCAACACCTCCGGCAAGCCATGTCCTCCTAATGTCGTCGACTCCAAGCCCGGCCAGGCCCGAATGTGACCCAACTAATCCGAACCCAACTTCCGATCGGACCAACTACCCATCAAAACACACCCCATTTTCTATCACCTACCATATTCCCAAAAAATAGGAACTTAACCCAAGATGCAAAAGGCCGCGTGCAAAGAGAAGTGAGAAAAAAAAGTGGCCTCTAATATTCTTTTGACTTAGCAAACATAAAATCCGAGTAAAATCTTCAACCAAAAAAAATCGTGGGATATATAAACAAAGGAGGAAGGCAGCTTACGGGAGGATATTCATTTCAGTTTTAAAAATGGGATAAGTTTTGCCTCAACATTCTGTAAAAAGTATTTGAAATTTTAATAAATATCTCAATATAGAGTGTTGTGGTAACTTGAGTAAATTTTTATGTACAAATTCATAGCAAGAGGGTTTGACAATAAATATTTTTCATTATTTAATAGTACTGTTGATACCAAATTTAACCTGCTGATGTGTACTAATCATAAAAAAACGCGTGTCAATCTATGTGGCACGTATCGGCATTAGCAACGAGGAACTCTGCCTCCCCGATTAACTCAGACGATCCGACCAACAAGAGTTCTTCGAGGAACTTTACTGCATCAAGCAACTTATGAGTACCGAGCTACTTAGGCGATCCGAACAGCTTAGGTGGTCCGAGCTGCACCTCGAACAAAGCATTAATAGCAGGATAACCAACAGATTGACTGCGCATTAAATGCTTATTATTATCATACAGATGTATACGCCTAAAGGACATTTATGTATTACCCTTTCACATGTACAGCCTGAGGGCTATAAATACATTGTGTCATTCTCATTGTAGAGGGACCGGAATTTCTTGAGGATACTCATACTTTGAGAATTCCTAAACACTCAGCAATAACCAAACAGTGGACGTAGGCCATTCTTTTAAGGCTGGACCACTTTAAAATTTCATTTATCTTATTTATTTTATCTGTGATTAAATAATTAAAGATAGTCTAATTTTTTACATCAACAAGTACATTGAGAGTTCATTTAGAGGGAGAAATATTTAGATACAAATATTTATTGGGATTATTTGTAATTTTAGCAAACTTAAATCAGAAATTGATGAGTATTTGGGAGTTCACCCATGTGCACATATTGTAGATATTATTCTCCTTTCATTTAAATTAGTTTTAATATTCTTTTTAGAAATCATAACACATCAGTTTGTTTTAATTTAAAAAAATTAATATTTATCTCATTAGCATTTTCTTCTTAGTTAGTTTTCATCACACTTAGTTAAATAAATAAATAAATGTTGAAAACAAATACCAAAAATAATAGCATGAAAGTGATTTTGTGATTATCTTCATAGGTTTAGTCTTCACACTTGAAAGTTGGATTGACACCCGTACTTACCACTTGCCTCTATATTCATTTTTTCACATTGTGTAGGTATTAGTTGGGTTTTGAGCGAAAGACTTTATTCTACAATGATACACACAAAAGTTTTTTCCATCAACCAAGGCCTCTAGGTCACAGTTTTGACACGTGACCATATTGAGGGTGACAAAATCATGGGTCACGGCCCAAAATCATGAACCCCTATTAGAGTCACAGGATAGTGGGTGACATCAATGTTAATTGGTTGGTCATGGTCCAAAATCGTGACCCTTAGTTTGACCATTCAAAGGGGTGTTAACTTTGGTCATGGTCCACAACAGTGACCACTGGTGTGACCAAATTTTAATTTTTTTATTTTGTCACAGTTTTGGACCATGACCAAATTACAAAAAAAAATTCTACATCCCAAAAAAACCTGTATATTTTTCAAACCTATTTATATTTTCAGAGATATTATGCCATCCATACATAAAAATAATAATAATACAACACAAATTAACTAACTAAAGCCATCAAATTGTTCAACACAACTAATAATACAATGCATGCTTGCGCATGAATATGACAATAGCATCGTCAAATCACCTTGAAATCCAATTCCGTGATTGTTTCCTTCCACGAAACAAGATTTTAAAATCTTATTTCCCTAACTAGACCTGCAAACAAGACTTCAAAATGTTCCAATTAGTAAGTAACAAAGGATTTGAATCCCAAAATAACTTTTGGATGCCTATGTAGCCAAAAATGGCATCAAAGTCTACGTAGTTAGCAAGATGAACAAGGCTGGGATCTAACCCATAATCCGAATCTAGGATGTCTCTTTTGATTTATTAAAATATATGTGAAATGTGTTGAAAGTGCAGAAAATTGTGAGAACACTCTAAATTGGTAATTTTTGTATATGCCTCTTTTTTTGGGTTTTTTTATTTATGAGAATATATATATATATATATATATATATATATATATATATATATATATATATATATATATATATATATATATATATATATATATATATATATATATATAGAGAGAGAGAGAGAGAGAGATACCCTCTCCTGTAAGGACTCCTTATGGTACAGACCCTGGTACATACCATTTTTTTAAAATAGTAAAAAATAAATTTTTTGATGAAACTTCATGGATATGATCTCCACGGTGGGAAGATCATCTCTAATTGTTTTCATAAAAAAAATCAATAAAAAAAACCATTGAGATGAGGTGATTTGTAAAAAAAGGGTATAAATATGCATTTTCGACCGTTGAAATGTTAGGGATCATCTCACCTACTTTTTCATTTAATTTTTTATGAAACTTCATGGATATGATCTCGATAGTGAGAAGACTATATCCATGAAGTTTCAACAAAAAGTTCAATCAATAAGGCGGCTAGCACCGACCCAATATTTCAACGGTTGAAAATGCATATTTATACCATTTTTTTTACATATCACCTCATCTCAACGGTTTTTCATTGAATTTTTTGATGAAAAAAGTTGAAGATGATCTTCTCACCATGGAGATAATATCCACGAAGTTTCATAAAAAAATTCATTTTTTTACTATTTTAAAAAAATAGTATGTACCAGGGTATGTACCATAAGGAGTCCTTATAGGAGACTTTTTTTTGTGTATATATATATGAGATAATAAAAAGAGTGAGATTGGTGATACAAGCTAAAAATGGAATAATAACACAAAACAAAGTAGGATGAGTGATTAGAGAATATAAGAAAATAGAATTAGTCTTACCAATAATGGACTCTGATGTCTTGTGTCTCAGTGAACATCACATAACACAAACCACAAATCGAGAAAACCACACAAATATTGAACATCAACAGAATCTGGTTACCTTACATTGACGGTTTGTTATCAGTGTCACTTTCAAAACTTAGGAAGATGTATATAATGATATTTTGCAAAATGTGAGCGATGGAGAAGAAAGTGTAAGAGAACTAAATATATGAGTAGAAGATACAAAAACATAAATAAATATGAGGTTTATTCCATTACCTACAATACAAATAGAGTTGTCATATAATAGTTAATAGAATGACAATAATATAATGTTTTGAAATTTAAACTTTGTCTAAATTAACTTAAAGAATGATCAAATTAGGATTGACATAAAGAGCATACTGGAAATTTGTAGGGGATTTTAATGCATCTGGTTAACCCCTTTGGTGCATGCATAACAACAGACCAATTATTGTCATTTATGAAGTTAGAGTCGTATATTTTTGACAGTTTGATCAGCACAATTAAAAGGCACGCCAATCAAGCGATCTTTACTCTTCATCTTTGATAAATCTACTATTTTAAGTTTTGAGGGAGGATCAACTTTACAACCATTCGTAATGTCCTCCACCTTCACCAAGTCACAATAAAAGATGATTTATTTGAAGTCTAAGTAATGTAGTTTTAGGATTTATTAGACAATCTCATTATAGGCACTACACCAAAAAGGTCAAATTGTCACCTTTTAACCAACCACCCTTGTCACGGTCAATGACCATGATAAAAAAATAGGCATTTTTTATCACAGTCTAATACAAGTACAGTTGTCACGGACTTATCACGGTCAAAGACCTTGATAGGTCCGTGACAAGTTTGACAGTAAAAAAACCCTTCCCTCTTCTTTCTTCCCACCGTTTTTACTTCCCTCCCATTTTCTCTCTCTAAGCGACTGCTCTCTCTCTCTCTCTCTCTAAGATTTAAGGTATGTTTCTTCTCTCTTTCTCATTCATTTGTATATATGTGTGTGTGTATATGTGTTCATGTGTGTGTGTACGTGTACAGGGTGTCTGTGTGAGTGTGTGCGTGTGTGGTGGGGGGGGGGGAGTAGGGGGTGGGGTGGGGCAAGGGGATGGTGGCGCAAGGGGTATGGGGGTGGGGGGTGCATGCGTGTGCGTGTATATTTGTGTACAGGTGTGTGTTCGTGCGTGCGTGTGTGTGTGTGTGTGTGTGGTGGGGGAAGGGGGTGGGTGGGTGTGCTGAAATTAATTGGTGATTGTTAGGGACTTGAAATTAATTCTTAATTTAGGATTAGAAATTAATGTTTAGTTTAGGACTTAAAATTAATTGTTCATGTTGATTTAGGACTTGAAATTAATGTTTAGTTTAGGGCTTTAAATTAATTGTTAACATTGATTGGGTGATGTTAGTTCGGATCGAAATTAATAGGTATTGTTAATATTGATTGAATCTTATTGTTTAGAGAATAAAATTAATTTGACATTATAAATATTATGTCTATATTTTTATTTAGGTTTGAAATTGTTAATGTTGAATTAATTGAGTAGATGAATTAGAAGGAGTACGGGATACACATTTTTTGGTTTGTTGTTGATGTTGGATTATACTGGACGAATGTGGTTGGATATGGAAGCTGGTTGTCAATTTTTTTTAAAATCCTTAAATAATTATATTGTCTTAATTTGTTGGGTTGGTTAATTTTGGAAGTGGTACGACCACTAGATTATTTTCAAAATGGGGGGAAAGAGAATTTTTAACTTTTTTCTAAAATTACATTGTGTCACGACCCGTTCGAGAGTGGCACGACCACGGACTTATCATAATTAAATAAAACATACTTGAAATTACACATACTGCACATAGATACTAGCCTTCTAGTTCTTATGCGTACACATTCAATAGCCCTTAGACCCGTTCGAAAGGCATTACCCCTGTAATGAGATCTCTCGAAGTGTCCCATTTGGACAGTTTGGGACTGCATATATTCTGTATAATAATATTCTTAGTAGATTAAACTCGTTACTTTTGGAGTAGGTTCTGCAGTCGTATCTTAATGTTCTCTGGGTACATAGTAGATGATGAGATGTTGAGTGTTACTTCAATTGTAAATTAATTGAAATAGCACTCACACTTGCAAATCTACGTCGTGTACTTGGAGAACTACGGGGACATGCTGCCAAATTTTCCTCAAATTGGAACAATGTGCATGAGCTGTTAGGTATATTACAGAAATCTGCGGTCTTAAATGGGATAGGACCCCTCAGCCTTTAGAGAAGATGGAGGAAATATGAATTAATATTATAAATTGAATTTGAATTTGAAATTTAAAAATCAAATATAAATAAGACATAATTAAATGAAACCTACTATAAATTTTATACTACAAGTAATAGGTGGTTGTTTATACTAATGAGAACTAAATGTTTACACTTTTGTTTATACTAATCCACGAATATACGCTTCTTACATATAATAGGTGATTGTTTGGAGTAGCTGTGATGGGATATCCTAAATACAAAGAGTGAATGGGTGAGAAAAATAGATTAGGGGATGTGTTTCGCAGAGGTGCTAATGAATTTATGAAATACGCAAAGAGATGTCATAATTATGAATAGTTTCAGTGTCCGTGTGCTGAGTGTCATAATGGTAAGGTGTTTGAGTGGAAAAAAGTTGAACTATGTTTTTTAAGATGGGGTATGGAAGATAGTTATCAATTGGGAATCGAAAGTTCCTTTTTGTCCCCAAGAAACTTCCACAACAACCTTCAACAAGTAGGATAGATGTACAAGGGGTCGACGTAGATCATAATATATTAGAGCATTTAGTTGATGATGCGTACCGAGTTCATAAAGTGGAAGAGGGGTCCTATCATGGATAACACCATGATCTATTAGAGGATTTAGTTGATGACGTGTAGGAGTGGTTCGGCCTGGAAGCCCGATAGAAGCATATCGTTCACCCCATGTTGTATCTCGAGTACCGAATTACTGGTGCTTGCATTCCCGGTGTCGTCATTGTCTCCTAAGATGGTGATAACTTGTCCATTGGCAAAGAACTTCAATTTTTTATGAAGGGAATAAGACACCCCTTTGATGCTATGGAGCCATGGTCGTCCAAGCAATAGATTCAAATAGGTTGGGATGTTGATGAATTAAAATTCAACAATAGGATTTATAGGGCCAACCACTGTTGTAAGTTTGATAGATCCCATTACTTCTTGTTGGGTGTTGTCATAGGCACACACGACAGTAGAGGTTGGATCAAGGTCGCTCACTTTCAGTCCAAAATAGTTGACGGTTCTTAACGGGAAAACATTCAGAGCTGATCCGTTATCGACGAGTGAGAGGGGAACAATCTTCCCTATGATTTCGATAGAGATATTGAGAGCATGATTGTGGTTGTGAGTATTCTTAGGGATTTCCTCTTCAGCAAAATAGAGCATTCGAGTAGAGGTCAAGGATCCAACTTGGTTCACTACTTCTTCTGGTGTGGTTAAATGAGGAACTGTGGGTCCTGTGAGTAACTTGATTAGGGCATTTCGGAGAAGTTGGGAAGGCATGAACAATCCCCATATAGTGATATTGGCTTGAGTTTTCTTCAATTGATCAAGGACCTTTCTTTCTTCAAGGGTCATTTATGTCATACGAAGATTCTCAACACCTTTCCCTTTATCACTTGCTGATGGTTGTAAGCTCGGATTCTGCTAATGTCTCCCTGACCTAGTCATGTGGTTCACGAAAGAGGGGAAACATAGAAATCATGTTTCTTCATCGATATCAGGTCGCTCAACTATCTGGTTGACCTCTCCTAGTAACTCCTCGAATGATATCATTCCGCATAGGTTGGCTATTAGACTAGTCTTTCTTGAATTTAGCCCTTTATCTGAATCTTCGAAATCATCTCCCCATCCAGTCGCAATGATATTGTCTTTCCATGCAAAGTCAATACACTCTACAACTTCTATGGAATATTCGTATAATTCCTCCCATTTTGCAGGGAAATACAAGATTGAGGGAACCAAGTGCCCTTATAATTTCAAAGCGTTGAGAAGCTCGGATATGCTGCAAATGTCACCAGTCTGTCAAAATAAATCTACAATGATCTGGACTAGGTCATCTAGACTGACTTCGTTGACTGGCACTGCCTAGTTGTCTGACTATCGGGCCCATTTGTGAGCTTCTAAGAATAACCCACTAAATTTCTGATGGCCAATGGTCTTCTGGGAGGGAAATTTTATCCCGAACTATAGGAGTTAGTTCAGTAATTCTGATAATTCCATGTCTTTACCTCTAGAACGGGTTCAGACAGCGATGCAGGATCTGGTGAGGAGTGATAAGGTTTAATCGATAAGGTTGGTAGGGTGTAAGAGGAAACATGGGCATATTTGGAGAGGTTAAGGAGAGTATATGCACATGATTGGTGATTTACTTGGCATGATTTGGGTATATGGGTCGAGTCCTAAGTCTTATTCTAGGAAAATTGCGTTTGTGTGACTTGGGAGTGGATTATGAGTAGTGTTTGATTTAGGATTAGCTGGTGCGGTGGTGATACCCCGATCAATCATGCTTTGGATTGTGTTTGGTATGGCCACTAGTTTGGCAATAGTCACAATGGGCATCAGGTTTGAAATTTTTTGGAAGCTGGTTTGGTAATGGACGAGCGTCCAAGGGTTTGATCAGGTTTCGATTCAAGAGATCCTGGTAGACTTTGGAGAGAGAAGCATGAAGCTCGGTATATTCTTTTCGGATTGGGTTTGGGAGACTTTCTGGTGCCCATGAAGCGGTAGGTTGAGAGATATTATTGATGGTAGAGACTGAGGTACTAGCAAGTTTTCAAAATTTCTAGGAGAAAACTGTCCAGAGAGTTTCTTCGGTTCGACTTCTGTCTTGGAAAGACCTTCTTCGATTTCTACTTTTTCTTCTCGGAAGGCTCAGAAGTGAGGATAATACTGTCCTCCCATTATTTCTCGGACATGGGGTAGAAAATTCTTCTTCACAATGCTGGCTTGTTCTTCTTCGGAGAGCCGATTAGTCATGGTAGCTTCTTTTTCTCTCCACCTTGCTATGAAGTTGCTGACTAATTCTCCAGGATTCTTTTCGAGTAACTCTAAGTCACGATGGGTAACCTCTAGCTCTTCGTTGTACTTATATTCAGACATAAATTCACGGGCAACGTCTTCCTAACTGCGAATTCTGGATTCTTCAAGGGATAGGAACCAACGGAGGGCGTTATCCTTCAAAGTCTGCTGGAACATCTGAGCCGTTATTTCTTTGGAAGATCCTAGGAGAGACCTAGTTTGGTGATAGCTACGGAGATGAATGATCGGGGTCCACTACTTCCAAGCTTCTCGATATTGAGCATCTTGAATTTTTCTGGTAACTTGGCTTTAGGATAGAGAGACATATAGGTGTAGTCCATGTAATTACCAGAGATTCGGGCCTGGTCGAATTTCTTGGTTAGTATCATGAGGTCTTCATTAACCTTGTTCAGTTCTTCCTCTTTCGGATCAACAATTACGGGTAAATTAGCCCCAGTTTGAGCAAGATTTGGCATAGGAAGCTGGGCTGGTGGCAGCCCTTTAGTAGGAGGAGCACACGGAGCATGGTGGTATTCTTTAGAGACTAAATAGGTTCGGGTGCGGGCGGACCCATGGCCCGAGGGAACATGACCTCAGGATCTTCGGGGACAGGGACCCGATTTCTTTGCATCTCATGAACCACGATTTGAAGGTTATCAATTTTAGTAGTGAGCTGAGCTAGAACCGTCAACAAATCTGACTGTACATTCGACTCTTAATTCGTGTTCTCCATGGAAGGCGGGTGAGTTTCGAACTTGGAGGAAGTAAAGGGACTGATATAACTTTGGGGTAGTTCAACTGAAGACCAAAGCCAGTAGGTAGCTAGGCCAAGGTTATGTGACACCTATATGCGGGTATTAAGTTTTGGGTTGAAACTGGAAATCTAACATGTGTGTCCTATTCTTGACACCTACATGCGGGTATGAAGTTTTGTTGGTTGAATCGAAAAGGGTTCCCTCCTTTGACGTGACTTCCATGATATACGTCTTGCTTTTTTAGGGCAATCGGTACATGTGGACAAACCATTTGATATACCTGAGTGTATGTGAATTGCCTCACTGTATACCTCGTGAGGACGATACGTGTGAGAGAGAATTCGATATACTCGACATACATGAATGAGTTCCTTGTGATATACCTCCAGTAATGACTTTGGTCAAGCGGTACGATGCGGGGAACCGTTCGATATACGTCAAAGGTACTTGCCCAATGGAAGGTGAGAGTCATATCGCTTTGGCTAACTACGCCCTATCGGACCAGCGCCCATCATGAAGTGACTCTCCTGTATGAGACAAAATTTGGTCAACAACAATGCTATTTGGTGATGTCGTGTGAATCATGCATGATTCTCCTATTAGTATCTTATGGTGAGAGTATCTTTCTTAATCATTCCAAACAGGGAGCAAAGTATAAGTACCAATAGTATACTAAGCATGGATAAGTGATGCATGCAACATGTGGATATATGTTATCCTAGGTGCACGTGGTGTGAAGTGTACATGGAGAATCTTCTACAAGTGTGTGAATAGAAGTATAAGCATGGCGTACATGATTAATAACGGGGAACATGCAAATAGGGGAATATACAAGAAAATAGAACACCCATGTGAATGGAGTTTAGCCCTCTTAAACATTGTCTCCAGCAGAGTCCCACTGTGGCCATCCCGGTCAACGCAGCGCTCGTTCTGGGGGGAAAGGAGAAAGAGGATCCCCCTCGGGGATGGAGGCTGTGTCACGGTCTCGCACCCTTCTCTTCGAAAAGGGGGCTTCGATCGTCGTGGGTGTGGGATGATTGTAAAGAGATGGAGTCGCCAGCCTATTTTTCTCAAAACAGGAAAAATAATATGTTGCCACCTCAAGAGAGCGGCATCAAGGACAAAACTGATGCGTGCAAAACCAAAAGATCGGAGGTTCGGGGGCTAAGTTACAGAATGGGAAGGTTTTAGGGACCCATCCCGCCCTTTCGGTCTCTCATGGATAAATGTTTAGATTTTACCTTTTATCCCCATTAAGTGTATGCATGTGTTTATATAATGGACATTGGAATACCATGGAAACGATAGGGTGAGATAATCCATAGGAATATTCCTAAAATGATAATAAATGTAGAAGATAGAATATGAGCGTTCATTGCGATATTGATCGTTATTAGGAAACGCTAATATGTGTGGGATGAGACACGAACAAATATGTGTATATATATATATATATATATATATATATATATATATATATAATGAGTAATTTTGAGGATTATCAAAAATAAGAGAAATTGAAAAATTAGGTAATTGGACTCGAGTCTCAGATTTTAATACGAGACGCCTACGTAGCCTATAAAGGTATCAAAGTCCACGTAGTTCGAATATAGAATAGGGGAGGAGTTTATCCCATAGATTCGAATGGAATTTTATTAGGTGTGTGCATGTAGAAAATGTGTTTCTAGATTTGGAAAAATTGTGGTGGATAATTTCGTTCCGAATTTACGGGTGTAACCCTATTTTATTTGTTTTTGGATTTTTTATAAAAAACAAAGTATTTGCGATATACTGATAAAAAGTGTAGATCTTAATATGTATGAACTAGAATGAAACTAGATTATGAATCTAAAATAATTTATGCAAAACAAGAGATGTGAAAGAGAGGAAGAAGGAATTGGACCTTCTTCGGGAGCTTGAGCTTGGATCTTTGATGAACTCCTTTGAATGTTGATGGATGTTGATGAGAGATAAGGATATTTGCCAAATTGGGTGTGAAAAGGATGGGTATTTAGGCTTGAATGAGATTGCTCATATGGAACTTCGCTGTCTTCGAGAGAATGTTGCTGAGATCCCTGATGCTGATGGGTTTGTGCTCTGTCTCACAATAAGTTCATGGCCCTTATATATAGGGTCAGGGGGCGTCAATCGGTTTACCCCAGAGGGTGCCTATCGGTAGGTCACCTTTGACACTGTGCCGATAGGCAGGGTTTAGGACCTGCCAATTGGTAGTCTCGTCCGGACTTTTCTGCAAAAATGATCATAGAGTACAAACCATTGATCCGAATCATGCATGGGGAAGACCGTTAGAAAGGTATTTCCGAGGCCTATGAGATTCCTTGGACCTCTACCGGGTTCAGGAGTTGAATTTGGGTCAAATGTGGCTCGAAAGTGCATGTCGGTCCTTTGGACGGGAGATCGTCAGGCACAAACGGATCGTTCGTCCGCATGGTAAGTCAGAATCGCGCACGGGGAGGACCGTTGAAAATGTTAGGATATTTATTTTGACATTACAAAGATTTTTGCTTGGTTTGTGAAGTTGACCTAGATCAACCGGGGTCCGAAAGCGTCTGGCGACCTCTCGAAGTAAAACGGATCATTCGTCCAAACCGTAGGTCAGAATCGCACACGGGTCTGATTGTTAGAAAGGGTATATAGTTACCTTCGGAGATTCATTCAGTCTCATTTGAGCTAAAGAGTTGACTTTGGTCAAACAGAGCCCGAGAGCGCCCCCGGTGGCCTCCGGATCGATTTTAGAGGGAAAACTGATCGTTCGTTTGAACGATTATGCTGTTTCGCACATGGGGTGGATCGTTGGAAAGGAGTTTAAATGCCCTTTAAAGATTCAAAGAGATTTTTCTCTAACGGTGAAGTTGATCATGGTCAAATGGGGTCGATTCGAGGCCAGGGAGCGTCTGATGGGCACTCGAAGTGCAACCTAGGTTTGTGGTGGAAGGGGTAAGCGTAAGGAGCCTAAAGAGAGACTTAGGGGGTCCTAGAATGTGGTGTCTATAGTCAAATTGCACCCTATCTTACTCTTATTGAATGTAATTACAACCGTGACTCATTTTTCTTGAGAAAATATATAGAAGGGTGTGAATATGAGTCATAAAAGTCATGATTCTAATTAGTCTTAAAATAAATATGGTTTTCCATTCGATCAATCATACAGAAAAAATCCAATTTAAGTTCATTTTAGTTTAATTAAATCTAAAATTACTATTTGTTCACCAATTGTGCAAGCCCTTCCACCAATTTATGTTCACCCAAACATCAACCATTTGAATAAGGGGTGAACACGACCACAACAAGTTAACCAAATTACTCTATTCTAAACATTTAATGTATATATGTGCCCGTGTGAGTCCGTGTGTATGGGTGTGTATGTGTATGTCTCTGTGTGTGTGTGTGTGTGTGTGTGTGTGTGTGTGTGTGTGTGTGTGTAGTTATTAAGATAAGGTAGCCATCAAAATAAATAATTAGTTAAAGTTTTATTATAAAGAATTAATAGAGTGACCATTTTAAGTATCCATCATCCGTATCCAACCATGATCATTCAAAACAAGCCACAATAAATATCAACCCAATAATTTAACACAATTTTATCTCGTACTCCTTCTAAATCGTCTACTTGATTAATTCCCTTAAGGAATAATGTGGCTTATATAATTAGTCCATTTCTTAATTCCAAGAACGTACTTTAACAAGAAGTTTCAAATAACTCTTCAAGAGTATATCATGGGGTATTTAAACATAAAATCTTCTCATAGCAACAATTTTACATTTTCATATTTAAACTTTCATTAATCAAGTATTAATATTAAGGGTAGTACTCCTGTAGTTATAGGAATAACTATACATAACATGACATTTCTCATATATTAATTAAACGTTTAACTATATCTCAATTACTCAATTTATATTCCAATTATCATAAATTCACTACATCAAGGGTTTCATATATGATTTCTAACAATAAATAAGGTCATATTTTAATATACAATATATATATATATATATATATATATATATATATATATATATATATATATATATATATAGAGAGAGAGAGAGAGAGAGAGATATACACACACAATGGTAGAGCCACAGTGTTTATGGGGTGGGTAAATGTCCCACTTAGGATTTGAAAAATAAATTGTTATGTATATGGAAAAGGATATATGTTTAACCATTCAAGTCAACCAACAAACCCATTCCTATATTCAATTGTTGTGAACTTCAAATAATTTGCAAATGAAAGATATTGATCAACTGATTAATAGCAAAAACCAGTGTAAAACTTTAAATTCTTTGTGCTCTATTTTTTTAAAGTCAAAATATATAATATTTTAACTTGAGAGCTTTTTAAAATTTATTTTTCGAACATTTTAAACTTCGACTCAATTTGAGTTTAATATATTTGATGAAATATTTTTAAAAATTCTAAAAAGTACCTCAAAAAATTCACCTATGGGGCAAGATTACGCACCCACAAGTTAGTTCGAGTGCCCTACCCAAAGATATATTCTCGCTCCGCCACATTATATATATATATAATAACACACACACATTTAAACACCCACACACCCATACACACAGATACACACACACACATTGAAATGTATACACACACGCACACAGAGATGTATCCCTTTAGTGGTCACAGATGGAGAGATAGAAAGGGGGCTTAGTGGTGGTCGGCGATGGAGAGAGAGTGTTTAGCAAGAGAGAGAAATGTAACTGGTGAGTGAAATATGAGACCTTAGTTCCCTAATCTATATCTTTGAAATGGTCATGGTTCAAAATCGTGACCCATACTGTGACTAATGGAACACCAAAACTTAGTCACGGATCTAGACCGTGACCCATACTTTGACCAATTATAGATTGAGAAATGGTCATGGTTGTGGACCATGATCATATTAATGTAACCATTTTTAATTGGATCTAGGGGCCATTGTCTAAAATCAAGGCCATGATTCACTAGTATTGGTCACAGGAGGTTCACGGTTCCGAACCATGACCACCATGGTGTCAAATTTGGCGGGAACTTTGGTGCCTAAAGGAATCATGAATGGGTTATGATTTTCGACCGTGAACCCTCTGGTCATAGCTCTAGACCTTGACCATCTCCCTATTGATGTCACCCTTTGGTTACAGTATTTTGGAAGGGGTTACGGTCCTGCACCTTGACCACCTGGTCACGGCTCTGAACCATGACCAATATACTGTGATAATTCTTGATATTTAGTCTAGTATACTTAATATAATATATTATGCAATTCGATGTTTTACCCAAGGGTGCATAGATTCTTAACCCCAAAGAATATTTAATTATGTCACATATAAATAGTATTTACTATGATTTGTTCATGGGTGGTGTTCTTTTTTTTTCACAAATAATCAGTTGGGAAATTAATTATGAGGATATATTGGGCATTCTTTTTTTTGTAATTCGCGTTCTAAACTAATATTTTGTATTGCAATACCCGCCAATAATTAAGATTCTACTACAAAATTATTTAGTGAATTATTTGATCATCTTATATTAATTAAATAAGTTACTTGACAATATGTGATTAAATATCTAATGCAATTTAATTGTCAATAATCTATTTTAAAGATAATTTTAATTATTTTTCTTTAAGTCCCAGATTTAGTTATAAATAAGCTCAACGAATCTCAACCCCTAAGGCATTTCTCACTCACATATTCTCACGTGTGTCAGAGAGACTAATTGAAATAAGGGGTTCGTGTAACATATCATACAATACAGGATTTAACACAAAATCTCATTGTAAGAATGTAGGAGATAATTAACCAAGTACTCAATTAACAATATTCTAGCGTGAATCATATTATCGTAAATTCTTTAAATTATAAGCGATGAATTCTATAATTCATATACAAATTTTTGAATTTTAACAAGATCCCAAATTATAAAATATACATATAACAAGATCCCAACTATTAATTTTGTGCCAATTTATTTTAGATTACTCATATTTTTTAGTTCAGCAACATAAATTACACAATTATGCACCAGCACTGGACCACCACTACCCTCCCCCAACCCTTACCCCCTTGCCCCTCCCCCCCCCCCCCCAAAACGTGCGCACACACTAGCACACATGCCCCCATTGCCCAACCACCTGCACACACACACCCCAACAGTACTACACACATATACACATACACACACACACACACACATACACATATAAATACCTACAATGGAACGAGAGAGGGAGAGAAAA
The DNA here is from genome assembly GCA_949130495.1 of Sambucus nigra. NCBI lineage: Eukaryota > Viridiplantae > Streptophyta > Magnoliopsida > Dipsacales > Adoxaceae > Sambucus > Sambucus nigra. The sequence goes on along the minus strand of OX422215.1, from coordinate 665,980,105 downwards.
ACGTACCTTAGAGAGAGAGAGAGAGAGAGAGAGAGAGGGAAAATGGGGGAATTGAAAATGGTGAGAAAAAAAGAGGGGGTAGGGGTTTTTACTGACAATGTTGGCACGGACCTGTCATGGTCTTTCATCGTGACAAGTCCACGACAATTGAAATCATCACGGACTTATTACGGACTTGTCACGGTTATTGATCGTGACAACAAACGCGTGTTTTTTTGTCATGGTCAATGACCATGACAAGGCTACTCGGATCATAGGTGACAATTTGGCCTTTTGATGTAGTGATCTTTAGAACGAGATTTGCTTGTCGTTTAAATGAGTTACACAATGACATTAGAATGAGTTTTCAAATGTTTGAATAAAATCTAGGATGATGCCTTTTGGTAGGTTCTGGAATATCTTTCGAAGTCTCGTTGGAAGTCATTCAAACGAGATTGGGTATATCATTAGAATGAGGTTTCTCGTGATCGAACGAGTTGATTTTTTGTCAAGCAATTGAATATAGTTCGAAGTATCATTAGAAACATGATTGAATGAAAAGGGTACGTCATTTGAACGAGGTACCAAGTCACTCAAACGAGCACGCGAGATTTATCTTTTTAATTAAATGTGATCCAAATCTCTAATGTTTATCCTTTTGCAACTACTTTCCCTATAAATCGATTTGCGAGATTAAAGTCTATATGAAATCTTTTAAAAATATTTCCCATACCATTCTAGAGTTCCTTTTGTGATCAAACACTTATAATTTTCATCCAAACCCCTTTGATATTTAGAGATGACTTTATAAAATCAAGAAGAACATAATACTTGTTCAAACACCGTTGTAGAGTTCATCTCTACTACTGATTCGTGGAGCAAAGGCTCTACTATTGAAGAAGAAGGTTAATCGGTGGAGACTAAGGGAAGACTTCTTCTTGTAGGCGGTGTTGGACTGTGCCATTGCTGTAGAAGACTTGAAGAACTGTGCATCATACTTAGTGAGCTAAGTAGTATATAAGTCGTATCGTGTCTGTCAAATCTTGTACACTGCTGAAATAAAGGTTTTCTTCCAAATGGATTTATCCTACGTCTTCCCATGTTTGCATGCCTAGTTTTCTTTTTTTTTTTAATTTGGCCTACATCACTGAATACACCCTATATTAATTCAAGATAAAATTTTCTAAAATTTGAATTTTTGTGTTTGGCCTAAAATACAAATCATTTCATTGAATCCCTGCGTTCTCAATTGGTATCAGAGCAAGTTATATAAGGTTTTTGTGTGATCCTTTAAAATTTTGATATTATGGATAATTTTTATAATAGGATACCTGTTTTTTATGGATCTAATTATGCATACTGGAAAGCTAAACGGAGGTCTTCCTTCAAATCTATTGATGAAAGAGTCTGATTTGTGTGTGAAAGACGGTGGGCACCACCCGTAGTGACCAATAATGATTTCATAGGTCCAAAACTTGTCTCTGCATGGACAAAAGTGGAATTAAAATTGAGTAATTTTAACTCACGCGACTTAAGCACCATTTTGGAAGCCGTCACCCCTGACGAGTTCCATTGCATCATGACATGTACTAAAACCACATAGTTTGATACTATTACCTTTCTAGAGTGTGAGTCCTTGGATGAGTTTTATGCACATTTGTTGGACATAGTCAATTCTAGTTTTAATTTAGGTGTGAAAATTCTTGAGACACATGTAGTTAAAAAGATTTTGAGATCACTTTCGGACCATTTTATTCCTAAGGTTACTTTACTTAATTCACTGGGGATATTAGATATGCATAGGTTAGAAGAACTCATAGGATACCTTCAAACATATGAGATCGACATGTTTACAAAAGTTGTTAAACCTAAGGAAAAGGGAATTACATTAAAATTTCAATCTAAAAGGTTAGAGGAAGTGTCGATGGACTCCAAGTATATTTTGATTTGGATGATTTAGTTATTTCTGTGAAAAACCTCTAAAACTTATCATACTTAGAAAAGAAAATACTTCCAAAACAATAAAAGTTTTGAGAAAGATAAAAAATATAAATGAGGCAAGAAATTTTTTTGAAAAAGAAAGAAAAGATTACCCTATGATGGATGAAGATAAATATTATGAGTGCAAGGGTAAGGGTCACAAATCTCACAAGTGTCCTACTAGATTAAAAAGATAAGGTATAGGCAAAGAAACCTTCAATACAATGCTTAATGAGAGCAATGTCGATTCGGTGGATTTTGGGGACGAATCACCGCATGGACGTATCTTCATCGCGTTCATGGCTAGTCATTTTAGTAAATCTAGTGAACCTTACACTGATGAGGAAGCTTCTAAACATAATTACCTTAACAGTGAGTCTAGTTATTTCGGGGAGAGTGAGGGAGATGACATTTTGAGTGAGTGCAAGAGTGACCTTCAATGTGCTTACACCAATCTTTACGTTGAGTCCTTTAAAACAAAGAAACAAAACAAATGTTTAGCTCTTAGAGTTTTATATTTAGAGAAGGAGTTGAAAGAGGCAAGAGAGAGCGAGTCCTCGATGAGAGTTTTTTTGGAGAGAGAGTTGCTTTATTTCAGAGGGAAAATGGTGAGTTGACCAACAAAGTGGATAGTCTTGCGGAGAATCATGAGAAACTTGAATCCCTTGTATCCTAACTCGAAAAAGATCTCGAACATTCCCGGGAGGTCAAGGTTACTATAGAGGATACATCGAAGAAGGTTGGAAAGATTATCCTCTGTCTCGCTTTAGGTTTCGGGGAAAGGTGAGAAATAGGTTACGATTGTGCATCCACTTCCCATACTGCATTGGAATCAGTTTTTAAATTTCTGGCATATCCTTATGGACCTCAACCTAAAAAGAAAGTTCACCCTAAGAAAGAAACCCAAGGTAGACCCAAAAAAGTCTATGTTTGCACCTATTGCAAAAGGAGATGTTTGCACGTATTGAAAAAGGGTAGGTTACTTTAGATAGTTTTGCTATAAGTTAGGTACAACTAAACGTACACATACTCCTGCGCATTGTTATAGTGACGTTTATAATCTTAGAGAGCAAGTTGAGTTCCTAATCGCGACTTCACAAATCTTAATGGAAGAATTTCAATGGATGTCTACCATCGTTGATAACACTTATAATGCTACGACTAAAGCCAATAATGATAAGGGCGAATAAAAACATACCGAGACTTGGGTACCTAAGAAAGAAGATAAAGCCATATCATGTTTCTCTCAAGGTTCAAAATTCTTTCCAGTGGTATTTTCATAGTGGGTGATCTAGGCACATGACTGGTGATATGTTATTTTTTACCAACCTTGGGGATCGTATGGAAGGCAAAATCACCTTTGGATGTGGGAGTAAGTTGAGTATTTTAGGACATGGATGTGTTGAGATACCTGAATTTCCTAAACTAGACCATGTGTTGTACGTAGAAGGGTTGAAAGAAAACTTAATTTGCATAAGACAATTGTGCAATGCAAACTTTGCAGTACAGTTTGACCGGTCCGAATGTAACGTATATGATTAATCCGCTGAACTTTTACTACAAGGAGTGAGAGTTGAAGATAATTTCTATGGGATCATTCCCAAGTCCTCCTTTGTGTGGAACAATGCCACGGTCTCCTCTATGGACCTTTGGCATGAACGACTAGGTCATGTGAAGCTTAGAGATCTTGAGAGATTAGTGAAAAATGAACTAGTTCTTAACTTACCGTCACTTGGGAAACCAACTTCCTTCGTTTATGGACCTTATCAGTAAGGAAAAAAATTGAAATCCCCATCGAAAGTTGAATAACATTATCACCACATATGTTTTGGAGTTGATTCACATGGATCTTATGGTTTCTACGTGGTCAAAGAATTTAGGTGGTAAGAGATACGTTCTTGTCATGGTCGATGACTTTTTGATATACTCTATTGTGGGGCTTCTTTAGGGAAACGTCTGACATGATTGGGTACCAAACAACATAGTGTCATTCCCTACAAAGCCAACACGATGTCACTATTAATAAAATGCCTAGTGACAATGATACTGAATTTAAAGAAGCTGGAGTGGATAGTTATTTTGATAGAATGGGCATCAAACACGAGTTTTTGGCCATTCTTACTCCTCAACAAAATGGGATAGTTGAGAGAAAGAACTGGACAATACAAGAAATGGCTAAATCCATGCCTCTTGGGAGAAACATTCCTAAATATTTTTTGGCAGAGGCGGTGAGTACCGCATGCCATACGATAAATAGGGTATTTCTTTGTGAACACAGGCTACACACACTATATGATTTGTGGACAGGGAAGAAGCCCAGCCTATCGTATTTTGTGTGTTTGGGGGTACTTTCTAAATCTTGAGGGATAGAGAGAACTTAGGAAAGTTCGACTCTCGGAGTGACGAAGGGATATATTTAGGTTATTCATCATCGAGTAGGGATTATTGTGTTTTTAACCTCGTAAGATCTAAGGTTATGGAGTCAATAAACCTTATGATTAGAGATGATGAGTCGTCGACATCTATTGGCCCTAACCCCAACTGTGAGGATGATGCACACCTGGTGATGATCTCATCCTTCCTCATACTACTTCGGTGGACCCCACTCTTTATTTAGGGGACCAGCCCTCTTGGGTTTGAAAGAGTCATGACCCTTCCGCTATAATTAGTGATCCCACACAAGGTGTCTAGACTCGTCATCAACTTGAGAATGCGGTTAGATACCTTTGCTACACCTCTTTAGTAAATACTAAGAATGTGAAAGAAGCACTCAAGGATGAGCATTGGATATTTGTTATGCAAGATGAGTTGCCTTAGTTTTGTAAGAATGATGTCTGAGAGTTAGTACCCCTACCTAGCGTGATCAATATAAGATACCAAGTGTATTTATAAGAATCAGATGGATGAGAATGGTACTATAGTTCACAATAAGGCTAGGTTGGTAGCTCAAGGCTATACACAGATTGATGGTGTAAGCTTCGACGAGACATTCGGTCCTATTTCTAGGCTTCAATCCGTCCGCTTACTAATCACCATAACATGTCATCTGCGCTTCAAGTTATATCAAATGGATGGAAAGAGTGACTTCCTTAACGACATTCGATAAGAGAAAGTTTATGTGGAACAACCAAAGAGGTTTCAAGACCCAAAGCACTCAGGACGTGTCTTTTATATTAAGAAAGCACTGTATGGTTTAAAATAAGCACCCAGTGCTTGGTACGAGAGTCTCACTTCCTATTTATTAGCTCGTGGCTTCAAGAGAGGGGGGTGGATAAGACGTTGTTTGTGAGGACAAATAGTGGTGCTATCTTGGTTGCCCAAGCCTATGTGGATGGCATAGTATTTGAATCCACATGCTCCTGAAATGCTCACACTTTTGAGGAGGCGATGAAGAGCATGTGTTAGATGAGCATGGTTGGAAAACATACATTCTTCTTAGGTCTCCAAGTATGTTAGCTAGAGGATGAAATATTCATATCTTAATACAAATATGCTAGGGACTTAGTGAAAAAGTCTGGTTTAGACTTCGCTAAGAACTGATGCACCCCTATAAGTACATCGACTAAGCTTAACAAAGGAACTGTAGGCAAGGACGTAGAATAAACCCTTTATAAGAGCATGATAGGAAGTTTTCTCTACTTGACAGCTAGTCATCTTGACATTTCCTTTAGCATTAGAGTCTGTGCGCGATACCAAGCATCTCCGAAAGAGTCTTACTTTCTTGCACTTAAACATATCATCAAATATGTAAGTGGTAGTCTTTCCCATGATGTTTGATATTGCTTTGATACCTATGATCGTTTATCTGCCTATTCAGGTGGCGATTAGGCCGGGGATGTTAATGGTTATAGGAGAACCTCGAGTGGGTGCTTTTACTTTGGGAGTGCTCTTGTATTTTGGTTGAGTCAGAATAAAAACTCAATATCTTTATCCATGACGAAGGGTGATTATATTGCCTTCAGGAGGAGTTATTTCCCATAACTCTTATGGGTGAAGAAAATGTTGGAAGATTATGGGATTTTATAAGGAAATATGACTATTTCTTATTGTGGGTACCTCGATTTGTCAACTTGGGCTCAAACGAGTAGCCCAATAAATTACGACCCAAAGCCTCGAGGCCTCACGTCATAAATCATTCAGTTATGACCTAGTCTATTTCTAAAATCTTGTAAAGAGATATTCTAGGAGTTCTAGATTGACGTGGGGGAGTCCCACACCCCCACTCCCCGGAAACAAACATGTATATAACAAACCCTTAGCCCGGGATAAAGGGCATGTATTATTTTTCCTGTAAGACACTCCCCGAAGTATAGAGAAATAATATTGAGAGCACCACTGTGTTGTGTGATTGTCATTCCCTATATTCTTTATTTGTTCTGGTGATTATCTTTTCTTGATAATTTATGCTGAACATTAATTGTCACCACAATTGGCGCTGCTTGTGGGAAAGTTGGTCTTCCTTTAAGAAATCCTTCACCAACAAAGAATTTGGAATGTGTGGTCACATTAGTAATGCCCCTCAAGCATAGGATATTCAAGAGCATCGTTCCCCTCGTAGGATCAGGTCTGAAGTTCGACATTCAGATCAGAGGGCTCGTCCAGAGCGACAAGCCTCAGAAGAAAGACAGGGACCAGCTAGGTTCACGCAAATCTCCAGGTTGATCGACGCCTATGAGACAAGACTCCAAGAGCTAGGAGAAGACACTCGTAAGCACGAAGCTGAGGATGCTCGCCTCAAAAGGAGATTGGAAAGGATGGTAAAAGAGCTCCATCGTAGCACCAGGCGATGTCAATACCTCACTCCTAGCACTCAGGCGAGCAAGTCTCGCGGCTGAGGAAGTATCCCTAGATGTGGATCCCAAAGGATCAAGAAACACGTGTCAGATGATGATTGCTCGAGAAATAATGACCAATTCACCGTTGTAGGAGCCCATCTTGAGGAAATAATGAAATATAAAATTTAGTCCGAAGAGCAATGGACAAAAACCTAGCACATCGGGGTGCTAGATCCACCAGAGAGCTAGCCCGACAAGCTCTCACGACCCAGATGAAATCCCCTTTCTCAAGGGAGATAGAAGAAGAAGCCCACAAGAATTTCACAATTCCGAGATTCAAGATCTATGACGAAAAAACTGACCCTATCGATCACGTTAAGCAGTACAGGCAGGCCACAACTCTCTACAACCACAAGGATGCAATAATGTGTCAGATATTTCCCTCGAGTTTGCATGATGTGGCCCAGAATTGGTTTGAGATACTCCCTCACAGATCTATCAGGAGCTTTGAGTCCCTGGAAAAGCTCTTCACGGCTCGCTTTATTACCAGCAGCTCCTATCCAAAGAGGATAGATGCCTTGCTAACAATGAAGAAGACGCCCCAAGAGAGCCTCCGAGACAACGCAAAAAGTCACTGGGAGTTGTTTAACGAGGTCGAGGACTACTCAGAGCAGGTAGTAGTGGCCTCTTTCAAGATTGGCCTACCCAGCTCTTGCCTCTTGTTCCAATCCCTGACTAAAAAGGAGGCCACAAGCATCGATGACCTGATGGCTCGCATCGAGAAGTACGCCAAAGTTGATGATGTGACCCTCCTTGGCGTAGGGGAGAATGGTCGAGCTAAGATCACTGCCAAGGGAAATGACAAGGCTGAAAACCAGAATAGCGGAGACAAGAATGGCGGCAAGGGTGGCTCCAAAAATGGAAACAAGAATGATGTTTCGAAAGAATTTCAGGCAGTAAACATTGTCTTCAAAGAACCAATCTATAACATTCTAGCGAAGATCAAGGATGAGCCATTCATCAAGTGGCATAGAAAGATGGGAGAAGATCCCTCAAAGAGAAACAACGCACTGAGATGCACTTTTCACAAGGAAGGAGGAAACAAAACTGAGTACTGCAAGGCTCTTAAGTCTCACCTTGAAGAGCTTGCCCAGACCGGGCACCTAAGCGAGTTTATGGAAAAGAAGGCAGAGAAGGTCGCTGCTAACGGAGACACAAGTCCCGACAACATGCTCGAAGATGATGTTGTCCATGAGTTTACACTATTTCATGGGGCATCGGATCTAAAGAAGATTCAAGGGAATTTAGACCGGATGAAAGTGAAAAAGCTTACGGCAGTAATGCAAGATTTTCAAATCAATCTAGCAAAAACACAGTCAGGAAAGCGTCAGTGACTAGATGACGTCGACTACAGAAAACACATCATGTTCACGCATGAAGACTTAGTGGGAGTAAGAAACCCACATCATGACGCCTTGATCATTACACTCTGGATAGTGAACTATGATTTCTACAAGTTGCTCATCGACCAGGGAAGCTCATCCAAGGTAATGTATCTTGACCTTTTCAGAAAATTAAAGTTAAGTGTTGCTGACTTGAAGGAATCCACTATCCCTCTAGTTGGCTTTGCTGGGAAAGTAACTATCCCTTTGGGAAAGATCATACTACCAGTGAGGGAAGGAAGTCTCTCCAAGATGATTGAGTTTCTAGTAGTCGACATTGACTCGCCCTACCAAGCTATCCTCGACAGAGGATGGATACATGAAATGAAGGTCTTCCCCTCGACTTACCATCAGACACTCAAGTACGTGATTGAGAGAGGAGTGATGGAGATCCACGGAGATCAAGCGATGGCAAGAAGGTACTTCATAGCGGCCATCCACCCAAAACTAGAGAGGAAGGTTGATAAGGCAAAGAGAAGATTGAGGAACAAGAAGGATTAATACTTTCAAAATAGCAGCTAAAGTATGGAAGACCCGAAGTGGAGGAGACCAGGATCCTCCCCTCTGAGTGGGTCATTGAAAACCTAGAAGAGATCGCAGCTAGTGATAGCAAAAAAGACAGGATGTTCTTGATTGGGGACTCTCTCACAGATCGATAAAAGAAAGAATTGACGGTACTATTAATGAATAACCTGGATGTTTTTGTGTGGGAACCTTATGAACTGCATGGAATTGACCCCAGTGTGGTTTGTCATCGGTTGCACGTCGACCCCACTTTCAGGCCTATCACGTAGAAGGCACTTCGAATCGCGCTCGAGAAGGCCAAGATTGTAGAGAAAGAAGTGGAGAAGCTGTTGGATGCAGGATCCATACGGGAAGTTCAATTACCTAAATGGTTGTCCAACCCAATAGTAGTTCTAAAGAGCAATGGGAAATTGAGAGTTTGTATCGACTTCACTGACCTTAAAAAGGCATTCCCTAAGGATAGTTTCCCCTCCCAAAGATCGACCAGTTAGTGGACGCCACAGCAACTCATGAAAGAATGAGTTTCTTGGACACATACTTAGGTATCAATAAATTCCTTTATATGCACCAGACCAAGACAAGACATCGTTCATCACAATCGTTTAATTATACCGTTACAAAGTTATGTCCTTTGGGCTAAAAAATGCTAGAGCAACTTACCAACGACTGATCACCAAGGTGTTTAAAGACTAAATGGGAGATACTATGGAAGGCTACATCGACGATATGCTTGTCAAGAGAAGGCACAAAGAAGACCACCTCTCAGACCTATCGAGGAACTTCAAAATCCTCAGGAAATACCGAATGAAGCTCAATGCAAGAAAATGTTCTTTTGGTGTCCAGTCAGGAAAATTTCTCAAGTACTTAGATAGCAAGAGAGGCATTGAAGCTAACCCGCACTAGATTGATGCAATCAATAAGGTGCAGCCTCCTCGCACAATAAGAGATGTACAGAAACTCACGGGCATGCTCGCCGCCTTGAATCAATTCATCTCGAAATCATCCAAAAAGTGCCAGCCATTCTTCCAGCTATTGAAGAAAAGAAAAGCAGTGGAGTGGAATCAAGATTGATCGACAACATTAGAGGAGCTCAAAGCCTATCTCAGCATTCCACCCTTGCTCTTAATACCTCAAGAGGACGATTCCCTATACCTATACCTTGTAGTCTCCAGCCATGCTGTCAATTCTGCACTGGTATGTAAAAGAATGGGAATCCACCACCCAGTCTACTACTATAGTAAGACCCTCCTAGATACCGAGCAGCGATACTTATAATTAGAAAAGATCGCCTTTGTACTAGTGGTAGCCTCGAGGAAATTGAAACACTACTTTTAAGCTCATTCTATCATCGTCCTTACGTCATACCCCCTTAAAGAAGTCCTGCAAAAAGTGGATCTATCCTGCAGATTATCAAAGTGTTCGGTCGAGCTCAGACGATTTGACATCCAGTTCTAACCAAGGAATGAAATCAAGGGGCAGTTCCCCGTCGAATTCATCGGGGAGTTTACAGGCGAACAACCTTGCAACCAACTCCAATTCGTGGATCAGAGGGAAGATCACTCGACAGAAGATGTGTGGAGACTGTTTATTGATGGAGCCCCAACTCTAAGGGGGAAAGCATTGGTATTGTGATCGTTACACCGGAAGATATAATCCTCGAGCAGGGAATCAGGCTTGGATTTGAATCCTCCAACAATGAAGTGAAATATAAAGCATTGATAGCAGGCCTACAGAAGGCACAGGCATTGGGTGTAAAACAGCTAGAGGTGTTCAACGACTCACAATTGGTCTCTAATCAGATAAGTGGAGACTTCAACGCTAAGGATGAGAGAATGGTAGCCTACCTCTCATTAGCAAAGAAATTAATGTCCAACTTTGAGGAAGTCAGTGTCCAATAGTTTCACAGAGGATAAAACAGTCATGCTGATGCCCTAGAAGCCTTGAGTTTAACAATAAACTCTGACTTCAAGAGAACAATCGCTATCGACTTTCTCACCCAGCTGAGCATCAACCAGAGTGACGAGCTGCCAAACACGGGTTATATTCTCCAGATCGAATCAGCACCCAGTTGGATGGACCCCCTAAGGGACTATTTGAAGGATGGTGCACTACCAGACGATAAGAAGGCCGCTCATCAGATAAGAGTCAAAGCTTCTCGCTTTCACTTATCTACTGAGTGCAAGTTGTATAAGAGATCATTCATCGACCCATATCTCCAATGTGTTCAGCCAAAAGACGTCGAGAAAGTTTTGCACGAGCTTCATGAAAAAATTTATGTGAGCCATAGTGGAGGCAGATCGATAGCTTTTCGAGTAATGAAGGAAGGCTACTGGTGGCCATACATGTAGAGAGATTCGGGGGTATATGCTCGCAAGTGCGAGAAATGTCAACTACAGGCTCCTATGGTCCACCAACCTACCAGTGACCTAAGATCACTTACCAGCCCTTGGCCTTTTGCCTAATGGGTAATGGATATCATGGGCCCTCTTCCTACCGTTGTCGGTAATCGCAAGTATCTGTTGGTCGCGATAGACTACTTCACCAAATGGATTGAGGCAGAGCCGCTGGAAAACATAAGAGACACAGATATGATGAGATTCGCATGGAAGAATATAATTACTCGCTTCAGAATTCCAAGAACCATCATCACTGATAACAGAACGCAGTTCGAGAGCAGCCTCTTCTAAAGTTTCTGCAACGACCACGGAATCAGACACCATTTCCGCTCGGTAGCATACCATTAGAGCAACGACCAAGCTGAAGCTTCCAATAAAACAGTGATCGATGGAATAAAGAAGCGATTAGAGTGAGCCAAAGAGGCACAGACGAGCGAGATACCCCATATTCTTTGGGCTTACCTCACTAACCCACAATGAGCAACTGGAGAAACCCCATTCACACTAACATACGACATGGAGGCAATCATCCCCTAGAAGATGGCCTCCCCACCATGAGATCCACCCTAGTCGACCAAGGCCACAATGACGCAACATTACTCGCTGAACTTGACCTAGTTGACGAACACAGAGAACTAGTTATAGTGAAACTAGCAGGCTATCATCAATATCTAGCAAAGAACTATAATAAGAATGTCAATCTAAGGGCATTCCAGGTTGGAAACTACGTCCTAAGGAAGGTCCTTGGTAGCATAGTAAAATCATCAGATGGTAAGTTAGGTCCAAACTGGGAGGGACCATTCAAGGTGACAAGAGACGACCTGCAAGAAGCCTATCACTTAGAAATACTGGAGGGCAGAGAGATACCCCGAGCTTGGAATGCGACCAACCTGAAGAAATTCTATTTCTAGTTTCTTTTCATTGATCTTTTATCACATTATTAGAATTGGCAACTCATCTTTATTGTTTTTTATTAATAAAATATTGTTTGGCAGTACGATTCTATGAAGCGTTAATTTTGTATTATGAACTTTATAACTTGCACATCTTTTCCAAGCGACAGGCACATTACTAAAAGCAGGGAGTTACCCTCCTCAGGTTTTCGTTATGAAACACGAACAACCTTTTAGCATTGCCCCTGATAATATATGAAGACCTACAGGGAACCCCTAGGCAGTTCGGCCACATCGAATTGGTCACCAAATAATTTTTAGCTCAGAAAAACCTGATCAGATAGAACATCCAACACCAAGTGTGTCCTCGCCATTGTCACACTTAGGCCTAAGGAGTGTGACGACACGACCTAAAAGGTAAAGTAGGGTAAAATGGTATCTCATAAGCATACTGGACTGGGAGGATACTCACGAAACAACTCTACCCATATTAAATCTAGTCGTCTACAGAGAGCCCAAGATAATCAAATAAAAATTAATGAAGTAAAAAATACACAACACGTGTTTAGTCGGCAAATCACCCAAAACATAATTATTTTATTACTTCATTACATTCACAAAGAGTTACATTAAGTTAAGTAAATCCTAATGAGGGTTAGGCCTTTGACCAAGATAATCATCCACTTGCGCTCTTTGACCGTCATATGGATGGGGAGCTAACTCTTCCTCGACTTTATTCACATCTAGCTCCATTAGCTGCCTGGGGATATCATCTATAGGGACACTGGTCATCTTTCTTGAAAGGATTAGGCATCAGAGTTGAATGAGAGATCTCATGACGATACCAGAGTACTGAGTTCCTAGGGACCTTCAACTCCCTGAGAACACTCAACCATCCCTTAATAAAGGATAACTCTTCGACCTCTGCTAACCTCGTTGGAGCATCTGTCCAACCCTGGTCATAGCCATCAACCCATACTTGCCAAGGACCCTTCTTGAACAGGTGCCTCAGCAGCACAACATCTCTTTGAAGCCCAACAGCTATCACATATTCTCGACGAACATCCCCTCGAAGCTCATCAGCCTCCCTAGCTGCACTCCTATCATCTGCACTAGCTCGTGGACCAGTCGATGAAGAGGATCCCCATAAAACTTAAGGTGCAACGCTCGATGTGTGTTCTCAAAGTCACGAAACCTCCCTACTCAGAGTTTCATTCTCCTATTGAAGAACTTCTCTGACTTGATTGATCTCGGAGGCAACCAGAAGTTTATCGCTCAAAAGGTTCACTTCTTCTTGAACAGAAGCACCAACCTCTTCCATTTCCTGAAGTCTATCCTTCAGTTTGGCGATGAGCTCGGACTGATCTTTAAATCTTTGGTTCCTCAACCTAAGAGACTTGCAAATCCTTACAAAGTCTTGGCGAACTTGATTGCTCGCATTAGGACCAAGGATCCTTCCTAGTTAAGAGGTAGCAGGTATATACTCATCTACATCAATGAACTACAACCCATAAAAAGCATTAAAGAGAAGAAGAAATCGTATGCAGAAAGGAAAGTGTTTTCATTTCATTAAAATGGAATGTTCCAAGTACATCAGCGATTAAAAGGAAAGAATAAAAAAAACAAAAATAAAAAGAAGACCCTCAGAGCAGGCTAGCTGAGAACCTCAATTTTCTCTGAGGTCGTTGGTTATTTTCCCTTGTCTATAGAAGTAGGAACACCCCCCTCAGATGGAACAACTGTTGCTCCCTGGATATAAGGATCACTAGCAGGGACGGTCTGATCAGTAGGAATGCCTCCGTTAATGGCAGGGGCAGGTGCCTCATCAACAACAAGCTTTGGGCCTAAATCATGATAGTCAAATAGTGGAGAATCAATGTCCACTCCGATAGTCAAAAGATACTTATTCTATCCCTTCTTAAAGTTTAGTCTGATGATCTAGCCTATCTGAACATCGGCCTCCTCATACGCAACAACCCATCCGATATTGTACGAGGTTTCCTTCAGAGAAGCTACCTTAGACTCCACCTTCTTCACCAGCACTTTATTCTTTACCACCACAGCCAACTTGTTTGAGAAAACCAGGTCATATGACTGACTCAACTCCCGAATCTCCTTGATCCTTGCCTCCTTTATTCGGTTGGCTTCAGACAGAGCGAGATTAGATGACTTCTAGATAGTGTTGGAATCCTTTAAGCTAGCCTACAGCTCGGAATTCTTCTTCTTAAGATCAATATTCCTCTTTACCAGCTCGTCACAACTGCGGTAGAGGACGGTGAAGTCGGTAACAAACTGCAAAGAAGAGAAACATTAGCAAAGAAAAGCATTAAACAGAATATTGTAAGCATAGAAAAATGAGAACAAACTTACTAAGGCTATCCTATGACTCACTTGAAGAGCTAACTGGTCGGTCCCCATCGCCTTCTGACAATCAGTAGATAAAATTTCTCTCTCGAGCAACGCAGGAGCCAACTGATGAGAAAGGTCGATAGAGGCCCCCTCGGGCAAGGCAGACACAAGCACCAGAGCTTGCCATGCCTTCATACTCACCTCCTATCTCCTTCTATCCTCTTCCCTCTCCTTCTTATCCTTCTCAGCACTTCTTCTATCCTCCACCTTCTTCTTCTCCTCCTCTTTATTTCTCTCCCTTTCTCTCAACTGCTCTTCCTCCATATTATTCTTCTCCTGCACATTGATAGTAGACTGAGAACTAGTGGCAACTTACCCACTGCCAGACTTCTGCTTCTTTAAATACTGAGAAAGAAGCACATCATCATCGTCATCATCCCGAAATAGATTCTTCTTGGGAGGAGCCATGTCTTCCTCGCTAGAACTGCTCAATTCACTGGAAGACTCTGGAGCTTATGAAACTTCTTCTGAGCTGGAAGATCCTTCACCACCAGAGCTCTCTTCGCTGGATCCACGTTCAGTACCGCCCCCATTATCACCCTCGCTATCCTCACCAGAGGTGCTCCCTTCCTCATCCAATTGGATGGGATCTGCAGTAACTTCTTCAGTGATGTCTAGCTCAGGGATGCTATTTACACGTCGCGCAATAAATTTGGACCCAACTTTCTTATATTCTAAGAGAAAAGTCACTGATCGAGGGTGTTCACCGTCAGCCAAGAGTTCCATGATATTCTAGGCTTTGACTAACTCAGCAGCTCAAACCTCACTGAGAGAAGGTTTTAAGTTTTTGTCCTCGCTGATAAAAAAGAGAGAAAAATATCAGAGAAATCATACATTAAGAGAGGATGGAAGAGCAGAGCAAGGATTAATCCTACCTGTGTACTCCTCCCCATAAAAGGGAACCACAAATCTTCCAGACCTCAACCCCTCAATATGGGGAAGAAACTGCCAATTTTTAGCAAGAAAACCCTCATGCCAGTAATCCTTATGGGAATCAGGTAGGTTTACTACCAATACCCTATCAGGACTTCTGGCCTTAAGGAAAAGAAGACCAGAACTTATTCGCGAGAAGGAATAACAAAAGCAGATCTCAGCAAGCCCTAAATTGGTGCCATAGAGCTGATTTATTCTATGTACACCATTAACAATCTTCCAGATATTGGGCGAACACTGTGCAGGGACTATATTGAAATTACCAAAAAAGTGCGAAAACAAATTGCTTGGAGGAAAAGTAAGACCCCCTTGGGATAATAAGAGAATGTGAATCTAGTGAGCATCCTCAACCTCTCTAACATTATGAGGGACAGGGGCACACTCAATGTCTATCCAATTTGGAATATTATAGAACTTCCTAAATTTAGATATCGATCTATTGCCTATTTTCGCCATTGAAAAATACAAACCCTAATGACAGATGCGAGGAAATTTAAACAGAAAAAGTAAAGAGAAAGAGTAAGAGGAACTTACGAAGTAAAAACTTTTCTTGGGACGATGCAAAGTCATAAGCAAAGATGATGAAGAAGATTGAAATTGGAAAACGAATACCTGGGAATGAAAGAGAAATAGCGGGAGCTTGGAGAAGGTTGGAAATATGGAGAAACTTCAAGCGAAAACAAGAAAAGACTTCACCGGAGGATTTTTAAACGTTTCTAATCATAGTGCACAGGCAACGAGGCAGGTTGCCGCCTAAATCAGTTCTGAAGAGGCGCTTCGATCTTAAAAAGTGTTGCACAATTTAGAAAATAGCCATTATGACAAATCATTTAAAATTATTGAGCCCAAATTATGGCCCAATAACTTTAGGGGAAATTTTGGGTACCTCTATTTGTCACCTTGGGCTGAGACGAGTAGCCCAATAAATTACAACCCAAACTCTGGAGGCCTCATGCCCCAACTCATTCAGTTATGACCTAGTCTATTCCTAAAATCTTGTAAAGATATATTCTAGGAGTTGTTGATTGACGTGGGGGAGTCCAACACCACCACTCCTCGAAAACGAACATGTATATAATAAACCCTTAGCCCAGGGAAAAGGGCATGTATTATTTTTTCTATAAGACACTCCCCGGAGTATAGAGAAATAATATTAAGAGCACCACCGTGGACGTAGGCATTCTTGCTGAACCACGTAAATACTGTGTTGTGTGATTGTCATTCCCTACATTCTTTATTTATTCTGGTGATTGTCTTTTCTTGATAATTTGTGTTGAACATTAATTATCACCACACATATGATAATATATATCCCGTAATCCGGTCCAACATTCTCTCACAAAGCATATTAGGATACGTGAGCATTTTATTCATGACCTCGTTAAGGAGAAGGTTATGTCCTTGAGCTTTGTGAGCACCGAACGTCAATTAATCGATATTTTCATGTAACCTTTAGATGCATATAAATTCGAGGATCTTAGGAAGTCTTTGGGTATTTTCTCCATTGATTGAGTTCGAGTACTTTATCTAGTGTAAGATTTTTATCATGTTCATATCTTAAATTCCTATTACTAGATTGTATTCATATGTTTTTAAAAAATCCAAAAAGATTTTCGATTTTTATGAAAAAGATTAAAAACTCCAAAAAGATATTTAGTTTCTAAAAAAAGTTTCAAATTTTTTAAAAAGATTTTGTTTTGATAAAATTTTGAAAAAGAAAAAAAGAATTTTATTTTTTCATAATATATGGATGAGAATTTAAGATATTCAGATCATCCCTACATTCCATCCATTCACGTGACTTTTTCGTAGTGTTTTGAGGCATAACTTTGTTTTATTAGTGTTCTTGATAATGTCTGGATAGCATGTTGTTAATCATTGATGATTACTTTCAAAATGTTAGACTCTTTGTCACCTTTATTGCACATGTGCACAGACTTTTCGAACATTGTACTTACTCGAAATGTGTCGAATACAAAATTCTTATCTCACTTTTTCTTAATAACGAACCAAATGTAAAAAGAGACAAGTTGTGCTTGTAAGAACCATTGCCTAAACTTATTTTTTCGAAAAATATTGATGGATGTTAAGTAATGAAAATGGGCTATGAATAAGCAAAATTCTCTTTTCATTAAAAGCCACCATTTGTAAAAAGAGCCTAAAAAGATTAACAACACACAAAAACTGAAGTGCTAAGGCCATTTATTTTATAGTCATTTATTTTACTTCAAAATATTTGAAAGTGAATTCTTATATATGAGAGGTTTTAAGGGAGTTATAAAGTAGAAGATCAATGATTTTGCATAACGAACTTTCTCGAAAAGCATTAAATAGTGTGACATTGTTGTTTTGAGAATCATTAAAATTCATGGAACGTAAGTCGAGTCAATTTCATGTAAATTCAACCTTTTACGCCTGATGTAGAAATTGAGTTCTTTCTTTAGAAGTATCTCATGACTTTGTGCACCTATGTTATGAATGTTTATGTTGATTTGCCCGTGGAAAATGTTCACAAAATTACATTTCGTTTTAACGATTTGAATATTTTAAGTTATTCCCTAGTGACTATGTGTTTTTGTACCTATATATATTTTTATACCTTATACTTGAAAATTTGAAAAACATAAAAAATAGTTGTTTGGTAAGGGGCGAACGCATTTTTCCTATTCGATATTCATCGCATGCGCCTTATTGATTATCTTTCTGATGATATCTTTTCTTCTTCATGTGATGCTTAATATTCATGTTTAGATTCTACTCCTTTGTCTATTACGGACAAAAAAAGGGGAGAACAAATTGAGTGTGATGCTTAATATTCATGTTTAAATTCTACTCCTTTGTCTATTATGGACAAAAAAGAGGTAAACAAATTGAAAGGGAGTTTATTTATATTTTAAACTCGTTACGCGTTATGGTATTTATTTTGTCTCACGTGTGTAAGTTATTTCGCCTTGATGATGATTTTATGGACCGCACAAGATGAAGACTTTTCAGTTGAAGACTCATACATTTATACATTGTTTTCTTGATTTTGGAGGGCATTAGTCGTATTAGTCTTTAAGGGTCAATTTGGCTTCGGTTTGTGTTTTGTACTGGAATAGCCAAAGGGGGAGATTTGTAACAACGAGTTTTATAATTTCTCAGTTTGTTTTTTATTTAGCTTATACCATTACACATACACTGTACCATCATGACTCCTTCTATGTATTATTCAAAGAAAAAGTTGAAGGCTTTTGGAAGATTGAAGAATCATTTTTCTCAACAATATTCAGAAGAGTTATGGTAGTTTGATAAAGCCTTTATTTTTCCAGGGGTTTTCGTTTTTAACAGTTTGCAGTCAAAAATGTCTTTAAATATTTTTAAGAAAAATTTGAAAATTTCACCTACTCGTTATAATGATATTTTCTTGTTAATTAAACAAGTTTCCCAATATTCAAACGAAACCTAGGACGATAACTTTTCGTCAATTCTGGAATGTTGTTCGAAGTCGTTCAAATGAGATTGGTTATGTCGTTAGAACAAGGGTTCCCATGACCGAACAAGATGATTTTTTTTAAAGAACTAGAATTCCATTCAAAGTATCATTGGAAATATGATCGAACGAAAAAGATCACATCATTGGAATGAGGTACCAAGTCGTTCGAGTGAGCGCATAAGATTTTATTTTTAATTAAAATTCTGATCCAAATTTCTAATGTTTATCCTTTTGTTACTACTTTCCATATAAATAGAAATGGGGGATTAGAGTCTTTAAAAACACTTTTAAAAATATTTTCCACACTCTTTTAGAGTTCCTTTTGTGATCAAACTCTTCTAATTTTTATCCAACCCCTTTGGAGATTTATAGATCACTTTATCAAATCAAGAAGAACATAATCCTTGTTCAAATACCCTTATAGGGTTCATCTCTATTGCTAAAGATTAAGGCTGATCAGTGGATAGCGAGGGAAGACTCTTTCCTGTAGGCAGTGCTAGATTATGCCGTTATTGTAGAAGACTTGAAAACCGTGTGTCATACTTCATGAGCGAAGTAGTCTGTAAGTCATATTGTGTCTGTCAAATCTTGTACAGTGATGAAATAAAGGCTTTGTCCAAAAGGTATTTTTCTTACTTGTTCACATGTTTGTATGATTAGTTTTTTTATATTTCATTTGGATTACATCACTATATGCAAACTATATTAATTCAAGATAAAATCAGCTAAAATTTGAATTTATGCATTTGGCCTGAAATACAAATCATTCCATAGTATCCCCACATTCTCATCATCTAATTCTGTCTAAGGATGGTGAAGGTATACATGAAGTTCTGCACATGATTATGAGCCTCAAGACTTTTCACTGACATATCGTCAACATAGACCTCCATAGAGTTTCCAATTAAGTGTTTAAATACGGAGTTCACCACCCTATGATAAGTAGCACATGCATTCTTTAGTCCAAAAGGAATAACTCTGTAGCAGTAGGTACCTTTACTTGTGATGAATGGAGTCTTTTCCTCATCTATAGGGTACATTTTTTATTTAATTGTACCTAGAATATGCATATATGAAGGAAATGATTTTGTGGTCATCAGTTGAATCCTCTAACATGCCAAGGCAAGGTAAGGGATAACAGTCCTTAGGATAAGCGTTATTGAGGTTAGTGAAGTCAACACACATCCACCATTTCTTGTTGGCTTTGGGAACTAATACTATATTATAAATCCACTTCGAATATTATATACCTCTTATGAATTTTTCTTCTAGGAGTTTATTGACCTTTTTAATTATAATTTCATTCCTCTAGGGAACAAATAAACTATTCTTTTGGCATACTGGCCTGTGGTTTGGGTCCATGCTGAGATGGTGGACCATGACCTCAGGGGATCTACCCCAATCATGTCCGAGTATTTCCAAGCAAACACCTCTTTATTTTCCTTTAAAATCTGGGTTAGCTCCTCTCTTAAGGAAGATCTTAAACTAAACCCAATTTGGAAAATCTTGGTGGGATTTTCTTCATCAATGCAAAATATGATCATAGCCTTGGTCATCTCACTTCTTTGTACCTTTTCGTCATCTCATGAATCTAGAAGTTAACATTCATCATCTCTTTGCCCAAACTCGCTCATGGGAGCTCATGCATTTTAGATAGAGGAGACAGGACCTATGAAAGGACTATGTCACTTCTTTGTGAACATTAGAGGACCTCAGATAAATTTTAGGTGGTATCTATAGTGGTTAATGATTTTCTCTTATGGAAGTGTTGTAGCATTTCCTACCTTTTTTGTCTACAAACACCTTTCCTACATACATGGGATCGGTAAACCCATCACCATCTTTTGATTTGATACAAAAATATCTTAATAATTGAGCGAAGGTCTGCCTAGGATTACATTGTAGGCTGAGGGGAGGTCTACCACTAGGAACTTATAATCCTTAAAACCAATCCTAAGGGGGAGAGTGACATACCCCTGGGATTAGGTCCTTATTGAAACCAATTAATGAGGTGGTGTAGAAAATATGTGCTTTATAATGGGGAACATGGACTTGAAATAATATAGGAATAAGATGTTGGTTAAGATTTTAGTACAAACCCTCTTCATATTTTTATTTCCCATAACCATAGTGACGACTAAGGGGTCATCATGACGAAGTAGGATTCAATGGATTTCGTATTTTAAAAATTCATCATGAGAACTACTTTTGGTGATTGGATCTAGTGTTACACACTATTGACATGCACCCCCTTATGGTGCATGGTCCTAATATGAGCTTTTTTGGCGATTGAAGAGGGTCTACCCCCCCCCCCCCCCCAAAAAAAAAAAAAATCCTCATGAGATGGTGTTCACATTGATCAGAGAGATGCCAACTTTGATCTTGTTAGTGCATTGATCCTTGCCATAGTCCCTTGTTATGTGATCCTTAATATATCCTCTCATGATCACTCACTCAATAGCCTTCATGAATCGAAAGAAATCATTTGTATTGTACCCTTGGTTTATGTGGAAGTGATAATATTTGGAATTGTCCCTCTTATCGTTTTCAGATCTCATAGGCTTAGGCGGAGGTAGGAAATCCTGAGTCTCTATTACTGAGAAGACTTATCCAATTGTGGCTATAAGTGGAGTGAAGTGGTTGCCCTTTAAACGTCAATTCCTCCCCCCCCCCCCCCTCCCATTCATCCTCTTCTTTGTCTTAGCCGCCTTAGGGGACTCTTTAAGGAGAGAAAATATATATTTCCTCTTCCCTTATTGGAGGAAGGCCATATTGTGCCCAGGAGTGAAGACGTCCTTTGTATTTATATATTTATGATCTATTTTTAGTAAATTCATCAAGGACCAGGGGGTCTTTTTTGGAGGACCTCCATAAATCCTATGATGTGAGGCTTAAAATGAAAGAAATAACATAAGTGGTGCCATTTAGCTCATTGACATGTAGATTTTCTTAATTGAATCTCTTAGAATATTCTGTGAGAGCTTCACCTAACTTCTACCTGAAGTGCAGGAGATAAGCAACTAGATTTTACATCTTCTGAGACCCTAGACAACTTTGTGAATCTTCTAATGGTTTCTGGTTTGATCTTGGCAAACAAGTCTCTAGATGTCCCCATAAGAGTAGCGGGGAAAAGATCTACACAAGACCATATCCGGGGTACTTTAAAGAAGCATGAGGGATTTATAAATCTCTAAGTGTATGATGGGATCTTTGTATTCATCAAAAGGTTCATACTAGGAGTCCTCCACTTAGGGGGGGAAATAATAGTGCTGAACTTCATTAGAAAATGGAGATGACATCTCTGGGATAGATCTATGGTATTAGGAGTTTACGTCTTGTACTAGTTTAGGAAGTTCCCCAACCGATCTTTCTTCTTTATTTTGTTATCCCAAGGCCTAGATTCCGTGGAACCATCATGGGATTCATCTCCTCGCAATGACAACTAATCCCTAATGGGGATCGAATCATAGACCATTGTAGAGATCTTGCCATGTTCTATTGATCATGTTCTGCTTCCAATTGGGTTGTGGTTTTCTCTTGTTCCACTATGTTCAGATCTGGTTAGTTCCTCAACTATGAGTGGTAAAGGAATTATTCTTAAGATGTCATTGAGTTAGTCTTAGATCTCTTTTGTTGATCTTCCATCTCTTTGAACGACCGAGCTAATATGGCATTGGTCTGCATTTTGTATATGATTTTTTATTTAGGGGATCTCTTGTTCCCACATATGACGCCAAACAAGTCGGTGTTGAAATCTCTTGGGACCTCAAACCCAACAGTTTCTGCCCATAAACCTCAGACACGTTAGTGAGGACAAATTTCAATGTATTAAACCAAAATATAACATGGTTCAGACCTCAGTTCAGGATCTTACGTCCATTGTGACAGGTATTTCTCTATACATTGGATTATAAATGTGAGTTTTACAATCAGGAAACCCCTCGGGCTGTGTCCAAGGAGGTATAAGGTATTTGCGATCTTTGTAATTAATGGGAAGGCCCTTCGAAAGTAACTCATGGGATCCACTAAGGATTACTTATCCTTGTGTAGGATTCAACAATGCATACAATATGTCTAGAGCTAGAAATTATCTGAACATTTACTATTATCTACCAATAGTGGGTTGGCAAAGTATATGATGATGAATAATTGCTTATTTCTCTTGCTCGATTCTTATTTATCTTGTATTCGATTGCCTTTATGTACTACTCTGTATTTTCTGGCATTTATTTATTATTTATTAATTATGAGTAGAAATTAATAAATGAGAATTAATTATTACTTGAGATAATTAGAAATAACATTTTCATATTTAGATAATAATTAAATGTTCATATTATGTGAATTATTTGTGCCACATGATATTTTTAATTATTGTGTGTAATTAATTAATTGTTTGAGACTATATGTGATTACATATAAAATAATTAAATTGGTTATTTTATTTTACGTCGTGAGGTTTTATCATGGGATATGAGGTATAATCAGTTGGAGAAGACTCTAGGGTGATACAGAGACTTGATTACATGTTTTTATCATCTTAAGTTGGGCCCAAGGGGTAGGTATACCCTTAAGCTAAGTTTTGGGTCATTCTGGATAGTATTTTTGGCTTCTTTGGGGGATGAAAATAGGCCTTAATTGGAGGTACAAAAATTAGATATATTAATTGGGATTATCACTATTTAATTAGTCATTTATCATTGTATAAGAAAACCCTAACAACTATGCGACTTTGGGAGAAGTAGAGAAAGTTTGGAGAAGGGGAAACCATGGATTCAAGCGCCGTTCTTCAATTTTTAAGGATAGAAATCTCTTGCAATACTCTTATTAATCTGCAGTTGGTTATAATTTATTATTTCCCTATTGCATTTTGAGATTTGAATCATGTTTAAGATTTGATTTGGTTAAGTTTAATTATGTTCATGTTTTGGGTTAATTAGAGATGTTATTAATTAACCTTGCTTTAAAGACTTGTACTATGGAAGAGAAAAGATAATAATTGAATGATTGAGAAGTGTAAATATGAAATTTAATGATGTTTTAGATTAAATCTCGTTAGAAGGATTAAATCTCCATGTTAATTTTGAGTTATTGCATCTAAAATTGTAGATTTTATGAGCCTTTTATGTGGAATTAATAACATAGGTTGATTCATAAAGAGTTTTGGATTTAGCCTTGTCTAGGATGATCTATACTTATTTTAGTTGTTATAAATAATTTAGAATCGTGTTAAAATGATTACGTTGATGATTAGAGTTATTTGGGATGTTGTTTTGAAGGTTTTAGACCTTTAATGGAGGTTTCAGGGTTGATTTGTGTTTTATGGGATTGAGAAGAAAATCTGGGGAAATATTGCTTGAACGACTCATTGGAATGAGATCGCATAAGTCATTCGAATAGGTAAAATTTCTCGTTCAAATGACGTTCGGTCGAACTTGGAAGTTGGATGATGTTGTGCATAATCGAATTACGAAGTCATGGGTGCTAGTCTAGTATTTTTTCTATTTTTTAAATTTCTTTTGACTATCCTATTACACGAGACCGAAATTTTCATTCGTGATTTTGGGTTGATTTTCTTTTAGGATTTCTCCACATAGTATATTAAGAGATCAAACTTGGTTAATGTTAAAGATAGTTATGTAGGTTAGAGATAAGACATTTATGCCATTTTTGGTTACATTCGATTTTAAGATTGGGTTAAATTAGGGAGATGCGCGAGTGGGAAAACCCCCCACAGTTGTATGTATATATGTTAATCTTGTAGAGGGACTAATTAAAGTCATAAGAGGTTAATTTAGGTCGTGAGAGATTATAGGCCGTGCAATTAACTTTGTAATTAAATGAGGATAAGTATGCTACGAGAGAATATATATATATATATATATATATATATATATATATATATATATATATATATATATATATATATATAGAGAGAGAGAGAGAGAGAGAGAGAGAGACGTAATAAACTAGGAGTTGGATACGGTAAGGTTTGGGAGTTAATAAACCTATAGATATGATAAACAATTTAAAGTTTTGGGATTGGGATGTTTTGGGTATGCTAAAGAGTATGCGTTTTCCCGTATTTATATATATTGTGTGTGTATGTATATAAATTGTTTTTATTATGTGAACATACCATTATTCATGGGGAATCAACGAATGGGGTTGCATTCGCAATTGGGACCATGTACCATACACCTGGCTAATTGATGTAGGAGGTAGTGGAGGTCGTTATATTATACTATACGTCAGGGGTGTCACCCCTTAGTGATTTGAAAAGGATGGTTGATTGGAGTCTTTAGTCCCCGTTAGTGGTGTTACTACATAATGATCGCCCCACTATTTATATGTGTATTTTGCTCAAGTTCATTAGGGAGGGCTCCTACGGACTTACCAATAGAATCACG
Source organism: Sambucus nigra (assembly GCA_949130495.1). Classification (NCBI taxonomy): domain Eukaryota; kingdom Viridiplantae; phylum Streptophyta; class Magnoliopsida; order Dipsacales; family Adoxaceae; genus Sambucus; species Sambucus nigra. Next base: position 665,954,888 of record OX422215.1, on the reverse strand, counting down.
AGATTGTCCCCGAAGTTAATGGGCTTCATAATAATTAATGAGGAATAATTAGTATAGTCTAATCATGGACAAAGTATGAATAATACAATGACACGTTAAATACATTATATGTTTTAGTTGTATTCTTTGCAGGTGACATTATGGGGCTGGTATACACCTTATAGTTCAGAGACGAACATGTTTAAATTAAAAGATGTTAAAATAGAGAAAGTGGTACTTTTATGAGATTATGAGTATCTTAATTTAAATATATGCGTGGGCATTGGGGTGTAATCTTACTTGGGTGTCAGTTGCATTCCATGATAATTATTCATCATGTGATAAATCTTGTTAGTAAAGAGATAATGACTTTTATTATAGTTATACCTTGGGTTGAGACATACGCATAGTATTACACTTAGATGAGGGGTGAGGTCCTTATTCCATGTGAGAGTCGAAGAGTGGCATGTTTATTATAAATTGGTTGCATGATTTACAATGATATACGAGAGATATTTCTTGCAACTTTAGGGCTCTAACCCAATTCTATAAATGTTTCCCCATATGTATTATTGTTATTATATATAGGTTTAGCATGATTGAGCAATAAGACTTGTAATTTCGGAGATCCAATTATCGTCCATAGAATAATAATGTTGTTTCATTCAGAGGTTTATATTATATTCTTAATAAGAGATTTTTATATTTTGTGGTTTCAATTTTATCCCAATTCAATATTCTCTTTATCATCCTTTATTCAGTTTTATTGTGGATGGTTTTTATTTTCATTAGACTTTGGTTTATCGATGATGCTGAGAATGATATAAATTATTTTAGAGCTTCCAATAATTTGCATTCAGCTTGATCAAAAGGTCATGGAATATCGGGGGCATTACACTTTAACCCTTAATAAGCCTACCATATATATCCATTCCCTTGGAGAGAGAATGGATGGACTAGAACAATATGGCTGGGGCTTCCCGAAGTCCAGATAACTACAGAAGCGTCGTGAAGTGTGGGAGAAAGGCTTGTAGTTGGTCTAAGGTTTTTGATGGGAGCATTAAATAATGATGGGAGTCATCAATGTTGATGGGAGTGAGTGATGATGGTAGGTAGAACAATGTTCATACCTTCTACCTACCCCCCAAAGAGGTTATAGAAGCTTAACCAGATGTCTTAGGGGTCTGGAATTGGCGGAGGTTCCTCAAAGAATATCCTTGGGACAGGTCCTGATGATTATCCTAAGGAAGAGGGATCATTGGATCTCTAGAGGTTAATCCTCATCATGCTAAGGTCCTTTGTGTAGGTCTAAGACTTGGGACAATTGATTTTGAGGTCTCTGTGTTAGGTTCCTCATGTGTAATGGAACGACTGAGCAACGTGTGATAAGAAGGAAGCTTACATGTCCTTTGATGCAATTATGGGTGCTTCCCAAGTCAAATAGGGTCTTGGGGGTTAGAGCTAGTTTGGCAGATGTCTCTGTTGTACCTCAGGATTTTTCCTCACGTAAAGATGATGGAAATAAGTGGTGAACTTGGAATTACCAAGTATGTTAATGTGGTACTATCAGTTAAGAATTCAAATTTTCATATTTAACAAATTCACAAAAGCCCTTTACATGTTTATCTAAGACTTTAGCATTGAGAATGTAAAGTTTTATATTATGTATGTAGTTGATTATATCCTCATGACAAAACATTAAGTCATCAAGTCATGTAGACTTGACTCGTATTTGAGTGAGGTGCGTGTAGACTAGGATATTTGATCCTTGGTTAAAGATGGTATATCTGGTACGCCGCTCATGATTTGAAGAATTCCGCTGCCTGCACATTCCTATTCCAAGGCCAAGGTTATATCCATTTTTATTTGAATATGATCTATGAGGCCTTATCACACTCATTCACAATTTTCATAAAATGCATTTTTTGGGTGTGTGAGTATTTGTGTGTTGAGGAATTCAAATGTGTTTTTATAAAAAATCAGAGAATATTTTTATGAGGTTTTCAAATTTTTTTTAAAGTATTTAAAGGTCTTTTTGAAGGACCACTCGCACGGCTACTCTTTGTAAGCATGCACACGCTCCGTTACACGGTACTCTTTTTATTGTGCGTACAACCTCTATGGTTTTGCACTCCTATTGCTTGGCGTCTGAACGATCAAATCTAACCGTGCTCATGGACGGTGTTTTTTTTAAATATATATAAATTTCAATTATATTTCCCATTTTATGAGTGATCTTAGTACCTCTTATTCTAAAACATATCCATAAGAGAATTGTTTTGAGGCATAGGGAAATTTTACTTATTACCTCTCTAAACACTTGTTCCTCAAATTTTGATCATCCTCAATTATTCTAATGAATTTGGAAGTGAACTTTTAAAGTGTAATTCACATCCATAATCATTATCCTTATATTTCCATATCTTATCTTTTGAGATTCATTGGTAATGATCCATTCCGTGATCTAAAGGAAAAAGCACATCGGAATATTGGAGAATTCATTGTGTGATGCAATTTCAAGGAAGAGAATTAACTTCTTCATTTGCGGAATGGAGCTTGTTTTGGAGTCTATTCGATTATAGGGGAAGATTGAATAATCATAGGTAACTAGTCATTAGTGAATGAATGAGGGGTACTTACATATCCTTACACTAATTGCTTTTCAAGTAGAAATGAGAATTCGAGTGCGTCTTAAGGTGTTTTTAATCCTAGTTGGTTCTTTTTTCCTCGTAATACCTTGTCTTGTATCGTATTGTGATTATTTCCATTTAATTACACGCTTAAACACACACTACACGTAGAACTCATATAGATATAGTTTTAATGGCTTAAAATTTAGAAGGATTTTTAAAATTGGTAAAAATTGTGTATAAACCTATTCACCCCCTCTAGGTTTATTAGTGATTTTCACATGCTTTATTAATTGGTATCGGAGCATGGTTCATTTTGTATAAGCATTTGCGTGCTTGAGTATATTCATTTGTGTGCTATTTGGTTTGATCTATTTTGTTTGTGTTAGTAGAACGTTGATCATGGATCAATTGCATGATTCTAGTTCCACGAATCCCCTCCTTATTTTGAATGTTCAAACTATGGTCATTATAAGGTGAAAATGTGAACTCATCTTAAATCCAAACATGAACACGTGTGGATGAGTGTTGAAAAGGGATGGAATTATCCTTTATTTGAGGAAAATGGCATGATTGCGAAGAAATCGAGAATTTTATGGTCCGAAACAGAGTTTGTTAATTGCAATTTGAACTCCGCAACCTTAAATGCTCCTTTTGCATCCACGAGGACTCAAAAGTACAATAGAATTCTGAATTATGAAAAAGAAAAATAAGCTTAGGATATTTTGCAAGTAACTTATGAAGGAACATTGACTGTCAAGAGAATAAAGTTGTAAAACATCAGCATAAAATTTGAGACCATGAGAATGAAAGAAAGTAAGACTTCCAATGAATATTACACTAGATTAACGAAGGTTGTCAATGCTTCGTTTATTCTTGGTTAGAATATTCTGGGGGAAGAATATTGTGAAAAATCTCCGAAGAACTCTTGCTAACAGGTTTGTAATAAAGGTTGTTATCTTGAATGAAATCAAGTACACGGACACGTGTAGCGTTGAAGAACTATTTGGATCACTTTAAATTTATGATCAAGAAGAATCGGTGTGGAAAAGTCGAAGTAACACTAACTTTCATAGTTGAGTGAAGTGAGAGAAAATCGATGAAAAGTGGAGAAAAATATAAGAGAAAGTTAAAGTAGATGTTTCATTGTTTGTAAAACCCTTTAGCAAATTTTACAATAATTTTTTTTTTAAAATTAAAAATTTGCTTAACCTTATAGCCCTACTAAACAAGTCTTTTATGGTGATAAAGGGGATCATAATACGTGGAAAAAAAAGGAAGATGACAAGTTCTTTGGTTACGCTAGTAAGAGTCATCATATTAATGCGTATCCTACAAATTTGAAGAGAAATAAGAAAGATAAGGGTGACGAAAGAAAGAAAAGCTACCCTTAATGATTCGAAAAGTGAGAGTGACAATGAGAGTTCATTTGGTGATGATTGTGGGAGTGAAATAGCCTTTATGGCTAGGTTTGATGAAATTGATAAAAAGGGTGAAGATCACATTTCTTTTATTGATGAGGTGAGGAAATCCATTAAGAAGAATACTAAGGAGAGAGTTTTAAGTGACTCGTCTTCATGTGGTAGTAGGCTCTTACATTCTCGTGGTGAGAATTCTATAAATGATAATGAAAGTTAATTTAAAATATCCAACAAGCATTCGATGAACTCTACCAAGAATCTTTGAAACTAAAGAAATTGAACATCAAGCTTTTAACTAAAACGATAAATTTTTAATTTAAGCAGGATGATAAACAAGATAAAGTTGAGAGTGTTAAAACAAAATGTTTCATGTTTGAAATGATGATTAAGATTTTTCACAAACAATGTGAGCATTTACGATCAAAATATGCAATTCTTTTGAAAGAAAAAGAAGAGATTGAACATGAAAACTAAATTTTGAAAGATGATTTTGAAAACTTGAAACTAGAGCTTGCACATGCAAATGACTTGAAAATAAAAATCTGTGATAGAACTAAAAAGCTTGATAGCATTTTTCTAAGCAATGCAAAAGTCTTACCAAGTGGTAAAGAAATTGGTTTTAATGATTCAAAATCGAAAATAAATCTTGGAAAAGAAAAAACGTTATTTTAGAATGATTTGAGAAAAATGATAAGACAAAAATTTCCATGTTTCATGAAGGGAAGGTTGAATCTAATTCCATCTTTGCAAATTTTGTTTATGGTTGTTCATTTTGTGGAAAATTAAATCATTTGAAAAGATCTTATTAAAAAAATAAAGATTTGAAAAGATAAGACTGGAGAAAAGTTTTGAAAAAGTTTACTATTGCACTTTTTGTCATGTGCAAGGACATAACAAACAAATTTGTTGGTGTTTGGGAATAAGAAAATAAAATGTTGAGAGGAATAGAAGGAAATTATTTGTTAGGAATCCCATGATAAAGATTCAAGGGAAAATGAATGCCTTAGGGAGAAAAAATGAGTTATCTCATGGAAGGGCAAGGTGTGACTCAATTTCTTATGAATAGGCATAATAATCCTACGAGGAATGAAAAGTAGTTACCTAGAAACCTTACAGGTATACCTAGGAACACACTAAAAGTGAAGGTAGATTTGGTGGAAAATGGGGTCATTTGTGAGATCCCTATAGTCAAGTTTGCGAAAGAAGAGAATGGTGTTAGTCATCCCATTAGTTCAGGAGATAACACATCTATCGTTACCTAGGTAGGTAGTTTGCTTGGATGACTAGGGGTTTTGTAATACTCATTCCTAGTCCATTCTTGATTTGTGGGGGAACAAATCTCTTGGGAGAGAGTTTATAACAATTTGAAGTTTTTCGTATTTTTCTTTATGAGAGTTTTTCATGCACATGTACATTCTTCATGTTGGCTTTATATGCATTGCTTTCCTTCAAAACATGATTATTGCATCAGTCTTTTTATATACAAAAATATTTTTTTTTAAATAACAAAAAAAGATATTGAGTTTATTCTTTTTATGATATTTGTGGTCAAGTCTTGATTCCACACTATTTGATTTAAGATTTAACTTGAATGATGTTTAAAAAATTGGATTCTAAATCATAGTATGCTATAATGATGAATTTTCTCAATTGTAAGTTATAATTTATTTTATAATCCGGATTCCAAATTTGTTGAAGTCGTTGGAATTGATTCCACTTTTCTTGAGCACTTGCATATCTATTGATTCTTATGAGTCTTATCATGGTAATATTTACTTTTGTGCTTAACTTGATCATGATGAAATCCTAGTAGAAAAAATAATTTTAAAAAAGTTTCATTGACCATATGTGAGATTTTGAGTGGTGTTATCCTTTAATGAGTTGAAAATGGGTCGATTCTAATGCATTGATAATGGATACCACTAGGAGTAATTACAGACATTTGGCATAATCTTTTATATGGGTTGTGTGGTGACAGTTATATTCAATACAAATAAATGAGAAAAGTGCAATCATCAAGGAAAATAAAGAACATAAAATGCCAATCACACAACACAGTATGTACGTGGTTCAGTAACAATGCCTACGTCCACGGTGGTGCAGTCAGTATTATTTATATATACTCTGAGGAGTGTGTACGAAGAATACAGTGCGTGCCTCTTGCCCCAGGCTTAGGGTTTATTATATAAATGTTTATTTTCGGCGAGTGGGGGTGTTGGACTCCCCCACGTCCATCTTCTTTTCTTGGAATATCTCTCGACGAGATTCTAGGAGAAGACTAAGTCGTAACTGTATTTAATTAAGGTGAGGGGTCTGGACTTTGGGTCGTTTTTAATAGGCTACTCGTTCGGGCCCATAATGGTAAATCTGGGTACCCACAATTGCCCCTAAAGTTTTTGGGCCGCAATTTGGGCTCAACAAATTTAAATGATTTGCCATAATGGCTCTTTTTATAGATCGTGCAACTCTTCCGAAAGTTGAGAACTGATTTAGGCGGAAGTTGCTTCGTGTCCTGTGCATGATGATTGGGATCATTTAAAAGTTATTTGGAGCAATGTTCCATAGTTTTCGTTTCAAACTTCTTAGTGTTCCCTCATCTTCTACGAACCTTAGCTGTTGTGCCCTCTTCTCCAAGTTTTCATTTTCTTCGCCTTCAAACTCCCTCGTCACCCGGGCTTGTGATCTTGCATTGTCCAAGTCCAACTTTCATCTCGTAAGTCCCCTTTGCTATTTCTCTATGCTTTATCTGTTGAGTTTTCTTTGAATTTGCAATTTAAGGTTTACAAATGACAAAGATAGGTAATTGATCGGTGTCAGAGTTTAGGAAGTTCTATAATATCCCATATTGGGTAGAGATTGAGTGCGCCTCTCTCCCTAAGAATGTTAGAGAGATAGAGGGCACTCATTGGATCAATGTTCTGTTGCTTTCCCAAGGGGGCTTACATTTCCTCCAAAAAAATTGTTTATGCATTTCTTTAGTTATTTCAACATTGTCCCTGCACAGTGTTCGCCCAACATATAGAAGATAATCAATGGTGTCCATAGAATAAATCAACTTTATGGCACTAAATTAGGGCTCGATAAAGTTTGTTTTTGTTATTCCTTCTCTCGAACTAGCTCTCGTCTGCTTTACCACAAGGCCAGGAGTCCTTACAGGGTATTGGTAGTAAATTTACCTGATTCCCACATAGACTACTGGTAAAATGGCTTTCTTGTTAGGAATTGGCAGTTCTCTCCCCCCCCCCCCCAGACTAAGGGTGCGAGGTCTGATAGATTCACTGCTCCCTTTTATAGGGAAGAGTACATAGGTAGTCTTTTCTCTGGCCTTTCCATCTCCTTGTTAATCTGTGATTCTTCTTACACTTTCCTGTTTTCTTTTCAGTGAGGACAAATAATTTGGAACCTGCCCTTAGAGAGGTTTGAGTTTCTGAGCTGATTAAAGCTTGGAATATGAGGGAATATTTAGCTGATGGTGAACATCCCCGGTCTGCTGCTTTTCTACTCGAGTACAAGAACATTGGATCCAATTTTATTACGAGGCATGTGGATAACATTCCAGACTTAGATACTTCTGAAGAAGCTGTTGCTAATCCTATTCAGTTGGACGAGGAAGATAGCAATTCTGAGAGTGATATCAGAGGAAGTACTGAGGGTGGTTCTGGTGAGGAGAGATCCAGTTCTTCCAGCTCAGAAGAGGTTTTAGATCCCCAAGAGTCTTCAAGTACATCCAGCAGTTCTAGTGAGGAAATGGTTCCCCACTAGGAGAAACTTGATCCGTGATGATGATGATGATGATGATGATGTGCTTCTTGCTTAGAGGTCGAAGAAGCAGAAATATAGTAGTGGGGCTACTGCCACTGGTTCTCAGTCTGCTGCTCAGGAGCAGGAGAAGAAGAGAAAAAAAGAAAAGCAGTTGAGAGAGAGAGAGAGAGAGGAAGAGGGAAGAGGAGAGAAAGAATACTAAAGAGAAGAAGAAGGTTGAGGAGAGGAAGAGGGTAGATAAGGAGAAGGAGAGGGAGGAGGAGAGGAGAAGAGTGGAAGCGAGGACGAAGGCTGGGAAGGCCTTAGTGTCTGTGTCTGCATTTCCAGAGGGGGCCTCGATTGACATTTCTCCTCAATTTCCTTCCTATTGATCGTCAAAGGGAGATGGGGACTGACCAGTTAGCCTTACAAGTGAGTAAAAGTCTAGCCTTGGTAAGTTTGTTTCTCTTTTCTAATGCTTATCAAATTCTGTTCATTTCTCCCTTCTAATGCCTTCCTTTACTTGCAGTTTTTGATTGACTTTGTCATGCTCTATCGCTCTCACAACGAGCTGCTTAATAAGAATGGTGAGTTGGAGAAGCATAACACTGCTCTGAAAGTGAAGAGTGTCGAGCTCGAGGCTAGCTTTAAGGTCACTGATGTTGTTCAGACGTCTTCTGACCTGGCCCTTGTTAAAGCCAATCGAGAGAGGGAGGCAGCGGTAAAGGAACTGAACGAACTGCGGCAGGCCTATAATTTGGTCTTCTCGATAAAGCTAGCAGTAGTGGAGGAGAACAAGGTGGTGATGAAGAAGCTGAAGGAGAAGGAGTTCGAGGCAGCCACCATTAAGAAAGATTCATATAACTCCGAGTGGGCTACCGCATATGAAGATGCCGAGGTTCAGATAGGCTACATCATCAGTCTGAACTTTAAAAAGGTCTAGAACAAGGCCCTTTTAGCTGTCGGGGTAGATGTTGCCTCTCCCTTGTTCGATGAGCACGATCTAGGCCTAAAGCCTATCTTAGATGAAGCTCTCACCCCAGTTGTCGAAGGTGTTGACCCTGCTTTCCAATTAGTTCCCATTGATGTCCTTCTTGATAGGGAGACAAAAGTTATCCCTACTGAGGGAGATGTTCCCACTGCTGCTGACAAGGGGAAGCAACCAGCTTCTTCTGAATAACCCGAGGTCGCCAGCTAATCTATTCTTAGGATTTCTTTTGTATTTTTGTTTATAATGTCTGTTTCTCAATGTACTCTGATCCCTTATGTATTAATGAAATGCAAAGACTTTTTCCCTTAGTGTACTAATTTATTTTGTCCTTTACTGCTCTTTTATGGCCTGTAGTCGATTGATGTAGATGACTATATACCAACCACTTCTCAATAGGGAAGAATGCTTGGCCCTGATGTGATTACTCAAGTTCATCATACCTTTGTAAGAATTTGCAAATCCCTGCGATTGAGGAATAAGCGTTTCATAGAGCAGACGGAGCTCATTGTTAAACTGAAAGACAGGCTTCAGGAGATGGAAGAAGTTGAAGCTTTTGTTCAAGAGGAAAACTCTGAGAGCAAGACTCCTCGATGCTACTGAGATTAACCAAGTCGGAAAAGTTCTGCAACAAGAAAATGAGTCCTTGAGGAGGGAAGTGTTTCACCTCAGGGAGCATGCATCGAGCACTACGGCTCATGTTTTAAGGGGCTCCTCCTCATCAAGAGCTCACACAGGACCAAGCGACGTTCCTCCGGTGCTGTAAGGTTCTACCCCATCGACTGTCCTACGAGCTGGTACAAATGTAAGAAACCCAGCTAGGGAAATGAATGAGCTCCGTGAATATGTCCGTCGAGCATATGTGATTGATGTTGGACTTCAAAGGGATGTCACACGGCTGAGGCATCTGTTTAAGAGAGGACCTCGGCGAGTATGGGTTGATGGTTACGACCAAAGTTGGGTAGATGCTCCGATGAGGCGGTAGAGTTTAAAGCGCTCGCCTTTATCAGGGGATGGTTGAGTGCCCTAAGGGAACTGCAAGTTCCAAGGAAATCAATACTCTGGTATCGTCACAAGATATATCCTTCCACTATAAGGCCTAACCCCTTCAGGAGGGATGATCAGTGGATCCCTATCGATGCCATCCCTCGGCAGTTATTGGAGTCATATACGAATGAGGTCGAGGAGGAATTAGCTCCTCATCCGAATGACGGTCGAAGAGCACAAGTGGATGATTATCTTGTTTAGAGGCCCTAGCCCCATTAAGATTTTACCAGTTGTAACTTTGTATACATATGTAATGAAGCAATGCAATATTGATGTTTTGGGTGATCTCGCCAATTAAACATGGGTTGTACATTTTTGTTATAAATGTGATGAAGTAATATAAAATTTATGTTTTGGGCGAACTCACCGACTAAACAAGTGTTCGATATTTTTTACATCATTTATTCCTTTCTTAATAATCTTGGTCCTCTCTTAGCTGACTAGATTGGTAAGTTTGCATCATCGAGTAAGTGTCCCTCCAGTCCAGTATTCTTATGAGATACCATTATGCCTTACTTTACATTTTAGGTCGTGTCGTCACACTCCCTTAGGCATAAGTGTGGAAATTGGTGAGGACACACCTGGTGTTGGATGTTCTATCTGATCAGGGTTTTGTTAACCAAACATTGTTTGGCGATTAATTTGACTTGCCCGAATTGCTTAAGGATCTCCTGTAGGGATTCATATATTGCCAGGGGCAATGCTAAGAGGTTGTTCGTGATTCATAAAGAAAACCCGAGGAGGGTGTTTTCCCTGCTATCGCGTACGGAGTAGTGTGCATGTAATTTGGAAAGGGTGTGCAAGTTATAAAGTTCATATATTAGTTAACTGACACCTCATAGAATGCAACTGTCAAACAACTTTTATTAATCACAAATAAATGAGCTTCCATTTTCATAAATCTGTTAAAAAGCGAAAGAAAAAATTATAAATATAACTTCTTGAGATTTGTCGCATTCCATGCTCGGGGTATCTCTCTACCCTCCAACGTTTCCAAGTGATAGGCTCCTTGCAGATCATCTCTTGTTATCTTGAATGGTCTTTCCCAGTTTGGCCCCAACTTGCCATCTGATGGTTTTACTGCACTGCTAAGGACTTTTCTTAGGACATAGTCACCAACTTGGAATTCCCTTGGATTGACCTTCTTGTTATAGTGTTTTGCGAACTGTTGCTGATAGCTCGCTAATTTCACTAAGGCAAGTTCTCTGCCTTCGTCGGCTAGGTCGAGTTCAGCGAGCAATGCTGCATCATTCTAGCCCTAGTCGACAAGGGTGGACCTCATAGTTGGTAGGCCTTCTTCTAATGGGATGATCGCTTTCATTCCATATGTTAGTGAAAATGGGGTTTCCCCCATTGCCCGACGTGGGGTAGTGAGGTAAGCCCACAGAATATGCGGTAGTTCGTTTACCCATGTGCCTTTGGCTCTCTCTAATCATTTCTTTAACCCACCGATCACTATTTTGTTGGAAACCTCGGCTTGACCGTTGCACGGAGGATATGCCACTGAGCTGAAATAGTGCTTGATCCCGTGTTCATTGCAGAAGTTCTGGAAAGGTCCACTCTCGAACTGTGTTCCATTATCAGTGATGATGGTTCTGGGGATTCCAAAATGGGTAATTATGCTTTTTCATATGAATCTTATCATAGTTGTATCTCAGATGTTTGCTAGTGGCTCTACCTCGATCCATTTGGTGAAGTAATCCGTTGCGATCAACAGATACTTGCGGTTACCGACGGTGGTAGGAAGTGGTCCTACGATGTCCATTCCCCATTGGGCGAAAGGCCAGGAAATGGTGAGAGATATTAGATCGCTGGCAGGTTGGTGAACCATAGGGGCGTGTAGTTGACATTTCTTGCACTTTCGAGCGTATACTATCGAATCTTTTTGCATGTATGGCCACCAGTAGCCTTCTTTCACAGCTCGAAAAGCTAATGATCTTCCTCCAATATGGCCTCCATAGATTCCTTCATGGAGCTCATGGAGAATTTTCTCGACATCCCTCGGGTGAACACATCTTAGGTAAGGGCCGAAGAACGGTCTCTTATACAGCTTTCCCTTAGTAGATAAGTGAAAGCGAGCAGCTTTGACTCTTATCTGGTGACCGGTCTTCCTATCGCTTGGAAGTACGCCATCCTTCAAATAGTCCCTTAAAGGGTCCATCCAACTGGGTGTTGACTCAATCTGGAGCACATGTTTCGCGCCTGGCAGCTCATCGCTCTATTTGATGCTCGGGTGAGCGACAAAGTCGATGGGGATCATTTTTTTTAAGTCGAAATTGATTGCTGAACTCAGAGCTGCCAAGGCGTCAGCATGGCTGTTTTGTCCTTTGGGAAATTGCTGGACACTGGCTTCCTCGAAGGTGGCCATTAGCCTCTTTGCCAAGGTGAGATAGGCTGCCATTCTTTCATCTTTTGCATTGTAGTCCCCAATTATCTGATTTGAGACTAATTGTGAGTCGTCGAACACCTGTAACTACTTCGCCCCTAAAGCATATGTCTTCTGGAGGCTGGCTATCAAAGCTTCATATTCTGCCTCATTGTTGGAGGCTTTAAATCCAAGCCTGATTCCCTGTTCGAGGATTGTATCTTCTGGAGTAACAAGCACAATGACCACTCTTGTCCCCTTTGAGTTGGAGGCTTCATCAACAAATAATTGTAAAACTCCCTCTGTTGCGTGGTTCTCTCCTTGCTTCATGGGTTGAAGTTGGTCTAGAGGATGCTCGCTCGTGAATTTAGCTATGAAATCGACAAGGACATGTCCCTTGATTGCATTCCTTGGTTGAAATTGGATGTCAAATCATCCAAGATCGACTGACCACTTAGTCAGTCTGCCCGACAAATCCTCTTTTCTCAGGATTGATTTAAGGGGGTGTGATGTAAGGACAATGATGGTGTGAGCTTCAAAGTAGTGCTTCAACTTTCTTGAAGCTAATACAAGTGTAAAGGCCAGCTTCTCTAGTGGTAGGTACCGTTGCTCAGCCTCTCATAAGGTCTTGCTCGCATAATAAACTGGGTGTTGGATTCCTTCTTTCTCGTATACTAGTGAAGAACTCACGGTGTGGTTGGAAACGGTGAGGTATAAGTACAAGGAATCTCCTTCTTGAGGTATGATGATCAGGGGTGGTGAGCTAAGGTAATCCTTAAGCTCGTTCAATGCTTGCGAGCAATATTGACTCCATTCTATTGTCTTGTTTCCCTTCAAGAGCTGGAAGAATGGTTTGCATTTCTTGGAGGACTTCGATATGAAACGATTCAAGGCAGCGATCATGCCGGTGAGCTTCTGTATGTCTTGTATTATGCGAGGGGGTTGTACCCTGTTGATTGCGTCAATCTGGTCCGGGTTAGCCTCGATGCCTCTCTTACTGACCAAGTACCTAAGAAATTTTCCTGACTGGACATCGAAAGAACACTTGCTCGCATTGAGCTTCATTCGGTATTTCCTGAGGATTTTGAAGGTTCTTGATAGGTATGAGAGGTGGTCTTCTTTGTTCCTTCTCTTGACGAGCATGTCGTCGATGTAGACCTCCATGGTGTCTCCCATTTGGTCTTTGAACATCTTGGTGACCAGCTACTGGTGGGTTGCCCCAGTGTTTTTGAGACCAAAGGTCATGACTTTGTAACAGTATAATCCGACAGTGGTGATGAATGATGTATTGTCCTAGTCTTGTGCATACAGAGGGCTCTGATGATACCCCGAATATGCATCTAGAAAACTCATTCTTTCGCGAACTGCTGTGGCGTCCACCAATTGGTCGATTTTTGGGAGAGGGAAACTGTCCTTAGGGCAGGCCCTGTTAAGGTCAGTGAAGTCGATGCAGACTCTCCATTTCCCGTTATTCTTTGGAACTACTACTGGGTTGGATAACCATATAGGGAATTGAATCTCCCGTGTTGATCCTGCATCCAATAATTTTTCAACTTCTTTTTCTATGACTTTTTCCTTCTTGGGTGTAGTTCTCCGTGCCTTATATGTGATAGGTTTGAAAGTGGGGTCGATATGCAACCGATGACGAACCACACTGGAATCAATTCTAGGCAGCTCGTACGGTTCCCACGCAAAAATGTCTAGGTTGCTTCTCAACAGAATCGTCAATTCTTTCTTTTCTTGATCTGTGAGAGAAGCTCCAATCAAAAATACCATGTCCTTTTTACTACCACCAGCTGTAACTTCCTCCAGGTTTTCCATGACCCGCTCAGAGGGGAGGAGCCTGGTTTCCACCACTCCGGGTCTTTCGTACCTTAACTTCTATTTTGTAGGTATCAGACCTTCTTGTTCCTCGACCTTCTCATTGGGCTTCTCGTCCTTCTTCTCTGGTCTAGGGTGGATGGTTGCTATTAATCACCTTCTTGCCATCTCTTGATCACCATGGATCTCCATTACTCCTCGCTCGGTCACATACTTGAGATTCTGATGGTAGGTCTAGGGTACTTCCTTCATCGCATGTAGCCATCCTCTGTCGAGGATAGCTTGGTATGGCAAGTCAATGTCGACTACCAGAAACTCAATCAACTTGGAGATATTTCCTGCCCTTACGGGTAGTATAATCTTTCCCAGTGGGATAGTCACTTTTCCAGTGAAGCCAACCAGAGGGACAGTGGCCTCCTCAGGTTGGCGACGCTCAACTTCAATTTTCTGAACAGGTCGAGATATATTACCTCGGATGAGCTTCCTTGGTCAATGAGCAACTTATCGACGTCATAGTTGGCAATCCTGAGCGTAATGATTAAGGCATCATGGTATGGTGTTCTCACTCCCACCAGATCTTCATCTGTGAACATGATATGTTTTCTATAGTCGACGTCATCTGCTCGCCGATGCTTTCCTGATTTGGTCTTAGCTGGATCGATCTGAAAAGCTTGCATTACTGCTGTAAGCTTTTTTACCTCCATTCGAGCTGAATTCCCCTGAATTTGCTTCATATCAGATGCTTCATAAATTACCGCAAATTCATGTCCAGCATCGTATTCGAGTACGTTGTAGGGTCTTATTCCTCTATTGGCAGCAACTTTCTCTGCCTTCTTCTCCACAAACTCGTTCAGGTGCCTAGAATGGGCCAGTTCTTCGAGGTGGGAATTAAGATCTTTGCAGTGCTCAGTCTTATGTGCTCCCTCTTTATGAAAGGCGCATCTCAGCGCGTTGTTTCTCTTTAAGGGGTCTCCTCCCATCTTTTTGGGCCACATAATAAATGGCTCGTCTCTGATCTTCGAAAGAATCTTGTAAATTGGTTCTCTAAAGACAGTGTTGACTGCCTGAAATGCTTTTGACACATCGTTCTTGCCTCCGTTCTTGGATCCATTCTTGCCCCCATTCTTTCCTCCTTTCTTATGGTTCTCAGCTTTGTCGTTGCCTTTGGCAGTGAGGTTAGTTCGACCATTTTCCCCTCTGCTGAGGCGGGTCATATCCTCCACCTTGGCATACTTATCGATGCGAGCCATCAGGTCGTCAATGGTCGTGGCCTCTTTCTTCGTCAGGGATTGGTACAGAAGGTAAGAGCTGGGTAGCCCAATTTTGAAGGAGGCCACTGCTACCTGCTCTGAGCAGTCCTCGACCTCATTGAACAACTCCCAATAGCTCTTCGCATAGTCTCAGAGGCTCTCTTGAGGTGTCTTTTTCATTGTTAGCAAAGCATCCATGCTTTTGGTATGGGAGATACTAGTGAGGGAGCCTTTCGAACCATTTCTGCGCCAAGTTATGCAGGCTCGAGGGAAAAATATAGCACATCAGTGCATCCCAGTGGTTCCAGAGGGTCATGGCTTGCCTGTACTACCTAACGTGATTAATGGGATCAGTATTTCCGTCATAAATCTTGAATCTTAGAATATAAAATTTCTTAGGGGATTCCTCTCTTCTATTTCCCTTGAGAAAGGGGATTTTATCTGGGTCTTGAGATCTCGTCTAGCAAGCTCCCTGGTCGATCTTGCACCGCGATATGCTGGGTGTTGGTCCATCTCCCTCCGGACCAAATTTCGTATGTTCTCATTGCTGCGAGCTGGGCTCCTGTAATGGCGAGTTGATCGCTAGTGCTCGAGAGAGTCGTTGATTGACTCGTGCTTCTCACTCTTTTGGGATCCACGCCTAGGGCTCCTTCCTCGGCTGCAAGACTTGCTCGCCTGAGGGCTAGGAGTGCGGTATGAACATCGCCTAGTGCTGCAATGGAGCTCTTTATCCATCCTTTCTAATTTCCTTTTGAGGCGAGCATTATCAGCCTCTTGCTTGCGAGCGGACTCCCTTTTCTCTTGGATCCTTGCCTTATAGGCATCAATCAGTCTGGAGATTTGCGTGGACCTCGCTGGTCCTTGGCTTTCCTCTGAGGCTGGCCTCTCTGGGCGAGCCCTCTGATCAGAACGCCAAACTTCAGATCTGATCCTGTGAGGAGAAGCTTGTCCTTGTATATCTCCTGCCTGAGGAGCATTACTGCTGTGACCAGACATTTCAAACTTCTTTATTGGTGGAGGCTTTCTCAGGGAAGACAAACGTTCCCACAGACGGCGCCAATTGTGGTGACAATTATATTCAACACAAATAAATGAGAAAAGCGCAATCACCAAGGAAAATAAAGAACATAAAATTCCAATCACACAACATAGTATGTACGTGGTTCAACAAGAATGCCTACGACCACGATGGTGCAGTCAGTATTATTTCTATATACTCCGGGGAGCTTTTACAGAGAATACAGTGCGTGCCTCTTTCCCCATGCTTAGGGTTTATTATATAAATGTTTATTTTCGGGGAGTGGGGGTGTTGGACTCCCCCACGTCCATCTTCTTTTCCTGGAATATCTCTCGACGAAATCCTAGGAGAAGACTAAGTCGTAACTGTATTTAATTAAGCTGAGGGGTCCAGACTTTGGGCCATTTTTATTAGGCAACTCGTCCGGGCCCATAATGGTAAATTCAGATACCCACGGGTTGGTGTCACATAGGTGTGTGAAAAGCCAATTAATGGAAAATGCCAAATGTTGAAAAAAATCCATAAGCCAAGTTCTTGATCCGACATTTAAAATAAGTTAGTTGTTAGATGGCATTCAAAATTCTATGATCAACATGCTTGAGGGATTTTTTAAATGGATTGAACTATTATCGCTTGACAATTGGGATTTGGATGTAACGATTGTCTTTAAAGCATGACTTGTAATGTCATTATGATTCGGTTATTTTTTTTATTAATGTTGGTGTAGCAAATTATTCTGTCACTTGAATCATGTCCCATGTATAATGATAAAATTGCAAAATATTTTGATTTGATGAGAATCTCATTCCATGACATTGAATTTATTGATATTAACTTAAATGTATTTTTAATTCACATTTTGCAAACAAGAGTTAAAGGAAATGTTTTGTTAAATCTTTGAATCATTGTTAGTCACAAGATAATAATAATCCTAATGTATGTTTTGGATTCAAATATGTTCATCATTTTTAAGAGAATAAATTTGGATAGTAATTTATTTTCAAATGTAGATTATTAATTTGGACGGTAACATTTTCTTTTATATTGCTTATTTTTCTCGTAAAACACAGATTGATATGTACATTCATTTTTTTACCATTAAATAATCTTATTAATAGCATTTTGGCTAATAATGGTTTTTTATATAGTGTTTAGCAGTAGTAACACTCAATAATATGTCCTGCTCTACTTTAGATGCTCCATCATATATGCACACAAATGATTTGAAGGCAGAACCAAGAGGGGTAATGCCCCCCTCCAAACCTTTTCAAATTTCCATTGTTATTATATTCATTAGTGTGCGGGTCTTGTTTTTATTTACTAATATAAAATTGTGGCATATCTCCATGTTAAACCAAAGTGTTCATTAATCTCAAGGCAAAAATTTAAGATCCCCCACTTATGTTGCAATCTCCTAATTAAAACCCACTACTACCCTTAACCCTCTTTTCGTTCTTAGGCCATGTCCAATGTTATTTTTCTAAAAACAGTTCTATCTTAGTTGGCGGTGGGATTTTAGAAATGGTCCATCTGGTTAATGGTTTTTTCAACAGAATAGAGACAATGATAGAATTGGTTCTCTAAAAGTGTAATTCTAATTGGTAGTTTCTATTATATTTTTAGGGGCAGTGGGAAACGTGGGTCATGATATAATTTACATGTCAAATTCTCCAATTGCTTCTACATTTCAACATCTAGAAATTATAGTAGAAAATTTTCATATGACTTTGTAGCCTGCTTAGTCTCAAAAAGAGAAAGAAACTTGGGTTGAAAAGTATTTTTTCTCCTTATTTCTAGCGTAGAAATTGGGACCGATAGAAACCCTTATTAGACATGGCCTTAAGTTTCAATTTATTTATGTTAACAATTAAGAAAACAAAATTGATCCTTGCAGGCATATCAATACATGGATGGACTGTAACACCCCGTAATTTTATTAATTTTTATTTTGGAAATTAATTGGGATTAATTAAATTATACTTAGAAAATTAATCCGATAAAATAAATATTAATTAGCGAGATAGAGGTTAATATTTATTTGTATTTAATATTACTTAGTGAATGAGTAATAATAATGATAAGAAAATATTATAATTGTCGTGAGTGAAAAATATGTCAAATACGGTAAATTTAGTCGGGACGCCCGTGTCAGTCGTATCAGGACTTAATTTGGAAAATAAAAATATAGATTTACTTTTCATATTCCAAATGGTCATTTTGAGTGCGTCAATGTGTCCGGAAGGGTCGACATAGTAAAAAAAAGTGTACTCGGGGATTTAGTTTGGGTCCCGGGGCATTTGTAGGCCAAACTGGCACCCCGGGAGGGTATTTTGGTCTTTTAAAATTTCAGAAAAGGGAGACCCATGAAATTTCTAGGTTTATATCAGTTGATCAGATGAGTCTTCCTAGGGTTAAATGTTACAAAGTTGCATAGATACCATAGGAGGAAGTAGAGAGGAGACCCCAAAGCCATAGCACACCATTCTTGCACCATAAACACCATCATCGCGTAGATCGGGAGGACATTATCACAAATATACCACCCTTCTATAGTAGATCAGAACTTCAAACAGAGACAAGCGTTTATCTTGCTTAAATTATGAAATTTATACCATCCATGTTAGAGTAGGATGATTAATCTATGAACTTCATGTATTTTGGGTTAATTTGGAAGACATAAAACATGTTTTTGGTTGAAATTGAGATAGGATAAATCCCTTTATGTATGTAGGACGAAATCCATCAATTAATGTTAAAATTTGGTGAATAAGTCTTGAATCTTTGTTGGAGATTTGAAAAAATATGATAATATAGGGGTTTTAAGAATTTTATTGAATTAGTTCAATTTAATGATATTTCTTGATGATTTGATGATTCTACCACGTTAGAAATCATGTACATATGTTAATATGATGTTTAGAATGTTTGGTTGGGTGTTTGGGTTCATGTAATGAATGTTTGATTGAGTGAAAATGGTGAAATCCATAAGTGTTTAAGGAAGAAGATGAAGACCTGTAGCAGGTGAATCGATTCGGCTCCCTGGTCGAATCGATTCGGTAGGCGAATCGATTCGGTTCAAGACTGAATTGATTCAACTGCTTAGATTTTGATAAGTTTTCTCCTTTTTGTTGAGAACTCGCGGGGAATGATCGAATTAACTTTTGAGATAATTTTTAAATATAAAGATAATTATGTTAAAATACTAGTACGTCAATATTGGGTTTGAGACTCAGTCACATGAGGAGAACTTAAGGGTTAATATTAATTAGGCATAATTGAGGAATAAAAACCTAATTCGGATAATGATATCGTGTCATGGGAATTCGGTGGAAATGGTGACCTAGACCAGTAGGTAATGAGTGAGATAACTACTGAATAGACTTAAGGGACAATCAGTAACTGTAATACCCCTCATTTTTATATTAAATAATTATAAGATTAATTATTATTGTTGGATTAATTAATTTAAAAAGGTCGAGAAATTTAATTGTTAATAAATTCGAATTTAAAATAATTATTAACTAGCATGCCAAGGGTTAATACTTATTGATGGAAATTATCGATTATTACTGTGGGTATATGTAATATGTAATTATATAATTTTTATAAATTGTCAGAGTGAAAAATACAGCAGTTTGGTATTTTAAGTCAGGACGCGCGTGTGATTCATGTCGGGATTAATTGAACGAAATATAAACATAAATTATTTTTGTATAACTCGTATGTTAATTTCGAGTGCTCCATTGAGTTCGAAAAGGTCGAGATAGTCACAAAACTCTACCCTAGCATTTTATTCGGACTCCGGGGTAGTTTTAGGCCTAACCGGCACCCCGTAGGGGTATTTTTGTCCTTCGGAATTTTAGAGTAATAATATGGGCGAAAATTAAGAAATTAAATAAGGAGATACATGGGTTAGTGGGGATTTATTATCTTAAAACCTACGAGAGATAAAAGAGAGGCACAGGGAAAGGTAGAAGAGACTATTGGTGTTGTAGGTGCCTAACTCAAGAACACACGCCAAAAACTATACCAAAGTGTAGATCGCGAGATGAGGAACACACTCATACCCATACCGTCAAAATTAAGTCAAGTGTTAAATCCTTGCAATTTATAGCAACAAGCATATTCATATTAGAGTAGGGGTATTACATTCACTCTTTGATTCATAAGTTTTGATGAAATTGGAGGATTAATGGCATTAATTGAAATTTGGAAATTTAAGGTAGGATGAATCCCTTATGTAGATAGTTTAGAAATCCCAAATTATTGATTAATTATGATGGACGAATCTGAATTGGAGTTCATGTTTAGAAATTTGAAGAACTAGGGTTTGTTTAATAAATTTTGGGGATTCTTAGAATTTACTAAGGTTTATGCATGATTAAATGATTCTAGATTGTTAGATATTATCCCTACATGCTTAATTATTGATTAGAAGAAATTTTTGGGAGTTTAGGAAAAAATCTGTTGAGGTTTTAGTTTGAAATTCTAGAAAAACGTAATAGGTATCAGATATTGGAGACGACGACGTCTCGTTCAAACGACATGCTAAACTCGTTCGAATGAAACCCTTTCTGGTTTGAACAACAGTTCCCAGTAAATTCCAGCTTTTTATATATTACCCTAAATTGTGTTACACATTTAATTTAACGAGGAAAACTGCCACTTTTCAGATAATAGCTTAGTGCAGAATTTTGGAAAAACATTCCTAGGATAATACTTAGGGACTTGTTAGGTGAGATAACCTTATAAACTTTCGTGAGTGGGAATAAGAGAGTAAATTCCAAAATGGGTAGTAACGAGGATTATACTTTGTAGATATATATATGAGTTGGGTGATAACCTTAAATTTTAATAGGAAGTAGAGAATGCCTACTATTAGAATATTTCTTATAATTGTGTGTATAGCATACCAACGCTGCTTGCTATCAAAAGGAGGTTTCGCGCAGTGGACTGGATGACCCAAATGGGTGGATATTTGACTTGTACCCAGAGCATACGAACTTGGATACGTGCTATTCGAGATGTAGGATAGTTTCGACGACTGAATGGGAGTGTAGGTATCTGCGTGACCCATTTGGCTGATGAGTATGTTCGCCTCCAATATTTGTGTTATGAGATTTACTGTTTGTGAGACACATTGAACCAATTGTCCTTTATGCAGCGAGAGATGCAACGGGAGACGATAGCAAAGTATGCACTACGCCAAGTGGTCCTAACCAAGGGGCGCATGTTTATATATATATATAGGGATGATGTGACTATATGTATATGTATATAAATATACTTGAGAATGAATGATTCTAATATGTGAAATTAGAAAATGTATAAGTATGGGTAAGTAAATTAATTCCAGTGGATAAAAGATTTCCTATCAAAATAGTGAATATAAAATGGGTAACTGGCATAAAAGAATATTATTAGCGTATTGTATGGGCGATATGAGTTACTCCCTTGAGATATATTTAGGAGTTCATGTCAATAACCTATTTGGCAATATTATAGATGACTAGGTTGGGGTAGACATATGCTAGGTGTGCACATTAGTAGATGTGTGAGGATCTCATGTGAGAGTTCAGAACTAATATTCACGTAATAATTGCATTAATGAAGTTTTAAATACTTGCTAAATCAAATATTTTTACAAATCGGGCTTTGGCCCGTTTTTTTCTATTTCTCTTCTCTTTTGCTATATATATATATATATAGGTGTGCCACCACAAGGTCACCACCAGACTTAGACGCGTGGATCTCTCGACGGGCTGCAGCTATTGTGGAAGATGTAGGTTATGGATATTAGACGCTTCTATCTTTTCATTCAGTTCTTAGTTCAGACATTTCAGTTAGGGCATGTGTCGCCCATTTCTAGCTTAGTTATTTCAGAGATTGTATTTCTTATTTTCTTTTCTTTTCGTGTTGGATTGAGTATTATGATTCTATTGGTTTTAGACTTTGAACTGGAATGTTTTATCCTGTCTCATTTATTTCAGTATTTAATTCATGTTCAGTATTTATTCTTTTGGAATGGGAATGGCTTATATCTTAAAGCATGGAATTCATTAATGGATTAATTGGGCATAATTAATTGGGAAATTGTTTGGACACTTAGCGCAATTATTTATTAGGTGATTAGTAATGAAATATGTCTTTCGACAGTGATGCTAAGAATGAACCAACTGGTCACTTTGATTTAATTTAATAAAGGAATGATCACCCGGTATTTAATTAGGCGGGGTGTCACAGGTGGTATTAGAGGATCAGGTTCTAGTGTCTTTTAGGATTTGTACGGCTTAACATGTTTTTCGATTTGCGTTCTTTGATATTGAGCCCTATCTTTAGGACTGTTGTACTCATATGGATGCGTTTACGTCTTCAGCTCTTTGAGATTTAATAATGATTGTGGACCAATAAATCCCTTCTCATTTCGGATGCCTCCGAGACAAGCCCCGAGAAACATAAATGCCTAGCCAGCGCAGCCAACAACTCAGGCTCAAGGAATGATTAACGCAGATGACGTTGCCACCATTGTTGCTCAGGAGGTAAATACAACTTTAGCAGTGGTGCAGTAGGCCCCACCAAGTACAGGCTGTGGCGCCAGTTCTGGTTCAGTTTCCCACTGCACGGGAGAGGGTCAGGGATGCTTTCCAGAGGGCACATGCCCCAGAGTTCTCAGGTGATTCTGACATCATCATACCGAGCCAATGGAAGAAAGATATCCAGAGGAACCTTCACATGTACGAGTGTACCGATATTCAGAGGCAGTTACTGGCTTCCTACAAGTTAGTGTGGGCTGCCTTGCAGTGGTGGGAATCCACTACCTCCTTGGATGAGAGGAATATTATTACTATTCAGAGCTTTAGGGCGCGATTTGACCGCAAATACTTTCCTTTCACCGTGCAGACAGAGATGATGCGGAAATTGCTAAATCTGAAGTAGGAGGGTATGACAGTGGTAGAATATGAGGAGGAATTCACGAGGATGCTTACTATGGTGCCAGATGAGGCACCCACTGAAGAGAAGAAAATTATGATTTTCATGGATGGATTGACCTGGAGGATCCGCCAGCACCTCATAGGTAATCTGTCGTTAGGTACTTTCACTAATGTACTCAATGCCACTATATTACCTTGTTAGGACCATTGCTTCCATAAGCAGGGGAGAAGGCGAGCAGGGGAGTCCAGTCAGCAGGTCCGGGCATGAGGTATTAGTGCCGATGGGGAATAAGCTCTGGAGCAGGCCCATCAGGGTGAGCAAAAGAGATTTTGATCAGGAGATTCTAGGCGGGGATATAAGGGTTATAGGCAGGGCCAATCTAGTCAGCAGGGCCAACCTCGTTATCAGTAAGGCCATCAGGTCCAGTAGAGGCATCGGCAAGGTTAGTTAGGCCAGTGGAGGGAAAACAATGGCCAGCGGAGCTAAGGCCAACATGGGTAGAGGGGAGGTAACTTCAGTGGAAGGTGTTTTTCTTGTGGAAAGAATGCCCATATGAAACAGGATTGCCCCGATAAGGGCAGGTTTCCCCAGCAGCAGGGAGTCCAGTAGGAGACCTAGAGACCCATCTTTCCTGTTGCCCTACCAGCACCAACGCAGGTCCCTGCTTTGATAGCACCGTCAATTCAGTAGGGGCAGTTACAGTATGGACGTGCTCATAACGTCCACCAGGCAGAACCCAGCAGGTACCGCCCGCAGTTGAGGGTAAGTTTCATATCCATGGTACTATGGGCGTATTTTATTTGACACAGGTGCTTCGCACTGTTTTATAGCTACTAGTTTTGTACGGGCCACCGGGTTGTTAGCCGCAGCAGAGAGTACACTGACTAGTGTACACTTACCGCTAGGTAGTGGGTCTTTGATTTTCTTTGTATGCCTGGGGCTAAGTATAGAGATCGGGAGTTTGATTTTACCTACGGATATGTTAGTCCTAGATATGCACGAGCATGACACGATCATTGGCATGGATAGGCTTGCAGCTTATAGAGACATGATATATTGTTATAGTAGGACTATTATCCTCGCGATACCGATCTAGGAGATGTTTCTGGTGGCGATGCCTCGTCCTGAGGTAGGATCGTTGTAAGGACACAAATTTCCAATTGAGTCCATATATAGTTTTGGCTCAATTCCGGACAAAAACATTTATTCATAGGATTTTATTTTATTGTAATATTCAAGACCTATGAAGTGTTTGTTGAAGACGTAGCGGCAAAGAGTATAAAGCATCATCAAAATGCCGTAGTTTATGTGCCTCGTTTGTACGTCATCAACTAAGGTTCCATACTCCCAAGGTATGAATGTAATAATATTTATATAGGAGTTTGGAACAATATGTATTGGGTGTTAGGAGAAATAAAAACTGCATTTTATTTTCAGAAAGAATCAAATTGAAACTTTAAATTAAGTATATAAAAGTTTCTGGGCCAAAATCGAATTTTACAAACTTTCTGGTCGTTCGTTAGAAGTTTCGTTCGAACGAGTTTTTTCGTTCGAACCAAGTTTCGTTCGAACGAGTTTTGTCGTTCGAACCAAGTTCGTTCGAACGAGTTTGCCAACGACCTGGTCATTCGTTCGATATGTCGTTCGAACGAGTTTTTCGTTCTAACGAGATATCTAACGAGATTCTAACGAGCCCAGGCTGGTCGCTCGTTAGAAGTCTCGTTCGAACGAGAGTCAAGTTCGTTCGAACGAGACGCCAGGGCGGGAACAGTTTTGAGCAGTTTTTTGCAGTTTTCTCCCACTTTCCCCACTTGGTTTTTAACCAACTTTTACATACTTTATTATGTGCGGGAAACACATTTTCCAAGACAACTTTTCCATTCCATATCCATCTCTTAGAGAGAGTTTGAGAGCTAATTCATTTATGGAAAATGTTCATGTTTTGAGTGTCAATTTTTAATGAAAAATTCATACACACTCTAGTTTACACCCAATAGTTGTTTATCCAAGTTCTTCATATACATATCTTTACTTGGAGTTTTTGGCACCGGTTTTCTCTACCGAATTCAAGAGACGTTTCGGGTTTGCTTCTACACCCCATCACAAAGAAGACTTTTGGTGATATTCTACCCGTTTGGAGAAAGGCTCCATGTTCGGGTGATGGTGTCCGTTTAAAGTCCTATCGATGTATTCCGAGACCACGGTGGAGCTCCGTTGGTTATCCGCTAATTGGAGGTTGATACAAGAAGAAGCATCACGGCTTGAGAAGGTTCGAGTTTAGGAAGTAAGTCTTTTGTCTTGTATTTTGTAATACCGTTTTTAGTGGATTTGAGGCTAGGGCCGTCCCGAGGTTTTTTCCCGTTAGTGGGTTTTTCCTCGTACATCGCGGTGTAGTGTGACCTTGTTTATTTTATCTTGCTCTATATCACTTAGAACGCATGCTAGATTAATTCAAGATAAAATCGGTTTAATTATCACACTCATTTAATTTGGGACGTTAATTTAAATATTGGGTAAAATTGTGTAATTCAAGTCTCTTGCATTAATTTGGTTTGGCCTAACTTGAACATATGAACAATCATAATTTAGGCAAATTCTAGGACTTGATTCATGTTTTTAATCTGTTTCTACTTGTTGTTAATTAATTTTAAGGATTTGTGTTGAACCATCACCACCTTTATAACGCTTCCCCATTATCTCTTGAGTTTACATAACAAGGAAATTATATTTTAATTCGGATAATAAAATCCGGGGATTCCACTTCTACAAATTGGTATCAGAGCCAAAAATGATAAATTATTTCGTTAAAGATCTTTTAAATTTTTGGCTAAAAAATGGAATTTTCCCCATTTTCAAAATTTCCTATTTTTGATGGTTCAAACTACGCGTATTGGAAAGCGCGCATGAAATCGGCACTTAAATCTATCGACGAACGTGTTTGGATGTCTGTTGTTAACGGTTGGACCCCACCAACTCATCTAATTGAAAATGAACGTGTTCCCAAACCCGTCGATAGATGGACCAAAAATGAGTTTAAGCTTGCAAATTTTAATTCCCGTGGTTTAAATGCTTTATTTAGCGCTGTCGCACCGGATGAATTCCGAGGTATTATGACGTGTGAAACCGCTAAAGAAGCTTGGGATATTTTACAAATAACTCATGAAGGAACTAGTGTCGTTAAAGCTTCTAAACTTCAAAACCTCACCACTCAATTTGAAACTATCAAAATGGATGAAAAAGAAACTTTTGATAAATTTTATGCTAGACTTTCAGATATTGTTAATTCATCCTTTAACTTGGGAGAGAAAATACCTGACGACCGTGTTGTAAAGAAAATTTTAAGGTCCCTACCCGATAGATTTATTCCTAAAGTGACCGTTTTAAATTCTTTACCCACTTTAGCCTCTACAAAATTAGAAGAGCTTGTAGGTGATTTACAAACCTATGAACTAGATATGTTTCCCTCTAAAAATGATATGAAAATCGAAAAGGGCGTTTCTTTAAAAGCCCGAAAAGAGGTCAAACAAGTAGTAAAGAGCGATAGTGATAGTGACTCGGAAGATATGGCTTTGTTTGCTCGTAAATTTAGAAAATTTCTTAAATTTAACAAAGATAAAGTTAAAAATGATTTTAAGAAATTTAATTCTTCTAAACATGATAAAAGCGAGAAGTTTTCTAAAGCCGAAAAGATCTCTAAGCCTAGTAATGAAAAAGTTGATAGGGACGAGTCTGATAAATGTTTTGGTTGTGAAGGTTATGTCCATAGGGCTTTTGAGTGCCCCACTAAACTAAGGAAAGAGGGTAAACGACCCATTTCATATAATGCGACCCTTAGTGATAGTGATAAGGAAGAGAAGCCCGAATCCCCCACTAAGAAAAATTTTGTGGCTTTTATGGCACATGTGAGTGATAATGAGAACTCATCGGATGATGAAATTATAGCACATGCCACTTCCAAGGTCATTGTACATGATTCTCTTAGTTTTGATGATAGTGAGAGTGAAAAAGAAGAAGAGAGTGAAAATGAAGAAGAGGTTGATATGAGTGAACTTCAAAATGCTTTTCATGAATTATATAAAGAATCTATTAAATTGAAAAGAGATAATTTGAAGTTAGAAGCGAGTTTAAGAGAGAGTGTCAAGGTCATTGATGAAAGTGCCTTAATAGAAGACCTTGAGACTCATGAGAGGACTCTTCAAGAGAAGCTTAACTATGTAGAAGGCGAGAGAGATAGCCTTAGGGGTTTAATGGAATCCTTGAAAAAGGAGCTTCTTGCTTTTGAAGAGCGAAATGTTTTACTAGAATCTAAAATTTTAGATTTGGAAAATAAATTAAAAGATTCTAGTAATGTCAAATTTGATTTGGAGTGTCGTTCGGAAAAACTAGATAAAATGTTAGGAACGGTCTAAATTAAAAATGACACTTTTGGTTTAGGCTTCAATTCTTGTAATGATTTTAACCCTAAAGTCAAAACCAATGATTTAGGAGAATCTTCTAGGAATACACTTAATGATCCCTCCTTAGATAAATCTTTTCGACATGTTCTTACTTGTACACATTGTGGTCGAAAAGGTCATCTTAGGCAATTTTGTTTAAATCTTAAACGAATTCCTAGAAAATCCCATAGTAAAGTAACCACGATAGCTAACGTTCCTACACCCCAAGATAGTAATTCTTCAATAATTTGGGTTAGGAAATCCGACTTGGTTGCCTTACAAAATAGGGATTTTGATTCTCATTTACTTTCACATGATTCCTCCCTTGCTAAATCTAATGGATGAATGTGTTAGTGTTTGCATACTTTAGCGTTTGTACTTCATGCTATATTCATATGCTAAATGTATGCTTGTTTAGTCATTTTCTAGTCATAGCCTTATTTCATATCCCATGCTAGAAATTATGACTTGTTTATCTTTTTGTATTATATTTTGTGTTTGAATTAATTGAAAAATATAAAAAGATTTTTGTTTATCATTTGTATTTTATTTATTTCATTTAAGCTTAATGAAAAATACAAATGATTTTTGTTTGTCCTTTTGAGTAAATATCTATTTTTGATTAAAAATGTTAAAAACTCAAAAAGATTTTTTTTGTGTATTTTAGTTTGACACACTTTATGTGGCATATATTTGTGTTTGAATCCTATCATTTACGCCTCCATGTGGGTAGAACTTTTGTTTTAGATTTTCAATCCTTAAAATGTTCTTTACCATGTTTTATATGGAGTAGTTGGATTTTGTATTGTTTAAATGGATTCTATTTCTATATGCCTCTATTCACACATGCACGAGCTCTTTTGAAATCTTAATGTCACATGTTATATTTGAGCTTTTTGAGGTGTTCTCCTATCAATCTAGTCATCTACATATCTATGACCTAGGAGGACTAGTGCATGTCAAATTCCGTTGCATGTGAGATTTGTGTGAAAAATGAAAACATGATAAATTCATATATGCACGGGGAAGGGCTCCGAAAGGATGAATTAAGTCCTTTGCGATAGTAAGCCACCGTTGTTTGGATCTAAAAGAAATACGTGATCCAAAGGCCTAAAAACAGAATATTTGGCATTAATCAAAAAGCAATTGCCAAGGCCTATGTTTGTATGATATATTCATTCAAAAACAAAAGAATATATATATGCTCATTGAGGGAGAATTGGATGGTATATCAACGGTTTGTACAATGTCCGTTTATCCTAGTTGTCTTTAATGTCATGACTCTATTTGGTTTGTAGAATCATCATCATGCTAGGCTTGTATGCATTGTGTATGTTTGTTCATTGAGCTCAATCTTTATATTGTCACATGAGGTTATATTTAACTGTGATGAAGTTTGCAATCAAATGAGAACTCCGTGAACGTTTCTTAAGTGTTTGGGTCTAAATTTAATTGTTGCTAGTTCACACCCCTACACTTCCGTATCCATATGACACATTTTTGCCATACGAGTGTGCAAACTTACTGTATTTTGTGTCATGTGTGTGTTTATATCTATATATATATGCAAGTGCTTCATTGATATATTTCTAGTATATATATATATATGATATTTGTTTGTCTTTGCCTTGCTTTTAATTGCCCATATGCTTTCATGTCTTATCACTTTAAGCTTTCACTTGCTGTTTATTAGTTCTTTATCCTTTGCCTATTCCCGAACAAAAAGGGGGAGAATGATGATAGGGATGTATCTAATCCTATTATTATCGTATCTTCGTTTGGGGGAGATTTATCTTAGGGGGAGACGTCTTTCTAAGTAGGTCATGTGTTTCAAGGGAGAATTAATTTAGGGGGAGCAATTAATTAATTGCATTTAATATTTTGATATTCCCTATGCATTTGATGAGTTTGCTTCAGTGTGCAGGAATAAAAATAAAGCGGCATCTTTCTATGGCAAAGAGTTTAATCCTTGGGTTGAGTCAAGATTGGGCGGGTTATGTTTTGAGTCTAGTAGAGCTTGACGGCCCTTTAGGATTTTTGTTTTGGTTTTTGTCCCGGAATAGCCAAAGGGGGAGATTTGTAAGGACACAAATTTCCAATTGAGTCCATATATAGTTTTGGCTCAATTCCGGACAAAAACATTTATTCATAGGATTTTATTTTGTTGTAATATTCAAGACCTATGAAGTGTTTGTTGAAGACGTAGCGGCAAAGAGTATAAAGCATCATCAAAATGCCGTAGTTTATGTGCCTCGTTTGTACGTCATCAACTAAGGTTCCATACTCCCAAGGTATGAATGTAATAATATTTATATAGGAGTTTGGAACAATATGTATTGGGTGTTAGGAGAAATAAAAACTGCATTTTATTTTCAGAAAGAATCAAATTGAAACTTTAAATTAAGTATATAAAAGTTTATAAAAGTTTCTGGGCCAAAATCGAATTTTACAAACTTTCTGGTCGTTCGTTAGAAGTTTCGTTCGAACGAGTTTTTTCGTTCGAACCAAGTTTCGTTCGAACGAGTTTTGTCGTTCGAACCAAGTTCGTTCGAATGAGTTTGCCAACGACCTGGTCATTCGTTCGATATGTCGTTCGAACGAGTTTTTCGTTCTAACGAGATATCTAACGAGATTCTAACGAGCCCAGGCTGGTCGCTCGTTAGAAGTCTCGTTCGAACGAGAGTCAAGTTCGTTCGAACGAGACGCCAGGGCGGGAACAGTTTTGAGCAGTTTTTTGCAGTTTTCTCCCACTTTCCCCACTTGGTTTTTAACCAACTTTTACATACTTTATTATGTGCGGGAAACACATTTTCCAAGACAACTTTTCCATTCCATATCCATCTCTTAGAGAGAGTTTGAGAGCTAATTCATTTATGGAAAATGTTCATGTTTTGAGTGTCAATTTTTAATGAAAAATTCATACACACTCTAGTTTACACCCAATAGTTGTTTATCCAAGTTCTTCATATACATATCTTTACTTGGAGTTTTTGGCACCGGTTTTCTCTACCGAATTCAAGAGACGTTTCGGGTTTGCTTCTACACCCCATCACAAAGAAGACTTTTGGTGATATTCTACCCGTTTGGAGAAAGGCTCCATGTTCGGGTGACGGTGTCCGTTTAAAGTCCTATCGGTGTATTCCGAGACCACGGTGGAGCTCCGTTGGTTATCCGCTAATTGGAGGTTGATACAAGAAAAAGCATCACGGCTTGAGAAGGTTCGAGTTTAGGAAGTAAGTCTTTTGTCTTGTATTTTGTAATACCGTTTTTAGTGGATTTGAGGCTAGGGCCGTCCCGAGGTTTTTTCCCGTTAGTGGGTTTTTCCTCGTACATCGCGGTGTAGTGTGACCTTGTTTATTTTATCTTGCTCTATATCACTTAGAACGCATGCTAGATTAATTCAAGATAAAATCGGTTTAATTATCACACTCATTTAATTTGGGACGTTAATTTAAATATTGGGTAAAATTGTGTAATTCAAGTCTCTTGCATTAATTTGGTTTGGCCTAACTTGAACATATGAACAATCATAATTTAGGCAAATTCTAGGACTTGATTCATGTTTTTAATCTGTTTCTACTTGTTGTTAATTAATTTTAAGGATTTGTGTTGAACCATCACCACCTTTATAACGCTTCCGCATTATCTCTTGAGTTTACATAACAAGGAAATTATATTTTAATTCAGATAATAAAATCCGGGGATTCCACTTCTACAATCGTCCACCCATTTATATTATATAGAGGATGAAACCTCTAAGGAGATAGTGATTCCTATTGATTCGTTTCCTATAGTTCACGAGTTTTTTGACGTGTTGTAGGATATATCGGGACTACCACCTAGCCAAGAGATAGAGTTCGTTATAGATTTTATGTCGGGCACTCGATCGATAGCCCACGCATCATACCGTATGGCTCCAGTGGAGACGAGAAAGTTATGGGATCAGATTGAGAAGCTGTTGGAATAGGGATTCATCCGTAGGAGTACCTCACCTTGGGGTGCTCCCATTATGTTTATGAAGAAGAGGGATGGTTCGTTAAGGTTGTTTGTGGACTACCGAGAGTTGAACAAAGTCGCAATACAGAATAAGTATCCGTTGCAACGAATCGATGATTTGTTCGACCAGTTGAGAGTAGTTTCGTTCTTGTCAAAGATAGATTTGAGATAGGGATACCATCAGCTACTGATTAGGGAGCAGGATGTGTCGAAGACTACTTTCTTGATGAGATATGGGTCTTACGAGTTTTGAGTCATGCCGTTTGGGCTGATAAATGCTCTAGCCATATTCATGGACTTAATGAACCGAGTGTTCATATAGTTCTTGGATCAGTTTGTCATTGTATTCACTGATGACATCCTGATTTATTCCCAGACTGAGGAGGATCATGCCGAGCATTTGAGACAAGTTCTTCAGACTTTGCGAGAGCTTCAGTTGTATGCCAAGTTTGAAAAGTGTGGATTCTGGTATAGAAGTACAGTTTATGGGGTAAATTGTGTCAGAGATGGGAATATCAGTGGACCCAAGCAAGGTGTCGGTAGTGAGGGAGTGAGGACATCCCACGACACCGACAGAGGTACGTATCTTCTTGGGGTTAGCAGGATATTACAGGCAGTTCATTAGAGGGTTCTCGAAGATTGCGGGCCCAATGATAAATTTGACTCGCAAAGGGGTGCAGTTCAATTGGGATGATGCTTGTCAATTAGCTTTTGATGAGCTAAATGATAAGTTGACTTCAGCGCTAGTTCTTACTTTACTCAGGTCAGGGGTGGAATACTTGTTATATACTAATGCTTCTCTACATGGACTTGGTGGAGTACTTCAGTAGGAGGAACATGTTATAGCTTACTCCTCCCGTGAGCTTAAGCCTCACGAGAGGAATTATCCCACCCACGACTTGGATTTAGCAGCGGTCGTGTTTGCCCTTCAGATTTGGAGACACTACTTATTAGGGGAGAAATTCTGCCTCTTCACATACCACAAGTCACTGCAGTACTTGTTCACTCAATGTGAGTTGAACATGAATCAGCGTAGGTGGCTGGAGTTTGTGAAAGACTACCAATTTGAGATACAGTACCACCCAGGGAAGGCCAACGTAGTTGCTGATGCGTCGAGCCGTAGGCCAATACGTGAGGTGGCAGAAGTGTGGAAGGCAAAGTGGAAAAAGTTGGGACATCAGGATGCAATGGCCCGATCCTTTATGTCTGTCATGACAATCATGCCAGCGATTGTTATGAGAGTGATCCAGGCCTAAGAAGATGATTTGTTTTGCCAGGATCAGATTGTACGGCTTTTAGAGGAGGATGCAGAGTCCTACTCAGTTAGATGGAGGACTGTGATTTAATGGGAGGTTAGTAGTTCCAAAGGGTGAGGACTTACGTCATGCAGTAATGACAGAGTCGCATGGTTCTTGATTTTCGATACATCCCGAAGGGGATAAGATGTACCAGGATATGAGGCGACAGTACTGGTGGAGTGGGATGAAGAAGGACATTGCGGAGTTCGTGTCCAAGTGTGCCACCTGTCAGCTGGTAAAGGTGGATCATCAGAGGCTGTCAGGGTTACTTCAGCCGCTAGAAATCCCTACGTGGAAATGGGCGAGCATTTCCATGGATTTTATCACTAGGTTGCCTACATCCCAGCATGCACTACACCAAAATGGGAAAATTGTCACCTTTCAGTCGTCCAGCCTTGTCAAGGTCATTGACCGTGACAAAAAAACACACGTTTTATGTCACGGTCATTGACCTTGACACGACCGTGACAACGAATTGTCACGTTCATTGACCGTGACACGACCGTGACAACTTTTCCATCAAAAATCCTTTCCCCCTTCTTTTTTCCCTCCCACCATTCCCTCCCTCTCTCTCTCTCTCTCTCGACTCGACGCTGCTCTC
The DNA here is from genome assembly GCA_949130495.1 of Sambucus nigra. Classification (NCBI taxonomy): domain Eukaryota; kingdom Viridiplantae; phylum Streptophyta; class Magnoliopsida; order Dipsacales; family Adoxaceae; genus Sambucus; species Sambucus nigra. The sequence goes on along the minus strand of OX422215.1, from coordinate 665,921,364 downwards.
TCTCTCTCTCTCTCTCTCTCTCTCTCTCTCTCTCAGGTCCAATTTCTCTCTCTCTCTCTCTCTTCCATTTATATATATATATTTGTCTGTATACTTATGTGTGTATGTGCATATATATATGTGTGTATGTGTGTGCGTGTGTGCGGGGTGGGGAAGGATGGGGCAGGGTGGGGAGGGGGTGGTGGAGGGGGGCAGGGGGTGGGGCGAGGTGGGGCAGGGTGGGGGAGGGGGCAGGGGGTGGGGTGGGGTGCGGTGTGTGTGTGTGTGGTGGTGTGTTTTGGGGGAGGGGGGGAGGGGGTGGTGGAGGGGGGCAGGGTTTGGGGTAGAGTGGGGTGGGTGTGTGTGTGTGTGTGGTGGTGTGTGGTGGGGGAGGGGCTGGTGGAGGGGGGCAGGGGGTGGGGTGGGGTGTGTGTGTGTGTGTGGTGGTGGTGTGTGGTGGGGGAGGGGGTGGTGGAGGGGGCAAGGGGTGGGGCGGGGTGGGGCAGGGTGGGGGAGGGGGGCAGGGGGTGGGGTGGGTGTGTGTGTGTGTGTGTGTGTGGTGGGGGAGGGGGTGGTGGAGGGGGGCAGGGGGTGGGGTGGGGTGTAGTGGCGGACCCAGAATTTTTAGTAAGGTGGTGCGAAATTTTTCGAGCAATGTAGGGGTTCAGGGGCGGTAGCCCCAAAGGCAATTTTTTTAGGATTAACATTGAAATTATAAGAAAATTATACTTCAATATTGAAAATTAACTGAAAAAATAACACTGAAATTTGAAAATTCTCCTAAATATTTCTAACATTGCCCCTAAATACGATACCCCTAAATATTGAACACAAAAATACAATACCCCTAATTTCTAACATACCACTAAATATTTCTAACATTTAAAGATTTGAGAAAAAAATACTCCTAACATTGAATAGTGTTAGTTTCCTAAATATTTACAAATGAACACAAAAATACTCCTAACATTGAATGATTTAAACCTTTGAAGGAATACAAAAATACTTTTTAACATTTAATTTAAAAAAATTAAACATTTGAATAAAAAAGTTTTATATACTTAACAAATAACTTACCTAAAAAACATTCTCTTCCTGGTACTTCTACTCTTCTGTTTAGGGTTTTGGTAAAATGTTTCTTCCTTGTTTTTCTATTTAAGTATAATAAATTACATACTCTGCCCCTTAGCTTTAAAACACTAACAAACAGATACACCTTCCGATCCTAGAGTTTACACATAGGTATCCTCGCTTACTACTACTAATTTATATCCTTTATTCAAAGTAAATACTAGGTATAATCATGATTGCACTCAAATTTAATTATTTATAAATCACTCGAAAGAATGTGTTCTTATTATTAAAGTTGATTACGGTATATTATGATTCCCCACGTTATGTTTTTGATACCCTCTTGGTGGGGGTAGGTGGGGGTGGGGGTGGGGCACCCATTTAATAACTCTTTAAATATTTGGAAAAAACATAATATTACAAAATTGAAACGAAATGGTATTGACGGAACTTACACATATGTTATAATATAGATGGAACATTTTTTTATCTGTACTATTAATTCAATTAATTCAATTAGGTAAAATGAAATGTGTACTATTAACATTTTTTTTTATCTGTACTGATAACATTTTTTTTTACAGCAAAAATGTCTCCTTCAGATGTTAAGGCGAAGATGATGATGCTGTTTATGATGATGTCGTCTGGATTCGGTGGTAGCGGAGGCGACAAGAGCTCCTCCGCCGCTAGGCTCCCCAAATATGGAAAATTTGGGATTACCGTCAAAAACAAGTCGGAGCTTTTAGCGAGATCCCTCGAGCTGCTAAAGACGGTCATCGGCCCGGGGTTTATGAGTTGGAAGGAGGTGCCGTATGAGCTCAAGTTAGATGTTTGGGCGGCACTACATGTAATATTTATATGAATATTTCAATTTATATTTATATTTATTCGCAACTAACATTGTATTTGTTGGACAGGAACAATTCAACTTGGATCCAAAGCTACGCGATTCCGTCTTGGAGCAGTTGAGGGAGCAACACAAGACGTGGAAGAAAAATATGCGGACACGGTACTTTGGAAAAACACGAGAGTCCATTTTACAATGGCACGGATCCGTCCCGCCCAAGGAGCCGATCTCATTGGCACAATGGCAAAAGTTCATTGACAATGAGATCGAGGATCGACAATTGGCATCTCGCCAATCGGGGAGGGAAAATCGGGCTAAAAAGACAGACGTGCACTACTCCGACCGGACCTCTTACGCTGAGGTGGAGCATAGGATGCAGGTAAGATTTAATTTATCTATAACTACAGAAATATATTATTGGATATTATTTAACTTTACGGGGCCAATACTAATTTTACTTTACTCTATTTTATTTCAGGGGGTAGGGAGTGGGCCAGGGGGTAAGCCACATAGGCTCGATACTTATGTGGCTCTTCGGACGAAGAAGGGGAAGGACAAGGAGGTGTCCCCGAGCGTCGCGGCCACGATTGTAAGTAATCCGACAGTTTAATTTTTGTTAATTACGTTATAATTTTTTAGTTTACTTATTTTACTAATCATGTTCTTTTTGTCGTTTCAGGCAAAGCTTAAGGAAGTGCATGAGTCGCAGTCTGATGCCGACAAGGCATCTTTGTCCACAGATGCACTCAGCCAAGTGCTTGGCTCTGATCGCAAAGGGAGGACAAGGGGAGTGAGCTCGCGAGTGGCCAAATCTAGGATCATCGGATTGGAGACGAGCGACACCGGGTTGTCTCGAACGGTGGATTCACACGACACGAAGCTGTCCCATTTGGAGGCGACGGTCCAAGATATGTACGCATTCATGAAGCGTACGTTGGGTGGAAACCGTAAAGGCAAATGGAAAGGGAAGGAGAAGGCGGTGGATGAGGAGGTGCGGGAGGACGAGGCGCAGGATAACGAGGATGTGGACCTCGCTGCTTCATCACCGACACGTTCGTACTTCGGCGATCCACTTCCCTATTTGACGCCCTCCAACAGACCATTGTCGACAATTGGTTGGCCGAGCGTGTTCATATTGGACGTATTTGATGGCCAGCGGATAGGGCGGGGGTTGAGGGACCCGAATATCGTCGAGGGTGGAATAGTTCATGGACGTGCGCTTCAACAGATGGAGTCCAGGGTGCTCGTTACGCATGTCATACCCGGGAAGGAGAACTCCCTATTGTGGTTGCGCGAACAATGCGGCACGACGTATATTAGTGGGTGCGTCAATTCGTATGTCGTGTGGCCTACTCACCTCCTCAGTTTTATCCAAGACATGTAGTAACATTATTTTTAAGTTTGTCCATTTTAATTAAATTTGGATTATATCGTCATGTATATTGTTTTTACTTTGAATATTTGGATTATATCGTCATGAATATATATTTGCATTATCTTTAGTTTGTGTTGGATATATGATGTTTGGAACAGGTACAACGTTGCTATAACAGGTACAAATATACTGCTGGGCAGTGGCGGTGGCCATACTGCCCAGCAGATTTTTTTAAATTCTGCCCAGAATTGTAACGGTCATTGACCGTGACACGTCCGTGACAAAATTGACACGGACGTGTCACGGTCAATGACCGTGACAATTTTTTAAAAAGGGTCACGGCTTTGTCACGGTTCTAAACCGTGACAAACATGTCATGGTCATTGACCTTGACACGACCGTGACACAAAACGCGAGTTTTTTGTCAAGGTCAATGACCGTGACACGACCGTGACAAAAAAAGTTGTCTCGCCTCGAAATTTCACGGTCATTGACCTTGACAAGGTGAATTTGTCAAGGTCAATGACCTTGACAAATGGGAAGATTTGGTGTAGTGATGGTCACAATTCTATATTGGTAGTGGTGGATCGTTTGACCAAGGTAGCGCATTTTCTATTGGTGTGGATGGACTACACTATAGGACATTATGCCAAGTTATTTATTGTTGTGATAATGAGGTTGCTTGGGGTTCCCTTGGATATCGTGTCTGACAGAGACAAGATTTTTGTGTCGCTCTTCTGGGAGATCTTTCGGGAGGCTATGGGAATCGAGCTGCGGTTAAGTACGGCGTATTGCCCTTAGACAGATGGACAGACTGAGCGTACAAATCAGATGCTGGAGGATATGCTACGCATGTGTGTCCTTCATTTTGAATGTGGTTGGGAGCAATACCTTCCACTGGTAGAGTTTGCTTATAATAACTCCTACCAGTTTACGATTGTCATGGCCCCATTTGAGGCATTGTATGGTAGACATTGTCTTTCTCCCACTTGTTGGATAGAAGTGGGAGCCAACAAGTTACTTGGGCCAGAGGTAAGTCAGGAGACGTCATATAGGATTGAGTTGATCAGGAGTCACATTTGGGTGGCCCAGGACAGGTAGCAAAGCTACGTCGATGCGAAGCGGTCCTTCAGAGAGTTTAACATAGGGGACCAAGTATTACTGCGAGTGTCTCCTATGAAAGAGTGATGAGGTTTGGGAAGAAAGGGAAATTGGACCCGAGATACGTATGACCATTCCCCATTGTCAAGAGGATCGAACTGATGGCATACAAACTGGGGTTCCGGAGCACTTGCACCGTATTCACGATGTGTTCCACATCTCATCATTGAGGCAGTTCTCAAGGATGAGTTGGTGCACACCCGCATTGCGATTGAGGAGATTGATTTATAACCCGATAGTTCATATGAGGAGAGGCCTGTGGCTATCCTAAATCGTAGCGAGAGGAAATTGAGGTCAAATGTAGTTTCGCTGGTGAGGGTTCAGTGGGAGCATCATAACCTAGAGGAGTCTACATGGGAGCGAGATGAGGATATGCATGAGAAATATCCAGACTTATTCCTACCAGGTATGGTTTACTTTTCGAATTTCGGGGTGAAATTTCGTTATTAGGGGGGAAGTATGTAATACCCCGCATTTTTATATTAAATAATTATGGGATTAATTATTATTGTTGGATTAATCAAATTAAAAAGGTCAGGAAATTTACTTATTAATAAATTCGAATTTAAAATAATTATTAACTAGCGTGCCAAGGGTTAATACTTATTGATGGAAATCGTTGATTATTACTATGGGTATATGTAATATGCAATAATATAATTTTTATAAATTGTAGGAGTGCAAAATACAACAGTTTGGTATTTTAAGTCAGGACGCGTGTGTGAGTCGTGTCGGGACTAATTGTATGGAATATAAAGATAAATTATTTTTGTATAACTGGTATGTTAATTTTGAGTGTACCATTAAGTCTGGAAAGGTCGAGATAGTCAGAAAACTCTACCTGGGCATTTTATTCGGACTCCGGGGTAGTTTTAGGCCTAACCGGCATCGCGTAGGGATATTTTTGTCCTTTGGAATTTTAGAGTAATAATATGGACGAAAATTAAGAAATTAAATAAAGATATACATGGGCTAGTGGGGATTTATCAGCTCAAAACCTACAACAGAGAAAAGAGAGAGTCACAGAGAAAGGTAGAAGAAACTATTAGTGTTCTTGGTGCCTAACTCAAGAACACACACCAAAAATTATACCAAAGTGTAGTTCGTGAGACGAGGAACACCCTCATACCCATATCAACAACGGATCAGACCGTCAAAATTAAGGCAAGTGTTTAATTCTTGTAATTTATAGCAACAAGCATGTTCATATTAGAGTAGGTGTATTATATTCACTCTTTGATTCATAAGTTTTGATAAAATTGGAGGATTATGGCTTTAATTGAAATATGGAAATTTAAGGTAGGATGAATCCCTCATGTAGATAGTTTAGAAATCCCAAATTGTTGATTAATTATGATGGACGAATCTGAATTGGAGTTCATGTTTAGAAATTTGAAGAATTAGGGTTTGTTTGATAAAATTTGGGGATTCGCAGGATTTACTAAGGTTTATGCATGATTAAATGATTCTAGATTCTTAGATATTATCCCAACATGCTTAATTATTGATTGGAAGAAATTGTTGGGAGTTTGGGCAAAAATTTGTTGAGGTTTTAGTTTAAAATTCAAGAAAAAACTCAGCAGGTATCAGATATTGGAGATGATGACGTCTCGTTCGAACGACATGCTAAACTAGTTCGAACGACAGTTCCCAGTAAATTCCAGATTTTTATATTTTACCCCAAATTGTGTTACACATTTAGTTTAATGAGGAAAACTGCCACTTTTCAGATAAGTGCTTAGTGCAGAATTTTGGAAAAAACATTCCTAGGATAATACTTAGGGACTTGTTAGGTGAGATAACCTTAGAAACATTCGAGAGTGGGAATAAGCGAGTAAATTCCATAATGGGTAGTAACGAGCATTATACTGTGTAGATATATATATATGAGTTGGGTGATAACCAGAAATTTTAATAAAAAGTGGAGAATGCCTATTATTAGTATATTTATTATAATTGTGTGTATAGCATACCTACGTTGCTTGATATCAAAAGGAGGTTTCGCGCAGCGGATAGTCTTATCCTGGGTGACCTAAATGGGGGGATATTTGACTTGTACCCAGAGCATATGAACTATGATACGTTCTATTTGAGATGTGGGATAATTTCAACGGCTGAATGGAAGCGTAGGCATGTGCGTGACCCATTTCGCTGGTGAGTATGCTCGCCTCCAATATTTGTGTTATGAGATTTATAGTTTGTGAGAGATGTCGAACCAATTGTCCTTTATGCAGCGAGCGATGCATCAGGACACAATAGCAAAGTATGCATTGCGCCAAGTGGTCCTAACCAAGGGGCGCAGGTTTTATATATATATATATATATATATATATATACACACACACATACTTACTTATACATTTTCTAATTGCACACATTAGAATCATTCATTCTCAAGTATATTTATATACATATACATATACATATACATATACATATACATATACATATACATATACATATACTTATAATTATATTCTATATGTATATGTATATGTATATAAATATACTTGAGAATGAATGATTCTAATGTGTGAAATTAGAAAATGTATAAGTAAGGGTAAGTAAAGTAATTCCAGTGGATAAAAGACTTCCTATAAAAATAGTGAATATAAAATGGGTAACTGGCACAAAAGAATCTTATTAGCGTATTGTATGGGAGATACGGGTAACTCCCTTGAGATATATTTAGTAGTTCATGTCAATGACTTAGTGGGGAATATTATAGATGACTAGGTTGGGGTAGACATACTCTAGGTGTGCACATTAGTAGAGGGGTGATGATCTCATGTGAGAGTTCGAAACTAATACGCACATAATAATGCAGTTTTAAATACTTGCTAAAACAAATATTTTTACAAATCGGGCTCTGACCCGTTTCTTGCTATTTCTCTTGTTTGCTATATATATATATATATATATATATATATATATATATATATATATATATATATATATATATATATATATATATATATTATCAGGTGTCTAGCCACAGGGTCACCACCAGACTTGGACGCGTGGATCTCTCGACGGGCTACAGCTGTTGTGGAAGCTGTAGGTCATTGATATTAGACGCTTCTATCTTTTTATTCAGTTCTTAGTTCAGACATTTCAGTTAGGGCATGTATCGCCCGTTTCTAGCTTAGTTATTTCAGAGACTGTATTTCTTATTGGCTTTTCTTTTCGTGTTGGATTGAGTATTATCATTCTATTGGTTTTAGACTTTGAACTGTAATGTTTTATCCGGCCTCATTTATTTTAGTATTTGATTCATGTTCAGTATTTAGTCTTGTGGAATGGGAATGGCTTATATCTTAGAGCATGGAATTTATTAATGGATTAATTGGGTATAATTAATTAGGAAAATGTTTTGACACTTAGCTTAATTATTTATTAGGTGATTAATAATGAATTTTTTTTTTCCGACAGTGATGCTAAGAATGAACCAACCGGACATTTTGATTTAATTTAATAAAGCACTGATCACCAGATATTTAATTTGGCGGGGTGTCACAGTAACCTTCTAAGTGATGGAAAGGACTCAGGTTTATACGAATAACAAGTTTAACGGTATGTTAATAATACGTTGGCTATACAAGAATTATGTAGACTACGTACATAATATATCATAGGGTACATGCTTACCTTTATTGAATATATATACATAGTTTGTGTGAATACATAATGTGTGACTTATTATATGTATGACATACCTACACTACTTGCTATAACAAGAGGTTTGAAAAGGGACAATTTTATCTTAATGAGACATCTTGGGGGATTTTTACTTGTACCTCAGACTATAGAACTTAGGGATGAGCACTGTTTGTGTGAATGAGGGGGTACCCGGTTATTTGGGTTCGTAGCCCAAAGTCCTAAAACTATGTTCGCCTCCAATTATGTGTGAATTATATATTATAGTTCGTGAGTGATTCCGAACCGACAATCCATTATTTAGTACATGATGTACCGAGACTTGATAGTAGAGTATACATGCACCGCATGTCTCAGTCTAGGGGTGTTCTATCAGTGTGTGTGCGCATGTGTGTGTGTGTGTGTGTGTGTATTCACTTGTTGTTTATCCTACTGTGTGCGCTTAGTAGATGAGAAAGATAGTGATATCTAAAATAACCTAAAAATGTGGAAACTTAACCCTATGTGGTAAATTCTTAAATCATTTAAATGATATTGGAAAGCAAATCAATAACGTAGTGCATGGGTGATACGGGTGGGCACCACGAGTAAGTATGGGTAGTAAGATAATGGACTTGGACTAGTTAGGCGGGGAAATGTAACTAGGACGAGTTAGTATAATACGTTAGGCTTTAAAAATAGTTGAGGGGTGAGGACCTCAAGTGAGAGAAAGTGAAACTAACATGTATATAATATCTTATGATTATGCATTTTAAATGCTTGCAAATATTTTTAAACAATTTTATTAGGGCTCTAACACAATTTTTCCAAATCTATTTTGTAAAAATCATTTTAGGTGCCAGCCACGGGGATGCTAAGCTTAGGAGTTCATTCTCATTTGACGTGTTGAAGTTGTGGACGATTACAGGACTCCGACAGTAGACGCCTCCATTTCTTTCAGATCTGATGCATCATTTTATTTATCTTTTCGGGTATGTCTCCCATCTTTACTAGTAGTTATTTCCAGAGATATGATATTTCATTTATTTCCAGTTGTTGAATTCAGTTGTAGATATGGATTATTGTACTAGTGTTGCAGGCTGGAGTGTTTATCCCTGTCATATCTTTTTTTTATTCAGTTATTTCATTATTTATGTTGTTGGTTAATTAGAATGGTGAATGTGATTTGTTTATTTGTTTAAAATCTTTGCATTGTTAATTTAGAAGATTAATATTTGACAACAACTTAATTAACTAATGTAGGTGGTTAGTAATTAATAGTTTTCGACAGTGATGTGAAGAATGAACCAACTGGATATTCAGTTTAATATAGATAAGGACTGATCATCCGGTATTTAATTAGGCGGGGTGTCACATGGAGGTCAAGCTCCAATTTCTTCTTACATAAGTCATATAAAGTAAAAAAACTTAATTATTTCCCTAAGTTTGTTCTGGATTTTTTATGGATGAATTTGACTTTAATACATTACTAACTGACGATTTTAAACATAAATACAAAATAGTTTAAAAATTAGAGTTTTCCCTAAATCATCAAAAAATGAATTCAAAAAATCTGTCAACTTTGATAGCCACGTGTCAATTCAAATTAAAAAGTAATTTCAAAATCCTAAAAAGAAAAGGAAAAAACAAGAAATGCATTTAATGGAATAAAAACTAAAATGAATTCAAATAAAAATAAATTTTGAAAATTAAAACAATAAATCAAAAAACTTCCATCTCCGATAACCTTACCTACGCTACCATACCACCACGATCTGGAGTCCCTATCCATCCAAATCCAACCATTCAACAAATCCTTTCACTAGAAATTGATTTGAACTTGAAAATAGAAAATCAAATCGATAACGCAAGCTAAAACATAAACTTTTTGCTATGATTTTTTTACTGTTAGATTTGTTTGGTTTTTAATTTTTTAACACAAAGTGCATGATTTTTTTGCCGATTTAAGGCTATGGAGGGAGGATGGCTATGTGGGGTTGAGGGCGGTGGGGGGTAGGGGAGATTTATTAAGGAGGACAGGTGTTAGAGATAATTTTTTTGGGGAGTGAGAGTGGGGTTACGGGTGGGGGGTGGGGGTTGCTTTCCGTTGAAGTGTGGTAGCCGGTGCTTGTGTGTGTGTGTGTGTGTGCATGTTTGGGGGGGGGGGGGGGTGCTGAAGTCGGTTTATTTTTTCTTTTGTTTTATTTTATCTTTTTTTTTCCTGTATTTTTTAATTCTTTTTAACTTCTTATGCATTTTATTTTTTCTATTTTAATCATTTTCTTGGATTTAAAAATTATTTTAACTCAAAATGCCACATGTCTATTATGATTAATAATTTTTTTGACGGTTTGCGCCAAAGTCCAATTTTTGAACAAAATTGTATTTAAGTCTAAACTCAAAGATTAGTAATGTATTAAAATCAGATTCACCATTTTTTATATTGGAATTTTGACCTTAATGGTTTATTCTAATTGAAAATATGATTTTTAATCTTAACTTTAGGTTTTTGACATAATTAAAAATTTAATTTTTGACTTGAATTATTTATTCTAACTACAAACATAAGAGACTTGACTTGCACTGTTTATTTTATTTTTCATTGCAACATTTCGAAATCTCAACAAAATAGTAAGGCCCTGTTGGTACGTGGTAAAGTGAGGTGGAATCTTATTTCCTCCAAACAATCCTAGAAAAATGTAACATTACTGCGTATGGTGCGAGATAAAGTTTCGTGGGAATTTGGGTTCCAATGGAATCAGATTACCTCATCCATGGTAAAGTGGGTAGACTCAAAATCTATCAAATATACGTATGATTCTTACTTTCCCATTAGAATCCTTAAAAAAAATTCTGAAGACCCAAAAGCCCATAAAAATATTAAATTACAAAAATAATCTATAAAATCTAAATATTTATTTTGTGAACACAATTTAATATATGTTAGTTTATACTATATTTTCTTTTCGATAATTAAGTGTCATTAAAACCTCGCAAAGGGTGCGAACCCGTATACATGGAGTATACAAAATAGCTACCTAGCTGAAAAAAAAGGAAAATATGAAAAGAAGAACTAAATACACCCTCAACATAGAAATCACTTACTACAATATAGACTGTAGCTCGTCGATAAAGTCAAGAACCTCCATACTCATGATTGTCAAGCTACCCTTATACCAACAAAGAAGCGTGCTCAGAAACAGATAACAAAGTCTCGGGGAAGCTGTCTCGTATCCTTCAAAACATCTTGAATTCCTCTCCTTCCAAATTGTCCAAACAATACTATGAGGGACTAACCGCCACACCTGCCTGACACCCTGCCTCCCCGTCGGAGATCTCCAACCCTCTAAGAGAGCCCTCACTGACCCAGGCATAACCCAAGATTTCCTAGTAATGGCAAAGCAAATATCCCACAAACTTGTTGCCACCTTGCAGTGTAAAAGAAGGTGATTGGTCTTCTCTTCCTGCTCCTTACATAACCAACATCGACTATCTAGCCAAATACTCCTCTTTTGAAGCCCCTCAAGCATCAGAATTTACTATTTAGCTGTCGTCCACACAAAAAATCTTACCTTCGGTGGCACTTTCACCTTCCAAATATTCTTCCAATAGAAGCGATCCAAGTGGCCCCTGCTATCGCTCAAGATCGAATAGTAACTCCTGACCGAGAACACCCCTGCCCCCATCCTTCCAGCACAAACAATCCTTCCTATCCATCGGGTGAGGGGAAGAGCTCAACCACTCAAAGAACATATCCGCCTCCGGAAGCTCCCAATCCCAAAGCCTTCTTCTGAACTTCGGATCCCATCTCACACCCTCCTCGTTAGAAGCCCAATGGTTCGCCACTAACACATCCTAGTTCTCTCCAAGGCTGAAGATCCCACGAAAGAGGTGCTTCATAGACCCCTAATCGCCCCATCTATCCTTCCAGAATCTGATCTTGTTCCCTCTCCCCAAAGAAATACTCGGATGTCAGACAAACTCTGCCTACTCCCTAACTATATGCTTCCACAGACCCATACCATGAGAAAAACTCCCCACCATCTGCCCCCATCCCCATTGAGAGCTTCACCCCCTTCGCTACAACCACTCTCCTCCATAACCTGTGATCCTCCCTAGGGAACCTCCACAACCACTTCCCTAAAAGAGCTTTATTAAAAATAGCCAAGTTCTGCACCCCCCCCCCCCCCCACTTGATGGGCTTACACACTTCTTCCCATCCTACAAGGCTATACTTAAAGCTAGCCTCCGTGCCTTTCCATAACAAATCCTGCATATTTTTCTCCATCTTCAAACGAACAACCCCAGGTAAGGGAAGAATGGACATGAAATATGTGGGCAAGCTAGACAGCGTACTCTTAATTAATGTCAGTCTCCCCCCTTTCGAAAGGAATTCGTGCTTCCAATCAGCCAACTTCCTACGCATTCTCTCCAAGAACGTATGCTAGTTGGTCGTGGATTTATACTTAGCTCCAAGCGGAAGGCCAAGATAAGTACTGGGTAAAGAGAACACCTTACCACCCAAGATCTTGGCTAACTCCTCCACTTCGCCCTCTCCCCCGACTGGGATCAGCTCACACTTACTCGCATTGATCCTAAGGACCGACACTGCCTCAAAACAAATAAGAAGGATCTTAAGATCACAAACATGCTTCCAATCTGCATCACAAAAAATACTTGCATCATCCACAAACTAAAGGTGAGTGACTGTGACCAGATTAGAGTCTAGGTTCCCGAAAGAGAACCCCCTGATCCACCCTGCCTCGACCACCCTCCCCAACATCCTGCTAAATGCCTCCATGACCAAGATGAATAGTAAAGGGGATAAAGGAACTCCCTAGCTAAGACCCCGAGAACTAGGAAATAAACCCTCAGGCACCCCGTTAATGAAGACTAAAAATTTGGCCATCGAAATACACATCTTGATCCACCGATACCATCTAACACTGAATCCCATCCTCTTTAACAAGTACAGAAGAAAATTCCAGTTCACATGATCATACGCCTTCTCAATGTCAATCTTACAAGAAATACCAGGTGCTCTACTCCTAGACCTAAAATCCACACACTCATTAGCCACCAAGACTGCATCAAGAATCTGCCTGCCACCAATAAAAGGATTTTGTGACTCGGAGATGAGAGGATCAATGACCTTTCTAAGACGAACTGACTACACCTTGGCTGGAAGCTTATAGACACTACCGATCAAGTTTATGGGTCTGAAGTCTCTGATATCATAGGAACCCCCCTTCTTGGAGATCAAAGTGAATGCCACATTTAGTCTACGCACAAAATAGCCCCTGTCGTGGAACTCATAAAAACAGCCATGATATCTTTGCAAACTATGGCCCAACAATGCTAGAAGAACGCTATTGATAATCCATCCAGACCGGTCGCCTTATCCCCACACATCGATTTTAGGACCTGCACAACCTCCTCTTCGATGAAATTGCCCTCCAACTCGGCAGCCTCTGAATTGGATATACTCCCCAAGTCGGCCCCATCGATAGTGGGACGCCACATCTCCTCTTCCCTAAAAATATCCTCATAAAATTGAGAAATGGCCCCCCTCACATCTCTATCGTCTTCGAACACCGCTCCCCCACTTTGATTTTCCCGATGTGATTGCTACGCCTATGAGAAATAGCCAGTGCATTAAAATATTTGGTATTCGAGTCCCCCTCTCTCAACCACAGAGCTCTCGACTTCTGCCTCCGTCTGATTTCTTTCTGAATGAGCCTGGCACCGATCTCACCCTTTTTGACCTCCCTCGCCCTCTTCTCCTCCTCAGAGATCCCAACTCTCCCCTCCTTATCATCGAGAATCTTGACCTCCTCCAAGTATCTAGAGGTAGTCAGTCGCACGTTCCCAAATACCTCTATATTCCAGTGCTTAATATCCTCCTTAAGCAATCCCAATTTTACAGCCAACCTGAAACTGGCGTTCCCCTCCACCTCATAACCTGTCCACCAGGATCCAACTCTATCCCCCAAATCAGTCTCCTTGAGCCACATATTCTCGAACCTAAAAGGGGTACAACCCTCTTTCCATCCCCCGCACTCTAAGAGAATCGGACAATGATCTGAGGTAATTCTAGGCAAGCAAGACTGGACCACCCCAGGAAAGTGCTCTTCCCACCTCTTAGAAATGAGAAATCTGTCCATACGAGACATGGACGGGCTGTCACGAAAACTAGACCACAAAAATAACCCACCCTCCAACAGAAGATCAACTAACTCCATATCATCAATAAATTCTGAAAAGTCTCTCATATATCTATTAACTCTTCCTCCATTACTTTTCTCTGAAGCGAACCGCACCACATTGAAGTCCCCCCCCCCCCCAAAGCATAAGGGGACGTCCCAGACCCTACTCACTCCTGCCAACTCCTCCCACAATTCTCACATACTAGCATCCTCCACTGGCCCATAAATCCTCGAGAAGCACCAAGTGAACCCGTCTTCCATATTTTTGAACAGACAGGAAAGGGACCATCCCCCCTTCATATTTCCAATCAAATAAACCACTCCTGAATTCACAAAATAACCACCCCACCCGAAGCTCCCTCCACATCCAAACTAACCCAATTAATCCCCTCCCCCCCCCCCCCCCCTCCAAATGGACCTAATGCAAAAAACGTCCATAGAACTCATTTTGGTCTCCTGATGACAAAAAATGTCGGGCTTCCACCTAGCACCCCCCCTATTTGTCTTATCATTCAACCCCTAACATTCCACGATATAATTCTTAACTTCATCGACCTACGACACTAATTTACCACTCTCCCACTATGCCTCACCCCTTTCCCATCCCTACCCCTCCTCTCTATTTTCTCGAATAGTTCCCGACCATCCCTCTTGCACCCTTTTAAGTCCACACCCGAGTCAGTTTTCACCGTTTCAAACATACCCTCCTTCCAACCCATCGGGTCCTCTTTATATCCCTCTATTTCGCTACTCCAATCACTTCCCTATTGAGTCGGTATAACAATATCCACCCACAATATAGAGTTATCTAACACCTCAAAATTCGAAACCCTATTATCTCCATCTTTCAAATGAGACCTAAAAATGTCTCGTAGGGATGCGCACCCCACACCACTCGAGCCAACTGTTTCACTAGCCACCACAACCATCTTGTTATTATTAACTGGCTCCTCTACCAAGCCCCGATTGTTCCAGTAGACGTTACCTTACTACCACCACACCTGCCCGCCACCTTTCCTTTTTTATTAATATTACCGAAATTTCTGAAAGTCTTAATATTTTTAAGACCTATCATGGCATTGTCGAGATAAACATCTTTACTATTTTTTGCAGTAATATTAGATGTCCCAATGCCTGTCCAAATTTTAGACCCTCTTCTAACACTATCTTCAGAAGAATCCTTTTCTGACAAAACCCCCCATTGTACTTGTAGTCACACACTTAATCTTCTCCAGATGCACCAAGTTGCCTTTGAAAAAAATACCTTTTTTTCCATTTGCTATTTTTTTTTATTTTATTGTGCCCATTCGGCCTGCTACTATTTTCAGGAAACTTCTCCTACCCATCAAAATTTCCTTCCACTAACCAAGACTGAGATGCATCCGTAGAAATAGGGGTGTGCATAAACCTGAATGGACCGAAATAACCGAACCGAACCTACATTTGCGGGTTTTTATAAATGCGGTTTCAATGCGGTCCAAATTTACAAAGGACCGAATAAATCGGTTCGGTCTCGATCTTGGCTCTATAAATGCGGGTTTGGACTGGACCGGACCGCTTTTAATAAATATATTTTTTTATATATATTTTTTGAATATATCCACACAAATACACACACACACTGACTCAGCTCTCTCTACACCCAACCCTAACATAAAACATAACATATGTTCTTCTCTCTCTATACAGCCGACATCTCCTCTTCTCTCTCTCACCACCACCACCAACCCTAAAACCCCTTATTCATCTCCTCTCCTCTCTCTAACCGGCAGACATCTCTTCTCCTCTGCCACAATTCATAATTTAAACCCCAATCGCTGCATAAAACCTCCAACCCGACTACCTAAAACCCCCAACCCGATGACCTGTGTAAATGCAAATGTGTATTTTTCCCTCCTTTCCAATCATCGTTGCTGCCATGAACCAAAGGTGGACCCATTTTCCCAACTAAGCTTCCTCCCAGGCAAGCCAGACTTATTGTTTATAATAAAAAGTCAAATGAGTTCAGTGTATGGGTCGTTGAGTTGTCAAAAGTTGATGCGGTAACTCAAGGTGACCACTCATGTCCAAAGTTAAAATTCTTTATTAGTTTGATAATTTTTAAATTTTTATTACAGATCCATGTCCAAACTTGAATTTTTTTTTAGTTTGATAGATTTTTAATTTTTTTTATAGACCCCAGTTTAAAGATGGAATTTTTTGTTAGTTTGATAAGTACAATCTGTTGAGATTCTTTCAGATGGATGTACACGCTTAGCTGGCTTGTGGTTGTGCTTTCAGGTCCTGGAGGATGTGGGAAGAAAACATTGACAAACATGTTGTGCCATAATGAGGAAATTAAAGGTACTCATATTTGTTACATTGGTTATCATTAGTCTAGTTTTATTTCACTACACCAAAATGGGCAAATTGTCACCTTTCAGCCGGCCAGCCTTGTCAAGGTCAATGACCGTGACAAAAAACACGCATTTTATGTCACGGTCATTGACCTTGACACGACCGTGACAACTAATTGTCACGGTCATTGACCGTGACAATAATTTAAATACTTGTCACGGTCAAAGACCTTGACACGACCGTGACAATGTTCGCAGCAAAACCCTATCCCCCCTCTTTTTTCCCTCCGCGTCGTTCCCTCCCTCTCTCTCTCTCTCTCTCTCGACGTTGCTCTCTCTCTCTCAGGTCGGTTTTCTCTCTCTCTCTCTCTCTCTTCCATTTATTTATTTATATATATATATATATATATATGTGTGTATATTTATGTGTGTATGTGTATATATATATGTGTGTATGTGTGTGCGTGTGTGGGGGGTGGGGCAGGGTGGGGGTAGGAGGTGGGGCGGGGTGGGGCAGGGTGGGGGAAGGGGGTGGGGCGGGGTGGGGGAGGGGGTGGTAGAGGGGGGCAGGGGGTGGAGTGTGTGTGTGTGGTGGGGGAGGGGGTGGGGTATACACAACACTAAAAGTAGACATCAATTTTATAAATAATTGATAATAGTTGGATAATAAACATCGGGAGGGGGTGGGGGTGGGTGGGGTTTTGAATATTATTTACATTCAAAATAAATAATTGGTAATAGTTGGATAATAATTGTTTTTATACCTATAGAACAGTTTAAATAGTGTGTTTGTGTGTGTGTGTGTTTGTGGTCAATACATGAATTTATTTTTGTATTTGAATTAACCCATAATATGAAACATACTTGAAATTAAATATAGTGCGCATAGATACTAGAATTCTAGTTCTTATGCGTACGCATTCAATAACCCTTAGAACCGTTCGAGAGTCATTACCCCTGTAATGAGATCTCTCGAATTGTCCCGTTTGGACAGTTTGAGACTGTATAATTTCTGTATAATATTCTTATTGGCTTAAAGTTGTTACTTTTGGAGGAAGTTCTGCAGTCGTATCTTAATGTTCTCTGGGTACATACTAGATTGACAAGTGTGACTGTTATTTTAATTGACCAATTAAAATAACACTCACACCTGCCAATCTACGTCGTGTACTTGGAGAACTAAGGGGATATGCTGTCGAATGTTTTTCAAATCGTAACAATGTGCATGAGCTGTTAAGTATATTACAGAAAAATGCATTCTTGAATGGGATAGGACCACTTACCCTTTAATAGGATAATTAAATGATGGGATAATTAAATAAAACATACTATAAATCTAAGTTTTGTTTACCTTTAATAGGTGTTTAGTTGTGGTAGCTATGATGGGATATCCGAAATACAAAGAGTGGATAGGTGAGACTAATAGAATGGGGGATGTGTTTCGCAGAGGTGCTAACGAATTTGTGAAATATGCAAAGAGATGTCGTAATGATGAAGAGTTTCCGTCTCCGTGTGCTAGGTGTAGGAATGGTAAGGTGTTTGAGTGGAAAACAGTTGAACTACATTTGTTAAGATCGGGTATGCAAGATAGTTATCGATTTTGGAGTTTTCACGGTGAATTGAAAGTTCCATTTGTCCCTGACCAACTTTCACAACAACCTTCAACAAGTAGAATAGATGAAGAAGGGGACGACGTAGATCATAATATGTTAGAGGATTTATTTGATGATGCGTACGGAGTTTATGAAGCTGAGGAGAATGAGGTTAGTGATGATGTAGAAGATTCAAGTGCTCATGAAGATAACACGATAAAACTTGACGATGACTACCAAAGTTTAAAATTTAAGGCGACCCAACCATTATACTCTGGCTGTGAGAAAGATCAAACAACTTTACATGCCATGGTTGGTTTGCACATTTTGAAGACGCAGTACGGTTTGTCTGGCAATAGCGTGACAGGAATTCTGAAATGGGTGAAGGGCTTATTACCCAAGGTGAATACACTTCCAAATAGCTATCCTGTTATGAAGAACAGTTTGAAAGGTTTGGGAATGAAGTATAAATCGATTCATGCTTGTGTGTATGACTGCATACTATACCGAAAGGAGTATGAAAATCTCGATCGTTGTCCGGTATGCGATGAACCTAGATATGTCCAATCTACTAGTAAGGAAGGCACAAGCTCAAAAGTACCTCAAAAAGTATTGAAATATTTTCCCGTTGGGCCTAGATTAAAGCGATTTTTCACAGTACCATGGATTGCAGAGGTAATAACTTGGCATGCTAGGGCAGAAGTAGGGGGTAATATCATGCGTCATCCTATTGATTCTACTGCCTGGCGGAGGATGAATTATAAGTATCCTGATTTTGCTCGAGAACAAAGCAACATTCGTTTGGCTATATCAACAGATGGTTTTAATCCATTTGGAAATCTAAGCACCAATCAGAGTGTATGGCCAGTGATCCTAGCCCCACTCAACCTCCCTCCTTCACAGTGTATGAGACCTGAATTTTCGATGATGGCTTTATTGATACCTGGGCCAAAGGCACCAAGTGAAGACATTGATATCTACCTGGCTCCTTTGGTAGAACAATTAAATGAGTTATGGGAATAGGGTGTGAAATCATTTGACTCTTTTAGAAAAGAAGAGTTTACGCTGAAAGCTATGTTGATGTGGGCAATTCATGATTTTCCAGCTTATGGGACATTATCCGGATGTGTAGTACATGGTTATTTGGGGTGTCCTATTTGTGGAGAGGAGACTGAATCTCTTCATCTATCCTCCAGCTTAAAAAATGTATACCATTGCCACAGGAGGTTTTTACCCCCAGCTCATAGTTTCAGATTTGAGAAAGCTTCCAATTTTTTATTGGGCGGAGTTGAACATAGGCTACCGCCGAGACAACTTTCGGGTTCAGAAATTGAAAGTAAATCTTCTGAATGTGGCCCAAATATTCCAGGTAAGAATCCCAAATTTAAGAATGTCAAGCATAAGAAGACCCCAACTGGGAATGAAACTGAGATAAGAAAGGCATGGTCTCGGAGGTCAATTTTATTTGACTTGCCTTATTGGAAGAAAAACCCGGTGTGCCCTGTATTGGATGTGATGCATGTAGAGAAGAACTTCGCTGAACATATTGTGGGTACTTGCCTTGGGGGGAGTCATTCGAAGGATGGAGAAAATGCACGAAAAGACCTTAAAACGTTAAAACTTAAACCACAACTATGGTTGAAAGAAGATAGTAGGGGAAGGACAATAATTCCCCCTGGTGCGTTTACTTTGACGAGTGAGGAAAGGAAGGTGCTTCTAGACACAATATATAATTTGAAGGGCCCATCTACTTTTTCGTCCAACTTGCAAAGGATTGTGAATTATGTTTCTCATGATTTACATAAGTGTAAGTCCCACGATTGGCATGTGATCATGCAATTGGTTCCTCTATTGTTTAAGCACTGTTTCTCCAAGCACAAGGATTTGCGTAGGGCTATTATACAAATTAGTATTACCTTCTCCCTCTTGTGTGAGAAGGTAGTGAATCGAGAACACATAGTGGCCGCAAAATTGGCTGTGAACGAAGCGATTTGTGTATTGGAGAAGTACTTTCTCCCAGCATTCTTTGACATAAGTGTTCACTTGTTGGTACACCTATGCGACGAGGCACTTCTTTGTGGTCCAGTTAGATATCGGTGGATGTATCCGTTTGAAAGATTGATAAAAGTTTTTAAAGATTACGTCAAGAATACGTGATATATTGCAGGATCAATTGCAGAGGAATACATCACCGTGGAGTCATCAATATATACTCGGGAATATATGACTGACTCGGCCAGCGTTGATGACACTGATGAATTCCTCGATGATGGTGGTAATGTGATGGGAAAACGAGTGAAATTAACGAGTTTGCAACATGAACAAGTAGCTCGTTATCTATTTGACACACATGAAGATGTCGAAGAATGGAAAAAGTAAGTTTCGAATATTATAATGTTTAACATTATTTTAGATTATTTTATACATGATTAATTTTATAATATGCAGTAAATATGAAGCCTGTGAGAACAATAAAAGACGAAAAACAGTGGTACAATCTGACATCGAATTTAGGCTATGGTTGACACAAGAGGTAATTACAATGAAAACAGTCGTTATATAACGTTACATTACACTCAAATTTTACCACTAATATAATTAATTTATCTATATTCTCAGCTCCTAAAGATGGGTGATGCGACATCAAGGCTTGCTCGTCTAACCACTGGACCCTTGTTCGTGGCACAAGAGTACAAAAAATATCGATTGAACGGTTACATTTTCGGTGCTAAAGTGTACGAGGAAAGTACAAATGTACAGAACTCGGGAATTTCATACAAGGCTCTTACTTTCTTTCGAGCGAGCGCAAAAGATAAAAACCTCGTTGAAGCTGAAATGACTTACTATGGTGTAATCCAAAATATATTTGAATTGGATTATATAAGCTTCAAAGAGGTTGTATTTTACTGTGAATGGGTAAGAGTTGAGGATAAAAATGCTTGTAAAGTTGATCCTGTCACCAATTTGATCATGGTTGACTTGTCCAAGTTGAAGAGCAACGACCACGTGAGCGATGAGCCGTTTGTTTGTGCATTTTAAAAGGTTAAGCAAGTGTTTTACTCGGAGTATATCAACAACGAGCCGTGGTCAATTGTCCAACACGCGCCAAGGCGTCTAAATAGTAGTGTGGATGACTTGGCTGCTCCTACCGAATATCAATCCATTTTTTATGATAACCCGAATTTGAAACAATTTTTCAATTTGTAATAAATATTTCAATTTGTACCGAAACATCCATTTTTAATGCTTTTACTTGATCTGCACATTATCATTTTCACTCTTGTGTAGTGTGCGTGTGTGGAGAGGAGATTAATACATAAATATTCCAACTACATCTAAGTTTTGTTTATACTAATCCATGAATATACGCTTCTTACCTTTAAGAGGTGATTAGTACATAGTTATTTGGGGTGTCCTATTTGTGGAGAGGAGACTGAATCTCTTCGTCTATCCGAACACTAAGAAATGCCATAATCCTATGGAGCGATGCTCTGCAAATTCCTCCCAACCGCTATGTAGCCAAACATCACCGATTGAAGTTGTCAATTCCACTTTCCATACCCCACCACTTGGAACTTCTAGCAAAACATGGGAGACCATTCAAAGGTGGAGTTGACAACTTCAACTGCTGGTTTTTGGCTACACAACGGTTGGAAGGAATTTGCAACGCATACCTCCATAGGATTATGGTATTTCTTAGTGTTTAGATATGAAGAGAATTATAATTGACACGATTGCCCGGGGTACATTAGTTGGAAGGAGGTGCCATATGAGCTCAAGTTAGCTGTTTGAGTGACACTACAGGTAATGTATTTATATTTATATGTCAATTTCGATTTCAATTTCAATTACAATTTATATTTATCTATATTTGAGGGGCGGATACTAATTTTACTTTATTTCAATTCAGGGGACAGGGAGTGGCCCTAAGGGTAAGCCACATATGCTCTATACTTATGTGGCTATTCGGACGAGAAGGGAAGGATAAGGAGGTGTTCGCGAGCGTCGCGGTACAAAATCTCTTTTCCATGCAAATAGTTTGTAGATTTGAGATAAAATGATGGTGATGTTGTTTCTTTTTAAATAGTTTCTTATTTGAATATATATTTTCATTATCTTTAGTTTGTTCGGATATATGATGTTTGGAACAGGTACAACGTTGCTATAACAGGTACAAATATACTGCTGGGCAGTGGTAGTGGCCATACTGCCCAGCAGTTTTTTTTCTAATTCTGCCCAGAATTGTCACGGTCATTGACCGTGACAATTTTTTAAAAAGGGTCACGGCTTTGTCACGGTTATAAACCGTGACAAACGTGTCACGGTCATTGACCTTGACACGACCATGACACAAAACGCGAGTTTTTTGTCAAGGTCAATGACCGTGACACGACCGTGACAAAAAAGTTGTCTCGCCTCGAAATGTCACGGTCATTGACCTTGACAAGGTGGATTTGTCAAGGTCAATGACAAATGGGCAGATTTGGTGTAGTGTTTGGTATATGGAAACTCTGACTTGTTTTTATGCTATGAATGAACATTTTGGGGAAGTTAACTGAATTAAATTGATAACAGTGATTAAAAACTCTACTAAGACATCGTTGAGATTCAAGCCAAACAACCCTCTAGTGCTGCTAAAAAAATTGTTATCTTTAAAGAAAGGTGTTGTTCTGTTATAAAAAAATGTGTTGGTTTTAATTAAAAAATGTGATGTTTTATATGCTTATAGACCGAATACGGACCGAGACCAAACACGAATCGCTTGAAAATCGAATAGGATCGAGACCGATTATTTCGGTCCGATCTCGATCCAAAGTTTTTTAGGATCGATTAATACGCTCCGGTATAAAAAATACCTTAAAATCGGACCGGACCGAACCGCAAACACCCTTACGTAGAAACATGAGCAGGGGGCAATCTTGAACAGTCATGGAGCTGTTTTCCATACCTAAAGTTGGCACTACAGGGGACATCCTGACACTTCTGACTCTCCCAACGTTTATGAGTTTAGTCTCACTAAAGTGCTCAGAAGGAACCGCACTGACAGTCCCCACTTTCACAAAGTGAGTTACCCTAATATGCTCAGACATATTATTTAACACTACTTCAAAAAGAGATTTGGTCAGACTAGAGCCCAGCCTCAAATTTTCTATTCGCGCCTTCCATACCAAAAACTACACATCCCAACTTGTTATGAGCACTAGCCTTGAAAAACCCATCACTATTAGAGGTGTGCACGAACCCGAATAAACCGAAGGGACCAAAAAAATTGAACCGAACCGAACATACTTTTGCGGGTTTTTTTTAATTCGGTCCAAAAATATACAGGACCTCATAATTTGGGTCGATCTCGGTCCTGGATTATAAAAAACGATTTTAGACTGGACTGGACCGCTTTCATTATTTATATATATATATATATATATATATATATATATATATATATATATTAAATTCCCTCACACACGCACGCACCACTTCACACACGCACACTGCTAACACTCTAATATCTATCTACACACGCACGCAGCTAACATAAAACATACATACTTCTCTCTCTCTCTCTAATATCTATCTAAGAAAGGAAAACCTAACCCCTAAGACGGCGGAAAACTCCCATCCCGTTACTGCAAGTCTGCAGCAACCCCACTCGCTCGCCTACGCAGTAACCAGTGGCCGGCGGCAAACCCCAGCTCGCTCGCATTACAGGTGCAAAAATCTTTATATTTCTCCTTACATTTTCAGAGACAAAAACACTTGATTGGGTGCAAAAATGGGTGCATAAAAAATCACAGAAAATGCAATAATCCCTAAATCACAGAAAATGCAATAATCAAAATACAATAATCCCTCATTCTTTTTCTTTAATATTCATTATAGAGTTTTGATTTGTGTGATGATTTGTGTAACTTTCTTTTAGAGTTTTGATTATACACTTTTGATTTGGATGCTTTGGATGTTTGGAGACTTTTGATTTGAGTGATGTTTCTGTTTGGATGCACAAAGAAATATATTTGTATGATTTGGATGTTTTGTGATGATTTGTGTGATTTTCTTGCCTTTCTCTCCATAGCAGAGTGTTAATTTTTATGTAATGAAATTGAGTCATAGTGTATTGTATGGAATGGTAAACTGAGTCAACTGAAATGTTGAAATGTCAATTGAAATTTTTATTTTTATTGTAGGTTGAATAATACCTCACAAGTATCTTGATATCTTTTTTTATGGAGGAACCACAAACAAAATCAAAGGTATGGATACTTTTTTTTTATGGAGATATATTGTTTTAAATATATTGTTGATTTTTAAATCTTTTTCTATTATTGTGAACTTGTAGGTTGATGATCCAAAGTCCATCAATGCTACCGTGCATGGACCAATTGACCTCGATGCCAAGCCTCTTACATCACCGCAGAAAAAGAGGAAAAATGGGTCTTCGGTATGGGATTATTTCACTAGAAACAATGATAAAAAAAATCATAGCGCATCATGTAACTATTGTGGTATTACGTATGCTTGTCATCCTAGAAAAAATGGGACTAAAAATTTATTAAGCCATACTCCCTCATGTCTGTAAGGACGTATTTTTAATAAGTCCATAACAATTAATTATATCGTATACCACTACAAATCGTCGAAGAATTGTGAAGATTGCATCTACAAAAGACGGATCCGAATTACTAGTTGTCTTCAACATTCAAGCCAAACAATATGAACTTTGGTAAGATATTGTTTTAAAGTTTTATTTACATTTCATATTAAGAGTGCTGGGATATTTTTAAAAAGGTTTTAAAAAGCATTTATATAAAAATATTTTTAAAGAGGTTTTATAACTGTTTGTGAAAAACCGCTTCAGCAGTAAACGTACCTCGGTTTCGACGCCAAGGTCATTCAAGCGAGATATCAATCTCATTTGAACGACATTGGGAAGTCGCGTATGCGATCTCGTTCGCGCGAGATGTCATTCTCATTCGAGCGAGATGACTTTTAGGCTGACACGCTGCTGTAATGCTTATCTTTTGACCAACTGAAATTTTGTATAAAAAGGACTCTTGGCAGCCTAGAAAAACGTGGAGAATAATTTCAACTTTTAAGAGTCTTATTCTTTTGAAACTTTTGTGTATCTGCCCAGATTTAATTCAATACCTTTTAGCAGAAAGTTTTTCTCCAACAATTTTAAAAGTTCAAATATTTTTGTTTTAATTCACAAAATACCAATTACTTTTATGTGAATTGTTTTGTGGAACCCAAGAACATATTTTTCTTTGGTTTATTCTTTGTGGGGAAAACTCTACAACCGACAACTGCGTGCTATTGTGGAGGGAGTCCTTATAAAGTTCACATCTTGTGAAGAATCCGTCTCTCTTCTTCATTACTGCCCTCCTGAAAAGGGAAAATTACAGACGTAACTTGTGGAGGAGCCATCTTCTTCTTCACTACTTCCCTCCTGGAAAGGAAAAGTTCCAGCTGAGACATCAGAACCGACACCTGCGGGTATTTCGTATGTCTCCCTATTTCATTGTAATCCGTGTAAGTCGTTTTCTTACAAATTATAGTGAAATAAAAAGGTTTTGGCCTTTGGAAATTTTTCCTGAATATTTGTGTCACATGCTTTATTTATTTATGGGTTGACAAACGCACTTTTAGATGCATGTTTAGGGACTGAATTAATTTGGTTTAAAAATGGACTCTAATTAAATAAGTGTGCCAAATTATATATTTGCGAATTTAATCAATTATCACAAGTCGCGTTTTTACAAATTGGTATCAGAGCAGGTTACACTAATTTATCGCGCATTCCTATTTTCCGTAAAATTATTTATTTTATCCTGCATGCTTTATTTTATTAGATAAATCATCTAGATGCATGTTTTAGGGTTTAACTAAAATTTAGGATTAACTAAAATTGAATTTTATTTGAGAAGTCGCTTTATTTTCATTGTAACGATTTTACAAATTGGTATCAAAGCTTATTTAAGTGATCACACGTTTACAAATTGGTATCAGAGCTTATTTAAGCGATCACCACTTTACAATGTCGAGAGTATAAAAAAGTGTGTTCGGATGCTTTGGATGACAACAAAAATTATCTTTTATTCCAAAGAAATATGATGGGGGAAATGGTCCAAGTTTAAATATTTTACCCATATCGTTTAACGCCGAAGCTTGTAGGCAAGGACTTGCGGAAATGTTGATGATTGATGAGCTTCCATTTAAGTTTGTTGAGAATGAAGGTTTTAGGAGATTCATGGCACTCGCGCAACCGAGGTTAATTATACCGAGTCGTACCACGATTGCGCGAGATTGCATCAATCTTTATAAAAAAAATGAAAAAGGAGTTAAAAGTTGCACTGAAAGGGTAAAGGGTTTGTCTTACAACCGATACATGGACATCAATTCAAAAAATAAATTATATGTGTCTTACGGTCACTTTATTGACAAGAATTGGAAGCTTCACAAAAAAATACTTAACTTTTGTCAAGTTAAAAGTCACAAGGGTGAGGAACTTGGGATGGTTGTTGAGGATTGTTTAATTAATTGGGGAATTGAAGGTATTTTCACAATCACGGTTGATAATGCTAGCTCTAATAACGATACTGTTCATCATTTAAAAAGAAAAATAAAAAATTACAAAGGTACCGTATTAGAGCATGAGCATTTGCATATGAGGTGTTGTGCACATATCTTAAATCTAATTGTAGGTGATGGGTTGAGGGAATTTGATGAGTCAATTGCGAAGGTGAGGAGGGTCGTGAAATATGCTAAGTCTTCTCCATCTATGTTGGATAATTTCAAGAAATATGTTGAAAAGGTAAAAATATAATCAAAAAGTCTATTATGCCTAGATGTACCAACTAGATGGAACTCGACTTATATAATGTTGGAGTCCGCTTTAAAATTTGAGAAAGTCTTTGAGAGGATGGATGAGGATGACGAACAATAAAAAAAATATATTGGTGAGGAAGATGAAAATGATGATGATATTGGAGGGAGAGGGGTGGGGGCACGAAAATTGGGTTCGCCAAATAGTTAGGATTGAGATAAGGTGAGAAGTTTTGTGAAATTTCTTTCAATATTTTATCATACAACTTTGAAATTTTTTGGAACTTTATATGTCACATCAAATGCCTTTTTCCACGAGCTTATAATGATTCAAAGCAAGTTGATATCTTTGAGAAATAATGGAGATTATTTTTTGTCTACTATGGCGGCGAGCATGCAATTAAAATTTGACAAGTATTGAAATGTCGAAAAAATAAACTTTCTCTTGTTTGTTGCGGTGGTTCTTGATCCTAGATATAAGTTGAAGTATGTTGAATACTTTTTTGGACAGTTGCATGGGTTTGTTTTGGCAATAGACTTGACTAGGAAGGTAAGAGAGACTTTAGTTCGACTTTTTGATTGGTACCATGGAAATAGTTCTTCTAGTACAAATTCGAACAATATAACTCCAACACTAACTTTTGTCGTACTTAATGATGATGATGATGATATGGATGGGCGTGCGTTTTTATTATCTCAATATAAAAAACATTTGAAAGCGGAAGATAACTTTGGCGCTAAATCGGAAGTTGAAAAATAATTGTTAGAAACATGTGAGATGGATAGTATAGATTTTGATATTCTTAGTTGGTGGAAAAATAATCAAAATAGATATCCAATCCTCTCTCTTGTTGCTCGTGATATATTAGCTATTCCCGTGTCTACCGTAGCTTCCGAACCCGCATTTAGCACGGGAGGTCGTATTCTTGACTCTTTTCGTAGCTCATTATCAACAAATACGGTGGAAGCACTTGTTTGTGGTCAAAATTGGCTACACTCCTCAACAAAGCCAATAAGTATTCGAGATTCGTTAGATGACATTCAACAACTAGAAAAACTTGATTCGCGTAACAATTTATTATTTTGTGATATTCCAACTTATTTGATTGTTTAAATTCTATTATTGATAAAATTGTTTTTAATAATTTGTAGAGTTGTTGGGAACTACAAGTGGAGAAGTTTAATGCGTGGCATGGCGGCATGGATGTGTTGGTTATTTGAAGAATTTGTTGAATTTGTAATACTTTAGTTAAACACGATACTTTGTTATAGGTTATATTAATTATGTGGTGGACATATTTTTGTATGTCGATATTAGTTGTTTGTTATTTTTCGTGGATATAACAATAGTGTGCTGTTTTAAATAGTGCTGTTTTTAAAAAATAGTGTGCTGTTTTTTTTTTTAAATAGTGTGCTGTTTTTTTTTAAATGGTGCTATTTTTTAAAAGAAAAGTGCTATTTTTTTAAAAAGAAAAATAGTTGTTTTTTACAAAGAAAATAGCTGTTTTAATGCATTTTTTAATAAAAAAACATATGTGTTGTTTTTTAATAAAAAATGTAGTTTTACAAAAAAAAAAGTGTTGTTTTTAATAATAAAAAATGTACTGTTTTTTTATTAGTATGGACCGAATAGGACCGAGACCGAATACGGATCGTTTGAAAATCGAATAGAACCGAGACTGATAATTCCAGTCCGGTTTCGGTCCGTAAATTTTTAGGATCGATTAATGCGGTCCGATCTCAAAAATACTCTAAAATCGGACTGGACCGGACCGCGATTCTTTGTGTTCATGTGTCCTCTCATTTTTTAATGTACTTCCATTACACTGCCAGGAAACCCACTTTCTAATTCTTTAATTCCATTTGTAGCAGCCGAGGTTTTATATAATGTTTTTTGCCCACCCTTCTGAGTAGTTGTTGATGAACCTAGCACCATGCCCGACATTCTCACACCCGCATGACCTCTACTTTCAGCTTTATCACCCTCAAAACTCGGCTATTTTCCGGCAGCCATACTAACACCCTCACACCCTCAAAACTCGGCTATTTAGTTACTGAGACGTGGCATCAACAGTACCCCCAAGCACTTCACTTCAGCAGACTAGGGTTGCCATTTTAATCAAATGAGTTCTGGTGAAGTGGTTATGGAAATTTAATGGGATACTTGAGTTACATGGTAAGATAATTGGCATGACAATTACAACTTGTAGATTTTGTTCCGATATTGAACCTGGTCGGACTTACATACCTAGTGAAGTATCCAGATTGATATTGTGGCAACCGGTCATTCCTACGTTTTGTTATCTACCTTTCATCCGTAAGTCTAGCCCTTTTCAACTTTGTGCACATATACACAGTGTATATATACTATATTTAAAGTCATAGGCATTTTGTTTCTACTTATATGATTGGATTAACTTACTCTGCAATGCATATATCTACAATAAATAAATAACTATATTTATCAAATATGTTCAAAATAGAACAATTTAATATACGTATATATGTATAATATTAAAATTGCTAAAGGATATTATTGTTAAGTATTGTATATTCTCATGTCACTTTCAACGGCACATGGTCCATTTTAGAATAAACACCTATATATGTATATTTTAGGGCTCCATAAATAATTTATGTATATTAAAAATGTTAATTTTTGAAATAAGTTTAATTTTTTAAGGGTCCATTTTATTAACTATACAAAAAAAAATTGTACAAAGAATGATTCAATCATCCATTTTTTTTATCAGTTTGATTTTTTCATCAAAGTCTTATTAATCTGTTTTTTTATATAATTATTTTTTTTATTACTAGGTTCTTACATTCTACATTAATCAAGTAGATGAAATTGGAGAGGACTTGAACATGAATTGCTAGATAAACTTGATTGTAAAAGTTTAATCAGTGATTTTGCATATAAAAATGTTAGAAGAACTATTTTTCAATGAATTTTTAGTTATTTAATATCTTTGTACAATATTTTTTTGAAAGGCACGTAAGTTAACTTTCGCAAAATGTTTACTAAACAGGCAAAAGGATTCTAAACCCTAGTAAAATATTTTTTGACAATCATAATCCGTCCAAAATATTATCACATACCAAATGAGGCTAAGTTTGGAGCAGGAAATTCAAAGCAGAAAGATATACTAATTGTTCAGTTATTTAATTTTCTATTTTACAATACTATTTATCTTTACTAAGTTCATAACTAGACCGTTTGTTGACACATATATCATATTATTTTTTATTTTTGAATGAATTCATGAATTATGCTAACTCAATGCTGTCAGGGTCTGCTATATTCACCTCATTAACGGGACTTTCTACGTGGCCTTCTCGATAGATTCTCACCATATTTCTCACCAGATTTCTAACAATACCATAGATAGCTCTAGTTGCATTATCCAAAACTTCCCACATGCAAACAACGCCATAGATAGCGAGAGCTAGTGTTGATGTGGCCCCTGTAAACACGAAAAGTACCCAGAAGCTATCAAGGCTAAGACTAGGGTTCTCATTAGAACTCGATTCCACATCCACACACTTTTCCGAGGTAATGAACTTATCCTCCAGTTCCTTAAGCTTCCCACCTTCAGATATGTTCAAGAGTGCCTCATTTATGGTAGAGAGATTATATCCCTTGGGAAATGCCTGAAGTAGAAAGTATATCTAAGAATCAGTATCTAGAATTCCACAAAAATACTTCAGCAGATGCTGTCTGAAAAATATGATAAATCCTAGGGAATGAAGGGATGATAAAAGTGACTTACATATCCGTACCCTCCAACTTTAAATGGTTTCCCAGCGCTAATGAAGCTCTTGGAGTACTTCGCAAGGAACAATTTAGCTGATGGAACGTCCAGAAAGACAGCTTTTATTTCTCCTGATGTAAGGACTTCAGCATACTTTTCTATTGTGGAATAGTTTCTTACGTTTTCCTTTTGAAACCCTAAAACATTAGTCAGATAATTATTAACAAAGGAGGCTTTAAAGAACGCGACTGTGTCATTGTTATTCTTCAGTGTCTGGAAGTCATTCACTGCGGGTTCAAGCCTCTGTACGGTGAGCATGCTAGCAAGATTCGCTGTATAACTCTGTGTGACAATTAGTGCCACGAACAACCAAACTACGAATGCCATTCGGGACAAATTGCTATGAAGTTTCTCACCTACATATTTGCAAACATGAAAATTGTTAAGAATATTGATATGAGTACAAAATAACTTCCCCAAATGTCCTCCAAATCTGATGTGGACGCCACATCATTCTCTCACATGCCTGTCATTTATTGTCATGTGATGGGGTCCCACCAGGACACAAAAACAAAGTCATTTTAGGGACATTTGGGGGAGTTATTTGGGGTGCATAACATGACTCAATTGTTAAATATATACCATAAGTGAAAAGATAAAAAGGAATATATAATGAGAATAATAACTCTATTGAAATGACTATAAAGAAAACGATTAATTACCCTGTAGGGAGAATAGTGTTGTAAAGGCTAAACAAAGCAAGGTGCCGATTTGGCCCAATGAAGAGTCTTTTTGTTCATCATCGAGGTGTCTTCGCTCTATTAACCATATTACAAAACCATTGTATACGGTAGTAAAGCATATTACAACCCACATGTCATTTGTGAATGGCTTCAGAAATATCCATGCTTTGTTGGACATTTGTGATTGAACACGTACTATCATCTCCAACCCTGATTCTGTGTAGGATTGTGTGAAATCAGCGTACTTTAGCCGGTTGGCTAATATCGTTACATCACCAGCTACCGCATCAAATACCTTCGCCAAATCATAAAGATATTCTAAGTTAAGCAAGTATCTAATTCAAAAGGAAAAAAAAAAAACAAGAGAAAAATGTCTAATCTCACCCCCGAAGCAATCTGGCTCACCAATTCGTCGTAACTGCGACTTGTTATGTCAAATGGACAAAAGTTGTATGACATATTCAAACTATTCATGATTGCCTTGAAGACTTCAATTGAAAACCCAGTAAAATGAGTTTTACGTTCTTGTGCATCATAATTTATACCCACAAATTGGTTAAAAAAGTTACCAGATGGAACACCAACTTTGAGGGTATTTGCGGAAGCAATACACAACTCTTTCCCATGCCCAAATTTAGAAGTAGCTTTGTCATCAATAGTCTCTAACAAACCTTTACCGTGGGACCATAACACCTTGTTACTCGCTCCTTTAAGATTAACAATCTCATAAACAAGCGGCGCGACTTCAAGGCCAATTAAATGTATCAGCGAACTTTTGAAGTCACTTTGGTTCAAAGCTAAAGTGACCGCCCTTGTGGCATTATAGGCCTGCATTGCAAAAATCCCAGGCTCATTGTTTTCTTCATTAGGGTACTCTGAATCAAACTTTCTACGAAATCTTTTACAGAAATCTTGAAACTTGTTGTCATTCATTTGGGGAATAAAGCTTTTAATTCCTATAACACCTTGCATGGAGTTAATAGTGGAAGCATTAACGGAATGGAGAAGATCAGTGATTGTATTTGTAGTTATCCATGCATAACAATTTTCGATGACCATATCCATTTTCTTCGCCATTTGAAATAAATGAATGCCCAATGGTAAAGATGCATGAACCAGAAACACTTTGTACTTATCTCTCTTAATCATCTCGAGCTCTTGGGTTAATGAAGAGAAAGGTGAGATTGCTATTGTGTGTGTAATTTCTGCACCTACTTCTCGTAGAGCATTGTGAAGATGACCGATGACTTCATTTGAGGTGGAATCCATTTTCTCATATATCAAAGTAATTTGATTCCATCTCTGAGATTTTAGAATAGCAGCCACAGCTTTCATTTGTGCGTATTGGGTGGGTAATGCTTGAATAAGAAAAGGCCATTTCTCCGTCGCCCACGGCAGAGCTGAATCTGCAAAAGAGAGAATGGGTGTTTGAGACTCTTCGCCAATCTCTGCCACGATTGGCACTTCTCCCCAGCCATGTGGTCCCAGAATCGCCCTCACTTTGTGCTTTTCAATAAGAGTTTTGGCTGCATTTCAATAAAAAGTTGACAATCAAATTATTTTTCAATTTTCGATTCATAGTTATTTTTTTGGAATTATTCAATGTTATTAGTATTTTTTGAGTGAAAGATGCATCAAATTCAATTAATTTTTTTTAATGCATTCATTATAGATTATATATATTTAAACAAATATATACCCTCACACATACCAATTTTAAACCAACTTACTCTTTCTCTCTAAAAATAAATATATAATCTCACCCTCTTTCTCTCTCTAATAGCCCACCTCTACCTCCACCCCCACCCCACCCCACCAGAGACTCGTCGGAAACAGCACACCGTAAAATCTCGTCAGAATTTTCACCGGAGTGTTTCTCTCTCCTCATTTATCTCTCTCTCTTAGTTTATTTCTTCGTTTTTTCTGGTCCGAGTCAGCAGTACCATTGTCCGAGCTGGAGAAGAAGAGTTTTCGCCGTAAAAAATGGAGTTTTCGCTGGAAAAATAGAGGTTTTACAAAAACAGTAACTTTATCCGTTTCGATTTTTTCGTCAAAAAATATCGAATATGGGTGTTATTTGATAGATCTTGACGAGTAGATTCCAAACATATAAATTTTTTTAATTTTGAATTTATAAATTTGAAGTTATAAACTTTTAAAGATTTGGAGGTATTTTTTTTAAAAAAAAACAATAAATTGTATTTTAAGGATGTATTTATCATTTTAATGTGAGTTAACAAAATAGATCCTTTGACACCATTAAATCAAAAGATTTCTTATTTTATTAACCAAATGAATGACAATCGAAAGGGGCAATTAGATACCACCCTTCTTATAGAATAAATATACATCTAGGGCCATGATAACTACAACTAAAGAAATTGCCCCTCTGAATATCTGTCCACCAATCAAAGATTTTTCTCACTAATCTTTTTGACAATTATACCCTTAAATCATTAGATACCCAAACTATTATGTACGTCAACTCCCCCTCGCTTTTTCGTATCTAGAACTCTTCACCGTGCAGTTTTTTCTCCATTTGATGTGGAATGATTAGCAATCATACAATAAAATAATACTTAATATATATATATATATATATATATATAAGGTAGTAGTACATACATATTTTATATATATATATATATAAAATAATGGTTTTAACTTCCGTGTTTAAAGTGAACATAATGCTTTTTAACTTTCTTCTTTGTGAACATTATGGATATTAGTATGGAAAGCTTTTATGATGAGCACGAGGAGTAAATAATGGCTTTTGGGGGCTATAAACAAGATTGGTTAATTAATGATCATGTTGGGGATTTTAGCCACCAAATGTCTCCTCTCCTGTAACAGAGATAAAGCAAAAAAGTATGTACTACTACTTTATTGGGATATATACATATATATATATATATATATATATATATATAGAGAGAGAGACAGGTTCAAGTACACACTAAAAAATCGGTCAAACTTTCACTGCTTTTAAGCCATTTAAAAGCTGTGAAAATTTGACCGATTTTTTAAAAATAGCAAAAAAAATCTTTTTTTAACTGATTTTTTTTACATGGGTACGTTGAAATGTTTAAATATCAAATAAAAAAAGAAAAATGCTATGTGTCCCAAACAACTCCCCCA
Organism: Sambucus nigra; assembly: GCA_949130495.1. NCBI lineage: Eukaryota > Viridiplantae > Streptophyta > Magnoliopsida > Dipsacales > Adoxaceae > Sambucus > Sambucus nigra. The sequence goes on along the minus strand of OX422215.1, from coordinate 665,886,702 downwards.
AATCATCCCCCAAATAGCTTTAAGTGTTATACCTTATGGTATGGGTCCCGCCAGGGCACAACTCATCAATACTATTTGGGGGAGATTTGGGGGAGTTATTTGGTACCCATAGCACCACTCATAAAAAAAATCAACTCAAAAATATTTTTTTAGTACTTTAAAAAAATTAATCTGCGTTAACATTATGCAAACTTAGTGTACACAAGAACCTGCATCTGTCTCTCTCTCTCTATCAATCTATATATGTATATAAAAATATTTGCATACGATAACCTTTCACCATTCAAAATACCTAACGTATTGTTTTGCAACAGCTTTTTATATATCTCATAACATTGGTATAAGTATCTACATACCATAACATTGGTATCTTAGAGATCACCACGTTCGTGTTGGCGAAATTAATGTAAACGGTTAAAGGACCGATTTATGCAAAAGCCTTTTAAGTGGGTTTGCTTGTATATAGGGGGTGAAATATAGTTATCTATTTTTATTTTTGGGTAACCAGAAATCTATCTCTGACAGCTGATCCTTAGAGGAGTCGAAGTGGTGACCCCTTGGAAGTAAAACCCAAAATCTAACCCACTTATGTTTTTTAACCACTCCATTTTATTACACCCCTACATTGGGCTCACTTTCTATCTACCCACCCTGACCCATGGGGTGTTTTAAAAGGAAAATATATTTTTTTCTTTTCTTTATCCGTTTCCATGTCCGGCGTGGTCATGTGACAAATGGACAATGGCACAGTGCCCATTTTAGAGTAAATACGTAAGTATGTATATGTTAGGGGTTCAAACATATTCTATGTATAATAAAAATGTCAAATTTTAAAATAAGTTTAATTTTTTAGGGGCCATTTTTTAGCTACCCCAAAAGAAAATTTCTACAAAGAATGATTCAGTTATCCAACAAAAATTTATTAGTTAGATTCTTTCATCGAGAACTTATTAATCTGTTTTTTTATTTAATTTTAATTAGTGATTTTACAAGTAGAAATGCTAGAAAAACTATTTTTCAATGAGTTTTTATGTATTTAATATCTTTGTACAGTATTTTTTTGGAAGCGCCCTAAGTTGACTTTCGCACATGGCACTCCCAATCTCAGGACCGACCCAGTCCATTTCCTTCTATTGTTGTTATGAGTAATGTTAGGGAGACCCATTTTTGTGACTCCTTTGTTATTCCCAGCGTTAAAGTCTTGTACCTTGCTTTGTTTTTATTTGTATGAATCCCGTCAGATCATAAAATATAAAGTAAGATACAACACTTTAAAACTAGGAGTAACAAAAATGGATCACAAAAAAAGATCTCTCTATCAAAGCGCTTTGGCTATTTCCTTTTTTTTCTTTGCTACTATGATTGGTTCTGTTTTTTTTTTTTTTGCATGCAACGCAAGTTCAATACATGGGAAAAAGTGGTTTAAAACTGAAAAAGGAGAAACTAAGGGAGGGGAGAGATTACTTAGAATTTTTTTTAGCATTCAAAATGTCAAAATAATTACTTTAATTTGCAACTACAAATAAAAATACACGTGGCACTAACATTTTACTAAATAATAATGAAAGTATCATAACAAATACTATCATTAAATTTACATGAATTGATAATATTATAACCCCCCTTTGTCCTTTTACCAACCAAAATTTCATATTTGCTACCAAACATACTATAGGCAAAAAGGTTATATTTTCTTTAAAAATGGGAAGGATGGGTAAATTTACCTGCAAGAGCTGCCTGCCATGGTTTGCTTTGAGAATTTTTTATTTCCAGAGGGATAGTACTTTGATTTGTGTAATAATCATCAACTGCCATCTCTATTGCCACTTTCATCTCTCTACCAATACGAGATGTGTCGTCTAAAATGGCACCTATTATTCCACTGGCTACGGGATGTTGTGGAGAAAATAAGGAAAACCAAATAAAAAAGATAATGAGATATGAATTCATTTCTTAGTATTTTTCAATTCATGAACTAAATTTTGTTTTACAAATGACTTATATAGCTGTTTCTGTAATGAGAACTCCAGGCATTGGGTCGCTATCTCCGCTACAAATTCGAATTTAAGTATTTCAAAGAATCTTTAATCTAAATGTGCTTTTGATTATCAAAAGAATAGTCGTGTAAAAATATAGAATTTATACGTTTACATAAGTTGAGAAAATTAGATTTTGATTAATTTGTGGGTCAATTTATTATGGGACTCGCATGTCTTTCGACAACTTAATATGGTAACTCGTTTACTTTCGCAAGGGGTATAATGTGGTATACTCATATACGAAAAATCACAAATTAGTGAATGAGAAATTGTACCTCAAAGTATTAACTTGGAACATGAAAAATTGTTGAAGTGTTTAAGTTAAAGTTTGTCCCACGTAGGAAGAATGTGTAAAATGAGTATAGTATAATATGACTCAATTTGACTTAAAGGCTTCGTGTCCTTGGAGTATCCCAACTCTTTGAAAGAGAGAGGACTTATATGGGCTTGACTTGGCTTCCAATCCCACGCACGCGCCGTCGTTCGCTCGGCCGGCTCGGGCTCGTGGGGTTGCAACTTTAACTTGGCTAAAGTTTAAAATTTATTGGGATGTTTATTAGTTTTGTGGGTTATGCTTTTTTATATTCCGGTCCGGCCCAATCCAGTTTTATTTCGTTTTTCGTTTTTAGTTTTTCTTTGACAGTTAATTTAAGTTATTCCCAACAGTTGTCTGTTGGGATTTCCAATCGTTTTTAACTGCCACCTATTTTTGTATAAATAAGTGGTTTGGGGTCTCATTTAAAGGTTACGAAAATTCAGAAAGTGAGTCCATTAATTCAATGAGTTCATATGAGAGTTCTCAACAGTTGGTTAAAACAGACTTGTAAATAGGAGTGCTACTTTTGCAGAGTAAAAATTATTGTATCTTGGGAGATGATTGCTGCTTCGTCCGAGAAACACTAATTCGGGGCAAAATTAGTCTCAAAGTCAGAGTGTTTAACACTTGCCTCAATTTATTTTTTTGTGTCATTGCTTTTAAATTATGTAATTTTTCTGTAAATATTCTATAATTACAAATTTCGTAATATTTGTAATATAATTAAAAATCAATTTGGATAATAGTAATACCTCGTAGTTTTTAGAGCATATTTATGAATATTCTATAAGATTTCATTCGGGATATTTTATTTTAATTGCAAATATTTTTTATATTGTATTTAAAAATAATTTATTTTGGTTTGAAATCGAATCAAACATTGAATTTCAAATTTAAATGGCTTTTAGACATTTTGTGATGAGTTAAATATGTAAAATAAATAATTTTAAATTAGAGGGCAATATGGTAATATGTGTTAGCTTAGATTAGGGGTGGACAAAAAAAAGACCGACCCGAATGGACCGATTGAACCGAACCGGACCGAATAAAAAATTAAGGCTATTTTGAAACCGGTCCGAAAATCGGTTCACAGAAACTAAAAACCGATTAATCCGGTCCGGTTCGCGGTCCACTATATAAAAAGACCGATTTGGACCGGACCGAACCGATTCCCATATATATATAATTAGAATAATGTTATTGTGTTTCTTATGTATAGTTTTTGAATTAATGTATATAACTTATGAATTTAATTTGGAACATTTTATATATGTATAGACATTTTTTAATTTGGGTTAAAAAAACCTATGTAAATATTACTTGGAGTTTCGAGTATTATTTTTTTGTATATATATTTGTGAGAAAAATAGATAAAAACATTCATAAAATGTACATATATATAAAAATAGGGTCAGGACCGAATTTTACCCCGGACCGGACCGAAAAAAGCCTGGACCGAATTAATAGGTTAACCGAATTAATCGATCCGGTCTCGGTCCAAAAAAATTGAGGACCGAATATTCGGTCCGGTCCAAAAAATAGGCAAAACCCGGACCGGACCGGACCGTGCCCACCCCTAGCTTAGATTCCAAGCTAGGATTTGAGAGAGATGTTATATAAGGAATACTACGGTTGATTATAAGGAATTGAAAATAAAAAATCAAGGATAAAAACGAAATTAAAGAGTAAATAACGAGTGGAATGAGAAGAGACAATTTGGAGTGTTTAGATATTCTTTTTGAGTGCTTTCAGATGAGATTTGAGAAAAATGCAAAATGCACACCTAACCTAATTTTTCGTGTAGAATCCAAATCTAAAGTCAAATTGGCAGTTTGAATAATGTTCGGAGATGATTTTTTTGAATTTTTAAAACAGGTCTATAATGTGAATTTTGACTCTCTTGAGGTAGTTTCATTCTTCAGTAATTAATTTAGTGTGCTACACTTATTGAACCCTGAGTGTATAGTTATTTTCATGCTATGTGTTGCATTTATATGTATTGTATGCTCGTATATTATATTCGTTCTTACACCCATTTTGTATGTATTATTTTCATGTCGTGTTGTTAGAAATTGGGTATAAATCACATATACTTGATTTATAGGAATTGAATTTGAAATTTATTTGAATTGAGAGAATGATATTATGATGATTATTATTGGAGAATGTTTAGGCATTCCTTAGCCAAACCACCCGTTGGACGGGGTGTGCTCTCGGCTACGATTTTGTTTATTATCCAAAGACTAGATCATGGACCCAGTTGACGAGTATGTCAAGTTTTACTATGGCGGTGATGCCAAGTTATGATGGGTCGTGTGCCCAAGTTATGCAATTTATTTTTGAAGGCCATTGGATTGTTCCGAGGATAATTGACAGGATAGTGGACGGTAGTCCATACCGTATTGTGGGAAATGCGACGGGGAATTTTGATATGGGATATTGGATTGTGTAGTTCTCGCGGTGAGATCATAGGTGGTAATTATATTATTGGGATTTTAGTTTGAGTGTTCATATTGCATACACTCTTGTATACGATGGACACACACACGAGTATCTATAGTTACACTTGAAGTATTTATACGAGCAACTGAGTTTTTCGCTCATCCCCCCATAGTTTTTTTTTGTATTTCAGATTGATGCGCGATGATATTTATGGTATTATTGGGATTTGGATCATCACTAGAGGCTCTGGATATTTATTTTCAAAATATTATTTGTATCATTTTGTTTATTGTAAATTATTTATTCAGTCCATTTATTATTTATGCTTCCGCAAATTTATTCTCAATTTAAATGGTATTATTTTATATAAAAAAAAACTCTTTAATTTATCATTATTCTTTGGTAGCACATCTCAGGGTGTTACAAGTCAATTTTGATAGAGGAGATAATATATTTACATATGAGAAATTCTAGATAAATTGAAACGGCCTTCGATTTTGATAGGAGAGGGCAATAATTCAAGAGTACGAGTCTGGGAAAGCCATTCCTAATCAACAGAATCTCCGAGAGCGATGGAGGAAAGAAAAGCTTGATATGAAATTATTATTATATTCTCTTGTCCAATAAAGTTCCTTAGTTCACTTATATTCTCTTGTAAAGTCCCTTAATCTATGTCTTATGGTCTCCACCCAATACCAAAGTCGTAATTGCATTATCCCAAAGTTCCCACCTGTAAACACGAAAGTACCCAGAAGCTATCAAAGGCTAAAGACGCGTTAAGCTTCCTACAAACTAATATTTTTCGTAGGAGATAAAAAAAATATTTCGTAAAAATTGTTTTAATGTAAAAAATTAAAAACTGTTTTAATGTAAAAACTATTTTAAAGTAAAAATTTAAAACTGTTTTAATGTAAAAACTGTTTTTAATAAATAGTTTTGGGGTAAAAAACTATTTTTTATATATAGTTTGTTACTTTTTTAATAAATAAAAACGGGAAGTAAAAAGGAAAAAAAAAACTGTTTTTTATTAAATAAAACTTGGGACGAAAAAAAAAACATATTTATTATTATTATATATGGTAATATGGACGAAAATGTGTTATTAAAATGTTTTGCTTAAAAAAATTGTTTTACTTCATTTGGTGTTTGATAGCATAATGTGAGAAAAAAAATATTTGTCTAGGGAAAATTTGTCTAGGCAAAATTTGTTCTGGTAAATTTTGTCACGCCAACACTTTTGCCCAATGTGTATCAAACGGACACTTATAGTTTTAAGATATGATGAAGATTAAGATTATAGATATAGATAATGTAGATATTATTCCATAGTACTCAATGGTAGATCTGGTAAAATGAGGCACGATACGATAACACAATACGAATCGACACGAATGTATAAGTTAATGGGTGGACCCTTAATGGGTAGTGACAACCCGATAAGAGACGATAGTTAACGAGTCGGGTTAGGGTTGACCCTCTTCACCCGTTGATACCCGATAAAATTCATTATGACCCATTAATTTAAATAAATAAAATCTACTTTTAAAATTTATAAATAATTTGTATAACATAATGTTAATTTAATTATAATGAATTTTACTAAATAAATGAGAAATTTAGTAAAATAATTCAAGAGTAGGAGTCTGGGAAAGCCATTCCAAATCAACAGATAATCTCCGAGAGAGCACTGGGAGTAAAACCGCGCGAAAAGAAATGATGGAGGAAAGAAAAGCTTGATATGAAATTATTATTATATTCTCTTGTGCAATAAAGTCCCTTAGTCCAGTTATATTCTCTTGTGCAGTCCCTTAATCTATGTCTTATGGTCCCCATCAAATACCAACGTTTTAATAAAAATATTATAACTAAGCTTCGAATAATATTAGTTTGTAGGAAGTAAACAATAATTTTTACGAGCAACATTAATTCATAAAAACTAAGAAATGTAACAAATATAATGATTTATATTTTTTACGAATTTTATTTATTCATAAAAATTGCTACGAACAAATAAAATTCGTAAGAAAGTCTATAGATTTTGTAACCATTCTCTAAATTTAGAGAATGTTACAAATCTAGTTAGAGAATCCCTCCATAATTTCTTACCACTGTAGGCGTTCAAATTTGTAAATTTACAAATTTTCTTGGCATCTTATATCACCATTGAGGATGCTCTTAGAACTAATATTTTTACAGAGTACCAAAATGGTTTTATGAATATCGTATAAAAAATTAGCTCAAAATACTTTTATACGATTGTTTAAAAGATTACATATAATGGTATCAACCAAAATACTATTTTAAAAAATCGGATAATATATGTTAGTTTATACTTTGTTTAAAGTTTATATATACATGACCGATTTTTTTAAAATAGTAAAAAACATATTCCGGGATACTTTTTCTTTTACGGTATTCATAAAATGTTTAGATACTTTATAAAAAAATTAGCTCAAAATAATTTTCAATAATGTATACAATAAATTTTATAAAGTATGCATGAAGTTTTATACATTTTTTTATAGAAAATGTAATTTATGCATGAAATTAGATAACGTATACACAATTTTTATTTTATATTTAAGTTTGTATATACCCTAACTTATAATGTATACATTAAGGAGTGAGGTACCTTATTGCACCAAAAAAAAAAAATATAAGTGGGCTAGAGCCAAAAAATAACATTAAACAATCACTAAAATGAAAAACTCCCCAAAATAAAATTTAATGTTTTTATAGGTTTATAATATGTAATTAATTTTTTTTTTTGATGTTGTGGGTCCAAAGGAGATTAGCTGGGTGGAAGCATAGTTACCTTTCCAAAGGTGGTCGATTGACATTGATCAAAATTGTGTTATCAAGTCTTCTGACTTATTTTATGTCCGTGCTCCCTTTACCTGCATCCGTGGGTAAGAGGCTCGATAAGTTGATGAGGGATTTTCTGTGGAAAGGGCATGATGATCAGTTTAAGTATTGTTTGGTTAGCTGGGATGAGGTGTGTAAGCCGCTGCAGGCGGGTGGGGCGGGGGTGAGGAGTTTAACACATTTCAATACGGCTTTACTAGGCAAGTGGTTGTGGCGGTATAATAAAGAAGCCGACAGGCTGTGGAGGAAAGTGGTGGTAGCTAGACATGGGGCTGGCCCTTTTGGGTGGGGTCCTTCTGTGGGGAGCGGTGCTCATGGCATGGGATGGTGGAGGCACATTGCGATGGGGTGGGGGAAGTTCTGTGGCTTCACCTCTTACCAGCTCGGGAGTGGGGATCGTATAAGGTTTTGGAAGGATAAATGGGGTGAGGAGGGATCTTTGGAGGTTCTCTTCCCGGGGATGTTCCGGATTGGGAGAGACGGTGAGGGGTCGGTTGAGGGTCATCGGCGGAGGGTTGGGGATCGGGTTGTATGGGATCCCAAGGTTAGGAGGAGGTTCCGGGATTGGGAACTGGAGGAGGCGGAGGAGTTTTTTGAGTGGCTGAATTTGGCGCCTATCCCGTCCTGTGGGGCAGATGGGTTGAGGTGGTCGAGGTCTCACGATGGCCTCTTTTCCGTTAAAAGTTATTATCTTGGACTGAGGGGTGATGGGGGTGCCTCTTTCCCCTGGAAGGCCATTTGGAAGAGTTTTGCGCCGTCGAAGGTTTGTTTCTTTGTGTGGACCGCTGCCAGACAGGCTATCTTGACTATTGAGGGGCTTCAGAAGAGAGGGAGGAGGTTGGCCAGCAGGTGTTGGTTGTGTAAGAAGGAGGAGGAGACGTCCAATCACCTCCTTCTCCACTGTCAGGTGACTAGGGGCCTTTGGGACTTGTTCTTCACGCTTTGTCAGATTCATTGGGTTATGCCTCATTCGGTTATTGAGATGATGGCGGCTTGGAGGAGCCCTAGAGGTTGGACTGGCCCGAGGGTTCTGTATAGGATGGTCCCTCATTGTATTCTTTGGACTGTCTGGCAGGAGAGGAACAGGAGATGCTTCGAGGGGGTCGAAATTGACCCCTCTCGAGTTCGGTACAACTTTTTGAGCCTTCTTCTTACCTGGTTCAGGAAAAGGCATGACTCATCGCTAGATCATTTTCTTGACGTTTTGGAGGAATTTTAGGTGGTAGGCTTGGCTGTTCCGGGCTTCGGCCCTTTGTTTTTGTGCTTGGTATACTTCCTGTATACGGGATTCCTCCCCCTTAGGCGGGTTGTTTTTATGATATCATTTGCTTATCAAAAAAAAATTGTTGTTCTTCTTATTCTTATTCTTCTTCTTCTTCTTCTTCTTCTTCTTCTTCTTCTTCTTCTTCTTATTATTATTATTATTATTATTATTATTATTATTATTATTATTATTATTATTATTATTATTATTATTATTATTATTATTATTTCTTGTCTTAGTTTAAGTAGAATTTATTTTTATTGTTGGGTTTCTTTTTATACCAGTTTTTTGTTTTTTTATTCATTCAAATTCCGTGAACTTTTTAAACAGTATAAATCAACTTTTTTGTTTTTTTATTCTTTCAAATTCCTTGACCTTTGTAAACAGTATAAATCAACTTTTTTTGTTTTTTAATACATTCATCTTTTTTTGTTTTTTTATTCATTCAACTTTGTTTTTTATACATTCAACTTTTTTATTCCATGAACTTTTTTGTTGGCTTCTGGTACAACTTTGCCGGAAGAAAAGCTCAGTCCTTTGCCAAAAATTTTGATATGTGGATGCGAGAACCTTTTATAAATGCTGGGGGCTTGGTAGCGAGAGTCACCGAGACAAATTTTTTTGAATTAATTGTACTTATTTTAAAATTTTAACAGCACAAAACTTGTGATTAATATTCACTAATTTTGGGCCCCTATGAAATAAACCACCATTTTTTAACAACCAATTATAATTGAAGTTTCATACAAATTTCAATAACAACAAAAAACTGTGGGGACAAATTAAAATATCTAACAATAAAAACTAATGGTGTAGATGTTGTAGCATCAATTTTAAATAAATGCAGAATTAAGGTAGGGAACGAAATTACCCAATTTATGAGCAAATAAATCGACCCAGAAAATATAAGAACCCTGGAAGCAATAAGTCAGGCTGAGTCGCGGACAATGTAGCTCTCTTTAAGGTGTTTCGCGGCTCTGCCTCCAATTTGTACTGACAGATGAAAGCCTCGCCACCCCCAGGATAAAACAACCCCAAAATATGAACTGGTATCACAAACCATATTCGTTCAACGAACACCCATTATGTAATACATATATTGCTCGATTCTAATATAATTAATCTGAACAGGTGAGATTAATTATTCTTGGAGGAAAAGAAAATTTCAAAACTGGGAGGAATAAAAAAATTCGGAACTGTTTATTGAAGGGAGAAAATGGATTGAGAACTGTTGAGAAAAACGAAGGTTTCAACCTCCTTTTATTACGAAAAAAAATTAACGTTAGTGGGCAAAAAACGTGGGAAAAAAAACAGGAAGACTGGGTTGTTAAGAGACTTAATCAACCCACGTTTTGTAAATAAAAAAATTTAATTACCGTTAAAGAAATTAATTTTAAGCCCAAAAAATCGTTAATTTATTTGTCCAAAAAATTATTTCTTAATGATCCCAAGCCCAAGACCCGGAAACGGGCACGGGCCGGGACGGTCGGACGATGGCGACGGCGGGTGCGTGTGTGATTTGGCCCAATAAGTCTCCCACCCATACACACAAAACATCTAATGCCCAAAGGGCTTGCCCATTAGTCCCACAAAAATTATAAATATACCACTTCAAAATATGGCTCCTTACCGATGTGGGACAATCCAGCAAAGGCGTTGAGCATCTGCTTTCTATAAGCAGTCAAAGACAAAGGCTTTATCTGTCTCTCCTTTTTTTTTTCAAGGTTTGCACTAAAAAGCTGACAGCTATGTGAGCTGTCCCAACAATCCTCCACTTGCAAAATTTGAAAAAACATTTTTATCGAGCAATAATTCATAGAATTATGCATAAGTAAATGTGTCTTTCGACTTGAACCTTTACGTAGTAAAGATGATTCAGAATACACTAGAGTAATCGTAGTTTTGAATTCTCTCTCTTACAGCATCTCACACACAACCCTACTTGGGTGTAGTTCTAATAGCCAAAACGCTACGGCCATGTGCTTCTATCCCAGTATAGTGAATGCTTTAGGAATTTTTCTAAAATATTCATAGGAAGCGGCCACACTTCCACATTCACATAGCTGAGTCTATCAAGAATACTCATGTAGCTAAGTACCCCACTCAAAATAGAGCTATAGATCTCATTAAGAGTTATAATAACTCATCCTTAACTCGCTTCAGGATATCGTGCTCCATAGGGATGGACTCGGAGTAATACCCCGTTCTATATTAATTAATAATAGCATGATTCAACTCATATCACTTGTGACTTTTTATTACCCTTTGAACATATTTCTTGGGATCTTCAGTCTATATGTTGGGTTACCATCACAAATGACTCATTTATCCAAGGGCTTTAGTCCGATCCCTTTCGAGGTGTTCTTCCCTAGCTAGTCCTTTCGTCAAAGGATTGGCTAAGTACTGTTCAGACCGCATATGATCTACCCTCACAGCACCCGCATAAATAAATTATCTAACAGTGCTATGTTTACGACGTATTTGTCGTTTCTTACCGTTATAATAACGATTCTCTACTTTTGCAATAGCCGCGGTACTATCACAATGAATCAAAACGACTAGTATTAGTCTTTCCCATAACGGGATATCTGACAGGAGATTTCTTAACCAACCAGCCTCTTCACTAGCAGTAGCTAGCGCTATCATCTCAGACTCTATCGTGGATTTAGCCAAAATAGTTTGTTTATTAGATTTCCAAGAAATTGCACCACCAGCGATGCTAAATATATATCCATTAGTGGCCTTAGAATCATCAGATAGGGTGTTCCAATCAGCATCACTAAATCCTTCAAGGACAGCGAGATGCCTATTATAGTGTAATCCGAGGTTCATCGTCCTTTTAAGGTACCTCATGACCCTCTCAATAGCATGCCAATGCTCCATACTAGGTCTACTGGTAAATCTACATAGTACTCCCACATCATAAGCTATGTCAGATCTAGTGCAATCTGTAGCCTAATGTAAGCTACCAATAATGCTTGCATAAGCATTTTAGTTTACACTATCGCGAGTGTTCTTAAATAACATTACACTAGGATCAAATGAAGTACTAGAAGGTTTACGGTCAAAGTAATTGTATTTCTTTAGAACTTTATCAATGTAATGAGATTGATCCAAAGAAAGTTTCTTTTCTGACCTAGTAATATTAATTCGTAATATTACACTAGCTTCACCCAAATCCTTCATATCAAAATTGGCACACAATAATGATTTAACATTTTCTACGGCATGAATATTAGAACCAAATATAAGCAAGTCATCAACATAAAGACATATGATAGCGCAAATGTTCTCTACATATTTATAATAAATGCATTTGTTACTTTCATTTATTTTAAACCCATTGGAGATGACTAGGCTATCAAAATTATCATGCCATTATTTAGGTGCCTGTTTGAGTCCATAAAAAGATTTATTGAACTTACATACTTTATTTTCTTGACCGTGCACAATAAAACCTTCAGGTTGATCCATATAAATCTCTTCTTCTAATTCTCCATTTAAAAATGCAGTTTTAACATCCATTTGGTGTACAATTAAATCATTTAAGGCAACTATAGAAAATAGTACATGTATAGACGTTATTCTAGTCACGGTTGAAAATGTATCAAAAAAGTCTACGTTTTCACTTTGTCTAAAACCTTTGTCAACAAGACGTGCCTTATATTTTTCAACAGTGCCATCAGGTTTTAATTTCTTTTTAAGACTCCATTTACACCCAATTGATTTACACCCAGGAGGAAGGTCCACTAAATGCCAAGTTTTATTTATTTTTAAAGAATACATTTCATCATTAATAGCCTCTTACCATAAATCGACATCTAATGAAGATAAAGCTTCTTGAATAGTGTTAGGATCATCATCTAAAGTGCAAGCATAAAAGTCGGGACCAAAATCTTTTTCCACACGAGCCCTTTTACTTTTTCAAATTTCTAAAATGGATTCATTATTTTCTTTATTTTTATTTAAAGAAATATTAGTGGAAGACTCGCCCCCACTATTTCTCAATTTAAAAGGAAATTTATCTTCATAAAAATCGGCGTCATTTGATTCAATAATTACTTGATTTTTCAAGTCATAAAATCGGTATGCTTTGCTATTAATTGCATAGCCTATAAAAACGCACTCATATGCTCTACTCACAAATTTAGACCTTTTAGGGTCGGGTATACGTACATAGGCTAAGCACCCCCACGTTCTAAAGTATGAGACGTTAGGCTTAATATTTTTTCAAATTTCATAAAGAGATATTTTCATTTTAGTCTTGGGAATTCTATTAAGTACGGGACACACAGTCAAAATAATTTTACCCCACCAATGTGAGGTAGCCCCTGAATTTAATAAAATAGCAATAACTAATTCAGTTAATGTCCTATTTTTTCTTTCGGCTTTACCGTTCATTTCGGGCGAATAAGGGGTAGTTTTTTCGTGAATTATACCGTGGATTTTATAAAATTCAATAAATAGTGCATAATCATATTCGGTGTCTCTATCACTACGTAACCTTTTAATTTTCCGATTAAATTGATTTTCAATATCATTTAGGAAAATTTTAAACATGTCAAACGCTTCACTTTTATTTTTCATTAAATACACAAATGAATAATCAGAACAATCATCAATAAAAGTTATAAAATAACGTTTGCCATTTCTAGTTGTGACACTATCCAATTCACAAATATCTGAATGACTTAAATTAAGTGGTTCAGATTCTCTAAAAACAAATTTATGTGGTGTCTTAGTGATTTTTGCTTGACTACACTATTCAGATTTTTCAAAATCATTTAATCATAATTCTGGAATTAATCCTAAAGTGCTCATATTTTTAACAAGTCGTTTATTAACATGACAAAGTCTAGCATGCCAAACATTAAATGAACAAGCAATATAAGCAGAAGGACAAATTTTATTAGCATCAACATTCAACTTAAACATCCCATCAGTGGCATAACCCTTGCCTACAACAATTCTATTTTTGGTCAAAGTAAATAAATCAACACCAATAGTTTGAGTAAAGCCAGTTTTATTGAGAATATAACCCGAAACCAAATTTTTCCTTATCTCAGGAGTGTGAAGAACATCTTTGAGGATAACAGTCTTTTTCGAAGTGAACTTTAATTCCACATTTACAGTACCAGCAACCACAGTGAAGTGAGAATCACCCAACAACACCTTCTTATCTTCAGTCTCAGAATAAGTTTTAAACAGAGTACGGCCATAACATATATGGTGGGAAGCGCCAGTATCCAACAACCACCCTTCGGCACCGCTAACCATGTTGATTTATGAAATCATTGCACATAGGTCCTCTTCCGTCAAATTTGGTTGTGCGTGTGGCACATTGCGACATTTGCGAGCTATATGGCCAGGCTTCCCACACTTGAAACAGAGAAACTGTTCCGAGTTGCTAGACTGTCCCTTTCTAGGGTTCTTATTCTTATTCTAAGTCTGATTTTTAAAATTCTAGTTGTGGCTCTTTTTCTGAAATTTCATATTTTTTCCGTTTGCCTTTAAAACAACTGGAGTGTGGTTCTTTTTCTGATTTTTATTGTTAGACACAACAATAATTTTATCTTTGTAGTCCTGTTTTCGAGATTCCACCTCAATTCTCAATTTAGTAATGAGCGACTCTAGTAAAAATTCTTTAGACTTATGCCTCAAAATAATTTTGAACTCTTTGAACAGTGGAGGCAATTTATCAATAATTTTAGCCACCTTAAATTGATCATCTAAAGCCATGCCCTCGAAAATAATTTCATGGGCAATTATTTGCAAATCATAGGTTTGAGCAACAATAGATTTGTCATCTGTCATTTGAAATTTCAAATAACGATTGACGGCATATTTTTTAGCACCCGCCTCCTCCGTGTCATATTTTCTAAACAGTGCATCCCAAACATCTTTTGCAGTTTCATAATTGGCATAATAGTCATAAAGTTCGTCACTTAGAGCATTCAAAATATAGTTCTTGCACATAAAATTATTGTCTTCCCATGTTCTAATTGTTTTGCTTTCATCAATTGTAGTGGATTATTTACTACGGGTTTGTCAAATTGAACATACGATGCGACTTTTTTCATGGTTAAATAAATAGCAATTTTTTGCTCCAACGTTTAAAGTGGGTGCCTTCATATTTGAAAGGCTTGTTAAGATTGCTAGAGTTAATTTCATCCATGGTAAAATAGTAAACACCTTAAAATTGTTGTAGCAACAATTTTAAATAAATGCAGAATTAAGGTAGGGAATGAAATTACCCAATTTAGGAGCAAATAAATCAACCTAGAAAATATAAGAAACCCAAAATTAGTAAGTCAGGTGAGTCGCGGATAGTGTCGCTCTCTTTAAGGTGTTTCGCGGCTCTGCCTCCAATTTGTGCTGACAGATGAAAGCCTCGCCACCCCCAGGATAAAACAACCCCAAAATATGAACTGGTATCACAAACCATATTCGTTCAACGAACACCCATTATGTAATACATATATTGCTCGATTCTAATATAATTAATCTGAACGGGTGAGATTAATTATTCTTGGAGGAAAAGAAAATTTCAGAACTGGGAGGAATAAAAAAATTCGGAACTGTTTATTGAAGGGAGAAAATGGATTGAGAACTGTTGAGAAAAACGAAGGTTTCAACATCCTTTTATTACGAAAAAAAATTAACGTTAGTGGGCAAAAAACGTGGGAGAAAAAACAGGAAGACTGGGTTGTTAAGAGACTTAATCAGCCCACGTTTTGTAAATAAAAAAATTAATTACCGTTAAAGAAATTAATTTTAAGCCCAAAAAATCGTTAATTTATTTGTCCAAAAAATTATTTCCTAATGAGCCCAAGCCCAAGACCCAAGACCCGGACACGGGCACGAGCCGGGCCGGCTGGACGGCGGTGGCGACGCGCGCGTGTGTGACTTGGCCCAATAAGTCTCCCACCCATACACACAAAATATCTAATGCCCAAAAGGCTTGCCCATTAGTCCCACAAAAATTGTAAATATACCACTTCAAAAATATGGCTCCTTACCGATGTGGGACAAGCCAACAAAGGCGTTGAGCATCTGCTTTCTATAAGCAGTCAAAGACAAAGGCTTTATATGTCTCTCCTTTTTTTTCAAGGTTTGCACTAAAAAGATGAGAGCTATGTGAGTTGTGCCAACAGTTATCATAAATGAATACATAATATAATTAATAAGAATTAATAACATGATTAATAAAAAGTATGCTAGAAATTATGTAGTAAGGTAGACATAAGTTTGTCCAAAATAAAATACTTTTGATTTAGAAACTATTATAGTTTTAAGATATGATGAGGATTAAGATTATAGATATAGATAATGTAGATATTATTCCATAGTACTCAATGGCTTCCCACGTTATTTATAATCACAAGTTTAGTACCACTATACAAACACACTTTCATACCTATTTTTTATATCCGTTTAATAAGACAAGGCAATAGAGGGTTGTACTTTGTGTCTTGATGGGACCCACGATAATAAGATATAAAATTTTAAAGCATTGGGTATGAAATATGAGTACCAAAGTGGGTACACATATCTTTATTCTTATAATAAAGTAAAGGGAAAATATTGAAAAAAAAAAGATAAGGGGAGAAACCAGTTGGAACCAAGTCAATTATACCACTTCAATTAAGCCGTTTGGCTCTAGAGTCACAAGTCAAATTTTTTTGTCTAATGCTTGGGTAAGGGGAATCACTTTTTTGTCTAATGAGGAAACAGCGACCCTTATACATATTAAATGTATAAGAAAAGTTGCCGTTTGTGCGGGAATCAGACAGATGCTGTGATGAACTTAGTATCATTTGCATGGCTTTATAACTATTACCCATCTCCTTGAGAGAGGTCCTTTTGAATTGTTGCTATTTCTGTTAAATACAATTGGAGGCATTAATTGCGTCAATTTTATGTCTTGATTCATATAATGTACGGGTTTTTAAAAATCTGATAAATACAGATTAAAATAAATAAATGGCTTATAATATTTTAAGCCTATTTATTTCTTACATATAAATGAATCTAATATTTGTTTTATCAAAATATTTTCCTTGGAGATAATAAAATTGATAAATTTTTGTTTGTCTATGTCATGGATAATCATAGAGAAAAACTAAATTCGAAATAGATAAATTGGTAACGGTCATACCACATTAGTAATGTGGAAGTATATTTTTTTTTATCTAATGCGTGTTTTTGCAATATACGTTGTAACTTGGTTTGGTATCATAATGAGATGAGATTTGTTCAATGCGAGTGAATTTTGCTATCGTAAAGAACCACCCGAAATTTTCATGAGAGTAAAATAAAGGGGGGATAATAATTAATATTGGTGGACCTCAATATATTGGATATGACAATTTTTTCTAATGCACGTATATTTTCTTAAAATGTGTTATATTCTTAAAGAATTGGACATTATATTGAACATTATAAAATGTGATGAAGATTGCAAAAAATATGAGAGTCTTTAGTTGATATAAAGTGATATATTTCTTTTCAAAATGTATAAGTTCATTTTGAAAGAATTTTATACTTCCAATTAATGCGATTGTCTATGTGATTGTCGAACGTGCTCTTTAATGAAAAAAAAATTAGTGTGGCATGATTACATATCTATTTATTGGATTTATGTTTCAAAATTTAGAACTGAGAGGTTTAACGATTGCTTTAAAGATGATATAAAATTAAATCACAAATCCATATAAATGATCAAGGATCGGAACCGAACGATTTCACGACTGCTTTAAAGAAGGTAGAATCAATTTATGATCTTATATGAGGGGTAATCTCAAGACTACACAACTAATAAAATAAAAGAAGGCCAAGTAACCAAATTACATATTTTATATTATGATATTTTTAAAGTCCATAATCATAGAATATGTTCAAATGGTTTTGAGGGATCTATATTATGTGTGGTACAACTTGAGTTTAATGCTAAGAACTGTCACATGTCGAAATTACTAAAGTAGAGAAACTTCTTATGTGCCAAAGTCATTGCATTTTGAAGGGAAAATAAAGCATTTGGATGTTGAGAATAAATAGAGCAATTTTATATAATTTCAAATTTATGTTTGAAATTGTGCGGAAAGCATTGCTCTTTAAGTTATATTCTCAACACAACCCACGAGGAAAGGTTGAGAACCTTTGTATAAATTATGATAAATATGGTGGTATTTATCTAAGACAAATATTCCTATCTAAAATAGGAACAAGATAATAAGGCCGTTGAATTCGTATTTATTGGTTGTATAAGTGTATTTAATGTACTGTACGAAACCTAAACGCTTCTCAATCAGTTGCAGAGCTAGCCCTTATTTTCTCTTTCTATATCACCACTCATATGTATATATATATATATATATACACACACACACACACACACAGAGAGAGAGAGAGAGAGATATGGTCTGGTTTCCGAAGCTGATCAGTCACTTTAGGGTTTACTCTGCAAATAAGTTATCGTGCATTGATTGAGGAGAAATATTTGGGCATCAAAGTGTTCAAGGACACACTCAGTGTATTATCGAAACGAAAAAATATGGCCCAAAGGGCCAGAATAAGCCTTCTTCGAATGGTAGTACCACTCCAAAGCCCAACACCGATTCAAAGCAGAAACTCGATTATGATATAAATGTTGGATTATCAAACTAGCCTCCGTGGTTTTGTAGTCTCTGTAATACTAATGCTACAAGTAAGCAAACATTGCTTCTCTACGCTAAAGGAAAGAAGCACAAAGCAAAAGCCCAAGCTTTCCATGCATCCAAACTACCCCCTAAACCGACAGAAGAATCCACTCTAAATACCGAAGTTCCAACTGAAAATAATAAAAAATATGAGAATAGAGAGGACGAGGAATCAGAGGAACCTCAACCATCCAAATTCTCTAAAACAGTAAGTGAGAAAAGTATGAGAATAGAGAGAGAGAGAGAGAGAGAGAGAGAGAGAGAGAGAGAGAGATGAGTTATTACCATCTATTTAATTTTTTTGAGGGGATTATGGGTTGTTGCTCCCACGAGGAATTTAGAACCAATGTGGGAGCATGAGGGTTTATTTATACTTTCACTGGGAATGGCTTTCAGAAGCAATGTCGAGCCTTATCATTGTACTTTTGGTTTTGGGGGATAAACTTTGAGATGTTATATTCACGAGAAATGTATTTTTTGAGGAAAATAAATACTTTATTTTATGTCCTGAGCAGACAATTCAATAGATAATGATGTACTGTACTAGTTCCAATGTGCATTTGTATTGATAAATGTATATGTATATATGTATATTGAACTTTAGTTAATACTTAAGTAGTTTGATCGTATTTAATATTGGAGAATGATTAAGCGTGTACACGAATCTTCAAAAGGAAGATAATGGATCAAATATGTAAAATTATAAATAATTCGTTTGGTATCTTTATCTAGTTTCCAAGATAATAGTGAAAAATGACCCAAACATTGAAAATAAAACATTGATTTGTCTTAAAGGAAATATATGTTTCTTGAGATGCGTAGTACCGAGTGGATATGATAGCACAATTGGAGATGCTAATGTTTGGAAGTCCTCTAAATAAATGTGTGTGCCAAATCTATTACGAAATGTGGATGTATTACGAGAAAGAAGCAAAATGTCTTAAAAGTGTCTAAAAGAGGATTTCTAAAAGATGAATCTTAGTTAATCGTTCTAATGCCCCTATTGTGATAGTCAATAATTAACTGACAGCGCGTAGAATGAGATGGTAAGTCACAACTTATTATGTTGTAGACATAGTACCATACGTAAATTTCTCTCTATTACAGTGATAAGATTGAGCCTAATGAAAAACGCGGATCCGCTGATCAGGGAGTAAGGAAAGTTCATCGAGGGGAATGGTCGAAAGCCTTTTATTGAACCAAGAGTCGTCATGGTGACAACCCAACCTAGTTGACTGGAGATCCCGAGATCTAGGTTCAAAGGGATAACAAAACTATGTTTGACTCAGTGAGCACTGAGGAAATATCTACTCCTTCCCATTCCCATGATGAGATAGTTCACATCTGCCACGGTAATTAGGGTAAACTATGATTTTAATGATTTCTATAGCTTGAATAGTTGAATATGACTAGTGGGGTATTTGAAAGATAGTCTTCATAGATATCACCTATGTGAGTGTGAAGGGGCCGTTTCTATGAGAATTGAAAATGCTACAGTTCTCTAAGCACTCGCAGAACCAAGTGGTGTTCAAGTCCAAAACAAACACAAATGTGAGAACCAAACTATGTCGAGAAATAATTGTGTGGTTTCTATTATCTTGGTTTACACAAACGGCTGATAGTTCAAGGCATCACGTCCACTGACTAGCCAAGTAAATTCGATAGATTCAAACTAGGATAAGTTCAAAGGAAAAAGCTACTTATCACGATACAGTTATTTCTCACCCGTACTCTCTTAAATGTCTGTCTGTTTTTAGTTAGTCATCTTTCTGTTTCTAATTTTCACTCATATGGGGGATTGTTGGAAATTATTTTATTATAATATAATAATAATTTTAATTGAGTAAAAATTAAATTTAAAATTATTTTTTATACACACAATGGGTTGTAAAAGGTTTTGTCCATTAATGAAAGGTTGTGCTATTCATGAGAGGGCGTGTCTTTTCGGAAAGGGTGTTTACATTTCTATATATAGATCACTCCTCTTTTATTCTCTATAATCTTAATTTTGGAGAGTCTATTCTCTATCATTTTTTCTTTTCCTCTTGAGTCAATTTATGAGAAAGTACAACATAGAATTTGGATTCGCTGAAACTTTATATATTGAAGTGTCTCTTATATAAAGATGAAAATATCGTCTTATCTTGGGAGACAGACGTTCATCAAACCTTTGACACCGATGAGGGGGCGCATGTGTCTTAAGAAAATTGTGTTAAACACAAGGCTTTACATCAATTTCCTTCATATGTTCTGAAAGTTTTATGTGCCAATTTTATTATTATTTGAATCCCCATTCATGTGAATATATATCATATTAATTCCACACAAACATAAAAGCACACACAAATTTACTAACAGTACATTGATTATGAATAATTCATGTCAGAACAACACTTATCCACATAATAAGTGCTCCTTCTTGAACCTCATTTTTAGTGAAAAAT
Organism: Sambucus nigra; assembly: GCA_949130495.1. Taxonomy (NCBI): domain Eukaryota; kingdom Viridiplantae; phylum Streptophyta; class Magnoliopsida; order Dipsacales; family Adoxaceae; genus Sambucus; species Sambucus nigra. The sequence goes on along the minus strand of OX422215.1, from coordinate 665,865,634 downwards.
ATTTCTTATCCACTCACCAAAGAATTGGTTTCCATGTAAAATAGAAAAAATAAAACCAAAAACTCGTATATTTTTCCACGCATTTTCCAACTTCTCATTCAAATAAACTATTTTCCATCCATTTTATATGTTTGAAATCAAACACACTCTTAGTGTATGGTTTGATTGGTGGGATTGGGACTTACGTGGTTCTACCACTATGGGAATGGGGTCAGGGACTACTCAAGAAATTTGGCATAATTAATGGGGTAGGGATTAATAGTGAAACTACAAATGGGCTGGCAGTTGAGGATGTAAGTGTAAAAATGCTTGAAGTTTAGCTTTTTAGGCGAAGAAAGGTTCGAATTTGTTTGTGTTTCTAGATTTTTTATTTGTTAAATTTTCAATTTTTCAAGGTGCAAAAGTTGGACAAGTAGGAAATATATATTCTTAACAATAAACTGTCATTGGTTTCATTTCCTTTGCTATTTATTTTCCCTCCAATTTTTTACTATTAGTTTCATTTCTCAACTGGTCTATAGCTACACAAATTTACTTTTCACAAAGTATCTTCATTGCAAATTTATTTGGGGTAAGAACAAAATGTATGAAATATTACTTTGAATTTCCAATATCTCACAATGGGAATATGATTGGGCATAAATATTGTATATTTATCCCCCTAATTTTTGTACTTTTGTGAAACCGAGTGATGTAACATATATGGATTTGATTCACATTTATGCTACTAACCTTCGTGGCGAGTATGTCGTGTTTTGTGCTTCTCCTGCTGGTTTTACAGGTTAATTATGCAAGCAGTGCAAAGGAGGAAGCAAGACAATGCTAGAAAAGCTAAGAAGGCAAGTTCAAGGGCAAATTGGTCATTTTTCAGCCAGATCCGGAAGGAGAAGTCAACTGGAAAGTTGAAGAGTTCGGAACAACGAGAACACTAGAAGAAACGGCGACCAAATCCGAGCTACGGTTGAAAAGTTCTGCTCAATTGAAGTTGAAGAAAAATCCAAGAAAAGTCAGAAAAAGTTCTAAGTGTTGAACCCCAGGCCAGCACACATTCGCGAACCCCAGGCCGAACCGGTTTGGGGGGCGAATCGATTCGCAGGTACCCCTGAACCGGTTCGGGGTACCTGACACGCGATTTTTGCCTTTAATGCTGATTTGTTCCTAAGTCTCCTAGGAGGTTTTAAACACTCCAATATTGTAGGGAACGTAGGTCACAACTTAGGAGCAGCCATTAGGGCTAGTTTTACTCAGTTTTTGATAGAGAAAAAGAGGAGGAACATCTAGGAACATCAAAAGAATTATTTTCTTCAAGATTTCACTGTTTCGGGTTTGCTTTTCACGTTTTAATTCAAGATTCTTGTTATTGTTCTTGCATGCGTATTTTCCGTAGTTGATTCAATTTATTGCTGCTTTTCTCATACATATTTACATGTTTAAATCTAGTTTCATCATGAATTCCTCAACATGCAATGTTAGTATTTCATGCATTAGTCCATTTAACATGTACGGCTAGGTTTTAAAGGTTGGGATGCATGAACCCAACCTGATGTGTTAGTGCATGTGTATAACGTCAATCCGATGAATTTAATGATTAATTTTGATCGTATCGCGTAATTTCATAATAATTGTGGATCTTTATATCTCGTTTGCCCCTGGATACTCATGATGATTTAGAGTACAATTTGAGTGTAATTACCGCGATACCGATTTACTCATCCTCAGATTAGGTATGACGCGGGCTTGAACCTCGTATACATAATGCTTGGGAGTACTAAATTCCGAGTTTGAATTAATCGGATAAATTTATGATCGACGTTGTCACTACACTACACTAGGGTTGGGGGATTGTATTCCCATCCTGTTTTCTCATCATTTAGGTCCAAAAAGTTTTGATTCAATTCTTCATTCCTCATTTAGATAATTTAGTTAGTTGCATATTTCATCATAATTTCATAATTGCATTTAGTTTAGTCAATCCCAAGAACCAAAATCAAATATTTTCTTTTCTTTTTAGAGTCATCGTTAGGATTCCTCCGTCTTATCCCGTCGTCACAACTTCGTTGTCCTTTTTTCCTGAGGATCGATACCCGACTTGTCGGATATTACTTGAACGACAGGCTTACACTTGAGCCTAGAGAGTACTCACTTTAGAGACACATTCTGAGTCGTGTCAAGTTTTTGGCGCCGTTTCAGGGGAACTAGGTAGACTAGGATTAGATCGAGTTAATCCAAAGCTTTGACCAAACAAAAAAAAAAAAAAAAAACACAAAAAGATTCACAACTTTCCTCTCTCCTAAGCTTTAATGCAAAATTCCGAAACCACTCCCACACCCCATAATACTCCAACCAGTATTCACGAAAATCCACTTGTTGAGTATAATCCTGATAGTCCCCACACTTCGAACGCCCCACAGTTCTGGATCCCACCTCCCACACCGTCACACTCAATCTCTAGCAACACTCCCTTCTCCTTCGTAGGACACACTTCGAGCTCACCCAGTGAGATCGCCGAGTCGTCAAGTGAGAGAGACATGTCGCAGCATAGTAATGCACCTATCGGTGAGGAAGAGCCTCCGTACCGCCCGTTGAGAGAATTCTTATATCCCGAGCGCACTATCACTCCGGGATGCATTATACTCCCGTATAATGCCGGGCAGTTTCATTTCAAAAATGGGATGATCCAGACGCTACCACATTATCACGGTATGGATTCTGAAAAGCCATACCTCCACATAAGGGAATTTGAGGACGTGTGTGATACTCTCAACGATCAAACCTGCACACAAGAGGTAATCCGCCTCAAACTCTTACCCTTCTCGCTTAAAGATAAAGCTAAAGCTTGGCTATGGTCTTTACCTCCAAGCTCGATTCCATCCTGGAATGAGCTACAGTCTAAATATCTCAAGAAATTCTTCCCAACACATCGAACAATCTCTATAAAGGCTCAAATTCAAGCATTCAGGCAACAGGAAAATGAGCCATTCCATCGATATTATGAACGTTTCAACGAGTTAGCGGCTTCATGCCCCCATCATGTATTCGATCCATCGCAAGTCATCTCCTTTATCTATAATGGGTTGAATCTTAATTCTAAACAGCTTGTTGAAACCATGGTAAGTGGTCCATTTGTCGATTTGGATGCCCATGACGCTGATCTTCACATGAGGTATGTCGCCGAGACTACCCAATCCTGGAATACCTCTGATCCGAACGCTCAAAACCGAAATCGACAATCTACCACCGCTTCATCGACGTCCGGTCTATTCCACGTAGATAAGAATTCTATGTCGGACTGTCGGTTGGACACCATTGAGAAAGGACTGCGAGACTTATGTGAGGTAGTTGGATCTATCAAAAATCCTATCGTAACGGTGTGTGCGATTTGTGAGGCGGGACATTCAACTGAGGAGTGTCCGACGATACCCGCCTACAAAGTAATGTTGCAAGAGCAAGTTAGTGGGATAGGAGGCTTTAAGGGTAATTTCGGTTCCCCGCACGGGAATTCATACAACCCTTCGTGGAAAAACCATCCCAGTTTTAGCTACGGGCAACAACATGTCGCAATGAATCCTCCTTCGCATGTTGCCCCTCCTCCTCCACAACAATTTCAACAAGCTCCGCACATGCATGGACATATGTAAGCACCACCGCCTCATGGAAATTATATCCCACCACAGCGGAGAACTTTCGAGGATACCGTGAATCAATTCATTACAAACCAGACCGCAACCAATGCCAAATATGATCGTCTGATCGGCGACATAAATGCGAATCTGTCTAAAATACAATCCTCGTTAAGTGTTCAAGAGAAGGGCAAATTCCCTGCCCAAGGCCAACGACCTCCACAAGGTCAAACTAGTGTTAGCTCCACATCCACTGAACATCAGGAGCAATGTCAAGCAGTGACCACTCTTCGTAGTGGAAGAGTCGTTGATTTATCACCTCCTCCACACGACACAACCAAAGACAAGGAGATTTCGCCCGGCACGAAAGAGGCCAAAGATGTCTCTTTGAACGAGAGTGACAAGGAAGACACAAGTGAGCCTGAGGTGGTAGTGAAACCACCCTCCGCAGCACCATTTCCTCGAAGGTTAATTCCCGCTCAAAAAGGAACTCCACGTGATGAAGTGCTAGAAGTACTTAAGCAGGTAAAGCTAAATTTACCCTTCCTTGATGCCATCAAGCAAATTCCAGCCTACGGCAAAGTTATTAAAGATTTGTTGACGGTAAAAAGGAAGATGAAGGTAAAAAAGAATGTCTTTCTAGCTCAGAACGTGAGCTCCATTCTACTAAATGATCTCCCGCCTAAATTTAAAGATCCCGGTGCACCCACCATATCATGCATCATTGGAGATAATAAAATTGAGAAAGCCTTACTTGACTTGGGAGCAAGTGTAAACATACTCCCTTACTCCATTTATAGGCAACTTGATTTGGGCGATCTCAAGCCCACAAAGGTTACTCTCCAATTAGCGGATCGATCAGTGAAGATCCCTCGAGGCGTAGTCGAGGACGTGATCGTCCAAGTTGACACTTTTTATTTCCCGGTAGATTTTGTCATTTGGGACACGGATCCCTCCTTTAACTCGAGCAATCATGTTCCCATCATCCTTGGACGCCCTTTCTTGGCTACAGCTAATGCAATCATCAACACAAGAAATGGGCAAATGCAACTCACTTTTGGGAACATGACCTTAGATACTAACATCTTCCACATAGGCCAAAATGCAGGGAGGAAGATGATCTTCAAGCGGTGAGCCTCATAGACGAGGTAGTAGAAGAGTATTTCGAGGAAACTTTCTGTGGCAACGCTTTAGAATCTTTTTTAGCGACGAGCTATGAGTGTGAGGGGACGTCTACCCACTTCGAGAGGGAGGTTGGAAGGTTGAGAGAATTACTCGATGAGAGTACGTCGGATGAGGACGTGAGAGAGATTAATTGGGTTTCTAGGGTCGAGGAACTACCTCCGAGGGATACACATATGGATCCCTCCAGTGAAAAATTTCCAACCCTTAAACTAAAGAAACTCCCCTCCCATATCAAATATGCATACCTAGGAGAGGATGAGACATTTCCTGTTGTTATCTCCTCTAGCCTGGATGAAGGGCATGAGGGTAAATTGTTAAGAATTCTGAGGAAGCACCAAAGTGCTTTTGGTTGGTGTATCGCTGATTTGAAGGGGATAAGTACTCTAATTTTCACTCACAAGATTCATCTCGAAGAGGATGTTAAGCCCTCTAGATAAATGCAAAGAAGACTGAACCCCAATATGAAAGAAGTCGTGAGAACCGAGATCATCAAATTATTGGATGCCGGGATTATCTACCCAATTCTGGATAGCAAATGGGTGAGCCCTATTCAAGTCGTCTCGAAGAAGTCGGGTATGACTCTGATTGAGAATGCTAAGGGAGAGCTTGTTCCCCAACGCACCACCACCGGTTGGCGCGTTTGCATTGACTACCGGAAACTCAATGCGGGAACTAGGAAATATCATTTCCCCTTACCATTCATTGATCAAATGCTTGAAAGGGTTGCGGGCCACCCTTACTATTGCTTCCTAGATGGTTATTCCGGATATAACCAAATTGAGGTAGATGTGCTTGATCAAGAGAAGACGACCTTCACTTGCCCTTTTGGTACGTTTGCCTACAAACGTATGCCATTTGGCTTGTGTAATGCACCCGTGACTTTTCAAAGGTGCATGTTGAGCTTATTTAGCGACATGGTCGAGAGAGGACTCGAAGTGTTCATGGACGATTTCAGCATTTTTGGCACCTCTTTTGATCATTGTTTGGACAAGTTGGAGAAAGTACTTACCCGATGTGTGGACAAAAACTTAGTGCTGAATTGGGAAAAGTGCCATTTCATGGTCACTGAGGGAATAGTTCTTGGCCACATAGTTTCATCCAACGGAATAGAGGTTGATAGGGCTAAGATAGATGTCATAGCTGATCTTCCCCCACTGAAATCGATGAAAGACGTGCACTCTTTCTTGATCCACGCGGGGTTTTATCGACGGTTCATTAAGGACTTTAGCGCCATCGCTAGGCCCTTAAGCAACCTACTTATGAAGGACAACCCATTTGAGTGGACAGAGGCATGCCAAAGCTCCTTTGATAGATTGAAAAACATGCTAGTGTCCGCTCCCATCATGCAAGTTCCGAATTGGTCCTTACCATTCGAACTTATGTGTGATGCAAGCGATTACGCGATCGGGGCCGTTTTGGGCCAACGTGAAGATAAGCAAACTCATGTCATCTACTACGCTAGCCGGACTCTTACCGGACCTCAACTCAATTATTCTACCACGGAGAAAGAGTTGCTAGCGGTAGTCTTTGCCCTCGATAAGTTCCGTTCCTATCTCATTGGTTCTCCCATCACTGTTTTCACCGACCACGCGGATTTAAAGTATCTACTTGCGAAGAAAGATGCCAAGACGCGCCTCATAAGGTGGATCCTACTCCTACAAGAGTTCAATCTCTCCATCAAGGATAAGAAAGGAGTAGAAAACATCGTTGCCGACCATTTATCTCGGCTTTCGTCCGACGTACCTAGTGATCCCACACCCATAGACGAGCATTTTCCGGATGAGCAACTATTTGCTACTTCTTCATATCCCTGGTTTGCGGACATAGTGAACTATCTTGTTACGGGAGCCGTCCCTCCTGATTGGACACCGCAAGATAAGAAGAGGTTTCTTAATTGGTCGCGCATGTTCTTTTATGATGATCCTCTCCTCTTTAAATATTGCGCCAACCAAATCATCCGACGATGTGTACCGGATGACGAGATCCCGAAAGTCATCCAGTTTTGTCATTCGGAAGCATGTGGAGGCCATTTCTCGGCGAAAAAGACGGCCGCTAAAATTTTGCAAAGCGGCCTCTATTGGCCCATAATCTTCCGGGATGCAAATGACGCTTGCAAGTCATGCAATAGGTGCCAACGAATGGGAGCCATTTCTCGACGCGACATGATCCCCTTACCCCCATACTCATCATTGAGATATTTTATTGTTGGGGTATTGATTTCATGGGTCCCTTTCCACCGTCTTTTGGCTTCCTATACATCCAAGTCGCAGTAGACTATGTTTCTAAATGGGTGGAAGCTATAGCTACTAGGACTAATGACAACAAGGTGGTGATAAAGTTCCTACAGGAACACATACTTTCTCACTTCGGTGCACCGAAAGCGATAATTAGCGATAATGGCACGCACTTTTGCAATAGGCCATTTGAGAAGCTCATGAGAAAGTATGGCGTCGTCCACAAGGTTGGGACGACATATCTCCCACAAACGAATGGGCAGGCCGAACTAGCAAATCGGGAGATCAAGAATATCCTTGAAAAGACCGCCAATCCTACCCGGAAAGATTGGTCCCTTAGATTGACCGATGCACTATGGGCCTATCGTACCGCATTTAAGAATCAACTTGGCATGTCCCCTTTCCGTTTTGTGTATGGAAAGCCTTGCCACCTTCCTGTTGAGCTCGAACAAAAAGCGTATTGGGCAATTAAGCAATTGAATTATGCATTGGACAAAGCCGGTGAAGCCCGTAAGATTCAATTGAATGAGCTAGAAGAACTACGCAATGATGCGTATGAGAATGACAAAATTTCAAAAGAGAGGATGAAACTTGCTCATGATAGCATCATTCGAAGAAAGGAGTTTTATCCCGGGCAAAAAGTTCTTCTCTACAACTCTAGGCTTCACCTCTTTTCAGGCAAGTTGCGGTCACGATGGTCCGGCCCATTCGTCGTGAAGAACGTTTTTCCTCATGGAGCTGTTGAACTAGAAGATTCAAAAGGGGAAAACACGTTCAAAGTAAATGGACAACGCCTAAAGCCATATCTAGAGGCGTGTGCAGAGGAGATCGACACAATTTGGTTATCGGACCCCGTTTACGGGGTCAATTGAGCTGAAAAAGTGAGGTCGTCGCACCCCCGACGCGTATGGGGTGAAATTGTGTGTATAGGAGTCGTTTGTGAATAGGTTAGTTAGGAGTCAGGAGCCTGAGTTACATAAGAGATCGGTTAGCACGCATTTCGAGGGAGATAGTACGTTTCACGATGTTGAATTCGAGGATTTTTAGGGAGCCCTAGGGTCTAGAAGGTGTTTAGGGGCCTTATGCACAAGTTAGAGGATGAGAGAGCACTTCGAAAAGGAGAGAAGAGTGAATTTTAGCGTTCGGACCAGCTTGCCACCCCGAACCCCAACCTGAACTGGTTCGGGGGGGGGCGAACCGATTCGCAGGTACCCCCGAACCGGTTCGGGGTACCTGACAGATTCTTCCCTCCTTTCTTTTCCAAATTCATGCCCTTCCCTCCATTCTTTTCCCCTTCTTCCCCCTTCGTTTTTCTTCCCTCCAAATACTTCCCTCCTTCCCAAATTCATCCTAATTCACTCCCTCCCTCCTCTCCTTCCCAACCTTTCATATTTCCCACCAAAAACCCACCCCTTCACACCTATAAATACCCCACCACCCCTCCTCCATTTCTCACACCAAAACACTCTCCCTCACTCTTCTCTCTCCCATATTCCCTCCCATATTTTCTCCCTCTCTCTCCCTCTTTCCGTCAACATGCCGCCCCAACCTCCGCCCAAAAAAGTATGATGATACCACCATCCTTGCTGACCCGGGTAGGGGGGTCTTTCGTTGTGTCCAAGAACGTCATTGGGCCGAGCAATACTTCTCGCAAATGCGCCCCATTCACATTGAGCGTTTCGTGGATTGGGACAACCTTCCGGGCGATGTCACCGCCCTATTTGCTCACCGCGGGTGGTGCTCCTTCCTCGCCCCTACGAGCAATAACGTGTTTGATGCCGCCATTCGCCAATTTTATGCGACCTTGGTTCGCAAATCCTCCACACTTCACGAGGCATACCTTGACGGTATCACCATTCCCTTCTCGGCGGCTATCATCGCACGCAAAATGCGTGCCAAAGGGGTGATCCTCCCCGTGCCCCTCCAATACCCCAACAATAGTGCCCCCCACACTAAAGAAGAATGCATTGCCCGCATGGCACCCGGGGTAGAATGGGCGCGGGAATCCTTTCCTATTGGTGGTTTGGCCTCCACGGTGCGCTTCACGCACCTCATTGCTTGTGGGGCCATCCACCAAACCACTAATGACTCGGTGGTCGATTACGTCACGCAAATTTTCTCTATTACTTTTTGGACCCCGAGAGCACCATCAACCTCGCCCAGCTCTTCTATGCGGATATCCTCAATGCCGCATATGATGAATATGGCAAAACTGCACTACCTTACGCCCGTTTCATCACGGAGCTCTTGATGGAAGCTGGAGTGGATGACCCCGGGCAACAAATTCGACTTCCTCGCCCCATTGGCAGCACGTCCACCACTCGTAGTGAACGCCAAATGCGCGTAGCTCACCCCGATCGTCCCATTTTCGAGGAGGATGTGCCCGAGGAAGCTCATGACGACCCAATGATGGACGTCGATGAGGAAGAATTTGAGGATGATGAGGAGGATTCCGATTTCGAGCCCTCGGGGGCAAACTTCGACAGTCGCCTTTCGGCGGTTGAGGCCCGTCTCGACGGGTTCATCAACCAATACAATCAAGACCAAGCGGACTACCGAAGGGACACTCGGATGATGTATCAACTCCAAGTCCACCTTCACCAGCTCAACTTTGGCGGTCCTCCTCCTCCCTTCTATTATGACCCCTATAATCCGAATGCACCCTCCACATCCCACCCACCTCCACCATGACCTATGATTGTTTTTTTTTATTTTGGTGTAATTGTTAGTGGTGTTAGGGCTTGCACATTGTTCACAGTTGTTTCCCAATTTCTTTTGTAACACAGGCTTCTCATGGTTATAATACAAGCTTGCATTTTTTTTCATATTTGGTTGTTTTATTTTTCCGCACTTATTATTCGCTTTGAATTAGATTTTAGTCCTTTTTGCTTGAGGAAAATGCAAAAGTCTAAGTTAGGGGGGGTCACAAGTGCGTATGTCTAAAACTTCACAAATTTTTAAAAATGCCCAAAAGTTCCAAAAAAAATCATAAAATTTTGAAAAATCCAAAAATATTTTTGTTCAAAATAAATAAAAATTGGAATTCAATTTTTTCAAAAATATCATTAAAAGTCAAATTGGAGTCTCAAATTGTAAACATCCAACATACACAAAGCTGAAATTTACCAAAGATGGAAATTGAGCGAAAATTGACGACTTAACGAATAAATGTGGAGATTAACAAACCCGGTAAGATTCGAGCCTATCACGTTTTGCGAGATTTTAAATCATTCCGAGTTAATTGTTAACTCAAAGTTCTTTTTAGCGCCTAATAAGTTGTCAAGGATCTCAATCCTTTCATTTTGATCGGTTTTGAAAAATGTGTGCAATATTGCCTTGAAAAACGTGCCAAATTAGTCTCTAAACTTAAATTCACCTCGAAACGCATATGGTAACGCAATTGGCATTTTGGACAATGAAGTAGGCCATCGTTTGTCACCCCAAAAATATTGGCCAGAAAAAGTAGCGAAAAATTACCCTTTTGCAACCCAATTTGAGCCGAATAATTTTCCCTTTCGTTTGATAACCCGAAAAACCCGAAATAGCCGGAATTGTGAAAAATAAAAAAATTCAGAATTTAAGTCCAAAAAAGTGCAATAATAAGGGGCAAGAAAAAATAGAAGAATGCTCAACAAAAATAGCAAGAAACGAAAAGAAATGAGAAAAATGGAAAAAAATAGAAAAAGAAGAAAAAAATGAGCAATAGCCCGGAAAATGCACAAACGGACATCACGAATGACTTTTCCAATTCCAACCTTCCATACCTCCTTCACATCACTCAATGCAACTTACAACTTGAAAAAATCCTAACCAAGTCCAAATTGCGAAATTGATTACCGCGTGGAGAGTTAAGACACCAAAGGATAATATGAGAGGTTAAGTGCGCGAAATAGAGGCAATGTTCCCGTTTTTAAAATCGTAATCCGTTGAAGAGATCCTTTCGCCATAAAATTTCCATCTTTTTAATTGCATGCGTGAATTTGCTTCAATTACATTTACTCTTTATATCACGCATGCCGTGAGAATAGCCATAATCCGAGAGGTTCGTTTGAGAGAGTATTTTGTGAGAAATTGAAATCAAAACGAATTTTCGGGTAAGTAACGTAATGATCAATCGATGGAAATTGGCGATTATATTTCAGGCTTCGCACACACACACTACGGTTTGAGACTTGTAAATATGACTTGATGATAACTATTTTGTGGAAAAATTAAATTGCACAATTTTTGCGTATTTTGAATTTTCTTTGAGTCGAATTTTGTGGGTATATTCACTGCAAACCCTCACGAGACACCACTCGTCCTACTAGGGTAACCTAGAGGTTTAAAGGCTTGTTGCATACGCTAAATGCAATCGCTTGCCCGCGAAAGAGGTACTCTATCCCTATAAAGTCTTTGATGGTTCCTTAACTCATACTCTCATTCTTTTACATTGCTCGGGACGCGTAAAGTTCTAAGTTAGGGGGGTTTGATTGGGCATAAATATTGTATATTTATCCCCCTAATTTCGGTACTTTTGTGAAACCGAGTGATGTAACATATATGGATTTGATTCACATTTATGCTACTAACCTTCGTGGCGAGTATATCATGTTTTGTACTTCTCCTGCTGGTTTTACAGGTTAATTATGCAAGCAGTACAAAGGAGGAAGCAAGACAATGCTAGAAAAGATAAGAAGGAAAGTTCAAGGGAAAATTGGTAATTTTACAGCCAGATACGGACGGAGAAGTCAACTGGAGAGTTGAAGAGCTCGGAACAACGAGAACACTCGAAGAAACGGCAACCAAATCCGAGCTACGGTTGAAAAGTTAGGCTCAATTGAAGTTGAAGAAAAATCCAAGAAAAGAAGAGAAAAGTCAGAAAAAATTCTAAGTGTTGAACCCCAGGCGAGCACACATTCGCGAACCCCAAGCCGAACCGGTTTGGGGGGCGAACCGGTTCACAGGTACCCCCAAACCGGTTCGGGGTACCTGACACGCGATTTTTGCCTTTAATGCTGATTTGTTCCCAAGTCTCCTAGGAGGTTTTAAACACTCCAATATTGTAGGGAACGTAGGTCACAATTTAGGATCAGCCATTAGGGCTAGTTTTACTCAGTTTTTGATAGAGAAAAAGAGGAGGAACATCTAGGAACATCAAAAGAACTATTTGCTTCAAGATTTCACTGTTTCTGGTTTGCTTTTCACGTTTTAATTCAAGATTCTTGTTATTGTTCTTGCATGCGTATTTTCCGTAGTTGATTCAATTTATTGTTGCGTTTCTCATACATATTTACATGTTTAAATCTAGTTTCATCATGAATTCCTCAACATGCAACGTTAGTATTTCATGCATTAGTCCATTTAACATGTCCGGCTAGGTTTTAAAGGTTGGGATGCATGAACCCAACCTGATGTGTTAGTGCATGTGTATAACGTCAATCCGATGAATTTAATGATTAATTTTGATCGTATCGCGTAATTTCATAATAATTGTGGATCTTTATATCTCGTTTGCCCCTGGATACTCGTGATGATTTAGAGTACAATTTGAGTGTAATTACCGCGATACCGATTTACTCATCCTTAGATTAGGTATGACGCGGGCTTGAACCTCGTATACATAATGCTTGGGAGTACTAAATTTTGGGTTTGAATTAATCGGATAAATTTATGATCGACGTTGTCACTACACTACACTAGGGTTGGGGGATTGTATTCCCATCCCGTTTTCTCATCATTTAGGTCCAAAAAGTTTTGATTCAATTCTTCATTTCTCATTTAGATAATTTAGTTAGTTGCATATTTCATCATAATTTCATAATTGCATTTAGTTTAGTCAATCCCAAGAACCAAAATCAAATATTTTCCTTTCTTTTTAGAGTCATCGTTAGGATTCCTCCGTCTTATCCCGTCGTCACAACTTCGTTGTCCTTTTTCCCTGAGGATCGATACCCGACTTGTCGGATTATTACTTGAACGACAGGCTTACACTTGAGCCTAGAGAGTACACACTTTAGAGACACATTCTGAGTGGTGTCAGAATACAGATACAAGAAGCATAGCCAAAAATACATAAGATTAAACCAATTCACCAAAAGAGGAAGTTGGCAATTGCTGTTGCCCACATTAAGTATAAAACTTCGAATAAAAATCACCTTATATCTTTAGCCATTTGATCGGATTCCAATTCCATAAAAGGTTTTAGCTTCAAGAGTAGATATGTCATTAGTTCTTATGTGGAATTGTTCTGATTATATGTTAGCACAATCATCACCGCAGGTTTATGATGTATGAACTATTGGATGCAGGTCCATTAGTTCTTATGTGAAATTTTTTGGATTTTGAATTTCCAATTCTATGGCATTTTTAGTTCCGAGTTTAGTTCAGCGGGTTATTGACATCATAATAAGGTTTATGGTTTTGATGTTTTATTCTGAATTTTTCTATATGTTTAACATTTTTTCTAGATAATTTATGTTGGTTATTTGCAGAATTATGAATGGATAGAAAATTATGGATGTGTGGGTGCGATATGGGTGTTTGAGTTTGTGTATGCATATACACATACAACTGGTTACCGGCACCATAATAGTACTTTTTCTTTTTCATTATTTTCTCCCAGGGGTAACTTCCCTTTTTAGTTTCATATCGTCTTTGAAATTGATGTACTATATAGTGTTACACAACGGTGGGATTTCTTGAAGCTGTGATATTGGGTAAAACTCATGAGTGATAGACCGTGGTTAGTCAACTTGTTTTCTTTTTAATCATTTAATCTTTGGATTAAACCCCAATATGAAAAATTCTAAAACAGAATGATTATCTTTTGTCCGTCATAATTAGTTTGTTAAAATGATTTTTATACTTATTATTATTCTTTTGTGAATTTTTTTAATAGTCACTCTACTTCACTAAATTTGTGCACAAGTTGAAAACATTTTTTTTACATTTTAAGCAACTCACATTGAAATTATATATATATATATATATATATATAAAAATTGTTATAATTAATAGTATGCTACCTCGCATTTGTAATGTCATTTTTCCAAGAAACATGTTTATTTTTAAAAATGTGTACACAATTTTTAGCCCGCAGATCGTGCGATTTACACCTAATAAGCCATAATAATGCCTTTCAAGCACTTTGATTACATCTACATCATTCAAAAAATGTAATCATCACCGATTAAGCAAACCCAACTTAGTATAAAAAGTATTTGTAGTTTCTTAACCCAGTGCTTTCAGTTTGTGAATCCTAAAAAGATTAAAATTTAAAGAATTGGAATACATAAATTGAAATACAAAATTTAAAGAAATAGAATACACAAATTTAAATACAAAACTTTCAATGCAAACCAATCAAATAAAAAATTATAACTATTAATAAAGGAAATATGGGGACTATTGTTGAGGTCATGAAGTTGTATACATGATGAGCAACAAAATAATAAATATAAGCTGAAAGAAATTTACCAATCTGCAAGATAATTCCCGTACTTTGTGGAAAATAAAAAAATCCGTGCTTTAGATAGTTGTACAATTTTATGGGTAGAAGTATTTTCGTAGCTAAATTTGTGAAATCAAACAGCTTCAAATTTGAAAAATAAATAATCTAAAATATTTGAAATGACATATGTTAATTGTTAAACACACCTTTGAAAATTGATCCTATTTTGTTTGATAATAATAGAAAAATGCCATATACCCATAAGATCGGTGGAAAAAACATTCTAAAGGCACTCAACTGTGATGGACCCTTGGAGACCTATTCCCCAAATTCCATTTCTTTACTTCATAGAGAGGAAAAAGTGACCAGATTAATAACATATGGGATTTGTCGTCACACTTATAAAAATCAATAATAATAAAATTAAAAATAGCAAATCAATAATAATAACATATATATATATACACACACACAATACTGTTCTTGTGCGGACTAGTCCGCATTTTAAGAGTGCGGGGCGGACATGTGTCACCTGGCGGTGACCCCAGAAAAGAGAGAGAGTGTGCCTATAATTTAGACGATAATTTCTAGGCTCATGAGCAGGTGACACATGTGCGGTCCGCACTCTTAAAATGCGAACTAGTCCACACAAAAGTATTATTGTGTATATATATATATATAACGTAAAATCATTTTTTATATACACTGTATATATACATATATAAATTGTATATATACATATATTAATAGAATCTACATAATTTAATGGAGAAGAAGAAATTTACTGGGGAGAGAGGCTGGGACAAAGGCGGAGGGACCTATGCATGGTGGGGCTAAGCAGTCTCTGTGGCGTGGTGGGCTGGGGTGGAGCAGAGGCAATGGGGTGGTGTGGGTCAGAGCAGAGGAGGGGGTGGGGAGGGAGAGAGAGAGAGAGAGGGTCTGAATTGGAAATGGGGAAAATAAAAAGAGGAAAATAAGACCTAGGTGTGTTTAATTAAAAGGGACAGTTTTTTTTCACCCCTTTTACAATTCATTAAACATGATGGATTTTTCATGGTATAAGGTATACCATTTGGGACGAAAATTAAAATCTGTGGTATAACCTATACCAAAGGGGACAGTTGTTAAAATTTATCCTTATAGTTGTCTAAAAAAAGTGCTAAATTTTTAATTGTACTTTAAGGTTCGTTAATTAACATTCATTCCAAATGGTATTCCAAATAGGACGATTTTTAAAATTTGTCCCTTTTCTGATTTATCATAAGGGATGATTTTATAAATTCGTGGTATAAGCTATACCAAAAGGGACGATTCTTAAAGTTCGCCCCTTATATTTTTCTTAAAAAAAGTACTAAAAATTTGACTTTACTTTAAGGGTCGATAATATATATCTGTGTCGAATTGTATACCATTTAGAATACTTTTAAATGTATATTCCTATTGTGATTTATCAAAAGGGATGGTAATTAAATTCTGTCTTAAATGGAACTTTTAACGAAAAAAATGACATGGCCACCTCAAATAACTCCCGTCCCTAATAACCATTTTTTTTAGTGAGTTATTCGAGATTTCTATCATGGTGCGACTCTAAAGAGGAGAATGCGACTTTCGTGTTCGCCCAATTTATCGTTAATCATCAATGTGGGATAGTTCAATGTTCATAAATATCTTCTCATAATTGCATGGGAGAGAGGTATCTTCTTGCATTATATAAAATATTTAGAAGTTAAATGATAGATTAGGGTACATTGAGGTTTTTTACCCTGAGTTGCGGGGTTTTCTTCATAAATTTATCTTTTGGATTGTTTGTGTTGTTTATCTTGTTTTCTTCATCTCTATCACACACTTCAATTAAATCTCACTTAAATCTAGTTTAATTCATCAATTTGAACTTAGGATTTTAATTTAGCATTTGTTTGTCACAATTGACCTAGATTTTTTAATTAATTGCTTCAAATTATTAATCCACTAATATATTATCATCTCACCTAGCTGTACATGTTGCTAGGATTTTTTAAATTGAGATGAAAATTATAATTTGCTAAAATTGGTAAAAGTTTGTAATTAAACCTATTCACTCCCCTCTAGGTTATTGAGTAGAAAACTTACTGTAGAACACACTAAATCCTCAAAGAAATATAAAACTAAAATTTAGTCATTTAACCCAATCAAAGATTGAAAAATAACTATACATAAATCAATATAGGATCCATTCGGGTAAAATAAAAAAAATATACATTCATATCATAATGGAGCGACAAAATTTATTAATATCTACAAATCAAAGTTAACTCCTACGTATAGAATGCATTCAAGATTCATTTAATATTAAATCCTAAAATGCTTAAAAACGATTATGTAAATCAAAATTCCTTTATGTTATCAATTGTTGGTGATCTAGATAACAAGATAGTATGATTTATATGATAACGAGTTTTAAAAAATCATGTTTATGTTGTATTTGTTTAGACAAACAAAACTTGATATTATTTTACTTATTTACACCCTAATGCGTTTTGGTATATCATCCTGCAAGCATTATGGGATAATTTTATATGTTAGTACACATTTTTTTAAGATACATTATCCTTCAATAAGTTTAGGATCAAGATTAAACTATAAAAGCGACTTGTCTCTCTCACCCATATATGTTAAAAATAAAGATAGCAAAGTATACTCATGTTATAATACATTGCTTTATGATTATAATTCATGCATTAGAGTAATAAATATTCATTATGAATTATGCACAATTGTATGGTTTATTTTATGAGAAGTGTTGATATTATGATGTAGATATTTGGAGTTGTTCTAGTCTAACCCTAAATAATAATAGATGTGTTGAAATGTGAATTGGATTGCTTGGAATTTAATCATATATCTCACCAATTCATAATAATAATTTGTGGTTTAGGTATAAGTTTTAGTTCTTATGCATATGTTGATACCAAATTTAGTCTGCTGACATGGACTACTCACTTACGGACGCGTGTCTGCTAACGTGGCAAATATGTATACTTCTATCGAGCAACTCAAGATCATCGAGCAACTAAAAAGCCACGAGGAACTCAGGGGCCCTAAGCAGCTCGAGTGTGTCGAGATACTTTGGCGGTCCGAGCAGCTTAAGCGGTCCGAACAGCTTAAGCGGTCCGAGCTACTTAGGTGGTCCAAGCAACTTAGCATTCTAATCAGGATAATCAAGGAGACGACTGCACATTAAATGCTCATTTATTATCATACAGATGTACATGTCTACTAGATAACAGCGAATTGTTCTTTCATTTGTACAACCTCAAGGCTATAAATACATTGTAACCTCCTCATTGGAAGGGACCGAAATTTCTTGAGTAAACCATTCCTCGAGAATTCCAAACAAACAGTCAGTAATAACAAAAATAGTGGACGTAGGCCATTCTTGCAAGGCTGAACCACTTTAAAAATCTATTGTCTCTTATTTCTTTATTCTTTTTATCTGTGATTAAAATAATTAGGACAAATCTAATTTTTTACATCAACAGATTGGAGCCATCTGTGGGAAATAAATGTAATTATCGTTTTTCACCAACACAATTCATCACCGATGGCTGATCATCCTGAATCCAGCAATCGAAATGCTGGGTCCTTCCAAATCCTCCATCTCCTCCTCCTCCAAATGTTCAAGATCTGGCTGGTATAATGGCTAATTTGGCCCAAGGGAAAACATCCATGCAAGAAACCATGCGTAAACTCATTCAAATCGTTCAAGGCGGAATGCCAGCAAAATCAGGGCAACGAAGTGTTCAGAGAAATACTCGTTTACTCTGTTCGCGAAATAGACAAACGTTATTCCCAGAGGAATATCAGTCCAGACGCACCGATTCATATCATACTGAGAGATCCAACGATCCTTCTTATCAGCCTGGACGGATTTCCTCGGTACGAGCTACAGACACTCAACAAAACATCACTCAGTCTGTAGAAAGGACAAGTGCTCTTGAAAGATTGAGTAGAGTCTCTCCTTTTGATCGTTTGGGTCCTAGGAAGAATAGGAGTTCCCTAGGACTATGTCGAGGAACTCTCAACGACCATCTGATTTAAAGGAAGGTTCTGCCCAATCATGACCAGATGCTCGTCATGAAAGATCCCAAGAGGCAAATTCAACACGATCAGTTGCTCGAACCAATAGGGTCGAGGATGGAAATGATGCATGGAAGGGATCAATTCAAAGGTTGGAAGATAGATTAGGGGAGATGGCTAAAACCAAAAATCCTCTATAAAGGACTTTTGTCCGAGGAACACCATTCATACAAGAGATTATGAACTTTCCCACACCGTCAAAATTCAAAGTCCCGATAGTAACACTAAAATACGATGGAAAAACGGATCATGTTCTCCATATAGAACAATACCATGCAGCTGCTGATATCTACGCTGTTCCAGACGAAATGCGATGCAGGGTATTTTCAGGAACCCTTACCGGATCTGCTCAGATATGGTACAATAACCTTCCTCGGGGGAAAATTGTGACCTTCTTCCAGCTAGCAGAACTCTTTATTAGAAATTTTTATTTTGGAGCAAAGCCAGTCAAATGAGTAGCACACTTGCTAAGTGTTAGACAAAAGGCAGGTAAGAGCACCAGGGATTATATTACTCGTTTCAATAATGAGAAGCTCGAGGTAATTGATTATGAGGAGAAGACAAAAATTACTGCTCTGATGAGTGGACTTCTGCCAGATAAGTTGTACTACACTCTAGCCAAAGATCAGCCTAAAACCATTGCAAAACTAATGGCAAAAGCAACCAAGATTATGAACGCCGAGGAGCCTATGGCTGCAAAGAAGAATATGGACACCAAAGAAACCAAGGTTGAGGTTGATAAGCCTGAGAAGAAGGAGCAAAAGAACAATGGTGGTAGCAAGCAGTTAAAAGCAAAGAAAACATTGGAACAATTGAAGAGATTTGGAAATTATACCCCTTTGAAAGTAGATATAAACCACATTCTGGAAGAGATCAAGAACAACGAGGAGCTAAAATGGCCAGAGAAAATGAAGGCAGATCCTGACAAGAGGAATAAGTCCAAATATTACGAGTCCATAAAGATCATGGTCACATGACCAAAAATTGCATAGCTCTTCAGAATGAAATTGAAGCACTCATCAAACAAGGAAAGCTAACCAAGTATGTTGATTATTGAAATGGTGGAAAGAATAACGACCAAGCAAGGCAGAGGTCTAGATCTCCTCGTTGAGAAAAAGAAGATAAGAAGAGAAGCTATGAAGAAGACCTGGATGATGACCAAGACGACCCCTGATCTCCCCAATAGACCAAAACAGCCAGAACGTGAGGTATTTTCTGTCCATTTTGGATCATTTGAATGTAATGTCATTACAGGTGGAGATGCAGGAGGCGGAGATATGACTGCTGAGAGAAAAGCTTACCTCAATGAGGCTCAAGCTTGCTCGTACATTCAACGAATAAATCTAGCTGAAGATGATCGCCCGAGGAAGGTAAATAAGGACAAAATGGTCATTAGTTTCTCTAAGAACGACTTGGCAGGTGTATTATATCCTCAGGATGATACATTGGTGATCAAAATGAGAATGAAGGAAGTGGTGATTTCGCAACCTCCTAATTAAATACCGGGTGATCAGTCCTTTATTAAATTATAATCAAGGTAAACGGTCGGTTCATTCTTAGCATCACTGTCGTAAAATTAATTTTTTTAATTTAAACACCCTAAATAATTAAGCTAAGTGTCAAAACCATTTTAGACATTACTTTCCAAATTTTATTTTTATAAACCAACATTTAAAACTTTACATAAGTCATAGTTAAAGAATCACACAACAACTATCCTGGAACATATAATCCAAATAATTAAACATTCAAATAATTGATTCCAACATTTAGTACTTAAAGGAAAAATATCCTGACAATAATAAATTCCAAAGTGTAAATACTGGAAATAAATGAATAACAATATCCAATAAAACAACCGATTAATGGAAAATGGCGACACATGCCCAACTGTATAAAATAATGCTAGGAGTGGAATCAAAATATGAGGTTGTCTAAGAAAGAGGCTTGCAACTCCCACCTAAGCTGCAGCGCGTTCCTTCCAAAGGATCCTATGCAAGACGCCCCTGTGGCTGGGCACCTGTAATATATAAATATATACAAGAGAGAAAAGAAATAGGAAACGGGTCAGAGCCCGATTGTAAAAATAGTTTAAAGTTAGTTTAGCAAGTATTTAAAATGTTTATTGGCTAATGCAAGAACATATTAGTGCATCACTCCCTTGAGAAATTCTCACCTTTCTTCTAATGTGCATGCCTATCGCACTAACCTTCCCAACGGTTTAACTTATTTTATCTTAGGTTACTCGTAAGATTTTAGACTGACACATTCAATTGTTTAAGAGGTTAATTTCATTTAACAACAAAGTTCTCATTTAAACCTTATTTAAAAATAAAGTTTCTCAGTAATATATATACTTTTCAAACAGTCATTTCCAAGTTGAAATAATCATTCATTTCTTACTTACCATAGACACAGTAGGTAGTCCCCAAATTCCAGATTTAAACATATATTTTAAATACTCATATAATATATATATCCTAACGGAACCCCACATAATAATTATGGTGCGGGCATACTCTGCTATCATGTCCTCGTATCGCTCGTACTAAGGGAAATACAAGTTCGGAATCACTCTCGAACTGTATTGACACAAAAAATATACAATATTGAGGCGAAGTATAGTTCCAAGTCTCTAAGAGGTCAGCATATACCCTCACGTCTCTTAGGACACTCTGACTATCAATCTGATAGCCCGTACCAAGGATTTCTATCTTCTAGGGTACGAGTTAATATCCCGCCATAAAAGGTCCCATCAAGATAAGATTGTCCCAACGCGGTAACCTCAGGGATAGCAAGTAGCGCGGGCATGATTTTTACACGTATATAGTATATGCATAAACACAGTCATATAAATATACTACTATTACCATATCAAGTTTAGGTACATTCTCACAACCCATAATCATGATATTTATCCTTATTACTCGTTATTTAGTCATCACGTATAACGGTTTGTCTCTTATTCATTTTATTTTTGAGATTTAATTTATTCCAACTAACTTCTCATCTCTCGAAGTATTTCCTTTACCTAAGTACAATTTCAGTAAGTCCTCACTCACCTTCTAATCCAACTTTTAGACATTTCAATTTTTTTAATCCTACGAATGTTAGATTTCTTAAGTATGAGTATGTCCTCGTTTACCCTTCATTTTTTCCCATTTCATTAAATTTCCACTTAACGGGGTTACCTTGACCCTACTGATCCTTTTTATGTTCCCTTATGTCCTAATAACATTAATCAAGATTTATTACACATTTAATTGGATTAAATCAACACAAGGAAAAATCTAGTTTTTCCATAAGGGGTCGATCGATCGAACAGTCGATCGATCGATGCTCTAGGCTCGATCGATCGATCAAGCCGGTATGGCGAAATTTGCAGAATACCAGTTACGGGATATATCATCCAAAATCATCCAAATGTAAATTTTTAACTCCCAAACTCCCAGAAATTTATACCACAAACATTCTAAACCCAAATGAACAATATTCTACGTAAGGCATGCGAGTTTTCATAAAGAATCATGGGCTAAAAGGGTTAAAATCTGTACAATTCTCATGAAACCTAAAAATTTCTTTAACTTAATTCTTCTCATTCTTTTTCTAGAATTTCTACTTCTAATAAATTATAAATTCGTGGTTTAACCTCTACACGTGAAGCGAATTTCCAGAATAATGTTCATATCTCTAAAACATGCGATTTCTAATCTCCAACATGGGTTTTCTTTCATAAAAACTCATCCTAATCAACCCTAAACTAATATGAATGAAGCATTAACTAAATTAAGCAAGATATATACTTGCCTAGGGATTTTTGTTTCTGATTTGTGGATGAAATCAGTGTGGTGGTGATCCTCATTACGCGATCTATCGTTTGGCGGTGACAGCGGTGCAAACGGAGGAGTTTTTAGCCTAGAACTCCTTGGTAAGCTTTCCTTTTCCTTCTCCAATGGCCGTCACTTGTTCTTGGTGGTGTTTACCCTAGAAGACAACCCTAAGCATCTGATATAACCTTAGAATTTTCGTGGGTTTTTAGGCTCAAAAATGTAAAATGTCCAAAACGCCCTCCCAGGGTGTCAATTAGGCCTAAAAACGTCCCGAGACCCAAACTAAATCCCCAAGTACATTATTTTGACTATATCGACCCTTCCGGACACTTTAGCACACTCGAAATGACCATATGGGTGACTTATAATTTATTCACTTTTTATTAATCAAAATTTAGTCCCGACACGACTCGGGCACGTCCCGACTTAAATTTCCACATTTGTCAGTTTATTTACTCGTGACATTTAATAGAAACAATATTATATTACTTTGCTCATTAGTAATATTCAACAAGTTTCCAATGATTACTAACTCTCGTCATGTTAGTAATTATAAAAATAATTAATATCCGGATTTATATTAAATTAATAACTCACACTAAATTTAATAAATCTCCAAATTTATAAAGCATAAAAATACAGGGTATTACATACTTCCCCCCTAATAATGGAATTTTGTCCCGAAATTCAGAAAATAAGGCATACCTGGTAAAAATAAATCTGGGTATTTCTCACGCATATCTACCTCGTGCTCCCAGGTGTATTCCTCCACATTATGATGCTCCCACTGGACCCATATAAGTGGAACTACCTTTGACCTCAATCTCCTTTCGCTATGGTCTAGGATAGCCATTGGTCTCTCCTCATAAGAGCAGTTAGGCTGTAAGTCTATCTCTTCTATCGCGATGTGGGTGTGGGCCATATCATCCCAAAGGTATCATCTCAATGACGAGATGTGGAATACATCGTGGATGCGATGTAAATGCTCTGGCAGTCCCAATATGTATGCTACTGGCCCAATCCTCTCGATAATGGGAAATGGTCCCACGTACCTCGGGGCCAATTTCCCTTTTCTTCTCAAACCTCATCACTCCTTTCATAGGAGACACACATAGTAATACTTGTTCCCCCATATTAAACTCTCGGAAGGAGCGTTTTGCATCGACGTAGCTTTTCTGCCTGTCCCGGGCTACCCGAATGCGACTCCTAATAATCTCAATCCTTGCAGAGGTTTCCTGAATCACCTCTGGTCCAAGCAACTTGTTATCCCTTACTTCTAGCCAACATGTTGGGGAACGACAAGGCCTGCCATACAAAGCCTCGAATGGAGCCATGCCAATTGTGAACTGATAAGAGTTATTATAAGTGAACTCTACCAGTGGAAGATGTGGCTCCCAACCTCCTCCGAAATCAAGGACACACATGCGTAGCATATCCTCTAACATTCTCTATTTATCCATATGTCTGTGGGTGATAAGCTGAACTCAACCTCAACTCTGTACCCATAGCCTCCTGAAAGCTCTCCCAGAAATGCGATACGAAAATCTTGTCTCTATCTGACACGATATTCAGGGGCACCCCATGTAATCTGATAATCTCAACAATGAACAACTGAGCATACTAACCCGTGGTACAGTCTGTCCGTAGCGGCAAAAAATGAGCCACCTTGGTCAAACGGTCCATAATCACCCAAATGGAGTCGTGGCCCCGTTGTGATGTAGGCAACCCAGTAATAAAATCCATAGAAATACTCTCCCACTTCCACGCGGGTATTTCTAATGGCTAAAGCGACCCTGACGGTTTCTGGTGGTCTACCTTTACCAGCTGGCAGGTAGAACACTTGGACACGAACTCAGCAATATCCTTTTTTATCCCACTCCACCAGTATTATCGCCTCATATCCTGGTACATCTTATCTCCCCCAGGATGTACCACAAATCGAGACCCGTGAGACTGGGTCATCACTGCATGACGTAAGTCTGCTCCTTCTGGGACCACCAATCTAAAATTAAACCTCAAACCCCCATCAGAACAAACGGAATAGGACTCAACAGCCTCAGCTAAAAATCGTACAATCTGCTCCTGGCAAAATGGGTTTGCGGTCTGCACCTGTATCACCCTCGTAACAATCTCGGGTGTCACTGTCATGACAGATATGAAGGAACGGGCTACTACGTCTTGGTGACCCAACTCTTTCCACTTTGCTTTCCAGATGTCTTCCCCGGATGGTACTGTATGTCGAACTGATAGTCCTTCATAAACTCTAACCACCTGCGCTGACGCATATTCATCTCTCGTTGTGTGAACAGGTACTGCAGTGACTCGTGGTCTGTGAACAAGCGAAATTTCTCTCCTAATAAATAGTGCCTCCAAATCCTCAATGCAAAAACGACCGTTACTAACTCTAGGTCGTGTGTGGGGTAATTCTTCTCGTGCTTCTTAAGCTTGCGGGAGGTAAAAGCTATAGCCTTCTCCTCCTGCTGAAGTACTCCCCCAAGTCCCCGTAAGGAGGCATCGGTGTAAATCAGATACTCCACGCCTGATTTAGGTAAAGCAAGGACCAGTGCTGAAGTAAGCTTGTCTTTCATCTCGTCGAAAGCCAATTGACAAGCATCGTCCCAAACATATGGTACCCCCTTGCGAGTCAGGTTCGTCAATGGACCCGCTATTTTGGAGAACCCCCGAATGAATCTCCTGTAGTATCTGGCTAATCCCAAGAAACTATGAACTTTTGTCGGTGTCGTAGGCTGTCCCCACTCCCTCACCGCTGATACTTTACTCGGGTCAAATGCTATCCCTTGTTTAGAAACAACATGTCCTAAGAACTTCACTTCACGTAACCAGAACCCGCACTTCTCGTACTTAGCATACAACTGATGCTCTCGTAAAGTCTGAAGAACCTGCCTCAAGTGCTCGTCATGCTCCTCCTCGGAGTGTGAATATATCAGGACGTCATCTATGAAGACGATGACAAACTGATCTAAGAACTCTCTGAACACTTGGTTTATCAAGTCTATGAATATGGCTGGAGTATTGGTGAGTCCAAATGGCATCACTCTGAACTCATAGGACCCATATCTCGTCAAGAAAGCAGTCTTTGAAACATCCTACTCCCTAATACGTAGTTGATGGTACCCTGACCTCAAATCTATCTTCAAAAAAAAAGTTGCTCCCCTCAGTTGGTCGAACATATCATCGATTCGAGGCAATGGATACTTGTTCCATACCGTGACCTTGTTCAGCTCCCGATAGTCCACACATAGCCTCAGTGAACCATCTCGCTTTTTCACAAACAAAACTGAAGCGCCCCAAGGTGAAGTACTCCTGCGAATGAAGCCATGACCTAACAACTGCTCTATCTGATCTCGTAACTCTCGCATCTCTGCTGGAGACATACGATATGGAGCACGTGCTATCGGTCGAGTACCCGGTAATAAATCTATGACAAAATCTATCTCTCGACTGCTGGGTAAGCCTGGTATCTCCTGAAATACATCAGAATACTCACAAACAACTGGGATCGAGACTAAGAGAATCACGACCCCCTTAGAGGTATCCTCCTCTATATAATATAAATGATAAGTCGAGCCTCTCTCTGGGCGAGTCATCGCCACTACAAACATCTCTTGCCCCGAAATGGCAAAGATAATACTGCCACCGAAATAATCTATCATGGCTCTGTAAGCCGCGAGCCAATCTATATCGATAATAACGTCATGCTCATGCATATCTATGACTAACATGTCTGCTGGTAATACCAAGCTACCAATATCTACCCCCATACCCCGGCATATAAAGAAAATTAGTGATCCATTTCCCAGTGGTGAGTCTACACACGTTACAGTCCTCTCTGTTGTGGCTAACAACCCTAAGGCCTTCGCAAAATGGGTAGCTATAAAACAATGTGTCGCCCCAGTATCAAATAAAACCCAACCCATAGTACCATGGATAGGAAACATACCCTCAATAGTGGGTGGTGCCTGTGGAGTTGCTGCCTAGTGGATGTTATAGACACGTCCGTACTGTAACTGCCCCTGCTACACTGGAGCGGTTGGAATGGCTGGTAGGGATGGTACCAGAGCTGGTGCTGGGAGGGCGGCTGAAAAGAATGGCCTCTGTGGCTCATTACGGGCACCCTGCTATTATGGGGCTCTATCACCCTCTGGACAATCCTGACGCTTATGGCCATTCTTGCCGCACACGAAACATCGGCCCCTGAAATTACCTCCCCTCTGACCCTATTGATCACGACCCTGTTGGCCGTTACCGCCCTACCACTGGCCCTGTTGGCCCTGATGAAAATGCTGTTATCCCTGTTGGCCCTACTGCTGACCCTGCTGCTGGCGGTGTTGGCCTTGCTGGCCCTGCTGATTAGGATGGCCCTGCTGACCCTGCCTAAATCCCCTAAATCCCAGCCTGGATTCACCTGACCAGAACCGCTTAGCAGGGTCCCCATGATGGGAACTCTGCTCATGCTGACAAGTCTTCCCCTGAGATGTGAGTGCTCCGCTAGCACCACTACCCCCTGTCCTGCCCTGCTGGTCGGACTCTCCTGCTCACTTGCTTCCCTGCAGATGGAAGCGGTGATCCTGAAAGTGTAGTAAGGCAGCATTGAGTAAGTCTGTGTAGGTACTCAGAGACAGATTCCCTATAAGGTGATGACGGATCCTCCAAGCTAACCCGTCCACAAACAATAATATCTTCTTACTCTCAGTGGGTGCCTCATCTGGCACTGTAGTGAGAAGTCTTGTGAACTCCTCTTCATACTCAACAACAGTAGAATTTTCCTGCTTCAAGTTCAGTAACTTCCACCTCATCTCAGTTTGCACGGCGGGTGGAAAATATTTGCGATCAAACCACTCCCAGAATGACTGAATCGGGATAACATCCCTCTCCTCCAAGGTGGTGGTGGACTCCCACCACTGAAAACGGCCCCCACTAGCTTGAAGGAAGCCAACAACTGTTTCTGCACGTCTGTGCACTCATACATACGTAAATGCCTTTGTATGTCTTTCTTCCACTGGCTGACAATGATGATATCTGAACTACCCGATGTAATACCCCGTATTTTCATGCTATATTAATTTGGGGATTTATTAAATTTAATGTGAGTTAATTATTTAATAAAAAATCTGAAAATTAATTATGTTATAATTATTAACGTGACGAGAGTTAGTAATTATATGAAATTTGTTGAATATTACTAATGATAAAAGTAATATATTATATTGGTTATATTGAATGTCATGAGTGAATTAAATGACAATTTCGGAAATTTAAGTCGGGACGTGCTCGTGTCGCGTCGGGACTAAATTTTGATAAATAAAAAAAAGAATATTTTATACGTTGTCTGTATGGTCGTTTTGAGTGCGCCAACGCGTTCGGAAGGGTCGAGATAGTCAGAAAAGTGTACCCGGGGGTTTAGTTTGGGTCTCGGGGCGTTTTTAGGCCTAATTAGTAACCCGGGAGGGCATTTTGGTCATTTTACATTTTTGGATAATTAAACCCACGAAAATTAGAGGGGTTATATCAGATATTGAGGTTGTCACCTAGGGTTAGAATACCCAAAACCTAGAACGGCCATTGGAGAAGAGAGGAGAGAGCTCTCAAGGGATTCCAAGGCTCAAAACTCAACGGTTTGCACCGCCGCCACCACCAACGCGTAGATCGCGAGACGAGGAACGCAACCACACCGAATTCGGCACCAAACCAGACCTCTGAAAATCCCAGGCAAGTGTTTATCTTGCTTATTTCGTTAATGCATCTTTCATATTAGTTTAGGAGTAATTAGAATGAGTTTCTACGGAAGAAAACCAAAGATATGAGATAGGAATCGCATGTAGTGATGGATTAAATTGAAATTCTGGAAACCCTTGCCATATAGAGGATTTAAACCACGAAATTATGATGTGTATAAGAAGGGAATTCTGGAAATAATTGTTAGAACCATGTTTAAGAGAATTTTAGAGTTCTTGAGATTTTGTATGAAATTAAGGCTGTTAATTCATGATTAAATGTCAGAAATCCACATGCTTTACGTTGAAAATACCTAATATGATGATACAAGGTTAGTAGTTTCAATTCTGGGACGATTGGGATTAGAAAATATGGAAATTGTTGAAGTTAGGAGATGAAACCCATAACTGCAGAATTTCAGTTTTCGCAGACCTGCTTGATCGATCGATCGAGCCTAAAGCTTCGATGGATCGAAGGTTTGATCGATCGAGCCCCAAGCCTCGATCGATCGACCCCTCCTGGCAGACTCATGTTTTCCCCTCTTATTTAGTTGAAATTTAATTTATGTGAGATAATTATTGGGCATCCTTAATAAAAATGTTTTGGGAGATATGGAAGACCAGTAGGGCATATGAATAATCTTGGGACTCTTAATATGAGACGAGAATTGTACTTGTGGGATAATTAATTTAACGTTGATGAATCTATGAATTAACGAGAGAGTTGCGTAAGAGAATTACGTTGGAATATAAAAAGGGCACTTACTGAATTTTATACTTGGGAGGATAGAGTCCATGAATGTTACGTATTAAGTGGGAGAAATCCTTCGAAATAAGGTTAGAGACGAACCCTTATACGCGATACTAATAAATGGAAAATAAGGATGATGTCGTAACTATGGATTTGAGATATATCTAATAGTGATATAATGATATTCGTATAGTTATATGATTGTGTTTACATATACTATCTATGTGTGAAAAACGTACTCGCGCTACTTGCTATCCCTGAGGTTACCGCGCTGGGACGATCTTATCCTGTGTTGCCTTATGGGGGATATTGATTCGTACCCTAGGAGATAGATATCCTTGGTACAGGCTATCGGAATGATAGTTCAGACGGTCCTAAGAGGCGTGGGGTATGTACTGACCTCTTAGAGACTTGAAATCTATGCTTCGCCTCAAATCTTGTTTGTATATATATTGGTACATTCGAGAGTGAGTCCGAACTTGTATTTCCCTTAGTGTGAGTGATACGGGTATTGGATAGCACAGTATGACCGCACCATAGTTTCATTCGGGGTGCTGTTGTAAAATATATATTATGCGAGTAGTTAATATATATATATATATATGGAATTACGAAATTTGGAAACTGTCTATTGTGATTTGATAAGTAGGATATAATTGATGACTCAAAATTGAAAATATTTGTTGCGAGAAGATATATTATGACACTGGAAAACTTTATTGATAAAGTTAAAATGAGAGCCTTATTTACAAAATTGAAATCTTATTTTTATAAGCAATTGTGTTAATTCAGTTTTAAATCTTGCTAGTAACCTAAGATAAGTTAAATCGTTGAAAGAGATTTGTCCGATATATAATAGATAGTCCGTTGGGAAGGGTAGTACGATAAGCGTGCACATTAGAAGAGATGTGAGAATTTCTCAAGAGAGTGTCGCTCTAATATGTTGTTGCATTGGCCTGTATCAATTTAAATACTTGCTAATCGAATTTTAAATCATACACACTATCGGGCTCTGACCCGTTTCTATTTCTCTTTTCTATTTTGTATATATATATGTATATATTACAGGTGCCCATCCACAGGGGCGTCTTGCTTAGGATCCCTTGAAAGGAACGTGCTGCAGCTTAGGTGGGTGTTGCAGGCCACTTGCGTAGACGGCTTCATTTATTGATTCCACTTCTATCATTCTCATTTATTGGGCATGTGTCGCCCTTTCCACTATTGATCTGTTTTATTTGGGACATTTGTATTTCAGTTAATTCTAGTTTTGTTACTATGGGATTTATTCCGTATGGATGTGTTACTTTAAATTTTACTTGTTGGGATTCGATTGGCGAATGTTTTAAATTAATTGGATCATGTTCCAGGATTATTGTGTTGTGACTCTTAATTATTGAAATGTTGTTAATAAATATATAAATAATTTTTCTTTGAATAAAATTTGGAAAGAATGTTTTAAAAAATGGATTTTGACACTTAGCTTAATTAATTAGGGTGTTAAATTGAAAATTTTATTTTTCGACAGTGATGTTGAGAATGAACCAACTGTTCACCTTGAATTAATTTAATAAAGGAGTGATCGCCCGGTATTTAATTAGGCGGGGTGTCACACCCGAGAACTTAGGGGGATGCGCTTTCTGAAAGGCATCCCTAACCCGCTCCCATGCAGATGGAAGTTGTGCCGGTACTGGTGCCATTGCCTAAACTTGGGGTGGAGCCTGATGTACTACCGCTATTGCGACATTCACCGCCTGAGCAATGATAGGGGCTACCTCATTTGCATTCATCGTTCCCTGAGCCGGAGTTGCTGGCTGCTTGGCTTGGGCACGCCTATCCTTTGGTGCACGTCTCGGAGGCATCTCAAATGTGAAGAAATTTATTAGTCAACAGTTATTATCAAATCTCAAATAGCTGAAGACGTAATCGTAAAAGCAAGAATACAACAATCCTAAAATAGGGCTCTATAACAAGAACGCTAAGCTGAAAGCGAAATAAGCCATACAGATCCTAAGGACACTAGAACCTGATGCTCTGATACCACCTGTGACACCCCGCCTAATTAAATACCGGGTGATCAGTCCTTTATTAAATTATAATTAAGGTGAACGATCGGTTCATTCTTAGCATCACTGTCGTAAAAATAACTTTTCCAATTTAAACACCCTAAATAATTAAGCTAAGTGTCAAAACCATTTTAGACATTAATTTTCAAATTTTATTTTTATAAACCAACATTTAAAACTTTACATAAGTTATAGTTAAATAATCACATAACAACTATCCTGGAACATATAATCCAAATCATTAAGCATTCAACTAATTGATTCCAACATTTAGTACTTAAAGGAAAAACATCCTGACAATAATAAATTCCAACGTGTAAATACTGGAAATAAACGAATCACAATATCCAATAAAATAACTGATTAATGGAAAATGGCGACACATGCCCAACTGGATAAAATAATGCTAGGAGTGGAATCAGAATATGAGGTCGTCTAAGCAAGAGGCCTGCAACTCCCACCTAAGCTGCAGCGCGTTCCTTCCAAAGGATCCTATGCAAGACGCCCCTGTGGCTGGGCACCTGTAATATATACATATATACAAGAGAGAAAAGAAATAAGAAATGGGTCAGAGCCCTATTGTAAAAACAGTTTAAAATTAGTTTAGCAAGTATTTAAAATGTTTACTGGCTAATGCAACAACATATTAGTGCGGCACTCCCTTGAGAAATTCTCACCTCTCTTATAATGTGCATGCCTATCGCACTAACCTTCCCAACGGTTTAACTTATCTTATCTTTGGTTGCTCGTAAGATTTTAGACTGACACATTCAATTGTTTAAGAGGTTAATTTCATTTAACAACAAAGTTCTCATTTATTCCTTATTTAAAAATAAAGTTTCTCAGTAATATATATACTTTTCAAACAGTCAATTCCAAGTTGAAATAATCATTCATTTCTTACTTACCATAGACACAGTAGGTAGTCCCCAAATTCCGGATTTAAACATATATTTTAAATACTCATATAATATATATATCCTAACGGCACCCCACATAATAATTATGGTGCGGGCATACTCTGCTATCCTGTCCCCGTATCGCTCGTACTAAGGGAAATACAAGTTCGGAATCACTCTCGAACTGTATTGACACAAAACAGATACAATATTTAGGCAAAGCATAGTTCCAAGTCTCTAAGAGGTCAACACATACCCTTACATCTCTTAGGACCGTCTGACTATCAATCCGATAGCATGTACCAAGGATTTCTATCTTCTAGGGTACGAGTTAATATCCCCCATAAAGGTCCCATCGAGATAAGACTGTCCCAGCGCGGTAACCTCAGGGATAGCAAGTAGCGCGGGCATGATTTTTACACGTATATAGTATATGCATAAACACAGTCATATAAATATACTACTATTACTATATCAAGTTTAGGTACATTCTCACAACCCATAATCATGATACTTATCCTTATTACTCGTTATTTAGTCATCACGTATAACGGTTTGTCTCTTATTCATTTTATTTTTGAGATTTAATTTATTACAACTCACTTCTCATCTCTAGAAGTATTTCCTTTACCTAAGTACAATTTCAGTAAACCCTCACTCACCTTCTAATCCAACTCCTAGACATTTCAATTTTTTTAAGTCTACGCACGTTAGATTTCTTAAGTGTGAGTATGTCCCCGTTTACCCTTCATTTTTTCCCATTTCATTAAAGTTCCACTTAACGGGGTTACCTTGACCCTACTGATCCTTTTTATGTTCCCTTATGTCCTAATAACATTAATCAAGATTTATTACGCATTTATTTGGATTAAATCAACATAAGGAAAAATCTAGTTTTTCCAGAAGGGGTCGATCGATCGATAAAGAGGGGTCGATCGATCGAACAGTCGATCAATCGATGCTCTAAGCTCGCTCGATCGATCCAGCAAGTATGGCGAAATCTGCAGAATACCAGTTATGGGATATATCATCCAAAATCGTCCAAATCCAAAATTATAACTCCCAAACTCCCAGAAATTTGTACCACAAACATTCTAAACTCAAATGAACCATATTCTACATAAGGCATGCGAGTTTTCATAAAGAATCATGGATCAAGAGGGTCAAAATCTGTAAAATTCTCATGAACCCTAATAATTTATTTAACTTAATTCTTCTCATTCTTTTTCCAGAATTTCTATTTCTAATCAATCATAAATTCGTCGTTTAAACTCTACATGTGAAGGGAATTTCTAGAATAATGTCCATATCTCTATAACATGGGATTTCTAATCTCCAACATGGGTTTTCTTTCATAAAAACTCATCCTAATCAACCCTAAACTAATATGAATGAAGCATTAACTAAATTAATCAAGATAAATACTTGACTGGAGATTTTTGTTTCTGATTTGTGGATGAAATCAGTGTGGTGGTGATCCTCGTTACACGATCTATCGTTTGGAGGCGACGGCGGTGCAAACGGAGGAGTTTTTGGCCAAGAACTCCTTGGTAACCTTTCCTTTTCCTTCTCCAATGGTCGTCACTTGTTCTTGGTTGTGTTTACCCTAGAAGACAACCCTAAGCATCTGATATAACCTTAGAATTTTCGTGGGTTTTCAGGCTGAAAAATGTAAAATGTCCAAAACGCCCTCTCGGGGTGTTAATTAGGCCTAAAAACGCCCCGAGTCTCAAACTAAACCCCCAGGTACATTATTTTGACTATCTCGACCTTTCGGACACTTTGGTGCACTCGAAATGATCATACGGGTGACTTATAATTTATGCACTTTTTATTAATTAACATTTAGTCCCGACAAGACACGGGCGCTTCCCGACTTAAATTTTCACAATTGTCACTTTATTTACTCGTGACATTTAATAGAACCAATATTATATTACTTTGCTCATTAGTAATATTCAACAAGTTTCCAATGATTAGTAACTCTCGTCACGTTAGTAATTATAAAAATAATTAATTTCTGGATTTATATTAAGTTAATAACTCACATTAAATTTAATAAATCCCCAAATTTATAAAGCATAAAAATATGAGGTATTACAGGTAGCTCGGCAGATATCATGTTCTATCCATGCTTTGACAGTTTGAATTTGAAGTTATCCGAGTTGGAACCATATCATAGACACCTACTTGGTTTTACTGGCGAAAAGGTTTTTCCACTTGGGACGATCAAGTTGGATATGCTTATTGGTACATGGCCTGCTTGTCGAACAGAAAGAGTACGCTTGTTTGTAATGGATAAAAATATCCAATAAGCTTACAACATCATCATGGGAAGAGTAGGACTAAAAAAATTCGAAGCAGTTCCATCTACTGTACATCAATGTTTAAAATTCCCAACCAGTTTTGGAGTAGGAGTGGTGAAAGGCGACCAAAAAGTAGCTCGGGAATGCTACTATTCATCTACCGAGCAGGAGGAGCATGAAGAATCCAGAAAGAAGACCGTTACCTACCAAATAGAAGATACGGAGATTAAAACATTAGATCCTAGAGATGAGTCCCAACTCGTGAAAGGACAGGTCATGGAGGATACTGAGAATGTCATTCTGGACGACGAGCATCCAGAACGAACAAATCAAATTGGTGCATCCTTGGATGAATCAATAAAATAAGAATTGATTGCATTTTTAAGGTGAATAAAGAAGACTTTTGTGTGGAGTCATGAATACATGCCAGGAATAGATCCGAATTTCTTGTGTCACGAGCTCAATGTGAACAAGGAAATCAAGCCAGTAAAGCAGCAAAAAGAGTGTTCAGTCCTGAGAAAAATCAAGCTATACAGGAGGAAGTAGAGAAGCTACAAAAAGCCTCTTTCATTGAGGATGTCAAATATCCTGACTGGCTAGCCAATGTGGTGATGGTAAAGAAGAAATATAATAAGTGGAGGATGTGTGTAGACTTCACCGACCTTAACAGGGCATGCCCAAAGGATCATTTTCCTTTGCCCCGAATTGATCAACTGGTGGATGCTACCTCGGG
Source organism: Sambucus nigra (assembly GCA_949130495.1). NCBI lineage: Eukaryota > Viridiplantae > Streptophyta > Magnoliopsida > Dipsacales > Adoxaceae > Sambucus > Sambucus nigra. The sequence continues at coordinate 665,830,730 of OX422215.1, read as the reverse complement.
GCACGAACTATTAAGTTTCATGGATGCTTATTCTGGTTATAACCATATTAAAATGAAACCTGATGATAGGGAGAGTAACTCTTTTATTACCCCGAGGGAAACTTAATGTTATAATGTTATGCCTTTTGGACTTAAAAATGTAGGTGCGACCTATCAGCGGTTGATGAACAAGGTGTTTGTAGAGCAAATCGGTCATAACATGGAGGTTTATGTTGACGATATGCTAACGAAGAGCAAGAAAGCTGCTGATCATCTAGTTGACTGAGGCCAGACCTTTGATCAACTAGAGGAATATCAAATGAAGCTGAATCCCACCAAATGCATATTCGAAGTACGAGAAGGCATGTTTCTCGGATATATTATTAACCAACGAGGAATTGAGGCGAATCCTGAAAAGATCAAGGCTCTATTGGAGTTGCGATCTCTGACGACGAAGAAGGAAGTGCAAAGTCTCATAGGGCGAGTTGCAACACTTAATAGGTTTGTGTCACGAGCAACTGATAGATGTCTCCCATTCTTCAAAACACTCTGAAAGACTTTTGAGTGGAATGATGAATGCAAGAGGGTCTTTCAATAATTGAAGAAATACTTGGGAGAACCTCCATTATTGTCCAGGCCAGTGATGGGAGGGAAATTATACTTATATCTGGCAGTTTCAGAGAACGCAGTTAGCTCGACGTTGATAAGAATGGAGGATGGAGTGCAGAAACCCATCTATTACACTAGCAAGGCCTTTCGAGGAGCAGAGATCAGATATCCAAGGCTGGAAAAGTTATCATTGGCATTAATCGAAGCAAGTAGAAGGATGAGGCCATATTTCCAAGCTCATACTATAGTTGTGTATACAGACATGCCGTTAAGGCAAGCTCTTCACAAATCGGAGAAATTAGGAAGATTAATGTACTGGGCAGTAGAATTGAGAGAATACGATATAATTTATGAGCCTAGGTCGTCGCTCAAAGGACAAGCAGTGGCATATTTTATCGCAGAGTTCACTTATCCAGACATCTCCAAAGAGCAGAAGTTGAATACTGACCAGCCTATGGATGTTACAGGATCATTAAATTTAAACCCCGAACAACTTAAGTCGGTTGACGAGCAAGAGAAGATGATTGACGAATAGCAAGAAGTGTTAGAAGAGGACATAAAGAAGCAACAAATATTCCACCGAGGAACTCTGTCTAACCAATAATTTGACAATGAGACACCTGTGTGGAACTTATATGTAGATGAATCTTCTTGCACTACAGGCAGTGGAGCAGGGGTTATTTTAAACAGTCCTGATAAAATTGATGTGGAGTATGCTCTGCATTTTCAATTTAAAGCTTCTAATAATGAGGCTGAATATGAAGCTATGATCGTGGGTCTCAGTCTAGCTAAAACTATGAAAGCGGAGCATGTCGTTGTATTTAGTGACTCACAGTTGATTGTAAATCAAATGTTGGGAGTATAGGAAGTAAAAGGAGAATTAATGATCCAATATCATGCGAAAGAAATAGAGATTGTATCGAGCTTTAACGCAGTGCAGTTAATTAGAATACCAAGGTTGGAGAATGCAAGAGCAGATGCCTTAGCTCGGTTAGCCTCAGCCACACGCACCGAGCTGCGAAGAATAATCCCAATAGAAATCTTGGCTACTCGGAGCATTGATGAAGATATGATGGTGAACTTCATTACCCTTGATTTAGGACCATCTTGGATGGATCCCATCAGGGCCTATATTGAGGAGGGGGATTTACCAACTGATAAAATCGCAGCCAAGAAACTAAAGTTTAAAGCTACTCGTTATGTATTGACTAATTTATATATACGAGGAATTATAGCGGGTTTGCAAAGATGCGTCCACCCCTCCAAGGTAAAAAATTTGATTGAAGAGGTCCATGAAGGGTCTTATGGAGCCCATGTAGCAGGTCCGACACTTTTGCAAAGAATGATAACGCAAGGGTATTACTGGCCGACGATGAGAGCTGATTGTGTAGCTTATGCCAAGAAATGTGATAAATGTCAACATTTATCCTCTATCCGAAGAACTCCCAAAGCATTATTAACACCCATCACGTCCCCTTGGCCATTTGCTATGTGGAGAATAGACTTGGCCGGGCCACTTCCAACAACTCGAGGAACATTTAAATACCTCGTGGTCGCTGTGGATTATTTTACTAAATGGGTAGAAGCTGAGCCTCTTATTGATATGACGTATGACAAGGTGTATCAATTTATTTGGAAGAATATCATTTGTAGATATGGTCTTCCCCATGCATTCATTACAGACCATGGAACTCAGTTTGACAACGAGGAGTTTACTGCATATTGTCATCAGTCAAACACATTGAAGACCCACTCTGCACCAGGCCACCCCCAAAGCAATGGACAAACTGAGGTAATAAATAGAACGCTGCTGAATAGTTTGAAAAATGACTGGATAATGCTAAAATAAATTGGATTAACGAGCTACACTCGATGCTATGGTCTTATCGAACAACACCACTAGCAGTAATAGGAGAATCTCCATACATGCTAGCATTTGGAAGTGAGGTTGTTATACCTGCTGAATTGGGCCTACCCACACACAGAGTACTGAATTTCAATTCTCCTATCAGTGACTTGATGAGGCGATTAGATCTAGATATGCTCAAAGATGTTAAAGAAGAAGCGGCAATCAAGATTGCTGCATACCAACAACGAACAGCTCTGTTTTACAACAAGAGGGTAAAGAAGTGTGATTTGAAGGAAGGAGATTATGTGTTGAAGAGAATAATTCAAAATCACAACAAACTGGAAGCTAACTGGCATGGACCATACAGAGTAACAGAGGTTGTTCGACTAGGGACATACAGGATTGAAACCTTGTAGGGAGAAGAATTTAAGAATGCATGGAATGAAAAGCATCTACGCAAGTATTACTAGTAGTTGGTTTTCCTATGTAAATGCAGTTTTCTTCAGTATGAATAAAGTGTTGAATTCTTTGCCCAGTTTCTCTCTTTTTATTGAAATTTTTCGGAGTATTAGTGCTACACACTACGCATCAAGATCTGAATAAATATCCACCAACTCAAGTTGGTCGACAAATTAATATCCTCCAACTCCGGTTGGTCGGGAATCAATATCCACTAACTCCGGTTGGTCAGGAATCAATATCCACCAACTCCGGTTGGTCAGCAAATTAATCTCCTCCAACTCCGGTTGGTCGGGAATCAATATCCACCAACTCCGGTTGGTCGGAAAATTAATCTCCTCCAACTCCGGTTGGATGGGAATCAATATCCACCAACTTAGGTTGGTCGGCAAATTAATTTCCTCCAACTACGGTTGGTCGACAAATTAATCTCCTCTAACTCCGATTGGTCGGGCATCAATATCTACCAACTCCGATTGGTCGGCAAATTAATCTCCTCCAACTCCGATTGGTCGGGAATCAATATCCACCAACTTCGATTGGTCGGCAAATTAATCTCCTCCAACTCCGGTTGGTCGGGAATCAATATCCACCAACTTCGGTTGGTCGGCAAATTAATCTCCTCCAACTCCGGTTGGTCGGGAATCAATATCCACCAATTCCGATTGGTCAGAAAATTAATCTCCTCTAACTCCGGTTGGTCGGGAATCAATATCCACCAACTTCGATTGGTCGGTAAATCATTTGTAATCAACTCCGGTTGGTTAAATTAAGCAGGATCATGGGATGTAAGTCGTTTCATTGCTTAGAATCAAAGAGTGATAAGTCACTATAATAAAAAAATAAAACATATCAAAATACGCATGTATTCACAAACAAAGATATTCTACAAAACACTTAGAAGAAAATAAAATAGCAAAAGATGAAAATTTTCTTCATTCAAATTAAGAAGAATTACATATGCTGTGAAAACTACAAGTCATTACATCAAAGACCCTACTCTATTGGTTTTTTCCCTTCTACCTTCGAAACAGGTTTTACTCCAGCAGGAGGATCGTCTAAAGCATAAGGAGAGTTTATGAAATTTACATCTTGAAGCATTCGAACATTCATCACTGATGGCCGATCAAGTAAATGCTCTGGGCGAGATATGTTAAAATTTTAATGAAGATTGTAATCGCCGAGGTACTTTGAAATCAAGAACTGAGGAATTTTCCGAGAAAGATTCTAACTCATGTCGAGCTTAAAAGGAGGTATGGGTAACTCAAGCAATCCAGGATCATAATAATCCCATAAGTAGTGACCTCGCTCCACCTTTAGCACGCATAATGCATTCATCCATCCTTACTTGTACCCTTCATTATTTGACTGTTGAATCCGATCATCAAGATGGTAAAGGGCTTTATTGTAGCCAGCCATCCAAAATTCTCTAGGTTGTTTGTGGAACTGGTAAGTTAACCTCTCTAGTTGCTCGTGGAGATTCTTCACCAGGATTTCCTTATTTTCCAAGGCAGAGCTCTGTGTGGAAATTTGCTCGCTGAGGTTCAGATTCTTCTTGGACATCTCTGATAAAGCTTGATTCTTTGCCATCAATTGAACTGCCTGATTTTCCAAAGATGCTTGAGTTCTTGCATCTTTAATAGAGATCCCACCATCCCTTGCTCGTCCCCGAGAAGAAGATCTTTCTCGACCACGAGCAGAGGTGGAAAGTCCATTTCTTTTTAAAGTTTCCAATTCATCTCTTAAGTTGGCATTTTCAACCTCCAAGAAAGAGAAACCTTCATCAGTAATTGGGACCAAGGCCCCCAAGGAAGATGTGGCAGACTTAAGTTGTTTAATCTCTCCCTACAAAATAAGGTTTTCCTGCTCCAACAACTTGGCAATATGCCTGTGCTCTTCAACCTCACGTTTTAAAATGCTCTCTTTCTTCTCATAAGCAGAGATAAACTTATCATATCCTTTGTCAGCACTCAGTTCATGATATTTTTTTCTCATACCCTTGGTGTAAAAGGGTAGAAGACTCCTTATATTGTTGTTAGAGTTCATCGATGGTACCCTGGAGATCTTCAATCATCTCATAGTATGCCACATTATTGGCTACTGTACGATCGTGCAAACACTTTAGATACTGGTAAGATTCAACTGCTCGTTCAGAAGCATCTGAACCTAGGATATCAATGATTTGAGCCTCATTCAGATCTGCACAACCAACCTTGAAATAGTCGTTGCATTTTTTCATCAGTTCGGTGTCATGAGCTGACAAGAGCTCCATCTTAGCCATAAACTAGTAAAGAGAAGAGATAAAAAGAATTAATAAGAATGCAGACAGAAAAAGTAGGAGAGGAAGTAAAGACAAACAACCAAAAGTTTGAATTTTATTTCATCACAAAAAGAAGTACATAGTTCAAAATTACATTCAACAAAAAAGCAAAAGAAAGATCCGAACAACTCTACACCTTCTCCTTGTTTCCTAAGATTTCCTCGGAAGGCTTGGACGAAGATGTTGGTTGCTTGAAGGGCAATGAAAGCTGTTCGAAAGAAGTGTTTGCTGGTTGGGGCTGCTCGGAGCAAGGTTCAACAACAGGGACCTGGTCCCCAATTATCATTGAAGATTCTTCTGAGGCAGCTTCGTCCTCTTCTTTTTCTCTAGGAGAGGGAGGAGGGCCATGAGTGTGTCACTGGAATAGTTCATAATTCTCAGTGATTTTTAGCTCCTGCAGGGCTACAACCCATCCATCCCTAAAATATTTAAGGCTTGCAAACTCCATCTGAGAGGACATAACAGCCAGACCTTTGTTCCAGCCCTTGTCCCAACCAGCACTGAAAGACTTTTTAACAGCATTTCTTCTTTTTGCCTTCTCTGACGATTTTCCTTTCACCTCTTGTTTCTGGCGATCAACATCATGAAGTATACCAACTTCCTCTTCAGCAGTTTTGAACTTATTCTCAAGCTCTTCAGCATTCTTGAGCTTCTCCTCAAGCTTTTTATTGTTCTTCTCAAACTCTTTCAATTTCTTCTCCAATTCCTTGGAGGCTTCCACAACTCGATCTCTCTCCTGCTCAACGAATTTAAATTGCTTCTCCCAAGTAACTTTATTCTCCTCATACTTCTGATGAGTGTCTTTCAAAGATTGGGTTAATCCAGTAAAAACCTTTTCCACTCCATCCGAGGAACTGGAGGCCCTGATGGCTTCATCCCTTTTTACAATGCTATTGAAACACGTTACCAGCTGAGAAAAGAAATAACTCTAAGTCAATATATGAATATAGTATTAAAAAATAAAAGGATCAGATCAATAATACTTACCGAGGCAATGTGTTGAGCAGCTAGAGCAGTAACTCTCTCACAAGTAAGAGAATTTTCAATGTCAGGGACCTCTGGGATAGTCCAAGATTCTACGAAGCCCACAGTGGAACTCGAGGGAATAAAAGTTAAAACACCATCTTCGACAGTTGATGGTTGAGAGACTGGTTCAGCAAGTCTCTCAAAAAGATTTTTCTTTAACCTCCTTGGAGGAACATGAACATTCTCAACTAAGGACGTTATCTTAGTTGATGATATGATAATAACCTCACTAGGAGGAGTGATAGCAACAATTTTGCTTGAGACGACAGGGGGCTTTTCAACGATCTTGCTCGGAGCCACAGGAGGCTTCTCGCCAAATTTCTTGGTAGCATCAGAAGGGGGTATCTCTACAGTCTTTACCCCCTCTTCTGGGACATCTTTTTTACTTCTCTTTGCCTCCACAGCAGGAGAATCAGACTTGTCGAAAAAGAAAAGAGCTTTTCTTCTCTTCATTATGTCACCAATAGGAATATTTGACTCTGAAGAAGAACCTTCCACACTAGTATCAGCAACTGGTATTTGGACAATGTCAACCACCACTGGACGAGCAGTAAAGGATGAAGTGTAGCTCTTGTATTGCAACAAATAAGAAGCAGATCTAATGTGTTCCTTGGCCACAGACTGGTGCAAACTCTAGATAAGTTTCAAATGCTTTAATTTAACCTCTGTCTCCTTTGGAGATTTTCTTTTGCTGTCGACTGCAAATAATAAAAAATTAAATGTCAGTGATACATTTTATCAAACATCTAGAAAAAGAGATTTCAAAAAAATAAAAAACAACCTATTCCATTGCCATAAGGGGGACACTTGGGTCCCTGATATACATCATCTCCATTTAATGGAGCATGTTGCTAATTTTTCATAACAACCCCATGCTCAAAGTAATCCCTATTGGCATCTGGAAGATTAACAACTAAAACCCTATTCAAAAACCTAGTTTTTAAATAAAAAGTACTATCGCTGACCACCCATTTGTGGTAAAACATAATTTCTGGAATTCCTAAACGGGTTCCATGAATTTGGTTTAACCTATGGACTCCATTAACTACCCTCCAGGTATTTGGCGCTATTCTTGCAGGAACAACGTCAAAATATTGACAAAACTCCAAACATAAAGGATTTGAAGGAAAAGAAAAGCCATATTTGGCCACAAAGAGACTTGGGAACCAATGTCCCTCAGCCATAGAAAAATAGTCAGAAGGTTCAGAAAGTTCTTCTAATATGACCCATGAATGAATTGAAAATTCAGAACAAAATTTGTCAAGAGATTCAATAGGGTAAACCATGATGAACAAAATAAGTAAAAGAGAAGGAAGAAGAGCTTACAGGAGAATAGTAAATTAGTTGATAACGAACAATGGAAGAAACGAACGCACAAGATGGAGAAGAAATGAAAAGTTTGAAGACACATGTTTGAAAAGTAGAAGACGATAGGATTTTTACCGTGTTTAAATATTTTACCTCGGGAATAGACAAAGGTAATGATTAATAAGAAAGACGTTTGCGTATGCGGCGGCTAAAAGAAGAAAAAGAGCACAAATATCGAAGCGGTCATGAAAATTCAAAATATTTATGAGGCCTGATACTGTGCACCCAAAAAGAAGTTATATACAGCGAATGCTCTCCTAAAAATTATACAACGAGTGCAGTTTCCGAGCAGAATGTTCCATAATTTTCTTCAACATCAAACTATGAAACATTGGGGGCTTCTGTTGATACCAAATTTAGTCTGCTGCCATTGGACTACTCACTTACAGATGCGTGTCTGCTAACGTGGCAAATATGTATACTTCTATCGAGCAACTCAAGAACACCGAGCAACTAAAAAGCCACAAGGAACTCAGGGGCCCCAAGCAGCTCGAGCGTATCGAGCTACTTAGGCAGTCCGAGCAGCTTAAGCGATCCGAGCTACTTAGGCGGCCTGAGCAACTTAGCATTCTAATCAAGATAATCAAGGAGACGACTACGCATTAAATGCTCATTTATTATCATACAGATGTACATGTCTACTAGATAACAATGCATTGTCCTTTCATTTGTGCAGCCTCAAGGCTACAAATACATTGTAACCTCCTCATTGGAAGGGACCGAAATTTCTTGAGTAAACCATTCCTCGAGAATTCGAAACAAATAGTCAGTAATAATAAAAACAGTGAATGTAGGCCATTCTTGCAAGGCTGAACCACTGTAAAAATCTATTGTTTATTATTTCTTTATTCTATTTATCTGTCATTAAAATAATTAGGACAAATCTAATTTTTTACATCAACAGCGTACTTTAAATTAAATGAAACATACTTTAAATTACATAATTAAATGAAATCTCTCTAATTGTGATAAGACATAATTAAATAAAACATACTTTAAATTACTTATAGTGCGCATATGTGACACCCCTTTTAAAATAATAATGGGTGTCCAGCCATATACTTAATTTAATCAGGAATCTCAGATGGATGATTCTTAGCATCTAGTGACGATACTAAAATAAATAAGGCTAGCTACCCAAAACTATAAAAGCGGATGCCAAAATTAAATAAAACATGCGATGAATATCAAACCAACAATATGGAACCATGAGAAAGGTAGAATGCACACAAGTACCATGATAAAAGCGAGTGCTAAAATTAAAATGAAATGAGTACACAAAAAGAAAATATACCCGAATAAGTTGTCGGGTCACAGACAATAATATAAATAACTACATATAACTCTAGGGTATACACCCGATATACAACATGAATCCTATCTAGATTTCTCCAAGGACTAGAAAGAGACTACAATATAAATCCCGCAACAGTCCCCAACTTCCACGGCTCGCAAGACTCTGGATAGAAAAGCATCCGGTATCCATACGGTGGGACACCTATAGTAAAAAGTATTTATATATAGGAAAAGAGAAATATTAATGGGTCAGAGCCCGAGGTGTAAAAATGTTTGAAAAAAGTGTGTTAACTGTGCATAATAAATATAAATGCACTATTTCATAATTAAAGTTGAGTCGCACTCTCGTGAAACCCCAAACTCACCTCTCATCTACAGCGCGCACCTAATCGTGTCCTGGAACCTTAATTAAGTTACCCCACCCATATAAGGACAAATTACCTTACCATACGCACAACCCATACCCGCATGACATGCCATCCTAATATAACCCAAGAATAATTTCCATTCTAATCACACCTAAATATATATACACTTATATGCCATACTCAGCTCTAATGGTTCTAATTATTAACTTAAACTAGTTATAAGTCTTAATACTTCACACATTTACATTAAGCTTCAATATAAGAGTTTATTCTCTAAACAAAATATATACAAGTATTAAGGACAAAACTTCTCTCTACTCTCAACATTGCACTACGTTTCGTGCACGGTGCATCTCGCAAAGCGAAATCCAAATAGGGACCGCCCCGATACAGTACTCCTTCACAATGTCGATCGTAGGGATCCATTATGTCATCTATACATATCATACTACTGCAACTACAAAAATATTGAGTATTATATCTAAGAACATAATTAGAATCTCTATCTAACTCCTTGAGGTCGATATAACTGCAACTGTCTCTAAGTACGATCTGTCGACCTTGATAAATTAGTACACCGAAATCACCCAAGATGTACATACTAGGAAATTCATATTACCTTCATCTATATATATATACTTTCAATATATATAAACAATCATTCATTCCTATAACCACGTATACATAACACACATAATGCATACATTGCCATACACATCACATAAACGGTTATATGATACCAAAATACTGCACCATGCTATCATCTTCCAGGAATTACTCACTTTCTCCCGGGGTCACCACCAATCAGACTATTATCACACCGCCATGATGACAAAATCAATCCTATCGTATGGGAAATGGTCATAGTTCCTAACCGGCAAGTGAGAACGACTCATACCCAAGACTTCTCACCCCCAAAAATAAAATCACACAAATAATAATGGACGACTATGACCTGGGGACTATCCACACCCTACTCCTCAAGCCAGGGGCTCACCCTCATCGCACAACTTTCCATGATAGCATGTGCAGGGTATGCTCGCACAATAAGTATATATTTCAATCACACAGTATATATATACCAGCAATCAAATCATATGTATAAATCATCACATAAGAAATATACATTCGCGCCATATTTATATCCATTTAAATATATATAATTCTCTATATATAAATGCATACCATATCTCCAATCATTATTCATCAAGTAAAATAGGCTAGAAATATGTATACAACTCTCGTAATCATCACCCTTGTTACGACGCATACTTACTCAAAGCATTCACCCTTATACAGTGCCTCACTTGTCACATATTTATCCATTTCCCTTACGATATGAATAGTCTTCCAATATATATCATATTAACGTTACTAACTCTAAGTTTGACATATATATAACAATCACTATACATTCCATCTATATCCAAATACACTTCGATATATCTAATAATAATTTCGACTATATGTGTGCACATAACTAATAGTCTACCAACCTCAAGCTCAATCCTAAATTCATTCTATGATCCCATCAATTATTGGAATCCCCATTGTTAATTACAGCCAGAGATCTAACAACTACCCCGACTAGATTTTCAACACACCCTATTCTAACATTAATGCCTTTACGATTTATTCCTTGAGTTTATCATCACTAAGGATATGCGACTTCTACTTCTCATTGGTCCCAAATCATATCTTAAATAGAATCCTATCGCTATAAGGATTCGACGCAAATATTGGCCTACAATTCCATGTCGTAGCCTCACAGCTCTCTCAAAGGTTCCTTAACCTTACGTCATATCTAGGCTCACTTATGAACTCTAGTTAGAACTCCTGTTCTTAAAGAAATTACCACACTACACTAATACAACAATCTCCAATAAGCACATCTATTCGTTTCCAAAATGGTTTGATGTGTCCCCACCATCATATTCTATAAGAAACCCCCTTAGAAATCTTCAAATCATATCCCTTTCATCAAATTATTCAAAACTGCCCTGTTTTCGAATCGATTCGGTCCTATTACGAATCGATTCGGCCTAGCGAATCGATTCTCCCCTACTACGAATCGATTCGATCCCAAAGACCTAAGAGACTATCCCAGGCCGAATCGATTTGCCTTAGGTTTGAATCGATTCGGTCACACAGACCTGGGACTCTACAACATTTTGAATCGATTCGGAAGGGGGCCGAATCGATTCGGCCTATTCAGTAGGCTATGAAATGGTCATTTCTCACCAAAACCTAAATTTCACAAAAAACAAATTTAATCCTCTTCCAACCCTCAATCTTCAATCCCAACATGTTTTCAAACATAAAACTCATAATCCAATTTATTCCTACCCTTAATACAACCTCAAATCCCTTTCTAAAATTCAAATGCAAGATTTATTACACAAAATCTAGGTTTTGATGTTTATACCCAAAATCCAATTATTTTGCTCACAAATTATGAAATAAAGTACAAAAATGAATTATTTAGCTAGATTAAACACTTGCCTCGAAGTTGTAGAGGTTGCATCATCCTCGAAATCGCATTTTTTTGGCCAAAAATCTCCCAAGCTTTCTCCTCTCTCTTCTTTTCATCTTCTTTCTCTCTTTCTCACAAATAAGGTAGGCTGATCCGTAAGCCTCTTAAGCCTTTAAAACATAAATACCAGTTTTAAATGATAATACACACTTTAAATGACTCGTTTACTCTAATTCGAGTCAAACTAACTTAAAAATATTCCAGAACCGAAATAAATCTCAAGGACAGTCATTTGGACTATCTCGACCCATCCGAAATCGATAGCGCACTCAAAATCGTCATTCGAACTACTTTATAACATCCTCTCATTTTGACCTCCATTGCCAAAATTTAAAATTCTTCAAATATAAATAAATTTTATTTCCCTCAAAAATTTAATTTTTTAGTCCCAAAAATCATGGGGTGTTACAACATAGATACCAGCCTTATAGTTATTATGCGTAGCATTCAATAGCCCTTAGACCTGTTCAAGAGTCATTACTCTCGTAATGAGATCTCTCGAATTTTCCCGTTTGGACAGTTTGGCACTGCATAGTTTCTGTATAATAATATTCTTAGTATATTAAACTTATTACTTTGGGGGGAAGTTCTGCAGTCATATCTTAATGTTCTCTGGGTACATACTAAATGATACGATGTTAAGTGTTATTTCAATTGATAAATTGTAATAATACCCATAATTGCGAATATACGTCGTGTACTTGGAGAACTATAGAGATATGCTGCCGAATTTTTCTCAAATTGGATCAATGTGCATGAGTTGTTAAGAATATTATAGACATATGCAGTCTTGAGTGGGATAGGACCACTCATCCTTTAGAGGAGATGGAGGAAATAAGAATTAATATTATAAATTGAATTTTAATTTCAATTTCAAATTAAAATTGAATTTGAATTTGAATTTGAATGCACGAATAAATTTACGCACAAAAACTAGCCTTCTAGTTGTTATGAGTACGCATTCAATACGTCATTATTTATAATAATGGAAACTAAATATTCACACTTTTGTTTATGTTATTTTACCCATAATAGATGATTGTTTGTAGTAGTTGTGATGGGATATCCTAAATACAAAGAGTGAATGGGTGAGACAAATAGATTAGGGAATGTATTTCGCAAAGGTGCTAATGAATTTGTGAAATACACAAAGAGATGTCATGATAATGAAGATTTTCTCGTGTTCGTGTCCTAGATGTAATAATGGTAAGGTGTTTGAGTCGAAAATAGTTGAACTACATTTGTTAAGATGGGGTACGTAAGATAGTTATCGAAGTTGGGTTTTTCACGGGGAACCAAAAGTTCCTTTTGTCCCCGAGCAACCTTCACAACAATCTTCAACAAGTAGGATAGGTCTACAAGGGGAGGATGACAACGTAGATCATAATATTCTAGAGGATTTAGTTGATGACGCGTATGGATTTCATGAAGTGGAAAAGAATGAGGTCGCTGACGATGTACAAGGTTCTAGCGCTCATGAAGATATCGGGACAAACCTTAAGGATGACTGACAAAGTTTAAAATTTAAGGTGATCTGACATTATACTCTAGTTGTGAGAAATATTAAACAACTTTACATACCATGGCTGGTTTGCATAATTGGAAGACTCAATATGGTCTGTCTGGAACTAGAATGGTAGGAATTTGGAATTAGGTTAAGGGCTTGCTACCCAAGAAAAATACACTTCCAAACAGCAATCCTATTATAAAAAATAGTTTGATAGTCTTGGGAATGAAGTATAAATCAATTCATACTTGTGTGTATGACTGCATACTATACTGAAAGGAATATGAAAATCTCGATCGGTGTTCGGTATGCGATGAACCTAAGTATGTCTAATCTACTGGAAAAGAAGGTGCAAGCTCAAAAGTTCCATAAAAAGTGTTGAAATATTTTCTCGTTGGGCCTAGATTAAAGTAGTTTCTCACAGTACTATGGATAGCGGAGGCAATGACTTGACATGCTAGGGCATAAGAAGGAGAAAATCTCATGCGCCATCATATTAATTCTACAATTTGGAACATGATGAATTTTGAGTATCCCAATTTTATTTGAGAACAGCGTGACATTCGTTTGGCAATATAAATAGATGGTTTCAATCCATTTGGAAATCTAAGAACCGATCAGAGTGTATGGCCAGTGATCCTAGCCCCAATAAACCTCTATCCTTCACTGTGTATGAGACCTGAACTTTCGATGTTGTCTTTGTTGATCCCTAGGCCAAAGGCACCAAGTGAGGACATTGATGTCTACCTAGATCCTTTGATAGAATAATTAAATGAGTTGTAGGAAGAGGGTGTGCAAGCATTTGACTCTTTTAGAAAATGAGAGTCTACGCTAAAAGCTATGTTTATGTGAGAAATTCGTGATTTTTCATCTTATGGGACATTATCCGGTTGTGTAGTACATGGTTATTTGGGGTGTCCTATTTGTGGATAGGGGATTGAATCTCTTCGTCTCCCCGCTAGCTCAAAAAATGTATACCATTTCCATAGGAGGATTTTACCCCCCTCTCATAGTTTTTGATTTGAGAAAGGTTCCAATTTTTTACCGGGTAGGATTGAACATAGGCTACGATCGAGAATACTTTCAGGCTCAGAAATTGAAAGTAAATGTTGTGATTGTGGCCCTAATATGCTAGGTAAAATCCTAAATTTAATAATGTCTAGCATAAGAAGACCCCAACTGGGAATGAAACTGAGACAAGAAAGGCATAGTCTAAGAGGTTAATTTTATTTGAATTATTGGAAGAATAACTCGGGGTGCCACGTACCGGATGTGATGCACGCATAGAAGAACATCGCTCAACATATTGTGGGCATATTCCTTGGGGGGAGTCATTCAAAGGATAGAGAAAATGCATAAAAAGACCTTAAAGCGTTGAAACTTTCGACACAACTATAGATGAAAGAAGATAGTAAGGGAAGGACAATAATTCCCCCTGGTGCATTTACTTTGAAGAGTGAGGAAAGGGATGTGCTTTTAAATACAAGATATAATTTGAAAGTTTCATCTAATTTTTCGTCCAACTTGTAAAGGATTGTGAATTATGCTACCCATGATTTACATAAGTGTAAGTCCCACGATTGGCATGTGATCATGCAATTAGTTCCTCTATTGTTTAAGAATTTCTTCTCCAAGCACAAGGATTTGCGGAGGGCTATTATGCAAATTAGTAGCTGCTTCTCACTTTTATCCGAGAAGGTAGTCAATCGAGATCACTTAGTGGATGCAAAATTGACGGTGAACGAAGAAATTTGTCTCTGGGAGAAGTACTTTACCCCATATTTCTTTAACACAAGTATTCACTTATTGGTACACTTATGCGACGATGCACTTCTTTGCGGCCCAATAAGATATCGGTGGATATATCCGTTTGAAAGATTGATGAAAGTTTTCAAAGATTACGTCAAGAATACAAGATATATTAAAGGGTCAATTGTATAGGAATACATCACCGTGGGGTCATTAATCTACACTTGGGAATATATGCCTGACTCATCCAGCGTGGATGACAATGATGAGTTTATCGTTGAGGGTGGTCATGTGATGGGAAAACGAGTGAAATTAATGAGATTACAACATGAACAAGTTTCTCATTATCTACTTGGCACACTTGAAGATGTCGAAGAATGGAAAAAGTAAGTTTAAATTATTTTAAATTATTTTAATTTTTACATGATTAATTTTGTAATACTCTCATCACGATCTATGCAGAACATATGAATCATGTGAGAACAACAAAAGATGAAAAACAGTGGCACAATCAGACAACGAATTTAGGTTGTGGTTGCCTCATGAGGTAATTATAATTAATTTAGGTTGTTATCAAACGTCACATTACAACAAAGCTTTACAGCTAACCTAATTAATTTATCTATATTCTTAGCTCTTAAAGACGGGTGATGCGACATCAAGGCTTTCTCGTCTAGACACTGGACCCTTGTTCATGTCACAAGAGTATAAAAAGTATCGATTGAACGGTTACGTATTCGGTGCAAGGGTGTATGAGGAAAATACAAATGTACAGAACTCAGGCATTTCCTAAAAAGCTCTAACTTTTTTCGAGCGAGCGCGAAAGATAAGAACTTCGTTGAAACTGGAATGACTTACTATGGTGTAATTCGAAATATATTTGAATTGGACTATGCAAACTTCAAAGAGGGTGTATTTTTTGTAACTGGGTAAGAGTTGAGGATAAAAATGCCTATAAATTTGATCCTGGCACGAATTTGATCATCGTTGACTTTCCCAAGTTGAAGAGCAACGAACACATGAGCGATGAACTGTTTGTTTATTCTTTACAAAAGATCAAGGAAGTGTTTTACTCAGAGTATATCAACAAAGAGCCGTGGTCAATCGTCCTACACGCACCAAAGCGTCTAAACAGTAGTGCGTATGACTTGGTTGCAGCTACTGAATATCAATCCATTGATAACCCGAATTTGAAATAATTTTTTTTATTTGTAATGACTAGTGGTTGTACTATTCTAGTGCTCTATTATTACCGGACGACAATTGGATACTTTTTATTAATTTTTACTAGATCATTTTAATGCTTGTAGTAGCCAAGTGAATATGTTCATTAGGATTTTCATCAATTTAAGCATTAATTCGAAGTCCATGACCCGAGAGTGTGTGTAATTGAAATTTGTATTGGTATAAATAGGTATTGGTATTGGTATTGATATTGGTATAAATTGATATTGGTATTAATATATATTGTTATTATTGGATTTGAGCATTAATTCAAAGTTCATATACATCTTTGTAATAATAATAACATTTTTTGCAGAAAATGACTTCATCAGGACGCGGTAGCGAAGGCGATGAGGCCTCCTCTGCCAGTAGGTCCCCAAAATAGGGAAAATTAGGGGTCGTTATTGAGAATAAGACGGCAATATTAGCTAGAGCGCTAGCGTTGTTTAAGGCGATTATCGACCTAGGGTACACTGATTGGAGGGCTGTGCCTATTAACCTCAATATGAACATCTGGGGGGGTGATACTGGTTGTGTATTTAATATTAATATTTATATTTATAACTGTAACATTTACTTATAAGATGGTTTGTATATGTTTGACAGGAATAATTCGGCCTGCTCACATCTCTTCGCGACCCCACTTTGGAGAAATTGAGGGATCAATATAAGGCATGGAAGAAGAATTTACAGGCACGGTACTTTGGGAAGACTCGGGAGTCCATTCTGAGACTTCGTGAAACCATTCCCCCCCCCCCCCCCCAGAGCCAATCTCATTAACATAATGGCAGAAATTTATTGACAATGAGCGACAATTGGCGTCTCGCCAATCGAGGAGGGACAACCAGGTGAAACAGTTGGATGTGCACTACTCTGAGTGGACGTCTTACGCCGTGATGGAGCATAGGATGGTAAGTTTTTTTTTTTTTTTTTTAATTTTAGTTATTCTAAATTAGCATTACTTTGCGTTACTATATAATTCTGTATCATTTTATTTCAGGAGACGGAGTGTGGCCCTGGGGGTAGACCACATAGGTTCGATGCCTATGTGGAAATTCGAACGAAAAAGGGCAAGTACAAGGAGGTGGACCCAAGCGTCGCATTCACCATTGTAAGTTATAAATGTTTAATTTTTTCAATTATGTTATAATTTTTTTATTTACTTAATTGACTAATCGTGTATGTAAGGACACAAATTTCCAATTGAGTCCTTTGTTGTTTTGGCTCAATTCCGGACAAAAACGTTTGAGTCATAGGATAGAGTATATTGATCACCTTTCAAGCCTATGACGTGTTTGTTGAAAACGTAGCAGCCAAGATTATAAAGATTCATCAAAAGTCGTGGTTTATGTGCCTCGTTTCAACGTCATCAACAGTGATTCCATGCTCCCAAGGTATGAATGCATTTATGTATATATAGGAGCTTGGAACTAGTTTATATTGGGTGTGAGGTTTTAGAACTGTCGGTTGTTTTTCAGAAAGATTTTATCAAACTTTAAAATAAAAGTATATAAAGTTTCTAGGCTAAATTCGAAATTTATGACCTTTCTGGAAGTTTGTTCGATATGTCGTTCGAACGTGTTTTTCGTTCGAACCAGATGTTGTTCGAACGAGTTTGCCAACAGGTTCCCAGTATAGCCCTTTGAAATGTCGTTCGATATGTCGTTCGAACGAACTTATGTTCGAACGATATATCCAACGAGATTTCTAACGAGTTCAATATGGAACTTCGTTAGAACTCTCGTTCTAACGAGACTTCGTTCGAACGAAATGTCGTTCGAACGAGATGTCAGGCGGGAACAATTTTTGGCAGTTTTCAAGCAGTTTTCTCCCACTTCCCCACTTGTTTCTTAACTGATTTTTCTCAGACTTTATTATGTGCGGGAATAAATTTTTGAAAGTAATCTTTTTCATATCCTTCTAACTCTTAGAGAGTGTTTTGAGAGAAAATTTATAAAGGGAAAAAGATCAAATTTTGAGTGAGAATTTTCAAAGACAAAATCATCTACCACTCTAGTTTTCACCAATAATTTTATTTATCCAAGTTCATATATATACATCTTAATTGGAGTTTTGCACCGGGTTTATCTCTACACCGAATTGAAGAGATTATTTGTTTTTCTTCTACATCCTTTAAAGAAGAAGAGTTTATTTTGCTGCAGCATTCTCATGTGGTAAAAGACACCACGTGTGGTTGACGGTGTACCTATTGTCCGATTGGTGAGCCCATGATCGCGGTGGAGCTCCGTGGTTATCTGCTAGGAAGAGGTGGTTACAAGAAGATGCGTCAAGGCTTGAGAGGGTTCAAGTCGAGGAAGTAAGTCATCTGTCTTGTAAATATAATTCCGTACTTAGTGGATTTGAGGCTAGGGCCGTCAGAGGTTGTTTCCCGTCTTAAGTTTTTCCTCGTACATCGCGGCGTAGTGATTTCTTGTTTTATTTTATTATGCAATATCACCTAAAATTCATGCTTAGGTAAAGAAGATAAAATTGGTTTAAATCACTTTTAATTTAATTTGATGCATAATTAAATTTGGGTAATGTTTACTTAATCCAAGTCATTTGTTCAAAATGGTTTATCCTAATTGGTTTAAGTGAAATTAACATAAGTGTGTGTGTTTAATTAATTTTCACTTGTGCTTAATTTTAATTCGAAATAGAAATTAAAATTTGCGTTTAAGATTGAACCATCACCTTTACGCTTCCGCATATCTGTTTCATAAAAGGAAATATTATTTTTTAAGAAATTAAAATCGGGGGGCCCTCCCGGCATTTCGCACTTTCAAGTTGGTATCAGAGCCAAAAATGATAAATTACTTCGTTAAGATCCTTTAAATAATTTTTGGCTAAAATGGAATTTTCCCCATTTTCAAAATTTCCTATTTTAGATGGTTCTAATTACGCGTATTGGAAAGCGCGTATGAAATCGGCACTAAAATCTATCAACGAGAGAGTTTGGATGTCTGTTGTTAACGGGTGGTCCCCACCAACTCACTTAGTTGAAAATGAATGTGTTCCCAAACCGGCCGATAGATGGACTAAGAATGAGTTTAAAACTTCTAATTTTAATTCTCGAGGTATAAATGCCCTGTTTAGCGAGGTCACACCGGATGAATTCCGACACATTATGACGTTTGAAACCTCTAAAGAGGCTTGGGATGTTTTATAACTAACTCATGAAGGAACTAGGGTCGTTAAAGCTTCCAAACTCCAAAACCTCACCACTCAATTTGAAACTATCAAAATGAATGAAAAATAAACTTTTGATGAATTTTATGCTAGACTTTCTGATATTGTTAATTCATCTTTTAGTTTGGGAGAGAAAATACCTAACAACCGAGTTGTAAAGAAAAATTTAAGGTCCCTTCCCGATAGATTAATTCCAAAAGTCACCGTTTTAAATTCTTTACCAACTTTAGCTTCTATGAAATTAGAAAAGCTTGTAGGTGATTTACAAACCTATAAACTAGACATGTTTCCCTCTAAAACTGAAAAGAAAACGAAAAGGGTGTTGCTTTAAAAGCCCGAAAAGAGGTCAAACAAGTAGTAGAGTGTGAGAGTGATAGTGACTCGGAAGACATGGCTCTATTTGCTCGTAAATTTCGAAAATTTCTTAAATTTAACAAAGATAAATTTAAAAATGATTTTAAGAAATTTGAAACTTCTAAGTATGACAGAGCCGAGAAGATCCCTAAACCTATCAATGAACAATTAAATAGGGACGAGTCAAATAGGTGTTTTGGTTGTGAGGGTTATGGCCATAGGGCTTCTGAGTGCCCCCACTAAACTAAGGAAAGAGGGTAAACAACCCATTACATATAATGCGACGACACTTAGTGATAGTGATAAGGAAGAGGGACCCGATTCCCCCCACTAAGCCTAATTTTGTGGCTTGTATGGCTAGTCATGTGAGTGATAGTGAGAACTCATCGATTGATGAAACTTTAACACATGACACTTCCAAGGTCATTGTTTATGAGTCTCTTATTTTTTATGATAGTGAGAGTGGAGAAGAAAGAAAGAGTGAAAATGAAGAAGAGGTTAATGTGAGTGAACTTAAAAATGCTTTTCAAGAACTTTATAAAGAATCTATTAAATTGAAAATAGCTAATTTGAAGTTAGAAGCTAGTTTAAAAGAACGTGTCAAGGTCGTTGATAATAGCATGTTGGTTGAAGACCTTAGGACACGAGAGAAATCTCTTCTAGAGAAGCTTAAATATATAGAAGGCGAGAGAGATAGCCTTAGAGGTTTAATGGAACCCTTGAAAAAGGAGCTTCTTGCTTTTGAAGAGTGAAATGTGTTATTAGAGTCTAACATTTTAGAATTGCAAAATAAATTAAAAGACTCTAGTAATGTCAAATTTGATTTGGATTGTCGTTCGGAAAAACTAGATAAAGTCTTAGGAACGGTCCAAATTAAAAATGACATGTGTGGTTTAGGCTTCAATACGCGTAATGAATCTACTAATAGAGCCAAAACCAATGTTTTAGGAGAATATACTAGGAATGACTCCAGAGATCACTCCTTAGGTACTCATTTTCGATGTGTTTTTACTTGTACACATTGTGGTCGAAAAGGGCACTTTAGGAAATATTGTTATGATCTTAAATGAATATCTAGAAATACCCAACGTAAAGTAATCAAAGTAGTTAAAATTCCTACACCCCAAAAGTGTCATTCTTCATTAATTTGGATTAGGAAATCCGACTTGGTTGCCTTGCAAAATAGGGTTTTTGATTCTCATTTACTTTCACATGCTTCCTCCCTTGCTAAATCTAAAGGATGAATGTGTTAGCGTTTGCATACTTTAGCTTTTGTACTTCATGCTATATTCACATGCTAAATGTATGATTGTTTAATCATTTTCTGGTCATTGCTTAATCACATATATCATGCTAGAAATATGATATTTGTTTATCTTTTCTATTTTATTTCTTCATCTTGTTTGCATTAAATAAAAATACAATAAGATTTTTGTTTCACATTTGTGTTTTATTTGTTTCATTTAAGCTTAATGAAAAAAACAAATGATTTTTTGTTTATTCTTTTGAGTATATATTTTTATTTTTTGGTTAAAAATGTCAAAAAATTCAAAAAGATTTTATTTTGTGTATATTTTGGTTTGACACACTTTATGTGGCATATACTTGTGTTTGAATATCTCCTTTAACGCTCTCATACGGCTAAAACTTTTGGTTTAGATTATCAATACTTATTATGTTCTTTACCATGCTTACATGGAGTAGTTGGATTTTGTGTTGTTTAAATAGATTCTATTTTTATATGCCTCTATTCACAGATGGACGAGCTATTTTGAAATTTTAACTTCATATGTATATTTGAGCTATGTGAGATGTTCTCCTTCCAATGTTGTCATCTACATAATTGTGACTTAGGAGGACTAGTGCATGTCAAAATTCGTTGCACGTGAGATTTGTGTGAAAAATGAAAACATGATAAATAAAATGTGCACGGGGAAGGGCTCCGAAAGGACTTAGTGATCCTTTGCGATTGTAAGCCACCATTTTAAATGGACCTAAAAGAAAAACATGGTCCAAAGGCATAAAAACAGAAAATATGGCATTAAAAAGAAAAATAATTGCCAAGGCCTATGTTTGATTGATATAATCATTCAAAATCAATATAAATGCTTATTGGGGGAGATTGGATGGCATATCAATGGTTTGCACAATGTCTGTTTATCCTAGTTGCATATTTCATGTCATGACTCTATTGGTTTGTAGAATCATCAATATGCTAGGCTTGTATGCATTGTGTATATTTGGTCATTGAGTTCAATTTATATTGTCACATGAGGTTATATTCAAATGTGATGGAGTTTGTAATAAATTGAGAACTCCGTGAACATGTTTTAAGTGATTGGGTCTAAATTTAATCGTTACTAGTTCACACCCCAACACTTCTGTTTCCATATGACACATTTTTGCCATACGAGTGTGAAAGACTCCTATTATATTTTGTGTGTGTCATTTGTGTGTGTTATATCTGTATATGTGTACTTGAGTCTGTTTGATATATATTATGTATACATATATTTGATATTTTTGTTTTGTCTTTGCTTTGATTTCTAATCCATATATGCTTTAATTCATACTTGGTATCCATCTTATTGCATTCTTTTTTAATATCACATGACTAATAATTTATATACAATATTGGTATCATTTTATTGCATCCTACTTGGTATCCGATGTTATTGTTTGGATTAGTTGAACTTTTGTTGCCCATATGCTTTAACGTTCTCATCACTATATGCAAAATTACATGTTTTAGCTTGTTATCCCATTCTTTTATCCCTTGCTTAGTTTAGAGGGTGTATATGCTTTATTCGGGGGAGATAAGTTACTGTTTTGATTCTTTAGCCTTTGTCTATTCCTGAACAAAAAGGGGGAGAATGATAGGGGGAGAAATGGTATCTAATCCTATCGTATCTTAGTTTGGGGGAGATTTATCTTAGGGGGAGACGTCTTTCTAAGTAGGCTTGTTTGATAAAGGGGAGAATTAATTTAGAGGGAGTACTTAGTTCACTTGCATTAAATATATTGATATTCCCTATGCGTGTAATGTGTTTGCTTAAGAGTACATGAATCATATTATAAGTGGCAACTTTCACCGGCAAAGATTATGATCCTTTGGGTTGTTTGTGTCAAGCCTTGTAATTTTATTTAGGGTGGGACTTTTTATTAGTCTAGTAGAGCTTGACGGCCCTTTAGGATTTTTTTATACTTTTTATCCCGGAATAGCCAAAGGGGGAGATTTGTAAGGACACAAATTTCCAATTGAGTCCTTTGTTGTTTTGGCTCAATTCCGGAGAAAAACGTTTGAGTCATAGGATAGAGTATATTGATCACCTTTCAAGCCTATGACGTGTTTGTTGAAGACGTAGTGGCCAAGAGTATAAAGCTTCATCAAAAGTCGTGGTTTATGTGCCTCGTTTCATCGTCATCAACAGTGATTCCATGCTCTCAAGGTATGAATGCATTTATGTATATATAGGACCTTGGAACTAGTTTATATTGGGTGTGAGGTTTTAAAACTGTGTGTTGTTTTTCAGAAAGATTTTATCAAACTTTAAAATAAAAGTATATAAAGTTTTTGGGCTAGATTCAAAATTTATGACCTTTCTTGAAGTTCGTTCGATATGTCGTTCGAACATGTTTTTCGTTCGAACCAGATGTCGTTCGAACGAGTTTGCCAACGAGTTCTCAGTATAGCCCTTTGAAATGTCGTTTGAACGAACTTATGTTCGAACGAGATATCCAACGAGATTTCTAACGAGTTCAATCTGGAACTTCGTTAGAATTCTCATTCGAACGAGATTTCGTTCGAACGAAATGTCGTTCGAATGAGATGTCAGGCGGGAACAGTTTTTGGCAGTTTTAAGCAGTTTTCTCCCACTTCCCCACTTGTTTCTTAACTGATTTTTCTCAGACTTTATTATGTGTGGGAATAACTTTTTGAAAGTAATCTTTTTCATATCCTTCTAACTCTTAGAGAGTGTTTTGAGAGAAAATTTATAAAGGGAGAAAGATCAAGTTTTGAGTGAGAATTTTCAAAGACAAAATCATCTACCACTCTAGTTTTCACCCATAATTTTATGTATCCAAGTTCATATATATACCTCTTACTTGGAGTTTGGCACCGGGTTTATCTCTACACCGAATTGAAGAGATTGTTTGGTTTTCTTCTACATCCCTTAAAGAAGAAGAGTTCGTTTTGCTGCGGCATTATCATGTGGTAAAAGACACCACGTGTGGTTGACGGTGTACCTATTTTTCGATTGGTGAGTCCAAGATCGCGGTGGAGCTCCGTGGTTATCCTCTAGGAAGAGGTGGTTACAAGAAGACGCGTCAAGGCTTGAGAGGGTTCGAGTCGAGGAAGTAAGTCATATGTCTTGTAAATATAATTCCGTACTTAGTGGATTTGAGTCTAGGGCCATCCGAGGTTATTTCCCGTCTTGGATTTTTCCTCGTACATCGCGGCGCAGTGATTTCTTGTTTTATTTTATCTTGCAATATCACCTAGAACGCATGCTTAGGTAAAGAAGATAAAATTGGTTTAAATCACTTTTAATTTAATTTGGTGCATAATTAAATTTGGGTAACGTTTACTTAATCCAAGTCATTTGTTGAAAATGGTTTATCCTAATTGGTTTAAGTGAAATTAACATAAGTGTGTGTGTTTAATTAATTTTCACTTGTGCTTAATTTTAATTTGAAATAGAAATTAAAATTTGTTTTTAAGATTGAACCATCACCTTTACGCTTCCGTATATCTGTTTCATAAAAGGAAATATTATTTTTTAAGAAATTAAAATCGGGGGACCCTCCGGGCATTTTGCACTTTCAGTGTACTTTTTGTTTTTTCAGGCAAAGCTTAAGGAAGTGCATGAGTCAAGTCTGATGCCAATAAATCATCTTTGGCTACGGACGTACTCAGCTAAATGCTCGGTCCGTATCGCAAGGGGAGGACTAGAGGGGTGAGCTCGCGAGTGGGGAAATCCAGGATCATCGACAAGGAGACGAGAGACAACGGGTTGGTCCATAAGGTGGACTCCCATGATGATAAGCTATCAAGGTTGGAGGTGACAGTCCAAGATATGTAGTCTTCATGAAGCGTCATTTATGAAATGGCAAGGGCAAGGGCAAGGGGAAGAAGAAGGTGGTAGAGGAGGATGAGGACGAGGACGCCGACGCCGATGCTGATGCCGATGCCATTGCTTCATCATCGATACGCATGGACTTGGTGCCATATGATGATCCATTTCCCATCGTAACCCCCGCCGAGTGGCCTATGTCAACAATCGATTGGTCAAGTGTGTTTATACTCAACATATATTCCGGGAAGCCGATAGAGAGGGGGATAAGGAATTCGAACTTCCACCCAGGTATGCCAATTCATGGACGTCCCCTCTAAGATATTGAGTTAAGAGTGTGCGTCACACATGTGGTGGAGGGAAAGGAGAACTCACCTGTATGATTGCGCGAACAATGCAACATTTAATATATTTCAGGGTGTCTTAATTCATATGTTGTGTGGCCTTCCTTCCTCCTCCAACCTAATGAAGATTGACATTATTTCTATCTTTTTTTATTTGGATATTAGATTGTATTTGTAATCTTTTGATTTTGGTAAATGTTGGTTTGGATATGATGGATATTTGCAATTATATTTTTTTATATGGATTATATACGCCTTAATTTGGTATATGATTTGTATTTTATTCGGATAAATGTTATTTAAACGAGTACAATTTTGTTATAATGGGTAAAAATATACTGCTTAGAAGTGACTGTGGTCATACTGCCCAGTAGATTTTTTTTCCATTCTGTCGAGAATTTTCACGGTCTTTGACCGTGATAATTTTTTATTTTGTCACGGTCTTTGACCATGACAAAAAATTATCACGGTCAAAGACCTTGACATGACCATGACAAGTCTAATGAACTTGTCATGGTCAGTGATCGTGATAAGTCCAACTTGACCATGAAAATTCGATAGTGTTGGTGTAGTGGAGTCGTCAAAATTTTCAAGATTTTCTTTAAAATATTATAAAACATTTTGAAATGCAAACTCTAAAAAATGTAAACCCCTGAAAAAATAAATATTTTACTAGACTACCATAACTCTTCTAAATATTTTTGAAATGGACGATTCTTCAATCTTCCAAAAGTCCTAAACTTAGTCTTCAAATAATACATAGAATAAGTCATGATGGTGCAGTGTATGTGTAATGGAATAAGCCAAATAAAAAATGAATAGAGCTATTATAAAACTCTCTTACAAATGAGTCTCAACCCAAAGAAATGTGCTTTGGGGATAATTAGGGGTAAGTTCTTGGATTTTATGATCACTAGTTGTGTTATAAAGGTCAATCCATAGAAGATTCGAGCTCTTATTGACATGGAATCTCCAAGAATAGTCAAAGTGGTCCAAAGCATTATCCGAAGAGTCGGTGTCCCTAAGTCTTTTGTCTTTAAGGCCATAGAAAAGTGCTTGCTTTTTTTAATATACTGAAGAAGGATGTTTGGTGGAGTCTTGAGACTTGGGAAGGTTTCCTGAGACTGAAAAATACTTAGGGTCACCACCTTTCTTATCCTGGACCATCATTGGGGAAGACTTGTACCTATATCTTGTTATTCCCTTAACTATAGGCATCTCAGCCATGATTAAAGAGTATTATGGATTTTAATAACACATGTATTATATCAGCCGATCTTTCTAAGGAATTGAGAATAAGTACCCCAAAATGGAAAAGATCGTATTTCGCCAAATAACTGTGAAACCTAGCCAATTTTAATCACGGTTGATTAATCCTTTATCCAAATAAAATAGTATTCTCATATGGTTCATTCTCAGCATCACTGTCGAAAACTAATTTTATTACTAATAACCTATTAGGCCCGATGTCAAATTTTAAACTTTCACATCCTTTTAACTTTAACCCACAATTAATATAAACATTACTTGAAATAAATAAACAATCAACGATAACTCTTAGTAAAACATTAATACAACCATATCAAATATGCGCAAACAAAAATGTCAAAAATAAAATAAATGACAACAGTTGGGCAGCATGCCCGAATATTTCAACAGTACCTCATATCTAGATCACAAGGATAGAAATGTCTAAACAATCCCTGTTAGCATCCACAACTGCTACAGCATCGTTTGAGTCGAATGAGTAATTTCATCCAGGCGTCCCTGTGTTTGGACACCTAAAAGGTTTTTAAAATTTTTGCAAGAAGGTCAGAGCCCAAAGCGTTTTGAAAATATTTAGAAAGTGTTTGAAATACTTTAACATTTCAAATATGATATTCTGATACCTCTCACCTCTCATCTAACAGTGCACACATAATGCATGAATTTTAAACACCCTAGCTACACTACCCAGCCTAACTAGCATTTCACTGAACTTCTAAGAACCTATACGCTATCTCATACCTGCGTATATAATATCCTAAGCGTTCACACGAGCTTATGCAATATAAATTCTCACTCATAATTTATCCGTTCATTATGAATAACTTTCACTAGTTATATACATTATTCACATTATAGTGTTATTAATCTCTTATATAATAGTCTCATATTTATATACATATCTCACTTTTTATTCCGAATTTTAGTTTTTCGGATGTAACAATTTAATTCTCACTTTATTCTTTATTTTGTCCATATATATATATATATATATATTCAATATACTATACACATCGAGTATATTCGTACTTTTATATCACACACTATATAAGTATAAATAACCGTACCTTAGAGCTATAACTCAATGGTTGCAGTCTCTTCAATGCTATCATCCTATTATCCTTGAAATATTGGCTATAACTCAATTGTTCACCAGGGCATCCATACACCCTATTATCCGTGCAATATTGGCATAAACATCACATTAGCCTATTTCCCTCGCATTCTTAGCGTGCCTATAACATATGGGCATTTTCAATCACCCCATAAATCGGAATTTAATTCTCCTTAATATCATTCCCCCTTCAACTCGTGGTGAGAAGAAAAAAAATTCAGTGCTTTTCTCACGACATTATCGGCTCCACTGGCCTTATGCTATATAATAGCTCACAGCTCAGAGTGTTTTCTTCACATATTCATTGATTAACATTCAATAAATTGATGCCCTAGCATCCATCAACATCTCTCTACTCATGATGTTTACCAAGGTCCATGCGTATCTCATCCCTCAATAACATTCAAACAAGGAACTTTCCCCAATGCACTATCACGCAGCATTGGCAGTAATCAAATTCCATAAACTTCAAACACATAATCGGGACTCTCAATATCTTGTCCCCAAACAAATAAATATAGATCTCAACTCCCACGTATCTAAAGGAGTGATATAATAATGCGCTCTCCCTATTACCAAGTCCCGAGCGCTAAACATAATAATGAGCTAAATCTCTCCCTTGATAGTAAATCCAATGTACCCCGAATCATATCTATAAATTCCCTACACACCGGGATCAATATCTTGAGACAAATATACTCTCTGAAGTCTCTGTCATAATATAATATACCTGTGACTTCGACCCTCTTGCAGGTGAGGCATTGCTAAAACAACATGTCCTACCCTGGAACAACTAACATGATAGCCTTGCAATAATAGACTGCTATCGTTCCAACCATTGTTATCCACACCATATCCAGGATAATATCATACTCGTATAACACATCACTAGAACGAGTAATTCCACTAAAATATATTCCCACTATCTACACTCGCTCCCCTGCAGCTGAAACCAAAGATAACCCCGCTATACCACAAAAAATATATAAACAAAATAATGTTAACAATATAACTACTAAACTCGTCTCACTTGTGAATCTAGTGCTAATCAAAAGATTGTGGCTCGCCCGTGTCACATAAAGCATACCTCATTCATCTGAGGATAAAACTCATATTTTCTACCTTACCAATCACCCAGGCTGCTCAAATGGTTCCCAAACTTGACACGCTTGTCTGAATCGACCCAAAACTATCTTAATCATTGCCCCTGCTAGGCACCATACTCTTGTCCCTTTACTCTCTTTGGCAAAATCAATGTATGTGGTCCTACTCTCCACATAAAAACATATCTCTATATAATCCCCTATTCCTGGTCATACTGACCGTATTAGGGTTGTCCTTTTCTCGGACCCTAGTAGCCTTGACCCTGATGGCTACCCCCATTGTTCCCTTAGCTCCACTAGCCCTAAGGAAATCACTATTGGCCTTTCTAGTCCCTATTGAATCCACCATCACTCGGTAGGAATTAAGTTATACGAATCATTTAAATGGGTCCCCTGATGGGTATCCCCCTGCGGTGTTTCTCTATCACCGTTTCATCTAGTCTTACTCACTGACTAAATTCTCCAATTCTTTGAGCTCCCTTCACAAATAAGCGTTAATAACATCACTTCCAAAAGCACGACATTATCTCCATCTGCATTGATCGTCCAAGCAGAATTTCCCTTTTCAAATGTGGTGATTTACTCCCACCATTACAATACTACTCCCACGAGCTAAAAAAAATATTAGTCTAAATTTTCACTTACGGGTATACTACACTCTGCTATAAGACCAAGCCTCTGGATATCTTACGTCCATTGGCTAACACACACGGTCTCCGTATTTTCTAAGATTCCAATGGATGGTCCTCTTCAAAGACCCCTCTGACTCTCTCTCCCATTCCAACCACGCTAGGTGAGCCTAATTTTCCACCACATTCTGCTATAGAGGTACTTGAACAATATATTCTGCACCCTAGCAGTCCTTACAACCCCAACTTCACGAGAAAAAATAGGGATGACGTCAACCACGGTCATTATCCCCAAAATATTTTACAACTTTAATTGAGCCCCGCCTCTCATTGTCCTCCTAACAACCCTCAACCGTCATCCTTCATTGTTCGACATACGAACACACTCGAATGCATATAAGATTCACTATCATAATACATTATAGCAGAAGAACGAAATCTCACCATAGGAATCAACAATCCTATTCATAAGGCTCTATATCAAATAGAAAGAAATGTCAAAAACGTAGTACGTCCACATAGATTCCTAAGGACACTAGTACCTGATGCTCTGATACCATCTGTGACACCCCACCTATTTTAACCACGGTTGATCAATAATTTATCAAAATATAACAGGATTCTCATATGGTTCATTCTCGGCATCACTGTTGAAATCCAATTTTATTATTAATAACCTATTAGGCCCGGTGTCAAATTTTAAACTTTCACATCTTTTTAACTTTAACCCACAATTAATATAAAAATTAATTGAAATAAATAAACAATCACCGATAACTCTCAGCAAAACATTAATACAACCATATCGAATATGCGCAAACAAAAATGCTGAAAACGAAATAAATGACAACAGTTGGGCTACATGCCCGAATATTTAGCAAGTGTTTAAAATACTTGAACATTTAAAATATGACATTCTCCATATTTAAACTGGTGTTGCGCTCACATGAGATACCCCTCACCTCTGATCTAACAGTGCACACATAACACATGAATTTTAAACGCCCTAGTTATGCTACCCAGCCTAACTAGCATCTCACCAACCTTCTAAGAACCTATACGTTATCTCATACCCCGCATATATAAAATCCTAACCTTTCGCACGAGCTTATGCATTATAAATTCTCACTTATAATTTATCCGTTCATTATGAATAACTTTCCCTAGTTATATACACTATTCACGTTTTAGTGTTACTAATCTCATATATAATATTCTCATCTGTATATACATATCTCACATTTTATTCCGAATTTTATTTTTTCGGATGTAACAATTTACTTCTCACTTTATTCTTTATTTGTCCATATATATATAGAGAGATAGGTCCTTTCCTGTAAGGACTCCTTATGGTGAAGACGTACATACCATTTTTTTAAAATAGTAAAAAAATGAATTTTTTGATAAAACTTCATGGATATGATCTCCATGGTGGAAAGATCATCGCCAATTTTTTTGTACCAAAAAATTCGATAAAAAAACATTGAGATGAAGTGATATGTAAAAAAATGGTATAAATATGTATTTTCGACCATTGAAATGTTGGCGATCATATCACCCACTTTTTGATTGAATTTTTTAATGAACCCTCAAGGATATGATCTCAATAGTGAGAAAATCATATCCATGAAGTTTCATAAAAAAAATCAATCAATAAAGCGGCTGGCGCCTACCCAACATTTCAACGATTGAAAATGTATATTTATACCTTTTTTTACATATCACCTCATCTCAACGATTTTTTTATTCAATTTTTTCACAAAAAAAATTGGAGATAATTTTCTCACCATGGAGATCATATCCACGAAGTTTCCTCAAAAAATTAATTTTTTTACTGTTTTTAAAAAATGGCATGTACCGGGGTCTGCACCATAAGGAGTCCTTACACGAGACTTTATGTATATATATATAAATATATATAATATACTATACACATCAAGTATATTCATACTTATATATCACACACTATATAAGTATAAATAACCATTGCTTTGACCTATAACTCAATGGATGCAGTGTCTACAATGCTATCATCTTCCAGGGTATACTCATAAATCATCCTGGGTACCAGCGGTCGGACTCTCACACCGACTTGGTATAAACCAAATCACAAATGTAGGGTAATCGACCATTGTCCTTCGACAGTGAGTCATAATCATACCCACAATTACCTCACTACAAATAAATAATCACACAATAATAAACCTGGCGCTATAGCCTGGGGACTATACTCTCCCTACTTTTCAAACTAGGGGATTCACCCACATTGTGCAACTTACCATGATAGCACTAGAGGGGTATGTTCCAATAAATACATCATATAGGCACAGATATATTTATAGTCATATCATATATATACTGTCTCTATACCTGTATATATATATATATCATCAAATTTGACTATTCATGCCTATCTCTCGTGGCATTAGCCTGTAAATCCCGAATATACAAATTCATATTAATTCATAAGTATTCACTTACTTATTTTAATCCCATAAGTATACATTCACTTATGATATAATTATCACATTGATTACTTCCCGAATATTAGCTTATCACGTGTAGTTAGTATTCTAATTTCATCCTACTTGCACATTAGCATTCACTCATATACTATTGGCACATACATTCTATACGCATAAATGTAAATATACCCGCCAAAATAATTTCCCCGAGTGTCGTATGTCCGAAACACTCCTAAAATTTTTAACCTTGATCATATTACCACCAACCCGAGATTTATATATCACTCGATTAATCTTTTAGAGACCTTCCCACTCTATTTAGGATCCCCTAATATTTATCTCCAAAAACAATTCTTCTCCAAACCATTGTCTAGAAAAATTTCTCAAATTTAACTTGTATAAGCAAATTGAACCGATGACCCATAAACTCACCGATCCGGTTCTCCAACAAACAAACCGAACCAATGGCCACATAAATAAACCGATCCGGTTCTCAAATAAATGAACCAAACTGATGGTCAATAAAACGAATGGTCCGGTGACCAAACCGAATCGTAATTTACCGGTTCGACATGATCAGTTATGGACTTCCTCATCTTCTCCAACTCCAAAATTTATGGTTTCTAACATCACCAACCATCACTATAAACATTTACACATTTATTTTTAACCAACACAACAATTAATTTCAAGGGATTCATCAATTTAATCAAGAATTCAACCCTATTCTCAATTAACCCTAAATATTCAAATCTTTCCATCTCTCACCAACAATTACACCATAAACATGGATTTAAACCAAGATTTCATATGGAGTTGTTATCACCTCAATTTATATGAAATCATTTATGAAAAACCCATTTTTATTCAAGAATCCCAACCCAAAATCCATATAGTTTTGACCAACTATAATATGAATTATAAACACACATAAATAATTAAAGCAAATTAGACACTTGCTTAGTTGGATATATCCGATGGCCTCGTGCCAGAACCCACTAGAGCTTGGACAGAGTCTCCTCATTTCTCCCTTTTCTTCTTTCTTTATTTTCTTCTTATATTTTTCTCATGGCTTTATAAGGGAGAATAAGGCTTATCCCCTTATTAAACCCAAAGTTGACTCGTATACACAAATGTGAGTCCCTACTGGTCCAAAAAGTGCTCAGAACCCAAACACTACCCTTGTCTCCCAACCATGCACTCAAAATCCCCATTCGAGTCACTTATCAACAATTCACCTTTTTATATCCAATACAACTCCGCACGTATTTTTCGAGTAAAATATTATTACTTGTCGCTTTGCCCAACTGCAATATGATATAAAATAATCCAACTTCATTTACTTATTCTCGTAAGTAAATATAACACACATCGTAATAATCCAAAAATTGTCAATTAATATTTAACCGACACTTCAAATTCTCTTTCACTTAAAATTCTCAAGTTATTAAATTACACCCATTTATGTAATTTAAATATCCATAAAAGTATGGGGTATTACCATAACCTCGGCCAGACATTTGAGACCCTACTTGTAGTCACACACCATAGTGTTCATAATGGATCAACCCCTCCAACAGATCCTCAACAAGCCCAATACCTCAGGAAGCCTTGTCAAGTTGTCTGTGGATTTGGGAGAATTTGACATCAATTATAACCATGGAATCCCATCAGAGCTCAAGCCTTATCCGAAAACATTATAGAGTTCAACAACTTGGAAAAGAAGAGCTCAAACAAACAGGTGACATCACCCAAAGATCCTAATCATCCATTGTTCCTGATGATAGACAACATCTCCCTAACATGGAGTGTTACATGTGGATAGTTCTTTAAATATCTTAGAAAGTGGATTTGGTCTTTATCTCTAGATCATAGAGGGGGTATAATTCTCTTTCTGACCATTTTCAATTCAAAGTCTCCAATAACGAAGCATAGTACAAACCCTTAGTAGGAGGCCTCGTCTTAGCCATCCATTTACATGTCGAACATGCGGAGGTTGTTAGCGTCTCTCAGCTAGTAATTAATCAAGTCACTGAGTCATGTGAGGCTAAAGGTGACCAAATGACAACGTATTTGGAAATTATGAAGCACCTCATCCAGAGAATTCTTAAATTCAGCATTAGAAGGATCTTCGGGGCAAAGATTTCTGAGGTTAACCATCTCAAAATGATAGCTTCCTCAGATGAGGTAGATCCATATATCTTAATACTCATCTTGGATCAGTCAAGCATCACCCATATCCAAATTAACATTGTGAAAGAAGATCATAGCTCAGAATGTACCACACCCATCCGGATGTGCCTCAAATACTGGGTCCCACTAAATTATAAGATCCAAGCTAGACGATAGAAGCATCTAACCTCCAACTATTATTTGGAAAATGGGTTCCTATTTAAAAATGGGTATTTCTCAGCACCTCACTAATGCCTTAGCTCGCCAGTAGCCATATATGTCCTTAAAGACCTATATGAAGGTGTCTGTAATGCTCACACTATCTCCAATCCCTTAATGTACAAGGTATTGAGGAAAAAATACATTTATCCCACCCTAGGAAAAGGAACCAAAGATAATCTACAGTGTTGTGATAAATTTTAGAGATTTTTTTTCGTTTTAAAGGAACCCACGGAGAATATGGTCCCAATTTTAAGCCTGTGTCCATTTACTCAATGAGGCCGGAATTAGTAGGGCCCCTGACTCTCATCAAAGGCCAATTTTTTTTATCATGGTGGAAATTGATTCCTTCACAAAGTGGGTTGAAGTTAAGCCCATGGCTACTATCAACGGGAAGAAAACCACCAACTTCATCTTTAAGAATATCAAATGCGGGTTTGGTTTGCCACAAACCATCATCTCTGACAACATGAAACAGTTTGACAACCCGGCCTTCAGAGAACTCTGTCCAAACTATGAAATCGTAAACCATTACTCATCATCAAACCATCCTTAGGTAAATAGGAAGGCAAAAGTAACCAATCACACCATTTTCCATAATTTAAAGAAGAGGGTAGAGTATGACAAGGGTATATAAGCTAAGGAGCTACCAAGCATCCTATGGGACTACAAAACTATAGTTAGTGGCCTAACTAGAAAAATCATATTCTCTTTGACTTTTGGTACTAAGGTAGTTATTGCCACCAATATTGAGATACCCACGTAGAGGGTATCTCTGTTCAAACCACAGTCTAATGATAGGGGATAAAAAAGTCCTTAGATGAACAGGAAGAGATGCAAAAATTTGTTCTGATCATGATGTCTTCTTATAAGAAAATAATAACCTCTTACTTCAATAAAAAAAAGGTCACCATAAAGAATTCAAAGTGGGAGACTTGGTCTTGACGTAGGTCACCATTTCCACTAGAAATCCAAGTAAAGGAAAGTTGTCCTTAAACGAGAAGTCCCTAATGTAGTGGCCGAAATAGCTAGGCCAGGTTGATATTATAATAATATGAAATTACTCACCGATGGAATGTGGAAAATATCAATAAATATTTACAAAGATGTACTCTACTATTGAAATGAAATGAAAAAGACTTTTTTCTACAGTGTTCTATGTTAGTTATAAGGCATCAATCCTTGGACCCAAGTTTAACTTAAGGTCTGAGGATTCAGTGTGAGTTAAAAATGTAAACACAACAATCCTAGGGTGGTAATAAACAAAAATTGCAACACCAATTTTAAACAGATTTTATCTTTTTATCCTAAACATGCACCTATGTGATAAAATAGATAAATTAAACTAAGCATTCAAGAAAGGCAAAATTTTAAGAAAATACCCAAAAGAGAAAGACTTTTATTCACTTAGAAATCAACAATATAATCAACTTACAAACTATTTGATAACCTCCATAAGCCTAAAGATCTAATCTTCGTAAGTCTCTAATGAACAACCATGATCCTTGTAAGAATCACAAGACCACAGTCCTATTTTAGGGATAGCGTTCGTCTTCAGCAATGAATCCCCATAGGTATCACAAGTCATCCATAGAGATCCTCTCCATAAGGTGTGTGCAAAGATACTAAACTTTATAGGGTTTAAACGAATTCATAAGAACAATATTCAAGAATGTTTTGTTGCAAACTAAAAAAGTGTTTGGAACACTAAAACATGAAGAACTTTTGCAAAGGTCATACAGAAATGTATATGGAAAAATTCTTAAAAGTTCTAATCATGGAACATGTATTTATACAAAACTTAAGGCGGCGCATCATTCGAACGATATGAGCAGGTGGTTCTAACGAGATACTGATCTCGTTCGAAAAAGATTTCATCTCGCTTCTAAAGGCGTATTAAAATGTAAAATATAAGGCTTCGTTTGATCCAAATTATATGCAAACCCTATCAAACGATATTGGCATGTCGTTTGAACGACAGTGCCAAGTTGTTAGAACGACTTAAACGATTTTTTAAAACTCCGCCTATAGTAAAAATATATTTTCGAAAATAAAATGTTCATTTTCGTCTTTCAAAAAAATAAACATCCAAGACATTAATTATGTAAATTAATTCAAACTATAAATTGTTTACCTTTACGGAATTTCAAAAAGTTTTCAAACTTGGAGGTGCTCAAGTTCAGTTCGTCCTGAGAGTGTGTAACAATTTGTAACGGGATACGCCAAACTAGTCTAAAAATATGCTATGAACAATCCTAGAAAAATTATTCTTATAGATCTCCCATTTGGCTATTTCGGTACAAAACAACAAATATGATCGAACACCAAATTAAAATCAAAATCTCCTATGACAAAAATTCTAACCCCCTTCCTAACCCTAGAATGGAGTGTCATAAGTCTCTTTGTCTTCAAACTTCTTCTTCTTCTTTCCTTTTGGCAAACCTTATCTTTATTCATATGTATTGAATTCATCTTTAAGTACCTACACACATGAGATAAAAGCATATTCCTAGTGATGCATTGAGTTTGAAACAAAGTGAAACTCATAAATATATTATCTCCCATAAATAAAACTCATCAAAACTCCTTTTAATTTGCTCTCCCCCCTTGTTTTTATCCAAAATAGACAAAGAAGTAAAAAATTAATCATGAAATACGGAGCATCGTAAAAGATAAGATATCATCACAAAAGATATAAACAACGAACATGTAATGATAATCTCAAAGGGAAACACAACGAACTATTTTTATAAAAAATTATTTTTCAAAAAAAATGTAAACAAATACAACTAATAATACCATATATAATATATGCAGAAAAATACCAGAGAAAATCCGACACACATATATAGGTATAAACGACCATAAAAACATGACCCAAAATACGTAAGCTTTACACACTAGCATAGTATCAACGTGTCCAAATAAATGGGGTGGAATGAATGGGTGTGAATTAGATACAAATGAATTATAACCCAAACACTCAAATATGTTCAAGAAGTTATAATTGACCACAAAACTTTATCAAACTAAGCTTTAACCTCAAGTGATAAATAAAGTGAACTTCAATGAACAAAATAAACACAATGCACACAATCCTAGAATATTAACGATTCTATAAATCAAATGCGTCATGACAAAATAAGCATAACTAGGTATTATTGTGCAAACTCGTTAGTCTTGAACTAAACACCCTCAAAAGATAAACATGATCATATTTTATTTTTTCTTTTCTTTTGAAGTAAGCTCTTTTCAATATGAAACAAACTCAACTAGTTGGCCCCTTTTTGGCATATTTCTCTTTCTATTGCCTTTATTTTTTTCTTGGGCTCTTTTAAATCGGTGGCTTTCACGACGAGTCAACTTGTCTCTCGCAACCCTTTCCCGCGTACACTCATATTTTTTTAATACTAAACAAACATTCACGGGCAACGGTTCTTGCATGCACAAATCCCCATGTAGATGATAAAATTGATGGGAGAACATCTCATCAAGCTCAAATATACATATGAAGTAAAAATCCAATAAGCTCGTGCATCTGTGTGTGAGGTATATAAAATTTTAATCCATTAAGCAAATCAAGTTAGAAACAACTCCATAAACATAATTAAGATCAATCTAAGTATCTAAAGTCATAACCAAATGTCCTAGGCACATGGAGATTGTGAAGTGAATTGGATCCAAACTCGCCCATATGCCATACCAATTGTGTAAAACTAAAATACAAAAAAATGAAAATCTTTTGTTACTTTAAAAAAAATTATCAAAAAAATGTTTTTATATTTTTGAAATATGACTTAATAAAAAAAATATGGAAAAATTACACACATCATAACACTAGGAAACATATATCATGAAGCATAACTAAAGTATGAAAAACACAATCATCTATAAGATATAGCAATAGAAGAATCATGTGAAAGAAAACGAGAATCAACAAGTCTACCATCTAGGGCCTCTAAAATCAATATAATAACCCAAATGGATGTGAAACGACGAATAGGGGTTTTGGGAATCAACGGGACACTAAACTTCAACTTCTTAGGACTTCTTCCAAGATCATAACAAAATGACCTAAGGTGACCTTTCCTACCACAATGCGAACATGTGTAAACACGAGGAATGTTACCTAAGGTTTAACCTTTTATAACGTCCTTGGATATGGTTAACCCTCTAAAACAAACAATGGCCTTGGCTTTGGCAATGGAAGAATTAGAACAAAACGATGCAGTACAATTACTACCAATGCTACTCGAGTCTTTTAAATCACCTTTTAACTTCAAAATTTTATACTCAAGCAAAGAATTAGAATCTTTCAATTTTAGGGACTCCTTCATATTTTCAATCATTCCTAGAAGGTTATCTCTCTCCCCCCAATCAAAGAAAACTTATCCCTTATAGTCTTATCACATGCCTTAAAATCATTAATGAAAACACTATCCTCAATGGCACAAACACAAACCCTAGAATTTTTCAGGTCCTCTAATTCTTTCTCTAAAAATCAAACTATATTCTCACTCTCCTTCTTGGACAATTTTAATTCTTCAAAATCATGGTACGAGGCAACAAACTTCTCATGAACTACATCTTCTTTGATTTTGAACAATTTGTAAAAGTTCTAAAACATTTTTAAAACAAGAATTTTTTTCAGGAATTTCAATTCTTTCGACAAACTTCCAATTCAAACAATTTAAGTCATCAAAACTATGAGAATCCATCAAGAGAAGAGAAAAGAAACAAAATCACCCAAAACGAACTAACCACGGATCTAACATAATAATTTAATCCAACTAGCTCTGATATGAATTTGTTTGAGTTGGTATCAGCTAAAAGTCCCTAAAAAAACTTGATCACACGATAACTTGGTGTAACCCGTCACTACACCAAAAACAGCAATTTGGCGCACCCTAATATGAAAATCTTGGCACAGTTTTAAACTGTGCCAAATTCTGACACGGTTTAATGACAATCTGACACACCTTGAAACAGTGCCAAAATTTGGCACTGTTTTTAGGTGTGCCAAAATTGAGTACACTTGACTAAAATATAAAAGTCCTAAAACAAGTTTCACTTACTCAATTTGGACTCTCCCGCCCCTCATACTTCCCTTTTTTTAACCTTCCCTCTCTTCTCTTTCTCTCTCACTTTTTTGGTCAGTTATGTCGTTTGTCTCTCCACGTACTCTCATTCTCTGGTCGTCTCTCTAATCACCTGTTTAGGGTCATACACATCATTACCTATTTAACAATGGTAACTCTATCTGAGTTTTTGTTTTATACGGTCTTAGATTTCTTCTACACAGATCTAAGGAAGCTCGGGGTGAAACACAACCCGGTTTGGATCTTTGGCGTGTTCTTTTTCTTGCTAAGGAAATCCAGGGATGAAACGAAACCTGGTTTTGAATTTTGGCATGTTAATTTTCTGGTATGTTTTCCCTGCTACATCTTGTTTTGATACATGTATTTTTGTGCTAAGCGGTATATTTGTTAAAATATTGTTGTTTTAGATTTATCTTTGAACCGAGACATCGTCTTATCAGGATCGATTTTTTTAAACAAAGTCATTGCTGTTATATTTTTAGATCTGGTTTGATTTGAAAGTTAACTTTTATGTTAACTAAATTAGATTGTAAAATTTATGTAGATGTGTGTATTTTTTTAGCATACTTGTGACTTTACTGTTAGCATCTTCATTTGGTGAAGTAATTTGTAAGTATATTTTTTTTAGCATCCTTGTGACTTTACTGTAACGAACTTCCAATGTAAACAACATAAAAATATGTACAACGATAACAATATTATAAAACAAAAAGCTCCAAATAGAATATGTACAGCGATATTACCAACCATCCAGAACCAAACAAAATATGTATAAAGATATACATTACAAATCAAATTAGCTCTAAAAAGATCTTTGTAATAACTTTCCTAAATTATAGAGCATCAAATCTACTAACCCGACCTATATCTAATCAAAATCAAATAACAACGCTAATAATAATTCTATATTGCTTATGAGAAATTTTCTAATCGTATATCTTAGGGTGAAATTAATTATTGTAGTGGGTTCTGATATAAGTTTGGAATAACTTAGAAATGATATGGTTTTATAGGATTTGATTGATTTTTTTATATGGCATATTTTGTTTTAATTGGTTGTTGCAGTTAGGTATTTATCATCATGTACATGTCTTTGCTCAAAGCACATAGCCTCTATTTATTCGGAAATTGTTTCCATGAAGAGAAAATTTTTAGAAATAGAATATCATTTGGATTGTATTCATTTCAAATAATGTTTTACCTTGCAGTATCCATATTTGTATTCATAATGGATCAATATGCTGTGGAAGAGTCACATGAAAAATATTGTAAGTCATTATTTTAAATCTATCCATTTTGGCTTGTTTGCTGTTGAATCTTGTTGAATTTTGGTTCCTATAAAAGAGATATTACAACAATTGCCAATTTTTGTTATGTTCTCTAAGTGTTCGATGGAATTCCAAAATGAAGACATTCGTTACTTTTTGCTTATCTCGCTCACAAAATCTTCGCATCGCATTGACCCTTTACCCCTTTGAAATCTTCCCAATTTATACTAATCTACCCATATTAACTATTTGGAGATCATCATTTTTATGCTTCAACATACAATTTGATTAATTCTACTTGTATTTTCTTAGCTCACTATTAATAATACGTTTTCTTAGCTCACTACATTTCATAATGTGAAATTATTACAAAGATATCATATAAATGATGCAACGTAATTGATGTATTCATACGCTTCATAACATTTATGGGGTCAATATTAATGACACATTCACATTGATCCTCAGGCGAAGGAATACTAGATCACAAATGGTTCTTGTATGTTAAGTTTAATGTTAAATTTGAATAATTATAAAAATAATTTCAAAGGTTTACAATCCACTTAGAAACTGAAAAATAGAAAAAAGAAAACTGCATCTATTGTTTATGAGGGTTGGTGATCCAATAATGTTGTTTCATTCTCACTCATTTTTTGTACAAACCTCCTCGACTTATTGTGACAACCCACTCAAAATAATAACGGGTGGCCAGTCCTATACTACATTAAATCAGGTATCTCAGATGGATCAGTCTCAACATCAACTGACAATACTAAATAATATAAGGCTAACTACCCGAAACTATTAAAAGAGGATGTCAAAAAATTTAAAACTTTTATTTGACACCAAAATAAAACCAACCATGCAACCATAACCACAATACAACATCTAAATATGATGAGGGAAACACATATGCTTCAATAATGTATAAAAGAGTACAAAAAAATGTACACAGTAAAATACCCGAATATGTTGTCGGGTCACAAACAATACAAAAATCTGGGGGAGAGAATATAAAAGTGTTAATCTACAATACTTGGTTATAGACCCGATATACAAACTAAATCCTAATCTAGATATGCAAAAGATAGGAATCGACTAGAGTGAAGTGCCGCAACAGTCCGCTACTGCTACAGCTCCACGAATACACTGGGTGGATAAGCATCCATGGCGTCCTTGTGGAGGAACACCTCAAATAAGGAGAAAATATAAACGAGTGAGAGCCCGAGGTGAAAACATTTTATAGCAAGTTCATTAAAATGCATAATAATTATAAATGCATTATGACATGATTTAATGGAGTCGCACTATCCATAAAAATCCAACGCACCTCTCAACTAAAGCATGTAACTAAACGTATGCACGTGATCCCCAAATAAATGCCTAAGGCTAATTAGGCAAATGAATCGAACTGAATCCCAATATAAATGTTCAATTTAAAATCAACTAACTTATCTCCCAATCTACACTTATCTGAATTTCATCTAAATCATATACTACAATTTCTAATATTATTGTTCTCGATTATTTGTTCAATTCCTTAACATATGAAGTTCACATAACCATCCTCTTACTATATATACCCAATACATAAACATTCTCTTTACTATAATTTCTTATATTCTAGTTATACCATCAATATACATATAATTATATATTAGTTATTAGCATCTAAGTGCTAAGGACTAAACTTCTCCCAAGTCTCAATACTGCACTGTGTTTCGTACGTGGGACGTCTCGCAAAGCGAAATCCAAACAAGGA
Source organism: Sambucus nigra (assembly GCA_949130495.1). NCBI lineage: Eukaryota > Viridiplantae > Streptophyta > Magnoliopsida > Dipsacales > Adoxaceae > Sambucus > Sambucus nigra. Next base: position 665,788,384 of record OX422215.1, on the reverse strand, counting down.
ACCCCCCGTTACACTACTCCTAACAAATTTGATTTTCGATATTCATTATGCCCTCAATGCACGATGCATGTAGCCCAAATTCTTATTATTAAATTAATTAGTTTATTATTCCTAATTCTCAACAGTGCATGACGGTTCGTGCGTGGGACATTTCACAAAGCGAAATCCAAACAAGGAACCCCCTGTTACACTACTCTTTGGCAATGTTGGTCGTTGAGGTCCATTATGCCCTCGATACCCAAGTACCAACCACAACCATAATATAATAACCATCCAAACGAGCTATAAATCGAGGATGTGGGTTCTCAATGCTATCATCTTCCAGTTCCCAAAACACGTAGCAAACTGGGGACCACCTGTAGGACTAAATGACACCTACCTCGTGATCAACTCATACACACATCGTCCGAGAAGCGGTCATAGTTCCTAGCCAAAAAGTGAGAACGGCACATAACCACGACTTTTCACCCCCAAAATATAATGCAAATCACATATCAACACAATGGACAACTATTACCTGGGGAATATCCACACACTGCTCATCGAGCCAGGCTACTCACCCTCATCACGCAACTTCCCACTGATAGCAAGGAGGGGATATGCTTCACTTATATATATATATATATATATATATATATATATATATATATATATATATATATATCATCACATAAGATATACATACATCATCACATCATATAAAGATACACCATCATATAAGGTATACATATCACATTGTTTATATATTCGTAGTACGCTCTTAGGCGTAGTTGAATTAATATCATTACTTAGTATATTTCTCTCTCTTGATATACTAATCGTCAATTCTCACACATCTTCCCCACTTAGTATACACTATACTATTTCTTACTTGAAGTTTTCGCATCACTTCTGATTATGAATTGTTTCTCAATTCTATTTATGTTAAGGATATTCTCTATCCTAATGCACCTCGATTAGCATTTCTCATTGTGTGAGACATCTCCCAAGTTAATCATCGTTAAGGATAATTCTATATCCATATGCACATTTATTAGCATTTATATTCTCAATCCAAAATATGGTTCAGTTAATCATATGAACCTTTCAATTTATCCCATTTGGGATTTAATACTAAAATTCATTATCTTTAAGCGCATCTTAACTCTCGCTTATAAAACTATAATTATCTCTCCCTACGGAGTACTCAATAATAGTGGGATTCCCCACTTAGTCTATATTACATCTTTTAATCGGCATTCACTCGAACTAGATTCATAAAACTCTAATAATTTCTTATAAGGGAAACTCCCTAAATTCTCCAAAGCATACCTCATATAATCCCTATAGAGGTTCCCAATCGATAACCTCGAATGAAACGAAATGAAATTCTCCCTAAAAAACATTCCCCCAAAATGCCCTGTTTCCGAATCGATTCGGGCCAAATCCGAATCGATTCGGTCCTGCGAATCGATTCGTCCTTCAAGGCGAATCGATTCGGGTCCTAAGACCTGGGACTCTGTCTCAGGCTGAATCGATTCGACTAGGGTCCGAATCGATTCAGTCACTCAGACCTGGGTACCTGCATATATCTGAGTCCATTCGGTAAGGGGGCCGAATCGATTCGGCTCCTCAGAACTCACAAAAATGGCTACTTTTTATTAAGCCAAAAAACCCAAAATTCATTGTAATCGTCTTCTCTTCATTTCTCTTTAACCTAATCACATATATAACATTAATATTCATCCAAAAACATATTTAAACTAATTTCTAACCTCAAATCCATTTTCTACAAATCAAATCTAAAATTTTACCCAAAATTTAGGTTTTGACAAACTAAACCTAAAATTCATAAATTTAATCCACAAATCATGAAATAAATGGAACACAACAATTATTTAGCAAGTTTAATCACTTGCCTCAAGTTCCTAGAGTCTGATTATTCCTCAAGATCGCGTGTTGGCTAGAAATCCCACTTTCTCTCTCTTCCTCTTCTTCTTTCTTCTTCTCTCTTTCTTTCTTTCTATATCTCTTTATCTCTAAGGAGAATTGTTTCTCCCGTAGGCTTAATAGGCCTTGTCTTCCAAGATACACAACTTTAAATGACAATACACACTTTAAATGAATCGGTAACTTTAATACGAGCCAAACGAGTTTAAATTATTTCGGAACCTAAATAGACCCCAAGTACAGTCATTTTAACTTTATCGACCCTTTCGGAATTAACTACACCCTCAGAGCTGCCATTCGAAACACTTTCTAACAACTTCAAATTTTGACCTCAAATGCCAATTTAATAATTCTCCAAATAAAATGATATTTATTCCTCCCAAAATAAATAAATTATCGTCTCTAAAGTCTCGGGTTGTTACACTTATCTGATTCTTGACTAGAAGAAAAAAACGACTCTCCTTCAAATTCTAGGTCCATAGTTTGTTCAGTTATATTCTCTAATGGAAGTATTTGTTCTTAGTATTCTAGTTCAGTAATTCATAAATGATGTCGTTTATATGTGAATTCACCACATATACCAACCTCAAACCAAACAAGAACAAAAGGTTTAAAATGGGAAATATTTTAATGCTTATAGGCCATTTCAGGTAACATCTGTTGTTTGTCACAAAACACGTCATGCAGTTCTACCCCTTATTCAAGCTCTATTGAATGAACCATAAAAATGGAAAATAAATCGATTCTTCAATAGGTTCCAGTTTCACCTTAAATCAGAGCTCTAATCGCTAGGAAAGCAGGAAGTTTGAGAAACTTTTTGACCATTCATATTGTGGCCATCCCCGATCCCTACCGCGGAGGAGAAGGATCCTTCGGGTCCCGCGTGTCCCTCTCGGGAGTGCTTCGGCCGGCATCGTTTGAGATGTGGTGTAAAAATGTAGAGAGATTCAGAGTCGCTAGTCTATTTTACTCAAAACAGAGAAAAGAAAAATGGGAAGCCACCCCGAAGGATGGCATCCAAAGACATACTGGTGCGTGCGAAACCAAAATGATTCGAGAAGGGTTCGGAGGCTTAGTTACTAAATGGGAAGGTATTAGGCACCCATTCCGCCCTTTCGGTCTCTCATGGATATTTGTTATTTTCCTTTATGTTTCCCTCGGTGATATGTGTGCATGTGTATATATAGAATGGAGGTAGGAATCCTCGACTTGTATCATGGAAAAGATAAAGCGAGTCATCCGTAGGAAGATATAAGAATAATATTACAAAGTAAGATTTACACGATTACCCCTACGTTGATCGTTATAAGGGAACGATAACGCATATGGAGTAATACGTCACTAAGAACAACTATATATATAATATAAATGGATTTAGAGAAAATAGAAAATAAGAGAAAATGTGAGAAAAGGACTTGAGTATCGGGTTTTACCCCGAGACGCCTACGTAGCCTATAAAGGCATCAAAGTCCACGTAGTTCGTATACAAAATGAGCGGTGGGGTTTATCCCATTAATCCAAATGGGGTATCTCTTATTTGTGAATGTGTGTGTGTGTAGGAAAAGTGTTTTAGTTGTGAGAAAAGTGTTGAAAAAATGTGAGAATCCCTATTTGGAATTTATGAGCAAACCCTCTTTTTCTTTTTTGGGGGGGGTTTTATTTATATAAAAATAAGAGATGTGAGATAATACTAAATAAAAAGTATATTAGGATGTGTGAGATGAGATAATAAAAAGTGCAAAGTAATAAAGCAAGTTATTGAGAACTTAAGAGAATTTGAAGAGAAAGGTGAGAAAGTTGGACCTTCTTAAAGATCTTGAGCTTGATCTTGAGTGTTGAATAGCAGCCCTTGATCTTGGATGATGATGGAGAGTGGTTAATTTACCAAGTTTGATGAAAAGGGTGATGAAAAGTGGAAGTGAAAAAGGGATTTTGGAGTTGAAATCACGCTACCTTCGAGAGAGGTTTCTGGGATTCGTTAAGAGAGATTTTTATCGGATCTGGGCTTCTTTAAAAATGATGTGAATTCCTCCTTTTATAGTCCCAGGTGAGTGACGATCGACATAGACCTGTTCTTGCCTATCGGCAGGTGCCGATAGGCAGGGTCTGGAACCTGCCGTTTGGCAGTGTGGTTTAGGATTTTTCAAAAAATCGGCCGCCGAGGGCAAACCGTTTGTCAGAATCATGAACGGGGAATACCGTTGGAAAGGTGATTCAGAGACCTTTGAAAGTCCTTTGTATTTCTCCCGGGTTTGGGAGCTGAATTTGGGTCAAATATGGTTCGGAAGCGTTTGACGGTCCATTGGACTGGGAATCGTTCGGACGGAAACGGATCGTTCGTCCGCATGGTAAGTCCAAATTGCGCACGGGGCATACCATTGGAAAGTTTAGGAGATGTAATTCGACATTACAAAGAGTTTGACCCAGTTTGGAGAGTTGACTTTGGTCAACCGGGCCCAGGAAGCATTCGGTGGCCTCCCGGAGTCAAACGGATCGTTCATTCGCATGAAAAGTCAGAATCATGCACGGGATGGACCGTTGGAAAGGGTATTCAGTGACCTTAAAAGATTCATTCAGCCTCGATCGAGCTGAAGATTTGACATAGGGCAAACAGAACCCGAGAGCGCCCGATGGCCTCTAGGTCAGGTTTCGGACGCAAACGGATCGTTCGTCCGCATGGTAAGTCAGAATCACGCACGGGGTAGACCGTTGGAAAGGGTATTTAGTGTCCTTAGAAGATTCATTGCATCTCGATCGATATGAAGAGTTTGAATTTTGGGTCAAACTGACCCGGGGAGTGCCGATGGCTCCCAAGTCAGTACTCGGGACGTGACCTGGGTTTACAGTGATGAAGGGAGGTACTAGGGACCTAAGGAGAGTTAGGGGTAACAGAATGGGGTGTCTACACATATCAAATCAAAGCCCTTACGAGTTCTTTTTTTCTTATTTTATTTTTCATAATGTCACTGTAGCTTGTTTACAAACTTCAAATTCTACTGTGGTTGCGACTCTCTAGGGGAGAGATCCGAGTGAAATCGAGAAGATTATCAACGTAACAATCCTACTGCTGGTCAAGGAGTTAAGTTCGGTTCTTGGGAGTCGGATACCTCTCATTCGTCTTGCCTTAATCACCAATTATGTATAGGTTAGTCTTTGATTGTTTTTTATATATCTTGTTGGTACATTTTCTAATAGAAGTATTTGTTCGTATTATTCTAGTTAAGTAATTCATGTGATTGGATAAATAATTATGACATGAAAAAGAGTGATGGTGATGTTTATAAGATGGAGTTGAAGGTTAGTTCTTTTACTATAATATAATTTTCTTTGATAAGCATTACTTGTCTGAAGTTGGGATTAGATATTATCAAGGTTAATAGCTCACTTGAACGTGACGTTCAGGCACTGGGGTCTTTTTTTGTGGTTTATCAAGTTTCCATGGACTTAGGCAACTACGTGGGGTCCTCCATGACGTGTGAAACTTGACCGATAAAAAAAAAAGGGGTTGGTTCCAATGGTTTTACTTTTTGAATGGATTTGAGCACTATTAATTCCCACTATTCTACTAAATGCTTACATAATTGGCATAATTTAAATTGAAATTTCCATTATTCCATATAAATCTCTTCAAATAACCCTTAAATCCCTCTGTTTGCAACTTCAATATGTCTTCCAGAAAACAAATATAAAGTTTTGCCAAAACACTCGCCTAAATTAGTAAACTTTGACGAAGTGGAACTTGTCCAAAGTTGCTTCCATCAGCATTATAGTCCTGAAGATACGACACAGGCACATGGTGTGAGTAACCATAACGACTACACCCTTAAAAAACTAAAGGATTATATCATCAAAGACATCAAAAATTGAAGAATTGGGGGTAACTAATGTCTAGTACATGAGATTTGGGCAACGATACTCAGAAGGAGAGAGAGTATATCATATCATTGGTCTCGACTATGCAACATCCAACTATTAGAGAAGACTCGTAGCTATGTTGAATACACATCACACTCTTAATTTCACAATTTACATAAGCTACAACACCAAGTGCATAATATGCAGAACCAACTTAAAGAGATATAAACATTATTGCTAAGGATGTGTGAGTTCGCACCTATACTAATATCTGCATACATGTTAGAGCAACGACGATCCTAAAAATATAAGCGAATCACAACCTGGAATAATGTTTCAACTTAGGTACCCCAACATACTGCATAATAAATAAACTAAAATACCATGAATCAAAGTGGACTCATGATTCATGTATCATTAAGAGGCAGCGGTAACCACCACTGAGAATCCCCACGAATACTCAAGAGAAGTCATTTAATTATATAGATGAACTGTTAGGCAGTTGTTCCAAGACTTCATAACTCGGTTTAAACGAAGGTAAATAAATTAACTGTTTATTAGGATTTGTTTTAGTGCGCACTATTCATCAATTAACGGGGAAGATAATGGCATTAACTGTTATATGCACAAACAACAAAAAAGTTCTCCATAACATTAGAAATAACTTTTACCTATAAAAATTCAAATAGTAAAAAGTATTGTATCTACTTGAAGTTTGTGTGCATTCAACCAAGTTTTGTTTGGCATGACTAAATTTTGACAAAGGTAGCTAAAATAATCATGTTTCTTAATTAAATAGAAGCTCCCATCTCATCATATTTGTAGATGACAATCTTTATTAAACTAGTGATTTCAACTGAACCTACTTTTAAACTCCTTTTAGGAATTTACAGTATTCTCACAAGATTACTCCATTGTGTGTACTATGAAATATAAGAAGACTGTGATAGATTATACATATCCTTATTATCGAAAAGATAGTGATTAAAAGATCATGTGTCCTGTGCTCGGTCCAGGTAGTTGTTCAATATACTGGAGGCTAGCATTAATTTATGTATTATGCATTAGTGGCAAGTTATATTTTTGCAGCAAATATATATACAATTACACCATTTTTTGCTTCATTTGACAGCTTACCTATAAATGAAACTGCTTTGCCAAATCTTGTATCCTTTATTTAAGTTGAAGATTATTGGATAAATATCACTACGAAATGTTTTCTCAGCAATAAATAGTGAAACAAACAAAAATAATCCATAAACTGCAAAATAACCTTTGGGTCATGTAAGGCCGTCGAAACTGTTCTGCTTCTGTAAATGAATTTCGTCGACTAATTTGCTTCGATTTTAGTCATTTATGTTCATTCTTTGTTCTGAATGTATTTGATTACTGCTATAATTTTGTGCTACATCTCATATTAAAGTTCTTAAATCTATAATGGTTGTGTTTCAACTATGTTACCTCTGATTGAGGTGTTTCTATTGATTTTTGGTTAGTTAAGGGGATTCATTTTTGTAAGCAGTTGGAAGAGAGATCTCAAGGTTGCAAATGTAACTTACACAGAAAGCAGGTGGTGGTTTTGCATTTAGTTTTTTAAACTTCCTTACATGAAACATATTTGTGACACAGTGACCTCATCCATTTGATTAGAATGCTAAAATTGCTAAGTATGACTATCAATATGAGTTCCTCGAGCTTATATAACAACCAATTATGATTCAATGTAGATCCTAAATTTTTATGTTTTTAACTTAAAAATCATGTTCTATATTTTCCTTGCCACTACTAATTTTTTTCATAACTTCTCTATGTTTGCTACTTTGCATCATAATGGTTCCGTATTCTTTTAAGATTTTAATGTGCAAGTTATTTGGCAAGCCTTATGCTGGGGAGTTGGGCAGTGATCCCCAAAGGGAGCTTGTATTATCTGATCCGACTTTACCAAATGGAATGACCCTGCCTGGTTATTTGGGGTATGCCATTAATATGATATATCTAAAAGATGTTCATTTGTGTATGAGGACAACTTCAGGTCATGGCCTTCGAGAGACTTTGTTCTATCGTCTTTTTGGTGAGCTTCAAGACTATGAAACAAGAGAACACATAAAAATGGCACACCCATTCATCAATGAAGGCGTTGTTTCTTTGGATGGAGGGATTTTGAGGGGAAATGGACTTCTATCTCTTGGATGATGGTATGCATATTATATTCATTGAATTTTATTATTTCTTCGTCAAAAATAAAAATAAATTTGTCAACTACTACATTTGCAATGTGTTTTTGAGGAGGAGAATAATGACCCTCTTGATATTGGATAGCCTCATATACTGAAATCTCAGTTATGCTAGGGGGTATAAAGAATGAGTTTCCATTAGTTATTTAAGGCGAAGCGTTTCAAGGTCTTTACTTTTCCTGTCAGTAAAACTATAAGTATGGCTTACTGAATAATTATATGTACTTGGATAGAGCAATGGTGAAATCAAAGGTAAAAAAATAGACAAAAACAAAAGCAGTCAACAAATATCAGGTACAAAATAAAAGATACTTTATTTTAGTTTCTTTAATGAAGCTTAATAAATCTTTTTTTGTGCCTTAGCCTAAAATTTCCATGCCTATCAGTTATTCAATTCAGCTCATCATATCGGAGGTAAGACGCTATCCTTGCTCCTTATTTCGTGTTGAGCTTAATACCTTTCTTTACGTGTTTATGCATATGATAATTTATGAGTTAAAAGTGGAGGGAATGATAATACGGTGAAACTATGATTTTAATTTGAAATGGAGAATGTTTTTTTGGAAGTGCACTTGAATTGTTCGGTCAAAAACTAGACAGGCAGAAATAATAATATTTAAGATGATATTCATTTCCTTTTTTTTGCTACAGAGGAAAGAAAAAACAGGAACAAAAATCTCTCAAAAACAATGGACATAGCATCAACAACCTTAAGCTTTACCAAGCCTTGTATAAGCTCATCCAGAATAGTCAGCTCAACATCACGCTCCCCTCCTTTGTTAGCAAGAAAATAGGCATAAGCATTTCCTTCTTGGAGCGTGTGAATTGACAATCATTTTCAGAGTGAAACCACGTCTATAGGTTTCGACCTCGTATTCTTATTGATTTAAGCAAGATATACATAACATCAACTATATTGGGCTTTAACATTTCAATGCCCATCATGATTGGTCCTAAACCTATGCAGAAAATGGCTCATCCTGAAGGTTATCCTTTGTTTGTTGGACTTATCCTTTTTCCAACGACATGATTAAGTTAGAAACGCTTTACTGTCCATATTCATACGTGCTATTATACATAAACATATATGTTATATAATTATTTACTTGCACAAATTTAGATGTGAAGAATGCCCAATATATATATACCTTAATGAGTACATCTAAGCATGCAATTGAAATAAAATAAAGTGTAGGATTATTTGCCTTTGGTCCCTAGTTTTTTCTTGTACTTAGACTTCCAAAAGTGTCATAAGTACATATAGAATATCATAAAGATTCTTACGTAGCGTCACAAAGAGGGTATTTATGACGCTTTGGGGAGTCAAAGAAGTAAAAATAGTTGCCATCAAAATCAATTTGGGACAAATACGAAATAAATTTTAACTTTAAGGAAGAATCAGATTGACTTCTTAAACCTACGATGGCCCTTGGATTTGGATTGATGGAGGAGATCTTGTGGTTTCTTAACTACTATAGCTTAAATAGAAAAAGATTAATTTTCGTAGCTGACCCAAATTTTTATTTAATGCAAGTGAGTATGCAGCAACATCTACTGGAACAATCATGGTTAATTTCTCAACTTTTTTCTTTATATTTGAATTTGAGTTTGTTTCTTATTGCACAGTCTACCCATAATGTTGGCTTGATATGCTGACCAATTTGGGATTTCCCAGTTACCCTTTTGACAATGAACAATTATAACTGCAACTTCTACTATGTTATCCGTACGATTGATTATGTCTCTGCTACAATTATGGCTTTGGAAGAGGTTTATCTACTTGCTTTGATGTGGCCATTATTTCTTATACGTTTTTGCTTATAATAAAAGTTATTTTCAATACATATACAGTGAGTACATCAATCGGTTATAGGTAATCAGATGCTTTTATGTCTAGTTATGTGATTCCCATTTTAGTTTTGCTTTCTTCTCCTCTTCTTTGGACTATACGGTACGTTCAAATCTCGAAAAAAGAAAAACACAAAGGAAATGAGAAACTATGTTATAATTTTTTTTAAGGATGAAACTATGTTATAATTGATTGTGTCTTTTAATGCATTTCCCCCTTCCCTCACTACCTCACGTATTCCTTTATAATTTATGAGATCCATACATAGTCGTTACAAGTGAATGCTCATGACTCTACTTCTTTTTCCTTACACTATGTTTTGATAACAGAAAGTACATTAGGGAAGGGGAAAGATGTTCTTAATAGAACTATAATTTTTATCATATTTTATAACCTTCTTCGATTTTCCATTATATTCTTCTTTATCTAGAGTTGATGTGTTCCACTTTTCCTTCGGCTGAGATCACTAATTTTTCAATATTGAGGACATCTATCAAACTCAAAAGATTTCATCCACAACTTGTATTTTTCTGACATGTTATGGTTCCCTTGAGGAAATTTATAGGTAGTTAGAGTGGCACAAGGCATAGTTCTTGTATTTTTGGATAGCAGCGTTCGACGTGGGACCGATGTCTTCAAAGCATTGGCTCTTGGAGCATCCGACATATTTGTAAGTATATGGATCATTTATAATGTATTATTTTCAGAAGATTATGAGTTATAAATTTAAATTTCCAATTCATTAAACCTATGTGATCTTGTGACAATTTCATATTCGAAGGCCTATTTTATTTTCATTAGCTATTGATGGTGAGGCTTGTGTAAGAAAAGTGCTTCAAATGCTATGTGATGAGTTGGAACTAACAATGGCGTTAAGTGGTGGTTGTTCAGTCAATGAGATTATGAGGGACCATATTGTCACTTCATTATTTATATTTCTTTATGTTATGACACTCTACTAGCTTTAGTTTTGTTTGATGATTTATAGTTATTTATAGGAATTCCTTTTGATAATTTATAGGTATTGTTATTTTTGAATTTATTATTAGATTATGCTTTGTGTGATGAGTATTGGTTTTAAAACCAGGTTAAGATGTGATGAGTTGAGAAAAAGAGAGTGGGTTGTAATCATTTTATCACTCATTTATGCGTGTCCATTTCACTAATGAGTGATTATGTATTTTGTTTGTTCATTTTATAGTTTGGAACTCAATGGAAGTTTGATGGTTGTGCATGTAGAGGCGAATCAGTGCTGCTTGATAAATGAGGAGTTAAACACGTTAGTGCTGCTTGAGAGAGGCCTGGGGAATTTGAGGTGCATTTCATATGTATTGACATAAACTTTATATTGACATGAATTGAGATAAAATTCAAATTTCCTCATGTATTGAGATGAATTTCATATGTATTGACATGAATTTTCTATTAATGGAATTTGAGCCATTAATTTTTAGTGGGCTTATTATCTAGGTGTGAATTAGTGTTGTTGCGGACTATTTGTATTGTTGTATTATTTTTGCCATGCTAGTTTTATATTATTATTGAAATTTTATTATTATAAAACATGTATGAAAAATAGTGGAAATTTTACTTCTTTTTTTTCGGTAATATTATTTATAAATTTTTTTTTATAAAGAAATTTGGCACAGTTCAAAACCGTGCCAAACGTGTATCAAATTTTGGCATGGTTTTGAACTGTGCGAAAAGTGTACCAACTTGTACTCAATCTGACAAAGTTATAAAGTGTGCCAAAAACAAATTCTGGCACGGTTTAAAAGTGTGTCAGAAGTGTTCTTATTTGGCCAAATCTGACACACTTTTAAGCCGTGCCAGAAAAAATGGCGATTTTGAAACACCTGATTCTAGCACAGTTAAAAACCGTGCCAGATTTGATTTGGCATAGTTTTAAACCGTGCCAGATTACTGTTTTTGGTGTAGTGCGCTCTGATACCAATTTATAAACGCAATAATCCCACGGTGGTAATAAACAAACTTTGCAACACCAATTTTAAACAGATTTTATCTTTTTATCCTAAACATGCATCTATTTCATAAAAAAGATAACTTAAACTCAGCATTCAACAAAGGCAAAGTTTCATAAAAAAAAAACATAGGAAAAAACATTTATTCACTTAGAAATCTATAAGATAGTCGACGTACATACTACTTGATAACTGCCACAAGCATAAAGTGTTAATCTTCGCAAATATCTAATGAACAACTATGATCCTCGTAACAATCACATGACTGCAGTCCTCCATCAGCCTCAACCTTCGTCTTCAGCAATGAATTTCCTCAGGTATCACAAGTCAACCATGGAGATCCTCTCCACAAAGTTTATGCAAAGATACTAAACTTTCTAAGTTTAAACGATTTCACAAGAATAATGTTCAAGGATGTTTTGTTATGAATAAAAAAAAGTGTTTGGAACACTAAAACATGAATAACTTTCGCAAAGGTTATGCAGAAATGCATATGGAAAAATCCTTAAAACTTTTGATCATTAAACAGGTATTCATAAAAAACTTAAGGCGGTGCGTCCTTCGATCGATATGAACAGGTCGTTCTAACGAGATCTTGATCTCGTTCAAATGAGATTTCATCTCGCTTCTAACGACTTATTAAAACTCAAAAGAGAAGGCTTCAATTGACCTAAATTAAATGCAAAACTTCAAAAGACCTATCAAACGAGATTGACATGTCGTTTGAATGACAGTGCCAAGTCGTTAGAGAAACTTAAACGATGTTTTAAAACATAGCCTACAGGAAACTTAGAAAACATATTTTTGAAAATAAAAAGTTCATATTCGTCTTTTGAAAAAATAAACTTCCCAAACATTAATTCTATAAATTAATTCAAACTATAAATTATGTTATACCTTTACGGGATGTCAGAAAATATTCAAACTTAGAGATGCTCAAGTTCAGTTCGTCTCGATGATGCGTGTTAATTTGTAACGGGATACGCCAAACTAGTCTAAAACTATGCTATGATCAATCTTAGAAAATTTGTTCTTACAACAAGGATTCAATCACTGGCTCTAAGTTTAACCTAAGGTCTGAGGACCTAATACGAGTTTCGTGGCTTCCATCCTTGGCCCTAAAATAAAATAACTAAGGCGTAAGAGACATAAAACATACGGCCTTATGGGATGCAAGGCATTCATCCTTGGTTCCTAAGGTGTCAAAGGTCTCAAACGAACCAACAAGAGTTGTAAGGCACTCATCCTTGGATCGAATAATCAATCTATAAAAAGATTAAAGGAATTACGAAGGATTCCATCCTTGATTCCACATGAGTTGGATAAGGTCTAAGGACTCCAAATGGCCAACCTAGAGGACCTTTTTACACCTAAAATATGTTTCCAAACAACAAGGAGTACAAAAATCCTAGCACCCATTTTCCTAAGCTTTTTTTGTCGTCATTTTAAAAGATGTTTAAGGAGATTCGAATTGGAAAAAAAGTGAAAAGATCCCTTAAAACCATGGACAAAAAAGATAAGACTTAAAAAAAAAACTTATACTCTTTAAAAAATGGGGGCTTAGTGTTTATGTACAAAACAATTCAGACTTCCAAATTTAAAAACGAAGGTGAAAAGTACCAAACAACTAAGGATCTCATCCTTAGTTAGGCTCAAAGGTTTTAGGGCCCATTATGGGACTTCTTATTTTAAACTACTAAGGATCTCATACTTGGTTAGTTAAGTTCAGGAATCTTAAGAGCCACTATGGGACGTCATATTCCAAATTGATAAGGCTCTCATCCTTAGTTAGTCAATTTTAAACGTCTTAGGACCTATTATGGAACGTCATATTCCTAAACTACTAAGGATATCATCCTTAGTTAGTCAAGTTCATAGGTCTTAGGACCCATTGTGGGACTTCATACCTTAATATCTTAAGTCTCCCATCCTTAGATGATTAAGTTCAGAGGTCTTAGGACCCCAAATGGAACTTTATTTTTATCATAAGGCTTTTATCCCAAGCAAAGTGTATTTCAAAGGTTGTATGACGCTTTATGGGAAAACTTTCAAAGGTCGAATTACCTTCTATAGGTAAACATGGACTTCAGACTTTTTTTACCATGGATGAACATAGTCGGAGAAACAGGGTCCTCATTCTAGGCTCTCCATCCTTACCTTCTAGAATAGTGACATCAATAGCTTCACCCTAATTATTTTTTTAATATCAAAATTATTTATAACAGATTGGGGGTCCTAGGGAAAGAGGCCAAAGACATCGACCTCAGGGAAAATAGTTAGACCTTGGCTTATTAAGCTTTAAAGCCCGAAGAATACTTCTAGAAAAGAAACCTTTTATAGGATTCAGAGTACAAATAAATATCCAGTTGACCCTTCACCATAGAGTTAATACTCTCTTGAAGCTCATCATATTTTTCTTAAAGTTAAGAATACTCTGCCTGTAATTTTTTGCCATCGATTATCCAAAGGTATCTTCCAGATTTAAGATCCAAAATTTATTGATTCGAAAGATTAATGTCCTTAGCCGAATGGAAAAGCTTATCATTGGCACCTAGAAGCTTAATAACTTCATCTTAAGGAAAATCTACCACTTCCCTATGCTTTATCAAGGCCTCTGCCTTTTCCCTCCCAGCCTTAGCCAATAAGTCCCTAAAATTAACCAAAAAAGAAGCACTATATCAGATGGTCTTCTCATTTAAAATTTGAGTCTTCTCCATTGATTTGATTTGGTACCTCATATTTTCCCATGCGTCCTTAAGAGTATCCATCTCCAACGCTTGATCGCAGAACATATGTGCATCTATATCTTAACTATATCCCACTGATCAGCTATGGATAAGGTTTTATTCCATGCACTCTGACCCTTAATGGCATCACCAATAAGGGGCCTTTATCAAATATTGGGCCGAAAAACACAAAAAAGGGCATAAGAAGGAGATATATTAAATAAAAAATAAAAGAATATGGATCAGCTCCTCCGAATTAGTTGAGGTTCACTGGCCCTCAACGCAATCACCATTTCATAACTATTAATCATGGTCATTATTGCTAAGGCCTCCACAACATAGGCATAAGAGTTCATTTCCTTAGAAGAAGAGGGTTTTGAGCATTTATCTGCCTCGATGAACCTCATATTTCTTTGCTCTCTTTCAGCTAGACCACTAGGATGGCCAAAGACTCAGGAGTGAATGCATTGCCCTCTTCCTCCAATAAGGACTTCCATCAGAATTTTGTGGGATCACAACCACTTCATTTCCCCTTAATTGGTAATTACCAAACTCTTACATAAAAAAATATAAGACTGGGGGCTACAAATCCCGAGAATATAATGTGCACTATGGATTGCCCTAGAGGCTCTGCCCACCCCCCCAAGGATGTTTTTAGTAAGGTAAGTTCTTTCATAACTATCTCCAATGATGGGATTTTATTTGGCTTAAACCTTAGCTCAAGCTCATCCACTAGCAAAACAAGGGGTATTAGAATGTCCACCACCATGTTGAACTTAATGTACTTGTGTCCTTGGATCCTTTCCATTTATTCATAAAGGGTCGAATAGAGGTCTACTTGGATTAAAGATGGGCCATAATCCATTGCTCGCGTTTATCTACTACATCAACAATAACTTAGAGTTATAAACTAAAATTTAGACACAGAGCAGAGATAAAAGCATTTAAAGGTTTGAATGTTTACTCGATGAGCAATTAGACCATTGTGAAATATATTTTCAATACTAAGGGGAAACTCAGCTCCTCCCTTGGCCTTGTCATCTTCATGTTTAGAGGCTTCGGATACCTTCACTACACCAAAAACAACAATATGGCATGGTTTAAAACTATGCCAGATCAAATCTGGCACGGTTTTGAACTGTGCCAGAATCAGGTGTTCCAAAATTGTCATTTTTTATGGCGCAGTTTAAAAGCGTACCAGATTTGGCCAAACAGGAACAATTCTCGCACACTTTTAAATTGTGCCGAAATGCGATATTTTTGGTACACTTTTGGTACAGTTTATAACTATGCCAGATTGAGTACATTTTGGTACACTTTTGACACAGTTCAAAATCGTGCCAAAATTTGATACACTTTTGGCATGGGTTTGAACTGTGCCAAATTTTTGGATCAAAGAAAAAAAAATTATTTTAAAACAAGAAGATTCACAAATTTTGAATCTCACATGTTGTTGATAAACTAATGTACATACAAACTTCAAAATATTACAAGTTTTAATACTTCACAGATCAAAAAAAATTGGGCAGTGTTTCCTCTATTTTCTGGACATTCTAAGTCCTTCTAATATAAAACATGCATAATATAAAGCTCGCACGGCTATAAAATACAACAATAAAGTTATAAAAGCCAGCATGGTCATAAAAGTTAACAATAAAACTACAAAAGCCCGAACGACCATAACACAAAAAAATAGAATCCTAAAATTATCGACATTAAATAAATAATCACCTTGTTGTAAACCATTGACTTCTTCATGTGTTCCACGTGGATAGAAACTAACGACAAAATGTTATCCTGCAAAAAAATAGGATACAAAAAATAGATGGTATTAGTAACTAAGTAATTTTAAAAGAAATGTGATTCATGCTAAAAAAATTTCATACACGAGTTATAATTACTATTATTTTATTCTCAAATCGAAAGTTTTGTGACTACGTGGCCAGATCATATGAGTTACATTAGTCACATGCGATGTGTTAGTGCTTGTTACGAGGGCGTTTGAGGACCGGTTTGAGTTTTCATCCTCAAACAACATGTTTTTAAGCATAATCTAAATATTTTTAAATTATCGTCATATTCTCAAACCGAGAGACCCATGAGGATGAGGTCAGTTCCTACAAGTTACACTAGTCCCATGCGAGGTGTTCATGCGTCTTACAGGGCCGTTTGGGGGCTGGTTTGGGTTCTCACCCTATAACGGCTTGTTTTTAACCCTAATGTAGATATTTTCAAATTATCGTCTTATTCTCAAATCGGAAGACCCGTGACTATGCGATCAGTTCCTATGAGTTACATCGGTCCCGTGGGAGTTCTCCATGCCTCTTAAAGGGCCATTTGGGGAATAGTTTAGGTTTTCACCCTTTAACGACTAGTTTTTAAGCATAATCTATATATTTTCTAATTGTCGTCATATTCTCAAACTGGGAGTCCCACGATTACGCGGTCAGTTCCTACGAGTTACATTGGTCACGTGTGAGGTGTTAGTGCCTCTTACGGGGCCGTTTGGGTGTTGGTTTGGGTTTTCACCCTCTAACGGCAAATTTTCAAGCCTAATCTAGATATTTTCAAATTATCATCATTTTCACAAAATGAGAGACTCGTGACTACGCGATCAGTTCCTACAAGTTACATTGGTACCATATAAGGAAGATAAACAAAGAAAAACAAAACAAAAATTAGGCTAAGGGTAACCTAAAGGAATAGGTTCAATGAGTAGGGTAGGAGCCTAATCTAGGTCACAACAAGCAAACCTACCACAACATCAACCACAAACTCTAAGAAATTAAAACAAACCACCAAGAATAATTTTCCGAAAGTCAATTACTAACAAATGTGTAACTATAAACTATAGGATGACAATAAGGAGGGAGAGACTTACATATGCTAGAGTGTGTTGAAATTTGTATTAATTGTGAGATTATAGAATTTGTATCGATTTATGGGCCTAATGGGTAAGTGATTAAAAAGGATTAAATATGAATCGATCCTGATGAAATGTAAAAACTATAAACTATTTGGGAATGGAAAAAATAATTTCAGGTTTCTTCAAGAATGATAAAAGATGGAAACCCAAGAATAAAAGTGTTGTGATTATGAATGGAGGAGAGCATTTTTTCTATTGCTAAGAGAATAGGAATACCAATAAAGTTTGAGGAAAAGTAAAGGGGAGAAGGAATCTCAGCATACCACTAATGTTATAGAAGGGAAATGAAGCTTTTTTAGTGCTTTTAGAGCCTAAGCAAGGAGTATCAGTTATTCAAAACTTTATGACCAGGTTGAGTTTTAATTTTACAGAAGCAAATAACAATAGTAAAGTACGGTTTTTTACTAGGGAATGCATAAGCGATCATGTAGTGGCACAAATGGAATGAAGTTAATCTTTGAAAATTAAATTTAATCAGATAGAAAGGCATATTATGTGTAAGTTTGTTTATGCTAAGTGTTCAAAGATAGACATAAGAGAGTTGTGGAAATATTTATTCGATTTAAATGTTAATAGCCCTTAGCTAGTTTGTGGGAATTTTAATACTATGGCTTATTCCTGGCAAAAGGGATGAGGTAATCAGATCGCTATGGGATGTTCAATGGAGTTTCTTGAATTTATGGTGGTGAATTCATTAGATGACATGGGATAATCGGGCTCAAAGTTTACTTGGATTAATAAAAAGGAGGGAGATGCTAGGATTTTGAATCGTTTAGATAGAGTATTAGCTAATCAAGATATGATTCAATTGTTCTCTTCCCTCTTAGTATATCAATTAAACAGAGAAGCCTCGAATAACTCTCCCATTCTTTTGGAGATAAAGAATTCTATAAACCTATTATTAAGGCCACTTAGATTTATGAATTTTTGGACCAAGAAGGAGTCTTTGAAGGATACAGTTAAAAATGTAGTGGAAGTCAAATTTTTCCAATAACCCTATATATTTAGGCTCCCTTAATCTTAAAGATTTGAAAATTATTTTGAGTAGATGGAGTAGACAAACTTATGGAAATATTTTTCAATCGGCTGGAGAATCTGAGGATAAGATGTTAGCAACAGAGTTGGATTTTGAAGAGTATCGTGGTTTTTCCTTCTGAAAGTATTGAGAAGATTTGGGTTTGGGGAGATTTGGATTGACTTCATTTGCAGATTATTATCCAATAATTAGTTCTCTATCCTTATCAATGGAGATCCTTAAGGTTTTTTCAAATTTTATAGAGGATTAGAGAGAGGAGAACCTTTATATCCTAGAATGTCTATTTCAATGGCTGAGACTTTATCCAGAAAATGAAATAAACTTCATTCCATTCCTAGATTCAAGAATTTCAAATCCCCAATAGGATGTCCTAGAATTAATTATTTAGCATTTGTTGATGATATTATCATATATATATATATATATATAACAACGCTATAAATGGGTTGTTATACAGCTATATATAACAGCCATAATAGTTATATAGGTGTTATATATATAGTCGGTATGTATAACAGTTATATAGTTGTTTAAAAGATAGGTATGGGCCAAGGGAGCAAAGAGATGTGTTATTAAAGATCGCTTACTATTAAAACTAAACAAAATAATATGAGATGATTATAAAATGACCCCTGAAGAGTACTTACAAGGAAAAATAAGGAATTACGGCTAATTGGAAGATTATGTGGTTTCTAGAGTCTTCTCTACAAGAAGCAGCGACAATGCGATGTCTAACTCCTCGTTTGTCTTATATTCATGCGGTGATGTCCTATTAAATCTCTAGTAAAACTAAATAGGATTACAATAAAACAACACATAAGACATAAAGTTAAATCTCGTTGAATCCAAATAACAAAACTGAACTTTCAGACATTAAATACAAATTTCAACACATAAATCAAAGAATTCATACATTATTTAGCGAATATATTAACGAAAATAGCAAAATATTGATTAGATATAATATAACTTGAAACTACAGTACAGTCATAAAAAAAATATACATTTAATAGGGGACACAAGTGCAAGCAAAAAAGTGAAAATGGACCTCAAAAGTTATAAATGAGAAGCATGTGGTTTAATAGGTTAGAGTAAATAATAAGGTTGGGAATGACATGGGAGGCATAGTAGCACAATCCACAATCAATTCAACATCCCAAATCCCATAATAATAGTAGAGTATACACATGAAGGTATTCAAACATCCAATGAATTGTGCACTTATCAACCACTAAAGTGGAACCTCTGATTTAGATAAAACAAGTTAAACAAGTCAAATTCTGAACCGAACTACACTTCTCAACCACTAAACAACAACCAACTTCTACGCTTCTCAACCATTAAACAACAACCAAGTAAGGGACAATACAATAAAAAAAATTCTTAGCAAGGCCGGATAGTAAGGAATATAAAGTGAAATACTATGATGTGGTTTATTCGTTATGTCCTCTTTGGGGCTATTAACTCATTTTTACCAAGGCCACACACAACCAATGTATAAAATGCCTAAATTAAAATGAAAAGACATTACCAAATCACCAATGTTTGCCTAATAGATTTTTGATTTACCAGTTGTGTTCTCCTTGGGGATGAACTCCATGAAATGAGCCAAAGGTTCAAAACCTTCACAAAAACACCACAAATCCAGACCATTAAGTGACTAGAAACCCTACACCAAAAAAATAAAGTAAAGTGATTCCGCACTCAACATTGCGATCAAGGAATCAATGATACGGATCAACATCATTCACAGTCAAGATGGATTTAGAGATTGGGGGAGTAGTTAAGCTACCAAGAGAGGGTGATGGCTTTTAAATGTTTTGACCTGGCCCGACACGACACGACTAGATTTTAGGTAATACGAACACGGCCAATATAAAGTCATGCTTTTTTTTTCAACATGAACATGACCCATTTATAGCACGACCCAACACAACTAACAAGATATAAAAATCGAGTCAATTTGTCATGATTATCATGGCATGACACGACCCATCTCAACCAACATTTGGGCCCATTTGGCCCGATTGACACAATTAATACAATTATAAATCAAATGACATCCCATAATTACAAAATTACAAAAATTGTGATAAAAGATGTCAATGAATACAACTGATGCTATTAATTCACCAACGGCCAAAAAACTTTTCACTTCTTAGAACATATTGAATTGTTTCTAAACAGATGCAACAATATATAACCAGGGACTGACCAAGGAATTTATTCTTCCTTTTTTATCCATTTTTCTTGAGGCGGCAAACAGTATATGCAAGTGTTTATATATGATGTACATATAATCTACAATATTTTGGGGGGAAGATTTAATATAATATTACCTTTGATTCTCAAATAAAAAAGGAGCATATAAATTTATTTATTGATCGAAATCAGAGGATATTATGGCATTAATTCCTTTAAAACTTGAATCTTCAGTTCCATGAGGGTAGGGAAAGGTAGTTGTTAATTATGAAATGTAGCAAATATAGATAACATCAATATATGTACATTTCTATACATATGAACTTTGAAGTAGGGACCAAAAATCAAGCCACCTGACCATCCAGAAGGAGAAAAAAGTTAAAGAACGAAATAATGCCCAAAACTGGTTCGAGTTCTTACCATTACAGACTAATGGAAGAGAGAGTTCTTACTGGTGTGAAGGAAAGGTTGATCGATGATGGGGAAGGCTGCTGATCGGTGACGGGGAAGGCTGCTAAACAACATGAGAGTGTGGGAAGTAGTAGGGTTTTCTTTATTTCAAAGAGAAAAATGGGAATAGAAGATTGAGCGGGAGGGTTCCATTCATGTTGTCCAGTTATGTCTTGTGATAATCGTTGTTTTTTATGACGTCATCACAACGTGCCTAATCTGAAGCTACTTGGCCGAAGTGAGAACATTTTTTGTTCACTCAATTACATGTGACAATAGCTATTTCTATCAATATTAAATGCCTAAATAAAAATATTTTTATATTACGTCATCATTATGAAACAAACAAATTAATACGAACCTTGGTGTCTTCAGGTTGTAATATGTTATAGGTAAAGTGTAGGTGGAAGATCCTGAGTGTTCTACTCATGTTTGCAACAATTGAGTCGTACCCATTTAGATCAAACTCAGTATTGAAGGCAATAAATCCAGTGCCATACTCCGTCCTATTTTCAACATTTCATCCCATCATCTTCACATCGTATATCCGTCCTCAATTTTTTCCCTGCGATCAAAGTTCAAATTTCTTAACTGAACAAAGTTTGTATAACAAAAAATGGGTTATTAAAAAAGAAAGTGATATGATGCTATGTTGAAAATATAGCACCTTCACATCACTGATATGTCTCATTGTTTACGTATGATCCTATTATCATCATATACGTATCCTATTTTTGTTTGTAGTTATGTTTTCCTTAAACCAACAACACGAATACTCCATCAAACTATATGTATGATCTGTTTCATGAGATGGTGTTCCGTATTACTAAATCATATGGAAATTTCATTGTGATTAAGTAGCATATGTTAATGTCATTATAATAAAATCCATTAATTGTCATCAAAATGGTATTATTAACTGAAATAGATATATTACCTCGGAGAATTGTGCCACATCCTCCAGGTTGATAAACAGGATGCTCTGTTATATTTGGAAGAACCTTCAAGCATTTAGGACATCTAATAAATCGAACTTTATATTCATCTGAGTGGATCACAGTCCTTCTAATTTTTTTATCTCCAAAATAAGTTATAGTTGGGCCAAATGCCACAAAGATACACAAAAGCAACCATAAAGAAGACCCGTGTGTTAGAATTATCCCACTATCTGCAATAGTTTATACAGGCATGGATTATAAATAATAGCTTAAAGAACCTAATCAAGATTAAAAAACAGTTTCAAATGAATGATGGAGATGTACTATGCATATGGACAAGAGAAGATATATGTAGAATAATGATGTTAGACTTTGACAAGGTATCACACTTTCGATATTCAAAGAAATGCCAGCTGCCAAACAACACAACACTAAAAAGTTGGTAAACCTATAACTAAAATGGCTTTGGGTATGACGGTTGTCGTGGAATACTTTCAATGCATTAACATTTAATATTTTCCTTACGATCAAAATATACTGAACTACAACTTATAGTTTACAAAATGAACCATAATCCTTGGGTGTAGTTAGCCTTCCCAATCCTAGATCTATAGAAAGTGAACAATGCAAAAAAATATAAAGGATGTTAGTAGACTTTAGGACTCGTATAAATAATACATACAATTGCAATTTATCTTCCCTCGTTCATATTATTCAAAGGCCCATTAAATACATTCATCTTCACAGAGCTGATTATGACATATATTATTATGGGTTAAAATACTCGAAATAATAACATGTTTAACTGATTAAGCAGCTTAAGTAATAGATTATGCAACACATAATCAATTTCATGACACATGCCAATGTCTACAAGGAAGCAAACACAAGTCCAAGATATTTGAATGTATTATTTGGAAGAGAAATTTTAAAGAGATCCTAAAATTATACCCCTAAAAATAACGGACCGGTTGAGTACAAATTTTGTAAAATCTGCCTAACTCCATTAAAATTTTGTTAGTCCAAATTTCGATATAACCCCGGCTACTTTTAAGATAAAAATACCCTTATACTTCATCTTTCCCAAGTGTAAACCCTAAATTTTCATCACAAATCAATTATCAAGTGTCGTAATTTGCAGTTTTGATTCCAAAACCCTTTTAAGTAAAAATATATTCGCAAAAACCCATTTCTAGAATCCATATGAATAAAAAAATTAACCCATTCGCAACTTAACCAATTTCAACAAAACTGACAACAACATTAATAGATTTATAACAGATTTCAGAAGCATCACGCAAAATAAATTTCCACCGGGAAGATTACTCATTACGCATCTGAGCAGAAGTCGATGGAGGCCTAGATGTGAACGATTCGTAGTAGATGCCATCTCTTCTGGCACACTAGCTTGTCTCCATTGTTGGGCATCTTTAAGGTTCATCTTGAGAGAAAGAGAGAGAGAGAGAGAGAGAGAGAGAGAGATGAGACCAAAAAATAGGTCTTATGTGAGGGATAGAGAGGAGCGAGAAGAGAGACGACGGTGAGCGAGAGAGATAATTGAGAGGGGAGAGAGAGAGAGAGAGGTAAAAAAATTGGAAGGAGGAATATTATTTTTTTAGAGTATTTATATCTTAGTTAAGTGTGCTCAATTTTGTCACACTTTTAAACAGTGCCAAATTTTGGCATAGTTTTAAAGTGTGTCAGATTTTCATTAAATCATGCTAGAATTTGGCATAGTTTTAAGTTGTGCTAAATTTTTAATATTAAAGTGTGCCAAATTGCTATTTTTCATGTAGTGATTAGAAACCTCAACAAGGACAGCCTTTCATTTCCTCTGGAACAAGACAAAGGGATCAGCCACCATTGACTCTCTAGCCATCATCTTTGGGACTTCAATCACGCCTTCAAAAGATATGACTTTAGGCTGATACTTGAGGCCATTTTTCTAAAGTGGGTTAGGGAGACCAAAATCTTAGATAGAATATAGTACAACTTGAGGGGATTCATTAACCTATCATCTTCCTCTTTGCTGAGGTTAGCTGTCCTACGAATTTCGGGTGATGCCGTTTAGATTGATGAATGCTCCAGCTATTTTCATGGACTTAATGAACAGGGTGTTCAGAGAGTTCTTAGATCAGTTTGTCATCGTCTTCATTGATGACATCTTGATTTATTCTCGGGATGAGGATGAGCATGCCGAGCATCTGAGGATGGTTTTGCAGACACTGCGTGAGCACTATTTGTATGCAAAATATGAGAAGTGTGGATTCTGGGGGAGAGATGTCCAGTTCTTGGGGTACATAATTTATGAGGAGGGGATATCGGTAGATCTGAGAAAGGTGTCAGTGGTGAGGGAGTGGGGACAGCCCACGACGCTGGCTGAAGTACGTAGCTTTTTAGGGCTGGCAGGATACTACAGGCGATTCATTCGGGGGTTTTCTAAGATATCGGGTACTTTGACAAACTTAACTCGCAAAGGGGTACCATTTATATGGGATGATGCCTGCCAGTTGGCTTTTAACGAGATGAATGACAAGCTGACTTCAACACCAGTCCTAGACCTACCCAGGCCAGGGATGGAATACCTGGTTTACACTGATGCATCCTTGTTAGGACTTGGGGGTGTACTTCAGCAGGAGGATAAGGCGATCGCTTATGCTTCTCACAAGCTTAACCCTCACGAGAGAAATCACCCCACTCATGACTTGGAGTTAGCGGCAGTCGTGTTTGCATTGCGGATATGGAGGCATTATCTCTTAGGAGAGAAATTTTTCTTGTTCACAGATCACAAATCCCTACAGTATCTTTTCACGCAGCGGGACCTGAATATGCATCAGCGGAGGTGGCTTAAATTTTTAAAGGACTACTAGTTCGATATCCATTACCACCGGGTAAGGCTAACATGGTAGCAGACGTATTGAGCTGTAGGCCAGCAGACGAGATGGTCGAGGTGTGGAAGGCAAAATGGAAAGAACTCGGGCATCAGGATGCAGTTGCCCGCTCATTCATGTCGGTGATGACGGTTACACTCGAGAGAGTTACAGGGCAATACAGTCTCAGGCAGCGGATTCCTTCTGTCAGGATTGGATTATCCAGCTTCTAGCCGAGGGAGCAGAGTCTTTCTCCGTGAGATCAGATAGGGGTTTATGCTTTAATGGCAAACTAGTAGTCCCAGTGGGGGAGGAGTTATGGCATGCAGTGATGATAGAATCACATGGTTCACGGTTTACGGTACATCCCGATGGGGATAAGATGTACCAGGATATAAAGCGACAAAATTAGTGGAGCGGAATGAAGAAGGACATCGCCGAGTTTGTTTCGAGGTTTGCCGCTTGTCAGTTGGAGAAGACAGACCATCAGAAATCGGGAGGACTACTGCAGGCGTTAGAGATCCCTATGCAGAAATAGGAGAGCATTTCAAAGAATTTAATTACAGGGATACCTACATCGCAGAGAGGTCACTATTCTATATGGGTGATTGTGGATCGATTGACCAAGGTAGCTCATTTTCTGCCAGTTCGGGCAGACTACACTACGGGGCAGTATGCTCAGATCTTCATTGTCGAGATAGTGAGACTCCACGGCTTGCCCCTTGATATTTTGTCCGATCGGGACAATATTTTTGTGTCTAGATTTTTGGAGAGTTTCCAACAGGATATGGGCACGGAGTTACGGTTAACTTTGACCTATCACCCACAAATGGACGATCAAACAGAGCGGATGAACCAGATGTTGGAAGATATGTTACAGATGTGTGTCCTGGATTTTGGCTGGGGATGGGAGCTGTACCTTCCACTGGGGGAATTTTCTTATAATAACTCTTACTAATTTACTATTGGCATGGATCCGTTCGAGGCGTTATATAGAAGATTTGGTCATTCTCTAGCATGTTGGATTGATATGGGGGACAACAGGTTACTTGGGCCGGAGGTGATTCAGGACACCTCGACGAAGATTGAGTTAATACAGAGTCGCATTCGGGTTGCTTAGGACCGATAGAAGAGTTACGCCGATGCCAAAAGATTTTTCAGAGCGTTCAGTGTTGGGGATTAGGTTCTGTTATGAGTATCTCTTATGAAGGGGTAATGTGATTTGGGAAGAAAGGGAAGTTGGCTCCGAGATATTTTAGGTCATTCCCTATTATCGAGCGGATAGGGTCAGTATCTTATCGACTTGGGTTAGCGGAGCACTTGCATCGGATTCATGATGTGTTCCATATTTCTTCACTGAGGAGATATCTTCGGGATGATTTAGCCCACACCCACATTGCATTGGAGGATATTGATCTCCAACCTGATAGTTCCTACGAGGAGGGACCAGTGGCTATTCTAGACTGTAGTGAGAGGAAACTGAGGACAAAGATAGTTCCATTAATACGAGTGCAATAGCAGCATCATAATATAGAGGAGTCTACTTGGGAGCGTGAGGATGACGCGGGACAAATATCCAGGGTTATTCCTACCAGGTATACTTTTATTTGGTTCTTTTTCGAATTTCGGGACGAAAGTATACCCTGTAATTCTGTGTGATTTTATTTTAATTATGCAATTTGGATTAATTGATTTAAATGGAGAAAATTTAATTTATAACTAATCCGAATTTAATTGTAATAATTACTATCGTGATGAGAGTTAGTATTTATCGGAGATAATTATGTTAAATATTACTTAGCGAGTAAAGTAATATATGAATACGAAAATATTATTATGGCCTGGAGTGAGAAAAAAATACGGCTGTTGAAATACACTTAGTTGGGACACGCGTGTGAGTCATGTCAGTATTACTTTATTAGGTTAAAAAGATAAATTATTTTTGAGTAACTTGGATGGCCATTTAGAGTTTGCCAGTGTGTCCGAAAGGGTCAAAATAATCAGAAAACACTACTCGGGTGTTTTATTTGGATTCCAAGACATTTTAGCCCAAAACGACACCCCGGAGGGGTATTTTTGCCTTTGGAGATTTTCAAGAAATATTATGGACAAAAATTAGGAATTAAATTAAGGTTGTACATGGGTTAGAGAGGAGTTGTCATTTTCCATCCTACGTAAGAGAGAGGGAGATAACCAAAGAGGGAGAAGGAGAACTCAACAGGTGTTTTGGGCTAAGAATTTAAGTTCTTCCATCGAAAATCACACCAACGCGTAGATCACGAAGAGAGGATCATCCCCATACCAATTTCTTTCAACGATTGAGAAGTTCACGAAGAGGCAAGTGCTTATCTTGCTAAATTTTTTAACACATGTGATTTATGTTAAACTTAGTTGATGAGATAACCATGATACTGTGAAATTGAGACTGAATTGTCAATTGATTTTGAAATTTGAAGGCTAGGTATGCATGTAGATGAATAAACCTATTCTGGAAATGATAAATCTGGAAATCTTAGGTAAAAATCATGAAATATAATTGGGGGTTTTGAATGATTGTAATGGTGGGTTAATTATTATGGGACTTTTAAGGATTTGAGGAATTAGTTTAGATTCCCTATGATTATGTAAGGATTTGTTAATGAAATCATGTTAGAAAGTACCCTAGTATGATTAGGAAGGGTTTAGAGTTATTGATTTGAAGTTGGGATGAGTTTTAGACGAATTTGGATGATGAAAAGTCGAGGAAAATGAATTTTGGAAGAACGGGGGAACTCTCGAAATTCTCGTTCGAAGACCTTGTTAGGTCATTCGAACGAGAATTTTAATGAGATTTTTAGTTCGTCCGAGGTGACAACCTCGTTGAAACGAGAATTCTGAACTTCAAATAAGATTCCATAATGCTTAATTATGGCCCGGTCAAGTTAGAATCCTTAATTGACCTACGCTAAAATCGAATGACTTAAACTCCTAGTTAGTGGTGAGATGGGGGCATGACTACTCTAGGGATATAAGGGGATACTAGTGCCTTAAAGATAATGTACTTGTTAGGTAGATAAGTTGTATGGTTGAAACATTGTGAGTAGTACAGATGATAATACTAAACATAAACTCAAGGATTTGGGTTACGTAAATTCCTATTGTATATAATATAAGTTTTGTGTATACTTATTGATTGAACTATTATATGTATAACATACCTACACTTCTTGCTATCGAGCGGAGGTTGCGCGTTGTGGACAATCATGCCTTGAGGGCCCTTGGGGTGGGATATTGGTTTGTACCACTAGAGCGTGGAACCTAGGTACGGACTATCTATGAGAACGATAGTGATGACGGTCGTATGGGTGCGTAGGTATGTGCATAACCCGTCGGCTTGATACTATGTTTGCCTCCAATATATGTGTTTTATTTTGGTGGTTTGCTAGAGATTGAACCTTTAGTCCTTTATACAATGAACGATGCAATGGGACATGATAGCAGGGTATGGAGTCACTGCAGCTGTGTCTCGGGGTGCAGTATTGTGTATATATATATATATATATATATATACTTGTGATGATATCTACTGTGTGAATTAAGTAGGTAGGTTTAATAATAAAATATGAAATGAGTTAAGTAGCTAACACTTAATTAAATTAAACTGGAAGTGCTTTCCTATGCTAAAGAGAGATTGATTATGCATATTATATTGTGAGGGAAATACATGGGAATGATGTTGGGCTAAGAGTAGATGATAGCCATAAAGAAATAGTTAGGTGTGCACATTAGATGAGTATGAGCATATCAAGTGAGTTCGAAAATCTAACATGCATAATGTATGTGCTAATAATTCATTTTAAGCATTTGCTGATTTTAAACTGTTTTCAACCGGGCTCTGACCCGTTTTCTGCAAATCTCTTTTCTTGTCAAATTATTTTAGGTGCCCAGCCACATGGACACTAGTCTTAGGAGTTCCATTCCTTTGACGAGATGTAGCTCGTGTGGAGGTTACACGGCTTTGGTAGTAGACGCCTCTATGTCTATCATTCCTTACTTTTGCGTTATTTTCATCAGTTGGGCATGTCGCCCCCTTTCCTATTTAGATGTTCAGAGATTATGAATTTAGTTATTTACCCTTCAGTTGTTGGATTTATTTAGTTGGACTATTGTATTTGACTTTAGGCTGGAAGTGTTTACTCCAGTCCTTTTTATTATGTCAGTTATTTCATTTCTTATGAGATTGGATTGAATGGTGAATGTTTAGTTATTTTCCTTAAATGGTGTTATATTGATTGAAAAGATAAAACTTTGGCATGAACCTTTTTAAATATTAGGTGGTTGGTTGTAATAATAAAGTTTTTTGATAGTGATGCATAATCTGAACCAAATGGATATTCTGATTTAATTAATATAGGACTGATCACCCGGTATTTAATTAGGCGGGGTGTCACAAATTCTTAAATAGGATAAAGTCATCCTCCAAAATGAGAACATGTTTCCAGGTAATTATTAGACCATAAAAAATAGCTTGAAGGGTTTCTGTTTGAAGCATATATTTCTTCATGCAAGCAAGTATAATTGCATGTCGTACCATAATGAATACTTTCGAAACAAAAAGTATCTTATATGCAATGAGTCGATATATACAGGTTGTGCGAGTGGAAATGATAAACCTCCTAAACTTCATAAGTGCTCGTAAGTTACACAAAAAGGGATTGAAGTATTTATCCCCTAGGGACATGATTAAAAATCCCATTGATTCAATCATATGGAAACTTTCAAATTCATGACACCCTGAATTTGCAAAGGAACCACTCAATTTATGTCTTGTATGATCAATTAACATGTCTAACCCTTTCGATAATTTTAAGCATTAAAGTTATTGTCTAGTTCTCTTAGCACCTTTAGGTGTCCCCCATCCCCCCCCCCCCCCCCCCCCCCCCACACACACACCAACAATTTGCATGAGAAAATAGTTCACATTATTGTCATTATTGATACCTGAGCTAAAGTCTCCCAAGGGTGATATTGATATTTTCTTAGCCCCGTTAAAAGAAGATTTGTAAGAGTTATGGGATGAAGGCGTAAGGGCATTTGACCCTCATGAGGGTGAAGAGTTGACACTTAAAGCAATGGTGTTGTGGGAAATCCATGACTTTCTTGCCTACGGGACCTTATTCGGTTACAATGTTCATGGCTTATATATCTCTCATATGTGGGAGGAAACTGATTCCACTTAGCCACAGCATTGTGGTAATATATGTTATATTAGTCATGAAAAATTTCTACCAAACAGTCACCTTTTTAGGAATGACAAGTCTAATTTTTTACTGGTGGTCACAAGCATAGGATACAACATGTTCAGCTTTCTGCTTATCAGATCTAGGAGAAGGAAAAGGCTGTGAATTCGGGAATAAGTTTGTAGTACAAAAGAAAAAGGTTAGAGAGGATCCAAAAGTTCCTAGTATAATGCAGGCATGGTCTAGACAGTCAATGTTATTTGACATGTCATATTGGAAAGAGCATCGTGTAAGGAATGTAGTTGAGGTGATGCACACAGAGAATTTTTTTGCAAAAGATCTTATAAGAACATGTCTCATTAGAAAGATGGAGAGAAGGAGAGACATGATTTAAAGGAGATGAAAATCGCAAAACAAAACATGGTTAAATATTGATCCTCTAACAAAACAAATTTGATTCCGTCGGGTTCTTTCACTTTTATTACTAGTGAGAAAAGATCTTTCTAGACGCGTTGTTTAAATTAAAGACTTCGAATGGTTATTGTGATAATTTTTCCAGGGGTATAAAATATCAAACAAATTATTTAAAATAGTGTAAGTCTCACAATTGGGACGTCATCGTCCAATTATTCCATTTGTTGTTTAGGCATTCCTTTTTTTGGCACATAGATATTCACAAGGGAGTTGTGCATATTAGCTTATGATTCGGCTTAGTTTTTGTAAAATTTGTAAATAAAAATTACATTTAGGGCGCGAAAGCAACTTTATCCAAGGTGACTTGTGTCTTAGAGAAATATTTTTCTCCGTCATTTTTTTACATCAGCATCCACCTGCTTTTGCATCTATGTGATGAGGCATTGTTATGTTGACCTATTAGGTAGCGTTGGATCATTTTGAGCACTTATTAAAAACATGTAATACCCCGTAATTTTGGGCTTTATTTATGAATATTGTATAAGATTTTGATAATATTATAATTTTATTGATCGGGATATTGATATTATATTTATTTTTATTTGAAATGAATCGAATAATTAAATTCAAATTTAATTGGCTTTTGGACATTTTGTAATGGTTTAAATATGTAAAGTTAATAATTTTTAATTAAAGGGAAATATAGTAATATACGTTAGCTTAGGCTCCAAGTTAGGGTTTGAGAGAGGGGTTATATAAGGAATATTATGGTTGATTATAAGGATATGAAGATGAAAAACAAAGGACAAAAACGAAATCAAAGGAGTAAAAAACGAGTGGAATGAGAAGTGCCAATTTGGAGTCTTTAGATCTTCTTTTTAAGTGCATTCAAATGAGATTTGAGAAAAACCCAAAACATATACCTGACTCAATTTTTCGTGTAGAATCCAAATCTGAAGTCAGATTGGTGATTTGGATAATGCTTGGATATGATTTTTCTAAGTTTTTAACACAGGCCTACAATGGTGGATTTTGACTCGCTTGAGGTAGTTTCATTCTCATATGGTTAATTTAGTGTGCTACACTTATTCAATATTGATTGTATATGTATATCCATGATATGTGTTGCATTTATATATATTGTATGCTTGTATATTATATTCGTTCGTGCACCCATTTTGTATGTGTTATTTTCATGCCGCGTAGTTTGGATAACGAAGCTAGTTAATTTTACGAGCATGTTGGGTTATGGAAATGGGTAGAAAACATGTAAAATTGATTTATGAGAATTGAATATGAAATTCATTTTAATTGGAAGAATGATATTATGATGATTATTATTGGAGAATGCATAGGCATTCCTTAGCCAAACCACCTGTTAGAAGGGGTGTGCTGCCAGCTACAGTTTTGTTTATTATCCAAAGACTAAGCCATAGACCCCGGTTGATGAGTATGTCAAGTTTTATTATTGCGGTGATTCCAAGATTTTATGGCAGTGATGTCTGTTTATGATGGGTCGTGTGCCCAAGTTATGTTATTTATTTTGGGGGACCATTGGATTGTTCCAGGGATAAATAACAAGATAGTGGACGGTAGTCCATACCGTACTATGGGAAGTGCGGCGGGAATTTTGATATTGGGTCTTGGATTGTGTAGTTTCGTGGTGAGATCATAGGTGATGATTATATTATTGGAATTTTAGTTTGAGTGCTCATATTGCACGCACTCTTGTATATGATGCACGCACACGCAAGTATGTGTAGTTACACTTGAAATATTTATATTAGCTATTGAGTTTCTCGATCATCCCCTCATAGTTTGTTGTGTTTCAGGTTTGGTGCGAGATTATATTTATGGCATCGTTGGGATTGGGAGCATCGTTAGAGAATCTGTATATTTATTTTCAAATTTTAAATTTATTGCACTGTTTATTATAAATTGTTTTGTAAAAGGACATTTGAGATTTAATAAAATTGAGAAATTTTATTTTGCCAATTTATTATTCATGCTGCATCAAATTTATTCTCAATCTAAATGGTAATGTTTTATAAAAAAAATTCTTTAATTTATCAATATTTTTTAGTAGCACCTCCCGAGGTATTACAAAACCTTCAAACATTACGTTAAGAATTCACATATATTGGAGGGTCAATTGCAAAATAATACATAACGTAAGAATCATCATTATACGCTCAGGAACATATACTAGAACAAGGGCTGAGGAGATTCATTCCTTGTGGTGAATGAGTGGTGAATAAACTTGACATGTTTGAGGATGAATTACCTTTCGGTAACCCTAAAGAGATGAGACTCATTAATCTTCAATTTGATCAATAATCACGTTATGTCTTTGAATCGCAAGATGGAGTTAGAGATTGAAGTGAGTAAGTACCTAAGTATATAACATATTGTTATTTGATTATCTATAGTCTCTATATTACCATCCAAATTCTATAATTTCATAAACATGCATAGGAATTATGAGAGGAAAATTGCCCAAAATCAAAAGAAAAAAGGTTCAACATATGCTATGAATGATTTTAGGACATGGGTATCGAAAGAGGTCATTTCCACCTCTTATGGTGCGGTTATTTTTCTATGTGTTATAAAACATATCGTAATAAAATTCAATCACAAATGCAGCTTTTAAAAAGAGGTGATGTCTCTTCAAGGCTTGGACACCTAGCCAAAGGTCCCAATTTCCGTACAAAGGAGTTTAAAAAATTATGCACCAATAGGTTTTGATTGCGCCTCATACTCGTGAAAAGAAACACTGTTGACATAAAATAATGGAATTTCAATTTTTGTCTTGAATTCTTGTATATCTAGAAAAGGTGATAAAATCCAAAGGATGTGGTGTTGACCTATAATGGGATTGTCTAATAAATCCTAGAAGTGGATTACTTAGATTTCAAAGAAGACGTCTTCTATTATGACTGAGTGAAGATGGAGGACATTACTAATAGTTGTAAAGTTGATCATGCCATAAAAATTATCATGGTACATTTATTTAAGATGAAGAGTAAAGATTGCATGGTCGATAACCTTTTGTTTATTCCATTAAAAACTTGAAGAGTGTATTTTACTCAAACTGAATAAATGACAATAATTAGTCTGTTGTTATGCATCCACCAAAGGTTTTAACTACTCAAGAAGATGCAATTAAAGGCCCCTACAGAGTTTCAATCTTCTATTGATGACAAACCTAATTTGAAGCATATTTTACTTAATTTAGACGAAGATTGAGTTTTGATACATTATTTTATTATTTACTTAACCATTGAATGGAAACTCTATTTGTATCATATGTATATGGAACAAACCCTTTGTATTTATTTACATTTGTGTATGTATATGTGGCACAACCCATTAAAAAAATTCCTTTATGAGTGGAATAACACAACATGATAACATGATAACACAATACAAAATTAGAAGTTAATTTCTTATTAGAAATCTGATTAATGTGTTTAGTGATCCAATCAGTGAAGCCAAAATCTTAATAGGATCACCAAAGTGTTTTTCATAGGGGATTAATATTATCAGGGAGTCAAGAGTGGTTTTAATCGATATTGTATGGAACCCATTGGTTGAAATGCGTGCAATTAGTCGGTCTTATAGGCTTCGACAAATTATAGATATACACAACCTTATTTTAGTCGAGCCTATAAGCCCGACTAATAGCATGCGTTTCACCCGATGGGTCCTGCAAATTGAGAATATGATTATTTTGTTAAGAGAGTTTATTTTGATCAAGGCTAATCACAAATCTAATTTTAGTTTTATGTGAGTTCCCTTGAAGTTTCTCTTCCAGGTATAACTAGTCTAATTCATATAGTATTTCAAGTTGTGACAAGATTATGTCATAGCCTTATTATGAATCTAGGAACTCCATATGAACTCGATTGGTCATACTTGGAAGAAAACCTTCAAGGGTACTCAAACAAAACTAAAATTAAATTTGTGGGTAGCCTTGATCAATACCACTTCTCAACAAAATAAACACATTCTAAATTTGTGGAACACGTCGAGTGAAATGCAGGCTATTAGTCAAGATATAGGCTTCGCCAAAAAAATGGTTGTGTACAACTACAACTTGCAAATCCTATAAGACCGGCCAATAATATGTGTTTCAACCAATAGGTTCCACATAATATCTATTAAAACCATTATTTATGCCCCAAAAAGATTAATCCCATCTTAACAAACTTTGTAATACTAACAAAATTTTGACTTCACTGTTTGGATCATTGAACACATGTATCGAATTACCAATAGAAAACTAACAGTCTGATTTTGTATCATGATGGAACTATGTGGACTTTGATGCCATTTTAATTGGCTACGTAAGCATCCCGAAGTCAAATTGGAATTTGAGTCCTTATTTACACAAATTTATTTCTTTACTTTATCTTCATATCACTACACCAAAAATAGCAATCTGGCATGGTTTAAAATTGTGTCAGATCAAATTTGGCACGGTTTTGAACTCTCCCAGAATCAGTTTTTTCAAAATGGCCATTTTTTCCTGGCACGGTTTAAAAGTGTGCCAGATTTGACCAAATAGGAACACTTCTGATACACTTTAAAATCATGCTAGAATTTGATATTTCTAGCACACTTTTGACACACTTTATAACTGTGCCAGATTTAATACATTTTGGTACATTTTTGGCATAGTTCAAAACTGTGCTAAAATTTGATACACTTTTGGCACTGTTTTGAACTGTGCCAAAATTTTGGATCAAAGAAAAAAAATTAATTATAAATAATATTACCAAAAAAAATCAACAACATTACCCGTTTTAGAATAACAAAAATTCAATAATAATATAAAACCAGCATGGCAAAAATAGTACAACAATAATACAAATAGTCCATAACAACACTAATACACATATAATAAGCCCACTAAAAATTAATGGCACAAATTCCATTAATAAAAAATTCATGTCAATACATATGAAATTCATCTCAATACATGAGGAAATTTGAATTTTATCTTAATTCATGTCAATACATATGCAATTCATCTCAAATTTTTCGATCTTCTCGTCAAGCAGCACTAACGTGTTTAACTCCTCGTTTATCAAGCATCACTAGTTCGCCTGTACATGTACAACCATCGAACTTCCAATGAGTTCAAACCTATAAAGATATTGTGTAGGACGATGAAAATATCGTGCACTAACTCAGGAAATGAAAATTCCATGCAACCGATCCCATTGGAAGAAATAATACCATCAGCATACAGAAGGCCCATATCAGAAGGATCATAGTCTGGGCGACTATGTATTGCTCGTCTTCTAATTGGCTGACCTGAAATGAGTTAAAAAATCATTATATGTCTCTAACATAAGGGTGATTTTGACTTGGCTACCTCGTTGCCATAATTGTCTTTTAGACTTTGGTATTTCTATGCTAAACCTTCAGTGGGGAATATTTTATATTCGATGACAAAAAATGTACTAAAGAGGTACCAAAGTCTAATTTTGACCATTAGCGAGACCCCTAAGCAAAAAAGACTAATAATTTAATGTATGAAATTAAAATTTTGTGTTTTATCTTAAGCTCAACGAGAAATAAAACTAGTTTTGATGCTTCACCTCGCTATCAGATTCAGAATCATCATCTCTTTGTACGGAATCTGCTCCCCAAGCTCACATTATCATCTTGAATGTCATCATTCTCATCATCACAGGGATCAAGCACACTTTTGACCTGTGCAACGTAAACAATAACATAAAATTTGATTAATATTTGAACTCCTAATCTAATTTTGTTTTAATTGTCTCAATTATCAGTACAAATAGAAAAAAATAAGTTCTTAAATTCGCTACTAGACTAATAAGAATATCAAATATTCGCACAAATGCAAGAAACTTGTCACTGACTAAGGAAGACCAGGTTGACCACACAATGCTTCGGGCTCAAATGATCTCGCGGACTCGTCATTGTAACTGATTAGTTCTATTACACGATGTTATATATATATATATATATATATATATATATATATATATATATATATATATATATATATATAACAGCATGTAGTAGAAGTAATCAGTTGCGCACGTGATAGAATAATTAGAATGGGAGTAAAAAAGAATTAGAATTTGAGTAAAAAAAAGAGAAGAGTTAGGTATTATAGGTATTCAACATTGATTTAATCCCTTTTGCTCTATTATAGGTATTCAATTAGAATAGGAGTAAAAGGAATTAGTTTCAACGTTGATAATATTAGGGATGATATCAATAAGTTCTTCACAATTTTCAAGTAGGATCCATAGAGAGAAGATTGTGAAAATGGGAAATAATATAATCATCCCATGAGGATGAAAAAGACTCTCTATGTACTATAACATCTTTTACAGGACTTGAATCAAACATTAGATGTTCCAAACAACTTCAGTTAGAACAAAACATTGCAGAGATAGCAATTAAAATGACTAATGAAGAAGCAAAAATAAATATTGAAATTGGTGCTGCCAAGATAAATCTGATGAGAATGATGATAAGGGTGTTAAAGCCACTATTGTTAGTGGTAATGGAACTAAAATAGGTCAGATAATCGTGACAACAATAGATGGACGAAATGAAAAACAAAAGCAAAACGTGTCGTACATAACGGAGCGTGTAGTTAGCACAAGCTCATTTAGTGTTGTCTTTCAGGACAAATGCCTAGAAATTGGCGAAGTTGTAGCCATAAAGAAGATTATCTAGGATAAGAGATACAAGAATAGAGAACTTCAGATCATACGATTACTTGTCCATACCAATGTTGTTTAACTGAAGCATTGTTTCTAATACAATCTTTGATTTATATAAAAAAAACTACTGAAAATGGCGAAGTGTACCTTAACCTTGTCCTTGAGTTTGTATCTGAAACCATATACCGAGTTTCAAGGCACTGTAGCAGGATGATCCGGCACTTGCCCACTCCATATGTGAAACTCTACACCTACCATAGTTTTCGTGCTCTGAACTATGTACACAGTGTTATTTGTGTATGTCATCGCGACATTAAATCGCAAAAATATATTGGTCAATCCCCACACTCACCAGTTAAAGATATGCGCCTTTAGGAGTGCAAAGATGCACGCAGATGTCAGTCTCCATGGAAACTTCTATACAATTTAAATTCTATTAAAGATATTATGGGTAGTTTTCGCTCTATAGTAGTTTTTCCTGGATATTGGGAAGTGCATCTTTAAACTCATTGTATGATTGTTTGTTCCATCATATGATTGAAATGATCTGCCATACTACATAGGTGAATGATTGAGGGACGATATAAAGGAGTTAATCCTAAGTAAGGATACAAGAACTGATTTGTTCGTGAACAGATCGAACACTATCTTGTTGTCATTTAATAAAATTGAGCTTGATGAGATCAATCATTTTAGTTTGTCAAGACAAAAAAGAATTGGATCAGACCCCTTTACAGACAACATATATGATAGGTTCATTAATCTTCATTATAGAGTCAAAGGGGCTATTAGAGATGATGACATGGGATTGGAATCTTTTATAGTTAGGAAAAATTAATCCGGTAATATATTGGTAGAGGTCTTAAACTAATCAAGCCACCTAGAGGGGCTTTGCCTCCCACGAAAAGTTTAATAAAAATGTAATTGGGATATTATTCCCTTTATTAAATAAATAGGCTACAGAATCTCCTTAAAACAAAAATTCTCTTTTTTTAACAAACACCTTCCACTTTCTATATAAATACCTGAGGTGACAACTAAATACATGTCCGAACAATGAATACGCCACTCGATAGTTATTCGAGGTCAGTTAAACCGCAGTTTTGTTAAAATGAGAAGATGATTAGGTGAGTGTTGATGAGAGCCATAACTACTCGGCATATGATTTCCATGAAAACCTAAGTCTCCTGAGATTAATTAAAAAAAGGCTAGAATGAAGTTGTTCAATAAACTAAGTAGTATATCTAATTCAGTGTACCTCGTTTGAAGTTTATCCACCAACATAACACTTAGAATATAATAAAACTAATGTTGGTATGTTCGGTCGTTTAATCACATTGTAAAGGTGGAAATTATTTAAATTTTTCTTCTTCTCTCAGAGTTCGATTTTCCGTCAATCACTTCGGGATGATATGTTGTCATGATAATTTGTTATTCGCTCAGTTATGAGATGTTATATAAGTTATCTAAATCCCTTTCATAATCATCGTCCTTTCTATTATTTCTTATACGTCGTGTGTTTTTATTTCATCTTTTTTCTACTTTCATATTCAAAGGGTTCCTATACAAGTCAAAACCAATTCTAAACATTGAAGATGATCCGTTTGACATGTAAAACTAAGTTGAAAGCATGTTTTCTTTAACATCAACCTCTTGATTTAGTCGTTAATATAAAATTATAATATATTATTTGCCCAAATGTATCTCATACAATAAAAATCGTGTCTCTTTATTGCTGAAACTCTTCCACTCTTCACTTATTTAAGTCTCAGAATTTGAAAAAATAAAAAAATGGTGGACACATCGTAACTTTATAGGACAAGAAAATTACATTAAATATAACCCTCTATGTTTAACGAAAAACCTAACCTAAAATATGTTACACACGCATATGAAGAGAAAAAATGAAGGGCAGAGAACATCAACATATATCAAAACCACATTTAACAACGAATTAATCATTAATTGGTAGAATATCACACTCACGCAAAAAAAATGAATGTGAAAGGAATAGATAAAAGATTCAAGTAATTTAACATCATACCTAAATAGCAGTATACACTTGTTTGGTCATAATTTGATTCATGAATGAATACCAAAATTACCTCTGCTAGGGGCAGTGCACGGGTGGAGAGACACGGGCGGAATAAGATCCTCAACTGCAGGAAATAGGGGCGGAGTGCATCACGGGAGGTCCTCTATTGCAGAATGACGTCCTTGGTGCATTGATTGTAATTGTGTTGGATAATTCAGGGGGGCGGTTACGACTAAAGTGAATTTGTGATAGTGATGGATAGTTTGCATATAACATACGCCGTACAGGGCACAAAGTTAATCACTTATCCGGTACACAAAAATTTCATTCAAGAGCTACATGCATTATCTACGTAGCGCTATAGACACATTAATACGATCCCCAATTGGGCCATCCTTAGCAAGGCCTAAGTCCAAAAGCTTCGGGTTGAAGTCAATGTCCAATAGCACGTTTGAAGATTTAAAATCTCGATATATCACCTTCCTAATTTAACAAAAGAAAAACTAATTCAACAATATGTACACAAGTATCTTGTTCTCAATAAAGTTGAAATTTTCAAGGCATAGCCGCTAAGGACTTATGGTATAAGAAAAAAAATAGTTGAAATTTCATTCACTGTTTTATCTAAAATCGCATAATTGTAGTGTATACACTTATTATCATTGGCATTAGTCAATTGAATGAAGTAAACTATATATCATGTAATAGAAGTAATTGGTGAGAAGTGATTACAACTGGTGGCTAAAGGCCTTTATTGCAGAACAAGGCCTCCAAGTGCCCACGATTAATCTTCCTTAGCAGAACATTTTACATATATACATTATACTTGCAACAGAACCAACAGAACCAAAGATTGATCTCCAAAGAAAATAAAATGGATTAAAACTATCAGATTTTATGAAACGAACTTCAATCCAATAAAGCTAATATAAGATGTTGCCACATATGCATCCCAAGTACTAAAACCAGCACAGTACCAATAACTTGTTCAGATAAAGATCAAACTATATGATCCTATTATAAAGATATCAAAACAATGCAAGATCAGGTTAACATCCCTAATATAGTATACCAGTTGTTAGATCATTCCATAACTCATGATCCAATGATGAATCACTAGCCACAATTGAATTATAAAGTAAACCATTGCAGACAGTTCCAAAAATGAACTAAATGAATAGTTTAGGAAAATGGACCCAATTCCTAACGTTTGAATCAATACCAAAAGGAATGGGATTATTCAGTAAGAGCTTTGATCCGTTGGATGAAAGATGAAGAAAATTTGTTCCATTATAATAAAATCAAATATGAAGCTATTATGATGTGCTAATTGATCCAAAACAGATCACCAGCACAAGGGAACTCTGCCTCGATTCTACGATATGAACTTATTATTCTGAAACCAACGAAGATTTGATCAAAATCATCCAAAAAGACTACATGCACCGAAACAAACAAGCTATGGAATGAAATCCATCCATAAAAACATCGATTTATTTCCCAAATCCACCAAACGAGACAAAATGAAAACGATAGTCAATTAAACTTCGATTTATAGCCAAAATCTCTGACTCAAAGAAACATTCTACTTGGAAAAGGCATAATTTAGAAAATAAGTTGTGGCCAAAATGAAAAAATCAAACTACATCACATAGGATGTCATGGGTTAACTAATTGGTCTCTCGGTTACCTAATTCTAATAACTCTCTTAAAATCTTCTTTAAAGGCATGCATCATGTATTTGTGAGAATTGAACTCTGAGATTTCCTTTGGACCGGTCTGCAAAGTAAAAAAAATCCATCCAACAGTATATATATGAGGGGAAAAACACAAGCACGAAGAATTACTGTACAAAAGTGAGACATCTTTTCCCATGGATTATGAATTACACAGCTCATATCATATTGCTTTGCAATTTAATCTATGGTTTAAATTTTTCTGAAAATAATCTCCCAAACAGGCCAAAGAACACAAACATGACTCAACTAACAAAACTAAGTACTTATATTGATAAACATAATCTATTAGCAAATGTCTTATTGTAAAGAACCGTATGGACTGAAAAATCTCTAACCTTTTGCCTTTGGAATACATAAAAACTCACCGAATTTTGAGTGAGGACTTCAAATCTTCTTTCTATGCCTTAAATTTTCCTCTGAAGAGAAATTTCCTTCAGTGGAATTTGACTCTGTTGATTATAAAAACATTGTCAGTACAGCAGATTACATGATATACTTTTGGAAACACTTTGCGCCTATGTACTTGTATTGACAACATTGATGGAACATGACAATGTTGATCTATCATTATAAGTAAAAAATAAATTTTTCACAAGATTTGGTAATTATATCACAAACTAAAAACATAACATGTATAAGAACAACAGAGATATCTAATATTAGTAGCCATAACAATTGGACTGATAATCTAAAAATCAAAACATATAGGAATTGAAACTCAAGAGATCCTAACTAAAAAATGAACATTGGTCAGTCAAATCAAAATGAAAACACTAAAGAAAACAAATCCAAAAATCTTCGTTTTGTATACCTTTGTTTCAAGCTTCATTTAATACAACTTTGATAACTACATTTCAAAAGCACATGTAATCAATCACAAATTCATGTGTGTATAGAATGAAATCTGAAACCTTCAAGCCTAAATATGAAACCTTCAAAGCCTATGTATGAAACCTTCACAGAGGATTTTAAAACATGGGAATTAGAAAATTACCTGAGCAGGATGAGCGGAAAGAGAGAGAGAGAGAGAGAGAGAGAGAGAGATTTGAGCGAAAAGAGAACTCAAAGCACAGAAAGATGGATTAGCGGGAATGAGAAGGATGAGAGAGCGGGAATCTAAAGTGGGTAGAGAAATTTTTTTGGGTTATTTTATATTTTAGTCAAGTGTACTTAATTTTGGCACACTTTAAAGCAGTGCCAAATTTGGCACTGCTTTAAAGTGTGCCAGATTCTCATTAAATCGTGCCAGAAATTGGCATAGTTTTAAACTGTGCCAGATTTTTAATATGAATGTGTATCAAATTGTTGTTTCTGGTATAGTGTATGTACTCACTCTTTCCACGACGTGGATGGGATCATTATAATCCTCACACACATGCACACTCTTTGTCACTCATATCAATGCATTATTCCTAATAAACTTGTTAAGATAACGGTTTAAGTTTGGTAGTTACGATACAACTGACACGATAACATGTTAAGACCATAACTATTATCTTAAAAATTATATTCAATACATTTTATAATCTTTGTAACTTGTTAAGGTTCTAATCAGTCAAATTCATCCGGGATTTCAAGCCAAACAAGGTTATGGCATAGACTTGTTGTGAAGCTAGAAACCTCGGATGCATTGGGCTGGTTAAACCTCCATGAAAAAAATTCAAGGATACTCACACAAATCTTATTCATGCAATTATCAAATTGTACTCGTTTATTTTGTTCTCTTGCACTTATTACTTTGTCGCTCACATTTTGTAATATCATTTATGTTT
The DNA here is from genome assembly GCA_949130495.1 of Sambucus nigra. NCBI lineage: Eukaryota > Viridiplantae > Streptophyta > Magnoliopsida > Dipsacales > Adoxaceae > Sambucus > Sambucus nigra. The sequence continues at coordinate 665,745,495 of OX422215.1, read as the reverse complement.
TACAAATTCTATAAATATTTTTTCATATTTTAGTGTTCTTATTCCATTTGTAGCTTTGTTATTTTACTTATATCACTAATAATACTCTTTTTATTATCATATATGCATTCATATCTAATTTCATAAATCAAAAATTCAAAAAAGGGGCTTATATCACAATTCCCGATCTAGAGTGTCCGCACAATTTTCTACACTTTCACCATATTTCATACATTTTTCATAAATCAAAAGAGACCCTAGATTCAAATTTTAGGTTAGACCCAAACCTTATTCGTCTTACGAACTAAGTGGACTTTGATGTTATTTTTGGATGCGTACATAGGTGTCCCGAAGTCATTTTGGGTTTCAAGCCCCTTCTTACCATTTGGAACATTTTGAAATATTTACAGCTCTAGTTTGGTCGACCCTAGGTTTAAACTTTCATTATTGTCATCAATCATATGGGTCACAAAAAGAGGTGGTCGGATCTTTTAGGGTGGCTTCAGAGTGGGAATAACACACGACCTTTATATCAATGGCTTGATTGGTTTGTGTGTTTTGATTGTATGCGAGTGTACAAAGCAAGGTTATAGTCTTGTCAACCAGTTGATTATCTTAACGTTATGATAATTAGGCAATTGTGTACCGTTTGATGCTTTAATTAAGAAGGATTATGCTCCAATTATAAAGACTTTACAGTGATTTATAAATAATTTTATGAACTAAATTAACTAGAATCTAAGGATAGGAATAGAAGTATTTAGTAGAGGAGGAAGATAAACTCAAGGGCGATTCTAGGTCTTTGTGATGTTCCAGTCTGATTTCAGTGATGGTTTAGTTTTTTCTTATATTTAATTGTTGCGGTCTGTTTCGTAACATCATAATGATTGATTTGTGGGAGTTTTTTTATACAGACATTGCCATATATATAGATCCTTCACATTCTAGGGTTTTTAATCCTCGTTCAAGAAACAAGATAATCGAGAGAAAGATTAGATACAAAAATAGTCATATGCTAGAACTGTTACTAGCATGAAGCAGGTGGAAGAACCCATCTGAGAGTGGCCAAAACAACACTTATGTGGAAATGTTTATTTTTCAGTTAAAAACTGTTTCTTTTACTATTTTAAAAACAATCTTTTTACTTTATAAAAAAATGGTCCACGTCAGCGGTATATATAGGCAGTCCAACCACTTATACATACCGTTGGCGCAGATCAATATATTAGAAAAAATGCTCCGCGCCAGCAGTATGTATACATGGTAGGACAACATATACATACCACTGCCGTGGACAATATTTTTTCAAAATAACACAAATATTATTTTTTTAAATAGTACGAAAAACAGTTTTAAACCAAAAATAAAATTTGTAAATAAAAAAAAACTTTTTTAAGAAAACAACCTCTTAAGAAAACAAATTTTACGTTTTATATACAGTTTTATAATAAAACAAATAGATAAGATTTTACGTTTTATAAAGAGTTATTTTTTTTATTTATAAAAAATAGTTTTTTATTGAAAATATAATTTTTAGTTTTTATCAAATGTGTTTATTTTAGTTGGAGGTGAAAAAATTGGACATTTAGATTTTATAAATTTAAGGGCACAATTGTCATTTATTATTCAAAGGGTGTGGGGGAACATATGGAGGGTATGGGAATAGCTATTCCCATAAAAAAATGAATATTTGTTAGTTGCATGGTAATGTGTTCGAAATTTTTTTACTAATTGGGACTGCTCCATAGTTGGGAACTATTTTTTTTCTATTGTTTTAATTGGAACACTTTTTTTTCATAGTTGGGACTCTTTTTTTTTTAATTAGGACTGTTTTTTTTTTAAAATTAGGGCTATTTTTATTCAATGTTGAAAACTTTTTTTTTAATTGGGACTTTTTTTCATTATTGAGAACTATTTTTTTTTTATTGTGGACTACTGTTTTTATAGTTGGCTCTTTTTTTTAATTGTGATTTTTTTTACAGATGGCAGTCTTTTTTCATTATTGGAAACGTTTTTTTTTAATTGGGATTGTTTTCTTTTTTAATTAGGACTTTTTTTAATTGGTTCATTTTTTTTTTACTTATTTATCTTGAGTAGCCAAATATGACTAGTTGTGTGTGTGTGTGTGTGTTGGGGGGACGGGATTATGTCAAATTTGAGTTTGAGATAAATGCATATTTTTTAATGGCCATTGACACTTGTGTGATGAAAATCAAAATAGTTATGTGCATTTGAAGTATGAGGGTAATATGGTCATTTCATTTTTTTACCATATTCATCTTGACCATCCAAATAACAAATGGTGAAAAAGTTAAAATTTTCACTACTGAAAAATCGACCATCCAAACGGAGATGGTGAAGACAAAATCACCAAACTAATAATCCACCTTTTACTTTTAACACGGTGAAAAGTATTTCACCACGAACCAAACAGACCCTTAATGTTAAAGATGTATTGGGAAAAATTCAGCTAGTATGTGAAGAGTTTGGCCACTATCAAAGTAGAGATTCTGTTGAAATCACTGCTCAACATAGATTATCTGAAGCTATAAAAGCTGAGGAAATTTTTTGGACAGATAGGTCTAGAATTAAATGGTATCCTGATGGTGATAGATGCACTTAATTTTTTTACAAATAAGGTCCTCTAATGCACAAAGTTAGTCACTTATGCGGTACACAAAAATTTCATTCAAGAGCTACATGCATTATCTACATAGCGCTGTAGACACATGAATACAATATGAAAGTGCGGAAGCCCCCAATTCTTAAACTCAAATATAATGAAATGGTTCAAATTTTAATTTTCCAAAAGTTATTTAAAATTTTCTTTTCGTAAAGAGAACAAACAAACTTATAAAAAAAGTAAAACTAAACTAAAAGTGAAATTAAAACTACACACACAATTTTCATTTCGACTTAAACACACATTAATCCAATTCAAGTTAAACTTGCATGTTATCTAGATAAAGTAATTTTGCACTTGAATTAAATTGAACATACCCAAACATTAAATTTGCACCAAACTAAATAGATTGTGATTTTGAACTAATTTTATCTTTTAGTCCTAAGCATGCATCTAGGTGATATAGCAAGATAAAATTAAACAATATCACATGACGCGCCGATGTACGAGGAAAACCCAAATGGGAAAAACCTCGGGCGGCCCTAGCCACGAATTCACTAAGTATGGTAGTTTTTACAAAGACTCGACACAAGAGGACTTACACAAACCGACTTGAGTCCGTCCAAGCCTTGACGCGCTCCTTCGGTCTTCAACTTCCGCCTAGTGAATAACCGTGGACTCCTCCACAGTCTCGAACTCCATCAATGGGGTTATGGTCACCGTCAATCCGCACGCGAAGTCTTTCTTAGAGTGAGAACACCTCAATAAACTTTTCTCCTTTTGGGGGTAGAGAAGAACCCAAACTCTCTTCTTGTTGGTGTAGAGAAAACCAGGTGCCAAAACTCTCCAAGCAATGATATATCAATAGGTACTTGGAATAAACTAAACAAAATGGGTGTGTATGTGTTTTTTGATGAGTTTAATCCATAAAAATCAAACACAAAACATGGAACTTTTTCTTAAAAGTTTTGCTCTTAAAAGACTCTTAAAATGTGAAAAAGTTGTCTTCAAAAAGTTAGTTCCCGCACTTAAGAAGTATGTCAAAAAGGAAGTGGGGTAAAGTAGTGGAAAAGTGGAAAAAACTGGCTTAAAACTATTCCCGCTGTTTTTTTGTTAGAAATCTCGTTCGAACGAGACTTCTAACGAAGAGACAGAAAGGAAAAAAAATTCTCATTTGAAAACTCGTTCGAACGAGGTCGTTCGAACGACCTATCTAACGAGATCTCAGGCCATGGTTCTAGATAATTTCGATACGAACGCGTGGCCACCAGTTTCGTGTCATTCTGATTTTTTTTGGATTTGATACGATTTTTCTACTGAAAGGTGTCCGAGAACAAAATATTTAGATCTATGAATTCAAAAAAAAGTTTACCAAAAAAAAACTAACACCCAAAATAAATTTCTAAAATACACCCAATAAAGAATGTTCCAAGCTCCTATATATATATATATATATATATATTAAAATGCATTGATACCGTAGGAGCAATGGAACCATGTTGATGACGTAGAAACGAGGCACAACACATATGGCATTTGATGAATCTTTAATATCTTAGCCGCTACGTCTTCAGCAAACACGTCATAGGCTTGAATGGATAAACTTGAACTCTATCCTATGACTTAAATATTTTTGTCCGGAATTGATCCAAATCTACAATGGACTCAATTGGAAATTTGTGTCCTTACACGATCCCCAATTGGGCCTTCCTTAGCAAGGCCTAAGTCCGAAAGCTTCGGGTTGAAGTCAATGTCCAACAGCACATTTGAAGATTTAAAATCTCGATATATCACCTTCCTAATTTAAAAAAATAAAAGTTAATTCAACAATATGTACACAAGTATCTTTTTCTCAATAAAGTTAAAAGTTTCAAGCCATAGCCGCTAAGGACTTATGGTATAAGAAAAAAAATAGTTGAAATTTCGTTCACTGTTTTATCTAAAATCGCATAATTGTAGTGTATACACTTATTATCATTGGCGTTATTCAATTGAATGAAGTAAACTATATATCATGTAATAGAAGTAATTGGTGAGAAGTGATTACAACTGGTGGCTAAAGGCCTTTATTGCAGAACAAGGCCTCCAAGTGCCCACGATTAATCTTCCTTAGCAGAACATTTTACATATATACATTATACTTGTAACAGAACCAAAGATTGATCTCCAGAGAAAATAGAATGGATTAAAACTATCAGATTTTATGAAACTAACTTCAATCTAATAAAGTTAATATAAGTTGTTGCCATATGTGCATCCCAAGTACTAAAACCAGCATAGTACCAACAACTTGTTCAGATAAAGATCAAACTATATGATCCTATTATAAAGATATCAAAACAATGCAAGATCAGGTTAACATCCCTAATATAGTATACCAGTTGTTAGATCATTCCATAACTCATGATCCAATGATGAATCACTAGCCACAATTGAATTGCAAAGTAAACCATTGCAGACAGTTCCAAAAATGAACTGAATGAATAGTTTAGGAAAATGGACCCAATTCCCAACATGTGAATCAATACCAAAAGGAATGGGATTATCCAGTAAGAGATTTGATCCGTTGGATGAAAGATAAACAAAATTTAATCCATTATAATAAAATCAAATATGATGCTATGATGATATGCGAATTGATCCAAAACTGATCACCAGCACAAGGGACCTCTGCCGCGATTCTACGATATGAACTTATTATTCTGAAACCAACGAAGATTTGATCAAAATCATCCAAAAAGACTACATGCACCAAAAGAAACAAGCTATGGAATGAAATCCATCTAGAAAAACATCGATTTATTGCCAAAATCAACCAAACGAGACAAAATGAAAACAATAGCCTATTAAACTTCGATTTATAGCCAAAACCACTGACTCAAAGAAACATTCTACTTGGAAAAGGCATAATCTGGAAAAAGAGTTGTGGCTAAAATGAAAAAATCAAACTACATCACATAGGATGTCATGGGTTAATTAATTGGTCTCTCGGTTACCTAATTCTAATAACTCTCTTTAAATCTTCTTTAAAGGCATGCATCACGTATTTATGAGAATAGAACTCTGAGATTTCCTTCCGAACGGTCTGCAAAGTAAAAAAAATCCATCCCAAAGTATACATATGAGGGGAAAAAAACAAGCACGAAGAATTACTGTACAAAAGTGAGACATCTTTTCCAGTGGATTGTGAATTACATAGCTCATATCATATTGCTTTGCAATTTAATCTATGGTTTAAATTTTTCTGAAAATAATCTCCCAAACAGGCCAAAGAACACAAACATGACTCAACTAACAAAACTAAGTACTTATACTGATAAACATAATCTATTAGCAAATGTATTATAGTAAAGAACTGTATGAACTGAAAAATCTCTAACCTTTTGCCTTTGGAATACATAAAAACTCACCGAATTTTGAGTGAGCACTTCAAATCTTCTATCTATGCCTTAAGTTTTCCTTTGAAGATAAATTTCCTACAGTGGAATTTGACTCTGTTGATTATAAAAACATTATCAGTACATCAGATTACATATTATACTTTTGGAAACACTTTGCGCTTATGTATTTGTATTGACAGAATTGATGGAATATGACAATGTTGATCTATCATTAGAAGTAAAAAAAGAAATTTTTCACAAGATATGGTAATTATATCACAAATTAAAAACATAACATGTATAAGAACAATAGAGATACCTAATATTTAGTAGCCATAACAGTTGAACTGATAATCTAAAAACCCAAACATATAGGAATTGAAACTCAAGAGATCCTAACTAAAAAATGAGCATTGGTCAGTCAAATCAAAATGAAAACACTGAAGAAAACAAATCCAAAAATCTTCGTTTTGCATACCTTTGTTTCAAGCTTCATTTAATACAACTTTGATAACTGCATTTCAAGCACATGTAATGAATCACAAATTCATGTGTGTAGGGATTGAAATATGAAACCTTCAAGCCTAAATATGAAACCTTCAAAGTCTATGTATGAAACCTTCACAGAGGCTTTTAAAACATGGGAATTAGAAAATTACCTGAGCAGGATGAGCAGAGAGAGAGAGAGAGAGAGAAAGTTGAGCGGAAAGAGAACTCAAAGCACAGAAAGATGGATTAGCAGGAATGAGAAGGATGAGAGAGCGGGAATCTAAAGTGGGTAGATAAATTTTTTTAGGTTATTTTATATTTTAGTCAAGCGTACTTAATTTTGGCACACTTTAAAACAGTGCCAAAATTGGCACTACTTTAAAGTGTGCCAGACTGTCATTAAATCGTGCCAGAATTTGGCGTAGTTTTAAACTGTGCCAGATTTTTAATATGAATGTGTGTCAAATTGTTGTTTCTGGTATAGTGTATGTACTCACTCTTTCCACGACGTGGATGGAATCATTATACTCCTCACACACATGCACACACTTTGTCACTCATATCAATGCATTATTCCTAATAAACTTGTTAAGATAACGGTTTAAGTTTGGTAGTTACGATACAACTGACACGATAACAAGTTAAGACCATAACTATTATCTTAAAAATTATATTCAATACATTTTGTAATCTTTGTAACTTTGTTTCATGGAGTGCCCTTGAATATTTTTTTAAGGTTCTAACTAGTCAAATTCATCTGGGATTTCAAGCCAAACAAGGTTATGTCATAGTCTTGTTGTGAAGCTAGAAACCTCGGATGCATTGGGCTGGTTAAACCTCCAAGAAAAAAATACTCACACAAATCTTATTCATGCAATTATCAAATTCTACTCATTTATCTGTTCCACTTATTACTTTGTCACTCACATTTTGTAATATCATTTATGTTTTACTAATTCTATAAATATTTTTTCATATTTTAGTGTCTTTATTCCATTTGTAGCTTTGTTATTTTACTTATATCACTAATAATACTCTTTTTATTATCATATATGCATTCACATCTAATTTCATAAATCAAAAATTCAAAAAAGGGACTTATATCACGATTCCCGATCTAGAGTGTTCGCACAATTTTCTACACTTTCAGCATATTTCATACATTTTTCATAAATCAAAAGAGACACCCTAGATTCAAATTTTAGGTTAGACCCAAACCTTATTCGTCTTACGAACTAAGTGGACTTTAATGTTATTTTTGGATGCGTACATAGGTGTCCCGAAGTTATTTTGGGGTTCAAGCCCCTTCTTACCATTTGGAACATTTTCAAATTTTTGTTACTCTAGTTTGGTCGACCCTAGGTTTAAACTTTCATTATTATCATCAATCATATGGGTCACAAAAAGAGGTGGTCGGATCTTTTAGGGTGGCTTCAGAGTGGGAATAACACACGACCTTTATTTCAATGGCTTGATTGGTTTGTGTGTTTTGATTGTATGCGAGCATAACAAGCAAAGTTATAGTCTTGTTAACCAGTTGATTATCTTAACGTTATGATAATTAGGCAAATGTGTACCGTTTGATGCTTTAACTAAGAAGGATTATGCTCCAATTATAAAGACTTTACAGTGATTTATAAATACGTTTATGAACTAAATTAACTAGAATCTAAGGACAAGAATGGAAGTATTTAGTAGAGGAGGAAGACAAACTCTAGGGCGATTCTAGGGCTTTGTGATGTTCCAGTCTGATTTCAGTGATTTTTTAGTTGTTTTCTGATATTTAATGGTTGCGTTCTGTTTCGTAACATCATAATGATTGATTTGTGGGATTTTTTTATACAGACGTTGCCATATATATAGATCCTTCACATTCTAGGGTTTTTAATCCTCGTTCAAGAAACAAGATAATCGAGAGAAAGATTAGATACAAAAATCGTCATATGCTAGAACTGTTGCTGGCATGAAGCAGGTGGAAGAACCCATCCGAAAGTGGCCAAAACAACACTTATGTGGAAATGTTATTGCAATTGAGATTTCTGAGTCTGAATACCTAGAATGATTGAAAGACAGTGAAACCTTTCTTATTAAGGGATACATTCTTAACAAAGGTGACAAAACGCTTCAACCTAGGATTTTAAATGAAAAACTTTCTTGGGTTTTGGACATAGATAACAACTGGAAGATTATTCTTACGGGTAGAGGTTATTATACTCTGCAATTCCCATTAATAGACCTGAAGTTATTCAAAACTCAGCTCTACAAATCACTTTTGTGGCTAAGTTGGATGGATCCAAAAAGTATTTTACTATTGTCTATGCTTCTACTGACTACATGGTTACAAGACAATTATGGAACTTGAATTACTTAGTACTTTTATGGCTAACTATAGGAGATTTCAACTGTGTTAGAGGAGCACATGAATGCAAAGGCCTTATATTTCCATATGATGCTCCTTCTATGGATTTTGATAGAATGATTGATTGCTGAGAGTTATTGCATGTTAATTCAAGAGGCATATTTTACACTTGGAAGAAGAGTGCCCACTCTGATGTTGAAAGGAAGCTGGATAGACCTCTATGTAACCAATTATGGTTTGATTCTTGGAATAATATGTCATGTACTAGATTGCCCAAAATCTTATTAGACCACCACCCTTTTCTGTTCTAATCCTCATAAAAAAACTCGTCTAGTCCCAAGCCTTCTAAGTTTCAAACTGCATGGATTAATCATGTGACATTCATATATAGAGAGCTGAATGAAATTTGAACTCCTGGGTGCCCCATGTATGTGTGAAAAGAGAAGTTGAAGACTATGAAAAGAGTTTTGAGGAAATGGAATTTTGAGGTCTTTGGAAATATTCGTGAGAAACTTCTTAGGCTCCGTTTGTTTCTTAGTGAAATATTTTTTATCGCGTTAAAAGATAATTCACATAGGTAAAATATGTGTTTGGTTGGGTATATAACACGGAGAAATAAAATGAATATGGTGAAAAGTGAAGTGAAACTTTAACCATTTTAAACCATGTGTAAAGTGAATAATTAAATAGGTGAAAACAATGCAATCTATCTTATTACCAGATTAACCTTTCTTATTTTCACTTACAACTATCACACATTCATTTCTCCATCTCAATTAACACGATCATTAAATATTCATTTAAAAAAAATTAATATTTTTTTAAAAAAATCAAATTTAAAAATAATTAAAAAAAATAAGATAACTTAAATAATTAAAAACTTTAAAAATAAATAAAAAAATGGAATAGTTATTCCTACACCCTCTATGTCTTCCCGCACACCCTTTTCTATATTTAAATACTAAAAGATCAAAAGACCCTCAATGCATATATGATTTGAACGAATATAATCTTTTTCCCAAAAATCTATTACTTAAAAAAAACGTAATATTACGAGAAAAATAAAAACATAATATTTTGAAAATAAAAATCCTAATATTTTAGAAAATTAAAATTTTAATATTCTAAAAATATAAAAATTATAAAAGTTATTTTTTCATTTTTTTTTTTGGAAATGGATATTTATTTATATAGAAGAAGAACAACCCTTCTTCGGCAGCTTACATTAAGGAACAAGCTATAGAGAAATCATTAATGAAAGAAAATAAAAATCTAGAGAAAGAACCAATATATGGATTTGCTATGAAAATAAGCCTACTCTCATCATGGATCTCCCAAATTATATGGCTAGAAACTATCTTAAGCCCTTCAAAAATACATTTATTTTTTCATTTTAAAAACATTTGGTTATTTATAAAAAAAAAAAACATATTATTTTTTATTTAAATGGACGTTGATAAAAACTTGTTTCGTTATTAATTTAAAAAAATGGACACACTTTTTATCATTTCTAGTTAAAAATTATTTCTTTTATTTATTTAAAAAAATTATTTCGTTATTTTTTTCCAGTTAAAAACTGTTTCTTTTATTATTTTAAAAATAATCTTTTTACTATTTTAAAAATAATCTTTTTACTATATAAAAAAATGGTCCGCGTCAGTGGTATATATAGGCAGTCCGACCACTTATACATACCATTGGCGCGGACCAATATATTAGAAAAAATGCTTCGCACCAGCGGTATGTATACGTGGTAGGACAACCTATACATATCGCTGCCGCGGACAATATTTTTTCAAAATAATACAAAGATTATTTATTAATATAGTACAAAAAAACAGTTTTTAACCAAAAATAAAATTTGTAAATAAAAAAAACACTTTTTTACGAAAACAGTCTCTTAAGAAAAACAAATTTTACGTTTTATATACAGTTTTGTAATAAAACAAATAGATAAGATTTTACGTTTTATAAAAGTTATTTTTTTATTTATAAAAAATAGTTTTTTCTTGAAAATATAATTTTTTGTTTTTATCAAATGTGTTAATTTTAGTTGGAGGTGAAAAAATTGGACATTTAGATTTTATAAATTTAAGGGCACAACTGTCATTTATTATTCAAAGGGTGTGGGGGGACATATGGAGGGTGTGGGAATAGCTATTCCAATTTAAAAAATGAATATTTGTTTGGTACATGGTAATGTGTTAGAAATGTTTTTACTAATTGGGACGGTTTCATAGTTGGGAACTATTTTTTTTAAGTTGGACTCTTTTTTTTTTTAATTAGGACTATTTTTTTAAATTAGGGTTATTTTTTTCAATGTTGAAAACTTTTTTTTTTAAATTGGAACTGTTTTTTCATTATTAAGAACTATTTTTTTTATTGTGGACTACTGTTTTTATAGTTGGCTGTTTTTTTTTAATTGTGATTTTGTTTTACAGATGGCAGTTTTTTTTAATTATTGGAAACGTTTTTTTTTTAAAATTGGGACTGTTTTCTTTTTTAATTAGGACTTTTTTTTAATTGGTACTTTTTTTTACTTATTTGTCTTGAGTAACCAAATATGACTAGTTGTGTGTGTGTGTGTGTGTGTGTGTGTGTGTGTGTGTGTGTGTGTGTGTGTGTTGGGGGGGAGGGGATTGTGTCAAATTTCAGTTTGAGGTAAATGCATATTTTTTAATGGTCATTGACACTTGTGTGATGAAAATCAAAATAGTTATGTGCATTTGAAGTATGAGGGTAATATGGTCATTTAATTTTTTTACCATATTCATTTTGACCATCCAAATAACAAATGGTGAAAATGTGAAAATTTTCACCTAGTGAAAACTCAACCATCCAAACGGAGATGGTGAAAACAAAATCACCAAACAAATAATTCACCTTTTACTTTTAACACGGTGAAAAGTATTTCACCACGAACCAAATAAACCCTTAATGTTAAAGATGTATTGGGAAAAATTCAGCTAGTAATTGAAGAGTTTGGCCACTATCAAAGTAGAGATTCTGTTGAAATCACTGCTCAACATAGATTATCTGAAGCTATAAAAGCTGAGGAAAATTTTGGACAGATAAGTCTAGAATTAAATGGTATCCTGATGGTGATAGGTGCACTGAATTTTTTTACAAATATGTTAAATATTAAAGGGCTCTGAATCACATTTATCAGTTGAAGAATGAAGGATATATCATCTCAGATCAAGAGGAGATTAAGAAGCACATAATCAACTATTATGAAGACTTCTATACTGTTAAGGCCACCTCTATGGATAATGGCCTTATTGATGAAGTTGTTCCTAGTTTGATTACTGATATTGATAACGAGGTGTTGAAAGGATTCCACACTTTTGATGAAGTTAAAAAGATAGTGTTTAGTATGGATCCAAAACCTACTCCTGGTCTAGATAGTTTTGCTGGAATTCTTTTCGAAAAGTGCTGGGATATTGTAGCAGAAGATGTTTGTTTGGTTGTTATCATTTTTTTTAGTATAATTGGATCCTCCCTAGTTTCAATATAAATCACAAAGCCCTCATTCCAAAAGTCAGTAAAGCTGACTCTATTTCTTTTTTCAGACCCAACGCTTTGGCTAACTTTACCTTCAAAATTATAACAAATGTTTTGGCCAACAAATTGAAGAAAATTGTTCCTAAAATTCTTAGCCTCATTCATACCTGGTAGAAGTATTATCCACTCCATATCTCTTGCCCCGAAAAATTACAAATTACTAGATTATAAATGTTTGGGGGAAAGTATTGGTATTAGGTTTGATATTTCAAAAGCCTTTGATACTATTGAATGGAACTTCATTCTTAAAACTCTTACAGCTCTTGGCTTTTATGACACTTTGGTGAATTGGATCTACACTATCTTCATATCTACTACACTCTCAATTCTCATAAATGTATCTCTACATAGTTACTTTTCATACTCTAGAGGTGTGAGGCAAGGGGACACTATATCCCCTCTTTTATTCTGGATTGTTGAAGATGTGCTTAGTAGGCCAATCTCAATTCGAGTTTTAAATGGCGGCATCCTCATATTTATTCTCCCTGAGGTTTTAAATCTCCTTCATATTTACACTACAAAAAAAGTACCTTTTAAGACGGAACTTTTTGAGACGGCTAAAATTATAGTCTCTAAAACTCACTTTTTGAGACGGCTAAAATTTGTTGTCTTAAAAACTATTACTTTTTAAGATGGCTAATTCTACCCCGCTTAAAAAATATACTTTATGAGACTGTATGTTAATAGTCGTCTCAAAAGGAATACCTTAGGAGACGGCTAATACCAAATTGGATTCCCTCCTTTTCTTTTTTTTTCATTGCCGCTTCTTCCCCCCTCTTTCTATTAGTTAGAAAATAAGGAAAAAAAAAGGAAAAGAAATTTCACCAACTCCTCACACACGACATCTCTTTCTTCACTGGTAAAAAGTCCACGCACAGGCCTCAGCCGCACGCCCTAAATGCAGGCCTTCACTTCCCTCACCCTCTCCGCCCTAGCCCTCGTCCCCCTTGTCCTAGCTTCTGGTTAAGTTGACAATATCAGGTCGGTCATATTTTTTTTTGATTGTTTTGATTATATTTTCTGATATTGTTTCATGTTAAAGGGTTTATGTTATTAATTATATTGGTTGGAAGATTGTATAGGAGGATTCAACATAAAATACATTATACGGAGCAAAGTTTCAATATGTGGATTGATGTGGATAAAAGGTAATTTTAATTCTTGGTTATCATTAGTTTTTTTTACTGGATTGATTTATAGCGGTGACAGGAGGTTGAGGGTGAGTCAATTGAAAACCCAGATTGTCAATTAAGGTTGTAGTATAGTTTTAAGATTAATTTATGATAATAATTGTATACTTGTTTGTGTGAATGTTAGTTAGAATTATTGATATGTTTATTTGTGCTAATTAATTCATATTCTTTGCAAGTTGTTTATGCCACTAATCTCGTTTACTATTCGATTATGATTTTATTTTGTCCTTTGCAAGTAGTTTATGTTAATTTTAACATTCAAATCACTAAAATGTTGGGACACAAACTCCAACATATGAACATATGAGGTGGTACACAAACTCCAACATATGAACATATGAGGTGGTACCCGAAAGCAATAAATAAATAGATAAGCATTAGTTAAAATTTTAATTTAAACAAAAAATTAGTAAACACAAACAAGTAATGTCACGATATTTAAACAATCTAAAATGATAAACTTGAAATTTCACAATTTGAGTGGCATGAAATGAGGTACGGACACCCCAAGACGCACAAAAGTAACCTAAGGGAAGTCATCATGTCCTCATTTGACTCCCGGTCTGCAATTGACTACTATACGATTGTTTTAAAATTAAAAATAGGATTTAGGAGTCGAAAACTTAAAATAGTAATCGAGTGGCCTAAAAAGAGGCTCGGACACCCAAAGGGGTACTAGAGTATGGTACCTCATCATTTTTGGATTATTTTCAGGCCTTAAATCATTTTGCATTTGGGGATGGTTGTGTCAGATGGGTAATTTTTTGCGTGGAATCAAATCTGGATTAGATTAGATCTAATGATGGTTATAATTTTTAAGGATTTGATACAGTTTAATATTGTTTTGTTCCATTGATCGCGTGGATCATTTGTTGGTTTTTAATGTTCTTCAATTGATTTTTAATGGTGAATCATAGACCAATCGGAAGGTTAAATATGCATAAATATTTTTTCATGACCAAGAAGAATAAACTTCCACATTTGAGAGGAAAATAAACAAAATAAGTATGTTGAATGAAGTTCTTTATTTTGTGAAGGAATTCTAATGTTTGTAATTGATGGTTTCTTGGGAGATTAAAACATATTAGATTTTCTAAAGGTGTAGTTATTACTGATAATTATATGGCGACTCATGTCATGTTTTTAATTCAAGATAAATAGTGAATATTGATTATCAATTTGAACCAATGTTTTAAAAGGCGTGGTGAGGCTCTAACTCGATACGAGGAGGGAGGAAGAAGCCTTGAGGCTTACGCCTCTTAAGGGTGAGGCTTACGCCTTGGTACATTTCGCCTTGAGGCGGTTGAGGCTTACGCCTTACTAACTACATGATCTAAGCGGATCAAATGTTAAAAAAAATCCACATGAGAGAAACAACAGGAGACCAAATTTATTTAGTGTAAGACCTAAGCCTATCTCACCACATAAACCTCCCTCACTCTTTTGCAATCCCTAACCGGAGTCCAAATTTCTTTCTTCCACCGAAGATCAGATTTCCTTCTTTCGGTCACATTCAACTAGTAATTTCTCTTCCTTCTTCATTTTTAGCATTCTAAACTACTTTTTTATCTCTCTATTTTTTCATATTTTCTTAGTTTGGGGGTGGTTCTTTTTTTTATTCCATGGGTGATCCTTTAAGCTATGACGATGAAGATGGGGGTGGAGATGAAGCATATTATCCATTTTCTCGGCCATTGGATACCAATGATTTACTACTTATTATATAGTGATGATTTGATGATCCATTGCTAGATCCATTATTTTTGGTTATGGTTTGGTGATGGTGATGATGATATAATGGTGTTGTTATATATATTATACTAGGTTTTAGTCCTGCGTGATGCGCGAGTGCTTTGAATTGGTTTTTTACAGTCTGTGTAAAATTATTAGTCCCCAACTACATATCAAACCATGTATTCCATCAGCAAGTATCCCCCATGATCAACCTATTTTTAAATGTGAGCTCATTTTTTATGAAGAATGAGTTGTTATATCTGAAGTAGCTTTGTAGCAGTTAAAGGCTATAAATGGAAACATAAGTAACCATTTGTTAAATTTTTATTGTAGAAGCATTGCTCATTTTCTGTTTTGATTGGTTACAGTTGAATCGAGACATATAGAGAGTAACAAATCCGCATACAGCTTCAAACAATTATAGTTTATATAGATTTAAGGGAGTGAATGTTACAAGAACAGTAAAAATGTTAATGTAAGAAATAAAATAAAATTAGAGATCGAAGTAAATCATATTCTTATTCACAATTGGACCGTAATGAATGAATCTATCATATACACACATATTCCTAGTATTCCATAGTTCCCAACATATGAAGGATGGGAGAATCCAATTGAAAAGAAACTTAAATGTGTGTCACTTTGAAGGAATAGGAGAGAAATTTTTCAATCTTAGATGAATGGAAGAAGAATTAGAAGAGAATCAAAACTCGGTACTAAATTAATTCCAAAGAGAAGTTGTGAAAGCACTATTGGAGAAAATATGTTGAACATTTTCAAAAGTGGGCGAAGAAGGGTAACATTTTCATTCAGAACATAATATTTATACTTGTTTAATTAATTTGTCATTAAGTGGAATAATTCTCTATAGGAAGTTGCACATAAAGACATATATAATGATAGGAACAAATTGATGACGAACAGGGGAGAAAAATTGAGATGATGTTCTTGAAATACACTCCTAAGCTGATTAAAAAGTGGTAGAAGAATAGTAATTATAATGAGACAACAATGGACGATGGATTTTGCAGTACTTAGCCTACATATCAGTTATAAATCTTCATTTCCTTTTAGTAATTCAATATTGATATGTGGAAGTATAAATGAATCGTAATATGGAATAAAATCAATTGGGAAAATAAAACTCGGGATTGTATCTCATTTATTCAATCGGGTAAAATATTCAAAGTTATAAAAACTGGAATAACTCAATATAATGGTATTGACGTAGTCTCTTATTTTGTATATATTCCCATCCCACCAAATCATGCTTGTATGTTTGAAGCGTATGCCCTTTATTCTGTAAGAAAACAATGAGAACATATTAAGATAGAGTTAGAATTGAGTTTTAAGACTTTGAAAATGTAAATACAAATTATGAATATGTTATATGTTTGACTGATTGAAAGCTGATAGTGTAATTATTGAAAATATTATTGGTCTTGGATTTTGATCATAAGGTTGGTTTAAAGCGAGTCCATTATTTTCTCCCTGCAAAATAAATAATTTTTGTTGAGGTGTAATTAATCGATACATGCCTCTTTAGATTAATGGTTGGGAGAATGAAATAATGGTTAGTGACATTATTTTATTTGACACTACTTTCAGCCCTTTAACAAAGAATTTTGAACTAACTGTTAAAGTCTACATTCATAGGACCTAGGGAAGTTGCATTTGTACAGTGAGTGAATGTTATATATATGATGACAAATTGTAAAGAAGAATTCTCAATTCATGAATATGACATTCTTTACAGTGTTTTCTTTTCAAGAAACTAATGTTAATTTTAACAAAAGAAATTACACACAATTCAATTTTTCCTTCGTTGTTTTTCAACATAAGGATTCCAGTGGAACAATCTCAACTACATATTTTTACCATTTTGTATATATTATTTTCTATTTTGTCATTGATGAACAAAAATTGTATCATCTACTTTGGAACACTTCACATATCAAACATGGACCACAAATATGCTTCCCTTTCCGTAGCTTGTTTTTCGTTCGTCCTTTTGAACATTTGCTTCTCAAATCCAGTACTGTGATCAAAACTTGCAATAAGTTATAGTCGTTATAACACTCAAGTCTTAGCTTCACCTTAACTACGATTAGGTGAGTTTGTAGAATGGTTGATTGGATGTTCATGGGAAGTTTGGGGCTTTGTGTAGCTTATCAACATATGGGAGCTATATGTTTACTGGAGTTAATGTCTACCGCTACTACTTCGGAATTTTCAATAAGGGGATATATAGGGAGGGGTGGTCTCCTAGGCATGTAAAAGTCAATGCGTGCTTCTGGGACCTTGACTTCTTTGTGGACATATTTATGGGCATGAATGAAAGAGTGTGATCATGGTAGTGCATGGTTTTTGGGGGTTATAATCACGAAATTATCTCCCGTCACAACCATGAACAGCGTGAGTTGCATTTGTGGGCTGAGTAGGCTAAATGAGAGTGCGTATTATCAAAAAATGTGTGAAAGCAGTTTTATGGAGTAGTTATGGGGCATGGACAGGTGTATTTTGAGATTGCGTTTGTTGGATCATGAATAATTGCACTGACACTTGTTGGACAGTAACAATTTCTAAAGATTGACATTCTAATTTCGTGGACATGTGGCCTAGTAGTTGGGGAAGTCAATTGTTTTGTTCTTTTGTATAGATAGACATTATTGGCCTAAATTTCAGAGGCATGAGAGCCTTGAACGAAATTGTATATTCCTTGTATTTTGAGTGTGAGCAATAGTACAAGGGCGGGGTGTTTCCCTATAAGAATTATGTGTGCTGCTATTAAATTCGTGTTTGTATTGGCATTGCTGGTTTGTGTGGCAAAAACATATCACGGGAACTAAAATTTGAAATTGAATTTTTTTTTACATTTATCAAATTACTATATGTAACGTCTGTATACCTGCTGTGAAAAATTCTAGAAATTAAGTCTTGGGGTGATAGTTTTCTAAACTACATTCTCTTTTACCAAACACTCTATTGTTAAGTTTCATTTTAAAGCCCTATAGAGAATGTTAGTGAGCCTTAATTTCTGGAAATTGCAAAACCTTCCATAAAATAAGATGCTATTATTTGCTGGTAAGTAAGGGGGTCTATAATCATATACTTCTCGTAGGTCACATTTCTGTGTCCGTCATATGATTGAAATGCTCTGCCATATAGGTGAAGGATTGAGGGAGGATATAAAGGAGTCAATCCTGAGTAAGGATACAAGAACTGATTTGTTCGTGAACAGATCGAACACTATCTTGTTGTCATTTAATAAAATTGAGCTTGATGAGATCAATTATTTTAGTTTGTCAAGGAAAAAAAGAATTGGATCAGACCCCTTGTACAGACAATATATATGATAGGTTTATTAATCTTCATTATAGAGTCAAAGGGGTTGTTAGAGATGATGGCATGGGATTGGAATCTTTTATAATTAGGAAAAATTAATCCGATAATATATTGGTAGAGGTCTTACCCTAATCTCCCTTTACTTAGCAAGCCACCGGGATGGGCTTTTCCTCCCACGAAAAATTTAATAAAAATATAATTGGGATATTATTCCCTTTATTAAATAAATAGACTACAGAATCTCCTTAAAAACAAAAAAAAATCTTATCTATTTTTAATAAACACCTTCCACTTTCTATATAAATACCTGAGGTGACAATTAAATACATGTCCGAACAATGAATACGCCACTCGATAGTTACTCAAGGTCAATTAAACCGCAGTTTCGTTAAAATGAGAAGATGATTAGGTGAGTGTTGATGAGAGCCATAACTACTCAGCATATGATTTCCATGAAAACCTAAGTCTCCTGAGATTAATTAAAAAAAAAGGATAGAATGAAGTTGTTCAATAAACTAAGTAGTACATCTAATTCAGTGTACCTCGTTTGAAGTTTATCCACCAACATAACACTTAGAATATAATAAAACTAATGTTGGTATGTTCTGTCATTTAATCACATTGTAAAAGTGGAAATTATTTCTATTTTTTGTCTTCTCTCAGAGTTCGGCTTTCTGTCAATCACTTCGGGATGATATGTTGTCATAATAATTTGTTATTCGCTCAATTATGAGATGTTATATAAGTTATCTAAATCCCTTTCATAATCATCGTCTCTTCTGTTATTTCGTATACTTCGTGTGTTTTTATTTTATCTTATTTCTACTTTCATATTGAAAGGATTCCTATACAAGTCAAAACCAATTCTAAACATTAAAGATGATCCTTTTGACAGGTAAAACTATGTTGAAATCATGTTTTCTTTAACATCAACCTCTTGATTTAGTCGTTAATATAAAATTATCATATATTATTTGTCCAAATGTATCTCATACAATATAAATCGTGTCTCTTTATTGCTGAAACTCTTCCACCCTTCACTTATTCAAGTCTCAGAATTTAAAAAAATAAAAAAAACGGTGGACACACCGTAACTTTATATGACAAGAAAATTACATTAAAGAAAACCCTCTTTGTTTAACGAAAGAATTAACCTAAATTATGTTACACACGCATATGAAGAGAAAAATGAAGGGTAGAGAACATCAACATATATCAGAACCACATTTAACAACGATTTAATCATTAATTGATAGAATATCACACTCACACAAAAAAATTGAATTTGAAAGGAATGGATAAAAGATTCAAGTAATTTAACATCATACCTAAATAGCAATAGACACTTGTTTGATCATATTTTGATTCATGCATATACCTAAATAAGCATACGATAAGTTCATCATGGAAGAACACGTGTGTGCTTATTGCTATATAACAAAGAAAATGAAACTCAGTTGATAGCAAGAGTTCCTATATGGTGCATATTATTTTGAATTTAAGAAATCCCTAAATTTTAGAACCAAGAATGGAGAATACTCACTTTTTGGGATGAGCAAAAATTGTTTCAAGGATTTTTTATAACAGTAAATCAATAACGAATTACTGAAAGGGTAATGATGAACACAATTAGCAACCAGAGTCGCATCAAACTGAAAATTGAGGCAAATAAAAAAGTACAAAATATGGTTGAATACGAGAGAAAGTGTAGGACCCAAGGCTATGATGAAATCGATATTCAAATAAACATCACCCGTCACATTTTTATCCCATTCTATACATATTAGATACATTTCTTTGCCAGCATTTATTTGTTTAGTAACTATTTAGTCACACTAGAATAATTTAAAAGTGGCAAACTCTAGAAAAACCAACATGAGGAAGCGACGTTCAATGTAGGATATGGCCACATAGCATTGTTGCACCATAAGTTAAGGGATATCGAATCAACGAATCAATCAGTTAACCCACACCCATCTAACACTTGGTTGAAATCTTCAATAGAATTATTGTCTACATCAAGACTCCCTAACTTCTACTCTTGCAAGGCAACAACATTAAAATCACATATGACTAAATAAGTCTTAGACTCATTATTATCACTAGAAACTTACAGTCGATCCCATATAGATAATCTTTCCTCCCTTATACACTTAAATATAAACAACAGTTAATACTAACTTCTGTTTTAAGGAGTGTGAGATATGAAAAGTATGATATTCTTCTCATTAGACACACACTCGAGATCAGTCACACCTCAAAACAGCCGCATCTCATTCGCATCAAAGTCATACAAACAATACAAACAAAATAAAATTTGAACTGATAAAATAAAACAAAAAATAAGTTTACCTCTGCTAGGGGTAGTGCACGGGTGGAGAGACACGGGTGGAATAAGGTCCTCTAATGCAGGAAATAGGGGCGGAGCGCATCACGGGAGGTCCTCTACTGCAGAATGAGGTCCTTGGCGCATTGATTATAATTGTGTTGGATAATTCAGGGGGCGGTTACGACAACTGTGAATTCGTGATAGTGATGTATAGTTTGCATATAACATACGTCGTATAGGGAACAAAGTTAGTCACTTATGCAGTACACAAAAATTTCATTCAAGATCTACATGCATTATCTACGTAGCGCTATAGACACATGAATACGATCCCCAATTGGGCCTTCCTTAGCAAGGCCTTAGTCCGAAAGCTTCGGGTTGAAGTCAATGTCCAACAGCACGTTTGAAGATTTAAAATCTTGATATATCACCTTCCTAATTTAACAAAATAAAAATTAATTCAACAATATGTACACAAGTATCTTCTTCTCAATAAAGTTGAAATTTTCAAGGCATAGCCGCTAAGGACTTATGGTATAAGAAAAAAAATAGTTGAAATTTCGTTCAGTGTTTTATCTAAAATCACATAATTATAGTGTATACACTTATTATCATTGGCGTTAGTCAATTGAATGAAGTAAACTATATATCATGTAATAGAAGTAATTGGTTAGAAGTGATTACAACTTGTGGCTAAAGGCCTTTATAGCAGAACAAGGCCTCCAAGTGCCCATGATTAATCTTCCTTAGCAGAACATTTTACATATATACATTATACTTGTAACAGAACCAAAGATTGATCTCCAAAGAAAATAAAATGGATTAAAACTATCAGATTTTATGAAACTAACTTCAATCCAATATAGCTAATATAAGATGTTGCCACATGTGCATCCTAAGTACTAAAACCAGCACAGTACCAACAACTTGTTCAGATAAAGATCAAACTATATGATCCTATTATGAAGATATAAAAAAAATGCAAGATCGGGTTAACATCCCTAATATTGTATACCAATTGTTAGATCATTCGACTCATGATCCAATGATGAATCACTAGCCAGAATTGAATTGAAAAGTAAACCATTGCAGACAGTTCCAAAAATGAACTTAATGAAAAGTTTAGGAAAATGGACCCGATTCCCAACATGTGAATCAATACCAAAACGAATGGGATTATCCAGTAAGAGCTTTGATCCGTTGGATGAAAGATGAACGAAATTTGATCCATTATAATAAAATCAAATATGATCCTATGATGATGTGCGAAATGATCCAAAACTGATCACCAGCACAAGGGACCTCTGCCGCAATTCTACGATATGAACTTATTATTCTGAAACCAACGAAGATTTGATCAAAATCATCCAAAAAGACTACATGCACCGAAAGAAACAAGCTATGGAATGAAATCCATCTAGAAAAACATCGATTTATTGCCAAAATCCACCAAACGAGACAAAATGAAAATGATAGTCTATTAAACTTCGATTTATAGCCAAAATCTCTGACTCAAAGAAACATTCTACTTGGAAAAGGCATAATTTGGAAAAAGAGTTGTCGCCAAACTGAAAAAATCAAACTACATCACATAGGATGTCATGGGTTAATTAATTGGTCTCTCGGTTACCTAATTCTAATAACTCTCTTAAAATCTTCTTTAAAGGCATGCATCATGTATTTGTGAGAATTGGACTCTGAGATTTCCTTCCGACCGATCTGCAAAGTAAAAAAAAATCCATCCAAGAGTATACATATGAGGGGAAAAACACAAGCACGAAGAATTATTGTACAAAAGTGAGACATCTTTTCCAATGGATTGTGAATTACATAGCTCATATCATATTGCTTTGCAATTTAATCTATGGTTTAAATTTTTCTGAAAATAATCTCCCAATTAGGCCAAAGAACACAAACATGACTCAACTAACAAAACTAAGTACTTATACTGATAAACATAATCTATTAGCAAATGTATTATAGTAAAGAATTATATGAACTGAAAAATCTCTAACCTTTTGCCTTTGGAATACATAAAAACTCACCGAATTTTGAGTGAGCACTTCAAATCTTCTTTCTATGCCTTAAATTTTCTTCTGAAGATAAATTTCCTTCAGTGGAATTTGACTCTGTTGATTATAAAAACATTGTCAGTACAGCAGATTACATATTATACTTTTGGAAACACTTTGCGCATATGTAATTGTATTGATAGCATTGATGGAACATGACAATGTTGATCTATCATTAGAAGTAAACAAAGAAATTTTCACAAGATATGGTAATTATATCACAAATTAAAAACATAACATGTATAAGAACAACAGAGATACCTAATATTTAGTAGCCATAACAGTTGGATTGATAATCTAAAAACAAAAACATATAGGAATTGAAACTCAAGAGATCCTAATTAAAACATAAACATTGGTCAGTCAAATCAAAATGAAAACACTGAAGAAAACAAATCCGAAAATCTTCGTTTTGTATACCTTTGTTTCAAGCTTCATTTAATACGACTTTGATAACTGCATTTCAAGCACATGTAATGAATCACAAATTCATGTGTGTAGGGATTGAAATCTGAAACCTTCAAGCCTAAATACGAAACCTTCAAAATCGACATATGAAACCTTCACAAAGTCTTTTAAAACATGGGAATTAGAAAATTACCTGAGCAGGATGAGCGGAGAGAGAGAGAGAGAGAGAGAGAGAGAGAGAGTTGATTGGAAAGAGAACTCAAGGCACAGAAAGATGGATTAGCGGGAATGAGAAGGATGAGAGAGCGGGAATATAAAGTGGGTCGAGAAATTTTTTTATGTTATTTTATATTTTAGTAAAGTGTACTTAATTTTGGCACACTTTAAAACAGTGCCAAATTTGGCACTGCTTTAAAGTGTGTCAGATTGTCATTAAATCGTGCCAAAATTTGGCATAGTTTTAAACTGTGCCAGATTTTTAATATGAATGTGTGTCAAATTGTTGTTTCTGGTATAGTGTATGTACTCACTCTTTCCACGACGTGGATGGGATCATTATACTCCTCACACACATGCACACACTTTGTCACTCATATCAATGCATTATTCCTAATAAACTTGTTAAGATAACGGTTTAAGTTTGGTAGTTACGATACAACTGACACGATAACATGTTAAGACAATAACTATTATCTTAAAAATTATATTCAATACATTTTGTAATCCTTGTAACTTTGTTTCATGGAGTACGCTTGAATATTTTCTTAAGGTTCTAACCAGTTGTTGATGTAAAAAATTAGATCACTCTAATTATTCAATCACAGATAAATAAATAAGACAAAGAATTTTAAAGTGGTTCAGCCTTATAA
This sequence comes from Sambucus nigra, assembly GCA_949130495.1. Classification (NCBI taxonomy): domain Eukaryota; kingdom Viridiplantae; phylum Streptophyta; class Magnoliopsida; order Dipsacales; family Adoxaceae; genus Sambucus; species Sambucus nigra. The sequence continues at coordinate 665,721,151 of OX422215.1, read as the reverse complement.
GAATGGCCTACGTCCACGGTTATGTTATTGCTGAATGTTTTGGAAATTCTTGATTACAAGTTCTGTCAAAAATTCCGATCCCTTTGAATGAGGACGATACAATGTATTTATAGCCCTCAGGCTCACGTATGAAAGGGTGATACATTAAATGATATACATATGAAAGGATAATACATTTAATGCCCTTTAAGCGTGTGTGTCAAATGATAAGCATTCAATGAATAGTTGAACTGTTGGTTATCTGGCAATCAATGATGTGACCGAGATGCAGCTCGGACCGCTTTAGTTGCTCGTCGTCCGGGAGTTCCTCGGAGTGTTGGAGTTCCTAGGAGTACGCTTGTTGCTCGGAGTGAGTATGACTTGGTCGGGGGGAATAAACTTCCTCATTGTTATTGTGCCATGTAGATCGACATGTGTCTTCTTATTATTCGTTCAAATCAGCATATTAATTTTGGTATCAATAGAATCCCCCAATGTTTCATATTTCGAACTTTGAGGAGTATGGAACATTCTTTCTTGATATATGGAAATATTAAATGACTTTCCTGGTTCTTAGGAGCATTTCAAATTTCCTTCCAAATTCGCCGAATCCGCCTTTTTTCTAAGCGCTTCGATCTTTGTGCACTTTTTGTCCTTTTAGCCGCCAGTAGCGTAATAGTTTCTTTTTTGTAATCATTTCTTTCGCCGTTTCCCAAGGCAAAGTATTTAAACTTTATAGACAATACCACCGTCTTCTACCTTTTCCAATTTCTGCTTTCGAGTTTTCCCTAGTCTTTCTCTCTCTCTTGTGTGTTCATCCTTCGTTCATTGTCAACAGATCTCTCCCTTTTTCCTATAAGATCTTCTTCCTTATTCTTCATTTCTTTATTTTATTCATCATGGTTTACGTTATTGAATCTCTTGAAAAATTCCGCTCTGATTTTTCTATTCCATCTTGGGTAACTCTGGAGGATCTGTCTGAACCTTCAGATTACTTTCGTTTGGCTGAGGGACATTGGTTTCCCAGCCTTTTTATTGCTGAGTGTGGATTTTCTTTTCCACCAAACCCTTTATGCTTAGAGTTATGTCGACACTTCGATGTTGTTCCTGCAAAAATAGCCCCAAACACATGGAGAATAGTTAATGGGGTATATAGGTTAAATCAAACTCATGAAACCCGTATAGGAATTCCTGAGATTATGTTCTGCTATAGATGGGTTATTTTAGATAATGTCTATTATTTAAAAACTAGATTTTTGAATAGGGCTTTAGTAGTCAATCTCCCTGATGCTAATAGGGATTATTTTGAACATGGGGTAGTTATAAAAAATTGGCAACATGCCCCTTTAGTTGGAGACGAAGTATATGAAGGTCCCAGATGCCCCCCATATAGCAATGGGATAGGTTATTTTCATTTTATTCTATTTTTAAAATTATGAATTCATTATGTTTTATAAAATGTGTGATTGATATTTCACTATGTATTTGTTTGCAGTTGATAGCAAGAGAAAAACTCCAAAAGAATCAAAAGTAAATATCAAGCATTTGAAATATATCTGGAGTTTGCATCAAAAAATTGCAGACGAGCACGTCAGGTCTGCTTCATACTTGCTGCAGTACAGGAGCTATACATCCTCTTTTACTGCTCGTCCTGTGGTTAGCCTTAGCGAACCGTTGCCAGCTTCTGAAGATTCTTCACCAGACTCTCACATTCCTCTGAGTCAGAAGATGGGCAAAATAAGAGTTCCTGCTATCTTCGAGGAGACTTCCTCTGCTGGTGATGGAAAAAGAAACAAAGCTGATGTCCCAAAGGGGATAAAGAAAGTGGATGTTGCCCCTTCTGTTTCTCCTCAGAAGGCTGCCGAAAAGCCCCCAGTGGCTCCTGTGCAGAAGGATGAACCTGCGGAAGTAATCACCATCTCTCCAACCAAAAGTTCTTCTTTGGTTGAGTTTGTTGAAAAGACACCGAGGAGATTGAAGAAATCCTCCTCGGTCAGTTTTTCTGAAGCCATTCTGGAGTTCCAACCATAATTCCTCTGAGTTCTGCAATGAGCTCGGTAAAGACTTGGACTATTCCTGAAGTCCAAGGAATTGAAGAAAACATGTCTAGGGATATGCTGACATCCCTAGCTACCCGTCAGATTGCTTCAATAAGTTTCTCTTCTCCTGAGTTTTTCTTTATTTCAATCAATATAAGTATCTCGGCACTGACTTATTATTACCTTCTTTTTCAGATGGTGAGTTGCTTTAACACCATAGTGAAGAAAGATGAAGCGATCAAGGCTTCTAGCTCCTCGTCTGGGGTAGAGGATTCTTTACAGTGCTTGGCCCAATATTTGAAGGATTCTCGTCAGAAGTATGACGAGGATAGGGGTGAATAGGAGAAGAAGTTGGCCGCGTCTGAGGCAGAGAAGGTGCAGTTGGGAAAGAAGTTGAAAGACTTGGAGAAAGAGAATAAAAAATATGCGGAGAAGCTCACAAGCTTTGGGGAGCTTGAAAATAAGTTGAAATCAGCTGAAGAAGAGCTGACCCTTCTGCGAGAAGTAAATCGCCAGAAGGAGGAGGTGGAGGCCAAGTTGAAAGCCACCGAGGATCTTCTATCCAAGAAGCTATCCTCGGAGAAAATGAAGAGGAAAGTAGCTGTGAAAAAAATCCTTTCAAACTGGTTGGGATAAAGGATGGGATAGGGGGTGGCAGCAATGATGACCCAGGTGAAGTATGGGAGTTTGAAATACTTTCGGGATGGTTGGGTTGCTGCCTTGCAAGAATTGAAGGTGAGCGAGGACTCTGAATTATTTCAACAACATCTTCCTGGCCCTCCTCCTGTAATTGAAGATGAGGATGAAGACGAAGCTGCATCTGAGGAGTCTTCAATGACAGTGGGTGATCAAGTCCTTGCTTTATAACCCAATCAGACAGTCACCGAGGAGATTTCGTCTTTGCCTACTCCTCCTGAACAAGTCCCAACTTCTGCCAATCAAATCATTGTTCCCACCGAGAAACCAAGCTCCTCGTCCCAGCCTCCCAAGAAAGTCTTGGGAGATAAGGAAAGGTGTGAAGTTTTTCGGTATTCTCTTTTATTTTCTTTTACTTGTACTCTGTATTCTGAACGTTGTACTCCTTTTGATGATGTAATAAAATTACCTTTATGTTCATCTACATTGTTGATGTTCTGTCTGCTTCTTTTATTAACTCTTGCCTTCTCTTCTTTATTAGTTTATGGCTAGAATGGACTTACTATCTGCCAATGATACAAAGTTGATGCAGCAATGCCATGAATATTATAAGGTTGGTCACACAGAACTAAGTGCATCAGAAGTTGCTGATATCCTTCGTCATGATGCTTTTGAGCAGGCAGTTGAGGCTTATCAGTACTTGAAGGGTTTACTTGACCGAGTTGTGGCCAATAACGTGGCCTATTATGAAATGATTGAGGATCTTCAAGGTACCTTAGAGGACCTTTAAAATCATTATAAGGAATCAACTGCCTTGTTGCATGAGGGGTATGAGAAGAGGTATCAACAGCTTTCTGCCGAGAAGGGCTACGACAAACTCCTGGCTGGGTACAATGTTAGGGAGAGAACCCTAAAGGGTGAAGTTGAATCTTATAGATAGATTGCCGAGCTGCTAGAGCAAGAAAATAACAATTTGCAGAAAGAACTAGCACAGTATAAATCTGCAGCATCTTCTTCAACAGCTGTAATCCCAGTGACTGACGAGGGATTTTCATTTCTAGAGGTTGAGAATGCCAAATTAAGGCAAGAGTTGGACATCCTGAGAGGGTCTGGTACTTCTACTACTACTCGGGGACGAGGAAGAGGTTCTCGTGGACGAGGAAGAGTTTCTCTGAATGTTGACGAGGAACAAAGTACTCAACCTGCTCGGGGACGACCAAGAAGTCTTCGTCGTAATATTGAAGAAGCTCGTACTCAATCTGCTTTAGAAAATCAAGCATTCCAATTAATGGCTATGAACCAAGCCTTGTCTGAGCTGTCCAAGAAAGTTAGAGAATTGGAAAATCAAATCTCTGGAAATAAATCAATGTTGGAGACTAATGGACTTTTCATCCAGAGTCTTTAAGAGAAGCTTGATAGGTTAACATTTCAATTTCATAAATAGCCCAGGGAGTTCTGGATGGCTGGATACAATGAAGCATTGTTCCATTTGGATGATCGTATCCAAAATGCCAATAATGAGGGGTACAAGCAAGGTTGGCTGAATGCCTTGGGCGTGCTGAAGCTCGAACAAGGACACTACTTGTGGGACTATTATGATCCTGGGGTACTCGATTTGCCTGTACCACCGTTCAATTTGGACATGGAATGGATCCCAGCTCGTGCCATTCCTCGGAGCTTAATTGCGAAATACCTCGGTGACTACAGTTTACATTCTCAGTTTGAGGTATCTCGTCCCGAGCATCTTTTAGACCGTCCTTCTGTGATGAACGTTAGAATGCTGAAGGATGTGAATTTTATTAACTCTCCCCTTTGCCTAGAAGATCCTCCAGCTGGAGAGGAGCCCATTTCAAAAGCTGAAGGGAAAAAACCAATAGAATAGGAATTTTTGATGTAATAGTTAGTATACACATCCATATAATTGTCAATGTAACTTGTAATTTATTTTGAATTTCAATGAAAGACTTTCATTTTTGTTTGCAAAATCTGTATTGCTATTGTATTGTACTTGTCAAACACTTTATATTTGTGCTTGTATAACAATATTGTGTTGTTCAACTTAGTAAAAAAGTGACAAGTATTAGAAATGTTGCTCGACCACTTAATAAAGTAGTGAGTATAAAAAAGTTTAAAATTTTCCCAACCAACCAAGATTGTTAAATTATGCTTGTCGACCAACTGTAGTTAGTGAGAATTTTATTCCCGACTAACCATACTTGGTAGATTTTTGTCTTTTTCATAAAATGTATCCGACCAATCGAGATCGATAAATTTTCCTCGTCGACCAACTACAGTTAGTGGGTTTTTATCCCCGACCAACCATACATGGTTTAGTTTGGAATATTTTGTTCTTCGAGGAACTTTTATATTTCTATAATAATCTTACTTCCTGACCAACATAAGTTGGCATTTGAGAGCATATTTTGTTTTCTAACCAACCGAGATTGGCATTTTTAAGAGTGTTGTTCTCGCCCTTTTACCAACTGAAGTTGGTCGTGGGTTTGAACTATCATGTCCACTCGTTCTTTTACCAACCGGAGTTGATCACGCGAGTGTACGCCTCCTAACCAAAGGAGTATAGTTTGTTCTCGCCCTTTTACCAACCAGAGTTGATCGTGGGTTTGAACTATTAGGTCCACTCGTTCTTTTACCAACCGGAGTTGATCACGCGAGTGTACGCCTCCTAACCAAAGGAGTATAGTTTTTTCTCGCCCTTTTACCAACCGGAGTTGATCGTGGGTTTGAACTATCAGGTCCACTCGTTCTTTTACCAACCGGAGTTGATCACGCGAGTGTACGCCTCCTAATTAAAGGAGTATAGTTTGTTCTTATTGCTGAACATTGTAGTGTTGCACACTAGTTATTCCCCGAAAAACTTTCAATAAAAGAAGAGAAAATGGAATATTTTCGTTTTATTCATATTGATGGAACTGCTTTACATTTTACATCACTAATAATACTTGCGTAGGTGTTCAACATTCCATGCATTCTTAAATTCCTCTCCTTCTAGAGTTGCTATTCGATAAGTCCCTGGTCGAACAACCTCTATAACTCGGTAAGGTCCATGCCAGTTTGCTTCCAATTTACTGTGCTTCTGAATGACCTTCTTTAGCACATAATCTCCTTCCTTTAAGTCGCATTTCTTCACCCTTTTGTTGTAGAATAGAGCTGTTCGTTGTTGGTAAGCAGCATTCCTAATGGCTGCCTCTTCTCTAACCTCCTCGAGCATATCCAAATCTAATCTTCTCATTAAGTCACTGACTGGAGAATTGAAATTCAGTACTCTGTGTGTTGGAAGACCCAACTCGGCATGTATCACAGCCTCACTCCCAAATGCCAGCATGTATGGTGATTCTCCAGTGGCTGCTCGGGGAGTTATTCGGTAAGCCCAAAAAACTGATTGTAGCTCATTAATCTAATTGGCTTTAGCCTCACTTAGCCTTTTCTTCAGACCATTCAATAATGTTTTGTTCGTCACTTCAATCTGTCCATTGCTTTGTGGATGTCCTGGTGCTGAATGAACCTTCTAAATGTTTGACTGATGACAATAGGCGGCAAACTCCTCGTTATCAAATTGTGTTCCATGGTCTGTGATGAAGGCATGAGGGAGACCATATCGGCAGATTATGTTCTTCCAAACGAATTGGTACACTTTCTCGTATGTCATATCAATCCGAGGCTCGGCTTCTACCCACTTAGTAAAATAATCCACTGCGACGACGAGATACTTGAATCTTCCTCGGGTCGTTGGCAGTGGTCCAACCAAATCAATTCCCCACATGGAAAATGGCCAAGGGGAAGTTATGGGTGTCAATAATGCTTATGGAGTTCGTCTGATGGAGGAGAAACGTTGGCATTTATCACATCTCTTAGCATAGGCTATACAATCAGCCCTCATCGTCGGCCAGTAGTATCCCTGCATCGTCACCCTTTGCAAAAGTGTCCGACCTGCCACATGTGCTCCACAAGACCCTTCATGGATCTCTTCAATCAATTCTTTTACCTCGGAGGGATGTACACATCTTTGCAAACCTGCCATAATTCCTCGTCTATATAAAACACCATTAGTTAGTACATAACGAGCAGCTTTATACTTCAATTTCTTGGCAGCGAGCTTATCCTCCGATAATTCTCCTTCCTCAATGTATGCCCTGATGGGATCCATCCAGATGGTCCCAAATCAAAGGTAATATTATTCACCGTCAAGTCTTCATCTATGCTCCAACTTTCTAATACTTCAATTGGTATCGTTCTTCGCAGCTCGGTACGAGTAGCTGATGCTAGTCGGGCCAGTGCGTCTGCTCGTGCATTCTCCATTCTTGGTATTCTCAGTAATTGAATTGCATCAAATTCTGTCAATAACTCCATCACCTTGGCGTGATACTTGACCATTAATTCTCCTTTAACTGCATATATTCCCATCATCTGATTCACAATTAATTGAGAATCACTGAATACCATCACTTGCTGTGCTTCCATAATCTTTGCTAAATTTAGACCTGCTATCATGGCCTCATACTCAGCCTCATTATTGGAAGCTTTAAATTGGAATCGCAGGGCATATTCCATGTCAATCTCATCTGGGGTGTTCAAAACAATCCCTGCTCCACAACTTGTTGTACAAGATGACCCATCTACATACAATCTCCATGTAGGTAACTCGTCTTCAAATTTCTTATCCGACAGAGTTCCTCGGTGAAATATCTGTTGTTTCCTTCCTTCCTCCCCGGGTATTTCTCGCTCATCGTCGACCATCTCTTCTCGCTCTTTTACCAACCGGAGTTGGTCTGAGCTTGAATTTGATGATTCCTCTACATCCACAAGCCCTTTTACCAACCGGAGTTGGTCTGAGCTTATGTCTGCTGATCCTGTAACATCCACAGGTCGGTCAACGAGCAACTTTTGTTCCTCGGGGTATTAGGATATGTAAACTCTGCTATAAAATCTGCTACAGCTTGCCCTTTTAATGATGACCGGGGTTCATACACAATATCATATTCACCGAGCTTTATCGCCCAGTACATCAGTCTCCCTAACTTTTCTGGCTTATGGAGGGCTTCTCTTAATGGCATGTCGGTATACACGATGATGGTATGGGCCTGGAAATATGGCCTCATTCTTCTACTTGCTTCAATTAATGCCAATGCTAATTTTTCCAGCTTTGGGTACCTGATCTCTGCACCTCGGAAAGCTTTACTTGTGTAATAAATTGGCTTTTGGACTCCATTCTCCATTCTGATCAATGCCGAGTTGACCGCATTCTCTGATACTGCTAGATATAAGTACAACTTTTCTCTCATTATTGGCCTGGACAACAATGGAGGTGCTTCCAAATACTTCTTCAAGTCTTGAAAGGCCTTCTCACATTCATCAGTCCACTCAAAAGTTTTTCGAAGTGTTTTGAAGAATGGGAGGCATTTATCAGTTGCTCGGGATACAAATCTGTTAAGCGCTGCAACTCGTCCTGTAAGACTCTGCACTTCTTTTTTCGTCATTGGAGATCGCAACCCTAAAATAGCTTTGATCTTTTCTGTATTTGCCTCAATGCCTCACTGGTTGACGATGTATTCGAGGAACATTCCTTCTCGTACTCCAAAGGTGAACTTCGTCGGGTTGAGTTTCATTTGGTATTTATCCAGTTGATCAAAGGTCTGACCTAAGTCAATTAGATGATCAACAGCTTTCTTGCTCCAGATAGACTTCCATGTTGCAACTGATTTGTTCAGCAAAAACCTTGTTCATCAGCCGCTGGTATGTTGCACCTGCATTTTTCAAACCAAAAGGCATAACATTATAACAATAAGTTCCCCTTGGGGTGATAAAAGAAGTACTTTCCCTGTCTTCAGGTTTCATTTTGATCTGGTTGTAGCCAGAATAAGCGTCTATGAAGCTGAGCAGCTCGTGACCCGAGGTAGCATCCACTAGCTGGTCAATTCTGGGCAATGGAAAGTGATCTTTTGGGCATGCCTTGTTGAGATCGGTGAAATCAACACACATTCTCCATTTATTGTTCTTCTTCTTTACCATGACCACATTTGCTAACCATTCAGGATATTTCACATCTTCAATAAATCGAGTTTTCTGGAGTTTCTCGACCTCCTCTTGTATAGCTTGATTCTTCTCGGGACTGAATACTCTTCTTCTCTGCTTTACAGACTTTATCTCCTTATTCGCATTGAGCTCATGACATAAGAAGTTTGGATCTATCCCTGGCATCTCTTCATGACTCCATGCAAATCTTTTCTTCCTGTTCCTCAAGAAAGTTATCAATTCCTGCTTTATTGAAGCATCCAACGTCGAACCTATCTGGGTTACTCGTTCAGGGTGCTCATCGTCCAGAATAATATTTTTTGTAGATTCCACCACCTGTCCTTTTACAAGCTGGGATTCATCTCTGGGATCAAGTGTTTCAATTTCTGTACCTTCCTCTACCTGGTAGGTAGTAGTCTTTTTCCTTGACTCTTCAAGTTCCTCTTGCTCGGCAGATGAATAATAGCATTCCTGAGCTACTTTTTAATCACCTTTCACAACTCCTACTCCAAGTGGAAAAACTTTCTCACCAGCAAAACCTAGAAAAGGTCTGTGATAAGGCTCTAATTGAGATTATTTTAAATTTAAACTGTCAAAGCATGAATAGTACATGATGTCTGCCGAACTACCGTTATCTACCAAAACCCTTGAAATCATTACTTCTTTCATCCTCATTTTGATCACCAAAGGGTCGTCGTGAGGATAAAGAACACCTGCAAGGTCGTTTTTTGAAAAACCAATGACCAGCTTCTCTTTGTTTACCTTCCTCGGGCGATCCTCCTCAGCCAAGTTTATTCGTTGAATGTATGAGCAAGCTTGAGCTTCTCCGAGGTAAGCTTTTCTTTCTGCAGTAAGGTCTCCTCCTCCTGCATCTCCTCCTGTAATGACATTACAATCAAATGACCCAAAACGTATTAAAAATACCTCTCTTTCTGGTTGCCTTGGCCTTTTGGGAAGATCGGGGTCATCCTCTATATCATCTTCATGATCCCTCTTCTTCTTCTCCTCTTCCCGACGAGGAGATCTAGACCGCTTTTTAGTTCGATCATTATTTCTTCTTTCACCTCCCCGATCAACATACTTTGATGGCTTTCCCCTTCGAATGAGTGTTTCAATCTCGTTCTGAAGGGCTATGCAATTTTTTGTCATATGGCCATGATCCTTATGGAACTCGCAGTATTTCTCCCTATTCCTCGTATCAGGGTCTGACCTCAGTTTCTTTGGCCACTTTATTTCCTCGTTATTCTTGATTTCTTCCAAGACATGATTAATACCCATTTTCAAAGGAGTATAATTATCAAATTTGTTCAGGACTTCCCATGACGTCCTATTATTCTTGGAGTGCTTGTCACCGCCATTACCCTTATGCTCTTTCTTCTTAGATTTGTCAACTTCCACCTTGGTTTCTTTGTCCATATTCTTCTTCGCAGCCATAGCCTCCTCGGCATTCATGATTTTGGCCGCTTTTGCCATTAATTCTGACATAGTTGTAGGTGGATCTTTGGCCAAAATGTAGTACAACTTGTTAGGAAACAACCCACTCATCAAGGCAGTGATTGCTGTCTTTTCTTCATAATCTATGACTTCCAGCTTCTCGTTATTGAAACGAGTTATGTAATCTCTAGTACTCTCACCAGATTTTTGTCTAACACTTAACAAGTGCGCTACTCGTTTTACTGGCTTTGCTCCAAAACAGAAATTGCCAATGAACAACTTGGCTAACTGAACGAAAGTTGAAATCTTACCCCGAGGAAGATTATTGTACCATATCTGGGCAGATCCTGTAAGAGTTCCCGAGAATGCTCTGCATCTCATCTCGTCGGGGACGGCATAGATGTCGGCAGCAGCTTGATATTGATCTATGTGAAGAACAGGATCTGTCTTTCCATCATATTTGGGGGTCACTACAGGTGCTTTAAACTTCGACGGTGTAGGAAAATCCACAATGGCCTGGACAAAAGGTGTCCCTTGAATAAAAGTTCTTTGTAAGGGGTTCTTCGCCTTAGCCATTTCTCCCAATCTATCCTCCAACCGATGAATGGAACCTTTCCATGCATCATTTCCTTCCTCGGGCCTTTTAGTCCGAGCAATTAATTGTTCTGACGTAGCTTCCTGAGATCTATCTCGACGAGCAACTGGTCGTGATTGTGCTGATCCCTCTCTTAGATCTGATGGTCGTCGAAAACTCCTCGACAGGTTCTTAGGTGGACTCAAATCCCTCCTAGGGCCTAACCGACTGAAAGGAGACACCCTGCTCAATCTTTCCAAAGCACTGGTCCTCTCTGGAGAGAGAGTAACACGTTGCTCAGTATCTGTAGCCCGTATCGATGAAGTCCGCCCAGGTTATTAAGAGAAATCATCAGATTCCTCATTACGATATGACTCAGTACGTCTGGATCGCGATTGCCTCTGACCACTTCTTTGCCCAGAGTGAGTAGGTACACCGCCGTAAAGGGTTTGAATGAGTTGCCTCATAGTTTCTTGCATGGCGGTTTGCCCTTGAGCCAGATTCGTCATAATTCCAGCCAGATCTGGAGGTGCAGAAGGATTTGGAGGATTTCCAGCATTTCCAGCGTTTTGATTACTGGATTCTGGATTATCTGCCATTGATGATGAATGATTTTTGATGAAAAACGATAACAACAGTCGCTTCCCACAGATGGCGCCAATCTATTGATGTAAAAAATTAGATCACTCTAATTATTCAATCACAGATAAATAAATAAGACAAAGAATTTTAAAGTGGTTCAGCCTTATAAGAATGGCCTACGTCCACTGTTATGTTATTTCTAAATGTTTTGGGAATTCTTGATTACAAGTTCTATCAAAAATTCCGGTCCCTTTGAATGAGGACGATACAATGTATTTATAGCCCTCAGGCTCACGTATGAAAGGGTGATACATTAAATGATATACATATGAATGGATAATACATTTAATGCCCTTTAAGCGTGTGTGTCAAATGATAAGCATTCAATTAATAGTTGAATTGTTGGTTATCTGGCAATCAATGCTGTGACCGAGATGCAGCTCGGACCGCCTTAGTTGCTCGTCGTCCGGGAGTTCCTCGGAGTGTTGGAGTTCCTCGGAGTACGCTTGTTGCTCGGAGTGAGTATGACTTGGTCGGGGGGAATAAACTTCCTCATTGTTATTGTGCCATGTAGATCGACACGTGTCTTCTTATTATTCGTCCAAATCAGCATATTAATTTTGGTATCAACACCAATCAAATTCAATCGGGATTTCAAGCCAAATAATGTTATGTCATAGTCTTGTTGTGAAGCTAGAAACCTCGGATGCATTGGGCTGTTTAAACCTCCAAGAAAAAAAATTCAAGTATACTCACACAAATCTTATTCATTCAATTACCAAATTCTACTCATTTATCTCTTGCACTTATTACTTTGTCACTCACATTTTGTAATATCATTTATGTTTTACTAATTCAATAAATATTGTTTCATATTTTAGTGTTTTTATTCCATTTCTAGCTTTATTATTTTACTTATATCACTAATAATACTCTTTTTATTATCATATATGCATTCACATCTAATTTCATAAATCAAAAATTCAAAAAAGGGGCTTAAATCACAATTCCCGATCTAGAGTTTTCGCACAATTTTCTACACATTCACCATATTTCATACATTTTTCATAAATCAAAAGAGACACCCTAGATTCAAATTTTAGGTTAGACCCAAACCTTATTCGTCTTACGAACTAATTGGACTTTAATGTTATTTTTGGATGCGTACATAGGTGTCCCGAAGTCATTTTGGGTTTCAAGCTCCTTCTTACCATTTGGAACATTTTGAAATATTTTCAACTCTAGTTTGGTCGACCCTAGGTTTAAACTTTCATTATTATCATCAATCATATGGGTCACAAAAAGAGGTGGTCGGATCTTTTAGGGTGGCTTCAGAGTGGGAATAACACACGACCTTTATTTCAATGGCTTGATTGGTTTGTGTGTTTTGATTGTATGCGAGCGTACCAAGCAAAGTTATAGTCTTGTCAACCAGTTGATTATCTTAACGTTATGATAATTAGCCAATTGTGTACCGTTTGATGATTTAATTAAGAAGGATTATGCTCCAATTATAAAGACTTTATAGTGATTTATAAATACGTTTATGAACTAAATTAACTAGAATCTAAGGACAGGAATGGAAGTATTTAGTAGAGGAGGGAGATAAACTCTAGGGCGATTCCAGGGCTTTGTGATGTTCCAGTCTGATTTCAGTGATTGTTTAGTTATTTTCTGATATTTAATTATTGCGTTCTATTTCGTAACATCATAATGATTGATTTGTGGGAGTTTTTTTATACATACATTGCCATGTATATAGATCCTTCACATTCTAGGGTTTTTCTACACCCATGCATATTGAACCCTCGTTCAAGAAACAGGATAATCGAGAGAAAGATTAGATACAAAAATAGTCATATGCTAGAACTGTTACTGGCATGAAGCAGGTGGAAGAACCCATCCGAGAGTGGCCAAAACAACACTTATGTGGAAGTGTTATTGCAGTTGAGATTTCCGAGTCTGAATACCTAGAATGATTGAAAGACAGTGAAACCTTTCTTATTAAGAGATACATTGTTAACAAAGGTGACAAAACGCTTAAACCTAAGATTTCAAATGAAAAACTTTCTAGGGTTTTGGGCATAGATAACAACTGGAAGATTATTCTTACGGGTAGAGGTTATTATACTCAGTAATTCCCATTAATAGACTTGAAGTAAATGGTTCATTAACTTCATAAACCTGAAGTTCTTCAAAACTCAGCTCTACAAATCACTTTTGTGGCTAAGTTGGATGGATCCAAAAAGTATTTTACTATTGTCTATGCTTCTACTGACTACATGGTTACAAGACAATTGTGGAACTTGAATTACTTAGTACTTTTATGGGTAACTATAGGATATTTCAACTGTGTTAGAGGAGCACATGAATGCAAAGTGATATGACCAAAATGTACCCTCATCTCTTAGGACGACGGGCATCACATCTCATAAGAGCCTCACATATTCTCAGTAGGGTCATCCAGATAAGGATCGGTCTCAGTAAGGTCGGCCTCAACAGGGTCGGCCACGACTTAATCCTCAGTAGGGTCATCCAGATAAGGGCCGACCCCAGTAGGGTCGGCCTCAATAAGGTCGGCCTCCATAGGGTCGGCCTCAACAGGTTCGGCCACGACTTAATCATTGGCAGGGTCATCCAGATAAGGGTCGGCCTTAGTAGGGTCGACCTCAATAAGGTCGGCCTCAATAGGGTCATCCTCAATAGGGTCGGCCATAGCTTAATCATTGGCAGGGTCGTTCAGATAAGGGTCAACCCCAGTAGGGTTGGCCTCAACAAGGTCGGCCTCCATAGGGTCGGCCATGACTTAATCATTGGCAGGGTCCTCCAGATAAGGGCCGAAATAGAAGACGTTGGCCTCAGCCTCAGCCTCATAACTCTCATACAACATCTCAGCCTCTACCTCAGCCTCATAGATCAACAACCAGTGGTCTCGTCCCAAAAAGGTTGGCCATGGACGACGTTACTAGCTACCTCGGCAAGAGAGGTCTTCATAATCTATAGGGGGTTATTCAACAGGCCACCCAAGTATGACAACCTCGGCTGGGTGCAGACCGAGGTTACAAGAACAATCCCACCATCATAACCAGCCTCGGTTATGAATCAGCCGACGTTCCTGCTACTCCACTATTACCTCGACCTAAGCCGACGTTGCAGTCCTGCATGCCTTACCTCGGCTCTGCTGGTAAGCCAAGGTCGCCACTGATCAAGCAGTTTCCCTACCACACCAACCTCGTCCTCTTCATGGCTGAGGTTGGGACAAATCACAGATAGCCGATCTCTTATGCGCATATGTATGGTTGGGAACACGTGTACACAAATCAGTTATAACAAATTATTCCCCTCACGTGGAGAGAATATTTCATCATCATTCTCTACATGTGATAGTGACAAATGTCTTCATCAGATTGGCTAGATCAATACACACATGCTCATTGCATGCATAGGGGGTACATTACACCCCCCAGGTACTATATATAAAGGTCATCCTCTACCTTGCAAAGGAGCCCGAAATTAGCAACCCTAGCTGAAACTCTGTTCAAATACACAATAGAGAGAGAAATCTTGAGAGAATGTATCTATGGCCATTAGTGCCCTCACATATTGATACACATCATACACTTGCACAGTGGATGTAGGCCTAATTGGCTGAACCACTTATATTCCGGTGTAAATCCTCTTCTCCTCATCTCTTTCTACAATGTGTGTATATACCCTATAATGCCATTGTTAACATTGAATTGAACTCACAAACACCTTGAAGGGTGGTGTTGTTTCCAGCATCATCACAAAGTCCTTGGATTTCCATATGATGCTCCTTCTATGGATTTTGATAGAATGATTAATTGCTGAGAGTTATTGCAAGTTAATTCAAGAGGCATATTTTACACTTGGAAGAAGAGTGCCCACTCTGATGTTGAAAGGAAGCTGGATACACCTCTATGTAACCAATTATGGTTTGATTCTTGGAATAATATGTCATGTACTAGATTGCCCAAAATCTTATTAAACCACCACCATTTTCTGTTCTAATCCTCATAAAAAAAACTCATTTAGTCCCAAACCTTCTAAGTTTCAAACTGCATGGATTAATCATGAGACATTCATAGATATAGAGCTGAATGAAATTTGAACTCCTGGGTGCCCCATGTATGTGTGAAAAGAGAAGTTGAAGACTATGAAAAGAGTTTTTGAGGAAATGGAATGTTGAGGTCTTTGGAAATATTCGTTAGAAACTTCTTAGGCTCCGTTTGGTTCGTAGTGAAATATTTTCTATCGCGTTAAAAGATAATTCACCTAGGTAAAATATGTGTTTGGTTGGGCATATAACACGGTGAAATAAAATGAATATGGTGAAAAGTGAAATGAAACTTTAACCATTTTAAACCATGTGTAAAGTGAATAATTAAACAGGTGAAAACAATGCAATCTATCTTATTACCAGATTAACCTTTCTTATTTTCACTTACAACTATCACACATTCATTTCTCCATCTCAATTAACACGATCATTAAATATTCATTTAAAAAATTTAAATATTTTTAAAAAATTTAAAAATTTAAAAATAGTTAAATAAAATAAAATAATTTAAATAATTAAAAACTTTAAAAATAAATAAAAAATGGAAGAGCTATTCCTACACCCTCTATGTCTTCCCGCACACCCTTTTCAATATTTAAATACTAAAACATCAAAAGACCCTCTATGCATATATGATTTGAACAAATATAATCTTTTTCCCAAAAATCTATTACTTACAAAAAACGTAATATTACGAAAAAAATAAAAAACATAATATTTTGAAAATAAAAATCCTAATATTCTAGAAAATTAAAATTTTAAAATTCTGAAAATATAAAAATTATAAAAGTTATTTTTTCATTTTAAAAACATTATGTTATTTATAAAAAAAAACATATTATTTTTTATTTAAATGGACGTTGATAAAAAATTGTTTCGTTATTTATTTAAAAAAATGGACACTCTTTTTATCATTTCTAGTTAAAAACTGTTTCTTTTATTTATTTAAAAAAAATTGTTTCATTATTTATTTTTTCAGTTAAAAACTGTTTCTTTTACTATTTTAAAAATAATCTTTTTACTATATAAAAAATGGTCCGCGTCAGCGGTATATATAGGCGGTCCGACGACTTATACATACTGTTGGCGCAGACCAATATATTAGAAAAAATGCTTCGCACCAGCGGTATGTATACGTGGTAGGACAACCTATACATACCGCTGCCGCGAACAATATTTTTTCAAAATAATACAAAGATTATTTATTAATATAGTACAAAAAAACAGTTTTTAACCAAAAATAAAATTTGTAAATAAAAAAAAACACTTTTTTAAGAAAATTGTCTCTTAAGAAAAACAAATTTTACATTTTATATACAATTTTGTAATAAAACAAATTGATAAGATTTTACGTTTTATAAACAGTTATTTTTTTTATTTATAAAAAATAGTTTTTTATTGAAAATATAATTTTTTGTTTTTATCAAATGTATTTATTTTAGTTGGAGGTGAAAAAACTAGACATTTAGATTTTATAAATTTAAGGGAACAATTGTCATTTATTATTCAAAGGGTGTGGGGGAACATATGGAGGGTATGGGAATAGCTATTCCCATAAAAAAAATGAATATTTGTTTTGTGCATGGTAATGTGTTTGAAATTTTTTTACTAATTGGGACGGTTTCATAGTTGGGAACTATTTTTTTAATTGTTTTAATTGGAACACTTTTTTTTCATACTTGGGACTCTTTTTTTTTTAATTAGGACTATTTTTTTGAATTGGGGTTATTTTTTTCAATGTTGAAAACTTTTTTTTTAATTATGACTTTTTATCATTTGTAAGGACGCAAATTTCCAATTGAGTCCTTTGTAGTTTTGGCTCAATTCCGGAAAAAAATGTTTGAGTCATAGGATAGATTTTATTGATCATCTTTCAAGCCTATGACGTGTTTATTGAAGACGTAGCGACCAAGTGTATAACGCTTCATCAAAATGTCGTGGTTTTTGTGCCTCGTTTGTACGTCATCAACAATAGTTCCATGCTCCCAAGTTATGAATGCATTTATATATATATAGTAGCTTGGAACAAGTTTATTGGGTGTTAGGTTTTTAAAACTGTGTTTTTGTTTTCACAATGTTTCTATTAAAACTTATATAAAAAGTATATAACGTTTCTGGACTTAAAATTTTTTTTTAACATTCTGTGAGTTCGTTCGAAGTGTCGTTCGAACGAGAATGTCGTTCGAACCACAAGTCGTTCGAACGAGATTGCCAACGACTTCCCATTGTGGCATACTGGAACTTCGTTCGAACGAGATGGTCGTTCTAACGAGATTTCCAACGAGTTTCTAACGAGTCCATATTAGAACTTCGTTAGAAAACTTGTTCGAACGAGAATGTCGTTCGAACGAGAATGTCGTTCTAACGAAATGTCATTCGAACGAGATTTTGCGGGAACAGCTTTTTTTTGGCAGTTTTGCCCACTTTTCCACTTGTTTTACCCCACTATCTTTTTGCTAAATATCTATGTGCGGGAATAACTTTTTCTAACTTAACTTTTCATATCCTACCAACATCTAGAGAGTGTTTGAGAGAAAAATTGTTTTAGGGAAAAGTTCATTGTTTTAAAGTGTCAATTTTCAAGGAAAAATCAATATACACTTTAGTTTTACACCCATAGTTTTGTTTATCCAAGTTCATATATATACCTCTTTCTTGGATTTTGGCACCGGGTTCATCTCTACATTTGTTTGAAGAGAAGTTTGGGTTTTCTTCTAAATCCCTCAAAGAAGAAGAATTGTTTAGCTGCGGCTTTCTCATGTGGTAAAAGACACCACGTGTGGTTGACAGTGTACCTATTGTCCTATTGGTGAGTCCAAGATCGCGGTGGAGCTCCGTGGTTATCCGCTAGGAAGAGGTGGTTACAAGAAGATGCATCAAGGCTTGAGAGGATTCGAGTTGAGAAAGTAAGTCGTCTGTCTTGTAAATGTAATTTCGTACTTAGTGGATTTGAGGCTAGGGCCATCCGAGATTGTTTCCCGTTGTGGGTTTTTCCTCGTACATCGCGACGTAGTGTGATTGATTTATTTTATCTTGCATAATGACTTAGAACTCATGCTTAGGATAATTCAAGATAAAATTGGTTTTAATTGTCACACTTAATTTAATTGGGTGCATAATTAAATTTGGGTAAAGTTTATTTAATTCAAGTCTATTGTTAAAACTGGTTTGGCCTAATTTGAAAATAATCAAAAATATGACTTAGGCGAATTCTAGAACTTGGATTAATTAATTGCGTTTAAGTGAAAATGATTTAATGAATTAATTTAATTTCACTTGGTGTAATTTTAATTTGAAAAAAAAATGGTAATTCGTTTTTTTGAACCATCACCTTTACACTTCCGCGCATCTTTTTCGTAGAAAGGAAATACAATTTTAAAAAAGGATTTTAAAGGATTTCAAATCGGGGGATTTGATTTCTCATCATTATTGAGAACTATTTTTTTTTATTGTGGACTACTGTTTTTATAGTTGGCTCTTTTTTTTTTAATTGTGATTTTTTTTTACAGATGGCAGTTTTTTTCATTATTGGAAACGTTTTTTTTTAAATTGGGATTGTTTTCTTTTTTAATTAGGACTTTTTTTTTAATTGGTACTTTTTTTTACTTATTTGTCTTGAGTAGCCAACTATGACTAGTTGTGTGTGTGTGTGTATGTGTTGGGGGGAGGGGATTGTGTCAAATTTGAGTTTGAGGTAAATGCATATTTTTTAATGGCCATTGACACTTGTGTGATGAAAATCAAAATAGTTATGTGCATTTGAAGTATGAGGGTAATATGGTCATTTTATTTTTTTTATCATATTCATCTTGACCATCCAAATAACAAATGGTGAAAAAGTTAAAATTTTCACTAGTGAAAACTCGACCATCCAAACGGAGATGGTGAAAACAAAATCACCAAATTAATAATTCACCTTTTACTTTTAACACGGTGAAAAGTATTTCACCACGAACCAAACAGACCCTTAATGTTAAAGATGTATTGGGAAAAATTCAGCTAGTAACTATCAAAGTAGAGATTTTGTTGACATCACTGCTCAACATAGATTATCTGAAGCTATAAAAGCTGAGGAAAATTTTTGGACAGATAAGTCTAGAATTAAATGGTATCCTGACAGTGATAGATGCACTGAATTTTTTACAAATATGTTAAATATAAAAGGGCTATGAATCACATTTATCAGTTGAAGCGTGAAGGATATATCATCTCAGATCAAGAGGAGATTAAGAAGCACATAATCAACTACTATGAAGACTTCTATACTGTTAAGGCCACCTCTATGGATAATGGCCTTATTGATGAAGTTGTTCCTAGTCAGATTACTGATATTTTTAACGAGGTGTTGAAAGGATTCCACACTTTTGATGAAGTTAAAAAGATAGTGTTTAGTATGAATCCAAAACCTACTCCTGGTCTAGATAGTTTTGGTGGAATTTTTTTAGAAAAATGTTGGGATATTGTAGCAGAAGATGTTTGTTTGGTTGTTATCAGTTTTTTTAGTATAATTGGATCCTCCCTAGTTTCAATTCAAATCACAAAGCCCTCATTCCAAAAGTCAGTGTAGCTGATTCTATTTCCTTTTCAGACCCAACATTTTGGCTAACTTTGCCTTCAAAATTATAACAAATGTTTTAGCCAACAAATTGAAGAAAATTGTTCCTAAAATTCTTACCCCCATTCATACCTGGTAGAAGTATTATCCACTCCATATCTCTTGCCTCGAAAAATTACAAATTACTATATTATAAATGTTTGGGGGAATGTATTGGTATTAAGTCTGATATTTCAAAAGCCTTTGATATTATTGAATGGAACTTCATTCTTAAAACTCTTACATCTCTTGGCTTTTATGACACTTTGGTGAATTGGATCTACTCTATCTTCATATCTACTATACTCTCAATTCTCATAAATGTATCTCTACATAGTTACTTTTCATGCTCTAGAGGTGTGAGGCAAGGGGACACTATGTCACTTCTTTTATTCAGGATTGTTGAAGATGTGCTTAGTAGGACAATCTCTATTCGAGTTTTAAATGGCGGCATCCCCATATTTATTCCCCCAGAGGTTTTAAATCTCCCTCATATTTACACTACAAAAAAGGACCTTTTAAGACGGAACTTTTTGAGACGGCTAAAATTATAGTCTCTAAAACTCACTTTTTGAGACGGCTAAAATTTGTTGTCTTAAAAACTATTACTTTTTAAGACGGCTAATTTTACCCCTCTTAAAAAATATACTTTATGAGACCGTATGTTAATAGCCGTCTCAAAAGTAATACCTTAAGATACGGCTATTACCAAATTGGATACCCTACATTTCTTTTTTTTCGTTGCCGCTTCTTCCCCCCTCTTTCTATTAGTTAGAAAATAAGGGGAAAAAAAGGAAAAGAAATTTCACCAACTCCTCACACACGACATCTCTTTATTCACTGGTAAAAAGTCCACACATAGGCCTCAGCCGCATGCCCTAGACACATGCCTTCACTGCCCTCACCCTCTCCGCCCTTGCCCTCGTCCCCCTTGCCCTAGCTTCTGGTTAAGTTGACAATATCAGGTCGGTCATATTTTTTTGTTGATTGTTTTGATTATATTTTCTGATATTGTTTCATGTTAGAGGGTTAATGTTATTAATTATATTGGTTGGAAGATTGTATAGGAGGATTCAACATAAAATCTATTATACGGAGCAAAGTTTCAATACGTGGATTGATGTGGATAAAGGGTAATTTTAATTCTTGGTTATCATTAGTTTTTTTTTACTGGATTGATTTATAGCGGTGATAGGAGGTTGAGGGTGAGCCAATTGAGAACCCGGATTGTCAATTGGATGTTGTAGTATAGTTTTAAGATTAATTTATGATAATAATTGTATACTTATTTGTGTGAATTTAGTTAGAATTATTGATATGTTTATTTGTGCTAATTAATTCATATTCTTTACAAGTTGTTTATGCAATTAATCTGGTTTACTATTCAATTATGATTTTATTTTGTCCTTTGCAAGTATTTTATGCTAATTTTAACATTCAAATCACTAAATGTTGGGACACAAACTCCAACATATGAACATATGAGGTGGTACCCAAAAGCAATAAATAAAAAGATAAGCATTAGTTAAAATTCTAATTTAAACAAAAAATTAGTAAACACAAACAAGTAATGTCACGATCTTTAAACAATCTAAAAAGATAAACTTGAAATTTCACAATCTGAGTGGCAAGAAATGGGACACGGACTCCCCCAAGACGCGTAAAAGAAACCTAAGGGAAGTCATCGTGTCCTCATTTGACTCCTAGTCTGCAATTGACTACTATAGGATTGTTTTAAAATTAAAAATAGGATTTAGGAGTCGAAAACTTAAAATAGTAATCGAGTGGCCTAAAAAGAGGCGCGGACACCCAAAGGGGTACTAGAGTATGGTACCTCATCATTTTTGGATTATTTTTAGGTCTTAAATCATTTTGTATTTGTGGATGGTTGTGTCAGATGGGTAATTTTTTCATGGAATCAAATCTGGATTAGATTAGATCTAATGATGGTTATAATTTTTAAGGATTTGATACAGTTTAATATTGTTTTGATCCATTGATCACGTGGATCATTTGTTGGTCTTTAATATTCTTTAATTGATTTTTAATGGTGAATCGTAGACCGATCGGAAGGTCAAATATGCATAAATATTTTTATCATGACCAAGAAGAATAAACTTCCACATTTGAGAGGAAAATAAACAAATAAGTATGTTTAATGAAGTTCTTTATTTTGTGAAGGAATTCTAATGTTTGTAATTGATGGTTTCTTGGGAGATTAAAACATATTAGATTTTCTAAAGGTGAAGTTATTACTGATAATTATGTGGAGACTCATGTCATGTTTTTAATTCAAGATAAATAGTGAATATTGATTATCAATTTGAACCAATATTTTAAAAGGCGTGGTGAGGCTCTACCTCGATACGAGGTGGGAGGAAGAAGCCTTAAGGCTTACGCCTCATAAGGGTGAGGCTTACGCCTTGGTGCATTTCGCTTTGAGTCGGTTGAGGCTTATGCCTTACTAGCTACATGATCTAAGCGGATCAAATGTTAAAAAAAAAATCCACATGAGAGAAACAACAGGAGACCAAATTTATTTAGTGTAAGACCTAAGCCTATCTCACCACATAAACCTCCCTCACTCTTTTGCAAGCCCTAACCGGAGTCCAATTTTCTTTCTTCCACCGGAGATAAAATTTCCTTCTTCCGATCTCATTCAACTGGTAATTTCTATTCCTTCTTCATTTTCAGCATTCAAAACTTCCTTTTTATCTCTCTATTTTTTCATGTTTTTCTTAGTTTGGGGGTGGTTCTTTTTTCTATTCCATGGGTGATCCTTTAAGCTATGACGATGAAGATGCGGGTGGAGATGAAGCATATTATCCATTTTCTCGGCCATTGGATACCAATAATTTACTACTTATTATATAGTGATGATTTGATGATCCATTGCTAGATCCATTGTTTTTGGTTATGGTTTGGTGATGATGATGATGATGATATAATGGTGTTGTTATATATATTATACTAGGTTTTAGTCATGCATGATGCGCGAGTGATTTGAATTAGTTTTTTACAATCTATGTAAAATTACTAGTCCCCAACTACATATCAGACCGTGTATTCCATCAGCAAGTATCCCCCATGATCAACCTATTTTTAAATGTGTCATTTTTTATGAAGAATGAGTTGTTATATCTGAAGTAGCTTTGTAGTAGTTAAAGTCTATAAATGAAAACATGAGTAACCATTTGTTAAATTTTTATTGTATAAGCATTGCTCATTTTATGTTTTGATTGGTTACAATTGAATCGAGGCATATAGAGAGTAACGAATCCGCATACAACTTCAAACAATTCTAGTTTATATGGATTTAATAGAGTGAATGTTACATGAACAGTGAAAATGTTAATGTAAGAAATGAAATAAAATTAGAGATCGAAGTAAATCACATTCTTATTCACAATTGGACCGTAATGAATGAATCTATCATATACATACATATTCCTAGTATTCCATAGTTCCCAACATATGAAGGATGGGAGAATCCAATTAAAAAGAAACTTAAATGTGTGTCACTTTGAAGGAATAAGAGATAAATTTTTCAATCTTAGATGAATGGAAGAAGAATTAGAAGAGAATCAAAACTCGGTACTAAATTAATTCCAAAGAGAAGTTGTGAAAGCACTATTGGAGAAAATATGTTGAACATTTTCAAAAGTAGGCAAAGAAGGGTAACATTTGCATTCAAAACATAATATTGATACTTGTTTAATTAATTTGTCATTAAGTGGAATAATTCTCTATAGGAAGTTGCACATAAAGACATAAATAATGATAGGAACAAATTGATGACGAACAGGGGAGAAAAATTGAGATGATGTTATTGAAATACACTCCCAAGATGATTAAAAAGTGGTAGAAGAATAGTAATTATAATGAGACAACAATGGACGATGGATTTTGCAGTACTTAGCCTACATATCAGTTATAAATCTTTATTTCCTTTTAGTAATCCAATATTGATATGTGGAAGTATAAATGAATAGTAATGTGGAATAAAATCAGTTGGGAAAATAAAACTCGGGATTGTATATTATTTATTCAATCGGGTAAAATATTCAAAGTTTTAAAAACTGGAGTAACTCAATATAATGGTATTGATGTAGTCTCTTATTTCGTATATATTCCCATCCCACCAAATCATGCTTGTATGTTTGAAGCGTATGCCCTTTATTCTGTAAGAAGACAATGAGAACATATTAAGATAGAGTTAGAATTTAGTTTTAAGACTTTGAAACTGTAAATACAAATTATGAATATGTTATATGTTTGACTGATTGAAAGATGATAGTGTAATTATTGAAAATATTATCGGTCTTGGATTTTGATCATAAGGTAGGTTTAAAGCGAGTCCATTATTTTCTCCCTGCAAAATAAATAATTTTTGTTGAGGTGTAATTAATCGATACAGGCGTATTTTGATTAGTGGTTGGGAGAATGAAATAATGGTTAGTGACATTGGTTTGTATACCTTCCTTTGTTATTATTTGACACTACCTTCAATCCTTTAACAAAGAATTTTGAACAAACTGTTAAAGTCTACATTCATAGTACCTAAGGAAGTTGCATTTGTACGGTTAGTTAATGTTATATATATGATGACAAATTGTAAAGAAGAATTCTCAATTCATGAATATGACAGTATTTACACTGTTTTCTTTTTAAGAAACTAATGTTAATTTTAACATAAGAAATTACACACAATTCAATTTTCCTTCGTTTTTTTTTCAACATAAGGATTCCAGTGGAGCAATCTCGACAACATATTTTTACCATTTTGTATACATTCTTTTCTATTTTGTCATTGATGAACAAAATCTGTATCATCTACTTTGGAATACTTCACATATCAGACATGGACCACAAATATGCTTCCCTTTTCGTAGCTTGTTTTTCATTCGTCCTTTTGAACATTTTCTTCTCAAATCCAGTACTGTGATCAAAACTTGCAATAAGTTATAGGTGTTATAACACTCAAGTCTTAGATTCACATTAACTACGGTTAGGTGAGTTTGAAGAAAGGTTGATTGGATGTTCATGGGAAGTTTGGGGTTTTGTGTATCTTATCAACATATGGGAGCTAGATGTCTACTGGAGTTAATGTCTACAACTACTACTTTGGAATTTTCAATAAGGGGATATATAGGGAGGGGTGGTCTCCTAGGCATGTAAAAGTCAATGCATGCTTCTGGGACCTTGGCTTCTTTGTGGCCATATTTATGGGCATGAATGAAAGAGTGTGCTCATGGTAGAGCATGGTTTTGGGGGGATATAATCACGAAATTATCCCCCGTGACAACCATGAACAGCGTGAGTTGCATTTGTGGGTTGGGTAGGTTAAATGAGAGTGCGCATTATCAAAAAAACGTGTGGAAGCAGTTTTATGGAGTAGTTATGGGGCATGGACAGGTGTATATTGAGATTGTATTTATTGGATCATGCATAACTGCACTGACACTTGTTGGACAGTAAAAATTTCTAAAGACTGACAGTCTAATTGCGTGGAAACGTGGCCTAGTAGTTGGGGAAGTCAATTGTTTTGTTCTTTTGTATAGCTAGACATTATTGGACTAAATTTCAGAGGCGTGAGAGCCTTGAACGAAATTGTATATTCCTTGTATTTTGAGTGTGAGCAATAGAACAAGGGCGGGGTGTTTCCCTGTAAGAATTATGTGTGTCGCTATTAAATTCGTGTTTATATTGGCATTACTGGTTTGTATGGCAAAAACATATCACGGGAACTAAAATTTGAAATTGAAATTTTTTTGACATTTGTCAAATTACTATATGTAACTACTGTATACCTGCTGTGAAAAATTCTAGAAATTAAGTCTTGGGGTGATTGTTTTCAAAACTACATTCTCTTTTACCAACCACTCTATAGTTAAGTTTCATTTTAAATACCTATAGAGAGTGTTAGTGAGCCTTAATTTCTGGAAATTGCAAAACCTTCCATAAAATAAGATGCTATTATTTGCTGGTAAGTAATGGGGTCTATATTCAGATACTTCTCGTAGGTCACGTGCATGTGTCCATCATATGATTGAAATGCTCTGCCATATAGGTGAAGGATTGACGGAGGATATAAAGGAGTCAATCCTGAGTAAGGATACAAGAACTGATTTGTTCGTGAACAGATCGAACACTATCTTGTTGTCATTTAATAAAATTGAGCTTGACGAGATCAATTATTTTAGTTTGTCAAGGCAAAAAAGAATTGGATCAGACCCCTTGTACAGACAACATATACGATAGGTTTATTAATCTTCATTATAGAGTCAAAGGGGCTGTTAGAGATTATGGCATGGGATTGGAATCTTTTATAGTTAGGAAAAATTAATCCGATAATATATTGGTAGACATCTTAGCCTAATCTCCCTTTACTTAGCAAGCCACCGGGAGGGGCTTTTCCTCCCACGAAAAATTTAATAAAAATATAGTTGGGATATTATTCCCTTTATTAAATAAATAGACTACAGAATCTCCTTAAAAACAAAAAAAAAATCTTCTCTATTTTTAACAAACACCTTCAACTTTCTATATAAATACCTAAGGTGACAACTAAATACATGTCCGAACAATGAATACGCCACTCGATATTTACTCAAGGTCAGTTAAACCGCAGTTTCGTTAAAATGAGAAGATGATTAGGTGAGTGTTGATGAGATCCATAACTACTCACCATATGATTTCCATGAAAACCTAAGTCTCCTGAGATTAATCAAAAAAAGGGTAGAATGAAGTTGTTCAATAAACTAAGTAGTATATCTAATTCAGTGTACCTCGTTTGAAGTTTATCCACCAACATAACACTTAGAATATAATAAAACTAATGTTGGTATGTTCTGTCGTTTAATCACATTGTAAAAGTGGAAATTATTTCTATTTTTCTTCTTCTCTCAGAGTTCGATTTTCCATCAATCACTTCGGGATGATATGTTGTCATGATAATTTGTTATTCGCTCAGTTATGAGATGTTATAAAAGTTATCTAAATCTCTTTCATAATCATCGTCTCTTCTGTTATTTTGTATACTTCGTGTGTTTTTATTTCATCTTCTTTTTACTTTCATATTCAAAGGGTTCCTATACAAGTCAAACCCAATTCTAAACATTGAAGATGATCCTTTTGACGGGTAAAACTAAGTTGAAAGCATGTTTTGTTTAACATCAACCTCTTGATTTAGTCGTTAATATAAAATTATCATATATTATTTGTCCAAATGTATCTCATATAATATAAATCGTGTCTCTTTATTGTTGAAACTCTTCCACCCTTCACTTATTCAAGTCTCGGAATTTGAAAAAATAAAAAAATGGTGGACACACCGTAACTTTATATGACAAGAAAATTACATTAAAGATAACCCTCTTTGTTTAACGAAAGTCTTAACCTAAAATATGTTACACACGCATATGAAGAGAAAAATGAAGGGTAGAGAACATCAACATATATCAAAACCACATTTAACAACGAATTAATCATTAATTGATAGAATATCACACTCACACAAAAAATTTGAATGTGAAAGGAATAGATAAAAGGTTCAAGTAATTTAACATCATACCTAAATAGCAGTAGACACGTGTTTGATCATATTTTGATTCATGCGTATACCTAAATAAGCATACGATAAGTTCATCAGGGAGGAACATGTGTGTGTGTGTGTGTGTGTGTGTGTGTGCTTATTGCTATATAACAAAGAAAATGAAACTCAGTTAATAGCAAGAGTTCCTATATGGTGCATATTATTTTGAATTTAACAAATGCTTAAATTTTAGAACCAAGAATGGAGGTTACTGACTTATTGGGATGAGCGGAAATTATTTCTTGGATTTTTTATAACAATAAATCAATAACGAATTACTGAAAGGGTAATGATGAACACAATTAGCAACCAGAGTCGCATCAAACTAAAAATTGAGGCAGATAAAAAAGTACAAAATATGGTAGAATACAAGAGGAAGTGTAGCACCCAAGGCTATGATGAAATCGGTATTCAAATAAACATCATCTGTCACAATTTTATCCCATTATATACATATTAGATATATTTATTTGCAGGCATTTATTTGTTTAGTAACTATTTAATCACAATAGAATAATTTAAAAATGGCAAACTCTAGAAAAACCAACATGAGGAAGCGACGTTCAATGTAGGACATGGACACATAGCATTGTTGCACCATAAGTTAAGGGATATTGAATCAACGAATCAATCAGTTAACCCACACCCATCTAACACTTGGTTGAAATCTTCAATAGAATTATTGTCTACATCAAGACTCCCTAACTTCTACTCTTGCTAGGAAACAACATTAAAATCACATATGACTAAATAAGTCTTAGACTCATTATTATCATTAGAAACTTATAGCTGATCCCATATAGATAATATTTCCTCCCGTATACACTTAAATATAAACAACAGTTAATACTAACTTCTGTTTTAAGGAGTGTGAGATATGAAAAGTATGATATTCTTCTCATTAGCCATACACCCGAGATCAGCCACACCTCAAAACAGCCTCATCTCATTCACATCAAAGTCATACAAACAATACAAACAAAATAAAAATTGAACTGATAAAACAAAATAAAAAATAAGTTTACCTCTGCTAGGGGCAGTGCACGGGTGGAGAGACACGGGCGGTATAAGGTCCTCTACTGCAGGAAATAGGGGCGGAGCGCATCACGGGAGGTCCTCTACTGCAGAATGAGGTCCTTGGCGCATTGATTGTAATTGTGTTGGATATTTCAGTGGGCGGTTACGACTACTGTGAATTTGTGATAGTGATGGATAGTTGGCATATAACATACGCCGTGCAGGGCACAAAGTTAGTCACTTATGCGGTGCACAAAAATTTCATCCAAGAGATACATGCATTATCTACGTAGCGATGTAGACACATGAATACGATTCCCAATTGGGCCTTCCTTAGCAAGGCCTAAGTCCGAAAGCTTCGGGTTGAAGTCAATGTCCAACAGCACGTTTGAAGATTTAAAATCTCGATAAATCACCGTCCTAATTTAAAAAAATAAAAATTAATTCAACAATATGTACACAAGTATCTTGTTCTCAATAAAGTTGAAATTTTCAAGGCATAGCCGCTAAGGACTTATGGTATAAGAAAAAAATAGTTGAAATTTCGTTCACTGTTCACATAATTGTAGTGTATACACTTATTAACATTGGAGTTAGTCAATTGATTGAAGTAAACTATATATCATGTAATAGAAGTAATTGGTGAGAAGTGATTACAACTGGTGGCTAAAGGCCTTTATAGCAGAATAAGGCCTCCAAGTGCCCATGATTAATCTTCCTTAGCAGAACATTTTACATATATACATTATACTTGTAACAGAACCAAAGATTGATCTCCAAAGAAAATAAAATGGATTAAAACTATTAGATTTTATGAAACTATTTCAATCCAATAAAGCTAATCTAATATGTTGCCACATGTGCATCCCAAATTCTAAAACCAGCACAGTACCAACAACTTGTTCAGATAAAGATCAAACTATATGATCCTATTATGAAGATATCAAAATAATGCAGGATCAGGTTAACATCCCTAATATAGTATACCAGTTGTTAGATCATTCCATAACTCATGAAACAAGCTATGGAATGAAATCCATCCAGAAAAACATCGATTTATTGCCAAAATCCACCAAACGAGACAAAATGAAAACGATAGTCTATTAAACTTCGATTTATAGCCAAAATCTCTGAATCAAAAAAACATTCTACTTGGAAAAGGCATAATTTGGAAAAAGAGTTGTCGCCAAAATGAAAAAATCAAACTACATCACATAGGATGTCATGGGTTAATTAATTGGTCTCTCGGTTACCTAATTCTAATAACTCTCTTAAAATCTTCTTTAAAGGCATGCATCATGTATTTGTGAGAATTGAACTCTGAGATTTCCTTCCGACCGATCTGCAAAGTAAAAAAAAATCCATCCAAGAGTATACATATGAGGGGGAAAACACAAGCACAAAGAATTACTGTACAAAAGTGAGACATCTTTTCCAATGGATTATGAATTACGTAGCTCATAACATACTGCTTTGCAATTTAATCTATTGTTTAAATTTTTCTGGAAAAAATCTCCCAAACTAGCCAAAGAACACAAACCTGACTCAACTAAAAAAACTAAGTACTTATACTGATAAATATAATCTATTAGCATGTGTCTTATAGTAAAGAACTATATGAACTGAAAAATCTCTAACCTTTTGCCTTTGGAATACATAAAAACTCACCGATTTTGAGTGAGCACTTCAAATCTTCTTTTTATGCCATAAATTTTCCTCTGAAGAGAAATTTCCTTCAGTGGAATTTGACTCTGTTGATTTTAAAAACATTGTCAGTTAGCAGATTACATATTATACTTTTGGAAACACTTTGCGCATATGTACTTGTATTGACAGCATTGATGGAACATGACAATGTTGATCTATCATTAGAAGTAAAAAAGAAATTTTTCACAAGATATGGTAATTATATCACAAATTAAAAACATAACATGTATAAGAATAACAGAGATACCTAACATTTAGTAGCCATAACAGTTGGACTGATAATCTAAAAACCAAAACATATAGGAATTGAAACTCAAGAGATCCTAACTAAAAAATGAATATTGGTTAGTCAAATCAAAATGAAAACACTGAAGAAAACAAATCCGAAAATCTTCGTTTTGTATACCTTTGTTTCAAGCTTCATTTAATACAACTTTCATAACTGCATTTCAAGCACATGTAATGAATCACAAATTCATGTGTGTAGGGATTGAAATCTGAAACCTTTAAGCCTAAATATGAAACCTTCAAAGACTACGTATGAAACCTTCACAAAGGCTTTTAAAACATGGGAATTAGAAAATTACGAGAGTAGAGAGAGAGAGAGAGAGAGAGAGAGAGAGTTGAGCGGAAAGAGAACTCAAAGCACAAAAGATGGATTAGCGAGAAATGAGAAGGATGAGAGAGCGGGAATCTAAAGTGGGTAGAGAAATTTTTTTAGTCAAGTGTACTTAATTTTGGCACACTTTAAAACAGTGCCAAATTTGGCACTGCTTTAAAGTGTGTCAGATTGTCATTAAATCGTGCCAGAATTTGGCATAGTTTTAAACTGTGCCAGATTTTTAATATGAATGTGTGTCAAATTGTTGTTTCTAGTATAGTGTATGTACTCACTCTTTCCACGACGTGGATGGGATCATTATACTCCTCACACACATGCACACACTTTGTCACTCATATCAATGCATTATTCCTAATAAACTTGTTAAGATAACGGTTTAAGTTTGGTAGTTACGATACAACTGACACGATAACATGTTAAGACAATAACTATTATCTTAAAAATTATATTCAATACATTTTGTAATCCTTGTAACTTTGTTTCATGGAGTACGCTTGAATATTTTCTTAAGGTTCTAACCAGTAAAATTCATCCGGGATTTCAAGCCAAACAATGTTATGTCATAGTCTTGTTGTGAAGCTAGAAACCTCGGATGCATTGGGCTGGTTAAACCTCCAAGAAAAAAAATTCAAGGATACTCACACAAATCTTATTCATTCAATTATCAAATTCTACTCATTTATCTCTTGCACTTATTACTTTGTCACTCACATTTTGTAATATCATTTATGTTTTACTAATTCTATAAATATTGTTTCATATTTTAGTGTTTTTATTCCATTTCTAGCTTTGTTATTTTACTTATATCACTAATAATACCCTTTTTATTATCATATATGCATTCACATCTAATTTCATAAATCAAAAATTCAAAAAAGGGGCTTATATCACAATTCCCGATCTAGAGTTTTCGCACAATTTTCTACACTTTCACCATATTTCATACATTTTTCATAAATCAAAAGAGACGCCCTAGATTCAGATTTTAGGTTAGACCCAAACCTTATTCGTCTTACGAACTAATTGGACTTTAATGTTATTTTTGGATGCGTACATAGGTGTCCCGAAGTCATTTTGGGTTTCAAGCCCCTTCTTACCATTGGGAACATTTTGAAATATTTTCAACTCTAGTTTGGTCGACCCTAGGTTTAAACTTTCATTATTATCATCAATCATATGGGTCACAAAAAGAGGTGGTCGGATCTTTTAGGGTGGCTTCAGAGTGGGAATAACACACGACCTTTATTTTAATGGCTTGATTGGTTTGTATGTTTTGATTGTATGCGAGCGTACCAAGCAAGGTTATAGTCTTGTCAACCAGTTGATTATCTTAACGTTAAGATAATTAGGCAATTGTGTACCGTTTGATGCTTTAATTAAGAAGAATTATGCTCCAATTATAAAGACTTCATAGTGATTTATAAATAAGTTTATGAACTAAATTAACTATAATCTAAGGATAGCAATGGAAGTATTTAATAGAGGAGGAAGATAAACTCTAGGGCGATTCTAGGGCTTTGTGATGTTCCAGTCGGATTTCAGTGATTGTTTAGTTTTTTTCTGATATTTAATTGTTGTGTTATGTTTCGTAACATCATAATGATTGATTTGTGGGAGTTTTTTTTATACAGACATTGCCATATATATAGATCCTTCATATTCTAGGGTTTTTCTACACCCGTGTATATTGAACCCTCGTTCAAGAAATAAGATAATCGAGAGAAAGATTAGATACAAAAATAGTCATATGCTAAAACTATTACTGGCATGAAGCAGGTGGAAGAACCCATCCGAGAGTGGCCAAAACAACATTTATGTGGAAATGTTGTTGCAGTTGAGATTTCCGAGTTTGAATACCTAGAATGATTGGAAGACAGTGAAACCTTTCTTATTAAGAGATACATTCTTAACAAAGGTGAAAAACGGCTTCAAGCTAGGGTTTTATATGAAAAACTTTCTAGGGTTTTGGACATATATAACAACTGGAAGATTATTCTTATGGGTAGAGGTTATTATACTCTACAATTCCCATTAATAGACCTGAAGTAAATAGCTCACTAACTTCATAGACCTGAAGTTATTCAAAACACAGCTCTACAAATCATTTTTGTGGCTAAGTTGGATGAATCCAAAAAGTATTTTACTATTGTCTATGCTTCTACTGACTACATGGTTACAAGACAATTATGGAACTTGAATTACTTAGTACTTTTATGGCTAACTATAGGAGATTTCAACTGTGTTAGAGGAGCACATGAATGCAAAGACCTTAGATTTCCATATGATGCTCCTTCTATGGATTTTGATAGAATGATTGACTGCTGAGAGTTATTGCAAGTTAATTCAAGAGAAGATTTATAAACCTCTATGTAACCAATTATGGTTTGATTCTTGGAATAATATGTCATGTACTAGATTGCTCGAAATCTTATTAGACCACCACCCTTTTTTCTTATAATCCTCATCAAAAAACTCATATAGTCCCAAACCTTCTATGTTTCAAACTGCATGGATTGATCATGAGACATTCATAGATATAGAGCTGAATGAAATTTGAACTGCTGGGTGCCCCATATATGTGTGAAAAGAGAAGTTGAAGAGTATGAAAAGTGTTTTGAGTAAATGGAATGTTGAGGTCTTTGGAAATATTCGTGAGAAACTTATTAATGTTAAAAATGTATTGGGAAAAATTCAGCTAGTAATTGAAGAGTTTGGCCACTATCAAAGTAGAGATTCTGTTAAAATCACTGCTCAACATAGATTATCTGAAGCTATAAAAGCTGAGGAATTTTTTTGGACAGATAAGTCTAGAATTAAATGGTATCCTGATGATAGATGCACTGAATTGTTTTTTCAAATATGTTAAATATAAAAGGGCTGGGAATCACATTTATCAGTTGAAGAATGAAGGATATATCATCTCAGATCAAGAGGAGATTAAGAAGCACATAATCAACTATTATGAAGACTTCTATACTGTTAAGGCCACCTCTATGGATAATGGCCTTATTGATGAAGTTGTTCCTAGTCTGATTGCTGATATTGATAACAAGGTGCTGAAAGGATTCCCCACTTTTGATGAAGTTAAAAAGATAGTGTTTAGTATGGATCCAAAACTTACTCCTGGTCCAGATAGTTTTAGTGGAATTTTTTTCGAAAAGTGTTGGGATATTGTAGCAGAAGATGTTTGTTTGGTTGTTATCACTTTTTTTAGTATAATTGGATCCTCCCTAGGTTCAATTCAAATCACAAAGCCCTCATTCCAAAAGTCAGTGAAGTTGACTCTATTTCTTTGTTCAGACCTAACGTTTTGGCTAACTTTGCGTTCAAAATTATCACTAGAAGAAAAAAGCCTTTTTACAACGGTTAAAAAGTATCAGAAAAAGTTATTTACATCTCTTTTAATTTAATCAAAAGCGTCTTAAAAACTACTGTCACAAAAAAATTCAAAAAAACGTTTTAAAAAATAGAGCCTTTTAAGACGCATTATTTACCAGGGTTGCAAAAAATTCAAAAAAAAGTATCTTAAAATAAAGCTTTTTAAGACACGTTATTTAGAAGGGTTGCAGAAAATTCCCCAACCACTACACCAAAAGACGCCATTAGTAATACAATTTTACCGTTACTAAATATATTAGTAACACAATTTTTGTGTTAGAAAAAAGGCATGGGGCATGAAGCTAGTAACGGTAAAATTCTGTTACTAATAGTAACGGAAAAATAAGAAATTCGTAATGATTAAATTCTGTTACTAATAGTAACGGTAAAATTCACAGCTAATCACGCTAAAGTGGTGTTACTAATAGTAATGGAAAATTCAAAATTATTAACGGTAAAATTTTGTTACTAATAATAACAGAAAGATCAAAATTAGTAACAATAAAATTATGTTACTAATCTTAGTACATATTTAAAAATATATATTTTTCAAGGGCCCTCCCCAAATCCACAACCTTTGGCCAATTCCTTACCAATTACACCATTCCATATTACAAAATAGGGATTCAAAATCATGTTTAGCATCGCTCTTTTTTAACACATAACCGAGGAGATCTTCTCCCGTATCCATTTTCTCTTCTGACTTTATTCATTCATTTCCACCACCACTGGAGCAAACTGCATGAGAACCAAATCAAAATCCATAAATCTTGACTTAATTCATTCATTTCCACCACCACAGGAGCAAACTGCACGAGAACAGTTATGAAAGAAAATAAAATGAATGCTTCTTCACGATGAGTAGGAAAAGCTAGAAGGGAGAAAGAAGAGAAATAAAATCAAATGTATTTTTCATAAGCTGCACCCATAAGAACATAAATAAAATCAAATATATTTATATGATACTATAGGTACCAAAGGGCAGATGGTAATGTTCAAAATCACAACTTGCAAAGAGATTTTACAGATCATCACCGATTAATCTAACAACCTTATTATATAAAATAATTCCATGTAGTTGTCAGATCCGATGTAGATGGGAATTAGAAAATGAAAAGATGGTCGGACGATCTGATGTTGGAAACTTTCATCAAAAGGAAAGTTTTTAGTACTACTTAAATGTCTTAATTTTTTACTATACCTAATATTAGTAAGACTGTTTGGACACATAAGTGTGGGAAGTAAGTTTGCACCAAGCTCTTGTATAAACTGTATGGACTAAAAGTAAGATGTTACACTTAATATTTTAGACCTTTTAGTATATATAAAACTAGTAACTTGGACTACATTTTCCTCATGCCACCAGCCTAAAGGCCAACTGGTGGATCTGAGATATCAAATCTTGGATAATGGGGAAACCATGATGAAATGATCAATTTGTTCCTGCATATATGCATCATGAATTTGTTATTTATCTACTTAAATAGATTGACTACTGATTAAATAAAGTCAAACCCTCTAAACTATGACTCCTAATGAAAATATATGAGAAAATAAGACCAACCATTTAAGAAAAGGAGTTTATTATATAACAAAGTCACATTCTAAACAAGGTTATGACACAATAACCATTATCCTTATAAAAAAATATACAAGGCATATGTTATTAATTTTGTTGAGATAATCTAAGGCAAATTCAATAAAGAATTGTAATTAAAAGAATATGTGAAATTACCATAAGGAATTGTAGCTGTAGAATTGAACACCCAGAAACATGAAGAGAAGAGAATAAGAGGATAAAATAGTTTGGCCTAACCTCAGAGCGAAGTAGGCACTGGTCCCCACAGACCCTGGTATCTCTTCGATGATCGTCTGATATCTGCACCTGTATGGGATCTACATCCACCGTTGTTGCACCATCGATGATGATAATAATAATTGTGTCTTCCCTTCTTGCAAAAGCACATCATATTCTCTAAATCAGTGCAACCCCAATTTTTTCATACAATTACATAATTAAAAATTAGACATTTGAATTGGAGATGCTCGTAGTGGAAATAGTAATAACTGGCCATACAAATGTATATACATTCCAGTGCAGATTATTATTTTGGGAAAATATTCAGATTATAAAAGTAGGATAAAAATCTAATTTACATAAAGTTTTGCCACCAGCTCCAATTAAAAACAATAGACTACTGTAATTTTGAACCAAACTAAATAAAACATATACATTGGTCATTATCGAAGCTTATTGCCTAATGTAATTTTGACCCCCTCAAGTAAAATATATAATTTAGTCGATATAGAAGCATATTTCATATGTTATATAGTGCATACTTTTATAGCTATTAATTTAATTTTTCATTGCATATTATATTTTCTGCCACCTTATGAAAAATATCTGGATCCACCCCACTCCAGGCATATTTTTCTGATCCAATATGAAATTGTAATCACTTTTTTTCCACTCAGTTCTTAATTTTTGCTATAACTAGTCACACTAATCCCATAATTATTTTTCAAGAGCAATAACTCACTAGAGTAATGAAAAAAATGAGATATTTTCTAACATTGAAAACAAAGCATCTCGAAAATTAAAACTTACTGGGATATAATCCTTGACGTCCCACAAGAGCAATGTACTATCAGTAGATGCAGAAGCAAGCTCATTGTTGGACAAGAATTTTACATAAGAGACATCTTTCTTGTGTCCACTGAAAATATGCAACGGTTGGCTTATATTTCTCAAGTCGTAATAATGAATGTGATGATCTATAGAACCGACTTGTGTGCTAGATTTTGAGTGAGAATTTGTAAAGGATTTTAATAAGTTGAAACAATAGGATTCAAACACGAGTATAAAAAGACCGAAGGCTATAATGGTTCTCAAGAACAATGGACTAAGTCAAGAATAATTTAACCAAAGATTCAGTATTTTCTGAAAGGAAGACATTAAAGTTGTAGTCTAGATGTCAACCCCATTAAAATCACCTAAACAATTTACCTAGGAAATATGCAAGAACATGCCATGGACTCAATCAACAACCCACAAATTTTCTAGTATGTACCCAGAGAACATTAAGATACGACTGCAGAACTTCCTCCAAAAGTAACAATTTTAAGCCACTAAGAATATTATACAGAAATTATACAGTCTCAAACTATCCAAACGGGACAATTCGAGAGATCTCATTACTGGGGTAATGACTCTCGAACGGGTCAAAGGGCTATTGAATGCATACGCATAAGAACTAGAAGGCCATTATCCATGCGCACTATATTTAATTTCAAGTATGTTTCATTTAATTATCATACTATATATATATTATTCGATATACAAAGTAATTTTCAAAAAAAGTTGAAAAATTCCACCCCCATATGGACAATAATCCAGTGATCATGCCACTTTTAAAACTAACCAACCAAACATTTACTAAACAAAATAATCCAACAACAATGTCAACAACAAATGTGTATCCCGTACTCCTTCTAATTCATCTACTCAATTAATTCATTTCATCAATTAAACTAACAATTAGCGTATACAATTATTAATTTACTAATTTACATTGAGGGGCAATCCTACTTTCATATGAAATGGGAACTAATTATTAATTTACTTTCATCTAAAACTGTTTCATTTATTAATTATATTTTAGTGGATGTAATTATAGAATCTATGGATGGATTCAATTTAATCTTACTATGTGAATGTTTTTATCTATAATGAGTTAACCTTGAAACAATATATATTATCTCATAGAATCATCAAAACACGATATTAAGAGAATTACAATGGTACCTTGCCTTACCCCCCCCCCCCCCGGCTCCCCACCCCCACCCACCACACACACACACACACAACAGCCCCCCACCCTGCCACACCCCCCACCAACCACACATACACACACAACATCCCCCCTGCCCCACCCCCTACCCCCACCCTGCCCCCCTCCCTACCCACCCCCACCCCCACCCACCACATACACACACAGAACAGCCTCCCACCCTGCCCCACCCCCTCCACCCACCACACATATACACACACACACACACAATAACCCCCCTGCCCCACCCCTACCCCCACATGCACACACACACATGCACATATATATACACACACATATATATACACACAAATATATATATAAATGAGAGAGAGAGAGAGAGAGAGAGAGAGAGAGAGAGAGAGAGAGAGAGAGAGAGAGAGAGAGAGAGAGAATTGGAAAAAGGAGGGAACGACGGGGGGGAAAAGAAGGGGAAAGAGTTTTTGCTGAAGAAGTTGTCACGATCGTGTCAAGGTCCTTGACCGTGACAATTATTTAAAGAATTGTCACGGTCAAGGGCCGTGACAAGTCCGTGACAATTAAATTTGTCACGAACTTATCACGGTCCTTGACCGTTATAATTCTTTATCACGATCGTGTCAAGGTCAATGACCGTGACACAAAATGCGTGTTTTTTGTCACGGTCAATGACCTTGATAAGGGTGGTCGACTGAAAGGTGATAATTTTGTCATTTTGGTGTAGTGTCATCATTCTCTATGCATTGGCTCTTGCTACTACCCTCTCCACTCTCGTTCTTTCTTTTCTCCACCGCATCCTTTACTTTGTCCTATCAAATGATAGTTATAAATAAGAATGGGAAAATTTCATTAATAAACGCAATAAATAATACTAAAAATACAATTACTTTTCATGTAAATACGCACATAGTAAATCTTATCACTCTTTAAGACATTCCCCATTTTGTCCTCATGTCCCGCAAGCCATGTATCTACTCGCGTTAATTCTTGTTCTGGGTTCGATAGAACCTACAATTTAAATATCACATGGTATACAAAAAAGTAGTGTTGATAATTGAAAAACATTATGATACATACCATTTCATATTGCAAAGCAGCATAGGTGCGACGTCCAAGTGTATGGGAATATTATAAATTGGTTCGATTCTTGGCATTTTGAATGTTTTGCGACTTCTTTTTTGCTTTCCTTTTGTTATCACAAAATAATCTCCATCTTTTATGTGTCCTAAACTTCTGTGCAAACCTTTTCTCCATCAGCGGGCGGGCCACCTCCGGTTCAACATCTAACTCAAATCCTACCATTAAAGCATTCAAAACATCATCTTTGTAATTATTTGGCACAACTCTCCAATCTTCGTAACTAATCGGAATATAAGATCTAACAAGATCACCGACACGACTGCTCCATCTCCCACTCCATGGACCAACTACACTCCCATCCACTAGAACGGTGACTCTCATTTTACCATCTTAGGTCATATATTATAATTATTTAGCCTTTTTATCCATTTCTTCTTGCTTCTTTTTATTTTCACTTGAGGTAAGTTGCTTCGAACCTCCATCGACTAATTCTTACTACGGAGTGGAAGATATTTTTTGCGGTGTTGATGACGTTTGTTGTTTCAAACCACCACTTGCACTTGAAGCCATGACGCCCAATACAGTGCTACCAAAACAAAAAACAGATGTCAACAATAGAAATAACAAGATGGCATATATAGAAATATGTATTGAATTATCATATTACTACAACATCAGCATATTGATAGAGATATATATAGAAATCACAAGATGATATCATTAAAATCACAAGTCGCTACTTTCAACGGTTAACATACCACCAATAAATTTATATTTTAGCAATGGGGTAAAATAAAATGTAGTCATGTTGGCAAAACAAAACAGTTATCAATTGTTACAATATCCAAAAGAAAATATTAAAACAACTAAATGGAGTCATATTTCTTGAGCAAACTTTCTAAGTGCGGTTGGTCTTCAAGAATAGATTGAAAGATTGTTGGTGTCTCTAATCATCTACTTGACTCGTTAATCTCTTCGGTGAATGTAGAAGAACCCAC
Organism: Sambucus nigra; assembly: GCA_949130495.1. Lineage (NCBI taxonomy): Eukaryota > Viridiplantae > Streptophyta > Magnoliopsida > Dipsacales > Adoxaceae > Sambucus > Sambucus nigra. Next base: position 665,680,997 of record OX422215.1, on the reverse strand, counting down.
CAATTTGGATTTTTAAGATCTTTCGAATAGAATACTTGACTAGCCTTGGATGCGAGAATGGCAAGCTCATCATACTCATTATCAATGCTCTTAAACTTATCAAAATTTACCATCACTACGTTGGAGTTCATACAAAGCTTACAACCATTAGTCTTATCCTCCACTCTCACCCAATCACAATAAAATACCACCTCCTTAAACAAGGTATAGTCCAGCTCAATAATTTGTTTGATAACTCCATACCACATAGTCCAAGTATTTGTGAGATTCTTATCACTTTTTCTAGCTCAAAATTATGTCCATGCCTTCAAGCAAACGCCGCTATCCTTTGTGACAATAGTATCGTCGTGATACTTAGGAGAATACGAAACCATTTACACGATACTTTTTATATGTTTTAGCCTTGAATTGCGACGCTTGAACTAATCACCAAAATGTTTCATTTATCTTCGTCTCTCCGGGTTTCAACAACTATTTGATGGAAACAAATCATAATTGCTACAATGTTTCAATTCTCATCATACTTAATGGAAAGATTAATAAAAATAATAGTATTTATATAATCACCTTCTCGGATAACCAAAGGATAAAATAAGTTTGTTTCTCCACTTCTGTCATTTCAATCCCCTTCCCTTTAGCACGAGACATGGATTTCAGTGATGCTTCATATGCACTGAAATATGTAGTTTGATAGAAGTAATTATAACTCAAAATGATAATCAATTCTTAACTATAAACAAACGAAAGAACTCAAATCTATATTACTCTTGAAGTCCATCAACATTTAGTCGAAATAATACCCATCGACGTATTTGTTGAAACTGTACGGGTCCCAACATTATAGTCTTATCATTAAGCAAAGGCCCTTCATCAGAGAACTCTCCACCTTCCTCTAAAAAGGCTTCACGTGAGCGTTTGTGATTTCCATCAGATGGATTTGTCATGTACTCCATGCTATATCTAACAGATTCAGCAACAACGTAGGATTCTGCAATGGAACCTTCAACATACCACTTATTGATGGGTATATCTTTTAAATCTTTCATCATCCTATTTGTATAAGGTAGTAAAAATTAATAACAAGCAGTATTAATTTAAATGGGGCATGTTTTATTATATTAAAAGGTAAAAAAAATCACCTTTCGAACGGATACATCCAATGAGCGTCGATTGGTCCACAAACCAGGGCTTCATCTTCTAGATGCACAGTGAGGTGAATGCCAATATCAAAAAACGTAGGTGGGAAATATTTTTCCAACACATACAATGCTTCAACAACCATGTATTTGTCTCTTTGGATATGTTGCTGAATTACGACCTTAGATCACAATATGTTAAAGAACAAACTTAATTGTTGGATTGCTCTTCTCAAATCTCGATGTTTCGGAAAGGCATGTTGGAGCAACACAGGTAGCAGATGTTCAATTATGACATGATAATCATGCGACTTTAAAGAGTGAAAAGTTGGGTACTAAGACTTACTATATTGCTCAAGTTAGAGGAAAAACTGATAGGAAGCTTTAAGTCCTTCAAAATTTGGCAGAATTATCTTTTTTCTTCTTTATCCAAGATAAATGATGCTGTTGATTTTATTATATTTCCAGTGTGTCCATCAACTTGAAGCCATTAATCGATGTGTATGCCCATACCCTTCATATCCAATCGCCCCTTTCCAATATCCTTTATTTTATTATCATCAAAAATTGTGTTTATTAAATGCTCTGCAACATTTTTTTCGATGTGCATCACATCAACGGCATGTCGAACTTGATGATATGGCCAGTATTCCAAATCAATGAAAATAGATTTTTTATACCAAGCTTCTTTAACTTCAACATTATCACTCCCATCAGCATTATTAGACTTTCTCTTCTTAACGAAAACTTTTGATACTTTTCCAGGTACATACTTTATATTTCTTAACTTCTCCACAAGTGCATCTCCGTTTAGTCGAATCGGGGGACGTCCAACTTCTTGTGTCCTAAGTCTCAAACCTCTACCACTCCTAAAAGGATGATCTCTTTTAAGAAACTTACGATAGTTTGTGTAAACTATCTCCATGTTGTGTTCTAGCCGAATGGATGGAGTGTCATCGCCACAAATAGGACATGCTTTGTAACCATGTATTACACACCCAGATAAGTTTCCATATGCGGGAAAATCATGAATCCCCCACATCAACATAGCTCTCAACGTAAAAGGTTGCATTTTGTGCATGTCAATAGCTGGAACTCCTTCCCATAGTTGCTTCCATTCATCTACTAATGGTTGAAGAAAAACATCAATGTCTTGACCCGGTGCCTTTGGCCCAGCAATCAGTAAAGATAAAATTTGGAACTCACGCATCAAGCACAAAGAAGGGCCCATATTATAAGGCGTGGTCATAAAAGGCTAGCAACTATAACTGCTAGACTAAATACCATAGGGATTGAACCCATCCATTGCTATTGCAAGATAAACATTACGCCCTTCCTCGGCGAAATCGAGCCATCTACTTTTTAGCATTTTCCATTGGGATGAATCACAAGGATGTCGCTGATAATCCCATGAACTTGTTGTCCGATGGTGCCATGTCATTTCATGCGTTATCCAAGGCATAGTATACAATCTCACTAGCCTTGGAATTATATGTAAATGTCTCAACACTTTCATCGATTATTTACATAACCTTTTCCCTTTCTTTAAGGTCACTGCATATCTCGATTCTCCACACTGAGGACATTCCTCCAAATCTCCATTCTCTTTCCAGTATAAAATATAGTTGTTAACGCAAGCATGAATGTAATTTGCTTTCATCCCTAGGTATTTCATCATTCCCTTCATGTGAGAATATTTTTCTGGTAATGTGTTTCCTTTTGGAAGCCCCCTCTTTAAGACTGACAAGAGAGAGGTCACGCTATTTCCCGACCAACCAAACTGCTTTTTCAAATTATACAATTCCACAATTGCAGAGAGAGTAGTCTCAGGACCCTCACATAAAGGGTACAATTTCTTGATCGCTAATTTATTATATTCATTATACTTCTCATTGTCGACATACGATTTTTCAGAGAATCCATCCTGATCGGGTTCTATACAATGTTGTTCATGCACTCCGTAACATGCGTCAACTAAGTTTCGCAACCTTTCATTGTCATTTTTATCAGCTTCATCATGTCATTCACAATCAATAGGTTCTACTACGGGACATGTTAGGTTCGATGATAGTGTTTCACCATGTAAAACCCACTTAGTATATGTCCTGTCTATACCATGCATTATCAAATGACACTTGATATCTACCGCAGTGAAGCACTTCTTATTTCGGCACTTAACACATGGACAAGGAAAGGTCGAGAATTTATGGCCATTGTTTGCAATTGCAAAATTAAGAAAAGACACAACTCCATTTGTGTACACCTAACTTATTCTATTCCTCTCATTCATCCACTCTTTGTTCAATGTTTGAGACATTTTGCACTACTAAAAAATATGGTTTACACACAAGTTATATGACAATATAAAAAAAATAGAATTATTGATACACAAAAGAAAAATCATAGTCAGAACATGTAATTTTTTTAGATGGGGTGAAACAAGAGGATGGTACCAATTTAATTTTTTTAGATGGGGGTGAAACAAGAGGATGGTACCAATTTCTCGATCGCTAATTTTTTTAGATGGGGGTGAAACCATTAGAGCATGTAATTTTTTTCAGACAGGAACAGGTCTCTACAGTCTCCACAAATGGCTCGTGTACATAAGCAACCAGCCACAATGAAAATTCAAATAACCCCTGTGCCACTATCTTAAACCATACAGAGTGACTTCACTTAATAGTTAATAATACCTAAATAATACCACAACGAAAATCCAATTTATCACAAATGTTGTATCATTTTGTATATCCAAGCACAAAAACTATAGGGCTATTACTGTAACAAATATATACCCATCATTTATTTAAACACACAAACAAAATATATAAATAGATATAAACATAAACATCCAGCCTCACAACAGTGCTGGAACATAAAGACAATCGAAGATGATATTTTTATCATCAATATAATTTGAGAAAATTGGACTATTTATCTTATATATAAGTTATCATTTAAAAATTACAAAATCTAAAAACAGGATTCGGTGAGAGAGATATTGAGTTCAAAGGGGGAAAATGACCAAATCTAAAATATTTATGAGTTGCTTTAAAAAACAACTCATCGGGGCATGTCTTTGTCTTGGCATAGTGAACAAGATCAGAAAACAAACAACAAATTAGGGCACAATATGTAAGAATGATTGTAAGAACCCTCAAAATGATTGTGTAGATAAGAGTAAAATGCAGAAAATCCACAAAATGAAAATTAGGGCACGATATCAACAAAATAACACTCAAAATAACCACCTGAGAAAGCAACTTCAAAAATTAGGGTTTTTTGTGTGTGTACATTCTTCCATTTTGAGGCGTACCAGCAATACCACTATAGAAAGCAATAAATCTGTGAGAGAGAGATACCTTCGAAGAGATAGATCTGTAAGAATGATTGAGAAATCTTACGATCGAACAGACAGATCTGTGACGTGTGTGAAAGTGAATGTTTGAGCGAAATGTTTGAGCGAAGGTTGATTTTTCTTCATACCCACTTCACGATTTTGGCCATTACCAGAAATCTCCCATGGCGTGTGTGAAGAGAGAGAGAGAGAGAGAGAGAGAGAGAGAGAGAGAGGGAGGGGGGGGAGGATTTTGTGCGTGAGTGTGTGTTTGAGCGGGATTTTGAGTTTTGGGGATGAAGTTTTTCTAAAAAAAATATCTTAAAATATTCAGTCAATATTAGTAACACTTATATTAAATTACTAACGGTATTTTATGGTGATAAATGGTAATGGTAAATACTATTAGTAATCTAAAAAATAGTCTCTTACTAAAAGAGTGTTTTGGTGTAGTGAACTACCTACCACTTGCCCAAAAGTTTCCTAAATATGTTTTTTATAGGTTGCTTCACTTGAATACATATCCATATATTGCATTTGAAAGTTGTCATACGAAGTAAAATCAACACAAATGTTCTCAAAATCAATTTTAACTAGTCATATCCATATATACATTTAAAGTTTTTCTGCCAATATCTACATCCAAAAGTTATTCTACCAATATATACATCGAAAAATTATCCTGCCAAAGTAATACATGCATTCAAAAATGTATTTGTTCCAATTACATTTCCATTCAAAATCAGTTAAAACTAAAAAAATTCAACTCAAATAATGAAAAGTGTAACTATTATAAACCAAATATGTCCTCGACATTCCACCACAAATCCCCGCTCCATTCTTTCTTTACAAAAGCACTTTCCATAAACCTACAAAAAATTAAAGGAAATATTACAATCACTTGAAACAAGAAACCAATCTATGAAAATCCATATAACCAAAATAAGTACATAATAACAATTTGATTTAGTACAAGTAAAAAAAATCCGACAACTCCCCCCTCCAAAAGTGACCCCCCAAAATCAACCCCCCACCCACCCACAACAATAGTGCCCCCCAAACCTTGCCAACCCCCACTCTCGCCGATCTCCATTACATGGACATCATACCACTTTCTGAATTTTAATAAACCAGGGCAAATAAATCATGTATCACACAAACACGCATACATATTATTATTTAATAGTATGCATCACATGTAAATGGTGTGTGTACCATTAGCTAATTCATATAAATATCACGCGTATAAGGGAGAGAGGGAGACTTAATATGCTTTGAGGTGCCTTAAAATGAATTGAATGAAATCAACTCGTACATCATCAATCTCATCCTTTGTGCATGTCTTTCTTAGATAGCGTGCTCATCTTAAACAATCCAAGAATAAATGATGAGTTTTTAAGACATATATTAAGATATGGTGACAATAAGTAAAATTACCTTTGAATCAATAAACCTAGAAGCACTATATTAATTCTCTCATATATTTCATCACATAGTATACGCACTCAACGTTCGTAGGTTGTTTAGGGCACTAAATGACACAAGTGCTAAAATGTTAGTGAGGGAATAAATATTACAATATCACTAATATTTATTTACCTTTACATCCTTCCATGTGGTATTGTGGGTCATTTATTTCCATCAAGAGCCAATGGGATGAGCCTACTACAAGACACGAATTTTATGTTTAATTGTGAATGATTAATTATACTCGAACTAAAGTAGAGATGAAATTTTACGCATGCATTGAAATATAACTTTGTTGTTTCATCGCTTGGGTGACTAAAGGGTCCAACCATTAAACATTCATCAAAGAGAAATCAATGACAATCAAAATCCAATGAAAACTGCAAAAGAATAAGTATAACATGCATACATTATGTATACATAATTAATAGTCAAAATACTAACATGTAATAATTTTAATTAATACTCACATTTCTTGAAGGTTGTAAGGAACGAAATATATATGATTTTCGCTTGCATATTCCATTTTTTAATGAGAAATTGAGATAGATTCACATCGGAGGTGGCACTAATGGATGAAGGATTGATAAATTTAATGTTTTCTCGAGATCTTGGAAACTTATCATATAAGTGCCTACATAACAAAATAAATAGATGTTACGGAAAAATTAGTGAGAAATTGAAAAGAATTTTAATCTTATACCTCATGTATGCAATGATAATTCTGACATCAAATCAAATAGAAGACTTTAAATTCCCATAAATGATAAATATTTAACAAGATGATATTTGATTGTCAATCCAATTCCCACCACAATCTTCTTGTGCATAATTTGATGAGTTTTCATGAATGCATAATTTGTTATTCTTGTGACACATCAAGTGGAGTTTCTCTCTGAGGTGGATATTATTCTGGTAATGGTGATTATTTTTTAAGCAGTGTTTTTAGGTATATGTTCTTAAGAATTCAAAAAAAGTAGGGTGTGATATGTAATATTTATGTTACCGGAAAAAAGTTATCTATTGAGTGGAGGGAGGTTAATTTTATTCAAATCTCGAAAAAAGGCCTTCAGAAAGGGACTCGATCCCGAAGAATCATAAATATGTTATAACTATTATATATATATATATATACAGTACTATTATATATATACACTAGCGTATTGTCGGTGCCTGAAGACACGAAGAAAATTTTCCAAAGTAAGTAATTGCAAAACGACAAAAATTTCGTTCCTCGACAAAACAAAGTGTAATTGAAAAAAAATTGTCATAATATCCTTTATTTATAGGACTATCCACCATGTTTAACTAATAATAAATAGTTCAACAACGTATATGCAGAGTTGAATCAACTACCACAGGACGCAATCAGAATAGGTAAAAAATTGACGAAAAAAATTGACACAAACCAAATTCGGCAATGATAAAACAGATTTGTCGATTTTGACCCCTTGAACATCGCCGAAAATCGCCCAACACATAATTAGCTAAGCACGGGCAACACGAATCCAATGGCGCCAGAATCGCCTCATTCCGATTTACGGTTAATAAGTTATGGCATTTTTTTCAAAACATACTATTTTAACTTGAAACGGAATAGTATTAAGGCAATTCAACTAATACTCTCGATCCAACTAAGATATAATGAGTGTTTTAACTCATTATTTTCTCCTCCGTTTTCTCTTTTCATCACTGCAACCTTAAAATGTTTTAACTCTATCTACTGAGGTACTCTGCATCAAAATAATAATCAATCATTAGAAGATATAATGGTAATGATTTCATTCTGTAGAAAAAGGTTAGCATTCTTAAATCAGAGAAGTCCATTTAGTTTTTGGTTTCACAAGCAGGTCCCTCGGTAAAAAGCATTTTTTTTACTAAATAAGTGTATGTGGACGGGACCACTTTAAGATTCTTTATAGAAATAACACGAAATCTGAATATATAGCCCGCATCTTAATAGCTAAATGTAGCTAAATGTATGTGGTCAGGAGGGGACCCACCACTAACAGGTGCAGCAGTGAAGTTACTGGACTGTTTTACTAGGAACCTATTGAATGAAAAAACAATAGAAAAATAGAGAACAGACCATTGTAAATATTCTTCATCGAGTGAAGTCCACTTAGTTTTTTACTTCACAATAAAGTTCCTCTGTGACACTGAACTTTTGGCTGTTGTTCCAAATATTTTATCAAACTCAAAAATACATTTCTCCTAGTCTGAAGGAATCTGGATGCATATTAATAACCCAAGTAATAAAAAATATATCAAAAAAATTGTTTCTCGGGGACCTCATTGTGAAAGACCCCAAAAAATGTCATTAATCTCAAAAGCATCAAATTTTATGCTCAATAAGCCAAGATAAATAGTTGTTACTCACTTGGGATGTGGTCGTAGCAATCATCAGCATGACCATGTGAGGAGCCCTTTCCAAAATTGAACCTTGAAAAAATCTCATATTTTCACACAAAATTTGTAACGAATAATTATGATAATTAGACCGAAGTAAACTTATAAGGGTATCAAAAACATGTTAATATCTTACAGTCGCAACAGATTGAAGTAACGAGCAAGTGTTCCTTTGATTGGTAGGATGAGGGAATCTGCTTGCTTTGGTGATTTCAGACCACTCTGCCAAAGGCTGTCCATAACATGCATTAAATGATAATAGAAGATAAGTTGAATAACTCAAATAACTTGAAATGCAAAAATATTTCAATAACAAGAGTAGTCCTAAGTACTTTTCATGCTCCTTGCTCATATTAATCGAAAACACATATCTTATTCTAGGTTTGTTTCTAGGATTATGCTTTTTAGAAAAAAGAATCATAGATTTGTGTTTATTGATACTTTGTCAATAAGGCTAACAAAAAGTTTCAAAGATGTCGAAGCAAAAGAAATACTCAGATCATCAATTCTGATGAATATGAAATAATCATTCGTAAAAGCAAGAAAGGGAATGGAAGGCCCAGATTTAGAATATCTAAAACCAATTATCTTTTTATCCTTAACGTAGAGCATGCTTTTCATGAGAACATATATGAAATAAATGAAGATATATGGGGAGAGAGGGTCTCAATCCACTTGACCATAAGTGATGTATACACGAAAATACTCACTCAATTAATAATTACAATAGTGACTAATGGCCTTATAAGGAAAACACAGAGTCATACCATCTAACTGAGAGATAATCATAACAAAATATGGTATTTGATTAACCAAATCTAATAACCTAAAGATAAAAAAAAATAATAATAATAAATTAAAAACAGAAATAATCATCTCTGCCCCCCCCCCCCCCCCCCAAAACCCCAGTTGAACCAGGGTCCAACGAGATGACGTGCAAGATGAAGCCAGTGTATTGTTCTTACTCGAGCTCGATCTTGGATGGGAGATATTATATATCACCTTGTGACAATGGAAGAACTCCATAGAGTTCAAATTAATGCCTGATGATGACTGAGAATGCTTCGGAGCAGTATGATGAAACTCCTCCAATCAAGGTGCATACTCATAAGTCACATGGGAACCTCTTTAGTGATCAAACCTTACTGGATCTTTGGTTGGAGGCCATTTGTGTAATGTCCCACTCGTTTGTCGACTTCTGAGAGGCGTGCTCGGGTGCAAAGGAGCATAAATTTCTTGGTGTAGTTAGCAACCTACAGTGTCTCAGATTCTATCATAATTTCAAGGTAGGAACTTGTGCATGCGTCGTAGGCTTCAAATCAACCCAGGTACAGACAAGAGGTCCATTTTCAAGTGTGTGGGACCGGAGAAACTAGTGTCACCAAACACGTGCGAAGTCATCAAACTTCTTGGTGGCTAAGTTAACACAGCATTCACCAAAGATGCGTTTGTAGGGGAAAATTGACTCTAGTGCATCAAGTCAATCAATAAATGCATCAGGTACAGGGCATCCATTACTAGTGATGATATCAACCCAAATATCCCCCTACGTACTCATCTCTATTAAGGGCAGAAGCTATCCCATGATGTTATCGACAATATGCACAACTGCGACGCCCATGGGCCACCAATAGTGCTAGACGGTGCGATACCGGACATGGTGAGGCCCACTCGGTGTGGATCTTCCTAAGGCCGCATGTTTTAAACAGTGGCCTAAAGATCGGTTCCTTGCCATTTGGCACACTGTCAAGGTTCAGGTGGACAGCATAAGCAAGTTCAGTGGAGGGCTGGTGATTCGTATCGAATCATACATTTAATTACCCTCGAACTTAGGCTTTTTAGCCCCCTCGGGTACTTTAATGCCTATAATTATGCTCGTTGATCAGACAACCTCCGTTTTATATGCTAAAATATTATTTGAGGTATAATTGAGCTTTTATAGGTATGAAAGTGCTTAGTATGAAGTTTGGGCGCGTTCCGATAAAGTTCCGTCGCGATTCGCACATTCAGGAGAATTTTTGTAATTTCACACTTTGGGATTTTAGCCCGAAGCATTCACGGAAGTTGTAGCCCTCGGGCTAAGATTCGCGTGGCCGCAAATAATGCGCGAATCGAAGTCCGAACGAAGGAAACACGGAGCTTTAATCGGAAAGAATTATAAGAGGTTCATTAACAATTCTATTAATTACATTCGTGTCCCTTTTCTTCTTTAATAACAAATCCATTAATTCCATCTATGTCCTCAAAACGTTTTTTGCAGCAAATGGGATGCGATTTTGGCCCTAGGCTCGGGTTTTGGTTTCGTCCAAAATTCGAGTCTTTCGTCTGAAATTGAAGCTTGATTTGGGACCACACACGCAAATGGGTCTCTTTGGGCTTTTTTTGGTGCTTAGGTTTTGTCCATTAATGGCTATGGAGGTTTTGGAGCTTGGAAGTGGGTTTTGCCATTTTTACATGGAGTTTGCATTTTGGTCTCGGTTTGGGCACATATTCGCAGTTGGAATTTGGCGACTTGGGCTACCATGGGAGTTGGGCAATTTCTGTTGCAAGTCTCAGCTATACCCATATATGGGTTTTTTTTGGCTTTGCGCATTTTTGACATCTACCGGTCGACCGACGACCAACTCGCGATCGACCGGGAATTGGATTTTTGCCGTGGGGTTTAGACAGTGTGATTCCCCCATTTTCGTGGTCGATCGGTCACCACCCCCCGGTCAACCAGCACCCTGTTTTGTGCGATACCTGTTACACTCCTTTACTTTTTTCTATTTATTTTTTCTTTTATTTTAATTGCAACTTAAACCTTTTGCTTTTCTTTTCTTTTATATTTTCTTTTCTTTATTTTTTTACAACTTAGTATAAAAGGAAGAGTTGTCTCATTTTTGGAGGGGTCTTGTAATATTAGTTTTTTTTGGAGAGTTCTAGGGTTTGGAAATATTGGGGATTTTTGTGGAGATCACCCCTCTCCTCCATTTTTGTTGTGGTTTGACACCCATTAATGTAAGTGGATATTAATTCTTGCGTTGTTCCTTTTATTTCCATGCTTAGTTATTTATTTCCTCGCCTAGATAATTTTAGTGTTAATTTAATTAGTGTGCTTTAATTAATTAGTTGGGTAATTAGTTAGTTTAATTCATGTTTTTAATTATGCTTAGGGGCTAATTTAAATTAGGTTGTGTCAGATTGAACTCACCTAGGGTTGACGTGTTGCTTTGCTTTGGTGATGGAGTTTACGTATTTATTTCGAGTGTGTTGTCCTAGTTATTACGCCTAGGAGATTTAATGGGGTATATCATGTATACTCCATGTTTACGACCTTGCGTGCGTAATTTCCGGGGTATTTGTTGACGCCAAAATCTTATTAGTCTTTTATGCGAATTTAGGGGTGTGACAACCCTTAATTTAATTAATTGATGAAACGAGACACAATCTTAATAATCCGTGAATCCATGTAACCATTTTATACTAATTAACTCGGGGTGAGGGATATTTGACGCAACCTATAGTTTTTATTCATTTGTTAATTTAGTTTAAATACACTTTCACGCCTAGATTAACCTTTTCCTTTATTTATCTTTTATTTTGTTTGCAATTATCTTTTACACTTTTTTTAGGAATAATAAACTAATTAAATTCTAACAACTCGTCTCTGTGGATTTTCGATACCCGGACTTGGCCGCTATACTCACCTGTTGAGTGTAGTCATAAGTTTAGGTTTTTGTATTAAGGCGGTGAACAGAAAACAATGATCGGCGTTTTACACGCGCCACTTTTCACCCTTGATCAAAATGGCGCCGTTGCCGGGGATGAGTTTGTTTTAGAATTTATTTGATTTAATATTTCATAGTATTTTCTTTCTATTTGTATTATTTGCTAACCTTTTTGCAGGACTTCCACATTTGAGCACTTAGAAAGGCTCGAATTTTTCCCGCACGCACCTAATTTGTGGAATCTGCCACTTCGAACCATTTTTAGGGTAAGCATGTCTTATTCCAATTCTTTCGGTAATCATTATTATAGTTCTCAAAATTCTTGCAAACCTTTAACTTTTGGTCAATACTTAGAATTCCAAAAAATTAAAACATCTAAAATGACTTTGGGCGAGTATTACGAAAGTCAAAACCTGGGTTATTGGAATTTTGATGATTATGATAATGATTTTGGGCCTCTACCTCCTTATAATAGGAATTTTGAAACGAATTGTAATAGTTTTCAAAATTCCTATAATAATGAGTTTAACTTTAGTGCCTCTAATGATTTTCAAACTCCTTATTTTCAAGAATTCGCACATCGGCCTATGACTTTCGACGAGGGTTTGCTTATTCTTGAGAACGAGAGGTATGAAGAACGTTATCGGGAAGAAAATTGTTGTTGGGAGCAAGACTTGGATTTATTATTTGAATCCAACGACGATTTCTCTTTCGAGACTTGAAGTCAAGGAATGTTTTGAACGAAGTGAGGTTTTTGTGCCTACTTTGGAACGAACCATTCGTCACTTGGCCCATCTTGTAAGCGAGGATGAAATGGATGTAGTATCCATTTGCAATGAGATGATTTCTTCTTTGGATCCCAAAGAAGAAAGTTTCATTAAAAATGATCCTATCTCCTTTGAAATTCCAACTTTGAGTAATGATAACTCATCTCTTGAGTTTGAATTTCTTTCCTCCCCATTTTTATTCTCCGTTACCACACCGTCACAAGTACCCGATGAATCGGTGTCGAACTTTAAAACGTTCAATCCTTTCACTGACAATGAGTACTTGCTCGAGTTGCTTTCCATGAAGGCATCTTTGCCCTCATGTGCGCCACCTCCCATTCCGCCAGTTAAATCTTTGGGAGGATATTCTGGGTTTCTCGGTCCCTACATGTTTTTGTCACCCGTTCAATCCAAATCCCCCATCGTCCCTCCAAAACTTTTAATTGACGATGGTTTCTTTCTTACGCCTTAAACATGCCTTCCGTTTTTCAAACGAAATTCATATTTTCCGAAAGGCATGCTTGTATGTGATGGTACACCAGTTATCCTCCAAAGTCAAATCATTTTCATGGTGGACCCTCACCTATTTAGACTTCTAGTGTACAGTTAGTGTGAAGCCTAAATAGTAGGTTGTATATAGTTAGCTTTTTATCATTTCTTTCCTTTTTAATTTAGTCTAGTGTAATTAGTTAACTTTTTGCTATTTGTTTTTGCTATGCTCGGTACTAACTTGTTTTGTAGATTCTTTGGACATGTTCTTATGGGGATCGCTCCAATTTTAGGTAATATCGCTATTTTCCTCTCTTTGACTTGGTTCTTAATTCACATTGAGGACAATGTCAAGTTTTAAGTTAGGGGGTGTGAGATATTCTATCCATTTCTGTTTTTAGTCCATGCTTTTGCTCACATGTTAGTTACTTAGTATGCTTTTCTTAGAAAAATTCAAAATTTTCAAAAAGATTTTCTTTCTTTTTTCTCCTTTATTGGGAATTTAGCCTTTGTTTCTGATGATAAATTTCAATAATTGCCCGATCCAATTGACAACCCAATGATGCATGTTCTCTAATTTAGAAGTTATTAGACTTTAGTCCTCGATTATTGATATTATGAATAACTTCATGAATTAAACTTTAATCCCATGAGAACATGCACTTTTATTACTATATTGATTTGGTTTAAGATTTTTATAACTCGGTAATCTTTTGTTGCATTGTATATACTTACACCGAGTAAGCTTTGTACCTTTCGTCGCTTGTGAGTGTATACACTTTTCTTTCCTCTTTGAAAACGTTAAATTCGTCGGTAATCTCTCTATTCTTTCGTTTGATCGTTCATTAATTGAGTTTATATTATGAAATGTGTTACTTGAGTATGATTTTCAAAGTATTGTTTTGACTCGAGAATTGCATAAACTTTGTGAAATGATCATAGGCCATCTTTGTTATATCACCCATATGACCTTGACCTCATCTTATATGTTTTACCTCGTTAACCCCTTTGAGCCTAAATATTAGCCTTTCATTTTATAACCCAAAATTCCCATAACCAACTCTGAATTGGAGTTATATACCATATATATTACCTCCCATACCTTTGTTTGGAATGTTACTTGGGATTGAATGATGTTGTTGTGTTATGTTTGCAATTTAGGCATGTGAGAGTGTGAAAAGTAAAGAAAAGAAAGAAGTGAAAAAGAGATGAAGAAGAGAAAGTAGAAAAGAAAAGAAAAGAAAAGAAAGAGAAATTCGTATATGTTGTGTATAGTGTTCAATAAGCTTTGATTGCTCTCCCCGATGATATATCTAATGCCTTTTGGAACTTGTTTTCCAATTTTGATATTGCCCGCATTTTTCCATTATCCCGAGTTTTCATCCCCGAACACTTTGAATCCGTACATACATATCCTTCATTTCGTACCCTACCCTAGACAACATTATAACCCTATATAAGTCCTATGTGATCTTAGGGTGAATCTAATTTAAAAGTTAAAATAGTTTTTATAATCTGTGAAAATGCATTTCGCCTCTTTTAATGTGCGGTATCTTTCATTGAGATTACATTTTTCATTTTATATATAACGTTCTTCATCTGTGACATGTGTTCGGCCTAGTTTCCATTTACATTTACTCCTTATGACCGCATATCCCGTGTGTTAGCTCCCTGTTTCGAGTGAATTCACTTGATGAGTGTAATGCCCGTGAGGATTGAATATATGCTTGCTTTAATGTTTCTCCAATTTATTTATGTTTTTGCCAAATCATACTTTGCATGTGCTCGCTCCCCTCCCACATTTAAGGTTTCAATTCTATGAGGTGCATTATATAATGTTAATGATTCGAACTTTTGTGTGAATTCACTCACTTTGCTAATAATGCATATGAAATCTTTTTCGCTTTTGTTGGGCTTGTCGCATGTTGGTTTGGGCATATTTTGAGGAAACCATATGATGTTTGTGGGTATCATCCCTGAAAACCCTCACGAGATGACACTCGTCCACTAGGGTAACCTAGGGGTTTAACAGCTTATTGCATATGCTAAATGCAATTGTGTTCCCAACGAAAGTGGCATTTATATTTCGATGCATATATACATGTTGTGATTTTCTTATAGTTCTTCTTGCATTGAATTTCATTACTAGGGATTAGTAATGTGTAAGTTAGGGAGTGTGATTCGTATCGAATCATACATTTAATTACCCTCGAACTTAAGCTTTTTAGCCCTCTTGGGTACTTTAATGCCTATAATTATGCTCGTTAATCAGAAAACCTCCGTTTTATATACTAAAATGTTATTTGAGGTATAATTGAGCTTTTATAGGTATTAAAGTGCTTAGTATGAAGTTTGGGCGCGTTCTGATGAAGTTCCGTCGCAATTCGCATGTTCAGGAGCATTTTCGTAATTTCACACTTTGGGATTTTTGTCCGAAGTATTCACGAAAGTTGTAGCCCTCGGGCTAAGATTCGCGTGGCCATGAACGGTGCACGAATCGGAGTCCGAACGAAGGAAACACGGAGCTTTAATCGAAAAGAATTATAAGAGATTCATTAACAATTTTATTAATTACATTCCCTCTCCCTTTTCTTCTTTAATAACAAATCCATTAATTCCATCTATATCCCCAAAACGTTTTTTGCAGCATATGGGATGCGATTTTGGCCCTAGCCTCGGGTTTTGGTTTCATCCGAAATTCGAGCCTTTCGTCTGAAATTGAAGCTTGATTTGGGACCACACACGCAAATGGGTCTCTTTGGCCATTTTTTGGAGCTTAGGTTTTGTCCATTAATGGCTATGGAGGTTTTGGAGCTTGGAAGTGGGTTTTGCCATTTTTACATGGAGTTTGCATTTTGGTCTCGGTTTGGGCACATATTCGCAGTTGGGATTTGGTGACTTGGGCTACCATGGGACTTGGGCAATTTCTGTTGCAAGTCTCGGCTATACCCATATATGGGTTTTTTTTTGGCTTTGCGCATTTTTGACATCTACCGGTCGATCGGTGGCCAACTCGCGGTCGATCGGGAATCGGATTTTTGTCGTGGGGTTTAGACAGTGTGACTCCCCCATTTTTGCGGTCGACCCGTCACCACCCCCCGGTCGACCGGCACCCTGTTTTGTGCAATACTTGTTACACTCCTTTACTTTTTTCTATTTATTTTTTCTTTTATTTTAATTGCAACTTAAACCTTTTTTCTTTTCTTTTCTTTTCTTTTATCTTTTCTTTTCTTTATTTTTTTGCAACTTAGTATAAAAGGAAGAGTTGTCTCATTTTTGGAGGGGTCTTGTAATATTAGTTTTTTTTTGGAGAGTTCTAGGGTTTGGAAATATTGGGGATTTTTGTGGAGACCACCCCTCTCCTCCATTTTTGTTGTGGTTTGACACCCATTAATGTAAGTGGATATTAATTCTTGCTTTGTTCCTCTTATTTACATGCTTAGTTATTTATTTCCTTGCCTAGATAATTTTAGTGTTAATTTAATTAGTGTGCTTTAATTAATTAGTTAGTTTAATTCTTGTTTTTAATTATGCTTAGGGGCTAATTTAAATTAGGTTGTGTCGGATTGAACTCACCTAGGTTTGACATGTTGCTCTGCTTTGGTGATGGAGTTTACATATTTATTTCGAGTGTGTTGTCCTAGTTATTACGCCTAGGAGATTTAATGGGGTATATCATGTATACTCCGTGTTTACGACCTTGCGTGCGTAATTTTTGGGGTATTTATTGACGCCAAAATCTTATTAGTCTTTTATGAGAATTTAGGAGTGTGACAACCCTTAATTTAATTAATTGATGAAATGAGACGCAATCTTAATAATCCGTGAATCCATGTAACCATTTTATACTAATTAACTCGGGGTGAGGGATATTTGACTCAACCTATAGTTTTTATTCATTTGTTAATTTAGTTTAAATACACTTTCACGCCTAGATTAACCATTTCCCTTATTTATCTTTTATTTTGTTAGCAATTATCTTTTACACTTTTATTTTAGGAATAATAAACTAATTAAATTCTAACAACTCGTCTCTGTGGATTTTCGATACCTGGACTTGGCCGCTATAATTACCTGTTGAGTGCAGTCATAAGTTTAGGTTTTTGTATTAAGGCGGTGAATAGAAAACAACGATCGGCGTTTTACACACGCCACTTTTCACCCTTGATTAGCTGGCCAGAGGGTGGAGGGAGGAATGATGGGTAAGCATTGTAAGTTTGGTAGCCATAGGCCAAAGAAGAAAAATGGCCTATATAGAAGCCCAAAATAGGGGCAGCGAAGGCGACGGACAACAGAAAATCTGTGGCGCATGTCAAGTGGCTTGCGATAACGGTGCTACGTGGTGGCACGGGCGGTTAGGAGGAATAGAACAGGTGGTGGGGACCCATGGGAGCTGCACATCGGATTGTTGGCCAACTATCGGGTGGCGGCAGGGCTGCTGGAGCTTGCGGACAAGAGCGGAGAGTGATGTAGCGTGAAGCTCTCCTGCAGCCTTCCTTTATTTTATTTATTTACTGTTTATTTTGTGTCATGTTTACTTGTTAGAATTTGATATTTATGTAGAGGTTGGTGTATATTTAAGAGTCTCTAGCTTTTATTATAAATAAGGATTTGTGCCAGAATTATAATAATTCAATAATTAGTGAGAGTTTAGTAAATATTTCATGTTAACGGAATCGGGTGTGCCAATTAGGGGGGCTATGCCTGTTATTCCATTCAAGTTCAAAAATCCTCCACCCATTTAGGCTAGATTATTCCCCTGCATCATTCTTCCTATAATATTCCCCTGCATCAGTCTCGCAAGAATATGCCCCTGCATCAGTCTCCCCGCCTAAATAGGTTTTCATAACTGCGATTGAAACTTGTGACATTGCTCTAATACCACTTTGATGCAAACAAAAAGGTAACTCTACACTCTAATTAATTAATTTACAATAATAGCAAAATAACTAAAGAAAATCCAACTAGAGTACTGTATCTATCATCTTTTTTCTTTTCTTTTCTTTTTATCTTTTTGGGGGTGGGGGAGGGGTGGAGGATATCACTTCCAAAACATATTAACAATAAGATTAGGGATGAAAAGCCCTCCCTGGTGTCTCATAAATTTTGAGGATAAACCCTTATCCCTAAACCCACAGACTTACCTACAAAATCTAACACCACGAAAGTTCAAACTTATCGAACTTTAGGTCCCCTCCCACCAAAGATGAAAGCTCACTAAACGTGCTCTAATCATAGGAGAATGATTTATAACATAGCCAGTTTTCTATCCCATCAGTAGGTTTGTTGCATTCCCTATAGACATGTTGAACACAATACTCAAACTTACACATCTCCCTTTTTACTTCCTCGTGGGAGCTCAATTGAGTGGTTTTCTTAGGGTAAAGGTTTATAGAAGTGTATGTGTATATGTGTGCATCGAGGCTTCCTCGAGCTGGGCTTAGTGACCCAGTTCAAGCTGAGGGCGCCTAGGGTTTAAATAAAAATTAAAGTAGACAGAGTTAGGTATAAATGTAAAATAACATACCTTATGAGATTGCCTAAAGGCTTAAGGTGACTTGGGGCAAAGAGGCGATAACTTTCGGCGATGAGACGGCGAATATAGAGCTGAATCAAGTTGAACGAGAACCATTGAAGTGAAAATAATTTAATTTGTTAAAATTCTTCTGATTTCAGTTAAGTAAAAAATACTAAACACAATCACCAATAAATTGATAAGATGGGTGAAAGAAAGTTTTTAATAGTGGAATTTTATCAAACACAAAAATGGCATTCCATTATATCACAACATACATTCAAAACAGGTGGATACGAACGAACGGAATTAATCGGATGCAAAACTGAACATCAGATTTAATGAAATCTATATAGAAAATGCAATATATCCAGAGAATATGTAAAAAGTTAGAATATTTTACATATACCTTGAAAATTACAGTGTCATGTATGTATTTGTCTAGAATCTATCTTAGGGCGTGGTAGAAAATTTGGCCAAACTTAGGTTAATTGGTATTAGAAGAGAAAAATGGAGAGATGTTGTTTGGTTAGGGTATGAGATGGCAAGTCAATTAAAAAATGAGCTTTAAAAATAATGTCCTGATGAAAATGGAGATCGAGGGGAACTTTAGATATGGAGGAGTGGGTGTTGTGATGAGGTGAGATTTAAACGGTTTTGGAACTGACCGGTTTGAGTGGGAGTGGGAGTCTTCTTTAGCACTAATTAAGGTGCTTCTAATTAAACCGTTGTATGATGACCCAAGAAAATCAATTAGGTCGGTTAATAAAAAATGAGATGCGTAACCAAATGGATGAAATCATTTATAACGCTCCACTTAATAGTGATGCAAATTTCTTTTCTCTAGTACACATGTGATAACAAAGTCAATTCGTCAATTTCTAATACTAGAACCAAATGAGAACGAATAATTAATCTGACATAGATTAAAGCTCATATAAATAATATTGATTAAACTAAACAGATGTTATACTAACATATTTGGGCAAGTACTAAATTGAAGTGAACATTTCTAATAAGCAAGAAAAATATAAGCTGAGGAGGTATCTTATCTTTTTGTTGGTTCGTCTCATTTGTCAGTGAAAACAATTATCAAATACAATTCAATGTAGAACAATCAAACTAGAGTTACGTCGGTCAAACAATTTATGGACATGTTGCAATCTTTGAATCAATTTCAATCGACAACCAAATAAATGGAAAATGGTCCCTTAAGACAAGAACCGATCACTCAGATACCACCAAACACTCTAAATTGACATTCATAAAAAGAAAGAGTTACAAAAATAAATAAAATAATACACATTTATATTAGATTTAATACTCCTCCAAGAAAGAGTTACAAAAATACAAAAAAATATCAGTCTTTTGGTTTTTTTCAGATAATTAAAACTAAAAAATGCCCATGAAATGTACATAAAACCCATTTACCCGACTTTTTAAATTGATCAAAATTGTCTTTAATTTGACTTCTATATAGGTAAAATAAACATTCACCTCATTTTTCTCTTAATCCCATAATCAAAAACACTCATAACTAACAACTAATCAGTTGGATCAAAAAATAAGATTTGATACCATTGTTCATCAATAATCATCAACAAAAGTATAATAAAATCAAGAGAACGTTTTTATTAGCATAAAAAACTAAAAAACCATGAAATAAAAACCCATTTACCCAAAAACTATCAAAAATAAAACTGAGGTGAAGATTAGAGTTACCAATACTCACAAAAACAAATTTTACATATATAGAAGAACAATATATTTTTTTCATAAGAATACTCTTATTTCTTTAGCTCTCTTCAACTGAATACATAAAGGGTCGAGCTCAAATATTACAGAAAAAACAAATTTGAGCATCCGGTGTAAATTATGCAACAAACTACTACATCAGTGGTTAGTTCCCAGCCCGCCCTTTTCATCAGTCGTCCATATACTAAAAAGTTACTCAATATTTAAAGAGAGTTCTGATTTCTCTGTATTAGAAATTGTACCATAAGTTTTATATTTGTACCTGAAAATTGATTCTCTAAGCTTATCCAAGAGCGTTCTGATTTAGCCTCTTCTAATGCTTTTGTCTCACTCTTCCAATTAAGCAGATGGCCCTTCTTCCTTACCCTAATGAAATTGTGTTTGGCGATGAGGTCCTAATTAGTTAGCATTAATTGAAAATTGAACAAAGGGTTGGAAACATACCTGATGCAATTTCATTCGGCGGTGAGCCAAAAATAAATTAATTTACATCACTAAAAAATATTTTTTTGTAAATGAGTTAATTATAAAGAAGATGTAAAAATAAATGGAAGAATACTTTTACAACGGTTTATTTTTAGTGATGTAAATTAATTTAAATATCTATTTTTCTTCTAGTGTATAACAAATGTTTTGGCCAACAAATTGAAGAAAATTGTTCCTAAAATTCTTCCCCCCATTCATACTTGGTAGAAATATTATCCAGTCCATATCTCTTGCCTCAAAAAATGTCAAATTACTAGATTATAAATGTTTGGGGCAAAATATTGGTATTAAGTTGGATATTTCAAAAGCCTTTGATACTATTGAATGGAACTTCATTCTTAAAACTCTTACAGCTCTTGGCTTTTATGACACTTTGGTGAATTGGATCTACACTATCTTCATATCTACTATACTCTCAATTCTCATAAATGGATCTCTACATAGTTACTTTCATGCTCTAGAGGTGTGAGGCAAGGGGACCCTATATCCCCTCTTTTATTCTGGATTGCTGAAGATGTGCTTAGTAGGTCAATCTCTATTCAAGTTTCAAATGGCGGCATACTCATATTTATTCTTCTAGAGGTTTTAAATCTCCCTCATATGTAATTTTCTTTGATGATATTATGGTGTTTTATAGAGGAAACAATCAATCCATTCACAATATAATGGATATTTTTGAAAAATATGCTTCCTATTCTGGACAGTATAAAAATAGAGATAAATTCTTAGTCTTTTGGGGGAAAGGTTGCATTAGTAGAGAATCAACTATCTGTGATTATCTTGGTATGAAAGAAGGGAAGGCTCCATTCATAGATTTAGGTGTTCTTATCTTCAAAGGTAAACCTAGAAGAAATCATCTCTAACAGCTTGTGGATAGAGCTAAGGGTAGATTAGAAGGATGGCAAGGGAAAATTCTATCTATGGTTAGAAGGTTCCCATTTCTTAAATCTGTGGATCAATCTCTTTTAAGTATAACTTTTTTGTATATAAATGGTCTGACACTCTTAAAAAGAGTTCAATCTTGGATGAGCTGTTTCTTTTAGATTGGTTCTTCAACAAAGAAGACGTCAGTTTTTGTTTCTTGGAATAAGGTTTTCTCTCCCTATAATGTAAAAATGTATTATGAGAGGTGATAAAGAGAAAGTAGAATAATACAAAATGTTCTCTCTTAATATTTTCACAATTACAATAGTAAATCAAATACAATATATATAAGGCTACTACTATGCACAATATATGAGTTAGTGGGTATATGCATTTAGTGGGTAGTTGTTGGTGATAAGAAACATGGATAACTTCTTGCATGAGTGGAGTTGTGCATATGAGTTAAGCTTTCGATATTGTAGGTGCAGTTGTTGTTGGCATTATGGTTAATACCCCCCCCCCCCCGGAAATTTATGGTGAACGTGAGTGAATCATCAACTTGTCTCGAATGAAAGTGAACTAAAAATTATGTGTCGACTCCTCCTAAGTGAAGTTGATCCTCAATAATATGAGGCTAGGGTTTTGGGTCATTTAGGAGCATGGGATACTATGCTGCTGTGCGGGAGTTTGGGTAGGTTAAGTGGTAGGTGGGTCAGCCGGGGGAAATAGAGAGGAGGAGTGTGAGACTGTAGAGTGGTAAAAGAATTAGGGAAAAACTACTTATTATAGTAATTTACGAGATAAGGGAAAATTAAAGGCAAGTGATTAAAAGTATTTGTTGTGGTGGTTGAGAAGCAAGGGGAGGTGGAGTTTTGAGAAGGGTTGAAGACTAAAAAGACAGTGAAGAGAATGAAAGAAAACATGAAGCCATAAGCAGAAAAGAGAGTGTTTTTATTTTTGAGAGAGAAAAGAGTTTTGAAGTCCGATACTAGAGTGGAACTATTGATGGACAAATTTTTTGTTGAATCTGCCATGAAGATGGCTATTGTGTTTCACAACTTCAGATAGACACAAATAAACAAATGATGAGGAAAGAAAATAAAATATAATGGAGAGAGTGGTGAGGGAGGTGATAAGGTCTTGAAGTTCGACCGGAGGCCTTTGAAGATGTGAATGTTGAATTCCTCAGAGAAGAGTTGGTGTCCCACCACACTGAGTTTATCAGAAAGGGCCTTGGCTTTGTGAGAGCGATTGATCATGCCCATAATTAGTTTATCTTGTTGGATCCATGTAGCAGCTAATAAGGGATCTGTAGGGCAGGGATAGCTACCATCAACATATTGAAAGAGGTTTTGGCCATATAAAATTGGCTCCATCTGGTTTTCCAGTGGATATAGTTTTTGTTGTCCAGTTTAAGAGAGACAACATGAGTTGATTTTGAGAGATTGATAAGTGTGGGGGGGGGGGGAATTCAGTGGTGGAATTTGGAGAGAGATTGGGCCTGGCATTTGCCATGTATGGTTCTGATTAAAGGCCATTTGTGAAGATACCAAAAGAGATGAAGTTGAGACAGGAAAATAATAATTTCCCCATGAAAATAAAATATTGTTTAGACCTAAGATTGGGAAAAGGGAAGAGGAAATCCAGCATATTGTACCTAGGTTGAGACCTAACTACTAGCGCCTCTGTGGTAGAAATAAAACTTTGAGAGCAAGCTTGACGAGGCAGAACTAAGAAAAAAAACATTAATTTACCACTAGGAGGATCATGTAACTTTTATGGTTTCTGGTTTTGTCTTTTGTTTGTGGTGTTGGGTTTGAGACGTCCATGGTGGATATGGGAATGGGAAGCCAGGTGTGAGAGATTATGTGGTGTTATTTTAGATAAAGAGAACAGGTTGTAGAGAAGTGGCTCTGATACCATAAAAACGTATTTTGAGAGACGGTAAAGAGAAAGTAGAACAATACAAAACGGTTACAATAGTAAAGCAAATACAATATATATAAGGCTACTGATAAGCACAATATATGAGTTAGTGGGTATATACAGTCATTGGGTAGTTGCTGGTGATAAGAAACGTGGATAACTGATTGCATGAGTGGAGGTATGCATATGAGTTAAGCTTCCGATATTTTGGGTGTAGTTATTGTTAGCATTATGGTTAATATAATGAAAGAGGTTTAAACATTATGTTGCATTCGTTTCTTAGGAAAGGCAAGGAAAAGTGAAGGAAAATAACTTTCCTGCACTTTTTGTTGAGTTTGGTTAGCAGGAAAGTTGTAGAAAAATGATCCTAAAATTTTCCTGCAAGAAAAACTTTCCCACAAAACACATCCTATCAAAGACCTAGGATTTTGCAGGAAAGTTGGTATATTACCATGTAGATTATTATTACTATAATTTTTACTTTTATTATTATTATTATTATTATTATTATTATTATTATTATTATTATTCTTGTTGTTGTTGTTGTTATTATTGTTGTTGCAACTAGTACTAAAATATTTACCTATAAATATTCACTTTCTTGATTCCTATCTTTATAGTAATTGGCTCATGTAAGGCATGTCGCCCAGGATTCAGTTATCTCATTTCAGTTCCGGATATTGTATTCGTTTTATATTGATAATGTTATTATCATTTAGTTTTGGATGGTGACAATGAGATATTTCAACTGGAGAATTTATTCCAGTTACATTTATACTAGTATAATTTTAATTCAGTTGTGTTGGGGTGTTACTTATTTTTCTCAATATGTTGATATGGATTTAATTAAATTAAAAGTTGGGAAAGTTTTTGACACTTAGCTTAATTAACTATTAGGTGAGCTAATAAGAAAAAGCATTTTTCAACAGTGATGCTAAGAATGAACCAACTGGATATTTTGATTTAATTTAATAAAGGACTGATCACCCGGTATTTAATTAGGCGGGGTGTCACAGGTGGTATCAGAGCATCAGGTTATAGTGTTCTTAGGATATGTACAGTTTACTATGTTTTCTGCTTAGTGTCCTTTGATATAGATCCCTGTCATTAGGATTGTTCTATTCATAATTGCGCATTTATGGCTTCATTTATTTTTGCGATATTTTAAATGCTGATAAAATATTTCTCCATCATTTCAGATGCCTCCTCGACATTCATGACAAGCCCCGGAGCGGTACAGTTGGCCCCACATCTCGTTCCAGCCTAGGGTACTATAAATTCAGCAGAGATTACTACCATTGTTGCTCAAGCTGTTAATGCTACCTTACCGGTTGTCCAGCAAGCACCGGCACCGGCTGTACCACCAGCACAGGCATTTCCCACTGCTTGGGACCGTGTCAGGGATACCTTCCAAAAGGCACACCCACCAAAATTTCAAGGGGGTTTAGAAGTTGTTATTGCTAGCTAATGGAAGAAAGACATCCAGTGGCATCTGCGTATATTTGAGTGTACGAAGGTTCAAAAGAACATCTTGGCGACATTTAAGCTGGTTGGAGCAGCTCTTCAGTGGTGGGAGTCCACTACCACAGTAGATGAGAGGGATACGATGACTATTCAGGACTTTTGGGTGCGGTTTAATCGCAAATTCTTTCCTTCAGTTGTTCAGACCGAAATGAGGAGGAAACTTTTGAACCTCACCCAGGAGGGGAAATCGGTTACCGAGTATGATTAAGAATTCACTACGCTGACCAATTTGGTACCAAGAGAGGTGCCCACTGAAGAAAAGAGAATTCATATGTTCATGGATGGTCTTAATTAGAGGATTCGCCAACACCTTTTGGGTAACCTTTCATTACAAACCAACGGAGATGTATTGAATGCAGCGTTACTTCACTACCAAGATCACTGCCTTCATACTAAGGGAAACAAGCGGTGGATTGAGTCTAGTTAGCAAGGCAAGAATGGGGGAGGTAGTGGCAGTGGAACATCAGCAGTCCAGGGTCAGCAGAGGTAGGGAGAATAGAATTTCTAATCAGGAGATTATGCTAAGCGACTTAGATCGGGAGGCTTTTGATTTGGGCAGGGAGGTAATAGGCAGAGCCACCAGGGCAATCAGGGGCAGTAGGGCCAACGGTACATTCACCGGGTACAGGAGGTCCAAGGGAGAGGATGAAATGGTCAATAGGGTCGTAATAGAGGACAGTTTATCGGTAGATGATTCACATGTGGCAAGACTGGCCACAGGAAGCAAGATTGCCCAGATAAGGGTAAGATACCCCATCAGCAAGGTGCTCATCAGGATCCGTAGAGACCTATATTTCCAGCTGCCCTTCTACCATCGGCACCAGTACTAGACTTACTTGCCATTGCTCCCGTCGCCCTGCCACAGCAGGAGCAGTTATAGTATGGGCGTGTGTACAACGTCCAGTAGGCAGTAGTTCAGCATCCACCACCCGCAGTTGAGGGTATGTTTTCTATTTCTGGAGCTATGGGACATATTTTATTTGATATAGGGGCTTCACATTCTTTCATAGCCACTAAATTTTCACGGGCCACGGGTTATTAGACATGGCCAGCAGTACTATTACTTATGTAGACTCACCGATGGGTAGTGGGATACCTATTTTCTTTATATGCTAGGGTGTGAGTATAGAGATTGGGAGTCTGATTTTACCAGCTAATATGCTTGTGTTAGATATGTCCGCATATGATGCTATTATTGGGATGGATTGACTTGTTGCTTATTGAGCCACGATTGATTACTTTGGTAGGAGCATTATATTTGTTATCCCAGGTCAGGAGATGTTTTTAGTGGAGATGCCTCGCCCCGAGGGAGGATCATCCACTTATTTGTATTGTGTAAAGGAGGAGACCTCTACGGGAGTTATAATTCCCCTTGATTCGATTCCTGTTGTTAGGGAATTCGCAGATGTGTTTTAAGACGTACCAGGGTTACCGTCGAGTAGGGAGATTGAGTTTGTGATTGAGTTAGCACCAGTCACTCGACCGATAACCCATGCCCCCTACCATATAGCTCCTACATAGATAAGGGAGTTGAGGGATCAGATTGAGCAGTTGCTGGGACACGGTTTCATTCATTGGAGTACCTCACCCTAGGGTGCCCCAGTCCTGTTTGTAGAGAAGAATGATGGATCCCTACGTTTGTGCGTGGATTATCGGAAACTTAATAAAGTCACGATCTAGAATAAGTATCCATTACCCCACATCGATGATTTGTTTGATTAACTAACAAGAGAAAAATACTTCTCAAAGATAGAATAAGGTTCGGATATCACCAGTTGCGAATCAGGGAGCAAAATGTGTCAAAGACTGCTTTTCCGACAAGATATGGATCTTATGAATTCATGGTTATGCCATTCAGGTTGATCAATGCGTCAGCTGTGTTTATGGACTTAATGAATAGGGTATTCAAAGAGTTCCTAGATCAGTTTGTCATTGTTTTCATATATGATATCCTGGTTTATTCTCGTACTGAAGGGGAACATGTCGAGCATTTATGAAGGGTCCTACAGACACTACGGGAGAATCAGTTGTATGCCAAGTATGAAAAGTGTGGATTTTGGCTCCAGGAGGTGCAATTTCTAGGGCATATAGTGCCATAAAGGGGCTTAGCAGTGGATCCTAGAAAAGTATCAGTGGTGAGGGAGTGGGGACTACCCACAACACCGACCAAAGTTCGCAGTTTTTTGGGATTAGCTAGTTACTACCGACGATTTATCAGGGGCTTTTCAAATAATACGGGTCCGATGACAAATCTAACATGTAAGGGCATAAAGTTTGTTTGGGATGATACGTGTCAGTTAGTTTTTGACGAATTAAAGGATAAGTTAATTGCTCAGGCCAGGAGTGGAGTACCTAGTATACGCTAACGCGTCGCTGCAGGGACTTGGTGGGGTGCTACAACAGGAAGAGAAGGCTATAGCTTATGCTTATAGAAAGCTTATGCCTCATGAGAATACCTACCCTACCCACGATTTGGAGCTAGCAACAGTCGTATTTGCCTTTCGAATATGGAGACATTATTTGTTGGGTGAAAAATTTTGCCTATCACAAGTCATTACAGTATTTTTCACTCAGAGAGAGTTGAATATAAGACAGCACAGGTGGCTTGAATTCGTAAAAGATTATCAGTTTGAGATACACTATCACCCAAGGAAGGCTAACGTGGTAGCAGACGCGTTGAGTCGAAGGCCTAAGGGTGAACTAGTCGCGGTGTGGAAGGCTAAATGGAAGGACCTGGGCCATCAGGATGTCGTTGCTAGGTCATTTATGTCAGTTCTGAACGTTACTCCTCAGATTGTGATGTGGGTAGTACAGGCTTAAGTAGCGGATCCAATTTGTCAAGAGAAAATTCGATAACTTTTGGTCGAAGGAGAAGAGTCTTACTCAATGAGTTCAAAGGGAGGCTTGCGCTTTAACGGTAGACTGATTGTTTCGAAAGGGGAAGAGTTACGGAACGCATTTATGTCAGAGTCGCATGGATCCCTATAAATATTCACTTTCTTGATTCCTATCTTAATAGTAATTGGCTCATGTAGGGCATGTCGCCCAGGATTTGGTTATCTCATTTCACTTCCGGATATTGTATTCGTTTTATATTGATAATGTTATTATCATTTAGTTTTGGATGGTGACATTGAGATATTTTAACTGGAGAGTTTATTCCAGTTATATTTATACTAGTATAATTTTAATTTATTTGTGTTGGGGTGTTACTTATTTTATCTCAATATGTTGATATGGATTTAATTAAATTAGAAGTTGGAAAAGTTTTTTTACTCTTAGCTTAATTAATTACTAGGTGAGTTAATAAGAAAAAGTGTTTTTCAACAGTGATGCTAAGAATGAACCAACTGGATATTCTGATTTAATTTAATAAAGGACAGATTACCCGGTATTTAATTAGGCAAAGTGTCACGGAATGTCCATTTACTAAAGCTATATGTAATTGGCCTTTTGGTATTTTTAAAAATCATTCACCTATGGACTCTATAACTTCTTTATGGAATCAGGCTTTGACTGCTATTTATAGTCCTCAAATTAAATGCATATTGTTAGCTGCCATCTTACTTACTACTGATACTATTTGGAGATCTCGAAAGCAATCTCTTTTTGATGATAAAACTCCTTCAATTAGGATTTGTATTCATTACATTAATTATTGAGTGCAATATGTTGGGAGAATTGCAAAGGTTATATGTTTAATAATGTCTTTGATATTGAAATTCTTCAATTTTTTAAGGTCAAAGTCAAGCCTAGAAGGGCTCCTAAAATTGTGGAAATTATATGGCATCCCCTCTTTTAGGTTGGAAAAAGTTAAATACAGGTGGAATGTAGTTATTGGTGGTGTATTTAGGAATTGCATGGGGGTTTGTATGTGGTACTTTTTGTAAGTATATTGGCCATAAAATAGCATTTTATGTTGAAATTCTAACTGTGATCACAGGGATTGAGATGACATGGAAGTACAAGTCGTTTAATATATGGTTAGAAGTTGACTTTCTTTCTATTCTTACATATTTATTGGATGATAATTATATTCCCCCTTTCCTCTCAAAGCTAAATGGATGAATTGCAACAGTCTCATCTCTCATATGAATTTTGTAGCATCTCATATTTTTAAAGAATGCAATTAAGTAGTGGATGCTTTCTCTAAATTGGATTTATTGAATCAGAGTTCAAAATGGTGGTGGTCATCTCCGGATTGAAGTTTGAAACCTTATAGCTAAATATATATCATCCTTCCATTGCAAATTTTGGTAAATTTCTATAGGTTTCAAGGTTGCTTAGTTTCATGTTTTGAGTCTTTGTTTTTTCTTGAAATGGCTTGGGTTGAATGTACCGCATTCCTTATTTTGTGAGCCTTTAGTATCTATATAAAGATACTCTATGGATAGTTTTCATTTTTTGATTTCTCTGAAAGGTAAGGTTTGAATGCCCCCTTTTTTTATTGTTAGGCACATGGAGGGCTTTTCTCCTCATTTTATTTCTTTAATAAAATTTGTGGGGGTTTCGTCCCACTTGACCAAAAAAAAAGATGGGAATGTAAAGTACAAAAAATAAAGATAAAAGAGGGTTCGAAATTATTAAACCAACGACGTAAAAGTACTTAACATTAAAGGAAAACAGTTTACACTAAGAAAGGTAAAGCAAATTATGCTAATAAATATAAAGACAATTTAAATGGAAAGGTAAAATAACTTTTCAAAAAATTTAAAGGTAATTATAATAAATCTACCTTAGAAACTACTTCAAAGAAGAAGAAAATTGTAAAGAAATGAAAAAAAGAGTAAATAAAAAGGAAAAAGGTTGAAATGAGTAAATGTATTTATTTATTAAGGGAACCCTTTTTCCCTTCGTCCTTGATTTTCTTATTTATAAAATCCTTTGCCATGCAACTTCCACTGTAACTGTTGGGTAGTTACCCATTTGAACGTTCCCACCTAGGTGCACTAATGCCCCTAAAATCGTTTATGTAATGGTCATCCAGCGTATAAGGTCTTGACAAGTCTCAACTACTTGAGTAGCCATTTGTATTAATCTGGTCTTTTATATCTCTTTGCTATAATAACTAGTTTGTATTTCCATGTGGCAACACTCTATTGGCTAATAATATAATGATGTAAACATACCCCGCACTAATCGATTTTTGAGAAAAATCAATTAGTGGATTGTTGGTATTCGCACACCACATCCCCAAGTCCAGTCATCATTACATTGATGGAAATGCTTCTTAAGTAGAAATTTTTTTATGTTGAGAGGATTTTTATCATTAATCCTTTAAGTCTTTTAGTGTTTTGGTCTGATCCTTTGTTCTTCTCCTTGTATATCCTTCATTATCTCTAAAATGGCTTTCAATGGAGACAACAATGGCGACACAAACACCTTTTTTTATTTTGGATCACCTTCTTCTCTAGAATCAGCTGGAAATAATATTGATCTTTAGACTACTGTCGTTACTTCTTTAAACCCATTATGTGATAATGAGTGGGATCAAGCTGGCATTATTAAGTGTAATTCGGTATTGTATTCTGACTTTTTTTTGTTGGAATTATTGGTATGAGTGTGACAATCCGAATATAATTATGATAAATTATGTTTAAATCATGCTTACCTTATGAGATACGAATAATTTCTTGTTAGTGTATATAATGTTAAGTTATTATTTTAGTTTAATCATATCTTCATAACTCATGAAATATCGAATTAGTTACAAACATAAAATTTTGAAGTTTTTGGGAGGAATGTTCATGTTGGAGACTAGTTTTGACCCTTCAACAATTAACTTAAGGTAAAAAAACTAGATATTTGTAGATTTATGAATTATGTTTATAACACAATAAATGGTGTGTTAAATTGATGTTCGAGCAAAAAGTTATACCAAAATTGCGTCCATCCATTAAGTGGTATTTTGTCCTATTAGTACGCCATGTGTTATGTTTTGATTGGTTGGAAGTGGAGGCTGGTTTGGATGACTTTAAACTCTTAAACAACCTCTTTCTTCATCCAAATCAACCATGAGAGAATTTGGTCTTAAGAGAGCGAACCATGAAGCTTAGGAAGAGAAAGGCGATGAAAAGGTTAAGAAAAATTCATAGGAAATTACGTAAAAGTCCCTTAGGTAATTCTATCCATAAATCCTGTTATTTATATGGCATTACTGATTGAAATTATAGAAATCATCAATTTTTTATTAAACTTTCATGCCTTGATGTATATGTATTGATAGATACAAGTTCGAAGAATGATGAAGGTGAAAATCATTTATATTGACTTGTTTAGAACCCTTTTGTGTTCAAACTTTCATAACTTTTTGTATACTTATTGGAATTGAGAAATTCCTATTGGAGATGATATGCATACCATGTGTTTGAGGTTTTGCTTGACATACCAAATGAACTCTAAAAAATATGATACTTTAATTTTGTATTATTAAATATGTTTATTAAAATTGGGTGGAAGATCATATTTTTTATGAGGTATAATAATTATGAAAATTCCTGGAAATTGACTAAACGATAGAGGAACCTATAGGGCAAATTTGCTATGTAGTAAATAAAAGGACATATCTTGCTCTAGGAAACTTGAAATGATGTGTCGTCTTTTGGGAACCTAATATGTTAAGGATGGAATTATCAAGAAGAAATTAAAATATTGTTGGGCTATAATTTGGGTATGTTAAATATCTTAACATGAATTTAGATGGGACTTCATTTATGATAAATGATTTGAATGGAATCATATAATGCTTATGAATTGAGTTACGTTTAAGTTATTCTTGGTATTGTTAATATTCTTATGATTATAATATTATAAGAATGATAGGAAGGGAAGGAGTACCAGTTGAACAAGCGCTAGATAAAGACAAAGGAAACCCCCATTAAGTGGCCAAGGTGAGTGTACTCACTGGTAAGATGTATTTATACATGGTTATGGATATGATCATAACATTATGAATATGAAATTTTTCATTTCAATTTACCAAATCGAAATGGGGGAGATTTTCCTATTAAAGATAATGGGTTACTCCTCGAACAGGAATGGGGGAGAATTGCCTATTGCCTATTGCATATAGGATATATGATTCATGATTCGGAAAGTTGAACATTAATTATGAATGGGTTGGATAAGTTTATATATTATTACATGAATATGATGTATTGCATTTAATTTTATGCAATAGTATAGTAGTGATGCATTCACTTGGCTATTTTGCTCACGATTCCTATATTTATGTTTTTCAAGTAATGTTATTTCACTGCCAAATCTAGGAGGCCGGGTTGGGTTAGCGAAGGATGCGTAAAAACCATGGTTTTATTTTAACATAAATAATGTAAATTGATTCTACTTATCCTTTAAGAAATTTTGTATAAGCATAAGTACTTTAATATTGTGAAAAGTATTTAGTTTGTATGGATCTTCATTGATGACTCTACAATTAAGACTAGTGTTTATGTTTTGGTTAATTTAATTATGGTTTGACTCACTTTGACTTTCAAACTTAACTTTAAGTAACTGGGTTAGGGTGTGTCAGCTTTTGGTATTAGAGAGTATACCTCCTAAAATTTAATATGAAGAGGATTATGATGATGCTTTGAGTGTTGGGACTTGTGATGACTACGCGATAGAGGATAAAAAATAAAAACCCAACTATAATATACCGATTGTCAAATGATTACGGCCAACATCCCACTATGGTTCATAGTGGTCTCTTACTAAATCCTCGTCTTCAACCTTCGTGGGAGGAACCTGTTAAGCATTCACGTGACAAAACTAACTATGGCTATGACCATTCTCTCACTCTTCCCAATTTTACACTTGTGTACCAGACACAAGTGACTTACCCCACTTTTTCCTTCCATACTAGGGGAACTCATGCTCAGTCCAAGCAAGACCAACCATATTTTCCTTGTGATACTCACAAAAGCATGGTCTTGAACCTCTTGGATGCTTAGCATTGTGCCACTTTTAGAGTTCCAAAATTTGGTGCCACTAATCCAATCCCCTTTGTGCATCACACTATTTATTTCATTACCCATGGACTCCACACTTCCTATGTCTCTATTGGGTCTAGTTTTAATTTGAATACCTTCTAAGATTTAGAGATTGAGTAAAGCTCCTCTTATACTCCTCCATCTTACATGATTGTCTTCCCTCGCACCTTATATAGGGATCCAATTCGTGATTTAGAAAAATATATTCAAGATTTCTTGGACATCAGTTATTGCTTGTTGCATTATCATTCCATTACCATAAATGTTGACAGAGATTTAGAAGTTCTTCATGACTTCTCTCATATTTCCTCTTGGGTCTTATCGATAGTCCATCCTCAAAACAAATTTTTTGGGGCTTGTATGATTATTCAGAAATTCAAAAACTTCTTCCCACTCCTAAGGATCAAATTACCTTTTATTTAATATTTATTCTTATATCAGGATATTAAATAAACATCTTGCTAAGTTAGAAGATTATAAGTCCAAGTGGCCTTCTATAATGACCTTGACACTACAATTAGAAATTCTTTAGACGATTGTAAGGAGTTTGCAAAAGTTTATGTGCGTGACCAAGGCAACCTAAAGGATTATTTCCTTGAATGTCCTTCAATAGAGGGGAAGTCCCTTATATCCAAGGAGTTAAAGTATGAATATCAATAGGTGATTCAAAGCTTTCATCCCCATGAATCATTATGTTTTAAGCTAGCACAATAAAATGCCTATTTGGATTCTACCAGAAGCATAATGTTTATTTATGGAACAAATTCCATAATTTTGTTAATTTTATATTTTCCTACAATTATTTTCTCCAAAGACTGTAATGTTATATTCTTCCCCATTTTATAACTTCTAATTTTTTGTATCAATGGAAAATTACTTTTGTTTTGAATGTTTGTTGTGAGCTTATGTTTATACCAATGTGTTGTTTATTATCCTACTATTTGTGATATATTTTCGCATTCATTTTAGTGGTTAATTTAAATCCATTTTATAATTATGGCATAATGTAAACTTTAGCCATTTGATGAGTATTTTATGTTGTAACAAAATTTGGTATGTTGCACGTATTCATGGATGTTTTTGTACTTTTAAACCCAAAAATATTACAATTTTAATGTACTAGGCATGCATGTCCTATTGTTGGTAGTGAAAACAGTAGGGAAAGAGAAAGAGAACATCCCTCAACACGTGTGAGAATAAGATATCTCCATGGTATTCCAAAAAACCTAGATAGAAGCCAAGAGGTAATGCAGTAGAATACGAATCAACTCACACAGAGAATCTTGGGTAACCAGAATAGACCTGAGATGCATTCATTGACCCTTGCTGGAGGGGAAAACTTGGACATGGGGTGCGAGATGCCATCACTATCACCCTACAGAGATAGGGGGTGTGCTCACCATGAAAGGGAAATCAAAAATCCTAGAAGGTTAGAACTAGGCTCTTATAATGAGGCAGGCAAATCTAAGTACACTAGCAAAGGGGGTAGTCCTAAGTTTTCTACAGGAAGGAGCAAGTTCGGGTCAGCAGATTCTAAATAGGAAGGTAGAACCTATAGATCGGGGGCCACTTCAACAATCCGATCAATTGGGTATGATGATCACAAGACATACTTCGTGGAGCATGTCAGTGCATTCAAAAGACTCATTAGGGGTCAGCGTTTGATCCGTTGGGCCCCAGGCCTAGCTAAGAGGAGCAAAAAAGGACTTGGACCAGAAAATATGACTACTCGACCCGTTCTAGGCATAGTGAGAGGGGTCCGTCCATAGTCGAGCATTGTGCTAAGAAGGAAGAGGACTCAATGGATAGCCATAGTCGAGCTGAGAAGACTGTAAAGGAGACCACATGGACCAGCCATGGAAAGGGTCTATCCAGTGCCTGAGGAACAACTAGTGATTTAATTAAAATAAAAAATCCACTGCAAAGAGGTTATTTTCAAGGATATTCATTTGCAACTTCAGTTTGAGTTACCCTATATTGGTAAAGTTCAAATTGTCAGGAATTATCCCAAAGTAAGATGGAAACCTGACCCTATGTTGTATGTGGAATAGTACCA
This sequence comes from Sambucus nigra, assembly GCA_949130495.1. Lineage (NCBI taxonomy): Eukaryota > Viridiplantae > Streptophyta > Magnoliopsida > Dipsacales > Adoxaceae > Sambucus > Sambucus nigra. Next base: position 665,645,565 of record OX422215.1, on the reverse strand, counting down.
AGATGTTTTAGATATTTAATAGATTCTAGACGATTATGGAGCTTTTTGCAGCACTCTTATTGGTTTAGCACAAATCCGGTACAACGTGATCCCTAGGGGGCAGATTACCAACTTCAAACAGTTGGTCGATCTCTTTGTTAATAACTTATGTTTTGGTACTAAACATGGTAAGCATGTAGCAGACTTGTTAGGCATCCATCAAAAGACAATACGAAATGACAAGGGAGTACATTACCTGAATTTAATACGAAAAATTTAGAATTCATTAATTATGATGAGAAGATTGCCATTACTATAGTAATGAGTGAATTACTACTAGAAAAGTTATGTTGGGCCTTAGCAAAGGATCCCCCGGCCACAATGGTTAAGCTATTGGCCAAGGCGAGAATGATCATGAATGCAGAGGAAGCCATGGATGCTAAAGAATCCAGTCATGCTAAGTGAGGTGCCGAAAAGAGGATTTGATGAATACACCCCGTTTATGATGGGATTTTACCACATCCTCAATGAGATCAGAGGAAGTAGCGACCTCAAGTCACCTAAAAAATTGAAATCACCTACTGCTAAGAGGGACAAGAGCAAGTATTGTCAATTCTACAAGGATCACGGGCACAACATGGATGCTTATATAGCCTTGAAGAATAAGGTGGAAAATCTAATTAAAAGGGGAAAGTTGTCAAAGTTCATGGATAAGTCGGGCCGATCAGGGTCGAAGAATAAGAAGAAACCCAGAAGCCGATCAAAGTCCCCTTGTAAAAGCAATGATGAGAAGAAACATTGAAGTGATTATAATGACGAGAAATAGCCAGATCAGCCAAAAAAACCACCAAAACCAGTGAATAGCATTGGGATGATCTCCTTGGGGTGTTGTTTTATTACTGGGGAAGAGGTCAGTGGCGGAGATGAGCTGTTGGAATGGAAAGCATACATGAATGAGGCAAAGGCCTACACTCATATTAGGAACATGAACCTGTAAGAACCTATGGAGAAACGCCCTCAGATGGTGAACAAATACCAGCTAGTAATAGGATTCTCTAGAGACAATATGTCCATTTTTTTATACCCCCATGACGATCCCCTGGTCATGACAATGATGGTGCACGAGAGGTCGGTTAAATGAATCCTAGTGTATAATGGAATATCGAAAGACGTGCTATTCTATAACTATTTTAAAAGGATGAAATTATCAGACTGGAAGTTGTAAGCATACCACCATCCACTGATCAATTTTTTGGGGGAAAAAGTGTACCCCCTGGGTACGATCGAGTTAAAAGTCATCATCGGCATCTGGCTAACCAGTCGAACAGAAACAATCCATTATTTTTATTTTGGGCAAAAACGTGCTCTCGGCATATAACATCATTTTTGGGAGGGTCGACCTGAGAAAATTTGAAGCAATTCCATCCACTACCACCATATTTAAAATCCCCCACAAGTTATGGCATGGGAGTTAACAAGTGAAACCAAGTGGAACCCGGAGAATATTATTACACATCAGTCGAGCAGGAGAAAGAGGCCAGTTGACAATAACTTATCAAATCGAGACATTGGAACCTTAAGATGATGATAAGTTAGTCACTGGTGAATCCATAGAGCATGTGGAGCCAATAATTCTTGATAACGACCAACCAGAAAGGACAGCCCAAGTCGACTTATCTCTGGACCCATCCCTCATGAAGGAATTAGCAGACTTCTTAAGAAGTAGGAAGAATATATTTTCCTGGATTCATGTAAATATGCCTAGAATTGATCTAGCAATCCTATGCCATGAACTCGGCATAGTCAAAGACTCCAAGCTAGTGAAATAAAAGCATAGGGTCTTCTTAGCCGAAAAGAGTGTCGCTATCCAGGATAAATTTGAGAAGTTGAAGGCAACAAGTTTCATTGAGGATATCAAATATCCAGACCAGCTGTCAAATTTAGTGATGGTTCCTAAGAAGAACAATATGGGGAGGAAGTGTGTGGACTTCATTGATCTGAATAAGGCATACCCAAAGAACCAAAATTCTTTGCTCCGAATAGACCAGATGATCGACGTTACCACTGGGCATGAGATACTTAGCTTTAGGAATGCTTACTAGGGATATAATCAAATTAAAATGAAGCCTAAGGATTGTGAGAAAACTTCATTCATCACAAGCAAGGGAACATTCTGCTATAATGTGATGCCTTTAGGCCAAAAGAACGCATGGATGACATACCATAGGTTGGTCAATAAGGTTTTTGATGATCAGATAGGCAAAACTATGTAGGCATACGTGTATAATATGCTAATAAAGAGTAAGAAATTAAAAGACCGCGTTCAAAATCTCGATCAAAAATTTGACAAATTAGAGGAGTACCAAATGAATCTGAACCCTAACAAGTGCATTTTTAGAGTAAAGGCAAGAAACTTCTCAGTTTCATTCTCAACCATGGGAGAATAGAGGCATTCCTGATAAGATCCAAGCGTTGATCAACATGCAGCCTCGAAGGAAGAAAAAAAAGGTCCAAAGTTTGACAAGCAGGGTAACATCATTAAATAGATTCGTCTCTAAAGCCACTAATCGATGTCTGTCATTCTTCAATGTACTTAGAAATACCTTCGAATGGAAAGATGAGTATGACAAAGCTTTCCAGGAATTGAAGAAATATATGGGATCCACACCTCTATTGTCCTGGCCAATCTTTGGTGAAAATTTGTACCTCTATTTGGCAGTGGCTGGGTCTGCCACGAGCTCGGCTCTAGTACACCTAGAAGATAATGTCCAAAAATCAATATATTAAACTAGTAAATCATACCAAGGGCATAGATCCGGTATCCAAGGCTGTAGAAATTAGCACTGGCATTAATCAAGGTATCTCAAAGAATGAAACCTTACTTTCAAGCTCATGCAATTATGGTATATACAAACCTTCCTCTATTCCAACGCATTCACAAGATCAAGAAATTGGGTGGAATGCTGGCTTGGGTAGTAGAACTAGGAGAGTATGACATCACATGTGAGACCAGAAAGCCATCAAGGGACAAGTTTTTATCAATGTTATAGAAGAATTCACTTATAAAGAGGTTAATCCAACTCAAATAGAGTCCCCCTAGATTTAAGAAGAGATAACTTAGAGTCATCGAGACAACAAGAAGAAAGATCTTGGGACCTCGAGAAAATAAAGAAACTATTCAAAAGAGGCTCTCTGGTAAATGGAAATTTTAAAATGAACACCCAGTATGGCAATTGTACATGGACATTTCGTCATGCGCAAACAGAAGTGGGGCTGGACTAATTATCTCAAGAGCTGATGGGGAGGATGTAGAATACACCCTCTGGTTCAATTTTAAGGGCATAAATAATAAATAAGAGTATGAAGCCCTAGTAGATGGGTTGGGCTTGGTGTCTTCACTATGGGTTAGTAACTGTCCACCCACAGTGATACCTAACTAGTGGTAAAAGCTCCAAATCTTCGAGGCAAAATAAGAGATGATGTCTAGGAACTTAGCTGAAGTAAAAAAGTTGCTTCCAAGATTCTATGATGTGTAAATGGTTAGAATTCCAAGAACGGGGAAGACCTGATGTAACTCCCAGATTTTATTAAATTAATAAAGTCGCGTTATGTTTTCAAAATTGCATGATTCAAAAATTATATGGACATGGCATTATGAGAAATTAACAAGATTAATTTAAAAATATTATTTTTAATTGAAATTCAAGTTAAGGGGAAAATTCAAAAATGTCACGTACCCCGTTATGCGTGTTAAATTAAGTTGCGCATTTTGAATAGAATTAAAGGAAATTAAATGGAATGAGTTATATAATTACATTTATTTATGTATTATGATATTATAAGGATAAAAAAGGAAATTCAAAGAATGATGATGATGATGATGATGATGATGATGATGATGATGATGATGATGATGATGATGATGATGATGATGATAATAATAATAATAATAAATATCAATATAAAAATTAGTTTTTAGTCAAAAAATAAAAATGCTCAGAAAATTTTAAAATTCTCTAGAAAAATCTTAAATTTAATTATGATCAATTTTTATGTTCTATAATTGTTTTAAAAAGTAATCTAATTTCTTGTTTTGGGGACTTTTCAATTCGGGCAGAATGCCTATTTTTGTAGGTTATCTAGTATGCAACTTTGTAGGATTATTTTTAGATGACTCCCTTTGAGTTTTGATCATTTTCTAGCCATCTTTGGACCCTTTAGGTAGTAAGATAGAAACCTCTAATGGTTAAGGGGCATGCGAGATGGATAGAGGGCATGTAGGGTGGCTTGTAGGGGGCTACTTGCCCCATTTCCTCGCTAATATGTTGAGTGAAAATCTGCATTTAGTAAAATCCAAAAATACACATCTCTTCTCCATTTAACTCGGTCAGAGGTTGTTTATTCTCTCTTTAGTTCACCCATACTATCCCACACAATTACCCTTCCATAATCAAGGGTTTTCAAGTATTATAGAGTTGTTATTTTGGATGTAAAAGAAGATTCTCCAAAGTTATTATCTTCAAAAGGTGGGAGTTCTACACTATTTTCAAGTTTAAAAATCAAGCATGCTAGTTATAGGTATACATATGTATAATATACATGACTATTTATGCTTCTTATCACTATATATGAATATATGTTGATAAAAATGGTGAAAAGTTGAAAGTTTGAATTAAGTTAAAATGTTAGAATTTTCAAGGAAGTTATTACATATGAAAATCATGTTTAAACTAGTTATTTCATGATAAATGATAATATGGACTTAGTAAAGAAATATAGGATCCATATATGGGTTTATTTTGTATAAATCTTTTCATTCATGAACAAAATCATATGAAGTTATGGGAAATGGGTTTAATATATTTAAAATACATTTGAACAAGCCTTGGAATATGAAATAATAATGTTGAAAAAATGAGCATATTACTCACATAAAATGATGCTACTTATGTAGAGAAAGTTTAAGAAGATTAAAGTTTGAGGGACTAAAAGTGAAAATAATAAAGTAATGAGGTTAAAATAGTAAATATAATAATATTTACACATAAAATGACAAAGATACAAAGTCTAAAATGAAAGGTTCTCAATTTGTAAGAATAAGTCTTGAAATGTTAAAACTGTAATTTTTAGGCCAAAAGTGTCATTTTATGAAAAGTATGGACTTAATAGTAATCTTTGCAAACATGAGTGTTATTTTGGAAAGTTGGTTTTAAATGGAATAATATGAACACATAAAATGATAAGAGTTAATAAATTGAAAATATAAGCCTTGAAATGACAAAAAGTAATGCTTTAGTGCAAAAGTATCATTTTATGTATAATTTGGGATTATGAGTAAATTATTCAAACTAAAGGACTCTAGTTAAAATTACTGGATTCTAGGTGGTGGAAACTCATATTTTTTAAAGAAAATATGAAAAGGGTTATTTTTGGCAAAGTGTATAAAATGCAAATTTATAAGTGTGTGTGTGTGTGTGTGTGTGTGTGTGTGTAGAGAAAATTGCATTAAAGTGTAAAAATTAGTATTTTAAATTCAAAGGTTAAGTTTCACACGAAATAATAAATAAAGTTGTTTTCAAAGATGAAATACCGAGTTAAAGGTAAAATAAAAATGTAATTTTGATAAAGTGTAAAACTTGGAAATTAATTATTGGGACTAGTCTCGTCTCGGGTATTTGGCACCATCGGCCGTTAAAATGGAAATAAAGGAAAAATGGATTAAAAGTGGACAATAATGAAAGAAAGAAAAAAGGGTTACAATTACGTAACAAGTAAAAGACACTCAAAGGTAATTGGGAAATTTAACTAGGGCCGAAAGCCCTACGGTCTAGCTTAATACTTAGACCCAAAATCACTTATCAATAGTATATTCCAGCACGATGGTAGTGGATGAAAGGTCGTATAACACTCATGGATTGGTACCCCAATTAATCAAGTGAAAAGATGATTTTTATCACGGCCCTCATTAATGTAAAGAAAAATTTATGAAACAACTTAGAAAATGTGAAAGTACATTAATAGTTAAATTAACGAGATGCGGGTGGTATTAAAAGAAAGGTTAAATGTGAGTGGGCTCATCGCCCGGGTTATAGGTCAAAACATCAATCACATATCACGTTGAGATTTGCATGAGAACACTTAATCAAATGAAGGATGATTTCATCATTTCTAAAATATACTTTATATGTATAAATATTCTTTGTACGTATTACTCTGCTAGTATTTCTCTTACTAGGCGCATGCTCAAACCCCACCATTTTCCAGCCCTCCCCTCAAGTACTGCTTCGAAAAAGATAAATAAAAGGAAACCTTGAGAGGCAGTGAAGGATTTACGTGCCATAGAGCCCTGTTTACTATTTATTATAAATGTGTTGTTTAAATAGAAATGTTTTTTGGAACTATTTGGAAGTGTTTTAAATTCAATTTGTAATAAGCCAGGATGACATGGACTTTATTAAATTGTTATTTATTCTATGAAGTGGGCAAAATTCTTTTATTTTAAGTGTTCTTATAAACTTCGTAAAGTTGGAAATCATTTCATTAATTAAATTAAATAAATTTTACAACACAAAAAATGTGAAAGAAAGATTCTATTTAAAAAGAGGATTTTCTTGAATGAAATCAATGTATAATACATTTTCCGCAATTAACAACCGGAAATGAAGCGTCATAACTTGGTATCAGAGCATAGGTATGTTTTTGTCATAGAGTACGCTTACATTTTGTTTTTATTTTCAAAATAGTTATCTATATTCTATCAATGCTAAGGTATTATTTCATTTAGGTTACGTTGAGGCTAAGTGTGACTATTAGTTATTATAACATGATTTAACCATTTAAGGTTCGGGTTTGAGTTTCAAAGATAATCTATAAAATGACTTTGGAATTTTATAAATGTTTATGTACACAATTAAGTCATAAAGATGATGGGATTTCACACATTAAGTAAATACAAGTGAAGGTTATAGAAGGCCATAAGATTGATGGTTGTATATGAGATAAGTTATTGAAAGTTGTTAGAGTCAAGGCCATGTGACATAATAAAATAAGTCAGGCGGACCCTTAGATATAAAAATGTTAATATAGGGATCCAACATGGTAAGTGTGTTAGTATGAAACGTAAGGTTTAATATGGTAGTGTTTCAGTTTTCAATACTTAGAGTGAGGTCAGGTATATGATATAAGAACAAGAATGTAAGTTGTCGCTAGTCATTATAAACTGCGTGGCGTGTCGAGATATGAAGGTGCTCCTTTTAATTGTAATAAGTATCGGAAAAATATTGGTCTTGTTCTTAAGTAGAATGATTGAGTTTCATAGGGGACATATGATAAGTCACTCAATAGTGTCTAGTGACAAAGTAATTTAATTGGAGTTTAAAAGTGGACTTTTGAGGTTTTTATCCTTTTTAAAATAATAAGTTAGTTATTCATGAAAGTGTAATAAGGAGCATAATTTAGTATCAAGTATACCTCATTGTAGAGAGTTTAGTATACAAAGGTAAGGTACACATTACCCAATGGATAAAGTTTCGTTAATATTTGGGATGTTGTACAAGAAAGTTGTGTCAAGACTTAAGGAAAGACTTTCGAGCAATTGTAGTTATTAAAGAGCAGAGTTATGAATGTCGTATAATGGTTTGACATTTTCAGTAGTGCCTGGGTTTAGTGGGGAATAATTTAACAAGATGCCTTCCATTAAAATCTAATACTCATAGGCTAGTTGCAGTTGTGGTAATATAACAACACAGGTAAGACCCAAGTGTTGGGTCAATGTACACGTTAAGTAAGTAGGGCCTCAAGTATATATTCACCCCTTTAGATAAATTTTTAGATAGTCTGGGTTTATTAATCTATTGATTGATTCTAATAGATATGTTTGGAGAAAAACATATTATGGTGATATTTAAGTATATTGATTCCCCAAGGTAGTAAAGGTTAGTTAGTGAAAGTTGACATGTAGTTCTGGAAATGAAGCAATGACAGTAATCTTATGAATATAGTATACTAAGTAATTTAAGTATATCCCATTACAGTAAAGGTCAACAATGGTGCTAAATAGGAAAGTATTAGTGATATCTTAGGATAATGACTATAAGTTCAAGAATGAACTCTTGATATTAGAGTGTTATAACGTGCAATACTCATGGGAGCTAGTGGAGAATTATTAATGTTCATTTTATTATGTAGTGTACCATAATCATTAAAAATAAATGAGTAGGTATGACCTCTAAGGAGGGAAGCATTATAGCACTTGGCGATAACATCCCTTTTGTTCTAAAGCTTGTCATGTCACCATTTAACTTAGGACAATGGTTTGGGTCAAGGATCTCAGCCCAATTGGGAAAATACCTTGATCATAGGTAAAGGATTTAAATAATAATATAGGTAACGATATACTTACATGGTCCCTTAATGGATAAGAGTAGGGTGCATAGTCTATAAGTCACATGTTTAAATAGTACACAGGATTGTTGCCATTGTAAACAACGATTACTATTTTATTATCAATAGTGGTAAAGATAATGTTGGACCAGTGTTAATTACGGAATGGTTTTTGAATAGCTATACATTAAAGTCTTCTTAATAGCACAGAGTGATGAGTTATAGAAATTTTAAAATGCATAAAGTATAGCATGTTTCCATTACACGTGATTTATTGGTTCACTGGAATTAAATAGGCTGTGACGATTGGGTCGCTAGAACTATCGTTAGTTGCTCCAAAGTTTTAGAAGTGTTTGGTTTATGAAGAATTAGTATTCGCACTAAATTGTAAGTTTCCATCTTATTGGGTCAAACGAGTGATCATGATTTCTAAAATGGGATATAAAGTGACCATGTCGGTTCATATTTTGAGTTTAGTAGGCAATTAATAGGCCTTGATGATTAATTGATTTCATGACACGAGAAGTTGTCATGGGTTCTATCGGCCTGTAGTAATTACATGGTCGTATGCCATTGAGATATAGGCAATTATTCTCCTATGTTTAAATTCGGGGAAAGTTGAGGGCTTAGTGGATTTAACTATATAGAACTTTGGTGATAAGATCCTATCGAGAGTCTATGAGATTTATCGGTGTAAAAAAATTAAGTAAAAGGATGTTGAGAAATTAGAAATACCTCGAATATTGTGGATAAATGAGTAGATTATGATTCCTAATGGAAAATACTAAAAGACTTATTTGACAATAACACAAAATATAATAAACGTTGAACCAAGAAAGTATTTTATAGTCATGTGGATAAATTGCATTTTTGGGCATATGATTGATAAGGGTTGTCATCATGACCTGAAATGATAAGCATTATGACGGGTAGGAGTTCATGAAAATACTTATAAAGTGACCATTTGATTATAAAAAAAGGTTTCGTGTTTTGGAGGAACTAGAGGTGCGGTTGTACATGCGAGGAATCGCATGGATGTTTAAGTTTGGGTGAAATAAATTAAATTGCATAACTTAGTATAAAAAACTAGCTAATAAGGATCGAGGAATCAAAGGTAATATACGGATACGCATTTGATCTGTGAGCTTAAGTATGAACTTAAAAGTAAAATTATGAAGACTAAATCTTCTTGTGTAGTGTTTTAATTTCAGGGATGAAAATTCCCAAAGTGGGAAGGTTATAACCCCCGAATTTTGTTAAATTAATAAAGTTGCATTATATTTTTCGACTCACGTGAGTCGAAAATTATAAGGACATGGAGTTATGATAAATTAACGGGATTAATTTAAACATTTTATTTTTAATTGAAATTCAAGTTAAGAAGAAAAATTCAAAAATGTCGTGTATCGCGTTACGCGTGTTAAATTGAGTTACGCATTTTGAATAGAATTTAAGGGAATTTAACGGAACGAATTATATAATTACATTTATTTATGTATTATAATATCATAAGTATAAAAGAAGGAAATTCAAAGAAATAATAATAATAATAATAATAATAATAATAATAATAATAATAATAATAATAATAATAATAATAATAATAATAATAATAATAATAATAATAATAACAACAACAACAACAACAACAACAACAACAACAACAACAACAACAACAACAATAATAATAATAACAATAACAATAATAATAATAATAATAATAATAATAATAATAATAATAATAATAATAATAATAATAATAATAATAATAATAATAATAATAATAATAATAATAATAATAATAATAATAATAATAATATAAAAATGGGTTTTTTGTCAAAAAATAAAAAAGCTCAGAAAATTCTGAAAACCTTTAGAAAGATGTAAAATTTAATTATGAACAACTTTCATGCCTTACATTTTTTTTTTAAAATCATCTAAAGCCTGTTTTAGGGACTTTTCAATTCGAGCAGAATGCCTATTTTTATAGGCTATCAAATATGCAAGTTTTAAAGGTTGTTTATGGATAGATCACCTTGGGTTTTGACCATTTACTAGCAATATTTGGACCCTTTTGGTAGTAAGATTGCAACCCCTAATGGGTAGGGGTCATTCGAGATGGATAGGGTTGTAGGGGGATACCTAATGGATAGGGTTCTCTTATCCATTTTAACTCAACAAGAGATTTTTTATTCTCTCTATAGTTCACTCACATAATCCCACATAATTATCCTTCCATAATCAAGGGTTTTCAAATGTTGTAGAGGTGTTATTTTGGGTGTAAAAGAAGATTACAAGCAGAACTAAAATTCAGAAAGTTTAGAGCTTATTGGGTTTTCTTTTCAACATCTTCTCCAATGTTATTATCTTCAAGAGGTAGGGGTTCTACACTATTTTTAAGTTTAGAAATCAAGCATGCCAGTTATGTGTATACGTAAGTGTGATTTATACGACTATTTATGCTGATTATTACTATATATGAATATATGTTGATAAAAATGGTGAAAAGTTGTAGTTTGAATTAAGTTAAAACTTCATAATGTTTAAGTAAGTTATTCCTTATGAAAATAATTTTTAAACTAGTAATTTCATGACAAATGATAACATGGACTTGGTGAAAAAATGTAGGAGGCGTATATGGATTTATTTGGTATAAATCCTTTCATTTATGAACAAAATCATATGTAGTTATGGGAAATGGATTTATTATATTGGAAATACATTTGAGAAATCCTTGCAATAGAAAATAATAATTTTAAAAAAATTGGCATATTAGTCACATAAAATGACGCTATTTATGTGAAGAAAGTTTATGAAGTTTAAAGTTTAATGGAATCAAAATGAAAATAGTAAAGTACTGAGATTAAAACAGTAAATATAGTAATATTTACACATAAAATTACAAATATACAAAGTCTAAAATGAAAGGTTCTCAATTTTTAAGAATAAATCTTGAAATTTTAAAAGTGTACTTTTTAGGCCAAAAGTGTCATTTTTTGAAAAGTAAGGATTTAATGGGAATCTTTGCAACCATGAGTGTTATTTTAGAAATTTGGTTTTAAATGGAACAATATGAACACATAAAATCATAAGAGTTAACAAATTGAAAATATAAGTCATGAAATGACATAAGTAATGGGTATTTTGAATAGTGAAAATGCATTATAGTGTAAAAATGGGTATTTTGAATTCCAAGATTAAGTTTCACAAGAAATGATAAACAAAGTTGTTTCTAAAGATGAAATGCCTAGTTAAAGGTAAAATAAAAAATGAACTTTTGATAAAGTGTGAAACACGTAAATTAAGCGTTGGAACTAGTATCATCCCGGGTATTTGGCATCATTGGTCGTTATAAGGGAAATAAAGGGGAAAGGATTAAAGTGGACAAGAATGATATAACAAGTAAAAGACACTCGTAGCTAACCGAAAAAATTTAAGGAGGTCCCGAAGCCCTCAGGTATGGCTTAGTGCTTAGACCCAAGACCATTGACCAGTAGTCTATTTCGGCATGGTGGGAGTCGGTGAAAGATTGTATCACACTCACGGATTGGTACCTCGATTAATCAAGTGAAAAGATGATTTTGAGCACGACACTCACTAATGTAAGGGCAAGTTTATGAAACAACTTGAAAAACTGTGAAAGTATGTTAATGGTTAAATTAATGGGATACGGGTGGTATCAATAGAAAGTTTAAATGTGAGCGGGCTCATCGCCCCAGTTACATGGTCAAGACATCAATTTCATATCATGTTGCATTTTGCATGAGAACATATAATCATATGAAGGATGATTTCATAATTGCTAAAATATATTTTATATGTATAGAAATTCTTTGTGCGTATTACTCTGCTAGTATTTTTCCAACTGGGTGCATGCTCATACCCCACCATTTTCCACCACCCCATCCCACCCCCACCCCCACCCCCCCCCCCCCCCCCCCGGGGGTACGTCAGGAAAAGATAAAGGCAAAGAAACTGTGAGAGGCAAGGAAGGATTTATACATCAGTAGAGCTCTGTTTACTATTTACTTTAAAAGATTTATTTAAATGGAACTTTTGTTCAGAACTATTTGGAAGTATTTTAAATTTGGTTTATGATAAGACAGGATGACCTGGACTTTATAAATTATTATTTATTCCATAAACTGGGAAAAAGTCTTTTATTTTAAGTGTTCTTATAAACTTCGTTAAGCTGGACATCATTTTACTAGCTAAATTAAATGAATTTTATGACACAAAAATGTGAAAGAAAGATTGTATTTAAAAATAGGATTTTCTTGAATGAAATCAAAGTATAAAATATCTTTCGCAATTGACATTCGAAATGGGGCGTCTCACCCGAGCAGATGCGCTGGTCTGATTAGCCTTTGCAAAAAAGGCCGAGATGGGAAGAACCATTCTGGTGGAGATATTAATGCAATGAAGTGTCGATCCAGATTGCGTACTTGTGTTGGTGTTGAACATGAGACCATCATGGATGGATGCCATCAGATCATATGTAGAGACTGGCAAAGTCCTAGCAAAACCAAAGGAAGAAATGAGACTCCGATATAAAGCGGATATGTATGCTATTGAAGTAAGAATCATCTATATAAGGGTGCTTTATCGTGTCACTGTTGCGATACATCCACCCATTAGAAGTATAAAAGTTGGTCGAAAAAGTACATAAGGGTTCCTGTGGAGCCTATTCGGTTGGAAGGTCGTTGGTCAAGAGATAAAGACTCAGGGTTACAATTGGCCTACAATGAAAGAAGATTGATTTAATTATGAAAAAAAAGTGAAACAAGTCTCAAATGTTTATTGTTATCCACAGACAATCTGGTGAAAAATTAGCGCCGATCACATCTCTATGGACATTTGAAATGTGGGAGATTGATTTGGTCAGCCCATTACCCAAGAAAAGGAGGAGATTCTACTGCATGATAGTGGCAGTGTACTACTTGATGAAGTGGGTGGAAGCCAAGCCATTAATCGAGATGTTATACGTGAAGGTTTTCCACTTCATTTGGAAAATCTGCCATTATGAAATGCCATGCGCCTTTATTACCAACATGGCACTCAGTTTGATAAAGATGAGTTTGAAGACTACTACATACGGTCGAAGATCAAGAAACTACACTCCGCTCTAGCCCATCCTCAGTGCAACGGACAAACCGAAGTTGCAAATCGAACTCTATTTTATGGGATGGAGAAGCGATTGGATGACACAAAGGTAAATTGGATAAATGATCTCCAGAGTATACTATGGGCTTATAGATTCATGCTAAGGACAGCTCGAGTGAATCCCCATTTATGCTGTCTTTTGATATTGAGGTGGTGGTACCCACTAAGGTCACCTTGCCTAGTCACTAGGTTTTGAACTTCAACTCCCCCAAAAGTAACCTCTTTTTCGAGTCAACCTGGATCTGGTAGAAGAAGTGAGAGAACATGCATCCATGAGGGTAGCAGCCTACCAGTAGAGAACTACTCAGTTATATAACAAAAGAGTAAAATCGAGAATTTTGAAGGAAGGAGATTATGTTCTAAAGAAGGTAATTTAAAAGGGTAATAAGATGGATCCCAACAATCATGGACCCTACAAAATCTCTCTGGTCATGCATTTACAAGATCGAGACTTTATAGGGTGGTTCATTCAAGAATCCAAGGAATTTCGAGCACCTGAGGAAGTATTACCAGTAGGCAATAGAATTTAAGTTCTGAACGGATCACTCATGTAAACAATTTTTATTTTCATGTAAGAAGAGAATTTCAACCATTTAATGAAAAGTAAACGATTCTCCTCTCAGCTATGCATTTTCTTTTAATTATTCATTTTCCAAAAAGTTAAAATAAAAAGTGTGTAAGAAGCTCAGGAAGAAGGCATCGCAAAAAAACTATGATAAAAACCATACTTATTCGAAGACCTCGTTCAAAACAGATCAAACTCAATAAGATGGTCGATTAAAGACACCACTGCATTCACGTGATCAAGGCGACAAGATTCTTAATTACGACCTCTAAGCTGAGAGAATCAATGGTAGATCCCAAGTCAAAAATGATAGCCAATAAGTCTAGGTCAGGCTGACAAGATCAGATCGTATGAGCACAAGACTGACTATTAGCAGACCGACCTTTATTGAAATCGATAAATAATAAGTTTAAGTTAGGCCAATAAGATCCGGACACATGGGCAAAAGACTAAACTATTAACAAGCCGACATTAATTAAAATTGGTATCAAATGTGATCAAATGATAAAAAAAATTAAAATATTAGTATGCCTATCTTAGTTAAAAGAGATAGTAAGTCAAAATAGCAGGTTCGCAAAACCCAACTACAAGACCAAAAGGTGATAACCATTGCATAAACACTCCATACATGTGGTCTACTAATTTGGTTGAGCAAAACAACTAAGCAAAATTGCAGTATAGTGGGACCCAGCAAAGATGGAGACTAAGCACCATTCAGAAAAAAAAAACATTACACACACAAACACACGCAAACAATGAAAGACAAATTGACTATTGATTTCATAAATTTTTGAAGTAAAAACAAAAAAAAATTATTACATTACAGAAGGAGCAAATAAAATAATAGCCTAAGTGGCAGAGGTTCCTTCGGGGATGGCCTCGATTAAGACAGTGTCTGGAGCAATCTCCATCGGGTTATTAGCAGTGACACTTCCTTCATTTCCTCCTCAGCCACTTCCAAATCTCGGGCTTCCTCATCGTCACCATCCCAAGAACTGATGAATTTGCAATTTCTGGGAAATGTTTGACCACCCTCTTCTTCAGCTTCTCCTAACAATCCATAAAGTGGATTAAAATCTTAATAGATAAATAGGCATAAGCTTTATACCTTTTATGTATTTCTCATTGGCTTGGACAAGGGCCTCCATTAAGCTTGGGATTTTTACAGAGTTAGTATCGTCCTATTCCTTCAGCTTTCGAATTTCCTCTTCAAAAGAACTGAGGGAAATGATCTTGGCCATAAGTAGCTCGTCCCTCTCCTTCAACTGAACACAGGATAGTTTTAACTTGTCTTGGACCTTGGTCATATTTTTCCTACTAATAGGCATGATGGGAGACAACGGCTTTCTCCTGGATAAGGTCAATAAGGAATGAAGTAATGGGCAAAGACAATTAGAAGCCAATCATAAAGCTAACCACATGCAACCTATGCTTGAGTAATTTCCATAAAGTGTGAGGGTCGTAAGCCTGAGGAAATCGAATCCATGGCTATACCCATGATAGTCTCCCATCTCCATTATGTTTTCCATATGGTGGAAGATGGAATTGGGATCGTTTTTTAGCAGATCGGTGGAGATAAGGTTATCGGCATTTAATTTTAACCCCTCCACCTCACCATAACGTGAGTATAACCCAACTCCCCCACTAACGTCAGGCAAAGGATGCCTTGGCTCTTCAGTCCATGGACATTTATAACCGACTGAGGGCAGATCTTGTTTTGCAGCCCTCTTACTGGAAGTAGCCGAAATAATGGAGTAAGTAGAGGCTTTTCCCTTAGCCTTGGACTGGGTGGCATCCTCGTCCTCAGTCCTTTTCTAATCGGCATTATTCTTCTTAGACCTAGCCTCAACATTATCGCTCCTCTAAGCTTCCTCCATTTTTTTTTTGTGAACGTTTTCCATTATCACCCGGTCAATATGCTTCATAGACATCCCATAGGAATTTCCTTCTGGCAAGGTTGAAGAAGAAAAGGTAGAAACTACATAAGAGTTCAATAGTTAGCAAGAGCATAAAATAGGATAATAATGGGAATATAATTAAATGTAAAACCTCAAAGGGTTAACCTATTTCGATCACCTGGTCAGTCTCAGGTACCCCTTCTTGTTTACAACAACTGTTGGATTAGACTCAAGAAGCTCTTCCCTGGCAGCAGCGTCAGAAGTATAGTATTTATAACTAGCAAACTTCTTCAAGATAAAGAGATTCTCGAAGGTAGGAGGGTAATTGATGTAAAACTTCCCTATCAACACTCTCTAGAGGTTGGAAAATACGGGGGCTACCTTCATTGAGAAAGGAAAAAAATGATTAGCATATTTCAAAAGCAAGAAAGGTTAAAAAGTATAAGGAAGAAATAGTACCAATTATGTTTGGCCAATTCTAATCACAGGTAATTTGATCAAATTTCCTCCTTTCGTTGGGTCCAAACTCCCAATCTCTGGATGGGAAACAAATTTAGGCTTTCAGTGATGGTTGCTCATTAAAGAGACTTTGATTAATTTTTTATGCGATTTACGGGGAAAGAAATAATATTAACCAAGGGCCTAGGCATTGTCTTTGATGACATAGATCGCCCTAAAGATGTTTCCAAATATATCAAACTCGGTGTGGAGCCTTCAGAACATGAGGGCCCCAATAATAATGTGATAGGCATTGGGGAAAAGCTGAGTGGGAGCCATGCCATACCCTCTTAAAATGGATCTGATAATGGGGTGGAAGGGATGACTCACTCCGACCTGGAGGGCCCAAGTGGGAAAGAAAACCTCCTCCGAAACAATATGAGAGTAAACCCTATCAAAGGGACCTGGTCTCCTGCAAGAGATACTTATGAGAAAGTTATAGTTTTCGTGCAAGTCCACCAACTCAAAATTTGTCAGGTCATAGCCAAAAAAATAGGCGTCTGTAATACCCCGTATTTTTATGATATTAAATAATTATGCGATTAATTATTCTTGTTGGATTAATTTAATTAAAAAAGGTTGGGAAATTTAATTATTAATTAATCTGAAATTAAAATTATTATTAACTAGTGATCCAAGGGTTAATAGTTATTGATGGAAATCATTGATTATTACTTTGTCTATAAATTTTGGAGTGAAGAATACGACAGTTTGGTATCATTGTAATATGGAATCATATAATTTTATAAATTTTGGAGTGCAAAATAAGACAGTTTGGTAATTTAAGTCAAGACGCGCGTGTGAGTCGTGTCGGGACTAACTATATGGAATAAAAATATAAATTATTTGTTTATAACTCGTATGGTAATTTCGAGTGCGCCATTGAGTTCGAAAGGGTCGAGATAGTCAAAAAGCTCTACCCGGACATTTTATTTGAACTCTGGGTAGTTATAGGCCTAACCGGCACCCCATAGGGGTATTTTTGTCCTTTGGAATTTTGGAATAATATTATGGACAAAAATTAAGAAATTAAATAGGGACGTACATGGGTTAGAGAGGATTTAGCATCTCTAAACCTACGTGAGAGAAAAGAGAAAGGCATAGAGGAAGGAAGAAGAAGTCATAGGAGTTTTTGGTGCCTAACTCAAGAACACACACCAAAAATTATACCAAAGTGTAGATCCCGAGATGAGGAACGCACCCATACCCATATCAACAGCGGATCAGACCGTCAAAATTAAGGAAAGTGTTTAATTCTTGCAATTTATGGCAACAAGCATGTTCATATTTGTCTAGATGAATTATATAAACTATTTGATTCATAAGTTTTGATGAAATTGGAGGATTAATGGCATTTATTAAAATCTAAAAGTTAAAGAAGGATGAATCCCTCATGTAGATAGTGTAGAAATCCCAAATTGGTGAGTATTGATGATGGACGAAATTGAAATTGATATTCTTGTATAGAAATTTGATGAACTAGGGTTTTGAATTGTTAAATTGGGGATTTTGGAATTTATAACTGATTACGATGAATTAATGGTTCAAAGTTAGGGGAAATCATTTATACATGTTAGAACATTAATTACGATTGTTGTTTTGGTGTTGGTGTTGAGAAATTTAGAGATTTTAGGGATGAAATTTTGAGGAAGACGAGGTATGAACAGTAAAGACGTAACGGGTCTGTCCAAACCAGAGAGAGACTTCATCTCATTCGAACGAGATGGAGTTTCGTTCGAACGAGAAGTCAGAGTCATTCAAACGACCTGCTAACTCGTTTTGACGATCGGTCCCAGAAAAGCCTAGAAATTTGTATTTTTCCCCAGATCATGTCACTCAGTTAATTATGTTAGGAAGACTGCCATTTACTAATATTAGCTTAGTGTAGAATTATTTGGGAAGTAATCCTAAAATTATACCTTAAGTATTGAATAGGTGAATTAACCTTGGAAAATTTGAGAGTGTGAATAATCGAGTAAATTGCGTAAGTAGTAAAGAGAAATATACTACATGTAGAAATATAAATTTGGGTCGGGTGAATACCTAAATTTTGTAAGGCTTCGAGAATGCCTATTATTATATGTTTATTCTTATTGTGTGTATAGCATACCTACGCTGCTTGCTATCAGGCAGAAGTTTTACGCAGTGAACAGTCTTATCCTGGGTGACCCAATGGGGGGATATTTGACTTGTACCCAGAACATATGAACTTGGATACGTGTTATGTGTTACGTAGGATAGTTTTGACGATTCAATGGCAGCGTAGGTATGTGTGTGACCCATTTAGCTGGTGAGTATGCTCGCCTCCATTATTTGTGTTATTAGTATTATGGTTCGTGAGAGAAGCCAAACCAGTTATCATTTATACAGGGTGCGATGCACTAGAACATGATAGAAGAGTATGCATTGCGCTAAGTGGTCCTAACCAAAGGGCGCAGTATTTGTATATATATGTATAGGGATGATTTGACTATATATACATATAGTTATAATGGTGAATAATCCTAATATCTGAAATTAGCGAATATGTAAATGTTGGTAAACAAGTTAACTTAAGGGGATAAAGTATTTACTACTAGAATAGAGAATATCAAATGCAGTTAATGGGAGTGAAGTATTAAATAACGTATTGTATGGGCAATACTCTTAAGAGACATATTTAGTAGTGTATGTCTATAACCTAGTTGGGGATAATATGGATAACTAGGTTAGGGTAGACGTACGCGAGGTATGCACATTAGTGGAGGGGTGAGGATCTCATGTGAGAGTTCGGGATTCATATGCACATGATAATTTCAATAATGCAGTTTTAAATACTTGCTAAAACAAATATTTTTACAAATCGGGCTCTGACCCGTTTCTTGCTATTTCTCTTCTCTTTTTCTATATATATATTATACCAGGTGTCCAGCCACAAGGTCACCACCAGACTTAGACGCGTGGATCATTCGATGAGCTGCAGCTGTTGTGGAAGCTGTAGGTTATTGATATTAGACGTTTCTATCTTTTCATTGAGTTCTTAGTTCATACATTTCAGTTGGGGCATTTGTCGCCCGTTTCCAGCATATTTATTTCAGAGATTGTATTTTCTTATTAGCTTTCCTTTTCCTATTGGATTGAATATTATGATTCTATTGGTTTTAGACTTTGAACTGGAATATTTTATCCAGTCTCATTTATTTCAATATTTTATTCATGTTCAGTACTTATGCTTGTGGAATGGGAATGGCTTATATCTTAAAGCATGGAATTTATTAATGGATTAATTGGGTATAATTTATTGGGAAAATATTTTGACACTTAGCTTAATTATTTATTAGGTTATTAATGCTAAAAATTATTTTTGGACAGTGATGCTAAGAATGAACCAACCGAACACTTTGATTTAATTTAATAAAGCACTGATCACCCGGTATTTAATTAGGTGGGGTGTCACAGCGTCTTTATTAGCTAGATTTTAAGAACTACTGGTAGTGCCCTCCTCATTGTCCAAAATAACCCCTGGGTAACAACAGGCTCTGAATCACAAGGAATGGCAATCTTCCCAAAAGTTTCTAAATTAACATAAGAGACATCTGATACAGTGTTCACTAACCTAACTCTAATAGGAGAGGATCTATCTCAATGGTTGGACCTACGAATTGAGGGGTACTAAAATTTTGAACGGGGGGATGTGAAACAGAGCTAGCAGAAGAAGGAACCTGGGGAATACACATAGGTTATCTCAGATTGTCCTTAGAGAGAACGATTTGGAGGGGATTTGGGAACCTCCTCGTGTATACACCAAGGTAAGATTGTTATAACTCCCAAACTTGGTTAAACACTTCAAAACACAGGTTTCCTGTTACACCTCGCCTAATTAAATATCAGGTGATCAGTCCTTTATTAAATTAAATCAAAGTATCGGGTTGGTTCATTCTTAGCATCACTGTCGAAAACAATTTTCTTTATTTATCACCTAATAAATAATTTAGCTAAGTGTCAAAAATTTCATTTTAGACTAAGTCCCAACAATAAGAATTTTTCACATAAACCATTTAAATGAACACAGTTATAGTAATAAATACCAAACCATTCAGCTGAATTAAACAGGTTGGAATAACATCCCAATAAAATATCTCCAGGACCACAGTTATACTCAACGTCGCTCTATTGCATTGCGAAGACCATCGCTTCCATCAGCAGAGGAGAAAACGAGTAGGGGAGTCCATCCAACAGCGCCGGACCGGAGGTAGTAGTTACAGTGGGGCACCATCAATTCAGGAGCAGGTCCGTGAGGGTGAGCAGAGTTCTCATCTGGGGGACCCTGCTAAGCGGTTTTGATCTGGTGACTCGAGACAGGTATATGGGGGTTATAGACAGGGCCAACAGGGGCAGTCTAGTCAGCATGGCCAGTAGGACCAACATCATTATCAGCAGGGCCAGTAGGGGGGCCAGTAATAGGGCCAACAGCAGCATATGCAGGGCCACCAGGGCCAGTGGAGGGGTGGTAATGGCCAGCAGGGATGAGGCCAATAGGGACAGAGAGGAGGTAACTTCAATGGAAGGTTTTTCTCCTATGGCAAGACTGGCCATAGGAAGTAGGATTTCCTCGATAAGGGCAGGTTTCCCCAGCAGCAAGGTGTGTAGCAGGAGCCCCAGAGACCCCTCTTTCCTGCCGCCCTACCAGCACCAACGCAGGTCCCAGCTTTTCCAGCACCCTCGATTCATTAGGGACAGTTATAGTATGGGCGTGTTTATAACGTCCACCAGGCAGCACCCCAGTAGGCACCACCGCAGTTGAGGGTAAGTTTCCTATCCATGGTACTATGGGGCACATTTTATTTGACACGGGTGCTTCGTACTATTTTATAGCTACTAGTTTTGCACATGCCACCGTGTTCTTAGCCACAATAGAGAGTACAGTGACTAGTGTAGACTCACCGTTGGGTAGTGGGTCTTTGATTTTCTCTATATACCAGGGGGTAGGTATAGAGATTGGGAGTTTAATTTTACCTACGGATATGTTAGTCCTACATATGCACGAGCATAACGCCATCATTAGCATAGATTGGCTTGCAGCTTACAGGGTCGTGATAGGCTATTATGGTAGGACTATTATCTTTGCGATACCAGACTAGGAGATGTTTTTGGTGGCGATGCCTCGTCCTGAGAGAGGATCGTCCACCCATTTGTATTATATAGAGGACGAGACCTCTAAGGAGGTGCTGATTCCTCTTGACTCGATTCCTGTTAATGGAGAGTTTTTTTATGTGTTCTAGGAGATACTGGGACACCACCTAGCCGAGAGATAGAGTTCATTATAGATTTGATGCCAGGCACTCGGTCGATAGCCCGTGCACCATACAGTATGGCTCCAACTGAGATGAGGGAGTTACGAGATCAGATTGAGCAGCTGTTGGGATAGGGATTCATCTGTAGAAGTACCTCACCTTGGGGTGCTCTCGTTCTATTTGTGAAGAAGAGGGATGGTTCGTTAAGGTTGTGTGTGGACTACCGAGAGTTGAACAAAGTCACAATATGAAATAAGTATCCGTTGCCCCGAATCGATGATTTGTTTGATCAGTTGAGAGGAGTTGCCTTCTTCTAAAAGATAGATTTGAGGTCGGGATACCATCAGCTACGGATTAGGGAGCAAGACGTGTCAAAGACTTCTTTGTTGACAAGGTATGGGTCCTACAAGTTTCGAGTCATACCATTTGGGCTAACAAATGCTCCAGCCGTATTCATGGATTTAATAAACCGGGTGTTCAGAGAGTTCTTAGATCATTTTGTCATTGTCTTCATAGATGACACCCTGATTTATTCCCAGACTAAGGAGGATCATGCCGAGAACTTGAGACGGGTTCTTCAGTCTCTACAAAAGCATCAGTTGTATGCCAAGTATGAAAAGTCCGGATTCTGGTTACGAGAAGTGCAGTTTTTGGGGAATATTAGTGGACCCGAGCAAAGTATCAGCGATGAGGGAGTGGGGACATCCCACGACACTAACGGAGGTGCATAGATTCTTGGGGTTAGACGGGTATTACAGGCGATTCATCAGAGGGTTCTCGAAGATTGCGGAGCCATTGACAAATTTGACTCGCAAATGGGGGAAGTTCATTTGGGATGATGCTTGTCAGTATTCTTTCGATGAGCTAAAGGATAAGTTGACTTCGACGCCCGTTCTTGCCTTACCCGGACTAGGAGTGGAGTACTTGGTGTATACCGACGCCTCTCTACAAGGACTTGGTGGAGTACTTTAGCAGGAGGAAAAGGCTATAGCTTATGCCTCCCGTAATCTTAAGCCTCACGAAAGGAATTACCCCACCCATGACTTGGAGTTAGGAGCAGTCATGTTTTCCCTACGGATCTAGAGACATTACTTGCTTGGGGAGAAATTTTGCCTGTTCACGAACCACAAGTCACTGCAATACTTGTTCACTCAGCGGGAGTTGAACATGCATCAGTGCAGGTGGCTAGAGTTTGTGAAAGATTACCAATTCGAGATACAGTATCATCCGGGGAAGGCTACCGTAGTTGCTGATACGTTGAGCCATAGAGCAGTAGGTGAGGTGGAGGAAGTGTGGAAGGCAAAATGGAAAGAATTGGAACATCAGGAGGCAATGGCCCAATCCTTTATGTCCATTATGATGGTCACTCCAGTGATTGTTACGAGGGTGATTCAGGCCCAGACCACTGATTCGTTTTACCAGTATCAGATTATACGTCTTTTAGCGGAGGGCACAGAGTCCTACTCAGTGAGATCAGATGGGGGATTACAGTTTAATGGGATATTAGTGGTCCCAAAAGGAGAGGATTTACGTCATGCAGTGATGATACAGTCTCATGGATCCATATTTGCGGTACATCCTGGAGGGGATAAAATGTACCAGGATATGAGGAGGCAGTACTAGTGGAGTGGGATGAAGAAGTACATTGCGGAGTTCGTGTCCAAGTGTGCAACCTATCAGCTGGTAAAGGTGGACCACCAGAGACCTTCAGGATTACTTCAGCCATTGGAGATACCTACGTGGAAATGGGAAATCATTTCCATGGATTTCATTACTGGGCTGCCTACTTCACAGCGGGATCACGATTCCATATGGGTGGTGGTGGATCGGTTGACCAACGTAGCTCATTTTCTTTCGGTGCGCACGGATTACACTATAAGATAGTGTGGCCATCTCCGATCCTCGCCGCGCGGGCGGGCGCGTGGAGGAGGGATCCTTCGGGTCCCGCGCATCCCTCTCGGGAGCGCTTCGGCCGTCATCGTTTGAGATGTGGTGTAAAAATGTAGATAGATTCAGAGTCGCCAGTCTATTTTACTCAAAATAGACAAAATAAAAAGGGGAAGCCACCCCGAAGGATGGAATCCAAAGGCATACTGGTGCGTGCGAAACCAAGATGATTCGAGAAGGGTTCGGAGGCTTAGTTACGAAATGGGAAGGTGTTAGGCACCCATTCCGCCCTTTCGGTCTGTAATGAATATTTGCTATTTTCCTTTTGTTTCCCCCCGTGATATGTGTGCTTGTGTATATATATAGAATGGAGGTAAGAATCCTCGACTTGTATCATGGAAAAGATAAAGCGAGTCGTCCGTAGGAAGATATAAGAATAATATTAGAAAAATAAGATTTATGCAATTACCCCTATGTTGACCGTTATAATGGAACGATAACGCATATAGAGCAATACGTTTCTAAGGGCAAGTATATAGAATATAGGAAGATTAGATTTATAGCAAATAGGAAGATGAGAGAAAAAGTGGGAAAAAGGACTCGAGTCTCGGGTTTTATCCCGAGACGCCTACGTAGCCTATGAAGGCATCAAAGTCCACATAGTTCGCATACAAAATGAGGGGTGGGGTTTATCCCATAAATCCAAATGGGGGATCTCTTATTTGTAAGTGTGTGTGTGTGTGTAGAAAAAGTATTTTAGTTGTGAGGAAAGTGTGCGAAAAGTATGGGAATCCCTATTTGGAATTTATGAGCAAACCCTTTTTTTCTTATTTTTTTAGGTTTTATTTATACGAAAATAGGAGATATGAAATAATAATAAATAAAAAAGTATATTAGGATGTGTGAGATGAGATAATAAAAGCGCTAAGTAAGAAAACAAGTTATTGGGAATTTATGAGAATTTATGAGAGAGTTTGAGAAAGTTGGACCTTCTTGAAGATCTTGAGCTTGATCTTGAATGTTGGAGAGCAGCCCTTGCACTTGGATGATGATGAAGAGTGACTAATTCACCAAGTTTGATGAAAAGGTTGATGAAAAGTGGAAGAAAAAAAGGGAATTGGAAGTTGAAATCATGCTGCCTTCGGGAGAGGTTTCTGGGATGCGTTGAGAGAGATTTCTATCAGATCTGGGCCTCTCCTTGCAAATGAGGTGAAGGCCTCTTTTTATCGGCCCAGGTAAGTGCCGATCGGCATAGACCCATTCCTGCCTATCGGCACCTGCCGATAGGTAGGGTCTGGAACCTGCCATTTGGCAGTGCGCTTCAGGCTTTTTCCGAAAATCGGTCGCCGAGGGCAAATCGTTGGTCAGAATTGCGCACAGGGCATACCGTTGGAAAGCTAATTTAGAGACCTTTGAAAGTATTTTGGACCGTTCCCGGGTTCGGGAGTTGACTTTGGGTCAAATATGGCTCGGAAGCGTTTGTCGGTCTATTGGACGGGGGATCGTTCGTCCGCATGGTAAGTCCAAATTGCGCACGGGGCGGACCGTTGGAAAGATTAGGAGATGTACTTAGACATTCCAAAGAGTTTGACCCAGTTTGGGGATTTGACTTTGGTCAACCGGGATCAGGAAGCATTCGGTGACCTCTCGGAGTCGAACGGATCGTTCGTTCGCATGGTAAGTTGGAATCACGCACGGGACGGACCATTGGAAAGGGTATTTAGTGTCATTTGAAGATTCATTTAGCCTTGATTAAGTTTAAGAGTTGACATAGGTCAAACAGAGCTCGGGAGCACCCGGTGGCCTCTCAATTAAGTTTCGGACGCAAACGGATCGTTCGTCCGCATGGTAAGTCGGAATCGTGCACGGGGTTGTCCGTTGGAAAGGGTATTCAGTTCCCTTTGAAGATTTATTCAGTCTCAGTCAAGATGAAGAGTTTGACTTTCGAGTCAAACTGAGCCGGGGAGTGCCCGATGATTTCTAGGTCAGTACTCGGGACATGACCTAGGTTTGTAGTGATGGAGGGAGGTACTAAGGACCTAAGGAGAGTTAGGGGGTAACAGAATGGGGTGTTTATAGATCCCCTCAACGGGTGAGTTTGGAACAAATGATGACCGTCGAATAGACACCACATGATGCCTTTAGGGGAGTATAATCGATTCAAAAGGTCGAGGCCGATTCTGCGGACCTAAGTAGTGTGCTGGGGATGAATGACGATCGGAGGATTAGGTCGATTATGAGGACCGAGACACCCCAGAGTGGTGACGACCGAGGATCGAGGTCAATTCTGACCTAACTCAGGTGATGATCTAAAACCGGGGCCAATTCTGACCCAAAAGTGGTGACGACCGAGGACCGAGGTCAATTCTGACCTAACTCAAGTGATGATCTAAGATCGGGGTCAATTCTAACCAAGAGTGGTGATGACCGAGGACCGAGGTCAATTCTGACCTAACTCAGGTGACGATCCAAGACTGGGGCCAATTCTGACCCAAGAGTGGTGACGATCAAGGATCGAGATCAATTTTGACCTAATTCAGGTGACGATCCAAGACTGGGGCCAATTCTGACCCAAGAGTGGTGACGATCGAGGACCGAGGTCAATTCTGACCTAACTCAGGTGACGATCCAAGACCGGGGCCAATTCTGACCCAAGAGTGGTGACAATCGAGGACTGAGGTTAATTTTGACCTGACTCAGGTGACGATCCAAGATCGGGGCCAATTCTGACCCAAGAGTGGTGACGATCGAGGACCGAGGTCAATTCTGACCTAACTCATGTGACGATCCAAGACCGGGACCAATTCTGACCCAAGAGTGGTTAAAGATTATATTTTGATTCTGCTGGAGAAAGAGCTTTGTGATTTTGATTTGAGCGGGGGAGCTGATAGCTGGGGAAGCTTTTAGGAGACCTCGCAGGGATGAATAACCTATTTTGTGTGCTGTAAGAGAATTACGCTGGGAAAGTGATCAGGTGACCCTTAGAGATCCTCCGGAGCTTTGCCGGGAGGAGTTTTCACTTGGTTTTTAAGGATTTTGTTGGGAAAGAGGGGTTATGCTCGAGGGAGCGTGAAGTTTTCTAGGTGGAAAGGTTTTAAAACCGTCCTGGGATTTTTAGGAATTTTTTGGGGATTTTTCGAGGCTTTCTGGTATTTTCTGGGAATTTCTGTACAAAATTTAAGGGGGGTGTCGGTCGGCATAGTATGAAGGGTGCCATTCGGCAGTGGCACGGACTTTTGGGCTACCTCGGGAACGCAAGGGGTCAGTGCCGATCGGTATGGTAGGTCTAGGTGCCGATCGGCATGGCGCTTGGCATCCTATATCAAGGGGGTGAATCCCCTTATTTTTTCACAGCTTCTTTTGCTTTCTCTCTCTCTGCGATTCTTCTGCAAATCATTTTATCATTTCAATCTTCAAGAAATGGTCGCTTTTGTGAGCACTGCAGTCCACCGAGAGTGGTTGACCGTTGATTAATGGGCGAATGTGGAGTGGAGGGCTAGGGCGCCTCTTGCTTTGGGGAGTGAGAACTCCTTTGATGTGTTTGAGCCTGTTGCTGATGAGCGGACCTTGCTGCAGAAGCCATCGCTCTTCGAGAGTGAGTCCCGGTGGTTATGTAAGTGACCCGACCTTTGGCATTCTTCTCTTTTTGGTGATTTTTCTTTCTTTCTTGACCTTTGATGAGACTTTTCTTTTTGCCAGTCTGATATTTCTTTGAAGAACTTTCGTTCTCGTGGGACAACGGGGCTCAAGGATGTCTGGGAGCATCTCCCACCTGTGGTGTGTTGGATGGTATCATCAGCGGGTTTTGGGCGGTTGGCATCTGCGCTGGATGAGACGCCTCGTTCGACAGCGATCCTGTGCGCTTTGGGAGAGAGGTGGTGGGACACTACCCACACCTTTCATTTTGGATTCGGGGAGATGACGGTGACTCCCATAGACGTGCAACAGCTGATAGGGATGGATTATGATGGAGAGCAGATAGAGGTGGATCGCTCTTTACGGGTGAGACCGGAGGCTGTGCGTGCGGCACTTGGTGATGTAGGGAGGATAGTTTCTGGGGATTCAATCCGACTGTCCCTGGTGAAGGATGTTCTACTGAGCAGGGTGATTGAGGTGGCGGACGTGCTGCAAGTGAGGCAGATGGCCCGGTTATTCATTCTGCTGGTATTGGGAGGTTTCATGGTGGCGTCGAGCGGCGACTTCGTTCATTTGTGGTTTCTTCCGTACTTGAGGATGTTTTCGAACATCCCTTTCTAGGATTGGGGGAGTCTGACCTTAGCGACCCTTTACTTTTCTCTGCATGCATTCAGCCGGTGCTGCCGATAGACCTTTACTGGGGCCACGTACCTTCTTGAGGTATTCTTCAGTTTGTGCATTTCTTTTCATGCATTCGCATTTTCCTTTCATGCACTCGCATTTTCCTTTCATGCATTCACATTTTCCTTATGCGTCTCTTTTTGCTTGCGAATTCAGACGTGGTTTTATGAGGTGATTGGGTGCAATACCCCACTGATTGCTTTGAAGGATGACACTGTTGGGGACTTCTATCTATTGTATTGATGGCGTAAGGCCAATCGACAGTTGAAGGGATCTCTTTCCCTGGAGGCGGTGCGTCAGGTCTTGAATGACCTGACCAGTGGTAGGGTAAGACTCTTTCCATTTCAATCTTGGTTTTTTCTCCTTCTGATCTTGTATTGATTTATGCTCGCTCGGAGATTTTCAGGTGACCTTTTACCCATGGGGGACAGCCATTCAGGATGCGAGGGCAACTGGGGTGAACGCGCGGATGAGGCATTTGTTGGCGCTTGAGTTCGGCCATTCCTGGTACCTCGGGGAGAGGGTGGTTCGTCAGATTGCTGAGGAGGAGGTGGTGGTGCCACTCGCGCAGCCTCCTATGTCTATGAGTCAGTAGTGACTGATGTTGGAGGATGAGAGGATCGTGGCGATGATCGACGAGTCCTACTCGCTATACACCGATACGGCTGCGCCGTATGACTGTATGGATTTTGTGACGAGCTGGTTGATGGCGCCCAGCATATATGATCCACTGCCCTTCCCTCTGACGGGTTTGAGTTGGGCGGTGGGATCTTCTCACAGCAGTGGTGGTCCGTCAGCATCTGCGGCGACCTCAGAGGTCCCTTTTGTACGGCTGCATACCCCTTCATACAACATTCGGCGGGCTGATGGAGGGATGGTGCCTATGCTGCACCGTCCTCATGCGATGGATCCGGAGGAGTTGGGTTTGACAGAGGAGGTCCTTCGACCTGGGGTGTACCTTTCTCTTCTTCTATTTCTTTTTTTTTTTGTTTTGGTCATTTCTTCTTTGATACTGATTTCACCTTTTCTTTCAGCAAGTCCGGGTGTCGACCACTTGGCTCAAGGACATTAGAGACTGGTATCTTCAGCGACTGCCTATTTTTGGGATGCGGTTCCCGTTCCTTCTTGCTTGGTGTCGTCTGCCTCATCCGGAGAGGACTCTAGTTCGGGTAGTGGGGGTGCGTCGTCTCGCCGTAGGGGGGAGAGAGCATGCTGTAGGGGTGGAAGCTCTTGAGAGAGAGAGAAAGAAAGAATGTGGGTTCGGGCTGAGTCCCATTGTTTTGGCTTTTTTTTTCTATTTCCTGCAACATGATGTAACACAGAAAACAGATATATGCAATGCAATGGAGTCTTTTTACTATCTTTTATTTAATGATGAATGAATGCATGCACATGCGCTTTTTACTTTGCTGCTGAGACTGTCAAAAAGGAATATTTTTGGATTTTTTTTTGGGAGGAAGGTTTTTTATTAAAAAGGGGAATTAAAGGGATTTTGAAATTCTGTTGAGAATATCAATTTATTTTTATTGAGTTTTCTGATTTGACAAAAGAGGAAAAAAGGGAAATTTCTAAAAATGGGAGGTTACCGATCGGCAAGCACCCTGACCAGCCTATCGGTAGTTCAGTCCAGTCCCATCAATTCAAAGCTTTGATTGGTACCCTCTTCAGCCTTTGGTACCTTGTGGGGTAGGATTCCCTCCGATTTCTGCAGGGATTGTGTCTCTTGTGAGGGTTCTCAAGTATAATAAGGGGTAAGGGTGGAGTGTTTTCATCACACCTTTGCATTTTTACCTACTTGCCCACCATTTCTTAGCCTTGCAAGATGGCTCTCCCTGGTAGCATTGAGTTTGCTGGCTATCTCGAAGCCTTGGAAGCTATGTGCTCTTATAATGTCGACTACGATGCTTTCAACATGCGTCGAGTCTTCTTGTGGCACAATCGGCCTTTTGAGTGGAACGTGCTGACGGCGACGGTACAATTCTGGTACCCCGAAGACCATGTATTCTACTTTGGGTTAGAAGAATTTTGTCCTACCTACGAGGAATTTTCTACCATACTGGGTGCAAATCCCAGTGTTGCTGCGGCTTTGCCTGAATTTTCCCGCTCTCCCAGGGATTTGTTGACCGGGCTTCTTCACATTTCTCCTTCGGCGGCTAGATCATTGGTTGCTGGAGGAATTATCTCCCTCCCAGCGGTGCTGCAGTCCGTGCATTTGCGGGATGTAGGTGATGGTGGCTATGCTGGAGCCATTGTTCTGGGCCTGGTTTCAAAATTGATGTTGGTGACTGGAGAGGTGCAAGTGGACCCACAACTTGCAGCCATTACTTCATGGATGTCATACCGTCGCAATCCTGCGGCGGTGATACTGGCGGAGACTCTGAATGGCCTAGATGCCTGGAGAGAAGGTCATTCTGACTTTTTGAGGGGTAGCCCTGTGATGCTGTTCATGTGGTTGTCTGAAAGATTCCGCTTGGTGACTCCTCCAGAGTATCCCTTGTCGGTCGTACCAAATTTCTTTTCACGCTACTTCATCAGTGTTGGCCTGTATGTTGAGAACTGGGAGAATTGGCTTGTGGAATATGGGGCTTGTGGGCTGTATTGGTCAGTGCATTAGTGGGGACAGTTGCAGCCTGTCCTGGAGCTAGGAGAGTATTCATATGTGCGGCTAGTTGGTCTCAGACAGACCTCTTTTTACTTCCCTTGGCGGCTTTTCCGCCAATTCGACTGGGCGCGGGTCATGCCCCCTCGGACCTCAAACTTCTTTCTGTAGAAGATTTGACTGAGCGCATGCGTCTGTTGCTTGGGTCTCTGTGGGAAAATCGGCGTCCGTCGACCCGTCCCTCTCAGTCTGTCGGGAAGGTTTGGCATGTTCCCAAAGATTATACTAAGTGGTTATGGAGGAAAGTAGTCAGCAAGATATTGGCAGTAGAGACTGGACGAAGATGGTTTGTTTTATCTAACACATAGGAAGGGGGTGTTGTGGTCTTTTCGAAGATGGTTAAGGCTCATCGTTCTATGGAATGTTTATGGCACTCTATTCAGGCAAGGGAAACTTGGGGAGCTGAGGATGTAGATGATGAGGGTACAGGCTCCTCTGGTAGCTGTGGGTAGGACTCCTGGGGAGTTTATTTGCGTAACAGATGTGGGGATTTTATTTGGTTTTTTATGGTAGTGCGGAAGGGATTTATCCGTTTCATTTTCTTATGTAATCCGTACTGTAATTTCTTATTAATGAAATAAACAAGTTTCTGATCATCCAGCTGTGCCTTTCGATGAATTTTTGTATTTTGAATTATCTATACTGATCGCGAAGGCATACATAATCCCTTTGTTCAAATATTTTTAGAATGAACTGTCGTTCTCGGAGGTAAGAAAAGAATAATATTTTGTGAAAAAGAAAGGGCCGCACTCATGTGAGGTGCATGAGCTGCCTACGTACCTCTGGGGTTTTTTTGAAAATGTTTTTATCTGTTTGCAAATTAGTTTTTTTTTGCAGAGGATCAGGCCCACGTAGTTCTAGGTAGAGGGAAATGAAGATTTTTTTTTTTAGAATAGAAAGGGGATGATAAGAGCCATAGAGCGCCGAGATTTCGGACTAGGGGTAGAATTTCTTCAGACGGTCCGGGTTGACTAGACGATCCATCTCCTCCCCATCTAGGTCAGTGAGCATGGCGGCACCGCCGAATAAGATTTTCTTCACAATGTAGGGGCCGCTCCAATTGGGCTTGAATTTCCCTCTGGGGTCCCAGATGGGTTCTATTATCTCCTTGAGGGATAAATCCCCCTCCCGGACACGGCGGACCTTGACTCTCTTGTTGAATGATTACGCTATTCGGCGATGGTACCCCTGTATGTGGTAAAGTACTTTTAATCTTCTTTCATCTAGGAGGGCTAGCTCATCAAGACGGTTTGGCACCATTCTTCTTCACTAACCTTGCTTTCGAGCATGACGCATAGCGAGGGTATTTCCAGCTCCACACGTAGGACTGCTTACATGCCGTAGACTAGGGAGTAAGGCATAGCCCCAGTAGAGGTTCGGATTGAGGTTTGATAGCCCCAGAGGGCGTATGGAATCGGGTCGGCCCAATCCCTATAACTTTCGGTCATCTTGCTGATAATGGCTTTGAGGTTTTTATTAGCAGCTTCAACTGCACCATTGGTCTGAGGTCGGTGGGAGAATATTTGTGTCTCTGAATCCCGTACTCGTTAACTACTTCTGTGACTTCTGCTTAGAAATGCAACACGTTATCTAATACCAGCTCGTGCGGGACCCCATATCGGCAGATGATATTTTTCTCGAGGAATTTGGCCACTTTCTTGGCATTCAATACTGCGTAGGACTCAGCCTCGACCCATTTGGTGAAGTAATCGATGGAAACCAGGATGAACTCATTTCCGTTTGAAGCCTTTGGTGTAACCTTCCCTATGATGTCGACACCCTAGGTGGAGAACGACCATGGAGAGGTCATGTTGTATAATTCTCGCGGAGGCAAATGTTGAAGGTTGGAGAATTGTTGGCATTTAAGGCACCTTCGGACATAGGCGGCGCAGTCCTGGATCATGGTGGTCCAGTAGTATCCCTGTCGGATGATCTTCTTGGCGAGCATGTGACCATTCATGTGGGGTCCACATTCCCCGCTGTGGATTTTTTGCATTATTTTCTCAATCTCAGCCCCTGCGATGCAGTGTAGATGAGTTCCATCGAAATTCCTCTTGAGTAGAGCTTTATAACAGATGATGTACTGGGTAGCCATTCTTTGGAGGGTTGTTCTATCTTTCTTGTTGGAACCCTCGGGATACCTACCATGTTTGAGTAGGCACCAGATATCATAGTACCAGCAATCGGCTAGTTCGAGATCTTCAGTGGAGACAATCTCAATATGGTAGAAATAAGTCGGTTTATCTTGCTTTTGAACTAGGAAGGTGGTCATTGTTATTCCTTCGGGCATGTCGACCATGGAGGCCAAGGTGGCGAGAGCATTGACTAGGTTATTCTTTGCCCGGGGTAGGTAATGGAAGGTGATATCTCGGAATCGGGAGGCTAACTCTTCTAATTGGGCATAAAAGGGTTGGAGCTTTTCTTCCTTGACTTTCCATTTTCTGAGCACTTGACCGATGATAAGGGCAGAATCCCCGTAGACATCAAGGTATTGAATACCTTTCTTTAGATCAACCTTGAGGCCCACTGTGCATGCCTCGTATTCCGTCATGTTGTTGGTGCAAGGGAAATCCAATTTAATGGCGATGGGAGCGTGGGAGTCATCTGGGGCGATCAGAAGTATCCCAATGCCATATCCCTTTTTGTTGGCAACGCCATCAAAGAACATTTTCCATCGAAGGAGGTCTTGAGTGGTGCAAAGGATATTTTCATCTAGGAATTCAGAGATCTGGACATCTGCTTCAACTATGGGGGAATCAGTGAGGTAGTCAGAGATGGCTCTTCCTTTAATGGTTTTTTGTGTGGCGTACACGATATCGAACTCGATTAGGAGCATCAACCATCGGGCCATTCGACTGGATAAGGCGGGTTTCTCAAGCAGATATTTGATGGGATCCATTCGGGATACAAGTTTGATAGGGAAGGCGAGCATGTAGTGTCGCAACTTTTGGGTGACCCAGACAAGTGCGACACATGCCTTTTCTAAAGCAATGTAGTTGACCTCGTACCCGGCCAATTTGTGACTGGCGTAATAGATGGATCTTTCTTTGCGAGAGTCTTCAAGGTATTGGGCTAGCAAAGCCCCGGCTGTAATGTCAGTTATGGTTAGGTGTAGGAGCAAAGGATGACCAGGCAGTGGTGGCATGAGAACTGGAGGTTGGGTCAGATATTGTTTGATTTGGTCAAAATCTTCTTGACAGGACTCATTCCAAACCTTGGTTGAATATTTTTTAAGGAGCTTAAAGATCGGTTCACAGATGGAGGTTAGCTGGCTGATGAATCGGCTGATATATTGTAATTTCCCAAGAAACCCTTGGACTTCTTTCTCTGTTCGGGGTGGTGGCATCTCAAGTATGGCTTTCATCTTTGCAGGATCTGCTTTTATCCCCTTTTCGCTGACCATGAATCCCAAGATTTTTCCCTTTATAACGCCGAAGACACACTTTTGTGGATTAAGTCGCGTCTGATACCATCGCAGTCGTTTGAAGAACATCTGGAGAGCGGGAACATGACCTTCTCTAGTTTTGGATTTGATAATCATATCATCCACATAAACCTCGACCTCCTTGTGGATCAGATCGTGCAAGATGGTTGTGGCAGCCCTTTGGTAGGTAGCCCCAGCATTCTTGAGACCGAATGGCATAACGGTGTAGCAAAAAGTTCCCCATGGGGTAATGAATGCGGTTTTTTCTTAGTGGTCTAGGTGCATCTTGATTTGGTTGTATCCGACAAACACGTCGAAAAATGACTTGAGAGCATGACTGGTTGTCTTGTCCATGATCATGTCGATATTGGGTAGCGGATAATCATCCTTTGGAGAAGCTTTGTTTAAATCTCGGTAATCTACACACATTCGAACCTTCCCTCCTGATTTCATCACAGGCACAATGTTGGCTAGGAATGTGGGATATTCGATCACCCGATTGAAACCCACGTTTAACTGTTTGACCACCTCTTCTTTGACCTTGAGCGACCATTCGGTGCGGAGTTTTCTCAATTTTTGTTTAACCGGCTTGTAATCTGGGAGAGTGGGGATCTCGTGTTGAGCTATTTCAGGATCGATGTCGGGAATATCATCATAGGACCATGCGAAGACATCTACGAACTCCTTCAGCAATTCTTCGAGTTGTGCGCGCTCATGCTCGTCAAGGGTGGCACTTATCCTAATCTCGTGCAGTTGGCTACTAGAACTGAGATTAATAACAACGGTCTCTTCTTCATTAACTTGAATGCGGTTATGTTTTTTATTATTAACCTTATTTAGATCAGTTAAGAATTGTTCATTTGCAAAATCATCATCATCAAAAGTTTGATTAGAATTCAAGCAGTTAATGTAAGGCACAGCAAGATACTCAAAATCTTCATTTATTTCATTGATAGGAAAAACAGCATTGAGAACCTCAAAAAGAGGTCTCGATTACATTTGAGCAAGGATAGTCAACAGAAGAAGAAATAGGGTAAACATTGGGGTTAGGGGAGATTTCAAGGGGTAGAACTGGCGCAGCATGCCATTTGAGGAGAGGAGTATCAGCAGCTTTAATCAGACGGGATGGGTCCATTGATGTAGTGCCTGAATGAACCATGCAGAGTGCCATCCCCAGTATATTTAAGTTGAAGGAATCTTTATAATCGCTTTACTCAGTCTCTTCAGCATCTTTGATGAGTGATTGTACTTGGTGTGGGAAACTTTCGGCCCATGGGTAGTTGTCTTGGAAAAAGATCTCCATTCCCGACCTCATCTTCTTGTCTGTATGGTCATACCATGGTTCTGGAAAATCGCAAAAGGGGAAGTCCTCGTCGTCTTTGACGAATCGTTCATTTAAGGAGTCACCTGAGATAGTTTGGATGCAGTCTGATCTTCTCTTTGGTCGAGACTGGCGGATCATTCGGAGATCTTATTCAGATGGTTGATACCCCAAGCCACAAGTAGGGAAGGCTTTCTTTAGTTTGATGGGCTCGAGTATCCCTTGCTGCCTTTGCCCTAGTCCCAGTTCGAGCATGAAGTGCATGTTTCTGAACATCTGAATCACATTGACATTGCCATGAGGGTTATATTCCGGACAAACCCTTTCTTTGAAACCGTCCCCTGCCGGGAGTAGGAGTGGTTCAACTCAAAATCCTGATAGGAGCATATCATTTGACCCGTGCTGTATCTTGAGAATTGGACTGCTGGTGTTTGCCCCCTCGGCATTTTCGTTGTCTCCCAAAATGGTGATGACTCGCCTGTCGGCAAAGAATTTCAATTTATGATGGAGTGAGGAAGACACACCCTTGATATTGTGCAGCCAGGGTCGTCCGAGCAACAGGTTGAAACAAGCTGGGATGTTTAGGACTTGGAATTCAACGACGGGGTTTATAGGGCCAACCCCTATTGCAAGTTTTATGGACCCCATCACCTCACGATGGGTATTATCGTAGGTACGCACAGCGGCGGAGGTTGGAGCGAGGTCACTTTCTTTCAGGCCTAAACACTTGAAAGTTCTCAGAGGGCAAACGTTCAAGGCGGATTCGTTATCAACAAGGGAGAGTGGAACGGCCTTTCCCATAACTTCGACGGAGATATTGAGTGTATGATTGTGATTCGACCCAATTCTGGGGATTTCTTCTTCAGAAAATGATAGCATTCGGGTAGAGGTCAAAGATCCGACCAGATTTACCGCTTCTTCTGGTGTGGTAGAGGGAGGAACTATGGGTCCAGTGAGTAATTTGATTAAAGCATTTATGTGCAGCTGGGAAGACATGAAAAAACCCCCATAAAGTGATGTTAGCTTGGGTTTTCTTCAGTTAATCGAGGATCTTGCTCTCCTCGATGGTCATCTTTGGCATAGGAAGGTTTTCAATACCCTTCCCTTTGTCATTTGTTGGTAGTGAGCTTGGAACCTGGTGATGTCTCCCTGATCTGGTCATGTGATTTACTGAAGAAGGAAAGAACATGAATCCCGTTTCCTCGTCAATCTCAGGTTGTGCTACCACCCTATTTATTTCTTCGAGGATTTCTTCAAATGATATAATCCCACATATGTCGGCTACTGGGCCAGCACTTCCTGAAGCTTGTTCTTCACTCGAATCTTTGAATTCTACCCCCCATCCGGTGGTAGGAACTCTGTCTTTCCATATAAAGTCGATGCATTCCACAACTTCAACGGATTCTTCATACAAGTTCTCCAATTCTGTGGGGATATGTGTGATTGAAGGGACCAAGCTCCCTTGTAGCTTCAAAGTGTCAAGTTTCCCGGTGATACTGCAAATGCTGTTGGTTTGCCCGAATAATTATGCCATAGTCTGTAAAACATCATCTAGGCTGACTTCGTCGGTTGGTACCACCCACTTGTCTGAATATCGAGCCCATTTACGTGCCTTCAAGAATAGTATGCTGAACTTCTGGCAATCGATGACCATCTGTGAGGGCAATTTCAGCCCGAATTCTAGGAGTTGGTTTAACACCTCTGACAATTCCATACTTCCATTTTCAGAACAGGTACGGACAGTGATGCAAGCTCTGGTAAGGAGTGGCAGTGTCTGATCAGCGGGGCTAGTAGGGTGTAGGAGGAAATATGGGCAAATTTGAAGAGGTTTAGGAGAGTATATGGGTGTGATTTGAGTTGAGGGATCAAAATCTAGGTTTTCTTCTAAGAAGATGGCATTGGTGTGATTCGGAAGTGGATTGTGATTAGTGTTTGTCTTAGGATTGGCTAGTGGGGCGATGGTACCCTGGTCAAGGAGATCTTGGATTACGTTCCGGAGGTGAAAGCATTGGCCGACAGTTTGGTGGAAGGCACAATGAGCATCGGCCTTGAAGTTTCTTGGGAGTGGATTTGGCAATGGACGAGGATCCAAGGGTTTGATGAGGTTTCGGCTTAACAGGGCTTGGTAAACTTTGGAGAGGGGAGCATGGAGCTCAGTGTATTTCCTTCAGATGGGGGCAGGGCAGCTTTCTGGTGCCCAAGATGTGGTTGGTTGAGAGATGTTGTTGATGGTCGAAACGGTAGCACTGGCAGGCTTGTCATACTTTCTAGGGGTGAGTTGTCCGGACACCTTCTTTGGTTCAACCTCTGTTTTAATGAGGCTTTCCTCGATTTCCACTCCTGCCTCTCTGAGAGCTTGAAAGTGAGGATAGTATTGTCCTCCCATCGTCGCTCAGACATGGGGCAAGAAGTTTTTCTTCACTATGTTGACCTGTTCTTCTTCAGATGGCCGATTGGTCATGGTAGCTGCTCGCTCCCTCCACCGGGTTATAAAGTTACTGACTGATTATCCTGGATTATGTTTGAGCAGCTCTAAATCACGACGGGTCACCTCAAGCTCTTCGTTGTATTTGTACTGTGACATGAATTATCAGGCTACATCCTCCCAGCTACGGATCCTGGATTCCTTAAGAGATAAAAACAATCGGAGGGCACTATCCTTCAAAGTTTGCTGAAACAATTAGGCCATCACCTCTTCAGAATCCCCTAGTAGATTCATGGAACGATGATAACTGCGAAGATGAACAATTGGGGGTCCACTCCCTCCGAACTTCTCGATATTTGGCATCTTGAACTTCTCGGGCAACCTTGCTTTAGGATAAGGAGGCATGTAGGTGTAGTCCATATAATTCCCACAGATCCTGACCTGGTCAAACTTATTGGTGAGCATCTTGAGATCCTCTTTGACTTTATTCAACTCCTCCTTTGGATCAATGACCACAGGCAGGTTAGCCATAGGCTGGGTAATGTTTGGCATGGGAAGCTGGGCAGGTGGCGGCCCATTGGCAGGAGGGGCACGTGGAGCGTGCTGATATTCTTCTAAAACCCAGATAGGCTCGGGTGGACCCATAGCACGAGGGAACAGGGCCTCGGGCTCTTGAGGAATAGGAACCTGGTTTTGTTGCATCTCTCGCACCTCAGTTTGGAGGTTATCAATCTTGGACACGAGCTGAGCTAGGACTGTCGTCAGATCCGGCTGTATGACTGGTGCTTGATCTGTATTTTCCATGGAAGATGGATGGATTCTGGACTCGAAAGAAGTAGTAGAAGAACAGATAAAACTCTGGGGTGATTTGACTGAAGACCGAAGCCAATAGGGAGTCGGGCCAAAGGCTTGCGATCGACCTGAGAAGGCATAGGATGAGATT
Source organism: Sambucus nigra (assembly GCA_949130495.1). NCBI lineage: Eukaryota > Viridiplantae > Streptophyta > Magnoliopsida > Dipsacales > Adoxaceae > Sambucus > Sambucus nigra. The sequence goes on along the minus strand of OX422215.1, from coordinate 665,606,831 downwards.
TATTTTTGAGAAAAAAGGAAGAACTATTTTTGGATTTTCGATAAAGAAGAGAGAAATGTTTTTGGATTTTTAATAAAGAAGGGAGAAATGTTTTTGGAGACGAAACTCAGCATGATTATTATGATTATTATGTTTTCACTTGTATTTAATTCTCCTAACTGCAATGTCGGACGAGATCCGAGCCTGGAAAAGTGGGGGTCTTAATATATGCAAAGATACGGTTTGGACTTGTAACCAGGCTCACGGACAGACCCCATTTTAAAAATGCGCAAAAATTGGGCGGCAGGTCAACCAAGAATTTCGGTAGAGTTTCGGGTTAAAACCGGCAATCTAAAGTGCATGCCCTAGGTCTGACACCTATATGCGGGTATGCAGTTGGTTGGGTGAATCGGCATGGGTTCCCCCCTTTGGCGTGACTTCCACGATATACGTCTTGCTCTTGCGGGCAATCGGTACATGTGGACAAGCCATTAGATATACCTGAGTGTACGTGAATTGCCTCACCATATACCTCGTGGGGACTGTACGTGTGAGAGCGAATTCGATATACTCGATGTACGTGAATGAATTCCCTGCGATATACCTCCCGTCATGACTTCGGTCAAGCGGTACGATGCGGGGGAACCGTTCGATATACGTCGAAGGTACATGGTCAATGGAAGGTGAGAGTCATATTGCTTAGGCTAACTACGACCTGCCGGACCAACGCCCATCACGAAGTGACCTTCCAGTTACTGGGTAAAATTTGGTCAATATTAATGCTCTTTGGTGATGTCGTGCGAATCATGCATGATTCTCTTATTAGTATCTTATAATGAGAATGCCTTTCTTGATTATGCCAAACAGGGAGCAAAGTATAAGTACCCTAAAAGGTACACAAAGTATGGATGGGTGATGCGTGAAACATGGGGATATACATGTGATCCTACGTGCACGTGGTGTGAAGTGTACATGGAGGAATTTCTACAAGTGTGTGAACATAAGCATAAGCATGGGATACACATGAGAAAGGGGAACATGCAAATATGGGGGGAAACGTAAGCAAATAAAGCATTCATGTAAATAGAATCAAGCCCACAAACGAAAACACATATCCCCAGCGGAGTTTCCACTGTGGCCATCCCCGATCCTCGCCGCGCGGGCGGGCGCGTAGAAGAAGGATCCTTCGGGTCCCTCGCGTCCCTCTCGGGAGCACTTCGGTCGGCGTCGTTTGAGATGTGGTGTAAAAATGTAGAGAGATTCAGAGTCGCCAGTCTATTTTACTCAAAACAGACAAAAGAAAAAGGGGAAGCCACCCCGAAGGATGGAAACCAAAGACATACTAGTGCGTGCGAAACCAAGATGATTAGAGAAGGGTTCGGAGGCTTAGTTACGAAATGGGAAGGTATTAGGCACCCATTCCGCCCTTTCGGTCTCTCATGAATATTTGCTATTTTCCTTTTGTTTCCCCCCGTAATATGTGTGCATGTGTATATATATAGAATGGAGGTAAGAATCCTCGACTTGTATCATGGGAAAGATAAAGCGAGTCGTCCGTAGAAAGATATAAGAATAATATTAGAAAATTAAGATTTACACAATTAGCCCTACGTTGACCGTTATAATGGAACGATAACGCATATGGAGCAATACGTTACTAAGGGCAAGTATATAGAATATAGGAAGATTAGATTTAGAGCAAATAGGAAGATGAGAGAAAAAGTGGGAAAAAGGACTCGAGTCTCGGGTTTTACCCCGAGACGCCTACGTAGCCTATGAAGGAATCAAAGTCCACGTAGTTCGCATACAAAATGAGGGGTGGGGTTTATCCCATAAATCCAAATGGGGGATCTCTTATTTGTAAGTGTGTGTGTGTGTGTGTGTGTAGAAAAAGTGTTTTAGTTGTGAGGAAAGTGTGCGAAAAGTATGAGAACCCCTATTTGGAATTTATGAGCAAACCTTCTTTTTCTTGTTTTTTTAGGTTTTATTTATACGAAAATAAGAGATGTGCAATAATAATAATAAAAAAGTATATTATGATGTGTGAGATGAGATAATAAAAGTGCTAAGTAAGAAAAAAAGTTATTGGGAATTTACGAGAATTTACGAGAGAGTTTGAGAAAGTTGGACCTTCTTGAAGATCTTGAGCTTGATCTTGAATGTTGGAGAGTAGCCTTTGCACTTGGATGATGATGAAGAGTGACTAATTCACCATGTTTGATGAAAAGTGGAAGAAAAAAGGGGATTTGGAAGTTGAAATCACGTTGCCTTCGGGAGAGGTTTCTGGGATGCGTTGAGAGAGATTTCTATCAGATCTGGGCCCCTCCTTGCAAATGAGGTGAAGGCCTATTTTTATAGGCCCAGGTAAGTGTCGATCGGCATAGACCCGTTCCTGCCTATCGGCACCTGCCGATAGGCAGGGTCTGGAACCTGCCATTTGGCAGTGCGCTTCAGGCTTTTTCGGAAAATCGGTCGCCGAGGGCAAACCGTTGGTCAGAATCGCGCACGGGGCATACCGTTGGAAAGGTAATTCAGATACCTTTGAAAGTATTTGGACCACTCTCAGGTTCGGGTGTTGACTTTGGGTCCAATATGGCTCGGAAGTGTTTGTCGGTCTACTGGATAGGGGATAGTTCGGACGGAAACGGATCGTTCGTCCCCATGGTAAGTCCGAATTGCGCATGGGGTGGACCATTGGAAAGTTTAGGAGATGTAATTCGATATTCCAAAGAGTTTGACCCAGTTTGGGGAGTTGACTTTTGTCAATCGGGCCCGGGAAGCATTCGGTGACCTCTCAGAGTCGAACGGATCGTTCGTCCGCATGGTAAGTTATAATCGCGCACGGGATGGACCGTTGGAAAGGGTATTTAGTTACCTTTGAATATTAATTCAGCCTCGGTCAAGATGAAGAGTTGAAATAGGCCAAACAGAGGTCGGGAGCGCCCGATGGCCTCTGGGTCAAGTTTCGGTCGCAAATGGATCGTTCGTCCGCATGGTAAGTCGGAATCGCACATGGGGCGGTCAATTGGAAAGGGTATTCAGTGTCCTTTGAAGATTCATTCATTCCCGACCGAGATGAAGAGTTTGACTTTTGGGTCAAACTGAGCCGGGGAGTGCCCGATGGTTTCTAGGTCAGTACTCGGGACATGACCTAGGTTTGTAGTGATAGAGGGAGGTACTATGGACTTAAGGAGAGTTAGGGGTAACAGAATGGGGTGTCTACAGATAGTATGCCCAAATATTTATTATCGAGATAGTAAGGTTGCATGGGGTGCCCTTGAACATCGTGTCTAACAGAGACAAGAATTTTGTATCATACTTCTGGGAGATCTTTCAGGAGGCTATGGGTATTGAACTGCCATTGAGTACGGATTTTCACCCACAGACAGATGGGAAGACTGAGCGTACTAATCAAAAAATGGAGGACATGTTGCGCATGTGTGTCCTTGACTTTGGAGGGGGTTGGCAGTCGTATCTTCCACTGGTGAAGTTCGCTTATAATAACTCCTATCAGTTTACGATCAGCATGGCCCCGTTTGAGGCGTTGTATGGCATGCCTTGTCGTTATCCTACTTGTTGGCTAGAGGTGGGGGAAAATAAGTTACTCAGGCCAGAGATAATTCAGGAAACGTCATCCAGGGTTGAGATGATTAGGAACTATATTCGAGTAGCCCAGGACAGGCAGAAAATCTAAGTCGACGCAAAGAGGTTCTTCAGGGAGTTCAACGTGAGGGATTAAGTATTGTTGCAAGTGTCTCTTATGAAAGGGGTGATGAGGTTCGGGAAAAAGGTAAAATTGGCTCCAGTATATGCAGGACCATTTCCCATTATCAAGAGGAATGGACCGGTGGCATACAGACTTGGGTTGTCGAAACACTTGCACTCTATTCACGATGTGTTCCACATCTCATCATTGAGGAGGTTTCTTAGGGATCAGTTGACCCACACCCACATTATGATTGAGGAGATTGATTTACAGCCCAACAGTTCATATGAGGAGAGACATGTGGCTATCGTAGACCGTAGCGAGAGGAAATTGAGGTCAAAGGTAGTTCCACTGGTGAGGGTTCAGTGGGAGCATCATAACGTAGAGGAGTCTACATGGGAGTGAGAGGAGGATATGCGCGAGAAATATCCAGACTTATTCCTACCAGGTATGGTTTACTTTTCAAATTTCGGGCCCTGAATTTTTATGATATTAAATAATTATGGGATTAATTATTATTGTTGGGTTAATTGAATTAAAAAGGTCGGGAAATTTAATTGTTAATTAATTCGAAATTAAAATAATCATTAACTAGAGTGCCAAGGGTTAATACTTATTTATGTAAATCATTGATTATTATTGTGGGTATATGTAATATGGAATCATATAATTTTATAAATTGTTGGAGTGTGAAATACGACAGTTTGTTATTTAAAGTCAGGACGCGCGTGTGAGTCGTGTATGGACTAATTGTATGGAATAAAAGGATAAATTATTTTTGTATAACTCGTATAGTAATTTCGAGTTCCCCATTGAGTTTGAAAGGGTCACAATAGTCAAAAAAATCTACCCGGACATTTTATTTGGACTCCGGGGTAGTTTTAGGCCTAACCGGCACCCCGTAGGGGTATTTTTGTCCTATGGAATTTTGGAATAATATTATGGACGAAAATTAAGAAATTAAATAAGAACGTGCGTGGGTTAGAGGGGACTTATCAGCTTTAAACCTACGTAAGAGAAAAGAGAAAGGCACAGAGGAAGGAAGAAAAAGCCATGGGAGTTCTTGGTGCCTAACTCAAGAACACACACCAAAAATTATACCAAGGTGTAGATCGTGAGACGAGGAACGCACCCATACCCATATCAACAACATATTAGACCTTCGAAATTAAGGCAAGTGTTTAATTCTTGCAATTTATAGCAACAAGTATGTTCATATTAGTGTAGATGAGTTATATACACTATTTGATTCGTAAGCTTTGATGAAATTGGAGGAGTAATGGCATTTATTAAAATCTGAAAGTTAAAGTAGGATGAATCCCTCATGTAGCTAGTTTAGAAATCCCAAATTAATGAGTATTGATGATGGACGAAATTGAAATTGATATTCTTGTATAGAAATTTGATGAACTAGGGTTTTGAATTTTTAAATTGATGATTTTGGAATTTATAACTGATTATGATGAATTAATGGTTCAAAGTTAGGGGAAATCATTTATACATGTTAGAACATTAATTAGGATTGTTGTTTTGGTGTTGGTGTTGGTGTTGAGAAATTTAGAGGTTTTAGGACTGAAATTTTGAGGAAGATGAAGTATGAACAGTAAAGACGTACTATATCTGTCCAAATCGGAGAGAGACTTCATCTGGTTCGAACGAGATGGAGTTTCGTTAGAACGAGAAGTCAGAGTCATTCAAACGACCTGCTAACTCATTCGAACGACAGGTCCCAGAAAAGCCCAAAAATTTTCATTTTCCCCCAGATCATGTTACCCAGTTAATTATGTTAGGAAAAATGCTATTTACTAATATTAACTTAGTGCAGAATTATTTGGGAAATAATCCTAGAATGATACCTTAAGTATTGAATAAGTGATTTAACCTTGGAAAATTCGAGAGTGTGAATAAGCGAGTAAATTGCATAAGTAGTAAAGAGAAATATACTACATGTAGAAATATAAATATAGGTCGGGTGAATACCTAAATTTTGTAAAGATTCGGGAATGATTATTATTATATGTTTATTCTTATTGTGTGTATATCATACCTGCGCTGCTTGCTATCGGGAGCGGAGGTTTTGTGCAGTGGACAGTCTTATCGTGGGTGACCCAATGGGAGAATATTTGACTTGTACCCAGAGCATATGAACTTGGATACGTGATATATATTACGTAGGATAGTTTTGATGATTGAATGGGAGCGTAGGTATGTGAGCGACCCATTTAGCTGGTGAGTATGCTCGCCTTCAATATTTCTGTTATGAGAATTATGGTTCATGAGAGACGCCGAACCAGTTGTCCTTTATGCAACGAGCGATGCACCGGGACATGATAGCAGAGTATGCATTGCGCCAAGTGGTCCTAACCAAGGGGCGCAGGATATGTATATATATGTATAGGGATGATTTGACTATATATATATATATATAGTTATAATGGTGAATAATCCTAATATCTGAAATTAGCGAATATGAAAATGTTGCTAAACAAGTTAACTTAAGGGGATAAAGTATTTACTACTTGAACAGAGAATATCAAATGCAATTAATGGGAGTGAAGTATTAAATAACATATTGTATGGGCAATACGAGTTTCTCTTAAGAGCCATATTTAGTTGTATATGTCTATGACCTAGTTGGGATAATATGGATAACTAGGTTAGGGTAGACGTACGCTAGGTGTGCACATTAGTGGAGGGGTGAGGATCTCATGTGAGATTTCGGAACTAATATGCACATAATAATTTCAATAATGCAGTTTTAAATACTTGCTAAAACAAATATTTTTACAAATCGGGCTCTCACCCGTTTCTTGCTATTTCTCTTCTCTTTCGCTCTCTCTCTCTCTCTCTCTCTCTCTCTCTCTCTCTCTCTCTCTATATATATATATATATATATATATATATATATATATATATATATATATATATATATACATATATATTATACCAGGTGTCCAGCCACAGGGTCACCACCAGACTTAGACACGTGGATCATTCGACGAGCTGCAGCTGTTGTGGAAGCTGTAGGTTATTGATATTAGACGCTTTTATCTTTTCATTGAGTTCTTAGTTCAGACATTTCAGTTGGGGCATTTGTCGCCCATTTCCAGCTTAGTTATTTCAGAGATTGTATTTTCTTATTATCTTTCCTTTTCCTATTGGATTGAATATTATGATTCTATTGGTTTTAGACTTTGAACTGGAATGTTTTATCCAGTCTCGTTTATTTTAATATTTGATTCATGTTCAGTATTTATGCTTGTGGAATTAGAATGGCTTATATCTTAAAGCGTGGAATTTATTAATGGATTAATTGGGTATAATTAATTGGGAAAATATTTTGACACTTAGCCTAATTATTTATAAGGTAATTAATAATAAAAATTATTTTTCGACAGTGATGCTAAGAATGAACCAACCGGACACTTTGATTTAATTTAATAAAGCACTGATCACCCGGTATTTAATTAGGCGGGGTGTCACAATGTCTTTATTATCTATATTTTAGGAACTACTGGTAGTGCCTTCCCCATCGTCCAAAATAACCTCTGGGGTAGCAACAGGCTCTGGATCACAAGGAATGGCAATCTTCCCAGAAGTTTCAAAACTAACATTAGAGACATCTTATACAGTGTTCACCAACCTAACTCCAATAGGAAAGGATTTATCTCAATGGTTGGACCTACGAATTGAGGGGTACTAAAATTCTGAACGGGGGGATGTGGAGCAGAGCCATCAGAAGAAGGAACCTGGGGAATACATATAGGTTGTCTCGGATTGTCCTTAGAGCGAACGATTTGGAGGGGATTTTGGAACCTCCTTGTGTATACACCAAGGTGATATTTTTCTAACTCCCAAACTTGGTTAACCACTTCAATTCCAGGGTTCCTGTGACACGTCGCCTAATTAAATATCGGGTGATCAGTCCTTTATTAAATTAAATCAAAGTATCGGGTTGGTTCATTCTTAGCATCACTGTCGAAAACAAATTTCTTTATTTATCACCTAATAAATAATTAAGCTAAGTGTCAAAACATTTCATTTTAGACTAAGTCCCAACGATAAGAATTTTTCACATAAACCATTTAAATGAACACGGTTATAGTAATAAATACCAAACCATTCAGCTGAATTAAACAGGTTGGAATAACATCCCAATAAAATATCTCCAAACCACGAACAATAATAATACTAACAATCCCAAATAAAAACTGAGTGCAGAAAATAAGAAAGTACAATGTCTATCTGAACTAAATAGAAACTGGAAATGGGCGACACATGGCCTATCTAAACTGACTAAATGAAGAGCTAAGATAACAAGGATGAAGTCATCTAAATGCAAGGACCTGCAACTCCCACACCAACTGCAACACGGAAATTAGTCCAACGTTCTAAGCTTGACGTCCTTGTGGCTGGACACCTGATATAATATACATATATATACAAGAGGAGGAGGAAATGACAAGAAACGGGTCCGAGCCCGAGTGTAACATAGTTTTAAAACAGCTTAACAAGTATATAAAATCCTTACCAGTTGATATGACATACATGTTAGTATTTCGACACTACTGTATTAACACCAAACACATATAATGGAGGAGAATCATAGTCCCAAGTCACTAAGAGGGAAGTACATACCAACACGCCCCTTAGGACCGTCTGCTTCTTCACTCACAGATAGGTTATACCATGGTTATACATTATAGGGTACAAGTCAATATTTCCCAAATGGGCACATAGAATAAGACTGTCCTGACGCGGAAACCTCCGTGATAGCAAGTAGCACGGGTACGATTTATCCCACAAAATACTCATACAATAGTGATATTCACTTACATACGCATATATTGATGAAATTAGGATAGGTACACTCACGACCTCCACACACATGATCCGTACGTAGTTTATAACTCTCGACTGTCCTACATAACATATAATTATCGTAATCACTTTCATCGTATAATTTAAATTACCTTTCCCTACTCACAAAGAGGTTACTAAGTCACCCCGCCATGCCTTAAGTTAATTTAGTAGCTATAATGATCCCCTTACTACTCGTTTCAACCTTGATTTATGATATTGTCAATTTAAGCCTCGTGTTGTACAATTACCAATCGTAACTCACTCGGTGAACAATCTTACATTTATCATTTAATCCCGTTCAAAGTCACAATTTCCAAGTCTTAATCACAACCCAACTAATCCTCCGTAAGTCATATTATATTGAATTAATCAACTTCAAGGATTTGAGAAGGTTGGGGTTAAATCAAAACATAAAGGAAAATATCTTCACAATTTCCAGGGGAGCCGATCGATCGAAGAAAAGGATCGATCGATCGAACCAGTCGATCGATCAGCATTCATGATCAATCGATCCATCAGGTATGGCTGCGATTCTACATATTTTTGCCTACGGGTTTCTTCCATTTTAATTCTCAAATCTCCATTTAAAAAGTCCCAAACTCCCAACCAAATATCACAAACATAATATAGACAGGTATAGATGATTTCTAACGTAAGACATTCAATAAATCTCCAAGAATCATCATCAAATGATTTTAATTCAAGAATTTATCATGTAAACCCTAAAGTATATTACTTTCTCAATAACTCCATCATTTTCCAGATTTCTATCTCTACTGGGCATCAAAATTTCGTGGTTAATGTTCTACATACATCAAGGAAGTCAACTTAATATGATTCCTACCCAAATTGTGAATTTAATCTTCCAAACAACATTAAATCTTCATGAAAACTTGTAATTATTCATCCTATTCTAACATGGATGTCTTATGAACACAAGATTAGCAAGATAGATACTTGCCTGGAAATCAAAGGTCTGAGTTGTAGAAGATGATAGGTATATTTACGCACCTCATTCTCTGATCTACGCGTTGGTGGTGGAATTGGTGAGAATGGTAGGATTGATGGCTCTCCCCCTTAGAAACCTCCTATCTTCTTCCTTCCTTAGCCTCTCTGTAACTCAAGTGTTTCTAACCCTCTAAGGCTCTAGTTTCCATCAGATATAACCTCTTAATTTTCGTAATTAATTAAGGCCCAAAATTAGAAATTACTAAAATGCCCTCCCAAGTTGTCGGTTAGACCTAAAATCATCCTGAGACCCAAATTAAATCCCTAGGTACACTTTTCTTACTATCTCGACCCTTCCGGACACATTGGCACACTCGAAATGACCATACGAGCGACTTAGAATTTATTTACTTTTTATTTCCTTAAATTAGTCTCGACACGACTGACACGCGGGTCCCAACTTAATTTTTATAAATGTCGTATTATTCTCTCGCAACAATTTTAATAACTTCACATCATATTTTTACTTTGCTCACTAAGTATTAATTAACATAATTCCCATCAATAATTACTAACTCACGTCACGCTAGTAAATATTAATTTAAACCTGAATTAATATTAAATTAATTTATCCCAATTTAATTTAATAAATCCCATAATTAAAGGCCATAAAAATACGGGGTATTACATACTTCCCCCCTAATAATGGAATTTTGCCCCAAAATTCAAAAAAATAAGGCATACCTGGTAAGAACAAGTCGGATATTTTTCGCGCATGTCTGCCTCGCACTCCTAACTAGACACATCTACATTATGATGCTCCTACTGGACTCGTCAAGTGGGACTAACTTTGACCTCAATATCCTCTCACTATGGTCTAGGATAGCCACTGGTCTCTCCTCATATGAACTATCAGGCTAGAGATCAATCTCCTCTATTGCAATTCGGGTGTGAGCAAAATCATCTCAGAGATACTGTCTTAGCGAAGAAATGTGGGACACATTGTGGATACGGTGTAGGTGCTCTGATAACCCAAGTCTATATGCAATCATTCCATTCCTCTCAATGAAATGAAATGGTCCCACGTACCTCGGATCCAATTTCCCTTTCTTCTCGAACCTTATTATCTCCTTCATAGCAGACACTCACAGCAACACTTGGTCCCCCACACCAAACTCCCTAAAGAATCACTTGGCATCGGCGTAGCTTTTCTGCCTATCCTAGGATACCCGAATACGGCTCCTGATCATCTCAATCCTGGATGACGTATCCTGAATCACCTCTAGACTGAGTAGCTTGTTGTCCCCCACTTTAGCTAACAAGCGAGAAAACGACAAGGCCTGTCGTACAACGCCTCAAATGGAGCCATGCCAATCGTGAACTTGTAGGAGTTATTATACGTGAACTCCACCATTAAAGATACTGCTCCCAACCCCCGACAAAATCAAGGACACATATCCTCAACATATCCTCTAGTATCTAATTTTTCAGCTCCATTTGCCCATCCATCTACGAGTGGTAGGCCATACTCAATCTCAACTCGGTACCCATTGCCTACTGGAAGCTCTCCCAAAATCGGGACAAAAAGATCTTGTCCCTGTCGGACATAATATTAAAGGGTACCCCATGATGCCTCGCTATCTCTACTATAAATATCTGGGTATACTGTCCCATAGTGTAATCTGCCCGCACTGGCAGGAAATGAGCTACATTGGTCAAATAATCCACCACTACCCATATAGAATCGTGACCCATCTGTGACGTAGGCAACCCCGTGATGAAATCCATGGAAATGTTATCATATTTCCACATAGGTATCTCTAGCGATTGTAGTGGTCTCTAATGGTCCACCTTTACCAACTAACAGGTGGCATACTTGGACACGAACTCTGCAATGTCCTTTTTCATGCCGGTCCACCAATATTATCGCCTTATATCCTGGTACATCTTATCCCCTCTAGGATGTTCCACAAATCGAGATCCTTACGACTCTATCATCACTTCATGACGTAAGTCCTCCCCCTTCGGGACCACTAATCTCCCATTAAATCGTAAATCCCCATCTGAACTCACTGAGTAGAGCTCTGCGCCCTAAACTAGGAGCCATACAATCTGATCCTAGTAGAACGAATCGACGGCTTGGGCCTGGATAACTCTCATGACAATCTCTGGTGTAACTGTCATGACGAAAATAAAGAATCGGGCCACTGCTTCCTGATGTCTCAACTCTTTCCATTTTGCCTTCCACACATCCGCTACCTCACTTACTGGCCTATGAATCAATGAATCTGCAACTACATTAGCCTTCCTCGGGTGGTATTGTATCTTGAACTGGTAGTCTTTCACAAACTCTAGCAAACTGCGTTGGCGCATGTTCAATTCCCGCTGAGTGAACAAGTATTGCAGTGACTTGTGGTCGGTGAACATGGGAAATTTCTCCCCAAACAAGTAGTGTCTCCAAATCCGTAGGGAAAACACGACTGCCGCTAGCTCCATGTCATGGGTGGGGTAATTCCTCTCATGAGACCTTAGCTTCCAGGAGGCATAAGCTATAGCCTGGTCCTCCTGCTGAAGTACTCCACCAAGTCCCTGTAGGTAAGAGTCAATATACACCAGGTACTCCACTCCTATCCTGGGCAAGGAAAGAACTGACACTGAAGTCAACTTATCCTTTAGCTCATAGAAAGCCAACTGAAAAGTATCATCCCAGATGAATGGTAACCCCTTGCAAGTAAAATTCGTCAACGGGCTCGCAATCATAAAAAACCCTCGGTTGGACCGCCTGTAATACCTGTCTAACCCTAAGAAACTACGCACCTCCGTCGGTGTCATAGGCTACCCCCACTCCCTCACCGTTGACCCTTTTCTAGGGTCCACTGATATCCCCAACTTTGAAAGAATGTGCCATAGAAACTTCACTCCTCGTAACCAAAATCCACATTTATTATATTTGGCATACAACTGATGCTCTCGCAGTGTTTGAAGAACCCGTCGTAGGTGCTCGGCATGCTCCTCCTCAGTCTGGGAATAAATTAGGATGTCATCTATGAAGACAATGACAAAGTAATCTAAGAACTCTATGAACACCCGATTCATCAAGTCCATGAATACAGCTGGAGCATTGGTCAGCCCAAACAGCATAACCCGAAACTCGTAGGATCCATATCTCGTCAAGAAAGCAGTCTTCGACACATCCTGCTCCCTAATCCTTAACTGATGATATCCCGACCTCAAGTATATCTTTGAGAATAAAGCATCTCCTCTCAACTGGTTGAATAAGTCATCGATTCAGGGCAACGGATACTTATTATGTATCATGAATTTTTTTAAGTCTCGGTAGTCCACACACAACCTCAATGATCCATCTCTCTTCTTCACGAATAGTACGGGAGCACCTCAAGGGGAGGTACTCCTACGAATGAATCCTTGTCCCAATAGTTACTCAATCTGATACCATAACTCCCTCATCTCTATTGGATCCATACGATAGGGTGCACGAGCTATCGACTGAGTGCCTGGCGTTAAATATATAAAAAACTTTATCTCACGGCTAGGTGGCAATCCTGGTATGTCCTGAAACACATCAGAAAACTCATAAACGACAAGAATCGAGTCAAGGGGAATCACTATCTCCTTATAGGTCTCCTCATCTATGTAATATAAATGGGTGGACGATCCTTCCTCGGGATGAGGCAATCTATCATGGAACTATAAGCAATAAGGCAATCCATACCAATAATCACATCATACTTAGACATATCTAATACAAGCATGTCGGCGGGTAAAATAAGTCTCCTAATCTCTATCCCCACTCCTCGACAAATAAAGGAAATCACCGTCCCATTACCTAACGGCGAGTCAACACACGTAACAGTACTCTCAGATGTATCTAATAACTCTAATGCACATGAAAAACTAGTGGAAATAAAAGAGTGTGAAGCTCCCGTGTCAAATAATATACGCCCCAAAGTCCCCTGAATAGAAAACCTACCCTCGACTGCGGGTGGAGCCTGTGGGACTGCGGTGTGATGGACGTTGTAAACACACCAATATTATAACTGTCCCTACAGAACTGGGACTACTGGGATGGAAGGTAAGGCTGGTATTTGAGGTGGTGCTGGGAGGGCGACTGGAAAGATTGGTCTCTGCGGCTCCTGATGAGCACCCTGTTGGTGTGGGGCCCTATCTCCCTCGGGGCAATCCTGACGTCTATGGCCATTTCTACCACAACCAAATCATTAACCCCTTAAATTTCCTCCCATATGTCCCTGCTTTCCTCGGCCCTGCTGGTTGTTACCACCCCTCCACTAGCCCTGCTAGTACCGCTGTTGGCCTTACCAGCCCTACTACTGGCCTGGCTAGTAGCGATGTTGGCCCTGATGACCTTGCTGATGGGACTGGCCCTATTGGACCTGTCTATAACCCCCATATCCCTGCCTAGAGTCACCAGAACAGAATCTCTTAGTAGGGTCCCCCTGATGGGAACTCTACTAACCCTGATGGACATTCCCCTCAGTTGTTGGTGCCCCACTAGCACTACCACTTCTTGTCCGACACTACTGGCTCAACTCCATGGCTCATTTGCTCCCCTGCGGATGGAAGCGGTTGTCCTGGAAATGTAATAGAGCAGCATTGAGTAAATTTGTATAAGTACCCAACGAAAGATTACCCAAGAGGTGCTGATAAATCCTCCAGGTCAAGTTATCCATGAACATCCGAATTTTCTTCTCTTTAATAGGTACCTCATCTGGCACCATGGTAACCAATCTCGTGAACTCCTCCTCATACTCTGCAACAGTCATCCCCTCTTGTTTGAGGTTTATCAGTTTTCACTTCATCTCAGTCTGTACAGCGGAAGAGAAGTATTTACGATCGAATCGCACCCAAAAATCTTGTATCGTCAAAACATCATGCTCCTTCATAGTGGTAGTTGACTCCCACCACTATAACGTTGCTCCTACCAGCTTGGTGGTAGCTAAAATCTACTTTTTCACCTCCGTTCACTCATACATCCGTAGGTGCCTCTTTATGTCATTTTACTATTGGCTAGGCACCATAACATCTGAGCTTCTCGAGAACTCTGGTGGGTGCGCCTTGTGGAAGGCATCTATAACTCGTTCCCAAGAAGAAAGGAGTGCATGTACCAAGGCAGGTGCCACTACCTGCGCCTGTGGTGGGGCGTGTTGAACCACTGCTAATGTTGCATTGACCGCCTGTGCAACTATATCGGCTACCTCCTCAGCATTCATTTTCCCCTGTTCTTGTGGTGGATGGGGCTTAGGTTGAGAATTTTTATCCCACGGTGCTCGTCTCGGAGGCATATAAAATGAGAGAGAGAATTTATAAGTCCACAGTTCGATAAATCTCAATATAGCTGAAGGCGTATAAAAAAATTTAGAGTGCAACAATCCTAATAATAGGGCTCTATATCAAATAACGCTATGCTGGAAGCCTAATAAGTCCTACAGATCCCTAAGGATACTAGAACCTAATGCTCTGATACCACCTGTGACACCCCGCCTAATTAAATATCGGGTGATCAGTCCTTTATTAAATTAAATCAAAGTATCGGGTTGGTTCATTCTTAGCATCACTATCGAAAATAATTTTCTTTATTTATCACTTAATAAATAATTAAGATAAGTGTCAAAACTTTTAATTTTAGATTAAGTCCCAACGATGAGGATTTTGCACATAAACCATTTAAATGAACACAATTATAGTAATGAATACCAAACCATTCAGCTAAATTAAACAGGTTGGAATAGCATCCCAATAAAATATCTCCAAACCACGAACAATAATAATTCTAGTTTCTATTTAGTTCAGCTGTATGTCATTTACGTATGCTTGTACATATTACACATTAAATACATTATTGAAATCCTGGCATTTGAATTTATGTTATAATTTCATTACCGTTTTAAATTCCCACACCCTTAAGTTATTCTTTAATATAATTATCTTTCTTAGCTACTCACAAGCACAGTAGATCAAACACAGGTATATATAGCTATCACTCAATATATATATTAATAGGGCACCCCACAAAAAATCTATGGTGCAGGCATACTCTGATATCAAGTCCCCGTACCTCTTGTACATAAAAGGGAAACACTAGTTCAAAATCACTCCCGAACTGTATTAACACCAAATACATATAATGGAAGCGAATCATAGTCCCAAGTCACTAAGAGGTAAGTACATACCCAGACGCCCCTTCGGACCGTCCGCTCTATCACTCACAGAGAGGCGGGGTGTCACAGTTCCCAATTCATAAAGTATAAGTTTTCAATAGCTCGAAGGGAACTTCCAGGCTTAGTAAGGAGGACTCGGTAAGGAATTATTGAGACTTTCGAAAAATAAGAACCTAAAACCCAAAAGCCCTAGGCCAAACAACTCAATGGCCACCTAAAACGTGTAAAAATATCCAAATGAACACCAACAACAATACCCAAAATTCAACAACAGTAAGTAAAAACAAGAAGAAATTGTAAAAAGGTTTGAAGGATTTTGCAAAAAACCGTAAAATAACTACGAGAAGGAAGACACTTACCTAGAACCCTAAAATATGGTCAAATGATGTAGAATCTAAACCTTCTAATGTTATTAAGGGTGAAGATGTTACAGAAAGGAGTTTTTTCTAAGAGGATGGAGTTGAAAATGGCGGGAGTAGGAAGAGTTGGTCGGGAAAGATGGAGTTTGGAGACAAAAATATTTTTTCTCACTATAAGAAAGATTGGGTGTGGAGGAAAATGTTTGAAAGATTAGAAATGATGGAAAAGTCCGTTTTTATACATTTTAAGCACTAAGCACTACCCCTATTTAAGGCAGGCATGATGTCATGTGTAGGGAAGGCCGTTGATGCCTTAAAAAATTATACACATTATTTTAGACATGTGCATTACAATTACCCTTGTTGCCACTCTCAGTAACTGACGCGTGGCAACTTTGATATTTCTCCGAAATAATTCACAAGTTGATTTTCTTAGTTCGAGCCGAGAAGAAATTCATAAGCTGGGTAGAATCAAAAAAGTTGATGACAGTCCGTAGTTAAACACTTCACCCATTCAATTCACTTAGAATCTGCTCAAAAGACACAACACTCCAGAAAATCTTCCACAAGTTACAATCATGACAAAATTCCTGGTGGATTTTTTATACCATAAATACGAAACACCTCGTGGACTAATTAAGAAAGAACTTGTGGAGCTCTTCATTGTGGCAAGGTAGTCGGCTCAGTTACAAACTTGGTCGGCCCTAATAATGCGATCGTCCAGGTCAATCTTAATATCTGTGACACCCAGCTTATTAAATAATAGGTGACCAGCCCACTACTCCAATAAAAAATAGGAATCTTAAATGGTCCATTCTTAGCATCACTGTCGCATAAATATAACACGAGACAACCACCCAACATTTTAAATACAGATGTCAAATTTATAAAAACATTTTGAATCATTCACTTAACATAACAAAAGGTTAATGTATACACCTAACAATTGATAGCATTATTACAAAACATAATCGAATAAGCTGTCGGTTAAGAGACTGATACAAAAAGGTCACACCAAGTATAACAGTAACCATAAACTTGGGCAACACGCACGAATATAACTGATGAATAATAACTAGAATATCCAAAACGAATTTGATGCGTCTAGTACAAAAATCCTACAACATCCGTAAAATGTTGTATCTCCTTTAAGACTTGAAGGGAAGGTCAGAATGGGAGCCCTTGCCTCGGAGCACTTGAATATAACAAGAACCACACAAAGAGAACAAAATATAAACGGGTCAGGGCTCGGTTTGATATGATTTACAAATGAATAAGATGCATAAAAGCTATGAATGCAAGATTTAATAAATAGTTTAGATTCGCCCTTCACTTAAGAAATTATACTCACCTTTCCTCTAAACTGCACAACCTATCGCATACATTGTTCTTTAAGTTAAGCTACCCGACTATTAGTAAGGATGACCTAACTATCTATCGAGATGATTTGCATAACTTTAAATACAAAATTACTAGTTTACTAATTTTCTCATTTATTTAACCTCACAAGTCATTTAAGCCCGGAGGACCACATATGATTAGAGTTGATTCGCAATTCCATTTAATCCTTCTCATTTAAAATACAATTTCAGTGAGAAAAATTATGTTCATACAATAACAATTCTAAGACCATCCTTCTGGGAGTCACCCCACTGGATGCGTCCCTAATTGCTATCATATTCCATGGCCTAGAATCATGACCACCTGGGTACCCACAGTCGATATCTTACTGTTTAGGTAATCCTAAATCACAACGCATGGGAAACGGACATATACCTTCGATAGTGAGACGTAACCATGTCCAGAATTACTTCACTTCGAACAAAAAAATCACGCAATGTAACAACTGGTGCTATGGCATGAGGACTATACTCTCCCTGCATTCACTAGCCAGGGGATTCACTTGTTTCCCGTAACTGCCCTTATGATAGCATTTAGAGAGGTATGTGCATATATACCATAATCACAAGATATATCTTAATTACATATACAATTCTCACATCCGAAAGCATATATATATATATATATATATATATATATATATATATATATATATATATATATATATATATATATATATAACGAATTTAGGCTATAAGGTATGAACACTTCTATACTAGCCCCCGAAAGCCAAAATGACAAAATTCGACTATACACCAATCCTACAATCGTTTACTTAACCACATGAGGTATTACACTCTCGTATCATGTCCCTAAAAATCATAGTGAGAATGTTAAAAAGGATGAGTCAGATTGGTGTTTTCGTTGTGAGGGTTATGGCCATAGGGTAGCGGAGTGCCCCACTAGACTTAAGAAGTAGGGCAAGAAATAGGTTGCATATAATCTCACCTTAAGTGACAGTGAACCAGAAGAGGGAAAGAGTTCCCCCATTGAGCACAACTTTGTCGCGTTCATGGCTTGTCATGTGAGCGATAACGATAAATCTTCCCATAAAGATTCTCGTGTGAATGACACTTTTGAGTCCATTGTGTGTGAATCCCAAGTGATTGAGGGTGAAGCTTATGAGGAGGAAGAGATAGATGTGAGAGAGTTGCAAGTTGCCTTTAATGATTTGTATGAAGAAGCGATAAAGGAGAAAAAGGCAAACTTAAAGTTGCAAACTAGGTTGAAAGAGCGTGCCAATATAATAATGATGCCTTGATTGAGGATCTTAGGTAGGGGTGGCAATTTTAGAAACGACGCGAAAAAATGACACGGAACGACACGAAATTGACCCGAAATTGACACGATGTTTCGTGTTCGTGTCGTGTTTTTTTGACACGAAGTCGTGTCATGTCATGTTCGTGCCTTAATTATGAGTCATGTCGTGTCGTGTTATCGTGTTATCGTGTTTTTTAAGCCTGAAATTTAAGAAATTATAGTTGTCGTGTCGTGTCGTGTCGTGTCGTGTCGTGTCGTGTCATGTCGTGTTATTTTTTATTCGGGTCGTGTTCGTGTCAGCTAAAAAAAACACGAAGTCATGTCGTGTCGTTCGTGTTCGTGTCCGAAAAAACCTTGTCGTGTCGTGTCGTGTCGGGCCAAAACACGGCTCGTTGACCCGAATTGCCACCCCTAATCTTAGGGCATGGGATAAGACTCTTTGGGAGAAACTAGAATATGTTGAGGGTGAGAGAGATAATCTTCGTGGTTTGATGGAGCTTTCAAATAAGGAGATCCTAGAGTTTGAGGAGTCTAGGTGTTTTCTTGAGTCTAGGATTAGTAAGCTTGAGGAGAAATTGAGAGGCTCGAGTAACATGAAGTTTGATTTGGTGGCTAGGTCAAAAAAGTTGGATAGGATTTTAGGCACTGTCCAAATCAAGGAGGATAAGGGTGGTATTGGTTTCGATGATCGTATTGCTCCCATTCCCAAAGCCATCCCCGAACGTGTGAGAGAGACTAGGAACGTTAGGAGAGGTCAACATTTAGGTATTCATTCCCATCAGCGTCACACTTGCACTTTTTGTGGTAGGAAAGGTCACCTTAGATGTTATTTCTATGACCTTCTGAATGCTCCTAGGAAGTTTAGGAATAAAGTTATTTCGGTTCCTAAACCCCCCATGTGTCGTTACACACCTGCTTGGGTTAGGAAATCGGACTTAGAGGCTTAAGGAATTAAACTTCATGATTCTCATTTGGTTGCACTTGATTCTTCCCATGCTAGATCTAATGGATGATTGTGTCGCCATGTTTGTCATACACTAGTTTTTGCTTCATGATATATATCCTGCTAGTGTTATGACATGTGTATCATTTTGCATTATATTTTTTATTTGTTTAAGTCTTATTGAAAAATACCAAAAGATTTTATTTTGATAATTTTTTTTTGAAATACAAAAAGATTTTTGGTTTCATATATTTTTGAGAAAATAAAAAAAGATTGTGTTTTATTTGAGTCCAAATATGTTAAAAAAACAAAAAGATTTTCGGTTTGTTTTTTATTTTTGAGTTTATATGTTTGATATAGCATATTGGTGTGATTGAACCCCCATCATTTCGTTTATCCATATGGATGGACATTTGATCATAATTAAAAATGCTTAGAATGATCTTAACCATTGATTTATGGGGTTGTTTCGAAGTTGATTTGCATTTTGATTTGACTTTTTATATATGCCATCGTTGCACACATGAACGAGCATATATTAATGTTGGACTTATCATGCATATTTGAGTTTCGTGAGATGTTAACTCTCAATTTTGTCATATATGTTGTAAGGACATATTCGTTTACATTTGAGTATGACGTATACTGCGATAACCGTCGAAGAAAAGTTTAAGTCCAATCATGCATCAAGACGGATCCGAATATCAACATTCTTCAATAAATAAGCTTCTGCGAGATAGATTTTGGTAAGGTTGTGTTTAATTCCCTTAATGTTTCATTTAAAGTATCGGGATATTTTTCTAAAATGTTTTTTAAACATCTGAGGCACCATTTTTCGTCAAAAATATTTTTTCTAAGTTCTAAGGCGGAGTTTTGATTAAACAAAATTTTACGCTTTGGTCGTTCAAAAGACTTCCTTATGTCATTCAAACGACATGAAGTTGTCTCTCAAATGACTACTTCAAGTAACAGAGCATCTCATGCGATAGCTTGTTTGAAGGTCGCTAGATCAATTCATCAAACTACGTGCTACTGTTTTAGTTTTCTTACCTCGTTTAATAGGTCACGCGATTCTTGGTTCAAAAGACATCACCTATCATTCGAGCGACCCCTCCGACTCAAATTTTCTATATATACATGTTAAATTAGTCCTTTTTCTTCAAGAAGACCTGAGTTTTTTCCATACAAGAAAATTGCAAACTGCAGAAGTTTTTGTCTTCTTCTTTTAGGGTTTAAACATTTGTTTTTCAATTCAGAAATCATCCCAATTGAATTAGTGAATTGTGTTGGAACCCAAGATACAACTTTCGTGTAGTTTCTCTTGTAGAGAGGGTAAATCTACGGTTGACTTGGTAGCTCTTAAAGGAGGTGGTTGCTGACGACTGCGGTCATTGGGAGTGCTTATGGGTGTTCCTTGCTGAAGACGGAGTTGAGGTTCTTATGGGTTTGTTGCAGTTAATCCATTATTGATTCTAGGTTGCGACCTATGTGAGTGTTATGTGGAATATTCATTCCAGATTTTTATATGTGTTGTTACATTTATTTAAATAAAGGTTTTGCCCTTGCGGGGGATTTTTTCCTAAAATCTGTGTGTCAACAATTTATGTGATGGCATGATTTACACACCTAGATGCATGTGTTAGGGTTTAATTAATTTGGATTGAAAGTTAGCATCTATTTAAATAATATTTTAATTGGAAATTTGCGAATCAACAAGCAATCATTATCACACAGCATTCTCAAATAGGTATAAGAGCTTTTAAGCAATCTTACCTTTATTTACATATGCGTAATCAGACTTAGAGAGGAGGTCTGCATGTAAGAATCATTGCATGTGAGGATTACTATTGCATATTGAAAAAATGATGAATGTGCACGAAAAAGGGTTGTGAGAGAATAATAATCTCGTTGTGAAATCCACCGTTTAAAAGATCCCATGAAAAAATTAAGGCATTAAAAATATCACATGTATGCCAAAAAGGGGACAATAGGAATTCTCTAAAGTATAACCTCAAAAGATATAGAAAACAAATTATATATATATGAGGGTGTTTGGATGGAAAAAGTACAATGGGCTTGCACCACGAATTCTAATGTTGAAAAGTCATGTCATGATGCTATTGCTTGTAGAATCATCAAAATTCTAGATTTGTGTTCATGTTGTTCGTTGTTCGTTTAGTTTGTTAAGATCAGTATATTACTGTAACATATGGATAAAACTAAGTTAATTAAAATTTAGCTATCAATTAGAGCTTAATCGTTTCGATGCGTTTATGTTGTGATTCATTTGTTGTAGTTCACGCCCATACATTCCGTAACCATTTTGTGCACATTGATACTATGTTAGCATGTAACTTATATGATTTTTTTTATATTTTATGTTTTGAGTTCGGTTTTGCTATTGTATCATAGTTCCACTTGTTATTTTCTGGAAAACATTTCACTGGGTAAAAGATGAACATTTTAAGAGTTGATATTGAGAAATTTTTGAAGTCGTTCAAACGACTTTTGGCTATCGTTCGAACAACATGTCCAGGTAGTTCGAAGACTAGATCGTGCAACACTAGTATCGAGGTCTTAAAAGTGTCAGGTTTGGTCATATTTTAGGTCGTGGGATAGGCCATTTCTTAGATGCTTTGCGCGACCCTATACAGTTTCATGTTGTTTCTTTCCGAGTTCGAACGACATGCCTTGGTCGTTCTAAGGGCATGGCGATGTTGCTCGAACGACTTTAGTTGACTTTTTTTACTCTTCGTTCTACTTTAGTACCTGATTCATATATATGTTCATATCATTATGGTTTGGTACTTCTGGGTTGTTCTGGACAGTTTATATCCAGTCGATGTGGCTTAGTCTTTTTTAATTCATACACTGAATTGATTCGTTTAGTCACATCATTCCGGATATTGATGATTTCATTCATGTGACTATTTTCTCGCTACAATTTGGTATCTTTCTATTATTATTAGCTAGCTACATTTGTTTGTTTATCTTTCTCACTTATTGTCTATTCGAGACAAAAAGGGGGAGAGATAGTATGTGATGTAAGGGGAGTTTTGTTTTATGAGCACACATATTTTTATATGCTTATATATTGATATCATGTTTTCATCATATTGTTTACATATTGATATTGGTATCCTTGATTTGAGCTATATTGAAAAATATGTATACAAATTGATATCATATGTTTTGCTCACATGTTTAAAAAATGGTTTGTTTTATAACTTGGTTTTATGTATCATTTTTTACTCCATACTTCACATGGTATTTGTCCATTTCATGTGTGTAGTTATTTTTCAGCGATTTGAGATTCTGCGACTACGTCACATTCAGACATTCATGCTTGTCAATCCTACATGTACTAGTCCATATCCTGTAATTTTTTATTTTGGGTTTATAAGATGCGATTTAGGTGTCAACGGCTTGACGGCCTGACTTAGCATTCACTGGTTTGATTTTATCCCGAAATAATCAAAGGGGGAGATTTGTAAGGAAAAATTTCTAATTGAGTTAATTTGTATCTAATTAACTTAATTCCGAACAAAACAAAAGTTTAGATCATTGGATTGTATTTCGATTCACAATCCACATAAGACTATGATTTTGTATTGAAGACATAGCGGCCAAGCTTCAAAGATAGATCATGTCGTGTTTATTGGTGCACGTTTTACATCTTCATCATGTTTCGATCTCTCAGGTATGAATGTATAATGTTTATGGGACTCGAAAATTGTTTAAGAATGTTATTTTTCATTAAAATGATTTTAAAATGTTTTAACTTCATTTATTCTGAGATAATTATGTTTTAGATTCGTATCGATCCTTCCCTTATGTTTTGGAGCATCAAACGACATCTACAATCGTTCTAATGACATGTGGAAGTCGTTCGAACGACATGAAATTCTCGTTCGAATGAGATTGCCATATCGTTTGAACGACAGGCCAATATCGTTCTAATGACCTGCCAACTTAAGTAAGTTTTTTTATTTAAGGCATTTATCTCTCAGAATTTTGAGGTGTGCAAGGCCAAAATACAGAATATAAAAGTTACATTTTTCTGTACATGTTTACAAAGGTTTCCAAAGACTAAAAACATCCTTTGTTTTTCAAGATCAGATCTTTCATAACACACATGTTTTAGAGATCTTGCGTTTGTACCATCTAGAGTTTGTTCATCTCTGTTGAACAAAAATAGTTTCTTCAAGTTTTGCGGTGAAATAGTGATGGACTCCATGTTTCGAATCATAGACGTTACCAAAGTTGTATCGTTAGACACTGAGGTACGTGGAGTGGTGTGATGTGGACGAGTGTGTGGAAGGACTTCTACGTGGCATTATGGAGAAGTGGTTAAAGCATAGAAGAGCGTCAAGATTTGTAGGAATCGTGTCATTGAGTAAGTCTAATGTGTGTACTTTATAGAACCATATCATAGTGATTGTCTGGTTTGGGCCGTCCAAGGTTTTTCCCTTAGTGGTTTCCTCGTACATCGGTGTTGTGTGGACTTGATTTATTTTACTTGCTTTAATCACACTAGATGCATGTTTAGTATTAAACAAGATAAAATTGATTTAAAGTAAAATTGGTTCACACTTGGTGCGTAATTAAAATTGGAAAAAGGGTTTTTTAAGAAAAAAATTATTTTCATCTAAAAGCGCACATTAAAAAGGGACTTACATTAGTGAAACTATTCAATATCCAAAGTAAATTTCACATGGTTATGAAATAATAATAACTTAACCTATTCACAATTAATGAATTAAATTCACCGATTTTATTTTAATTAATATGAATTTTATTTCATTCCGAAAGTGGTTTTATTTAATTCTAGAAAAATACGAGGTGTTACATTTTTCCCCCTAATAACGGGATTCCGTCCTCAAAATCTAGAAAATACATACCTAGATAGAAGAGTTTTGGATATTCTATTCGCATGTCGTCCTCCCTCTCCCAAGTCGACTCATCCTCCCTATGGTGTCCCTACTGCACTTGTACCAACGAAACAGCCCTAGATCAAAGTCGTTGCTCCCGATGGTACAGAATGGCTACAGGTCTCTCCTCGTAGGTAGTGCCTGGATGGAGATCTATCTCATCAAGGTCGATATGCTGGTACACTATCTCATCTCTAAGGAACCTCCATAGTACAGATATATGGAAAACATCGTGTATTAGCTGCAAGTGATCGGGTAATCCCAATCAATACATTGCGAGCCCAATTCTCTCAAGGATAGGGTTTGGTCCCACATATCAGGGAGAGAACTTCCCCTTCTTCCTAAACCTCATAACTCCCTTCATGGGAGACACTTTGATTAGCACCTGGTCTCCAACATTAAAGTCTAGGTGTCTCCGTCCGTCATCTACATAGCTCTTTTGCCAATTCTGGTCAATCTGTATCCTGGCCCGAATCATGTCTACCTTCTCATAGGTGTCCTGAATGAAATCTGGCCCAAGTAACTTGTTCTCCCCCACCACCAACCATCATGAGGGTGAACGAAAAGGTCTCTCGTAAATCGTCTAGAACGATGACATCCCAATCGTGAACTGGTAGTTGTTGTTGTACGCAGACTCCACCAACGGCAAATACTGCTACTAGCTATCCTTAAAGTCTAGTATGCACATCTGTAGTATGTCCACTAACATCAACCTCACCCTGTCCTTCTGCTCGTCAGTCTGAGGATGATATGAGGTGCTCAATCTCAATTATTCCCCTAAAGCCTGCTGAAACCTCCTCCAAAAATGGGACACAAACATCAGAAACCTGTCCGACACAATATTGAGTCACCATGAAATTTCACAATCTCTGTGAGAAAAAGTCTAGTGTACTACTCTGAGCTGTAATCTATCCGGACTGATAAGAAGTGAGCCACCTTCGTCAACCTGTCGATGATCACCTAGATGGAATCATGCCCCCTCTGCGATGTAGATAACCCATTAATGAAATCCATGGATATACTCTTCCATTTCCACATCAGGATCTCCAAAGGTTGTAAAACACCTACAGGATGCTGATGGTCCACCTTCACCAGCTAACACGTACCACACTTGAACAAAAAATCTCATATGTCCCTTTTCATCTTGACCCACCAATACAGACATCTCATGTCATGGTACATCTTATCCCTTTGGGGATGTACCATAAAGCGTGAACCGTGAGCCTCCGATATAATGCCTCAACTCAACTCCTCGCCATCTAGGACAACCATCCTGCCCTGGAGTCTTAATCTACCATTCGACCTAATGGATTAGTTCTCTGCCACCGGGGCTAACAATTGCCTAATCCGCTCTTGGCAAAGCTGAAGAGGATATCTCGTAACTTTCTTGAAGGAGATTGACATCCAAGAAAGTTTGAACCAATTAATTGGGGAAATGCAGTTGTCTGCAAGAAATGTAGTTATGTTTGAGGAAAGGTTGATTCTTATAAATACTAGCAAAGTAATGTATCAAAGTTATTGGACCAATTTTAGGTCCTTTACTACCAGGCACTTTAATAGACCATGAATGTAAGAATATATTGTTATGTTTTTGTGCTTTTATTTCCTTGTTTCCTACATGGGGTGGTAATATTCCTTTAGGAATCAAACATTTTTTCCTTATGTATATATGATCATTCATATTAATTTAATGGTAAGATCTACCTTTTAATGTTCCATATATTTGGAATGGTCCTTCCTAATTTGGGGAGAATTTTCCATAGGCTAGATCTTTTTATCCTAAAAAGGTCAAATGCTCTTCCAAACCAAATATCTTTCGTCAACGGTCCTTTTTTTTACATTTTTATTGTAACTATCGGCTATTTTTTTTTCTTTTGAACTAATATGTTATTTAAGGCTCTAATATTATCCTCATCTATATTTTATAATTCCATGTGCATAGATTGATAATAGAGTATGATGATCAATTCATTTTGAACTATCACTCTTAGTGAATTTATAGTGATTTCAACTAGTAGGACAGCATCATGCCCATAAGTCTAAGCATATGGTGTTATTCCATTACGTGACCTTTTAGATGTTCGATAAGCCCAAAATACTTTTGGCAGTAAATTGTGACAATCTTTTGGATTCTTCTCGATCACTTAACTTAAGTTGTTTTTAATTACCTTATTTATAGACTCTACATGCCCATTTGATTGAGCGTAATAGGGTGTTGCCTTAGCCAAAGTTACACCTAAACCTTAAAGTAAATTCCAACACCATTTCTGACTCAAAGATTCTTCCATTGTATGATGTTTTGGTTTTTGGAATCCCAAACCTATACATAATATCTTGTCAGAAGTATACTAATTCATTTTGGGTAATTGACTTTAAAGTCATAGCTTCTACCCATTTGGTAAAATAATTTGTTTCCACGAGCACAAAACTGTGTAGCTTCGAATATGGTGGATATATTTTACCAATGACATCAATCACGCATACTCTAAAGGGCCAAGGTTTCACTACATATTGAAAATCGTTAGTGGACACAAGTTTTAGATGCCCGTGTTGTTGTAATTTTTGATATCCTTTAGCAAAGTCCATATAATCCTTTAAAATGGAAGGCTAATAAAAGGCATACCTTCTTAGTAACCACCTCATTTTGTATTTGCTTAATGAGCCCCACATATCCCTTCATGGACTTGGATAATGGTTGTTAAACCTTGATCTTTGCTTAGGCACTCCAGGATCATTCATCAGCACCTCTTTTGAAAAGTTTTCTAGCATACATAACATAATTGGTTGCTCTTAATCTGACAGTCCTACCAGTTTTCATACTTGGGTCAGTTAGATCTTTAATTAATGGTTTTCTCCAATCTTCATGAACATATATGTTTTTAATTTCAACCAAAGGCCATCTATTATGAATTAATTATAAAAGTCCAATATTGGATCTCAATTTTATCTGAGCTTCGAAGCTGTCATCTGGATTAAGACCAAAAGCCTTTTGATCCATTACATTGGCTTCTTCATTCAAAAAGCTGGGAATACAGTTTAATGTGACTCGTGAAATTTATACATAAAGTGTAAAGCCACTTAGTTATGTAAGGTTAAACCATCATTAATACATATATATTCACCAGTTAACTGTCTTATGACAAATTTAGAATCTCCATAGATTTTTATTACATAAGCATTGTAGCTTCAAAGGATTTTTAGGCCCATTATGACAGGATCATATTCCACTTGACTATTGGAACTTTATTTTTCTTTTAATCAATATACACGATTAGTTTTGATATGTTCTGGGGATTCAATGATAACCCATATTATTGGCCTTATTTCGGTCTTCAAACCATAAATTACATGGGCTCAAGGATATGTATCTTATCTCATATTTATTTCCTGGTTCGTCTTCACATGGATGATCCACCAAAAAGTCATCCAGTGCTTGGCCTTTTATAGCCCTTTTGAGGCACATAGTGTAGGTAAAACTAAGGCAAATTTAAAACCCATTTATAGACCTATTTTGCAACATAGGCCTTATCCGTATATATTTAATCAAATCAAATTTTGAAGTTACATACACCTCTCTAGGAAATAAGTAATATCTTAATTTCTTATCTGAAAAATATAAAGTTAAACATAATATTTCCATTATAGAGTATCTACATTCACAATCATTTAGAAATCTACACAAATAGTACACAGCCTGCTCTTAGTGCTCCGCACAGTCTTATGCCAATAGATTTCCAATTGAGGCATCAAAGGAAGCGTACAACTTTAGTAACCTATCTTCCTTTGTAAGTGCCAAAATTGATAGCTTAACCAAGTATCTCTTATGCATCTAGAAATCTATGTTGTGCTCTTACTTCCAATCCAATTCTTCTTGATCTTTTAGCTTCAAGAAAGGAAAAAATACTTTAGTTTTCCTTGAAGCATTAGATATGAATCTATAAAGGAAATTGATGTGTACCAAAAACCTTTTCAAATAATTTTTGTTTAGGTGGGTTGTTCTTTCAATTATGGCCTTAGCCTTATTCTTATCAACTTGAATTCCTTTTTGGGGTACCATGTATCCTAGAAACTTCCATGTAGAAACCCAAAAGACGTATTTTAAAGGATTCATTTTAAGTTGATTGGATCTCATAATTTTGAATGATTTATGTAGTTGTGTTATATGATTTGTTAATATTTTTGTTTGACTATTATATCGTCTAAATAACACTCCAAAAAGGTGCCCACCATGTCATAGAAAATGGTATTCATTCCCCCTTTTGTTAAGTGGCTCTTACTTTCATTAAAAAAATGGCATTTTAATCCATTCAAAGGTGCCCAAATTTCCTAAACACCTAAAGGTGGTCGTATGCATATCTTTTTCACCTATGCATATTTGGTTGTATCCTAAGTGATGGCCATCCATCATAGATATGATAGCAAGACCAGTGGTCCAATCAACCAATAGATCTACCATTGGTATTGGATATTCATTCTTTGGAGTGGTTACATTTAAGTTTCTGGAGTCAATGCACACTCTTCACTTGTCATTTTTCTTAATAACTGGCATTATATTAGATATTCATTCTACATACCTGGCGGTTCAAATTAAATAAGCCTTCAATAGCATTTCAATTTCTTCTTTAATTTTTTTCGTGACCTTTAGAGTCAATTAGCATGGCAGTTATGTCACGGGCTTGTACCCTTCTTTGATTGGCAGTCTATATTCCACCAATTTCATGTCTAAATCGGGTAACTCATCGTACTCCTAAGAAAAACAGTCCTTATATTGATGTAAAAGGTCTATAACCAATTGTTGTTTTTATTTGCTAAGGTTTGCACTAATATATGTCATCCATGTATATTTCTCGACTCCCAAGTTCAAATCTAACAAAGGATCTGGTTGGTTCACCATGAGTTCGTCTTATTCTACTAACGAACTTGCCAATTCACCATTTTCTTGAGGTTATTCATCCTCTTTGTCTTCTTCGAACATATAGTCAGCCCAATTTATGGTCCTTTCTTCACTATCTTTGGTATTTTGGTCATTACAAGAAAAATGGTTATTAGGGACAGGAGTATTTGGGACGATCATGTCATTTTGTCCCTTAAAAAGACCATTTGGTATGGATTTTAATTACCGACCCTTAAGGTAGATATATTATTTATTTATTTTGGGGGGGTATTTTTTACCATCCTATATGTGAGTTAAATTTTAGCGCTCTTTTTTACGGATAAATATAAACCACGAATTTTAATAACCATACCATTTGATTCACTTTATACCACGGATTTATAAAGTCATCTCATATGGAAAATTACAAAAGGGAAATATTTTAAAAAACGTCCCATTTTGTATAGCTTATACCATGGAAAACCATCCCATTTGATAACTTGTAAAAGGGACGGAAGTAAAACCGTCCCTTTTAATAAACTAGGTTTTTTTTCTTTTATTTTCCCCCTCATTTCACTTATTTCCCCCGTTTGGGAGAACCCATTTACCTGACCCCCTCTCTCTTCTTGGTCTCCCCCCCCCCCCCCCCCCTTCCCCTCTCTGAAGATTCCACCACTGCGCTGCCTCACCCCAACCCCCACCATGCCGAGCCCTTGCCTCTCTCTCCTGCATCACTTCCCATAGCCATCGTCAGCAACACTTCTCCCCACCATCGATAACTTTTCTCCCTCTTCTCCATTAGTTACAAATTACCTTGTGTAGTTTGCGTAGATTTGATGTTAGTTTATGTAGATTTGATAGTTTACAAATTTGTTTTTTTAATTGATGTTAGTTATTTATGTAGATTAGTTAGTTTACTTTTTTGTGTAGATTAATTTAAATTTATGTGCATATATAACTCTTGACATATGGTTTAAATGTTTTTTATTAAATATTTGATCGTGTTAGTTTAGACAATTATAAAATTAGTTTGATTACTAATTTTTTTAGTGTAAATAGATAGAACTACATATTGAATTTTATAAAAAAAAAAAAACTGAATGTATGTAAAACCTCGTTTAGTATGGGATTGAATTATTTTCGTTTTGAATTCAACCTCATTTATTATCTATTGTTAATGTATGTGACTGACGGTGTACGGACGAATTTAGCTCGCGGTTTAAATTCACCTCGTAAGATACACGAACACCTCGTATGGGACCAACCTAACTCGTACAAACTGATTGCGTAATCACAGAACCCCTAGTTTGAGAATACGACGAAAGTCTGTGCCTTAAAGGGAATGCAAAACAACCACAAAATGACCCTATAAGAGACATGAACACCTAGCACGAGACAAACCTAACTCATAGTAACTGACTGAGTAGTTACGGGACTCCCGATTTGAGAATATGACAATAATTTGCAAATATTTAGACTTAGGCTTAAAAATATCATTAAAAGGGGAAAATGTAAAACATTCACCAAACATCCCCGAAAAGAGGCGAACACCTCGAACGGGACCAACCTAAATCGTAATAACTGACCGCGTAGTCACAGGACTCCCGGTTTGAGAATGTGAAGATAATTTGTAAATATTTAGACTCGGCCTTAAAAACATTCCATTAAATGGCAAAAATGTAAAATAGTCACCAAACGGCCCCGTAAGAGGCACGAACACCTCGCACAGGACCAATGTAATTCGTAGGAACTGATTGTATAGTCATGGTACTCCCGATTTGAGAATATGATGAAAATTTTCAAATCTCTAGATTTACGCTTAAAAACATGCCATTAAAGGTCCAAAATGCAAAACAACCAACAAACAGCCCCGTAAGAGGCACAAAAACCTCACACGAGACTAACCTAACTTGTAAGAACTGACCGCGTAGTCACGGGACTCCCGATTTAATCATACGATAAAAATTTGCAAATCTCCAAACTTAGGCTTACGAACATGTCAACAAAGGTTCAAAATCAAAACGGTCCCGTGACGGGACTAACCAAACTCATATGAACTAACTGTATAGTCACGGGACTCCCGATTTGAGAATATGACAAAAATTTGTAAATCTCTAAACTTAGGCTAAAACCATATCGTTAAAGGGTGAAAACATAAACCAACCACAAAACGGCCTAATAAGATGCAAAATCACTTCGTACGAGACCAATATAACTCGTATGAACTGATCGCATAGTCACGGGACTCCGAGTTTGAGAATATGACAAAAAAATTCGAATCTCTAGACTTATGCTTAAAAACATGCTCTTAAAAGTCGAAAACCCAAAATAGCTCCCAAACATCCACGTAAGAGACACGAACATCCCGTAAGAGGCACAAACACCTCACACGTGACCAATGTAACTCGTAGGAACTGACCGCGTAGTCACAAGACTTCCGTTTTGAGGATATGATGAAAATTTGTAAATATTTAGAGTTAGTCTTAAAAGCATGCCATGAGAGGGGGAAATGTAAAACAACCACCAAACGGCCTCGTAAGAGACACGAACACCTTACACGAGACTAGTGTAGCTCGTAGAAACAGACTGCGTAGTCATGGGACACCCATTTTGAGAATATCATAAAAATTTGCAAATCTCTATAGTTTAGCTCAAAAACATGCCGTTAAAAGGTAAAAAAAATAGCCACCGGACGGCCTTATAAGAGGCATAAAAACCTCACACGGGACCAATATAACTCATAGGCACTGACCGCATAGTCACAAGACTCCTGGTTTGAGAATATGATGAAAATTTATAAAAATCTAGACTTAGGATTAGAAACATATTGTTAGAGGGAAAAAATGTAAAACTACCACCAAATCATCCCGTAAGAGGCACAAACGCCTCGCACGGGACTAATGTAGCTCATAGGAACTCAATGCATAAGTCACGAGACTCTTGGTTTGAGAATATGATATAAATTTTTAAATCTCTAGACTTAGGCTTAAAAACATGCCATTAGAGATTTAAAACCCAAAACATCCCACAAATAGCCCCGTAAGAGACACGAATACCTCGTACAGGACCAGCCTAACTCGTAGGAACCAATCGCATAGTCAAGGGACTCCCAATTTGAGAATATGGTGATAATTTGAAAATATTTATACTTAGACTTAAAGACATGTCATTACAGGTCGAAACCTAAATTAGACCCCAAACGGCCCCGTGAAAGGCACAAACACTTCTCATCAGACCAATGTAACTCATAAAACCTGACTGTGTAGTTGTGGGACTCTCGATTTGAGCATATGACAAAATTTACAAATATCTAGGTTTAGGCTTAAAAACAAGCTAGTATAGGGCAAAAATACAAAATAATCACCAAACGGCCCCGTAAGAGGCACGAATACCTCGCACGGGATAATGAAATACGTAGCAACTGACCACATAGCAACGGGACTCCCAGTTTGAGAATATGAGAAAAATTTGCAAGACTTAGTCTTAAAGACATGTCGTTAAAGGGGAAAATGCAAAATAGCTACCAAACGGCCCTTAAGAGGCACGGCCACCTCATAGGGAACCAACCTAACTCATAGGAACTGGTGGCGTAGTCACGGAATTCTCAGTTTGATAAATATAATAAAAATTTGTAAATATTTAGATTTAGGCTTTAAGACATGTCGTTAAAGTTAAAAAATGCAAAACGCCCACCAAACGGTCCCGTGAGAACTATGAACACCTCGAACGAGACCAACCTAACTCGTAGGAATTAATCGTGTAGTAACAGAACTCCCGATTTGAGAATATGATGATAACTTGTAAATATTAGGCTTGGGCTTAAAAACATATCGTTAAAGGGTGAAAATGCAAAATAGTTCCCAAATGGCCCCGTAAGAGGCACGAACACCTTAAATGGGGCCAATGTAACTCGTAGGAGTTGATCGCGTAGTCATGGGACTCTCGATTATGATGAAAATTTACAAATATCTAGAGTTGGGCTTAAAAATAGGTTGTTAAAGAGCAAAAATGCAAAACAACCACCAAACGATCCCGTAAGAGGCACGAACACATCGCACGAGACCAACCTAACTCGTAAGAACTGACCATGTAGTCACGGGACTCTCGGTTTGAGAATATGAGAAAATTTTCAAATCATTAGAGTTAGGCTTAAAAACATGTTGTTAGAGGTTTAAAACCCAAAACAGTCCCCAAACGGCCCCATAAGATGCATAAACACCTCGTACGGGACCAACTTAAGTTGTAGGAACTAACTGCGTAGTCACAGGGACTCCTAATTTGAAAATATTATTAAAATTTGCAAATCACTAGACTTAGGCTTAAAAACATGCCGTTGGAGGTTTAAAATCCAAAACAGCCTCCAAACAGCCCCGTAAAATGCACGAACACCTAGCACGGGACCAACTTAATTTGTAGGAACTCACCGCATAGTCACGGGACTTCCGATTTGAGAATATGATAAAAAAAAATCAAATCTCTAGATTTAGGCTTAGAAATATACTGGTAAAGAGAGAAATGGAAAATAGCCACCAAACGGCCACGTAAGAGGAACGAACACCTCTCATGGCACCAATGTAACTTGTAAGAATTGATCGTGTAGTCATGAGACTCCTGGTTTGAGAATAAAATAAAAATTTGCAAATCTTTAGACTTGGGCTTAAAAACATGTCGTTAAAGGGTGAAAATCCAAAATAACCCCCAAATGGCCCCGTAAGACACACGAATACCTCACACGGGACCAATGTAACTCGTAGGAACTAAATGCATAGTCACGGGACTCCCGATTTGAGAATATAACAAAAACTTACATATATCAGGACTTGGGCTTAAAAATATGTCATTAGAGGGGGAAAATGCAAAACAGCCACCAAACGACCTCGTAAAAGACACGAACACCTCCACGGGAACAATATAACTCATAGGAACTAATCGCGTAGTCGGATGACTCCCAATTTGATAATACGATGAAAATTTGCAAATATCTGGACTTGTGCTTAAAACATGTCGTTAATGGGTGAAAATGCAAAACAACCACTAAATGGCCCCTTAAGAGGCATAAACACCTCGTATGGGACCAACCTAACTTGTAAGAATGAACCGCGTAGTCACGGGACTCCTGGTTTGAGAATATGATGAAAATTTTCAAATCTCTAATCTTAGTCTTAAAACAAGTCGTTAAAGGATGAAAATGCAAAACAACTACCAAATAGCCTCATAAGAGGCACAAACACCTCGTCAGGACCAACCTAACTCGTAGGAACTAACCGCAAGTCACGAGACTCCCGATTTGATAATATGATGACAATTTACAAATATCTAAACTAATGATTAAAAATATGTCTCTAGAGGTTTAAAATCCAAAACATCCCCCCAAACGAGCCCATAAGCGGCGCGAACACCTCGCACGGGACCAACCTAACTCGTAGGAACTGAACGCATAGCCACGGAACTCTTGGTTTGAGAATATAATGAAAAATTACAGATCTCTAGACTTAGTCTTAAAAACATTTCGTTAAAGGGTAAAAATGCAAAATAAATACCAAATGTCCCCATTAGGCGCACAAACACCTCGTCCGGGACCAATATAACTCGTAGGAACTAACTGCGTAGTTACGAAACTCCATATTTGAGAATATGATTAAAATTTACAATCTCTAGACATAGGCTTGAAAACATGCCATTAAAGGGGAAAACCCAAAACAACCCCTAAATGGCTCGGTAAGAGACACGAACACCCCGTAAGAGGCACGAATGCCTCACAAGAAACCAATGTAACTTGTAGGAATTGACTGCTTAGTCACGGACTCCCAATTTGAGAATATGATGAAAATTTGTGAATATATAGACTTCGGATTAAAAACATGCCTTTAAAGGGTGAAAACACAAAACATCCACTAGACTGCCCCATAAGAGGCACGAATACTTTACACGGGACCAATGTAGCTCGTAGGAACTAACCGTAGTCATGGGACTCCCAGTTTGAGAATATGATGAAAATTTTCACATCTCTAGACTTAGGCTTAAAAACGTGTCGTTAAAGGGTAAAAATGCAATACAGTCATCAAATAGCCTCGTAAGTGGCACGAACACATCACACAGGACCAATCTAACTCGTTGTGTTTTTTAAGGCCTTCATGTCAATAAAAAGCATGACAAACCTTCTCAAATCATAACTTATGTCGACACTCTCCTAGGCCGAGTCAACAGTGGTTATGGCTCCTTGACCTTTATGAAAGTAACTTCACAATTATATTACTGGGTAAAATTAGAGGACGAGAGGATGATACATTTTTCTTTGGGGCGATTACAATGGCTTTCTCAATTGATGCCCCATATTTAACCTTTTCTTTCTTTTTGTATCTTGTGTGTGTGTGTGTGTGTGTGTGTGTGTGTGTGTGTCATTAGACCCCCATGCTTGTGTCCCCTACTTTTAGAGACTCGGGTAGTGGATATTTATCTTACTTTAAGATGTCTTGAATAATGATTAGATCAACATTTTACCGACCACGGTTGCCATCGATATAGCCCTTATTCATCAATAAGAATTATATCATGAGAGGTAACTTCTCATTCCTATAAATCCTCCTATGAACAACTTAATATGGATGGTTGAGACTTTTCGAAAGAAAATGAGGGATTAAGGTAGGCCAAGGATATAATGGAATGGGTGTCCTTTAAGTAGCTGGAAATGAAGTGGTGGTTGAGCAATTCACTTACACTAACGTAGGTTTCTCTAGTCCGACCATTCAAGACATGAACATTTTAGTGAAGTATTCTTGTTACCGACCACTGTATAGTTGCTTACAATGACAAGGGAATTACTATAAAGTTAGTAATGGATGGTATTATCAACTCATAACCCAGAATGACGTGGAATGCTCCCACGAGTATATTTGGACACCAACTGGGATTCTTTTCGCCCAAATTTTCTTCAAATTCACTTGAAAGTTTTTAGGTTTATTTATAAGGTAAGAATCTAAATTTATTAGACAAAATCTTCATTAAATGTCTAGATAATAAATTTAAATTCCTTATCAAATATATGGTATAAAAAAATCCGCACAATAAATCTTATTTATGAAAAATTATGGTGTTAATAGAAATATTTTAAAATTAGTTCTAGAGGGATACAAAATAATTTGGTATTCAAAAGTTTTTATTCCCATGCGTTAGTTAAATTTTGTTTTAGTTTCTAATTCTTAGGAAATTTAAAATGGGGAATGTTTTAATTCTCTCATTTGAATGATTAAAGAGAATAAACTAACTAAACCCATTCATATAGGGTGGAAATGTATTTTGGATATCATTATAATTGAGGAGGACTTTAAGTTTGTCATCACCCTTCTCTTTATGATGAGCCCAATGAGGAAGCATCCAATGGCTTACCGTAAGTGGTGTATAATCGATTATATATCTCGTTGCAACTTATTGGGTTCCTTATCCTTTATTTTGCAACATTATCATCTACATACCCCACAAATAATGACTTATGTTAAACCTTAAAGACGTGTTTTAGCATCGAGATTATGCCTCAAGGATGGTTTTTACCTCAGAGACGATGAAAAAATAGGTATTAACTAATCAACACATAAATTAATTTAAAATTATTTGGTCCATATTGCATGTAGTTGGTAATTAATAATTGAAGCAAGTAAAATCAATCGAAAAGAGCACACCGGTATTTTATAGTGGAAACCCTCGCGGGAAAAACCACCATCGTGCCCAGCCCAAGATAATTCCACTAGTATTGAAATATGATTACGGGACTTAACAAGGACTCATACACAACTTACACATAAGACAAAGATACATGCCACAATGTCGCTCCCTTGATTTTTGTTCCTAAGTCTATGTCCGTCCTAGTGATAGTTGCACGACCTCCAAGGCCTCAAGATCCATTGATTGGTGAATGATCAGCCCACATGTAATCCAACATTCTATTCTCTTCGATGTATAAGGTCTCAAGAGATTCGTAAATATAAAGTCTACTTTAGTTGCATAGAGTTAATAGCATCTCATAAACATAAGGACTCCCTCAAAACAAATTAGGGTTTTGAAAAAACTAGGCTTCGTCAATTAAAATACGTGTCTAAAGGTGTTTAAATATTTTTATATTGAAATAGATCAAATTAATCATATTTTCCACGATGAATATCCTCATTCAAACAAGGGAGACTTCATTCGAGTGAGAGATTTCGATCGAGGGACCCTTGATTTATAAAAGTTTTGGTTAGGGGACATTTTTGGAAATCAGTGGGCCCTCATTCAA
Source organism: Sambucus nigra (assembly GCA_949130495.1). Lineage (NCBI taxonomy): Eukaryota > Viridiplantae > Streptophyta > Magnoliopsida > Dipsacales > Adoxaceae > Sambucus > Sambucus nigra. The sequence continues at coordinate 665,569,102 of OX422215.1, read as the reverse complement.
AGCAGTCTTCGATCGAGGATTCCTCATTTGAAAACTATTTTCAATCGAGGTCCATTGCCTAAAAAAATATGCTCTTGATCAAAAACTTATTCGATCAAGGGTGACCTCATTCGAATGAGGTCACTCAAAGTTGACCCTTGACAAATAACTGTAATTTTTTTCAAACCTTTTTCGAAATTGTTTTCATTAAAGTCATGTCATGTCACTTCCTAGTAATAAAATAGACTACAAGGAATTACAAAACTTTTGAAAATTGTTACATTTACCAAATCTCTTATATGCAATGAAATTGTTCAATTTGGTTCGATAATTTCAGTCACTATGTTTTATCTCTTTGTCTTCATATGATCTAGCTTTACAACTCAATAGACTCGATACAAAGATACGATGACTTAGAGGTTTGTTCTAAAATTAAGCCAACACAAACTAAAACCTAAAAGGGGGTGTAAAATATGTCCTTAGAGATGTTAAACACAAAGATGGATAAAGGTACTCTAGTGAGGGACATATCATAATATAGGTGTTCATCCTTAATAAAATGGATATCCTTTTATCCAAAATTATGCGGGAACCCTTGATCAATTTGGTACTCTAGTCGTTGCCCGGGTCCTTTAAAAAGTTTCATCTGAATTATGCTATGAATTAGGTGAATTATTTATTTGTTGAGGTTATAAGAAACTTTGATCACTCGGGGTTGTCATCACAAAGCCATTTTTTTCATATAATTGAGAATGCCTCTTCTGAAGAAGAAGAAGAAGAAGAAGAAGAAGAAGAAGAAGAAGAAGAAGAAGAAGGGATATGGAGAGAATAATTTTTCTATAAAACACATTTTCTTTTGTTTCACTTTTTGTGATTTTTTGTGACTTAACTTCAAATGCTAACATTACATGGGTATTTATAGGATCTCTAAAATGTATTTACCCAAATACATGTATATATTATATTTAATGTGAACATACCCCTTTTAAACTTCTATACATGAACCTCATAATACATGAACAACCTAAATGCATGTATTAACCAAATACAAATGTGTCTACATTAATCTAGATAATACCAAATTAATAAAATCAATTTTATATTTCCAATAGTGAGCTTCTCCAAAACTTTGGAGTGCTCTAAAAAGTACCATACGTTATTCTTTTCACCTTCCTTTAGAAATCCTACAATTTAAATTCTTTTTAGGCTTGAATGCAAACAATTAGGAACAAGACCCTACTCCCATGTCTTAAAATCTTCATCTGAAAATGAAAACCAGTATAAGAAAAGAAAAAATACAAGTTGATATTTAACACACAATATGACATGTCAAAATTCGTGTAATTAATGCGAGTAGGTGCCAATCTGTGTTATATGTAACACAAATATCTTTGTTCCATCGGCACGGGCACACCCTTGCAGATGAAAATGAGATAAAAATGTGTACTTGAGTTTGGTGTTCGAGTGAAAAGGGGATAAAACTTGAAATTTATTTTAAAAGAAAATTTAGGTGATGTATTGACACATAAATTTCTACCAACAAGTTGGTGACCTTATTTCACCATACATGTTATAAGCATGTACTATATTTTAAAAAAATTAGTCGTGTCTTTCGGCACGAGCATCTATTAGTATTAATAAATTGAACAATGATTTTTATATTATCGATCATGTCTCGCCTAAACTTCTAATACTTAAATTAAATTTACATGAATGTAAATAGCTTAAATAGAAATGAACCTTCTACCAAACATACCTTTGGCACGTATGCCATGTAACACCCCGTATTTTTGGGTATTTAGAATTTAATCAATTCGGTGATTATTAAACTTTGTGTGTGTCATAATTTAGATGAATTAATTATTATTGATTGATTAAAATATTAATCGGGAGAAATAAAGATTAATATTTATGGAATAAAGTTACTAAGTGAATAGTGAACAATTATTTTTACGTCATAACGAGTGATAGTGACGTGACATTGTTATATCTCAACTGGGAGTCGCGTGTAGACTAAATGAGGTAAAGATGGGAAATTATTTTAAAGTGACTCGAATGACGATTTCGAGATCACGGTTGGTTCTTAATGGGTCGAAATAGTCATAATATGTTGATTGGGTCCCAGAATGATTTTAGACCAACCCGGCACCACGTAAGGGCTTTTTGGTCATTAAGGAGTTTACAGTAGAGGGAACTCCGAAAATTGAAGAGGTATATTAGCCCATTTGAGTGTGAGGCTAGGTTTAGAACACTTTAGAGAGAGAGGAAGCCATATGAGAGGAAGAGGATAATGAAACTAGGCCTTCCTACACCGTTTTGCACCATGGACATCATCAGAATCGAGATTAGAGAGAGGGAAGATCAACTCCATCATCAATTAATGAAATATCTTACATTATTTTAAGCATATTATAATACCCATGTAGTGTAGGGTTTAAATTACATGTTTTGGAAGAATTATTGAGAATTGGGTAGGTGTAATCCATGATTTGAAATAGGAAGACATATAGAAATACTTCATTTAGATTAATATGATGAAATCTGAGATCTATGATGTATAACCTTGAATAAATGTGGAAATCTTGTAGGACATGCATGAAGAAACTTATAAACTAGGGTTTTGAGAATTATTGGGTTTAATCTGTTCTTGGATAGAATTCTTATAAATTTAATGTATTATTTACGTTAGAAATTGTCCCTACACATATAATTGATGTTTAGTTATATTGGATGGGAGTCCGGGATTGTTGGATAGAGGTTTGAGAAATTTAAGATGTTGAAATCGCGTAATAGTTTAGCGAAGAAGAAGACCTGCAAAAGGAAAATCGATTAGTCTCCTAGGCTGAATCGATCCGGATGGCGAATTGATTCGGCTCCTTGGCTGAATCGATTCGGATGGTGAATCGATTCGGGCCAATGCCGAATCTATTCGATTTCCCAAATTTTACCAGCATCCTTAGTTTATTCCATGTTTCCATAAATAATTAAATGGGAGACTTTTATATTATTATTATTAAAATAAAGGGAAGGACCTTGTGAGTTCCAGTAGACCTATGGTAGAGATTATGGTTTAACTTAAGTGAGGGAATCAAGGTTAGGACCGATTGGGCATGATATGTGATTCAATAATTCCCGAGGATTAAATAGGATTACGGAGAGTATAAGCAAACCTAGGATTCAGACCGATAGTATATGAGTAAATTAACTACTGAAATAACTTAAGGGGTAACGAGGACCATTCAGGTAGAGAATAATACTAGGTAAATACGAGAAGAACGCTAAGAGTGAATTGTTAGTACGTTGAGTATTCAAGAGAGATAAATACTATGTATGGATTTTTATGATGGGTTTTGTGTATACCTATATTGAATATATGTATATATAGGTTGTGTGAATAGCTATTATGTGATTGGTTATGTGTGTGAACATACCTACGCTGCCTTCTATCACGGTAGGTTCCGCATAGAGGGCGATTCCAACGAGGTCTGGATGTGTGCCCCAGAATATATAACTTAGGGCGGCTCACCATGTGAAGTGTATTAGTGGGACTGACATGTCATTTGGGTACATTAGGTATGTGCGTAGCCCAAAGGCTTAGAAATATGTTCACCTCCATTGTGTGTTCTTTGATTTATGGTTCTAGGAGACATTCTAAACCGATAGTCCTTGATTTGGTACAAGAAGTACATGGACTTGATAGCAGAGTATGCATGCAACGCACTAGCCATTCCGGGGGATGTTGGATCTGTTATATATATATATATATATATATATATATATATATATATATATACAAGTGTGGATATTCTACTTGTGTGTGTGATGGTAGAAAAGGTAGATAGTGTATATCTAAAAGCAACTTAAGTGTGAGGAACTTATTAAAGATGCCATAAGAAAGGGTGATTATGTGTGATGGTAGAAAATAATAGATTGTGTGTATCTAAAAGTAAACTAAGTGGAGAAACTTAATAAAGTAACTCAATAATAAAATGGGGTTAACATTAATTATTGGCTCAACGGTATCGTATGGGTGGTATGGGGGAGCTCAACCTAGTATGGTTAGTTAGATACTTAGGCATAATTAAGTTGGGTAGCATGGCTCGGCGGGTAAAATAGGAGACGTTAGGTGTGCACTATATATGAGAGGTGATGAACTCAAGGGAGTGTATGCTGGACTAATGTGTGTATCTAATAACTGCTTTTGAACTGCAATTTAAATAATTGCTAAATATTTTTCAAATGATTTTGGGCTTTGACCCGTTTCAAAATATTTTAGGTGTCCAGTTATGGGGACGCCAAGCTTGATGACTCATTCCAGGAATGCGTAGTTGCAGCATTGTGGACGCTTGCAGAACTTTGTCTAGACACTTCAATTATTCATTCCTAGATTAGGATTTACATTCCAGTATTTCATTTGGGCATTTCACCCCTTCAGTTGCTACATTGTTTCAGTTTTATTTACCGGATGATGTATTCGCATTCAATTTATTTATTTAGACTTATGGTTTGGATTTACTTTTGGAACCGGTGGTTTATTCTACTCATTATTTATCTATTTATCATGTGATGGATTCAGACTATTTAATTGTGTGGATGGTTTGGTTATTGTATTTATATTTTGCATGTTGTTATATCAATGAAAGATAAAATCTGGCACTAGCGTAATTTTAACATAGGTGGTTAGTAATTTAAAAAGTTTTCAACAGTGATGCTAAGAATTAACCAAATGAGATTCCTGATTATTTTGATAATGACTGATCACTCGTGATTAAAATAAGTGGCGTGTCACATGCCATTGATATGTTAATTTAAAAAGGATACAAAGACTAGTCGTATATGGGCAATCAATCTCACTAAAAAAGGAAAAACTTCCAACCCACAAATCTTACTTAGAGGGTAGGGTAAGAACCTATAACTATTCGAGCAAGATGTGGTATTTCATCACATTTATTGATGGTTACTCTAGGCTCAGATATGGTTGTCTAGCGCCACAAGTTTAAAGCATTTTAAAATGTGTAAAGTTGAAGTGGAGATGCACGATGTTAAACTTTTCAAGACATTGGTATGACCATGGCGGCTAGTACCTCTTAGAGAGTTTAGAAATCACTTGTTGAAGATAGGAAATACATCACATTTTTCTAGTTGTATGCATATGGTAGGCCTATGCAAAATGGTGTATCGAAGAGAAGGGAATTTAGTTATTCTAGACATAGTCATTTCCATAATGAGAGCCTAATTCATTTTTGGCTTATGCATTACAGACGACTACATACTTGCTAAGCTTGTTCTCATCCAAGTTTGCCTCCACAACTCCCACAATATCGTGGATTGGGCACAAGCCAAGTCTGTGTTCGAATTCAAGGGTGCCTAACACACGTGATGATAAAGGAGCCAAACAAATCGGATTAAGGACATAAATGTGTATCTTTGTTGGATTTTTCGAATGTACTAAAGATGGTTTATTATATAATCTTAAGGACCAGAATGTCCATGTTAGCAACACCACTACCGAATTCTAATAAGATGATTATATGATGAACCATAAACCCATTGACGTAAAAAGAAAGAAAATACACCCTGGTTTGGTCCAATGGTAAGGGGTGACTCGAAATGACCATTGGTCACGAGTTTGAAACCCCTCAACGAATGCCTGCCAGATTTTGAAGCGAGGCGTGTGTTAGGGTGGCCCAGACACCACCAGCGTCCCCATGTTTAACTCGCATAAAAGAGTCTCCAGTGCTCGTTCGTGTGGAGGTTTCGGATTATCAAAGAAAAATAAGATTGAATTAGTTGGAGCATTTGGCAACTAGAAAGTAATGGTGAATTCAACTTTGAATATAGCTGTCTCCTAGCCTCCTTACCATATTTACTTATTCAAGGGTCCATATGTAATGGCATATCTATTTATTTAAAGGGCCAAATCACTTTATATGAGCATATCTAAAAATATTAAGGGTTATTTGAGTTTTGGCCCCCATTAATTTTATCCGTTCGAAAATTAACCCTCACTTAAAAGCTATTGTACGATTAACCCCCATTTTTTACTTTTAGCGACAACTTTTGAAAACAATGTATCGCTAGAAGTATAAAAAAATCAAAAAACGTCGCTAAAAGTGAAAAATGGAAGTTAATCCTACAATAATTTTAATTGGGGGTTAATCCCCAAACGAACAAAATTAATGGGGCCAAAACCCCAAGAACCCAAAAATTATGGGTTCAAACTCACTCTTATGTACAATTCATTAGTTTGTCAAATTTAGCCACCACAACAATGATATGAGGCAGTGATCTTTGTGGCTCCACTATTTATAGAGTTAAAAGCTATTATTCAAAGTTTACCTACCCAAAATTAAACAAGACTTAACAAATAAGAGCCAAATCCAAATAACCATTTCTCTGAATTATACATTTTAAAGAATAGTTTGGAGAGCATTGTAAATAAATTTTCTAAGCTTGCAGGTCTATTATTCTTATGCAAATCCATTTGTTAATCCATGTTTGCATATGAGAAAACAAGAATAGTTCTAAAAGTGAAATCTGATTTTTCTTATGCTCTCAATTAAGAGTCCCATTGTTTTCCAATTTTAGCCTCTTTAACTTTATTAACGCACCAGATGGGTGATATTAGAATTTCACATGATTTGATAAATTGATATACCATGTTTAGAAATGACTGTGAATTCGACACAACCCCAAAAGGAAAACAGTTTTTTTTACTTTGCCCCCTAAATTAATAATGCCGTAATTAGACATGATCCCTCAAATTAGAAAGAAAAATTTGTAACGGGGTTATTTATAAAATCCAAAATTTATTGCTTTCTTTATCTTTTTGTTAAGAGGGTGTTTATAAACCCTCTTTGTTAGCTTTAAAATTAAAGCATTGGGCTCAAACCTCTAGTTTCCTTCTGTTAGAGCTATTGCCTAGAAGGATTGATTTTTAATAAAACTTGTGGGGTACTGTCCCTCTTCGCCAAAAAAAAAAAAATAGGCATGATCCCAAATTAGACTCGACTCCTCACATGTGCATCATCCCGCTTGTACCTTAAGCATTGACCTGCTATAGCTTACTTATGCAGGGTAAAGTTTAATTATTAAACCTCTAAGGGATATCTCTATACCCCAAGGGTGCGTTTATTTACCAGCAAAGTAAAAGGAAAATAAAGAAAAATAATTTTCCTATATTTTTTTTTGTGCTTGATTATTGTGAAAAAATGATCCTCAAATTTTCATGCAGAAAAAACTTTCTCACAAAACAAATCATACCAAAGACTTTGAATTTTGCAGAAAAGTTTAAGAAACTTGGTATTTTACCATGCAAATTGTTATTACTATTATTTTTACTATCATTGTTATTATTATTGTTGTTACAACTACTACAAATGTATTTAACAGTAACTATTTATAATAATACGATATTTATTAATATTTTTACGAATTAAATATTCATAATTTTTATATCATACAGAAAATATATTATACTTTTTTAGTGTAAAGTTAAAAGTATATATGTGTGTATGTATATATATTTTTACTTATTTTCTTGTAATTTTCCTCATGTTAACTAAACACACAAGAAAGTAAATTTCTTTTCACTTCACTTCACATTTCCCAAGATTTATTTTAAACCCAAAAGAAAATAGAACTCTCAATTTAGGATGGAAGGCGTAATTCCTAAGACCCAAACACGGAATTTAAAAAAAAATGAATGAAAGGAACCCAATGAATTATAGATAGGCAAATACACAAAGGATGCATTTTATTTAGTCTCTTCAGTCATGACAAGCACCCTAGGATTTCACAAAAGCATACATTATGTACAAATACAAAAAATGGCACCAAGGAAAATGTGAACAGAGGGTACCAAAAAAATAAAGCATTGAACCAACCAACATGACATCTTCAGAAATTAAAATCTTCCCCCATAATTTCTTCAGAAAATGTAATCTGGCAACTGTAGAGGAAAACGTGCCACTTCAGCCTCAAATGTGCTGCCCTTTGGTTCTGCCAACCTACAAATCATATTTAGAGTCAATTTATAGCATTTATTATTTATTTTTACCAAGGATAAATTCCATGGACCGCTAAGAAGCACGGACACTTCTCCGAAGGTGACATACCAGTGTCAGACACTCCGACACTCGTACGACACTCCGCATGACTTGTCAAACTTGTTTGGCATTTTAAAAAAGGCGAACACGGCCCAGATATTTCGTGGACACGACGGGGTGCCAAAATTGAAGAACACTATAAATTCTAGTGTCATCTTGTAAAATCGAATCGTGTAAGGGTGTATGAATAATAAGAAGAAAAGTTAAAAGAATGAAGTTATTATCTCACTTAATTTAAATGCATGTTTTTGACTTACGATTTAACTGTCATTATGAAATACTGGTGGACCGTGTTAATTTTAATAAATTAGTTTCACAACTATTTTTTGTTTTTGAAATGCAAAGTAGATGAAAGTATACATATATACAAGTATAAAAATATATTTATATATCGTTGTATCGTGTCTTAGTTTTTTTAGGTTTGTTGTGTCGGCATGTCAGTGTTATGTCGGACACGACACCCGTATCCGTGTCCGTGCTTCATAGATGGACCGCCATAATTTCAATCTGATGCATCCCCAGGTGGTAATGAGCAGGAGCAGCCCACTTCCACTGAATTTCCAGGATTGTTTATTCTATACATATACTAGTTCCAAGCAGAAAAAAAATGCGAGGGGTGGGGTTTGTAAATTTTTCATATGTAATAATTATAAGACGAGATTTCAAACTGCAGATTTAAAATCAAATTATCAACCCGAAGCCGGTGTAAAACTGTCAAATCTTTATGAACATGAATTCTATGAATATATGCGCAGAGAAAAATATACATCCGCTGTATCTCTGGGATTGTTTCTTCTATATATACTAGTTTTAAGAAATATTTGGAGGATTTTGTGTAGTTTTTGCAAATTAAAAGTTTTCCAATGTAATACTTATAAATCTTAAGGTTTAAAATTGCACATTAATAAAATATATACACAAACCAAACACCCACAAACTAAAACCGTCCCCTATTGACTACAGTTTTTCATTAGTCCCTCTCTACCAAATTAATAGTCGTGGTTTGAAAGTCATTTTAAGTATTACTTTCCCAAACATATCCTCGTAAAAATGATGAATATATGCACTTGGAATATTTTTCTCTTTTAACTTTGTAATATCAGCTAGTTTTAATACTATTCGGACGGAGTATATAGCAGGAACTATGTTGGCAATAGGATACAGAATATATATCAGGGGTGATTTTGGATTTTCATAATATAGAATACAAATTAAAGCAATATTAGTTATGGGGCATACCTGCCAGGGACAAATGTGAAAGAACCTTCAACAGAACCTGTAGTGGATGATAGGGCTGCACAACTTTGATAAACAAATTCTTTCTCGCCAGGGCGTAGGAGGGGAAACTGGAATAAGCCAACAAACGAAGTGAATTAACTAAAGTATCGCGAAACGGTACTGTAAATTCACACGTTTAATGATATTATAAATTCCAAAATTAGAGCGCTCTTGAGCAATGTTTTTAAAAATGCGGTTGTACAACAACGTGTCGTGTTTTGGTTCCAAGGCCGCGTCCCGTAAATAGTGTCGCTCGTCATGCAAGCTATTAGTGCATTTGATTTTCTACCTGAAGTATGGGTCTTTTGGTGTTTTCATTAGATATAGTGATCCACTTACACTTTCCGTTTTTGTGATGTAAATCAGTTGCGAAAGCGTATACACTTACACTAACAGACGCAATAATATAGGATTCAACCTTTCACTTCTCTCTCATATCATATTGTCATTAATTGGCTAAAAAGGAGAGCATATACTCCCTCCCCCAAATTAAGAGTCAATTTCTTTATTTTGTATAGATTAAGGATACACTCAATCAACGGTCCAGATTTACCCTAGTTCATCATCGTGGAACTTGATCTTTTGATTATGTCCAAAAAAAGAAAGTGGACTCTTAATTTGGGACACCCCCCAAAGGAATAGTGGACTCTTAATTTGGGACGGAGGGAGTATTATATTTTAAGGGTTTTCTTACTTTAACATCTGAATTAATTATGTATTTACCCTAGTACACGTTCATAAATTAGGTATACCCCCTCGCAGTGGCGGATCCAGGATTTTGTGTGAACTGGGGCGAAAGTTTCGATAGTTGCCGGGGGTTCGGGGGCGGGAGCCCCCAAGGCGATTTTTTGGGGGGTTATTTCGAGTTTTTTCGGCATTTTTTGGGTTGTTTTTACTTTTTTGGGCATAATATTCATTTAGTATAAATTTACTTTTTTGGGCATAATATTCACGTATAAATTTAATTTCATATAAATTTACATATAAACAACATATAAATTAACATAAAAATTTATATAAATTTACACATATAAACAGATATACACAAAATAAATTTAATTTCATTTTAGTATAAATAATTTCATATAAATTTCAATAAACAGATATTAATTTACACATATAAACACATATTAATTTCATATTATTTGAAATATACCTGGAGGTTGGAGAGAGCAGCGTAGCAGGCAGGGGCGGCACTCGTGGTGGAGTAGCAGGCAGGGACAGTGGAGGACCAGAAAAGAGAGACTCCGGTGGAGGACGAGAGAAGAGAGACTCTGGTGGAGTGTGGTGGTGGAGAGAGAAGAGAAGAGAGAGAGGAGAGCGGCGGTGGAGGACGAGAGAGAGAGCTGCGTTTCTTTTTTAGGTTTTCATTTTTCTTTGGTTCCTTCCGAGAGCAGCTGCCAAACTTAACTTAAGTTAGGTTTTTCATTTTGGTTTATTACAAAGTTTACCCTGAACTTTGAAAATAATTACAAGAAACCTTCATGTTTAATTCTTTACCAAAAAACCCCTAAATTTTTTATTTTTTATTTTTTTTAACAAAATGAACTGGGGCGGCCGCCCCGCTTCGTCCAAGGGTGGATCCGCCCCTGCCCCCTCGTAATGTAACGGACATCCATGGGCGGAGCTACACTAGGACGAGTGGGTGCGGATGAAATTCTTGAGATTTCTGATTTTTTTTTATACCTTTGTGTAATAACTTAATTGTTGAGGTGAAAATGTTAATTTCTGAAACCTTAATCATTTATATGAAAGAGACCTGCATTTCTTTAATAGCCAGCCGGCCCTAATTTTCAAGAGAACTCTTCTTCTTTCTCTCCATGGAAGAACAAAGTTTCTTAACCTCCTTAACCATCCATTATTCAGGTCTTGCTCACCATTATCCACAGAAAAGGTAAGTTAACTTTCATATTTCAGATTTTTTTTTTTCACCTGGCCTTAGATTTGTTAGACTAATAATTTTTTTTTCTACCGGCCATTAGATTTCTGAATTTTTTAATTCTCTTAGACTAATAATGTTAGACCATTATGTTAAATTTGTTAGGCTGATTAATTTGACTTTTCCAGTTTGAAACTTTAGACTTTTACAATTTGGAACAAAGCTTAAGATTAATTCATTTAATATATAGATTTATTAGCTGATTTATGTTAGATTAAATTTATTAGACTTTTTATTGATTTATGTTAGCTGATTTATGAATATTAATGCATGATTTTTTTTGTTAAAATTTTCTTTAGTACTAGATTTATGCCCAAAAAAGTAAAAATAGCTTCAAAAAATTCGCCTCGGGGGCTCCCGCCCCCGAACCCCCAGGAATCGTCACACACTTTCGCACCCATTCACTCATAATCCTGGCTCCGCCATTGCAGACATCCATCTCCATTATGAAAAGCTATAATATGTATTATATGTATTTAAACACAACACCCCACCCCAACAAGTAGGGAATCTTGGGATATTTTTTATCGCTATTATCGGGGGAAAGTCTAATTTTTTAACTTTAAGGGGGATAAGTCTACATTCAAAATAATCTCAGGGGGTAAAGTAAACTATATATATATATCCTTGGTGCCCAAGCAAATAACCCTAAACGGTAATATTACTAGTTCATCCCTAAATAAGTGAGTATATGAAGGGAATATTATTCCTCATTCTTCTAGCAATAGATTAAAAAAAATGTCGTACCCAGTACATAAGGCTCCCGCTTAACTGAGGGTCTGGGAGAGGCGGATGTCAGTTGGCCTTAACCCCATATATATATATATATATATATATATATATAGAGAGAGAGAGAGAGAGAGAGGAAGGCTCACCTACATCATGCACTATACATCACACCTAATTCTAGGCCTAGAAAACATTTTTTTCAAATTTTATATTTTTCCCTTGAAATTAACCTTCCAATCAACCCATATGCAAAAAATTAGGTCAAAATACATTTTGTAGCTATTTTTAAAAAATCCACAAAAACCTGCTGGAATAAGGTAATTTTAGCAGTTTTTTGTGGATTTTTTAAAAATAGTTACAAAATGTACTTTGACCTAATTTTTTGCATATGGGTTGATTGGAAGGTTAATTTCAAGGAAAAAATATAAAATTTGAAAAAAAAAAATTTTAGGGCCTATAATTAAGTGTGATGCATGGATGATGTATAGAGCTTGATGTAGGTGAGCCTTCTCCCATATATATAGATATATATATATATATATGGGAGGCTGCCCCCGTGTCTCGAACCCGAGACCAACCGTAGCTTAGGCGAGAACACTTGCCATCGCACCAAGGTACGACCTCTCTAGCAATAGATACATTAAAACAAAAAAGGAACCGTAGTTTGGGCAAGGGCACTTGCCATCGCACTAAGGTACGACCTCTCTAGCAATAGATACATTAAAACAAAAAATACAACGAATACAATTACAGTTTAAATTCTTCTTAGCACAGTTCCCTGTGTCAGTCCATTATCCGTACACATCGTTCTCCCCTCCTTAGAGCAGTTCGTCCTTGAGCTTAGGGGGTTGAATTGCACATCGAATGCATAAAAAGAAATACTTGAAAAAATTTGGGCCTTTCAATCTTCGCATAAATTGGTTGTTCCTCAAAAATACGGGTCAAAAATTAAATTTAAAATCAATTGAAAATTTGGAAGAGGCTCAAAAAAAAATTTAGTACAAGAAAATCAACAATTTGAGCCTCATAGTTTAATGGCCCAAATTCCACAATATTTTGTATGCTTATCCCCAATTGATTTATATCAATTGGTATTAGAGCAAGAATTCACTCTAGGTGTTAGTGTACATATGTAGGTTTAGGAGCCATGAAGCGCAAATCAACCTATTAATCGACGATTGTCTAAATCAAGCTGGGCGAAAAGTGTTCAACTCTCAATTCTCTATCTCATATCATATAGAACGGAGAGCGTAAAATATATGTGTAGCCCCATATACTTGATGCCGAACCAAATATGATTAAAATCGGTTCTTAATATGGTGTGGTGTCTTCTCAATATTTCATCCAATCAAGATCTATACTTTGTTCATTTCCAAACAGAGACATGTTTCGAGAACCTTTGAGAGATCTCTTCTTTTTACTTTGTCACTTTTTTTCAATAGCTAACCAGGGGCATCTGGGTGTTCAGAAAATATGTTAGTCAACCAAGCATTTATAGGCACTAGGGGGAATTATGAAATGATTATGGTTCGGCTTCATATGGTACCTCGATATTTTCCGAAGCGATTGAGAACTTTCAACAATGCAACCTCACTAAAATTGAAGGCCTTAATACATTTTTATAGGCTGGCAAGAAAATCATAATTCTACAAAACTAGATGTCTATAACACTAAACCAAAATGACCTTGATAATATGACACAACTAAATAATCTAGACAAGAACAGTTTAAAGAATGATGAAAGTGAATGAGGAATAATCATGACATATTAAGATTGCTTAGGGACAAAATCTTGAACAAAGTTCCCATCTTGTTTCGTTGTTTCCTCGACCTTAATAGTGTGTCCAAGTAGCTCCCGAGTAGTTTCTTCAATTCCCAACGTCTTCAACTTGATGTCAAGTGGTGTCCTCAAGTTATTGGACAATTTTGGCATTGGTTTCTACAAACCTAAGGGCCTCTTTAGTTGTGAAAAACAAGACTGTTTTCCAGAAGAAAAAAAATTCAAAAATATATCCACGTAAAAAACAAGAAAATATGTTCAAATAATATGATTCCAAACAAAAAACTAGAAAACAATTATCCTGATTTTCCAATTTCCAAATAACTGAAATACTACTTTTAACATGTTTTCAACCAATTTCTCAGCACATCATTTATCTTTGAAAATTACCTTTAGACCCCTAGCTTTTTGAAAATTACTTTTGATCCTCAAATTTAGGAAATCGTAATACATTTTGGCCAATGCAATTTCTGTAATTTGCATTCTGTCTCTGAACTTGCTGTAAATTATATTTTGGCACCTGAACTTCTGTAAAATGAAATTTTGACTTCTTAACTTTCTCTAAACTACATTTTGTCTTCTAAACTTTCTGTAAATTATACTTTTTGACTCCCAAACTTCCTACAAGTTACATTTTGAAAATAATTATTTATTTCTAACAAATGAATGTGTTTCCCTGGTTTTCTATTAAAAAAGGAAAATGAAAACTAAAAATAAAACAAAACAAAACAAAAAATGGTTTTCTACAACTAAACAGGTCCTTAACATCTCCAATACCTAAATAATTGAAAAACAGCATCCACTTATAAAGTATAGCTAATAAAGCTAGTATATTCCTCTGCTTTATCGAATTTTTAATGAAGTGGCTAATGCTAAATTTACAGCAGCCGTAAAAGGTATTCTAAACATCAACAACTTAATAAGTAGAGCCATTTCTTTTAGCAAACTGATATTGTGCCCCTTATCTCACTCAGCTCAGAGTTGTTTGGTAAATGCTGAAGTTGTTGGGGGCATGATTCAGTTAAACGAAAGCTTTTGTAGAAGAATGGTTAGAAAAGGTAGAGAATTGAAACCAAGGTACATGATGTCGAACATGTACTCTTTATGTTTTCAAAGTTGTTTCTTGGGTCAGAGAATAATAGATTCTTGTTTTCTTTACCACCTAAGATAATTCTATATTTAGAGGGGGGGGGGGGAGATGGGGGGATGAGTATTAACCCACTTATACCTTACGCATTATTAATTGCACAACGGCGGGTAAGGCTAACTAATGAACAATGTAGGGGGGTACATCTAATTACCGAATTATCTTAGGAGTGAAGTAAAAAAATACCTAGATTCTTTTGTAGAGAGCAGAGAGCCACATTTTTCTTCAAAATTTTTATGGATTTCGTTTGGGAACCCTTCATAAACTTGGGTTTGCACCACCACCACACACACACTTTTCGGCATTCTACTGTGGAGTTTGTATAATATTTGATCCTATGCAAAATTAACATAATGCAGTATCCAATTCAGATATTGTTCACTTCCGCGGCTTTTATAAAAAACAAGGTATTGCACATACGTTTAATGGATCTGTGTACCTAAATTATGTCATGATTTTTACATTAAGATCTGTGCAACTAATTTACGCCATGATCTTTTTTTACATGATGTTGATTCAGGTTTCTAGTGCAATAACACAAACAAAATGATAAACTGCTCATGTTAACCCAACCACCCAAATTAGTAACAACAAGATCCTTCGAGTAGCAGCTTAACTATCAAGTACGAAATTGCCAACACATAAGAACAGATTAAAGAAAACCTACCTTCCCGATCACGGCTTCCCCATTGACATCAGATACAACATTTTCATCAGCTCGGATGATCCAATGCCTCCAATATAGTTGACAAGTGTCGAACGACAATCCATTGATAACACACCCCTCGGGCAAAAGGGACAAGCGAATAGAATAAGAAAATAAATACTTCTCAGTTTCATCTTGAAGATCACTGAACTCCGGCATAAACACGGAAGAAGCACGAACCTGAAGCGCAGTATCATATCTCAGTTTCCGCATAACAATGAAGTAATAGCAATGGCAATGAAGTTCATTTAGAAATTACATTAATACTAAGAGTGGTAGTCTATATTGGTATTTAGTCCATGGTCTATATTTTCATTCAAATATAATAACCTCAAAAAAAAATCATCCGGCACTACGTTCCTCTCATAATCTCATAACGAACATTTAGTGTATTGGTAATGATGCGGCGAGATTGTAACGTTGGCATTATTTATAAAATCCCAGATGACCACTTAACCATCAACGAGAGACTCCAGCTAGAAAAAGTGTCACTGCAACCCAATGTTTTAAATCGCGGTCGCGCATGGTGTCGAGTTCGGAGTCCAAAGTAGCGTCGCGCTAATCGCGAAGCACATCGCGCGAGCAATTCATGCATTCCCGCTTTTTAATTAAAAAACTTATAAATAAAATATAAATAAATAACATTTTAAAATGAAATTTGTAAGAAAGTAACATTTTAAAATGAAATTTGTAAGAAAGTAACATTTTAAACTGAAATTGGTAAAAAAAGTTATATTTGAAATTGATTTTTTTAAAGTTACTTTTTAACTTGACAATTAAAAAAATAATAATAATAATAATAATAACATTTTAAACAGAATTCTGAAAATAAGTAACATTCAAAGCTAAAAATAATAAAATAAATAAAATTCTAATATGAAATTTGTAAAATAAGTAAAAGTTTAAACTTAAAATTATAATATAATAATATTTTGAACAGAAATTTATAAAACAAGTAGTATTTTAAATTGAAAAATATAAAAAAATAATAATAATAGCATTTTAAACAGAAATCTGAAAAATAAGTAACATTTAAAGCTGAAAATTATAAAATAAATAATAATTTAATCAGTTATTTATGACACATGTAGCATTTTAAACTGACAATTATTAAAAAGAAAACATTTTGAAAAATTAGTAACATTTAAAACTGTAAATTATAAAATAAAAAACATTATTTGCTGAAAAATGTAAAATAAGCAAACGTTTAAGTAAACCGAGAGTTTGGAATAGAAAATATTAAATAAAAGTAACCTTTTAAGCAAAACTTTTTAAAATAAGCAAATAACACCAGTGAGACCATCGTAAATAAGTAAATTGCGGGTTTGGAACAAAGAATACCTCACACAAACGAAGTCCGCACATGAAATAAGGTTAACACTTTTTCCCCCTCCTTAACTAAACTGAGATTTCTAAAAAAACATGGATAGCGTTGCTGTTGCGCCAAATAGTGCAAAATAGCGTATAATAGCGCCAAATAGCGCACGCTTTTTGAGCATCCCGTAATACATTGACCGCAACGTTGCGTTTTTGGCTCGCAAAAAGCAATAGCGCGCTTTTTAAAACATTGCTGCAACCTTAGCCACAATAAAATATAATGTCACGACGGAAGTCAATAGAAACTTCAGTTTCACAACTGGAAAGTTGTTATAAAAATAATAAAACTATCATAAAGTGGTCGGTGACCATCACTGAATATTTGCACCTAGATTTCTTCGTGGAGGTTAGCTTTTCGTCTTTATTGTTATATTTGAAAATTTGGTGGAGTTTGGTGCGAATGGTAGCTTTGGAGGAAAGAAAGTGATATGTTGCTTACAGAGGTGGTGATGAAGTACGAGTATAATAAGATGAAAACACGGCTATGGATACACATTGTACTGGCTACCTTCTAGATGATTTAGTAGGTGCCTGGGACTTAGTGTACTTTTAACAACAATGAGCCACCGGAAAAGGTCCCACACTGACCCATCCAAAACCCACGAGGCCATGACAGATTTGTCATCTCCCATTTCATCCCCGATAAAAAAACATGCCTTAATCCCAATCCCCACTGTTCCCCTTCATAATGAAATCTGCCTTTTTCTTTGTTCTTTTTTATTGGAGTTCAGATCCCAAGGTAAAAAAATCCACGAGTTAAAAAACGCATTTAGAAAATTATATTCTAGACCAACCCAAGTTAATTGATATAGGGACGTCTTCACAAAAATGATTTAGGGCCTCCCTCCCGCCCTTATATGGTGCAGGTGATCCCTATTGCCAATATTACCCGATGCACTTCACGAGCGCATAATCCAATTATAACACAACATAATGCACTGCGTACCACACTTCACTGTGGCCAGCTCTGGGAGGCTACAGAATCAAGCCCACTACACAGGCAATTTTCCTTGGCATCACATTTGCACATGTCCACAATCGAAACATTCCCTTGGCATGATATTAGCTTGGATTTTTGTGGCACAGGTTGCACCAAACTAGAGCTGGCAAAAGATGCCCGTATTCAGGAAACTGCCCACATAAGCCCTGAAGAATTGATCACGGGCCCCGCTAAATTAGACAAGCGGGCCGTAAACGGCTGGCTCTATATTATCTCTCAAATATTCGGGTTTGTATGATGACCCGCTTCAAACCAAAGATTCTCAATCTCAGACAAAAACCCTCTTACTTCCTCCATTCCTATTTATTATGAGCCGTTTCCTTTGTTTCTCTTGCCAAGAACAACATTGTTGTTGTGCATAAATTATATATATATATATATATATATATATATATAGAGAGAGAGAGAGAGGGGTTCTTAAGTAAACCAAAATAATGAACTTTTTAATGAACCTAATAAGACATTAAAAAATAACGCTTAATTCCTTGTTGTAATTGGTCTACGGTAACGGACACGCGTGTGACACAGGTTTTTTTTTAATATACACCCCCACCCCCCGCCAGAACAATCATCTCCACTTAATTCCATAATGACTCACCAATCAGCTAGGGGGCTCTAGCTGGCTGCCTGAATTGGATATTTCGAACTTATAATAAAGAAAATACAAAAATAAACAATCAAACTTTTCCTCGTCATTCTTTTTATAAAAGAATTGGATTCAACCTATGCGCCTATGTATAGGTGGCAATATTCGGTGGGGGTGGGGGTGGGGGGTTAAAAATAACTCGTGTCACCCGCGTGTCCATTACCACTGCCGCGGACCAATTACAACAAGGAATTAAGGGTTATTTTTTAATGTCTTATTAGGTTCATTAAAAAGTTCATTATATATATATATATATATATATATATTCATTGTTATCTCATCTCCTCTGAAATTGAAGATTTATTCGAAACCCTAGAGATCCAATTACTCTCTTTTCCTTTTCCCACTGGCTTGGATTGACATCTTTTCTTGCAAAAGAAAAAAAAACGTGATGTAAATGAAGAATATGGGGGATATTTTCGTCATTTTTAGGATTTTATAGTATTTTTGTTATTTTCTTTTATTTTGTTAATTGGTTGTATTTTCCTTTTGTTTGTTGTTTAGTATTTAGAGGTGGGAAGGACAGTGGCATCTAGGGGCATAATTGTAATTAGTTCCATAGCTTAGAGCCCAAGCTACCTTCAACCTATAAATACCCCATTTGTAGCCTTATTTGGAGAGTTTAGTGATTGAGGTTTGACGCGTGTAATATCTTCTTATAACCCATTTGACGTCATTTACGTCAATTGGTACCAAGCATCATTGGTTCTACCCGTTGTTTTTGTTGTTGTAAAAAAATAAAAACTCGTAAACAACGCCAAGATGGGTTTTATGAGGAGATATGCTGCCTTGAAAACTCGTAATGATCGAATCACGAGGATTTTGGATCACCTCTTGACGCGAATGGCGGATCTTGAGACTCGCCTCCCTTCCACCACCATCCAAAACCCTAACCCTAGTCACCAAAACACCTCTACCCACGATTCCGCAACCATTTCCACCCTTCTACCCTAAAAAAAAGTGACCCCAACAAACCCTAGCCCATCAACCGTCAACCCGAAGGTGCCTCAGAAGACTTCCGGACAGCCTCTCCAGACCAGTTCCGGCGCCGGCTAGCACCGCCCCCTTAGAAATCCACTCTGGTCGAGCCCCAAATCCATCCCTCCTTAGTCGGATCACCACCCCGGTGGCCAACGACACCCCCACCGCTGATTCCGACCACACCACCACCGCGACTCACCCAAGCCAAGGCCCGCCGACCCCCTGCCAGCATCGCACCACCATCCAGGTGGCCAACGACCCTTCTTGCTCAGATCTACTAGGATTTTGTCCCCCAAATGGCCGGCTACCACTAGTAACAAACCCTAGTACCCCCCCCCCCCCCCCCCCCCCCCTCTCTTACTTGGATCCTCCCAAAAACGTGTCGTCACCTTTGAAACACTAGGTAGGCAAACTCCTACGTCAAGAACTATCAATAACCACCCAAAATACCCTCTACCCAAGATGGAACCCTCCAACATATTCAAGAACTAGGGTTTGGCACCAAACAAATGGTTTTTGACCCGGGAGAAAGATATTTTTTATGATTCACATGAAACGCAAGAGGAAGATGATGGATCTTGACACAACAATTTAAGAATGGCATCTTCCTCAAATTTTTAGAAATTACTTTTGGCCCCATACATGATTCTCTAAATTTTGAAGATACATTTTGGGCCATCCCATATATTCAACGAAATAATTTTGGGACTTCATGCATTTTTCTTGTCTTCTCGGCCCCATATTTTGAAGATTTTGTGCATCCTCAACTTTCAAAGCTCGAGGACGAGCTTTTTCAAAGGCGGTGAGAATGATGTGAATGAAAAATATGGAGGATGTTTTCGTCATTTTTAGGATTTTATAGTATTTTTGTTATTTTCTTTTATTTTGTAAATTGGTTGTATTTTCCTTTTGTTTGTTGTTTAGTATTTAGAGGTGGGAAGGACAAGTGGCATCTAGGGTCATAATTGTAATTAGTTCAATAGCTTAAAGCCCAAGCTACCTTCCACCTATAAATACCCCATTTGTAGCCTCATTTGAGGTATTCTATATTTTGGAGAGTTTAGTGATTGAGGGTTGAGACGTGTGATATCTTCTTCTTATTACCCATTTGGCGTCATTTACGTCAAAACGGTTGATGGGTTAGCCCCAACCCAACCCAACCCAAATTCTTTCCAACCTGCACTCAACCCGCCCATATCCGGCTGAACCCGAAATTGACCCGACCAAAACCCGTCCATATCTGCCCATCTGCCAGTGCTACATCAAACCCACATATGACATACCACAACCAATATACCCATATATACAAGGGCACATGCACATGGGCTGAGAGCCCGCCCTAAACTTCAGCAAAAATCTTAATGCCCCTTGAACTATTGTGAACTTTTTACGATGCAGGCTAAAAACTATAAGGGTGGTGGTTGTATAGCTATAAAGCAACTAGTAAAAAGTGTAATATACATGACTTCTTATATCAGTTTAACTAAATAAAATCTAAACAACGTTTATTATTTCAGTACAAATTTTCATTATGAATTTTCTTTGTGCCAAGTCTTAACTCTTCATTATTTTTGCACAAATAATAACCTAAAAATAATCAAATTTTTCACTGACTAGTACAAACAAAAATTATGAGAATTACATATACTTATGTTTAACTAAAAACAAAAATTGAATTTTTGTTAGTTAAATATTGGCTTTAGTGCATATAGTGTTAATTTTTAATTAACTTAGTTTTAAATTTATGTATTTTGGGAAAGAAAGAGAAGGCCAAAAAAAAAAGCACCCCCCCCGGCGGAAGATGAAATCCTCTCTCTGCCACTAGAGAGAGAGAGAGAGTATAGCACATAGCATGCTATTGAGATGTGTGAATCTTATGTAGTTCATTACCTGGACACCATTAGTCACCGTAGTGGAACATGGGGGAGCTTGTTCTGGGAACAGATTGATGCTTCTGGTTTTCTTTTCCTCGCGTAGTGTTATGAAACCAGTTTCTAGACGACGACTATGTTCTTCTAGCCATAATAGCATAGCATCCTGTTGTTGACAATCACTTGAATCATGGCCCAAATTTATCAACGAATTTGGTACACAAGGAATCATTTCCCCATCTGATGTAAGATTCCTGGTACCAACATGGAGTTGACCACTAGTGCAGTCAAGGAAGAAAACCTTTTCACCAGATGTGGAAGAAGCCGCCACGACAATATACTTAGAGCTGCTGCTAAATCCAAGCTTGCGTATAATATCTTTCGTTTCTATGACAACTTGTTTTAAAGGCAACAAGAACACATTCACATGGTGGTCATAAACAGAATAACCGCCAATGAGACCCAATGAATTTCCAAACATGCTTCTACGAAATTCCCCACTTGGTAGTTTTCGACCACCTTTCATTAGATCTTGGCCATCACAAAACCGATAGAGAACCCTCGTAGGAATAGGCAGTTTTACTTTCATATAGTCCTCTAACTCATTTATTTCACCCTCAGATGCGCCCTTACGCAGGGTAGCCATGGCCTCTGGAAAATTCAATGTCAACCAGTTTATTAGTCTGTCCCAGCATCTTTTAACTCGTTTAACCAGGGACCAAGGATACATTGCAAAAGCTTCCCTCCATGCCTGATAAGCTGCCTGGAGAGAGAGAGAGAGATGTAAACATCATCTAATACGAACCAATTTCTTATCAAAAAAGAAAAAAGACAGACGAACTGCTGAATTACCTTTAATATTATAAAGCAAAAAGAGAAAGAGGGTGTTTACTTTACCCCAGAGATAACTGCATAATGCATAAGATACAAATGAGTTGATGCACAAGCCTGTGGGGTAAGTCTAATTATGCAATTATCTAAGGAGGCACGGTCAAAATACTAAACAAAAAAAAAAATCCAGTAGTCTTGCGATAAAACAACTTATAAACATGATAATAAGCTATCATCCCAGTGAAAGAGAAGCGTGACCACTGGAGTTACAATTTCAAGAGATCATGGCCAGATTGAGATGGTTTAGAAGCCAGCTAGCCTAACACAAGCACCCTTCAAATAGTGGCCCTACCACATGCAGTATTAAGGGTTATCTTATGTTGGCAACCCAGTTATAATGATAAAGCATATAGATATTCACATTTTGGGAGGATGGAAATACAGCAATAGGGGAAATACAACCAATCATCAATTGCATGAAACGGTTAAAACACACCGTCTAAGCTTTATGATTGACAATCATGGACACGTCGGGTGTCCCGTGATGATGTTCAACAAACACCAGAATTCAGTAAAATTCATATTGTACGTCTGGGAAGCATAAACAATTTTACTTTTATTTTATATTGATTAAGAAAAAGAGGATGTTTATTGTAGAAAAGAAATAAAAACTGAAGAGGAAAAGGAGTCCCAAAATAGAGAGAACCAAAGATACACCTCGCATAAACCCCTTCACAAGACAAGTCTTGATCTCCTTCAGCAAAGACATCTACTACTCCCTCCCGTTCAACAGAAACAAGACCGTGCTTGACAGACTGATATAATTTAAAATAATAATAAGATTAAAAAACTAAAAACAATGTAAAAGAACACAGTTGACAGAAGAAAGGACAATATTTGACAAAGGGTTTGATAAGTTATAACTAAGGTGACCAAATAATTCCTCACCAAAATAAAGGATTATTTTGAGTTACATCCCATTTTTATGCTCACTTTTTGACGATCTTTTTGTGACACATTTGAGGCTTTTGTGATGCTTTTGGATGTCCAACTCTTTTCTCTTCTTTCCATTTTTTTTCCCTGAAAAAGTTGAGGGTAACTCGAAAGTGGACACAAAGGTGGGTGTAACTCAAAATAACCCCTAAACAAATGATGTAATCTGACCATGAAGACTTATGGTTAAGAGTTTTTGGTAAAAACTGTCATGATTAGGAACACTATTCCACCAATAGCAACGCATATATTATAAAAATGCAACACAATAGAGCTAGGTTTAGACAATGGTCATCAACTTACCCCAATCTGTTCAGTCCCGACTGGGCCACATGACATGGAACAAAGTGGTATCAACTAAAGATGTGAACATCTTTTGCCTTCGAGTACTAATATTAATGTAGTGAGAAAAAATAATCACGCAACATGGATTCTTTATATGAATTATCCAGGCCTAACATGAGTTTAGCGAAGAGCAAGGCCGCAATGACACCCACACACAATATATATATGGCAAAAAAGATGATGAAAATACATATCATCTCTTGTTTGATTGTGGGTTTTCGAGATTCATGTGGAGGAACAAAACTTTTAATGAATTTGGACTTGTGATGGGATTTCCTAAAGCTTGAAATGAATTCTTTACCATTGATTAGTTAGCATTAGGCTAGAGGGAAAAAAGTATGAGCTTATGGAGATGCATAAGTATGGGCATAATATGGTCTATTTAGATGGAATGAATCACTAGGACTTTGGATGGGTATTCAATGAACTGCTGGTCAACACCCATATCAGGGGCGTTTTTACCATATTTTGGATGGGTATGGAAATTTTGGGTGCTAAAATTGGAGAAGCATCAATCTTTGACGGTTATGTGCCTAAGTGGCGTGGCTTTTCAACGTGATGCGAATGCTGTGCAGATATTCGGACATCAGTTTTAAGATCGGCTCAAGCCTTATACATGAGAGTTGTGAGACTAACATTTGTTTGTTTTATAGGGTAAATTGCACCAAACCCCCCAAAACTATATCGGGTTTATGAGTTACCCCCCTCAACTAAAATATCCGACAAATTCACCCTCTAAACTATCAACCCATTATAAATAAACCCAAAAAACATGTTCCCGCTTCTTTCCAATGTAAATGGACAAATTTCCACTTGAAATAGAATAAAAACCCAAAAAAAAAATTGTTCTCTTCTCCTCACCCCACCAAACCCATTTCAAACTCCCAATCACCCCTCTACCCCCCACCTCTCCCATCACCACCTTCAGCGAACCCCACCGCCCCTCCCACCACCACCTACAGCACCCCCCCCCCCCCCCACACACACACACACACATATATATATATATATATATATATATAGAGAGAGAGAGAGAGGGGGGGAGAGAAAACACCTGGCAGCAACCCCCGCGCCCTACCATTGCCCTCTCGCCCCCTACCACCTTCCGTCTAAATCTCCAACCACAACCGCAGCCCCTAGAAATCAAACCTTTGAAATCAAAATCCAAAAACAAAAAACCCAAACAAACACGAAATCTAACCATTGAGTTTATCACGTGTTTTAGTTGAAGGGGGTGAGTTTGTTAGGCATTTAATTGAAGGGGATCCGTAAACGTGAAATAGTTCGAGGGGTTGTAATTTTCCCTATTTTATATTAGTGCATTGATCTCGCATATTGCACATAAATATTGAGATTCATGCAACTGCTCTTTACTTCAATAGTTATTGTATTTGTTTTAGTTAGTTTGGATCAAATTCACCATCAACCACACAAATAATGCTTGTTTACACGTTTTTACTAATCCAAACCAATGAAGGAACAAATGAACGAAAAGTTATAAAGCGCAAATTATTAAAAATGGGCAAAGAATCGAACCCAAATAAAATTCCAATTTGGTTCCAATTCGCATGCACCAAGTATCAAATTTTTAATTAGAATGGGTTGCGGATTTTTCTTTCCTTTTTGTAGGATTCCTAAAAAATCACAAAATGAGTCAAATTTCAAAAGAGTGACAAGAGAGCGTGACAAAAGCGTGACAAAAAGACTTGTGCACATGAGGAGTAACAACTAGACACTAGACAAGGACCACACGCATAATAAAATCTAATGGCCTAATTGACACGAGCATCAAACCATCATGATCTCATCTTGATGGTTCATCGGACGATTGACCAAATGGTATATACATATACAACTACAAGAGTATTCCAAGTACATTGAAATTCTCAACAACGCATGATGAACCTCTAGAAGAAGTAAGCTCTAAATCATGAATTCTGGTCAATACATATTGATTGAATGCATCACAATATACATACATGATATACTAAATATAAGGTAGACTCCCAAAATCACCTCATTTAACATAATTAAAACACATACCTCAATTTTTTAACGAATTTACTGACGAAATTTGGTTGAGATGATCCGCATCATCTCAAGCTAAATTTCATCAAAAAAATATTTAATTCAGTGGGTGAAACATTCAATGACAAAATATTTACACACGCCAAAAGACCAGAGTACACAATATATCATGGAGGTACCAAATTCTACATAAAAGCGAATACCCAAGTCAAAAAGATTATAAAAAATAAATAAAACAATTATGAAATTTGGTGGAGACATCATACTTCACCAAAAAATTGATTCATTACCCCCAACAAATAAACTAATGTTTTGTTCCAGCTATGTTAGATTAGTATGTTAGAAGCCTAACTATATACTACATCTGTCGCAAATTAAAAGTCCACTATTCCTTTATGGGTTGTCCCAAATTAAGGGCTCACTGTCTTTTTTGGAAATAATTAACGAACGAAGTTCCACAATGGTGAACAGGAGTTAATCTTGACCGTTGATTGAGTATATCCTTATGGAGAGTATATACAAGAAAGAGTTAAATTAGTTTGCTCGTGATCCTTAGTTTGCTCATGATCCTCTCCGTGTGTGTGTGTGTGTATAGAGAGACAGAGATAGAGAGCGAAAGGATCTCCAACGGGCCACTCAAAACGGGTGCCCCGAACGGGTCCTTTTTTAAAATACCCAAAAAATATTTTTTGTGTGAGATTTTTTGTGTGTGGTGTTTAAGCATTTCAAGGACTTGTAAAAAAATCAACTCAAGATGCATTTTTTTGCTATTTTCAAGACATTGGTCAAAATATGCTTAAAAAGTGACATATTTTGACTCTATTTTAAAATAGCACAAAAATGCATTTTTAGTTGATTTCTTTTTAAAGCCAACCTTTTTTTGGTATTTTAAAAAAAAAGACCCGCTCGGAGCCCATTTTGAGTGACCCGTTGAAGATCCTCTCTCTCTCTCTCTCTCTCTCTCTCTCTCTCTCTATATATATATATATATATATATATATATATGTATATATACACACACACACACATGTACACAGATAGACTCTGGCATCCCAAAATAATATACATTTTTTTTAAATAGTAACTTTTTTTATTTGGGGCTGATTTTTATGGGTGTTTTTGCACTTATACTAATTAAAAGACATATCCCTTACATGAACTACAAGCGGAATGATGCACATGGGGGGGTGTCTAATTTTTTGAAAAACGGGGATTGTGTCTTATTACGACATTATGGGTCAAAGTCAAAAAAACCCTTTTTTAATTTGAGGGTTTCTGTAAAAATAAAATCAGTAAAAAATATTTTTTTACAATATAAAAAAATAGTCCAAATGGGCACTTGTTGTATGTATACACGTGTTTGTGAAAAAATTAGACTTATAGATCTTGCCACGACACAATAATACGCCACGGACTTACATGAATTTATAAGTTAATGAGTGGACCCTTAACGGTTTTGAGTCATATCAGTGTCAACCCGATAAGACACCATAATTGACAGGGCAGGTAAGTATTATACCCCTTCACCCGTTAATACCCGTTAAGCATTAATTTAAGTAAATGAGAAATATTGTTGGGAATTCTAAAGATTTATGTAGCTTAATATCAAATTAATTCTAGCAATTGAGAGATTTAGTAATGTTAATGAATTAATAGGTCTAATTGTACTTAATAATGGCTTAATATGTCAACCCATACATCATCACCATCATCATCATCCTTGACTTAATCGCATCACATGGGTCAGCCACATGAACTCTCTTTTTTCCATTCTAATCTATTATAAGCAATATTATCATTCAAATTTAATTCCTAAGATCTATCCAAATAATTTCTTCCCATATTTCAAAATATTTCCTTATCTTAATGGATAACAACGGGTGAACATGACACGTTAACGGGTCAAACTTGAATATAATTTTTCATACGATAAAAAAGTTACCCGTTTAAACACGAACACGACCAAACACGATACACCCACATATATAACACATGTAATATACATATGTACATATAAGACTAAGTGGTGGTAAGGTAAGGTACCTTGAAAGATGGGGCAGGGTTTCCAAGTGGGTCTTGGGGTGAAGAGAGATTAAGCTCTTGTGAACAGAAATTTAACCAAAGTGAATCCTCGGATGCCCAAACCCTAAAGCTCTTGCTCACGCACCCTACAGCTGCTGTATCATTGGGACCCAGTTTTGATATAATCATATGTATGGCTAACCCTCCTGTATTTTCCAAACCCATGTTTTTTTTCTCTCTTTTTATTTTGTTTCTTGGCTCTGTCGGTAGTGTCTAGATGGTGAAGATAACCATCACAAATTTTGCTTAGGCCAGTTGATCTGAATATGTCTGAATATAAAAACAAAGGGGATCTTCCTATTATGAAATATTTCTTAATAGGTATTTCATAACATTTTTTTCTTAATAGGTCATATTTGTATGTATACTAAATATATAATCTATTTTTATGGGAGCTGATGGAGCAAAAATAAAATGTTAAGATCTATTGAACTACATACTTAGTAAATGAGATTAATTAGTAAAAAACCCTAAAAATAAATAGAATTTTTTATTATTTCTAGGAAAAAACAAAGACAATTTTAGGTTACGTTTATTTTTTTATTTGAATCTGAATCTGAAATCTGAATATGAAAATATATTTATTTTTATATCTGAGCATACATCTGAATGAATGTATTTAGACTGATTCAGACTTATATAACTCTATCTCTTAACCATTAGCAGTCGAATATACTCGTTAGAGTCTTAATTGTTTAAAAAATAATATTTTTTGGTACCTCTGAAGTCTTCTGAATAGTTTAGATTCAAATTTAAGAAATAAAAACAAACAACACCTTAAATTTTAGGAATAGGACAATCAAAATTTATGTTAAAAAAATCGAGAGCGAATCAGGTGCGGACTCACTTATTGATTTGTACCTTACCCCCCCCCCCCCCCCCAAAACCCACTCACCCACTCACCCACCCAAAAAAAAATCAACTCAAAATGATTTTTTTAAAACAATTTTTTTAAATAGGAAAAAAAAAATTAGTCGAATTTTTTTATAGGTACCCTGAAATGTTTAAAATACAAAAAAAAAAATCAACCCAAAAAAAAAAAAATTTACTATTTTTAAAAAGTAGGTTCATTCAATGCAGACCCATAAGTGAATCCGCACCTGATCCTTTCTATATAAAAATCATTTGTGGATGTTATTGCCCACTTTTACTCCTTATTAATTTTCATGTGGATGTCCACCTCCCATCTAGGCCTGTAATTCGCTATTTTCAAATTGAGCTTCATTTTAGTTTGAATCAAGTCGAGTCTGAGCCAAAATTTTAAGCTCGAATGAACTTCGAGTCAAGCTTGAGTCAAGCTTTGTCATGCCTGAGCTTTGAATGAATGAATAAATAATTTTATATAATATAACATATTTATGTTAACAAATTCTATATGTATGAAATTTAATTCGCCTTTGTAGGTTTCACTCTTACTTCCCTTGTTTTAATTTAATACACTACATAATTATATAATTTATTGAATGAAATATCAATTAGATTTTAGTGTGTACATTTTCTCCGTGATGGAAATACAAGGAAAATATACCAATTCAAACTTTTTTAACAAAAACATAAAATCGGCCCTGCTCGAAATTGGGACCGAAGCCCTTAATATTTATGAGTTGAGTTCGGGCTTAGGTGGGAGAAATTAGTTCTGGACGAGCTCGGGCTTGATCATGGGTAAGGTAGTTCGTGCCGAGCTTGAGCAACCCCAAGCCCGGCTCACCCAAACTGATTTACAGCCCTACTCCCACCATGAATGGTGGATAGTTCCCTTCCTTTGTGTATAAATAAGAGGAGATGTTGAGATTATATATGTGTAACAAACGAGTAGATAAAAGATAAAGATAAAGGAAGATAGAGTAGGGAGAAATATGAATACATAATTGTGTTCTCTCCATAGTTGTGTTACATATATTATGTGTGTGTAATTAAATGCTCAATTTTATAACACGCTATCCGCACGAAAGCTCATATATTTTTCCTCCATAATTTCGTCAGCAATTTATTCTCCCAGCTAACTAACGAAAGGTAAATTGTGATGCATCTTACGATTTCATTCATGTTACTATATATTGTTTTAAATATTTTGTCTACTTGCCTTACTATAGCACTAACTTATATTATTAGTAATTACTTTAAAACCTCATAAAATTTGTTGTTGATTTAATCACCAGTCCTTGTGATGAACTAATTTGCATACTAATATATTATTATGAACGATTTTACCGTCTATTATTGTTACTTGCTTGATAATTACTATTTAAAGATAAGACAAAAAGTTTTCGAACCATTTATATTTTGGACTTGAAGCTCCTCACATTTTTTGTTTAAATTAGCTTAAAATAAATTAAATATTACAACATGAGTTTTTAATTTATTTTATTAGAAGAAACATTTTTATGTATATTACTTTAATGATTAAAGGTCTCTTTAACTATCCCATAAATGTTTTAGACCTTTTTTATATATTTTTTTACTAGTTTTCTTATAATACTAGCATGTAACCCGCTCTATATGCGGGCGTATTTTCGTATTTGGTCTAAATATAACTAAAAAAATTATAATATGTAAACTCATTTGTTAACATGTCTAATTATAAGACATTCATACAAGGATGCATATACATTTTTTTTTTAAATCTTAACATGTCAACCATCATGTACAACGAAGTAAAATATATAGATAAATGGAAGAAGTAAAATATACAGACAATGAAAGAAAGTTTAGGATATAACAGGCGCACAAAACAACTCTATATAGTTGTGCATAACTACGGAAATATGTTGAACTGCCAAAAGTAAAAGGTAAACACCAAACATAACAACATTACGTAAATATGAAGGAAAATTAACGGTTAACACATTGACTCAAATCAAATGATGTTGTAATACACCTTCGGAAAAATTTTGAGCGAGCAGCTCGTGTCCCGTTGTAAAGCGTTTGCGACGTAACAATATTGTCACCACTGCAACAAAATATAGGAGATTATGGACATTCTGATGGTCAAATAATAAGTCACCTCGGTGCCTTTTGAAGAGGCCATTTGACCGTTGAGGTTCAATACCGTGGGGTTAAAGTGGCAACTGTAGATGAGGAAATCTCGATTGGGTCTCAATTTGATGGTGAACTTATGGCGCCTTATTTTTGGTTCCATGACAGTGCACGTGGCTGAGTCCTCAATTGACATGTTGATGCTGTTGTCGTGGGCATCAGCCAATGCTGCTGCAGATCAATGAACATAGTTTTCTTCTCTCTTGGACTTTGCGGACTCAGCCAGAAAATGATATGGACAGTAGTTTTTAGTTAACTCAAATTTATAAGATTGAGGGGAGATGAAAAGTTTTGGAAGTAGAATAATTGAAGGTAGATAGAATTTTAGAAGTGCAAACGGTGGAAGAGGAACATAATAGAACGTGAAGGAGTTATCTTTCTTTAAATATTTATAGTTGCCTTCTATTTTATTGGTTTGATATAAATTTGCATTTATACCTCTAATACTATCGTATTAGAGGTATAATATAGATATCTCAACCAAATATTTATTTATTTTATGTGTTGAAATATAAGTTCTCGCCAACAAACAAATAAAAAAAACTTTAAGTTCTTTGTAAGGACATTATAATCGTAAGTGTGAACCTAAAGCTCCAACTATTTATTTTTTAATTATTATGCTTTGTATCATTTTCCAATTATAATTCATCAATTGAAAAATTTAAGATGTCAAACATTTCTAAACTTGATTTTAAAGCACTTGACATTTCTGGGGCCAATTATCTTACTTGGTTCCAAGATACAGATATCTGTCTCCAAGTCCGAAATCTCAGTGATACCATAACACCTAATAATACTATGTACTGGCGGGACAAAGCTAAACCCTCGTTTTTCTAAGACATCACATTCACGCTTATTTAAAGATGGGGAAAGTACTTTTAGGTCCCTCGCAAATAAATTTTAAACATTAAAGGGATTTTGACAAATTTTAAACACTTAGGTACATTAATTCTCTTCTTCTAGAAGTCCACATTAGTGGCATAACAAGTGAACCTAATAGTAAATTGTCCTTAAATGTTAAAATTATCAACAATGGACCTAATTGTAAACCCTTTAAAGATTGAGTACTTAACTGTGAAAGATTCTCTCTAATTGTGGAACTCCCTGAAGAAGCGTTATGATCAGCAAAAGTTAGTCATACTTTCATGTGCACACCATGAATGGCAAAACCTGGGATATCAGGATTTTAAAACAATATATGAATACAATTTTGCCACGTTTAAAATTACCTACAAGTTTAATCTATGTGGAGAAAAGGTGGAGGATGCAGATACGTTGAAGAAACTTTATATATTTTTCATGTCTCAAATATGCTCCTGCAGTAGTAACATCGAAAGTGAGGATTCAAAAAGTACTCAAAGTTAATCTCTTATCTATTAGTCGATAAGCATAATAATGATTTGTTAATGATTAATCATACATCTCGGCCAACTGAATCTGTAGAACTCCCAAAAGTGAATGCTAATATGCGACGAGGTCGTGGCAACCCCCGAAGAGATGGTTACTATAATTATGATTCGCGAAAAAATATCAACGTTAAGCCCCACCAAAAGTGGAATGGCCACAACACTAACAAGAAAAAAATATTAACTCCACCAAATCCAAAAGATATTTGTTATAGATTGGCTATAGTGGACATTGGACACGAAATTGTTATTTGTCTAAGCAAGTAATGGAAAGATATCAGGCCTCGAAAAGGGTCGTGGAGACAAATGTTATAGAAGCTTACGAAGACCGTTGAAAAATTGATAATATCCATCTCAATATTGATAATTTTTATGAAGATGATGATGGGAATATCATTGATAATGATACACTTGATACCGTGATCGACATATCCCCATCATAAGACCCCGAAGAACTAAATAACTTATGTTTTTTTATATTTCTACAATAATGTTTTTTGTATTATGCATGAAACATTTTATATTTTTGTTTTAATTGTTATTTTAATAAAAGGCGTAGTTTTTATATCTACCTTTGCAATGCTTATATGGTTGGTGAAAATTAAATTCTAATTATGTTACTCATCTAAAAGGTATGGATAGTTTCTTTCCAACGTGGTGTATGATATGAAAAATATTTCCACAATAGTCGATCCCACTAAAATTATTGAAGTCTCTGGAAGATCCCGCGTGATGCTACCTAATGGTACCCACTTATTCATACAAAATGCAATATACTCAAGCAATTTCAAAAATAATTTACTCAGTTTTAAAGCCATGAGAATGAACGGGTATCATATGGAAATAAGTAATAAAGGTACCAAAGAATTACTTTTAGGGATGGAAGTCGTAACACCCAGTATTTTCATGATATTAAATAATTAGGAGATTAATTATTATTTTTGGATTAATTAAATTAAAAGGTGAAAATTTTATTTATTAATTAACCCGGATTAAAATAATTATTAACCAGCGTGCCAGGGGTTAATACTTATTGATGAAAATTATTGAATATTACTGTGTGGATACGTAATATGGAATTATGAAATTTTATAAATTATCAAGAGTGGGAAATAAGACAGTTTGATACTTTAAGTCAAGATGCACTTGTGAGTCGTGTCGGGACTAATTTAATGGATTGAAGAAGTAAATTATTTTTAAGTAACTCGTATGATCATTTCGTGTGCGCCATTGAGTTCGAAAGCGTCGAGATAGTCATAAAACTGTACTCGAGTATTTTTATTTGGACTCCGGAATATTTTTAGGCCTAACCGGCACCCTATAGGTGTATTTTTGTCCTTTGGATTTTTGGGGAAATGAAATGGATGAAAATTAGGGAAATAAAATAAATTGCACGTGGGTGAGAGGGAGTCTGTCAGTTCCAAACCTCTGAGAGAGAAAGAGAGAACCACGGAGGAAGGAGGAGAGAACCCAAAAGTGTTCTTGGTACAAACCCATCATCTTCCACCACCGTAATCATCTCTGCGCAGATCGGAAGACGAGGAGCAAGCCCATAACAATTTCACCAACGGATTAGAACATCAATTTGAGGCAAGTGTTTATTACTTGCTTTCCTCAGAAATAATTGTGTTCATGTTAGACTAGGTAAACTTCTATGTTAGAAGGAGTGGATTTGGTGAAAAATTTGGGAGAATTAGTCATAAATTAGGCCTGATTTGAATAAAGTTTGATTCCCTTATGTAGATAGAATTATGTCCATGAATTTATGATAATTTTCGAATTGAATTTGGGTTTAATTTAGAGTTTTACATGAAAAAATTATAACTCGGGTTCTTGACATTTAAATTTGGGGATTTCGAATTTTGATGATGATTTAACGATGATATACTGTTGGAAATCATATATAGATGTTAGTTAGTTGATTGGAATTGAATGATTGGTGTTTGGGCTGATTATTTTAGAGGTTTTAGGCTTAAAATGGTGAAAAATGAAACTGTTAAGGATGTAGAACGTAACAGGTCTAGTGGGGAAGAATACTGCTCAATCTCGTCCGAACGAGATTAAGCTTGGTTCAAACGAGAAAGGATCTCGCGAGATGTCGTTCAAATGACATCTGACCTCATTCGAACGATAGGACCAAAACTTGGAAAATTTTAATTTTTGCCCAATTAGGTTTACACATTTATTTTGAGATAGGAAACTGTCATTTGGTGATTGTAGCAGTGTGCAAAATTGATAGGGAGCATTCGTAGAGTAATACTTTAAATACTTGGAAAGGTGAATTAACCTTGGAAATATCGAGAGAGTGAATAACAAAAATAACTATATTATAAGTAGTAATGAGAGAGTACTACGTATGAAAAATACATGGAAGGGTTGGGTGAATACCTTGAATTTTAATAGGATGTGGCAATGCCTATTATATGAATATTATTATTATGTGTATAGCATACCTACGCTGCTTGCTATCCGAAAAAGATTTTCACGCAGTGGACAGTCTTATCCTAGGTGACCCAATGGGGGATATTTGACTTGTACCCAGAGTATATGAACTTGGTTACGTGTTATCTGAGATGTAGGATAGTTTCGACTGAATGGGAGCGTAGGTATGTGCGTGACCCTTTTGGCTAGGGAATATACTCGCCTCCAATATTTGTGTTTTGAATTTATGGTTCATAAGAGATTGAACAAGTAATCCTTTATGTAGTGATTGATGCACCAGGACATGATAGCAGAGTATGGATTGCGTCGAGTGGTCCTAACCTAAGGGTGCAGTAGTCCTTTATGTAGTGATTAACAACGTATTATATGGGGGGATACGAGTTACTCCTGCGAGATATAATTAGAATTATAAATTTATGACCTAGTTAGTAACTTTATAGATAACTAGGTTGGGTTAGAAGTACGTTAGGCGTGCACAATAGTGAAGAGGTGAGAATCTCATGTGAGAATTCGAAACTAACATGTGCATAATACTTGCTTTATTACAGTTTGAAATACTTGCTAAAACAAATATTTTTACAACTCGGGCTCTGACCCGTTTCTTGTTATTCTTCTCTCCTTTGATATACATATGTATTATATCAGGTGCCCAGCCACAGTGTTACCAAGATTTAACTCGTGGATCATTTAGAGAGCTACAGCGGCTGTGAGAGTTGCAGGTCCTTGCATTTAGACGCCTCTATCATTTTCTTCAGTCTTATTCGGACATTTCTCTTAGGGCATATTTCGCTCATTCTCAGCCGTCTTATTAGAGATTGCACACGGTTTACTTTAGTAGTTTATTTATCACACTTGAGGATTTTATGGTTTGTCGGTTTGAGACTTTGAAACTGGAATGTTTTATCCAGTCTTATTTATTTCAGTAGTTGATTCATATCCAATATTTATTATATTTATGTGGAATGTAAATAGCTTATATCTTAAATAATGGAAAGTTATTAATGGATTATTTGAGTATAATTAAAATTAAATATTTTGACACTTAGCTTAATTATTTATTAGGTGATAATTAAAGGAAAAAAATTAGTTTTCGATAGTGATGCTAAGAATGAACCAACCGGTCACTTCAGTTTAATTTAATAAAGGACTGATCAACCAGTATTTAATTAGTCGGGGTGTCACATGCGGTATCAGAGCACCATGTTCTAGTGTCCTTAGGATCTGTACGACTTATTATGCTTTCTGCTAAGCGTCCTTTGATTTAGAGCCCTAATATTAGGAATGTTATATTCATCCTTACGCGTTGAAAATTCGTATTTCTGCGATTTTTTTTGTATGGATGTTGAACTTATTCAGTCCAATTTCAACTTTCAGATGGCACGTCAAGAAGAACAAGCTAACTGCTGGGGGAGTCAATAAGCAAGGTCAACTGATACTTCAGGTACCCCCGGAGAGAGTATCAATCACCCAAATAGTAGGTATTATGGCACAAACAGTTACCACGACAGTCTTACATGACCATGATCGCAATATGCAGCTTATAGGAGGCAAAAGAATAAGAGAAGATAGCCAATTTTACATGACTAGGGTTAACAATTGTGGGAAGGCACCAATACCACAACAACAAGTTCCTCATGATCTTAAAGACCACGAAGGTAATAGACTTTGCGTGAAGAGCTAAAAGCGTCAGGGCCAATATAGCCAGGCACAGAATGATGTCATAAAAAGGTGCTTCCAATGTGGAAGAGACAACCATAAACGTCAAACTTGTGTGAATCAAGCTCGAGAGAAACCCTGACCCGACCAACGAGGACAACAAGGCCAAAGAAATCAAAGACTCTCAGGACTATGCTATAAGTGTGAACAAAAGGGTCATAAATGGAGGGACTGTCCTCAACCTGATATTATCTTTCATCAAAATGCTCAGCAGGGCCAAGGAAGAGGTGGAACTGAGCAACAAGGCTGAAACCAATAGAGTCATAATGTGACACAGTTTGCTGGTAAATACTTCAATTGTGGCAAGATGGGTCATAGGAGGCAGGATTGTCTAGTTAAGAGCAAGATACTCCAACAGCAGGCAGGACCAGTAGAGTCCTCGGTAACAGTAGCATATTAATCCTCAGGGTCATTGGAGCCCAGAAAGATATAGGGTGGCTAGTAAAGACATAAATGAGGCCTAGAGATGTTAGTCCAACATTTCAGTGATGGGTGTGTAAGCCGCAAAATAGGATAATTTGCCCATATCGAGAAGGGGGTAACTATTGGATGAAATCCCAGACGTATAACAAGTACAAGTGATTATGGGTTATTTTGATAGCAAGGAGTGCATGCAAGGACCATACGATTATGAGAGGTTGATGAAAATTTATTTCATCCTTTTGAGTAAAGGATTTAATTACGTGACAGGAGTGTGTCACAACTTATATATGAACGATTAACACTAAAATTCGCATGCAAGTCGAGTTTAGTGAGTACATTAGTTTTGGACAATCTCGTTAGAAATGTATTGATCGTGGGTAACATGACTTTTAAGATGTCACCCGTGAGTAAGACGGGTGGGCACGAAAGGCATATTTTACTGTCATAATTTTACTACTGCATTGAGCTAGAAAAGTTGAGCTTATTATGGTAATGTGTAGTGATAGTTACCGAATGTTTGAACAATTGTAGATTGAGTGATAGACTATCGCGCTAGGTACTCTGGGGGAGTAATATTAATTTGGTAAGGAGTCACCCAAAATAGGGTTGGGCCTATATATATATATATGAAAACTTCATGATATCGTAGACTTCATTGAGTTTGTTATCTCGTTAGATGTGATCCCGGTGCGTACTGATGTGACTTAGGATACATTGTGTTCTTTATCAAGCAGCGAGATATACCTCGTCATATATATAGCGCCAAAAACTTGGGATAGTGAGAGCACCACGTTTCATGTTATTGTTAAGGACATACGTAGATTAGTATGTCAACATACGGAGAATATGGGAAGGTACATATTATTAGACCTAGTAATTTTTTACACGACCTGAAAACCCGACTCGAACTTGACACAATTTTTGCGGGTCAAGTCATACCTAAACAGGTCCGAGTCGAAATCGGTTCAGACCCGCATAACCCGCTTATTAAATAAGTCGTGTTTCGGGTCAACCCGCTAACCCGCAATTGAATCACAATTAACCCGTTTATTTTTTGGGTTAATTTCGGGTCATATTCGTGTCAAAACCTGTTAAACCCGTTTAGACGCGATTAATTTTAAATCGTTCATTTTTTATAACATGTTATTACTTTCGTGTTAACGGGTTGAAAAATAACCTGTTTATTAGTTGGGTTATGCGGGTCGTGTCTGGTTTTCGAGTTAAACACGACATGTTTATTAAATGGGTTATGCGTGTCTTGTCAGGTTTTCGAGTTTAACACGACCTATTTATTAAACGGGTTAGCGGGTCATGTCAGGTTTTCGAGTCGAACAGGACCTATTTATTAAACGGGTTATGCGGGTCGTGTTGTGTAACCCGTTTGTTAAACAGGTCTTGTTCGGGTCATGTCGTGTAACCCGTTTAATAAACAGGTTGTGTTAGGGTTGAGGGGTTTATCAGAATACATGGGTCTTGACTCGACCCGACCCAACCTCGACCCGCCAACACGAATTGCCAGACCTACATATTATGGGTTGAGGACCTTACGGACCTCGACCATTGAAAATGTTAGGTAGTAGTGTATCGGGGGGTTCCTTGTTTCGATTTTGCTTTTCGAGACATCCCACGCATAAAACTAACAAATGTCGGGAGTTGGAGAGAAGTTTGGATGATAGTACATGGGATTCACACCTTAGTAATTATACATATGTGCGTATAATTGAGAGTTGATAATTCCACTATGATGTGAGAATATATTTCATTGATATAATAATGCACAAGGCATAGGGTGTATTGGCGCCCTAGGTAATTGAATCTTGATTTTGTTTTCGTTCGGAACGTATGGGATAAGGTAAATGAAAATATAAGTGGAGATATCAGGACTTGATTGTAACGCTCACGAGAATGGTATTGTATTAGGCAGTAGATTATGATTGTCATGTGAATTTGACAACATTTAACCCGGGGAGTCGAAGTTCATTCTGTAATATTTGTAGAGGCTTACGTTTCATGAGAAATGGATTATTAGAGCAGGGGAAGGATATGTGACACGCGGTGAGGCAAAGTCACATGGATCGCGGCTAGAGGTACATTTAACACAATATAAGATGTATCATGTTATAAATGACAGTGGTGATAGGATTTAATGAAGAGAAATATTACTAAATTCGTTTTGCAATGGGTCACTTAGACGTTGGAAAATGGTGGACCACCCGAAACTAGTAGGGGATTTCTTCAACCGTTAAGGATTCCGAAGCAGTAATAGGAGAGTATTCCCACGGATTTTATTGCGAAGGGGGTTACGATCCTACATGGGTGATAATGGATCGTTTAACCGAAGTAACTTACGTTATGCCAGTTAAGACTGGTCATATTATAAGGCAGTATGCGCAGATCTTTATAATCGAGATAGTGAAGTTTTATGGGTTTCACAGACGAATGGGCGGAACAAGCGGACTAGTCAGATGTTGGAGAATAAATAATATGTGTACCCTTGAATCTCAAGGGAGGACGAGAGCAGTTCCTTCCACTAGTGGAGTTTATGTACAATAACTTATATAAGTTCACTTTTGGGCATGGTGCAAGTTGAGGTATGGCACAGTAAGCCTTGTTGTTCTCATGCTTGTTAGTTGGAGGTGGGGTACCAGGTACTATTGCGAAGATCGAAGATGAGTTAATATTTATATTATATAATGTGTGCAAAATATATATTGCACAAATAACCTACTTGGGTGCGATCGTTGCGGGACGAGATTGAATGTATCTAAAGAATGATTAATCTACTAAGGTGCAGATAGTAGAAGGCTAGATAGTGAACATCTAAAATTAAGTTTAAGTAGTGAAACTTAAAAGGTAAGACTTGGGCAACAACCTACGTGACGGGGTAACCTGAAGTTTTAAACGAGCATATGTGGGATGTTCATTATTAAGGGTGTTCAATAGCGTACTATATGGGTGGTACGGATTACTTTACTTGGGAGCGCAACGATACGATGCGCAACATATATACAACGTTATTTGTACATGGTATACTTCATCCGAATTTCGGAACGAAATTCCGTTGTAAGGGGGGAAGTATGTAACACCCCATATTATTATGATATTAAATAATTATGAGATTAATTATTATTGTTGGATTAATTAAATTAAAATGTGAAAATTTTATTTATTAATTAACTCGAATTAAAATAATTATTAACTAGCGCGTCAGGGGTTAATACCTATTGATGAAAATTATTGAATATTACTGTGTGGATACGTAATATGGAATTATGAAATTTTATAAATTGTCGAGAGTGGGAAATACGATAATTTGATACTATAAGTTAGGACGCATGTGTGAGTCGTGTCAGGATTATTTTAATGAATTGAAGAAGTAAATTATTTTTTAAGTAACTCATATGATCATTTTGTGTGCTCCATTGACTCTGAAAGGGTCGAATTAGTCAAAAAACTCTACTCGGGTGTTTTATTTGGACTCCAGAATATTTTTAGGCCTAACCGGCACCCTGTAGGGGTATTTGTGTCCTTTTGATTTTTAAGGAAATAAAATGGACGAAAGTTAGGAAAATAAAATAAAGTGTATGAGGGTGAGAGGGATTCTGTCAGTTCCAAACCTACGAGAGAGAAAGAGAGAACCACATAGGAAGGAGGAGAGAACTCACAAGTCTTCTTGGTGCAAAACCCATCATCTTCCACCACCGTAACCATCTTTGCGTAGATCGAAAGACGAGGAGAAAACCCATACCAATTTCATTAACGGATCAAAACATCAATTTGAGGCAAGTGTTTATTACTTGCTTTCCTGAGCAATAATTGTGTTCATGTTAGACTAGGTGAATTCCCTTTGTTATAAGGAATAAATTTGGTGAAAAGTTTGGGAGAATTAGTCCTAAATTGGGATTGATTTGAATAAAGTTTGATCCCCTTATGTAGATAGGATTATGTCCATGAATTTATGATAATTTTCGAATTGAATCTGGGTGTAATTTAGAGTTTTGCATGTAAATTTTATAACTCAGTTTTTTGACATTTAAATTTGGGGATTTTGAATTTTAATGATGATTTAATGATGATATATTGTTGGAAATCATATATAGATGTTAGTTAGTTGATTGGAATTGAATGATTGGTGTTTGGGCTAATTATTTTAGGGGTTTTAGGCTTAAAAATGGTGGAAAATGAAACTGTTAAGGATGTAGAACGTAACAGGTCTGCTGGGGGAAGAATATTGCTCAATCTCGTTCTTGTTCGAACGAGATTGAGCTTGGTTCGAATGAGAAAGGATCTCGTCAGATGTCGTTCAAATGACATCTGACCTCGTTCTTGGAAAAATTTAATTTTTGCCCAATTAGGTTTACACACTTATTTTGAGATAGAAATCTGTCATTTGGTGATTGTAGCAGTGTGTAGAATTGCTAGTGAGTATTCATAAAGTAATACTTTAAATGTTTGGAAAGGCGAATTAACCTTGGAAATTTCGAGAGAGTGAATAACGAAAATAACTATATTATAAGTAGCTATGACAGAATTCTACGTATGGAAAACACATGTAAGGGTTGGGTGAATACCTTAAATTTTAATTGGATGTGGGAATGCCTATTATATTAATATTATTATTGTGTGTATAGCATACTTACGCTGCTTGCTATCGGGAGGAGGTTTTCGCTTAGTGGACAGTCTTATCCTGGGTGACCCAATGGGGGATATTTAATTTGTACCCAGAGTATATGAACTTGGTTACGTGCTATATGAATTGGATAGTTTCGACGGCTGAATGGGAGCGTGGGTATTTGTGTGACCCATTTGGCTGGGAAATATACTCGCCTCCAACATTTGTGTTTTGAATTTATGGTTCGTGAGAGATTGAACCAATAGTCC
The DNA here is from genome assembly GCA_949130495.1 of Sambucus nigra. Taxonomy (NCBI): domain Eukaryota; kingdom Viridiplantae; phylum Streptophyta; class Magnoliopsida; order Dipsacales; family Adoxaceae; genus Sambucus; species Sambucus nigra. The sequence goes on along the minus strand of OX422215.1, from coordinate 665,527,378 downwards.
TTTATTCAGTGATTGATGCACCAGGACATGATAGCAGAGTATGTATTGCGCCAAGTGGTCTTAACCTAAGGGTATTGGATTTATATATATATGTATAGGGATGTTGTGACTATGTGTATATATATATATCACATAGTAGAATTTATTCCCAAGCACACACACACACACACACTTATAAAATCTGGTGGGTAAAAGATTAACTATTAGAACAACATATATGAAAGGTGGTTTTGGGATAAGCAATTTTAACAACGTATTGTATGGGCGATACGAGTTACTCCTGCGAGATATGATTATAAGTATAAATCTATGACCTGGTTGGGAACTTTATAGATAACTAGGTTAGGTTAGATGTACGTTAGGCGTGCACAATAGTGGAGAGGTGAGAATCTCATGAGAGATTTCGAAACTATCATGCACATAATACTTGCTTTATTGCAGTTTTAAATACTTTCTAAAATAAATATTTTTACAACTCGGGCTCTGACCCGTTTCTTGCTATTATTCTCTCTTTTGCTATACATATCTATTATATCAGGTGCCCAGCCACAGGGTTACCAGGCTAAAACGCGTGGATCATTTAGCGAGCTGTAGTGGTTATGGGAGTTGTAGGTCCTTGCATTTAGACCCCTCTATCATTCCCTTCAGTCTTATTCAGACATTTCTTTTAGGTCATGTTTCACCCATTCTCAGCCGCCTTATTAGAGATCGTATGCAGTTTACTTTAGTAGTTTATTTCTATCGCACTTGAGGATTTTATGGTCTGTTGGTTTAAGACTTTGAAACTGGAATGTTTTATCCAGTCTTCTTTATTTCAGTAGTTGATTCATGTCCAATATTTATTACATTTATATGGAATGTAAATAGCTTAAATCTTAAAGAATGGAAAGTTATTAATAGATTATTTGAGTATAGTAAAAATGAAATGTTTTGACACTTAGCTTAATTATTTATTAGGAGATAATTAAAGAAAAAAAATTATTTTTTGACAGTGATGCTAAGAATGAACCAACCGATCACTTCGGTTTAATTTAATAAAGGACTGATCACCCGGTATTTAATTAGGCGGGGTGTCACAGAAGCCAAAAGCTCACACTATAAAAATTCTCTGCATTATCCATGGGGTTATACCACACAACACTTAGTGTTGTAGAATCACACTCTGTCATGATCCGGAAGTTCAATGAACCTAATGCATTGATATTATGGCGCGGTCGGATGGGTTATCTCAGATCTAACATGTTACGTAAGATCATAAATAACTCAATTGGGCATGTTTTAAAAAAATAACATCTCACCCTACCTAGTGACCATTTTCCACACCTTGTACACTACACCCAAAAAGGATTTTTTTTTCAACCGTAAGGGGTTGTCACGGTGAAATACCTTGTAAAAAAAACACGGATATATTATCAAGGTAATAACTTGTCACGATCGTGTCATGGTCAATAACCTTAACAAAAGCATTGTCATGGGTTTTGATCGTGACAACAGCTATATGTTGTCACGATCAAAACCCGTGACACGACCGTCACAACATAAAAATAAAACCCTACTCGACAGCAGCAACTGGTTTCCACCCAAATCAAAACTCTCTCTCTCTATCTCTCTATCTATCTATCTATCTCTCAAGCTCTCGTGCGATCTCTCTCCCATACTCCCTCTCTAGCACCCTGCCTTAGCCCCTCCACCCCCTCTCTCCTTCGCTGCTACTGTAGCCACCACCCCATCTATCCTCTAATTCAGTCACTACCACCACCCCCTTCTCCTCCGATTCAGTCAGTCCTCTCTCTCTCTCTCTCTCTCTCTATATATATATATATATATATATATATATATATATATATATATATATATATATTATTTGTGACTATATCTTTGAATATATGTAAACATTTGAGGAATATGTAGTTGTTTGTGTTAATTTTTAATTGTCTAAAAGCTATGAATTTGCACTTTATTTTTCATTGTGCCCTACCTTATAAATGCAAACACAATTAATTATATGTGTTTTTTATATTTCTCCCCCTTAGATAATTACATAATTAGACATACCCATTTGGAATATTAAAGATTCTTGTAAGGTATAAGTGGGTTAATGGAGGGTGGGTGGGTATGTGATATTCTAGAGGGGTTATGTGTAATTAGGTAATTATCTCAGGGTGGGTGGGGTACGTGATTTTCTAGAGGGGTTATGTGTAATTAGGATTAGATGCAACTAGGTTATTTCTAAAATTTAATAAGATTTTAAACTTTAAGTGAAATGTTTTTAATAAATATATTTTTTATATAATAAATCTCCTCCCTATCTATCCTTTAAAGTGTGTGCGTGTGTGTGTGTGTTGCTAAATATTATTTCATTTTATTCTACTGATGGATATTTTGATTTTTTTTATTGGATTAAAGGTGGCTATTTGTTGTTGTCAAATCGCCAGGGTAGAGTTAAGTCAAATCTCTCTCTCTCTCTCTCTCTCTCTCTCTCTCTCTCTCTTTTCGTTTGAAGGCGAGTCTCATCTCATTTATTTTTCAGATTTATTAATTTATCAAATTGCACAGTTCATAAACTATATAGATGTTTGGACTGAATTCACATATTTCAAAGTCCGTTACATAACCCGAATTTGAAACAATTTTTAGATTTGTAATAAGTATTCCAATTATTTGAAACAATGCTTAGTTTTGTTTATGATATGGATTTGTAATCTTCTAATGTTGTTAATTTATATTCTTCTAGTGCTTTGTTATTATCGAATGACAGTGTGACGCTTTTATTCATGTGGACTTGATCATTCTCTCATATATATGTTTCTACTAATAATTTTTTTTGCAGGAAATGACAACATTAGGGTGCCAGGGAAGCAGGAGCGATGAAGGCTCGTCTAGCATTAGGCCTTTAAAGTGGGGAAAGTTTAGGACAGTAGTTGAGAATAAGACGACCTTACAATCTAGGGCCCTGAAGTTGCTGAAGACGATTATTGGCCTTGGATACACAAATTGAAGGAAGGTTCCCTACAAGTTTAAGGTGGCAATTTGGGGGGCATTACAGGTGATTGCTCACTTTCTTGTTGTCTTGTATTTTTATTTATATTTTATAATTTAAATACTACTAACTCACTTTCTTTTTGTTTTGTATTTGTTTGACAGAAAAAAGTCGGCTTGCCCCCACATTTACGCGACTCCACGTTGGAACAATTAAGAAACCAGTATAAAACGTGGAAGAAAAACATGTGCGTATGGTACTTTGGCCAGGATCGGGACTCCATATTGCGACTTAAGGATACGATACCCTAGAAGGAGCCCATCTTATTAGCAATATGGCAACAATTTGTCGACAATGAGGTCTCGGAGAAATAATTGTCTTCTCGTCAATCGGGGAGGGCAAATTGTGCCAAGAAGGTCGACGTGCACTACTTCAGGAGTACGTCTTACGCCGAGGTGGAGCATAGGATGATAAGTTTTGAATGTTCTTTCATTTTAGTTTTATCTTATTATATTTAGTGATAATTATATACTAATCTACTGATTTTGCATTATTTTATTTCAGGAGACGGGGAGTAGCCTTGGGGGTAAGCCACATAGGTTCGATGCCTATGTGGCAATTCGAATAAAGAAGGGGAAGGATCTGGAGGTTAATACTAACATGGTTGCCACTATTGTAAGTTAAAATTTTAATATAAAAACAAAAATTTATAATTATTTTTTTTATTAATTTATCTAATCGTGTACTTTTTTATTATTTCTGGAAAAGCTTAAAGAAGTGCATAACTCCCAGAGTGAGGCCGACAAGACATCTCTGGCTACAGACGCATTAAGCCAAGTGCTTGGACTGGATTACAAGAGACATACTTGGGGATCGGGGGTGAGCTCTCGGATAGGGAAGTCGAGGCTCACCAAGATTGCATAGAGCAACACTAGTGTAGCACACAAGGTGAACGAGTTGATGACCAAAAATGCTGAGAAGTTTGACAACTTGGAGAGAACAATGCCAAAAATATTTGCACATGTCAAGCGTACTCTTAAAGGCTAGGTTAAGTCCAACTCAAGGAAGGTCAAGGAGAAATTGGTGGATAAGGGGAACACTGCTATGTCTTTCACACCCTTGAAAAACTGTTACTAAAGTCGTTTAATACAAGATTAAACTATTTAAGTAACTCCAAACTGTTTTTTGAAGAAACTATTTTCTAGAAATCAAATCAGTTTTTAATCACAAGATGTGTTTAACATTTTCACGAGATCAGTTCAAGATTTGCTAACTAGTCTTAAAAAACAAAACTAAAACAGTTTTAAATCGGCACACTAATCAGAATGAGATGAGGAGATGTAGAAAGATTAATGACAAGATATTTTTAACGTGGTTAAACCTCACCCAACTGAGGAAACATCCACGACTCCCTCTACGGAGTAAAAAGAAAAATCCACTAAAATAAAATATAACAGTTACAAACTATATAACACACATGCACACAAATCAGACCTATACAAGTTTAGGAATGTACCCACTGGTGTCCTTCTAACTTTTCTGCAGTTCTGATTGCTGATGTTGTTCTTCCAGTTTGCTAACTTTCACTTTGTTCCAGTCTTTACGTCGACTATTGTTTCAAGATCTTATTACCAACACTTTCAGTGTGTAAGTGTTTGTGATGGTGATCTAACACATGCATGCACACACTCACGCTTATTTTTACAAATAGCCCTAGAAAATTACAAATCAGATCTATATGCTGTGATTTTCAGTTTCTCTCTTCTTAGGAAACTTGAACCTTGTTTGACCTTTAAGATTAACCCATAATCCACGGCTATCTTGCTCAGAAGACGTTTCAAGATCTTAATCAATTTCAGAGTTTTGAAAATGCTTTTGAAATTAAAAACCGCCAAGTGAGATTCCAACTAGGTCAAAGATCTTATTTCAAAAGAACTAGAAACAGAAAATGTTATTGTTGATTTTGAGTATGAAAACATTTATAGAAATCAATCAACAACAGATTTCTCAAGGCGAGAAATAATAAATGCAGATCTAGGTGTAATGTAACATAAAATGCTCAGATCTAAAATTTCTATGAAACAGAAACGCATATCTAGCTTAATGCTTAAGTTGGACACAAGATCTCAAAACGAAGAGGTTACAACACGAAACCACTAACAAACCACTCTCAAAACTCTCAAACACTCAAGGTTGTGTTTGGGATAAAACTAGCTTTGATAAACGAATTAGGATTTGAAAAGGGTTTGGACGAATTTAGGGTTAGGGTTTCTAACTCTGGTTTCTCTCTCTCTCTTCTCTTTTCTCTCTCTTCTCTCTCTGAAATGACGAAGTGACAAAAGTCTCTTAATGGTTGAGGGTTACCCTCCTTATATAGGGGGCTGAGAAGGATCGAGAACGTATAGGTAAATCGAGGGCTGAAATTAAGTCAAGCAATCTTGATTTCCATCCAACGGTTAAAGGTAAGTGGTTGATTATGAGGCTTATGATTAGATGAGAGATGTTCGCAAGGATTGGGAGAAGGACGCATGCAGATCGTCCATTATCTCAATCTAAGGGCTAATAAAACACGCTGGTTTACTCTCTTAGAAGAAACACACATACATCCAATAGGGAAGCAACGGGTGTAAGGCAAATACCAGATATCAAACGTTCGTCCCAAACATAATTACATAGACACCCTGACTTCTCTAGCGCTTTCGATTCCTACCCAAGGGAACATTTCAGGGGGAAAAATAATAACCAAAATTTATAGAATGACCCCAAAACTTCTTAATCCCATTTTTAATTAAGAAAAAATTGTTTTAAAATCTTTATAAATTCCCAAAAATTATAAAAAATTACTTTAAAGGAAATTAACACACATAACATACATACAAACAATTTAAACAATATGTGAACAATATATGCAGTTCTAAAGTGTGTGAGTGATAGTGAATATACCTTGATCAATCAAACAAGAGGAATGAAGTGTATGGAAGAGTCTGAGGCTCTTTGATTTCTAGGAAGGGGACTCAATTTTGTCTCTATTTCCAAATTAGATGAACACTTATACAATGTAGACTCAAGTGAGTAAAGAGTATAAGATGCTTCAACCCTTAGCCTCACTGATAGCCCCCTCGTCTACATATGACATATTTGCCACCCCCACCCGTACCCCTTGTCCCAAGGCCATTTTCAACAATTGGTTGACATGATGTGTATATAATAGACACACAGGGTGTCGATAGAATAACTAAGGGTTTGAAGGACATGGATATAAGCCCAGGTACTATGATGCATAACCATCTGTTGTAACTGCACAAGGCACGAGTCCGAGTCACGAATGTGTATGTGGAAAAAGAGAATGAACTCGTGTGGTTGAGTGAATAGTGTGACATTCGTACTATTGAGGGTTGTCTCAATTCTTATATAGTATGACAACCTTCCTCCTCCAAAGTGATAACGAATGAACAATTATGTTTAATAATTTCATTAGTATTTGTTTATTATGAATATGGATATTGAATATTGAATGTTTCTTATTGTTAATTATTTAATAATGATTGAATAAATGTTGAATTGCTTACATGTTATGAATAAATAAATGTTGGTTGAGAAAATATATCATATATGTGTTTTAACAGGTTCTAAAATACTGTTGGAAAGTGGCAGTGGCCATACTCCCCCGAAGTTTTTTTTACTACTACCCAGTATTATCACGGACTTTAACCGTGACAAGTCCGTGATAAAGGATACTTGTCACAAACTTTGAACATGATGACAACTTAGGACTTGCCACAGAGTGTCACGATCAAAGTATGTAATAAGTTCCCTTTATCATGAACTTTTCACGATCAAAGTTCGTGATAAGTTATCAATTATCACGGACATATCACGAACTTTTATCGTGACACAACTGTGACAAGGAAAATTGTGTCACGGACTTTGCCCGTGACACGTCCGTGATAAAAAAATTGTCACCCCTAAACATGTCACGATTTGTGACTGTGATAAGTTCGACTTATCAAGGTTTTTGACCGTAATAATTCACCAGTTTTGGTGTAGTGTTAATCACTAAATTATCTTTTCTCAAAATAGCATCTGAGTCACCATCTTTCTTTCAACGAGTGCAAGGGGATATTTGTGGCCCTTTTCACCCTTTTAGTGGATCTTTCAATTATTTTATGGTTTTAATTGATGCATCCACTCAATAGTCACATATTTGTTTACTATCCACTCAAAAATTGGCTTTTGCAAAATTACTTGCTCAAATCATTAAACTTAGAGTACATTTTCCTGATCAACACATAAAATCCATTCGTTTAGATAACGGTGGAGAATTAATTCCTCATGTTTTTTATGATTGGTAATTATCCATAGAAATTGATGTTAAGTACCTGGTTACCCACGTTCATACACAAAATGGTTTAGTTGAGCCATTAATCAAATGTTTACAACTGATAATATGAAACTTGCTTATGCAATACAAACTCCTCGTCTCAACTTTTCATTACACCAAAAATCGAAAATGGTCATAGTAAATGGGTCACGATCCAAAATCATAACCCTTAGCTATTTACCGTGAGTAAATATGTGACCACGGTTTAGGGTGACATCATTAAGGGGTTGGTCATAGTCAGGAGTTGTGACTAAAGAGGTCACGATCCAAAAATGTGGCTTACCCATGACCCATTATCGCGTCAAGTTTCCTGCTCTTTTGGTCACACTAGCGGTCACAGTCCAAAATCGCAACCCACACATAACAATATATAATGAAACTTAGTCATAGTTTGGAACTGTGACCCCCAAACCCGCTTAGAAATTATTACGTTATTTGGTCACGGTCCAAGACTGTGACCATTTCTCGAGCTTTCAATACGTCAACAATGGGGTCACAATCGAGAATCGTGACCATGTTTAACTCATTAAGGGGTCATAAAATGAGTCACGATTTTGGACCATAACCTCATTTTAGGTATCAATTAAATCAGATCCCTCTATATTTCATTTCACTCTTACCCAAAAATCAGAACTCTCTCTCTATCTCTCTCTATCTCTCTTAGCGAAATCGGCGAAACCCAAACTCTTGCTCTCTTATTTCATTTTCCAATGATCTCTCTCTCTCAACACAAGGTATATTTGTTTCATTTGTGTCTTTGTGTACGTGTGTGTGATTCACTATGTGTGTGCATGCGATTCAGTGTGTTCACCTGGTGTGTGTTCAGTGTTTGTGTACACGATTCAACATGTGTGTGTGCGCGATTCTGCATGTGCATGTGTTTATTGTGTGTGTGTGTGTGTGTGTGTGTGTGTATGTGTATGTCCTTAATAATATTTGTTGTTATTAATGATTAATGATTTTTGGGAAATAATATATAGTGGTTGTTGTTATGAAATTCAATGTATGAAATTACTACTGAATTTATGATTAATAACATTTAATGTACTATTTTTTCACACGACTAATTTTTCTGCAACACTAGGCCATTAAAAAAAAATTACTTTAGCGTAGTCAAATAAAGTATTTTTTTAGCATTATTAGGCCTTCAACTAATTTCTTAACATACCGAATATTTTTTAATTATATATTTTAATCCTTATAATGGGGATCCATTGTCATTGAAGATCGTAGTTTTTAATATTTTGGTCCAAGTGGGCAACTCACATATTTATGTATAGATAACAAATGTGTATGTATTTATTCTCACATGTCCTGTATTGAAATATGATCCAATTTATTGTTAGAAATTGTGTATGAAACACTTGATGTAGAATTGTATATGAAATCTCATGTTCTATAATTATGTTCTTGGAAATCAATTAAGTAGATGATTTAGAAGGAGTACGAGATAAACTTGTGTTGGATTGTTGGGTTGATGACTCTTGTGGCTTATATTGAATGATTTTGGGAAATCATATATATTGATTATTGTTATGAAATTCAATGTATGAAATTACTATTGAATTTAATAACATTTAATGTACTATTTTTTTTCACATAACTATTTTTTTAGCAATATTAGGCCTTCAAAGAAAAATACTTTAGCTTAGTCAAAGAAAGTAATTTTTTAGCAATATTAGGCCTTTAACTAATTTTTTAACTTGATGAATATTTTTAATTTATATATTTTAATCCTTATAATGGTAGCCCATTGTCATTGAAGATCGTAGTTTTTAATATTGTGGTCCAAGTGGGCAATTCATCATGTTTATGTGTACATAAAAAATGTGTGTGTGTGTGTGTGTGCACGCGCGTTTGATTATTCTCACACGTTCTATATTGAGATATGGCCCTATTTATTCCTAGAAATTGTATATGAAACCCTTGATGTAGAATTGTATATGAAATCTCATGTTCTATAATTATGTTCGCGGAAATCAATCAAGTAGATGATTTAGAAGGAGTACAAGATAAACATATGTTGGATTGTTGGGTTGATGGTTATCGTGGCTTATGTTGAATAATCATGGTTTGATACGAATAATAAATACTTAAAACGCTCACTCTATTAATTCTGTATAATAAATTTTTAACTAATTATTTGTCTTAATGACTACCATATTTTAACGACTAAATGTTTATAATATAGTTGTTTGATTAACTTATTGTAGTTGTGTTCACCCATTCCTTAAATGGTTGTTATTTGGGTGAACATAAATTGGCGTAAGGGCTTGCACAATTTGTGGACATATATTAATTTTAGGTTTAACTAAATTAAAATGAACATAAATTGGAGTCTCATTGATCGGATGGAAAATCATAATTTGTTTAGGATTAATTAGAGTCGTTACCTCTACGACTCATATTCACGCCCTTCTGTATATTTTCTCGGGAAAATAAGTCATGGTAGTAATTATTGGAAACAAGAGTACGGGAGGGTGCAATTTGACAACACTAAAACATCTTTCATTAGTGCGCCCCACGTAGAGGGAAATCTTTTCTACAGGTATGGTGATAGGAAAATTAAACAATTTAATTACCTTAAAAATCGTGGAGTTGATCTCTCGCAAGAGTAATTATTCGATCATACTCCATTTTCCTTATCCAAATGTTGAGAAGAGGCAGTAGAGAATATATTTCGCCTACATAATCCCAATACGGCGTCGATGTTGGTGATACTATTAGAAAAGGCTAAAAAAATATTCATACTTTGTGGATACAATTCCGTAAATAGAGCATTCACCCAGATTGCGACGACTCGCAACACATGCATATTAAAAATGAACTTGCAAATTAGTTGAAGAAGTATGGATTTCGAGTTCATATCACGGACTATTATACGTTAACTATAGACACACTTTCATCCAATTGGTCGTGTGCAAATTCCATATATTTTTAAAAATAATAGTGATTGTGTGGAAATCGGACATATCAAGCATGTTTTAAAAGTTATTGAAAAGGTATATACTTTGTAGACACCCCATTCTAGCACTCCCTAACCTCTCCTTAGGTCCCTTGCACCTCCCTTCATCACTACAAACCTAAGTCATACCCCGGGTACTGACTTAGAGGCCATTGGGCACTCTCAGGCTCCGTTTGACCAAAAGTCAAACTCTTCAGCTCGATTGAGACTGAATGAAGCTTCAAAGGGCGCTGAATCCCCTTTTCAACGGTTCACCCCGTGCACAATTCTGACTAACGGTACGGACGAACGATCCGTTTTACTCCGAAAGGTCACTGAACGCTTCCAGGCCCCGGTTGACCAAAGTTGACTTCCCAAACCGAGTCAATCTCTTTGGAATGTTGAAATACATCTCATAACTTTTCAACGATCTACCGCGTGCGCAATTCTGACTTACCATGCGGACGAACAATCCGTTTGCGTCCGATAATCCCCCGTCCAAAGGACCGATGAGCGCTTTCGAGCCATATTTAACCCGAAGTTAACTCCCAGAACCGGGAGCAGTCCAAAATACTTTCGAAGGTCTCTGAATTACCTTTCTAGCGGTTTACCCCGTGTACGATTCGGATCAATGGTTTGCATTTTACGATCATTTTTTTGAAGGAACCCGCAAGAGACTGCCAAACGACAGGTTCCAAACCGTGCCTATCGACAGTGTGCCTAAAAACTCCTGTCGATTGGCGGGATTAGGACTCTGCCGATCGACAATGCCCTGGGAATATAAAAAGGAGGGCCTGACCTCATTGCAAAGGGGACCCAAGATCTGAAATCCATCACTCTCAGCAAACTCTGAAAACCTCTCTCGAAGTCAGCGTGATTTCCACATCCAAATCCCTTTCCAACCTTCACTTTTCATCATCTTTTTCACCAAACTTGGTGAATTAAATACCCTTCATCATCATCCTAGTGCAAGGGCTGCTCTCCAATATTCAAGATAAAGCTCAAGATCTTCAAGAAGGTCTAGCTTTATCAAATTCTCCTAAATTCGCATTAACTTATTTTATTACTTAGCACTTTTATTCTCTCCATATCACATATCCTAATATACTTTTTATTTAGTATTATTACACAACTCTTATTTTCATATAAATAAAACCCTAAAAAAATAAGAAAATAGGGTTTGCTCATAAATTCCAAACGAGAATTCTCGCAGTTTTCTCACAACTAAAACACTTTTTCACACACACACATATAAGAGAAGTCCCAGTTGGATTTATGGGATAAATCCCACCCCTCATTTTGCATACGAATTACGTGGACTTTGATGCCTCTGTAGGCTACGTAGGCGTCTCGGGGTAAAACCCGAGACTCGAGTCCTGTTCCTTCCATGATATTTTCTAATATTTTTTTAGGAACATTCCTTTGGATGACTCGTTTTATCTCTTCCATGATACAAGTCGATGATTCCTATCTCCATGACATATACACATGCACACATATCACGGAGAAATAAAGGAAAATAACAACAATCCATGAGAGACTGTAATGGTGTAATGGGTGCCTAACACCTTCCCATTTCATAACTTAGCCTCCGAACCCTTTTCGAATCAATTTTGGTTTCGTATGTATCAGTATGTCTTTGGATGTTGTGTTTCGGGACGGCTCCACCTTCTTTTGTCTGTTTTGAGTAAAATAGACTGACGACTCCATCTCTCTACATTTTTCACCTCACATATCGCCGACGATAGCCGAAGCGCTCCCGAGAAGGATGCATGGGACCAGGATCCTCTCACCACGGAGATGACGCCCCCTCTCGTCATCTCTCTCTCCCTTCGTGAGGATCGGGGATGGCCACAGTGGCGACTCCGCTGGGGATTTTTTTTAGGGCTAGACTCTATTTACATGGGTGTTTTATTCTCTTATATATTCCCCTATTTTGCATGTTCCCCTTTTATTATTCATGTATACCTCATACTTATGCTTCTATTCACACACTTGTAGAAGATTCTCCATGTACACTTCGCACCACGTGCACCTAGGAACATGTGTATCCACATGTTGCACGCATCACCCATCCATACTTGGTATGCCATTGGTACTTGTACTTTGCTCCCTGTTTGGCATGATCAAGAAAGATACTACCATCATAAGATACTAATAAGATAATCATGCATGATTCACACGATATCACCAAAAAGCATTGGTATTGACCAAATTTTGTCCAGTAACTGGAAGGTCACTTCATAATGGGCACTATCCGGTAGGGCGCAGTTAGCCTAAGCGATATGACTCTCACCTTCCATTGGCCAAGTACCTTCGACGTGTATCGAACGGTTCCCCCGCATCGTACCGCTTGACCGAGGTTATAATGGGAGGTATATCGCAGGGAACTCATTCACGTACGCTGAGTATATCGAATTCTCTCTCACACATACCGTCCCCATGAGATATATAGTGCGGCAATTCACGTACACTCAGGTATATCAAATGGCTTGTCCACACGTATCGATTGCCCTCAAAATCAAGATGTATATCGTGGAAGCCACGCCAAAGGTGGGAACCCTTTTCGATTCACCCAACCAACTGCATACGTGTCAAGCCTAGGATATATAGGTGTCAAGCCTAGGACACACATGTTAGATTACCGGTTTCGACCATAAACTATGTCGAAATTTTGGGTCGGCCTGTCGCCTAAATTTTTACACATTTTTAAAATGGGACCCTTGCTCGTGAGCCTGGTCACAAGTCCAACCATAGCTTTACATATGTTACAAACCTAACTTTTCTAGGCTCGGGTCTCGTCCGGCATTTCGTTTTTGCTTATAGGAGAATTTAATATAAGTGAGAACATAATAATTATAATAGTCATGCTGAGACCCATCTCCTAAAAACATTTCTCCTTTCTTTATCAAAAATCCAAAAACATTTATCCTTCCTTTATAAAAAATCCAAAAACATTTCTCCTTCCTTTATCAAATATCCAAAAACATTTTTCCTTTCTTTATCAAAAATTCAAAAATATTTTGTCTTTAAATCTAAAAAAAAAAGAAAAAATATCAAAAATATTTTCATTCTTTTTTCTCCAAAAATAAATCCCATTTTACGCCTCCTCAGGTCGATTGCACGCCCTTAGCCTGGCTCCTTATTGGCTTCGGTCTTCAGTCAAATCACCCCAGAGTTTCGCCCGTTCCCCTGCTACTTCCTCCGAGTCCGGAATCCATCCGCTTTTCATAGAGAACACAGATCAAGTACGAGTTGTGCAGCCAGATCTTACGACAATCTTAGCTCAGCTCGCGTCCAAGATTGACAACCTCCAGACTGAGGTCCGAAAGATGCAACGAAGCCAGGTTCCTATTCCTCTAGAGACCGAGACCCTATTCCCTCGTGCTATGGGTCCACCTGAGCCTATCTGGGTTCCAGAAGAGTATCAACACTCTTCACGTTCCCCGCCTGCTAACGGGACGCCGCATGCCCAACTTCCTATGCCAAACCTTACCCAACTTGGGGTTAACTTGCCTATAATCATTGATCCAAAAGAGGAAGGGTTGAACAAGGTCAAAGAAGATCTCAAGATGCTAACTAAGAAGTTCGACCAAGTCAGAATCTCTGAAAATTACATGGACTACACCCACATGTCTCCTTATCCTAAGGCGAGGTTACCCGAGAAGTTTAAGATGTCAAATATCGAGAAATTCGGAGTAAGTGGACCCCCGATTGTTCATCTTCGCAGTTATCACCGTTCTATGACTCTCCTAGGGGCTTCTGAGGAAGTGATGACCCAATTATTTCACCAAACTTTGAAGGATAGTGCCCTCCGATGGTTTTTATCTCTCGAGGAGTCCAAAATCTGTAGCTGGGAGGATGTAGCCTGAGAATTCATGTCGCAGTACAAATATAATGAAGAGCTTGAGGTTACCCGCCGTGATTTAGAACTGCTCAAATGGAACTCTGAGGAATCAGTCAGTAACTTCATATCCCGATGGAGGGAAAAAGCAGCCACCATGACCAAACGGCCATCCGACGAAGAACAAGTCCACATAGTGAAGAAGAACTTCTTACCCCATGTTCGAGAAACAATGAGAGGACTATACTATCCCCACTTTCGAGATCTCAGAGAAGCAGGAATAGAAATCGAGGAAGGTCTGGCTAAAATAGAAGTTGAACCAAAGAAAGTGTCTGGACAAGTCACTCCCAAAAAATATGATAAGCCTATCAGTGCTGCAGTCCCAACCATCAACAATATCTCTCAACCAACCACCTCGTGGGCACTAAAAAGCTGCCCTGTCCCAGTCCAAAAGTAACATACTGAGCTACATGCTCCTCTCTATAATACCCCGTATTTTTATGCTATATTAATTTGGGGATTTATTAAATTTAATGTGAGTGAACTATTTAATAAAAATTCGGAAATTAATTATGTTATAATTATTAACGTGACGAGAGTTAGTAATTATGGGAAATTTTTTGAATATTACTAATGAGCAAAGTAATATGTAATATTGGTTATATTAAATGTCACGAGAGAATAAAATGACAATTTTGGAAATTTGAGTCGGGACGCGCCCGTGTCGCGTCATGACTAATTATTGATAAATAAAAAGTGAATATTTTATAAGTTGTTTGTATGGTCGTTTTGAGTGCGCCAACACGTCCGAAAGGGTCGAGATAGTCAGAAAAGTGTACCCGGGGGTTTTGTTTGGGTCTCGGGGCATTTTTAGGCCTGATTGGTACCCCGGGAGGGCGTTTTGGACATTTCACCTTTTTGGGTAATTAAACCCACGAAAATCAGAAACATATATCAGCCATTTAGGTTAGTCAGCTAGGGTTAGAAAACTCAAACACAAGTGACGGCCATAGGAGAGGGAAGAAGAAAGCTTCCAAGGCAATCCAAGGCCCAAAAAGTCATCCGTTTGCACCACAACCACCACCAACGCGTAGATCGCGCAACGGGCTACGCAACCACACCAAAAACATCTGCAAATCAGAACGTCGAAAATCCCAGGCAAGTGTTTATCTTGCTACTTTTGTTGGTGCAATTTCCATATTAGTTTAGGAATGATTAGGGATGAAATATATGGAAGAAAACCCAAATTGTGATAGGAATTTGCATGTAGTATTCTGGAAGTCTCTTGTGATGTAGACAGATAACCCACGAAATTTTGGTGTAAATAAGAAGGAAATTCTGAGATAAAACAGATTAGAAACATGAGTTAGAGATTTTTAGGGTTCTTGAGTTTTAAATGAATTATGACATGATTAATCCATGTTTAGTGATGTAAATTGACATGTTTTACGTTGAAAATACCGGATATGATGATATAAGGTTAGTAGTATCAATTCTGGGGCGATTGGGATTAGAAAATATGGAATTGGTGTAAGTTTAGAGATGAAACCCGTAACTGCAATTCTGCAGATTTCGCAAACCTGCTTGATCGATCGATCGATCGAAGGTTCGATCGATCGAGTCACAAACCTTGATCGATCGACCCCTCCTGGCAGACTCCTATTCCATTTTTAAATGAGTTAAATTCAATTTATCGTGAGATAATTCTTGGACATCCTCAATAAAATATTATGGGAGATAGGAAAGACCAGTAGGGCATGTGAATAGATTTTAGGACCCTTGATGTTGGGCAAAGATTGTATTTTGGGATAATTACATAAGGGTCGATGAATTTATGATTTAAAGAGAGAGACACGTAAGAGAGTTACTTTGGGACAAATGTGTATACCTACTGAATTTTATACTTGGGGGGATAGAATCCATGAGCGATATGTAGTAAGTGGAAAAGTTCCTCAAATTAAAATAAGATGTGAGTGGTTATACGTGATAACTAAATAATGAGAAATAAATACAAATGTCGTAATTATGGGAATTGAGAATTTACCCATTATTGATATGGTAATATTAGTATAGTTATATGATTGTGTATGCATATACTATCTATGTGCGAAAATCATGCCCACGCTACTTACTATCCCTGAGGTTTCAGCGCCGGGACAGTCTTATCTCGATGGGACCTTTATGGGGGATATTGACTTGTACCCTAGAAGATAGATATCCTTGGTACAGGCTATCGGAATGATAGCTCAGACGGTCCTAAGAGAAGCGGGTATGTGCTTTCCTCTTAGAGACTTGGAATCTATGCTTCGCCTCATTTTGTTTGTGTATAGGTATCCTTGGTACAGGCTATCGCAGTGATAGTTCAGACGGTCCTGAGAGACTTGGAATCTATACTTTGTCTCAATATTGTTTGAGTATGTGTTAATACAGTTCGAGAGTGATTCCGAATCTGTATTCCCTTAGTACGAGTGATACGGGGATTGGATAGTAGAGTATGCCCGCACCATAGTTGTTATTTGGGGTGTTGTTGTGATATATATATACTGTATGAGTAGTTAATATATATATGAAATTATGAAATCTGGAACTGCCTACTGTGATGAGATATGTAGGACATGGTTGATAACTCAAATTTTAAATACTTGTTTTGAGAAAGTATAATATCTGGAAAACTTTATTGATTTATAAAGTTAAAAATGAGAACCTTGGGTTGCTAATCGAAATATCCATTTCAAACAATTGAATCGTTAAATTTTGAATCTTACGAGTAAGCTAAGATAAGTTAAATAATTGGTAAGATTAGTGCGATAAATGATAAGACAAACCATTGGGAAGGTTAGTGCGATAGGTGTGCACATTAGAAGAGAGGTGAGAATTTCTCAAGGGAGTGTCGCACTAATATGTTGTTGCATTGACCTATATCAATTTAAATACTTGCTAAACAATTTTTAAATCATATACACTATCGGGCTCTGACCCATTTTCTCTCTCTCTCTCTCTCTCTCTCTTGTACATATATGTATGTATTACAGGTGCCCAGCCACATGGGCGTCTTGCTTAGGATCTCTTGGAAGGAATGCGCTGCAGCTTAGGTGGGAGTTGCAGGTCTCTTGATTAGACGACTCGTTCATTCGGATCCACTCTTAGTACTTTTATCTAGTTGGGAATGTGTAGCTCTTTCCATTATTCCGTTGTTGTTGGACATTTGTATTTCAGTTATTTCCAGTATTGTTACTATGGGATTTATTCAGTTTGGATGTGTGACTTTAGATTTCGTATATTGACATTCGATTGACGAATGTATCAAATTAATTGGATTATGTTGCAGAATTTAATGTGGTGTGATTTCTTACTTATTGAATGTTGTTAATAAAATAAATGATTTTTCTTTAATTAAAATTTGGAAAGTATGTATGAAAATGGTTTTGACACTTAGCTTAATTAATTAGGGTGTTAAATTGGAAAAATTTATTTTTCGACAGTGATGCTAAGAATGGACCAACTGCTCACCTTGATTTAATTTAATAAAGGAGTGATCGCCCGGTATTTAATTAGGCGGGGTGTCACAAGTGGTATCAGAGCATCAGGTTCTAGTGTCCATAGGATCTGTACGGCTTATTTCGCTTTCAGCTTAACGTTATTGCTATAAAGCCCTATCTTTAGGATTGTTGTACTCTTGCTTTTATGTTTAAGTCTTTAGCTATTTGTGATTTGATAATGACTGTAGACTAATAAACTTCTTCACGTTTCAGATGCCTCTGAGACGTGCTCCGAAGGATAGGCGTGCCCAGGCCGAACAACCAGCAGTTCCGGCACAGGGCACAATGAATGCAAATGAAGTAGCCGCCATTGTTGCTCAGGCGGTGAATGCCGCACTAGCGGTGGTTCAGCAGGCTCCACCCCAGGTTCAGGCAGTGGCTCCAGTACCAGCACAACTTCCATCTGCATGGGAGAGGGTTCGGGATGCTTTTCAGAAAGCGCATCCCCCTGAGTTCCCTGGTAGCTCTGATATTGTCACAGTTAGCCAATGGAAGAAAGACATCCAGCGACATCTCCGTATGTATGAGTGCACTGACGTGAAAAAGCAGTTATTGGCTTCCTTTAAGCTGGTGGGGGCCGCTTTGCAGTGGTGGGAGTCCACTACCACTTTGGAGGAGAGGGACACGATCCCTATTCAGTCATTTTGGGAGCGGTTTGACCGCAAGTATTTTCCACCCGCCGTGCAGACTGAGATGAGGCGGAGATTACTGAACCTGAAGCAGGAGAGTCTTACCGTAGCAGAGTATGAGGAGGAGTTCACGAGACTTCTCACCATTGTGCCAGATGAGGCACCTACTGAGAGTAAGAAGATTATGCTGTTTGTCGACGGGTTAGCTTGGAGGATCCGTCAGCACCTTATTGGGAATTTATCCCTGAGTACTTTCACTGATGTACTCAATGCCGCGCTGCTACATTGCCAGGATCACCGGTTCCATCTTCAGGGAAGCAAGAGAGCAGGAGAGTCCAACCAGCAGGGCAGGACCGGGGGTAATAGTGCCAGTGGGGCACCATCTCATGGACAGACTCGTCAGCACGAGCAGAGTTCCCATCAGGGGGACCCTGCTAAGCGATTTCGTTCAGGTGATTCCAGGCAGGGATTCGGGGGTTTTAGGCAGGGCCATCAGGGCCAGCCTAATCAGCAGGGCCAGCAAGGCCAACATCGACAACAGGGTCAGCAGCAGGGACATCAGGGCCAACAGCGTGTCCATCAGGGCCAACAGGGCCAGTGGCGTAATGGTAACGGCCAACAGGGCCGCGGTCAACAAGGCCAGAGAGGAGGCAACTTCAAGGGCCGATGTTTTGGGTGTGGTAGGCACGACCATAGGCACCAGGATTGTCCAAAGGGAGATAGGGCCCCACAGCAGCAGGGTGCCCGTAATGAGCCACATAGACCACTTTTTCCGGCTTCCCTCCCAGCTCCAGCCCAGGTGCCAGCCCTACCAGCCATTCCAGCAGCTCCGGTGCAGCAGGGGCAGTTACAGTACGGACGTGTCTATAATGTCCACCAGGCAGCAGCTCCACAGGCACCACCCGCGATTGAGGGTATGTTTCCTATCCATGGTACTATGGGTCGAGTTTTGTTTGATACGGGGGCAACACATTGTTTTATAGCTACGCATTTTGCGAAGGCCTTAAGGTTGTTAGCCACAGCAGAAAGCACCGTGATGTGTGTAGACTCACCACTGGGGAGTGGGTCCCTTATTTTCTTTATATGCCGGGGAGTGGGGGTAGAGATCGGTAGTTTGGTATTACCTGCAGACATGTTAGTTTTAGACATGCACGAGCATGATGTGATTATTGGTATGGATTGGCTCGCAGCTTATAGAGCCATGATTGATTGCTTCGGTGGGAGCATTGTTTTTGCCATTCCGGGGCAAGAGATGTTTGTAGTGGCGATGCCTCGCCCATAGGGAGGTTCGATCGCTCATTTGTATTATATAGAGGAGGAAACCTCTAAGGAGGTTGTGATTCCCTTAGATTCGATCCCAGTTGTCAGGGAGTATTCCGATGTGTTTCAGGAGATACCAGGCCTACCCCCCAGTCGAGAGATAGACTTTGTTATAGATTTATTGCCAGATACGATACCTATAGCACGCGCACCGTACCGTATGGCTCCGACAGAGATGCGAGAGCTACGAGATCAGATAGAGCAGCTGTTAGGTCAGGGCTTCATTCGCAGGAGTACCTCACCTTGGGGCGCTCCAGTTTTGTTTGTGAAGAAGAGAGATGGTTCACTGAGATTGTGTGTGGACTACCGGGAGCTAAACAAGATCACGATACGGAATAAATATCCGTTACCTCGAATCGATGATCTGTTCGACCAACTGAGGGGAGCAACTTTCTTTTTGAAGATAGATCTGAGGTCGGGGTACCATCAGCTACGTATTAGGGAGCAGGATGTTTCGAAGACTTCTTTCTTAACGAGATATGGGTCTTATGAGTTCCGGGTGATGCCGTTCGGACTCACAATTGCTCCAGCCATTTTCATGGACTTGATGAACCGAGTATTCAGAGAGTTCTTGGATCAGTTTGTCATCGTTTTCATAGATGACATTTTGATATATTCACACTCCGAGGAGGAGCATGCCGAGCATTTGAGGCAGGTTCTTCAGACCTTGCGAGAGCATCAGTTGTATGCTAAGTACGAGAAGTGTGGATTCTGGTTGCGAGAGGTACAGTTCTTGGGGCATGTTGTTTCTGAACAGGGGATAGCAGTTGGCCCGAGTAAAGTGTCGGCGGTGAGGGAATGGGGACAGCCCACGACACCGACGGAAGCGCATAGTTTCTTGGGGTTAGTTGGTTACTACAGGAGATTCATTCGGGGATTCTCCAAAATAGCGGGTCCGCTGAAGAACCTGACTCGCAAGGGGGTACCATATGTGTGGGATGATGCTTGTCAGTTGGCTTTCGACGAGCTGAAAGACAAGCTTACTTCAGCACCAGTCCTTGCGTTACCGAAGCCGGGTGTGGAGTACCTGGTTTACACCGATGCGTCCTTACGGGGACTTGGGGGAGTACTTCAGCAGGAAGAGAAGGCTATAACTTTTGCCTCCCGAAAGCTTAAGCCGCATGAGAAGAATTACCCCACCCACGACCTGGAGTTAGCAGCGGTCGTCTTTGCATTGAGGATATGGAGGCACTATTTGTTGGGAGAGAAATTCCGTTTGTTCACAGACCACAAGTCGTTGCAATACCTGTTCACTCAGCGAGAGCTGAATATGCGTCAGCGTAGATGGCTAGAGTTTGTGAAGGACTACCAGTTCGATATACAGTATCATACGGGGAAGGCCAATGTAGTTGCTGATGCGTTAATTCGTAGACCGGTAGACGAGGTAGCAGACGTCTGGAAAGCAAAGTGGAAGGAGTTGGGTCACCAGGACGCAATAGCACGTTCTTTCATATCCGTGATGTCAGTCACACCCGAGATTGTTATGAGGGTAATACATGCCCAGATCACAGACCCGTTTTGCCAGGAGCAGATTGTGCGACTTCTAGCCGAGGGTGCTGAGTCCTATTCTGTTAGTTCCGATGGAAGTTTGCGGTTTAATGGGAGGTTGGTAGTTCCTGAAGGGGATGAATTACGTCATGCAATGATGACCCAATCTCACGGGTCCCGGTTTGCGGTGCATCCTGGAGGGGATAAGATGTACCATGATATGAGGAAACAATACTGGTGGAGTGGGATGAAGAAGGACATTGCTGAGTTCGTGTCCAAGTGTTCTACCTGCCAGCTGGTGAAGGTGGACCATCAGAAACCGTCAGGGTTGCTTCAGCCATTGGAAATACCCGCGTGGAAGTGGGAGAGCATTTCCATGGATTTTATTACAGGGTTGCCTACATCACAGCGGGGCCATGACTCTATCTGGGTGATTGTAGACCGTTTGACCAAGGTGGCTCATTTTCTGCCGGTGCGAATAGACTATACCACGGGTCAGTATGCTCAGTTGTTCATTGCTGAGGTTGTCATATTACATGGGGTGCCCCTGAATATTGTGTCAGATAGAGACAAGATTTTCATCTCACGTTTCTGGGAAAGCTTTCAGGAGGCTATGGGTACTGAGTTGAGGTTGAGTTCAGCTTATCACCCACAGACAGATGGACAGACAGAGCGTACTAATCAGATGTTAGAGGATATGCTACGCATGTGTGTTTTCGATTTTGGAGGAGGTTGGGAGCCACATCTTCCACTGGTAGAGTTTGCTTATAATAACTCTTATCAGTTTACGATTGGTATGGCTCCATTTGAGGCTTTGTATAGCAGGCCTTGTCGTTCCCCAGCTTGTTGGCTCGAAGTGGGGGATAACAAGTTGCTAGGACCAGAGGTGATTCAAGAGACCTCCACGAGGATTGAGATGATCAGGAATCGCATTCGAGTAGCCCAGGACAGGCAGAAGAGCTACGCCGATGCGAAATGGTTCTTCCGAGAGTTTAGTGTGGGGGACCAAGTGTTATTGCGTGTATCTCCGATGAAGGGAGTGATGAGGTTCGGAAAGAAGGGGAAGTTGGCACCAAGGTACGTGGGACCATTTCCCATCATCGAGAGGATTGGGCCGGTTGCATACAGGTTGGGACTGCCTGAGCATTTACATCGCATTCACGATGTATTCCACATCTCGTCGTTGAGACGGTATCTTCAGGATGATATGGCCCATACTCACATCGCGATAGATGAGATCGACTTACAGCCTGATATCTCTTACGAGGAGAGACCGGTGGTTATCCTAGACTATAGTGAGAGGAGATTAAGATCGAAGATAGTTCCACTTGTGTGGGTCCAGTGGGAGCATCATAATGTGGAGGAATCCACTTGGGAGCGCGAGGCAGATATGCGCGAGAGATATCCAGAGTTGTTTTTACGAGGTATGCCTTATTTTCCGAATTTCGGGACGAAATTCCGTTATTAGGGGGGAAGTATGTAATATCCCGTATTTTTATGCTATATTAATTTGGGGATTTATTAAATTTAATGTGAGTGAATTATTTAATAAAAATCCGGAAATTAATTATGTTATAATTATTAACGTGACGAGAGTTAGTAATTATGGGAAATTTGTTGAATATTACTAATGAGCAAAGTAATATGTAATATTGGTTATATTAAATGTCACGAGAGAATAAAATGACAATTTTGGAAATTTGAGTCGGGACGCGCCCGTGTCGCGTCGGGACTAATTATTGATCAATAAAAAGTGAATATTTTATAAGTTGTTCGTATGGTCGTTTTGAGTGCGCCAACGCGTCCGAAAGGGTCGAGATAGTCAGAAAAGTGTACCCGAGGGTTTAGTTTGGGTCTCGGGGCGTTTTTAGGCCTAATTGGTACCCCGAAAGGGCGTTTTGGACATTTCACCTTTTTGGGTAATTAAACCCACGAAAATCAGAAACATATATCAGCCATTTAGGTTAGTCAGCTAGGGTTAGAAAACTCAAACACAAGTGACGGCCATAGGAAAGGGAAGAAGAAAGCTTCCAAGGCAATCCAAGGCCCCAAAAGTCATCTGTTTGCACAACAACCACCACCAACGCGTAGATCGAGCAACGGGCTACGCAACCACACCAAAAACATCTGCAAATCAGAACGTCGAAAATCCCAGGAAAGTGTTTATCTTGCTATTTTCGTTGGTGCAATTTCCATATTAGTTTAGAAATGATTAGGGATAAAATATATGGAAGAAAACCCAAATTGTGATAGGAATTTGCATGTAGTAAAGACTTAAACCTTATTCTGGAAGTCTCTTGTGATGTAGACAGATAACCCACAAAATTTTGGTGTAAATAAGAAGGAAATTCTAGGATAAAATAGATTAGAAACATGAGTTAGAGATTTTTAGGGTTCTTGAGTTTTAAATGAATTATGGCATGATTAATCCATGTTTAGTGATGTAAATTGACATGTTTTACGTTGAAAATACCTGATATGATGATATAAGGTTAGTAGTATCAATTCTGGGGTGATTGGGATTAGAAAATATGGAATTGGTGTAAGTTTGGAGATGAAACCCGTAACTGCAATTTTGCAGATTTCGCAAACCTGCTTGATCGATCGATCGAGCCCCAGACCTCGATCGATCGACCCCTCCTGGCAGACTCCTATTCCCTTTTTAAATGAGTTAAATTCAATTTATCGTGAGATAATTCTTGGACATCCTCAATAAAATATTATGGGAGATAGGGAAGACCAGTAGGGCATGTGAATAGATTTTGGGACCCTTGATGTTGGGCAAAGATTGTATTTTGGGATAATTACATAAGGATCGGTGAATTTATGATTTAAAGAGAGAGACACGTAAGAGAGTTACTTTGGGACAAATGTGTATACCTACTGAATTTTATACTTGGGGGGATAGAATCCATGAGCGATATGTAGTAAGTGGAAAAGTTCCTCAAATTAAAATAAGATGTGAGTGGTTATACGTGATAACTAAATAATGAGAAATAAATACAAATGTCGTAATTATGGGAATTGAGAATTTACCCATTATTGATATGGTAATATTAGTATAGTTATATGATTGTGTATGCATATACTATATATGTGCGAAAATCATGCCCACGCTACTTACTATCCCTGAGGTTTCAGCGCTGGGACAGTCTTATCTCGATGGGACCTTTATGGGGGATATTGACTTGTACCCTAGAAGATAGATATCCTTGGTACAGGCTATCAGAATGATAGCTCAGACGGTCCTAAGAGAAGTGGGTATGTGCTTTCCTCTTAGAGGCTTGGAATCTATGCTTCGCCTCATTTTGTTTGTGTATAGGTATCCTTGGTACAGGCTATCGCGGTGATAATTTAGACGGTCCTGAGAGACTTGGAATCTATACTTTGTCTCAATATTGTTTGAGTATGTGTTAATACAGTTCGAGAGTGATTCTGAATCTGTATTCCCTTAGTACGAGTGATACGGGGATTGGATAGTAGAGTATGCCCGCACCATAGTTGTTATTTGGGGTGTTGTTGTGATATATATATACTGTATGAGTAGTTAATATATATATGAAATTCTGAAATCTGGAACTGCCTACTGTGATGAGATATGTAGGACATGGTTGATAACTCAAATTGTAAATACTTGTTTTGAGAAAGTATAATATGACACTGGAAAACTTTATTGATTTATAAAGTTAAAAATGAGAACCTTGGGTTGCTAATCGAAATATCCATTTCAAACAATTGAACCGTTAAATTTTGAATCTTAAGAGTAAGCTAAGATAAGTTAAATAATTGGAAAGATTAGTGCGATAAATGATAAGACAAACCGTTGGGAAGGTTAGTGCGATAGGTGTGCACATTAGAAGAGAGGTGAGAATTTCTCAAGGGAGTGTCGCACTAATATGTTGTTGCATTGGCCTGTATCAATTTAAATACTTGCTAAATAATTTTTAAATCATATACACTATCGGGCTCTGACCCATTTTCTCTTTCTCTCTCTCTCTCTCTCTCTCTTGTATATATATGTATGTATTACAGGTGCCCAGCCACAGGGGCGTCTTGCTTAGGATCTCTTGGAAGGAACGCGCTGCAGCTTAGGTGGGAGTTGCAGGTCTCTTGATTAGACGACTCGTTCATTCGGATCCACTCTTAGTACTTTTATCTAGTTGGGAATGTGTAGCTCTTTCCATTATTCCGTTGTTGTTGGACATTTGTATTTCAGTTATTTCCAGTATTGTTACTATGGGATTTATTCGGTTTGGATGTGTGACTTTAGATTTCGTATGTTGACATTCGATTGACGAATGTATCAAATTAATTGGATTATGTTGCAGAATTTAATGTGGTGTGATTTCTTACTTATTGAATGTTGTTAATAAAATAAATGATTTTTCTTTAAATAAAATTTGGAAAGTATGTATGAAAATGGTTTTGACACTTAGCTTAATTAATTAGGGTGTTAAATTGGAAAAAAATATTTTTCGACAGTGATGCTAAGAATGGACCAACTGCTCACCTTGATTTAATTTAATAAAGGAGTGATCGCCCGGTATTTAATTAGGCGGGGTGTCACACTCTCTCCAAAGTTTATCAAGCCATGTTAAGCCGAAACCTCATCAAACCCTTGGACCCCCGTCCATTGCCAAATCTACTTCCCAAAAACTTCAAGGCAGATGCCCACTGTACCTTTCACTAGATTGCTGGCCATGCCACCGACCAATACTTTCACCTCGGAAACATAATCCAAGGTCTAATTGATCGGGGTACCATTACCCCATCAACCAATCCTAAGACAAACACTACTCACAACCCACTCCCAAATCATACCAATGCTATCTTCCTAGAAGAAAACCCAGAATTTGATCCCTCAACACAAATCACACCCATATATTCTCCCGAACCTCTCCAAACTTGCCCATATTTCCTCCTACACCCTGTTAGCCTCGCTGATCAGACACTGTCACTCCTTACCAGAGCATGCATCGCTGTCCGTACGCATTCTGAATATAGAAGTATGGAATTATTAGAAGTACTAAACCAACTCCTAGATTTCGGGTTGAAATTGCCCTCACAGATGATCATTAATTGCCAGAGGTTCAGTACGCTATTATTGGAATCACAAAAATGGGCCCGAGAGTCAGATAATTAGGTAGTACCAACTGATGAAGTCAGCCTAGATAATGTTGTCCATATCATGGCAGAATTATTCAGACAAACCAATGATATAAACAGCATGACCGAGTTACTTGATACCTTGAAGTTACGAGGTCGCCTGGTCCCTTCACCCTTACACCTCCCCGCAGAATAGGAGGACCTGTACGAAGAAGCCATTGAAGTTGTCAAATGCATTGACTTTACATGGAAAGCCAGAATTATTGCCACCGAATTGGGGGAAGAATTTGGAGATTCAAACGAAGAGCAAGCTTCAGAGAAAATTGGCCCGGTAGACGACATGTGTGGGATTATATCATTTGAAGAACTCCTTGGATAAATAAACAAGGTGGCAGAACAACTCAAGATTGACGAGGATACGGGATTCATGTTCTTCCCTTCTTTAGTAAATCACATGACCAGATCGGGAAGGCATTACCAAATCCCAAGCTTACCACCAGCCAATGACAAAAGGAAGGGTGTTGAAAACCTTCCTGTGCCAGAGATGACCCTCGAGGAGAGCAAGATCCTCGATCAACTGAAGAAAACTCAAGCTAACATCACTTTGTGGGGACTTTTCATGTCTTCCCAGCTGCACATAAATGCTTTGATCAAGTTACTAACTGGACCCACAGTTCCTCCTTCTACCATACCAGAAGAAGCGATAAATTTAGTCGGATCCTTGACCTGTACCCCAATGATATCCTTTTTTGAAGAAAAAATCCCCAGAATCGGGCCAAACCACAATCATTCACTCAACATCTCCGTCGTAGTTATGGGGAAGATCGTACCACTCTCGCTTGTCGATAATGCATCCGCCTTGAATATCTGCCCATTAAGAAACTTCAAATGCTTAGGACTGAAAAAAAGTGATCTCACTCCAACCTCCGTTGTTGTACGTGCCTACGATAATACCCGTCGGGAGGTGATGGGATCCATAAAACTTGTAATAGAGGCTGACCCTATAAACCCTGGAATTGAATTCTAAGTTATTGACATCCTAACTTATTTCAGCCTGTTGCTCGGACGACCTTGGCTCCACAGTATAAATGGTGTGTGTAAGGACAATTTGTCCATCATTTATTGGGTATGTCATATGCCGTTACACAGTTAAAGAAATTCAAGAATCATACAGTCAACAACGGATCCGAATATCAAAAGAAGAAGAGGAATCAAAGTTTGACAAACTCGGACCGGTTCGCCCTGGAAAAAGAACCGATCCCCATGCGAACCGGTCCGCCTCAGACCCAGACCGATCCTCTTTTTGAAAGCCAGTATACCCCAGATCGATAGAGAACCAAAAATGCCAAATAAAAAATGAACCGATCCGCCCACCTCGGATCGATCCGCCTCAGACCCGGACCGGTCCGCCTGGAATAATCTTCAGCAAATCGTGGTCAGATTTTCTAGGCTAAACGTTTCCTTTATAAACCCACAACGGGAAGTGGTTTTCCAAGACTTCCACACGATTTTCAGAGTACAAAAAAACTCTAAGTCTTCACCTGTTGATTCCCAAGACTCTAGTTTTTTATTGATTCACACAACCTCTCATTCATTTGTGAATCTGTTTGTAACCCTAGAACACAATTTTGTTGCTGTTCAACCTTTGTGGAGAAGACCGTTCTTCTTCTTCATTGCAACCCTCCTGGAAATGATATTTCCAGTCGCCGACTACAGAATCCGACACCTGAGGGTAATTCTTAGTCACTTGTATTTTCATTGTAATTCGAATTGTACAGTTACAATATTATAATGAAAATAAATGGTTTTACCCCTTTGGGGGATTTTTCCTCAATTGTGTGTGTTTAATTAATCTTCATGATCTACTTCTTGATTAAATCACACATAGTTGCATGTTTAGGGTTTGTTTGAGTTAAAAGGTGTTTAATATATAATTTTCTCATTTGAACGCAAGCGCATACTCTCTTAAATTGGTATCAGAGCAGGTTACGCTAATTTATCGCGTATTCCTATTTTCTGCAAAATCTTTTCTAAGATATCATTTTTCTGAAAAAATTGATTTTTGAAAAGTGCGTATTCAAATGGAGAAATCATATAATAAATTACCTGTTTTTGACGGGACAAATTATGCTTATTGGAAAGCCCGAATGAGGTCGGCTTTAAAAGACATAGATGAAAGGGTTTGCATTTTAGTTAAAAGAGGGTGGACACCTCCCTCCGTCACTGTGGAAAACGTGACTAATTTAAAACCTGTCACCTCTTGGACTGAAGATGAATTTAGATGGTCTTCTTTTAACTCTAAAGGTTTGAGTGCTATTTACGGTTCCATCACTCCCGATGAGTTCCGACGTATCATGACGTGCACCACGTCAAAGGAGGCATGGGATGTTTTACAACTCACCCATGAAGGAACAAATGCTGTGAAAGAGTCTAAATTGCAAAATTTGACAACTCAATTTAAAACCATCACCATGCATGAGACTGAATGTTTTGATGATTTCTATGCTAGACTTTCTGACATTGTTAATACTAGCTTTAATCTTGGTGAACATATTCTTAATGCTAGAGTTGTCAAAAAGATTCTTCGTTCTTTGCCTAAGCGTTTTATCCCTAAAGTCACCGTGCTAAATTCTATGGGCAATTTAAATACGCTAAAATTGGAAGAACTTGTAGGAGATTTACAAACTTATGAAATTGATATGTTCCCTAAAACTGCTAGGTCTAAAGATAAGGGAATTGCACTTAATGCCAAAGAGAAAAAGAGTGAGGGGTGGGCTAGAAAGAGGGAAGAGTCATCTAGAAAGAGAGAGACTGACACGTCAGATTCTGAGTGTGATTTTGACTTAGATGATTTGGCTCTTTTTGGAAAAAAATTAAAGAGGATTCTCAAATTTAAGAAAAATGGCAATTTTAAAGATAAAAAGAAATTTGAGAAAAATAAGTTTGAAAAGAAAAATGAAAAAGATTCCAAAAATCCTCCTAAGAAAGAAAGTGAGAGATGCTTTGAGTGCGATGGTAGGGGTCATAGAGCTTTTGAGTGTGCCACTCGTCTGAATAGAGAGAAAGGAAAAGCTATCCTTAATGCTACTCTTAGCGACGACAGTGAGGTCGAGACGGTGGATTCAGGAGATGAGTCACCGCATGAGTGTAACTTCACCGCATTCATGACCAGTCAAGTGAGCACTCCTAGTTCTCTTCGCAACGATGAGGATGATGCTTCACAGGGACACCTCGACAGTGAGAACGATATGAGTGAGGGGGAGGATGACTCAAGTGAGAGCGAGAGTGATATTCAACGCGCCTATGCTAATTTATATTCTGAGTCATTTAAAACTAAAAAACGTAACAAAGCGCTAGTTCCTAAGATCACCGGCTTAAAGGAAGATTTAAGAAAGGCGCGAGAGAGAGAGTCCTCCACCTTCACCGCCCTGAGAGAGAGAAAATCTGCCTGTGTCGAGAAAGAGAGTTTGTTTAGAGAGAGAGAGAGAGTGTTTTTTAGAAAGAGAGAGGGGACTTGACTAAACAGTGGCTAGTCTTACGAGTCAGCTCCATTCCTTCGTGGAGACTCGGAAGAAACTTGAGGCCCTTGTTGCCCAGCTGACTCATGATCTTGAAAAAGCACGAGAAGTCAAGGTACAAATCGAGGACAGATCTGGGAAGATGGGAAAGATGCTCCTCGGCCCCGCTTTAGGTTTTGGTGATCGGCAGGGAATTGGGTATGATGGTGGCTCCACCTCTCATGCACCTGGTCCAGTTCATGAGTTTACTACTACTCCTTACGGTCATCGTCAAAAACCTCGAAGGAGAGTTCGACCAAGAAAAGCAAACCAAGGTCCGCCTTTGACTGTGTTCTTCTGTACTTATTGCAAAAGAAAAGGCCACCTCAGGGAGTTTTGCTATAATATGGGTCGGACACGACGTACTACTGCTCCACCACGTCATACTGATGAGTTTTCTAGTCTGAGAGAGCGAGTTGAGTTCTTAGCTTCCACATCTCAGAGTTTGATGGAAGAATTCCGACGGATGTCCTTGCCGTTAGTGAATGCTTCTCACATTCCAGCTAAAACCAACAACAACAAAGGCAAACAAAAGGTTACCACCTCTTGGGTACCTAAGAAAGATAAAAAGGCTTTTGTTTTTCATGTTGCTCTCAAAGCACATAATACCCCACAGTGGTATTTTGACAGTGGGTGCTCCAGACATATGACAAGTGATGCCTCATTTTTCACATCTCTTGAGGATTTTCAGGACGACAGAGTCACCTTTGGAGATGGGAGCAAGTCTAGCATTATAGGACGAGGTACTATCGAGTTACCTGGTTTTCCTAAGCTAGAAAATGTTTTATACGTCAAAGGTTTGAAAGCAAACCTTCTCAGCATTAGCCAGCTGTGCGATGATGACTTTGCAGTAAAGTTTGACCGGGACACTTGTAAGGTCTATAATCAAGCCGGTAAACTATTAGTGCAAGGGGTGAGGACAAAGGATAATTGTTATGGGACTGAGCCCACATCCTCACTTGTCTGCAACAGCGCCACGATCACTCCTATGGATCTGTGGCACCAACGTCTAGGTCACATAAATATTAGAGATCTCACTCGCTTAGCTAGAAAGGACCTAGTACGTGGCTTACCATCTCTTGGAAGGCCAACTTCGACGGTTTGTGGACCCTGTTAGATGGGAAAACAAATTCGTAGTCCCCATAGGAAGTTGCATTCCATTACCACCTCTCGTGTTCTTGAGCTTATACACATGGACCTTATGGGTCCCACTCGTACCGAGAGTCTAGGTGGTAAGAGGTATATCCTAGTGATGGTAGACGATTTCTCCAGGTACTCCATTATAGGTTTTTTGAGAGAGAAATCCGATGCTGTAGAATTTTTAACGACCAAGTGCCGTGTCCTGCAAAATCAACAGGGTGTCACTATTAACAGGATGCGTAATGACAATGGCACTGAATTCACAGAAGCAAAGGTAGATCTTTACTGTGATAGACTTGGGATCAAACATGAGTTTTCTGCTGTGAGAACTCCTCAGCAAAATGGGATTGTTGAGAGAAAGAATAGAACGATCCAAGAGATGGCTAGATCTATGCTTCTCGGTCGTAAAGTTTCTAGGAGATTTTGGGCAGAGGCAGTGTCTACTGCATGCCACATGGTGAATAGGGTTTATCTGCGTCCACACACACTTCAGACACCTTATGAGTTGTGGACTGGCAAGAAGCCCAACCTTGTATATTTCCGTGTCTTTGGAGGTAAATGCTACATACTACGGGATAGAGAGCAATTAGGAAAGTTTGACTCCCGGAGAGATGAGGGAATATTGCTAGGATATTCATCGACTAGTAGAGCATACCGGGTTTTTAACCTGAAGAGCTCTAAGGTTATGGAATCAATAAACATCACCGTGAAAGATGGCGAACCTCCGACGGTTATTGATCCTAACCTTCAGTGTGAGGATGAGGACTTTTCTGACAGTGATTTACTTGTCCCTCTCTCACACGCTGTGGACCCTACTCCTGTGCTAGGGGACACACCTGCTTGGGTTCGCAAGAGTCATGACCCTTTCGCCATTGTTGGTGATCCCACTCTTGGGTTTAAGACTCGTGCCCAACTAGAGAACTTCGTTAGCCACTTTTACTACACGTCCAACATCGAGCCCAAAAATCATAAAGAAGCACTCAAGGATGAACACTGGATATCTGCTATGCAGGAAGAGTTGCTTCAGTTTAAAAAGAATAATGTCTGGGAACTAGTCCCCCGACCTAGTGAGACTAATGTGATAGGTACCCGATGGATTTTTAAGAATAAAATGGATGAAAATGGTACCATAATCAGAAATAAGTCTAGGTTGGTCGCTCAAGGCTACACACAGATAGAGGGTGTAGACTTTGGGGAGACATTTTCTCCTGTTACGAGGCTTGAGTCTGTCCGTCTTCTGCTCGCCATCGCATGTCATCTGCGCTTCAAGTTATATCACATGGATGTCAAGAGTGCCTTTCTGAATGACATTCTATAGGAGGAGGTTTACGTGGAACAACCAAAAGGGTTTGAAGACCCACAACACTCGGAGCACGTCTACTATCTGAGGAAAGCCTTGTATGGTTTGAAGCAAGCACCCTGTGCTTGGTATGAGAGGCTTACTTTCTATCTCTTAGCTCGTGGCTTCAAGAGAGGGGGAGTAGATATGACGTTGTTTGCCAGGAGAGATGACGGTGCTATTTTGGTTGCCCAGGTCTATGTAGACGACATAGTCTTTGGATCCACATGCTCTCAACATGCTCATCACTTTGAAGAGGAGATGAAAAGTGAGTTTGAGATGAGCATGGTTGGTGAGCTTACTTTCTTCCTTGGTCACCAGGTTCGTCAGCTAGAGGATGGGATGTTCATCTCCCAATCCAAGTATGCTAGAGACCTAATGAAGAAATTTGGTTTAGACTCCGCTAAGCATGCACGTACACCTATGAGTACCACTACCAAGCTTAGTAAGGACACTTCAGGCAAGGACGTAGAGCAAACCTTGTATCGGAGTATGATAGGTAGTCTTCTCTACTTGACTTCCAGTCTTCCTGATATAGCCTTTAGTGTTGGAGTCTGTGCGCGATATCAGGCATCCCCAAAAGAGTCACATTTACTTGCTCTAAAACGTATTATTAAATACGTGAGTGGGACTCTCTCATACGGTATTTGGTATTCTTTTGATATCGATGACCGTTTGTCTGCCTATTCGGATGCCGATTGGGCCGGGGATGTAGATGGTTGTAGGAGCACTTCTGGTGGGTGTTTCTATTTTGGTTCTGCTCTTGTCTCTTGGCTGAGCAAGAAGTAAAATTCCATCTCTTTGTCCACTGCGGAGGCTGAGTACATAGCCGTCGGGAGTTGTTGCTCACAACTCTTGTGGATGAAGAAAATGTTGGAGGATTATGGGATTTCATAGGACACCATGATCATTTCTTATGATAATACGAGCGCGATTCACATATCCCGCAATCCTATCCAGCATTCGTGCACCAAGCACATCAGGATACATGAGCACTTTATACGACATCTAGTTGAGGAGAAAGTCGTATCCCTGAGTTTCGTTCCCATCGACCGTCAGTTAGCCGACATTTTCACAAAACCATTAGATACCCTCAGATTTGAGAGTCTTAGGAAGTCTTTGGGGATTTGCACAGTTGACTGAGGGGTTGGTCTATGTCTAGAATAGGATGGTTCTTCATGTTCATATCATATGCTTCCTATTGCTAGTCTGTTTTATATGTACCATTGCTTAGTTATATAGATATTTATTTATTCTTTTTGCTTTTTATATTTCTTTTGAAAAATACAAAAAGATTTTCCTTCAAGAAATTTTTTAAGAAAAGCACAAAAAGATTTTATTTTGATAAATTTTTTGAAAAATCCAAAAAGATTTCTGTTTTTGCTCCTTTTATGGATGAACATTTAAGATAGCCAAGTCACAACTTCATTCCATATATCTATGTGACTGTTTGATAGAGATTTGAGAGGCTACATCATTTCATCCATGTGCTTTACATTGTTTGGAGTCTTTGAGATGTAAATAGTGAGATCTTCCTACATGTTTGACTCCTATATCCTTTATTGCACACATGCACGGCTATATTTGATTATTTCACTTGTCTATCTCATATTGGCTTGAGTGTTTCCATCTCAATTCTGTTTATACAACTTTAAATATGCGATAAAACTTGACAAGATTGGAATGCATGTAAAAACCATTTTGGTGAGACTGTGTGTTTTTGTATAACGGGGAGGGGCTGCGAAAGGTAATCATCTATCCTTTGCGCAAAAGCCACCGTTAAAAAGGACCTAAAAAATGGAGGAATTTCAATATCCGAGGTCCAAAGAGGTTAAAAGAGCCCGAAAATTTAAAGGCAATAACAAGCAATTCATGCCAAATATGGGCCACTTAGGTTTCACCATCAATTCTCCAAAGTTTGAGAATTTAGAATGCCTCTATTCAAAATTATATCTGAGGGAGTTTGGTTGGAGAATATAAACGGGTTTGCACTTCCTTGAAAGTCCAGAAAAAGCATAAAAAGTTTTGGACGTTATTGGTGTAGAAATCATTTTTCGCTTTGATTTGTTGATTTGATTGAGTCAATATCTTATATTTCCAAATTTTTTTTACACCAAAGGAAGACTTTGAGTTCATTCGTTAGGAGTATCCGATATTCATCGTGCACATATGTCATTTTTGTAATCATTGATCTTCCTATTGAATTATGTTCACACCCATTCATTAACGCTATCATCAACTTGGTTGCTTTGTGTTCATTCATGGTGTGATTTTGTTTGAAAAAATTTGAAAAATTCAAAAAATAATTGTGTATTTCCTTGTGACACCCCGTCATTGCTTCTTTGCATTATTTATCTCATTTGTCTATTTGGTGACATCATAAAAAGGGGGAGAAAGAATTATCACATTAAGGGGGAGTGAGTTTTGTAGTGTTGAGTTGTTTATCACCAATTAACATATTGGCATATCTGTTTATCTCATTTCAAACTCGATACGTCACTTGGTATTTTTCTTTTTCTCATGTGTGTAGGTACTACATGGATTAACATTGGATTGCACACCCTGATGAGAAAAATGTTGAAGATTCCTGAAGAGTTGAAGAACAAACGATGAAGTCTTATTCAATTGTACCTTTTCCGTTTTGGGTTCATGGAAGGGTAGATTTGTATAGGCAATTTTATACTTGATAATTCAGATGTTTTTATGTTTGTACCGGCATAGACATAGGGGGAGATTTGTAAGGACAATTTCTCCATCATTTATTGGATATGTCATATGCCATTACACAGTTGAAGAAATTCAAGAATCATACAGTCAACAACGGATCCGATATCAAAAGAAGAAGAGGAATCAAAGTCTGGCAAACCCGGACTGGTCCGCCCTGGAAAAAGAACCTATCCGCATGCGAACCGGTCCGCCTCAGACCCGAACCGGTCCGCTTGTTGAAAGCCAGTATACCCCGGATCGATAGAGAACCAAAAATGCCAAATAAAAAATAAACTGATCCGCCCACCTCGGACCGATCCGCCTCAGACCCGGACCGGTCCGCCTGGGATAATCTTCAGCAGATCGTGGTCAGATTTTCTAAGTTAAACGTTTCCTATATAAACCCACTACGGTAAGTGGTTTTCCAAGACTTCCACACGATTTTCAGAGTACAAAAAAACTCTAAGTCTTCACCTGTTGAGTCCCAAGACTCCAGTTTTTTGTTGATTCACACAACCTCTCATTCATTTGTGAATCTGTTTGTAACCCTAGAACACAATTTTGTTGCTGTTCAACCCTTGTAGAGAAGACCGTTCTTCTTCTTCATTGCAGCCCTCCTGGAAAGGGATATTTCCAGCCGTCGACTACAGAATCCGACACCTGAGGGTAATTCTTAGTCACTTGTATTTTCATTATAATCCGAATTGTACAGTTACAATATTATATTGAAAATAAATGGTTTTGCCCCTTTGGGGGATTTTTCCTCAATTTTGTGTGTTTAATTAATCTTCATGATCTACTTCTTGATTAAACCACACCTAGTTGCATGTTTAGGGTTTGTTTGAGTTAAAATGTGTTTAATATATAATTTTCTCATTTGAACGCAAGCGCATACTCTCTCAGTGTGTCTTCCTCGCTCCATCAAAACTTAAAGTTCTTCGCCGACAGACGAGTCATCACCATTTTAGGCGACGATGACAAAATCGAGGGTGCAAGTACTAGCAACCCAATCCATGAGATATAGCATAGGTCAAATGATATTCTCCTATCAAGATTCCAAGTTGAGACACTTCTACTCCCAGCAGGGGACGATTTCAAAGAAAGGGTTTTTCCAGAATACGACCTTCATCGCAATGTCAATGTGATTAAAATATTCAAAAACATGCACTTCATGCTCGGACTGGGGCTAGGATAAAGACAACAAGGGATAGTTGAACCCATTAAACTTAAAAAAAATTCCCTCCTTGTGGTTTGGGGTATCAACCATCAGAACAAGAGCTCATAATGGTCCGCCAGTCTCGACCAAAGAGAAGATTATATCACATTCAGACTATCCCATGTGATTCCTTGAATGGAAAATTCATCAAAGAGGGTGAAGACTTCCCCTTTTGTGGCTTTTCGGAACCATGGTATGACTATACAAACAAGAAGATGAAGCCTGGAATGGAGATCTTTTTTTAAGACAGCTACCCATGGGCCAAAAATTCTCAACACCATGTACAACCACTCATCAAAGATATCACAGATTCCGAGGATTCGTTTGACTTACAGATACTGGGGCTAACACTCTGCATGGTTCATTTAGGCACTACATCACTGGATCCATCCCACCTTATTAAAGCTGCTGATACGACTCTCCTCAACTGGCATGCTGCGTTAGTTCTACCTATTAAAATCCCCTCTAACCCCAATTTTTACCCAATATCTTCTTATGTTGTCTGTCCCTGCTCAAATGTAATAGAGACCTCCTTTGATGAGGTTCTCATTGTTATTTTTTCCTATCAATTAAATAAATGAAGATTTTGAGTATCTTGTCGTGCCTTACATTAATTGTTTAGATTCTAACCAAACTTTTGATGATGATGATTTTATAAATGAATAATTCTTAACTGATATAAATAAGATTAATAACAAACAACATAATCGCGTTCAAGTTAATGAAGAAGAAACTATTGTTGTTAACCTCGGTTCTAGTAGCCAAGTGCGCGAGATTAGGATAGGGGCTACCCTTAACAAGCATGAGCACGCACAACTCAAAGAATTACTAAAGGAATTCGTGGATGTCTTCACGTGGTCCTATGATGATATGCCCGTCATTGATCCTGAAATGGCTCAACATGAGATCCCCACTCTCCCAGACTACAAGCCGATCAAACAAAAATTGAGAAAGCTTCGCATCGAATGGTCGCTCAAAGTTAAAGAAGAAGTGGTCAAACAACTAAACGTGGGATTTATTTGCGTGATCGAATATCCCACATGGCTTGCCAACATAGTGCCTGTACCGAAATCGGGAGGGAAGGTTCTGATGTGTGTAGACTATCGGGACTTGAACAAAGCCTCTCCAAAGGATGATTACCTATTACCCAATATCGACATGATCGTGGACAACACAACCAGTCATGCTCTTAAGTCATTCGTCGATGGGTTTGTCGGATATAACCAAATCAAAATGCACCCAGATCACCAAGAAAAGACCGCGTTCATCACCCCATGGGGAACCTTTTGCTACACCGTTATGCCATTTGGTCTCAAGAATGCTGGGGCTACCTACCAAAGGTCTGCCACAACCATCCTACATGATCTGATTCACAAAGAGGTCGAGGCTTATGTGGATGATATGATTATCAAATCCAAAACTAGAGAAGGTCATGTCCCCGCCCTCCGAAAGTTCTTCGAACGACTGTGACGGTATCAGATGAGACTCAATCCACATAAATGTGTCTTCGACATTACAAAGGGAAAACTCTTGGGATTCATGGTCAGTGAGAAGGGGATAGAAGCAGATCCTGCCAAGTTGAAGGCCATACCTGAGATGCCACCTCCCCGAACGGAGAAAGAAGTTCGTGGTTTCCTTGGAAAATTTCAATACATCAGCCGGTTCATCATCCAGCCAACCTCCATCTGCAAACCTATTTTCAAACTTCTCCGAAAGGATTCAACCAAGGTTTGGAACGAGGCCTTTCAGGAATCTTTTGACCGAATCAAATAATATCTGACCCAACCTCCGATACTTATGCCACCATAGCCTGGTCTTCCCTTGCTCCTATACCTAACCATAACCGACACTGTAGCTGGGGGTTTGCTAGCCCAATACCTTGAAGATTTACATAAATAAAGATCCATCTATTACGCCAATCATAAATTGATCGGGTACGAAGTCAACTACACTGCTTTGGAGAAGGCATGTGTCATGCTTATTTAGGTCACTCAAAAGTTGTGACACTACATGCTCGCCTTCCTCATTAAACTTGTATCCCGAATGGACCCCATCAAGTACCTGCTTGAGAAACCCTCCTTATCCAGCCGAATGGCTCGGTGGTTGATGCTCTTAGACGAGTTTGATATTGTGTACGTCACATAGAAAGCCATGAAAGGAAGAGCCATCTCTGACTACCTCGCTGACTACCCCATAGAAGAAGTTGATGTTTGGATCTCTGAATTCCCAGATGAAAACATCCTCTACACCACTCAAGACGACTTTCAATGGCAAATGTTCTTCGACGGCGCTACCAACAAAAAGGGATATGGCATTGGGATACTTCTGATCGCCCCAGATGACTCCCATACTCCCATCCCTATCAAATTGGATTTCCCCTGCACCAACAACATGACTGAATATGAGGTATCTATGGTAGGCCTTAAAGTTACTCTCAAGAAAGTAATTCAATGCCTAGATGTCTACGAGGATTCTCCTCTCATCATCGGTCAAGTGCTCAGAAAATGGAAAGTCAAGGATGAGAAGCTCCGACCCTTCCATGCCCACTTAGAAGAACTAGCCTCTCAACTCCAAGATATCACCTTCCACTACCTACCTCGAGCAAAGAATAACCTAGCCGATGCGCTTGCTACCTTAACCTCCATGGTTGACATGCCCGAAGGAATAATAATGGCCCCCTTACTAGTTCAAAAACAAGATAAACCAACCCATTGCTACCATATTGAGTTCATCACCAAAGAAGATCTCGAGCTAGATAATTGTTGGTACTATGATATCTGGAACTTGCTCAAGCGTGGTAGGTATCCCGAAGGTTCCAACAAGAAAGATCGAGCAACCCTTCGAAGATTGGTCGCCCAGTACATCATCTATCACAAAGCACTGTTCAAGAGAAACTTTGATGGAACCCCATCTACATTGCATCGCAGGGGCTGACATTGAAGAGATAATA
Source organism: Sambucus nigra (assembly GCA_949130495.1). Lineage (NCBI taxonomy): Eukaryota > Viridiplantae > Streptophyta > Magnoliopsida > Dipsacales > Adoxaceae > Sambucus > Sambucus nigra. The sequence goes on along the minus strand of OX422215.1, from coordinate 665,488,239 downwards.
CAGAAAATCCACAGTGCGAAATGCGGGCCCCACATGAACTGTCACTTTCTTTCCAAAAAGATCATCCGACAAGGCTACTACTGAACCACCATGACCCAGGATTGCACCGCCTATGTTCGTAGATGCCTCAAATGCCAACAGTTTTCCAACCTTCAACACCTGCCTCCACGAGAATTATACAACATGATTTCTCCCTGACCATTCTCCACCTGGGGTATCGACATCATAGGGAAAGTTACACCCAAGGCCTCCAACGGTCATGAGTTCATCATAGTTGCCATTGATTACTTCACTAAATGGGTCAAAGCCCAGTTATACGCAGTTTTGAACGCCAAGAAAGTGGCCAAATTCATCAAGAAGAACATCATCTTTCGATATGGGTCCCGCACGATCTAGTGTCTGATAACGGGTTGTATTTCGAGGCAGAAGTCACAGAAGTGGTCAATGAATACGGGATTCAGATACATAAATCTTCTCTCTACCAACCTCAAACCAACGGTGCAGTCGAGGCCGCTAATAAAAACCTCAAATCCATCATCAGTAAAAGTTGTCGAGATTGGGCCGATCGAATCCCTTACGCCCTTTGGGGCTACCAAACGTCAATCTGAACCTCTACTGGGGCTACCCCTTACTCTCTAGTCTACGGTATGGAAGCGATCCTACCCGTGGAGCTAGAAATCCCTTCACTTTGTGTCATGATCGAAAGTCAATTCAGTGAGGAGGACAGGCATCAAAGCTGTCTTGACGAGCTATCACTCTTGGATGAAAAAAGACTGAAAGCGCTATATCACATACAAGGTTACCATCGCCAAATAACGCGTTCATTTAATAAGATAGTCAAGGACTGTGATGTCCAAGAACGGGATTTATCCCTCAAAGAAATAATAGAGCCCATCTGGGATCCTAGAGGGAAATTCAGGCCCAATTGGAGCGGCCCATACATCATGAAAAAGATCTTGTCCGGCGGTGCCACTATGCTCACCGACCTAGATAGAGAAGAGATGGCTCGTTCAGTCAACCTGGATCGTCTTAAGAAGTTCTACCCCTAGTCCAAAATCTTCATTTCCCTCTACCCAGAACTACGTGAGCCTGATCCTCTGCAAAAAACCATTTTCAGAAAAATTAAAAACTTTTCAAAACCCCCAGAGGTACGTAGGCAGCTCATACATCTTACATGAGCACGACCCTTTCTTTTTCATACAAAATTATTCTTTTCTTATCTCCGAGAATGACAGTTCATTCTAACATATACTTGAACAAAATGATTATGCATGCCTTAGCGATCGGTATAGATAAATACAAAATTCATCAAAAGGCACCGCTAGGCGATCAAAAACTTATTTATTTCACTAATAAGAAGTTACAGTACAATTACATAAGAAAAGGAACGGATAACTGCCTTCCCCCTACCTTCCTAAAGAGCCAAATAAATTCCCAAACTTATTCCCCATTACAAAATAAACTCCCCTAAGAGTCCTACCCACAGCTACCAGAGGAGCCCGCTCTGTCATCATCTACATCCTGAGGTCCCCAAGCTTCACCTGCCTGAATGGAGTACCGCAGACGCTCCATGGACCGATAAGCTCAAACCAGCCTCCAAAAAACTACCACACCTCCCTCTATGGTATCAGATAAGGCAAACCACCTTTGTCCGGTCTTCACTACCAATATCTTGCTGACTTCTTTTCTCCACAACCACTTCATATAATCCCCATGGATGTGCCAAACTCTCCCAATAGACTGAGAAGGATGGGTCGATGGACGCTGACTCTCCCACAAAGAGCCAAGCCGCATGCGCAGACGCTCTGTCAGATCTTCTACCTGAAAGAAGTCTAGTGTCCGAGGTGCTCCCAGCCAAATTGGCACAGAAGCCACTAAGGGAAATAGAAAGAGGTTTGTTTGAGACCAACCAGCCGAACGTACGGGTATTCCCCCAGCAGAATGGTCAGCAACTGTCCCCACCAAGGCACTGACCAGTGCAAATTTAGAGCCCCATGCTCCACAAGCCAGTCCTCCCAGTTCTCAATATCCAGGCCAATGCTGATGAAATGACATGAAAAAAAGTTTTGTACAACCGACAAAGGGTATTCCGGAGGAGTGTTTTAGACAACCACATAAACAACATCACAGGGCTACCCTCAGAAAGTCAGAACGACCTTCTCGCCAGGCATCCAGGCCATTCAAAGTCTCCGCCAGTATCACCGTCGCAGGATTGCGACGGTAGGACATCTATGAAGTAATAGCTGTAAGTTGTGGGTACATAGCAGTTCTCTAGTCACTAGTAGCAATTTCAAAACTAATCCCAGAACGACGGCTTTGGCATATCCAGCATCACCAACCTCCTACGAATCCACATACCGCATCACGGTCGAAAGGGAGATCATTATTCCACTAACTAAAGATCTACCCGCCGAGGGCAAGACACGGACAAGTCCAGCCAAAAACTCCTAGGGAGATCGAGAAAACTCAGGCATAGTATCCGTCAGAATAGGATTGATACCTAACATGCCAGAAAACTCCTCCTAAGTCGGACAGACTTCTTCCAAGCCAAAGCAGAATACATGGTCTTCGGGGTACTAAAATTGTACCACAGCCATTAACATGTTCCATTCTATGGGCCGATTACGCCATAAAGAGGCTCGACGCATGTTGAAAGCCTCGTAGTCAACATTATAAGAGCACATTGCTTCCAAGGCTTCGAGGTAGTTAACAAACTCAATACTACCAGGGAGAGCCATCTTGTAAGAAATAGTAAACAAGTAAGGATGTGAAAAAGGAAGAATGTGAAGGTGTGATGAAAACACTCCACCCTTACCCCTTTTTATACTTGAAAACCCTCACAAAAGACATAACCTTTGCAGAAATTGGAGGGAATCCTTCCCCAGAAGGTACCAAAGGATGAAGGGAGTACCAACCATGGCCTTGAGTGATTAGACTGGATTTACCTGTCGATAGGCACGATAAAGGGGCTTGCCGATCGGTAACCCCCCCCCCCCCCACTTTTGGAAATTTTCCTTTTTCCACTTTTGTCATAATCCGAAAACTCAATAAATTGATATTCTCAAACAGAATTTCAAATTAAATTTTCATCTTTATATAATTCCTCATTGTGAATAAAACTTCCTTTTAAAATTTTCAGAAACATTTCTTTTTATGGTCTCAGTCGCAAAGTAAAAAAGCGCATATGCATGCATTCATTCATTCATTCATTCATTCATCATTAACAGAAGAAAATAAAAAACTCTATTTGCATTGCATAGATATTTTTCTGTATTACATCATTTTTGCTGGAAAATAAAGAAAAGCAGAAAAACAACGGGGCTTAGCCCGAACCCACACTCACTCTCTCTCTCTCTCTCTCTCTCTTACCCTTTCCCCTCTCTTTCCTAAGAGCTTCCATCCCTGCGACGCGCTCTCTTTCCCCTGTGGCAAGATAATGCACCACCACTACCTGAACCAAACTCCTCCCCGAAAGAGGCAAACGACACCAAGCAAGAAGGAATAGGAACCGTGTCCCGAATATGGGCAATCTCCAAAAATATCCAATTCCTAATGTCCCTCAGCCAAGTGGTGGACACCCGAACTTGCTGCAAGGAAAAGCAGAATCAATATCAAGCAAAAAAGATAAAAAGAAACCAAAGAAAAAAAGAAATCAAAAGAGAAGAACATAAAGGTATACCAAAGGACAAAGGACCTCCTCTATCAAGCCCAACTCCTCCGGGTCCATCGCATGAGGACGATGTAACATAGGCACCATCCTGCCATCAGCCCGACGAATGTTGTAGGAAGGGGTATGCAACCGTACAAGGGGAACCTCTGAAGTCGCCGCCGCTGCAGATGTTGACGAACCACCACCACTATGGGAGGACCCTACTGGTCGACTCGAACCCGCTGGAGGGAAAGGCAGCGCATCATATATGTTGGGCGCCATTAGCCAACTCGTCATAAAGTCCATATAATCACACGGCATAGCCGTGTCGGTATACAAATGATTGGACTCGCTAATCATCACCGCAATCCTCGCACCCTCTGGCAACAACCGCTCCCACCTCATAGACATAGGGGGCCTCGCAGGCGGCACCACCACCTCCTCCTCAACAATCTATCGAACCACCCTCTCCCCGAGATACCAAGAGTGGTAAAACTCATGCGCCAGCAAATGCCTCATCTACACATTCACCCCAGTCGACCCCGTGTCCTGAACAGCCATCCCCCAAGGATAAAAAGTCACCTAAAAAAAATCCCTAGCAGATATAAGAATACGGAATCAGAGCACATAAATACGAAGACTTAAGAAGAAAAAACTATTACCCTATCACTGGTCAAGCCATTTAAGACCTGACGCATCGCTTCCAGAGAAAGAGACTTTCTCGACTGTCGATTGGCCTTTCGCCACTGATACAACCAGCAAAAGTCCCCAACAGTCTCATCCTTTAGAGAAATCAGCTGGGTATTACACCCAATCACCTCACAGAACCACGTCTTCCAAAGATAAGAATCCGTAATAAAAAAATAGATGCACAAAGAAAATACGAATGCATGAAAGGAAAATGTGCAAACTAAAGAATACCTCAAGAAGATACGTGGCTCCAGTAAAAGTCTACCAGCACCACCGACTAAATGCATCCAGAGGAAAATAAAGGGTCGCCAAAGTCAGGCTCCCCCAATCATAGAGAGGGATGTTTGAAAGCATCCTCAAGTATGGAAAAAACCTTAGGTGGACGACGTCGTCGCTCGATGCCACCAGAAATCCCCAACACCAGAAAGATAAACAGCCGGGCCATCTGCCTCACCTGTAGCCTGTCCTCCTCATCGATCACCCTACTCAGTTAAACATCCCTCAGCAGTGACAAATAAATGGAATCCCCAGATACTATCCTCCCCACATCACCGAGCGTCGCCCGCACCGCCTTCGGCCTCACCCTTAAAAAGCGATCCACCTCTATTTGCTCTCCATCACAATCCAGCCCTAGTAGATGCTACACATCAATGGGAGTCACAGTCATCTCCCAAAAAATAAAATGGAATGTGTGGGTAGTGTTCCACCTCCGTCGAAGGAGGCGTCTCATCCAGCACAGACGCCAGCCTCCAAAAACTTGCTGATGATACCACCCAAAGCACCATATGTAGAAGGTGATCCCAGACATCCTTAAGCCCCATTGTCCCGTGGGCACGCATAGTCAACAAAGAAACATCCGACAGTCAAAGAAAAGACCTTGTCAAAATCGAAGAAAAAAGGAAATCACCAAAAATAAAGAATGCTAAAAGTCATTTTGTACTTACATAACCACCAGGGTTCACCACCCTAGAAGAGCGATGATGCGACGACTCCCGTGGTAAAGTTCGCTCATCCGTAACTGGCTCAAATGCATTGAAAGAGTTCTCACTCCCCAAAGCAAGAGGCGCTTTGTCCCTCCACTCCACATTCGTCTAGTCGTCAACAGCCAACCACTCTTGGTGTACCGCAGTGCTCATAAAAGCGGCCATTTTTTAAGTTACGAAATGTTAAAACGATTCGCAGAAGAAAATCGTAGAGAGAGAGAGAAGGCAGGAAACTGTGAAAAACAAGGGGAACCCACCCCTTTTTATAGGAAGCCAAGGGTTATGCCGATCAGCACTGACCCAAACCTACCGATCAGCACTGACCTTTTACCTTCTCGAGGCAGTTCCCTCCACACTATGTCGATCGGAACCCTCCTTAAATTTTCATACAAAAACTCCCAGAAAATACCAGAAAACCCTGAAAATCCTCAGAAAATCCCTAGAAATCCCAAGAAAGGTTTAGAAAATTTTCACTAAGAAAATTTCACACTCCTTCAAGCGAAACCCATATTTCCCCAGCGGAACTCTCAAAAGCCAAGAGAATCTCCCCCCGGCAACATCCCCAGAGGACCCCTGAAGTATCCCAAACCTAGGGTTATCTCCTTTCCCCCAAAAGTCTCCCCGAGCAAAGCGTCCAAACTATGGACCACCTAATCACATCCCCAGTGGAATTTACAGCACCAAATTGGCTATTCCTTTGCAAAGTCTCCAAAAGATACGAAGATTTCCCCAACAATCAGCGCCCTGGCTCAAATCAAAATCCCGAGGTAATTTTCCCGAAAGAGTTCCCCGAGAACATCTCAATTTAATCCCTCAGAATTGGCTTCAACATGCATAATTGGTCATCTCAATTTAAGCCCTCAGAATTGGCTTCGACCCGCAGAATTGGTCATCTCAACCTAAGCCCTTAGAATTGGTTTCGACCCACAGAATTGGTCATCACAATTTAAGCCCTCAGAATTGGCTTCGACCTGCAAAATCGGTCATCCTCATGCTTAGGTCCTCAAAATCGGCCTCGACCCTCTGAATCGGTCATCCTCACCCTTAGGTCCGTAGAATCGACCTCTTTCAAAGGCATCATGCGGTGTCTATTCGACGGCTTTTGTTTATTCCAAACTCACCCGCTGAGGGTCTCTATAGACACTCCATTATAGCACCCTCTAACCTCTCCTTAGGTCCCTAGCACCTCCTTTCATCACTATAAACCTAAGCCATACCTCGGGTACTGACTTAGAGGCCATCGGGCACTCCCAGGCTCCGTTTCACCAAAAGTTAAACTCTTTAGCTCGATTGAGAATGAATAAATCTTCAAAGGGCACTAAATCCCCTTTCCAACGGTCTGCCCCATGCACAATTCTGACTTATGGTACGGATGAACGATCCATTTTACTCCGAAAGGTCACCGAATGCTTTTAGGCCCCGGTTGACCAAGTCAACTCCCCAAATTGAGTCAAGCTCTTTGTAATGTCTAAGTACATCTCCTAACCTTTCCAACGGTCTACCCTATGCACAATTCTAACTTACCATGCGAACGAACGATCTGTTTGCGTCCGATAATCCCCCATCCAAAGGACCGACGAGCACTTCCGAGCCATATTTGACCCGAAGTCAACTCACGGACCCGGGATCAGTCCAAAAGACTTTTGAACGTCTCTAAAGTACCTTTATAGTGGTTCACCCCGTGTACGATTCGGATCAACGGTTTTCATTTTACGATCATTTTTCTGAAGGAACCTGAAAGAGACTTCCAAACGGTAGGTTCCAAACCCTGCCTATCGACAGTGTGCCCAAAAACTCCTGCCGATTGGCAGGATTAGGACTATGCCGATCAATAATGCCCTGGGCCTATAAAAATGAGGGCCCGATCTCATTGTAAAGGGGACCCAAGTTTTAAAATCCATCACTCTCAGCAAACTCAGAAAACCTCTCTCGAAGTCAGCGTGATTTCCACATCCAAATCCCTTTCCAACCTTCACTTTTCATCATCTTTTTCACCAAACTTGGTGAATTAACTACCCTTCATCGTCATCCTAGTGCAAGGGATGCTCTCCAATATTCAAGATCAAGCTCAAGATCTTTAAGAAGGTTCAACTTTATCAAATTCTCCTAAATTCGCATTAACTTGTTTTATTGCTTAACACTTTTATTCTCTTCATCTCACATATCCTAATATACTTTTTATTTAGCATTATTGCACATCTCTTATTTTCATATAAATAAAACCCAAAAAAATAAGAAAAATAGGGTTTGCTCATAAATTCCAAATGGGAATTCTCACACTTTTCTCACAATTAAAACACTTTTTTACACACACACACATATATAAGAGAAGTCCCTATTTGGATTTATGGGATAAATCCCACCCCTAGTTTTTCATACGAATTACGTGGACTTTGATGCCTCTATAGGCTACGTATGCGTCTCGAGGTAAAACCCGAGACTCGAGTCCTATTCCTTCCATTTTTATTATTTTTCCATATTATTTAACTTAATTCTCCTAAAATCTATATATTTACATATACATGTAATTGTTCTTAGTGGCGTATTATTCCGTATCCGTTATCATTCCTTTATAACGATTAACGCAAGGGTAATCACGTAAATCATATTTTCTAATATTACTTTTAGGAACATTCCTATGGATGACTCGCTTTATCTCTTCCATGATACAAGTCGATGATTCCTATCTCCACTACATATACACATGCACACATATCACGGGAAGAGAAAGAAAAATAGCAACAATCCATGAGAGACCGCAAGGGCGGAATGGGTGCCTAACACTTTCCCATTTCATAACTTAGCCTCCGAACCCTTTTCGAATCAATTTTGGTTTCGTATGTATCAGTATTTCTTTGGATGTTGTCTTTCGAGATGGCTCCACCTTCTTTTGTCTGTTTTGAGTAAAATAGACTGGCGACTCCATCTCTCTACATTTTTCACCCCCACATCGCCAACGATAGTCGAAGCGCTCCTGAGAGGGATGCGCGAGACCAGGATCCTCTCACCACGGAGATGAAACCCCCTCTCGTCATTTCTCTCTCCCTCTGCGAGGATCGGGGATGGCCACATACATATATATATAGTCATAAACCATACTTTCTTAAATACGTCGCTAATTTTTTTATTATAGAAAATGCAGAAGAGAAACGACAATAATCAACAAAATAGTGGAACACCGTCAACTGGGGGCTCTCCTGCACCCTAAGCTCAATTCTCATCTCCTCCGGGCTATCAATACTCTACTCTGCCGAAAATTCATTCTAATCCATCTCTGATTCATTAAACTTAAGAAACGCCTAATAATCTGACACCCCCAACTGCTACAGTTGAGGGATCCCAAGTTAACCTTAATAGGCGCATTGGGTTCTCCGTTAGCGGGGATAATCCAACCAGTGATAAAGGCGGCATTCAGCTGTTTAAAAGCCATTATCTGTCTCTCGAAAAGATGATATTGGGCGTATGGTGTGCAGACAACTGGAAGAAGGTAGATCCTGCTTTAAAGAATGACGTTTGGGAGCAACTTAATAAGATAGTTTTATTCCCATACAGTTTGAAGCCAACGGTTCTTTTCAAAATAACTGATGCTTTGAAAATCTATTGGAGGAACCTTCGGGAAAAAAATTCCAAAAGTAGGCAACGAGGTAAGATATTTTAGGGATGAAAGACAAAGTTCCCTAAAATATTAAAATGCCCACTAACCAATGAAACAACTTCTTAGAGAATGAGTATAGGGACGGAAAACTGAATGTGAGGGTAAGAAATAAATTGAACAAATAAAAAAGGTTGATGTCCATAAACTCTGTACAAAATCTTATAATGATATTAAAAGTGAATGGGTGGAACAAACCAAGGGGAATCTAGAATAAGGTAAAGACGCTAATCAGGTCAACTTGTACTTACATGCTCGATGGGAAAAAGGAATTAATAAATTTCCAGACAAACTATCTCTAACTTTGGTGAGTTTGAATTTCCTTATCATGAATATACACATTATAATATTATTATTGTAAAAATTATAGTCGTAAATATAATATTATGCTACAGGAAATGGTAGAGGGTATGTCTAGTTGTTAGTTCAAATGGAACCCCTGTAACATTCAATCAGATGCCTTAACAAAGGTGCTTGTGAGGGTCATAAGGGGAGGACAAGAAGTATGGCCTCACGTATGCCAGTTACCAAATTATAACACAATGCACCTTTATTGGATGAGATCTCTACAGTGAGGGGTGAGTAGGTGGGGGTGGAAAATAGTTTCGAGACAAAAGGAGAGGTGTCAGAGCTTCGAAAAGACATGGCACTCTTGACGAATGAAATCCAAGTTTTGGTCTGACTCTTTACTCAACAACAGAGTTACCCCCATCAGATGCCTCAAGCATTACCCTATCCTCCCCTAGAACATTCCCCTTCCAACTGCCTTCTGCTAGAACATTTCCATCCCATATGACTCCTTTCGGAACATTCCCCACGCAAATGTCTACACATAGAACATACCATGCATCATCGTTATCCATGCAGGCTGACTTTGGCAAGGCATATTATATAAAGAGCTTGACCAATACCTAATTTATTGGCGCGTGCAGTCCCCTTGTCATAATTGTCGGAACATTTGTCCACATTCGACATTTGGTGATGGGTGAAGCTCAAATATTAGTCGATAAAATGTACTTTAGTTGTGGAGATGATCCCATGTATATTGACCATAGGGAGGGACTATTGTTCAAAAATTATGCAAATTATATTATTACTTGGTCAGTTAATATATTGGTCAAGTCTACGCGTTAAACAATGTTTTATTTTTTTAATTAGGTGGGACATTTGTTTGGTTTGAATGAATTTTCTTTGATGAATTTTCTTATAATATTTATTTTTGATTGAGCTGAATGAATTTGCTTTGAATTTATTTTTAATTTATTGGGGTTGAATGGATTTGCTTGAATTATAAACTGAGGGTTTTTCTATCAAACCTATTTATATATGTGGCCTGAATTTTACATACTACATAATGACTTTCCCACAATATAAATAGTGTATTGGAGAGAGTCACGAAGTATCCGATAATCATTCGAGATTTTATTAAATATGCAGATAGAAATCTTAATAGTGATAAGATTCTATGTCCGTGCAACCGTTGTATAAACAAAAAATTTAAGTCTTTGGAAGATGTTGAATTGAATTTACTAACGTGGGGTATGATTTAAGACTATAAGATATATACATTCCATGGGGAAAATAATGTACCATATATTTCGCAAGAATTACCGATACATGACCGCGTGACGGAATTCCACCTGGTGAAAGTGGTGAAGGATTTGCCAGCACATCCTCTTTTGATCAACCTAATTGATGATGCTTATGAAGTCCACCACGATCAAGACGACCGAAATATGGATACGAATAATGTGCATTATGACTAAGTCAATCAATAAGTTGATGCTGAATTACCCGAAGATCGGGAATAGATACGATTGAAAGTCGATGCGACTAGATCTTTGTATAAAAAATTATGAAGAAGATCACTCAGTACTTCATTCAATTTATTCTGTATGCAATGTGCCTAAATGTGTGCCTTGTAAGAATAAAAAAGTCAAGACTGCAAAAAATCACAAGCGCTCGCAAGTTCTATAAAAGGTTTTGAAGTATTTTCCCCTCGGGCCACGATTAAAATGATTATTCGTTATACCGTGAATAGTAGAGGCCAAGATAGGGCATGCTCAATGCGAGGTTGGTGAAAATATCATGCATCATCCAGTTGATTTACTCATCTAAAATTTTTTAAATGCACAATACCATGAACTTGCAAAGGAAACGCGCAATTTTCGCTTTGCATTATCAACCGATGGGTTTAACCCTTTCGGTAATTTAATTACTAATCAGAGTTATTAGTTAGTCCTCATGGCACCTTTAAGTTTCCCTACGAAACTTTACATGAGAAAAGAGTTCACATTATTATTGTGAGTGCTAAAAATCATAATTAATAATTCCAAAAAGCAAAGGGATTAAGAGATTAAACAATGATTACAACACACAAGATTTATGTGGTTCAATAACTTCCTACATCGAGTGAGGGTTTCTCAATTTTTATTAATTTTTTAGAGGTTAATAATTACATGTCCCATTGCTCAGGAGTGAGGATCTTATTTATAGTAATAAAAGCTGTTGAGTTTTACACAAACTCTTCTAGCTCCTTATTGGCTCATTGGTGATTCTTATTTATCTCCTCCGAAAATGTAGGTATCGGTACTAGTCTTTATAATTATCCTCGTGATATATTCTCGTATTTGTGTATCCAATTTCCCTTAAAATTCCTTATCAAAGATAGGCCAAATAATTTTACATCTTTTGTTAGCCCAACTTGAGTCCAAAGTCTGAGATGTGCAATTGGATATATCCGTAATTATTTTAAAACAGCAGGGGTACGCTGGTCTTATGCAAAAAATGAATCGCCAAATTTTATCTTAAGTCCTATTCCTTATTATTGAACCCTTGGAATTCTATCTTCACTCGTTTAAAACTTTGTACCATCAATTCCTCGGGAATTGTTATTTTTTCAGTTCATTTTGTAAGTTTTCTTTGTTCTCGCTTTCTTCTCCTATCTTTGTAGTTCCTTGTATTTATTTTCATTGCGTAGTCTTCTTTCTATATTGTATTCTTTAAAACTGGTCTACACTGTCAATAAGAGGACCTTGGGGAGTTAGGAAAACTTTCTTAATTCCTCATAGGGTTACAATTAAATCACCAACTCAATCGAAGAAGAAATAACCTTCTCTATCCTATATTAATAGGGAGGAATTGCTCAAGGTTTGAAAGTTGAGGAAGCCCCTAGTTCAAGGTGGTGACCATCCTTGTTATGACTCATTTCTTCTTGAATACAATAATTCTTCTAACAGTTTTACAGCTCGTCTAGTAGACACAACTCCTGATCTTCCACTTATTTCGACAAGCGAGGAAGCTTCTACCTCATCCTCCTTTGAATCTTTGAACGTTGAGTCCATTACGACCGAGGAAGAAGACTCAATGGATCCAAAAAGAATAATATTATTGATTGATAACAAAGATGTCAACTCCTCCTCCCCCAAGACCAAGTCCTTAAAGAGGACGGAATTAGAGGGCCCTTCTGCCACTTAATCGAATTTATCAATCTGAGAGAAAGGAAAAAAGGACAAGGACTCTACTTCCATGCTTCTGCATCACTACAGGAAAAGTAATGACCCAACCTCTATAAGATCTTCGCAGGTGATGTTAGTGGCCAAGAACCCCTTATTGGATTATGGTTTATTGAAGGGACAGTGCTCGACTCTCATCGTGAGCATGTCAAATAATTGTCTTACGACCAACTTTCATCCCATGCCGCTCAGGCATTACTTTTGGTAAGACAAAAAAATCTTTTTGTTTTGTTTTGAAGTTATTTGATTCCTTTCATTGTTTTTTAACACGCTTCATGTTTACCTATTTGTAGTTTGTATAAGACTTTGTCTCCATCCTAGATAGCCGCTCAAATCAATTGAAAATAAATGATTTTCTGACGGTGGCCTTGGACAAGTTCAAGCAGGCCCTTGATACTGCTAAGACGTTCTATAACGAGGAGAAAAGGTCCACCAGTGGTATTATACGTACGATGAAGAGCGATCATGACAAGCTGAAGGTCGCCAACGACCATCTTGTGGTCGATCATGATTCTTTGAAAAAAGACTGTGAAGATCTTTCTGCGTCCAAGGAGACCAGTTATGATAAAGTGTAGCACCTGCCCCATGATTTTGGCCGTACTCGTGTAACTTGGTGATTTGATGTGAGTCAGTTGGCCTGTAAACTTTGTAAGATGAATTATGGGTCAAATTTGGAAAATATCCTGATCTTGGTGCTATTAATTGGATTTAGAATGGCCTTATGTTTTTTTAGAGGAAAGTCGGGGTCGTTTGAACGAAACCCTTGGTCATTCGAATGAGATTTAATTCTCGTTAGAATGATGCTTCAAATGACCTTTCAATAAAAATCAGAAGTTCCCATTTACACCCTGGTTAGATTCTCATTGGAACCTTGTTCGAACTAGAGTAGTTATCATTTGAACGAGATCCAAATTTCGTTCGAACGAGAAAATGCTATCACACTATAGGCCATTGGATTTACACGTGTTGCACTCCCACATTAAAGATCAACGCGGGATTGAGCTTTAGAGAATTTTAAAAATTAACCCATAAGAGTTTTAGAGTATTTAAGTAATGTTTTAGCCCATTCTAGGACATCTCTTTCTCTCCGTGTGATCTCTTTCTTAAGATTTTTGAGCCTCACCAGTACCCAATCATTTCCACTACTCTAGTGCCAGTGCTCATCAGTCCTTAACCATCACACTTTAACCCTTTTTCCACCACATTTAAGTACATAAAACCCATCTACACTGTTATCGGTCAAAGTTATGGGTTTTAGAGATGTTATTGGGGGATTTTTTGAGAGAAGACGAATAACAAATTATAGAGTTTGAAAGGGGTTTTCATGGAGATTTCAAGGAGTAAGCTTAGTGAGCTAGGCAACCACTTTTATTCCACTTTAGGAGGTGGGAGGTTGACATCTTCTTTTACATTTCATCCTCCATTATTGAAGCTTCCTTTGAGATGGGAAAAACTCTACTTTTGTCAAGTTTAAGATTTACTCTATTTTGCAATATATGAGTTAAATATGTTAGGGTTCATAAGAGCATAATCTTTGCATGTTTAGGTAGACATTACTCATAATTTCTTAATAGCTTTGAAGATTTAAGAAATAGGTTAGAGAAAGGTTTGAGAAAGGATGATAAATTTCCAGAACACCTTGTGTTTAAACATTTAATGAAATAAAATGTTCTAAAGATGTATTTGCTTTAATAAGTTATTTTTGGCATAAATCTTGAAGTTTCTTGGCAAAAATGAATGTTTGTGAAAACTAGACATTTAAACATTATTTTTTCTTAAGAACAAATGCCTTTCTAGTCTTGAAAATCTTGGATTTACAAGTGTTTTGAAATTTCATATAATAATTATATATAAAACTCATTTTATGGATTTTCAGACTTAAAATCCATCTTTTCATGTGTATAGACTTGTACTAAGTTAGTGGTGAGAATATGTAGATGTTTGAGAAGGATTAAAATGTTTTTTTTGGCAATAAATAAAGAGAATATAAATTTCAGCCCTTAAAGTGTATTAATAATTTTGGAAATTATGATAAGTGTACGGTTTCAAGACTACATGTGTTAATAAAGAAAAAATGGTATTTTTCTTATACAGTGGTCTTCAAAATGCCAAATGATTTATTTGATAAAGCAAGTAATGAAATAAACAGATTTACAACTTGAGAAGTGTGTCACTCCAAAGTATTAAATATGTGTTAAAAAATAATTAAAAAGTTGGCATGTACAACTTAATTATGTTTTGGGGAAATAACACTTGTAAAAATGGAGGAGAAAACAAGCTTGAAAACAAATGGGTAAAATGGTAATTTTATGTAAAGTGGAATAAAAATGTTGGAAAAGGTGTTGCACAAGATAGTTCTAAATGGGAGTGATTTTCAAAATGAAATCAACATAAATATGTAAAGGACATGAAATGGTGATTTTCTAAAATGTAACATAAATGTGGGGTGTAGTCCCCGGGTTTTAGCTTCGGGCAGTAAAAGTGAAATAATGTGGACACGAAAAAGTTTTAAAAACACATGATAAAAGGACTTGAATACGATCGAGAATAATTAAGAAGGGCCCGGAGCCCTAGGGTGAAAGATACCAAATCACTCGCCAGAGCATATGGTAGTGTAGCCAACAGTGTGAAGCGAGTTAAAGTACGCGATTATTTGGTGAATTTATAGAAAAAAATAGTGAGTAAAAGCGGAACATGATGAAGAAATTGGTCGTGTTATAAAATCAGAAATTACAACCTTTGTGAAATGAAATTGATAAATGTTCCTATTTTGAAAAGGTGATTTGGACAAGAATTGTGAAAATAACTAAGTCCAATTAAAGTGTGAATTAATGTCACAAATGAAGTGGTCAATGGGTAATCAAGTAACCTAAGAATGTTTAAACTGATAATTAACACAAGTGTTGAATGTGAATGATTTTCAAAAGAAAACAAGTATTTTCTAACATTGAGTGTGCGTGTGTTGAAAGATGGTTTCTAAGGAAATACTAAAGTGGGTAGGCGTGAGTATAGGGGAAGTTCGGTAAAAGAAGTTCTTTTCCTAAACAAATGTTATGTTATTTAAGTATATAACCGGGAGCGTTAAATCGGGAAATCAATGTTAAGTCAAGTAAAAAGGGATAAAATGGGGGTCTTTTATAAGATTAATGTGATTTAGTCAAATGAATTGACGATTTGGAATAAACGGATTTATGCAATAGTTTGTGTATATGTATAGATATATAATAGTTGCATGTGCACGTAGGTGGTACGTTATAGAGTCTCTTTTATATCGTTTGTTTCTATGTTGCATTTTTGTATCTCCCACGGGGCATTCGGCTCATTCCATTCCTTTGTTGTGGCCGATTATATGCGATTCCGTACTTTGAGAGTATTATATAGGTAAGTATTATTTTTATTTTATGTTAATAGCTTTGTATGCTTGACTTCATTGGATGTTTTCCATGGGTACCACATGTAGCTTGATATAACTTGATATCGTCGTGTGCTAATTAAGTAAAATATTAATTAAATAAAACCGAACTAACAACATTATTTAGGTTACCTCATTGCACTTCACATCTAACGTTAGGTACGGATCGGGTTAACCACGGGTAACCTATAAATCTAGGCGAGGGCATTGCAAATGGTATCAAAGCAATAGGTTCAAAGTTCCTTTTGGGAGTGATGTTATGAGGTCGGTAGTGGATTTTTAACATCCGTGTTGGTTTTGGGTCAATCATGCTAGACAGGTGACGACTTCAATTCGCGTTCTCGATGATTGAGTCAAGGAGATTAACACAACGAGCAATCCTTTTCCATGTAGCGAGTGGCTAAGTTAATTGTCATTAAAAGTCTTCAGTGCATCTGATGTAGTCGTGTTAGTAATTTGCGAGTGTCTGTGTAAGCCATTAGTGGCGACACCGCGTTCTATAGTGTGTGATGCTTTTACGTCGACCCTTGATGATGCGAGAGGTCTATTAGGGTGTTAATAAAGGTATGTAACATCCATTGAATTAAAGATGTGAGTTATTTAATGCCTACTGTGGAGTTTGGTGATTAGAGTGGCTTGTCTAAGCAGTACTGGTTTTGTGATAAGGATACGTTAGGTTCCTTGGTTTGGTAATCGTGGATGGTTAATAATGTTAATGTGATTAGGCAAACTTGATCCTTAGGGTATTGTCATTTTATGGGTATTTGATAATTCGGTAGGCATGTAGACCTGTGTTGGTCATTACTTGAGTATGTGTACTCGAGACTTAGTTGATAGAATACTATTATTGTAGATGAGTGCCTTAGTAATTGTTGATTGATGGGAGTGTATCGTAAGTTGTGATGAGAGTTATGAGCCATTTACGGTAAGTTGTTTTGCGTATAACGATAATGATTAAAATGACATAGAAATAAACCCTAGGTAGCCAGTTTTGGAAAAAAATGAGGCGATATTTAAGGAATAAGATTTCTTGTGACGTCGATAATGTGGACATAGAGGCTTATAGGTTGTACACGTCATATTATATCCTACCAAAAATTTTATTCGCGTCAGCTTATGGTTTGATACATGGTATAGGTCATTAGTTATTTGAAAGGAAGACTTGGAGTACCCTTATGACTTATTACGTGTGGCGTCCTTGGGAATAGTAGTCGATTTATTGTGATGCCTTAAGGTGTTCAATGATTGAAGTTCGCCATATATAGAAACTCGTAGGCTAGTCGTTCGAATGAGGCACATGATATCGTTAAAACGAGGTTCCCATGATAAAAAAAATCAATTTTTCATCCTTCTCTGAAATGTCATTCGATAAGTCGTTAGAAGTTGGTTCAAATAAAGACGGTTACGCCGTTCGAACGAGGTACATGGTCATTCGAACAAGAGCGTGAAATATTCTTTTTAATTAAATCTAGTCTAACTCCCTAATGTTTATCCATTTGTAACCAACTTCCTTATAAATAGAGGTCCGGGATTAAAGTCCTTGTGAGTATTCAATAGTCGAGGGATGGATATTAGGAAATCGGTATGGCGTACCTACTATGAAGGGATCATAGGTAATGAAATTTTATCATGTCTTTAGTGACGAGTATGTTAGGTATGCTTGGTGCCCTTGAGGAACCAGTTAAGTTCGGTGTTGGGGAGTGCAAATGTTCTAATGATGGTTCTATTGAGGGTCACATGATGATCTCAGGTTATTGGTCAGGCTTTAAAGAATCTAATCGTGTACTCCTTGGTGAGGTAATCCAATTTGGTATAAATATGTGATGCATCCTTCTAAGGGAAACTGAAGATTAGTGTCACAATTGTGCATGGTAATCGTCCGCCATAATATCACTAGTGTAGAAAGTGTCGTACTTTATGGTGATGAGAACTAAGAAATGGATTGAGGACTTAAATTGATGATGTTATGTTAAAGACTTGAGAATGGCACCCCAAATGAGATATCGAAGTATGATTAGAGAATCGACATGTGTCGAAAGTGTAAACTACAATAGCCCTAGTAGGGCAAGGATTAGTTCTTGGTATGTCATGCTAATTTCGTATGGATTAAGAGGTTTAGACTTGTGTAGTACTTTCTATCCTTATAGTTCTAATTACGATCGGTATGACCGTCACATAGATTCAGTTTGGAATGAATTTGGAATTAGGCATAGTGACGACCTTGCATCATTAAAGGTTATAATAAGGTGAGTGTTTTGCCTAATTGGGCATAGAATCAGGAGATATTAGGATACAATCACTATACGATAAAGTATACAGTAACCCAGGTGTGTTAGGTTGGTCACAAAGTCCCATTGACTAGAGATATGGACAAGATCGGCGTTGATAAAAGTTTTGGTATTCATCAACTGGAGCGCTTCGTGTTTGTTGAGGATAAAAGGATGAAGCATTATTCCTAAGGAGGGAAGCCCAACGTTAACTTCCTAAGGGATAATGGGTTCATATGTTACATTTATCTCGTGGGGATAGGCGGTTCGCGATCTAATTCGTCACGGTTATTGACTCAAGCCAAGGTGTATGACTAGACTAGGATTCGATGAGGACGTTTAGGAGGAGTCGTAGACTTCAAGCTTAGGACGTAGGTCCACACTTCATGAACCATAGTTCATTGCATACAGATATGATCCTCTTAGAATGATAATTCATTCATTCTTATTCGTTATGTTCTTTTAGTCTCGATGGTCGAGGGTTGTGTTCTTTCAGTCCTGGTAGTGAAGGACTGTGTTCTTTGGGTCTCGATAGTCGAGGACTGTGTTCCCTCGACTGTAGTAACCTATGATTGTATTATATTGAAGTTTTGGTTACGGCGTAGTTTGGATCAATAAGAATCAGGTTGGCCCTGTCATGGTCGATCCAGCTCGATAAATGGGTGCGCCTCCGTTTATAGTATCCTTTTATTTTGCACAAGATCTATGTATGTGTGGATGTTATGTTGCTCAGTTTTGCTTGTAACTGTAAGGATACAAGTCTCCGATTGAGTCTTAATGTAGTGTTGGATCAATTTCGGACAAAAATTTTTGAGTCATTGGATAGAGTTCTTGACCATCCATTAAGCCTATGACATGTTAAAGTTGAAGACGTTGCGGCCTACCTTTCAAGAGAAAATCATTGCCGGTTTACATGTGCCCCGTTTCACGTCATCAACTTAGTTCCAATATCTCCTAAGGTATGAATGCAGTACATATATATATATATATATATAGGAGCTTGGAACATTTTTTAATGGGTGTAATTTTATTTTAAACTCAAGTTTATTTTCAGAAGGTTATTTTAGAACTTTGAAATAAAATGTTTTTGGGCTTAAAATGAATTTTGACCATTCTGTCACTTCGTTCGATATTGTCGTTCGAACGAGTTTGCCAACGACTTTTACCTTTTGGCCACTGGAACCTCGTTAGAAGGTCATTCGAACGAGACTTCGTTCGAACGAAAAACTCGTACGAATGAGATTTATGGGCGGGAAATTTTTTGGCAGTTTTAACCCATTTTTCCTCGTACATCGCAGCGTAGTGGTTTGTTTATTTTATCTTTTGCAAAATCACATTAGATGCATGCTTAGGTATAAAGATAAAATTGGAATATTTAATTTGGTGCTAAATTTGGGTAAATATTAATTTAATTCAAGTCATTATTTTTATTGGATAAAATTTGGTTTGGCCTAATTTGCAAATTGAATTAATTATTTGTTAGGAAAATTTTTAGGACTTGGGTTAAATTTCTTTTGGGATAAAAGTAAATTTCTCGAAGTTAACTTCATATGTTAGTTTTGTTTGTGAGATTGCTTTTAGAAATTAAAATTTGTGTTTAATTTAATTTTTAATCTTTTTAAGAAAAGAAAATCAAATAAGATTTGGAAAATTAAATTGTTGTGTTGAACCATCTTTATTCCGCATTTAAAAGGAAATTAAAGTGAAAGATTTTAAAATTAGGGGCTACGTTTCTAACAAGTGGTATCAGAGCATTGATTTAGAAAAACTCGCGTTCTCAGATTGGTATCAGAGCCGGCGCGCTAATTTTTTGCATTAAGGCCCTTTTAAATATTTTTTATTAAAAATGAATTTTTCCCCATTTTCAAAATCTCCTATTTTTTATGGTTCTAATTACGCATATTGGAAAGCACGTATGCCTTCGACACTTAGGTCTCTAGATGAGAGGGTTTGGTTGTCAGTCGTTAACGGGTGGTTCCCAGCCACACATTTGGTCGACAATGTGCGTGTTCCCAAACCCGCAGAGAGATGGAGTGAGAATGAATTTAAACTTGCAAATTTTAATTCCCGAGATTTAAATGCCTTGTTTAGCGCGGTCACACCGGATGAATTCCGACGCATTATGACGTGTGAAATCGCTAAAGAAGTTTGGGATATTTTACAACTCACTCACGAGGGAACTAGTGTCGTAAAAGCTTCTAAACTCCAAAACCTCACCAGCCAATTTGAAACCATCAAAATGAATGAAAAAGAAACTTTTGATGAATCTTATGCTAGACTTTCTGATATAGTTAATTCATCTTTTAATTTGGGAGAGAAAATGCCCGACAATCGAGTAGTAAAGAAAATTTTAAGGTTCCTACCCGATAGATTTATTCCTAAGGTGACCGTATTAAATTCTTTACCCACTTTAGCCTCTACGAAATTAGAAGAGCTCGTAGGTGATTTACAAACCTATGAACTAGACAAGTTTCCCTCCAAAATTAAAAAGAAAATAGATAAGGGCGTTGCTTTGAAAGCCGAAAAGGTGGAAAAATAAGTAGTAGAGAGTGAAAGTGATAGTGACTCGGAAGATGTGGCTATGTTTGCTTGGAAGTTTCATAAATTTCTTAAATTTAACAAAGATAAATTTAAAAATGATTTTAAGAATTTTAAAAATTCTAAGCATGACAAAGCCGAAAAGATCCCTAAAACTTTTAATAAAAATTTAAATAGGGACGAGTCAAATAGGTGTGATGGTTGTGAAGGGTATGATCATAGGTCTTTTTAGTGCCCCACTAAACTAAGGAGATAGGGTAAGCAACCAATTTCTTACAATACAACCCTTAGTGATAGTGATAAGGCAGAGGTATCAAATTCTCCCATTGAGCGCAACTTTGTCACATTCATGGCAAGTCATGTGAGCACCGATAATGAATCTTCTCATGAAGATATACAAACTCATGCCACTTCTGAGGCCAAAGTTTATGATTCTCTTATTTTTTATGGATGTGAGAGTGAAGAAGAGAGAGAGTGTGAAAATGAAGAAGAGGTTGATGTGAGTGAATTTTAATTTGTATTTCAAGAACTATATGATGAATCTATTAAATTAAAAAGAGCAAATTTGAAGTTATAAGCTTGTTTAGAAGAGAGTGCCAAGGTCGTTGATGAGAGTGCGCTAGTTGATGACCTTAGGACACGAGAGAGAGCTCTTCGTGAGAAGCTAGAATATATAGAAGGCGAGAGAGATAGCCTTAGAGGGTTAATGGAATCCATGAAAAAAGATCTTCTTATGTTTAAAGAGAGAAATGGTTTGATTGAGTCTAGGATTGTAGAACTTGAGAAGAAAGTGAGAGACTCAAGTAGAGTCAAATTTGATTTGGAGATTCGTTCGGAGAAATTAGATAAAATCTTAGGAACGGTCCAAAATAAAAACGACACTTGTGGTTTAAGCTCCGATTCTTATAACGATTCCACTAATGAAGCCAAAATCAATGTTTTAGGAGAATACTCTAGGAACAATGTTATAGATCATTCCTTAGGTAAGTCTTTTCACTGAGTCTTTAGGTGCTCACATTGTGATCGAAAAGGTCATCTTAGGAAATTTTATTTTGATCTTAAACGAGGTCCTAAAAAATCCCAACGTACGGCAACCCAGGTAGCCAAGATTCCTATATCCTGAGATCGTCAATCATCATTAGTTTGGGTTAGGAGATCTGAGTTGGTAGATTTACAAGATAGGATTTTTTATTCTCATTTACTTTCACACAATACCTCCCTTGTTAAATCCAAAGGTTGAATGTGTTAGTTGTTTGCATACTCTAGCTATTTGTGCTTCATATTATATATCACTGCTCGGTGTATGCATGTTTATCATTTTCTAGTCATTGCTTTATTTTATATCTCATGCTAGAAATTATGATGTGTTTATCTTTTGTTTTATATTTATTTTGTTTGCATTAAATGAAAAATACAAAAAGATTTTTGTTTATCATTTGTATTTTACCGTTTGAGTAATTTAGGCTTAATGAAAAATACAAATGATTTTTTTTGTCTTTTGAGTAAATATTTTTGTTTGCTTGGTTAAAAATTAAAAAAAAAACTCAAAAAGATTTTCTTTGTGTGTATATTGGTTCTACACACCTTTTGTGGAATATGTTTGTGTTTGAATCCATTCTTTTTCGCTGCCATGTGGCTAGAACTTTTGGTTAAGATTGTCAATCCTTAAAATGTTCTTTACCATGCTTACATGGAGTAGTTGGATTTTGTGTTGCTATAATGGATTTTGTTTTTATATGCCTCAATTCACACATGCACGAGCTCACTTGAAGTTTTAACTTCACATGTATATTTGAGTTTTGTGAGGTGTTCTCCTACCAATCTAGTCATCTACGTATTATGTGAACTAGGATGACTAGTGCATGTTAAAATCCGTTGCACGTGAGATTTGTGTGAGATATAAAAATGATATATGTAAATGTGCACGAGGAAGGGCTCCGAAAGGAAATATCATCCTTTCCGAGTAAGCCACCATTTGCTTGGACCTAAAAGAAATACGTGGTCCAAAGGCCTAAAAGAATAATGGCAGTAAAAGAAAATATTTGCCAAGGCCTATTTGTTTTAGTTTGATATAGTCATTCAAAAATTAATATGCTTATTTTGAGGGAGTTTGGATGGTATATCAACGGTTTGCACAATGTCCGTTTATCCTAGTTGCACTTTAATTGTCATGAATCTATTGGTTTGTAGAATCATTAAAATTCTAGGCTTGTATGTATTGTGTATGTTTGTTCATTGAGTTCAATTTATATTATCACATGAGGTTATATTCAATTGTGATAAAGTTTGTAATCAAATGAGAACTCCGTGAACATGTTTTAAGTGATTGGGTTTTAATGCATTGGTATCTTGTTCACACCCCTTCACTTCCGTTTCCATATGACACATTTATGCTATAATAGTGTGGAAAACTCGTGTTAATTTATTTTGTGTCATTTGTGAGTTTATATCTATATATGTGTGCTTGTATATATTTTATATCTATTGTGTATACATATATATGACATTATGTTTTATTTTGAGTCTTTACCATTTTAGCTAGTCCACCTTTGCATTAATTCATAATTGGTACCTAACTTGTTGCAAAATTTTGTTTGATATCAAATGCCTAGTTACTTATGTTTCAAATTGATATCATTTTTGTTTGCTTCATAATGAGCATCCATTATTCTTGCATGGATTAGCTATTGTCTATTTGTTGCCCATATGCTTTCATGTCTTTAACACTTTATGCATCTTTGCTCTACTTGTTTTCCCATATATATATCCCTTGTGTAGTTTTTAGGGACATTCATGTACTTAATTATCTTGGGGGAGAAATGTGTACTTTATTATTTCTATCACCTTTGTCTATTCCTGAAAAAAAATGGGGAGAGTGATAGGGGAAGAAATGGTATCCAATCCTATTATAATCATATCTTAGTTTAGGAGATTTAACTTAGGGGGAGAGCGCTATCTTCTTAGGTTGATCATAGTTGATAAAGGAAAATTAATTTAGGGGGAGTATTTAATTTCATTGCATTTAAATCTTTGATATTCCCTATGCGTTTAAGGTTTGCTTAAGTGTGCAGGAATTCTACTTAGCGACAACCCTTCATCGGTAAAGCTATTGATCCTTGGATCTTGAGTCAAGTTTTCTGTTTTTTGGTGGAATGTTTTTTGAGTCTAGTAGAGCTTGACGTCCTTTTAGGATTTTGTTTTGGCTTTTGTCCCGAAATAGCCAAAGGGGGAGATTTGTAAGGACACAAGTCTCCGATTGAGTCTTAATTTAGTGTTGGCTCAATTTCGGACAAAAACGTTTAAGTCATAAGATAGATTTCTTAGCCATCCATCAAGCATATGACATGTTAAAGTTTAAGACGTTGCAGCCTACTTGTCAAGAGAACATCATTGTCAGTTTACATGTGTCTCGTTTCACGTCATCAACTTAGTTCCAATATCTACTAAGGTATGAATGCATTACATATATATAGGAGACTCGAACATTTTTTAATGGGTGTAATTTTATTTTAAAGTGAAGTTTATTTTCAGAAGGTTATTTTAGAACTTTTAAATAAAATGTTTTTGGGCTTAAACTGAATTTTGACCATTCTGTCACTTCGTTCGATATTGTCGTTCGAACGAGTTTTTCGTTGAGAATGTCGTTCGAACGAGTTTTTCGTTCGAATGAGAATGTCGTTCGAACAAGTTTGCCAACGAATTTTCCCTTTTGGCCACTGGAACCTCGTTAGAAGGTCGTTCGAACGAGACTTCGTTCGAACGAAAATCTCGTTCGAACGAGATTTCTGGGCGGAAATTTTTTTGGCAGTTTTTACCCTTTTTTCCTCGTACATCGCGGCGTAATGGTTTGTTTATTTTATCTTTTGCAAAATCACATTAGATTCTTGCTTAGGTATAAAGATAAAATTGGAATATTTAATTTGGTACTAATTTAATTTGGGTAAATATTAATTTAATTCAAGTCATTATTTTTATTGGATAAAATTTGGTTTAGCCTAATTTGCAAATTAAATTAATTATTTGTTAGGCAAATTTTTAGGACTTGGGTTAAATTTCTTTTGGGCTAAAAGTAAATTTCTCATAGTTAGCTTCATGTGTTAGTTTTGTTTGTGAGATTGATTTTAGAAATTAAAATTTGTGTTTAATTTAATTTTGCATCTTTTTAAGAAAAGGAAACCAAATAAGATTTGGAAAATTAAATTGTTGTATTGAACCATCTTTATTCCGCATTTAAAAGGAAATTAAAGTGATACATTTTAAAATTGGGGGTGATCGAGTGCGAAAGGTAGCGCGTGTAAAGACGTTAATCGTTGTTTTCGTTTCGCCAACTCAATACAAACAAACCTAAGTTACGACTACACTTGCGGGGCAAGTCTAACGGTAAGTCAGGTATCGAAAATCCACAGGGACAAGATGCTAGAATTTATAAGATTTAATATTCCGAAATAAAAGTGTAAAAGGTGATTACAAACTAAAAAAGAAAAAAGATGCATAAAAAGGGAAATGATTATTCTAGGCCTGGGTATTAAAACTAGATTAAAAAAGCGGTTAAAACTATAGGTTGCGTGGAATATCCCTCACCCGAGTTAATTTGTATAAAATTGATACATGGGTCGATCAGTTATTTAGCATGCGTCTCGTTTCGACAGTTAATTGGATCAAGGGTTGTCACGCCCCTAAATCCGCATAAAAAGCCTAATAAGATTTTGGCGTCAACAAATATCCCAGAAATTGCGCACGAAAGGTCGTAAGCACGTGACAAGCATGATATGCCCCGTTAAATCTTCTAGGAGCAATAACTAGGACAACGAACCCGAAATAAACCCGTAAACACCATCACCAAAGCCAAGCATTGCGTTAACTCGAGTGAGTTCAATTCAAACATAATCTAATTTAAATTAGCTTGTAATCATCGTAAAAATGTGGTAAATGAAACGCAGTAAATAAACGTGATAAATCTATCTAGAAAGCGTGTAAAGAAAGCATGTGAATCTAATTAACAATGCTTGGAAATTACACTACAAAGCAAGAAATAATGAAAACAAGCTATATTAAATGGTAGGGGAGATGAATAGTCAACTTACAATCCAAATGGGGTGTCAACCCAAAGAGAAATGAAGAAAAACTAACCAAAAACCCAAACCCTAAGCTATTCTATCTTCGAAAACTATCTAAAATCGTTCATCCCTGATATTTACACAAAATTTGGTATTTATAGTAAGTGGAATAAAAGAAAAGAAGAAAGAAAAGAAAAGCAAAATATCTCCTGAAAACAGGGAATCGATCGATCTACCAAAATCGTCGATCAATCGATGGTGAACAAAATATCCCACTGTTGAGAAGGATCGATCGATCTACCAAAATCGTCGATCGATCGATCAAGCAGGGCAGAACACACTGCATGTTGTTTTGGTTTCCAAGCTTTTCTCGTCCGCTGAAATCGCCGTAACTTCATCGTTATGAATCGGATTCACGCACCGTTCGCGGCCATGCGAACCTAGCGAGGAGGGATACAACTTCCGTGCAGATGTTGGGCCAGGTGCCCAAGCTGTGAAATAACTAAAATGCCCTTGAACGTGCGACTGTGTACGAAAACCGAGCGGAATGCGTCCGAACTTCATACTTAGCATCCAAATACCTATAAAAGCTCAATTAACCCCTACAAAACATGTTAACGTAAAAATCCGAGGTTATCTGGTTAACGAGCATAAATATAGGGAATAAGATACCCGAGGGGGCTAAAATGCGTAGGTTCGGAGGATGAAATACGCAATATTTGCGTATCATCACACCCCCTAACTTACACATTGTTAGTGCCTAGCAATAAAATAGGATGCAAAAAGAACTACAAGCAAACCAAAAGCAGGAGATAGTACAAATGTATGGTATAAAAGCAATAAAAATATAAGGACACTTTCATGGACGATTTGATTGCATTTAGCATATACAATAAGCCGTTAAACCCCTAGGTCACCCTAGTGGACGAGTGTCGTCTCGTGAGGGTTTTCAGGGATGGTACCCACAAACATCACATGGTTTTCTCAAAATATGCCCAAACCAACATGCGACAAGCCCAACAATGGCGAAAAGGATTTCATACGCATTATTAGCACATTGAATGAATTCAAACAAAAGTCCAAATCATTAACATTATAGAATGCACCTCATAGAATTGAAACCTTAAAATGTGGGAGGGGGACCGAGCACACATAAAATATGATTTGCCAAAAACTTAAATGACTCGGATACTAAATAAAGCAAGCATACATTCAATCCTCACGGGCATTACACTCATCAAGTGAATTTACTCGAAACAGCGAGGTAACACACGGAACATGCGCATAAAGAGTAAATGTAAACAGAAACTAGGCCGCACACATGTCACAAATGAAGAACGCTATATATAAAATTAAAACCTGTAATCTCAATGAAAGATACCGCACATTAAAGGAGCGAAATACATTTTCACAGATTATCAAAACTATTTAAACTTTTGAATTACATCAACCTAAGATCACATAGGACTTTAATAGGGTTATAATGTAGGCTAGGCTAGGGTACGAAATGAAGGAATGTATGTACGGATTCAAAGTGTTCGAAATGAAAACTCGGGATAATGGGAAAATGCGGGAAATAAGCATTAGATATATCATCGGGGAGAGTAATCAAAGCTTATTGAACACTATACAACATTTACAACTTTCTCTTTCTTTCTCTTTTCTTCTTTTTCTTCTGTTTTCATTTGCTTTTTGCTTTCTCTTTTTCTTCACTTTTTACTCTACTTTCTTTTCTTTGCTTATCAAACTCTCATATGCCTAAAATGCAAACGACATCATAACAACAACATTCCATCCCAAGTAACATTCTAAACAAAGGTATGGAAAGTGTATATATGGTTTAAAACTCCAATTTAGAGTTGGTTATGGGATTGGGGTTATGAAACGAAAGGCTATATTTAGGCTCAAAGGGGTTAACGAGGGTAAACATATAAGGGTGAGGTCAAGGCTAATATGGGTGATATAATAAAGAGGCCATATGATCATTTCACAAAGTTTACACAATTCTCGAGTCAAAACAATATATGAAAATCATGATTAAGTAACACATTTCAAGTATGAACTCAATTAATGAACGACCAAATGAAAGAATAGTGAGATTACCAACGAATTCAACGTTTTCAATGAGAAAAGAATAGTGTATACACTCACAAATGACGAAAGGTACAAAGCTTACTCGGTGTAAGTATATACAATGCAACAAAAGATTACCGAGTTACAAAAAATCTTAAACCAAATCAATATAACAATAAAAGTGCATGTGCTCATGGGATTAAAGTTTAATTCATGAAGTTATTCATAATATCAATAAGTGAGACTAAAGACTAACAACTTCTAAAATCGAGAACATGCATCATTGGGTTGTCAATTGGATCGGGCAATTATTGACATTTATCATCGGAAACAAAGGCAAAAATGCCCCAAAAAGGAGAAAAAAGAAAGAAAATCTTTTTGAAAATTTTGAATTTTTCTAAGAAAAGCATACTAAGTAACTAAAATGTGAGCAAAAACATGGACTAAATAAAGAAATGGATAGAATATCCCACACCCCCTAACTTAAAACCTGACATTGGCCTCAATGTAAATTAAGAACCAAGTTAAAGAGAGGAGAAGAGCGATATTACCCAAAAGTGGAGCGATCCCCATAAGAACAAGTCCAAAGAATCTACAAAACAAGTTAGTACCAAGCATAGCAAAAACAAATAACAAAAAGTTAACTAATTACATTAAACTAAATTAGAAAGGAAAGAAAAAATTAAAAGAAAGAAAGCTAACTATATACAACCTACTATTTATGCTTCACACTAACTATACACTAGAAGTCTAAATAACTAAGGGTCCACCGTGAAAACGATTTGACTTTGGAGGGTGACCGGTGTACCCTCACATACAAGCATGCCTTCCGAAAAATATGGATTCCATGTGAACGACGAAAGACATGTGTAAGGCGGAAGAAATGAACCATCGTCAATTAAAAGTTTTGGTGGGACGATGGGGGGTTTGGATTGAACGGGTGACAAAAATATGTGGGGACCGAGAAAAGCTGAATATCCTCCCAATAATTTTGAAATTGGAATGGGAGGCGACGCACACGAAGGCACGGATGCGATCGTGGAAGGCGACTCAAGCAAGTACTTGTCATCGGCAAAAAGGTTTAAAATATTAAAGTTTGAAATTGAATAATCGGGTACTTGTTTCGATGTGATAATAAAGAATAAAAACGGGGATGAAAGAAATTCAAACTCATGAGATGAATCATCATCGTATGAAGTTTGAGTTTCGAAGGACATAATATCATTTTCAATGAAATGTTCTTCTTTGGGGGCCAAAGAATAAATCATTTCATTGCAAATAGATATTACGTCATTTTCATCATCGCTTTCAATATCTATTACGAGATGGGCAAAGTCTATAATGGTTTGTTCCAAAGTAGGCACAAGTACCTCATTTGGTTCAAAACATACCTCGACCTCAAAAGTCTCCAAAGCGAAATCTTCGTCGGACTCAAAATATAAATCCAATTCATGTTCCCAACAACGATTTTCTTCCCGATAACGATTTTCAATTTTCTCATTCTCATACATACGCAAACCCTCACCAAATGTCATGGGTCGAGGTACGGATGCATGAAAATGGTAACTTTGAAAGTTACTATCGGACTTAAACGAAAACTCATTATTATAGGAATTTTGAAAACTATTCGAATTCGTTTTAAAATTCCTATTATAAGGAGGTAAAGGACCAAAATCATTGTCATCATCATCAAAATTCCCAATAACCTAAATTTTGACTTTCGTTATACTCGCCCAAAGTCATATTTGAATTTGTTATACTCTGGGATTATAATATTCACCGAAAGTCATAGGCTTGCGAGAAGTTTGAGAATTATAACAAGGATTACCGAAAGAATTGGAATAAGACATGCTTACCCAAAAAATGGCTCGAAGTGGCGAATTCCACAAAGTAAGTGCCCGCGGGAAAAATTCGAGCGTTTCTAAGTACTTAAATGTGGAAGTCCTGCAAAATATTAGCAAATAATACAAATAGAAAGAAAATACTATGAAATACTAAATCAAATAAAGTCTAAAACAAACTCATCCCCGGCAACGACGCCATTTTGATCGAGTGCGAAAGGTAGAGCGTGCAAAGACGCTAATCGTTGTTTTCGTTTTGCCAACTCAATACAAACAAACCTAAGTTATGACTACACTTGCGGGGCAAGTCTAGCGGTAAGTCGGGTATCGAAAATTCACAGGGACGAGATGCTAGAATTTATAAGATTTAATATTTCGAAATAAAAGTGTAAAAGGTGATTACAAACTAAAAAGGAAAAAGATGCATAAAAAGGGAAATGATTATTATAGGCGTGGGTATTGAAACTAGATTAACAAAGCGGTTAAAACTATAGGTTGCGTCGAATATCCCTCACCCGAGTTAATTTGTATAAAATGGATACATGGGTTGACTAGTTATTTAGCATGTGTCTCGTTTCGACAGTTAATTGAATCAAGGGTTGTCACGCCCCTTAATCCTCATAAAAAGCCTAATAAGATTTTGGCGTCAACAAATATCCCAGAAATTGCGCACGAAAGGTCGTAAGCACGTGACATACATGATATGCCCCTTTAAATCTCCTAGGAGCAATAACTAGGACAACGAACCCGAAATAAACCCGTAAACACCTTCACCAAAGCCAAGCATTGCGTTAACTCGAGTGTGTTCAATTCAAAAATAATCTAATTTAAATTAGCTTGTAATCATCGTAAAAATGTGGTAAATGAAACGCAGTAAATAAACGTGATAAATATATCTAGAAAGCATGTAAAGAAAGCATGTGAATCTAATTAACAATGCTTGGAAATTACACTACAAAGCAAGAAATAATGAAAACAAGCTATATTAAATGGTAGGGGAGATGAATAGTCAACTTACAATCCAAATGGGGTGTCAAACCAAAGAGAAATGAAGAAGAACTAAAAAAAAAAAAAACCCTAAGCTAGTCTATCTTCTAAAACTGTCTAAAATCGTTCATCCCTGATATTTGCACAAAATTTGGTATTTATAGTAAGTGGAATAAAAGAAAATAAGAAAGAAAAGAAAAGCAAAATATCTCCCGAAATCAGGGCATTGATCGATCTACCAAAATCGTCGATCGATCAATGGTGAACAAAATATCCCACTATTGAGAAGGATTGATCGATCTACCAAAATCGTCGATCGATCGATCGATCAAGCTGGGCAGAACACACTGCATACTGTTTTGGTTTCCAAGCTTTTCTCGTCCGCTAAAATCGCCGTAACTTCTTCGTTATGAATCGGATTCGTGCACTGTTCATGGCCACGCGAAGATAGCAAGGAGGGCTATAACTTTCGTTAGATGTTGGGCTAGGTGCCCAAGCTGTAAAATGTCTAAAATGTCCTTGAACGTTCAGTTGTGTACCGAAACTGAGCGGAATGCATCTGAACTTCATACTTAGCATCCAAATACCTATAAAAGCTCAATTAACCCCTGCAAAACATGTTAATGTAGAAATCTGAGGTTTTCTGGTTAACGAGCATAAATATAGGGAATAAGATACCCAAGGGGCTAAAATGCGTAGGTTCGAAGGATAAAATACGCAATATTTGCGTATCATCAGGGGCCTACGTTTCCAATAAGTGGTATCAGAGCATTGATTTAGAAAAACTCACGTTCTCAGTAACATCCAGTTTTCTTTGGATTAATGATCTTGCAGATCAACCGGCATGGCGATTAGTGGCTCTAATTTTAAAGATCGGGATTATAATTTGAGGACATCGTAAAGTATTGGAATCTGAGGAAACATAGCATGTAGTGTTGTTTTGCCATAATAAGTGGGCTGGTGTAATACTCGAATGAGAGTTCCATGGTTGGATGCCTATAGTGATCCTTGGTTCATAGGAGGATGTTGTAGAAGGCATTAGTCGAATGCCTAGAGTGTTCCTAAGTTCGTGGAAGGACCTTGTGGAATTACCAATTAGACGTTTGATTTATGACTTAATTGGTATGTCTCTCCTCAGAGGGAATGGCTAGCAATTCGAGGTTAGTATCGAGTTTAAGTGAATTTGTGTGGTCAGTATGATCCAAAAATTTATAGAGAGTCACGATATATAGTCCTAAGAATTAAAATAATTTGCGATGATAAGTTAGGAATTGTTGTTTGTCGTTTACTCTTAGGTAAAGTGTCGATCACTAGAGAGTGTTACTCCGGTAGTAATGTCGATATGCCTTGGATGTAGGCAAAGACACCTTAGGTGTTGATAGAGTGTGATCATCGAGTAAGTGGAGACTCGAGGAATGTTATGTGATGTTGATGGATACCCTGATGGTGAGCATTAAAATATGTTGCATGTCGAGTGTTTTTAATGACCACCCTTTTAAAAGTACGTATGATGACTTCTTAGTGATTGAGGATTTTGATGACCTAACCTTAAAAGATCCCTATGACTTGAAATAAGAATTGATAACCTCCCGGGACTTGAGGAATTGATAGATTGAGAATTTCATGGATGAAATTCCCTAATGAAGGAAGAGTGTGACACCCTCCCTATGATTTGGTCGTGCCCGTGTAACTTGGTGACTTAATGCGACTAAATTAGGCTTTAGACTTGTAAGGTGAATTACGGGTCAAATCTGGGTAATATTATGGCCTTGGTGCAATTAATTGGATTTAGAATGGCCTTATGCTTGTTTGGAGGAAATTAGATTCGTTCGGATGATACCCTTGTGTGGCCATCCTCGATCCTCGCCACGCTGGGGCGGGCGCGCGAAGGGAGAAGATCCTTCGTGTCCCGTGCATCCCTCCCGGGAGCGCTTCGGCCGACATCCTTTTGAGATGAGGTGTAAAAATATAGAGAGATTTAGAGTCGCCAGTCTATTTTACTCAAAACAGACAAAAGAAAAAAGGGGAAGCTATCCCGAAGGATGGCATCCAAATACATACTGGTGCACGCGAAACCAAAATGATTCGAGAAGGGTTCGAAGGCTTAGTTACGAAATGGGAAGGTGTTAGGCACCCATTCCGCCCTTTCGGTCTCTCATGAATATTTGCTATTTTCCTTTATATTTCCCCCCGTGATATGTGTGCATGTGTATATATATAATGGAGGTAGGAATCCTCGACTTGTATCGTGGAAAATATAAAACGAGTCATCCATAGGAAGATATAAGAATAATATTAGAAAAATAAGATTTATGCGATTACCCCTACGTTGATCGTTATAATGGAACAATAACGCATATGGAGCAATACGTCACTAAGGGTAAGTATATAGAATATAAGAAGGTTAGATTTAGAGAAAATAGGAAGTAAAAGAAAAGGTGAGAGAGAGGACTCGAGTCTCAGGTTTTACCCCGAGACGCCTACGTAGCCTATAAAGGCATCAAAGTCCACGTAGTTCGCATACAAAACGAGGGGTGGGGTTTATCCCATAAATCCAAATGGGGGATCTCTTATTTGTAAGTGTGTGTGTGTGTGTGTGTAGAAAAAGGGTTTTAGTTGTGAGAAAAGTGTGAGAAAAAGTATGAGAATCCCTATTTGGAATTTATGAGCAAACCCTATTTTTCTTGTTTTTTTGGGTTTTATTTATATGAAAATAGGAGATGTGAAATAATACTAAATAAAAAAGTATATTAGGATGTGTGAGATGAGATAATAAAAGTGTTAGGTAATAAAACAAGTTATTGAGAGTTTAAGAGAATTTAAGAGAAAGTAGAGAAAGTTGGACCTTCTTGAAGATCTTGAGCTTGATCTTGATTGTTGGAGAGCAGCCCTTGCACTTGGATGATGATGTAGAGTGACTAATTCACCAAGTTTGATGAAAAGGATGATGAAAAGTGGAAGTAAAAAAGGGATTTGGGGGTTAAAATTACGCTGCCTTCGAGAGAGGTTTCTGGGATTCATTGAGAGTGAATTTTATCAGATCTGGGCTCCCCTTGCAAATGGGGTGAAGGACTCCTTTTATAGGCCCAGGTAACTGTCGATCAGCATATACCTGTTCCTGCCTATCGGCACCTGCCGATAGGCAAGGTCTGGAACCTGCCATTTGGCAGTGTGTTCCAGGACTTTTCAGAAAATCGACTGCTGAGGGAAAACCGTTGGTTAGAATCGTGCACGGGATAGACCATTGGAAAGGTAATTCACAGACCTTCGAAAGTTCTTGGGACCTCTCTAGGGTTCGGGAGTTGACTTTGGGTTAAATATGGCTCAGAAGCATTTGTCGATCCATTGGACGGGGAATCGTTCGGGCGCAAAGGGATCGTTCGTTCACATGGTAAGTCCAAATCATGCATGGGGTAGACCGTTGGAAATGTTAGGAGATGTACTTCGATATTCCAAAGAGTTTGACCCAGTTTAGGGAGTTGACTTTGGTCAACCGGGCCCTGGAAGCATTCGGTGACCTCTCGGAGTCGAACGGATCGTTCGTCTGCATGGTAAGTCAGAATCGCGCATGGGATGGACCGTTGGAAAGGGTATTCAGTGACCTTCAAAGATTCATTCAGCCTCGGTTGATCTGAAGAGTTAAATTAGGTCAAACAAAGCCGGGAGCGCCCGGTGGCCTCTGGGTCAAGTTTCGGACACAAACGGATCGTTCGTCCTCATGGTAAGTCGGAATCGTGCACCGGATGAATCGTTGGAAAGGTTATTCAGTGTCCTTATAAGATTCATTTAGTCTCTGTCGAGATGAAGAGTTTGAATTTTTGGTCAAACTGAGCCCGGGAGCGCCCGGTAGCCTCTAGGTCAGTACTCGGGACATGGCTTAGATTTGTAGTGATGGAGGGAGGTACTAGGGACCTAAGGAGAGTTAGGGGGTAACAGAATGGGGTGTCTACACCTTGGTCGTTCAAATGGGATTCAAATCTCATTTGAATGATGCTTCAAACGACCTTTCAACAAAAATCACCTGTTCACATTTATAGCCTAGCTAGATTCTCGTAGAACCACATTCGAACGAGAGTAGTTATCGTTCGAACGAGATCCCAATATCATTCGAACAAGAAAACATTGTCACACTATAGGCCATTGGATTTGACATGTGTCAAACTCTTATATAACAGATCAACCCCGGATTAAGTATTGGGGCATTTCTGGAATTTTACCCGTAAGGATTTTGGTGCATTTAAGCGATGTTTTGGCTCATTTTGGAGGAAATTAGAGTCGTTCGAATGAAACCCTTGGTCGTTCGAACGGGATTCTAATCTCATTTAAATAATACTTCAAATGGCCTTTCAACAAAAACCACCTGTTCACATTTATAGCCTAGTTAGATTCTCGTAGAACCACATTCGAACGAGAGTAGTTATCGTTCGAACGAGATCCAAATCTCATTCGAACGAGAAAACATTGCCATACTATAGGGTTGTGTCAAGCTCCTACATAACAAATCAACCCGGGATTAAGTATTGGGGCATTTATGGAATTTAACCCGTGAGGATTTTGGTGTATTTAAGCGATGTTTTGGCTCATTTTAGGGCATCTCTCTCTCTCTCTCTCTCTCTCTCTCTCTCTCTCTCTCTATCTCTCTCTCTCTCTGCTCTTGGAGCCTCATCACCACCCAACTACCTTCCGTCGGTCTTGAACCACCATTAATCGACCCTAAACCACCATACTTTAACTCTTTTCCACCACATTTAAGCCTATAAAACCCATTTATACCATTATTGGGTAAATTTATGGATTTTGGAAATGTTATTGGGGAATTTTTGGAGAGAAGATGAAGAAATTAAAGAGTTTGAAAGGGGTTTTCATAGAGATTTCAATTAGAAAGCTCAGTGGAGACAGTCAACCTCTTTAAGGCGACCTTAGGAGGAGGGAGGTTTCCATCTTCTTCTAAATTTCATCCTCCATTATTGAAGCTTCATTTGAGGTGGAAAAAACTATACTCTTGTTAAGTTTAAGATTTATCCTATTTTGCAATATATGAGTTAAATATGTTAGGGTTCATAAGATTATAATCTTTGCATGTTTAGGTAGCCATTTCTCATGATTTCTTAATAACTTTGAAGATTTAAGAAATGAGTTTTTAAATGGTTTGAGAAAGGATGATAAACTTCATGAAAACCTTGTCTCATACCCCGTAAAATTTGAAGGCTGAGAATTTAATTATTTTGGTAGAAATAGAATTATTATATTTGGAGAATTTAGATTTTTATTTTCGGAGTCTCGGATGAAAATTTAAAGTGTACGGTTGATCCGGGAAGGGCCAAGATAGTCAAAATGATTGCCTGGAAGTTTTATTTGGGTTCCGGAATATTTTGGACCTAGTATGACTCGAATATGAGTAAACGAGTGATTTTATGTGTGTATTATCATTTAAAGTTGGGGTTTATGCATTTAAAGGCTTAAGAGGCTCGTGAGTTAGCCAAAATTTCATTTGTGAGAAAAGAGAAAGCCATAGAGAAGAGAGAGAGAGAGAGAAAGCAAAGGAAGAAGAGGAAGAAGAGAAAAGGCTTGGAGCTTTGGAGATTTTTCGACTCAAATTCACGGATTCAAGGAAGATTCAATATCTACAACTTTAAGGCAAGTGATTAAACTTACTAAATACTTATGTGTGTGATTTATTTCATAATTTGTGGACAATTAGTTGATGATTGAATATTGATGAGAAAGCCCTACTTTTGGTATTAAATCTTGCATTTGATGTGTATATAGTGGTTTAATTGTATAAAAATGGTTGGGATCATTTATGAGATGATAAACTATTGTTGGAGTGCAGTAACATTTGGGTTTAAGAGATTTGGAGTATATTTTGGGATGTTTTGGAGATAATATTTAGGGTGTTAACTTCGTAAGCTGTAGAGAAAAAATTCTACAGAACCCGACCGGTCCGGGTAGGAAAGCTGGATCGTTTCGTTTTTAAGGAAATTGGACCGATTCATTTTTAAGGAAAACAGATTGGTCCGGTCATTAAAGATTTCTGTAAAATTTTAGGAACCGGGTAGATTTGTTTTTGAGGACCCCCGGTCCGGTCCGGTGACTATATTTAGCCAGTTCTGGTTTTTCCCATTTTTGTTTGGGTTTATTACTTAAGGACCCTCCAATAGAGTGTGTTAAACATGTTTATAAGATATTTTGAGGGTTCATATATGGATATAAAAGAGAGGCCACATTGAGGATTATAATAGAGATATATGTAAGAGTGAATGATGTTATTTTCTTCTAGTAAATCCTCCAAGGAATGAGGATTCTTTTAAGGATGGTTATGGGCTATTATGGAGGTCTATTTGGGAGTTATCATACCAAATCCTTTTATAAATTCTCCGAGTAGTAGGAATTTACTTAATGCCGAATATGGACTGGGTGAGGGGGGTCGTGTGTCCTTAGTGTAAATTGAATTGGGGGATTATTCATATCATGGGTGTAATGGACTAGTAAATTTCAAGTTAGGGATTGTATAATAAATGAATTGGGAAGGTATGCGAGAGTGTATCGGTTAGTATTATGAGAGTTATATACATATAGTCGTATTCTTTGCTTTTTATATATGGACGTGAGATGGTATATATATATATATAGATGGTGTGAATGTGTATACCTTGTGTGATGGTTTGAATATGATGTGATTGAATGTATATATCCGGTGTGTGTGATTTATTATGTGCTTCATACCCCTCTAGTGCTATCAAGGAAAGTTGCGCGATGTGGGTGAATCCCCCTAGATTGAGGAGCTAAGAGAGTACAGTCCCCAGATCATAGCGTCCATTATTTATATTGTGTGATTCTTATTAGGGGTGAGACGTAGTGGGTATACTTCGTTCTCATTTTCGGGGAGGAACTATGGTCGCTTCCCATTCGTTAAGATTAGGTTTTTACCAAGTTCGGTGTGAGCTATTCCGACTATTGGTAACCCAGGGACATGTGAGCGACTCCTTGGAAGTTGATAGCATTTTAGAGATTATTAGTATACATATTATGTGTGAATGTTTGTGTACTTGCTAAAGAATGATAAATCATGTATAATACATGCGAGTAATATTATACAATCTTTATAGATAGTGTGTGATATCTTAATATTATAACTAGAGAAAGTTATAAAGATATATATTATGATTTGTCTTTTATAGCATGAGAGTGGACAAGTATACTCTTATGCCTATAGACGGGAAGTAACTTGGGGGTGTACTTTGGACTGAGGGCCTAATGGATTCCCACGACCGACAATGTTAGGTGGTAGTGTATCGGGAGGGTTCCTTGTTTGGATTTTACTTTGCAAGACGTCCCACGCACGAAACTTAGCGTAACGTTGGGCATGGGGAGATGTTTGGTCCTTATTTATTTGGTATAGGTGAACTAGTGGAAGTATATTACTAGTATTAATGATGACGAGTGATATTTTATGCTAATAACTTGTGAAGTTAATAATTAGAAATCGAGAAAATATAATTGAGTGATATTATTGTATAAGTTTGGGCCTAAACTTAGGTGGCAATAGAATAAGTAGATGGATGGTTATGTTAGAGATAGTGAGTTACGTGAATAAGGTTTATGCATAGGCTTAAGAGGATTTAGCCCTAGAATGTTTCGGGTAGCTTAGTTGAGGTTCATATGCATACGTTAGGTGCGCGCTATAGATGAGGGGTGAGGTTGAATCCCAACAGAGTGTGACACCACTATAATTATGATATCGTGCATTCATAATAATTATGCATTTCAATTCACTTGCTAAAACTATTTTCAAACCTCGGGCTCTGGCCCATTTATATCTTTCCTCTTGATATATATATATATATATATATATATAAATATGAGGCGTCCCTCCGTAAGGACGCCAATGATGCCTATTCTATCCAGGGTTCTTAGAGTTGCAGCAGATACAGAAGATTACAGGATTTTGTTATAGCCGCTTCCTATTTTTGTCAATCTAGATTTGGATCCATTTTTTATATCGGTTATGTGTATTCAGGGGTTGTATATTTGTATCTCTTTTGTGTTCTTATCTTGGATATTGTATTATCTGTGACCCGACAGCATATTCGGGTATATCTTTTATTGTACTCGTGTAAACATTATCATGTTTTGTGGTCATATTGCATGTTGGTTTGTAGTTCTTGTATGTTGTTATTTTTTTTTTAAATTCGGCATCCGCTTAGTTTATTATTAGGTGGTTAGTTAGATTTTTAGTCTGTGCGATAGTGATGCTGAGAATGATCTACTTGAGATTCCTATTTTATCTTGGTATACGGCTGGCCACGCGTTATTAATTTAAGCGGGGTGTCACACCTTGTGTTTAGACATTTAATGAAATGGAATATTTTAAATAAGTATTTTCTTTTATAAGCTATTTTTTGGTACAAGTCTTTAAGTTTCATGGCAAAAATGAAGATTTGTGAAAACTATACATTTAAGCATATTTTTTTTAAGAGCAAATGTCTTTTTAGTCTTGAAAATCTTAGATTTATAAGTGTTATTTAATATCATATGATAATCATGTGTAAAACTCATTTTATGGATTTCTAGACTTAAAATTAATCTTCTCATGTATATAGACTTGTGGTAAGTTAATGGTGAGCATATATACATGTTTAAGATGGATTAAAATGGGTTTTGGCATGAAATAAAGAAAATAGAAATTTCAGCCCTTAAAGTATGTTAATAATTATGGAAATTGTGATAAGTGTATGGTTATATGTGTTAATAAAGGAAAAATGGTATTTTTTTTTTTTGTAAAGTAGTATTCAAATTGCCAAATGATTTATTTAACAAAGAAAGTAATGAAATAAAAAGATTTTCAACTCGAGAAGTGTGTCACTCCAAAGTATTAAATATGTGTTAAAAAACATTCAAGAAGTTGACATGTATAACTTAATGATATTTTTGGGAAGTGACACTTGTGAAAATGGAGGAGAATATAAGCTTGGAAACAAATGGATAAAATGGTAATTTTACATAAAGTGGAACATTTTTATGAAATAAAAATGTTGAAAAAGGTGTTACACTAGACAGTCCTAAATGAGAGTGATTTACGAAATGAAATCAACATAATTGTGTAAATGACAAGAAAGGGTGATTTTTTAAAGTGTAATATAAATGTGGGGTGTTGTCCCTGGGTTTTGGATTCGACCAGTAAAAGTGGAATAACGTGAACACGAAAAAGTGTTAAAAACATATGATAAAAGGACTCGAATGTGACCATGAATAATTAAGAAGGGCCCGGAGCCCCAGGGTGAAAGACCCAAAATCACTGGTGAGAGCATATGATGGCGTCGTCGATGGTGTGGAGCCCGTTAAAGTATGCGGTAGTTTGGTGAATTTCAAGAAAAAGATAATGAGTAAAAGCGGAACATGATAAATAAATTGATTGTGCTAAAAAATAAGAAAAGACAACCTTTGTGAAATGAAATTGATAAATGTTCTTGTTTTGAAAAGGTGATAAGTCCAAGTAAAGTATGTCACAAGTGAGGTGGTTAATGGGTAATCAAGTAACCTAAGAATGTTTAAACCCATAATTACCACAAGAATTGTGAAAATAACTAAGTCCAAATAAAGTCTGTGTTATTAATCAAGTAACCTAAGAATTTTCCTTTGTTGAGGCAGGTTATGCGTGCATCTGTACTTTGAGAGCGTTATACAAGTAAGTATTCTTTTTATTTTACGTATGCTTGGATTCTGGAGATTCTTTCCACGGTTTCCGCACGTAACTTGATATAAATTAGAATCACATGCTAAAAAAGTGAAATGTTAATTAAATAAAACTGGACTAGCAACATTATTTAGGTTGTCTCATTGCACTTTCCACTTAACACTCGATATGGTTCGGATTGACCATGGGTAATCCATAAATTCAGGTTAGGGCATTACATAGAGGCTACAACAAAGCCTTTTAGGACGCCAAGAGCCAGTTGGCCTGCATAAGGAAGTCCTGCTTTAATAAGGGTTAAGATGTCGCCTTGGTAAGGGCGAGTGTCCCTGCTGACTCTGAGCTTTTTGATGAGCATAAATCTTATTCCCCACCAAAAGTTGATGAGGAGGCTACCATGGGCTCTCCAATTGTAGACTTTTTCTACAACTGCCAATGCAAGTACTTAAGCTCATCACACGTTTATTTCTATTCGCAAGTCCCTACAAAAGATGACTGTTGCTTACAAAGACCAGTCAACCCTAGTTTCCAAGTTGAAAGATGATGTGGAAGACTTAGGAGATATGGTCACTCTCATGGATAAGGAAGTGAATTCCTTAAAAATGCCGATTGTTGAGGAAAATGATATTAGGACCTTCTCCAAACTGAAAATGTATCCCTTAAAAACTTATTGAGGCAGTGGATGACTAGAAAAGGGCTCATGTTATGACGATGGGCCTAATTCGTGACATCATTAAGTAGCATTATCTTTTCAGAATGTGTCCTCAAGTGGCGTGGTATGCTGACTATGAGGATGGGTGGATGGACGCCTTCATCAGGATAGACGAGGAAAAACAAGTTGGTTATAAGCATGGTTGGCAAAATGCCTTGGGGGTATTAGAAGTTCCTAGGGACTCTAGCCTTTGGTATATGTACCGAGTTGATTGTTGGATTATAGGCATTCACCCTTTGGCAGCGAAGAATGATGGGTTCCGTTAGATGTTGTTTCTCTCCAGTTGGACAAGGACTACTGATCAATAGTGAAAAGTAGCGCAGTGTCAGTACGCCAGTCGTTGAGTTCGTTTCACCTCCTCAATACAAAAACCTAAACTATGACTACACTCTTTTAAGGGAGTACAAAGGTCAGTCCGTATATCAAAAATCCACAGAGACTAGTTTTTTTACTTTAATTGGCTTATTACTTCTCGAATAAAAGTGTAAAAGATGATATGTGAGCAAATCATTAAACTGGGCATATGTTTAAATTAAGATTAACAAAGAGAATAAAAATAATAGATTGCGACTAATATCCCTCACCTCAAGTTAATTGGTATAAATGGTTATATGGGATGACAAGTTTAACAAGATTGAATCTCATTTCAATAATTAATTAAATCTAAAGTTGTCAGCCCCTAAATCGTCATAAAAGCCTATTATGATTTTGGTGTCAACAAATACCCTAAAAATTACACACACAAGGTCGTAAATACGGAGCATACATGATATACCCCATTAAATCCCCTAGGCGTAATAACAAGAATAACCCAATTTAATTAAACTCATAAAACCCATCATAATAGCAAAGCAACCAAATCAACCCAGGGTGAGTTTAATCAATCACAACATAATGGAAGACGTGTATTTAAATGTAAGAAAGTAAGGAAAGGAATTAAATATAAGTTAAAAAGAAAGTAAACAAATAATAAAGCAAGAAAAATAACAATGAAAACTTGGATTAATGAAAGAGATGATGAATAAAGACTTACAAACCCATTTGGGTGAAACCCTAGGAGAGAGAGAATCAAAACCCAAAATCACCTCCAAAGCCCTTCTTCCTCTAACATAACTAGTAAAAAGATGATAAAAACAAGATAAAAGAATGATATGTCTTCAAATACAAAAAATCCACTTATGTAGTAAGTAAAAAAAAATAAAGATAAAAGAAAAGAAAATGATTTGTCCTAAGTGGTTTTGGTGTTGTCCTTCCTCTGCGAGAAATCCCGTAACTTCTTCGTTATTGATCAGAATCGCACACCGTCAGTGGCCACGCGAATATGACTCAAAGGGATTTAACTTTCGTGAAGATATTGGACTGGAAACCTAAATTAAGAAATTAATAAAATGCCCTTGTACATATAATTATCGACGGAACTTCTTTGGAACGCTACCGAGCTTCAGACTAAGCACCGTAATACCTATAAAAGCTCAATTATGCCTCGCAAAACATGTAAATATATAAATTAGAGGTTTTCTAGTTAACGAGCATAAATATAGGATTAAGGTACCCGAGGGGGCTAAAATGCATAAGTAAAGAGGGAGAACATATGCAATATTCAAGCCGAATCATCTACTTGTCTTCTCATGAAAGGGATCATCAGTTTCAACCAAAACTTGATGAAAGCCGAAGAAAAGCCATTTCTGCTACTCTGATCAGTTGATAATAATTGTTGTTTCATTTCAGTACCTTTATTATCATAATTGAGCTATTTGTAACTTATAAATTTTTGTAACAAGTTATTTGATTAATATCATCATTTTTCATTTTACCATTTCATTATACCGAGCATGTATTCTATTGTATTGTCTTACCTTTTAGGTTGTGTCGTCACACCACCTTAGGCCTACTAGAACAAACTATGGTAAAAATGCAATTGGTTTTAGGGCCACCC
Organism: Sambucus nigra; assembly: GCA_949130495.1. Classification (NCBI taxonomy): domain Eukaryota; kingdom Viridiplantae; phylum Streptophyta; class Magnoliopsida; order Dipsacales; family Adoxaceae; genus Sambucus; species Sambucus nigra. The sequence continues at coordinate 665,445,233 of OX422215.1, read as the reverse complement.
ACCCATTCATGATTTTTATCCGACCAAAGTCGGGATCATTTAGTGCATAGGGATTCCCCCGTAGTTTTTTGTTTGCCTAGGCAATTTATGAAGTCCTTGTGTCTTTTATGATGAAGACTTGGAAACCTTAGGTTTAATTATAATTAACCAATTCACAATTTTAGTTAAGATAAGGTTATGTTGGTTGATATTACGATCGTTAATTTAAAATGTAAGCATGCCAATTTGGAATAATGTTATGCAACTGACTGAATCACTTGGGTTTTTATTAAAAAAATAGCTAGATCAAGCTGCGAGCATCATAAATTCTAAAATAAAAAATTGTAAAAACTAATTAAGCTAGGAATAACTTAAGCAAATGGGAAATCAAAATTAAAACTTCTTGAGATTAGCTGCGTTCCAAGCCCGGGTATCTTCCTGTCCTCAATTGTTTCCAAAGGGTAGGCTCCTCACAGATTGTCTCTGATAACCTTGAATGCTCCCTCCCAATTAGGTTCCAACTTGTCATTTGAAAGTTTTCTAGCATTGTCGAGGAGTTTTTCGAGGACATAATCACCGACATAAAATTTTCTCGTATTGACGGCCTTGTTGTATTATTTCGTTAACTATTGTTGGTAGGATGCCCTCCCTTCATTCTTCTGTAAGGTCAAGTTCAGCACTCATAGCTTCGGCATTCAAACCTTTCTCGACTATAATGGACCTCATGGTTGGCAAATAATCTTCCAGGGGGATTATAGCCTCCATTCCATAAGTTCGAATGAAGGGCGATTACCTAGTAAGCCTCCGAGATGTAGTATAATAAGCCCATAGAACACGGGGAAACACATCCACCCAAGATTCCTTTGTCTTTTCTAATCTCCTTTTCATACCGTCGAGCATTATTTTGTTAGAAGCCTCTATTAGGCCTTTGTTTTAGGGTAGGCCATAAAAATGAAATCTTGTTTGATGTCAGGATCATCACAAAAAACTTCGAAGGTCCAATTTTAAATTGTGTGTCGTTATCCGTGATGATTGTCCTGGGTATTCCAAAGCACGTTATAATGTTTCTCCATGTGAATATGATCATGTCAGTATATCTGATGTTCTTCAATGGCTCTACTTCAATCAACTTTGTGAAGTAATCAGTGTTGACCACTAGATACTTGCAATTTCCTGGTGCTGTTGGGAGTGGTCCCACAATATTCAACCCCCATTGGGCGAACGACCATAGACTACTTAGTGACTTCAAAATTCTAGTTGGTTGATGAAGCATAGGGAAGAACTTTAGGCACTTTTCACACTTATAGACATAAGTGTTTGCGTCTTTCTGCATGTCTGGCCACTAATATCCTTCTTTGATTGCTCGAAAAGCAAGAGTTTTTGCTCCTGCATGGCTCCCACAAATTCCATCGTGTAGTTCATAAAGAATTTGGTGGACATCATTTGGATGCACGCATTGGAGGTAAGGGACTGTGAACAATCTTCTGTAAAACTTTCCTTAGGGTGTAATACCTCGTAATTTTATTGATATTTATTTAAGGGATTAATTAAATTAAATGTGAATTAATTGAGAATTAATCCGGATATAAATACTAATGAGATGTGAGTTGGTATTTGATTATGATGTGTATATATGGCAATATATGAATATTGAAAATATTAAAATTGTCGCGAGACTGAAATACGACGATTTGGGAAATTTAGTTGGGACGCGCGTGTCAGTGCGTGACCCATGTGATATGAACTATGTTCGCCTCCATTGCTTGTGATTGATGTTAATGAAACGTTTCCTGAGAGATTCGAAATACGTGGTCCTCATGTACGTGATGTACTGAGATTTGATAGCAGAGTATGTGAGCACCGCAGCTTAGTCTCGGGGTGCTAGTATTGTATATTTATGATGAGAATAATATACTGTTAATTGAAATGAATTGTCGTGTATAAATGTGAGGATAAATAACAGTAACAGTTTGTAAAGTGAAAATGGAAGATCTCTAGTAATTAGTAGTACTAACATGGGAAAACTGTGTAGCAAGTTATAACACTCTGTTAAATAAAAGTTGTTGGGAATTAAATTAGATATCGTATAGAAATGTTAGATTTTATTATCGGACTAGTTAGATATGGGAACAACTAGAATGGGTACGGGTACGTTAGGAGTGCACAATTAGTTGAGAGGTGAGGAACTCATGTGAGTGCACACACTATCATGTACTTTATATTCACTGTTTAATGATATTAAACACTTGCAAATTTTTAAATTATTTTCACAATCGGGCTCTGACCCGTTTTCTTTCAATTTTTTTTTTTTGTAAAACCTTTTAGGTGCCCAGCCACAAGGACACCATGCTTAGGAGATTTATTCAGGCGACGTGCTGTAGCTGCTATGGAAGTTACAGGACCTTGACAGTAGACGCCTCCATCTTCGATCTTGATTCCATTATCAAATTTTCTTATTTTGTTGGGCATGTTGCCCCATTCCTTTAGAGACATCTTACATTTCAGTTATTTCAGACTTTGGGTTGTAATTAATTTAGTTGTAAGGACACAAATTTCCAATTGAGTCCATATATAGTTTTGGCTCAATTCCGGACAAAAACATTTATTCATAGGATAGTATTCATTGTAATATTCTCAAGCCTATGAAGTGTATGTTGAAGACGTAGCGGCAAAGAACTTAAAGATTCATCAAAATGCCGATTTGTGTGCCTCGTTTCTACGTCATCAACTAAGGTTCCATGCTCCCAAGGTATGAATGTAATTATATGTATATAGGAGCTTGGAACAATGTTTATTTGGGTGTTAGGTTTAATATTTCAGAAATAATTTAAAAAGAACTTTATATTAATGTTTCTGGGCCAAAATAGAATTTAACAAAAATTTCTGAAACTCGTTCGAAATTTCGTTCGAACGAGATTTTTCGTTCGAACGAGACTGCTTTCTAACCTAACTGGTCAGTCGTTAGATAAGTCGTTCGAACGACTTTCTCGTTCTAACGAGGTATCTAACGAGCCCAGGCTGGTCGCTCGTTAGAAACCTCGTTCGAACGACAGTCAAAGTCGTTCGAACGAGAATGCCAGGCGGGAACAGTTTTGAGCAGTTTTTTGGCAGTTTTCTCCCATGATCCCCACTTGTTTTTAAACCAACTTTTTCCAGCCTTATGAGGGACGGGAAACACATTTTTCCTTCTAACTTTTCCAACTCATTTCCATCTCAAAAAGAGAGTTTGAGAGCATAATTGTTTAGGGAAAAGGTTCATGTTTTGAGTGTCATCTTTTAAAAGAAAAATTCACACACTCTAGTTTACACCCAATAATTGTTTATCCAAGTTCTCCTACATAAATATCAATTACTTGGAGGTTGTTTTGGCACCGGTTTTTCTCTACACCGAATTGAAGAGAAGTTCGTTTCATTTCTACCCGTTTGGAGAAAGGCTCCATGTTTGGGTGACGGTGTGCCTAATTGTCCCATCGGTGTATTCCGAGACCACGGTGGAGCTCCGTTGGTTATCCGCTAATTGGAGGTTGATACAAGAATAAGCATCACGGCTTGAGAGGGTTCGAGTTTAGGAAGTAATTTGTCTTTTATTTTGTAATACCATTTTTAGTGGATTTGAGGCTAAGGCCGTCCCGAGGTTTTTTCCCGTTAGTGGGTTTTTCCTCGTACATCGCGGTGTAGTGTGACTTTGTTTATTTTATCTTGCACAATAATTTAGAATCCATGCTTAGGATAATTTCAAGATAAAATTGGATTTAATTCTCACACTCATTTAATTTGGGACTAAAATTAAATATTGAGTAAAATTGGTTTATTCAAGTCACTTGCTAAAATTGGTTTCGCCTACTTTGAATAATTGTTAATCATGACTTAGGCAAATTCTAGGACTTGAATTATGTTTTAATTGGTTTCTTAAGATATTAAAACCCGGCCTTGTTGTTTTGTTGAACCATCACTTGTATTCAACGCTTCCGCATTGTTTTAAAAAGGAAATTAAATATTTTTAATTGTGATAATTATTTAATCACCGGGGATTCCACGCCTTCAAATTGGTATCAGAGCCAAAAACGATAAATTATTTCGTTAAAGATCCTTTACTTTTTGGCTAAATATGGATTTTTCCCCATTTTCAAAATTTCCTATTTTTGATGGTTCTAACTACGCGTATTGGAAAGCGCGAATGAAATCGGCACTTAAATCTATCGATGAACGTGTTTGGATGTCTGTTGTTAATGGTTGGACCCCACCAACACATTTAATTGAAAATGTACATGTTCCCAAACCCGTTGATAGATGGACTGAAAATGAGTTTAAGCTAGCAAACTTTAATTCCCGAGGTTTAAATGCCTTGTTTAGCGCTGTCGCACCGGATGAATTCCGACGTATTATGACGTGTGAAACCGCTAAAGAAGCTTGGGATATTTTACAATTAACTCATGAAGGAACGAGTGTCGTTAAAGCTTCTAAACTCCAAAACCTCACTACTCAATTTGAAACTATCAAAATGGATGAAAAAGAAACTTTTGATAAATTTTATGCTAGACTTTCTGATATTGTTAATTCATCCTTTAACTTGGGAGAGAAAATACCTGACGACCGTGTTGTAAAGAAAATTTTGAGGTCACTACCCGATAGATTTATTCCAAAGGTGACCGTTTTAAATTCTTTACCCACTTTAGCCTCTACGAAATTAGAAGAGCTTGTAGGTGATTTACAAACCTATGAACTAGATATGTTTCCCTCTAAAACTGAAAAGAAAATTGAAAAGGGCGTTGCTTTAAAAGCCCGCAAAGAGGTTAAACAAGTAGTAGAGAGCGATAGTGATAGTGACTCGGAAGATATGGCTTTGTTTGCTCGTAAATTTAGAAAATTTCTTAAATTTAACAAAGATAAAGTTAAAAATGATTTTAAGAAATTTGAATCTTCTAAACATGATAAAAACGAGAAGATTTCTAAAGCCGATAAGATCCCTAAACTTAGTAATGAAAATATTGATAGGGACGAGTCTAATAAATGTTTTGGTTGTGAAGGTTATGGCCATAGGGCTTTTGAGTGCCCCACTAACTAGGGAAAGAGGGTAAACGACCCATTTCATATAATGCGACCCTTAGTGATAGTGATAAGGAAGAGAAGCCCGAATCCCCCACTAAGAAAAATTTTGTGGCTTTTATGGCACATGTGAGTGATAATGAGAACTCATCGGATGATGAAATTATAGCACATGCCACTTCCAAGGTCATTGTACATGATTCTCTTATTTTTGATGATAGTGAGAGTGAAAAAGAAGAAGAGAGTGAAAATGAAGAAGAGGTTGATATGAGTGAACTTCAAAATGCTTTTCATGAATTATATAAAGAATCCATTAAATTGAAAAGAGCTAATTTGAAGTTAGAAGCGAGTTTAAGAGAGAGTGTCAAGGTCATTGATGAAAGTGCCTTAATAGAAGACCTTAGGACACATGTGAGGACTCTTCAAGAGAAGCTTGAATATGTAGAAGGCGAGAGAGATAGCCTTAGGGGTTTAATGGAATCCTTGAAAAAGGAGCTTCTTGCTTTTGAAGAGCGTACTTCTTTACTAGAATCTAACATTGTTGAATTGGAAAATAAATTAAAAGATTCTAGTAATGTCAAATTTGATTTGGAGTGTCGTTCAGAAAAACTAGATAAAATGTTAGGAACGGTCCAAATTAAAAATGACACTTTTGGTTTAGGCTTCAATTCTTGTAATGATTTTAACCCTAAAGTCAAAACCAATGTTTTAGGAGAATCTTCTAGGAATGCATTTAATGATCACTCCTTAGATAAATCTTTTCGACATGCTCTTACTTGTACTCATTGTGGTCGACAAGGTCATCTTAGGAAATTTTGTTTAGATCTTAAACGAATTCCTAGAAAATCCCATAGTAAAGTAACCACGAAAGCTAATGTTTCTACACCCCAAGATAGTAATTCTTCATTAATTTGGGTTAGGAAATCCGACTTGGTTGCCTTACAAAATAGGGATTTTGATTCTCATTTACTAACACATGACTCCTCCCTTGCTAAATCTAAAGGATAATTGTGTTAGTGTTTGCATACTTTAGCGTTTGTAATTCATGCTATATTCATATGCTAAATGTATGCTTGTTTAGTCATTTTCTAGTCATTGCCTAATTTCATATCCCATGCTAGAAATTATGACTTGTTTATCTTTTTGTATTATATTTTGTGTTTGAATCGACTGCATAATATAAAAAGATTTTTGTTTATCATTTGTGTTTTATTTATTTCATTTAAGCTTATTGAAAAATACAAATGATTTTTGTTTAGTCTTTTGAGTATATATCTTTATTTTTGATTAAAATGTTAAAAACTCAAAAAGATTTTGTTTTGTGTGTATTTTAGTTTGACACACTTTATGTGGCATATATTTGTGTTTGAATCCTATCGTTTACGCTTCCATGTGGATAGAACTTTTGGTTTAGATTTTCAATCCTTAAAATGTTCTTCACCATGTTTTATATGGAGTAGTTGGATTTTGTATTGTTTAAATGGATTCTATTTCTATATGCCTCTATTCACACATGCACGAGCTCTTTTGAATTCTTAATGTCACATGTTATATTTGAGCTTTTTGAGGTGTTCTCCTATCAATCTAGTCATCTACATATCTATGACCTAGGAGGACTAGTGCATGTCAAAAACCGTTGCATGTGAGATTTGTGTGAAAAATGAAAACATGATAAATAAATATATGCACGGGGAAGGGATCCGAAAGGATGAATTAAATCCTTTGCGATAGTAAGCCACCGTTGATTGGATCTAAAAGAAATACGTGATCCAAAAGGCCTAAAAACAGAATATTTGGCATTAAACAGAAAGCAATTGCCAAGGCCTATGTTTGTATGATATATTCATTCAAAACAAAAGAATATATATGCTCATTGAGGGAGAATTGGATGGTATATCAACGGTTTGCACAATGTCCATTTATCCTAGTTGTCTTTAATGTCATGACTCTATTTGGTTTGTAGAATCATCATCATGCTAGGCTTGTATGCATTGTGTATGTTTGTTCATTGAGTTCAATCTTTATATTGTCACATGAGGTTATATTTAACTATGATGAAGTTTGCAATCAAATGAGAACTCCGTGAACGTTTCTTAAGTGTTTGGGTCTAAATTTAATTGTTGCTTGTTCACACCCCTACACTTCCGTTTCCATATGACACATTTTTGCCATACGAGTGTGCAAACTTATTGTATTTTGTGTCATGTGTGTGTTTATATCTATCTATATATGCACGTACTTATTGGTATATTTATAGTATATATATATATGATATTTGTTTGTCTTTGCCTTGCTTTTATTGCCCATATGCTTTCATGTCATTTCACTTTAAGCTTTCACATGTTGTTTATTAGTTCTTTATCCTTTGCCTATTCCCGAACAAAAAGGGGGAGAATGATGATAGGGGGATAAATGGTATCTAATCCTATTATTATCGTATCTTCATTTGGGGGAGATTTATCTTAGGGGGAGACGTCTTTCTAAGTAGGTCATGTGTTTTAAAGGGAGAATTAATTTAGGGGGAGTAATTAATTAATTGCATTTAATATTTTGATATTCCCTATGCATTTGATGAGTTTGCTTAAGTGTGCAGGAATTATTCTAAAGCGGCATCTTTCTATGGCAAAGCTTTTGATCCTTGGGTTGAGTCAAGATTGGGCGGGTTATGTTTTGAGTCTAGTAGAGCTTGACGGCCCTTTAGGATTTTTGTTTGGTTTTGTCTCGGAATAGCCAAAGGGGGAGATTTGTAAGGACACAAATTTCCAATTGAGTCCATATATAGTTTTGGCTCAATTCCGGACAAAAACATTTATTCATAGGATAGTATTCATTGTAATATTCTCAAGCCTATGAAGTGTATGTTGAAGACGTAGCAGCAAAGAACTTAAAGATTCATCAAAATGCCGGTTTGTGTGCCTCGTTTCTACGTCATCAACTAAGGTTCCATGCTCCCAAGGTATGAATGTAATTATATGTATATAGGAGCTTGAAACAATGTTTATTTGGGTGTTAGGTTTAATATTTCAGAAATAATTTAAAAAGAACTTTATATTAATGTTTCTGGGCCAAAATAGAATTTAACAAAAATTTCTGAAACTCGTTCGAAATTTCGTTCGAACGAGATTTTCGTTCGAACCAAACTTCGTTCGAACGAGACTGCTTTCTAACCTAACTGTTCAGTCGTTAGATAAGTCGTTCGAACGACTTTCTCGTTCTAACGAGGTATCTAACGAGCCCAGGCTGGTCGCTCGTTAGAAACCTCGTTCGAACGACAGTCAAAGTCGTTCGAACGAGAATGCCAGGCGGGAACAGTTTTGAGCAGTTTTTTGGCAGTTTTCTCCCATGATCCCCACTTGTTTTTTAACCAACTTTTTCCAGCCTTATGAGGGACGGGAAACACATTTTTCCTTCTAACTTTTCCAACTCATTTCCATCTCAGAAAGAGAGTTTGAGAGCATAATTGTTTAGGGAAAAGGTTCATGTTTTGAGTGTCATCTTTTAAAAGAAAAATTCACACACTCTAGTTTACACCCAATAATTGTTTATCCAAGTTCTCCTACATAAATATCAATTACTTGGAGGTTGTTTTGGCACCGGTTTTTCTCTACACCGAATTGAAGAGAAGTTCGTTTCATTTCTACCCGTTTGGAGAAAGGCTCCATGTTTGGGTGACGGTGTGCCTAATTGTCCCATCGGTGTATTCCGAGACCACGGTGGAGCTCCGTTGGTTATCCGCTAATTGGAGGTTGATACAAGAAGAAGCATCACGGCTTGAGAGGGTTCGAGTTTAGGAAGTAAGTCTTTTGTCTTGTATTTTGTAATACCATTTTTAGTGGATTTGAGGCTAGGGCCGTCCCGAGGTTTTTTCCCGTTAGTGGGTTTTTCCTCGTACATCGCGGTGTAGTGTGACTTTGTTTATTTTATCTTGCACAATAATTTAGAATCCATGCTTAGGATAATTTCAAGATAAAATTGGATTTAATTCTCACACTCATTTAATTTGGAACTAAAATTAAATATTGGGTAAAATTGGTTTATTCAAGTCACTTGCTAAAATTGGTTTCGCCTACTTTGAATAATTGTTAATCATGACTTAGGCAAATTCTAGGACTTGAATTATGTTTTAATTGGTTTCTTAAGATATTAAAACCCGGCCTTGTTGTTTTGTTGAACCATCACTTGTATTCAACGCTTCCGCATTGTTTTAAAAAGGAAATTAAATATTTTTAATTGTGATAATTATTTAATCACCGGGGATTCCACGCCTTCATTAGTGATGCAGACTTGGTATTTATTTATTTCAGTATTTGGATTGTTGTGAGGAGTATTCCTCCAGACTTATTATTAGTTGATGGTTATTCTATTGTGATTATGTTGTGGTGGTTATGTTAGCATTTCATAATTCACTTATTGTAAGTTTATCGAATCTAATTAAAATTGGCAACTCACTTTTTAAATACTAGGTGGTTAGTAATTATAAAAAAAATGTTTTCGACAGTGATGCTATGAACTGAACCAACTTGGCATTTTGCATTAATTTAATAAAGGAGTAGCTACTCGGTATTTAATTAGTCGGGGTGTCACATGTGGTATCAGAGCATCAGGTTCTAGTGCCCTTAGGATCTGTACGGCTTATTATGATTCCGCTGAGCTTTATTTGATGTAGAGCCCTATATTTTAGGACTATTTTATTCTTTTGTGTATGCTTCGCTCTTTAGATATTTTGAGATAATAACTGCGACCTTATAGACTTTACTCTCATTTCAGATGCCTCCACGATGTGCGCAGTGAGTTCCTAGGGATGCACAGCCAGAGCCACAGCCTGCACCAGTTCAGGGAACTATGAATGCCGCCGAGGTTGCAGCTATTGTAGCCCAAGCGGTAAATGCCGCCCTAGCAGTTGTACAGTAGGCACCACCCCAGGTGCCGGTAGTCGTGCCAATTCAGGCTCATGCATTCCCGTCTGCTTGGGAATGCGTTCGTGATGCTTTTCAGAAAGCACACCCTCCGGAGTTCGCAGGCAGCTCCGATGTTGTGGTATCCAGTCAGTGGAGGAAGGACATTCAGAGGCACTTAAGGATGTACAAGTGCACAGATGTTCAGAAGAAGATACTGGTTACTTTCAAGCTAGTAGGATCTACATTGCAGTGGTGGGAATCCATTACCACCGCAGAGGAGAGGGACGCCCTTTCTATTCAGGAGTTCTGGGTGCGGTTTGACCGCAAATATTTTTCATCAGCTGTTCACACTAAAATGAGGAGGATATTGATGAACCTCAAGCAGCAGGGGAGGACCGTAGCCGAGTATGAGGCTGAGTTTACCAATCTCTTGAACATTGTTCCGGATGAGATTCCGACTGAGGAGAAGAAGATTCAGAAGTTTATGGATGGATTGACTTGGAGGATTCGTCAGCACTTGTTGGGTAATCTCTCGTTGGCCACTTATTCTGATGTGGTTAACACGGCGCTACTTCATTGCCAGGATCATCGTTTTCACATGACTGAGAGTAAGAGATCAGGAGAGTCCAGCCATCAGGGCAGGACAGGGGGTAATGGTACCAGCGGGGCACAATCTACTCGGGTTCAGCACAGGCAGGGAGATCAGGGTTCCCAGCAGGGGGATTCTAAGAGGTTCAGATCTGGGATTTTCATAAATGGACAGGGAGGTTTTCGTAATGGCCACCAGGGTCAACAGGGCCAGCAGGTCCAGCAACAATAGTTTCAGCAGGGCTAGCACGGTCAGGGAGAAATGGTAACGGCCATCAGGGCCGTGGGCAGCAGGGACAGTGAGGGAGAAATTTTCACTTGTGGCAAGATTGGCCACAAATGCCAGGATTGTCCTGATAGGGGCAGGGCCCCACAACAGCAGCAACAGGGTGCTCGACACGAGCCACAGAGGCCTATGTTTCCCTCTGCCCTCTCAGCACCACCACAGATGGAAGCATTACCACCCATTCCAGCGGTCCCAGTTCAGCAGGGACAACTTCAGTATGGGAGAGTGTATCAGCTTCAGCATGCCGACGCCCCACAGGATCCACCCGCCATTGAGGGTATGTTCTCTATTCAGGGGACTATGGGGCGTATTTTATTTGACACGGGGGCTACACATTGTTTCATTGCCATGAGATTTGCACGCACTATTGGGTTATTAGACACCGCCGAGAACACAGTTACTTGTGTAGATTCACCGTTGAGTAGGGGTTATGTGATTTCCCTTATTTGTAGAGGTGTGGGTATAGAGATCAGGAGGTTTACTTTACCCGCTAATATGTTAGTGTTAGAGATGACTGAGTATGATACGATTGTTGGTATGGATTGGCTAGTTGCGTACTGAGCCATGATTGACTGTTTTAGTAGGAGTATTATCTTTGCCATTCCCGAGCAGGAGATGTTTTTAGTGGCGATGTCTCGCCCTGAGGGAGGATCGTCCACTCACTTGTACTATATAGAGGAGGAGACCTCTAAGGAAGTGGTGATACCACTTGATGTGATTCCAGTTATTAGGGAGTTTGCTGATGTATTTCAGGATATACCTGGACTACCTCTGAGTAAAGAGATAGATGTTGTGATTGATTTGACGTCGGGCACTCGGCCTATTGCCCGCACACCTTACCGTATGGCTCCAGCAGAGATGAGAGAGTTACGGGATCAGATTGAGCAGTTATTGGGTCAGGGGTTTATCCGGAGGAGTACTTCACCGTGGGGTGCCCCTGTGTTGTTCGTAAAGAAGAGGGATGGATCGTTGAGGTTGTGTGTAGATTACCGAGAGTTGAATAAGGTCACGATACGGAATAAGTATCCGTTGCCCCGAATCGATGACTTATTCGACCAGCTGAGAGGAGCTTCCTTCTTCTCAAAGATTGATTTGTGATCGGGATACCATCAGTTGCGTATCAGGGAGCATGACGTCTCGAAGACTGCTTTCTTGATGAGATATGGTTCCTACGAGTTTCGGGTTATGCCTTTTGGCTTGACCAACGCTCCAGCCGTGTTTATGGACTTGATGAATAGGGTGTTCAGAGAGTTCCTAGACCAGTTCGTCATTGTCTTTATTGATGATATTCTGGTTTACACCCATACAGAAGAGGAGCACGCCGAACATTTGAGATAGGTTTTGCAGACGCTACATCAGAACGAGTTTTATGCAAAGTATGAGAAGTGCGGGTTTTGGCTGAAGGAGGTTTAGTTTTTGGGGAATATCATTTCAGACCAGGGGATATCTGTTGATCTGAGGGAGTGGGGACAGCCCACGACACCGACTGAGATCCGTAGTTTCTTGGTCCTAGCAGGATACTACAGGAGGTTTATTCGGGGTTTCTCAAAAATAGCGGGTCCTTTGACACATATGACTCGCAAAGGTGTGCCATTCATCTGGAGCGATGCCTGTCAGTTGGAATTCGATGAGTTGAAGGACAAGTTGACCTCAGCACCTGTGTTGGCATTACCGAGACCAGGAGTTGAGTATCTAGTCTACACCGATGCGTCCTTATAAGGACTTGGAGGTGTACTACAGCAGGAGAGTCAGGCCATAGCTTATGCTTCACGTAAGCTTAAGCCTCACGAGAAAAATTACCCCACCCATGACTTGGAGTTAGCGGCAGTTGTATTTACCCTTCGGATTTGGAGACATTATCTCCTGGGGGACAAGTTTCGGTTGTTCACAGACCTCAAGTCTCTAAAGTACCTCTTTTCGCAGAAAGAGTTGAATATGCGTCAACGACGATGGCTTGAGTTTGTGAAGGATTATCAGTTTGATATCTAATATCATCAGGGAAAGGCTAACGTGGTAGCAGACGCGTTGAGCCGTAGGCCAATAAATGAAGTGGCCGAGGTGTGGAAAGCTAAGTGGAAGGAGTTGGGACACCAGGATGCAGTGGCCCGATCGTTTATGTCTGTGATGACTATTACACCTCAGATTATCACGAGAGTGGTAAAGGCCCAGGCAAATGACACGTTCTGTCAAGAGCAGATAGTCCGATTACTAGCAGAGGGAGCCGAATCCTATACCGTTAGTTCAGATGGGGGATTACGCTTCAATGGGAGACTGATTGTTCCAGAAGGGGAAGACTTGCGACACGAGGTTATGGCAGAGTCACACGCATCACGATTCGCGGTACACCCTGGTGGGGACAAAATGTACCAAGACATGAGACGTCAGTATTGGTGGAGCGGGATGAAGAGAGATATTGCCGTGTCTAAATGCGCCACTTGTCAGCTGGTAAAAGTGGATCATCAGAGACCGACAGGATTTCTACAGCCATTAGAGGTTCCGACGTGGATATGGAAGAGCATATCCATGGACTTTATCACGGGGTTACCTACGTCACAGAGGGGTCACGACTCCATTTGGATAATTGTGGACCGTTTGACCAAAGTTGCTCATTTTCTACCCGTAAGGACAGACTGCACTACGGGACAGTATGCCCAGATTTTTATTTCGAAAATAGTAAGACTTCACGGCGTGCCTCTGAATATCGTGTCTGACCGAGATAAGATATTCGTTTCACGATTTTGGGAGAGTTTCCAGGAGGCCATGGGCATTGAATTGCGGTTGAGTACGGCTTATCACCCGCAGACCGATGGGCAGACCAAGCGTACAAATCAGATGTTGGAGGACATGTTGCGTATGTGCATCATAGACTTTGGGGGTGGATGGGAGCAGTACCTTCCACTGGTAGAGTTTGCTTATAATAACTCCTACCAGTTCACCATTGGCATGGCTCCATTTGAGGCATTGTATGGTAGACCTTATCGTTCCCCAACATGTTGGTTAGAAGTGGGGGACAACAAACTACTTGGGCCGGAGGTGATTCAGGATACTTCGGCAAGGATAGAATTGATACGGAGTTGCATTTGGGTAGCTCAGGATCGGCAGAAGAGCTATGCTGATGCGAAGAGGTTCTTCAGAGAATTCAAAGTGGGGGAGCAGGTTTTACTCAGAGTATCTCCTACGAAGGGGATTATGCGTTTTGAGAAGAAGGGGAAACTGGCACCGAGATATGTGGGGCCATTTCTTATCATCGAGCGAATTGGGCCAGTTGCGTATAGATTTGGGTTACCGGAGCACTTACATAGGATTCATGATGTGTTCCATATTTCCTCGCTAAGGAAATATCTTAGGGACGATTTGGCCCATACTCACATTACTTTGGAGGACATCGATCTCCAGCCCGATAGTTCCTACGAGGAGGGGCCGATTGCTATATTGGACCGAAGCGAGCGAAAACTGCGGTTAAAGATAGTACCGTTGGTACGTGTTCAGTGGCGGCATCATAATGCTGAGGAGTCCACATGGGAGCGCGAGGATGAGATGCGCGAACGTCATCCAGAGTTTTTTTTATCAGGTACTTTTTAGTTCCGAATTTCGGGACGAAATTCTGTTATTAGGGGGGGAGTATGTAATACCCCGTAATTTTATTGATATTTATTTAAGGGATTAATTAAATTAAATGTGAATTAATTGAGAATTAATCCGGATATAAATACTAAAGAGATGTGAGTTGGTATTTGATTATGATGTGTATATATGGCAATATATGAATATTGAAAATATTAAAATTGTCGCGAGACTGAAATACGACAATTTGAGAAATTTAGATGGGACGCGCGTGTCAGTCGCGTCAGGAATGTAATTATTTGAATTAAAAAGTGAATTTTATTTTTATCAACCTAATGGTCATTTTGAGTGCGCCAACGAATCCGAAAGGGTCGAAATAGTCGGAAAATACTAGCCGGGGGTTGAGTTTAGGTCCAGGGGCATTTTTAGGCCAAACCGGCAACTTAAAAGGGTATTTTGGTAATTTTAAAAATATGGAAATTAAAACCCACGAAAATTAGAGTTAATATTTATTATTCTAAAGGGGCCACAAAGGCCATTACCAGCAAAAGTTTAGAGAGTGGGCTACGGGAGTTTTGAGAGAAGTTGGAGAGAAGTTACAAGAACCAAAACCAAACCATCTTTAACCTTGGGAGAAAATCTGTAGAGAAAGGAGAGAATCAACCTTCATTCAACAACTTCAATTATGAAGAACAATCTAAGGCAAGTGATTTGATATTTTTAGTGCATTGAATATGTCTTCCATGTTTAGTGTAGGAATTATCTTATATTGAAATTTTTGAAGAAAACCCATGAAATTGTTGGAGAAACTTTGAATTTGGGTTAGGATTTGCATGTAGAATGATGACGGATTGATTTAATATTCGAAGAATTGTATATGATGATTTAAAAATGGATTTTTATGATGAGCAATTGGGCATAAGAAAATTATGAGTTCATGTTCATAGGGTTTAGGGAAAATTTGGGGATTTATATTAATTCCTTGATGATTTGTAAGATTTGACCCCTAAAATATGTTAGGGGGTGATCTAGGATGATTAGAATTGGTTTAAAAACATTAAAACATAATTTGGATGGTGTTAGGGTGGATTTAGAGAAGAGAAGAATTGAGAAAAACGGACTTGGAAATTTCTAGGCTGAAACTGCCATCTCGTTAGAAGACCTGCCGAGGTCGTTCGAACGAACTTCTAACGAGATGACAGTATGACTTCTAATGAGTTGGTATTTCGTTCGAATGAACTCGTTCGAATGATCTCGTTCGAACGAGACTTCAAACGAGTTGACAGAATGGCCTTTTTGGCCTGAATTTATTTCTAGCATCTCGTAGATTTATTTAAATGGTGAGATAACCTTCCCTTATTAACTAGTGGGTATGGTCGGGAGATTGGGGTACATTGAGGAGTAAAACTTAGAATAGTGTATTACACCGGATGACATTTGTGGATTGGGAAACGAGTAACTAATCACGAAGTGAGAATAATTGATATCTTAAATACATATAAACCGAGAATTGTGAGTTGTATAACACTAAATGTTGGTATAAGAACGAGAAGTATACCACTAATGAAATATTGTGATATCTAAGATGTGTGAATGCTTAGTATATGTAATTATCTGTGTATAACATACCTACCGTACTTGCTATCATGGGAGGTCGACGTTCGTTCATGGCCATCTAATCTTTGTGTGCCTACGGGGGGGATTTAGATTGGTACCTCGAGGACATAGGTCAGAGAAGGGCTAATTGAGAAGTAAATAAGTCTGCTGATCATGGGAGCGTAGGTATGTGCGTGACCTATGTGATGTGAACTATGTTCGCCTCCATTGCTTGTGATTTTTGTTAATGAAACGTTTCCTGAGAGATTCGGAATACGTTGTCCTCATGTACGTGATGTACCGAGATTTGATAGGAGAGTATGTGAGCACCACAGCTTAGTCTCGGGGTGCTAGTATTGTATATTTATGATGAGAATAATATACTGTTAATTGAAATGAATTGTCGTGTATAAATGTGAGGATAAATAATATTAACAGTTTGTAAAGTGAAAATGGAAGATCTCTAGTAATTAGTAGTACTAACATGGGAAAACTGTGTAGCAAGTTATAACACTCTTTTAAATAAAAGTTATTGGGAATTAAATTAGATACCGTATAGAAATGTTAGATTTTAGTATCGGACTAGTTAGATATGGGAACAACTAGAATGGGTACGGGTACGTTAGGAGTGCACAATTAGTTGAGAGGTGAGGAACTCATGTGAGACACACTATCATGTACTTTATATTCACTGTTTAATGATATTAAACACTTGCAAATTTTTAAATTATTTTCACAATCGGGCTCTGACCCGTTTTCTTTTAAATTTTTTTTTTTGTAAAACCTTTTAGGTGCCCAGCAACAAGGACACGATGCTTAGTAGATTTATTCAAGCGACGTGTTGTAGCTGTTGTGGAAGTTACAGGACCTTGACAGTAGACGCCTCCATCTTCGATCTTGATTCCATTATCAGATTTTCTTATTTTGTTGGGCATGTCGCCCCATTCCTTTAGAGACATCTTACATTTCAGTTATTTCAGACTTTGGGTTGTAATTAATTTAGTGATGCAGACTTGGTATTTATTTATTTCAGTATTTGGATTGTTGTGAGGAGTATTCCTCTAGACTTATTATTAGTTGATGGTTATTCTATTGTGACTATGTTGTGGTGGTTATGTTAGCATTTCATAATTCACTTATTGTAAGTTTATCGAATCTAATTAAAATTGGCAACTCACTTTTTAAATACTAGGTGGTTAGTAATTATAAAAAAAAATGTTTTCGACGGTGATGCTATGAACTGAACCAACTTGGCATTTTGCATTAATTTAATAAAAGAGTATCTACCCCGTATTTAATTAGTCGGGGTGTCACATAGGGCCTCGGGTAAAATCACATAACTTTTACCCTAACTTGATGTTTTTGCCTTTTGTCGGTCGATAAGATATCATTCTACAGATAGACAATTATCGGGTCCATCCAGCTCAGACTTTTCCCATAGCGAGAACGTAATCGGAGACTACTTACTTCATAATGCTATTGGAGTCCATTGGTGAGCTTAGGACTGCTAAGGCATTGACATGGCTATGATGCCCCTGGGGGAACAGTTGAATGTGCACTTTTTAGAACTTTGAGATAAATTCGTAAGCCACCTACAAGAATACTATTATCCTTTCATCCTTGGTGTTGAGTTCCCGAGTTACTTGGTTAGATATCAGTTTTGAATCGCAATATACATCATAGTGACTTACGCCCAACCAGTGATCCTTATGCAGTCCGGCTATAAGGGCTTCGTACTCAGCTTCGTTATTGGATGCTTTAAAAACCAGGATGATTTCTTTCTCAATCATGGCATTTTTCGGTGTGACAGGCACAATCCTTATTCCTACCTTTTTAGAGTTAGAGGCGCCATCCACGTACAATATCCATTTTCTAGATTAGTAATTCTCATGATATTTTAATTGATCGCTAGGTGCTTCCTCCCTATAAATTATGCGATAAAATCAACCAACACATGTCCCTTAATCGCTGTTTTCAGTTAGTAGTGTATATCGAACCTCCCAAGCTCGATTGACCACTAGGATATACGTTCAGATAAGTCATCATTGTGAAGAACAACTTTGAGGAGAAATTAGGTGATGATTATAATTTTATGAGTCTCATCGTAGTGTTTTAAATCGTGAGACGAGATGAACAAATAATAGACCAGTTTTTCCAGTGGGAGGTAGTGTTGTTCAACATCCGGGAGTGTTTTGCTGACGTGGTAAACGGGGAATGTTGTCCTTCCTTTTCACAAACCAAGGTTGAACTGACGGTGTGACTTGAAACTGCAAGGTAGAGATATAGAGGGTCTCCTGGGTTTGAGATGGCCAGCAGAGGAGGTTTGCTCAAATATGATTTGATTTCTTCAAAGTACTTTAAGCATTCGTCATTCCAGGTAGACCTAGCAAAGGGTCGTGTTGGGTCGTGTTCGTGTCGTGTTTTAACGTTTTTGTGTAAAATCACCGTAACACCCGTTAGCTTAACGATTACATAAATTTAAAACCAAAAACGTCCCAATAATATTAATGGGTGACACGAACCGAACCGTTAACACCCGTTAGTTAATGGGTGAATTTGGTTTGTGTCTTAATTAATCCGTTACTTAAATCATTACCCGTTAAGAAAATTGTTTCCCATTAATTTAAAAAATAATTTATATTATTTTTTTTAAATCGAATTTTAAAATTGATACCAATTTTTTTTTCAACAAATTTGAACACTAAAATAGGATACAAAGCAAAATAACAGCAGCAACTTCTATCATTGAAGTACTATAGTTCAACTTTTGAACTTCTAAATAATAGTAGCAGTAGTAAGAAACTTTAAATTAATAGTAGCATAGTGATAGATAGGATTTTGCCGCGGTGTTGCATCACCAACACTGGTCGTTTTGAATTCGGCTCAGCGACTTTATACAAAAATCTAAACTTATGACTACAGTCTTTTAGAGGAGTATAGCGGCCAAATTCGGGTATCGAAAAAATCCATAGAGACTAATGCTACAATTTATAAGGTTTAATATTCCTAAAATAAAAGTGTAAAAGGTAATGCTAACAAAAAGGAAAATATAACAAAAGGAAAAGATTATACTATGCTAGTGTATATAAACTACGTTAACAAAGCGAATAAAAACTAAAGGTTGGGAGAGATATCCCTCACCCCGAGTTAATTAGTATAAAATGGTTACATGGGTTCGCGAATTATTAAGATTGCGTCTTGTTTCATCAATTAATTAAATTAAGAGTTGTCACACCCCTAAATTCACATAAAAGACTATTATGATTTGGCATCAACAAATACCCCGAAAATTACGTACGCAAGGTCGTAAACACGGAGTATACATGATATACCCCGTTAAATCTCATAGACATAATAACTAGGACAACCCAACCGAAATAAACCTGTAAACTCCATCACCAAAGCAAAGCAACCAAATCAACTCTAGGTGAGTTCAATCCAACACAACCTAGATTAAATTAGCTACTACAAATGAATAAAAGCATTAATTAAAGCACCTAATTAATTAAACAACAACTAATTAATCAAAGCACACTACTTAAATTAACAACTAAAATTAACTAGACATGGAAATAAATGGAAAGCATGAAAATCTAGGTTACAAAGCATAAATAAGAGAGAAGAAGATAATAAATAGTATCCACTTACATTAATGGGTGTCAAACCAAGAAGAAAATGGAGGAGAGGGTCAAGTTCCACAAAAAACCCAAAAATGCTTTCTAACCCTAAGTCTAAAATAAGAAAAATGAACTAAAACTAATTATATGCTCTCCTTTACAAAAATAAACTAAGGGTCCCTTTTATAGTAAGTTGAAATAAATAAATAAAAGAAAAGGACATAGAAAAAAAGAGGGGTTTCAAGTTACCATTAAGAAATAAAAGAAAAAGAAAAAGGAAATAGAAAAGGAAAGGAAAGTGGAAAAAAGTAGCATCAACATTGATCTCGACAAAGGCAGGGGTCGGTCGACCGCGTGAACAGGAAATGTGGACACTGGAATGGTCGCAAGCTAAAAATTGGAAACCCGATCGATTGCATGATGGCAGCCGGTCGACCGGTCTTCTCAGGTCAGCCCCAATTCGCACTTCAGCAGCTAAATCCCAAGTCTCAATCCATGTTATACCCAGCCGAAACCCATTTGGTGTTGGAGCAGAAACCAACACTCCATTTATATAACAAACACCTGCTACATCTGGGTGAATAAAGAACCAAAACAGTTCCCTCCAATGGCGACACAAGCTGAGAGCTGACCTGGCTAAACCCAGCTACAACATCGCAAAACCCAAGCTCCAAATGGACAAAGCCAAGACCCAAGACTAGTTCCACCATAGCTGTAAAGACAAGAAAAACCCATGACCTCCATCTCCACTAATGGCCAAAACCATGAAAATGTCCAAATGGGTACTCCAAAAACCCGAGTAACTGACCCACAACTATATCCGTACGCGACCCAAGCTCTAATTTCGGAATAAAGGCTCCAATTTTGAACGAAACCAAAACTCGAGCCAAAATCCAAAGTCGCCATTACCATTTGGAGTTTGGTGCAATTGTAAGAGAAAAGGACATGGTGGGAATTAAATAGATTGTTAGTTAATAAATAAAATAATAATTAAATAAAATCTTATATTTCCTCCCCGATTAAAGGTTCGTGTTTAATTCGGTTGGACTCCGATTTGAGCACTGTTCGAGGACACGTAAAGCTTATCCCTAGGGCTACAACTTTCGTGAATACTTGGTCAAAAATACCGAAGTGTAAAATTATGAAAATGCCCCTGAACGTGCAAATCGCGACGAAACTTTATCGGAATGCGCTCAAACCTCATACTAAGCACTGTAATACCTATAAAAGCTCAATAATACCTCAAATAAAGTGTTAGCACATAAAAGGGAGGTTGTGTGATTAACAAGCATAATTATAGGTATTAAAGTACCCGAGGGGACTAAAATGCATAAGGTAAAAGGATATAAAGTGCAACACTCGATACGAATCACATAGCATTAGCGGCAACCTATTACCATAAAATATGCTATAGTATGCCCATTCATTCAACACTAAAGTTACACTTTTAAACTTAAAAAGTAACAGCAACTTTAAATTACAGTAGTAGTAGCAGCTACTTCAAATTACAGTTTCACTTTTGAACTTCAAAACTATTGAACTTCAAAATAACATAATAGCAGCAGCAGCTTAAAGTTTCTTACATAGTCATAACCCAATATCCAAGATAAAATAGATACAATAGAATTTGGATATTAAATATTACAAGATTATCAAAATTAAGGAGCATGTGTCCTTGTGTAGACAACATTTGCACCTCCTTCCTTTTTCAAGATATTCCTCCTACAAATAGAAAAAAAAAATGAGTTATCTAACATATTTAATACTATATGAAAGTAATAAATAATATTAATGAAGATTTTCTCACCAGTAATCAAAATATAGGAAACAATGGATATCACGAATTGACCAAAATGTGCACATCTCTTTATAGTAACAGCAACATTTTTCAGCCATGTGAAATTGTTTAAAAGTGGACAACAATGGTTCATTTAATTCAAATATATATAATACACTAGGTGATAAAATGAAATGGTAAAATATATGGAGTTTACTCACCAAAAAAGTCAATTACTTGGAAGAACGCTTGTAATTCAAAAACGCTATAACTGCATATCTTGGATGAAATCTAACAAAGTAAAAAATTAAAAAATTAATATACACCAGAAATTTAAAGAAGAAAAAGAAAATTTATATCAAAATGAAATATAAACCTTGTTACTCATCGATAGAAATATTGTTACAACATTGGGCTGAACCAGATTTTTGACTTATGTACAAATTAAAGATATCCTCTATTAACTCATCCACATCAGCAACTTCTTCTTTACCTATAGCTGAGGGAATAAAGATTTAATATATTATAAAAGGTGAGATAGAAAAATGAAAATTAATAGTTGAATATGGCAAATATACTAATTTTATCAAAAAGCGAATCTCTAGTGCAAAGTAATGCTTGGAAAGTTTCAGGCAGAAGAGAACTGCGATATTGGTCAAGAACTCTACCTCCACTACTAAATGCAAAATCGAAAGCAACAATTGAGATTGGAATGTATAATATATATCGATCCATACAAGAAAGTATGGGGCAGCGAAATTGTTCCCCCTTCCACCAATTAAGAATATCTAGATCTTGTTTTCTTCCTAACTTTTCCTCATCAAAATATTTACGCAACTCATTTTTTTTATCAGAAGCACCCTATTTATCGCAATTGTCAAAGTCCTATATTATTTATTTTATGTGTTAGATCAAAATTAATATCCCATGAAGTATAAAAAAATAGCATATGTAGCATAAAAAATAACATATGAAGTATGAAAATGCATTAAATGGAAATATGTACCTGAAATATAGAATCCCCAGAGGTGTTATGGGAAGGATGGCGAGTATCAAAATCAGAGTTACTTGAACTTACAAGATGCGATTAATTCAGACTATAAACATAAAAAATATTAAATAAAGTGCCACGTACACGACTAAACTCGTGAGAATATGTACCATGTAACCTCATATATGCGAACTCCATTGAATTTTGAACTGCGGGTCCAACGTGACAGCAATAGCAAGAATAACACTATATTCAGCCCAATATTTCTCAAATTTTAAGTTCATCTGCACTCCCATTCTACGTAAAAAACTATATGTCCCTTCCATTGCTTCTTTAAGCTTAAGTTGAATGATAAAAACTTGAAGGGAAGAATAATTGGCAGTTGGATACTTAGTTTCAGAAAATAAGCATGTTACTTCATAAAACAAACTCAAAAAATTATAAAGTTTTTTTATTATATCCCATTCTTCTGGAAAAGACAATGTTTAAAGTTGGAATCACTCAACTGTAAATGAATGAAAGCACGATGATAAAAAATTGCACTTTCAAGCATTAGATAGGTTGAGTTCCATCTAGTCAGAACATATTGTGACACCCCCCTACTACACTGCAACGACACTTGAGAAACACAATCATAGAATATATAGTTTCTTTGGGGTGAACCTTTAATGTATTTCACACTCTCCCTAACTTCAATCGCAGCTTCATCAATTTCTTTGAGTTCGTCTTGGACTATAAGGTTCAAAATGTGTGCACAGTAACGAATATGAAAGAACTCACCATTCATTACAAGGGCACAATTTATATTCAACTGACTTCTTAAAATATTGATAAAAGTAGTGGTACTTGAAGCATTATCTAATATGACGGAGAACAATTTCTTTTCAGTCTCCCACTCACTCAACAGTGTATAAATTCTTTCAGACAAAGCAACACTTGTGTGTGGAGGAGTCATGAGATAAAAATTCAGTATTCGTTTGTTTAACTTCCAATTGCATTCAACCAAATGTACCGTAAGGGTTAGGTACCCGTCCTTGGCTACGGATGTCCATAGATAAGAAGTCAAACAAATTGTCCCATAAACTGAATTTAGTTGAGCTCGAAGTTTAATTTTCTCTCTTTTAAACATTTTCAACACTCCCTCCTTAGCTGTATTTCTAGAGGGTAGCTCGATATCCTCAGAAATATATTTAAAAATATCCCTAAGACCCTCATACTCGACAAAATTAAAAGGCGGGTTAGGCTTGATAATTGCCTCAAATAGTAAGCTATGAAACACCTATATGTCAAATGTGGAAGATTTCAATGACATAGAACCTTTAGTTTGGGACAGAATAAGTTGGCCAATGCCAGTAGCTTCATTTTGAATACAATTATTCATATGAGCAAACATATTCCCAGTATCGTACTGACTGTAACACAAATAAATTATGCCACATTTACGACATTTAGCCCTCCTTTTGTTATCCTCACCTACCGGTAATTCTTGAAATAAAGTCCAGCAACGGGATCTTTCTTTTACGAGTTGAGGGAATACCAGATTTTTTCTTCACCTTTCCAGCAACTTGTTGAGTAGACTCTTGTTTATTTTTCTCCAATTCAAC
Organism: Sambucus nigra; assembly: GCA_949130495.1. NCBI lineage: Eukaryota > Viridiplantae > Streptophyta > Magnoliopsida > Dipsacales > Adoxaceae > Sambucus > Sambucus nigra. Next base: position 665,421,287 of record OX422215.1, on the reverse strand, counting down.
AACTTCACCAACATTATCTTCAAAGAGATCCATATCCAAATAATTTCCAGTATCCATTTTCATATAACCTCATAATATATATATATGTGTGTGTGTGTGTGATAAATTAGACACGTTTCTTGAAAAAATGAAAAAAAAAACAAAAAACTATGTCAAACCATTTATGAATCGTTTGTCAGACATATATAAAAAAATAATTAGACATGGATATTGGAAAAACAAATCAGAAAGGAGATTATAAATTAGTTTATCAGACATATATAATAAATCATTTGTCAGAAAAATGAAAAAACAAATTAGTTTATCAGAAGATGATTTATAAAAAAATTAGACACGGATCTTGAAATCAGACACGAAGCAGACAAGAATGGAAGGAAATAATGGAAGAAAAAAATCATAGACGGTTGAGAAGGATCTTGAAACACGGTTTAAAAAAATCAAACACGGTTGATAAAACTTTTATTAGATCTAAGAAAAAGTCAAACTCGGTTGAGAAAAAACCATGTTTGAATCGTTTATGAGTTTGAGTCATATCTTCGATCTAAGAAACATCTAAGAAAAGAAGGGGAAAAAAGATGGAAAATCGTTTGGATCTTGAAAATGTTGGAATCTTAAAGAGATTAGAAGAAAAAAAAATACATACCACCAAATGTAACGATTAGGGTTTTCTCTCCTAGGCTCTCTTCTCTCTCTCTCTCTATAGATATGTGGCTGATGGAGTGGAATGAAATATGTTATGTGAGGATAAGAAGAGTACGGTTAAACATTATATATAATCTCTAATTTTTTAATCTAACGGTTGAGATTAACTATATATATATATATATTTGTTGATGTAAAAAATTAGATCATATCTAATTATTCAATCACAGATAAATAAAATGAGACAAAGAAATTTTAAAGTGGTTCAGCCTTATAAGAATGGCCTACATCCACTGTTATGTTATTGCTGAGTGTTTGGGAATTCTCAATTACAAGTTCTATCAAGAAATTCCGATCCTTTTACAATGAGGATTGTACAATGTATTTATAGCCCTGGGGCTGTAATGTGAAAGGGTAATACATTAAATGATGTACATATGAAAGGGTGATACATTCAATGCTCCTTAAGCGTATGCGTCTGAATGATAAGCATTTAATGAACAGTCAAATTGTTGGTTATCCCGCTATTAATTCTTTGTTCGGGGTGCAGCTCGGATCGCCTGAGTTGCTCGGACCGCCTAAGCTTCTCGGTGCTCAAGAGTTCCTCGGAGAATTCTCGTTCCTCGGAGCGTATGAGCTCCTCGGGGAAACAGCGTTCCTCATTGTAGTATGGTTCCTCGGAGCGTGTGGGTTCCTCGAAAGTGTTTGTTGTTGCCACGTAGACTGCCACGTGTCTTCACTTTATCGATCCATGTCAGCAGACTAAATTTGGTATCAACAGAAGCCCCCAATGTTTCATAGTTTGAAATTTGAGGAGTATGGAACATTCTTTCTCAGAATATGATAGCTTTAAATAGTCCTCCTGATTTTTAGGAGTGTTTCCCTTGTATTTATTTCTCTTTACAAATTCGTAGAATCAGGCTTTTTTGAATTTTCCCAACCGCCTCGATCTCTGCGTACTTTTTGTCCTTTTAGCCGCCGGTAGAGTAATCGTTTCTTCTCGCTTCGATTGTCGCGCCCTTTTTGTTCCTCTAGCCGTCGGTAGCGTAATTATTTCTTTTTGTAATCCTTACTTTACCATTTCCCAAGGTAAGGTATTTAAACTTCACAGACACTCCCATCGTCTTCTACCTTTTCAAATTTGTATTTTCGAGTTTTCCGTCGTCTCTTTCTCTCATGTGTATTCATCTCTTCCATCGTCCGTTGTCATCAGATCCACTCTTTTTCTGTAAGATTTTCTTCCTTCTTCTTCATTTCTTTAATTCATCATGGTTTACCCTATTGAATCTCTTGATAAGTTTCGTTTCGATTTTTCTATTCCCTCCTGGGTTTTTCTGGAAGAGCTTTCTGAGCCTTCTGATTATTTCCGCTTGGCTGAGGGACATTGGTTCCTTAGTCTCTTTATTGCTGAGTGTGGATTTTCTTTTCCACCCAATCCCTTATGACTGGAATTTTGTCAATACTTTGACGTTGTTCCTGCAAGAATAGCCCCCAATACATGGAGAATAGTTAATGGGGTGCATAGGTTAAATCAAATCCATGGAACTCGCATAGGGATTCCAGAAATCATGTTTTGCTATAGATGGGCAGTTGGTGATAACACCTTTTATTTAAAAACTAGATTTTTAAATAGGGCCTTAGTAGTCAATCTCCCGGATGCCAATAGGGACTATTTTGAGCCTGGAGTTGTAATAAAAAATTGGCAACATGCTCCTTTATCAGGAGATGAAGTGTATCAGGGTCCCAGATGCCCTCCCTATGGCAATGGGATAGGTTATTTTTATTTTATTTTATTTATTTTGAAATCATGCTTCTTCTGTGTTTGACAAAACGTGCCACTGATATTGTAGTTTTTATTTATTTGCAGTTGATAGCAAAAGGAAGTGCCCAAAAGAAGCAGATGTTAATATAAGACACTTGAAACTTATCTGGAGTCTGCATCAATCTGTTTCCGACGAGCATATGAGGTCGGCCTCATATCTGCTGCAATACAAGAGTTACACCACCTCTTTTACTGCACGTCCAGTAATAAGTGAATCAGAGCCAGTACCAGCTTCCACCAGTTCTTCGCCTGAATCACACATCCCTTTAAGTAAAAGGATGAAGAATAGAAGACCTCCCACCCTTTTTGAGAAGCCTGCCTCTGGTGTTGGAGAGGCAAAAAGAAGTAAGGTTGATGTCCCATAAGGGACAAAGAAGACTGATGCGCCTTCCTCGGCTGCTACTGTTGTGAAGGTTATTAAGAAGCCCGCAGTGGCTCCGAGCAGGTCTGCTGCTCCTGGAGAGGTGATTGTAATATCACCGACCAAGGGTTCATCCTTGGTTGAATCTGTTCCTATTCCCCCGAGGAGGCTGAAGAAGAGCTCCTCGGTCAATTTGGCTGACATCATCACTCAGCCCCCAGCTACGGGAACTGGTGTTCCAGCTTTTGTTCCACCGAGCTCTGCCATGAGCTCGATAAAGTCTTGGATCATTCCCGAGGTCCAAGGTACTGAAGAAAACCTTTCTCGGGACTTGGTTACCTCATTGGATGCTCGCCACCTTGCTTCTGTAAGTCTTCTTACTTTGAACTTTTCATATTTCCCTTGTCATTTATGTTTTTGACTTGCTTTCTTTTTCTTTCACAGTTAACGAGCTGCTTTAATATAATTCTAAAGAAGGATGGAGCAATTAAAGCTTCATGCTCCTCGTCCAGTGTAGAGGGAGCTCTGGAAGAAGCTATCAAGTCTTTGGACGATTTTTGCCAAAAATATGCCACTGACGAGAAGAAGCTTGCCTCCACCGAGCAGGAAAAAGCCCGAGCTGTTGATGTCTCTAAGGAGTTGGAGAAAAAAGTGAATAGTCTGGAGAAGAAGAATAAAGAGCTTGAAGAGAAGCTCAAAACTGCTGGGGAGCTTGAGGATAAGCTCAGGATTGCTGAAGAGGAGTTGTCTCAACTTCGGGAGGTAAATCGACAGAAGGAGGAGGCTGAGAAAAAACTGAAAGCTGTTGATGACCTGCTGTTCGAGAAGCTTTCCTCGGAAAAGTTAAAAAGGAAACTGGCTGTGAAGAAGTCCTTCAGCGCTGGCTGGGACAAGGGGTGGAACAAGGGATTGGCTGCCATTGTGTCACAAGTGGACTATGGCAGCCTCAAATACTTTAGGGATGGATGGGTTGTTGCTCTTCAGGAGATGAAAGTGGATGAAAATTCCGAACTTTTTCAGCAACACATCCCTGGTCCCCCTCCAACTCCTGAAGACTTAGAAGAGGACGAGCCTGCCTCTGAAGAGTCTTCTATGGTGATAGGAGATCATCCCCCAGCCATCCAGCCTGCCCCCGAGGAACCTCAGTAAATCATTACTTCTTTCGAGCAACTGCTGGCGCTCCCCGAGCAGCTTTCCATTCCCTTCGAGCAACCTACTTCCTCGTCCCAGCCTCCCGAGAAGGTTTTGGGAGACAAGGAAAAGGTGTAGAGTTGTTAGGGTTTATCTTTATATTTTGCTTTTGTCAATTGTAACCATGAATATGTAACTCTGAAATCTTATACTTTTGACCTTTATGATATAATAAAACTCGAACTTGTGTTTATTCATACTGTTGTCTCTTCTTCATACTCTGTCTTGATTCTTATTGATTGTTGCTTTTTCTTTCTCTGCTAGTTTCTGGCCAGGATGGAATTGCTATCTACCCATGATACAAAGATGCTACGACAATGTAATGAATACTTTAAGGTTGGTCACACAAACCTGAGTGCAGCACAAGTCGTCGACATCCTCGGCCAAGATGCTTCAGAACAGGCAGTTGAAGCATATCAATATCTGAAGTGTCTACTTGATCGAGCAGTGTCCAATAATATGGCCTATTATGATATGATCGAGGATCTCCAAGGCACCCTCTAAGACCTTCAGCTACAATACAAAGAATCCACTGCCCTGTTGCATGAGGGGTACGAGAAGAAGTATCAGCAACTCAATGCTGACAAGGGGTACGAGAAGCGCTTTACTGGCTACGAGGTGAGGGAGAGAACTCTGAGGGGCGAGATCGAGGAATGCAGACAAATAGCCGAGTTGCTGGAGCAAGAAAATAACAACCTGCAAAGAGATTTGTCAAAGTGGAAGTCTGCAGCTTCTACTTCAAACGCCTTAATCCCAGTGAATGATGAGGGATTTTCATTCTTGGAAGTTGAGAACGCCAACTTGAGGGACGAGTTGGAAACCTTGAAGAGGTCTGGCCCATCTACATCTTCTCGTGGTCGAGCAAGATCTCCTCGGGGACGAGCAAGAACAGCTCGAATTCCTATCGAAGAATAGAGGACTCAGTCTGCCTTAGAAAACCAGGCCTTCCAATTAATGGCGAAGAACCAGGCTTTGGCTGAAATGTCAAAGAAGATCAGGGACTTGGAAGAGCAGCTCTCCACTCATAAGTCTACCTTGGAGAATAAAGAGATCGTCATAAAAAATCTCCACGAGCAGTTGGATAGATTAACATATCAATTCCACAAACAGCCCAGGGAGTTCTGGATGGCTGGATACAACGAAGCTCTATTTCACTTGGACGATCGTATCCAGAATGCCAATAATGAGGGCTACAAGCAAGGCTGGTTGAATGCCTTAGGTGTGCTGCAGCTCGAACAGGGTCATTACATGTGGGACTACCATGATCCCGGGCTGCTCGACTTACCTGTGCCACCATACAAACTGGATATGAGTTGGATCCCTGCTCGGGCCATTCCTCGGAGCTTGATTTCCAAATATCTCGGTGACTACAATCTCCATTCCAATGCCGAGGTATCTCGTCCCGAGCACCTCTTTGATCGACCATCCGTGATGAATGTCAGGATGTTAAAGGATCTCAACTTCATAAATTCTCCCCTGGCTTTAAATGATCCGCCTGCTGGCAAGGAACCTGTGTCAAAAGCAGAAGGGAAAAGACCAGTAGAATAGGAATATCGATGTAACAGTTAGTATACATTTCAATATCAATGTAATTTTCTTTTCATTATCAATGTAATTTGTTTTGGATTTAATAAAAGACTTTCATTTCTATTTGCTATTGTCTTGTAAAATACTTTACCTTTGTGCATGTGTATCTGATAAAAAGATAACAATATTGTGTAGTTTATCGATCAACTTATTGTCGAGTAGTTTGAACTTGTGGTAGTCATTTGACAAAAATAATATTTTGTTTCTCGACCAACTTAGTAATAATTAAAAAGTTACGAGTATAAAAAATCTTGCTCGATCACTTTAAATTTTACTTGTCGACCAACTATAGTTAGTGGGTTTTTATCCCGACAAACTCAAGTTGGTAGATTTTTCTCTTAAATGTTTCCGACCAACCAAGGTCGGTAAATTTTCCTTGTCGACCAACTACAGTTGGTGGGTTTCTATCCCCGACTAGCCATAGTTAGTTTTTTTGAAATAATTTTACCTCCCGACCAACTCAAGTTGGCATTTTCGAGAATATATTTACTTTCTAACCGACATAAGTTGGCATTTTTAGGAATACTTTTATTTCCCGAGAAACATATAGTTTTATTTCCCATTGGAATACAAATTTTACTTCCCGGAGGAATACAAGTAGCTTTACTTCCCGGAGGAATACAGGTAGCTTTACTTCCCGGAGGAATATAGGTAGCTTTACTTCTCGGAGGAATATAGGTAGCTTTACTTCCCGGAGGAATATTGGTAGCTTTACTTCCCGGAGGAATATTGGTAGCTTTACTTCCCAGAGGAATATAGTTAGCTTTACTTCCCGGAGGAATATAGGTTTCTCGACCAACCTTAGTTGGCATTTTCGAGAAAAAATTTGAGTAGCCTGAGCTTTGCCGAGTAGTGTGTAGCACTAGTATTCCCCGAAAAACTTTCAATAAAAAGAAAGAATTCGGCAGAATATCTTCTTTTTATTCATCGCTGATAATACTTGCGTAGGTGCTCTGCGTTCCATGCGTTCTTAAACTCCTCCCCTTCTAAAGTTGCTATTCGGTAAGTTCCTGGTCGAACAACTTCTGTAACTCGGTATGGTCCATGCCAGTTTGCCTCCACCTTATTGTGATTTTAAATTAATTTCTTCAGCACATAGTCTCCTTCTTTCAGGTCGCACTTCTTCACCCTCTTGTTGTAGAACAAAGCTGTTCGCTGCTGGTAAGCAGCATTTCTAATGGTTGTTTCTTCTCTAACTTCCTCGAGCATGTTTAAATCCAATCTTCTCATTAAGTCGCTGACAGGGGAGTTGAAATTTAGTACCCTGTGTGTTGGGAGGCCCAACTCGGCAGGTATAACAGCTTCACTTCCAAACGCTAGCATATAGGGAGATTCTCCAGTCACTACTCGGGGAGTAGTTCGGTAAGCCCACAGTACTGATTGTAACTCGTGGATCCAATTTGCTTTCGCATCGTCCAGTCTTTTCTTCAAACCATTCAGCAGTGTTCTGTTTGTCACTTCAGTTTGCCCCATTGCTTTGAGGACGGCCTGGTGCTTAGTGGACCTTCAAAATGTTTGACTGATGGCAATAGGCAGCGAACTCCTCGTTATCAAATTGTGTTCCATGGTCTGTGATGAAAGCATGAGTAAGACCATATCGGCAAATGATGTTCTTCCAAATAAATTGGTACACCTTCTCGTACGTTATATCAATGAGAGGCTCAGCTTCCACCCACTTAGTAAAATAAGCCACTGCTATGACGAGGTATTTGAACCTTCCTCTAGTCGTTGGCAGTGGTCCAACCAAATCTATTCCCCACATGGCAAATGGCCAAGGAGAAGTGATGGGTGTCAATAATGCTTGTGGAGTTCTTCGGATGGAGGAAAAGCGCTGGCACTTGTCACATTTCTTGGCATAGGCTACACAATCAGCCCTCATCGTCGGCCAGTAATATCCCTGCGTCATCATCCTTTGCAAAAGCGTCCGACCTGCTACATGGGCTCCACAGGACCCTTCATGGATCTCTTCAATCGATTCTTTCACCTCTGAGGGATGTACACATCTCTGCAAACCTGTCATAATTCCTCGTCTATATGAAATACTGTTAGTTAATACGTACCGAGCAGCTTTAAACTTCAATTTCTTGGCTGCGAGCTTGTCAATTGGTAATTCTCCCTCCTCAATATATGCCCTGATGGGATCCATCCAAGATGGTCCTAAATCAAGGGTGATAAAGTTCATCGCCAAATCTTCTTCTATACTCCGACCAGCCAAAACTTCAATTGGGATTGTTCTTCGTAGCTCGGTACTATTAGCTGATGCTAATCGAGCTAAGGCATCTGCTCTTGCATTCTCCATTCTCGGTATTCTGACCAGCTGAATAACAGCAAATTCTGATACCAACTCCATCACCTTTTCATGGTATTTGATCATTAATTCTCCTTTGGCTGCATATATTCCCAACATTTTATTTACGATTAATTGAGAATCACTGAAGACAATTATTTGCTGCGCCTCCATAATTTTAGCCAAATTAAGACCTGCAATCATGGCCTCATACTCAGCTTCATTATTGGAAGCTTTGAATTGGAAACGTAGGGCGTACTCCATGTCGACCTCGTCCGGAGTGCTCAAAACTATCCCTGTCCCACTGCCTGTTGTGCAAGATGAGCCATCTACATATAGCCTCCATATGAGTAACTCGTCTTCAAACTTCTGATCTAACAGAGTTCCTCGGCAAAATATTTGTTGCTTCTTTTCATCTTCCCCTGATATTTCTCGCTCTTCGTCGATCACCTTTTCTTGCCCTTTTACCAACCGGAGTTGGTCCGAGCTCGAATTTGATGATCCCATAACATCCACTTGCTCTTTTACCAACCGGAGTTGGTCTGAGCTTGTGCTTGTTGATCCTGTAACATCCACAGGTTGATCAGCGAGCAACTTTTGCTCCTCGGGGGTATCAGGATAAGTGAACTCTGCTATAAAATCTGCTACAACTTGCCCTTTTAGCGATGATCTGGTTTCATAGACTATATCGTATTCACCGAGCTCTATTGCCCAGTACATCAATCTCCCTGATTTTTCCGGTTTATGAAGGGCTTGCCTTAATGGCATATCAGTATATACGATTATAGTATGATCCTGGAAGTATGGCCTCATTCTCCTACTCGCCTCAATCAGCGCCAGTGCTAACTTTTTCAACCTTGGATATCTGATCTCTGCTCCTCGGAAGGCCTTACTTGTGTAATAGATTGGTTTTTGTACTCTATTCTCCACTCTTATCAATGCCGAGCTAACTGCATTCGCCGATACTGCTAGGTACAAGTATAATTTTTCTCCCATCACCGGCCTGGACAACAGTGGAGGTGCTCCCAAGTATTTCTTCAAGTCTTAAAAAGCATTCTCACATTCATCATTCCACTCAAAAGTCTTTCGGAGTGTCTTGAAGAATGGGAGACATCGATCAGTTGCTCGTGATACAAATATGTTGAGTGCTGCTACTCGTCCTGTAAGACTTTTCACCTCTTTCTTCGTCGTTGGAGATCGCAGCCCTAATAGAGCTTTGATCTTTTCAGGATTCGCCTCAATGCCTCGTTGGTTGACAATGTATCCGAGAAACATGCCTTCTCGTACTCCAAATATTCACTTCATCGGGTTCATCTTCATTTGGTATTTATCTAGTTGATCAAAAGTTTGACTTAAGTTAACTAGATGATCAGTAGCTTTTTTCCTCTTCGTCAGCATATCGTTAACATAGACTTCCATATTGCAACTGATTTGTTCAGCAAAGACTTTATTCATCAGCCTCTGATATGTCGCACCTGCATTTTTCAAACCAAAAGGCATAACATTATAACAATAAGTTCCCCTAGGGGTAATGAAAGAAGTACTCTCCCTATCTTCAGGTTTCATTTTAATCTGATTGTAGCCAGAATAAGCATCCATGAAGCCTAGCAGCTCGTGTCCCGAGGTAGCATCGACTAGTTGATCAATTCGGGGCAGTGGAAAGTGATCCTTTGGGCATGCTTTGTTGAGGTCGGTGAAGTCTACACACATCCTTCATTTGTGGTTTTTCTTCTTTACCATCACCACATTAGCTAACCAGTCTGGATATTTAACATCTTCAATGAAGCAAGCTTTCTGGAGCTTCTCGACTTCCTCCTGTATAGCTTGATTCTTCTCGGGACTGAATACTCTTTTTCTCTGCTTCACAGGCTTAATCTCCTTATTCACATTGAGTTCGTGACATAAAAAATTTGGATCTATTCCTGGCATATCCTCATGACTCCACGCAAAAGTTTGCTTTCTGCTTCTAAGGAAAGTTATCAATTCCTGTTTTAATGAGGTTTCCAACGACGAACCTATTTGAGTAGTTCATTCAGGGTGCTCGTCGTCCAGAATGATGTTTTCAGTAGCTTCCACCACTTGACCCTTCACAAGTTGCGACTCATCTCTAGGATCCAATGTTTTAATTTTGGCACCTTCATCCACTTGATAGGTAGTAGTCTTTTTCCTTGATTCTTCCAGTTCTTCTTGCTCGACGGATGAATAATAGCATTCTCGAGCTACTTTCTGATCACCTTTAACAACTCCTACTCCAAAATTGGTTGGAAATTTTAGGCACTGATGCACTGTAGATGGTACAACTTCGAACTTCTTCAATCCTACTCTTCCCATGATGATATTGTATGATGATTGAACATTCTTATCCATCACGAAGAAGCGTGTTCTTTCTGTTCGACAAGCAGGCCACGTACCAATGAATATATCCAACTTGATCGTCCCAAGTGGAAATACTTTCTCGCTAGCAAAACCGATGAGGGATCTATGATCAGGCTCCAATTGAGATAGCTTTAGATTTAAACTATCGAAGCACGAGTAGAACATGATATCTGCCGAGCTACCATTGTCGACCAGTACTCTTGAAATTATAGCCTCCTTCATTCTCATCTTGATCACAAGTGGGTCATCATGAGGATATAGAACACCTTCAAGGTCATTCTTTGAGAAACCAATGACCAATTTCTCTTTATTCACCTTTCTCGGGCGATCCTCCTCAACTAGATTTATTTGTTGAATGTACGAGCAAGCTTGAGCCTCACAGAGATAAGCTTTTCTCTCGGCAGTAAGGTCTCCTCCTCCTGCATCTCCACCTGTTATAATATTACAGTCAAATGACCCAAAGCGTATTGAAAATACCTCTCGTTCTGGCTGCCTTGGTCTCTAGGGAAGATCGGGGTCATCCTCGGGATCAACTTCATGGTTTCTTTTCTTGTTCTCCTCTGCTCGACGAGGAGATCTAGACCTCTCTCTAGTTCAGTCGTTGTTTCTTCTTTCGCTTCCACGATCAACATACTTTGACAGTTTTCCTCGTCTGATGAGTGTTTCAATCTCATTCTGAAGAGCTATGCAGTTTTTGGTCATATGGCCATGATCTTTATGAAACTCGCAATACTTCGCCTTATTCCTCTTGTCAGGGTCTGCCTTCATTTTCTATGGCCAATTTAGTTCCTCGTTGTTCTTGATTTCCTCTAGAACATGGTTGATATCCTTCTTCAAAGGAGTATAATTATCATATTTCTTCATCACGTCCCATACCGACATGTTTTTTGAATGCTTGTCATTACCATTGTTCTTATGCTTTTCCTTCTTAGCTTTATCACCTTCCACCTTGGTTTCTTGGGCATCCATGTTCTTCTTCGCAGCCATAGCCTCCTCGGCATTCATAATTTTGGATGCTTTTCCCATCAGGTTTGACATGGTTCTAGGTGGATCTTTGGCCAAAGTGTAGTACAACTTGTTGGTCAGTAGTCCACTCATCAAAGTAGTAATCGCTGTCTTTTCTTCATAATCAATGACTTCAAGTTTCTCGTTATTAAAACGAGTTATATAATCTCTGGTGCTCTCACCAGCCTTTTGTCTAACACTTAACAAATGTGCTACTCGTTTAACTGGCTTTGCCCCAAAACAGAAATTCCCAATAAATAACTCGGCCAGTTGAAGAAAGGTTGAAATCTTAGCCCGAGGAAGATTATTATACCATATTTGAGCAGATCCAGTAAGAGTTCCCGAGAACGCCCTGCATCTCATCTCATCTGGAACAGCATAGATGTCGGCTGCAGCCTGGTATTGTTCTATATGAAGGACATGGTCAGTCTTTCCATCATATTTGGGGGTCACAACATGTGCTTTGAACTTTGATGGTGTTGGAAAATCTACAATGGACTGGAAAAAAGGTGTTCCTCAAACAAAGGTTCGTTGTAGGGGGTTCTTAGATTTAACCATTTCCCCTAATATATCCTCCAGCCTTTGAATAGAACCTTTCCATGCATCATTTCCTTCCTCGGGCTAGTTCGAGCAACTGATCGCGTTGATGTGGCTTCCTGGGATCTCTCTTGACGAGCAGCTGGTCGCGACTGGGCAGATCCTTCCCTTAAGTCTGATGGTCGTCGAAAACTCCTCGATGGGGCTCTAGGAGGACTTTTGCTCCTCCTAGGACCTAATCGATCGAAAGGAGATACTCTGCTTAATCTTTTTAGCGCACTGGCCCTTTCTGGGGAGAGAGTGATATGTTGTTCAGTATATGTGGCTCGCACTGACGGAGTTCATCCAGGTTGATAAGAAAAATCTTCAGACTCCTCATTGCGATATGAATTGGTACGCCTAGTACGCGAAGAAGATGCACGGGTATTTCTTTGAATACTTCGTGGTCTTGAATGGGTTGGTGCACCGCCATGGAGGGTTTGTATGAGTTGACGCATAGTTTCTTGCATAACGGTCTGGCCCTGAGCCAGATTTGTCATTATTCCAGCCAGATCTGGAATATTTGGCGGAGCAGATGGATTTGGAGGGCTTCCAGCGTTTCGATTGCTTGATTCTGGAATATCAGCTATTTGTGATGGATTGTTTTTGATGGAAAACGATATTACCAGTCGTTCCCACAGACGGCGCCAATCTGTTGATGTAAAAAATTAGATCATATCTAATTATTCAATCACAGATAAATAAAATGAGACAAAGAAATTTTAAAGTGGTTCAACCTTATAAGAATGGCCTACATCCACTGTTATGTTATTGCTGAGTGTTTGGGAATTCTAAATTACAAGTTCTATCAAGAAATTCCGGTCCTTTTACAATGAGGATTGTACAATGTATTTATAGCCCTGGGGCTGTAATGTGAAAGGGTAATACATTAAATGATGTACATATGAAAGGGTGATACATTCAATGCTCCTTAAGCGTATGCGTCTGAATGATAAGCATTTAATGAACAGTCAAACTGTTGGTTATCCCGCTATTAATGCTTTGTTCGAGGTGCAGCTCGGACCGCCTAAGCTTCTCGGTGCTCAAGAGTTCCTCGGAGAATTCTCGTTCCTTGGAGCGTATGAGCCCCTCGGGGAAACAGTGTTCCTCGTTGTAGTATGGTTCCTCGGAGCGTGTGGGTTCCTCGGAAGTGTTTGTTGTTGCCACGTAGACTGCCACGTGTCTTCACTTTATTGATCCATGTCAGCAGACTAAATTTGGTATCAACAATATTGTTTAGCTACTAACGGGTTATAATGTGTGTAATATTAGTTTCGGTCACACGATCCAATAAAATTCGGTACCACTAACGGGTTTAATCACGTAGGAGTACAAACCTAAACCCGATCCATTATGATAACGAATCTGCCGTGTTGACCCGTTAATGACCCGAACCCTTAAGACTAAACCCATTAACTTATAATTTCATGTCGTGTCGTGTTATCGTGTCGTGCCTCATTTTTCCAGGTTTAATTCCAGGTAGGAGTGAAAACGGATATTCAAAAATCCGAATATTTCCGGCATTCGAACTCGAATTTAGCGAATATTTATCTGAATAAGTATTCGAAAGAGCAGGTTTGGATAGACGTCATTCCGGGTAGACGATCTAAGTATTGAAGTGATGTTTAAAATATCTGTATTTGTAAAAGAATTATATTTATTATTTATTTTAAATATTTTTAATTGAATAATATAAATATTTTTTATAATATAAAATAATATTTATATTAATGTAATATAAGTATAACATTTAACATAAGTTTATTTATATAACATATTTAGTGTTACAATAATAGCCAAGTGGCTTATAATTTGCTGTTTAATAAAAAAATTTTAAAAGGTAGGTTATTTCTATATAGTTGAATGGGTGCAGACTAGAATCTTAGAGTCGAATATTGATAAAAAGAACTTATGACCATTACGGTGGATAATGTCGGGTACAACAAGCCGAAGGTTGAGCGTATTAAGTCAAAATTGAATGGTAAGAAAGTTATTTTCCAAATGGTGATATGTTCCAAACTCATTGCATAACTCATATTATTCCTATGATTATTAGGAATGGGTTGAAAGTGATTGATACTTTCATTGAGAGAATTTGAAATAATGTTAAGCATGTTGGTTCATCACTTCAAAGAAATAAAACATGGGATATTGCGTTACGGCAGACTAGTTTGAATTCTAAAGAGAATATGAAATTAGATTTTCAAACTAGATATAATTCTATATATCCTAAGCTAGAGAGTGCCATAAAGTTGAGAAGATATTTTGATTGTTTAGAGTAGTTGGATCGTGATTACGAGTTCCTTCCAAACGAGCATGATTGGGAACAGAAGAAAAATTTGTGAATGTTTGAAATTTTTTTATGAGATGAAAAATCTTCTTTCGGGGACAAAGTACCCAACTGCAAACTACTATTTCAATGATGTTTGTAATATCAATTATTAGTTGAATAACTGGATGCGAAGTAAGTAATTATGTTCACACATTCTTTTATAATACAATTTTATGTTACACACATATTTCTATATCTTACTTGGAGAATTATATATTCGATTCAGTGATTAAATGAGTGTTTAATAAGCTATGTATGCATGGACATATATTGAAATAATAAAATGGATAATAATATTATTCGAATTAGAGAAATCTGAGAGGATATGGATATGGATACGGATAATTGTATTTATTATCCGGGCGGATACAGATACTATGGTGTTCGCTCTGTATCCGTCCGTTTTACACCCCTAATTCCAGGTGAGGCATTTCTACTTCTTCAATAGCTCAAAGCTGTCAGCATTCCAATTAGCTTTTGAAGTTCACACAGTGTCCTTGGAGGCTGAAGGTTGTTGATTATGACTATTTGGTCAGGGTTTGTCTCATTCCCTCTTTTGTTAACCAAATGGCCGAGGAAATTTTTGAATCGGACCCCAAATGGGGATATGCTCGCGCTGAGCTTCATTTGGTAGTGCTTGAGAATTCCAAATGTCACCGCTAAGTCATTAAGATGATCATCTTTGCGTCTTCTTTTGATAAGCATATCATCAATGTACACTTTTATTTTTTCTCCCAACTGTTTTTTAACATGTTGCTTACCAATCTTCGGTACATGGCCCCGACATGTTTTAGGCCAAAAGGCTTGAACTTCTAATAGTATAAGCCCAGGGGAGTGATAAATGAAGTCATATCTTTGTTAAGGCCAATTAGTGGAATCTAGTGGTACCCTGAGTAGGCATCCTAAAGACTCATCCACTCATGGGTTATTGTAGCACCAACGAACTGATCTATCTTCGGCAGAGGGAAATTGTAACACCCCGTATTTTTAATGACTTTTAAAATGGGATTAATTAGAATTAAGTGTGGGATAATTGAAAATTAA
Source organism: Sambucus nigra (assembly GCA_949130495.1). Taxonomy (NCBI): domain Eukaryota; kingdom Viridiplantae; phylum Streptophyta; class Magnoliopsida; order Dipsacales; family Adoxaceae; genus Sambucus; species Sambucus nigra. The sequence goes on along the minus strand of OX422215.1, from coordinate 665,406,064 downwards.
TCCGGTTTTAAATATTAGTTGAGAATAAAGTAATATGTGATTTATGATGAATATTACTTAGTGATTACAAGTAATTTATGATTATGACTTTACATATGATTATGACTTTATAAAATTATCGCGAGTTACAAATACAATATTTACGGTAAATAAGTCGGGACGCGCGTGTGAGTCATGTCGGGACTATATTTAAATGGAATGAAAAGTAATTTATTTTTATGTCATCTGAATGGTCATTTTGAATGCGCCAGAGTGTTCGAAAAGGTTGTCAAAAAAGTCTACCCGGGGGATTAATTTGGGTCTCGGGTCAATTTGGAAACGAACTGACACCCCGGAAGGGCATTTTGATCATTTACCAAATCAGGTGAATAGTACCCACGAAATTGTAGTGGTTTTATATAAGTGTAGAGTTTATCTAAATGATATTCATTCATTAAAAATCAAAGGCTTAGAGGAGAATGAGAGACTTTTCTAGGAGAGGAAGAAGCTTTTCTAGGAGACCAAGATCCAAAAGTCACCTAACACCACCACCACCACGAGAGGTTGATCGAAAAAAGGAGGAACATCCCTATAATCATCTTACCCAACGATTCAGACCTTTGAATTAGAGGCAAGTGGTTAATTATTGCAAATTTGCATGTATATTGTCCATGTTAGGCTAATAATGAAATTCAGAAAAGTTACATGAATTAAAGATGAATTTTGATGATCTTAATTGAATCCGTGAAATGAAAATTAATTGATATTGATCTCTTTTTTAATATAGAATCAACTCCACAAAATTTGGGTATATTTGGTGAAGAATTTTGGGATTTATGATAGTTTTTTAATAAGGATGATGAATTAAGAGTTTTCTGAATTTTTATGGAATTAACTTGATTTAATTGAAACTCCTTGATGATTTTGTACTATTTATATGTTAGAAATCATTCATATACCTTGATATATCATTTGCGATGATTTATGGGGAGTTTGGGATTATTTGGTGATGGTTTTGAGGATGAACGAGATTGAAACCCAGAGCCATTAAAATCCATAATTTCGCAGACCTGTATGGACGAATCCATTCAAACAAGGCCGAATTGATTCGGTGGCAGGGACGAATGGATTCGGACCAAGACGAATCGATTCGGCTGCCCAGATTTGGCCAACTTTCTCTTTTGATTATTATTTTTGTGGGATCGTTTGGGATTTAATTATGGGACCAAATTCTTAAAATAATGGAAGTATACGGGTATACCTATAGGCCATGTTAATGTTTGGGCTTAGTCCTATGAGAAGGAATAAAGGGTTAAATTGAATTAGGGATTATCGAGGAGTAAACCTATTTTGAAGATAAATTTAATTCATGGAAATTTAGGGATTATAATGACATGGACAAGTAGGGTGTAGAAGTTTACCTACTGAATAATGAAATCTCATAATGAGAGATGTACGAGGACATGATAGCAGAGTATGCATGCACCGCAGTTGAGTTTGGGAGGTGTTATATTAGTATATATTTAATAGTCTGATGATATATATATATATATATATACTGTGATTTAATCTAGTGTCTGAAATAGTAGATGTAAAAGAATAATGAAATCTGAATGAATTAAGTAAGTGGATATTTAATCCTAAAGCTTTGAAAAGTCTAGTTCATATTAAAGAGAAATGAACATATATAATTATCATACGTATTGTGTGGGAAATACGGGGAAATGATATAAGTTAGAATCATAGTGTAATACCCCGCATTTTTTTTTATTAAATTGAAATTAAAAAAAAAAAACTATTCTAGTATATATATTCGAAATGTTCGAAAATGAAACTATGTCAGTATATATATTCAAAATGATTGGAAATGAAAAGTTAAAATGAATTCATTGATATACGAATGTGCAACTTAAATATTAGAAGCGAATTAACGCGTAAAAGGATGAAGAGGGTTAAATTTGGGGTAATGGCCTTTTCGTAAATAAACTAACCATGTGTATAAATAGAAAAGAAGAGAAGAAGTCTTCATTTTATCATTTCACAAAAGGGGGCTAGGGTTTGGTAGAGAGAGAGAGTAAGAAGAGAAGAAAGCTAAGAGGATTTCAAGAAGATTCAATTTCTCCATATAATCCAAGGCAAGTTAATAAACTATATGTGTATAATATGTATCTATAATAAAATTTCACATGAACATGTATTTGGATCCCTAAATTAATATGAAATTGATGTTAAAAATGATATGCAATGTATTAGGATCATCCTCCATGTATATTCAAATGCAATAACATCATTATAGGGATTGAGTTGTAGAACAAACTCTTGAATTTGAAAAATCTATGAAATTGAGTAAATCATCATATTAAAAACTGTTTTGAGCTGTTTTGGTTCCGAAAATGGATGTTTCGTCCATGAATCCCAGTAGAAAATCATATTCTGGAAAACTTTGTAGTTTTAAGTTTTTTTAAAAATTGATCGGAAAATCCTCGAATATGCGTTTTACAGTTCTGCGCAGAAAGTTGTCGTGAACAGGTCCGAACTGTATACGTTAGTTTCGGGTCTGGTTTATGCAGGCTATGGTAGCGTGCGCACGTGTTCATATAGAAAATCACGCTCTGAACAACTTCGTAGTTTTAAGTTTTTCCAAAAACAGATCGGAAAAGCCTCAAATCGGCGTTTTACAATTCTGGGCAGAAAGTTGTCGAAAACAGGGGCGAATATTATATGTTAGTTTCAGGTCTGTTTTACGCATGCTATGGTAGCATTATTGCGTGTCCTTGTAGAAAATCATGTTCTGAATGACTTTGTAGTTTTAAGTTTTTCCAAAAGCGGATCGAAAATGCCTCAAATTGGCTTTTTACAATTCTGGGCAGAAAGGTGTTGAAATAAGAGTGCTAATGTTTTTCATGTTGTTAGTAAGATAATTATGGTATTTTGCGTAATATCCTAACTTGATCGCATACTTATTTTTATTAGGGATATATAACCTTGAAATGATTTGATGTTGAATTAGTAAATTAATGATGTAAATTATGTTATATTGTATAACTCAAGTAAGAGACTTGACACGATTGTATATATACATAAGCGTGAAATTGTTTTATATGTATATTGTCGAGTATACACTAGACTAGTCCTCGGTTGACGTAGGCACGTGTTGAATGCGATTTTTTTGTGATTGATTCGATTAGGTTCCGCTCGAGTTCCGTGTCGGAGATAAACCACCAGAACCGGACACATGGTTGTAATGCGGGTCGGATAGAAAGACCTTGAAACGCCATGTGATTTAGGACTTAGTATGATTGCCCTTGCCACGTAATATTGGGAAATATTCGCGTATAGGCCTAGTGTTACGACTTGTTCCCCCGGGTAACGATAGTGCCCCGATATGACTTGTTGTGTGAGATATCATGCTTGTGTCTTAAAGTAATATCCCGAATCGATGCATTTGATATTATACTTGAAGGAAATATTTTGATAAGTTAAATACTGAAATGAGATTAATAATGATTAATCATGATACGATATGAGGCTACACGTTACTCAAGTTTGGGTTGGGTAGTCACGACATAGGAGCATTGGTTGGGTAATTAAACAACTTAATTACTGGAGACGAGTAATGACTAGTGTGCTTTCATTATAAGTACATCTTATAATCTTATAGCTTGTTTTCTTACTTTGACATTCGTCTATCTTGCCTCTTGATCCTCTCCCATATATATATGTATTATATAGGTCCTCGCCCCGTTGGACAATAGACCGTGGAGCTGGATGACCTCTCATTTATTCTTAGGATCTTGTAGTGGTGGACGCGTCCTTATCCTATTTTGTCACTCTTCCTTAGAGTGTGGTATCAGAGATTTCCCATTGTTAGGGATTTGATAGTGTTGAGATGTTTACATTACACACTTTGCCTAGTTTATCTTTGGGCCTGTATGTTTGGGCATTTTATATTCAGTACTGATATTACTTGTGGATCCTATACTTGCAATGATGTGATTTGGTTACACGTATGGGAGTGTACATGTTTACTTTACTGTATTTATTTTAAATTCTTTTTCTAATGCCAACAAATTGACGCTTCACTTTAATTTAATTGGGTGTAGCTAACCGAATTAGATATAAAAAGCAGGGTTGTCATAGTTAGTATCAGAGCACGATTTTACTACATTTAGGGATCTAAGGGCGTCCGTTACGTTTTTCGCGCAACGTTTCCTTGATATATAGAGCCTTACGATTAGGTCTTGTATTCGATGACTTGGAAGATCTTCACGCTACGATTTCGACGGGCGATTCAGAGCTAGCCTCGTTTATAGGGAGGGTTCCTTGTTTGGATTTCATTTGTGAGACGTCCCACGCATGAGGTGAATCTCCGATCGACCACAGGATAGTACGCGTGAGGTCTGTGTGTGAGTAGTTGTTGTAATTATGACTAGTGCTCCACTTGAATAATGTTTTTTTGGATACGTGTTCACTTACTATCTTTTAAGATGGTGATTTGATGAGATGTGGACTCTGGGAGGGCAAAGGGTCCGAGAATTTTAAGAGACTGCAATTCATGTGCAACTATCGTAGTTTCATCGTCCACCAGTAGGCGAGAGAACCGATGTTGAACTCAATGATTGAGTTGACTTTTGGTGCTTTAGAGGGAGGAAACACCCGTATATTTTCTGTGCATTATCAATTTTGAATATCGTCGCTCTTATGGCTGTAAAGAAGGTGATATAAGTTATAGCCCACCCAGTAGTACCACTAAGTTGTTGGTACCACTTGCGTGTGTGGTTGTTTAAAGTTGTTTCCAATGTGTAAGGGTAGAGCTTTAAATATGGCATACCTCAAAATGATGTGGTCCAGTTATTGTTGTGACATTTTCCTGAGAAAGAATTATCACACTTCACCCGATATGGACAGACTGCTGAGGCATTCGATGACGTATTAATCAGTGAAGGTTAACAAAGTAAGTCTTGTGATAATAAGAGTATATTATTACTCATGAACATGTAAAAGAAGGGTTGTGATTTGAGAGAGGACTACTCCAAATCGGTGTATGTCCCACCCCGTCAAAGGATGACTTGAGGGGTCCAATTTTAGTGTACACAAGAGTGTTATCTACTTGTGAAATCACGAACTAGATTCATCTGTTTGATGATGTTCAACGGGAGATTCATGAGCCTAAATCTGTAATGGATAAGTGATGATCATTGAAATATTATGTTGATTGATAATACGCAAATATTGTGTATTTCATCTATCGAACATACGCATTTTAGCCCCCTCGGATGCCTTAATCTCTATATTTAAGCCCGTTAACCAGACAACCTCGGTTTATATTGTTAACATGTTATATAAGGTATAATTGGGCTTTTGTAGGTATTTAGGTACCAAGTATGGAGTTCAGACGCATTCCGATGAAGTTTCGTACCCAATCGCACGTTCAAGGGAAATCCGGTCATTTCACAATTAGGCACTGGCCCGACATCTACACAGAAGTTTTATCCCTCCTGGCAAGCTTCGCGTGGCCGTAAACGGTGCACGATTTCGATTCATAACAAAGAAGTTAAGGCGTTTTTAGCGGAAGGAAAAGCAATGAACCAAAAGAGGGGAGAAGTGGAAGAAATGGAACTGCAGAAGGCTGCCTTGGTTCTACCCTGCTTGATCGATCGATTGATCAAAAGGATCGATCGATCGATCCTTCATAAATTTTCCACGATTTTAATGATCGATCGATCGACCAAAGGGGTCGATCGATCGATGCCCTGTTTTCTGCAGATATTTTGCTTTCTTTTCTTTCATCTTTTCTTTTATTCTAACTTACTATATAAGCCAATTTTCTTGTAATATCAGATATACTTAGTTTTAGAAGACATTTTAGGTTAGGGTTTGGTTTTGAGAGCTCATCTTCTTCTCTTCTTGGATTGACAGCCATTTGGTTTTGTAAGATTGAACTATTCACTTCCATCTCCATTAATATAGTTTGTTCTTCATTTTTCCTTGCTTTATAGAATAATTCCCATGCTTTCTTAATTAGTTTAATTGCTTTATTTCTTGCTTTCCTAGTTTAATTAGTAAAAATTAGCATAGTTCATTATGTGCCCTTAGATAAATAGGGCCAGGATGTCGTTCCGTCATTAACGGACCCCAAGCTCCGAAAATTAGGTTTTGTGTAAAATTGCATTTAATTGAACCCGCGTGAATTAAATTCGAATTATTATGCGTTTAACTTTCTATGTCATGCATCTTTAGTGTTTACAGCGATAATCCGAGTTTAATCCGCGTGCGACCATTTTCGAATTAAATGTTTAATCTCGCAACTTTGGATGTAATTCCTTATTGTGTGATGTTTATGATTAATTGATAATGCTCGATTAAATTGCTCTCGAGCCGGAATTCTGATTATTAGTTGTTTCGAGCCGTATGGTTGGATGATATCCCAATCCTCGCTTTACTTTTATTTAAACTTAACTTATTCTTTTCTTTTATTTCCTAGCACACATCACCTTTTTACACTTTTATTCTTGGATTAATAATCTGTTACGATCTATCAAACATTCTCTGTGGATTCGATACCCGACTTACCGCTATACTCACCAATTGAGTGTAGTCATAACATAGATTTGTTTGTATTGAGGTGGTGAAACGAATTCAACGATCGGCGTTTGACATGCGCCTCTTTTCACGCTAAATCAAAATGGCGTCGTTGCTGGGAAATGTTTTGTTATAGATTGTAATTGTCTTATTAGTTCGTAGTATTCTTTCTGTTGTGTTTGTATTCTTTCTTTTAACCTTTTTACAGGATTTCTACATTTGAGCGCCTATAAACGCTTGAATCATCCCGCGCGCACATCTTCTTTGTGTAATTCGCCCTCTCGAGCCTTTGTTGGGGTAAGCATGTCTTATTCTAACTTTTCTGGGAATCCTAATGATAACTCCCAAAATTCCGGTAAACCTATGACTTTTGGTCAATACTTGCAATCCCAAAAATTTACAACATTTAAAATGACATTGGGTGAGTATTATAAAAGTTAAAGTTTGGATTACCTCAATTTTGGGGGTGATCATTTTGATTCTGGGTTGCAAGATCCTTATGATAAGAATTTTGAAACCAATTGTAATCATTTTCAAAATTCTTATGTTAATGATTTTGATTGTAGTTCCGAGAACAATTTCCAAACTTCCCATTTCCAAGAATTCGCACCTCGCCCTATGACTTTCGGTGAGGGATTGCGCATGCTTGAAAATGAGAGGGTTGAAAATCGATATCGGGAATAAAATCGTAGTTGGAAACACGAGTTGGATTTACTATTTGAATCCAACGACGACTTTTCTTCCATGACTTTTGAAGTCGAGGACTGTTTTGAACCAAATGAGGACTTCATTCCTACTTTGGAACAAATAATCCTTGACTTGAACCATTGTGTAGTAGAGAATGAAAATGAGGATGAAAAAGGCATTGTATCCAGTTGCAATGAATTCGTTTATTCTTTGATTTTCAAAGAAGAAAGTTTCATTGTAAAGGATCCTATTTCTTCCGAAATTCAATTTTCAAGCGATGATCACTCATCGCCTGAGATTGAATTTCTTTCATCCCCTTCTTTATTCTATACCGTCACACCAATTCTATTACCCGATGAATCGGTGCCAAACTTTAGAGTTTTAAACCTTTTCACCGACGAGGAGTACTCGCTCGAGTCGCCCTCCATGAAGGCATCTTTTCCCTCATGTGCGTCGCCTCCCATTCCAACTTTAAAATACTTGCGAGTTGATTCAATTTTTCTCGGCCCACACGTGTATTTGTCTCCCCTCGTATCCAAATCACCCATCCTCCCTCCCAAAGTTTCGATTGGGGATTGTTCACTTTAATCGCCTTACACATGTCTTCCGTCGTTTGAACGGAATTCCTATTTTCCGGGAGGCATGCATGTTCGGGAGGGTCCATCGTCGATCCGCCAAATTCAAATTGTGTTTTGGATGGACCCGCAAAAATTTCAACTTTTACTATAGCTAATTAGCATTCATATGTGTAGGTTGTATATACTAACTTCTTCATTTTTATTTTTTCTTAATTTAACCTTGTGTAATTAGTTACTTTCTTTTTATTTCTTTTTGTATGCTTGGTTCTAACTCTTTTGTAGGTTCAACGCACTTGAATTTGCGAAGACTAGGCGTCCCGGCACACACTTGTTAAGAAAACAATGAAAACAGTCACAAAAATATTTTTTCTTTTTTTTTCACACACTCATCCTCACGCATTTGCATTCTTTTTCTTTTTTATTTTATTTTATTTTTCATTTGGTTGTGAACGTGCGTGTGTGTCGATCGTGTACATATTTTTCTATTTTTGGTTACATTTGTCTATATATGTGCATACTTAGTCTAATTCTTTGATTATTTTATTTTATTTTTATATTTTATCTTTTTATATAATTATACTTATATATACTATATATATATACTTATATATTTTTATTTTTACATATTTCCCCCCCTATACCCCGAGATTGAATTTTACACACGCATCCTCACGCATTTGCATTTGTTTTCTTTTTTATTTTATTTTATTTTTCATTCCTTTGTGAACATGCGTGTGTGTCGCTCGTTGTACATATTTTTCATTTTTTTTGTTAGTATATGTGTATGTATGTGCATACTTAGCCCAATTCTTTATTTTTATTTTATTTTATTTTTATTTTTATTTTATTTTTATGTTGATACACTTATATATATATATATATATATATATATATATATATATATATATTTTATACTTATACCCCCCATACCCCCAGAATTGCATTCCCCCCCCCCCCCCCCCCCCCATTTTAAAAATAGCATGCAGTGTGCCTTTTGCTGCTTGATCGATCAATCGAGCAGTTAAAGGCCGAGACAGCTTCTGTTTTTCCCCTCTCTCTTATTTTCTCATTCCTCTCTTCTCCCAAGTTTCGTGCCCTAACTTTTTCCCCCGTCACATTTCCTTAATTTCCATCCATTCCCTACACTTCCAAGGTATAATTCTTCCTACTTTATCATGTATTTGTAGATTTTGGTGCTTATTTGTCATGTTTTCACTGTTTTATGCCATTTTTGACATGTTTGAGGGTTTGTGGTTTTCTCCCTGTGTATTGTTGTTCCAACTAATTTTACCTATGATTATTGCTTGATATCCATTCATGAACACATGTATGTTGTTGCATTGTTGTTGTGTTCATGAATGGGGCATTTTTGTTGGTTCAAAATGGTATTTTTCACCCTTGATGCACATTGCGCACGCCAAGTATTTGCTGAAATTCCACATACATTTTTCAATCCAATTTTTGGCACACACTTGGGTGATTTTCACTCCTTGTCGCATTCCAACATATTTTATCGCAATGTTGCATTTTTTTCCCTCGATTTTGCGCACTTGCACCCCCATTTCGACTTGTACACTAACTAACCATTAATTGTGTGTATTGCTTAATTCTTGTTTTGTAGGTTGAAATGACACAATTGAAGAAATACAAGTACACTAGGTGTTTGCCCAACGGGGGTGTCGAGGGGTTTCGCTGCGAACAGGAGCGAGATTGGTACCAGGCCTATTTTCAGACATCCGAGAGACTTTTGGGTTATCATTTTTCCTGGAACCTTGATCACATACCGTAGGAGGCGTGGGCTATGTTGTGCCAACAGGGATAGGAGACCTTTCTCACTACCAATAGGCGCATCAATGAAGAACTTGTCTGGATGTTTTATGCGACATTGGTAGAGGTGAGGGGGCAAGGGCCTACTACTTATGAGGCCATGGTCCGTGGGGTGCGGATACCTCTCCGCCGTTCTGATTTGGAAGCTTTTATGGATGTGCCAGACCCCGCGGATCCTGTCAGTTTCATGGATAGCGATCATTTCGGGCATGAGACGTTGATAGAGGCCCTTGAGCCGGGTGAGGTTTGGAAAAAAGGTGCTTTCCGTTCGGCGGCAATAGCAGACTTACTGAGACTTATACACTACATCAATGTCCACTCATTCAAGGTGACGAATAACCGATCAGAGGTTAGTCACAAGCACGCAGCATTCATCCACACCATGCTTCATGATTTGGGCGATATCAGTTTGCCCAAAATATTTTTGGAGACGATGCTCGCGACAACAAAGGAGACTGCCTGGAGATTTTCACTTCCTTTTCCTGCCCTCATCACGAGGTTCTGCACTTCCCACGTTTGCCCAGAGTATGATGTTGATCGCAAGCATGAGCCACTAGGGCTTCTCACAAAGGACAATATCTCGAAGATGTTGACTCATGCTTGGGGGGAGCTGGGGAATAAGAGACGGAGGGCAGATGCGACTGACAGGACAGAGGCGGCTGACATGGCAACGGAGGAGGCTGAGATTAGAGGGATGGAGCAGGGTGAGGGTTCTCACACGCCACACACAGATTATGATGCCCGCTTTGAGGCATTTCAGGCCGTGCAGGACCAGCGCTAGGAGGAGACCCAGCTCAGGTGGGCTACATGGGAGTCCCTCCTCGACCAGCAGCAAACCGAGCAATGGCAGGAGTGGGCCGAGCAGAGGCAGGCTAGAGCACAGCACAGGCATGAGTACCGGGTGATGAGAGATCTTTATTTGTAGAGGCATGATTCGGACACAGCGCTACCTCCTCATTTTCAGGACCCTTCTGATCCTAGTGGTTCCGGCCACTAGGCTACTGTTGTACTGGGTCATATTTTTGTATTCTGGGGTCGGATATTATATTGTATTTTTATTTTATTTTATTTTTATTTCTTTCTTTTTAATAGTTGTAATGTATTAAGTTGTTTTGTATTGAACTTATGGAATGAGAAATGAAAATGTAGTTTGTGGCTATTTATTGGATTTTGATATGTGTGACCTTCCATTTTATAAAATCAAAAAGTTCACCATCAATTTATCTAGTATTTTCACTTCAGCCCCTCTATATTGTTGTGACTTGTGACATAGCTTCTTTTAACTTAATACATCGGTATATATTCTTCCTATGCTTTGTACTAACTTGTTTTGCAGATTCGTTTGGACTTGTACTTAGGGAGATTACTCCAAATGTGGGTAATATCGTTCTTTTCCTATCTTTGTGTTGTGTTCTTTAATGGACGCATTGAGGACAATGCAACATCTAAGTTAGGGGGTATGGGATATTCTATCCATTTCATTATTTAGTCCTTGAATTTGACTACAATTTAGTTACAAAGCATGTTTTTGTTAAAAATTTGACAAATTTCAAAAATATTTTCTCTATTTTTTCTCCTTTGTTGGGCATTTTGCCCCCATTTCCGATGATAAATTTTATTAATTGCCCGATCCATTAGACAATTCAACGATGCATGTTCTCGATTTTAAAAGTTATTATATTTTAGTCCCTAAATCATTAATATTATGAATAACTTCATGAATTAAACTTTATCCCTTGAGCACATGCATTTTTGTTGCCCTATTGATTTGGTTTAAGATTTTTATAACCCGGTAATCTTTTGTTACATTGTATATACTTACACCGAGTGAGATTAGAGACTTATCTTCATTTGTGAGTGTATACACTATTCTTTCCTCTTTGAGAACATTACAGTCGTTGGTAATCTCTTTATTCTTTCATTGACCGTTCATTATTTGAGTTTATACTTGAAATGTATTACTTGAGCATGATTTTCATATATTGTTTTGACTCGAGAATTGCGTAAACTTTTTGAAATGATCATAGGCCATCTTTGTATATCACCCATATGGCCTTGACCTTGCCCTTTTATATGTTCCCTAGTCAACCCACTTGAGCCTAAATAGTAGCCTTTCGTTTCATTACCCAAAATCCCATAACCAACTCCAAATTGGAGTTATATACCATACATATTACCTTACATACCTTGTTTGGATTGTTTACTTGGGATTGAATGATATTGTTGTTTTGTGGTTGCAATTTGAGCATGAAAAGAGTGAGAAAAGAAGAAAGTGTAGTGAAAAAGAGAAGAAAAAAAGAAGGTAAAAAACAAAAGAAAAAAATGAGAAAAAGAAAGAGAAAGTTGTATATATTGTTTGTAGTGATTCAATAATTCTTGTTACTCTCTCGATTGTTATATCTAATGCTCATTTGGAAATCAATGCCCAAATTTTGAAATTGCCCACTTTTCCCATTGTCCCGAGTTTCATCCCCAAACAACTTTGAATCCGTATATGCATTCCTTTCATTTCGTACCCTAACCTAGCCTACATTGCAACCCTATTAAAGTCCTATGTGATCTTAAGTAGATGTAATTCAAATGTTTAAATAGTTTTGATAATCTGTGAAAATGCATTTTGCCTCTTTTGTATGTGCGGTATCTTTCACTGAGATTACGGTTTTTACTTTCTATATAGCGTTCTTGTATTGTGATATATGCGCGGCCTAGTTTCCCTTTACATTTACTCCTTATGCCTGCATGTCCAGTGTGTTACCTCCCTGTTTCAAGTGAATTCAGTTGATGAGTGTAATGCCCGTGAGGATTGACTTTTATGCATGCTTTGATATTTAGTATCCGAGTTATCTAAGTTTTTCGCCAAATCATACTTTGCATGTTCTCGCTCCCCTCCCACATTTTAAGGTTTCAATTCTATGAGGTTCATTTTATAGTGTTAATGATTCGGACTTTTGTTTGAATCCGTTCAATGTGCTAATAATGCGTATGAAATCCTTTTCGCCATTGTTGGGCTTGTCGCATGTTGGTTTTGGCATATTTTGAGGAAACCAATTGATGTTTCTGGGTACCATCCCTGAAAACCCTCACGAGATGACACTCGTCCACTAGGGTAACCTAGGGGTTTAACGGCTTATTGCATGTGCTAAATGCAATCGTTCGCCCGCGAAAGTGACCGTATTTTTTTTTTATTGCTTTTATACCATACTTTTGTACTTTCTCCTGTTTTGGCTTACTTGTTGTTCTTGATGCATCCTATTTCATTGATAGGGACTAGCAATGTGTAAGTTAGGGGGTGTGATAATACTCAAATATTGTGTATTTCATTTGTCGAACCTACCCATTTTAGCCCCCTCGGGTCCCTTAATCTCTATATTTAAGCCCGTTAACCAGACAACCTCGGTTTATATTGTTAACATATTATATGAAGTATAATGGGGCTTTTATAGGTATTTAGGTACCAAGTATGGAGTTCAGACGCATTCCGGTGAAGTTCCGTATGCAATCGCACGTTCAAGGACAATCCAGTCATTTCATAGTTAGTTGCCTGGCCCGACATCTCATGAAAGTTGTAGCCCTCCTCGCAAGCTTCGCGTGGTCGCAAACGGTGCACGATCCTGATTCATAACGAAGAAGTTACGGCGTTTCTAGCGGAAGGAAAAGCAATGAACCAAAAGAGGGGGAAAAGGGAAGAAATGGAATTGCAGAAGACTGCCTTGGTTCTGTCCTGCTTGATCGATCGATCGATCAAAAGGACCGATCGATCGATCCTTCATAAATTTGCCATGATTTCAATGATCGATCGATCGATCCCCTGTTTTCTGCAGATATTTTGCTTTATTTTCTTTCTTCTTTTCTTTTTTCTAACTTACTGTGTAACCTAATTTTCTTGTAATATCAGATATACATAGTTTTAGAAGACATTTTAGGTTAGGGTTTGGTTTTGAGAGCTCATCTTCTTCTCTTCTTGGATTGACAACCATTTGGTTTTGTAAGATTGAACTATTCACTTCCATCTCCATTAATATAGTTTGTTCTTCATTTTTCCTTGCTTTGTAGAATAATTCCCATGCTTTCTTAATTAGTTTAATTGCTTTATTTATTGCTTTCCTAGTTTAATTAGTAAAAATTAGCTTAGTTCATTATGTGCCCTTAGATAAATAGGGTCGAGATGTCGTTCCGCCATTAACGGGCCCCGAGCTCCGATAATTAGGTTTTGTGTAAAATTGCGTTTAATGGAACCCGCGTGAATTGAAGTCAGATTATTATGCATTTAACTTTTTATGTCATGCATCGTTAGTTTTTATAGCGATAATCCGAGTTTGATCCGCGTGCGACCATTTTCGGATTAAATGTTTAATCTCGCAACTTTGAATGTAATTCCTTATTGTGTGATGTTTATGATTAATTGATAATGCTCGATTAAATTTCTCTCGAGCTGGAATTCTGATTATTAGTTGTTTCGATCCGTATGGTTGGATGATATCCTGATCCTCGCTTTACTTTTATTTAGACTTAACTTATTCTTTTCTTTTATTTCCTAGCACACATCACCTTTTTACACTTTAATTCCTGGATTAATAATCTGTTACGATCTATCAAACAATCTCTGTGGATTCGATACCCGACTTACCGTTATACTCACCAATTGAGTGTAGTGGTAACTTAGGTTTGTTTGTATTGAGGCGGTGAAACAAATTCAATGATTGGCGTTTGACACGCGCCATTTTTCATGCTCAATCATTGATATCAGGGAACTTTGGTAGGCGTGTAAACCTACACGTTGTCCACACAAGCGATAGATGTCGTATTGGGGTGGCATAGTGGTGTCATAGTGTTCTGATCGGATAATATCCATAATGGAATGAACTTAAGGCCGATTAGGTGTGTGTTCGGTCGTGTACAAAATATGTTAGTTGGTTGGGAACTCACGTGTTTAGAGTGGAATGTTTTCGCGAGTTATCCCGAACAAGTTCGTGAGAATGTATCAATAATGTTGCGATGTCTTGGCCATGGACACTAGGGATGAGGAAGTTCGTATCGCAAGGTCATACGAGGATTTACATTAGAGAAGTCCAGAATTTTTGAGGGAGTATTCTTTCCTTATTCGGTAACGATTGGACTTCAGTGTTCTTCGAAAAGCCCTAGATTAGAATGGGTATTCGATAAGATGTGGTTATCTTGCTTTGTAATACCGGTATATTTGTTAAAAGTTATCGAGATCGGGATGTGAATATGGGTGTGCTAAGGGATGGAATTAAGATGAAGTAACCAGTTGTGAACCATACGGTGAGTAGCGAATCTCGAGGGACGAGTTGTGGACTGAGAACATCATGAGGGAGTGTTCAATAGGCGTTTCATTTTATGCGAGTGTGATAGTTTGAGTTGGTGATATATCCCCTAGTTTGGTTGTATGTTATCACCCGGTGATTGGGGGTACTAATTTATTGCACCGTGATAATGGTGTTGCTTGATTTTGAATCCATCAGATATGGTAATGTGGCTATGTTGTGGCCCTCGTTATGTATTAATATGAATTAGAGCACGAGTGAGTAATTAGTGACATGTTGTTTACTTAGATCGTGTGTGATTAAAGACACATTCTGAAACCAAGTGTAATATGTTCGATTATTGTGACGTCTATACTAGTGACTAGTCACACCATGATGGTCTTTTGATAATGGTAGAGTCGCGTGTAGCTCAGTCAATTTTTGTGTGATTGATGATAGTGTTGCCAAGTGAGTGTCATCATTAATGGCAAGTATTGAGACGTTTTGGGGTTTCAAATGTTGGACCCATTCATTGAAATGGTTGTCATAACCTCCACTGTAGGGGGAAAACAAGAGAGTGTTTTGACCTTTGTTGAGAAGTTTTGTAAGGAGGGTGTATACTCTTGGGCAAACACCCGCGAATGGGTTCGTAACATATTTAATTTTTACTTCAGTTATGTGTGGAGTACTGAGTGTTAATTGGGGTCACGATACGTGAAGGTACCCGCTACCTTATATTTACGACCATTGACCGGTTGGATAGCACACCGTTCTTCATAAAGATCAGGTAGCGTTGGTGTGCTGGAAGATGAGTATCCGGATGGTGAGTGTGCCAAATCCGATATTCTGATTTGGTATGATAAGTGGGAATTTTTTGTCTTACCTCGTTGTTTGGCAAATGTACAAGCCATATTCGTGGTTTAAAGAACCAATTTCATTTCATGTTCGGTGAGCAAATTCTAATATACTCACAGTACAAGGTAAATCCTGTCGGATAGGTTGAATTCCTTACGTGTTTTTAACAAAAGAGCGGTAAGTCAAACTATCGAGGGTCTATCGCCTTGGGTTAGAGCGACCAAACCGTGAGAAGTGAGGGTGTACAAGGGGGCATATTGCATCTTGGGTTAGTTCGAAACCTTTGGGTGAGGGATCGTTGATCGCCCATAATGAAACTTTATCGGTGTTGTCTTATTCGAGGGAGTGTGAACCTTGTTGATATTATTTACCTAAGTTCAGACTTAGAAAGATGGATCAATATTTGTAAGTGCATAGAAGTTGTATGCTTATTCACATGTGCAACCTTAGTGGATAATAAGGGTTACCATATCGATTGACTCATCGTCAATTTAAGTGCAAGGCAAGTGTACAATTCAGAGTAGAGTTGGCTTTTGATCTTTCATTACCATCTGTTCGATGTGGTATCTGATGTCTGGGATCGCGACTCACAGTGTAGCTGGGGAAATATTGTTAGTCGATTCTGAGTTGAGTATTGAGGCATGATTGAATAATAGTGACATCTGTATTGAATAGGCGAAGTTGGATTATTTATTGTGTGATGAACCGTTGAGTCCAGAGATAAGTGGTTTTTGGAGTTAGATGATTCTTGTATCACTAGGGGTCTTGAATTGACAAATTCCTTATCTCGACAAGCTGACAGTAGTGTATCGGAGGGGTTCCTTATTTGGATTTTGCTTGCGAGACACTCCACGCATGAAACTTAGCAAGTCAGGACTTGGGGGTGTTGATTTCTAGATCATCTTAGTAATTCAGTTATCTTAGGCTTCGTGGTGAGAGTTCGATTGTACAGTTAGAAATGGGAAAGTATATCCATGGATTTCATTATTGGGTTACCAAGATCGCAGCGAGATCATGATTTGATTTGGGTCATCGTCGACAGACTGACAAAGGTGGCTCATTTCTTTTTAGTGAGGATGGATTATACGACAGCACAGTACGCCATGGTGTTTATTAACGATATTGTGAAGTTGCATGGGGTACCGCGTGATATCGTGTCCGACCGTGGCAGTGTCTTCATCTCGCACTTTTGGGGCGGTGTTCAAGAGGCGATGGGAGCTGAGTTGAGTTTGAGTACTGCATTCCACCCTCAGTTTGATGGTCAGACGAATCGGGTAAACCAAATTTTGGAGAACATTTTACGATTTCGTGTGTTGGACTTCAAAGGTGGTTAGGATACACATTTACCACTGGTGGAGTTCGCATACAATAATAGTTATCAGACAAACTATTGGCATAGAACCATACGAGGATTGTTACGGCAGGCCTTGTCGATCCCCTACATGTTGGTTGGAGTTCAGAGAGCACCAGATGCTGGGTCCGGATATTATTAGGGAGACCTCAGAGAAGGTAAACTTGATTCTTGCACGGATGAAGATCTCGCAAGATCGTCAAAAGACTTATGCTGACATAAGAAAGAGGATGTTAGAGTTCGCCGTTGGGGACCAAGTGTTGTTGAGGGTCTCACCCATGAGAGGCGTTGTTCGCTTTGGTGCCAAATGGGAAGCTTTCACCACGATACGTGGGTCCGTTTATTGTGTTGGACAGGGTGGGGTCAATTGCCTACTGTTTAGCCGTACCTGACCAGCTCCAGTGGGTACACAATGTTTTTCGTGTATCCATGTTGAGGAAGTTCTTACGTCTCGAGGACTCACACCTACACTTAGATTTAGATGGGGTTGAGATACAGCCTGATGGGAGCAACGAGGAGAGGCCGGTCAGGATCCTAGATCATCGTGAGCAGCAGTTGAGGTCAAAAGTCATTCCTCTTGTTCGTGTTATGTGGAGTAATCAGGGTGAGTCTGAGGCCACTTGGGAGAGAGATGATGACTTGCGAATTAGTCACCCATATCTCTTCATGGAAGGTACGTGCGAAACTACCTTACTTGACTTGAATTGATTTGTTTTAATTTGGATTTCGAGGACGAAATCCCGTTCGTAGAGGGGGAGAATGTAATACTCCGTATTTTTTTTTAAATTAAAATTAAAAAAAAAATATTACACTATACATATTCGAAATGTTTGGAAATGAAACTATGCCATTATATATATTCAAAATGATTGGAAATGAAAAGTTAAAATGAATTCATTGATATACGAATGTGCAACTTAAATATTAGAAGCGAATTAACGCGTAAAAGGATCGAGAGGGTTAAATTTGGGGCAATGGCATTTTTGTAAATAAACTAACCCTAGGTATAAATAGAAAAGAAGAGAAGAAGTCTTCATTTTATCATTTCACAAAAGGGGGCTAGGGTTTGGTAGAGAGAGAGAGACTAAGAAGAGAAGAAAGTTAAGAGGATTTCAAGAGGATTCAATTTCTCCATACAATCCAAGGCAAGTTAATAACCTATATGTGTATAATATGTATCTATAATAAAATTTCACATGAACATGTATTTGGAACCCTAAATTAATATGAAATTGATGTTAAAAATGATACGCAATGTACTAGGATCATCCTCCATGTAGATTCAAATGCAATAACATCATTATAGGGATTGAGTTGTAGAACAAACTCTTCAATTTGAAAAATCTAAGAAATTGAGTAAATCATCATATTAAAAATTGTTTTGAGTTTTTTGGTTTCGAAAATGGATATGTCGTTCGATCTACCCGGTAGAAAATCATATTCTAGACAACTTTGTAGTTTTAAGTTTTTTTAAAAACTGATCGGAAAATCCTCGAATATGCGTTTTACAGCTCTGCGCAGAAAGTTGTCGTGAACAGGTCCAAACTGTATATGTTAGTTTCGGGTCTGATTTATGCGAGCTATGATAGTGTGCTCACGAGTTCTTGTAGAAAATCACGTTCTGAACAACTTTGTAGTTTTAAGTTTTTCCAAAAACAAATCGAAAAAGCCTCAAATCGGCGTTTTACAATTCTGGGCAGAAAGTTGTCGAAAATAGGGGGAATATTATATGTTAGTTTCGGGTCTGTTTTATGCAGGCTATGGTAGCGTGCTCGTGTGTCCTTGTAGAAAATCACGTTCCGAACAACTTTGTAGTTTTAAGTTTTTCCAAAAACAAGTCGAAAAACCTCAAACCGGCGTTTTACAATTCTGGGCAGAAAGTTGTCGAAAAATGGGGTGAATATTATATGTTAGTTTCGGGTCTATTTTATGAAGGCTGTGGTAGCTTGCCCATGCGTCCTTGTAGAAAATCACGTTCCGAACAACTTTGTAGTTTTAAGTTTTTCCAAAAACGGATCGGAAAAGTCTCAAATTGGAATTTTACAATTCTGGGCAAAAAGGTATTGAAATAAGAGTGCTAATGTTTTTCATGTTGTTAGTAAGATAATTATGGTATTTTGCGTAATATCCTAACTTGATCGCATACTTATGGTTATTAGGGATATATAACCTTGAAATGATTTGATGTTGAATTAGTAAATTAATGATGTAAATTATGTTATATTGTATAACTTAAGTAAGAGACTTGACACGATTGTATATATACATAAGCGTGAAATTGTTTTATATGTATATTGTAGAGTACACACTAGACTAGTCATTCGGTTGACGTAGGCACATGTTAAATGCGATTTTTTTGTGATTGATTCGATTAGGTTCCGCTCGAGTTCCGTGTCGGAGATAAACCACCAGAACCGGACACATGGTTGTAATGCGGGTCGGATAGAAAGACCTTGAAACGCCATGTGATTTAGGACTTAGTATGATTGCCCTTGCCACGTAATATTGGGAAATATTCGCGTATAGGCCTAGTGTTACGACTTGTTCCCCCGGGTAACGATAGTGACCCGATATGACTTGTTATGTGAGATATTATGCTTGTGTCTTAAAGTAATATATCGAATCGATGCATTTGATATTATACTTGAAGGAAATATTTTGATACGTTAAATATTGAAATGAGATTAATAATGATTAATCATGATACGATATGAGGCTACGCGTTACTCGAGTTTGGGTTGGGTAGTCACGATATAAGAGCATTGGTTGGGTAATTAAACAACTTAATTACTGGAGACGAGTAATGACTAGTGTGCTTTCATTGAAACTACATCTTATAATCTTATAGCTTGTTTTCTTGCTTTGACGTTCGTCTATTTTGCTTCTTGCTCCTCTCCCGTATATATATGTATTATACAGGTGCTCACCCCGTTGGACAGTAGACCGTGGAGCTGGATGACCTCGCATCTATTCTTAGGATCTTGTAGTGGTGGACGTTGGTCCTTATCCTATATTGTCACTCTTCCTTAGAGTGTGGTATAAGAGATTTCCCATTATTTGAGATTTGATAGTGTTGAGAGGTTTACATTACACACTTTACCTAGTTAATCTTTGGGCCCGTATGTTTGGGCATTTTATATTCAATACTGATATTACTTATGGATCCTATACTTGCTATGATGTGATTTGGTTACACGTATGGGAGTGTACATGTTTACTTTACTGTATTTATTTTAAATTATGTTTCTAATGCCAACAAATTGACGCTCCACTTTAATTTAATTGGGCGTAGCTAACCGAATTAGATATAAAAAGCAGGGTTGTCACACATAGTGACTCTTATTTCAAACTAGTACTTGGGAACCTTAACTAGGAATATTATGAGGTACGTTAGGTGTGCACTTTAGATGAGAGGTGAGATTCTCAAGCAAGATCCAAACAAGCTAACATGTACATAATAAATGCCTAATTGCACTTGTTAAGCACTTGCTATTTTTTTTAAATATTTTACAATCGGGCTCGGACCCGCTTTCTTGCATTTTCTCTTCTCTCTTGTATCTTTTACATTAATTTTCCATCATTAGGGACACTCGGCATAGAGTATGGATGTTTGTCGTAGTATAGCTGCTACAGGAGATACAGGCTTTAATTAAACGCTTCCATTCTATTGATTCAAAAAGCTGTAGTATCTATTTCATTTAGGGCATATCGTCCAGGATTCTAGTTATTCCATCTCTATCTCGGATATTGTAATTATTTATGTCGGTGTAGACACCCCATTCTGTTACCCCCTAACTCTCCTTAGGTCCCTAGTACTTTCCTCCATCACCACAAACCCAGGTCACGTCCCGAGTACTGACCTAGAAGCCATCGAGCACTCCCCGGCTCAGTTTGACCAAAAATTCAAACTCTTTATCTCGACCGAGACTGAATGAATCTTTGAATGGAACTGAATACCCTTTCCAACGGTTCGTCCTGTGCGCGATTCCGACTTATCATGGGGACGAACGATCCGTTTGCGTTCGAAACATGACCCAGAGGCCACCGAGCCCTCCTCGGCTCTATTTGACCTAAGTCAGCTCTTCAACTCAACCGAGGCTGAATGAATCTTTGAAGGGCACTGAATACCCTTTCCAACGGTCCGTCTCGTGCACGATTTTGACTTACCATGCGGACGAACGATCCGTTTGACTCTGAGAGGTCACCGAACGCTTCCAGGGCCCGGTTGACCAAAGTCAACTCCCCAAACCGGACCAAACTCTTTGGAATGTCGAAGTACATCTCCCAACCTTTCCAACGGTCTGCCTCGTGTACGATTCAGACTTACCATGTGGACGAACAATCCGTTTGCATCCGAACGATTCCCCGTCCAATGAACCGACAAATGCTTCTGAGCCATATTTGACCCAAAGTCAACTCTCGAACCCGGGAGTCAACGGTATGCCCGTGCATGATTCTGAACAACGGTTTGTCGTCGACAGCCGATTTTCCCGAAAAAGCCTGAAGCGCACTGCCAAATGGCAGGTTCCAGACCCTGCCTATCGGCAGGCGACGATAGGTAGGAACAGGTATATGCCGATCGACAGTTACCTGGGCCTATAAAAGGAGGCCTTCACCTCATTTGCAAAGGGAGCCCAGATCTGATAAAAATTCACTCTCAACAAATCCCAGAAACCTCTCTCGAAGGCAGCGTGATTTCAACCCCCAAATTCTTTTTTTACTTCCACTTTTCATCATCCTTTTCATCAAACTTGGTGAATTAGTCACTCTCCATCATCATCCAAGTGCAAGCGTTGCTCTCCAACATTCAAGATCAATCTCAAGATCTTCAAGAAGGTCCAACTTTCTCTACTTTCTCTTAAATTCTCTTAAACTCTCAATAACTTGTTTTATTATTTAGCACTCTTATTATCTCATCTCACACATCCTAATATACTTTTTTATTTAGTATTATTGCACATCTCTTATTTTCATATAAATAAAACCCAAAAAAAGACAAGAAAAACAGGGTTTGCTCATAAATTCCAAATAGGGGTTCTCATACTTTTTCTCACACTTTTCTCACAACTAAAACACTTTTTCTACACACACACACACTTACAAATAAGAGATCCCCCATTTGGATTTATGGGATAAACCCCACCCCTCGTTTTGTATGCGAATTACGTGGACTTTGATGCCTTTATAGGCTACGTAGGCGTCTCGGGGTAAAACTCGAGACTCGAGTCCTCTCTCTAACCTTTTCTTTTACTTCCTATTTTCTCTAAATCTAATCTTCCTATATTCTATATACTTTCCCTTAGTGACGTATTGCTCCGTATGTGTTATCGTTCCATTATAACGATCAACGTAGGGGTAATCGCGTAAATCTTATTTTTCTAATATCATTCTTATATCTTCCTACGGATGACTCGCTTTATCTTTTCCATGATACAAGTCGAGGATTCCTACCTCAATTATATATATACACATGCACACATATCACGGGGGGAAATATAAAGGAAAATAGCAAATATCCATGAGAGACCGAAAGGGCGAAATGGGTGCCTAACACCTTCCCATTTCGTAACTAAGCCTCCGAACCCTTCTCGAATCATTTTGGTTTCGCATGCACCATTATGTCTTTTGATGCCATCCTTTGGGATAGCTTCCCTTTTTTCTTTTGTCTGTTTTGAGTAAAATAGACTGACGACTCTAAATCTCTCTAGATTTTTACACCTCATCTCGAAAGAACGCCGGCCGAAGCGCTCCCGAGAGGGATGCGCGGGACCCGAAGGATCTTCTCCCTTCGCGCGCCCGCCCCAGCGCTGCGAGGATCGGGGATGGCTACAGTGGCGACTCCGCTGGGGACATGTGTTTGTTTTGAGGCCTTGACTCTATTTACATGGAAGTTATATTTGTTTATGTTTCCCCCCATATCTGCATGTTCCCCTTTTTTATGTGTATCCCATGCTTATGCTTATGTTCACACACTTGTAAAAAATTCTCCATGTACACTTCACACCACGTGCACCTAGGATCACATATATCCCCATGTTGCACGCATCACCCATCCATACTTGGTGTACCTTTTTTTGGGTACTTATACTTTGCTCCCTGTTTGGCATAATCAAGAAAGGCATTCTCATCATAAGCTACTAATAAGAGAATCATGCATGATTCACATAACATCACCAAATAGCATTGTTATTTGACCAAATTTTACCCAGTAACTGGAGGGTCACTTCGTGATAGGCGCTGGTCCGGTAGGTCACAGTTAGCCTAAGCGAAATGACTCTCACCTTCCATTGGCCAAGTACCTTCGACGTATATCGAACGGTTCCCCCGCATCGTACCGCTTGATCGAACTCATGACGGGAGGTATATCGCAGGGAATTCATTCACGTACGCCGAGTATATCGAATTCGCTCTCACACGTACCATCCCCACGAGGTATATGATGAGGAAATTCACGAACACTCAGGTATATCAAATGGCTTATCCACACATACCGATTGCCCGCAAGAGCAAGACGTATATCGTGGAAGTCACGCCAAAGGGGGGAACCCATGACGATTCACCCAACCAACCGTATACCCGCATATAGGTGTCAAATCGTATACCCGCATATAGGTGCCCATTCCGGGTCGGCCAGCCGCCCAATTTTTGCGCATTTTTAAAACGGGACCGTGTCCGTGAGGCTGGTTACAAGTCCAAACCGTAGCTTTGCATATATTGAAAACCCCACTTTTCCAGGCTCGGGTCCCGTCCGGCATTGCATTTAGGAGAATTAAATACAAGTTGAGAACATAATAATCATGCTGAGTTCCGTCTCCAAAAATATTTTTCCCTTCTTTATCAAAAATCCAAAAATATTTTTCCCTTCTTTATCAAAAATCCAAAAATATTTCTCCCTTCTTTATCAAAAATCCAAAAATAGTTCTTCCTTTTTTCTCAAAAATAAATCTCATCCTATGCCTTCTCGGGTCGATTGCAAGCCCTTGGTCTGGCTCCTTATTGGATTCGGTCTTCAGTCAAATCACCCCGGAGTTTTATCCGTTCCTCTAATACTTCTTTCGAGTCTGGAATCCATCCACTTTCCATAGGGAATACAGATCAAGCACCAGTCATACAGCCAGATCTGACGACAGTCCTAACTCAGCTCGTGTCCAAGATTTACAACCTCCAAACTGAGGTCCGAGAAATGCAACGAAACCAGGTTCCAATTCCTTAAGAGCCCGAGGCCCTATTCCCTCATGCTATGGGTCCACCCGAGCCTATCTGGGTTCCGAAAGAATATCAGCATGCTCCACGTGCCCTTCCTACCAATAGGCCACCGCTTTCCCAGCTCCCAATGCCCAACATTGCCAAACCTATGGCTAACTTACCTATGATCGTTGATCCAAATGAGGAGTTGAATAAAGTCAAAGAGGATCTCAAGATGCTCACTAAGAAGTTTGACCAAGTCAGAATCTCTGGTAATTACATGGACTACACCCACATGTCTCCTTATCCTAATGGGAGGTTACCCGAGAAGTTCAAGATGTCAAATATCGAGAAGTTCGGGGGGAGTGGACCCCCAATTGTTCATCTTCGCAGTTATCATCGTTCCATGACTCTACTAGGAGCTTCTGAAGAGGTGATGGCCCAATTGTTTCAGTAAACTTTGAAGGATAGTGCCCTCCGATATTTTTTATCTCTTGAGGAATACAGAATTCGTAGCTGGGAGTATGTAGCCCGACAATTCATGTCGCAATATAAATACAACGAAGATCTTGAGGTCACCTGTCGTGATTTAGATTTGCTCAAATAGAATTCTGGGGAATCAGTCAGTAACTTCATAACCCGATGGAGAGAGCAAGCAGCAACCATAACTAATCGGCCATCCGAGGAAGAACAGGTCAACATAGTGAAGAAGAACTTCTTACCCCATGTCCGAGCAATGATGGGAGGACAATACTATCCCCACTTACGAGCTCTCAGATAGGCTGGAGTGGAAATCGAGGAAAGCCTCGTTAAAATAGAGGTTGAACCGAAGAAGGTGTCCGGATAGTTCACCCCTAGAAAGTATGACAAGTCTGCCAGTGCTACAGTTTCAACCATCAACAACATCTCTCAACCAACCACATCATGGGCACTGGAAAGCCGCCCTGCCCCCATCCGAAGGTAATACACTGAGCTCCATACTCCCCTCTCCAAAGTTTACCAAGCCCTGTTAAGCCAAAATCTCATCAAACCCTTGGATCCACGTCCGTGGCCAAATCCACTCCCAAGAAATTTCAAGACCG
Organism: Sambucus nigra; assembly: GCA_949130495.1. Lineage (NCBI taxonomy): Eukaryota > Viridiplantae > Streptophyta > Magnoliopsida > Dipsacales > Adoxaceae > Sambucus > Sambucus nigra. The sequence goes on along the minus strand of OX422215.1, from coordinate 665,380,674 downwards.
ATGCTCATTGCGCCTTTCACCAAACTGCCAGCCATGCCACCGACCAATGCTTTCACCTTCGGAACATAATCCAAGATCTTATTGGCCGGGGTACCATCGCCCCACCAGCCAATCCTAAGCCAAACAATACTCATAATACACTTTCGAATCATGCCAATGCCATCTTCTTAGAAGAAAACCCAGATTTCGATCCCTCAACTCAAATCACACCCATGTACTCTCCTAAACCTCTTTAAATTTTTCCATATTTCCTCCTACACCCTACTAGCCTCGTTGATTAGGCACTGTCACTCCATACCAGAGCATGCATCGCTGTCCGTACCCGTTCTGAAAATGGAAGTATGGAATTGTCAGAGGTGTTAAACCAACTCCTAGAGTTCGGGCTAAAATTGCCCTCACAGATGGTCATCGATTGCCTGAAGTTCAACACACTGTTCTTGGAGGCACGAAAGTGGGCTCAAGATTCAGACAAGTGGGTGGTACCAACCGACGAAGCCAGCCTAGATGATGTTGTCCAGACTATGGAAGAATTATTCGGGTAAACCAACAGCATTTACAGTATCACCGGGTTACTTGACACTTTGAAACTACGAGGGCGTTTGGTCCCTTCAGTCACACATATCCCCACAGAATGGGAGAACTTGTATAAAGAAGCCATTGTAGTTGTGGAATGCATCGACTTTACATGGAAAGACATAATTGTTACCACCGGATGGGGGGAAGAATTTGAAGATTCGAGTGAAAAACAAGCTTCAGGAAGAACTGGCCCAGTAGCCGACATATGTGGGATGATATCATTTGAATAACTCCTCGGATAAATAAATAGGGTGGCAAAACAACCTGAGATTGACGAGGAAATGGGATTCATGTTATTTCCCTCTTCAGTAAATCACGTGACCAGATCAGGGAGACATTACCAGGTTCCAATCTCACTACCAGCAAATGACAAGGGGAAGGGCGCTGAAAACCTTCATATGCCAGAGATGACCATTGAGGAGAGCAAGATCCTCGATCAACTGAAGAAAACTTAAGCTAACATCACTCTATGGGGACTTTTCATGTCTTCCTAGCTATACAGAAATGCTTTAATCAAGCTGCTCACTGGACCCATTGTTCCTCCTTCTACCTCACCAGAAGAAGCGATAAATCTGGTCCGATCCTTAACCTCTACCCGAATGTTATCATTCTCTGAAGAAGAAATCCCCAAAATTGGGCCAAATCACAATCATGCACTCAACATCTCCGTCGAAGTTATGGGGAAGGTCGTGCCACTCTCCCTTATCCATAACAAATCCGCCTTGAATGTTTGCCCTCTGAGAACCTTCAAGTGTTTGGGCCTAAAAGAAAGCGACCTTGCTCAAACCTCTGCCGCTGTACGTGCCTATGATAATACCCGTCGTGAGGTGATGGGATCCATAAAACTTGCAATAGGGATTGGCCCTATAAACCCCGTCATTGAATTCCAAGTCATAGACATCCCAGCTTGTTTCAACCTGTTGCGCGGACGCCCCTGGCTCCACATTATCAAGGGTGTGTCTTCCTCACTCCATCAGAAATTGAAGTTCTTCGCCGACGGGCGAGTCATCACCATTTTGGGCGATGACAGAAATGTCGAGGGCGCAAGCACCATCAGTCCAATCCTTGAGATACAGCATGGGTCAAATGATATGCTCCTATTAGGATTCCGAGTTGAGCACCTCTTACTCCCGGCAGGGGACGGTTTCAAAGAAAGGGTTTGTCCAGAATATGACCCTCATGGCAATGTCAATGTGATTCAGATATTCAAAAATATGCACTTCATGTCCGGACTGGGACTAGGGCGAAAGCAACAAGGGATACTCGAGCCCATAGAACTGAAAAAATATTTCCCTCCTTGCGGCTTGGGGTATCAACCATCAGAACAAGAGCTCAGAATGATCCACCAGTCTCGAGCAAAGAGAAGATTAGACTGCACCCGGACTATCTCAGGAGACTCCTTAAATTAACGATTCATCAAAGAAGGCGAAGACTTCCCCTTTTGCGGTTTTCCAAAACCATGGTATGACCACACAGACAAGAATATGAATCCTGGAATGGAGATCTTTTTCAAATATGGATACCAATGGGCCGAAAGTTTCCAACACTGCATACAACCGCTCATCAAAGATACCGAAGAGACTGAGGAAAGTGATTCCGAAGATTCCTTCAACTTACAGATACTGGGGCTGTCACTCTGCATGGTTCTTTCAGGCACTACATCAATAGACCCATCCCATCTGATTAAAGCTGCTGATACACCTCTCCTCAACTGGCAGGTTGCACCAGTTCTACGTCTTGAAATCCCCCCTAACCCCAATGTTTACCTTATTTCTTCTCCTACTGTCTATCCTTGTTCAAATGTAATCGAGACCTCTTTTGATGAGGTTCTCAATGTTGTCTTTCCTATCAATGAAATAAACAAATATTTTGAGTATCTTGTTGTGCCTTACATTAATTGTTTAGATTCTAATCGAACTTTTGATGATGATGATTTTGCAAATGAACAATTCTTAACTGATCTAAATAAGGTTAATAATAAACAACATAACAACGTTCAAGTTAATGAAGAAGAAACTGTTGTTATTAATCTCGGTTCTAGTAGCCAACTGCATGAGATTAGGATAGGGGCCACCCTTGACGAGCATGAGCGTGCACAACTCGAAGAATTGCTGAAGGTGTTCGTGGATGTCTTCGCATGGTCCTATGATGACATGCCCGACATTGATCCTGAAATAGCTCAGCACGAGATCCCCACTCTCCCATATCACAATTCGGTTAAATAAAAATTGAGAAAACTCCGCACCGAATGGTCGCTAAAGGTCAAAGAAGAGGTGGTCAAACAGTTGAACGTGGGTTTCATTCGAGTGATCGAATATCCCACATGGCTAGCCAACATTGTACCTGTGTAGAAATCAGGAGGGAAGGTTCAAATGTGTGTAGAATACCAAAATTTTAAACAAAGCTTCTCCAAAGGATGATTATCCGCTACCCAATATCAACATGATTGTGGACAACACAGTCAGTCATGATCTCAAGTCATTCGTCGACGAGTTTTCCAGATGCAACCAAATCAAGATACACCCCGACCACCAAGAAAAAACCGCATTCATCACCCCATGGGGAACCTTTTGCTACACCGTTATGCCATTCGGTCTCAAAAATGCTTGGGCTACCTACCAAAGGCCTACCACAACCATCTTGAACGATCTGATTCACAAGGAGGTCGAGGTTTATGTGGATGATATGATTATCAAGTCCAAAACTAGAGAAGGTCATGTTCCCGCTCTCCGGAAGTTCTTCGAACGACTGCAACGGTATCAGATTCGACTTAATCCACAGAAGTGTGTCTTCGGCGTACAAAGGGAAAAATCTTGGGAATCATGGTCAGCGAAAAGGGGATAGAAGCAGATCCTGCAAAGCTTAAGGCTATACTTGAGATTCCACCACCCCGAATAGAGAAAGAAGTTCGAGCTTTTCTTAGGAAATTGCAATATATCAGCCGGTTCATCAGCCAGCTAACCTCCATCTGTGAATCGATCTTCAAGATCCTCCGAAAGGATTCAACCAAGGTTTGGAATGAGGCCTGCCAAGAAGCTTTTGATCGAATCAAACAATACCTGACCCAACCTCCAGTGCCCATGCCACCACAGTCTAGTCTCCCTTTTCTATTATACCTAACCATAACCGACACTGCGACTGGGGCTTTGCTAGCCCAATACCTTGAGGACTACCATAAAGAAAGAGCCATCTATTACACTAGTCGCAAATTGGTCGGGTACGAGGTCAACTACACTGCTTGGAGAAGGCATGTGTCGCACTTGTCTGGGTCACCCAAAATTTGCGACACTACATGATCTCCTTCCCCACCAAACTTTTATCCTGAATGGACCCCATCAAATACCTGCTTGAGAAACCCGCCTTATCCATTCGAATGGTTCGATGGTTGATGATCCTAATCGGGTTCGACATCATGTACGTCACCCAGAAGGCCATTAAAGGAAGAGTCATCTCTGACTACCTCGCCGATTACCCCATAGACGAAGCAGATGTCCGGATCTCCGAATTCCCAAATGAAAATATCCTCTACACCACTCAAGACCACCTTCGATGGAAAATGTTCTTTAACGGCGCTGCCAACAAAAAGGGATATGGCATTGGGATACTTCTGATCGCCCCAGATGACTCCTACACTCCCATCGCCATTAAATTGGATTTCCCTTGCACTAACAACATGACGAAATACGAGGCATGCACAGTGGGCCTCAAAGTTGCTCTCAAGAAAGGTATTCAATACCTTGTTGTCTACGGGGATTCTTCTCTTATCATCGGTCAAGTGCTCAGAAAGTGGAAAGTCAAGGACGAAAAACTCCAACCTTTTCATGCGCAATTAGAAGAGCTAGCCTCCCGATTCTGAGATATCACCTTCCATTACCTACCCCGAGCAAAGAATAACCTAGCCAATGCTCTCGCTACCTTGGCCTCCATGGTCGACATGCCCGAGAGAATAATAATGACCCCCTTCCTAGTTCCAAAGCAAGACAAATCGACCCATTGCTACCATATTGAGCTTGTCTCCACCGAAGATCTCGAACTAGTCGATTGCTAGTACTATGATATCTGGTGCCTCCTCAAACATGGTAGATATCCCGAGGGTTCCAACAAAAAAGATCGAACGACTTTTTAGAGACTGGATGCCCAGTAAATCATCTGTCATAAAGCCCTACTCAAGAGGAACTTCGATGGAACTCATCTACACTGCATCGCAGGGGCCGAGATTGAGAAGATAATGCAGAAAATCCACAGTGAGGAATTTAGACCCCACATGAATGGTCACATGCTCGCCAAGAATATCATCCGACAGGGTTACTACTGGACCACCATGACCCAGGATTGCACCGCTTATGTCCGTAGATGCCTCAAATGCCAACAATTCTCTAATCTTCAACACCTGCCTGCGTAAGAATTATATAATATGACCTCTCCTTGGTCGTTCTCCACCTGGGGTATCGACATCATAGGGAAGGTTACACCATAGGCTTCAAACGGACATGAGTTCATCCTAGTCTCCATCGATTACTTCACCAAATGGGTCGAAGCTGAGTCATACGCAGTGTTGAATGCCAAGAAAGTGGCCAAATTCCTCAAGAATAATATCATCTGCCGATATGGGGTTCCGCACGAGATGGTGTCAGATAACGGGTTGCATTTCAAAGCAGAAGTCACAGAAGTAGTCAACGAGTACGGGATTCAGAGACACAAATCTTCTCCCTACCGATGGTGCAGTGGAAGCCGCCAACAAGAACCTCAAAGCCATCATCAGCAAGATGACCAAAAGCTGTAGAGATTGGGTCGACCGAATCCCGTACGCCCTCTGGGGCTATCGAACCTCAATCTGAACTTCTACTGGGGCTACCCCTTACTCCCTGGTCTACGGCATGAAAGCAGTCCTACCTGTGGAGCTGCAAATACCCTCGTTACGCGTCATGCTCAAAAATAAAGTTAGCGAAGAAGACTGGTGCCAAAGCCGTCTTGATGAGATAGCCCTCCTAAATGAAAGAAGATTAAAAGATCTTTAGCACATACATGGGTACCATCGCCGAATAGCGCGATCATTCAGCAAGAGAGTCAAGGATCGCGGTGTCCGGGAGGGGGATTTATCCCTCAAAGAGATAATAGAACCCATCTGGGACCCCAGAGGGAAATTCAAGCCCAATTAGAGCGGCCCCTACATTGTGAAGAAAATCTTATCCGGCGGTGCCGCCATGCTCACTGACCTTGATGGGGAAGAGATGGCTCGTCCAGTCAATCTGGACCGTCTCAAGAAATTCTACCCCTAGTCCGAAATCTCGGCGCGCTACGACTCTTCTCATCCCCCTTCTATTCTAAAAAAAAACTATTTTCAAACTATTAAAAACTTTTCAAAAACCCCAGAGGTACGTAGGCAGCTCATACACCTCACATGAGTGCGGCACTTTTTTTTTCACAAAATACTATTCTCTTCTTACCTCCGAGAACGACGGTTCATTATAAAGAATACTTGAACAAAAGGATTATGTATGCCTTAGCGATCGGCGTAGATAATTCAAAATTACAAAATTCATCGAAAGGCACAGCTGGATGATCAGAAACTTATTTATTTCATTAATAAGAAAATTCAGCACAGATTACATAAGAAAAAGGAATGAATAACTCCCTTCCCCTTACTACCATAAAAAGCCAAATAAATCCCCACATCTATTACACAAATAAACTCCTCAGGAGTCCTACCCACATCCACCAGAGGAGCCTGCACCCTCATCATCTACATCCGAAGGTCCCCAAGTTTCCCCAGCCTGAATAGAGTGCCGTAAATATTCCATGGATCAATGAGCCTTAACCATCTTCGAAAAGACCACAACACCCCCTTCCATGGTGTTAGATAAAACAAACCATCTTTGTCCAGTCTCCACTGCCAACATCTTGCTGACTACTCTTCTCTACAACCACTTCATATAATCCCCAGGGACATACCAAAATTTTTCGATAGATTGGGAAGAACGGGTCGACGGACACCGATTTTTGCACAGAGACCCAAGCAACAGAGGCAGGCGCTCAGTCAAATCTTCTACCGGAAAGAAATTTAAGGTCCGAGTGGGCACGACCTGTGCCGAGCCAAATTGGCACAGAAGACACCAAGGGAAATAAAAAGAGGTCTGTCGAAGACCAACCAGCCGCACATACGAATACTCTCCTTGCTCCAAAACAGGCTGCAACTGTTCCCACCAAGGCACTGGCCAATACAACCCACGAGCCCAATGCTCCACAAGCCAATGCTCCCAGTTCTCAACATACAGGCCAACACTGATGAAGTAGCGTGAAAAAAGTTGGGTACGGCCGACAAGGGATACTCTAGAGGAGTCGCCAAGCGGAATCTTTTAGACAACCACATGAATAGCATCAATGGGCTACCCCTCAAAAGTCAGAACGACCTTCTCTCCAGGCATCCAACCCAAAACGGAATACATGGTATGCGGGGTACCAAAATTGTACCGCCGTCGTCAGCACGTTCCACTCAAAAGGCCGATTGCGCCATAAGGAGACTCGACGCATATTGAAAGCATCATAGTCGACATTATAAGAGCACATTGCTTCCAAGGCTTCGAGGTAGTTGACTAACTCAATGCTACTAGGGAGAGTCATCTTGCAAGGCTAAGAGATAGTGGGCAACTAAGTAGAAATACAAAGGTGTGATGAAAACACTCCACCCTTACCCCTTTTTATACTTGAGAACCCTCACAAGAGACACAATCCCTGCAGAAATCGGAAGGAATCCTACCCCACAAGGTACCAAAGGCCGAAGAGGGTACCAATAAAAGCTTTGCATTGATGGGACTGGACTGAGCTGTTGATAGGCAGGTCAGGGTGCTTGTCGATCAGCAATCCCCCATTTTTAGAAATTTCCCTCTTTTCCTCTTTTGTCAAATCAGAAAACTCAATAAAAATAAATTGACATTCTCAACAGAATTTCAAAATACCTTTTTCTCCTTATAAAATTTCCCCCTTTTTAATCAAAAACTTTACTTCAAAAAATTCTAAAAATATTCCTTTTTACGGTCTCAGCAACAAAGTAAAAAGCGCATGTGCATGCATTCAACATTAAATAAAAGAAAATAAAAAAACTCCATTGCATTGCATCAATTTGTGTTATGTGTTACATCAATTTTGCAGGAAATAAAAAGAAAAAGCAAAAACAATGGGACTCAGCCCGAACCCACATTCTCTCTCTCTCACTCAAGAGCTTCCACCCCTGGGACGTGCTCTCTTCCCCCTACGACGAGATGACGCACCACCACTACCAGAACCCGAGTCCTCTCCGAACGAAGTAGACGGCACCAAGCAAGAAGGAACAGGAACTGCATCCCGAATATGGGCAGTCGCCGAAGATATCCAATCTCTGATGTCCCTTAGCCAACTGGTCGACACCCGAACTTGCTGCAAGGAAAGGCCAAATCAGTATCAAAGCAGAAATGACCAAAACAGAAAAGAAAGAAAGAAAGAGAGGAACAGAAAAGTATACCGCAGGTCGAAGGACCTCCTCTGTCAAACCCAACTCCTCCGGATCCATCGCATGAGGATGGTGCCACATAGGCACCATCCCTTCATCAGCCCGTCGAATGTTGTATGAAGGAGTATGCAACCGCACAAAAGGAACCTCTGATGTCTCCGCCGCCGTCGATGCCGATGGACCAGCGCTGCTGTGGGAAGAACCCACCGCCCGACTTGAAGCCGCAAGAAGGAAAGGCAGGGCATCATATATGCTGGGAGCCATCAACCAGCTCATCATAAAGTCCATATAATCATACGGCGTAGCCGTATCGGTGTACAACAAGTCGGACTCGTCGATCATCGCCGCGATCCTCTCATCCTCCGAAAGCAGTCGCTCCCGCCTCATAGACACAGGAGGCTGCGCAGGTGGCACCACCACCTTCTCCTCGGCAATCTGACGAACCACCCTCTCCCCGAGATACTAGGAATGGCCGAACTCATGCGCCAACAAACGCCTCATCTGCGCATTCACCCCAGTCGCCCCCACATCCTGAATGGCTGTCCCCCAGGGATAAAAGTTCACCTGAAAATCTCCAAGCGAGCATAAATATATACAAGATAAGAAGGAGCAAAAACTAAGATTAAAATGGAAAGAGTCTTACCCTACCACTGGTCAGGTTATTCAAGACCTGACGCACCGCCTCCAGGGAGAGAGATCCCTTCGACTGCCGATTGGCCTTACACCATCGATACAATCGACAGAAGTCCCCAACAGTGTCGTCCTTCAAAGAAATCAGCGGGGTGTTACACCCAATCACCTCGTAGAACCATGTCTGAATTCACAAACAAAAAAATTCGCATGAAAGGAAAATGCGAATGTATGAAAGGAAAAAGAGATGCATGAAAAGAAATGCGCAAACTGAAGAATACCTTAAGAAGGTACATGGCCCCAGTAAAAATATGTTGGCAGCACCGGCTGAATGCATCCAGAGAAGAGTAAAGGGTCGTCAAAGTCAGACTCCCTCAATCATAGAAGGGGATGTTCGAAAATATCCTCAGGTATGACAAGAACCACAAATAAACGACGTCGCCACTCGACGCCACCATGAAACCTCCCAATACCAGCAAAATGAATAATAGGGCCATCTGCCTCACTTGTAGCCCGTCCTCCACATCAATCACCCTGCTCAGCAAAAATATCCTTCAACAGGGACAGCCGGATAGAATCCCCAAAAACTATCCTCCCTACATCACCAAGTGCCTCACGCACTGCCTCAGGTCTCACCCGTAAAGAGCGATCCACCTCTATCTTCTCTCCATCACAATCCAGCCCCAGCAGCTGCTGCACATCTATGGGAGTCACAGTCATCTCCCCGAAGCTGAAATGGAAGGTGCGGGTAGTATCCCACCACCTCTCTCCCAAAGAGCACAAGACCGCTGTCGAACGAGGCGTCTCATCCAGCACCGATGCCAACCGCCCAAAACCCGCTGACGATACCATCTAACACACCACAGGTGGGAGATGCTCCCAGACATCCCTGAGCCACGTTGTCCCACGGGCACACATGTTCTTCAAAGAAATATCAGACTGGCAAAAAGGAAAAGTCTCATCAAAAGTTAAGAAAGAAAGAAAAATCACCAAAAAGAGAAGAACGCCAAAGGTCGGGTTACTTACATAACCGTTGGGACTCACTCTCGAAGAGCGATGACGCGATGGCTCCCGCGGTAAGGTCCGCTCATCCGCAACAGGCTCAAATGCATCAAAGGAGTTGTCACTCCCCAAAGCAAGAGGCGCCCTAGCCCTCCACTCTACATTCGCCCAGTCATCAACAGTCAACCACTCCCGGTGGACTGCAGTGCTCACAAAAGAGGTCATTTCTTAAAGATCGGAATGCTAGAATGATTTGCAGAAGAATCGTAGAGAGAGAGAAAGCAAAGAAGTTGTGAAAAAAATGAGGGGATTCGCCCCTTTATATAGGATGCCAAGCGCCATGCCGATCGGCACCTCCCCCTACCATACCGATAGGCACTGACCCCTTGCCTTTTCGAGGTAGCCCAAAAGTTCGTGCCACTGCCGAATGGCACCCTTCATACTATGCCGACCGGCACCCCCCTTAAATTTCGTACAAAAATTTCCAGAAAATACCAGAAAGCCTCAAAAAATCTCCGAAAAATTCCTAAAAATCCCAGGAAGGATTTAAAGCCTTTTCACCAAGAAAACTCCGCGTTCCCTCTAGCAGAACCCCTCTTTCCCAGCAAAATCCTCAAAAACCAAGTGAAAACTCCTCCTGGCAAAGCTCCGGAGGATCTCTAAGGATCACCTGATCGCTTCCCCAGCGGAATTCTCTTACAGCACCCAAAATAGGTTGTTCCGTCCCGCAAGGTCTCATAATGAAACAAAACCTTCCCCAGCTATCAGCTCCCCAGCTCAAATCAAAATCACAAAAGCACTTTCCTCATCAAAATCAAAATCCAATCTTCATCCACTCTTTAGGTCAGAATTGACCTCGATCTTCGATCGTCACCTGAGTTGGGTCAGAATTGACCCTGGTCCTCAGTCGTCACCACTCTTTAGGTCAAAATTGACCTCGGTCTTTAAATCGTCACCTGAGTTGGGTCAGAATTGACCCCGATCCTCGGTCGTCACCACTCTTTAGGTCAGAATTGACCTCGATCTTGGATCGTCACCTGAGTTGGGTCAGAATTGACCCCTGTCCTCTGTCGTCACCACTCTTAGGTCAGAATTAACCTCTGTCTCGATCATCACCACTCTTAGGTCAAAATTAACCTCGGTGATTAGATCTTCACTCTAGGCCCACAAAATTGGTTACCCCCCAAACACCACTTTAGGTCCTCAGAATTGACCTAAACCTTCGATCGTCATTCCATCCCCATCACACTCCTTAGGTCCTCAGAATCTGCCTCGGCCCTCTGAATCGGTAATACTCCCTCAAAAGCAACATGTGGTGTCTATTCGACGGTCATTATTTATTCCATACTCACCCGTCGAGGGGATCTGTAGACACCCCATTCTGTTACCCCCTAACTCTCCTTAGGTCCCTAATACCTCCCTCCATCCCTACAAACCCAGGTCACGTCTCGAGTACTGACCTAGAAGCCATCGGGCACTCCCCGGCTCAGTTTGACCAAAAATTTAAACTCTTCATCTTAACTGAGACTGAATGAATCTTTGAAGGACACTGAATACCCTTTCCAACGGTTCATCTCGTGCGCGATTCTGACTTACCATGCGAACGAACGATCCGTTTGCATCCGAAACTTGATCTAGAGGCCACCGGGCGCTCCCGGGCTTTGTTTGACCTAAGTCAACTCTTCATCTCAACCGAGGCTGAATGAATATTTAAAGGGCACTGAATACCCTTTCCAACGGTCCATCCCGTGCACGATTCCGACTTACCATGCGGACGAATGATTCGTTCGACTCCAAGAGGTCACCGAACGCTTCCAGGGCCCGATTGACCAAAGTTAACTCCCCAAACCGGGCCAAACTCTTTGGAATATTGAAGTACATCTCCTAACCTTTCCAACGGTCCACCCCATGCATGATTCAAACTTACCATGTGGACGAACGATCCGTTTGCATCATGAACGATTCCCCGTCCAATGGACCGACAAATGCTTTCGAGACATATTTGACCCAAAGTCACCTCCCCAAACCAGGAGTGGTCCCAAGTACTTTCAAAGGTCTCTGAATTTTCTTTCCAATGGTATGCCCCGTGCATGATTCTGAACAACGGTTTGTCGTCGACAGTCGATTTTCCGAATAAGCCTGAAGCGCACTGCCAAATGGCAGGTTCCAGACCCTGCCTATCGGCAGGTGACGATAGGTAGGAACAGGTATATGCCGATCGACAGTTACCTGGGCCTATAAAAGGAGGCCTTCACCTCATTTGCAAAGGGAGCCCAGATCTGATAAAAATTCACTCTCAACAAATCCCAGAAACCTCTCTCGAAGGCAGCGTGATTTCAACCCCCAAATTCTTTTTTTACTTCCACTTTTCATCATCCTTTTCATCAAACTTGGTGAATTAGTCACTCTCCATCATCATCCAAGTGCAAGCGTTGCTCTCCAACATTCAAGATCAATCTCAAGATCTTCAAGAAGGTCCAACTTTCTCTACTTTCTCTTAAATTCTCTTAAACTCTCAATAACTTGTTTTATTATTTAGCACTCTTATTATCTCATCTCACACATCCTAATATACTTTTTTATTTAGTATTATTTCGCATCTCTTATTTTCATATAAATAAAACCCAAAAAAAGACAAGAAAAAGAGGGTTTGCTCATAAATTCCAAATAGGGGTTCTCATACTTTTTCTCACACTTTTCTCACAACTAAAACACTTTTTCTACACACACACACACACTTACAAATAAGAGATCGCCCATTTGGATTTATGGGATAAACCCCACCCCTCGTTTTGTATGCGAACTACGTGGACTTTGATGCCTTTATAGGCTACGTAGGCGTCTCGGGGTAAAACTCGAGACTCGAGTCCTCTCTCTAACCTTTTCTTTTACTTCCTATTTTCTCTAAATCTAATCTTCCTATATTCTATATACTTTCCCTTAGTGACGTATTGCTCCGTATGCGTTATCGTTCCATTATAACGATCAACGTAGGGGTAATCGCGTAAATCTTATTTTTCTAATATCATTCTTATATCTTCCTACGGATGACTCGCTTTATCTTTTCCATGATACAAGTCGAGGATTCCTACCTCCATTATATATATACACATGCACACATATCACGGGGGGAAATATAAAGGAAACTAGAAAATATCCATGAGAGACCGAAAGGGCGAAATGGGTGCCTAACACCTTCCCATTTCGTAACTAAGCCTCCGAACCCTTCTCGAATCATTTTGGTTTCGCATGCACCATTATGTCTTTGGATGTCATCCTTCGGGATGGCTTCCCTTTTTTCTTTTGCCTGTTTTGAGTAAATAGACTGGCGACTCTAAATCTCTCTACATTTTTACACCTCATCTCGAAAGGACGTTAGCCGAAGCGCTCCCGAGAGGGATGCGCGGGACCCGAAGGATCCTCTCCCTTTGTATGCCCGCCCCAGCGCGACGAGGATCGGGGATGGACACAGTCGGTATTGTTATTATCGATTTTATTTAGATGATGGTATTAAGATATTTAAACTGCAGAGTTTATACCAGTTACATTTAGCTCAGTTGTGATGTCACTTAATTATTATTCATTATTGTGGAATGGATTACATGATCAATTGTTTACATTGTTAAAATGGATGTTATGAAATTTAAAAAATTGAAAGGTTTTGACACTAGCTTAATTAACTATTAGGTGAATTGATAAGGAAGTTATTTTTTTACGGTAATGCTAAGAATGAACGAACTGAATATTCTGAATTAATTTAATAAAAGACTGATCATCTGGTGCGAGGTGTCACAGAAACTGTGTTTTGGATATGCCTTACTGAGGTCGGTGAAATATACACATACACTCTATCTAGCATTGTTATTTTTTACCACCGCCTAGTTTGAAATCCATTTTTGGAGTTGAACTCTGATGGACATTGCCTCCATAAATTTCCCTACCTTATTTTTCACTGCATTGGCCTTTTCTGGGGTAGTGCAGTGAGCCTTTTGTCTGATCGGTGAAAATGTTGGGTCAACATGAAGTTGGTGGCAGGTACTCTGGAATCGATCCCTGGCATGTCATATGGTTTCCACGTGAACACATCTAAGTTTTTCTTCATAAAAGTGTTTAACTCCTTCCATTTTTATCCGGACAGTGTGATACCGATTAAAAGGTTTCTTGCTTGTCGGCTCTCATCAAAAGTTATTTCCTCTAGTCTTTCCATGACTCTGTCTGCCATACTTTAGTTACTATTTGGATGGAGTGGCTCCGTCATGAGATGTTTCGAGGATGACTTCCTTTTCTTTCTTATTTTCTTTCTTAGGCCTGATGACAACAATGTAACACTTTTGATAAATGGCATTGTCGCCACTGATCTCCATTATTACCTGCTCTATTATACACTTGCATTATTTATGGTAGGTTAAGGGCACTGCCTAGGTATGGAAACGGGGTGGGTTTGGGCGGGTTTTCAAAAACCCTAACCCACCCCATTTAATGAACAGGGCGGGGCATTTTTTTTATAAATTAACTCATGACCCACCTCATTTAATAAATGAGGCATATCGGGGCTCCTACAGGTTGGGTTAATTTTAAAAATAGTAAAATTAAAATTATTACATTATAGTCTTAGAGGTCTATAATTGTTCGCATTTCAATATGTGAGACAATCCCCCAATTGTAAATCCATGTTTCCACATAAATCTTTTACAAAAGTAACATACATGTAAAGTTTTTTTTAGTGTGTGGGTGTGTGTATGGTTTAATTGTGATTAAAATATATATAAAGGGTATTTATGTAGGCATAAATTTAACGGGGCAGGTAGGGAGGTTTTATTTAAACTAGCTCCTAACCCTCCCCATTGTTTTCTTAAACCCATACCCGGTCATAATTTATAAATCGGGTTTTAAAACCCAGACCATTAGGGGCGGGGCGGGGTGGGTCTCCTACAAGCCGGGTTAAATATCCATCCCTAGCACTGCCCTCGTAGAGTGAATCCACCCTCTTCTGGGGATGATGTGGTACGGCGAGTCAATATCCACCACCAAAAACTCAATGAGTTTAGAGATATTTGCCGACCTTACCAGTAGAACTACCTTTCCCAACAGCATGGTCATTTTTTTAGTGAAGCCGACAACAGGGATGGTCACTTTCTCCAGGTTTATCATCTTTAGTTTGAGATTGTGAAAAAGCTCTAGGTACATATCCGCGGAAGAGCTACCTTTATCCACTTGTAGCTTATCCACATCATAGTTTACAATCCTGAGAGTGATCACTAGTGCATCGTGGTGCGGGGTCCTCACCCCGATCAATCCATCTTTTATAAATACTATGTGCATGCTATAATCCACATCTTTTGGTCGCCTAAGTTTGCTAACTTGGTTTTTGGCGGGGTTAATCTGGAAGGCCTCCATTACTGTCGTGACCTTCTTGAGTTCCATTTAAACTGTGTTTCCCTGGACATGCTTGGGGATAGATTCCCCGTGAATAACGGTAAACTCGTACCCTACTTCGTCATCCAAAATGTTATCTGGTTTTGGGTTACCGTTGGCGTCGACCTGATTAGCTTTCTTTTTAATGTAATTATTCAAATACCCTGTTTGGGATAATTCATCGAGATGAGATTTTAGGGCCTTGCGATTCTCTGTCCTGTGTCCGTTCTCCTTATGGTATGCACACCTGAGTGCGTTATTTCTCTTACTCGGATCACCTTCTATTATTTTTGACAACTTAAGGAATTAATGGTCCTTGATCTTACTCGGTATTTTATAAATTTATTCCTTTAAACCCGTATTAATGGTCTGGAACATCCTGGATGAGTCTGCCTTGTTTTATTTCTAACTCCTCCATTTTGCTTCTTATTCCCCTTCTTTGGGGTGTTTTTCGTATCGTTTTCTTTGGTCGCCTTCGCGCAACCAGTTTCTCCCTGGCTGAGGTTGATCACGTCTTCCACTTTAAAAACTTCTCAATATGTGACATGAGATCTCGAGCCTCCTTCTTGGGGAGGGACTGGTGCAACATGGAGTTATGGGTAAGTTAATCTTGAATGATATTAGAGCAACCTGCTTCGAGCAATTTTCAACCTTATTGAAGGTTTCCCAATATCATTTGGTATACTCCAGCAATGTCTCCAATGGTTTCTTCTTCATGGTGAGGAGAGAGTCTGTCCTCATCGGATATGAGCTTCTGGTTATAAAGTGAGCCGTGAATTCCTCTGCAAGGGACTTGAAACATTTAATCGACTTGTGAGTTTGTCTCTATAACCACTTCTGGGAAACATCTCCTAGGATGGATGGGAATATTCGACACATTAGAGCCTCGTTATGGTTTCATAGAGCCATCGCTTCCCTATACTTGCGCACATAATCTATAGGGTCAGTCTTTTCATCTTATATTTTGACCCATGGGACTGTAAACTTCTTTGGAAGATCCTTCTCCTCAATTGATCTTGATAAGGGGAACTACATATGTGTGATTATAGCCTTTCTTTCTAGCTATTTTATGGATCTAGCCCCATGATGAGCTGGGTGTTTATCCATCTCTTTTGGGACTAAGCTTCGTATATCTTGCTTATGACGTTCCTCATCCTAATTTTGTTTTGTTAGATGACTCTCATGCTCTGAACAATCCAACTCACGGCTATTACTCCTTTCTTGGCTGTGAGTTTTGCTCACCTGAGGATAAGGTGGCCGACCATGGTGCTTGCGATTTCCCTCACGGAGTTCTTTCTCCATCTTCTTCAATCATAGATGGAAATGTACATTCTCTTCCATTAGGAGGCGTATTGCAATGTTCATGGTTATTATGGATGTCCCATATTTGGGGAGGAACTGAAGCCATTTGGCTAAATCATAGTGGTAAGATGATTTATATATGTCATCCTGTCCACCAGTCACCTTTTTAATAACGACAAGTCTATCGATCACGAGCGTATGATGGAACCTGCTTGGCTTTCTAGTTAGCAAATTGAGGAAAAATCAAAGGTTACGACTACAGGGAATACGTATATAGGCAATCACCTTTAATTTGTAAACCTAAAGCGTAAAGCTCGTCGGGATTCGAGCGACCCTAGTAAAACCGAGGCGTGGTCTGAACGATCAATATTTTTCACTTGTCGTATTGGAAACATCATCGTGTAAAGTACCTAATTAATATGATGCGCACGGAGAATAATGTTAAGGAACATCTGATAAGAACATTTCTTGGGTGTATCTCATTCAAAAGATGGACAGCAAGTAAGCTGCAATCTACAGGATATGAAAATAAAGATATAATTGGGGTTAAAAAATGATCAGTTGTTCTTTACTTTACTTTTTGCAAAGGTGATAAAATAAAAGGCACATTAAAGCTACGAAATCATCTTTAGCCGGGGCAGTTTGTGTATTAGATAAATATTTTTCTTCGTCGTTCTTCGATGTCAGCATCCACATGCTTATGCATTTATGCGATGAGGCTTTATTGTGTGGTACCATTAGGTATCGTTGGATGTATCCCTTTAAGCGCTTAATGAAAACCTTCAAAGATTACGTAAAGAATATATGGTATATTGGAGGGTCACTTGTTAAAGAATATGTCACTATATAATCATCACTGTACACTCGAGAACATATGCTATAACAAGATTTGAGGAGGTTCGATCCATGTGGAGAATGAGTGATTGAGGAATTTGAGGAGTTTGGGGATAAATTGCCTCTTGGGAACCCTAAAGAGGCAAGATTCACTAATCTACGATATGAGCAACCAGATCGTTATGTCTTCGAATTGCACGATGAAGTTTACAATTTACGTTTAGGAAGTACGAGAGCGAAATTGTCAAAATCAAAGGAGAAGTTACACGGCGAATGATTCTAGGAATATTTCACCTTTTATGGGAGTGATTATTTAATCATGTGTTGCAAAATCATGTCCTAATATAAATTTAATAATAAATACAGCTTCTAATAAGAGGTGATGTCTCGTCAAGGCTTGCACGCTTAACAAAAAGCTCCAAATTTCGTGTGAAAGAGTTTATGAAAATCCGCACCAACAGTTTTGATTCCGTTGTTTATCTATATAAGGAAAAGATTTTGATGCAAAACAACAAAATTTCAAATCTTGTCTTGACTACCCGTGTTACTAGCAAAAGCGATAAAAATCCAAAAGATACGGTCACATATTATGAGATTTTCCAAGAAATTTTGGAACTCAATTATTTAGAATTCACATAAATGTATTCAATTGTGACTGGGTGAAAGTCGAGGACACTAAGAATGCTTGTAAAGTTGATACTGACTCCAAACTTATCATGATATATTTATCAAAGATGAAGAGTAAAGATTGCAAAGTCGATGAGCCTATTTTTTGTGCCTTTTAGAACGTAAAGAAGGCATTTTACTCGAAGTGCATAAACTATGGCAATAAATCTATTGTTGTGCATGAACCAAAGAGTATGGCTACCGAAGTAGATGCATTAAAGGCTCTTAAAGATTTTCAACCTGCTCTTGATGATAACCCGAATTTAAAGGATCTTTTAGTTGATTTATAAGAAGATTGAGTATCAAAACATTATTTTACCCTTGACAGTTCTAGTTGTATCCTATTATATTGACCATCGATAATTCGATTTGTATCCAAATTGTATCCTATCATGATATTGACTCTATATTGGCGCTTTAATATGATTTGTGAATGTTTAATTTGATTTACAAAAGTTTAGTTTGATCTATGAATGTTTAGTTTGAATTATTAATGTTTAAGGGAACGAACACTTCGCACGGGATTCTCATTTTAATTTACGAATGTATTTATCTTGAGCTCATTTTCTCATATGAGGTAGAGTTTGTTGTTCATGTTAATGCAGGTGAGTTTCGCTCCCAGGTGTTTGACCACTAACTTGCACCTTTTCAAATCAACTTCAATCTCGAGCTTTTCCAGCAAAATTTACCCATGTTTTTCCCCATGGTGTCGTATTTGATTTTCGTAATTGATTCTCGATTCATCAGAATCTTTTCGATATTCTTGAACTCGGGCATACGAAAGTCTGATCGGATACCCACCTCGATAATTACTATCTTGGAGCTCCTTTCTTAGGTCTGATCAGCCTTTTGTATGCCCGGGTTCAAGAATGTCGAAAAAATTCTGATGAATCAAAAATCAATCATGAAAACCAAATACAATGCCATGGAAAAGGAACACAGGAAAATATTGTTAAAAATTCTCAAAATGAAAGTTGATTTGAAAAGGTGCAAGTTAGAGGTCAAATACCTGAGTGAGCAACTCACCTGCGTTTACGAGGACTTTTAACTCTATCTTGTTCGAGAAAATAAGGCCCAAGAGAAGTACAGTAAGCTACTAGATAAAGACAACATCGTGCAGTTGAAGCGTGCTAAAACTATCACAGGAACTAGGTATTATTTAATTTAACTCACATTTTTGTGTACTTGATATGCATACTGATGTAACACGTAGTAACTTACGGTGTAGTCACGGGACTCCCGGTTTGAGAATATGACTAAAACCTTCAAATAGTTAGATATAGGCTTGAAAACATTCCATTAAAGGCCGAAACGCAAAACAGCCTCCAAATGGTCCCGCAAGGGGCACAAACGCCTCAACGTAACACGTAGCAACAAGCCACATAGTCCCGAGACTCCCAGTTTTTAAATATATGACCAAAATTTTCAAATAGTTAGACTTATTCTTGAAAACATTCGGTTAAAGGGTGAAAATACAAAACAATCACCAAATAGTCCCGTAAGAGGCACACGCACATTGCACGGGATCTACATAACACGTAGCAACTGACTGCGTAGTCACATGACTCCCAATTTGAGAATATAACCAAAACTTGCAAATAGTTAAACTTAAACTTGAAAACATGTCGTTAAGGGGTAAAAATGCAAAACAACCCCCACACAACCCCGCAAGAGGCACAAACGCATCGTACGGGATCAACGTAACACGTAGCAAGTGACATGTATCACTAATCTGCGCTTTTTATTATCATATATGCATTCACATATATTTTTCGTAACTAAAGCCCCTCCCCCCCCCCCCCAACCCACACAAAAAAAGGACCTATACCAGAACTACCAATTCAGAGTATTCTCACAATTTTCTACACTTTCTACACATTTAATATACATTTTAATAAATTAACAGGATCACCCTAAATTCAAATTATGGGTTGGTCTCCAACCTTGTTCATCTTACGAACTACATGGTCTTTGATGCCATTTTTTGGCTACGTAGGCATTTCAAAGTTATTTTTGGAATCCAGTCCCTTGTTACTTACCATTTAGGACATTTTTAAGTTTTGTTTATAGGCCTAGTTGGAGAAGGAACATATGTACCATCTAGAGCATATTCATGCAGGCATATGTTGTCTTTTATTTGTGTTGTACATATTCACGCAAGCATGGATTGTATGTTTTTTGTTGTACATATTCACACAAACGTACATTGTATTTGATTACATATTCATGCAAGCATGTATTAATTAACATGTGTTGTATTATTACATATTCACGCAAGCATGTGTTAGTTAACCTTTATTACATATTGGATAAAAAAAAATCTATAAATGTAAATGGGTTTGAAAAATGTATAGTTTTTTTTATGTAGAAAAATAAAATTATTTTTTATTTTGTCATGGTCCGAAACCGTGACCAAATATATATTATTTTAATAAAAATAAATTGTTGGTCACGGTCCAAAACTGTGACCATCAAAACTAAAATATTGTCACGGTCCCAAACCATGCCCAATAGGGTGACCATAAAAATAATATATATTTAGTCACAATCCAAAATCGTGACCAATAGAGTGACCATAAGAAATTAAATATAATTCATCACAGTTTTGGAACGTTACCATGAGTGTGACCAATTAAAAATATCACTCCGGGGGTCACGGGTATGGAGTGTGTCCAATAGTATAATAATTTTAATTAGTCATACTCATGGTCACGGTTCTGACCGTGACCCCCAATGGTACGGTGGTCGCGGCTTTGGGCCATGAACCACGTCCGCCCCTATGGGTTACAATTTTGGACCATGCCCTCTGTTTTGTCACAGTTTTGGACCGTGACCCATAGGAGTGGTCATGGGCCAAAATTTTGAGCATTGGCGATATATAATGTAGTGTTGGGTCATGTCATCCTACACGCTGCCAAGTTAATTCAACTTCAACCAACTAGTTACCACTCTTTTTTCCCTTCAGAGATTATGTCAGTATGTCTGCCAAATATCTCACACTTACGTAAATTTGGTTGTGCCGTATACATGCCTATCTCACCACCATAACATAGCAAAATGGGTCCCCAATGTCATTTGGGCATATATATTGGTTATGATTCGCCATCAATCATTCGTTATATTGAGCCTTTAATGGGTGATGCGTTTACCTATAGATTTGCAAATTATCACTTTGATGAGACATTATTCCCGTCGTTAAGAGGAGAGAAGAACGTATATAGAGTACATCATGTTCCAGAAGAACGACAAGAATTATCATGGAAGACTTTCACTTTTTCTCAACTAAACTCCCACACAGTTCAATGTGAGCGTGAATTGCGAAGGATAATACATCTCGAGGAACTTGCAAATCAATTGCCTGATGCATTTAATGATGTAGCAAAAGTTTCCAAGTGTGTGTCAAACTTCGATTTCAACAACAAATGAATCTGTTGCACGCCAGAATCGTGACAGATATATAAGTTCCAAAGATTCAACTCCCCGAAATTGGAGATCAAACAAAAAATCATGCCCCACTAACACTCCAAAGAGGTTATAAACAAAAGATTCAGTTTCTCTAAAACCACCGAAGAGGTTAGTGTTTTTGAAAAGATACAAGTCCATGAAGTAACAATAAAATCCCTTAGAAAGAAAAAGTTCCTAAAAACAATAATAAGATCTTTGTGTTTATACATATTCAGGAGAAATTTGGTATCGCAATAAAATAATTGTCGATTATATATTTTCGTATACGGTAGCTATGCAATTTTTAGAGGGCATTTATGATAATATTGAACCACGTACTATAAATGAATGTCGACAAATAGAAGATTGGATAAAATGAAAATTTTCTATCAAGGTAGAATAGCACTGGCAATAGGGTGGGTTGGGCCGAATTTAGGCGGGTCAAATATGGGGTGGATCAGTTTTGGGCGGCTCAAATATGGGCTGAGGTAACGGGTGGTTGGATTGGGCTAACCCTTTTTCAAGTATTTAATGCTTTTCCAATCTGATGTAAATCCATTTGCTTATTTGCTTGACGAAGATGAGCTAGATAGAGAGCAATGTGAATATATATATATATATATATATATATATATATATATATATATATATATATATATATATATATATATATATATATAGAGAGAGAGAGAGAGAGAGAGAGAGAGAGAGAGATGGATCTGATCAAATAAAATGCCAATTTCTCACTTCTCATATGAGTGAATCTCCTTAAACTAACCAAAATGAACCTTTACTTTTTAAATGAACCAAAATAGTTGATAAATTCATTTTTGTTTATAGAATTTCCAGATGAATTAAACATGGATAAGAATTGAGTGAAAGGGAAGAAGAAGGACGGGAGTGTTTAAATGAGTATAATATTATTGCTCCTAGGTGTGCTTTAATAGTTAAGTTAAGTAAGAATATAAATGGGTGGCCTACATTCAACCCTCTATTTTTCTATGCGGGCCTATATTCAACCCTATTTTCAAAATATAGGACCCGTGACTTTAACATGAGGGTTGTTTTGGGTGGATTCACTTTAAATGGGTGAGTTTTTCCAGTTCTATGGTATAACTTATGTCTCTAAATAAACTTAGTGTATTTAGACATATATTACAAACCCCAAAAGTTTTTAAACGAGAAGGGTACCAATAGGTGTTTGTAAGAAAGTGTAATGAGAGAAATAAAATCTATAAATATAAAGCATAACTCGTGGCACAAGGTTTCCTGCAAAAACCAGGGATTGTTATAAGGATACACACTCCTTTGTTATGGACACTATAACATTTAGATATCCTATTAGCTTATAAGTTCACGAAAACTTTGATACGAGACTCATGGACGTTGTGACTGCTTACTTATATGGGGATTTATACAAAGATGCATACATGAAAATTACCTAATCCACCTAAGATGTTAATTGTACGGTCTGTTATAATCTGGAAGGGCATGGTACAATTGTCTCAGTGAATACTCATTTAAGGAAGGGTATGAAAACAATACCATATTCCCATGTTTTTTTTAAGAAATTCCTCAATAGGATTTGCAATAGGAGCAATTTATGTAGATGACATAAATTTAATCGGGACTTATAAAGAGGTCGAGAAAACTACTAACTATTTGAAGAAGCAATATGAAATGAAAGACATTAGGAAAACAAAATTATTTCTCGATCAACTGATTGAAATAAATTATAATGGGATACTAGTACACCAGAAAAATTATACTAAAAATGTATTAAAACGCTTTGGTATGGACAAAACTCACCCACTAAGCACTCATGTGGCCATTCGATCTTTAGACGTAAAGAAAGATCCATACCGTCCTAAAAAGAAAAATGAAAAGTATTGGGTCCTGAAGTACCCTACTTAAGTGCAATTGGCGTGCTAGTATACTTAGCACAATACACTAGACCGAATATTTCCTTCTTTGTTAACTTACTTACTAGATACAAAACTGAACCAACTCTCAAAGGCATTGGACTGGTACTGAACTTATCCTAAGATATATATGTGGAATCACTGACTTGGGTTTATTTTATTATAATAACTCTAATGGTTCAAAGTTAGTGAGATATGAAGATTCTGAATACCTTTCTGATTCTCAAAAGGATCGATCCCAAACAAGTTATGTATTTCTTAGTGGTAATACTGATATTTACTGTCTTTCTACTAAACAAATTTTAGTAGTTACTTCTTTTAGCCACTTTGAAATTATAGCTCTTCATGAAGCTATACGTGAATGTGTATGGTTGAGATCTTTAATTCAACATATTCATAGTTTTTGCCAATTACCTTATAATATAAATATTTTAAAGTATCATATTCGAAGATAACATAACGTGCATAGCACAAATTCAAGAAAGTTTCATAAAGGGAGACATAACAAAGCATATTTTACCAAATTTTTTCTTCACCCATGAACTTGAGAAAAATAATGAGACTGGGGTCAAGTAAGTCCATTCCAGAGACTACCTAATTGATCTTTTCACCAAGTCACTACCAAATTCAATATTCCAAAAACCTATACATAAAACTGGCATGTGTAAAGTTCATCGTCAAACTTTGTAGATGATTACGGTCGTCTCGGGGGGAGTTACAAATTAGGGTGAACATCCAGAAAATTTACCATCCATGATATATGCGTGTTGTACTTTTTTTTCTATACTTTATTTTTTCCCACTGTGTTTTATTAGTAAAGGTTTTAACGAGGCAATGTCAAAACCAATTGAAACCAGTTAAGTGATTTGAAATAAAGTTGTACAATTTTTCCTTCTCTTTGGTTATTCCCACTGAGTTCTCCTTGGCAATGTTTTGATGGGGCAACTTTCATTGAATGACGGACCTTCAGAAGAGATTATTATAATAAAAAAATATTCGATATTGCACTCTTTTTCCGTCGCACTTGTTTTTTTCCTTTGGGTTTTTCTGGTAAGATTTTAATGAGGCAATCATCATTGAAATTATGGTCATCCAACTAAGGTTCATAGTCTTTGAAGTTTTCCAGTCCCACACTCCATAACAATATTTTAACGAGATACCTGTCATTGAACTTAAGGTGGACATCCAACGGAGAGTGTTATAAAAATCACACGCGAATGTTATTGCCTTCTCCACTCCTTATTAATTTTCATGTGGATGTCCACCTCCCACTGTGAATGGTGAATAGTTTCCCTCATTCGTGTATAAATAAAAGGAAATATTGAGATCACATATCTGTACAAAAAAGTAGAGAAAAAATAAAGATAAAAGAAGAGAAATTAGAGCGAAATATGAATATAATTGTGTTCTCTCCATATTTGTGTTACATATACTATGTGTGTAATTAAATGCTCAATTTTATAACAAGTCTCTATTTTCTAGACAACAACAAATTCTAATTAGACGTTAATGCATCGCTGCCTTTCGACGTTTAAAGTTATATTCTACCATTAGTTCATTACAAATAACCCGTTACTAAATGAAGCGCAAAAAGGATGAAAATACCCTCGGTCAATGTGATCGAATCAAATTAGTTTTCAGCACAACTAGTATGCAAAACAATTGACCTCTCTTTAGCATTGTCATAAACCTTTATTCTCCCCGTTGCTTTTTCTCATCCAAACCTTAGTTTTTTCCAATTGCAGTATGCAAATCACGGGATCTAAATCATGTAATTTGATTTCTGTTATTTATCTTCCAATCTCGTCACATTTGGTTACGTTCTTGCGATTTTCCTTTGAAACAAACAATATTTACTCGTATTTTCCTACTCAAAGCTTATAATATTGTTCATATGATTTCGATTTGTGATTTTCTATGTTCTTAATCGTAATTTCATGAAATGTAGATGAAAAAAAAATAAAAATGGTAAATGCAAGAACATTTTGTGCCAAATCAAAATCAAATAAAAAAAACATAAGTTCAAGTCGTCATAAAGAAGATCGCCAATGACAAAATACAAGCCTCGATACAAGAAGCACCATTGTAAGTACATTTACTTTTTACAAAAAAAAATCACTTAAACTCTAATTTTATAAAACTTACAAAATTACTTTTTTTATTGCCTATTTTTATATTTTCTTTTTCTGCGTTAAATAAATTATAATATTTGTTTGAAAAAAAGTAATTGTCTTTATGTTAATAATTATACAAACACAAATTTTGAATATAAAGGGGTTAAAAATAAAAAAAATACATATTCTATAATTAACTACAAAAAATATTTGCTATTTTAGACAATGAGTTTTTTCAATTACCTTTACATACATTTCCTGCATTGCATATTTTTATTTTCTATTATGGATGTATGCTAATTATTTGCAAAAATGTGTGATGGTTGTTTATTCTATTAAATTTCATCAAAACATCATGAACTATTACAACAATTTAACACAACTTATAAACATAAAGTTTATTTATTATTTAGTTCAATTCGCATGCGTACATATTTAACGTTTCCTGTAATGTTTGTTTATTTATCCTTGAACTCATGGTATATTTAACATTTCTAGTGTTGTTTGTTTGTACTAATTTATAAGACAATTGGATATAGGTTAGTAAATTAAGTAATTTATATTACAAAATATTTTAATACTCTTTTTTTCACCGCAGATTTGTATGCCAAGCTATTTATCATATTATACCATAATGTGTCATTTTTTCAAATTTGATTTTGCAAATTTTTGTACTAATGTTATCTTTTATTAAATTACAATAATGTAATCTAATCTATACATTTGTTGCTTAACATATGTAAATGATTTATATTATTCCCAACTTAATACTATATTACACACATACAAACTTCAATACAAAACAACAACATGAATACTATTGTTATTTATATAACTCTTAAAATTGTATATTCTTTGAACATCCTGTTCACTTATAACATATAGTTCGCATTGATTGTTTATAGTGTGTAAATAATGGATTGATTGGAATTTAATACTTTTTTTAATCTATAGTTATTTATTAGTGAAAACTATAAATAATTAATATGTATATCCCAATTTCTTACAGATTAAAACCCTCTATTCAATAAGTTTCAGCCATCTGCATCGCTTACTCATTTTATTTTTATTTCTTAATTGAATCGATTAATGTATCAATAAAATAATTGTACTTGATTGTTAACAAGTACTATTATTGCATTAAGTTATTTACATTATTTACTTATTTATTTTTGTTACTTACTTGAACAAAGTTACTTAATGTAGATGTTCAGCAACTTATCCCTTCTTCACATTTATACTCATACTGTGTAATAGTTGCAAAACATAAATAAATATAAGATTTACTTTAATTATTTTTCATAACATTTTGTATTATCATTTATAAGAGAAAAAATGGTGATATATGTTATCTTGTATTAATTATTGAAATACTGAAAGCAAAAACTAGTGTTCGATACACCAATAGTCGCTACCTGAAGTAGCTATTCAAAACCAACGAGTAAAGCTACACTGAAAACAAAGCAAAAACATGATTCTAATGATGAGTACTCGTCGGCCAACGAAAGTGAAAAAATTATCTCAGTAAGGGAGCGGGAGCAAGAAGACTACAAAGAAAAAATTCAATGAGGTGCAATTTGTGTTCGCTTATTAAATTAATAAACAAGCACAAAGACCATATCACAAAAGATAAGTTGGATATAAAATCAGAAATACCGTTCAGCCATCTTATTGAGGTAATATACAATGGAAAGATCACATAAGTCCTGCTATCCAACATCATTAAAATTTATGCGAATATAGTTTCGACTTATTACAAGAATGAGAAGTAATTTTTCTTTAGAAGTAAGTTAGTAGATCTGAAAACAAAGGACACTGGTTTAATATTTGTCTTACTGACTAGAGGAACATGTGTATACAACCTAAGACCTCAACAGATTTTATTAAGATGGAGTCTAAATTTCTTTGACCCAAATTTGGACAGAAAAATGATTTGAACAAGACAACAAATCAAGAAGCAATCAAAGAAATTATTCATTTGGATGCCGATAAAATCTATCAAGATCTTTCAAGATTACTAGATCTTTACATGGCATTCGCATTGTATTTTCCAAACTCGTTACAAAGAACTGGATGGTTATTCATCAAACACTTAGAAAATTATGATGATATCAGAAATATTGTGTAAGAGAAAATTTATAATTCCTCGTCATCCATTTTAGTTTAGCATATTCCGTTATAACGTCATCATCATGTATATAATCAAGTGCTTTGAGTGAAGAAAACTTAGTGACGAACATCAATCAAAGATCGAATGAGTTGATATCGTCGCTATATTCATCGAGAAGGTATATGGCTTGATTATGTATAAAAACTTTATTCAGGGGTAGTTTTTTAAAAATGTTCGAGGCTCGTTTTAAAATGGTTTTTCAAAAGATTTTTTTTCTTTAAGTCGTTTAAACAAGTTTGAGAGTTCGTTTAGAAGAACTTCAAGCAAACATCAAACGGCTTTTTTCTGTTTATAGAACTTATATCGTTCGAATGAGTTTTGATTTGGTTCGAACGAGACCCTATTTTTATTCGAACGAGGTCCTGTTTTCGTTCGAATGAGATTTTTATCGCCCCAAAATTTGTGTTTTTTAATTAAAAAATGGGTACTGGGATCATCTTTTCTCATAACTTTTGGCAAAAAAAAATTATACGTACATACTCAAAAGGTCTTCAAACCCTAGTTTGTTTAAAAATCATTTATTTTCCAAACCAAAACCCTTGGATGATAAATTGAGCTCTATCAAACCCTATAAGAACACCATATATGTCCTACCCTTGCAGAGTTGATTCTCTACTGCTGACCTTGTGAGTTGATTCTTTAATGTTGGAAATAGGAATAGTGAATCATAAGGTTGATCGATGGATACCGAGACAAGTGGGGATTGTTGTGGGGTTGTAATAGATATGCATCGTTTGTCGTTGATGACAAGGATTGAAGACATTACTGTGTCACTTAGTGTAACTCTAAGTTTTGTAAGTCTGTAACTGTTGTTTTGTAATATCGAGTTGTAAACAGTGCAGAAATATAGGTTTTGTCCAAAAGAAATTTTTCTTCATCTCCTATCTTCAGTATATTGGGTTGTGGCGTGTTCTCATTTAGTTTCAGCATCTTGTATGTTTAGGTTCACCTATTTTAACAAAATAAAATTTGAACTAAATTAAATTTGGTTTGTGTATGTGTGACCTACTCTATGAATTATACATATAACCGGACCACTTTATATTTTTTTTAAATTGGTGTCAGAACTTTTTTCTACAAGTTACGTAGATGAATCCTGGAGGTTATATGGATAATTCGTATAATGGGCTACCTCTATGTGATGGTACAAATTATGCCTATTGGAAAGCTCGAATGAGATTGTCTTTAAAGTCGATTGACGAGTGCATTTGATTTGCAGTTGAAAGAGGTGGAATCCTCTTACTGTGACTAATGTAATGTCGTTAGTCTCAAGCCAATAGAAATTTGGTTTGAGGAAGATTTTAGATGGGGTGACTTTAACTTCTTATGCTTAAATGTGATTTTTGGTGTTGTCACAACCGATGAATTATCTGAGGAAGCATGTTATATGCTTCAACAAATTCACGAGGGTACCAATTTTGTGAAAGCTTTTAAGCTTCAGAATCTCACCACATAATTTGAGACATTTAGCGTGCTTGAATTTGAAACATTTGATAGGTTTTATGCACACCTGTCTGATATTCCGAACTATAGCTTTAATTTGGGTGAGTGAATTCCTTAAATGAGGGTAGTTAAAAAATATTTAAGATTTATTCCCTCTCTTTTTAGCGCAAAAGTCATCGTACTGAACTCTTTGGGAATTTTATACACGAATAGGTTAGAAGAGCTCATAGGTGATTAATTAATTAATTTGAATTGAAAACTAAAATTTAGGGTATTTGTTTCTTTGACTATCCATATTATATCCAGGCCTATAGGACTCTCAAGTGGTATCAGAGGAGGTACACTAAGTTATTGTGTTAGATTCATGTTTAGGCATGAATCCTAGCGATTTTATATTTATGGTCAATCATTTTATAGACCACCTTTAATTAATGGGTCTAACTACGCAAAATGAAAAATGCGTATGAAATCAACACTTAAATCGATAGATTAGTGAGTATGGTAAGTGGTTGTTAAGGGATGGTCCCCACCCACATCCTTAGCAGGTTATTATAGAATTCCCAAACCCGTTGGAACTTGGAGTGAGGATGAGCATACACTATTGTAACACCCCATACTTTTAGAAGTACTCAAATTACACATGTCACAGTAATTTAATTAAACTAAAAATAAAGTGAAGTGAATAAATATTAATTAGAGTGAAATTGATTCATAATTATGCGTTATTATATTTACTTGTGTGATAAGTAAATGAATTTGCAGTATTTTATATTACGTCATAAGTGGAAAAACGACGGGTTGATAATATCTTATTCAAGATGTGTGTGCGGGGACGTATTGAGAATAAGATGGTAAATTGAGGATGGGTGACTAGGATGATGATTTCGAGTGCACGGTTGATCCGAAATATGTCAAAATAGTAAAAAATAAGTACCCGGGGAGTAGTGGTTGGGTTCTGAGTACTTTTTAGACTAGTCGAGTGTATATAGGGGCGTTTTGGTCATTATAATGGAAGGAGAATAGTCAATTTCTAGATTTCAATTGCATAATTAAGAGTCAAGGCAAGAGGATTAGTCATTTTACGATTCTAAAGGTTTTAGCTGAGTTACACCAATGGTTAGAGAGAAAGTGTAGAGAAATTAGAAGAAAAACTCAATAGTCCAAAAGGAAAGTGAAGAGGAAGTAGAAGAAAACTTAAGAACTTTAGAGGATTGAAGAAATTGAAAGGGATTCTGGAATTTTTAATCATCATTTTCACCGAATTCAGTCTCAGCGAATTCAAAGGCAAGTGATTATCTTGCTATTTATTTATGTGTTCAATTTCAATTCGTATCATAATTGAGAATTGGATTTTTAGTGGGATTTATATACAAACGGGGTTTGGGATTAATGATTTCATAAAATATATGTGTGATATATTATGATTGAAATTTAGAAATTTAAATCTCATGTAGGTAAATAAATTCTATAATTTGAAGGATTGAGGAATTATAATTTAGAGTGATATTATGAGAATTCTATGTTAATTGGAGATTAAGCATAAATCCCACATAACCATCATGTGCAGTTGAATTCTAGATAAAATTGGTGTGGTTTTATACTTTGGATTCATGAGAATTCATAAATATTGTTGAGATGTGAACTGGTATTAATGTGGTTGGATTTTAATTGGATAAAAATCGATTTTGGGGGATGGCTTAGGCAGTCAACAGGGGAGAATCGGTTCGCCCCATAGCCGAACCAGTTTGTCTCACCTGCTACTCCTAGTTTGGTTTAATTGATGGAAAATGTTATAATTCGGGGATTAAATTATAAATTTCCAGGGACAACTTAACACTTCTGGAAAATTATACTAAGTGATATTATGGATTAGATTAATTCAAATTTTTTGGAATGCAAAATAGAGTTTTTAGATGAATAATACTCAGGGACTTAAATAAGTAATTATGATGAAAATTCTGTAGAAAAGGAATATGGGTCGATTAAGATTAAAACCTGTGTCCAAAATATTATTTGAAGGGATAAATTAATTAAATAAGTGAATATTTAGTCGGATTTATACTCAGGATTTATAGGCTAGTGCTAGGAGTAATAGGCACGGTTAGTCGAGACATTGGATATATATATGAGTATAAAGATAGTATATATATGTGTATATATATATATATATATATATACTAAACATACCACTTTAGTGGATATCCTACCGTTGCAGAGTTGAGCATCGTGGCAGATCTCTCCTGGCGAATCCCAGGAGGTGTAGTATCGGTCCCTAGGGTCATAGGTCTATATATGCCCACTCTGTGCGAGGTTGGAGACCAAGTGGAGTAATGTGGTATGGTTATGACCCACTGACTTAAGATTATGACCGCCTCCAATTACGTTTACGTTTTGGGTTCGATGGCGAGATTCTAACCCGGTGACCTAGGATGATTTGTGTTATCCCTAGAGCATGATAGCATACTAGAGATTCCCATCCAGTGAGTTATTACTCCGAGGGATTGCAGTTATACGTATATAGCGAGTGATATATATGTGTGTGCTTGATGTGATATTAAAAATCCGTATATATTTGTGAAGAAAAATATATACGGGCATAAGACATTAGTGTGAATAATGAATTAATAACTAGTGAAAGTTATTTGAAATGAACTTATAAATTATAGTTGAGAATTATACTCGTTTAGTGTGTAAGAGGGTACTTTAGATTATAGATGGAGGCGTAACCGCTTTTAAGTATGGTGATGATAAGTTAATTAGCCAAAACCTTAGATTAGTGATAAAACATGCAAACACACACTCAATGAAGATGAAGTTTAGTTTAAACTCGCAAATCTCGCGTGTATAACTCATGAAGATAGTAATGAACTCAGAAGTAACTTATCTAGAGGAAGGGAGAAGTAAGCACCCTAGATACACCTTGGCAGGCAGCCAAAACACACCGACCACCCTCAAGAATCTTTATCATATATTAAAAGCTTCGTAATAAATGACAATAGTGGATGAAATCAAGACTCTGGTTTGTAATAACTCTCTTTAATGCGTATTCTCTCTAGGAATAACTTCTTAAACTCTCAAAAGATCCTCCCCCTCCTCAAAGGTGGTTGGGGTCCCCCACACCACCCTCGAGGCAACTTAGTCATTAAAGACTATGAAAGACATCCCTCATACTTTATGTCACAACATTAAATGCCTGATGCACTAGTTGTCTCCACGTCATAAACATTAAATGCCAATACATGCCTTTTGACTAACTATTATGTGTCAGGGGGTTGTTGTCGCAGATGTGGCTCACCAACTGTCTGACGGCCCCAAATACCATGGTGGTTTACTCAAGTGCAGGTCTGACATTGTTTAGATAGCTTGTTACATCACCTACAGTATATGTGACATTAAGTAGAGGGTTGTTTAGTTCACAGCTTAACGCCCGATGGAACTCCAAGCTGCCTCGCCCGAGGTTCCACGATCAGGGTACTTCGGTGTTTTACCAGGTGTATCTAAGATGGTTGGGATGAGCCCCAACGGTGCCTCACTTCTCAATCCTCCAAACCAAGTCCTTCTAAAGTTCCCACGGTGAGGTCATTCGATAGAGCATGAAAGCTCTCCCAGACCCTACCAAGTCTGGTCTCTCGCGAGTACCGTTTGACCTCACACTAAAACTCTTTATTATTCTCGTTATATCCTCTACAACCGTTATAGCTTACAGTCAATATAAACAAAGCTACAGTATGACTAATACAATAAGCTAAAATACAAGTTGTCACGTTGTGCTGCCTCGCTTGAGCTGCCATGCTGAGCTGCCACGGTGCCTTAATCCCCAAAACACTGTTGTTAATGTGTAATTATCTCTAATCTCAAAATTACCTTCAAGCCCCCTCTATATAGTGGATGTGTAAGCTAAATAAATAAATACGCAGAACATAGGGCAGCGTGTGAACTTATGAGTATATTTAGATTAGTTAGGCTGGGTGGTATAACTATGATATTAAAATGCATGCATGAGGTGCACACTATAATTTAGGGGTGAGTATTCTCTCATGAGAGTGCGGTACAAATTTAAAATGAAAGAATGCACACATACAATTTATGCATTTTAATTACTTGCAAAATATTTTTAAAACGTTTTGGGCTCTGACACGTGTCAAATATTTTAAAAAACTTTTAGGTATCCATCCACAGGGATGCCAAGCATGATTATCACTTCCAGTTCATTAAAGATGAAGCAGTTGTGGTGTGTTGTAGGGATTGTTTGGTCGTTTTCTATCTTTGAGATTCTAAATAGGATTCAGTCAGTTATTATCCAGACATGTCGCCTAATGTCGATTTTTATTTCAGTTTATTCACTTCAGTTGTATTATATTGTAAACCGACGGTTTATTCAGTTAATGTATTTTATTATATTTTGGTATTCTTGTTTGATTACGTAATTATGGATTTAATTATTCATCTGTCATAGCTTATGGTAGATGGTTTTATTTACGGTAATTTATTTAAAGTTTAAATTGACACGCGACTTAATTAAATAATATGTGGTTAGTAATTAATTGGTTTTCGAAAGTGGTGCTAAGAATGAGCCATCTGAGATTCGGATTTTATTCTAGTAGAGGGTTGGCCACCCGTTATTTTAATAAGCGGGATGTCACAATTGTCCAACTATAATTCATGTGGGTTGAATCCTTGGTTTTGTGCAATCATAATAGAGTAGTTCCGCCGAATTATGAAATGTAAGACGTCTAAAGAGGCGTAGGAGATACTCCAACTCACTCATGAGGGTATTAGTGATGTTAAGGATTCCAAACTCCAAAATCTCACCAATGAGTTTGAAACTATTATGATGAAGGATAATGAATCCTTTAATGAGTTTTGTGCTAGACTATCAGTATTGTGAACTCATCGTTTAACTTGGGATAGAGAATGCTCAAAACCCATGTAGTCAAGAAAATCTTAAGGCCCTTGCTTGAAAGCTTTAATTCAAAAGTGACAGTTTTGAATTCCAGGATACTTTAAACTCTACGAGACTCGAATAGCTTGTAGTTGATCTTCAAGCATATTCTCCAAAAAGATGAAGAAAGATAATGTGTTGATTTGAAATCCTAAAAGGAGGAAACACGTATTTCAGATGATGAGTTCGACATCGATTCTGATGATATAGCCATATTTGTAAAGAAGTTTAAAAAATTTCTCAAGTTTGAAAAAAATCGAAAGATGAAAACAATTTTGATAAAAGCAAGTATAACATGACTTCCCTTTCATAGTTAATTACGAGAGCCTTGATGAAAAATCTTCCGATGAAGATAATTCCGAGCATGACAATTTTGAGGCCATTATTTGTGACTCCCAATTGAGTGATGATGGAGAGAGTTGGGAAGAAGAAGAAGAAGAAGAAGAAGAAGAAGAAGAAGAAGAAGAAGAAGAAGAAGAAGAAGAAGAAGAAGAAGAAGAAGAAGAAGAAGAAGAAGAAGAAGAAGAAGAAGAAGAGAAGAAGGAGGAGAGTGAACTTCAAGTTACCTTCCGTGAGTTGTATGCAAAAATGATGAAATTGAAAAATGCTATCTTGAAGTTGGAAGTTAGTCATTAGTGTCAAATATTGTGTTTTAGTACCTCCTTGTGTATCCAATATTTTAGTTCTACGGTAGCTAAAACCCACATTTTATACTCATTTGTTGTATAAACTTGAATATCAATGGTTAATCTCCCTTGCAATGTATATGCGAGTATATACAGGGTTTGGGATTCTAATGTTGACGTCTAGAAGCATTATGAGCAAGAAACATTCACAAATGCACCTATAGGGATAAAATAGTAATTTTATAAAGGTAGTGTCAAACTCAAACTCTTCACAAAGATTATCGGTATTGAAACAAGGAACGTCTGGGTTCAAGCAACGCGTTAATCCGATCTCAAATGAAGAATTTATAAAGAGTAAAAATTTAAAATCGATAAAAACTAAAGCTTGTGGTCAATAAAATAGTCAAACCTTATAACCCGGACTCTATTGGAAACTTTTTGACCTAGATATAAGTAACACATCGGTTTAAACGGCGCGCGAGTCCAAAGTCAAACAAAAAATTTACAAGCTTTCGGGTGAAAAATGTAATCATGAAAAATAGTGTAATACCCCGTATTTTTACGCATATTTATTTTATTATGAAGTTATGGAAATTGGGATTAATTAATTTAAGAGTGAAAATTTCATTTATAATTAATCCGACTTTATGGTAATAATTACTAGCGTGACGAGAGTTAGTAGTTATCGAAAATAATTATGTTGAAATCATGTTGAGTAATAACTATATTGAGCATTACGTAGTGAGTAACGTAATAGATGGTTTCGAAAATAATAATATGGTCGAGGACGAGATACACGGCATTTAAGATATAACTATTTGGGATGCGCGTATGTGTCACGTCACTAATATACATTTGGGGGTTAAAAAGATGATTTTTTTATATAACTCGAATGACTATTTTGAGTGCGCCGGTGTGGCCGGAATGGTCAAAATAGTCAGAAAACCCTGCTCGGGGGTTTTATTTGGAGTCCGGGGCATTTTAGCCCAAAATGACACCCCGGAGGGGTATTTTAGTCTTTTGAGATTTTTGAGAAATTAAATGGATGAAAATTAGGATTAAAATAAAAGCTACGTGGGTTAGAGGTTACTGTCAGTTTCAATCTACGCGAGAGAGAGAGAGGGGGAGAGAATCAAGGAGGAACAAGACCCAAAGGAAAACAAGGGCAAGAACTCAAGGATTCCCACCAAAAGTTGCGCCAAAGTGTAGATCACAACGAGAGGATCAACCACATACCAATTTCAGTACAAGAATCAGAAGTTTATTCCAAGGCAAGTGTTTATCTTGCTCATCTTTTAGCATTATATTGTTCCTGTTGATTTAAATTAGATGATATAAACTTGTTGCAAAGAAAACTAGGTTTAACTAAACTAATCTTTGGAGAATCATAGAAATTGGAGATGGGTATGCATGTAAAGGAAATTCCCTTTTGTATTTGGATAAATCTGAAGGTTTTATGTTAAAAAACGAGTTAAATTAAGGGTCTAGAATAATAAACAAAATCTGTTGGGTCCTTTTTAAGAGAATTTTAAAGATTTAAGAAATTGATGAGTTCCCTTTGAATACATATAAGGATTTGTACTCTCATTCGCGTTAATAGGGTCCTATGGTGATTAGAAATAGTTTGGAAACATGTAATTTGAGTGGGGTTGAGTTTTGGATTGATATTGAAGATTCAAAGTTGGAAAAATCGAATTTGGAGAATAACAGGGGTCTGTGCTGATTTCTCGTTCGAAGTCTACCCAGGTCGTTCGAACGAGACTTCCAACGAGCATTCTAACGAGATTATGAAGTTCGTTCAAAGTGAGAACTTTGTTCGAATGTGCTCGTTCGAACGAGAACCCCTTGACTTCTAACGAGATTCCAGAATGGGTTTTTCGGGTCCGGTCGAGTTAAAAATCATCCTAGGTTTATCCAAGCAAGTGTATCAACCTACATGAGTAACGGGTGACTTAAATTTCAAAGTTTTAGGGAATTAAGGGTGTAATTATCCTCGAGGTATTGAACGTGTATGGAAACCTATGAGAATGTGAGTCTTAGAGAGGTTATAAATAAATGGATATTATGGAGAGTAATGATGTTAATATTACCTACGTGCTCTGGGAACTGGGTTGCGTGAACGCCTATTAAGTTATATAAGTTGTGTGCATGCTTATTGTTTGGAATATTTTGTGTATAACATACCTAGCTATTGGCTATCGAACGGAGATTAGCGCATTGTGGATGACCATATCTAGTGTGCCTTCGGGGGATTTTGAGTCGTACCACTAGAGCATGGAACCTAGGTACGGGCTATATGTGGGAATGATAGTGGTGACGATCATATGGGTGCGTGGGTATGAGCGTAGCCCATCGACTTGGGACTATGTTTGCCTCCAATATGTGTATATGTTTTATTAGTTCTTGAGAGATTGAACCTGTTATCCTTTATGTGTGAGCGTTGCAATAGGACTAGATAGCCGAGTATGCCCAACACTAGGGGGTTCTTAACCATGGGTGCAGTATTGATATATATGTATTTGTATGTATACATAGTGAGATTTTTATATGTATACTGGGTTCCTATTCTATGTTTCATGTTAGCTACTTTATTAAAGTATATACTTATTGGGTCACCAGTTGAGAATTAAGAATGCTATGAGAATGAGTTAAAGTAACTAGAAATCCTTTCCTAAATAATAGAAATGTATTGGCTTAGGGTTATTTAGATATTTTATCCGTTATAGTGGTTATACTACATATAGTCAGGCAAAGTATCGAGACTAGTATTGGTAGCTAGGCTCACTAGGTGTGAACATTAGATGAGAGGTGAGCATCCCAGGTGAACGCTAAGTTAACATGAATAAAATTTGTGCTAAATAACCAATTTAAGCACTTGCTATATTTAAATTGTTTTCTACTCGGGGTTTAACCCGTTTTTTCCCAAATTTCTTTTCTTGTTCTATTATTTTAGGTGCTCAGCCACATGGACACCAGACTTAGGAGATTCCATTCATTTGTCGAGCTGTAGCTGCTATGGAAGCTACAGGATGTTGCTAGTAGACGTTTCTGAGTCTATTCCTCCTCATCTATCAGTTATTTATTTCAGTTGGACATGTTGTCCCTCCTATTTTACATTCAAAGATTTAGAGTTGTTTTATTCTATCATTAGACTTTGATTTCTTGTTATTGGATTATTGTATGGGATTTTGACTGGAAGTGTTTACTCCAATTCTTTATTTAAATTCAGTTAGTTCTTTTCTTATTGCTATTGTGATGTATGGTGATGATTAAATATTTCCCTTCAATGATGATGGTTAATAACAAGATAAAATTTGACATCAACCTTTTTAAATATTAGGTGGTTAGTTTTTATTAAATTAAAATTTATGATTTTCGACAGTGATGCATAATCTGAACAAACTGGATATTCTGGATTTAATTAATAAAGGACTGATCACCCGGTATTTATTTAGGCGGGGTGTCACAAATAGGTCAAGTTGACCGTGTAAGGACAAATTTCCAATCGAGTCAATTTGTTTGTAATCGGCATAATTCTGGACTAAACATTCGAGTCATGGGATAGGCTTTGAGTTGAAGATCACATGAGCCTATGGCATTGTTTGATGAAGACGTAGCGGCCAAGCTTCAAAGAGTGGATATTCTAGGTCGTGTTTGTCGTGCCATGTTTGTCTTCACATATGATGAGGATCTCCCGGGGATGGACGTATATAGTTTATGAGCCTTTGGAATTTTTTATAAGGGTGTCCTGTTTTCAAAATCGTTGGGAACTTAATTTTTTGAATATATGTTTTCTGAGCTTACTATAGACGGAGTTTTTATTTTTGTTGAGATCGCTCAAACGATATCTCCATGTCGTTTCAACGACTTTGTAAGGTTGTTCGAAGTATGTTTTCAAACGTACATCAAACGAGGCTTACTGTATTTATTTTGTTACGTAGTTGGAAGCGAGAAAAACTCTCGTTCGAACGAGATATCTATCGCGTTAGAAAGATTGCCTATTCTCGTTTGAACGACTGTGCCGCTCTATAAAAGGATTTTTAGACTTAGTTTTTTGAATAACTTTTGACACAAATGAAAAGTAGACATATTTTCAAAAGTTTCATCTCCCAAAGTTTCACCTTTTGTTTGCATGATCCAAGATTCATAAATCATTTACTTTTAGA
This sequence comes from Sambucus nigra, assembly GCA_949130495.1. NCBI lineage: Eukaryota > Viridiplantae > Streptophyta > Magnoliopsida > Dipsacales > Adoxaceae > Sambucus > Sambucus nigra. The sequence continues at coordinate 665,341,936 of OX422215.1, read as the reverse complement.
TCTTCTTTGGGCACCTTGTTTATTTCTTCTATCACAAGAAGAATATGTTTTCATACAGTGGACCTCGTGTGTTTTGATTGCGGTGAAGAAGCAGTGAATTCCGTGTTCTGAATCATAGACGGTTATCGAGCTGCATCGGTGGTTACCAAGGTGCACGTGAACTCGTGCGCTGTGGACATGACGTAGGTGGACTCCTACGTTGCACTATGGAGGAGTCGTTGAAAATAAAAGAGAGTCAAGGCAAGTGGGGAATCAAGTTGTTGTGTAAGTCTACCGTCTTTGCTTTATAAAACCATATCATAGTGATTGTCTGGCTGGGCCGTCTGAGGCTTTTTACCTTTGTGATTTTTGCGTACATCGACGTCTTATGGTTTGATTTATTTCAATTATCTGTTATCACCTAGATGCATGTTAAAGGTAGAAAGATAAAATTCGGTAAATCAATTTTTCACAAGATAGGTTTAATTGGTGCTAAGTTTAATTGGGAGAATTTTGTTTAAAGGTTTAATCACTAAAATTGGAAAAATATAAAATATTAAACTTGTGTTTATTTGAACCATCCAAGCATTCTGAAATTGGTATCAGAGTAGGTTGTACTAAGTTATTATGTTAGATCCGTATTTAATGCGTTTTGGGTGATTTTGTTTAGTTTCTCCTCTCTCGATGGATTCTCATAGTTTCGACGGCTTAAATCGTTTGAATTTTATGTTTGTTAAAAGAATTAAAATTCTTGAAAAAGAAAATTCTCGTTTTAAAAACCGTTATGGAACTTGTAGGATCCCATTTAATACAATTCATGAAGTAGCCGACTAACCCAGATTGATTAAAATGTTGCCTGGTCCAAATCATGAGTTAATTTATACACGAGTATTTTAAATATATTATAACACTAACGGATATAGTCAAATTAGGTACCAATAATCTTGAAAGAGATATTCTGGTACTCCTTGGTATATCCACGGATTACTTTGAGTTCCTTGTACAACTCAAACTCTATGACGATTCACCTATAAATTGTATACCCTGATCCCGGGCAAAGGGATGTAACAAACTTTGTTAAGAGACACTATAATAAATAATAACCTCTCCATGGATGTAGGCAAGTTGTCGAACCACGTATATCATTGTGTTTCCTCTTTACTTTTTGCCTTTGTGATTGTTTTTGTAGATTTCTTTATTCTAATATTTCATGTACTCATAATTGGCGCCGTCTGCGAGAAGCGATTTCTATTACTACGAAATTCTTCACAAATAGAAAGCTCAGGATGTCCCATCATAGCAGCAACATTCCTTAATTTGGCGATGTGAAGATTCATGAACAAGAGGAGGTTAGATGCCTCCATGTATAAAAGAGTGCTCGCCTACAAAGGCGACTTGAGAGGATAGAGAAAGATCTCCAAAGGGGCACCAAGAAGCACCGAGATAAGACTCCTAGTCCTCAGGCGAGTAACACTCGCAGCCAATGAAGGAGCTTCAGGCGTGATCAGGAAAGAAGTGAACGTGACAATTTAGAGCACGGTCGATTAGAGTGTGGCTATCTAGAGAGGTGCCATAGGAGCAACGATCGACAAAACAAAGAAATTAAGATTTTACTCCGCAGGGAGATGGACCAACATCCAGCCCACTGTGGAGACAAATCCACCAAATAGCTAGCCAGGACGGCTCTTAATAGTCAGATTAAGTCCCCGAAGAAGTTTGTTGTCACCGGGTTCAAGATTTGCAATGGGAAAATAGATCCCATAAACCATGATCGGCAATACAAATAAGAAATGACCTTATGGAGCCACAATGATGCACTAATGTGCCAAATTTTCCCTTTTAGCCTACACGATGTAGCACGGAAGTGGTTTGATAGGCTGCCTCACCGATCGATCATAAAGTTTGCAGTTATAGTAAAGACCTTCACTGCTCGCTTCAAAACCAGCAGTTCCCACCCCCAGAAGATGGATGAACTACTTACCATGAAGAAGAAGCCACATGAGAACTTCCAGGATTACGCCAAAAGGTATTGGGAAGTATTAAATGGGATTAAGGACTACTCGGAGCAATTTATCGTATCATCCTTCAAAATTGGTTTACCGACCACCTCCATGTTGCACCAGTCCCTAACTAAGAAAGAGGCTAGAACCATTGATGAACTCATGGCCTGTATTGAAAAGTACACCAAGGTGGAAGACATGGTTCACTCTAATGCAGGGGACAATGGTCGAGCAAAGACGAATAAGGGGACAGAAAAAAATGATTCTCCGAAGAAGGGAAACAAGAATGGGGGCCAGAATGGCTCCAAGAATGGGAACAAGATCGACCCCTCCAAGGCATTCCAGGCTGTTAACACGGTCTGCAAGGAACCCACTTACAAAATCCTAAGAAAGATCATAGATGATATATTCATCAAGTGGCCTAAAAAGATGGGTGGCAACCCGACCAAAAGAAATAGTGTGCTGAGATGCAGATTCCACAAGGAGGGTCTTCACAGAATTGATAACTGCAAGGCTCTGAAGTCACACTTGAAGGAGCTGGCCCAAACTGGGCACCTCAATGAGTATATCGAGAAGAAAATAGATAAGGTCGCGACTAAAGGCTACCAGAAGCCACATAACTTCCTTGACGATAACACGGGACACGAGTTTACAGTGATCCATGGGGAATCATATTCTGAGAAAATCTATGGAAATGCGGTACGGATGGAGCTTAAGAAGGTGACCATAATTATGAAGGCTTTTCATATAGACCCCGCCAATACCCAGGCTGGTAAACATAGGCGACCAGAGTACGTCGACTATACAAAGCATATCATTTTTATAGAGGAGGATTTGGTCGGGGTGAACCCCACATCATGATACATTAGTAATTACCCTTCAAATTGCAAATTGGGACGTTGACAAGTTGCCTGTAAACTAGGGGAGCTTGTCAAAAGTGGTGTAATTAAATTTATTCAACAAACTCAAGTTGAACATCTCAGGCCTTAAAGAAGGTACAGTTTCATTGGTCGGCTTTAGAGGAAGGATCATTATACCGTTAGGGAAGATAGTCCTGGCAGTTGGGGCAAGCAACATCTCAAAACTAATTAAGTTCTTAATAGTGGACATTGAGTCCCTGTATTACGCCATTTTTTGCAGAGGTTGGCTCCATGCCATAAAAGTCATACCATCCACGTACCATCAGAAGCTGAAGTGCGTTACTGACCGAGGCGTGGTCAAAATCCATGGCGACCAGGCCACAGCCAGGGAGTGTTTTATCACAATCGAAAAAATGAGGTATATAATGCTTATGAGGGAGGCCGGGAGGGGGTTGTACTCTCCAAATAGTAACTACGGTATGGCCGAAAAGGGGTGGAAGAGACTAAGGGTCCACCCTGCCAACATGGTCGTTACAAACCTGGAAGAAGTTGGAGCCGACGATAACTTACCGGAAAGGAAATTTCTGGTTGGAGACACATTCACCGATCAAAAGAAGAAAGAGTTGGTTGCATTCCTCAAAAGTAATATGGATGTTTTTGCTTGGGAACTGTATGACCTGACGGGGATTGATCCCAATGTAGCTTAACATCGCCTTCATATTAATTTATCCTTCAAACTGATCACTCAAAAGGCACGTCGAGTAGCCCCCGAGAAGGCCAAAGCGATGGAAAATGAAGTAGGGGAAGCTACTGAATGCAGGATCCATTAGGGAAGTTCAGTTTCCCAAATGGTTGTCCAACCCAGTGGTTGTGCAAAAGAGTAACGACAGTTGGAGGGTTTGTATCGATTTCACAAACCTCAACAAGGCATGCCCCGATGACAACTTTCCTCTTCCCAAAATAAATCTGTTAGTAAACGCTACAGCGATGCATTAAAGTATGAGCTTCATAGACGCGTACTCTGGCTACCATCAAATTCCTTTATTTAAACCCGACTAGGATAAACCCTCCTTTATAACTCCCATTGGGTTGTATTGCTACAAGGTTATGCTATTCGACTTAAAGAACGCAGGGGGTAAGTTATCAAAGATTGGTCACCAAGATGTTCAAGAAACATATGGGAGATACAATAGAGGTATACATCGATCATATGCTAGTCAAAAGCAAGAACAAATACGATAATCTCATAAACTTATCCGGAACATTTGAGATCCTCGGGATATATCAGATAAATCTTAACGCGAGAAAGTGTTCATTCGGTGTCCAATTAGGAAAGTTCTTGGGCTATCTAATCAGAAAAAGGGGATCGAGGCAAATTCTGATCAGATCGATGCTATCACCAGAGTCCAGCCTCCTCAGACATTTCGAGATGCTCAAAAGCACACCGATATGCCCACAACACATAATCGCTTCATCTTCAAGTCTTCAGAATGCAGCGGGCTATTCTTTCAGCTCTTAAAAAAGGACAAATGTCTCACACAGAACGAAGACTGCTTATGAGCTCCGGAAGAGATCAAATCCTACCTTAGCAAGCCACCCCTACTAGTGATTCCAAATAATAAAGACCTACTGTACCCTTACCTTACAGTATCAGACCACGTTGTAAGCTCTGCCTTGGTATGTGAAAAAGAAGGAAGTCAGCATCTAGTTTATTACGCCAATAAGACACTTCTGAAAGCAAAAAAAAAAATAGTATTTGGCTCTTGAGAAGCTCGCATATGCGCTGGTTGTCGCCTCGAGGAAGCTGAAGCATTACTTTGAGGCCCATTCGATAATCGTAATCACTTTTTACCCTCTCAAAGTTGTTCTGTGGAAAGCCATCCTCTTCCAATGACTCTCAAAGTGGTCGACAGAGCTTAGAAGATTCGATATCCGCTTCCAGCCAAGAACGACGATTAAGGGATAAGTCTTAGCAAACCTTATTACTGAATTTACAAGGGATTAGATAATCGACCAAATAGGAATGGAGCAGTCAATAATTGAGGAAGCACATTCTCAGGACTGGACCCTATACGTTTATGGAGCCTCCAATTCTAAGGGAGCAGGATAGGGATCGTTCTCATCATATCCGAAGACATTATGATTGAGGAAGAAATCATATTGGGATTTGAGGCCTCCAATAATGAAGTTGAGTATGAAGCACTGATCACTGGCTTGGGGGGTATTTGACAACTCCAGATTAGCCTTTAAGCAAGTAAGTGGGAACTTCAACACAAAAGATAATAGGATGGCAGCATACCTCGTTGTGGTAAGGGGACTTATTGCAGGATTTGAAAAAGTGGACACTCAACAATTCCTCGGGGGGTAAAATAGTCACGTCAATGCTTAGCGTCCCTGGGTTCAGCAATCGACTCTGACCTAAGGAGAACTATTCAGATAGAATTCATCGCGCAACCAAGTATTGATTAAACAGTCGTAGCCGAGCAGGTCCTTCTCACAGCAAAGGCCGCAAGTTAGATGGATCCCAGTATAAATTATCTAAGGAGCTAACCATGGAGTTGCTAAGAAGATCAATAGTTTATATTAAAATATAAATGAGTTATTCATACGTCCCATTGTTATTTCTATTAAGCTTTGTTTTATTTTAGTCTTTTATTGTGAGCCTTCGTGGTGGGGACACTCATCCATAATTTTTATTTTTTTAACAAAACATTGCTCCTAGTGTGCTTTATTTTTTTTTAAATGAGTGACACACTGCCCGTTGACAAGAGGTCGGCCCATCAGGTAAAGGTCAAGGCTTCTCGTTTTTACCTCTCCCCATAAGGAAAGCTCTACAAGAAGTCATTTATAGGTCCTAATCTACAATGCATCCATCCACATGACACCGACCAAGTACTTGGTGAATTTCATGAGGGAATTTATGGGAGTCATGCAAAAGGGAGATCTCTGGCCTTCCGATCAATTAAGAAGGGTTACTGGTGGCCTCATATGAAAAAAAACGCAAGTACTTACGTTCGTAAGTGTGAAGAGTATCAAAGGGATTCTCATATGATCCACCAGCCCGTTGGCAACCTGAAACCACTGACAAACCCATATCCGTTCACACAATAGGGACTGGACATAGTGGGACCACTGCCTACTGCATCTGGAAATCGAAAGTATGTGCTGCTAGGCACAAACTACTTCACCAAATGGGTAGAGGCAGAACCACTAGCGAATATTTACGACTCAGATATGACCAGGATTACTTGGAGAAACATCATAACACGCTTTGGGGTTCCAAAGATCATCATCACCGACAATGACATGAAATTTGAAAATGGTTTCTTTAAAGGTTTTTATGATGAATGTTGCATTAAGAACCACTTCAGTTCTATGGCGTACCCCCAAAGAAATGGAAAGGCAAAGGCTTTTAATAAAATAATGCTCGATGGACTAAATAAGGGGTTAGAAAGATCCCAAAGGTACTGTAATACCCCGCATTTTTATCGATATTTATTTATGGGATTAATTGAATTAATTGAGAATTAATCCGGATAAAATATTAACGAGATGTGAGTTAGTATTTGATTATAATGTGTATATATGGCAATATACGAATATTGTAACTATTGAAATTATCGCGAGATTGAAATACGGCAATTTGGGAAATTTTGTTGAGACGCGTGTGACAGTCGCGTCAGGAAAGTAATTATTTAATTAAAAAGTGAATTTTATTTCTATTAATCGTATGGTCATTTTGAGTGCGCCAACGCATCCGGAAGGGTCGAAATAGTCAGAAAACACTAGCCGGGGGTTTAGTTTGGGTCCCGGGGCATTTTTAGGCCATACCGGCAACGTAAAAGGGTAGTTTAGTAATTTCGGAATTGGGTAATTAAAACCCACGAAAATTAGAGTTAAAAATCTGACTTAGTCTTAACCCACTAAGCCATTTCCAACCCCAATCTAGGTAGTGGGCTACGGGAGAAGTTTAGAAACCTTAAACTTGGCAAAAACCAACCCCACCTCCATTATCATCTTGAGAAGAACTTGTAGAGAGAGAGAGAGAGAGAAGAATTCTGCAGAGAGAGAGAGAGGACAATTCAACCTTCAAGATTCAACCTCAAATTCAGATAAATATTAGAGGCAAGTGGTTTAATTACAATTGATTCAATGCTATGCTTTTCCATGTTTAGAGAAATTATCAAATTTATCTTGGAAGATTGATTAGACCCGTGAATTTGAGGATTTAAAACTATGAACCATGTTAGGAATTGCATGTAGACATATTCTGGACGAATTATGAATGCAAATGATAACCCTTGATGATCTAAAAACGGATTAAAGAAGAGATTTTTATTGTTCTTGAAAGAAGTAGAAAACTAGGGTTCTTGATGAAGTTTTGATCCTAAATAAAGCCCTTAGTTGATGAATTATTAGTTTGAGAACGTTAAAAATGTTGTAGGATGGTTGTATGATGATACTATAACGTTAGATTATAGTTTCATGCATAAAAATGGTGTTTTGAGATGATTTGTAAACTGCAAAACGAAGCAGTCCGTAGCCATACCTGGTGCGTTCGATCGATCGACATTCATCAGTCGATCGATCGACCACCATCGATCGATCGAAGGTAAAGGTCGATCGATCGACCTTCCCAGAATGAGTAAAATTTTCCTAGTTAAATTTTATGATGTTATCCCTTAGAAAATTATCATTGGAGACTTTATGAATACCCTTAAACTTAAGGAAGACCAGTAGGTATGGTTATAAAATTTGGACCTTTATTAGAATTCAATTTGGGGAATTATTCTAAATCTAACGAAATTCGATAAGTGAGATAATATTTGGGTTAAAAGTGTAAATTTGAATAATTGATGCATTGAGGTTCGGGGCAGAAGTAAGGACCTTAGGAATAATGATGTTATATGTGGGAATAATAGGAACTTAATAATCTATTTAAGATAGGTTTTAAGTATAAGAAACTATGACGTGTGACGTGTCGACAGTTTAAATTCTATATTATCGGGAGACTTAAAATATATAAAATTGGAATAATGGTATAAGGATGTAGAGTATACCTTTATTAATATTGAGATATCTAAGATGTGTGAATGCTTAGCATATGATTTTATGTGTATGACATACCTACCATACTTGCTATCACGGGAGGTTTACGTTCGCTTAGGGCCATCTAATCTTTGTGTTTCCCGGATTTAGATTGGTACCATGAGGACATAGTTCAAGAGAACGACTTATTTGTGAGTTAATAAGTCAGCTGACTATGGAGCGTAGGTATGTACGTGACCATGGATATGTTGAATTATGTTCGCCTCCATTTTTGTGTGTGGTGCTTATTACAACAATTCCTGAGAGATTCGGAATTTGTAATCCTTATGTACGTGATGTACCGGGATGGATAGCAGAGTATGTGTGCACCGCAGCTTAGCCTCGGGGTGCTTGTATTGTATATTTATGATGTGAATAATATACGGTTAAATGAAAAGGAATTTGCTAAGTTAAATTGTGAGTATAGTTATTGTAACGTTATGAAAAGATAAAAAGGGGACAGATATCAATAAATGGTTTTGTTAATAATTGGGAATCCGAGAATTAAAGTAGAACTCTCTATTTAATTGTTAAGGTTGGAATTAAAACGTGAACCGGGTAGAAGTGTTAGAAACTCTTTGAACTAGATAGTTATGAGAAACACATGAATAGGTACAGGAACGTTAGGAGTGCACAGTTAGACGAGAGGTGAGTATTTCATGTGAGAGCACGTCCTAACATGTATTTTGCATTTATTGTTTTAAATGTTATTAAAGCACTTGCTGTTTTTAAAATACTCTCCACTTTCGGGATCTGACCCGTTTTCTTTCAAATCTATTTTTGTAAAAACCATTTTAGGTGCCCAACCACAAGGACACCATGCTTAGGATCTTTATTCAGGTGACGAGCTGTAGCTGTCTGTGGAAGTTACAGGACTTTTCTAGTAGACACTTCATCTATCTTGACTCTATATTCAGTTTCATCAGTTGTAGGGCATGTCGCCCATTTCTTTTAGAAACATTTTATATTTAAGATTTCAGACTTTTGGCATGTAATTAATTCAGGTTACATTGTTTTACTTATTTCAGTTGTGGGATTGTTGTGAGGAGTTTTCCTCCGGACTTATTATTTTGTTGGTTATTCTATTGCTTCGTATGGTGAATGGTTATTATTCTTTCATTATTCTTTTACTGTATGTTAATCAGATTTAATTTAAAATTTGACAACTTACTTTTTAAATACTAGGTGGTTAGTAATCATTAAAATGTTTTCGACAGTGATGCTATTAACTGAACCAACTTGGCATTTTGTATTGATTTAATAAAGGAGTAGCTACCCGGTATTTAATTAGTCGGGGTGTCATAGGTACTTGGTTGGATGAGCTCCCTCGTGTTCTATGAGCTTATCACACCACCCCTAAGCGACCAACCGAAGAAAAACTATTTACACTCGCTTATGGGATGAAAGCTACCATCCCATTAGAAGCGGGACTCCCCACTATGAGAATCGCCTTGGTAGACCAAGGCCTTAATAATGATGCATTACGCACTGAACTTGACTGGGCAGACGAGCAAGAGAGCAGGCCACGATCAAGTTGGCTTCCTATTAATAGAAACTGGACAGGCAATACAGAAAGAAGGTCAATCCAAGGAAGTTTTTGATAAGAGATTATGTCCTAAGAAAAGTCCTCAGTAGTGCCATAACATAATCAGACGGTAATCTAGGACCAAACTTAGAAGGACCCTTTAGAGTAATTGTTAACGCAAAAATTCTCCATCTGCGAGGACCAATCAGAAAAGGACACGTGTCATCCTACGTGGCAATATTCGACACCCGAGGAGTGTTGGTCGGCACCCGAGGAGAGTTGGTCGACACCCGAGGAGAGTTGGTCGGCACCCGAGGAGTATTAGTCGGCACCCGAGGAGAGTTGGTCGGCACCCGAAGAGTGTTGGTCGGCATACCAACCAGGAATATCAAAGGATAACTACGTATTTAATGATCATTAATGTACATTTATATTGTAGATGACAACAGATAGCATACCAAGCAATTAGATTCGTTGAATGTAGACATAATGTATAAATGTCTACATACAATGAATCTCTTTATCCCCCACCACTATAAATACATGTATTCCCTTAGCCAAAAGGGAAAGAGATCCAAGAGAGAGATCCAAGAGATCCAAGAACCGAGAGACACAATACACAAGATCCATACCTTTTTCTCTCTCTACACCACATTGTGCTATTGTAAACCCCTGGGAATAAAATAACAGTGGACGTAGGCTTTTCCTTATAGCCGAACCACTTTAAAAATCTTTGTCTCTCATGTGCTTGATTGGATTGCTTTTATCTATTTATCTGTGATCATAAAAATGGGATTCGGTCCAGTTTTTTGCATCAACAGATTGGCGCCGTCTGTGGGAACGTGTTACAACCATTGTTCTCCATCAAAAGCTAAGTTTTTATTTTCTCTACGTATAATCAATTATACATACATCTTCTGATTCAATCATGATTTTTATACATAAATTAATTGTCCAATTTTTCTCTGCAAAATGTTGCATATCATGATTTTTAAATCATAACTGTTAGATTAATTCTTATTTAGAAATCTGAAAAATAGTAGATTTCATAAATCATAACTTTTTGCTTGATTCTCAAGTTTCTATTTTATATCATGGAATAAATATTTTAAATGATTACATATACCAATATATACGACGATGATAAGATTTGATCATTTTCATTGTTGATTTTGAAATAAATTTTGTAAGATCTTTGATGTCTATTCAAATTCCCATGATATTTTTAATAAAAGAATGGGAAAAGGTTAAAGACAATAAAAAGTCTTCTCATGGAAATCATGACCCATATCTATTTTCTCTCTCTTCAAGTTTGAGTCTCTTTGCATTCACTTTTATGAACTATATACTTAATTTGGTTCATCTTCCATCTATGCCAATAAAGTCTCATTGATTGATTTTTTTATATAAATTTGGTAATAACTTTAATCATTCACCATATTTTTATCTCTCCAAATTGGGAATAGGAAGGGATCAATATAAAAAATAATTTTCTCTCACCTGAAAAATCATTACCCACCTCTTGTAAAAGAGGATCAGTAAATAATCATGACCATATCAAGACTCTGGGCACAAATTTGATATGTTGGCCCCTCGTTCATCACATCATAAGGTTTCTTTGTCGAAATCACACGATCTAGTGGGTTATATATTTATTCATTTAATTAACATTGTTAAGGCTTAAATTTTACATTGAATGTTATTTTTTGATCTAAAGATTCGAGATATTCTGGTCATCCAACCATATATTCTATAATTTGAGATATCCTTAAATGTTGGTCGGCAACATCCATGTTGTTTGTCGACAGCAGTAGAATCTTGGGGTATTAAAAAATGCTAAGCACCCCCGATATTTCTTTAAACACGAGTTCGGCTTGGGGACAAGCAGGGGGCTTAAGTCTTTTTAACTTATGATCATCCAAAAAATATTTTTAAAACCAAGTGATAAATAATTTTCAAACAGCAACTAATACCTGATTAGTTGTTGGAGATTAAATAATTTTACGTCTTATTTATGATGCATATTTGATAATAATTTGTCCATCTCACTCACATTTGGCATATTATTAATATTTTTATTTCTCAAGCATATACATATCATATATTTATTGGATGAGTAAATTATTCTCATGACTAATCAATTCAGCCTACACAAATGGTAGAGCAAGATATTAATTTTTACAGGTACAAGATTCAACTCCGACGAATGCTCGGAAATAATCTTACTCTTCTGAAAAATATTATCATGGCTCGGCAGTATGAAATTTCACCTCAGCGAGGAACTATTGATTTTATTATTGCTATGATATCTGCTTCAGCACAAATGATTCTATATATCCATTGGGATTCATATTCTATATTCATCTCAATATGGAGCACGGCGAGATACTTATTATCATATTCAGCTCTGAGGAGAACTATAACATTTATTATATTTCACCCCCAACGGATAGTTGGTCGGGGTAATTCTTATTTATATGCAGGCCCAACAAAGTTCTCGGCCATATTCTTATGTTCTGGAAAATATTATTCTTATTCGGCATTCTGCAATTATGCCTCGACAAGATACTTATTCAGCTTTAAGGAGAATTACAACATTCGTTCGGATAATTCTTATTTATATTCAGGCCTGGCAACGTTCTCGGCCATATTCTTATGTTCTGAAAGATCTTATTCTTGTTCGGCATTATATGATTCTACCTCGACTGATCGGCGAGGCACTTTATTATTTTTAATTATTCTTTATATCTATTTGGATGCATATTCTATTCTCATTTCAGCATGGAGCTCGACAAATATTTATAATCATATATTCAGCTCCAAGGATATCTAGCATTTATATTATCTTATTCCCAACAAATCTGTTGGTCAGCGCCGAGGAGGTCTCCATCATTTATTATATCTTATTCAGCTCCAAGGATGTCTCCAGCATTTATTATATCTTATTCAGCTCCAAGGATGTCTCCTGCATTTATATTATCTTATTCCCAACAAATCTGTTGGTCAGCGTCGAGGAGGTCTCTAGCATTTATATTATCTTATTCCCAACAAATCTGTTGGTCAGCGCCGAGGAGGTCTCCAGCATTTATTATATCTTATTCAGCTCCAAGGATGTCTCCAGCATTTATTATATCTTATTCAGCTCCAAGGATGTCTCCAGCATTTATTATATCTTATTCCCAACAATCTGTTGGTCATCGTCGAGGAGGTATCCTGCATTAATATTATCTTATTCCCAACAAATCTATTGGTCAGCGCCGAGGAGGTCTCTAGCATTTATATTATCTTATTCCCAACAAATCTGTTGGTTAGCGCCGAGGAGGTCTCCAGCATTTATATTATCTTATTCCCAACAATCCGTTGGTCAGCTCTGAGGAAGTCTTCATCATTTATTACCACCAACTCCGGTTGGTAGATAAAATCCAACTCCGGTTGGTAGATAAAATCCAACTCCAGTTGGTATTGGTCAATAAATCTCATTCAAAGTTCACATTCCACAGTTGGGGGCTTCTATTACAGATATATTTGTTCATTTGGTGGCACATTCTTATATCATCATGCAGTCGAGCATCAAATTCAACCCCGACCAATCATCATTCAGGAGTTGTTTTTCTTGCTCAGGAATTACTTTTGATATTGAAGTTCAGGAGGTATATTGAAGTTCAGGAGGTATATTGAAATTCAAGAGGTGTATTCAGAAGTATCAGGACATGATGAAAGAAAGCGATAAGTATTCCACCGAGGAACTCTGTCAGACCAGAAATTAGAAGACAAGTTACCTATATGGAGGCTATATGTAGATGACTCATCTTGCACTACAGGCTGTGGGGCAGGGATCGTTTTGAACAGCCCAGACGAGGTCGACATGGAATACGCCCTACGTTTCTAATTCAAAGCTTCTAATAATGAGGTTGAGTATGAGGCCATGATTGCAGGTCTTAATTTGTCAAATACTAAGGAGGCACAGCAGGTTATTGTCTTCAGTGATTCTCAATTGATCGTAAACCAAATGTTGGGAATATTTGCAGCCAAAGGAGAATTGATGATCAAGTATCAAACAAAGGTGATGGAGTTAGTATCAGAGTTTGTTACTGTTCAACTGGTAAGAATATCAAGAATGGAGAATGTGAGAGCATACGCCTTGGCCCGATTAGCATCAGCTACTCGTACCGAGCTGCGAAGAACGATACCAATTGAAGTATTAGAAAGTAGGAGCATAGATGAAGACCTGACGATGAATATTATTACCCTTGATTTAGGACCATCTTGGATGGATCCCATCAGAGAATATATTGAGGAGGAACAATTACCGGAGGATAAGCTCGCTGCCAAGAAATGGAAGTTTAAAGTTGCTCGGTATGTACTAATTAATGGTATTTTGTATAGACGAGGAATTATGGCAGGTTCGCAAAGATGTGTACATCCCTCCGAGGTGAAAGAATTGATTAAAGAGATCCATGAAGGGTCCTGTGGAGCCCATGTAGCAGGTCGGACACTTTTGCAAAAGGTGATGACGCAGGGATACTACTGGCCGACGATGAGAGCTGATTGTATAGCTTATGCCAAGAAATGTGACAAGTGCCAACGCTTTTCCTCCATCCGAAGAACTCCACAAACATTGTTGACACCCATCACTTCGCCTTGGCCATTTGCCATGTGGGAATTGATTTGGTTGGACCACTGCCGACGACCCGAGGAAGACTCAAATACCTCGTCATTTCCACCATCACAGACTACGGAACACAATTTGATAACGAGGAGTTTGCTGCCTATTATCATCAATCAAACATTTTGAGGTTCATTCAGCGCCAGGATATCCTCAGAGCTAATGGACCAGATAGTTCGAAAGAACCAAAAAATATACTCCTTTGGTTAGGAGGTGACACTAGTGTGACCAACTACGGTTGGTAAGATATCTAGTGGACAGTTCGAAAGAACCAAAAAATACTCCTTTGGTTAGGAGGTGACACTAGTGTGACCAACTACGGTTGGTAAGATATCTAGTGGACAGTTCGAAAGAACCAAAAAAATACTCCTTTGGTTAGGAGGTAACACTAGTGTGACCAACTACGGTTGGTAAGATATCTAGTGGACAGTTCGAAAGAACCAAAAAAATACTCCTTTGGTTAGGACGCGTACACTAGTGTGACCAACTACCGTTGGTAAGATATCTAGTGGACATATAGTTCGAAAGAACCAAAAATACTCCTTTGGTTAGGAGGTGTACACTAGCCTAGTCAACTACGGTTGGTAAGATAACTAGTAAAAAGTTCTTTGAAAAACAAAATACACGAAGTATGGTTGGTCGGGAATAAAAACTCACTAACTGTAATTGGTCGACAAGAAGAATTTATTGACCTTAGTTGGTCAAATACATTTTATAAAGACAAAAATTTACCAAGTATGGTTAGTCGGGGATAAACTCTCACTAACTATAATTGGTCGATGAGCACAATTTAACAACCTTGGTTGGTTGGAAAAAATTTAAACATTTTTATACTCATTACTTTATTATTAAGTGATCGAGCAACATTTTTAATACTTGTAATTCTTTTTATTACTAAGTTGGTCGATGAACAACACAATATTGTTATCTTTTTAACAGATACATATGCATAAATGTAAATTTACAAAACAATAGCAATTAAGATTGCGAACAAAAATGAAAATCTTTCATTAAACTCAAAAAACAAAATACATTGAGAATGAAAATGTATACTGACTATTACATTGAGATTCCTATTCTATTGGTTTCTTTTCCCTCTTCTTTTAAAACAGGTTCCTCACCAGCAGGAGGATCATCCAAAGTATAAGGGGAGTTTATGAAGTTAAGATCTTTCAACATTCTGATATTCATCACAGATGATCTATCCGAGAAGCACTAGCTCATTCCCGAGAAGCTCTTGCTCGCCCCTGAGAATCACTTGCTCGTCCCCGAGAACCTCTTGCTCGTCCCCGAGCAGAGGTAGAAGTCAAAATCAGCATCTACAGCACTGAGATATTTGCTACTACTGTCTCGACCAATAATGAAGAAGAAATTGTGTGAAAATGTTTCGAAGTCCACCACTAGCTTGGTACTAATCAGATTGAAGAGTTGTGTTCAAAAGCTAGTATGTTACTCGACAAAGTATTCAGAGGATCATAAATCAGAAGAATCAAGCACGTGAAGTTAGCATTCAGTTGCTCGACACAGGAAGCATTTGGTCGGCTGGCGAACCAATCAACATACTTGAAGATTATGACAAGCTACAAGTTGCATACTATGGCATGGCTGCATCCAAATTCCCAGGGGTGATACATAGCACACGGAGTTCCTCAAAAGAAAGATTAGCAACCATCGATCAGCCTGCATCATATGTCGTCCAGGAGATAATGCACTTTGTGTTGAACAAATTAAGAAGGTAGATCAAGAATTTCACGAGCACCGAGCAACACTGCAGAATAAATACTCCATCCTTTCAAGTAAACCATCAAGCATGGAGCATTGGGGGCTTCTGTTAACGCAAAAATTCTCCATCTGCGAGGACCAATCAGAAAAGGACACGTGTCATCCTACGTGGCAATATTCGACACCCGAGTAGTGTTAGTCGGCACCCGAGGAGAGTTGGTCGGTACCCGAGGAGAGTTAGTCGACACCCGAGGAGAGTTGGTCGGCACCCGAGGAGTATTAGTCGGCACCCGAGGAGAGTTGGTCGGCACCCGAAGAGTGTTGGTCGGCATACCAACCAGGAATATCAAAGGATAACTACGTATTTAATGATCATTAATGTACATTTATATTGTAGATGACAACAGATAGCATACCAAGCAATTAGATTCGTTGAATGTAGACATAATGTATAAATGCCTACATACAATGAATCTCTTTATCCCCCACCACTATAAATACATGTATTCCCTTAGCCAAAAGGGAAAGAGATCCAAGAACCGAGAGACACAATACACAAGATCCATACCTTTTTCTCTCTCTACACCACATTGTGCTATTGTAAACCCCTGGGAATAAAATAACAGTGGACGTAGGCTTTTCCTTATAGCCGAACCACTTTAAAAATCTTTGTCTCTCATGTGCTTGATTGGATTGCTTTTATCTATTTATCTGTGATCATAAAAATGGGATTCGGTCCAGTTTTTTGCATCAACAGTAATCATAGATGACCTTCAAGGAGAATATTACTGGGAAACACAGGAGGGAAATGAAATACCAAGAACATAGAACGCAACCAATCTTAAGAAGTTATATTTTTAAGTTTTCTTTATCATTTATTAGCATATTTAGTTTAAGAAAATTTTCATTTTTAAACTTATGTTGCTCATCAGACAATATTTAATGAATAAAGGCCGGTTGGCCCATTCACTTTCATATTTTCCATTGGCTACTTAACTCTTCTTGGTTATATCTCATTAATACGCACCTTTTTCTAAACGATAATTACTTTGTGCATGGCTAAACTCCTGGGACTATATCAAGTTAATTTAACTCACTTTCAGTCAGGGAATCTCACATATTGAGCAGTGTTAGTGCAACCCTTAGGCCCTTATTATGAACATATGGGACCTCACGAGTTGCCCCGACAATAACAAAAGCCCTACATGGGATCCTAAGGCAATAAATTCAACTTGGTTGGTTGCAAACACCTGTTCGAACGGATGGCCCAATTACCAGGTGCATATTTGCCATCATCCTGCTTAGGCCTAAGGGAGTGTGACGACACGATCTAAAAGGTAAAGTAGGTAAAATAATACAACTGAGGCATATTGGACTGGGATAATGTTTAAGCGTAAAAACAACGTGTGGCTAACGCTAGTTATGAATGCCATTTGGTCAGCTATGAGGCTCAAAGTGATAAGACCTAAGTACTAGCCCACTTAAACAACAAAGGACCCAAGGTGGTCGATCAATGTTATCTGGTCAATCAATATTATTTGGTCAACAAGTATGCACGTTTAGTCAGCACAAGATCAAAACATCAGAAATTGATAAATAAAATCGTTCATTTACTATAATGAGAAGGTACATTTACAATAAAGATAAAAAATATACAAGCACTTAAGATGTCTGAGGGTGGCGATCAAGATACTCAACAACAGCCGCCCTTTGACCATCATTTAGTTTGGGAGCAAGCTCTTCCACATCACTATCTAGATCATGCTCCAAGAGATGGGATGGAATGGCATCGATTGGAATCCATTGGTTATCCTTCGAGAAAGGATTATGACAGTGGGTAGGACACTCGGCTTGGTACTTTGGTGTCTTGACCGCCTTAAGAGTGCTCAGCTTTGCCTCTTTAAGCTCTGTCGGGGTATCTTCACAGCCTACATTATAACCCTCTGATCAAGCTTCTCGAGGTCCCATTTTTAAGGCATTTCTCAATCTATCAACTTGCTCCTCTAGCCTAGTAACCTTGACTTTCAGCCCAGCTACCTCCTTTATCAGAGCATCATTTTTTACCTAAAGGACTTCACCCACTTAGCTAACCTTAGTGTTGTTCAGGAGTTCGACCATTAAGGAAATGACCTCTTCTTTAACTGAGGCACATATCTCCTGTATCTTTTGAAGGTTATCATTTAACTTAGTGACCAACTCAGACTGGTCCTTGTATTGCTCTTTTCTTACCATAAAATATTTACAGATCTTTACGAAGGCTTTATGAGACTTCAAGTTGATATTTGGCCCAAGGATCTTCCCCAGACGGTAGTTAGGAGGAATATACCAATCTAAATTAATAAAGTATAAATAACACACACTATATCACAAGCACAAAATCAGCAAACAAAGATCGAGCAAATGCAAGCACAAGAAAAACATTTCATCTTCATTAATTAAAAAAAAAGAGGGGGCCAAGGGCCAGTACATTAAGTTTTCATAAATAATTAAAAACTTCGAAAAGAAAATAACGGTACGAGGAAGAAAGGAAAAATTCTTAGTCTACGGGCCTTGGTCTTTCACCCAATCGACTTCGACAATGGCCTTGCTCTTATCAATGATGGGTTGCTCCTTACTAGCATCGTCATCAACGCCGACCTTAACAAAAATAGTCTTGACGTGAGGAGCAAGTTGACCATCGCCCTCTTCATCCTCCTCGAAGGGATCAGGACTAGGGGAGTAGATGCCAGAAATATCAGACTCGATAGGGGTTTCAACAGCCTTCAAGGCTTGATCTCAACCCTTCTTAAAGTCCACCTTGCATCCATATGCCAATTGTTGCTCTGCATCATCGTAAGCCTTATTAAAGCCCTCATGATAGCTGGCGTCCTTTTCTTAGGCAAAGTTCTCCTCTAGTTTAACAACCTTACTGGATAAAGCGTTATTTTCTTCGACCAACTAGGCCTTTTTAATAACCATCACCTTTTGTGTCACTCCAAGAGCATCATAAGCTTTAGTCAGCTTCTCTATCTCTCACTCCCATGCCCGGTGAGCCTTTGCAGAGGCCTTCTTCTTATAACTTTAAGTTTTTTTCAGCTCTTGCTCAGTCCTAGACTTGAAAGTATGGTCGTCTAAAAGATTTGTGAAATCGGACAGTAGTTGTGCAAAAAGAAAAAGAAGGGCAAATCATTATCGAAGTAGAGAAAAAGCAAAGAAATAAATAGTGGAGAAGACTTATCAGGGCTATCCCCTGAGCAGTTTTGAGGGCGAGCTGGGATGAACCCAACCTCAAATAATGCTCACAATCATTAGTGAGCATCGCCCTCTTCATTAGGTCAGGGGAGAGGTAAAGAGCATCACCCATGCTAGCCTCCTCAACAGCTCAGACAGGAGGGGGAAATCCAGAGGCTTTCAGAGCCAACTTTCTTTTGGACTCCCTTATCTCCTCTTATTTCCTCTTCTCCTCTTATTTCTCTCTCTTTCTATCTTTCTCTCTTCCTCTCTTCTACCTCCCTCTTCTTCTCCTTCTCATTCTCTTTCCCCTTGTCCAACACGTTAGAGCCACTAGTCCTTGGGGACTCGGTATCAGGTGTCTTCAGATATTTAAACTAATCAGACAGGACGGCCTGATCATCATCATCATCATCATCATCATCAAGGAGACTCAGCTTTCTTCTCCTTATCAGAGGAGTCATGCCATCATCCTCTTATTCTTTATCTTCTTCTTCTCCTTCTTCAGATCCTTATCCCTCCTCTTCGGATCCCTTTTCTTCCTCCTTTATCACAATAGGAGCAGAAGGATCGACCTTGGGAGCTTTTAAGGTTAGAACCTGATAGGATGGATGAGAAACAATACTAGTAATTATATTTTTATATCCCAATAAGAAAGCCTCCGACCACGGATGCTCGTTGTCTGGTAACCTTTTCGTAATGTTCCAGGCTTTCAAAAGATCATTAGCATCAACCTCACTTATACACTGTACTCACATAACTTTTGCAAACTATTCAAAATTAAAGAGATTTTTTTTAGTGAGAAACTTGTGGACAAGCATTGTAATTTTAGAAAACTAGAATTGTCCAAGAAAGAATGATGGTATAGTCCTAGTTTTAAAGAAAGAATTGGAGGACTTGATGAACTCCAGGGTTAATGTATGTGCCATTGAGGTTAGTGTTTTGATATATGATTTTAAGGAATGTGAGAGGACTCTTAGGGATAAGTTTGCTCACATCGAGGGGGAGATAGATAACCTTCTAAGAAGGATTGAAAACACGAAGAAAGAGCCCTAAAATTGGAAGAGTCAAATTCTAGGCTCGAGTCTAAAATTTTAAAGTTAAAAGATTATTTAAAAGACTCGAGTAGTTTGAGTAGGGATGGTAATGGATCACGTGTTTCTAATGATTCGAGTGTTAAAGCCAAGACCATTGTTTATTTCATAGGTAACATTCATCACATTTACACATGTTCACATTGTGGTACGAAAGGGCACCTTAAGCATTTTTGTTTTGATCTTGGAAGAGGTCCTAGGAAGTTGAAGTCTAGTGCCTCGTTGGTTCCCCAAACCCTTATGCGTCATTAAACACCTATTTGGATTAGAAAATCCATTTTGGAGGAGCTAAATGTTAGACTTATTGATTCTCGCATGCTTGCAGATGATTCTTCTCTTGCTATATCTCATAGATAATTGCTTGCATGATTTTGTTTATCATACTCTAGTTGTGATTCATGATATATGTTCGCTAGTGTTATGGCATGTGTACTTTTTGTATTATATTTTTCTTTTATTGAGCCATACTTGAAAGATACAAAAAGATTTTTTTTGATAATTTTTTTGAAAAATACAAAAAGATTTTTTGATTTTTTTGTATTTTAGTTTTACACGTTTAGTGTGGCATATTGGTGTGTTTGAATTCAATTTACTTCATAATTTCCATGCGGCTAAGACATTTGGTTACGATTTTAGATACTTGGATTGATATTAACCCCGTTTATGGAGTTGTTTCAAACTTGATTTTCTTAATGGATTCGACTTTGTTAATGCCTTCGCGCACACATGCACGAGCTTTATGAATGTTTACTTCACTATGTATATTTGAGCTTGGTGAGATATTCTCCCGTAAATCTTGTCATTTGTATGTTTTTAAGACTATGGGGGATTTGTGGCATGTAAGAACCATTGTCCATGAGATTTTGTTTAGTATTGAAAAAATATGAGTGTACATGAGAAAGGGCCGTGAGAGACAGGTTGACTTGTTGTGAAAGGCGCCATTTGAAAATATACCAAGAAAAAATAAAGGCAATAAAAAGAAAATTTTGCCAAAAAGGGGCCAAATAGTTTGGTTTGATGGAACTGGTAAAATAAATCACTTCAAAAGAAAAGAAAATATAGAAAATATGAGTATGTTTATCTTTTGAGGATGTCTAGTTGAAGATCAACGGGTTTACACAATGATACTTAGTATGTTTCTTTTTTCATGACGCTATTGATTTGTAGAATCATCAATATACTAGGTTTGTGTGTATTGTGCTTGTTTCGTTCATTAAGTTCAACTTTATTTGTCAATTGAGGCTAACTTTGTTTGATAAAGTTTTGCGGTCAATTAGAACTTCTTGAATATATTTGAGTGTTTGGGTTATAATTCTTTTGTTACTGGTTCACGCCCATTCATTCCATCCCACATGTTTGGACACGCTGATAATATGTTAATGTGTAAAGCTCGTGTGTTTTGTCTCACGTTTTGTAGTCGTTTATACCTATATATGTATGACGGATTTCATTTGATATATTTTGCATATATTATATATGGTATTGTGTTTTGAGTTTTTGCGATTTATATTTGGTCCATATTTATCACGTGTTTAATCTCTTGGATTATTTGTGCTAGAGTTGTCATGTTAAGTGTTTCCTACACTTTACACAATTGCATGATTTTATTCCCATCTCCTTATGATTAATTATGCTATCAAATTTATTTCAAAATTGGTATCTTACAAACACTTATTTAGGGGGAGATTTGGTTAGGGGAGCAATTATTTATGAAATCTTATTTTGTCTGTTCATAAATAACAAGGGGGAGAAATGGTATTTTCCTTTGCATAATTAGGATATATTTATCTTAGGGGAAGAGGTCTTACCTACGTTGAGATTATTTAGACATTGTTAGATGTTCATTCATTTACGGATTTATACTTGTTTTATTCTCTTTGCATTTAAAGGTGTGTTTAAGTGTGCAGGATTACCAAATGATGCGGTAAAGTTTTCAAGCAAAGCAAAGCTACTCATGTTTATGTGTCTGTCGAGCGTCCGTACTTTTTTTCCTTTCGGGGGTTGGGGAATGAGTCTTTTTAGACAGCTTAACGACCCATATGATTTTTTATTTTGGTTTTGTCCCGGAATAGACAAAGGGGGAGATTTGTAAGAACAAATTTCCAATCGAGTCAATTTGTTTGTAATTAGCATAATTATGGACAAAACGCTTGAGTCATAGGATGGACTTTGAGTTTAAGATCACATGAGCCTATGATATTATTTGATGAAGACGTAACGTCCAAGATTTAAAGAGTGGATATTCTAAGTCGTGTTTACCGTGTCACGTTTGTCTTCACATATGCCGAGGATCTCCCAGGTATGAACGTATATAGTTTATGAGTCCTTAGATTTCTTAATAAGGGCGTTCAATTTTCAAAATCGTTTGGAACTTAATTTTTCGAAAGTATGTTTTTTGAGCTTATTATAGGCGGAGTTTTTATTTTCGTTGAGATCATCCAAACAATATCTTATTGTCATTCCAATGACATTGTAAGGTCGTTCGAAGTATGTTTTCAAACGTACATAAAAAAAGGCTTACTGTATTTGTCTTTGTTACGTCGTTGGAAACAAGATAAACTCTCGTTAGAACGAGATCTCTATCTCGTTCGAACGACTATTTTATCTCGTTTCAACGACTCTGCCGCCTTAGTTTTTCTATAAAAGGATTTTTAGACTCAGGTTTTCAGTTAACTTTTGACGAAAACAAAAAGTAGACCTGTTTTCAAAAGTTTCACCCTTTTGTTTACAAGATCTAAGACTCGTAAATCATATACTTTGACATCTTTGTTTGGGCACCTTATTTGTTTCTTCCATCACAAGAAGTACCTATTTTTGTATAGTGGACTCTGTACATGCTGACTGCGGTGGATTCTGTGTTTTGAATCGTAGACAGTTGTCGAGCTACATCGATGGATACCGAGGTGCACGTAGACTCGTGTGTTAGACCTGGCATAGTTGGACTCCTGCGTTGCAGTGTATAGGAGTGGTTAAAGATAGAAGGGCATCAAGGCTTGTGCGGGATCGAGTCGTTGTGTAAGTCTACGGTCTATGTTTTGTTAAACCATATCTTAGTGATTGTTTGACAAGGCCATCCGAGGTTTTTTTCCCTTTATGGTTTCCTCGCATATCGGTGTTTTATGGTTTGATTTATTTATTTTATCTCCTATCGCCTATATGTATATTTTGGGTAAAAAGATAAAATTTGATAAATTTGTTTTCAACTATAAAGGTTTAATTGGTGCTATCATTAATTGGGAGAATTTTGTTTAAAGGTTAAATCATTAAAATTGGAATAAATGAAAATATTGATCTTGTGTTTATTTGAACCATCCAAGCATTCTCAGATCGTGACACGTGGTAGCGCCGAATCAGGGCATGTGGTAATAACAGATAATGTCACGTGGCACCGCATGCTGATGACACGTGGAACCAGCAGTTGGTGACACGTGGCACCGTAGGTCATGGCACCGTCCTGCGGTGCCATGCATCATTATCATGCGGCGCCACGAGGTATGATTTTCTTGACCTATTTCTCTTTCTTTATCACATTTAAAACCATTATAAGTAATCATTTAAATTTGTATTAATCACGTTTAAAGCTTGTTTAACTATGTAATCATTTATGCTACTGTGACACCCCGCCTATTCTGATAACATGTGATCAGTCATCTACTAAAATAAAATAGGAATCTCAGTCTGGCTCATTCTTAGCATCATTGTCGAAAACCAAATTAATTAATAATAATCCATTAACACTGGCATCAAATTTTAAAAACTTATAAAGTTGACTTTATAAAACTTTCAACCATATAACAAACAATTCCAAAAATTTAAATACACATTCACCACAAGGATAGAATGAATACTTATGAGATGAAATAAATAAATTAACCGAATTACTCTCGGTAAATACAAATACAATAATCCAACTGATAAGGAAATAAAATAAAGTCTGAATAACGTAAAGACTGTACCAAAATGGGCGACATGCTCGAATAAATAACTGAAATAAAATTCTATCTAGATAGCAATGATAAAAGCATCTAGTCGAAGCTTGCAGTCATCCACGACTGTTGTAGCATCGTCTAATTGGAAGGATAACTATGTGTGGAATCCCTGTGCCTGAGAACCTAAAAGGTTTTGAAAAATATTTGTATACGGGCAGAGCCCAAAATCATTTGAAAATAGTTTGCAAGTGTTTAAAATGCAATAATGAATATACAGTATAATCATTCTTATTTAAACTGGTGTCACACTCACATGAGATAATCCTCACCCTTCATTAATATTGTGCACCTAAATTATGTATATTAACGCTCCAGTTATGCTACTCTGCTGACAAGTACCATCACTTATTTTATCCCCACGCTCTAAATTTCTAGCCAAGCTCTGGTGTACGTATTTTACTTTGCTTTGATTCGCAATAAGCTGTCACACAAGCTATATCATTATAATTCTCAATTATGATCTTATCGTTAAATGATTTACATAACTGTGCTTAAGTTATAATTTCAATGTTCACACGTTCGTTTAATTCAGATATATACATATCACTACACCAAATCCTGCGAATGGTCACGCCCAGTGGGTCACGGCCCAAGTCCGCGACCAGCTGGTCGCGGATTTGGGCCGTGACCCACTCCATATTTGGCGTGACCATATTAATTACCACACTAAATTATCGATGCTCTGGAAGTGGTCACGGACTTGGGCCGTGACCACAGTGGTCGCGGACTTGGGCCGTGACCAGGTCGTGACCATCTTGGCGCCAAACTCGCGCCAAAATTCCCTCCAAGCTTGGTCGCGGATGGGTCACGGCCCAAGTCCGTGACCCATGGCATGAGGAAGAAGTGAGTACACACATTGAGGGTCACGGCTTAGGGCCGTGACCATTTCTGGGCGTGGGTCACGGCTATGGGCCGTGACCATACCTTATTCAAGCACTATAGGTTGGATGACAATGGCCGCGCATCACAGATCGAGGGTCACGGCTTTGGGCCGCGACCATGTCTTGGTATGGGTCACGGCTATGGGCCGTGACCATACCTCATTTGGTAGCTGCTGTAGGTCGCGCAAGGGGGTCACGGCTGTAGGCCGTGACCATTATTCATCAATCAGGTCGCAGGCAGAGCTCTAAGGGTGTGGTGTGTTGCGATGGTGGGTCACGGCCTAAAGCCGTGACCAGGTCATTCCTAAAAAATAAAGAGGCGCGCTATTTCTTTTTTTCATTTGCCCGCTTCTCTCTCTCTCTCGTCAGATGTTGATGACCTAGCGATTCTCTCTCGTCAATCAGTTGGAGTATTCCTCAGCTTCAACCTACTAGCAGCAGCAGCCCTAGCTCCAGCCCTAGCTCCGCCCTAGCTCCAGCCCTAGCTCCGCCCCAGCCCCAGCCCCAGCTCCGCCCCAACCCCAGCTCTCTCCCAAGTAAATTTTATTCTTTTTCTCCATTAATTTATGTAGATTCCATTAATATATGTATATATAGTTTACATGTCTTTACAATTTATACACAGTATTTATAGTATATATAGATAATTTATATGATTTAAATTTGGGATAATATTTTTTATCTATATATATAGTATATATAGATAATTTAATGTAAAAGTATAAATAGTGTGAGATAATGTTTTTGAAACTTTAGTCTTACAACCTATTAGGTTGTTAATATTAGTAAAAAAAACTTTGGGTAAGCCAATTTATATCACATATTTAGATTTTCGGATGTTAATATTAATCGACTTTGGGTGACCCTCATATTTTAACGGCATATTGTCCCTGAAATTAACGGCGTGTTTAAATTAACCCATTATTTTAACGGAGTGTAAATATTTTTTCAGATTTGGTATTTCACAGTAAGTGAGCATCCGGATAGAGGTGCAACGCTACTACCTACACATATCATGGTAAACTTTATGATATTTTTTATTTGTTTATCCAATTTTATAGAAATTGAATGCTCACATACATTATTACATACCAATTAGATACCACTTCTTCATTACATACCAGTTCTTCATTACACGCCAGGTACTCTTTACTTTAACTAAAGTAGTTATATAATTGATATGCATTATTTATTAAATCTTTTAGATGATAGAAGGAGTACGGGATAATTATTGGTTGTTGGCTTGTTGTTGGATAGTATGTTTGAAGGAATATGTGATAATTAGAAGGAGTACGGGATAATTATTGGTTTGATTGTTGGATAATATGTTGAAAATATTTTAGACTCCCGATTTCATAATACGACG
Organism: Sambucus nigra; assembly: GCA_949130495.1. Lineage (NCBI taxonomy): Eukaryota > Viridiplantae > Streptophyta > Magnoliopsida > Dipsacales > Adoxaceae > Sambucus > Sambucus nigra. Next base: position 665,315,556 of record OX422215.1, on the reverse strand, counting down.
ATAAGCATAAAAACATGCCATCGAAGGGTGAAAACGTAAAACAAACACAAAACGGTCCCGTAAGAGTCATGAACACCTCGCACGGGACCAATGCAATTCATAGGAACCGACCGCGTAGTCACGGGGCTCCCGGTTTGAGTGTACGACGTAAATTTGCAAAAAGTTAGACTTAATTATAAAAACATGCCATCGAAGGATGAAAACCTAAAACAAAGACCAAACGGTCCCGTAAGAGTCACGAACACCTCGCACGGGATCAATGCGACTCATAGGAACAGACCGCGTAGTCACGGGAGTCGCGATTTGAGTGTATGACGTAAATTTGCAAAAAATTAGACTTAAGCATAAAAACATGCCATCGAAGGGTGAAAACGTAAAAAAATCAAAAAATGGTCTGGTAAGAATCACGAACACCTCGCACGGGACCAATGTGACTCGTAGGAACCGACCGCGTAGGGACGGGGCTCCCGGGTGAGTGTACGGCGTAAATTTGCAAAAAAATGAACTTAAGCATAAAAAATGCCATCGAAGGGTGAAAATGTAAAATAGCCTTAAAACGGTCCGGTAAGAGTCACAAACACCTCGCACGGGACCAATGTAACTCGTAGGAACCGACCGCATAGTCATGAGGCTCCCAGTTGGAGTGTACGACGTAAATTTGAAAAAAAATTAGACTTAAAGCATAAAAACATGCCATCAAAGGGTGAAAACGTAAAACAAACACAAAACGGTCCCGTAAGAGTCACGAACACCTCGCACGGGACCAATGTCACTCATAGGAATGAACCGCGTAGTCATGGGGCTCCCGGTTTGAGTGTATGACGGAAATTTGATAAAAAATAGACTTAAGCCTAAAAACATGCCATCAAAGGGTGAAAACGTAAAACAGCCTTTAAACGGTCCCGTAAGAGTCACGAACCCCTCGCACGGGACCAAAGTAACTCGTAGGAACTGACCCGGCAGCCGCGGGTCTCCCGGTTTGAGAGTACGGCGGTAATTTGCTTTTTTCCACACTTAGGCTTAAAAACATGGCGTTAGAGGGTGAGAACTCGAAACAGCCCCCGAACGGCCCCGTGGGTGGCACCAACACCACCCACGGGACCAACGTAACTCGTAGGAACTGACCCCGCAGCCGCGGGTCTCCCGGTTTGAGAGTAGGACGGTAATTTGCTTATTTCCACACTTAGGCTTGAAAACATGGCGTTAGAGGGTGAGAACTCGAAACAGCCCCCGAACGGCCCCGTGGGTGGCACCAACACCTCCCACGGGACCAACGTAACTCGTAGGAACTGACCCCGCAGCCGCGGGTCTCCCGGTTTGAGAGTACGACGGTAATTTGCTTATTTCCACACTTAGGCTTGAAAACATGGCGTTAGAGGGTGAGAAGTCGATACAGCCCCCGAACGGCCCCGTGGGTGGCACCAACACCTCCCACGGGACCAACGTAACTCGTAGGAACTGACCCCGCAGCCGCGGGTCTCCCGGTTTGAGAGTAGGACGATAATTTGCTTATTTCCACACTTAGGCTTGAAAACATGGCGTTAGAGGGTGAGAACTCGAAACAGCCCCCGAACGGCCCCGTGGGTGGCACCAACACCTCCCATGGGACCAACGTAACTCGTAGGAACTGACCCCGCAGCCGCGGGTGTCCCGGTTTGAGACTACGGCGGTAATTTGCTTATTTCCACACTTAGGCTTGAAAACATGGCGTTAGAGGGTGAGAACTCGATACAGCCCCCGAACGTCCCCGTGGGTGGCACCAACACCTCCCACGGGACCAACGTAACTCGTAGGAACTGACCCCGCAGCCGCGGGTCTCCCGGTTTGAGACTAAGACGGTAATTTGCTTATTTCCACACTTAGGCTTAAAAACATGGCGTTAGAGGGTGAGAACTCGAAACAGCCCCCGAACGGCCCCGTGGGTGGCACCAACACCTCCCACGGGACCAACGTAACTCGTAGGAGCTGACCCCGCAGCCGCGGGTCTCCCGGTTTGAGAGTACGACGGTAATTTGCTTATTTCCACACTTAGGCTTGAAAACATGGCGTTAGAGGGTGAGAACTCGAAACAGCCCCCGAACGGCACCGTGGGTGGCACCAACACCTCCCACCGGACCAACGTAACTCGTAGGAACTGACCCCGCAGCCGCGGGTCTCCCGGTTTGAGAGTACGACGGTAATTTGCTTATTTCCACACTTAGGCTTGAATAAAAACATGGCGTTAGAGGGTGAATACTCGAAACAGCCCCCGAACGGCACCGTGGGTGGCACCAACACCTCCCACGGGACCAACGTAACTCGTAGGAACTGACCCCGCAGCCGCGGGTGTCCCGGTTTGAGAGTACGACGATAATTTGCTTATTTCTACACTTAGGCTTAACATGGCGTTAGAGGGTGAAAACTCGAAACAGCCCCCGAACGGCCCCGTGGGTGGCACTAACACCTCCCACGGGACCAACGTAACTCGTGGGAACGGACCCCGCAGCCGCGGGTGTCCCGGTTTGAGAGTACGACGGTAATTTGCTTATTTCCACACTTAGGCTTAAAAACATGGCGTTAGAGGGTGAGAACTCGAAACAGCCCCCGAACGGCCCCGTGGGTGGCACCAACACCTCCCACGGGACAAACGTAACTCGTAGGAACTGACCCCGCAGCCGCGGGTGTCCCGGTTTGAGAGTACGACGGTAATTTGCTTATTTCTACACTTAGGCTTAACATGGCGTTAGAGGGTGAAAACTCGAAACAGCCCCCGAACGGCCCCTTGGGTGGCACTAACACCTCCCACGGGACCAACGTAACTCGTGGGAACGGACCCCGCAGCCGCGGGTGTCCCGGTTTGAGAGTACGACGGTAATTTGCTTATTTCCACACTTAGGCTTAAAAACATGGCGTTAGAGGGTGAGACCTCGAAACAGCCCCCGAACGGCACCGTGGGTGGCACCAACACCTCCCACGGGACCAACGTAACTCGTAGGAACTGACCCCGCAGCCGCGGGTCTCCCGGTTTGAGACTAAGACGGTAATTTGCTTATTTCCACACTTAGGCTTAAAAACATGGCGTTAGAGGGTGAGAACTCGAAACAGCCCCCGAACGGCCCCGTGGGTGGCACCAACACCTCCCACGGGACCAACGTAACTCGTAGGAGCTGACCCCGCAGCCGCGGGTCTCCCGGTTTGAGAGTACGACGGTAATTTGCTTATTTCCACACTTAGGCTTAAAAACATGGCGTTAGAAGGTGAGAACTCGAAACAGCCCCCGAACGGCCCCGTGGGTGGCACTAACACCTCCCACGGGACCAACGTAAATCGTGGGAACGGACGCCGCAGCCGCGGGTGTCCCGGTTTGAGAGTACGACGGTAATTTGCTTATTTCCACACTTAGGCTTAAAAACATGGCGTTAGAGGGTGAGAACTCGAAACAGCCCCCGAACGGCCCCGTGGGTGGCACCAACACCTCCCACGGGACCAACGTAACTCGTAGGAACTGACCCCGCAGCCGCGGGTGTCCCGGTTTGAGAGTACGATGATAATTTGCTTATTTCCACACTTAGGCTTAAAAACATGGCGTTAGAGGGTGAGAACTCGAAACAGCCCCCGAACGGCCCCGTGGGTGGCACCAACACCTCCCACGGGACCAACGTAACTCGTGGGAACGGACCCCGCAGCCGCGGGTGTCCCGGTTTGAGAGTACGACGGTAATTTGCTTATTTCCACACTTAGGCTTAAAAACATGGCGTTAGAGGGTGAGAACTCGAAACAGCCCCCGAACGGCCACGTGGGTGGCACCAACACCTCCCACGGGACCAACGTAACTCGTAGGAACTGACCCCGCAGGCGCGGGTGTCCCGGTTTGAGAGTACGACGGTAATTTGCTTATTTCTACACTTAGGCTTAACATGGCGTTAGAGGGCGAAAACTCGAAACAGCCCCCGAACGGCCCCGTGGGTGGCACTAACACCTCCCACGGGACCAACGTAACTCGTGGGAACGGACCCCGCAGCCGCGGGTGTCCCGGTTTGAGAGTACGACGGTAATTTGCTTATTTCCACACTTAGGCTTGAAAACATGGCGTTAGAGGGTGAGAACTCGAAACAGCCCCCGAACGGCCCCGTGGGTGGCACCAACACCTCCCACGGGACCAACGTAACTCGTAGGAACTGACCCCGCAGCCGCGGGTCTCCCGGTTTGAGAGTACGACGGTAATTTGCTTATTTCCACACTTAGGCTTGAAAACATGGCGTTAGAGGGTGAGAAGTCGATACAGCCCCCGAACGGCCCCGTGGGTGGCACCAACACCTCCCACGGGACCAACGTAACTCGTAGGAACTGACCCCGCAGCCGCGGGTCTCCCGGTTTGAGAGTAGGACGATAATTTGCTTATTTCCACACTTAGGCTTGAAAACATGGCGTTAGAGGGTGAAAACTCGAAACAGCCCCCGAACGGCCCCGTGGGTGGCACTAACACCTCCCACGGGACCAACGTAACTCGTGGGAACGGACCCCGCAGCCGCGGGTGTCCCGGTTTGAGAGTACGACGGTAATTTGCTTATTTCCACACTTAGGCTTAAAAACATGGCGTTAGAGGGTGAGAACTCGAAACAGCCCCCGAACGGCCCCGTGGGTGGCACCAACACCTCCCACGGGACCAACGTAACTCGTAGGAACTGACCCCGCAGCCGCGGGTGTCCCGGTTTGAGAGTACGACGGTAATTTGCTTATTTCTACACTTAGGCTTAACATGGCGTTAGAGGGTGAAAACTCGAAACAGCCCCCGAACGGCCCCGTGGGTGGCACTAACACCTCCCACGGGACCAACGTAACTCGTGGGAACGGACCCCGCAGCCGCGGGTGTCCCGGTTTGAGAGTACGACGGTAATTTGCTTATTTCCACACTTAGGCTTAAAAACATGGCGTTAGAGGGTGAGAACTCGAAACAGCCCCCGAACGGCCCCGTGGGTGGCACCAACACCTCCCACGGGACCAACGTAACTCGTGGGAACGGACCCCGCAGCCGCGGGTGTCCCGGTTTGAGAGTACGACGGTAATTTGCTTATTTCCACACTTAGGCTTAAAAACATGGCGTTAGAGGGTGAGAAATCGAAACAGCCCCCGAACGGCCCCGTGGGTGGCACCAACACCTCCCACGGGACCAACTTAACTCGTGGGAACGGACCCCGCAGCCGCGGGTGTCCCGGTTTGAGAGTACGACGTTAATTTGCTTATTTCCACACTTAGGCTTAAAAACATGGCGTTAGAGGGTGAGAACTCGAAACAGCCCCCGAACGGCCCCGTGGGTGGCACCAACACCTCCCACGGGACCAACGTAACTCGTGGGAACGGACCCCGCAGCCGCGGGTCTCCCGGTTTGAGAGTAGGACGGTAATTTGCTTATTTCCACACTTAGGCTTAAAAACATGGCGTTAGAGGGTGAGAACTCGAAACAGCCCCCGAACGGCCCCGTGGGTGGCACCAACACCTCCCACGGGACCAACGTAACTCGTAGGAACTGACCCCGCAGCCGCGGGTGTCCCGGTTTTAGAGTACGATGATAATTTGCTTATTTCCACACTTAGGCTTAAAAACATGGCGTTAGAGGGTGAGAACGCGAAACAGCCCCCGAACGGCCCCGTGGGTGGCACCAACACCTCCCACGGGACCAACGTAACTCGTGGGAACGGACCCCGCAGCCGCGGGTGTCCCGGTTTGAGAGTACGACGGTAATTTGCTTATTTCCACACTTAGGCTTAAAAACATGGCGTTAGAGGGTGAGAACTCGAAACAGCCCCCGAACGGCCCCGTGGGTGGCACCAACACCTCCCACGGGACCAACGTAACTCGTAGGAACTGACCCCGCAGCCGCGGGTGTCCCGGTTTGAGAGTACGACGGTAATTTGCTTATTTCTACACTTAGGCTTAACATGGCGTTAGAGGGTGAAAACTCGAAACAGCCCCCGAACGGCCCCGTGGGTGGCACTAACACCTCCCACGGGACCAACGTAACTCGTGGGAACGGACCCCGCAGCCGCGGGTGTCCCGGTTTGAGAGTACGACGGTAATTTGCTTATTTCCACACTTAGGCTTAAAAACATGGCGTTAGAGGGTGAGAACTCGAAACAGCCCCCGAACGGCCCCGTGGGTGGCACCAACACCTCCCACGGGACCAACTAAACTCGTGGGAACGGACCCCGCAGCCGCGGGTGTCCCGGTTTGAGAGTACGACGTTAATTTGCTTATTTCCACATTTAGGCTTAAAAACATGGCGTTAGAGGGTGAGAACTCGAAACAGCCCCCGAACGGCCCCGTGGGTGGCACTAACACCTCCCACGGGACCAACGTAACTCGTGGGAACGGACCCCGCAGCCGCGGGTGTCCCGGTTTGAGAGTACGACGGTAATTTGCTTATTTCCACACTTAGGCTTAAAAACATGGCGTTAGAGGGTGAGAACTCGAAACAGCCCCCGAACGGCCCCGTGGGTGGCACCAACACCTCCCACGGGACCAACGTAACTCGTAGGAACTGACCCCGCAGCCGCGGGTGTCCCGGTTTGAGAGTATGACGGTAATTTGCTTATTTCTACACTTAGGCTTAACATGGCGTTAGAGGGTGAAAACTCGAAACAGCCCCCGAACGGCCCCGTGGGTGGCACTAACACCTCCCACGGGACCAACGTAACTCGTGGGAACGGACCCCGCAGCCGCGGGTGTCCCGGTTTGAGAGTACGACGGTAATTTGCTTATTTCCACACTTAGGCTTAAAAACATGGCGTTAGAGGGTGAGAACTCGAAACAGCCCCCGAACGGCCCCGTGGGTGGCACCAACACCTCCCACGGGACCAACGTAACTCGTAGGAACTGACCCCGCAGCCGCGGGTGTCCCGGTTTGAGAGTACGACGGTAATTTGCTTATTTCTACACTTAGGCTTAACATGGCGTTAGAGGGTGAAAACTCGAAACAGCCCCCGAACGGCCCCGTGGGTGGCACTAACACCTCCCACGGGACCAACGTAACTCGTGGGAACGGACCCCGCAGCCGCGGGTGTCCCGGTTTGAGAGTACGACGGTAATTTGCTTATTTCCACACTTAGGCTTAAAAACATGGCGTTAGAGGGTGAGAACTCGAAACAGCCCCCGAACGGCCCCGTGGGTGGCACCAACACCTCCCACGGGACCAACGTAACTCGTGGGAACGGACCCCGCAGCCGCGGGTGTCCCGGTTTGAGAGTACGACGGTAATTTGCTTATTTCCACACTTAGGCTTAAAAACATGGCGTTAGAGGGTGAGAACTCGAAACAGCCCCCGAACGGCCCCGTGGGTGGCACCAACACCTCCCACGGGACCAACGTAACTCGTAGGAACTGACCCCGCAGCCGCGGGTGTCCCGGTTTGAGAGTACGACGGTAATTTGCTTATTTCTACACTTAGGCTTAACATGGCGTTAGAGGGTGAAAACTCGAAACAGCCCCCGAACGGCCCCGTGGGTGGCACTAACACCTCCCACGGGACCAACGTAAATCGTGGGAACGGACGCCGCAGCCGCGGGTGTCCCGGTTTGAGAGTACGACGGTAATTTGCTTATTTCCACACTTAGGCTTAAAAACATGGCGTTAGAGGGTGAGAACGCGAAACAGCCCCCGAACGGCCCCGTGGGTGGCACCAACACCTCCCACGGGACCAACGTAACTCGTAGGAACTGACCCCGCAGCCGCGGGTGTCCCGGTTTGAGAGTACGACGGTAATTTGCTTATTTCTACACTTAGGCTTAACATGGCGTTAGAGGGTGAAAACTCGAAACAGCCCCCGAACGGCCCCGTGGGTGGCACTAACACCTCCCACGGGACCAACGTAACTCGTGGGAACGGACGCCGCAGCCGCGGGTGTCCCGGTTTGAGAGTACGACGGTAATTTGCTTATTTCCACACTTAGGCTTAAAAACATGGCGTTAGAGGGTGAGAACTCGAAACAGCCCCCGAACGGCCCCGTGGGTGGCACCAACACCTCCCACGGGACCAACGTAACTCGTAGGAACTGACCCCGCAGCCGCGGGTGTCCCGGTTTGAGAGTACGATGATAATTTGCTTATTTCCACACTTAGGCTTAAAAACATGGCGTTAGAGGGTGAGAACGCGAAACAGCCCCCGAACGGCCCCGTGGGTGGCACCAACACCTCCCACGGGACCAACGTAACTCGTGGGTGTCCCGGTTTGAGAGTACGACGGTAATTTGCTTATTTCCACACTTAGGCTTAAAAACATGGCGTTAGAGGGTGAGAACTCGAAACAGCCCCCGAACGGCCCCGTGGGTGGCACCAACACCTCCCACGGGACAAACGTAACTCGTAGGAACTGACCCCGCAGCCGCGGGTGTCCCGGTTTGAGAGTACGACGGTAATTTGCTTATTTCTACACTTAGGCTTAACATGGCGTTAGAGGGTGAAAACTCGAAACAGCCCCCGAACGTCCCCGTGGGTGGCACCAACACCTCCCACGGGACCAACGTAACTCGTAGGAACTGACCCCGCAGCCGCGGGTGTCCCGGTTTGAGACTACGGCGGTAATTTGCTTATTTCCACACTTAGGCTTGAAAACATGGCGTTAGAGGGTGAGAACTCGATACAGCCCCCGAACGTCCCCGTGGGTGGCACCAACACCTCCCACGGGACCAACGTAACTCGTAGGAACTGACCCCGCAGCCGCGGGTCTCCCGGTTTGAGACTAAGACGGTAATTTGCTTATTTCCACACTTAGGCTTAAAAACATGGCGTTAGAGGGTGAGAACTCGAAACAGCCCCCGAACGGCCCCGTGGGTGGCACCAACACCTCCCACGGGACCAACGTAACTCGTAGGAGCTGACCCCGCAGCCGCGGGTCTCCCGGTTTGAGAGTAGGACGGTAATTTGCTTATTTCCACACTTAGGCTTGAAAACATGGCGTTAGAGGGTGAGAACTCGAAACAGCCCCCGAACGGCCCCGTGGGTGGCACCAACACCTCCCACGGGACCAACGTAACTCGTAGGAACTGACCCCGCAGCCGCGGGTCTCCCGGTTTGAGAGTACGACGGTAATTTGCTTATTTCCACACTTAGGCTTGAATAAAAACATGGCGTTAGAGGGTGAGAACTCGAAACAGCCCCCGAACGGCACCGTGGGTGGCACCAACACCTCCCACGGGACCAACGTAACTCGTAGGAACTGACCCCGCAGCCGCGGGTGTCCCGGTTTGAGAGTACGACGATAATTTGCTTATTTCTACACTTAGGCTTAACATGGCGTTAGAGGGTGAAAACTCGAAACAGCCCCCGAACGGCCCCGTGGGTGGCACTAACACCTCCCACGGGACCAACGTAACTCGTGGGAACGGACCCCGCAGCCGCGGGTGTCCCGGTTTGAGAGTACGACGGTAATTTGCTTATTTCCACACTTAGGCTTAAAAACATGGCGTTAGAGGGTGAGAACTCGAAACAGCCCCCGAACGGCCCCGTGGGTGGCACCAACACCTCCCACGGGACAAACGTAACTCGTAGGAACTGACCCCGCAGCCGCGGGTGTCCCGGTTTGAGAGTACGACGGTAATTTGCTTATTTCTACACTTAGGCTTAACATGGCGTTAGAGGGTGAAAACTCGAAACAGCCCCCGAACGGCCCCTTGGGTGGCACTAACACCTCCCACGGGACCAACGTAACTCGTGGGAACGGACCCCGCAGCCGCGGGTGTCCCGGTTTGAGAGTACGACGGTAATTTGCTTATTTCCACACTTAGGCTTAAAAACATGGCGTTAGAGGGTGAGAACTCGAAACAGCCCCCGAACGGCCCCGTGGGTGGCACCAACACCTCCCACGGGACCAACTTAACTCGTGGGAACGGACCCCGCAGCCGCGGGTGTCCCGGTTTGAGAGTACGACGTTAATTTGCTTATTTCCACACTTAGGCTTAAAAACATGGCGTTAGAGGGTGAGAACTCGAAACAGCCCCCGAACGGCCCCGTGGGTGGCACCAACACCTCCCACGGGACAAACGTAACTCGTAGGAACTGACCCCGCAGCCGCGGGTGTCCCGGTTTGAGAGTACGACGGTAATTTGCTTATTTCTACACTTAGGCTTAACATGGCGTTAGAGGGTGAAAACTCGAAACAGCCCCCGAACGTCCCCGTGGGTGGCACCAACACCTCCCACGGGACCAACGTAACTCGTAGGAACTGACCCCGCAGCCGCGGGTGTCCCGGTTTGAGACTACGGCGGTAATTTGCTTATTTCCACACTTAGGCTTGAAAACATGGCGTTAGAGGGTGAGAACTCGATACAGCCCCCGAACGTCCCCGTGGGTGGCACCAACACCTCCCACGGGACCAACGTAACTCGTAGGAACTGACCCCGCAGCCGCGGGTCTCCCGGTTTGAGACTAAGACGGTAATTTGCTTATTTCCACACTTAGGCTTAAAAACATGGCGTTAGAGGGTGAGAACTCGAAACAGCCCCCGAACGGCCCCGTGGGTGGCACCAACACCTCCCACGGGACCAACGTAACTCGTAGGAGCTGACCCCGCAGCCGCGGGTCTCCCGGTTTGAGAGTAGGACGGTAATTTGCTTATTTCCACACTTAGGCTTGAAAACATGGCGTTAGAGGGTGAGAACTCGAAACAGCCCCCGAACGGCCCCGTGGGTGGCACCAACACCTCCCACGGGACCAACGTAACTCGTAGGAACTGACCCCGCAGCCGCGGGTCTCCCGGTTTGAGAGTACGACGGTAATTTGCTTATTTCCACACTTAGGCTTGAATAAAAACATGGCGTTAGAGGGTGAGAACTCGAAACAGCCCCCGAACGGCACCGTGGGTGGCACCAACACCTCCCACGGGACCAACGTAACTCGTAGGAACTGACCCCGCAGCCGCGGGTGTCCCGGTTTGAGAGTACGACGATAATTTGCTTATTTCTACACTTAGGCTTAACATGGCGTTAGAGGGTGAAAACTCGAAACAGCCCCCGAACGGCCCCGTGGGTGGCACTAACACCTCCCACGGGACCAACGTAACTCGTGGGAACGGACCCCGCAGCCGCGGGTCTCCCGGTTTGAGAGTAGGACGGTAATTTGCTTATTTCCACACTTAGGCTTGAAAACATGGCGTTAGAGGGTGAGAACTCGAAACAGCCCCCGAACGGCCCCGTGGGTGGCACCAACACCTCCCACGGGACCAACGTAACTCGTAGGAACTGACCCCGCAGCCGCGGGTCTCCCGGTTTGAGAGTACGACGGTAATTTGCTTATTTCCACACTTAGGCTTGAATAAAAACATGGCGTTAGAGGGTGAGAACTCGAAACAGCCCCCGAACGGCACCGTGGGTGGCACCAACACCTCCCACGGGACCAACGTAACTCGTAGGAACTGACCCCGCAGCCGCGGGTGTCCCGGTTTGAGAGTACGACGATAATTTGCTTATTTCTACACTTAGGCTTAACATGGCGTTAGAGGGTGAAAACTCGAAACAGCCCCCGAACGGCCCCTTGGGTGGCACTAACACCTCCCACGGGACCAACGTAACTCGTGGGAACGGACCCCGCAGCCGCGGGTGTCCCGGTTTGAGAGTACGACGGTAATTTGCTTATTTCCACACTTAGGCTTAAAAACATGGCGTTAGAGGGTGAGAACTCGAAACAGCCCCCGAACGGCCCCGTGGGTGGCACCAACACCTCCCACGGGACCAACTTAACTCGTGGGAACGGACCCCGCAGCCGCGGGTGTCCCGGTTTGAGAGTACGACGTTAATTTGCTTATTTCCACACTTAGGCTTAAAAACATGGCGTTAGAGGGTGAGAACTCGAAACAGCCCCCGAACGGCCCCGTGGGTGGCACCAACACCTCCCACGGGACCAACGTAACTCGTGGGAACGGACCCCGCAGCCGCGGGTCTCCCGGTTTGAGAGTAGGACGGTAATTTGCTTATTTCCACACTTAGGCTTAAAAACATGGCGTTAGAGGGTGAGAACTCGAAACAGCCCCCGAACGGCCCCGTGGGTGGCACCAACACCTCCCACGGGACCAACGTAACTCGTAGGAACTGACCCCGCAGCCGCGGGTGTCCCGGTTTGAGAGTACGACGGTAATTTGCTTATTTCTACACTTAGGCTTAACATGGCGTTAGAGGGTGAAAACTCGAAACAGCCCCCGAACGGCCCCGTGGGTGGCACTAACACCTCCCACGGGACCAACGTAACTCGTGGGAACGGACCCCGCAGCCGCGGGTGTCCCGGTTTGAGAGTACGACGGTAATTTGCTTATTTCCACACTTAGGCTTAAAAACATGGCGTTAGAGGGTGAAAACTCGAAACAGCCCCCGAACGGCCCCGTGGGTGGCACTAACACCTCCCACGGGACCAACGTAACTCGTGGGAACGGACGCCGCAGCCGCGGGTGTCCCGGTTTGAGAGTACGACGGTAATTTGCTTATTTCCACACTTAGGCTTAAAAACATGGCGTTAGAGGGTGAGAACTCGAAACAGCCCCCGAACGGCCCCGTGGGTGGCACCAACACCTCCCACGGGACCAACGTAACTCGTAGGAACTGACCCCGCAGCCGCGGGTGTCCCGGTTTGAGAGTACGATGATAATTTGCTTATTTCCACACTTAGGCTTAAAAACATGGCGTTAGAGGGTGAGAACGCGAAACAGCCCCCGAACGGCCCCGTGGGTGGCACCAACACCTCCCACGGGACCAACGTAACTCGTGGGAACGGACCCCGCAGCCGCGGGTGTCCCGGTTTGAGAGTACGACGGTAATTTGCTTATTTCCACACTTAGGCTTAAAAACATGGCGTTAGAGGGTGAGAACTCGAAACAGCCCCCGAACGGCCCCGTGGGTGGCACCAACACCTCCCACGGGACAAACGTAACTCGTAGGAACTGACCCCGCAGCCGCGGGTGTCCCGGTTTGAGAGTACGACGGTAATTTGCTTATTTCTACACTTAGGCTTAACATGGCGTTAGAGGGTGAAAACTCGAAACAGCCCCCGAACGTCCCCGTGGGTGGCACCAACACCTCCCACGGGACCAACGTAACTCGTAGGAACTGACCCCGCAGCCGCGGGTGTCCCGGTTTGAGACTACGGCGGTAATTTGCTTATTTCCACACTTAGGCTTGAAAACATGGCGTTAGAGGGTGAGAACTCGATACAGCCCCCGAACGTCCCCGTGGGTGGCACCAACACCTCCCACGGGACCAACGTAACTCGTAGGAACTGACCCCGCAGCCGCGGGTCTCCCGGTTTGAGACTAAGACGGTAATTTGCTTATTTCCACACTTAGGCTTAAAAACATGGCGTTAGAGGGTGAGAACTCGAAACAGCCCCCGAACGGCCCCGTGGGTGGCACCAACACCTCCCACGGGACCAACGTAACTCGTAGGAGCTGACCCCGCAGCCGCGGGTCTCCCGGTTTGAGAGTAGGACGGTAATTTGCTTATTTCCACACTTAGGCTTGAAAACATGGCGTTAGAGGGTGAGAACTCGAAACAGCCCCCGAACGGCCCCGTGGGTGGCACCAACACCTCCCACGGGACCAACGTAACTCGTAGGAACTGACCCCGCAGCCGCGGGTCTCCCGGTTTGAGAGTACGACGGTAATTTGCTTATTTCCACACTTAGGCTTGAATAAAAACATGGCGTTAGAGGGTGAGAACTCGAAACAGCCCCCGAACGGCACCGTGGGTGGCACCAACACCTCCCACGGGACCAACGTAACTCGTAGGAACTGACCCCGCAGCCGCGGGTGTCCCGCTTTGAGAGTACGACGATAATTTGCTTATTTCTACACTTAGGCTTAACATGGCGTTAGAGGGTGAAAACTCGAAACAGCCCCCGAACGGCCCCGTGGGTGGCACTAACACCTCCCACGGGACCAACGTAACTCGTGGGAACGGACCCCGCAGCCGCGGGTGTCCCGGTTTGAGAGTACGACGGTAATTTGCTTATTTCCACACTTAGGCTTAAAAACATGGCGTTAGAGGGTGAGAACTCGAAACAGCCCCCGAACGGCCCCGTGGGTGGCACCAACACCTCCCACGGGACAAACGTAACTCGTAGGAACTGACCCCGCAGCCGCGGGTGTCCCGGTTTGAGAGTACGACGGTAATTTGCTTATTTCTACACTTAGGCTTAACATGGCGTTAGAGGGTGAAAACTCGAAACAGCCCCCGAACGGCCCCTTGGGTGGCACTAACACCTCCCACGGGACCAACGTAACTCGTGGGAACGGACCCCGCAGCCGCGGGTGTCCCGGTTTGAGAGTACGACGGTAATTTGCTTATTTCCACACTTAGGCTTAAAAACATGGCGTTAGAGGGTGAGAACTCGAAACAGCCCCCGAACGGCCCCGTGGGTGGCACCAACACCTCCCACGGGACCAACTTAACTCGTGGGAACGGACCCCGCAGCCGCGGGTGTCCCGGTTTGAGAGTACGACGTTAATTTGCTTATTTCCACACTTAGGCTTAAAAACATGGCGTTAGAGGGTGAGAACTCGAAACAGCCCCCGAACGGCCCCGTGGGTGGCACCAACACCTCCCACGGGACCAACGTAACTCGTGGGAACGGACCCCGCAGCCGCGGGTCTCCCGGTTTGAGAGTAGGACGGTAATTTGCTTATTTCCACACTTAGGCTTAAAAACATGGCGTTAGAGGGTGAGAACTCGAAACAGCCCCCGAACGGCCCCGTGGGTGGCACCAACACCTCCCACGGGACCAACGTAACTCGTAGGAACTGACCCCGCAGCCGCGGGTGTCCCGGTTTGAGAGTACGACGGTAATTTGCTTATTTCTACACTTAGGCTTAACATGGCGTTAGAGGGTGAAAACTCGAAACAGCCCCCGAACGGCCCCGTGGGTGGCACTAACACCTCCCACGGGACCAACGTAACTCGTGGGAACGGACCCCGCAGCCGCGGGTGTCCCGGTTTGAGAGTACGACGGTAATTTGCTTATTTCCACACTTAGGCTTAAAAACATGGCGTTAGAGGGTGAGAACTCGAAACATCCCCCGAACGGCCCCGTGGGTGGCACCAACACCTCCCACGGGACCAACGTAACTCGTAGGAACTGACCCCGCAGCCGCGGGTGTCCCGGTTTGAGAGTACGACGGTAATTTGCTTATTTCTACACTTAGGCTTAACATGGCGTTAGAGGGTGAAAACTCGAAACAGCCCCCGAACGGCCCCGTGGGTGGCACTAACACCTCCCACGGGACCAACGTAACTCGTGGGAACGGACCCCGCAGCCGCGGGTGTCCCGGTTTGAGAGTACGACGGTAATTTGCTTATTTCCACACTTAGGCTTAAAAACATGGCGTTAGAGGGTGAGAACTCGAAACAGCCCCCGAACGGCCCCGTGGGTGGCACCAACACCTCCCACGGGACCAACGTAACTCGTGGGAACGGACCCCGCAGCCGCGGGTGTCCCGGTTTGAGAGTACGACGGTAATTTGCTTATTTCCACACTTAGGCTTAAAAACATGGCGTTAGAGGGTGAGAACTCGAAACAGCCCCCGAACGGCCCCGTGGGTGGCACCAACACCTCCCACGGGACCAACGTAACTCGTAGGAACTGACCCCGCAGCCGCGGGTGTCCCGGTTTGAGAGTACGACGGTAATTTGCTTATTTCTACACTTAGGCTTAACATGGCGTTAGAGGGTGAAAACTCGAAACAGCCCCCGAACGGCCCCGTGGGTGGCACTAACACCTCCCACGGGACCAACGTAAATCGTGGGAACGGACGCCGCAGCCGCGGGTGTCCCGGTTTGAGAGTACGACGGTAATTTGCTTATTTCCACACTTAGGCTTAAAAACATGGCGTTAGAGGGTGAGAACTCGAAACAGCCCCCGAACGGCCCCGTGGGTGGCACCAACACCTCCCACGGGACCAACGTAACTCGTAGGAACTGACCCCGCAGCCGCGGGTGTCCCGGTTTGAGAGTACGATGATAATTTGCTTATTTCCACACTTAGGCTTAAAAACATGGCGTTAGAGGGTGAGAACTCGAAACAGCCCCCGAACGGCCCCGTGGGTGGCACCAACACCTCCCACGGGACCAACGTAACTCGTGGGAACGGACCCCGCAGCCGCGGGTGTCCCGGTTTGAGAGTACGACGGTAATTTGCTTATTTCCACACTTAGGCTTAAAAACATGGCGTTAGAGGGTGAGAACTCGAAACAGCCCCCGAACGGCCACGTGGGTGGCACCAACACCTCCCACGGGACCAACGTAACTCGTAGGAACTGACCCCGCAGGCGCGGGTGTCCCGGTTTGAGAGTACGACGGTAATTTGCTTATTTCTACACTTAGGCTTAACATGGCGTTAGAGGGCGAAAACTCGAAACAGCCCCCGAACGGCCCCGTGGGTGGCACTAACACCTCCCACGGGACCAACGTAACTCGTGGGAACGGACCCCGCAGCCGCGGGTGTCCCGGTTTGAGAGTACGACGGTAATTTGCTTATTTCCACACTTAGGCTTAAAAACATGGCGTTAGAGGGTGAGAACTCGAAACAGCCCCCGAACGGCCCCGTGGGTGGCACCAACACCTCCCACGGGACCATCGTAACTCGTGGGAACGGACCCCGCAGCCGCGGGTGTCCCGGTTTGAGAGTACGACGGTAATTTGCTTATTTCCACACTTAGGCTTAAAAACATGGCGTTAGAGGGTGAGAACTCGAAACAGCCCCCGAACGGCCCCGTGGGTGGCACTAACACCTCCCACGGGACCAACGTAACTCGTGGGAACGGACCCCGCAGCCGCGGGTGTCCCGGTTTGAGAGTACGACGGTAATTTGCTTATTTCCACACTTAGGCTTAAAAACATGGCGTTAGAGGGTGAGAACTCGAAACAGCCCCCGAACGGCCCCGTGGGTGGCACCAACACCTCCCACGGGACCAACGTAACTCGTAGGAACTGACCCCGCAGCCGCGGGTGTCCCGGTTTGAGAGTACGACGGTAATTTGCTTATTTCCACACTTAGGCTTAAAAACATGGCGTTAGAGGGTGAGAACTCGAAACAGCCCCCGAACGGCCCCGTGGGTGGCACCAACACCTCCCACGGGACCAACGTAACTCGTAGGAACTGACCCCGCAGCCGCGGGTGTCCCGGTTTGAGAGTACGACGGTAATTTGCTTATTTCTACACTTAGGCTTAACATGGCGTTAGAGGGTGAAAACTCGAAACAGCCCCCGAACGGCCCCGTGGGTGGCACTAACACCTCCCACGGGACCAACGTAACTCGTGGGAACGGACCCCGCAGCCGCGGGTGTCCCGGTTTGAGAGTACGACGGTAATTTGCTTATTTCCACACTTAGGCTTAAAAACATGGCGTTAGAGGGTGAGAACTCGAAACAGCCCCCGAACGGCCCCGTGGGTGGCACCAACACCTCCCACGGGACCAACGTAACTCGTGGGAATGGACCCCGCAGCCGCGGGTGTCCCGGTTTGAGAGTACGACGGTAATTTGCTTATTTCCACACTTAGGCTTAAAAACATGGCGTTAGAGGGTGAGAACTCGAAACAGCCCCCGAACGGCCCCGTGGGTGGCACCAACACCTCCCACGGGACCAACGTAACTCGTAGGAACTGACCCCGCAGCCGCGGGTGTCCCGGTTTGAGAGTACGACGGTAATTTGCTTATTTCTACACTTAGGCTTAACATGGCGTTAGAGGGTGAAAACTCGAAACAGCCCCCGAACGGCCCCGTGGGTGGCACTAACACCTCCCACGGGACCAACGTAACTCATGGGAACGGACGCCGCAGCCGCGGGTGTCCCGGTTTGAGAGTACGACGGTAATTTGCTTATTTCCACACTTTGGCTTAAAAACATGGCGTTAGAGGGTGAGAACTCGAAACAGCCCCCGAACGGCCCCGTGGGTGGCACCAACACCTCCCACGGGACCAACGTAACTCGTAGGAACTGACCCCGCAGCCGCGGGTGTCCCGGTTTGAGAGTACGATGATAATTTGCTTATTTCCACACTTAATTTTTATATTTCTACTTGGTTACTGATAATTTTAACTCATATATGCAATTTTTCAGCTTAATTAATTTTTTTGTAAAATTACTTGGTTACTGATACTTTTATTTTTTGTATCCTATCATTTGTAGGATTTTTGCGCGTGGATCAAATGAAGGAGGCAATGTTTTACAACATGATGATTATTTATATGTTGTGGACATTCAGGATAATGTTTTTTATGTGTTATAGCCGTGCAGGCTTTTATTGTTTAGTTTTATGGCCGTGCGGGCTTTTATAATTTGATTGTTGAATTTTATAGCCGTGCGGGCTTTATAATAAGCAGGTTTTTCATTTACAGGTTTTGGAATGTCAAGAAAATAGAGGAAACTCTGCCCAATTTTTTTTTGGTCTGTGAATTATTAAGACGTGTAATATTTTTATGTTTGTATATATATTTGTTTATTAACAACATTCTCAATTCGCAATTTGTGATTTTTTTTTATTGTTTTGCCTATAATAAATATTTGTAACACCTCGTAGCAACCGATGATGCACTCACAGGAACCCCAATTTTAGGATTGGGCAAAAAAAAATACATTTTTTTTAAATTACAGATAAATATGGTCATGGACTTTGTCCATGACCATTTTTACTTTTTTTTGTCGCGCTTAAAAATGGTCGCGGCCAAAGTCCGCGACCATTTTTTTTATTTTTTGTCACGGTAATGGGTCACGGACTAGGGCCGCGACCAATTTTTTTTAATTTTTTTTTGTCACACACATGGGTCGCGGCCAAAGTCCGCGACCAATTTGTCACGGTCGTGGGTCATGGACAAGGACCGTGACCAATTTTTTTAATTTTTTTTTGTCACGCACATGGGTCGCGGACTTTGGCCGCGACCAATTTGTCACGGTTGTGGGTCATGGACAAGGGCCGCGACCAATTTTTTTAATTTTTTTTTGTCACGCACATGGGTCGCGGACTTTGGCCGCGACCAATTTGTCACGGTTATGGGTCACGGATTAGAGCCGCGACCCATCACGGCATGGGTCACGGCCTAAGTCCGCGACCATCTGCCGTGACCCCTCTCGGCCGTGACCATTTTTTGGTCACGGACTTGGGCCGCGACCCACGAAAATGGTCACGCCCGAAATGGTCACGGCCCAAGTCCGCGACCCACAGATTTGGTCAGGGATTTTGGCCGTGACCAATCGCCAGTTTTGGTGTAGTGTATAACACTATTATATACGTATATACATAGCATCCCCTAGCTATCCTTCCAGATGTAATCTCTAGCATGCTATCAGGCTCCAGGAACATCACCTACCACTCTGGGGCCGCCGGTTCGGAGTCTTACCACCGAACCCAAATCGTAAGCACATAATTGAAGGCGATCATGGACATACAACCATGGGTCATAACTATACCGCATTACCCCACTAGACTCTAGACTCACGTATAGTGGTCATGCAACAGTCCTGTAACCTGGAGAAACGACCCAACACTTGTTGGTCACGCCAGGGTGGATCGCCCACTATGCGCAAACTCCAACAATAGCATCCATAGAGTAGGTTTGTTCACATACATCATTACACACACACACAATATATATATATATATATATATATATATATATATATATATAACCGCTAAAACGTGCATAAATCACTCATAACACTAGCCCACAATTCCCGAGTCTACCCCCGACTCCCAAATATTCAAGTATTCACTTATTTATTACAAATTCATAAATATCATAATTCTGGCCACTAAGTTATTCTACTCCAGACCATAGCCTAACTCTTTTCAAAATCCCAACTCGATTCATAAATTATATCCCGAGTGTCATTCACCCTAGAACACCCCCAAATTTTATTCTCGTATAACCCTACGTAGGTTATAGTCTCTCCTATGGATTCCCAAAAGTCCTACGCCACGTATTGAACTTCATAAACAAGGATGAACCCTCAAAGGCATACGGAAAACCATAAAGCAAAAAGTGAGAGATAGCCCTTCTCAGATAACCGATTCGCATGGCTGCCCGAACTGGTTCTCCCCTTGCCCAATGAACCGGTTCGGTTCCCCTAAGCAGTGAGCCAAATTTTGACGGGTTTCTTCTTCCTCCCATCAATCATATGAATACCCAACATTATTCAAATCCCAAACTAAACCTTCCTATCAATCTTAAAAGTAATAGCACACGTTTTTACTTCTAGATTCACTCGAAAACAAATCAATTCATGGGATTTACCATAGTTTATCAAGAATCATTCACTTTCTTAATCCTAATTCAAGATTCCATCGATTCTAATATTAGTCATTAAAAATCTCATATTTTTAGCATAAATCATCTCAGATTTACTATGGGATTACATTCAAATTATTTCTCTATAATTTCATTCCCCAAAATGTCGTTTTGCATGTGAATTCCACACCAAAATTCGTGTTCCTATCCTACACCAAATTTTAATATGAAATATTGAAACTATGTGAATCATCAAAGCAAGATAAATTCTTACCTTTTATCATAGGAAATCTAATTTATTCTCTTTAGATCCTCTTTACGCAATGGTTCTATACCCGGAGTGCTCCAATTCTCTTCCTGAATTGATCCTTCTCTATTTTTCTTGGGTTTTTCCATCTCTTTTATCCTCTTTATTCCAATTCTCTTCCTTCTCACACCATCCACCTTCACTATATATAACCTAAATCCCGAAATTAGGCTAAGTGTTAAGTGCAAAATGATCCGAACGTCATTATTACAACCCCCGGGTACCCAACTTTGACTATCTCGACCCATCTCGAATCACTAGTGCACTCTAAATCACCATCCGAGTTACCTAACACTAAGTTCCCATCTCATTCCCAACACGATCATACACGAGCGTCCCGAATGAGATACCGTCAAAACCTGTCGATTTTACTCACTTATGACGTAATATTATTTATCATAATTTTGCTTATTTACAACACACGTAAATATAATAATTACATAAATATTAATCCTTTTACACACTAACTAATATTTATTTAATTCACTTTATTTCTCAATTTAATTAAATTACATGCGTGACCAAAAATACAGGGTGTTACCGCTACATATTTCGAGGTGAGGTATTTAATTCTTAACATTAATATTTCATATTTGTTAATTTCATTACTTGCCTACATTAACTGTAGTATACAAACTTTAAAAAAAATCATCTTTTTCACTTTTTTTATTTTAAGTAACAAATTACTCAAATTTTAAACAATATTCTTTGTGGATTTGATACCCGAACTCGCCGCTATACATATAAAATGTGTGTAGTTAAAGTTTAGTATTTTTGTATCGAGGTGCAAAATCGATGACAACTAGAAACGTGTTTACACGACGCTCGATTCTCACCCCATTAGTTAAGTTGAAAGAATGTTTCGTTGGTAATGACGAGAGTATTTTTATTAAGGATCTTAGGGCATGTGAGAAGATTATTAGGGAGAAGCTCGCATTTGTTGAGAGGGAGAGATATAACATTCGGGGGTTAATGGAGATTTTGAAGAAGGATTCCCTGGTTTTTTATGAGTCTCCTCATTTTATTGAGTCTAGGATTATGGAGTTATAAAAGATATTTATAGACTCGAGCAACATCAACTTTGATTTGGACTATAAGTTTGAAAAGTTGGACAAAATGTTAAGCACCGTCTCAATCAAAGATAACAATTATATGAGTGGCTTTAATGATTCAAATGCCTCTGCTACTGTTGATACAAAAAATTATCAACTTACGTGAACCAACCAGAGACGAACACGTGTCATCCAACATGGCAAGAATCCTAATTAGCAAGATATAGACTCGCCAACCAACACATGGGAGGCTGACCAACATGCATAATGCTGACCAACAATAAAAAGACCGACTGACATGGTCAGCGAAGCGCCAACAGTCATGTACATTATGAACATCATGTACTGATGTAAATGCCTAATTTATAAAAGCATTCCATCCTTTTACACTCCATCTCTTTATCTCCTTACTTGGCTATAAATACATTGTAATCCCTTCATCAAGGGCAGGTTCAAGTCATTTAAAACATGAGAGGCAAAACAGAATACAAGAAACACAGTGGATGTAGGCTTTCCCTTATAGTCGAACTACTTTAAAAGTATTTTTTCTCTCTTTTATTTACATATATTTATCTATGATTAAACAAGTAGACCTAGTCTAGTTTTTTACATAAACAGATTGGTGCCGTCTGTGGGAATGTATTTCTAAACATTTTCACTCTCATTCACTTACGATAACCCAAAGATGACTGATATTCCTGAGTCTAGTGATAGAAACGATGGCAACCTGCATGTTTCATCTGCTCCTCCAACCCATAATGATCTGGCCAGAATCTTGGCTAGTCTCGCTAGAGGACATGATGTCATGTAAGATATGATCAGGCAATTGGCCAAAACACTGCAGGCTGAACCTCCTGCCTTGTCTATTCAAAGAACTATGCCAATAGGCATAGCCACTCCAGGACTTCCAGAGATACGTCCCTTTAGGAGGCATAGCCACTCAAGGACTTCCATAGATACGTCCTATCGTCCAGGAGTAACTTCTTCCCTCAGGACTTCATATTTATATGATGAGCAGTCTTTTTGTCATGAAAGGTTAAGTTCCTTAGAAAGGTTGAGCCGAGTATCGTCCTTTGATCGTTTGGGACCCAAAAGGAATAGAAGTGTCCCCAGGGCATTGTCGAGGCATACTCGCCGATCAGCCGACCAATATGAGGCCTCAGCCCAATCTTAATCATGCACCCGATAATCTGTCCATGCCAAGCAGACCTCTCACGAGGAAAGCTCAGTGTATATAGTTGGTCAGAACAGTCGAGTTGCATCGTATAAATATGATGCGGGTAATCATGCATGGAAAGGCTCAATCCAGAAGTTGGAAGACAGGTTGGGAGAAATGGTGAAGGCGAATAACCCTTTGCAATGAAGCGTTGTGAAAGGGTCTCCTTTTGTTTAAGCTATTATGTCAGATGATTACAGGTGGAGACGCCAGAGGTCGAGATCATATTATTGAGAGAAAAGCTTACCTCAATGAGGCTTTAGCTTGTTTTTACATAAAGAGGATCAATCTAGCCGAGGACGATAGGCCAAGGTAGGTGAATAAAGAAAAGTTGATGATTGGGTCTTTCAAAAATGACCTGTCAGGAGTTCTATACCTCCATGACGTCCCTTTGGTAGTTAAATTCAGATATCAAGATACAATCGTTTCCAGGGTGTAGATTGATAATTGTAGCTCAACAGATATTATGTTTTATTCCTACTTTTAAAAGTTAGATTTGAAGTTCAGTCAGCTAGATCCGTACCATAGGCCCTTAATCGACTTTTCTAGTGAAAAAGTTTATCCTTTGGGAACAATCAAGCTAGAGGTGTTGCTCGGCACCTGGCCAGCAAGGCGGATCGATAAAGTTCATTTATTTGTAATGAAAAAGAACGTGCAGTCAACTTACGATGTCATCATGGGCAGAGTAGGCTTGAAGAATTTTGAAGCAGTTCCACCAACAGTCCATAAGTGCTTGAAGTTTTCGACCAACTTCGAAGTAGGTATGGTGAAGGGTGATCAAAAAGTAGCTCGAGAATGGTATTAATCCTCTGCCGAGTAAGAGTATCTTGAGGAAATAAAGAAGAAGACCACCACTTGCCAAGTGGACACTACTGAGCCCAATAGCGAATCTGAGGTTTAAACCTTATATCCAAGAGAGGAAACAGAGCTGGTAAAATGCCAAATTGTGGAAGCAACGGAGAGCATCATCTTAGACGACGACAAGCTAGAGCGAATTACTTGTGAGGGTTAAACGCTAGACCATGTTCTTAAACAGGAGCTAATGACATTCCTAAGACAGAGAAAGCACATGTTCGCTTGGAGACACGAGGATATGCCTGGCATTGATCCCAATTTCCTTCACCCTGAACTCAACGTCAACAACGACGCCCAACCAACATGTAAATTGAGTGTCGGTGCGATATCGATACAAATAAATTCGCAAGTTTTCAATTAAATACTTATTTAACTGGAGTCAATTTTGAACCAAATTAAATCATCCCCTAAACATGCAAGTACATGTGTGTGTGTGTGTGTGTGTGTGTGTGTGTGTGTGTGTGTGTGTGTGTGTGTGTCAAACCATCACTAATAAAATTGCTAACTCGCAGATTTCAGAAAAAGACCCCTTTCAGGTAACACCTTTTATTTCACTATAATATGTAACACTTACAATGAAATCCGCAATGATCACTCTGCGGAATAATCACATAAATCGAAATCTAGAATTAGTAAGAACCGCAACTCCAATTCATCTCAGGAATGCCCACGAGCACTCCCTATTGACATGCAGTCATCTTCAGCCCAGTACTCCCCTCAAGAGCACCTAGATCAGCAGTAGAGAACTTCGCTACAAGAGAAACTTGACACAAGATGTGTTATTGGGTTCCAAAACAATTCACACGAACAATTGGAATCTTGTGAATTGAAAAATAAAAGGTATTAAATACCTAAAAGAGAAGACAAATATTTATGCAGTAACAATTTTCGTAAAATAATAATCTCAGGTCTTCTTATCAAAAACGAAGTTGAAAAAACTAATTTATAGAAAATCTAAGGCGACGCGTCGCTCGAACGAAATAGCAGTGTCGCTCGAACGAAAACATGTGTCGTTCAAACGACATCGTGCGACAGAGTTCTATCGCTCGAACGAGGTATGTCTGTCGTTCGAACGAGAAAATTAAAAAATAATTTTATTTCTTTTGCCACAAAATGGTCCACCTTGAAACTTCGAAAAATATTTTTTGATGAAAAAATTAAAAAGTCTGCTCCAACACTTACAAAATATTTGATAAAAAATATCCCAACATTCTAAGTGAAATGCTAAGGAATTAAAACACAACCTTTACTAAATTTATCTCCCGGAGGCTTGAATGTTGAAGAACTTTGATATTCGGATCCGTCTTGATGCATATGTGATCTTGAACATTCTTCGACATTTGTAATGGTATACGACATACTCTAAATGTAACGGACAATGTAAAATAATGTCCTTATAAATCACCCTATGTCTATGCTAGTACAAAATAAAACATTTGAATCATTAAAACAAAAGCCTATACAAATCTAATACCCTCCCATGAATCCAAAACTGAAAAGATACTAAAATTGCAAATCAAAACTTTTCTTCAAAAAAAATCTTCAACATCAAATCTTCAAATCTTAAAGCTTTTCTCATCATGGTGTGCAACATATGATCTTCAATCTTTGTACCTACACACATGAGACAAAGAAAATACCTTTGTGATGCATCGAGTTTGAAATGATATAAGAATAATTCAATCAATAATCAAATCTCCCCCATAATGTAAAAACTCCCCCATAATTCGTTCTCTCCCTATTTATTTGTCCGAAATAGACAAGGAAACGAATAGACCAAAAAACATGGAGTTGCCATGATAAAAATGCATAGCAAACACAAAACAAACTACGCTCATGCAAAGAGTAACTCAGAGCCTCCACAAAGTATTTTTTATTTTTCAATTTTTCATACAAAAACACAAAAATAATTTTACAAAAATCACACACCATGAATTTACACTAAGACAACCAACTCATGGAAACAAAATGAATGTGTGTGAACATATTCAATAGGCAAATCAACGCAATTAAACATAACATATTTGCACGATGAATATGTGTACTCCAAACGAATGAATCTTAAAATCCTCCTCAAGTGTCGAAAGTGTTGAATTTAAAGGACTTCGACTCAATCCATCAACAAATCAAAGTCAAGAATTATTCCCACACTAATAACGTCTAAAATTATGAATGCTTTTTCATAACCCTGTCAGGACGTGCAAACCCGTTTTTCATTTCTTTTCACCCAAACTCCCTCATAAATAATTATGCATTATATTTTTCTTTTGAGGTGGCCCTTTTTTGGCATATTTATCTTTTAATTGTCTTTAAATTTTTTGGGGCTCTTTTAAATGGTGGCTTTCACGATGAGCTAATTTTGTACTCTCGTAACCCTTTCCCGCGTTTGACTCATCATTTTTTATTGCAGTTAAATCCTCACGGTAAGTGGTTTTTATATGCACTACTTCCATTGTCAAGTTTTATCGCATATGATTTGTTTTAAAGACAGAATTGATACGACAACACTCCGACCAATGTGTTATAAACAAGTACAATAATCAGACAAATTCGTGCAAGTGTGCATTAAAGTAACTCATGAGTAAAAAATGTAGGTAGTAACAACTAATCACATCTCAATGACTCCAAACGTTGTAAAGAACTTAAATGAAATGATGACATTTATCAAAACACTATCAAGTCATCACAGGATATGGAATGAAATTATCACCCGGTCGTCCTAAATGTCCATTTATATATGGTGTAAAAACAAACTACAAACTCTTTTTGTCTTTTTCCCAAAAAATTATCAAAATAAAATCTTTTTGTATTTTTCAAAATTTTTCAAAAATCAAAAGATGTAATACAAAAAAGATACACACTAGCGATAGGCAAATAATATCATCATGCAAATCAACCTGTGCTAGCAAGCAAGTGTAAACCTCAACCGTTAGGCGTGGTGTAGTTTTTCAAAGGTGGTGACATCCTATGAAAAACCTCCATCAAATCATGTGAAGTCTTGACCAAAAACTTTACCTGCTCCCTAATATGTGCAAACTCTCTCGTGTAATCATCCAGAGCATCAGGTGTGTGTGTGTGTGTATGAACACGTATAGTAGCAAAACGTGACACCTATTTTCTTGCAATGTGTGCAAACATAAATAGGCTTGGGAACACCTTTCATAAAATGTCTCCTATGCGCTCTCGTATCAGGTACGGGACTCCTAGGTGGGTTGAGAGCTATAAGAATCAAACACTAAAGTGGGAACCGACTCGGGTGCAACTTGTGAAGTAGAAGCACCATCATGACTTATTCCTAAACTCTCGTCTTTACCCAAAATGGGATTGAGAAACATATTTTCAACATTATTAGATGTGTTCTCTAAAGGGATTTTGACCTCCCGGGCACATTCGAGATCACTCTCGAGTTGGGATACACATGTCGTCAGATTAGACACCGTGTTGGTCAAATCACACATTTCCCGGCCTAAAGCTATCAATTATTCACTTAAAGAAACCTTCACCTTCTCGAGTTGACTCGCTTTCGCCTCAAATTCCTTCAAAACCTCTAACTCTCTCCAAATATCTCACCCTAAGACTCAATTCCTTATTCAACTTTTTAGTCTTTAAGGTCTCGGCACACAAATCTCTAAATACGATCTGTAGCTCGTTATCACCCTCACTAGCGCACTCACTCTCAGACTCGCTAGAAACACTCAAATCATCCTCGGGAGTCTCACGTACACATGTATCCTCATCGTCGTGGGACAAACTAGGTGTGCTTTGAAAAATAAACAAACTTTCCAGGTTATGACACATTCCCAAAATCTTCTACCTCTTCCTCACTATCGCTAAGAGTGGCTGGTATGGCAATCTTTTTGCCCTTTAGTGGGACACTCAAACGCTCCATGGCCTCTCCCCTCACACTCAAAACACTTCTCTTCCTCCACATTCTCGTCTGCTTTCTCACCACTCTCTTTGGCCTCATTTTTATTTTTCTTAAAAAATATTTTACTGAAAGAAATTTGTTTTGAAAATTTGAGAAACGTTTTAAAAAATTTCACAAGAATGGCCATATCAAAATCAGACTCAGACTCGGACTCACAAAAACTCACTTTCCTTTTCTTCTTGGACTAAGCTTTAAGAGCAGTCCCTCTATCCTTAGGCTTGATAGTGTCAGGAAATATGTCAATCTCGTATGTCTGGAGGTCTCCTACCAGCTCTTATAATTTCAAACGATTCAAATTACATAAGGTATTCAAAACAGTTAATTTAGGGATAAAACGTTTTGGCAGCGATCTTAAAATCTTTTTAACCACTCGTGCATCGGGTATAGGCTCACCAAGATTGAAACTAGTGTTGACAATGTCAGACAAATGTGAATAAAAGTCATCAAAACACTCAGTCTCAAGTATGGTTATCGTTTTAAATTGAGTAGTTAAAATTTGAATTTTAGACTCTTTGACCGCATTAGTGCCTTCGTGGGTGAGTTGTAAAACATCCCACGCTTCTTTAGACATGGTGCACGTCATAATACGTCAAAACTCATCGGGGTAACGTGTCCAAAAATTACACTAAGCCCGCATGAATTAAAAGTGCTCCACCTAAACTCATCCTCAGTCGAGTTTGACACAGGTTTTACATTCGTGACATTATTAGCGGTGACAATGGGAGGAGTCCAACCTCTTTCACAAATTACCTAAACTCTCTCATCGATTGCTTTTAAATGCGATTTCAAGCATAATTAGACCCGTAAAAAATTAGCAACCGATTATATAAGTTTTCATTCGAAAACATTGCGATAATATTTTTAAGAAACATATTTAAAAAAAATCAATATCACACAAATTTTGCGGAAAAATAGGAATACACAATAAATTAGTATAATCTTCTCTGATACCAATTTGTAAATGATTGCCGGTGCGATATCAAGATACAATCGTTTCCAGGGTGTTGATTGATAATGGTAGCTCAACATATATCATGTTTTATTCCTGCTTTCAAAAGCTGGATTTGAAGCTCAGTCAGCTAGATCCGTACCATAGGCCCTTGATCGGCTTTTCTAGTGAAAAAGTTTATCCTTTGGGAACAATCAAGCTGGACGTGTTGCTCGGCACCTGGCCAGCAAGGCGGACTGATAAAGTTCATTTCTTTGTAATGGAAAAGAACGTGCAGTCAATTTACGATGTCATCATGGGCAGAGTAAGCTTCAAGAAGTTTGAAGCGGTTACACCAACACTCCATCAATGCTTGAAGTTTTTGACCAACTTCGAAGTAAGTATGGTGAAGGGTGATAAAAAAGTAGCTCGGGAATGGTATTAATCCTCTGCCGAGTAAGAGGATCTTGAGGAAATAAAGAAGAAGACCACCATTTACCAAGTGGACACTACCGAGCCCAATAGCGAATCTGAGGTTTAAACCTTATATCCAAGAGAGGAAACAGAGCTGGTGAAAGGCCAGATTGTGGAAGCAACAAAGAGTATCATCTTAGACGAAGATAAGCCAGAGCGAACTACATGGGTGGGTTAAACGCTATACCCTGTTCTTAAACAGGAGCTAATGACATTCCTGAGACAGAGAAAGCACGTGTTCGCTTGGAGAGGTGAGGATATGTCTGGGATTGATCCCAATTTCCTTCGCCCTGAACTCAACATCAACAATGACGCCAAGCCAACATGTAATCTGAGTGCCGGTGCGATATCGATACAAATAAATTCGTAAGTTTCCAATTAAATACTTATTTAACTTGAGTCAATTTTGAACCAAATTAAATCAACCCCTAAACATGAGACTGTGTGTGTGTGTGTGTGTGTGTCAAACCATCACAAATAAAATTGCTAACTCACATATTTCAGGAAAAAACTCCTTTCGGGTAAAGCCTTTTATTTCACTATAATATGTAACACTTACACTTATAATTAAATCCACAATGATCACTCCGCAAAATAATGACATAGACCGCAGTCTAGAGTCGGCAAGAACCGCAGCTCCAATTTAACCCAGGAATGCCCACGAGTACTCCCTGTTGACACGCAGTTATCTTCAGGCCAGTACTCAACGTGACACAATACGTGTTACTAGATTCCAAAACAATTCACATAAACTATTGGGATCTTGTAAATTGAAAAACAAAAGGGATTAAAGCCCTAAAAGAGAAGACAAACGTTTCTTCAGTAGCAGTTTTCCTAAAACAGTCATCTCAGGTCTTCTTATAAAAAATGAAGTTGGAAAAACCAATTTATAGAAAATCTAAGGCGACGCGTCGCTTGAACGGATACACATGTCGTTCAAACGACATCGCACGACAGAGGCCTGTTGCTCGAACGAGGTATGTCTGTCGCTCGAACGAGAAAATTAAAAAATAATTTTATTTCTTTTGCCAGTAAATGTTCCGCTTTGAAACTTCAAAAAATATATTTACACGAAAAACTGAAAAAGTTCGCTCCAACACATAGAAAATATTTGATAAAAAATATTTCAGCATTCTAAGTGAAATGATAAGGAATTAAAACAGAACCTTTACCAAATTTATCTTGCGGAGACTTGGATGTTGAAGAACTTTGATATTCAGATCCGTCTTGATGCATATGTGATCTTGAACACTCTTCTATGTTTGTAGCGGTATACGACATACTCCAAAGGTAACAAACAATGTAAAATAATGTCTTTACACAGTTAAAACAAATGCGCAGGGTGTTCAGCCCCAAGAAGAATCAGGCTATTTAAGAGGAGGTAAAGAAGCTTCAAAAAGCCTCATTCATTAAAGATGTGAAATATCCAGATCGATTGATCAACGTTATTATGGTCAAGAAGAAAAATAATAAGTGGAGAATGTGTGTGGACTTCACTAATTTGAATAAATCTTGTCTAAAGGATCATTTTCCTATGCCCGGGATTGACCAGCTTATGAATGCTACATCGGGACATGAGCTATTGAGTTTTATGGATGCCTATTCTGGTTACAACCAAATTAAAATGAAGTCTGAAGATAGGGACAACACCTATTTCATTACTCTCCAAGGAACTTGCTGTTATAATGTTACGTTGTTTTATTTTTGAAAAATTCAGGTGCTACCTACCAGAGGTTGGTAAACAAGGACTTTGAAGATCAAATATGAAAGAACATGGAGGTGTATGTGAATGATATGTTGACGAAGAATACAAAAGCCTCTGATCACATTACTGACCTCAACCAAACCTTTGATCAGTTAAAAAAGAACCAGATGAAGCTGAATCCGATAAAATGTGTGTTCGATGTACGGGAAGGAATGTTCCTCGTGTACATAGTAAAACAGAGGGGAATTGAAGCTAATCCTGACAAAATAAAGGCGTTGATTGAAATGCAAATCCCGATTTGCAAGAAGGATATTCAGAGGCTTACTAGGCGAGTAGCTGCTTTGAACAGATTCGTATCCCGAGCAATCGACAGGTGTTTGATATTCTTTAAGGTTATGAGAAATACCTTTGAATGGAATGATAAATGCAAAAAAACTTTTTCAGGAGCTGAAGAAATATTTGGGATCACCACCATTACTCTCTCGACCAGTTTTGGGGGGAAAATTATATTTGTACTTAGTCGTTTCTGAGTCGGTTGTAAGTTTAGCTTTGATACGACAAGATGATGAAGTACAGAAGCTGATCTACTACATCAGTAAAGCCTTTCAGGGAGCAAAAATCAGATATCCACGACTGGAGAAACTAGATTTGGCACTTATAGAGGCATCCAAACGAATAAAGCCATATTTCCAAGAAGATGTTATAGTGTTGTACATTGATATGCCTCTTCGGAAAGCTCTTCATAAATCTAAGAAATCTGAGAGATTGATGTACTCGACAGTAGAACTGGGGTAGTATGACGTTGTGTATAAGCCAAGGTCCTCATTAAAGGGCCATGTTTTAACATGCTTTATTATAGAGTTTACTTATCTGGAGGTTCCCGAGCAATAAGTCATTCAGTTATAGCAGACCTCAATAAGGGTGAGCTCAACCAAATTTCCCACCGACCAACAGCCTGAGCAGACCTGAACAGGGAGAGCTCAGATGAAGCAACTTCCGACCTACCGAAACAGTCAACCAGGATACAGAAGATGGCTAAGAAATATGATGAGGATACAAAGAAAATATTCCATTATGGGACATGGTTAGACCAAGGTTTTGACAACAATATCCCAATATGGAACTTATATGTGGACGGATGAGCAGAATCCCAATATTAGAGAATACCCGTGCTGATGCACTGGCTCGACTAGCGTCAGCAACCAGGATTAAAATTAGGAGAATAACCCCCATTGAGATCCTAACTAGTCGGAGTATTGATGAAGATTTGATGATTAATTTTATTACGATAGATATGAGATGTTCCTGGATGGATCCCATTAGAGCTTACACTGAAGAAGGAATTCTGACAACAGATCCGGTAGAAGCCCAAAAGCTTAAGTATAAAGCAACAATGTATGCGTTAGAAAAAGGAGTTCTACATTAGAGAGGGTTAACAACTACTCTGCGGTGCTTTGATCACCCAATTGAGGTTGGTGATCTAATAAAAGAAGTTTATGAGAGGTTTTGTGGAGCTCATGTAGCAGGAAGATCATTACTACAGCGAATTAACACTCAGTGATACTATTAGCCGATCACGAGGGTAGACTGTACAACTTTTGCAAGAGAAATGTGATAAGTTTTAGAAGTTCTCCAACATTCGTAAAACTCCACACGAAGATTTGACTCCCATTACTTCACCCTGTCCATTTGCTATTTGGAGGATAGATTTGGTCGGGTCACTGCCGACCACCCGAGGAAGATTCAAGTACTTAGTCATAGCTGTTGATTTACTTCACCAAATGGGCTAAAGTATAACCATTGGTGGATATGCCCTATGAGAAGGTATATCATTTCATCTAACAAAATCACTTGTAGATATGGTTATCCATATGCCTTCATTACCGACCATGGTACACAGTTCGACAACGAGGAGTTTGCAGCATATTGTGCCCAATCAAAGATCTATAAGTTACATTTTGATCCAGGTCATCCTCAAGGCAATGGGCAGGCCAAGGTGACGAACAGAACTTTGCTCAATGGGTTAAAGAAGAGACTTGATGATGCAAAGGGGAACTGGATAAATGAATTGTACTCAATATTATGGGCCTACCGTACAACTCCTAAGGCTGTAACAAGGGAAACACCATACATGCCATCGTTTGGGACTTAAGCAGTGGTACCAACTGAGATAGGTTTACCAACTCATAGAGTGTTAAACTTTGATTCTCCCGTTAGTGATTGATACGAAGTCTAGGCCTTGATATGTTGGAAGAGGTGCGAAAAGATACAGCCTTGAGGAATGCTGCTTATCAATAACGAATAACACGCTTTCACAACAAGAGGGTAAAACCAACCAACTTAAAAGAGGGGGATTATGTACTTAAGAAGGTGATCTAGAAGACCAATAAGCTTGAAGCCAATTGGCATAAGCCTTATCGTGTCTCAGCAGTTGTCCGACCATAAACTTATCGAATTAAAACTTTGGAAGGGGAAGAATTCAAAAGTCCTTGGAATGCCGAGCATCTTAGGAAATATTACCAATAATATAACAATCAACAACTCTTGTAATCATTTTGATTCAGTATTTAATAACAAGTTAGTTCCTCCTATTTTATTTTTTGAGTTTTGTTGGAGTATTGGTGATGTGCATCCCCATAAATATTTGGTCGGCAGAAAATTCAATACTTGGTCGGCTAGTCAGCAAAAATTTAATACTTGATCGACAAAGCACGGAAACCCAGGTCAAAACATGATTTTAAGTCCTCAGTACTTGGTCAAGAAAAATCAGGGATAAAACTCTGTATAAAAATCAGCAAGTTTTATCTAAACTGAGTAAAATGGAGGAAGAAAGTTGTGAAGATTCCTAAATAGGAATGTGGACACATATTCCACATATGCCTGGTCACCACTAGTAAATAATGCTAAACCTGAAAATTTAGGTGCATTAGTAGAACCTATGGCAATACAACGGGTAACTAGTGCTAAACTTGGATTTTAATCTAGGTGCACTAGTGGAACCTATGGCCACATCAATGGTATATGGTATTAAACTTGGAAATCTAAGTATATCAGTAGAACCTATGATAATCTCATTGGTAACTGATACTAAATTTAGGCAAACGTTTAAGTGTATCAGTAGAACTAATGAAATAATAAAGTCATTCAACCAGCCAAAAATAAACAAGGCAAGTTGATAAAATTGCATTTTATTTATATTAATGATAATTACATGTAAATATTGTGTATAAATGAAATACATGAATCAGTTTTTCTCAAAATCGCTCTGTGGGGCACATTCCTTCAGCCTTTGAGGAGCTCGACAATGGCTCCATGTCTGCTGGAGGATCATTTAAAGTGTATGGATAATTGATGAAGTTAAAATCTCGAAGCATTCTCCTATTACATCTCCTCAGAGTGTCCAGTAACCGAGGAGGCCGAACTATTTCCAGCTTGTCATGCAAACCACAATCTCCTAAATACTTGGAAATTAAGCTCCGAGGAATGGACTCTATAGGGATCTAATTTACATACATCTTGAAGGGGAAATTGTTACAATCCAAGAGTCTAGGATCAACCCAGTACCATATTTTGTTGTCTCGGTCAACCTTCATCACTATTAAACAGTTGGTCCAGCCCCACTTGTAGCCTTCACGTTGAGCCTGACTGAAATGATAGTCAAAACGACCAAGATCTTCGTTGTACTCTTCCATCCAGACTTCTATGGGCTGCTTGTGAAACTGGAAATTTAATCTCTCAACTTGGTGTTGCAGCGTCTTCAACACTCCATCTTTAGTTTGCAGTTGTAATGACTGGGTTGAGAGTTGATCATCTTAAATCTTAATATTTTGAGACATTTCAGCTATGGCTAAGTTTTTAGCTCTTATCTGAGCAACTTGATGGGAAAGAGTTTATTGAATTCTAGCTTCATCAGTTGTAGGTCGATTGGATCTTGGTCGGAAAGTAGAGGCATATTTAGATTTCTTCAAGGTTTTCAGTTCATGTCTCAACCTGGCATTCTCAGTTTCCAAAAAGGAAACACCTTGATCAGCAGCAACATCGGCAAGAGGATTCTTCAAAGTGCTCAGTTGATTCATCAACTTTTTGTTTTCTTCCTCCAACAGTTTGACAATGACCCGTGTTGCCCAGATTATACTCAAGAGGGGGGTGAGTTGAGTTTAGTAATTTTTTTAGTCAAATTAAAATTTCAGAAAAATATTTAATTTACAACACCTTAACAATTTTCAGATTAATAAACCTTCAAAGATTAAAACCAAGAACATCTGAAAAATGCAACCAATTAATTCAGACAAGTTAAAATGCAGGTTTTAACACTCCACAAATATTAAATTAATTTTCGTATTTAATATAAGTTAATATTATAAAATTAATTAATTAATTCGAAAATAATTATTTTAACCTTAAATTTTTTTTACCAATTTTCATAATTAATATATTTGCAAATTTAAGTGCTGAAAAATATAAATTAAAGCAAGCACAAATAAATAAGCAAATAAAGTGCAGAAAAATAAATGACATCGAATTTAACGTGGTTTGGCCAAAACCCGGCCTACGTCCACGCACCTAAAGCAGCTCTCGTCTCCTTGCGCTTCACTATCCCCGATCCACTTGACGGTAGGATCAAACCACCACTTTACA
Source organism: Sambucus nigra (assembly GCA_949130495.1). Classification (NCBI taxonomy): domain Eukaryota; kingdom Viridiplantae; phylum Streptophyta; class Magnoliopsida; order Dipsacales; family Adoxaceae; genus Sambucus; species Sambucus nigra. The sequence goes on along the minus strand of OX422215.1, from coordinate 665,280,221 downwards.
AGCACTTGAAGTAAATACCGGCTCCAAGACTTTGGTCCACTTGAGGGTAGGTACCAATCACCATTACAAACCGAAGCTTCAACAAAGCTTCAAACAAATCTAAATTTTTGGTACAATGTAGAATAATGAAACTCTCAAATATATTAAAATCCCCACCCCCAAATACTTCCGGTAGGGACACCGTCAAGGATTTTGGTAAGTATCTAGAGGGCATGAATCATCGTCAGAGCTTTACCATGACATTTTTAAAAAATTGCATTTCGGAACATTTGAATTTATGTCACTTTAAACAATATTTTATTCGGGCCTTGGGCTATTTGTTGTTATAAAAATAATAGTTTATGGTTTATTTCCCTTATTATTAACATTTTTGGATTTAACGGAATTTTCCTAAATAAATCTTACTAATTAACTTAATTACTCAAAGCGACAACTTATTTCTTAAATTAAAATCCGTTTAATCATATTCCGTTCCTTATAAAATGGTTCAAATTAAAATATTTTCTTAAAAAATAAAATTGAATTTTTTCCTCCCCTCTTAACACCTTGACCTGGGTGTGGATTGACCTAACGGTAGCCCAAATACGGGTCGGGGCATTACATTCTCCCCCTAATGCTTCAATTTTATTTTTGCTTCACTCAAAACGTACCAAGCTTTAGAGCAACACATAAAAAATTGACAAAAATGGTCTTGCGGCAACTCAGTTGTCACGCAAAAACTGGAAAAATAATTAAAAATTAGTAAAAAAATGGGAAAAAACGCTTTCGCGCCAATACAACTGATGCATAATCAAAACTTCCCGAAGTTGCAAAGTTGGTTTAATTTAGACCACCTTTTGCATTTTTGCCCCTTGCTCTAAAAAACCAAAATACAATAAACAAAATAACATTTTGATCAAATGCTACTTCTCTCGTATATTGGACTAGCCCTGTAAACGGATCGGATTCGGACCGGATCAGGCCAATCCAAATCCGAATCCGTTTATGTTAAACGGATTCGGATCCAATCCGATTATCCGACGAATTATCTGTTAGGGTTCCGAATCCGATTTGTTAAGAATCCGTTAATCCGATCCGTTTATCCGATCCGATCCGATTATTTATTTATTTATTTTGATTATGATTTTCATTAAAAAAAATGTAATTTTAAGTTAAATTTACATTTTTTAACCACTTAATTTGCAACATTTTTTTATGTCATAATGATAGTTTCAAATCCAAATAATGATATTTCCAAATCCAATTTTTATTTTCATCCCTTATTTCATAAATTTAATTTGCAAATGTTTCCAAGATGAAAGTCCAAAATTTATTCTTAGATTTAATTTCCAAATGTTTCCAAAATCAAACTAACACCAAGATAGAAGTCCACCATTCAAATATTAAACACACCATCCATCACAAACATTCAAAATCTTGGAATTCAACAACATTCAAAATCTAAAAATTACAAACATGACTTGGATAAAAGTTCAAAATCAAAATACACAACCATCTTCACTTCAACTTTCTCCTTCAAAGCCACCCTGAAAAACAAAAGAAAATAATGAACATTTATCCTTCAAACATAAATACAAATATTAGATAACATATGTTAAAAAATAAAAGAAAATAATGAAATCTACAGATTTTTTAAAATATTAGATAACATATGTTAAAAAATAAAAAATAAAATCTATAGTTTTTTTTAAAAGTTTAAACAAAATCTACAGATTTTTTAAATAAAATCTACAGACTTTTTATCAAACAGTTTATAATAATATCTACAGATTTTTAAAATAAAACCTACAGTTTTTATTTAAAAAATCCGTAGATTTTATTTAAACTTTTCAAAAAAGCTGTAGATTTGATTTAAAACTGTTTTATTAAAAAAAAATTACACTGTTTTCTGTAAATATAAATAAAACACTAGAAAAAACTGTTTTCTATAAATATATAAAAAAAAAAACTGCTTTAACTATTTTTTAGTGTTTTATTTATATTTATAGAAAACAGTAACATAGAAAAAACATATAAATTATTGTACCTGCGAAATCTGATTCAGATGTGTAGTTACAAAAAAAAAACATAGAAATTATTTTACACTATTATAATGAATCAGTAGAAGAAATCAGTAGAAGAAATATCATTACAAGTCTACAATGAATACAAATCTGCGGATGTGTGAGGAAGAAGAAAAAAAATAAAAACATACTTGCGGATAGAAAAAAAATACTTGTGAGGAAGAAATTATTGTGAGGAAGAAGAAATATCATTACAAGTCTACAATAGTAGAAGAAATTATTGTCCTAACTCCTAAGTAATTACAGAGGAAGAAGAAAAATAATAAAAACATACCTGCGGATGTGTGAGAGTGATGGCCGTGAGAGTGATGGCCGGATCTGATCAGAGTTGATGGCCGGATGTGTGAGATGACGGCCGGATGTGTGAGATGTAGTTGATGCCCGGATGTGTGAGAGTGAGAGGAGGATGTGTGAGATGCGCCGCCGCCGCTCAGCGTTTAGAAATTAGGTTTAGGTTTTTGGTTGTGTTTTTGTAAATGTGTAAATGTGTAGTGTGTGCGTGTGTTTATGTTTTGTGTGGTTGTGTCGTGTGACTGAGTGGGAGTCTGAGTCGTCTGTGTGCGTGTGTTTATGTTGTGTGCGTGTGTAGTTTTTTTTTTTGACATATATTATTATATCAATAAATTGTATGATATATTAATAATAATAATATATATATATAAAAAATATTATATATATATAATATATATATAATATATATATATATATATATATATATATATATATATATATATATATATATATATATATATATATATATAAATATTAATCGGATCGGATTATTAACGGATTGGATCATATGAATCCAAATCCGCTCCATTTAATAAACGGATAATCGGGTAATCGGGTAATCGGATTTCTGGCTTGATCCAAATCCGTATAAATGGATCGGATTCGGATTCGGATTCGGATTCGGATAAAATCCGATCCATTGACAGGTTGGACCACACATAATGTTATACTCCGTATTATTTTTTAAGACCATATACAATATCATATAACAGTGTATACGAATAGGGTTGAACATTAGAGGCTTAAAACTAATATCCTCAAGTTATATGGAAAAAATAACAAATGAACTTATAGGCTCTAATTTTTTTTTAATACAAATTTGTTGACCCTACCTTAATTAGGGTCCAATGTGATTGGTTGAAATATGAATGACTCATCAACGGACCCTTATAATGTTAATGAGTTGTTCATAGTTTAACCAATCACATTAGAGGGTCGTGTTAACCCTACTTAAAGAGGGTCAACAAATTTGGACTAAATTTTCTTAGATGCTAAACTTAAATCTCACAACGGGTCGTGTCGTGTCGAGTCGAGTCGTATTCATGTTGGTTTGACTCGCATAGAAGTTGACATAGTCGCTCATTTTTCAATGTTTTAACCATTAGGACAATGATTTATTTTTACTCGTATAAAAATTGTTATAGTAACTCATTTTTAACACAATTAGACCCATTAGTTCATTGACATTACTAACTCTCTCATTTAGCAAAATTTGTTATGATTAAAATAAAATCAAGCCACATAAACTCTTTATAAGTCCCAACAATATATCTTAGTTGCTTAAATTAATAAAGACGGTCAACACTACCCCGATTGTTAACTATCGCGTCTTATTCATTTGTTGATAATAAGATCCGAAACCATTAAGAATCCACTAATTAACTTATAACTTCATTTTGGTTCGTTTCGATGTCTAACTAAACTCCACTTGAACATAACAAGGGTTGCCAAAACCAAATAGTGCCCCTAAATTTATTTTGCACAAACACTAGAGCCCCATTTTATCGCCCCAAAATTGTAAATTGATCAATTTACAAATTGAGCCATTAACTGTGTTTGGTTTCATTAATGAAACGATCCATTAAGGCCTGATGGTTGTGCAAATTACTTGATTATGTAAATTGGTTCATTGTGAAGTAGTGAATTGTAAATAGGTGGATTTGAAATGAGTTTAAATCCAACTTTAAGCAATGTTTGGTAAACTGAAATTGCTGTTAAGGTCCCATGAGAAGAAAACATAAAAACAAATTAAGAGAGAGGGGGAAAGGGAAGGAAGGAAAAGAGCAAGATGAGCATGGAGGTGAGTTGTCCCTTTTGACTTCTCCATGTTACAAACCAGTTGCGCTACTCGCGATCACAGTGAGGGAAGGATATTTTCCACCACTACTCGAGCAAAACTGTACTGACAATTAATAATCATAATGGCGCTCTCCTATTTTTCTATCATAACGTAACTACCTCTCTTTATGTCGAGCTCCCTCAAATACACTTTATGTGACTTATATTTCAAATGGATGCATTTCATATTTTTTTTATGAAATGATTTAATTTCAGATTTTACACGGGAGCTAAAATGAGGTAATTAATGAATTACTTCATTAATGAAACCAAATACAATTAATGAGTCAACTAGTAAATGTACCAATTTATTAATGAGTCAATTTACAATTTTAGGACAACCAAACGGGATGCAATTATGTGTAAGATATGAATTGGAGCATTTTCACAAAAAACGTGAAATGCATCAATTTGAAATAGGAGTTGTAGAAAGTTCATCCGACCCGTCTCTCACTCTCTTTTTCACAATTCGTTTTTAACTGAACCCTAATATTAGTTTCAGATTACTAAACATTGCCTATAACTGGATTTAACCTCATTTCAAATCCACTCATTTACAATTCACCCAATTTATATAATTAAACAATTTGCGCAACCAAAGAAGCTGAAAAGTGTGAATTAACTTGAAACCGACCCATTTGAAGAGATCTACATCCGATCTAGGCTAGTCAATGGGTCGGGCTAGGCCCGGACCCGATACGAATTCGAGACATATAGTAGGATTTGAGCATATATTTTTGGACACGAGAACCGAAGACCAGTTTATTCACGGGTAGGATTTGGATCCTATACAAAACTCACACTAAAAGAACCGACCCGCCTTGTACATTATTATTTTTTAAATAGATATCTTATACATTTATAAATATATCTTTATCAATATAACATGCACGTATTATAAATGAAATATATATTTATGTATATCATAAATATAAGTAATATACGTTTTATTTATATTAATCATATATTATATTACATTACAAAATATTTTAATCTAAGATTAAAAAATAAAAAAGGAGAATAAAATAAAAATAAATGTATATATCTAGTTAGACTGGACCTGATTCGATACTCTGAATTCAATATTGTAGATTCGATAAAGACCCGATTCGATTCGGATCCGACTAAGTGCCTACTAATTAGATATGAATCTTCTTAAATTCGATAAATTCGATTCTGACCCGACTCATTAAGAGGACTAATGAGATCTGAGTTTTACTTTGAGAATTAATCTACTATCAACTAAAGTCTCAATTCAATCCAATTAAAAACAAAGCTTCTCCCCTCGTGGAGCTATAAAAACAAAACGCCCTCGCATCATCACACATTCTCTCTTGTGTTCATCATTTCATCTTCTAGGGTTTTCTCATTTCTTCCAAAATTCTCTACCAAACCAAACCAAAACATGCCTCCCCCAAGCAAACCAACCAACCAACGCTACTCGGTAACCGATTGGGACGAAAATGAAACCCCATCCAACAATCTGTGGGTCGGCAATCTGGCCAGCAACGTAACGGACGCGGATCTGTTGACGTTGTTCCAGAAACACGGAGCGATAGACAGTGTCACGCTATATTCCACGCGTTGCTACGCGTTCGTGCATTTCAAGCGCGTCGAGGATGCGAAAGACGCGAGGGAGGCGATACGCGGGAAGGTCTTGAGAGGAAACGCGATGAAAATCGAGTTTGCCAAGCCGGTAAAACTAAGCTTGGATTTGGATTTTGTCGTTGTTGTTTGTTGGATTTGTGTTTTTGTATGAGATGGATTTCGTATATAATATATGCGTTGAGTATGGCCTGTTTAGTTGCGTAAATTGTCTAATTATGTAAATTGGTTCATTGTGAATTGCAAACGCTTTCATGCATTTAAGCGAGTCGACGAGGGATGCTAGGGTACGCGGGAAGTTCTTAAGAGGATGCGCGATAAAAATTGAGTTTGCTAAACCGGTAAAACGAAGCTTAGATTTGGATTTTGTTGCGGTTGTTTATTAGATTAATTAGGTTTTGTATGAGATGGATTTATACATGTGGATTTTGGATATAATATATGTGTTAATTATGGTCCTGTTTTGTTGCACTAATTGTTTAGTTATGTAAATTGGTTCATTATGAATTGCAAATGAGTTTAAGTCCAATTTTACGCGATGTTTGGTAAAAGTTTAATCAGAAAATAAGTTAAAAAAGAATGGAGAGAGAGAGAGAGACGCGGTGTTTGGTAATCTGAAAGTTCAATCAGAAAAGAAGTTAAAAAAGAATGGAGAGAGAGAGAGAGAGGCGCATACTCACACAAATGGATATGGATGATCATATGTCCTAGCATTTCACGTTTTTGGTGAAATGTTCCAATTTCATATTTTACACAAATTAAAATGAGACAATTAGGCCGAGTTTGATTGCGCAAATTGTTTGATTATGTAAATTGATTCATTGTGAATTAATGAATTGTAAATGAGTGAATTTGAAATGAGTTAAATTTAATTTTACATAATGTTTGGTAATTTGAAATTGATGTTAAGGTTCTATGAAAAAAAGATAAAAACAAATCAAAAGAGAAAGGGGAGGGAAAGAGAAAGGGGGAGGGGGAGAGGGAGAGGGAGAGGGAGAGGGGACATGCATTTTATGTGACTCCTATTTCAAATGGATTCATTTCACGTTTTTTGTGAAATGATCCAATTTCAGATTTTGCACATGAGCTAAAATGGGACAATTAATAAATCCTTTCATTAATGAAACCAAACACAATTAATGGGTCAATTTATAAATGGATCAATTTATTAATGATCCAATTTACAATTTTGGGACAACCAAACGGGGCTTAATGAATCACTTCATTACTGAAACTAAACACAATTAATGGGTCAATTTGTAAATGAGCCAATTTATAAATGGATTAATTTACAATTTTGGGACAACCAAAGGGGGCCTATGTGATAGGGAGAAAAAATATCATGCGCTTAGTGCACCACGTGTCCGTGATCAACATCAATGACGATACGACACATTTGCGATGTGTCCCACATGTCTTACTAGAAAGACAATATCTTTACATGTGCAAATGTGTTGTGTCGTTATTGGTGTTGAGTACGGACACGTAATTCACTAAGTGCATGATAATTTTTCTCATGATTAGGAGCTTTAAAATCATTTGAGAATATTAGGCCGGTTTAGTTGTACAAAACTTAGGAAGCTAGGAAACACGATCAATGGTTACAAAATGTGATTTATTGAAAGTTTTGAGGGAAAAATGTACGTTACAGAAAATTTAGGGGTCACAATGTAATTTACAGAAAGTTTGAGGGCCATAATTTAGTTCACAGAAATTTTAGGGGTGGACGGTGTGAAACAAAGAAAGTTTGGGGGTTAAAATGTAAATTACAGAACTTACATTGGACCAAAATGTAATTTACTGAAAGTATTGGACATGGAGTTTTTCTTAATATATAGGCATATAAATGTTGATTTTTGAAAAATATGGGGTCAAAATGGAATTTATAAAAATTTAAGGTCAGAACGTAATTTTCACAGATAACATGTTGAACAATCTCTGGGTTGGCATTCTGGCCAGCAACGTACTGGACTTAAATATTTTGACGTCGTTCCAAAAACACGGAGCGGTAGACAGCGTGATGCTTTATTCTGCGAGTAGTTAGGTGTTCGTGCATTTTAAAATAGTCGAAGATGCGAAAGACGTGAAGGTACTAAGAGGGAACACCATAAAAATAGAGTTTGCGAAACTGTTTTGTTACTGTCAGTGAGATTCAGATTTTGTTTTGTTGTTTACTGGATTTATTCGTGTATGTGTTTTTTGTATGAGATGGAATTGTGCGTGTGAATTTCGTATATATGCGTTTGACTAGGAGCTTTGACATTAGCTGTGAGAATTTTAGGGCGTAGGCAAACACGGTTCTTTTGTTACAAGTTGCGACTTATGGAGTTAAAATGTGATTTACAGAAAGTTTAGGGTCAAATTGTGATTAGAGAAAGTTGCCAGAATGTAATGTACATAAAGCTCGAGGGCCAAAATGCGATTTACAGAGAGCTTAGCGGACTAAATTTAATTTTCAGAAAGTTTAGGGGCCAGAATGTAATGTACATAAATCTTGAGGGCCTATATGTAATTTACAGAAAGTTTAGGGATCAGAATGAATTCACAGAAATTTCAAGGTCCAGAATATAATTTACAGTTGGGTATTTCTGTTCTTAATATTTAGGTGTAGAAATGTAATTTATTAAAATAATGGGGGTTAAGATGTAGTTTATAAAAAGTAAGGGGTCTAAATGTAATATTCACAAATAAATTCACCGGACAATCGTTGGGTTGTGAATTTGGCTAGCGGCGTAACGGACGCGGATCTGTTGACATTGTTCCAACAACACGGAGCAATAAACAGTGTGACGCTATATTCTGAGCGTAGCTACGCGTTCGTGCATTTGAAACGAATAGAGGATGCTAAAGATGCTAGGGAGTCTATTCGCAGGAAGGGCGGGAAGGCCCTAAGGGGAAATGCCATAAAAATCGAGTTTGCCAAGCTAGTAAAACTAAACTTAGATTTGGATTTTGTCGTTATTTTTTATTGGATTTATTGGTGTATTTTTGTGTTTTTGGATTTGTGCATGTGAATTTCATACGTAATATATGCGTTAATTATGTGATTAGGAGCTTTAAAATCATTTGAGAATTTTAGGCCTGTTTAGTTGTACAATAACTTAGAAAGCTAGGGAAACACGATCAATGGTTACAAAATGGTTACAAAAAATCGAGTTTACCAAGCCGGTAATGCTTAAATTAGATTTGGATTTTGTTTTGATGTATGTGTGTGTTGTTTTTTATAAGATGGATTTGTATATTTCAATTTCGTACATATGCGTTAACCATGTGGCCAGGGGCGGTTTAGCTGTGGAAAAGTTAGAAAGCTAGGGAAACACGTTCACTTGTTACAAAATTTGATTTACAGAAAGTTTGAGGGCCAAAATGTGATTTATAGAGGAGGGCTAAGATGTGATTTATAGAAAGGTTGGGGATCAGAATTTAAATTACAGAAGTTACAGGGGGAAAATGTAATTTAGAGAAAGTGTTGGACGTGAGTTTTTCATAAATTTTTGGTTGAAAATGTAATTTTTTTTGTCCAAAATGTAATTTATGAAAAATCATATTCTAATAAATTTATTATAGGTCCTATTATCCCGGTTGGCACCCGTTTATATTGCGCAATTAGTATATATAGGGCTATTGGCAAAATTATACCTGCATGACATGTTCTTGCCAAATAAAAAGTCCACTTCCAAAAATGTATCAAATAGATTAATTGGAAAATCTTTTATATTCTCCATTTAAGTGACTCGAGGACCATTTGTAGGCGGTTCGTTTCTTGAGAAATTAGGATCGATTTGAGAAATCTTTTGATCTTATCGTCGAACAAGATCGTTTTAAATTGTGGTTGAATAAGATTGTTCGTAATTTTCTAAAATATTTACTGCATGTTTACTAATGGAATCTATTGGAGCGAAAAAAAAGTATCATGGGACCGATTTGACTACGGATTTAGCAAATAAGACCTATTGATAGTAATCTTTAGTTAATATTGATGGCAGGCCGACCATCATCTCCAGATGAATTTGGGCATTTTGCCACACCAAAATTGCAAGACTCAAATGTTAGTTTGTCATTCGGGTCTTACTGCAGAGCCTTCAGTAAAATGGCATAAAAGATAGTTAAAAGACTTCTCGCAACAATCCAGATGCCGGATAAAAGGGTGGAAAAATATGAAGGAAAGACGCGAGGCTAAGACCATATGCACGCATGGTGTGGTGTGGCAAATTGCAATATTTTACAAAATCTTATTTTGTTTTGGCTAAAACCATATTGCAAAATAGCATATTGGTTAGTGCCTTGGAGATGGTTCATGTGGTTTATCTGAACTTAGGACATTATGATAAATAGACTGGATTGGAAAAATTGAATTCATTGATTTATGTAATATATAACAGTGCCAGGCTCTCTCCAATAGACGTTTAGAGCCATTTTCACTTTCCATGACACGTTTTGGGAGAACAAAAGTGTTACATAAAATGTTAAAAAGCGTTCCATAAAGTGAAATAGGAATCAAAGTGAATAAGCAAAACTTTGGACCCGGACTGAAAATACACGTAACAATTTGGCCCTATAAAATGCAAATAAACTTTTTTGTTATTTTATGTTGGATAGATTTGTTCATTTTAATTTTGAAAAGCTGCTCAAACGTATATGATGGGATTCAGGTTTGATGCTGTAAAACTTGGGGATACACCTATTGTCTAAAAACATCATTCTATTTGGCCAACTCCCAACGAAACCGGATTTGCTCTAATTAGATTAACTAAGAGAATATGATTGAGTTTTATATAATTTTAAACAATTGGGCTGAGCTGAAAATCGCCTTAAAAAATCTTTTTTCAATAGAAATTAAATTGTTTGTCTATCTTCTAGGTTATAGTTCGTTGCCACTTTTTAAAGGCGCTGTGTTGTCAAAATGTCCTTTGGATTGAAAGATCTAAAAGTTTCCTAAAACTGACTTGTCAAAAAAATAAAAAAATTTCCCTAACAAATTCACTTAAAAAATTTCCTGACAAATTTAGGTACAAACCATACAATTGTATTCGATCAATCTTAAGTGGGGTTGTTAATGAGGCCTAAATAATTGATTTGGGTAGTTTGTTATTCTTTTGTTGATTCATTGCTTTATATATATATATATATATATATTTGGGATAGATTTGTGCTTTTAAATCTTGAAAACCAGTAGACCTATGTGTAATTATGGGATTGGGATTTGATGTCCAGAGTTTAATATAAAAAGGGATGTAAACGCATATTGTTTTTTAACATCATAATATCCTAAATCCCAACGTATGGATTTATAAAGATGCCAAGGATTCATGTATTTTTTATTTAATTTTGATTGATTATTCTTACTAAGAATATGTGACTTCGGTTTTTATGATTGGAAAAAAGGGATCTGATTATATGTTGAGTTGAAAATCACCTTCAAAAAAATCCTATTTACTGATTCAAATTAAAAATTCTAGGTCCATTTTATAGTTCATTCCTACTATTTAAAAGTAATATGGTCTCGGAATCCCCAACTCTGAGCTGTTCGGATTGGATAGGGTTTAAAGGTGTTCTTGAAGATTAATCGGGTCAAAAACTCGATATCTAAACAAAACCAAACAGATCCCTAACAAGTTTAGGTATACACCAGACAAATTGTATATGTGTTCAATCGTTATTGGTGTCAGTTAGTTTATGAAGTAGTTTCGAATAATTGACCTTCTTGTAGATTATCGTTTTGATATAATAGTACATATATGATTTGTTCATTTTAATTTTAAAAAACAAACCTATGGGTTATAATTGAAATAATTCGGATAAGGTTGAGTTGAAAATCGTCATCAATAATATTATCTAATTCGAATAAAACTATCGTATCTTATGGCTCATTTTCACTTTTCAAAAACAATATGGTTATCAAATTCTTGTTTGGATTGGAGTGTCTAAATTAAAACTCAAATTAAGTTGTAAAAAAAAATAAACCCTAACAAATTTCTCCAAAAAAATTTCTAGGCATATCCAGATAGGTAGATACACACCATACAATTGCATTTTTTCAATCCAAATTGGTGTGGTTAATTTATCATGGAGGATTGAATTATTGATTTCTGAGCAGATGACGTGGGGAAGTAAATCTTGGATTTGGTGATTTGCATGCTTTTGAAATGAAGTTGATCAGTGGTTCTGAATAGGAAGATTGGGAATATATGCGTACCTCATCTCAAAATAGCAAAGAGAGGTGTATATATTAGTATCTCGCATGCAGATATGAGTAATTTTTTGAAATGGAATTTTTTTAGGGATCTTAAGTATTTAGTCCAATTTTTTTAAATTTATTTGTACCCACTCCCATGTATATATTTTTTACTTGTTGGTCCTACTATAACCACTATGAGACGTGTCATTCTCTGCAAAACAGAAGAGGGCGGTTATAGAGTAGTTATGGACGGGTTTTTAATCGTTATGGGACTTGCAACAATTTTAAAAACACATGGATGGGATGGGAGCCTAAAAAATCTTAGGATATGGAACTAAAGCCAAAAAAACTATTTTTTTTATAGCGCGGGCACAATGAGGTGGGTTGGATATATCTCACGACTCGCATCAGTTCAGTTAGGTGCTCAAAGAAGATATTCCATAGAATATGCGCTAAGATATAAAAGAAAGATCGAGCGGGAGAAGAAAGTGTGAAACGTGAGAATGTGGCATGATTCTCATGTGGCTCGCTTATTGTTGTTAAAAGACAAAAAAGGTAAGAATAATGTAAGACACAACAGAAATCATATTATGAAGAGAGTAAGAAGAAGCACAACTTAATGTATTGAAGTGGTTAATGATAGAGTGGGGGAGTAAGTGGACCCAATGTAAGAAGTTTAAATAATAAAATAAACTAAACACAAAAGCAAAGACGGGATTCTAAAAATAAAATAAAATAGAAGAGGCATGTTGGGTATTTAGAGTGAAGAGAGTGTATGGTGAAGATACCTAAGTCTTTCATTGATTATTACTGGATTGCATGCGTGTGTCTATGGTCAGCCTGCTTGTTATATTTATCCATTGTTGAAGTTTTTATGAGTAGAGATACATGAGTGCGAAAGCATGTTAAAATTTGTAATTTAGAAAACTCAAATAATGAATTTACATCTAACCTGCATATCACTTGGATTTACTGCTTTTGCTATAAGATGAAAATTTAAGAATGAAATGTGTAATTGTAAAAGAAAGAGCATTAGAAGCTGAAAGGTTGTTGTTCTGATAAAATTATAAGATGAAAAGATATGAATGCAAAATTATTCTTATAAACGCAAAAGAACTTAATGTCCTTTTTTGATTTAAAATAATAAGTTTTAAGTTTATTGGGTTTGTATATGGCTTGGGTAGTTTCGGGTCATTTGGAGTGGTACTTGGACTCATTGGGTTGAGACCCATATGGGGTGTAGGATTAATTTCTTGGGAAGCTAAGTTTAGTGGTCATTAGACACAACCCAAACACATGTTAGACATGTGGAGAACCCCTAGAGAGCTTTAGGGAAGAGGTGCCACGAGTTGGAAGAAGAATTGGGAGGTTTTGGGATTTTGATTCATCAATCAGTCCAAAGGCTAGCTTATATCGATTAAGAATTTAATTGGGATTGTGTTATGATAGTAGTAGTCATTGGAATCTACATTAAAATGTGTATAATCTGTATTCTAATCACTCAAACTTAGTAGTAGTCATTAGAATCTACATTAAAATGTGTATAGTCTGTATTCTAATCACTCAAGCTTAATTTTCGAAATTGGATTGATGGCTAAATTAAGTTCAAAACTCATGTTAATAATTTATAATGATTTGATGTTAAATCTCAAGAATCTGATATTGCAATCTAGTTTTAATTGTTATAAACGAATTCACCTTAATGAATCAAGTCAAAATCCCATGTTATAATTTGAAAATTGATCCAAATCTGAATTGTTTTAGGTAGAATAGGACTTTGCGGGCATAATCTGTTAGGAAGTTTTTGAGTTGGAAACTTTTGTTAGAATCGTTGATAAATATTGTTAGAGCTTCTGGGTTGATGAATTCCCAAATAATAACCATAGATAAGGGAGGGATTCGATTAGGGGATCGTAGCATCGGTTAGAGTTCGGTGAATAGCCTTGAAGTTGCATATGATGAGATTTTATTGAATAATTCATTGAGTGACTGTTTTTGTAGAGGGCCTATAGGTTTCGTGATAGTTTAGATTCCATATATGACTCACCATTAAACCTTGGGCTAATATTGTATGTGATCGGTTAAAACTTTGAACGACCCTCCATGTCGTTCGAACGAGAGACCTAATCTCGTTCTAACCATTGAAAAAGTCTTTCGAACGAGATACTCAATCTCGTTTGAACGAAAGCCTAATCTCATTCTAATGAGTTTGACGCAGAGTTCATCTTCTCCAAGTACCAAAAACGGTCATTAACAGTTCAAAACCTAATATTTTTTTTTTGTAACCCTGAACCTCCACGCAAACAAGCCCTTTGGACTCCCCCATGCGAGCTTAACAAGGGAGACGCTATGCTAGGGCCTATAGGTTTCGTGATAGTTTAGAATCCATATATGACTCACTGAGTAGGGTAGCATTTGTTAAGAATGATTCTTATGGACAGTAGGTGTGTGAATACACTTAAGACTTCAAGGCCTTGGGAATTTGGGCTACACTGATTAAAAAGTCGTTCTAACAAACCACTCGTCGTCGTTCGAACGAAAACACCAACCTCGAACGAGAAACCTAATCTCGTTCTAACCATTTAAAAAGTCGTTCGAACGAGATAACTCAATCTCGTTCGAACGAAAGCCTAATCTCGTTTTAATGAGTTTGACGCAGAGTTCATCTTCTCCAAGTGCCTAAAATGGCCATTAACAATTCAAAACCTAATATTTTTTTATAACCCTGAACCTCCACGCGAACAAGCCCTTTGGACTTTCCCATGCGTGCTAAACAAGGGAAACGCTGTGTCAGGGCCACACGTCCCGATTAAAATCTGGCCGGTATTCGTTGGGGGGTCTCGAACTCGAGACCTTTGGTCTAAACATGCCGCCCCTTACCACTGGACCAAACCAGGATGGATATAACCCAAACCCTAATTTTAAAACCTCTAAAAAGCCAAACTCCCATCCTCCTGCATGTATAAGGTATAACACATCAATACTAACCTAAAGCAACCAACTCTAGGTAAATCAAACACCATGTAAGGATTAGATTTCAGCTTAATACAACTTAGAACCCTAGGTTCATGTTCTACCCCAAACAACTTAGATTTGGATCAATTTCCGAATTAAAAGTAGGGTTTTTACTTGATTCCTTAATATGAATTAGTTCCTAACAATTAAAATCAGATTACAATATCAGATTCATGAGATTTATCATAAAATCATTATAAATTCTTAACATGAGTTTTAAACTTAATTTAGCCATTAATCCAATTTCGAAATTTAAGTTTGAGTGCTTAGAAACAGATTATAAAAATTTAATTTAGATTCCAATGATTACTACTACCATAACACAATCCCAATCAAATCCTTAATTGATATAAACTTGTCTATGATTGACGAATGTCCCAAAACGTCCTTCCAACTCTTGGTGCCTCTTCCCTCAAGCTCTCTAGGATTTCTCCAAATGAACATGTGTTTATGTTATGTCTAATGACCACTTAACGTAGCATTCCACGAAATTAGACTTGGGCCCAAAATAAGCCTCAACCCAATGAGTCCAATAACACTCCAAATGGTTCAAAACTCTATCCAAGCTATATATTAATCCAATAGACTTAAAACCCATTGTTTTAAGTAAAAACGGACGTTCTACGCATCCCAAACGTCAACACAAAACATGACAAATTCTAATAAACTAAGTCATTAAATTAAGTTATAAGCCGGTACGAGGCCAATTAATTAAAATTTAATTATTAGTTAATTCCATGCAACTTGGCATTAGAAGAAACTACTTCTCAATCGGTGGAACTCGATACCGAGGGGATAATTTAAACAAGAAAACCCTCGACACCTAGCCCCTCACTATTCCTTAGTCGCTCATAATACCAAGTCATGCGAAGGCCAATTGCAGTTTAATCCATCGTTTTATTTCTAGAAGATTGAATATTTTTTCCTGGAACTTAAATACTCGTAACATTTTTCCGTGATTGCATCCTTGTTGCCCAATTGGCCTTGAATCTTTAAAACTTTAATTTTTAACTTTTTTTCAGAGATTCTAATACTTGTGGTTCACGTATGTGTTAAATGTGGATTTGAAAAAAATTTGCATGCTAAACGTGGATTTGAAAGGAAAGAGGACATGGGGAGCACATGGAAGTTGAATGAACCTTCATTTCATTTGCTACCAAATTTGAAGACTATTATTTTTTGAGTTGCACCCGCACTTTTTTTTGTCACGAAAGCTACAAATGTGTCAAAAATTTGTCGCAAAAGTGATGAATGGGGGTGGAACTCATTTTTTCAAAAAAAGTTGGAGTCGACTCAAAAGTGAGTTTAAAAATGAGGTGCAACTCAAAAAACCCCACTCCCCCTGCGAAAAACTAGAGAATTTATGCTTGATAAAAGCATATAATAAGTTATAACTTTTGCACTAAAGAAACATTTCTTTTGCAAACAAGGCACATTTTTAAATTTTCGACTATTAAAATGAAATTGTCTATTGGAGAGGGGGAAGTACTCGTTTTCTTTGCGACTCTCAAATGCTCTATTTCACATCTTTTTCCAGATAACCATGAAGTCTTCTCTTTCCGATTTATTTAAACGAATTTGTGACTGCTATGAGAGCAAATATGATGTATTATTTCTCGTCTACTAGGTTCTTTGTGGTAGTTTTCTGCTTCCTCCACTACTGCCCTTCCGTTTACTTCTGAAGAAATGTTGTCTGTCGTGTCATTGAAGTGATATGTTTTTATTCTTATTGAAGAAAAAAAAAATATAGGTTCTACCAAATCCCCGTCTTTGTTCCTGAAAATCAGATTGGCATATATTGTCTTTTTTATACGTCCTCTATAACTAAATGTCCTACTTTCCTTTTTAGGCCGTCCCCATTTATGCGTCCACTCTCTTTTTTTTTGGACGTAACTAATGAACCAAATATCATGGCAGTGAACGTATTTTGACCATTGATTGCATGTGTCCTTAAAAAGTGTGTCATGTTATTAATTTGGGGCAAAAGGAGTATTTATTAAATGGGAGTAAAAGTTGTAACCAACTTTTGGTCTACATTTGATATTTCTAAAATATTCCTTATTATTTTGAGGAAGTGTCCGTTTAAATGAACTTTTATAATTGAACATTACCCAATATTAATATCGTCAATATTATATAAAAAAGGGAGCTTGACAAATAAGTCTTATTTACATAAGACATTTCCTAATTGGTCCTATCAAAACAAATTCTCCTCAACAGGTCTTATTTATTCATGTAGTGAATATTCATTACATGTTTACAAATAGGACCTATTGGAACAAAAATAAAAATAAAATTGTAGGTCCTATTTGACTACATACTTGGTAAAGGGGACTAATTGATAAAAACCTCTATAAAAAATCTATAATATCACAGCTATTATAAAAAATATATATTAACTTGTGGTGCACAAGCATCACTTGTCTTTACGCTAGTTATGATATGCACCCTGGAGCATCATGGTTGACTTGATTAGTTACAAATGTTGACAAATGCATCTAGTTCTGCATATACTTACCCATTCTCCAATGCATTGATATATGGGTGTTACTGATTTTACCTACAGCATTAGGACTTCCTTTTAGGTGGTGGTGGTTGTTATTTTTGTGGACTTGCTATGAATTCAGGTTATTTTGGTTTCTGTTGTTTGAAATCTTAATCTTGTTTGCAGGCTAAACCTTGTAAGAGTTTGTGGGTGGGTGGGATTGGCCCATCGGTTTCAAAAGAAGCATTGGAAGGGCATTTTGTCAAATTTGGTAAAATTGAGGACCTCAAGTTTCTTAGGGATCGTAACACTGCATTTATTGACTATTTTAGATTGGAAGATGCTACTCAAGCATTGAAAAGTATGAATGGGAAACGTATAGGTGATGGCCAGATACGTGTTGATTTCCTCAGATCGCAACCTTCAAAAAGGGTAAGTTCGAAATTTATGATAGCCCCCCTACATGTTCATTAGTTGAAGTTACACCCCACCACCACCACCCAAAAAAAAAAAAAAAAAAGAAAAAAAAAAAGCCAAACGCACGCACACTGGCACATGCACAAGAAATTGAAATTTCATTGCAAAATTAAAAGGACTACAAGTATAATGAGGACAATGAGTCATCTGTACATTCAACAAACAAGAGGAAAAAGGAATGGGAAAAAGACTATCAAGCCACATTACCTTATGCATGAATGTGCCACCATAGCCATTCAGCTGAAGCAAGAAAAACTGGCTAATCCCCTGCTCCACTTCCACCTGAAAACAGGAACAAGAGGTCAGCAAGATGGGGCTTTTTTCACCCAAAGAGTTACATAATACCCCCTCCTTGATTGGAAAAAATAAATGAAATGCAACAATTGTTTAACTCCTTAGATAAATAGGGCATAAAGGATGCCTTTGGTTTGATTTATCCCCATGCCTTGGGTTCAAAATTTTCTTCTATCCTAAAAATTCACCCCATTTCTTTCTGATCACACCTCTCGCGCCATGGCAAGCAAAGCACTGCCCAACAGTAGACTTTTAGCCTTCTTTTTATGTCATCATAGGCAAAGTGTAGGTGTCACCTCTACAACCTCAAATTTTGAGGAAGTGTGCTCTACAAACAAAATGAAGTGAAGTAGCAACCCGTTCATTAGTGATCTGCGTCCCTTTAAAGGATTTGCTCTTTTCTTTTTGGAGCAAGTTATAAGTATTGTTGACTCTCTTACGTTTCATTTATTAAGAATTCACGTGGACCCGGTAGGGGTGTGCCAACCTTTTTAAGGCATAAAAGAAGGATGAATGAGAATCCACCAAAAATTTAGAGAACGATCCACAAGAGAAAGTGCCGGGGGAATTCTGTAGCCAAACCTTTTTGTTTATCATCCCATGAGAGAAAGAGACGCCATTTGACCAAAAATTCTCTCTCTCGTTATGTTTCCTTTAGAGGTCAATTTCAAAAGAAGGATCAAGAAGAATCTAAAGAAGCCGAAGAAGCAACATACATATAGTGGCAAGAACGCAGTCAATGGATAGAGGGAGATGTAGAAAAGAAAGGGACCTCCCTATAACCCATACTTATATATCCTCTCAAAAGCGACCCTCGCAAGGCAATAACAAATGAGATTATTCTGTTGTTAATTCTGCTTGGGAAATAAACGTCCGAGGATTGTGGTTCTAACCCTTTTAACCACGAATGAGTTCCACTCGTGTCCATACTTACTCATTAGATAGCGAAAAGAAAAGGACCGTCCCAATCCACATATCCTTCCAAAAGTGCAATCTGTAACTGCCTCCCCGAAATGATAACGGATGGGAATCCAAACTTGTCAATTCTCATGGAATAAACTTCCATGGATAGCGCTTGATGAGTCACATTTATTTTTGACAAATTGCGTATTCCACCCCACCCCACCCCACCCCACCCCACCCCACCGATATTATGACATCATCCCTCCCACCAAGTGGTCCTTCTTATCCCCTTTTGCTTCTCCTACCTATTTGCTACTCTAAGAGATAACTTGAACATTAAAAAAAAGAGAGTTGGAAAACTATCCAAAAAGGATTGTAGTAGAGTCAACCTCCCTCCTCTCGACAAAGAATCCTTTGTAAGTCACCCTATCTTCTCAAACCTTTTCGACCAAAGGACTCCATAGCTTCTCCTCTTTGTTACTTTATTTTTTCTCTTTTTTCTTTTTCAGCTTATTAAGCTCTGGCTATTTTATTTGAAGTTGAGCTTACTTTACTATTCTCATGTAACAGGAACAGTTGCCCGACTTCCGTGATGCAAGGGAAGGACAATTTTTTAACAGAAGTATTGGCCCTATTGATACACCATGGATGCCACATGGTTTCAAAATGAAGTACTCTGAGCCTACTCATCAAATTCCCAATAGACAGCAGGTAATTTTCAGCCTTTTGGCATTGTTTCTTCATACACCATTATTGTGTGTCCATTCAGACCTGCATAGAAAAAGGTAACCAACTACATGTGGCTACCACCATTCAGTTATACAAATCAGGTTTATATGTGTATGTGTTTCAGAACTTTCTGTTTTTCCAAATTGTGATCCAATTATTTCTGATTTTAATTAATAGTTTCAACTTCAGATTTCATATATATCTGTAGATTTCGGATCGGAATTTGAATTAATTCTGAACTTTCGAGTTTATGATTATTTCGATCTTTTTTCCCCCGGAAACTAGGCAGATCCGGGTTTTCTGATTTTTTTGTTTCTTCCCCGAAATTATACTGTTCCGAATTTTTGCAATATATAATTTTCCATATTTTTCTTTTCCGAACTTATTGATATTTTAGAAATTTCTGATTTTCTGATTTTTTTTGTTTGTCGTTTTTCCACTTTCGGCAGAAATTCTGATTACTGAAAACTCCAGAGTAGGCAATGATTTTTTTTTTTTGCCATGAAAAACAAAATTTTTCCATAAGTGTTGTTTCTGATCCGATACGGATGAAACAATCTCACCAAAAATTATCTGGAATGTTGGTACATTGGAGTTATACCTTGTTTGCTGTATTGGATAATGGGATGCAGGGTTGGAAAGAATATACATAATGTATAATTTATATAGTATAGTATCTGAATAATTTTTTGTATTATGGAAAATATAAAAATAATTCTCGTATATGTCCTTTGCGGTCTGATATTTTTCGGTCCTACAGTTGTCAGATATTGGCAATGAGGAGGGTGGGTGGGGTTTAGTTATCCTGGTAACTATGCTATCTTGAGTGCATATGCTGTTTTCTTTTCAAGTGCCTTCAAAGATATACTGAAAGTAATGCACTCCTCTGAACTTTCTTTTCAAGTGCCTTCAAAGATATACTAACTTGTCCTTTTTTGGTTTGTTACAGCACCTTCAATCCTTGGGAGGCAGAAAGTGGGATGGTCAACCGAGTAATGTTTTGTGTATATCTTACCCCCCTCCTCTTCATATTGATGAACAGATGCTGCACAATGCTATGATTTTATTTGGTGAAATTGAGATGATTAGAAGTTTTCCTTCGAGGCACTGCTCCTTTGTTGAATTTCGAAGCATGGATGAAGCAAGATGTGCTAAAGACGGATTGCAGGGAAAGCTTTTCAATGATCCTAGGATATCAATTACGTACGCAAGCAATGAGCTTGCCCCGAACAATGATTACCATGGGTTTTACCCGGGAATAAATGGGCCGAGGCCGAGGCCAAGGCCAAGGCCTGATATGTTTATAAATGATGCTCCATTCCGACCTCCACAGATGGACATGTTTAGTCGTGATCACTCTATCGTTCCAAATAGTTTTCCTGGTTACATTCCACCTCGCGGTATTCCCAGACCAGATATACTACTGAGGCCACCATTGGGCCCTAAAAGTAGCTTTGAACCATTACTTCCAGGCCCAGAGTTCAGTGATTCGGCAAACCATCGTGTGATACATGACATGAAACCCAACACCCCGATGAGTGGTCCAAATTGGAGAAGGACATCTCTGGCACCTGAGATTCTCTCTCCTCCACCGCGTATGGAGCGGTTCACTAGACCCATGCCTGATACAGGGGATTCATATGACTCGAACCAAGTTCAGAGGGAATCTAAAAGGTCAAGGACTGATGGTGCTTTGCCTGCTATGGGTCCATCCTATTCTTTGAAACAAATGGATGAGCAGGGATTGGACCAATTATATGGGCGTGGTCCACAATTTGATGGAGGTGTTTTGGGTCCACTTGCAAATGTTCAAGGAAAGAATCGTACGAGTTCAGCAGGCACAGGGTTCACAACTGGGGGAACTGCACAAGGCCACCCTGAGCTTGATTATGAATGGCGCGGCCTTATAGCTAAAGGTGGAACACCTGTTTGCCGTTCTCGTTGTGTTCCTATTGGGGAAGGGATTGGGTCTACGATGTAAGTATCATTTTGCATGTCACATCTTTTATAATTGGTTTGTTGTCCCCTATGAAGTATGCACTTGGTTAAATATTTCATAAAAACATTTAAACCATAAGTACAAACTCTCGATTGAATTTGAGACTGAATCTTTTCTTTAAATGAACCCCCAAGGTAATTAATATTACATTTCATGGCAATTATTATGTCACTCGTATGTTATTGTGATCTGGTATATATATTACAAGTAATTGCCCTGTTATTTTTAATCTAATGGTGAGATTTCTGACCATGTAGTCCCGAGGTTGTGAACTGTTCAGCGCGAACTGGATTGGACATGCTAACAAAGCATTATGTTGATGCTGTTGGGTTTAATATTATTTTCTTCTTGCCTGATACTGAAGAAGATTTCGCTCCATACACAGAGTTTCTGAGGTACTTGGGTGCCAAAAACAGGGCTGGAGTTGCTAAGCTTGATGATGGGACGACCTTATTTTTGGTGCCTCCATCTGATTTTCTCACAAAAGTTCTTAATATCAAGGGTCCCGAGCGTCTCTATGGTGTGGTTCTAAAGTTTCCGCAACACGCGTCCTCTAGTAGCACACTTGGGCCCACCCCACAATCAGTTCAAGTTCAGCCTCAGAACATCGATAGTTGTAATATCCCTTCTTTTCCTTCTCAACCTGATTATAATTTTCAATATCAAAAAACCGAGTACAACTCAATGCCGCCTCAGGAGGAAAGAGTTATGCAAACTGTTGATGAAATGGGGGTTTCACATGTTGACTCAAACATAATGCTGCCTGCAACTAATACTGCTGCACCAATATCCCAAACTGGACTTACTTTAACACCTGAACTTATTGCCACACTGGCTTCTTTGCTACCTGCCAAGGAAAAGTCTTCGGATGCCCAATTATCATCAGGATTAACTGCTGCTACTTTCGATAGAGGTCAATGGATACAGGAACATAATAAATCTCCTGAACAGACTCAAACGGGTCATCCACAGCAACAATTAGGTAGCCAGTTTAATCACCACACACAACTTGTCCAGCAGCAGCAGCAGCAGCAGCAGCAGGCGTATATGACAATCTCACACACACCTCATGATTTTGTACAAGGCACCAACAACACCCAAATTCAAGATCCCGCATTTAACATGCCACAGCAAGATGTAGCTTCATTTAGGCCATCCGGTAACTTTGCAAGCCCTTCTCCAAGTGGTCCGTTTGCAGTTTCCTTACAGGTCAACCAGCAGTATAACTATGAATTACCACATGATACTTGGAATGGATATGAGGTGGGACATGGACCAGATTCTTCGGGTCAATATAGTGCGTCAGTTCTTCAGCCAACCACAAATCCTGTTCCGTCTTCCAATCAGGTTCAAGGTCATAGCATTCCACTGTCGCATAATGTCATGCCAGTGACTGCTGAAAATTCAAATGTGGGAATTCCGAATCAAGAGCAGCAGCTTCAGTCAGCTCTGTATGGAGGAGGTCAAGGGGCATTGGAGGTTGATAAGAATGAGAGGTATAGGTCAACGTTACAATTTGCAGCTAACCTGCTCCTTCAAATTCAACAGCAACCATCTGGCACTCAAGCAGGGCAAGGATCTGGCGGTCACTGACAAGATTTCCTTCATCTAGGTAATTACTCACGCATAATTATTTTGGCTTGGAAATATCATATTTTTTCTAAAATATGTTTTTCTAGGGACTAGTTTTGCACTTGATAAACATGCATGTTGTGTGCCGTTCTCTCTTCTTGGTGTGCTTTTTCCTAGAGAACCGCTAGCTTTAGGTTATATTTCCGGGACATTGGATTTTTAAAATTTACCCTCCTTTTGAGAGTTTCTTCGAAGGTTTTATGAGTTTGACAGGTTGTGGTTTCTTAATGTTGTTGAGGGTTATCATGAGGGGCGGGAGGGTTAGCATGCTGTGTTGGGGGTGAAAGATTAGAGCAACCATACCATATTGGTGCTATTTTGTTAATTGGAATATCGGTTGAAAGATTTTGTGACATTTCATGGGATCTGAGAACAGCTGCATGGAATATTAGTTTTTGGTGGCTTTTTTTGGAAATTGCTCTTTAATGACGGAACGTCTAGTCGAGCAATATAAGGGGAAGCGTAAGTTCTTTATTTGAAATTCATACTTAATATTACTGAAGCTGTTATGCTTGAGATTATCTTGAATTTTACGCTTAAGGGGGCCTTAGGCCCGTGTTCTTGTGCATGGAAATTAGGAACATTCATGTAGTGCAAGACGGGGTTTGTGGCTAGGTTCAGTAATGGAAGCTTGGGCTGTCAAGTCTGTCTTGTGCATTATTGCTTCTGCAAATAAGTTGTATGGTTGTATATCTACCGCTTCGAGCACATGCCATACATTGGCTAGTGAGGGAGGAAGCACTGATTTGTTATTCTCCTTTAGGGAGTGAACAGAGGATGATTACTCGTGAGTATCAATACCGGGGTTTATTGTAACGTATACCAAAATCTGCCGTTGTACCAAAAAACAAGAGGAATGTGATGAGTTCATATTTAGTTTGGCTTTGTGCTCAGATAGTCTGGTTTGAGTGCTTTATCCACACCACGACCAAAAGTACAGGAAGGGATCAAATGCCAAACATTCATGCCAAAATTTGACTCACAAGCCTTTAACCACCTCGAGGTTAACATATCAAAAAAATGCCATGGCCAACTAAATTTGGGTACTACGATGCCACTTCTTGATGAAATCGCGTACACTAAAGCTTTTTTATCCATTCCCAACCAAAACAAGGTTGGGAGTTATTGTTGATTCCAACGGCAAGCATCATGCTAGTATTGGATTCATGAAGACCTTATCAAGGAAGTAATTGGACCTACCAATTTAATGTCCTACAGACACGTCAGTCGATGAGCTCGAATAGCATAATCTATGCACAGCCAAGCTTGGGAAATGAGCTGATTTCGCGAATAATAATCCACTGCATGGTCAATATATCTGGAAATGACTGCCCACTCTATACCATGAAAGGTTCTCATCTTTTTTAGGGCCCAACTTTGGTAGCCACTTGACGTCTTACGCCAATTGCCTTCCACCCAAAACCTCCCCTTTTAAAGTCATATCTCTACATCCATTTCTCATTAACTCAGAATTAGATGTAAATAATCATTTGTCTTCAACTCCTTTGGGATTTACTTGCGCATGACATGGAACCACATTGTTTTGATACAAGTTTTGACATGCCCTCCTAGAGTGATGAAGTTTTTGCGTATAATTGCAGTCTCGCAATATGCTTTTAAAAAGGAGAGAGCGAAAAGGGTTGAATGATAGTGTAATGGGCGTAAATGGATGACATTAATTTAAATACTGTATTGAGATGATCTTTGTGAAAGCGGCAAAATGAAAGCAAAAGTGAATGTTCCCTTTGAACATTAAGGTGCAAATCATGTTCATGTGGATTAGATGCATCCCTTAAGACGATGTCAATTTTCTTTGAGGTATTTTAAGATATAAAAATTTATGTTAGATTGTTGTCTTCTTTGAGGGACAAGTGTGTGACCCTGGGTCCTTGGCTGGAATTTTTAGGATGTAGGGTGAGCAAGTTTTTAATAAGGTGCGAGGCCTAAGCCTCAAGGCATATTGAAGGGTAAGCCTCACTCTGGGGAAAGAAAAGAGCAAAACAGTACTAAAAAGACCACAAAAAATGTAACAAATTAAATAAACTAAAAAGATCCATAATCAATTAAACCAAGTAACCTGCACAACATAAAGTGCATCGTTATCAAACAAGTTGGAGATCAACATCTCCCACAGCAATGTTGTCACCCTCGGTCGATACACGATTCGTATCGGCCAATACGTATCGTCCGATACGTATCGTCTCGGGGGTTTACCGTGTTGTATTGCCATATGTATTGGAGATTGATAGGTATCGCTTATATAAAGATATATATCGTACGATACGTATGTATCGCCGATACGTATGTATCGCCGATACGTATGTATCGCCGATACGTATGTATCGCCGATACGTATGTATCGCCGATACGTATGTATCACCCGATACATTTGGAACTTCATTTTTTACACACCGATGTTGCTTCGGCAGAAAAAAAAAAGCTTTACAACAGAGGATGAAAGAGAGGGTCTAGACGTTTCGTAGAAGAGGGTTTCAAAGGGGCTGAAGAAGGGTTTCTTCTTGTAGGAATTGTAACTTCATCTCTTTCTTCTTCGACCATATTCTTCCTCTTTGTTGATTGCGTGTGTGACCTCTCGTTTATTTTATCCTTTTTGATGCAAAGAACCAAAAGGTTTTTCTCACTAATACCTGAGATGCCCTTGTTGGTTTAAATTTGAATACACGGTTTTTGCTTCATTTGGGTATTACTCTAATCAATATAAAATAATATTAATATTATAGTATAGTATGGTTTGTGTGGCCACTCACCAAGACTAGCGCTTAATTGATATTACTTGTTTATTTAATATATGTACTATTTTTTCTTTACAGAATTATATGTATTATCTAATATTGTAAGTAAACTTGGTTAATATTACATGTAATTTTTATATTACATGCTAATTTAATATATGTACTGATTAATATTGCATGTTAATTGAATTTCAAAAATAAATAGTACATACTAATTTGATTTATATTATGCGACAACAAACGTAATTAAAGATAATATGCCAATTTCTTTTATTTTCTTTTATTTTGTTTTTTACTTGTGAATATATTTTACATAGGATATTTCCATTAGATATTTTTAAAAATAATTATTAGTCCCTAAAAAAGTGTTCCATTTAATGTTAATGTCACTACGAGGATTAAAAGTTATTTATAAAAGTATATTGGACAAAAAATAATTAAATAATATAGCATGCGCTTTTTTTAACTACACCTATTTTTTATTGTTGATGTTTAAGACATTGGGACTTAATTAATATTACAGGTAATTTGTATTTGATTGCTTCTTATTTATATTTAGACATCCACACACATATATTAATTTATACAAATTATTTATATAATATTACGATACAATATTCGATATACATTTTTTGAAAAAAGCTACGGCTGCGATACTCGTTTTGACAATCTTGACCCACATAATGTATCATCATAAAAGCACAATATGAAAATAGATTAACCAATACAAAATGAAATTGACAAAAATATGTGAAAAAGTGGGAACAGAAAAAAAACAACCCATTCTAAAAAAAATTACTTTTTTTTGGGTAAAATGTCATTTTATTCAAAGAACCAATGAATACAAGCGGACCAGAAAAGGGGCAGTTACTTAATATAACTATATATTCAAAACAGAGCAGAGCAGAGCCTACATTCCCTTAAGAAAACAAAAAGATAAACAGAATCGAAAAAAGCATACACAATATAAAAAGAACCATTAGAGCATGCTTCTTGAACAGACCAGTTAAACAGAACAATCTCTTTTACATATGAGATCGATGGAAGACAGATCGAGATGGCAAATAGAGATTGAGAGAGAGCTAACCTGGAAAAGTAGTCTGCCGGCAGGTTTGTTTCGATTGTGCTTATATATGTGTATATTTGAACACACTCAAACAAGAATGCCTCGCCTCAGCCAGGCGCCTTGAGGCGGTGTGCCTCGACCCTGGGAGGCGTGAGCCTCATTTTTAGCACGAGGCTTTAGCCTCGGGGTGGTTTTTTTCCGATTCGCTTCGAGTGATCTTAAAACATTGTTTTCCGATTCACCTCGAGTGATCTTAAAACATTGAGGCTGAGTTATCTTTGTTCATTGTTGAATGCATCATGAGTTTAATGCCATATGAGGTCTCCAATATTCAAATGGTTTGAGAGGTGTTTGTCTGTATGGTAGAGAAGCTAAGGATTTTTTTTTAAACATAAACGCACATTTTTTTAACAAAACATAACTGAAATATCAAAAAAAAGAAAAGCCCTAGTCTCACAAAACCCTCCAAACTGCGGCGGCTCTTCTCTCTCTCTATTCCGTCTTCTCTGTGCTTTCTCCGGCAGCTATTCTTTCTCAACGGCTGCTCTTATCAAAGGTATCTATTTTTTTTTTGTTTTGTTTTCTTTTTTTCTGTTTTGTTTTCTTTTTTTCTGTTTTCATTCTTTTTTCGGCCCATTTCTTCTCTTAATGTATTCTCTGATTTATTTATTTATTTGTCCTTCTTTTTTTCTTTTTCCGGCCACTTTTTTCTGCCTTTTCCCCTTCCTGCCTCTTTGAACTTCCATTTTCTGACTTTTTTTTTTTATTATTTTCTGCAAAAAAGAAAAAATATCAGTTGAAATATAATAAAAGAAAGAAAAAAAAAGAATAACTTTTTTAAGTATATTTTTTAAAACTGTTTTGCTATTTAATTAATTACTTTTTTGCAGTTTAAATACAACACCATTTAATTACTGTTTTTCAATTTAATTACTATTTTGAAAATATTGTTTACTGTTTTGCAATTTCAATTTAATTACTGTTTTGCATATTTTTCTGTTTTTATAGTATATTTCATATTGTTTGCTGAATTTAAATTAGTTTTTGTATTGTTGCATATTTTTTCTGTTTTTATAGTATATTTCATATATTATAACATCAATATATTGCTTTAATTTTTTTTTTTTTGATTTTTTTTAAAAAGTGCGCCTAGCTTCAATCAGGGGCGCGCCTCGCCTTGCGCCTAGGCTCCAGAGACACCTTTGCGCCTGGGTGCGCCTTGCGTCTTAAACAACAACGGGCATGTTTGACCTTGATTACGAGTGCCTTAACTAGTCCCCACTTATTTCCTCTTTTTTTTTTTCTTCGTTCTTCTTGGTGTTGCTTTCTCTGTCGCCGCCGAGGAGCTCTTGATGAGGAGCTAGTTACTTCACCAAGATAGAGCGAAAGTCGGACACCACCAAGTGCAAGTGGTGGGTCATCATAGAACTTGTTTTTTAAGCACTGCCATTATACTTTATTTGAATTTCAGTTTTTCACAGAATTTCTCGTTACTTCATTCTATCACTACAAGGTTCAAAGAAAGGGTGGACCCTAAAAAAAGTCAAGGATAAGATTGCATTCTAGAAGCGGTAACCTCCTGCCTCCTCCATGCCTATTACCGCAACACCTGTATGAAAATCAGTACGATCTTGTTAAGGACATGTCAGACGTTGTCCACTAAGGATGGTACGCTGTGTTCTCATTCAAAGTTCTCCAAGTCTCTACAATGGAAGACCATGTTGAAGGAATGAGCTGAGCAGGGATTCTGTCTGGGTTCGTCGGGACTGACAGGGCTTGAACCAACAACTTCCATCTTGCCTTTAGATTTGTTGCAATTCTTGCTGTGTCAACTAATGATGATTCTACTGTTGCTGGTTTAGAACGTCGGGAGACAGTTCGGTTCCTATCTACCTTTATGTTAAAGGGAGAAGTACGAGGAGCCAACCTTTTTATATTTCCTACTACCATGTGGGTAGCTCCTGTCTTTTGTAGCCGCCTTGTTCTGGAATTCCATAGAAATATTTTATTTTATGAATTGTTCATTCAATCCATTTCGAATAAGTCGTATCTGGCTTATGATTCCTATTCCTTCTTCTCCGTCTAGTGTATTCTGTGGCTCTGGGGGCGCTCCATCTCCGCGGCTTATCTGCGCAACGAGAAAGCTAGCTTTAAGGGTGAGTTCGCCTTGGCGAACTTGGTGCTCTGATGCTTGTCATGATTCGATAGAAGAAGCTGCTTACTCGGTTATCGGATCTCCCACATTGACAGATAGAGTTGAAGAATAAACTTTTGTTGATCTCATAAAAGAAAATCTCTTCAGCTGCCTGTAATGTAAAATGCTTTTCTCCTCCACATATGGCTTCGTTCCTTTACCAGCGATAAAGCGACTTAAAGAGTGAGAAATTGAGTGAGTGATCGATTGGTGCTAGTGCGCAACGGTTGATGAAAAGCCAAAAACTTGTTAGGAGTATGTTTTGGCTTGCACGACGCTAAACAACGGTATTGTACTCACGCACAGAGTCCGATATCCCGCTTCCACCTCCATGGGTGGTGGGGAATGAAAGAAGTGAATTCGTTTCCAACTCAATTCATTATTGGGCAATAAAAGCTGACTGTATATCAAAATCGACATAAACTACACGTCAAAGGCTTAAAACAAAACAAATACAGATTCTAGAGAGAGAATCAAAGAATGTATTATATTCAAAAATGGAGAAGTGTCCTCAAATGAGGAGTATATGGGGTATTTATATGGGAGAATTACTTGCAAATGAAGTAATTACCTAAATAACTAAAAAGGACAATCATTAATAAAAATATACCTAATTAGTCATAAACATGCTTGGAGATCAATTAAAGGAAATAAAGAAC
This sequence comes from Sambucus nigra, assembly GCA_949130495.1. NCBI lineage: Eukaryota > Viridiplantae > Streptophyta > Magnoliopsida > Dipsacales > Adoxaceae > Sambucus > Sambucus nigra. The sequence goes on along the minus strand of OX422215.1, from coordinate 665,250,039 downwards.
TAAAATAAAGGAAAATTAACAAGGAAATTTAAAATGACAAATAAGCCCTAATAAGAATCCATTTCCATCACTCTCCCTAGCTTAAAAAAAAGTTCGTCCTCGAACGTGAAGGGTAAGCGGTTAACGCAGTTAGGCCTTCTTCGCTCCTTGAATTCTTCAATTTGAAATGGGAAGCGACCTCGTACGCGATTCGCGTACCTACTTGTAAGAAACCCAAAGAAATATAGGCAAAAAATTGCAAGGGGTTATGTTTTTTGTATTTAGGGCTTCCGAGAAATTCGGGTCGGGCGGGTAGGCCAGAAATATGAGTGGAGGCGGGAAGCCCTGTTTGGCCGAGGGGGACAACAGTCCCTGAGTTCCAGGTCTTCATTTCTTGTTGATTTTTCGGTGACGACCTCTTCTCAGGGTCTATGGGGAATTGATTCCAGGGGATCATTCGTGGTGGTAGGGGGTTGAACTTTGGAGGAGAGGAGTTGGAAGAGGTATCAAATTGTTGTTGTTATTGCTTTAATTCTTGAAGGGCTCTTTCTCAATTCTTGAATGCTTTCCTTCAATTCTGGATTAATCTCGTCTTGATATCGATTCGATTTCTTCGGACCATTGAGAATGTAGTATACAATTTGTTGATAATGCCAATCGGGGGAACGACACCTCACTTTGATACCAATTTGACGTAAACTACACGCCAAAGGCCCATAACAAAACAAATACAAATTCTAGAGAGAGAATCAATGAATGTCTTATATTCAAAAATGGAGAAGAGTGCGTGGGGTATTTATATAGGAGAATTACTTGCTAACCAAGTAATTACCTAAATGACTAAAAAGGACAATCATTAACAAAAATATACCTAATTAGTCCCAAACATGCTTGGAGACAAATTAAAGGAAATAAAATAACTAAAATAAAAAAGAAAACTAATAAGAAAATTTAAAATGACAAATAAGCCCTAATACGAACCCATTTCCATAAGAAATTTAGTTTTCAATTTATGAATAATAAAAGAATGTTTACCCATTTGGACCAGTTATGTCCTTTTTTTTAGAGTCACTTGGAGTCCGAGGTCTCCTTGGATATAAATATCGTTTTAGTCCTCTTGTGAGCTAATATATGAATGGATGATTAATATTATTGAATAATTTTTTGAGAATTCATTTTTTGCTTAATTGTTAAGTGTTTGGCCAAGTCTTTCACACATTTTAGATACGAGACAGCTGACTGAGATTTTGAGGCAGGGATTTTTCTTTGGGAAATCTTGTTTGAGGTTGTCTTCCCCTTGGGAGGAGGGAATATTTTTGCTAGAAATGCCAGGGAATGGCATGTTATGACTCAATGTTCTTACTCTATTCTGTTTAGCGGTTTTGCATTAGGCATTTTCTTCAAGTGCCATTTGGCAGATGAAGGCCAATCTAAGAAGGTGATTCTTTTGGCAATAGGGACCATCTTGACTATTGGTTTCTTGGGAAGGCGGGACATATATTGATATGTTCACGTTGCTCTTTTGTGGAATATCTTTTTTATGGCCCAAAGCCTCGGAATCAATTTTCGATTTTGGCACTAGCACCATCTTGACCATTGGTTACTTGGGAAGGCAGGACATATTGTGATATGTTTACCTTGCTCTTTTGTGGTATTTATGGTATGGTTTAAGGACTCAATCGATTTCCGATTTGGCATCATTTTTGGTTTTAGGAATTATTTAGGACATGCGTAATGATCAGTGTTCTAAAAAACGCGCCTAGGCGTGAGGCTTTTTAGATACGCCAAGTTTTGGCCCTAGGCGTGGATCAAGGCGTGGTCAACGATGGTCAACATTTTTTGGGGCAAGGTGTGAAAAAACGCGCGTTTTTTGGAGCTAAGGCGTGAAAAAACGCGAGTTTTTTAGAAGTAAGGCGTGAAAAGATGCATTTTTTTTGTTTTTTTTTTGTATTTTAAAAAAATAGTATTTTAATTTACAAATATTTAGACATATTTTTAAGGTATGTACCAATTTAGTATTTTAAATAGCCTTGTCATAGTAAAAAAATATTAAAATATATTAAAAAATGTCTAAACGCTTTTTCACGCCAAGGCCCGCCTAGGCTTTCAAGGCTTAAGGCTTGGCCTCCACGCCTTGGTCACGCCCCTCGTTTTTTAGAACCTTGGTAATGATAAGCAGAAAATTCAAGTTTGTTGCATTTGGTACATGTAAATAAATTTTTTGGTTGGTAAGACATTGCATCGTAATTTAAAAATAAATAAACAGTACAATCTTATTATGTATAAAAAAACCAAAAGATGTATAATATACCGTCTTTTCTTTTTATAACATTTAATAACATATGATTTATATAAAAATAGGGACTCTGTAACATTTAGTTATTAAAAAATTCAAATTAGGGAATCATGAAGTAGAAATTATGAAAATATATAGTTTTATGTATGTAAATATTATGGTATTTAAATGATAATTGGTACAATGTATATTTATATTTTACTTAATATTTTCTGCTGTAAAAATGACGCAAACTCGTCAACCTTGCCAGTTTGTCTCAACCCTCTTCTCAGTTCTCATCACAGGTGTGTTCAAGTCTCAACCTCTTGCTTGGCCCTGTAATTAACTCTCAACTGGGTGTCTCTGTGTCATTGTCAAAACTGAGTGATCCTCGTTGCCCCCTTTATACTATACATGTAGTCTAGCAAATGCAATTGATTCAACGTATAGACACGTACTCACACAGCTTTTGTCAAATGGGCTCTAAAATTTCTTGAAACAGCACACACAAGTCTATAGCTTCCTCTCCTCTTTACCTTAGTGCACAGCCAATACTTAACCTTAGATATGAGAGCACTCTTGTATTTATATGGATATGACATTCACATAGGGGGTATTAAGCTATCTATGTGTATTTGGGCAGAAAGTTCCAACTGTTAAGGCACTGCCCATGCCATTTGGTAGGCTAATATGTAGGGAGAAATAATAGAGGAATGTTACTTACTTTCTCCTCCCTTGGGTATTGCGTTCCAAATCTCCCGTACCCTTTTATGGTAATTTAGCGCCTAATCTTGTGTCCTGTGTTTGTTTTGAAGAAAAGGTTTAAAAATCTTATACTTCAACATTCTTTATTTGTTCCATAACAAGTTGTATGGATAAAAAACCTAGGTACTCTAATATTAAGTGCATGATATAAAATCCCAACTTGTATACATAAATTTAAGAATCCCAATTTGTTTCTATAAAAAATTATTTTTTCAGTGTAGTATCTATGGGCCTGGCAAACGGACGGTGGGTCTTTAGTGGGCTGGTTCAGAATTGAGCGGGTTGTGATATGGGTGGGTTGTTGGGTAACCCGGTCAATAACATTTTCCTTTTGTTGCAATTGGAAAAAAAAACTGTCCGTTCAGAGAAGAGAGAGAGAGAGAGAGAGAGAGAGAGAGGCGTTTTTTTTTGTTGGTGGCAGCAATCTTGCAATTGTGTGAGAGAAAAAGGAAGGGCTTAGGGTTTGATATGGGGGCTATGAAATGAGAAGGCCCTGGTGGTTTGTCTAAATGTGCTGGTAAAAAGCGGCTCTGTCATTAACCCACACAGATTAAAATCATGGCCCAAGCGGCCAGCTTTCAACCCTCAACCTATAAATGCTCAGGCCCGACGAAAACCTGTACGGGTCTTTTATGGGTTTAATGCTTCATTGGGTTTGAATTGCCAGTCACAACTATGTGTAAGACTTAATATGAGATCCACAACGACCCAAGTAATATGTCTAAGCAAACAGCGAATTATATAGACTCCCAATTAAGTCCTAGCCCCATTGTTCTTCGTATCAGGCACACACTAGTGTACCTCGCATCCATAACTTTACGACACATTGAAGTGATCACGTTAAGTTTACATTGAGCTAGAATTGGTTTAGTAGTGACTGCTGATGTATACGCTACTATGAAGCTTTTTACTGATTAGTGGTTTGGTGGGCCCGTCTTGCACGGATAATTCAGCTCTATGAAGGCCTAAATGTTGATGAAACTGAACAATGTTGGTTGGGAGTTGTAGATCACCACAAGTCTCTTTATGGAGCAAGTGGAGTAAGAGACAATTGTGCATGGATGGTTTTTCGCCTTCAATGTTTTGTTTCGATCTTTTCAAGCGAACACCTAGAGGACTTCCGGCTAGTAAAAGTTCATATTGATGGAACCCTTCTTGCTAAAATTTAAGATGGGAAAATCCCAGAATTCGCTTTTTCTAGAATGCCATAGAATTGAATTGGTTTGGTTTTATGTCTATTAAGATTGTAGAGTGAAGGAGGGGTTGGGTAATCTGTAGTTTTCAAGAGTAGTTGTTTCAACAATTTATTATCTGTCTGGAGTTTGCAGAGACAATAAGAGAATCAGGTCTTTTTTTTTTCAGCATGCGGGTTTTTAAACTTTTGGATTTTTGTATGCACCCACACTAGAAATTATATTTTTGAAGGCTGTTTATTAATCTGGTCATCGTTTTCATCTTTTGCATGTGTTTTGTGATTAGACTTCTTTAAATGTTGTTAACATTTCCTGCATGTTGCTTGTTAGTTAGTGTTTATGTGCTATTAACCGTGTTAACTGTTATTGCCTGCTTTATTCTATATCTGATGCTCTAATATGCTTTTCTGCTAATACGTCGATTATTCAACTGCCCCCCAAGTGTTATTTAGCTCGATTTTGCATTGCTTGTGTCTAAATTGATTGATTAGACTTATTGCTGTTTGCTTATAATTTTGGAGCCTATATTGTGTACCAGTGATTTCAGTATCTTGTATAATCATATACTTTTGTTATTGATATGCATCTAGAAAAATTGCATAGACTACTCATCCATATTACCATGTATAATTTTCTTTTGTGGACCTTTTTTACCATTTTTTATTACTTAAATTTTAGTGAGATTTCTATAGGTGAAGTTGTAAGAATGAACTGTAATGATATTTTATAAGATTTTTCCCCCTTGAGTCTTAAAAGATTATGTTGTATGCTTTTGAATTTTTATATATTAGAATTAATAAATTGAACTAAGATAAATCAACATTCGTGTCCCGAATGGACAACTAAAATTAAATATCAGCCTAGGATAAATGTCACTAAGAGATTATAATGGGTTCCGTATCGTCAAATGATAGAATCAGGCTTTTATGAAACCTAAGAATTCTACTTATCAACAAAAAAATGGATCATAACAATATTGCTTCCAAAGTGGTTCAATTTGATACCTATATTTTTTCTTTGCGTAAAGGGTTTCATCTACGATATCAATAATTATTTCTTCACGCACACAATTAGATGGATCACAAAATACATTTTCCCCACAAAAATTCAGTGACTCGCGTATTTTACTCGCCCATATATGTAATTTTATCAACTCCGCAGACTAAATTGTTACGTATAAACAAATGTCACCAACTCCCTATCAACTTTCCAAAAGTAAATCAACTAAATTTTCGAGACGGTATTTTTCTTAGTTTCCGAGATTCAATTTCGAGGGGAATGTTCAAATGATGTGATTATAAACATTTATCGTTTTCTTTGCAAACGTGTGGTTGGAACCAATTTATGCAACACTTGTAACAAAGTGTATGTAGTTAATTAAATTCAAAATTGTTATAATTTTGAAGAGAATTTAAACAAAATCAACCACCTAAGCTAAGATTCCGTTGCTTGAACAAGGTTTGTGCTAATTTCTGAACGCTGAGTTTGCTCGGACATATTGATTGCGTATTGCTAATGTACAAACCGTCAAACGTTGTCGTCTCGCAATGTCTGGGAAGCTAAATGAATTGAATGGATTAACAGTATCAAAAGCCGACTGATGAAAATCAGTAGCGAGTTCAAAAGCTAAATATAACGATCAATATTTTTGCAACTATTTTGTGAAGTGAATTATACAAATTCATTGATAAAGTGAATGTGTAAGAAATTGAGTAAGAAAGGAAAATCAGAGTTAAAATTCTGGGAAACTGGTCATTCCAGGGAACTCCTAAATTCCTTTAAAAAAATAGTAGTTCAAAAAATGGTGTTGGAATTGCAAATAATTGGGTAAGTTTGAAGCAATGGAGTAAAACTAACAGATGTGAAAAGGTTAAAAATATAAATGCTTATCAGGACCCTTATCCAAAATATTATAAAACACTAGAAAATTGTCTTTACTTTGCCCTTGTTGATTCTCAAGTGTTTTTAAAGTTTTTTTTAACTTCAATTTGGTTAAAAGTTAGAATCCCCAAACACCAATTTGTTAGACCCGTTAAATATATCAAATAGTTTTATTTTTTTTAGTCTTAGGTTTATATCAGTTCTCGATAATGCTTGTTGGAAGGATAAGGACTTAAGGTTGGTTCATGTATTCACCGTTAAATAAAGTAAGGTTCAATTATTACTCCTAGTTTTTCACTCTAATAACAACCTATGTAGTAAAAAGGGTAGCTAATGTGAACATTCCTCATACACTACTGTGGTTATGATAAATTGAGATTAATATGTAGAGGTAAACTAGACTTATTTATGCAAAGAAATGGGCGCAATTGAAAAATTTGAAAACCAAGAGTTAAAATCATTAAAGAGCTAAAAAAGATTCTTTTGAAATTCACGAAATTGCCCTTGGGCCTTTTTTTAGATTATACTCTGATCTTGAAACTTGGAACAAATTGTTAAGGGCCTCTATGTTTATTCTTTGAAAAAACTTGGTTTAAAATCTGTATTTGAGGATATTTTCGTAAACGAGTTTTCTGTGTTTAAATTTTTTCAAGCGTATGGTAAACTTGAGTTAAAAATAAATTTTACTTGTTATATATGCATATTTGATATAATCCATGTTATACATGCATATATAATTATATACACGTAAATACCAGATATATTTAGACATATATACATATACTATATAACATGAATATGTTGTATTCTACACATGAAATGTAGATAAAAGTACAAGTGTTCTATTAATATTTCATCCATTTCAAATTAGTAGTATAATATTCCTTGGTTTGTCCAAAATTAAGGGCCATCTTTCCTTTTTTGGATATAATCAACTAACCAAGTTCCAAACAAAAGTTGTTATTGGTTGTGGATCGAGTGTATCCTTATTTTATGCAAAATAAAAACATGGACCCCTAATTTGGGACGGAGGGAATATACACTTTGATAAAAAATATGAAAATATAAATATATTATTATGATATTGCATGTATGATAAATATTAAAAATTATATACATGCATAAAAGTATAACATATATATCAATATCATGTATGTATTGACAACGTTATTAAATATGTTAGCAATTATATGTACCCGTATATTATTTCTTATATTGTATATGTATAATATAATATATTTTATACATATTCAAAATTTTGTATTATATGTATGTTATATATTCAAGTATAAATTAATAAAAATAGATGGAACAAATGTTTTTTGCGTTAAAGAAACAAGTTTCAAACATGATTTTAAGCACATTTTTTTAAAACTCAGTTACTGCAAAATGTAAATTGTAAGAAAGATTTTGTTTAATCACAGTAAACAATATTTAAATACATAACCAAACATGCCATAAATGATTTATGAAAATTTGAAACTATATTGTTTGTAAACTTGTAATGAACTGCATAATGACCATTAAACCTTTTCCAAATTAAAAACATGTTTGGCATAAGTGGAAAATAAAAAATCAAGAGGGATAAAATTAAAATGTCAATGTTTGTTTTTTGGTTATTTGTTAATTGGTAAATCAAAATTTGATATAATTATAGTGTTACAACTAGTTATGGCTGTTTGGGGTTTAGAATAAAAAAATATTGTGTTGAAAATCAATTTAGAAAAAATATTGTATTGAAAATTAATTTAGAAAGATTTTTTTAACCCGAATTACAAAATTATTCTTAATTTGAGATTTAAAAAAGAAGACCTTTTAAATAGAACCGCACTTAATCCACTCCCCCCTCTCTATTTCACACGTGCATACATGCACACACGCACTCAGGCACACACGCGTTCTCTCCTCCCACTTTTACTCTGTGGTGCCATGCCGTCTCGTTCCACTCCTAATGCCTCAACATCCCAAACCCATCATTGTCGCCTCGACAACCCCTGCCACCTCTCTCGATTTTTGCTCATCTTACCTCTCTCTCTCTCTCTCTCTCTCCGATCTAGAGATATAAACGAACATAACTTAAGGACGCTAAAACCCAAATAATCCTTTAAGCACTATTTAATGGACGCTACATACATTGAGCGCTGCATACAATATTATCTTATTTGAGCACTATTTAACAAAAAAACAATTGATCATAGGCTCATTTGGGTGTTGTGGGTGAGTTCGCTTTGAAACTTCAGTTAGAACTTCGAGAGTTTGGTTTTGGTTCTGTTGTTCTTTTTATGCTACATACATTCGTTTAGGCTATTTCGATCCTCTGCCTCTTTATTTGATAAATGTAGGAAAGATTATATGAGGCCTTGTGTATTATTATTACTACACAATTAAAAATGAGGCCTCATGGAGATAGAGAAGTGGGGGAACTTGAATAAAGTTAATATTGTTATTTTTTTCTAATGAAAAGTTGTTAAGATGAAATAAGATGATTTCCAATTTACCAATAGTAAGTGCAATTACATTTTTGAATATTCAGTTACGTCTTAAAGATAAAATGATGGTGCAAGCATATTGTAAAACTAAAAAAAATGTATTAAAAACTGTCGTTAAGAGTCGATCTTTTATAAACTATATTGGGCTCATTTGGTTTACCCTCCATTCGTAGTCTTTAATTTGATTCTTCCTTTATTATGCTAATCCTTAGACGTAACTTCCCCTTTGGATATCGTTTTCTCTTAACAAAAAGTTTAGAACTCAAAATTACACCTGTCGCCAAGTAAATTAAGATAAAAAAGGCCTTGTTATTGATGTCAAAGAACACTGATGTAAAATTCATTTAACCCTCTTGCAATTTTGAACAAACTCATTTAAAGGCCTATTATTTTTACCCTTTTCTTTTCACATTCAAAGATAAGAATTGTAACTTACGAAACCCATATTCACGGGCAATCGCAAATTTGATCAAAGGTGGAATATCTTTCTTCCCCATCCTTCTCAATTGCCTCCTCCTTCCTTTATCCCCATCATTCATCTCTACTTGCACCAAATCTTATTGTGAGAATATAGTCCAATGTAGTGAAATTGGGGTACGAAGTTGGAAAAGGAGTTTCCCACATTTTTTTGAATATGGTTTAACAAACTCCATACATAGGCTGCCATACGCCAAAACCAAATATATCGAGCAAACAGCCATTTGAGAGAGATAATAGTCTTAACCACAAACTTTAATTCTATGTGCCAAATAGCCTACTCGGTATGAGGCTCAAGCTTCTCCCAAATCAGGTAACAAGGCTACACAATCAAACGTGTCTACTCTAACCAAACCAGTAGAACATACATTCTTTGCAAAAATCATTTTCAGTTTGAAAGAGTAGGAAAAAGTTTTCAATTCAGAAAGACTTTGCGCTTTGGGTGCGAGTTTGAGTTAAAAAGTCAATATCAATAAAATTATCAAAGAAATTCCCATTAAAATGTAGACCGCCTCCGCATAGAAGTCCTCGTTGATAAAAATCCTAGTGTCTCAAATTTGGTACAAGTGACCCAACAATCCTAGACAAAGATGTCGAAAAAATCCCTACAGAGTACTTTGATGATCCTCAACAATCGCCAACGCATCCAAGACATCACTCATAACAACTTAAGAAGAGAGGAACACAACCGTCATAATCAACAATAATGGGGCCCATAATGAATGACTCATCAATAAGCATACGATTAATGATAAAGTTGTGGTGAATCCCTAGAGCTTAGACGCATGAGTCTTATACCCGAGCAAGATTTTTGAATACTTAGATTTTTCGTGACGTGGCTCCTCATCACACTCCTATACGACACTCGTCTTACCGTGCCATTCATATGACTCCATACCAACACCTCTATAAGCGCACCACCTTCCCATTATTCAATCCTTTCCATAGTTTTATGTTGAGTTTCGTGATAGTTCTCTTTAACTCCTCATTCTAGAGTTGCTTTTCATTGCCTAAAACCACTACCTTTAGCCTCAAAATTAGATGGAGGATAGCCGATGGCCCACGAAAGAGGCGAGCGAAGGGAGGGGCGCCTCTTTCAGGGATTTTAGAAAGTTGTGAGGCTGGAATGTGATTTTGGAAATTTAAGGTAATTTTGCTGAAAGTTGAGGGGATGGGAGGCTAAGTTTCACAACGGAGTTGATGTTTAAAAATATCAAGGGATTTGTTAGAAATTTTAAAAGTTGTTTAAAGACTTTAGGGTCGAATACTGTAAACTTTCTAATTATATGCGATAAACATAACCTAAATTTCTTGCTTGAGGTGTAGGTACGCAACCCTACACCGTCACTGGTCAATTCTATGATGAAACAATGGGTTCGTGCAATAATTATACAAATCTCAAAGGATAAACTAGTAAACGATAATGTGCGGCATATCAGCAACACACACCAACAAATCAATGATAATGGTAAATAAAGACTCCAAATCTTTAACTAAAGGATACATGATAAGTAAGTTGGATCTCGTCTTAATGGTTATTTCGTCACAAAGTATAGGTTTATGCTTAAAGGCCTGGCCTATTCCCTATATTTTGTTAGTCGTTCATCGCCCAATGATCTTTCACCACCTTTTTTGCGCCGGTAGGATTCTCATTGGACATTTCCTATCAATGTCCCCCCTTCCAAGCTCTTTTGCATGGCCATGCCAAACTAATTCGTTGTAGTCATCACGGCACCAAAGATGCGCCCTTACAATCGACTCGCCAACTCTTAAGCTTGGTCGAGCTCTTGAATAAGGGACAAACCTAGAGTAATCCTAATTCTGACCTCAATCACATTGTAAGAGGTTAGTAATACTAACCCCTCATCTCTATTCCCTGAACTTAAGCACAAAGTCGAAGATCGAAAGCATGCCTACATAGGCCACGACCATTTGAGACACCTCATGCCTCTACTACGGCTCATTAGGGTACAATGGCTATTATGAGAAACTAAATCACCATACAAACTGTCTTGCTGGAACGTCCCCTGACCTGCCTTATTTGGACGCGGATGTTAGGTCACTATTGCTCGCAGGAATTTAAAACTTAAATGATATAGGGCAATTCTTATACTGTCACGACTTGTGTGGGGCCTCAGATGCTACATCAGAATTGATAAATTTATTAGTTGATCACAGTCTAATATTACACCATATGAGAAAAATCATCAACTAAACCTTTCAAATTTCATTAATGCCATAATAGTCTATAATACATGCCATATAACAAGTTCTTCATCGTACAATATTCAACATAAAACTGTAAAGTTGAATAAGTACAACTAAGAGTGAAATCTATGTAAAAACTCTTAAAGGAGCTCTATGCCAAGTTATCTCTACAGTCCGTATGTACTCGCAACCTCTATTAAGGCCATCAGCTCTTATCTTGAGGAAATAAGGAATATAGAAGGGGGTGAGCTCTAATAACTCGACAAAGATTAACTCAATGGTCCTCAACCACCTCCCAATGATAAGTAGGAAACAATGGATGTGAAATATAAGCAATACGGAAATGAAGGTATAATATGTCTCAACCACTCAGATTTCTCCAATGACTAATGTCTCGATCTCCCAAAGGTCTCAACTTCCCAACTTTCCCCATGGCTCAATCTTTCATGGTTCACTCTCATAGTCCGCGACATATATTTTTATAACCTTGGACTTCTCAAACTCTGCGACCTTACCCTAGTTGTCTTTGACCTAGTCATGTCATAGGCCACGACCTCTCCTGCTCAATTCCAGAATGAACGATCCATGGTCTGTTGTTAACTCTCCACCTTGGCCGAGCTCTGTCGCAGTGTTAAGTCCTATAGTTAGTTTAGGCTCAATCTCCCTAGACTAACTATTTTGACCTCAATCACTGAGTAAAATGTCCTCAATAGACATCATGCCTCGACCTGGCTAATGAATGACACAACTTTAGCACTAGAATCCTCTTAACTCCCTATACACGATATAATATTGCTTTCCAACTCCACGGCATATGCTAACAGGCTGCAACCTCAAGGAAAGAGTTAGAATTCTTGATCTGTAAATACAAGGGCATTATAGTAAAAATGATGTTTTAAAACCCCAATTTACTTTCAACTTAAATATCCAAAGATTAAAGGCAAAACCATGAATAAGTATCCTAAGATCACTAAGAACATCTTCAAAATCCTTACTCTCTAACTCCAAAAATCTCACCTCAAAATCCTGATAGAAAACTTCTAAGATCATTGATATCCTCAATAAACAGTCACGTGCTAGGTTTCCAACTTGCAATAAACAATGACACTCCCTGGCCTCTAAACCTCAATGAACAGTAGATGTCCATGGCCTATGAAATCCAAAATCCCAGATGAGCAGTAGAACTCCATGGGCGTTTTTAGATTTCACACAAGGGTGCATCTCAATCAATAAAGACATAGAAAACTATGATTTAAACTCCCTTACCTTAGTGGATTAATCCGATGAACAGTAGCCTTCCGCCTTTTTCTTCTCCACTGAATAGTAGCCTTGTGCCGTATTACTCCGGGGACACTCCCTTCTTCACACACAAATCTTACTCTCTTTCTTTAGAATGCATTTTAGGGTTAGTCTTGAGAAGTGTGTCAAGGGTGGGTATTTATAGGTTTTAGTGGAGAACTTAGGGTTTTCCTATTTTGGACACTCTTTTCCACAATTACTCCTTTTAAAAGGGCTTATAGAATTTTCTAAACTTGCTCCTCAAGTCATGACATAATAAGGCCATCTCATCACCTTACTTGCTGTTAGATTGGTACAAAGAACCATCATCTTAAGCCATGGCCTTCCATTACTTGACCGTTGCCCTTTCATAATAAGCCGTAGCCTCTGGACTTCATAAGTTCGCAGACATTGCTCTTTACTTAGGTCTCTTATAGGATTCAACTACAGATAATGGCCTCCTTATGGCCACAACCTCTTAAGGTTTCCGGGTCGCTACAACCTCCCCCAACTTAGGAAATTACGTCCTTGGAATTAATGACATAAAAGCATAATTTAATTCATACCTTGGAGCAATTATGGGTACTTTGCTTTGATGATGGCGTCCAACTCCCAAATGTCCTCTTCCGCGGCTTGATGTGTCCGAAGCTCCTTGATTAGGAAGATTGTCTTTGACCTTAGTTTATATTCTCTTCTTTCCGAGATCTCAACTGGGCCTCATCATAACTTAAGTCTCCGCGGATCTCAGTTGGCTAGTGGTTGATAATATGGTTAGGGTCTGTAATGTAATTTCTCAACATTGAAACATGGATTACATTGTGCACATGGGATAGTTTTGGGGGCAAAGCTTGTCTAAACGAAGTCTTCCCAACCTTCTTGAGAATCTCAAAGGGTCCAATATATCGTGGGCATAATTTGCCTTTATTTTTAGACCTCATAACTCCATTCTATTGGAAAATTTTAAGAAAGGCATAGTCCCCAGCTTTTAAGTCCACATCTATTTTTTTGACATCAATCCAACTCTTCGAGCACTCCGCATCCTCTCTTGAATCTGCCTAACCTTTGCCACAGCCTCTTCTACTAACTCATGACTAGTAGTTGTCTTTCTGCCACTTCATCTCAACATAAAGGGTTGCGACATAGGCAACACATGGGGCCATTTTAATACTCTCTTAGTAACTATTGTTCTACACAATTCTACCAAGGGTAGGTGCTCTTCCTAACTGGCGTGGAAGTCTATTACACATGCCCTCAACATGTACTTAAGGGTTTGATTGGTTCTTTCCGTTTGTCCATCCGTCCACGAATGGAAAGTTGTACTGAAGTCTAACCTCGGTCCCATTGCTCTTCCAAAATCCCAAGGCAAATCTAGGTCGTGGTCATATACCATAGTCATTGATGAAAAGTTTGGCCAAATGATCCACATTGGCTGTGATCTTAACATAAAAAAAGTGCGCGGACTTGGTTAATCTATCCACAATAACCCAAATGAAATTTATCCTTCTCTGAATCTGCGACAATCTAGCTATAAAGTCTATGGATATGTTTTCCCAATTCCATTATGGAATAGCAAAGGTTGCTACAACCCTCCGGGTCTTTGGTGCTCGATGTTAACTTGTCGGCACACTAAACACTTGCCACAAACTCTACGTCCTCTTTTTTCATTAGGCCACCAGAAATTCTCCTTCAAGTTTTGATACATCTTGGTGCTTCCGAGGTGAATTGAAAAAGATGAGGAATGTTCCCCTTCCAAAATCTCAGACTTAATCTTGTCATTTCGCGGTACACATAATCTTGTCCCAAATGTAAGGTTCCCCGGTCGTCTATTCTAAAGGTTGAGTTTTCTCCTTTCTCTACAAGTCCATGGATCTTCTGGAGGTCAGGATCCGCGGTCCGCGTCGCACTTATCCTCTCAATTAAGCTTGGTTCAACTGTCAGTGCCCTAAAATGCCCACATCCTCCTGTTTATGACCTCAATCCGCATTTCCTCTAAGTCTCTTAAAATGTGTTTTTGGCTAGTAATCCTCAAAGCGCTAAGGGAACCTTTTCTACTAAGAGCATCGACCACCACGCTGGCCTTTCCCGAATGATACTTAATTGAGCAATCATAATCTTTAATCAGTTATAACCACCCCCGTTGCCTTATGTTCAAATCTCTTTGGGCTAAGATATATGTTAAACTCTTATGGTCCGTGAATATCATATTTTTCCTATATAAATAATATCTCTAAATTTTCAAAGCAAACAATATTGTGGCTAGCTCTAAGTCATGGGTGGGATAATTTTTCTCATGAGGCCTCAGCTGTCTATAGGCATAAGCAATCACCATTCCATTCCGCATCAGCACACAGCCAAAGCCGGGACCTGAAGCGTTACTATAAATCACATAGCCTCCCCTTTCCTTGGGTAAGGTCAAGATAGGTGCGACCACTAGTTTTTCCTTCAACTTCTGAAAACTCTCCACACTCTGCGGACTATAAAAATTTCTTGTCCTTGTATGTCAACTGGGTCAAGGGCACGGTTATCTCGGAAAATCCTTTCACAAACCTTTTATAGTAGTTGCTAGGCTGAGGAAGCTTCTAACCTCGGTAACTGTTGATGGTCTTTCCCAATCAACGATGGCTTTGAGCTTTTTCAGGGTCTACGACCAATCTATCCTTGTTTACTACGTGGTTGAGGAAGGCAATCTCCTCAAGCCAGAATTAACACTTAAAAAACTTTGCATTTAACTTCTCCTTTCTAAGAACCTAAAACACTCCGCAGAGGTGTTCCTCCGCTGTCGACTTTGAATAAATCAGTATATCATAAATGAAAACAATCACAAATTTGTCCAAGAATGGTCTAAACACCCTATTCATCAAATCCATAAAAGCCACCGGGGCGTTGGTTAACCCGAAAGGCATCACAACAAACTCATAATGACCTCACGTAGTTTAAAGGATGTTTTATGGACGTCCTCATTCCTGATCTTAAGTTGGTGATATCTCGATCTCAGGTCAATCTTAGAGAAATATCTAGCATCCTTCAATTGGAATAAAAGATCATTAATCCTAGAAAAATGATATTTATTTTTTCACCGCCATCTTGTTCAATTCTCTATAATCTATGAACATCCTCAAATCTATTCTTTTTCTTTACAAATAGCACGAGGGCATCCCAAGGAGAATAACTAGGCCTAATAAGCCACAATTTAATAAGTCCTCCAACTACTCTTTCAATTCCTTCAACTCCGCGGGGGTCATTTTGTATGGCACCTTAGAACTGGGCGCAACCGCTGGCACCAGATCAATGGTAAACTCAATTTCTCTATTCGGGGGCAGCCCTGACAATTCTTTATGAAAAACGTCGCTGTAGTCCGCGATCACAATGACATCTGCTAAAGTGACCATGATCTTCTCAATATCCTTGACATATGTTAAGTATTCGAGACAACCTTAATCATCTTCCTAACCCTCAAGGATGATATTAACAGAGGCCTCCTTTTGGGGTTAGCTCCCGTAAAACTAACTCCGATCTCCCAAGTTTTACATAAGGTAATCTCCCTTGCAGCATAATATATCTTAGTAAAATAAGTGAACAACCAATCCATTCCTAAGATTACATCAACGTCTTCCATTTCTAAGGGAATTAGACTAACCCCAAAATACTGCTACCTAATCTCCACGACAAATTTCCCGTAGATTGTCGTGGCCTCAGGTGATACTCCTATCGGGGTGTCATTTACTAAAGGAGGAGGGTTCAAAGTCTGCGGTCTATCCTTCATTTTTCGTTAAAGTGGTGGATACAAACTAGTGTGTGACCTCGGAATCAAAAAGTACATAGGCATTTCTTTTTTTAATACTAACAATATCTGCTATCACGTCCTTGGCCTTCTCAGCTTCCTTAGCTTAAGGGTGAAAACTCTAGTTGGAGCTCGCGGCTTCTTAGCGTCCTTCGGCAGTCTGCATTCTTTGGCCTTGGTTTGCCACAGTTGTAGCAACTCCTCCCCAGAGGGCAGGCCTTGGTAAAATGCCCCTTCATGCCGCTGTTAAAGCATGTCACCTCCACGACATCTACCTTCTCCCGTTGCTTCCTATCCGCAACCTTATATATAGGCCGCGACTTTTGAGCTTGTTGTCGCGACTTGTCTTCTTTCTTGCCCTCGTCCCTACCCTCTCTCTTTTCTCCTTTGGCCTTTAGACCATCCTCAGAGTCTTACTAATTAATCTGAGCTACCTCAACAAACTCAGTGTAGGGCCGCAACCTCAGCCCCATCACGCTGTTGCTGTGTCCCCTCTTCATACACTTCTCAAACTTCTTAGCTTTCTTTTCGTTAGTGTCAATAAGGTAGGGGGCAAAGTGCGACAATTTCTCAAACTTTGTTTCATATTCTGCCATAGACATGTTTCGTTGAGTTAGCTCCATGGACTCAATTTCCACCTTATCCCTAGTCGCGAGAGGGAAATGTTTTCCTAGAAAATCTCCTTGAACCCTATCCCAGTAAGCGATCGCGACCTTTTCTCCCAGTTGGGTCCTTTTGACCATAGACCTCCTGTGATTTTCCTCACCCTCAAACATAACGGAGACAAAAGACACTTTTTGCTCTTCACTGTAGTTCATGACCTTAAATTTTTTCTCAATCTTTCCTTATCCAGAATCAAGATCTCCTTTAAATGGCTTAAACCCTAACTTTTCAAACTGATCCACAGTGCAACGCACTGAACTTTCCTCAGTTGTTCATTCATCCATATCCCTAACTAGGGCTTCCACAAACCCAACTGCCATCTCAGGCATTATGTTTGGGATAATAGGTTCTGCGACCTCATTGTTGGGCGCGACTCCTCGAGCTCTTCAACCATTACCTCATGCCATTGATTCCTGACAAGAATCACACACGTATAAGTCTAATATCCTATAACCAAGTCTATTAGTTAAATCTAACCAAACTATATTGTCTCTAACAATCCTAAAGTTTTCCTAAGTCGAACGCTTTGATACCATTTGTAACGTCCCACGACCTACCCTATTTGACTGCTGACGTTAGGTCACTTTTGCTCGCGGGAACTTAAAACTTAAATGATATAGGGCAATTCTTATACTGTCGCGACCTGTAAAGGGCCTCGGCTGTTACATTAGAGTTGAGAAATTTATTAGTTCATCACAGTCTAATATTACACCATATGATAAGAAACACTAACTAAACGTTTCAAATTTCGTTAGTGTCACAATAGTCTCTAATACATGCCATAAAAGAAGTCCTTCCTCGTACAATATTCAACATAAAACTGTAAAGCTGAATACATATAACTAAGTGAAATCTATATAAAAACTCCTAAAGGAGCTCTATGCAAAATTATCTTTGGAGTCTCTATGTACTTCGTGGCCTCTACTAAGGTCCTCAACTTTTATCATGAAGAAACAAATATACTAAGAGTGATAAGTAGCTCAGTAATGGTTAGCTCAACGGTTCTCAGCCACTTGCCAGCGTTAGAATTTACGAAGGCAACATATATACTAATAGTGATAAGAAGGAAACAATGGATGTGCAATATAAACAATAAGAAACGAAGGTATAACATTTCCCAACCTTCAATCTTCTAAAGGTCTTAACACCCCGTTTTCCCTATGGCTCAATCTTTAATGGTTCGCCCTCATAGTCCGCGACATATATTTTTATAACCTTGGACTTTTCAAACTCTGTGACCTTATTTTTGGTGTATTTGACCCTGTCATACCACAAATCGCGATGTCCTCCCCTACCTAATTCTAGGATGAACGATCCAGTCTGCTATTAACTCTCCACCTTGGCCGAGCTCTGCCGCGATGTTAAGTCCCATAGTCAGCCTGGCTCAATCTCCGTTGACTAACCGTTTTGACCTCAAGCACTGAGCAGGAGGTCCTCAATAGACAAAATGCCTCAGCTTGGCTAATGAACACCGCGACCTTAACACCAAAATCCCTTTAACTCCCTATGCACAATATAATACTGCCTCCCAACTCCACGACATCTACTAATTGGCCGCAACCTCAAGGAAAGAGTAAGAAATCTTGATATGTAACAAGGGGATTATAGTAAAAACGACGTTTTAAAACCCTAATTTACTCGCAAAATTATAAAATAAGTCTCTTAAGATCATTAAGAACATCTTTGAAACGTTCACTCTCTTACTCCAAAAATCTCACCTTAAAATCCTAATAGAAAACTTCTAAAATCATCAATATCCTCAATGAACAGTCACATGCCAAGCCGCCAACTTGCCATGAACTGTGACACTCCTTCACCTCTAAACCTTAATGAACAGTTGATGTCCATGGCCTATGAAACCCAGAATCCCAAATGAACAGTAGAATTCCATGGACATTTTTAGATTTTACACAAGGGCGCATCTCAATCAATAAATACATAGTAAGCTAGGATTTTAACAAAGAAGAAGAGGGTAAGTATTGGATTAATCCGATAAACAATAGCCTTCCGCTGCTTCTAGCATCACCTTTTTCTTCGGTGAACAATAGCCTTCCACCGCCTTACTCTAGCGACACTCATTTCTTCGCACATAAACCTTACTTTCTCTCTCTAGAATGGATTTCAGGGTTTATAATATTCTTGTAAAGTGTGCCAATGGTGGGTATTATAGGTTTTAGTCGGGAACCTAAGGTTTTCCTCTTTTGGACACTCCCACAATTAATCCTTTTAAAAGGCTTTTAGAATTATCTAAACTTGCTCCTCAAGTTATGACATAATAAAGCCACGTTATCACCCTGCTTGCTGCTCGATTGGTACAAGGCTTCGCAGCCATCACATTAGGCCGTGGCCTTTCATTTCATGTCCATGACCCCTTCATAATAGGCTGTGCGCTCTAGACTTCTTAAGTCCGCGGATACTGTCCTTTACCCAGGTCTCCTATAGGATTTAACTACAGACAGTGGCCTCCCTATGGCCGCAACCTCTTAAGGTTTTCGTGTCGTTACGCTTGGAGTTGTCCACAAAGGATTTAGAACTACAATCTAATAAATGGAATGGTAGTTTTGTTGTATATATACTTGGTTAAATCAATTTAAAGATAAAAAAAACCCAAACCCAAGCCTCAAGTATCAAGGGAATGAATAACAATATCTGCACTACAACTAAACTAACTATAATTGATAAGAAATAAGTATAAACGGGAGGTTAATGTTATAATGTTGTAAATCATCATATAAAACTTGAATGTACAATAAAAGGCCCAGACTCTGACCTTTAACTCAAGAGTTAAGAAGATTTTCTAATTTATAAGGATAATTCATTTCAACCCCAGCACCAATGATGTAAAAAATTAAATCAAAGGAAGAAAAGGTTTTTCGAAGATTGCTTACCTCAATTGATCTTGAAGGACAACTGAGACAACCACTTTATTTGACCGCTATCCATCCCCTAAATTTGCGACCCCCTTCACACCTATAGTCTAGCAATATCTTCCAACCCCTTCTCTCATGAAGATCTCCCTTGTTATATTTAGAACCTCGGAATGTGAGCTTTAGTTTCTATTTATCATGTTTGTGTTTTTTGAGGGGTTTATAAAACAGGATTCTTCTTAAAATGCCCTTGATTGTAGATACCCTTTTTTGCTCTCCAAATCTAACAATGCTAGTCCACATACTTTCAAGGCCTCAACTAGGTTACCAGAGTCCGTGGCCCTGAATGGACCTTGATATCTTAGATCATAAAGTCACCCGTTTTCCAAGTCACTCAATAAGTTCGTACTCCTAACCTGGCCATAGATTATCTCGACTTACAATTTAACAACCAAGTTTGACAAGTGCCATTCAACAAAAGATTTCACATCATCACATACAATCCGTAACTTAGAGTGTTCCACACTTAGAACATTGAAAAGAATTGAATTCTTGGCGTTACAATAGTATTTGTGGTGAATGCCTTTTGCAACACCTAATCAAAAACTGGTCGACTACCTAGCGCGCATTTTTGTCATACTTTCGTGTGTGGAAGTAAAGGTCAATTATTAATTAAAAACTATATATATATATATATAAAAGCCTTGAAAGCAATATCTTCGTCATTTCCTTAATTAAGAAGTAAAGTGTTCTCCTTGTATTATTGTTAGAAAAAAAAAAACTATTGCATAAGCTAGGCCCAATAATTGCCTTGCCCATGGGTTAAGTCGGTTGTAGGATACTTGACTTAACCTTTGGGGAAAAATCAAGTTAGAGAAGCCGTTGTAAGAAAATAATCCGAAATACGGATGCACTCATCTAGTACTTATCTCATTAGGCATTTCATCCATACTCGAGCTTTCTTTAAATGAATATCGATTATTTTGTTTAAATGTGGAATAATTGCAAAATTATGTTACATATATTATATAGATGGAGAGTAATAGTAATAATGTCGATGTGGTATAATCAGCTTATAATTTTTTTTATCAAAATATTATAGAAATGGAAAAGTAGGTGTTCCTAAAGATATTTATATATTGAAATTACACTTGTATGTGGAACCACAATATTATTATTACGGTTGTACTTAGGTTTGCTCGTTTGATATGTTATTGAACCAAACTTGAACCACATATATGGCTCATTTGGTAAATACGTTTGAGCTTGAGGCACATGTGTTCCAATTAAAGCTCGAGCTAGACTCCTGAACATGATTTCTTGGCTCGATAAGGCTCGTAAAAAAGGATCATATAAGTTTAATAAATCCAACACACACACACACACACACACACACACCCCACTTCAAAGAAACTCATTTATTAGTTCGAGCTTGAGCTCGTTTATGACGATTTTCGTGATTTGAGCCAAGCGCAACTTAATAAAGATAATGCAATCATCAAGAAATGTTTTGGGGGTGGGGGGAAGTGGGCACTTGGATGCTCGTTAGGAAGTGATTTGCTTCTTGAAGCTAGCATAGTGTATAATAGTAATAAGTGTGTCTAGAGCAAAATAAATTGTTAAATTTAAACATATTAAATTTAACAAGTGAAATAATTAGTGATATAAACACATTGCATAATTTGTCAACTCAATCATCATAGCTCCCAAAAGTCCATTAAATAAAATATATTCTAATTGTTCATATACATTAGTGAGAACTAACTTGATGGCAACAACCCTTTTGGGATTAGAGGAGCTATGAAAGTTTTTCATAAAGGACATGGAATTCCTTTTCAATGGTATTGATATAAGTAATCTAAGTCCCCATGAGCGCTATTAATGGATTTGATAATGTTCTTAGACCTTCTATGGTTTACCTAGTTGTGATAGAATCTTGAGTTCTCATCACCAAATTTATTACATATAAAAGTGCTCTTTATTTCCATATATAAATTGTGAAATTCTATATGTGAATTTTTGAATTATACTTTATACGTATAATATATGTAAAGAGAGTCATGTGCAATTTAATATATATATATATATATATATATATATATATATATATATATATATATATATATATATATATATATATATATATATATATATATATATTAAGTTTTTAAAAATAATTAATAAAATATTATGATGAATTATATTTCTTGATGTTTCCTTTTGTATTGAAATGTAATATTAAGATAATTTTTTCTTATTTTTAACTCATTATAATTCATTTAAGTAAGTATTAACTTAAATCATTTAAGGACATCGTCGAATTTCTATGAGTAGAAAAAAATAATAATTGTATTCTCGATTAATATAAAGTATGTGTTCTAGATTAATATACAGTATGTGATATATATATATATACACACACACACATACAACCTACTGATTTTTTTTGAATTCTTTAATGTGTAGGGCAGTGAGGCGTGTCTCATACAGAGGACTATGCGAGTAAAGTGGGATGGCGTTGTAGCTCTTGTTTGTTACCTTTGTATTGAACCCAATTTACTCGAAAGGAATTTTGTGTTTATCTCTCTCTCCCCCCTCTTTCTCAAGTACATGCCAGTGTTCGAGTACTTATAAATGTTTTTCATGTTCACTTGTGACTTGGGGTGTGTTATGCTCTCAATCCATATTTAGTTAAAATTCATTATGTTTAAGCCTTTTGGAAATTAAATTCATGGTTCAAACGTTAAACATTTTTTTTTTATAAATATTGCCCTTAACCTAATTAATAATTTCGCTTTCCTGTTGAGTTCATCCCACATTTAATAGTCTTGTTTTAAAAATAGCATATAAAACTAGGTGAGATTACCAAATTACCCATCTAGTGAACGATCTTCCAAACGCATGTCTTTCATAAAAGGTATTAATGATTTTCGGAAGGTTAAATTTAAGAGTATTTTTTTCCTAATAAAATGATTGAATTTAAATTGTTACTATAGTTTGGGGCAATGGACATTATAAAAGCAATGTTTTCTTTAGTTAATTGTTCAATATATGATAAGGATTGCACCTTTTCCGCCTAGGTAGAATTTTTCATACACAACGGTTCAAAACTTTATCTTGTTATTTTCGTGACATGATTGTTCGCGTGATAGTAAAGTCACTTGGTTATTGCATATTTTAAAAAATAATTGACTTCTTATGATCTGTTTGATAACTGTGGTGTCTTCATCTTTGCTAGGAAAGTTGTTTTTATAGGATATGCGGTGGTGCTGGTTGAAAACTGAATTTGGGGTATTATTTTCCTA
The DNA here is from genome assembly GCA_949130495.1 of Sambucus nigra. Taxonomy (NCBI): domain Eukaryota; kingdom Viridiplantae; phylum Streptophyta; class Magnoliopsida; order Dipsacales; family Adoxaceae; genus Sambucus; species Sambucus nigra. The sequence goes on along the minus strand of OX422215.1, from coordinate 665,226,878 downwards.
CTATTATTGGTTTATTCTCAAGCGCCAAATTATTTCTACTTTTATAAATCCACATCATAGTTGTAAAGACTTTTAATCTTTTCTTTTCAATTGTTTTGTTGAAATCCCTATTGGAAGGTAGGTGGTGGTTAAGAAGGGTAATGGGGTCCACAGACGGTAAGTTGATGTTTTTTTTGTATTTTGAAAAGTCTTCACGCATGTCAAAGCTGTGGAGCATGTGTCAAATGGAACATATATTTGTGGGGAATTTGTGTTTTTGGAATCAAGTTTCACTAATGGGAAGATTATGAGAGGATAAACCAGAGATTTTATTAAAAATAATATTTTTTTTACAACATTTGGTTTTCCATAATTTCCTCTCGTTAAGACAAGGGTCAAAGAAGAAATGTTTCCTTTTGAAAAGTCAACAATGAGTGTTCTAAGTAGAGAATTTAGCGATAGGTATAGTGTCCTGGATATAGTGATTAATGTTATAAATGGGAATTGATGGCAACGACTCCTTTTGGGATTTGAGGGGATATATAGGTTTTTATAAGCGACAAGGAATTCCTTTTCAGTGGTGTTGATATAATTAATCTGCTCCCCATGAGTGTTTTTAACGAATTTGATAATGTTCTTAGACCTTCTATGGTTTACCCAGTTGTGATAGAATCTTGAGTTCTCGTCACCAAATTTATTACAATCAAAATGTGCTCTTTGTTTCTAATAGAGGTTGTCCCGAGCATAGAGTTTCCCAAGATTTTCTTGAATTTCCTTTTTCTTAATTTGGTTATTAACGTTAGAGAAAATATTGATACGTCGGATTTCAGCTTATCAATATTGACTTTGATTTGATTTTGAATATTTTCAAAGATATATTTAAAACAATATGTTTGGATTCATTAGCATTAAGTTTGGATTTAATAATGAATTTAAAATACTTAGATCCTCTAGGGGTTATGTTATAGCATTTATGAACAATATGTCTATAACTATCCTCCTCCCTCTAAACATCGTAAAAATAAAGCTTATTTTGAAGTGGGGACAATGGGGATCACATTGAAGGATAGTGGACGAGTGGTTTGAAGATGAGTAACACTAGATTAAGATAAATGTTTGAGCCATAGGTCGTTAGCTTGGAATCTGTCTAACCTTTCACTTATATTGTATTTTCCAAAAAATAATTAGTCCAAGTGAAGGATGGGTCACAGTAACAGGATTAGTAAGATTACAGTTAGGCATGCAATTTCTAAAGATTTTAGATTGGGAAGGGTTTTCTCCTTTCATCATATCCTGACCTAAAATGTCATTAAATTCTGCATAAACAATCCATGTAGAGTTAATACTAATTCTAAAAGCATGTAACTCGTTGGTTTGGCATGGATGGAGTATGATAATTATAGACCTTGGATTCCACCACAAGGGTTTAGTGGGATCGATGCCAACTATCAAATGAATCATCACGATGTTGGAGGTTATATGAGGAGCTTTGATGGAATTGTTGTTTCACAAAGCCCACATTTACCCTTGAAGCCCATGGAAGGAATAATAATATTATTGTAAAGTAGTTAACCAATAGGATCAATGGAATTTTCTGCATGAGGTATAGCCTCGTCCTCAGTAAGCCTCAACTCAGTCGAGCCGACATTACTCACCTATCAAGTCAGAGAGTTGTGGGTTCCTCTGGAGAGGCCCTTCGTCGCCAATCTCAGCCTCGTCCCTTAAGCCTAGATCTATCAACTGGCCCACCAGTACCTCATCAGTCTTGTCTCGACATTGTATCACTCAGACAATCGAGACCATACTTAAATCCAACACATCGGTTGCTCACCAAGACTTCGAACATGTCAGTCTCGGCCAGGCTGAGACCTCTTATGATGACATATATCTCACGTGTGACACAGGGTTCTAGCATGACTAGTACACGTGGGCAGGTAATTATAACAAGATCTCCATGAGCACGTGAGGAAATATTGCATCACCATGATAGTTGTGCCAGGGACAGGTGGCTAGACCTGATTGGAAGCTTCACCCTTTACATGCTTTTTACATGATTGGGGGTACAATGTACACCCCAAGGACTATATATACCTGTCATCTCCTTCTTTGGAGGGGATCGAAAATTCAAAACCCTAGCAAGACTCTGCAAAAACTCTTGTAGAGAGAGAAAGTGTGAGAATTGTACTTAGAGCCATTATAGCTCACTTGTTACAGTATAAAAACACTCAACACCTGCACAGTGGAGTAGGCCAATGGCTAAACCACTTACATGATATTGTTCATCCTCTTTTCTTCATCTCCTTCTATATTACTTTGGTTTTTCATCATTTATATTTCTATAGATTTACTAGTTTGTGCTCATTAGAAATTTAAGTGTTAGTATCTTCTGGTATCATCATTTTGGCGCTGTCTGTGGGAAGTGGTTTCATCTTCTTCCTCTCTTTTCAAGCTTAGCTCCCACTTGAATCTCTGGTGGTGATCCAGCTCCACCATTGCTGGACCTGAATCACTATTGAAAGAGTTTTAGTTGGGACCTTCAAGATTTTTCCAGCTCACCTAGTTTATTTTTTCTCTTACCTGAGAGATGACTTTCGATTTTCCTTCAGGCATTTGCCCCAGCTGTAGCCAGGCACCACCTCACTCAGAAATTGCTGAAGTGGCGGCGAACCTGCGCTCGCTGGAAGTCAACCAGTAGAAAATGCAAGAACAGTTTATGGATTTTAGCCAAACCATGATGGTCAGGCCTCCAAGCGTTGTGGCAGAGATGATAATTCTAGCTACCAGAGATGTTGTGGATGCTGCGACAGGAGGACCACCCGCGACCCCACAAAAGGAAACACAACACCATCAGAGGCGTAGAGATGTGGCTGACCTCATGCGACTCCTCCGAGGAAAGAAAGTGCAAGAAGGTACAGATGACCTTGATTATGATGAGGATGATTATTAGGAGCTGTATGAAATCTCTGGTGATACAGTTCGTCCAACACCAGCTAGCAAAGGAAATAGTGCGCTGCCGACCCAGGACTTCAGCATTTGATAGCTTAGCAGAGGCTTGATCTCTTGGACCAGTAGGATACCTAAGAGATTGACTCTCTCGATCTCGTAACATAACAGGCTCCAGAGGGAATGGAGGATATGGCGATCGTCTGCCCCAGCAGGCTGAGAAGGGGAACAGAGGGAAGTGAACAACCATCAGAGGACTGTTGGTCGAGATCAGATGCCTAACCCAGTCGATCGAGAAGGAGGAGGAGATAATACAGTGGTAGTCGAAAAGCCATGGAACAGTTCGATTCAAATGCTGGAGGATAAGATCGATGACCTGCTAAAGATTCGAGATCCGATCCAAAGTGGGTACGTGGAAGGGTTTCCCTTCGTAGCGAGGATTGTGAGCTTTCCCACTCCGTCTAAGTTCAAACCTCCAACTGTAACTCCAAAGTATGATGGCAATACGAATCTGATACATCACATTGAGATGTATCAGTCTGCTGTCGACATTTACTCCATATCGAACGAGATGAGATGCCGAGACTTCTTCGGCACCCTTACTGGAGCAAATCGTATATGGTACATTTCTCTGCCTAAGAACTCCATCGAGAAATTTAAACAGCTTTAATAGAAGTTCATTAATAACTTTTGCTTCAGCATGAAGCCCCAGAAGAAGGTGACTCATCTCTTGTATGTGAAACAAGGGAAGAATGAGACGCTGAGAGACTATATCACTTGGTTCAATAAGGAGAAGCTTGAGGTGGAGGATTATGAATAAAATATTACTGAAGAAAGGTAAGATACTCTAGAAGCTGGCCAAGGACCCTCCCAAGTCTACGACAGAACTTCTGGCTACGGTCGGAAGAGTTATGAATGCAAAGGAGACCATTGCGACCAAAGGAGAGGATGAGAAAGAAGTTAGTGGGGGTAAATCTTAGAAGTCCAAAGGAAAATACGGGAAGAAAAGGTCGGTTGACAACAAGTTTGACAGCTTCACTCCATTGACAATAAGTCCTGACGTGATATTGAATGAGATTAAAGATAACAGAGCTCTCAGGTGGCCTGAAAAACTTAAGTCCCCTCCTCACAAGAAGGACAAAATCAAGTGGTACAAGTTGTACTAAGACCACGACCATACGACAGACAAATGTTTTGCTCTCAAAGACGATATTGAGAAAATATTGAAGCAAGGGAAACTCCGAAAGTTGTGGACCGGAGAGGTACCAAGGATGACGCCAGGAAGAAGCATGGTGGCCTGAGAGATGAGAGGCTGAGATGCCAGGCTCAGGCCGATAAGAAATATAAAGAGTCCGACAGATGAAGAGGACCCAGATCTCCCTCCTAAGATCCCTGAGCCTATGGTATGCATGCACATGATTTCCTTCGACGTTAAAATGGTCAGTGGAGGGATGAGTGACGGAGGAATTGAGCCAGCTGGCCGAAAAGCACACGCTGTAAAAGCTAAATCTGCACCCAAAAGGTTAGACGTGAACTCCGTTGATTCAGATCCGAAGTTGGGAAAGAAGCAGAAAGTTGACATGGACACTTTAGTGGTGGGATTTTCTAGGATGGATTTAAAAGGAATTCTGGCCCCTCATGACGACCCTTTGGTAATCAGCACCAGGGTCCATGGACGTGATGTTTTGGGAATGCTTTAAGGGTTTAAATCTCAGCAACAAGAGACTGGTCCCATATCATCAGCCACTGATAGGTTTCAGAGAGAGAAGGTACACCCACTGAGGGTGTTCGAGATGGATGTCTGTATGGGAGTATGGCCGAGATTCCTAACGAAGAGAGTAAGCTTTTTTGTGATGTACGAGAATGTGTTCTTAGCCTACAATATCATCCTCAGTTGATTAGCACTCAAAGAGTTCGAGGCCGTCCCTTTTACAGTTCACCAAATGGTAAAGTTCTCGACTCCTTTTGGGGTAGGGGAAGTCCAAGGTGAACAAGTAGAAGCGAGAGAATGCTATTTCATCTCTGCAGAGCAAAAAAAGGCCTATAAAAAACTCACCACTTCCTATAATATAGATACTCTCGACCCAAGGGATGAGAAGAAACTGAATAAAGGTGAAGTCACGAAGGAGGTAGAATCCACCGTCCTTAATGAGGATGAGTAAGAAAAAATAATCCAAGTCGAAAAAGCCTTGAAGAAGGAAGTGAAAGTTAAATTGGTAAAGCTACCAAGTCAGAGGCAGAGTATCTTTGCATGGAGCCATGAAGACATGCCGGGAATAGATCCAAAGGTCATCTGCCATAAGCTGAACATCGATGAGAAGGTAAAGCTTGCGAAACAAAGAAGAAGGACTTATGAAAGAGAAAAGTATGAGGTCATCCAGTAAGAGGTCAAAAAGATGTAGACAACCAAGTTCATTAGAGAGGTTCAATAACCAGACTGGTTGTCCAACATCGTGATCGTCCCAAAGGCTAATGGAAAGTGGAGAGGTCATCCAGCAAGAGGTCAAAAAGCTGCAGACAACCGAGTTCATCAGATAGGTTCAGTACCTAGACTAGTTGTTCAACATCGTGATCGTCCCAAAGGCTAATGGAAAGTGGAGAATGTGCATTGATTTCACTGATGTGAATAAAGCTTGTCCTAAAGACAACTTCCCTTTGCATCTTATAGATCAGATGGTAGATGTAACAACTGGGCATGAGCTAATGAGCTTTATGGACGCTTACTCAGGATATAACCAGATTTTCATGGATGAGGCCGACACCGAGAAGACTTCCTTTATCACAGATAAAGGAACTTACTACTACAAGGTCATGTGAAAAGTGCGCAATAAACGCGGTGTGTGATATCGAATAAAAAATATTCGCAAGTTTCCAAGAAAACCTTATTTAATTAGAGTTTATTTTTAAATAAAATAGATTCAACCCCTAAACATGCACCTACATGTGTGCGTGTGTCAAACCATAAATAAATAAAGCACGTGACACAAAATATCAGGAAAAATCCCCGCATGGCAAAATCATATTATTTTCACTATAATTTGTAAAGAACGGTTACACGGATTATAATGAAAATAAGTGTGACATACGAAATACCCGCAGGTATCAGTTCCGATGTCGTCGGCTGGAATCTCCTGCAAGAATTCCAGATGTGCAACAATGAATAAGAGACTGGCTTCTCCACAAAATACTCCTAAATGAGTAAAAATGACCTTTTGAAGGTTTAAAATCTGCACCGATACATGGGAATGAACTATGCTTATAAAGAAGGCATAAAGCCTTAAAAATGTGAAGTCTAAAAAGGGAGCCTTCATAGGCCTGTTAGTGCAGAAAAAAGTGATGGAAAAATCTTTGAACAATCAAGTAGAAAGTGACAGAAATTGGTTCAAAAATCGAGGCGACTTCGTCGTTCGAACAAGATAGGCATCTCCCGCGAACGACAGACACGTGTCGTTCGAACGACATCGTGCGAGATGCTATCTCGTTCGAACGACAGTGTAATCTCGATTGAATGAGCACGCTGTCCAAAAAAGTCCGTTTCTACACAAAAAAATTCGGCATTTGATAAAAAATAATTCAGACTTCAAAAAATATTTTTTAAAAATTCCCAAATATTTATGCAAATATAAACAACTCCAATAAATCATTTTACCAATAATGTGTCGTGGAGTACTGGGAAACAGTTGAGCAGCACGTCGCATGTAGCGTGATGCACGTGTGAAGATGATGAATGCATGGATTCGGGTAAAGGCCGCCGTGGATGATCGTGATGACATGCCGAATGTAGCGGTATCAGACATACAAACTGTGATATAGGAAAGACAGAAAAATCCTAGATTATACCCCGAACATTTATAAAATTATGTCCTTACAAATCTGCCCCCATGTCTATGCCGGTACAAACATAAAAAAATCGAATTATGCAAACTCCCTAAAAACAAATGACATATAAGATAAATATCCCCATTAAAACCTCAAAGTGAGAATACTAAATGACATGTCTTCAATCAAACTTCAACATCTTCAAATATTCAACATTTCAGAAACTCCCAAAGCTTTTCTCATCAGGGTGTGCAATCCAATATATATTAACTTTTTACCTACACACATGAGATAAAGCAAATATCCGTGACACGCAACAGATTGAAATAATTTCTCCCCCATAATTCATTTCCCCCCTTTTTATGATGTCGCAAAATAGACAGACATGAGAAGCATAAATATGGAAAAATGTCACAAAAAAATCTTTCAAAATTTGAATTTATTTTTTTTTTAAATTTTTTACTCAAAATATATAACAAAGAATATGGGAAATCAATTTGAATTTTTCAAAATTTATACACAAAATAAGATACTAAAAATCACACCATGGATATAAACTCAAATAACCTAGTCATGAAAACGGAATGCATGAGTGTGAACACATTCGATAGGAAAATAAACTCAATCAATCATATGTGCACGATGAATACGTGTACTCCTAACGAATCAACATCAAAAGATCCTTGGGTGTAAAAAAATGTTGAATTTGGATGACATCCTCTTATGCAAATCAAAAAATTAAAGTCAAAGTGATTTCCACACCAATAACGTCCAAAACTATTTTGCGATTTTTTCAATATTTTCAAGTACGTGCAAACTCGTTATAAAATCTCCAACCAAACTCCCTCATATAAATTTTCTTTTAGAGGTGTTAAACTAAATTCTCAAACTTTGGAGAATTGGTGCAAAAACCTAACTGGCCCATAATTGGCATGATTTTTTTTATTGCCATTAGATTTTTTTGGGCTCTTTTAAACCTCTTTGGACCCCGGATAATAAAATTCCTCAATTTTTTAGGTTCGATATAACGGTGGCTTAGTATTCGCAAATGCCAAATGAAACTTTCGCATCCCTTCCCCGTTTTCAAATAAAGCACACAAACTCACAAACGGTTCTTACATGCACACCTTTCTTATCAAGTTTTATCACGCTTGTTTCGTTTTAAGGACAGAAGTGAAAACACCCAACCAACATGTGATAAGATAAGCACAATAATCAAACAAATCCGTGCATGTGTTCAATAAAGGAAATCATGAGTCAAACATGTAGGAAGTAACACTTAATTACATCTTAACGACTCCAAACATTATAAAGTACAAAGATGACATGATATATTGTCTCAAAACACTATCAAATAGTCACATGAAAAATATAAAATGATGTTTTGACTTGGTCATCCTAAGTGTTTATCCATAAACGGTGTAAACAAAATACAAAAAAAACTTTTTGGATTTTTCAAAAAAATTTATCAAAATAAAATCTTTTTGTATTTGTATTTTTTTTAAAAAAATTTTAAAAGCAAAAATTTATACAAAAAAAAAATACATACTATCAATAGGCAAATAATGTCATCATGAAAATCATTCCATGCTAGTAAACATGTGAAACCTCAATCGTTAGGTGTGGAGGGGTTTTCAAAAGGTGGTGTCAACTTATGAAAAACCTCCATCAAATCTTGTGAAGTATTGACCAAAAACTTAACTTGCTCACCTAAATGTGCAAACTCTATCTCCAAATCTAAAACCCGACGACCTAAATCTCTATTATACTTCTTTGTTTTCAAGGTCTCGATGTACAAATCTCTAAACACTTTTTGGAGCTCACTTTCATCTCCATTTTCTCTCTCGCATTCTCCCTCACTTGAAGTGCTCAAATCATCACTATCGCATTCGTGTGCACTATTGTGGGAGAAAGACGGTGTGCTCTCATGACTCGGAAAAGCAACAAACTTCTCACCACTAGTCATATCACCCTCACCTTCACTACTATCACTAAATGTGGCGGGCATGGCTACATTCTTTCCTTTCTTTCTATGCCATGTAGGACACTCAAACGACTTATGCCCCTTACCCCCACATTCAAAAGAAGTCACGTTCTTAAACTCCTTGTAATACCCCGTATTTTCGAAGATTTAAACAATTATGTGATTTATTATTATTGTGGGATTAATTAAATTAAAATGTGAGAATTAATTATTAATCCGGATTAAATTTGAATATTTACTAGTGTGACGAGAAGGTAGTAATTATTAATATTATTGTGAGAATAAGTAATATGGAATGACGATTTTATATATCTTTTCGTGAGAGAAAAATACTACAGTTTGGTATATTAAGTCGGGGACGCGCGTGTGAGTCGTGTCAGGACTAATTAAGTGGAATAAAACAGTAGTTTATTTTAAGTATCTCATATGATCATTTCGAGTACGTCGTTGAGTCCGGAGGGGTCGAGATAGTCAGAAAACTCTACCCGGGTATTTTATTTGGACTCCGGGACATTTTTAGGCCAGGCCGGCACCCGGTAGGGGTAGTTTTGTAATTTAAATTTTTGGAGGAATTAAATGGACAAAAATTGGAGAAATAATATATCAGCTAATTGGGGACAATTAGGGTTAGGTAACATCAAAATCAAGAGAGAGCCACAGTGGGTGAGGGAGAGCAAATTTCAAAGGAGGAGAAGCTATGTTCACCGCCTTGCACAACCACCACCACCATTGTGTAGATCGGAACGCGAGGAACACATCCATACCAACAATACAAACGGATCAAACCTTCGAAATCGAGGCAAATGTTTATTGCTTGCTTTCTTTAGCGATAATTGTGTTCATGTTAGTCCAGGTTAATAAACCTTTGTTATGGAAGTTAATTTGGGTGAAATTGGAGAACTATATCATAAACTAGGGTTGATTTGATAAGAATTTGAATCCTACATGTAGATAGGACGATGCCTACGAATTTATGATGATTTCTATGAACCAATCTAAGTTTAATTTAGAAGTTATGCATATCAATTTAAGAACTAGGGTTTTTGATAATAAATTGGGGATTTCGAGTTATATGGATGATTGGTGATGATTTAATGATGTTAGGTTATGGGAAATCACATATATATGTCAGAATAATGTTTGGTATTGATTGTTGGAAGATTGGGCTTGACCTTTAGAGGTTTTTAGGAGTAAAAGTGATGAAAAACGGAGCTGCCAAAGGTTGAAGACGAAACAACACCATCTCGCGCGATGTCACGCGAAGACTGGTTCGAGCGACATGTGAAAGTCGTTCAAACGACTTGGCTTTCTGGCTCGAGCGATATTTCTAATTTTTAGAGTTTTTCCTATTTCGCCCATATTTGAGAAATAGTCAATTTGAGTGAGGAAAAATTAGTGTTCGATGAACCCAAAATAGTGCAAAATTATTGGAAGTTGTTTAGGTGTAATGATTTAAATATTTGGGACGGTGAGTTTACCTTGAAGATTACGAGAGAGAGATAATCGTAATTATAAATAAGTCGAGAGTATTACGTGATAAATACTTACGATATTAGTTCTGAAGATATGGAACTTATAAGACTAAAAATTAGTGGTTACTTGTGGGACTTCTTATGATTTTGTATTAAGGATTTTCGGGTGGCATATTATCCTTATATATATATTATGAGAGAGGGAATATCGTAATTTAAAAATACGTTGATAGTATTTAGTGATAAAAATACTATGTATGAAATATGACATTTGGTTGTGTGTATACCATTTGATTGATGGGTTGTGTGTATACCTATAGTTGATATTATGTGTATGACATACCTAGCTGCTTGCTATCGCGGGGGGTTGTGTAGAGACGGTTTTATCCCGAGTGACCTTCCGGGGGGGGGGGGGGGGATATTTGACTTGTATCTCAGAACGTAGGACTGTGAAGACTTATTTGTGAGTTGATAAGTCGCTGACTATGGGAGCGTAGGTATGTGCGTGACCCATAGGTATGTGAACTATGTTCGCCGCCAATACGTGTGATTTGTTTATATGGTTCGTGGGAGATTTCCAAATCGATAGTCCTTGTTTGAGTACGAGATGTACCGAGACATGATAACAGAGTATGAAATGCACTACAGGTATATCCTTGGGGTGCTGTGTTAGTATATATATATAATAGTGGTGGATATTTATATATACTTGTGTTATACTTACAATGTGATATTTGTGGGCTATTAAGATTGGGTTAATACATATATAATAGTGAAAGATATATATGTAAGCTTTTGGTATATCCTAAAATGAGATAATATTAGATTATTAAGACAGTGAAATATTCAGTAACGTAAATAGTAAATACTTGACTTTAGTGTGATAACACTTATTTAAAATGATAAATGTCGAGATCAAATACGGGCTACTACTACGAGGGGTAACTATTAGGATAAGCCTTTTCCTAGTTAAGAGTGTGTCAGATGGCTAGGTTGGATTAGATGTACGTTAGGTGTGCACACTAGTCGAGAGGTGAGAATCTCATGTGAGAGTTCGAACTAACATGCATATGATACTTGCTTTAATGCAGTATTAAATACTTGCTAATAAATATTTTTAAAACATCGGGCTCTGACCCGTCTCTTGCATTTCTTCTCTCTCTCTCTCTCTCTCTCTATATATATATATATATATATATATATATATATATATATATATATGTATTAGTACAGGTGTCCAGCCACACGGACACCGGTTCTAGATACTTGGATGGTTTGCCTAGCTGCAACTGTTGTGGAAGTTGCGGGTCATTTGAGATTAGACGCTTCTCTCATTTCATTCAATTCCTAGTTCAAATATCTCAGTTTGGGCATGTGTCGCCCATTCTCATTAACAGAGTTGTCCTCAGTTTACTTTGTAGTTGTTTTCAGTTGGATTGAGTATTTATTATGGTTTGGTTTGTGGTTTTGAACTGGAAGATTTTTATCTAGCCCTAATTATTAGTAATTGATTCAGTCAGCATTCAATTCTTGTGTATGGTTTAAAATTGCATGTTCAGAAATTAAATGAATTAATTGGTTTCAAGTTTAATTAGAAAATGTTTTGACACTAGCTTAATTAAATGTTAGGTAATTAATTGGATTTAAGTTTTCGACAGTGATGCTAAGAATGGACCAACCGAACATTTTGTTATAAATTTTATAAAGGACTGATCACCCGATATTTAATTGGGCGTGGTGTTGCACTCCTTCTCACACTCCTCATCTGAGTCATTCTCTTTTTCTTCTTTTTCCCTCTCACTTCTTTATTTGGCCTTTCCTTCCTTTTTATTTTTCTCAAAAAATCTCTTTTTTTTGGAAGAATTTTCTTTAGAAATTTTGAGAAACTTTTTCAATTTTTTCTCAAATAAGGCCAAATCATCAAAGTCACCCTCAGAATCGGACTCACAAACGTTTTATTTCTTTTTCTTAAAATGAGTCTTTAAAGCAATGCCTCTATCCTTAGCCTTAATGGTTTGGGGAAACATGTCAATCTTATGGGCTTGAAGATCTCCTACAAGTTCTTCCAACTTAAGTGATTTCAAATTTCCCAAAGAGTTCAAAACACTGACTTTAGGAATAAAGCGTTTTGGAAGAGATCTCAAAATATTTTTAATGACACGCGTGTTATCAATCACCTCACCCAAATTAAAATAAGTGTTAACAATGTCGGACAAACGTGAATGAAAATCATCAAAGCATTCAGACTCAGACATCGTGATAGTCTCAAATTGGGTGGCCAAATTTTGTAACTTTGATTCTTTAACCGCGTTTGTACTCTCATGTGTCATTTTCAAAACATCCCATGCCTCTTTAGACGTGATGCACGTCATAATTCAGCGGAACTCGTCGGGAGTGACGGATCCAAAAATAGCACTCAGACCACGGGAATTAAAATTAGAGATTTGAAAATCATCTTCAGACCAGACTGACACGAGTTCTAAAGAGATGATATTATCAACGGTGACCATGGGAGGTGTCCATCCATTTTCACAAAGCAACCAAACACGCTCGTCAATGGTTTTTATACAAGATTTCATACGAGCTTTCCAGTAGGCAAAATTAGACCCGTCAAAAATAGGCATCATATTAAATAAATGTTCCATTGGAAAAATTGCGAATAAACACAAAACTGATTTAAAAAAAAATCAATATCACTCAAATTTTGCAAAAAATAGGAATACGCGATAAATTAGCGTAACGCGCTCTGATACCAATTTGAAAAGTGTGCAATAAATGCAGTGTGTGATATCGAATAAAAATTATTCGCAAGTTTCCAAGAAAACCTTATTTAATTAGAGTCTATTTTTAAACAAAATAAATTCAGCCCCTAAACATGCACCTACGTGTGTGCGTGTGTCAAACCATAAATAAATAAAGCATGTGACATAAAATATGAGGAAAAATTTCTGCCGGGAAAAAACATATTATTTTCACTATAATTTGTAAAGAACGGTTACACAGATTATAATGAAAATAAGTGTGACATACGAAATCCTCGCTGGTGTCAATTTCGATGTCGTCGGCTGGAATCTACCGCAAGTATTCTAGATGGGCAACAATGAAGAAGAGACTGGCTTCTCCACAAAATACTCCTAAATGAGTAAAAATGACCTCTTGAAGGTTCAAAATCTGCACCGATACATGGGTATGAATTGTGCTTATAAAGAATGCATAAAGCCTTAAAAATGCGAAGTCTAAAAAGGGAGCCATCATAGGCCGGTTAGTGCAGAAAAAAGTGATGGAAAAATCTTTGAACAATCAAGTAGAAAGTGATAGAAATTGGTTCAAACGACAGTGTAATCTTGATTGAATGATCACGTTGTCCAAAAAAGTTGATTATGCCATTTGAACGACAGACACGTGTCATTCGAACGACATCGCGCGAGATGCTATCTCGTTCGAACGATAGTGTAATCTTAATTGAATGAGTACGTTGTCCAAAAAAGTTTATTTCTACACATAGAAAAATTTCTGGATTTGATAAAAAATAATTTAGACTTCAAAAAATATTTTCTAAACAATTCCCAAATATTTATACAAATATAAACAACTCCAATAAATTATTTTACCAATAATGTGTCGTGGAATAGTGGGAAACTCTTGAGCAGCACGTCGCATGTAGCATGATACACGTGTGAAGATGATGAATGCATGGATTCGGATAAAGGCCTTCGTGGATAATCGTGACGACATGCCGAATGTAATGGTATCAGACATACAAACTGTGATCTAGGAAAGACAGAAAAATCCTAGATTATACCACGAACATTTATAAAATTATGTCCTTACATCATGCCATTCAACCATAAAAATCCAGGGGAAACATATCAGAGGTTGGTCAACAAAATATTCGAAGAGAAAACTGGGAAGACTATGGAGGTTTATGTTAACGATATGCTGACGAAGAGCATAAAGGCTAAGGATCATGGGGCCGACCTTTCAAGAATATTTAACACCATGGACATGTACAAAATGAAGTTGGACCCTACAAAGTGTGTGTTCGGAGTCGATGCAGGAAAGTTCCTTAGCTTTTTATTCAACAAAAGGGGGATTGAAGCAAACCCATAGAAAATCCAGGCATTGATAGATATGAAGACCCCAAAGACTGTAAAGGACTTTCTGACAGGATGAGTTGCTACTCTCAACCGCTTCGTCTCTAGGGCGATAAATAAGTCCTTACCATTCTTTAATATATTAAGAAAAGCATTCGTCTAGGATGAGGAATGCTAGAAATTTTTTAAGAGTTGAGAACTTATTTGGGATCCTCGATGTACTATCTCGGCCAATTCAGGGGGAAAAATTGTTCCTATACCTACCAGTGTCTGAGCCGGCCATTAGCGTTACTATTGTACGAGATGATGACGGGGTTCAAAAGCCCATGTATTTCACCAGTAAGGCTCTTCAAGGGGCTGAACTCAAGTATCCAAAGATGGAGAAACTAGGATACGTTTGATCCATGCCTCTAGAAAAATGAAGCCCTATTTTCAAGCTCATAATATGGTGGTACTCACTGACACTCGTTTAAGGCAAGTCATCTATAAACTCGAGAAAACGGTTAGGCTGATGGCTTGGTCAATTGAGGTAGGAGATTTTGACATGGTGTATCAACCAAGAACTGTAATCAAAGGGAAGGCATTAGCCAATTTTATTACCGAATTTGCTTGGGCTAAGGTTGATGTTAAAGATTATGAGATTGTATTGCCTGAGAAGACAACCTCGAGTCCGGCTATGGCCAATAGAATAAGAGCGGACCTTACTGAAAAAGATGTTTTGTTCAGAAATTAGGCAGTAGATGAAGGTCATTTATTGGATGACAGCCCAATCTGGAGTTTGTTTATGGATGTCTCCTCTTGTGATTTCAAGGCTTCAAACAACGAATTAAGTACGAAGCTTTATTGTCGGGCCTGTCGTTGGCCAAAGTGTAGAATGTCAGCCATATAATAGTACATGGTGACTCTTAGCTAGTAGTGAACCAAATTCCGAGAATCTATGAAGTTAAAGATGAGAAAATGGCCAAATATTTTGCAAGGGTGAAGAAGGCCTTGACCAACTTCAAAGAAGTGAAGGTGAAGAGAGAGCCTCGATTGGATAACGACTGAGACAATGCGTTAGCAAGATTAGCCTTTGCCACCAGAACAAAGATCAGGAGGACAGTCCCGCTTGAAATCCTGTACAAGGCAATTATTGACGAAGACGACAATAGGCCTGAATTTTGCCTAAATTTTAATCTCAGAGCGTCATGGATGGATCCTCTTCTCAAATATGTTAAGAACAGGGAGATCCCAAATACAAAGGTCGAGAGGAAAAAGTTACGATACAGAGGGGCAGAGTTCACCATTATAGGGGACGTCCAATACAAAAAAAGTTTTTTTTACTCCCCTTACTCTGATGTGTTCACCCCACTGAAGTGAAATACATTTTGTGAAATTTACTTGAGATGTCATGCTCAAGTCACATTGGGGGACGATCTATGGCAAAAAGGTTTGCGACTCAAGGCTACTGGTGGATGACCTTCGGTAAGGACGCAACCGACTATGCAAAGAAATGTGACAAGTTCCAGAGATATGCTTGTATCCCCCACCAGCCTCATCATCCCTTATTGTCCATCACAATCCCATGGCTGTTTGCAGTATGGGAAATTGACCTGATGGGCCCTTTACCTCAGGCTGCAAGTAATTACAGGTATGTGAATGTTGTAATTGACTACTTTGGGTGGTGGCTGAGGCCATGATTTCCATAACTTAAATGAAGACCTTTAAGTTCATTTGGAGGAACATCATATGTAGATATGGTCTACCCCACACCTTGATTTCTGATAATGAAAACAATTAAAAAATAAGTCCTTAGAGGCTTATTACGAAAGGGTCGGTATCAAGAAATTTTACTTAGCGCCGGGCTGAACCCAAGCCAACAGCCATACCGTGGTCAATAATAGGATGATTTTAGACGGTTTTAAGAAAAAGTTAGAAGATGCTAAGGGTCTTTGTTCGGATGAGTTGCAAGGAGCCTTATGGTCTTACAGGATGACATAGAGGATTCCTACAGGAGAAACACCCTTCATGCTGGCCTATGGGTCAGATGAAGTAATCCCCACTGAACTCGGCTTACCTAGTCACAGAGTCCAGACTTACAATCCTGAGACCAACAATGAAGAAAGTAGGCTGAACTTAAACTTGATAGAATAAAGAAGAGACGACGTCGAGGTCAGAAAAACGACGTATCAACAAAAGAATGACCAAATTCTACAATAAGAGGGTGAGAGCAAGGCCGATTCTTAAAAGAGATCTGGTGTTAAAAAAATTTGGCAAAAGCCAAACAAGTTGCATCCGAACTGGCATGGCCCATACAGAGCCATTAAAGAGGTCGTCCCTAGGACATACGAGCTAGAGAACCTAGAGGGAGAACCTTTCTCCAATCCATGGAATGCAAATCACTTAAATAAATATTATCAATAGGATTGAATACCATTTATATGTCATCCTATTTGTATACAGAGTGCTTGCCTTCGGAATATCTCAAAGAAATGAATGAAAGAACACAAATGTTTTCTTATATCTTTTTGTCCGATTTTCCAGTGCATGGTTTTTAATTGCTCTAAGATAAATAATATTATTCGTACGGTGAATTAGTCTTGACTCACTCTCAGTGATACGAGAAATCATGGGAGACTCGTCTCGCCCATGAGCTCTCAATAACACCGAGAAGGGGGGATTGTGTGACGACATCACTTAGGTGGTTAAAAACACAAAAAAATTGTGAAAAATCGTTCTATTATGGTTGTTTCAAACACCATTAATTTCGTGGCTTTAAATTTAGCCTCTACTTCGGCGAAGACGAGACTGTATGAAGAGACGAAACTCGTCCATACACTTCTAAAAACGACGAGGGAGGACTTATGATTAACATCATTAATTTGGTGGTTTCAAATTAAAAATCATTTGATTATGGTTATGTAAACACCACTAAGTGGTGACCTCTCTCGGGTAAGCCGAGAGTCGACTTATTTAAATTTAGTCTCTGCGTCGATGAAGACAAAACTCATCCATACACTTCCAAAAACGATGAGATGGGACTTACGATCAACATCATTAATTTGGTGGTTTCAAATTTAAAATCCTTTATTGGTTATGTAAATTCCACTTCGTGGTGACCATTCTCGGCTAAGACGAGAGTGGACTTGTGAAAATAATTTGAGTATGGTTATACAACAAACACCTCTATGTGGTGACCTCTCTTGGCTAAGTCGAGAGTAATATCATTAATTGGTTGATCCCTATCAGATGAGACGAGAGTAAAGTAGTAGTTGTACTGATGTAGACAAATTATAAAGCAGATATGAAATTGTAATTAGAAAAGAATGTCCATTAATCAGAGAAGATAGCGATAAGAAGAGAGTTTCTATTCAACAAACTTCATACATCACATGATAACAATCAAGGGAAATATTGTTAAAAAAAAATAACTGACAAATATTAAAGAAGATGTTGAAAATTATTCAAATATTGTTACAAGTGGAATGGGCATAAGTCAGGCCATAGGTGACCATATAGTAACTAGTACAGAGAAATTATGCCGCCTCGGGTGGAAGAATCTTGGCTTGGTTTGAGACACTTTGTCCGTCGCAGGCTGAGTTTCGCCTTTATCGTCATTTGGGGTGCTTTCAGTTGTCTTTTCCCTAACTTTCCCCGTCGTCTCATCCTCAATCTTCTCCATCATCTATGCAGGAGAAATCACAGTAGCCTCCACATCAACCAAGGCAACACTGATGAGAGGATCCGAGAGGTCAAGGGTTTAGAAGTTCTTGGCCCCTAGTGATCCATCCTTTGGAAGTTTAAAGATGGCCCAATGACAAGCCTTACTTACTCGCATTTCAAGGTATTGGAAGTCATACCCTACGAACTCCTCGGAAGCCTGGAAGTCGGCTACGGCCTTGAATTCAACTAAGACCTTCTCTTCCGCCTCCTCCATGACCTTATTCACCATAGCATCAATGTCGACCTTATGCTTATCGACCTGGGCCTTTAGGATGTCATCGTGATCCTTTTTGATCTTCACTTTGAATGCTTTTGTTGGAATGCGGCCACGGCCTTCTGATGATCCGCGTCCTTAGAATTCAGCTCTCTCCTCAAATCTTTCTCATCCTTGAGGGCATCCTAGCCCTTTTTGATTAGTGGGAGCTTCTCCTCAACCCACTCACCAAGATGTGTAAGGGTGAACAGGGACTGGAGAACAACAAAGGAAAGGGGTTAAAATGAGATGCCACTTACATGATTAGCCTTGTGAAGGCCAAATTGTATGAGATGAGACAATTAATTGAGTGGCCTTGTGAAGGATAAATTGGATGAGACGAGAGGCATCCATAAACTCCAGGAAACACCTGTAAACCTCAGGCATCATTGAAGTGGCGGCAACCTTAGCCCGCTTCCAACCGTCGATCAAGGTCACGTCGCTATGTTCACCTGGTCGAGCTGTGATACGACTTTAAAAGTGTCTCTAGTGCGTGTTTATGATGGATTAAGTGTAAACCGGTTGTGTAAGTTATAATCAGAGCAAGTCGGGTATCAAACACAGGGAATAGAATGTGAATACGTAAGGATGAATAAGGAATACCATTAACCTTACGTCCGACTCAGAAAAAAGAAGGAAAAGATTGGGATTTTTCAATTAACTAAAGAAATATAAATCGAACTAATGGCTTAACTGCGCATGCAAAAATAACTAAATGCTTTTTAAATCAAATGTGAGTAAATGAAGTCTGGGTACACTCCCCCGACCCGTCGATAATTACTTATAACCTAAAAGTTGCAAAAACCTAATTCTCAATTCAAAGAGACATCAAATATATTCTAAGAATTTAACATATGTGGATTTTACTCCTCACAATATCAAATCAAAAAGTATATTTAACGATAATGATAAATTATCAAAACGGAAATTGCACCCTAAAACATTTCGGTTACTTAGGGCAAACGGAATTAAAAAATCTACAAACCTTTGAATTGCTAATTACATTCTATTCACTTTTAAGCCCATTCATAACACCTAAGTTGGGTTCATGTACCACAACCCTCTAAAAACCTAGCCAGACATATTTATGTGAGAAATAACAAAAATCCTAACGTTGCATGAGATGGAAATCATGATTAAACTATTGTTAAACATGAATGGGAGCTTTAGAATCCCAGAAAAGTAAAGAAACATGAAAGGATGGAAATTATTTAAGAACAAGTAAGAGAAGACAAAATTTCTATTAAAAACATTAAGAATTTGATCAACAATGGTGAAATCTTAGTGCATGAATTGAAACTAGGGTTCTTGCCTCTTCTCCCCTCTAATTCTTCGATAAAAACTAATTAAAACTAGGTCTAATCTCTGACTACAACTTTCCATTGCATTTTTTGCAAGATTCCAACCCTAATACAACTCTAAAAGAAAACAACATTTAAATGAAATTTTGCATGTCAGGTATCCTGAACTGGTTCTGGTGCATAGGCAAACCGGTTTGGATGACGAACCGGTTTGGAGTGCGATTTGAATTTTCCGGCTGCATTGGCTTGCTTTTGCTCTTTTCTTTGGATTTCTTTCTCAACTTCAAACGGCCACAACTTCTTCACCGTAGCTTGGATTGAGGTGCCGTTGTTTCCAATTGTCTTGTGACTTTTCTCTTCAATCTTCAGTTGGCTCCTCCTCTGGGTTCCGGATGAAAAATGACGAAAATGCCATTGACTTCCCTTTCTTGTATTTCTTTCATTGTTTAGGATTTTCTCTTCCATTCACTTGCACGAATTACCTATAAAAGATGAGAGAAATATAAAAAATACGAAATACTCGCCGAAAAGGATTAGTAGCATGAATATGAGATAAATTTGGCTTAAATGCAATGCACGAAACCGAAATTAAGGGGATAAATATGAAATATTTACGCCCTATCAAATCCCCCTAACTTAGAACATTGCGCGTCCAGAGCAATGTAAAAGAATAATAGCACGAGTTAAGGATCTTTCAAAAACTTTATTGGGATATAATACTTTTTTTGTGGGCAAGTGATTGCATTTAGTATATGCAACAAGCTGTTAAACCCTTAGGTTACCCTAGTAGGACGAGTGGTGTCTCGTGAGGGTTTGTAGTGAATATACCCACGAAATTCGATTTTTGACTCAGAAAAATATCAAAGTAATTAAAAGTTGTACTATTTAAACTCCTAAAAAAATAGTCACCGTAAATTTATATTCAAGAGTCTCAATTTTCAGTATGTATGTGAAGCCGAGAATTAAATCGCTGACTTCCTCCGATTGATCATTACGTTACTTTTCAAAAATTCGTTTTGATTCAATTTCTCTTGGATGCTCTCACAAAAAAGTCACTTGAATTGTGTCTAATTTCTCTCGGTATACGTGATTCATAGGAGTAAATATAATAGAATTCCAATTCACGCACACAATTTGAAAGACGGAATTTTTATGGTAAAAATATCTCATCATCGAAATACGGTCATTGGAAAACGGAAAACATCACCTCTTATCCAAAATAATTGATCTCTTTTATTATTTTTTCGCGTCTTAGCTCTCCACATGGTAATTAATTTCATTATTCGAACTCGGTTAGGACTTTTTTGGGTCAAAAGGTGCATTGGGTAATATGGGAATAATTGAGAAATTTCGGAGTTGGAAAATTTTGCATACTATTGAAGCCTTTAGGTACTTTTCTTGGCATTTGCACTTTTTTAATTTTTTTTCTTCATGTTTTTCTCATTTTTTTCATTTTTTTTCTATTTTTGTTGAGAAATTTTTCTTTCCCCTTTTTATTGCACCATTCGGACTTACTTAATGATTTTTTCGATTTTCACAACTCCGGGATTCATGGTTTTTTCAGATTAATCAAACGAATTGGGAGTTTTATTCGACTCAATTGGGTTAGCAAAAGGGATAATTTTTCACACCTTTTTATGGCTCGTATTTTTGGGTAACAAATGATGGTCTAACTTCATTTATCCGAATTACTCATTACTTTACCATACACGTCTTAAGAATAATTTAATTTTGAGATATTTACAGCGCGCTTTGGAGATGACATCTCGCTTGTTTCCTGTAACTGATCAAAACAAAGGAATTGATATCACCGACGACTTATTTGGAGCTAAATTGAACTTTGAGTTAACCATTAACCCGGATTGATTTAATTACTCCCAAAAATCGATAGGCTCGAAATCTCACCGGGTTAATAATCTCCACACTTATTCATAAAGTTGTCAATTTTCGCTCAATTTCCATCTTTGATCAATTTTGGCTTTGTGCATTTGATTTTTACAATTTGTGACTTTAAACTAAATTTCCTGTTATTTTTGAAAAGTTTAAATTCCATTTTTTATTTATTTTAGGAAAATATTTTCTTGACTTTTCAAAATTTTCAATTTTTTTTGGAAATTTTAAATTTTTTATAATTTATTTTAGGCATTTTAATTTTTTTTGAAGCTTTGAAAAACATGAATACACCCCCTTACTTAGACTTTTGCGTTGTCCTTAATGAAAAAGACTAAAATCAAGAGTAAAAGAAGTGTGCAGAATAAAAAATAACAAATATTAAAATGCAATTTTTTTTGCGACTACTGTATATTACAAAGCGAGAAGGAATAAAGTACATAGTTCTTGCGATGATGAGATAATAAAGCATAAAAAAACTACATAAATATGGACTAAAACGCCCTATGCTCTCCCGTATTGTGCATTTGTACTCCTATCCTTTCTTGACTCGCAAGCTATGGACCTCTAACTAACCTATCCTACACGACTAGCTATAATACACAAGAATCACCCCTTACGTGTCGGGAGTGCGACAACCTCTCTCGCTTTCTTGAAAACTCATCCGAACCCGTGTACGGGGTCTGATGCTCTCCTCGTCTGCCTCTTCGTCACATCGCAAACCAATAATCGGAACTAGTTAGGACCAATCTCGAAATTAAGGGAGACACTTCGAGGCTCGTGATAACTGGGGTGAATGAGATCCTCTTAGGGTTCAATCGAAGCACAACTTACTTGTACTGATTTGGAGTGAACCGCTAGGTGAAAATTGGGTAGACATGATAAACCTTGATCTCTTTTAACTTTGGGACTGCATGTGTTGGGCTCTTAGTCGAACGAGACTCGAGTCCTCTCCTCGATCGCATCCAAGGACTCAAGTGGCATGGGTGGATGGTCACAAAGAAGGAATTCATCTATCCTATATTTTTATTCTCTCTCTTAGAAGTGAGTAAATGATCCCAATAGAGATTGAAATTCAATAGTGAGGCTCTCATCCACCGGTCCGAATTCTTTCTCAAAATTTTCTAAGCTTATATCTCACAGGTCTCTCTTTTCATCAGTCCCAGACTCCTTTCTCATACTTTCTTCAAAGTTCTCTTTATCACTAGTGCTTACGTGCTCTTCTCTAAACTCTCTCCCCCACTCTATCAATGTGCTCTATTGCGATCTCAATAGGCATGATTAAACACTCCTCCTCTACCGCCCGCTCAACATCAGAATTATCGCTCTCACTTGAGGTGAATGGACACACGAGTAACGGCTCTCTCACGTGACTCCCGTCAACGAGCTCGTGTACTGTATTTTCCATAAGATTTGTTTCTCGCAATTCCCCCTCGTCACCTCGGATTTGGTGATGTTGAAGATATTTTTTTCGTGTGTCATATTCCCGAATGTGAGTTTCATTTGCCCGTTGCGTGTATTAATCAACGCGTTAGCCGTAGCTAAGAATGGGCGACCAAGTATTATGGGAACATGATGACTCAGGAGGGTGGAGGGTTCATCGACCTAAATGAGAAAATCCACCTGGAAGTAGAAAGTATCAACTTGGAAGATCACATCCTCAATGACCCCCTAGGTATCTTCACAGAACGATCCGCTAATGGGAGAGTTATCTTTGTGGGCTTAAGATCCCCCAAATCCAATTGCTTATAGATGGAATAAGTGATAATGTTAAACTTTTCACTTGGTCTATCAACGCTCTCTCAATTATGTTCTTTCCCATCATGCACGAAATGGTCGGTGCATTGAGATCTTTGAATTTTAGTGGAAGATCACTCAAAAGTACTGAACTGATGTTTTGTACTTAAAACACATTTTTCTTTACCTTTAGCCTTCGTTTCACCGTGAGAAAGTCCTTAAGAAACTTAGCATACGCGGGAATCTTCTTTATGGACTTAAGAAAAGGTAAATTAATATTTACTTTCTTAAGAACGTCTAAGATATCGTCACGAGAGGTCTCTTTGGCGGGAGAGACCAAGCATTGAGGGTATGGGGCAAAAATATGAGGTTTAAAATCCACCTAAAGCTAGACTGTATTTTTTTTCTCACTCTCTTCCAAGGGGGCATCTTCGGCCTCTTCCGTGCCGGGTGAAGCCTCCTTGTCTTTTTGAACGTCGTGTGGAGGAGGTGACAAGTCAACAACTCTTCTACTACGTGAAGTGGTTACTATGCTACATTGATCTTGATTTTTATCGGGATAAGAGCTAACACAGTTTTTACCTTGTGGAGGTTTTTGGCCCTGGGCGGGAGACTTTCCCTTCACTTGGACACTGAGGGAGGATTGCAACTTAAACATCAACACCTTAAGATCGGCAATATGTTGGGCAATCTGGGCATTTATCGATGACTAATTTTGCATAAACTGATATATGGACTCCTCGAGGTTCCTACATGGTGGTGTAATATAAGGAGATGACGCTTGTGGTGCGTGTTGAAACGGTGGGTGTGGTGGAAGTTGTTGGGCAACATATGAATCTGGATTTAAAGCGACATTTTGTAGCCCGTAACTTAAACCATGATGGTTTCGCCATGAAGAGTTATAGGAATTTCTGTGAGGAAAATTGAAATTCCCGTTATAGACGCCCACCGCCTCGACTTTCTCTTGTAACATCACTTTGTAGGCCGGAATCGTCGGGAATTCCTTCGTTGAATGTCCCGCCTCACAAATAGTGCATACCTCTTAACTAATCACTCGAGTGGTGTCAGATATGTCTCTCCCCCTAGACTCGAACACATCATCTAACCTCTTGTTAAGTTGGTTAATTTGAAGCTTTAATTTGGCTTCTTATCCAAATGGTAGAGTTCGAACATGAAAGGAGATGTAGTAGTTTTTCGAGACCGTGATTGGGTGTTAGGATCGGATGTGTCTAACATTTGAGTTGTCTCAGAAACATACTTAAGTTATCTCTCTGCATCATTCGCATTTAACCAAAAGAAATAACCCTCGAACATGGTTTCAAAACATTTGAGTTGTTTGGAAGTCATATTTAGCCCGTGGTGGAAGAAAGAGATGAGTCTATACTTATCAAAACCATGCTGTGGGCACGTGTTGACTAACTTGTTGAAACACTCCCAACATCGATCAAAGGGTTCATTTTCTTATTGTTTAAACGTTTGAATTTAAGCTTTAATGGAATTCGTTTGATCCTGGGGGAAGAATTTCAGGAGAACGTTTGCTTGCATATCTGTCCACGATCCAATTTAGTTCCGTGACAAAGACCATAACCAAGTCTTGGCCTCAGACTTCAAAGAGAAGGGCAAGAGTTTGAGGCGAATGACGTCTTGAGTGCACGTTTGATCACTATAAGTTTTGCATGCCTCGTCGAACTCGTGGATGTGGAGGTATGGTTTTTACCACTCCATGACATGAAATGTGGGAAGAATTTGAATCATCCCATTACGAAAGCGGAATTGACCCGCATTATAAGGGAGTATAATGAGAACATGCTATATGGTTGACTTACTTGAGTTTGTGCCATATAGGAGTTACAACTAGTTTGGATATGGTGACAAAATGTTTTCGATTATAAAGAGAAATACTCTTTCAAAGTATTCTGTGACACCCCGACTAATTAAATACCGGGTAGCTACTCCTTTATTAAATTAATACAAAATGCCAAGTTGGTTCAGTTAATTGCATCACTGTCGAAAACATTCTAATAATTACTAACCACCTAGTATTTAAAAAGTAAGTTGCCAAATTTTAAGTTAAGTCTGGATAACATGCAATAAAAGAATAATGGAAGAGTCAACATAATCCATTCACCATACGAAGTAATGAAATAACCAACAATAATAATAAGAAATCCGGAGGAAAACTCCTCACAACAATCCCAACAAATGGAAATAATACTACAAGTCTGAATCCCGAATAATTACATGCCAAAAGTCTGAATAACTGAAATAAATGAAATGTCTCTAAAAGAAATGGGCGACATGACCTACAACTGATAACTGAAGAATATAGAGTCAATGTAGATGAAGCGTCTACAAGCAAAGTCCTGTAACTTCCACAAACAGCTACAGCTCGTCACCTGAATGAGAATCCTAAGCATGGTGTCCTTGTGGCTGGGCACCTAAAATGGTTTTTACAAAAATAGATTTGAAAGCAAATGGGTCAGAGCCCGAAAGTGGAAATCAATTTGAAAACAGCAAGTGTTTTAATAGCATTAAAACATTAAATGCAAAATACATGTTAGGACGTGCACTCACATGAAATTCTCACCTCTCGACTACATGTGCACTCCTAACGTACCGTACCCATCTACATGACATATACATCTAACCAAACCGTAATAAGTTCTACCCCTTACTATGCGATCCCCATATTACATTCTAGCGTTATCAACAATATAGAGGGCTTCACTTAAACTCAGATTCTCAATTAGTTATATAGTTCACTATCGGTTAACCCGTTATGTTTTCTCAAAACAATACCATAATTATATTCACAATATTAACATGAAAGTTCCCATTAATTTAAATGTATATTATTCACGTCATAAATATACAATACAAGCACCCCGAGAACTAGCTGCGGTGCACACATACTCTGCTATCCATCCCGGTACATCACGTACATAAGGATCACGCATTCCGAATCTCTCAGGAATCGTTCAGATAACAACATCACAAATAATGGAGGCGAACACAGTCACATCACATGGGTCACGCACATACCTGCGCTCCCACGATCAGCAGACTTATTAACATCCCAATAAGTCCTTCTCTGACCTATGTTCATCGAGGTAACCAGTCTAAATCCGGGCAACACAAGGATTAGAGGGCCCTAAGCGAACGCAAACCTCCCGTGATAGCAAGTATGGTAGGTATGTCATACACATAAAATCAATACATATACTAAGTATGCACACGTCTTAGTAATCACCATAATATATTGGTACATATCTCTTCTCGTACTGACATATAATACTACACCATTTATATGTTCCCGGTTGATATAATTAATTAGGCCGTCAATAGCTCACATCGTAATAGACACTCACGTCCTACTTCATATTTTCCCTTAGGTTCAAACTACACTTCTAGGTTTGACTCCTCATTGTATCCAAAACATCCCAAATATATCAATTACTCATCAAGGAAAGGCTATCTCTACCTATACACAAGGTTACGGGGCACTCGGGATCAAAACAGGCTAAAAAGCCTAAACTGTCAACTCGTTCGTAGTCTCGTTCGAACGAACTGAGTCTTCTAACGAGATCTCGTTCGAACGAAGTGGGCTTTCTAACGAGATCTCGTTCGAACGATCTCATCGAACGAACTTCACCCTCGTTAGAAGTCAATGGTCAACTCGTTAGAATCTCGTTCGAACGAGGTCGTTCGAACGACCTGGGTAGGTCTTCTAACGAGCGACCAGATTCGAGCCCAGATTTCTTATTTTCGTTTTTCCCATCTCTCTACACCTCAAATCTCATCCAAACATTACTCCAACGATTGTTTAAGGTTCCTAATCGTCCCTAAACATCCTTAGGTCACATATTAACATGTTTGGGGGTGTTAATTCATCCTAACATCATTCAAATATCAAATCTCTACATATTTTTCCCCAATTTCAAACACATGAACCCTAGAATTTATAAATCATCTAGAAGTCTAATTAAATCCGTTTTTGGTTTCATACTAATTGTAATATCATCAGAATAATCATCAACTACAAATCTACATGCAATTTCCTCATCAAGAATGTAATTTCTATTTCCAATTTAATGGGTTTTTCATTAACTCCCAAGAACAAATCAGATTTTTATCAATTCCTACACATGGAAGAAACATTCTCTATAAAAACGAAATTAAATCACTTGCCTTAATGGTAACTCTGGATTTGATGACGAATTTGATGAATGGATCTCTCTCCTCTGCAGATTTCTCCTCTCCTCTCTTTCTACAAGTTTTCTTCTCCAAAGTTAATGGTGGCTAGGGTTTGTGCTTTAGAATTTCTTTGGAACAACTTTCAATAACCTCCGTAGCCTATTTGGGTATTAGTGGGCTTAGTGGGTTAATGCCAAATCAGATATTAATTCCCAATTTTCGTAGGTTTTAATTCCCCAATATTCAAAATTACCAAACTACCCTTATACGTTGCCGGTATGGCGTAAAAATACCCCGGGACCCAAACCAAATCCCCGGCTAGTGTTTTCTGACTATTTCGACCCTTCCGGACGCGTTGGCGCACTCAAAATGACCATACGAATAATAAAAATAAAATTCACTTTTTAATTATCATAATTATATACCATGACGCGACTGTCACACGCGTCTCAACAAAATTTCCAAATTGCCGTATTTCAATCTCACGATAAATTTCATAATTCAAAATTCATATATAATCATATATGCACATATAATCAAATACCAACTCGCATCTCGCTAGTATTTTAACCCGGATTAATTTCCAATTAATACGCATTTAATTTAATTAATCCCATAAATAAATATCACAAAAATACGGGGTATTACATACTCCCCCCCTAATAACTGAATTTCATCCTGAAATTCGGAACTAGAAAGTACCTGGTAAGAACAACTCAGGATAACGTTCGCGCATCTCATCCTCGCGCTCCCAAGTGGACTCCTCGACATTATGATGTCGCCACTGAACACGCACTAACGGAACTTTCTTTGACCGCAGTTTCCGCTCACTTCGGTCCAAAATAGCAATCGACCCCTCCTCGTAGGAGCTATCCGGTTGGAGATCGATGTCCTCCAAAACAATGTGAGAATGAGCCAAATCGTCTCTAAGATATTTCCTTAGCGAGGAAATATGAAACACAACGTGAATCCGATGTAAATGCTCCGGTAATCCAAGCCTATACGCAACCGGTCCAATCCGCTCAATAATAGGAAATGGTCCCACATATCTCGGTGCCAACTTCCCTTTCTTCCCGAAACGCGTAATCCCCTTCATAGGAGATACTCTGAGCAAAACCTAGTCCCCCACTTGGAACTCTCTGAAGAACCTCTTAGCATCAGTATAGCTCTTCTGCCTGTCCTGAGCTACTCGAATGCGACTCCGAATCAATTCTATCCTTGCCTAAGTATCCTGAATCACTTCCGGCCCTAGTAGTTTGTTGTCCCCTACCTCTAACCAACATACTGGGGAACGACAAGGTCTGCCGTACAACGCCTCAAATGGAGCCATGCCAATGGTGAACTGGTAGGAGTTATTGTAAGCAAACTCTACCAGTGGAAGATACTGCTCCCATCCACCCCCAAAATCAATGATACTCATACGTAGCATGTACTCCAACATCTGGTTTGTACGCTCCGTTTGCCCATCAGTCTGCGGGTGATACGCCGTACTGAACCGCAATTCCGTGCCCATGGTCTCCTGAAAACTCTCCCAAAACCGTGAAACAAATATATTGTCTCGGTCAGACACGATATTTAGGGGCACACCGTGAAGTCTCACTATCTCTGAAATGAAGAGCTGGGCATACTGTCCCGCAGTGTAGTTTGTCCTTACGGGTAGAAAATGAGCGACTTTGGTCAACCTGTCCACAATTACCCAAATGGAGTCATGACCTCTCTGTGACGTAGGCAACCCCGTGATAAAGTCCATGGATATGTTCTCCCACATCCACATCGGGACCTCCAACGGCTGTAGCAGTCCTGTCGGTCTCTGATGATCCACTTTTACTAGCTGACAAGTGGCGCATTTAGAAACAAACTCGGCAATATCTCTCTTCATCCCGCTCCACCAATACTGTCGTCTCATGTCTTGGTACATTTTGTCCCCACCGGGATGTATCGCGAACCGTGAGCCGTGCGACTCTGTCATCACTTCATGCCGCAATTCCTCCCCTTCCGGAACTACCAATATCCCATTGAAGAGTAATCTCCCATCTGAGCTAACGGTATAGGACTCGGCTCCCTCTGCTAATAATCGAACTATCTGCTCCTGACAGAAGGGGCTTTTGCCCGTGCCCTTACTACCTTCGTGACAATCTGCGATGTAACGGTCATCACAGACATGAACGATCGGGCCACTGCATCCTGGTGTCCCAATTCCTTCCACTTGGCCTTCCACACCTCTGCCACTTCATCTGCTGGCCTACGGCTCAACGCGTCTGCTACCACGTTAGCCTTTTTCGGGTGATACTGGATATCAAATTAATAGTCCTTCACAAATTCAAGCCACCTTCGCTGCCGCATATTCAACTCCTTCTGCGTGAATAGGTACTGCAGGGACTTGTGGTCTGTGAACAATCGAAACTTCTCCCCCAAAAGATAATGTCTCCATATCCGAAGGGAAAATACAACTGCCGCCAACTCCAAGTCATGAGTGGGGTAGTTCTTCTCATGAGGCTTTATCTTACGGGATGCATAAGCAATGGCCTGACTCTCCTGCTGTAATACACCTCCAAGTCCTTGCAAGGACGCATCGGTGTAAACTAAATACTCAACTCCCGGTCTCGGCAATGCTAACATAGGTGCTGAGGTCAACTTATCCTTCAACTCATCGAATGCCAACTGACAGGCATCACTCCAGATGAATGGCACACCCTTACGAGTCAGATGTGTCAAAGGACCTGCTATCTTCGAAAATCCCCGAATGAACCTCCTGTAGTATCCTGCTAGACCCAAGAAACTACGGATCTCCGTTGGTGTCGTGGGCTGTCCCCACTCCCTCACCGCGGATACTTTCCCCGGATCAACAGATATCCCCCGGTCAGAAATAATATGTCCCAAAAACTGGACCTCCTTCAGCCAAAACCCGCATTTCTCATATTTTGCATACAGCTCGTTCTGACGTAGCGTCTGCAAAACCTGCCTCAAATGCTCGGCGTGCTCCTCCTCTGTCTGGGAGTAAACCAGAATATCATCAGTGAAGACAATGACAAACTGATATAGGAAATCCCTGAACACCCTATTCATCAAGTCCATAAACACGGCTGGAGCATTGGTCAAACCAAAAGGCATAACCCGAAACTCGTAAGATCCATATCTCGATAAGAACGCAGTCTTCGAGACATCCTCTTCCTTGATATGCAACTGATGGTATCCCGATCTCAAATCAATCTTTGAGAAGAAAGAAGCTCCTCTCAACTGGTCGAATAAGTCATCGATTCGAGGTAACGGATACTTATTCCGTATCGTGACCTTATTCAACTCTCGGTAGTCCACACACAATCTCAGTGAATCGTCTCTCTTCTTCACGAACAACACAGGGGCACCCCACGGTGAAGTACTCCTCCGAATAAACCCCTAACCCAACAACTGCTCAATCTGATCCCGTAACTCCCTCATCTCAGCTGGAGCCATATGGTATGGTGCGCGTGCTATAGGTCTCGTACCTGGTAATAAGTCTATAACAAAGTCTATCTCTCTACTGGGGGGTAGGCCTGGTATCTCCTGAAACACATCAGAATACTCCCTGACAACTGGGATCGAATCTAAAGGAATCACAACCTCCTTAGAGGTATCCTCCTCTATGTAATACAAATGAGCGGTCGAGCCTCCCTCTGGGCGAGGCGTCGCCACTACAAACATCTCTTGCCCCGGAATGGCAAAAACAATGCTCCCACCGAAGCAATCAATCATGGCTCTATAATCAGCGAGCCAATCCATACCGATAATCACATCGTGAACATGTATATCTAATACCAACATATCTGCAGGTAATACCAGACTACCAATCTCTACCCCCACTCCCCGGCATATAAAGAAAATAAGTGACCCACTCCCTAATGGTGAGTCTACACACGTCACTGTGCTCTCTGTCGTAGCTAACAACCCTAAGGCTTTCGCAAAATGTGTAGCTATAAAGCAATGTGTTGCCCCCGTATCAAATAAAACCCGACCCATAGTACCATGGATAGGAAACATACCCTCAATCGCGGGTGGTGCCTGCGGAGCTGCTGCCTGGTGGACGTTATAGACACGTCCATACTGTAACTGTCCCTGTTGCACAGGAACTGCTGGAATGGCTGGAAGAGCTGGCACCTGGGCTGGAGCTGGAAGGGCTGGTGGAAAAAGTGGCCTCTGTGGCTCATGTCGAGCACCCTGCTGCTGCTGCAGGGCCCTGCCCCTACCAGGACAGTCCTGGCGTTTATGGCCAGTCTTGCCACAAAAGAAACACTTCCCCGGAAAGTTCCCCCCTCTCTGTCCCTGCTTCCCCCGGCCCTGGTGGCCGTTACCGTTCCTCCACTGGCCCTGCTAAAACTGATGTTGACCATTTTGACCCTGCTGGTTCTGATGGCCGTTCGGACCCTGATGGCCCTGCCGGAAACTTCCCTGTCCGTGCCTGAAATTTCCTGACCTGAACCTCTTGTGATCCCCCTGCTGGGTACCCTGATCACCCTGCCTCTGCCCCTGAACAGATTGTGCCCCACTGGCACCATTTCCTCCAGTCCTGCCCTGATGGCTGGACTCTCCTGACCTCTTGCCTTCAGTCATGTGAAAGCGATGGTCCTGGCAGTGTAACAGTGCAGCGTAACCACATCAGAATAAGTGGCTAACGAGAGGTTCCCTAACAAGTGCTGACGAATCCTCCAAGTCAACCCGTCCGTAAATTTCTGTATCTTCTTTTCCTCAGTCGGTATCTCATCCGGAACGATGTTCAGAAGATCATTAAATTCGGCCTCATACTCGGCCACAGTTTTACCCTCCTGTCGAAGGCTCATCAACTTCCTCCTCATTTCCGTGTGAACAGCTGACGGAAAGTACTTGCGGTCGAACCGCACCCAGAACTCCTAAATAGTGAGAGTATCTCTCTCCTCCATGGTGGTAATAGACTCCCACCACTGCAGTGCAGATCCCACTAGCTTAAAGGTAGCTAGTATCTGCTTCTGGACATCTGTGCACTCATACATCCTCAAGTGCCGCTGTATATCCTTCCTCCACTGACTCGAAACTACCACATCGGAGCTACCTGCGAACTCCGGAGGGTGTGCTTTCTGAAAAGCATCACGTACACGTTCCCAAGCAGATGGGAATGCATGAGCCTGAACTGGCGCGGCTATCGGCGCCTGAGGTGGTGCCTGCTGAACTACAGCTAGTGCGGCATTTACCGCCTGGTCCACAATGGCTGCAACCTCGGCGGCATTCATCGTGCCCTGAGCTGGTGCGGGCTGTGGTTCTGGCGTCGCATCCCTGGGAACCCTTCGTGCACGTCGTGGAGGCATCTAAAATAAGAATGAAGTTTATAAGTTCGCAGTTATAAACTTAAAATAGCTGAAGAACGTAGCATATACAAGAGAATACAACAGTCCTAAAATATAGGGCTCTATATCAAAGAAAGCTCAGCGGAAAACATAATAAGCCGTTCAGATCCTAAAGGACACTAGAACCTGATGCTCTGATACCACCTGTGACACCCCGACTAATTAAATACCGGGTAGCTACTCCTTTATTAAATTAATACAAAATGCCAAGTTGGTTCAGTTAATAGCATCACTGTCGAAAACATTCTAATAATTACTAACCACCTAGTATTTAAAAAGTAAGTTGCCAAATTTTAAGTTAAGTCTGGATAACATGCAATAAAAGAATAATGGAAGAGTCAACATAATCCATTCACCATACGAAGTAATGAAATAACCAACAATAATAATAAGAAATCCGGAGGAAAACTCCTCACAACAATCCCAACAAATGGAAATAATACTACAAGTCTGAATCCCGAATAATTACATGCCAAAAGTCTGAATATTTGAAATAAATGAAATGTCTCTAAAAAAAATGGGCGACATGACCTACAACTGATAACTGAAGAATATAGAGTCAATGTAGATGAAGCGTCTACAAGCAAAGTCCTGTAACTTCCACAAACAGCTACAGCTCGTCACCTGAATGAGAATCCTAAGCATGGTGTCCTTGTGGCTGGTCACCTAAAATGGTTTTTACAAAAATAGATTTGAAAGCAAATGGGTCAGAGCCCGAAAGTGGAAATCATTTTGAAAACAGCAAGTGTTTTAATAGCATTAAAACATTAAATGCAAAATACATGTTAGGACGTGCACTCACATGAAATTCTCACCTCTCGACTACATGTGCAATCCTAACGTACCGTACCCATCTACATGACATATACATCTAACCAAACCGTAATAAGTTCTACCCCTTACTATGCGATCCCCATATTACATTCTAGCGTTATCAACAATATAGAGGGCTTCACTTAAACTCAGATTCTCAATTAGTTATATAGTTCACTATCGGTTAACCCGTTATGTTTTCTCAAAACAATACCATAATTATATTCACAATATTAACATGAAAGTTCCCATTAATTTAAATGTATATTATTCACGTCATAAATATACAATACAAGCACCCCGAGAACTAGCTGCGGTGCACACATACTCTGCTATCCATCCCAGTACATCACGTACATAAGGATCACGCATTCCGAATCTCTCAGGAATCGTTCAGATAACAACATCACAAATAATGGAGGCGAACACAGTCACATCACATGGGTCACGCACATACCTGCGCTCCCACGATCAGCAGACTTATTAACATCCCAATAAGTCCTTCTCTGACCTATGTTCATCGAGGTAACCAGTCTAAATCCGGGAAACACAAGGATTAGAGGGCCCTAAGCGAACGCAAACCTCCCGTGATAGCAAGTATGGTAGGTATGTCATACACATAAAATCAATACATATACTAAGTATGCACACGTCTTAGTAATCACCATAATATATTGGTACATATCTCTTCTCGTACTGACATATAATACTACACCATTTATATGTTCCCGGTTGATATAATTAATTAGGCCGTCAATAGCTCACATCGTAATAGACACTCACGTCCTACTTCATATTTTCCCTTAGGTTCAAACTACACTTCTAGGTTTGACTCCTCATTGTATCCAAAACATCCCAAATATATCAATTACTCATCAAGGAAAGGCTATCTCTACCTATACACAAGGTTACGGGGCACTCGGGATCAAAACAGGCTAAAAAGCCTAAACTGTCAACTCGTTCGAAGTCTCGTTCGAACGAACCGAGTCTTCTAACGAGATCTCGTTCGAACGAAGTGGGCTTTCTAACGAGATCTCGTTCCAACGATCTCATCGAACGAACTTGACCCTATTTAGAAGTCAATGGTCAACTCGTTAGAATCTCGTTCGAACGAGGTCGTTCGAACGACCTGGGTAGGTCTTCTAACGAGCGACCAGATTCGAGCCCAGATTTCTTATTTTCGTTTTTCCCATCTCTCTACACCTCAAATCTCATCCAAACATTACTCCAACGATTGTTTAAGGTTCCTAATCGTCCCTAAACATCCTTAGGTCATATATTAACATGTTTGGGGGTGTTAATTCATCCTAACATCATTCAAATATCAAATCTCTACATATTTTTCCCCAATTTCAAACACATGAACCCTAGAATTTATAAATCATCTAGAAGTCTAATTAAATCCGTTTTTGGTTTCATACTAATTGTAATATCATCAGAATAATCATCAACTACAAATCTACATGCAATTTCCTCATCAAGAATGTAATTTCTATTTCCAATTTAATGGGTTTTTCATTAACTCCCAAGAACAAATCAGATTTTTATCAATTCCTACACATGGAAGAAACATTCTCTATAAAAACGAAATTAAATCACTTGCCTTAATGGTAACTCTGGATTTGATGACGAATTTGATGAATGGATCTCTCTCTCCTCTGCAGATTTCTCCTCTCCTCTCTTTCTACAAGCTTTCTTCTCCAAAGTTAATGGTGGCTAGGGTTTGTGCTTTAGAATTTCTTTGGAACAACTTTCAATAACCTCCGTAGCCTATTTGGGTATTAGTGGGCTTAGTGGGTTAATGCCAAATCAGATATTAATTCCCAATTTTCGTAGGTTTTAATTCCCCAAAATTCAAAATTACCAAACTACCCTTATACGTTGCCGGTATGGCCTAAAAATACCCCGGGACCCAAACCAAACCCCCGGCTAGTGTTTTCTGACTATTTCGACCCTTACAGACGCGTTGGCGCACTCAAAATGACCATACGGATAATAGAAATAAAATTCACTTTTTAATTATCATAATTATATACCATGACGCGACTGTCACACGCGTCTCAACAAAATTTCCAAATTGCCGTATTTCAATCTCACGACAAATTTCATAATTCAAAATTCATATATAATCATATATGCACATATAATCAAATACCAACTCGCATCTCGCTAGTATTTTAACCCGGATTAATTTCCAATTAATACGCATTTAATTTAATTAATCCCATAAATAAATATCACAAAAATACGGGGTATTACATATTCAAGCTTCAACAAGATCATAAAGCCCAAGAACCTCCAATATCTACCAAAGGGAAGTATCCTTAAGCTCTTAAACACACAATAGGACACATTTCATGCATATAGGTGTTAATATGTGTGCACAAGTGTTTGAATAATTTTTAGGTATTTTTAAACATTTTTGAAACATTTTAAAATCATTTAAAATGTTTTTTAAACATTTAAAAATATGTTTTAATTTGTTATTTTGAAATATTTTTATTCCTAAAAACTTTGGTTGGGTAGAATTCAAAACTGGCTGAGAATTTTGATGAAAATCATATTTTTAAAACATCAAAAACACGCGTTTTATACTCAATCTCTGCCTTACATGTGTTGAGACTATATCTACTAGATTTGTGTTTATTTTGTTTCTTAGTTAGAAGACTTAATCCCAAACTTTTCTTCAAATTAATTGATATGACCAATATGGTCCTTACTACCGTGGAATATACAGACAACTCGCCGTTGCCTAGGAATTGATAAGCCGTAGCCTAATCCCTTTAAGGCATTGAACATTCTTCAATAACTAGCTGTTGCCTCATCTCGGACAGGCCGCGGCACGTACAGATTAGCCTTCCAACACTGGCCGTGGCACCTCATTCCAATTATTATGGCCATTGCCTCTGGATTCACATGCCGCAGCTCCTTCAGACCTGCCGTTGCCTTGGCTCAAATGGGCCACAACCCTTACTCACAAAACTGTCGTCCAGCCAAAGGGATTACTTACTCTTCAGACCTATTTACATATCACGTGCTCAGGGCACGTGACACAACCTACATTTCTCCTATAAATAGAGGTTCTCACCTCATGTGGGGGGATTTGAGACAATCACCCCGGGCGAAGCCTTACCAAACTCTCTACAAAACCCCAATACAACTTGGGGGGATATTCACCTACCTTGTAGTCCTTTTCTAGGCCTACCCGGAACCGCTACTCTTTTGTACGCCTATCAGGGCTATGTAAATTTTTATTACGACATGTATATAATATGAGTGGGGAAACAAAGTGGATGCAAACTCATTTCAATAGCCGAACCACTCTATATCTTGTGTTTTGTCGCTCTTTGCTTTCTTTACATTTATTTTACACTTGACATGCTCTACGAGAGCGACCTGTGTCCGATTTCTCGTATCATCAATCTGGCGCTGTCTGTGGGAACGAGGTATTTCTATCTTGCTTCTTCTTATTTTCATGTTCCAAATGACTTATTTCATCCACGGGGACCTCCTATGTCATCATTCCATGGGTGAGATTTTGGTTATCGAGCCCTCATATTCATATTCACCTGTGTGAGGGCATTGTTTATTTCTAGAACTGTTGTTGGTCCTCTTTTTTCTGACCTCAGATATTTTTTCTACATAACCCTATGATTTTACCTTACCTCAATAATGTTGAAAAGCATCAGAGGCTATATCCTTCTAAAAGTGGGTAATTAGGGATGAGTTTTGTTTACTCAATTATGCTATTTTGCACCCATGATCTCGAGTTTGTTGCCAAGCTTGTGCTAACTTTGTGCCAAAAGGCTGTTTTGCCCTTGGAAGACTCTTGGTAGGCATAATATGCACTCTTTACATGCTAAAACTCAGTTCCTGGGTCAATTCTTGTGATTTCACCCTACTCTGCCTCAGGCAGGATGTGGCCTAGCAGTTATACCACTCGTCGACCGTAGCCCTCTTAGTGCAGCTAATGCACAACTTTACATCACTGGGAAAAGTACTTATCATTGTGTCCCCAGGCTCAACCTTGGTGAAATTCCCCCAATGGCCTCGGCAGCACGTACATGTGCCTTGTTGGTCGCGATCGCAGTAGTATAACCTTACAAATTGTCGAATGCTGCATCCCAGTCTCTATACTTGGTTCATCCTCTATATTCTTCCATTACTCACATCTGTTTAGTTTTGTTTCAGAATATATATATATATATATATATATATATATTTAAGAGAATAACAAAGCAGAAATAGAGGGAAGATCTGGAGCGAATTCGAAATAGAAAAGCGATTATTCAATTGTATAACCACCTCAACCATCTATACAACAGTCATGCCTCTCTTCAGGCTCAGTTCAACTTTCTGACTCAAAGGTTCTGATGTTAGAAGCTGCAACACCAAAGGCTGCAACCCCTGCAGTAATTGCCTCAGAAACAACTATCTTGGAGTTCGCACACAAGAACCAAAAGAGGCAGAAAAGAAAACTAGAGAAGCCATAAAAAGGCTTTGAGGCCTACACCCCACTGATTTACCAAATTATAGATATTTTTGAGCTCATCAAAGAAGACAAATTTCTTAAGTGTACTGAGAAGACGAGGGCTCCTTTCCACAAAAGGAACCGGGCCCAGTGGTGTGACTTTCACCAAAACCATGGCTATAGCACTGACAAATTCTTTGCATTGAACGATGAAATCAAAAGGCTTGTGAGGCAGGAGCATCCCTAAAGACAGCATGAGAGATACAATAATTCTCAGAGCCTTTGCGACTGATTGACTTACAGGCCGCATGCTTCATATCTGTCTAGTTTCCACTCCCTGTTTCTATTTTTATCTTTAAAAAGCTTTACTTAAAATGACATTGAATACATGAATATATGAATTGGAATTATTTTGCCATATCTTATTTCTCTTGTTTTCATTATCTGTCATATCATAAAAGGCCTTCGTCTTAAACAAATTAAAATGACATATTATCTCGGGGATAACTATCTTAATTTGCTCACAACGCCCCTCATGACTCCTAAGCGTATGGAAGAACATGATACTTAAAATAGCAAAGGAAACTCTCGGGATGACTCTTATTAGTCACGAGGGCTACTAATGCCCGTTATTTCTTTCAAAATGCTTCGATTAGCCATGGGAGCTGCTAATGCTCGTTATTAGCTTCCGAAGTGTTTCAATTAGCCACGGGGGATACTAATGCCCGTTATTCGCTTTCGGAATGATCCAATTAGCCAGGGATGGCTTGATACATATCCAATTATATCTTGGGGATGCTTCATAATACCTAGCCTGCGGAGGCCTGCCAATAACCCAATTAAAGCGACTAGGAGAAGCTGCGAAACTGGCTTCATGAAAATTAAAGCGACTAAGAAAAGATGCTACCGTGTCTTCATGAACTCAGTTCGAGCAACAAAGAAAAGCCTAAAAAAATGTAGTTGTTCCTAAATTTCTATCAAATCCAACTATTCTGCAGAGAGGCCTGTAGCTACAACTTCTTGTCAAAGGTGGATAAGAGTTAAAGATCGCAACAATATTCAACAACGCAGAAGGCAAGGTGTAGACAAGTAAATGGCTGCAGCCTAATATCAATAAAACAGGCAGATCTAATCACAAATGGATGCAACCTAATATCAATAAAGCAGGAAGAGCTAATCACAAATGGCTGTAGCCCCATTGGATGCAACCTATTCTCAAGATCACAACATGAGCATGCTGATATAAAGCAAAGCAAAAAGGGGGAGTTGAAAGTTACAGAAATGGCCGCTGCCCTATATTCCATCTTTATTTTTAAAGGGAATATAGGTGTGACCCATCAACAAGTACATACATTCAAGCAGTCAAAACATGTAAAGATGAAGCAAAAAAAAGGGGCATGCAGTCAAAAGTTACAAAAAATAGCCACAACCGTGTGTAAAGTTCAAACATACCAAAAGTTTAAAAATGATTGTGAAAGGAAAAGATTAAAAAACTATGAGGCTGTACCGTATTCTTCATCTTACTCTTCACCATTTGCAGCAGTCTCAGTCTCTTCTTTTAGTATTTGCCTGGCCCTCTCCTCTGTCACAGCCTTGATCACTGCCACGCACTCCAAATGCTCAGCATCGCTGAGCCCCCAGGCAAGGATCTAATCCTTGGATTCAGGGAAATTCTTTACAATCCTAAACCCGAGTTCTTGAAAGTTGCACATGTAGGCTCTATTGTTGATGAAGAAAATTCACTTGAAGTTTTGAATGCGGCCATGGCATTGCCTGCAGCTAGTTAAAGTGCAGCGGCATGTCCATTATCCTTCTTTGTAATTGCAATAATATGGTCGTTATCCTTTTATTTTATGGATGTTGCATGTTCCGCATCCTTCTGATTAAGAGCCTCACTGCTCCTTGTCTCTAACTCCTCATACCTCTTCTGGAGGAGCTTAAGTCTGTTTTCAGTAGCCGCAACACGACCAACATCATCTAAAGCCTTCACCTCAGCAGGTTTTAAGGCTTCCGCAACCTTGGGAAAATTCTCCTCGGTATTTTTTTAGGCATCGGATGTGGCTTTAGCATCCATTTGTTCAGCTTGGAGTGCCGCGGAAGATGATTATTTTCCCGCCTCAAAAGAAGTGGTCCTAGTGGTCTCTAAATCAGTCGCATGCACCTTATCCGCGGTCTATTTAATCTTGTAGAGGCCTTCATATTTATCCGTTTGAGACATAATAACATGTGCAGCCTAAAACTTATTCAGACATGGTTAGTATGAAGAAGTAACTATAATTAAATTCAATAAAGTGCTTACCCTTAGTAGGATGTGGAGACCATACTCCTCCACATGTTCATGGTCTTCATCCACAAGGCGGTATGTGTCAATATTATCTGCTACCTTCCTCATCTTGTGGACCGCCCTGGAAGTTGTGTCCCAGTATGATTGAGGTTCGACATTCTCAATTGAGGCCACGGATGACCATTAGGGCCCCCTCTTTGACGACTTTGAGGAGGGGGAAAATTGACATTAACAACCATTACCCTCAGCGGAGGAGGAGATGGAGTAGGAGAAACGTGGGTAGGACTATTCCCACCTTGATGGACCACCTCCGTGGAAAGCAGATTTGCTGTGTCCAGTTGATCAATAATATTATCATCAAAGTTATCTTGCCTTTTATTGTCCGCGGTATCATAAAAATTGGCAACATGTGCTGCATCCTCCACTGGTGGAAATGTTGCGGCACCCCAGCACCAGCATTAGCCACAAAAGAAGGCTCGACAAGGGAACCTTTCGCACCCCCTTTCCCTTTTTGGGAACTCTTTATTTTCTTTTCATTCTTGGAGGAATTATTGAGGATAGCAGCATCCTCGTCCATCTCAGCAAGCTGGGTATCTAAAAGTTATCGATCTATTTCCTCTCCTGAGAAATAAAGTAAAGTCAAGTGCTAGTTAAAAACCACAGAAAAGTTGGATTTCCAAGTGTATAGATCATTACCTTCCACATCCATTATCTTTGTAATGTTTTCACTTGGAAAATATCCAAACTTGTAAAATATGCTGAGGTTGCTAAAATAGAGAAACATTTTGAGTTATCACTAAAGCCAGACGTGTCCTTAACTCTCTTTCTTGCCCGGCTGTTAAGTTTTAGATCATCAAGAGCGGTACACAAATATAAAGATCATTATATGCCAGAGCATAAGGAATCAAATATTGGCCAAGTATTAATAACAAGCTGTAAAAAGTAAAAAGAAATGAAAATACAGTGCATGCCGCACCCAGTAGTCACCTGATTTAGAAGGCCGTCCCCATTGCCACGGTATCCTATATGATTTTTCTCTCTCTGATTCCTCTGGATGGATTTCCCATTCCTCTCCAGAGATATATAAATATTTTCCTTTTCAATTTTTCACACTGGAAGGCCTCTCAGTGTACAAAGCCTCTTTGTTTTCCCGAAGAGCAAAGTAGTAATACCATGCAAATTTGACAGAGTTCTCTTTCGGCCTGTAAAAATGAAAGAACTCCGTGGGAGTAATATCCCTAGTGAACTTTTCCCGCTAAAGTATCAGTTAGGCTAGTATGGACCTCTATCCATTTGGGTTAAATTGGGTTGGGGCCAAGTTCATGGCATTAAACATTCTCCTGATGGAAAGTGGTACAGGCAGCCGCAACCCATAGATGAAGGCATGCAGAGGGAGGTAGATCCCATCGTTGGGGATTGCAAAACATGGTTTTTGTTCTACGAAAGGAGTTGAACAAATAACTCCACTGGAAAATTCAAATGTCGTAGCCATTTAATTGACCCAATCTTCCGTCATGATGCAACAAACATTAGAGGCTGCATGAGCTCTCTGAGTTCTGTCATACGGGCTGGTTGGTCCATTTATGGACTCAGAATGCCCAAATACCGTAACTTCCACTTAAACGAGAGGATGGTTAGTATCTCCCTCCATAACTGCAGCCTCAGTAGTATTCCTACAAGTTGTGGAATCTGCAAAATTAGATTAAAAAATGACACAATTGAGACAATCTTTAAGTAAACAGGGTCCAAAAGCCTTCAAAGGCTTCACAGAAGGAATATCAGGTGGATGAATGCTAAAGTGAGCTTTCGAGAGGTCTGCCAGAAACTCTTGGGGGTCCTAACTTATTACGCTACAGTAGGACCTGAAAAGCAGAAAGTCTCCGCTATTAGGTGCCGCAACATCTATGGTCAGGAAAGCCTTAAATAGAGGCCGCGACGTATAATATACATATATGTACAAGTACAGAAATTTGAAAAGTTCAAACATGACTCTCAAAGCCTGGAGACAATAACTCTAAGTTTTTGCCATAGCCTAAAAACTGTAGCCAGATGGAATTGCCACTGCCAAGTGGACTCAGAATTGCGGACTATAAAGTGAATTTTCTAATGCTACAGATTGTAGCCTGTAGGAGTGAGGTAATTTTGAGTAGTATTCTACCCGCCGCGGACAAATATACAAACGAGAGTTAAAAAACCTAGTTTAAAAGGTAAGCCCCACAATAAGAATTAAGGGCTGCAACCAATCAGTTCAGAACCAAATACTGTAGCCAGGGGAATTATAATTATATGTATTGACACAAAGCCGTGTCAATACAGTGCAAGTTTCTAGGATTTTGGCAAAGAACACTAAGAGTATGTTCTTAATGATTCTTGGGCAAAAATAAATTTTGAAATAGGGACAATGTGCGGATTAAACCTAAGAAAGCCAAATTTCTAACCCAAATCCAGTTCAAACACCTAAGCAACCCCCAAAACCCGACAAGATTCAGACCCATTGATTGGGGATTTAAAGTAGTAACATTAAATTTTGATTGAGGATTTGTGTCAAAGAAATTCAGAAATATGTTGCAAACATGGACTGAAATAACCAAATACAAAAGAAAATGGGAAATTAGTTGAAAGATTACCTGGAAATCGATGGAAGATTGTTTCTCAGCCTTAAAAACACTCCAACTTCACCTCATTCGCCTTAAAACTACCAGGATGCTCGTCGAAAAACTCAAAAGGCAAACTGACAGTGTTCTGATTTCAATTTACGCTCAAGGTTTGAAAAACATAATGATCTGCACGGCTAGAACCCATTTATATGAGAGGGCATGGGAAGGTGAAACGTCGCCTTACAAGGTGAAGGCGAAAATTATAACACACCACGACACAGTCGTGGAATTCACCCGCAGCTCCAAATCACCACCCCTTAGCACTACAGCTTGAGGGCTATTTGATATAACCATATGGTCCTTACTGTTGCAGAATATACAGACAACTGGCCACTGCCTTGGAACAGAGAGGCCATAACGTAATACCTCTATTGCATTGCACCTTCTTTAGTAACTAGCTGCTGCCTTATCTTGGATAGGCAACGACACGTACAGATTAGCCTTCCAACACTGGTCGCAACACCTCATCCTAGTTATTATGGCCATTGCCTTTGGATTCACATGCCGCAGCTCCTTCAGACCTGCTATTGCCTTGGCTCAAATGGGCCGTAACCCTTGGTCACAGAACTGCCACCCAACCAAAGGGATTACTTACTCTACAGACTTATTTACATATCACGTGCTTAGGGCATGTGACACAGCCTACATATCTCCTATAAATAGAGGTTATAACCTCAAGAGGGTGGATCCGAGGCAATCACCATGGACAAAGCACTGCTAAACCCTATACACAACCCCAATACATCTTGGGGCT
The DNA here is from genome assembly GCA_949130495.1 of Sambucus nigra. Taxonomy (NCBI): domain Eukaryota; kingdom Viridiplantae; phylum Streptophyta; class Magnoliopsida; order Dipsacales; family Adoxaceae; genus Sambucus; species Sambucus nigra. The sequence goes on along the minus strand of OX422215.1, from coordinate 665,183,177 downwards.
ATTCACCAACCTTGTAGTTCTCTTCCCAGCCTACCCCGAAACCGCTACAATTGTGTATTCTCCTCTTTTAACTCTATTGTATGCCTATCATGGCTATGATAATTTGTATTATGACCTGTATAGAGTGGGGCAACGAAGTGGACGTATGCTCCTTTTAATAGCCGAACCACTCTATATCTTGTGTTTTGTCTCTCTTTGCTTGCTTTACATTTATACAACACTTGACATGAAGTACGAGAGCGACATGTGTTTGATTTCTCGTATCATCATTAATCAACGATCTGCATGTCATCTAAATTGATCCATGCGATGGTGAGTTGTGCCAATCAGAGAGCGTATAACATTAGTGCATTTGTATCCCTTAGATCATAAGTTAAACGGTCAGACCCAATCTCAAATGTCCAAACCATTCGAACTTCTGGATCCTTCCAAGCTTACTATAAAAAGGCTCATTGGGTTAGCCTTTGAGAAGTTTTAGAACTCGTCTCATTTGAGAAAAAAATAGAGAGAGTAGAGAGAGAAAAGAAAGAGTAGAAAGAGAAAAACCTGTTGTGAATATTATCAAACCTAACGTTTTTCTTTGAAAACCAAACACCAAACCCTTCAGTTTATTCAAAATAGAAAACCCTATAGTCGAGAGTTAGATCATTAGGTTTTCTATGAGTTTTGGGTGTGAGGTTTTTACTGTTTGAAGACCCTCTTCAACGTGTATCTCTCTTAGGAACCATTATCATTATTAATATCATCTTTCTCTGTAGAAAGTGTGAGATTTACTAAGAGAAATTCTCCACATAGTATTTTAGGTTTCATGTGACTCTTTTCTTATGGATCTTAATTTTTAAATCTCTATTTTGTTAGATCCAGTATCCTTTTTCAAATAAATTTAAAAAAGAGACTTCTTATTATACAAAGTCTTAGATCTGAAAAAAATTATGTTTCAAAATATTTGTTTCATAGTTTGTGAAACTTGTTCGTACATAAATAAGGTTTTGAAACAACCTAGATATAATTTTTCAGATCTGGAAATATTTTAGAAGTCTGATTTTCGAAAGATATTTGAAAGTCTTGCATATCATATAAATTGAATGTCATTTGTATAAATCTTGAGAGGTGTGAGTTGCATATTTGCATATAGTCGCATCACTGTCACTTTTTCACTCTCACACGAATACTTAGATTGTGTGGTTCATTTGAGAGATATATTGTTGTTTGAGCCACTAGAATCGGAGAACAGGGATGAAAGCAAGGAAGCTGCAAGGGATATCAAAGCCATTCAGAAGAGCGTTGGAGAGTGGGATAGCTTGTTTAGGTATAATTTCTGACTTCGACTTACGATCTTATTATGCATGCTTGGTGCCTGTATTCTTGTAATCTGTGATTGTTTTTAGTGGATTTTTTTATGGCATAGAGGTTACCATGGATGTTTTCCCTAATTTGGGATTTTACCACGTTAAAAAACCTTGTGTCAATTTGCTTGATTATTCTTAGCTTCTTATCTATTTTGTTTCTTACTAAAGAATTAGTATAGGTTTTACTTTAAAAACCTAAGGTAATCTATCTACCAGATCCATCATCCATACTAAAATCAATTTTACACATGTTGTGTAGTTTTATTCTGAAAATAGTTTCGTTTAATGAGTTGACTTTCGGAGTTTACTTAAACCTTAACTTTCAGTTAACAATCTAGTAAATAGTTTTTATTTCAGTTGGTATCAGAGAGGGTTTATCAAAATCATTTTTGATACTGAAACTCTAGAAACCGTTTTTGACATCTATTTCTTAAAATGGATGAAAGATTTGAGAAGTCAGGTAAACTTTCCCGTCCACCTCTCTTTGATGGACACAACTTCCCCTACTTGAAAGTAAGGATGGTTGCGTTCATTCAAGGAACATTGGGCAAAGACGTATGGGGTATAATTGAAAATGGTTACACACGTACTACTAAACCTTTATCTGAAACCAACCCTACAAGAGTTAAGAAAAGTCTTAGCGAATTTACTAAATAAGAGAAAAATATGTCTTCGGATAACAATAAAGGAAAGCATTGGATATTTATGCCCATTAGCGAGCATGAATTTAAACGAATATCAATCACCTCTCATTCTAGGAAGCCCGGGACACGCTAGTCACCGCCCATGAGGGTGATGAATGTGTTAAGGATAGAAAAACCCAAATGCTAGTCCAGAAATATAACACACTGATTATGGATGATAGTGAATCTTTTGATGACTTTTATATAAGTTAACTGACATTATCACAAAATTTCATTCTAATGGTATAACCTATGAGAGAAAAGAGGTTGTGTATAAAATCCTCTGGTTCATACCTGCTAAATTTGATAATAAAAGATAGGCTATAGAAGAAATGGACGACCCAAATCTGAATCCCAACTTGCTTAGTAGTAAATTAAGAATTGTTGAAATGGAGTTGGAGTATAAAAAGCAACTGAATGCCCAAAAGAAAAGACCATCAGGATATAATGTTACGTTTTGATCATACATGACTGTCCTCAAAATGAATTCATCAAATTTTGACCTTGACCTTAGTGATGATTGTGATCTGGATCATCTTGATAACCAAATAGCTCTTATGAGCAAGAACTTTGAAAAGATAATCAAGTTTAGAAATTTGGTTGCCTCTAAATAAGGTAGACCAGGGTATCAAGGTCATCAAAACCATAAATCTCATGAATGATACGATGAAAAAAAGTCTTATGACAATAATAGACCCAAGATTGTCACGAAAAATGTGATGTGTCATCATTGTGGAAAAATGGGACACTATGCCGATAAATACAGAGTCAAACTAAACAACATTGCTAAGACTAATATGTGTAAGACATGGGATGACTCTAGTGTATTTGACCAAGATGAAACTGAAGAGTCATTCATAGCCTTTTTGTAAAGAATGTGTACACTGAAGATAATGCATGCTTTCCTACTCATGCTTGTTGATATTAATGTCATATCTGCTAGTGAAAATGTTGTTCCTATTGTTGATGAGAATAAATTGGATGATACTAGTCTATGAGTGTGTCAAAGCATTTGATTGTCGACAAAAAGAACGTGTGCGCGAGTTCCACAGAAAAATTAACACAATAGGGGACACTGCACATGATGCACTTAGTGAGTTCGACGATGATCTTTCGGATCTTCAGGAGCTATGCACAAAAACGATTAAGAAAAGTGTCTGACTTGAAAAAATGGTGAAGCTATTAACGCGAACGTATTGACTTACTTAACCAGACTATTAGAAAGAACACTGAGGACTATATAGCTCAATGCGTTGCCCACGAGACTGCAATAAAAGATTTTTCCTTTAAAATAAATGACCTATCTGAGAAATACTATGTTTTAGAGCAAATATATAGGTCAATTTTAGTTGAACTTGAAGAATCAAAGCAGAAGGTTTCAAACGTTTTAATAAAATGTTTGCACTTTAAAACCCAAGCAAAAACTTACGATGACATTATTCTTGGAACTATGTTTGATTCTGAAGATAAATCTGGCTTAGGTTATTGGGAAACGATTTTCATTAGCAAAAAGACTGTATCTCCATTTGTAAAACATGTGATGGTGTGATAATTGATTAAATTCGCAAATTTCTATTTTGGCACACTTATTTAATTAGAGTCTATTTTTAAACAAAATCAATTGAGCCCCTAAACATGCAACTATGTGTGTGCGTGAATCAAATCATAAATAGATAAAGCATGCGACACAAATTTAAGGAAAAATCCCCGCAGGGCAAAATCTTTTATTGCTAGAACTTTGAAAAGTTTACAAGACCATTGAATTACATACCATCTTGATTTCACCCACAAGAGTAACGCACGGTGTCTTCGTCAAACCTCCAAAGCAACGGCTAGAAATCAACAGTGGTTCACACGCAGCTATACCACAAGCACTCGCAGTCTAAAATCTTCACAAGGACTCCCTCCACAATAGCACGCAGCTCTCCTGTTGTAAAGTTCTCCCCACAATGAATGATCAATAGAAAAGTGTGTTCTTGAACACCAAAACAATTCACCAAAGCATATGGAATTTTTGTGAATTTAAAGACAAAAAGGGATTAAACCCTAAAAGAAGAAGTCAAAAGGATTCTGTAGTTTCGCAATTTTCTGTCTTTCAAAACGCTGGGACTTCTTAATGAAAATGAAACAATTTAATGAGTATTTATAGAAAAATATGCCACCTCGGTTGTCGAGCTCGTTAGAACGAGAAAGAAATGTCGCGCGAACGAGATATGCATGTCGTTTGAACTACATCCCTCGATAATGCAATGTCGTTCGAACGACAGAGCAAAGTCGTTTGAACGACTGTCACGTCAGAAAATATTATTTTAATGTCCGCTCCAATACTTAGAAAAAATACTCATTCTCAAATTTTTACGAAACAGTCCACTCTAACAGTTAGAAAATATTTTGTAAAAATATCCCAAAAGATCTAAATGGAAAGTTAAGGTATTAAAATCATAACCTTACCAAAGTAAACTTCGCAGAGTCTTTTTGATGAAGAATCTTGATATTCGGATCCGTCTTTGATGCTTGAATGTTCTTGAATTCTTTTCGACGATGTAGCGGTATACGACATACTAAATTGATAACGAACTTATAAAATAATGTCCTTACACCATTGTGAAATAAGGCCAGAATTTTTAAAACTTTCAAAAAGGAAATTGCAGTGAAAATGTCTCTAAGGCAATACAAAGTCAGTGTAATCAGTAGCTTAAATCTAATGATCCAGCTAACTATGCCTGTCCTCCTGTTAGACACCAACATAAAAAACTCAAGCCTAATGATAATTGGATAGCTGTACCAAATAGGGGAAAACCTATTTTTAAAGACTTTAGTAATAGAGTCAAACCTTCCATCCACCAAATCTGTTCGTGTTGCGATGTTTATGGACATTCCATTGTCGAATATTTTCAAAAGAGACTGTATACACCTACTTTTCAAAATTTTAACTATTCTAGAAAGAGTAGGAATGCCTATGTTCTCTCAAAACAGACAATTGTAAAAAAAAGAAATTGGGATCTAAAACTAAGAAAAAAAAATTTAGAAAGACCCAACAAATCTTTTCTAAATCAAAATCTAATAAAAATTTAAAAACTAGGCCTATTTGTATTAGAAAAGATGATCTGTCCCCTAGCTCAAGTGCAATGTTGGCATAACCACTTTTAAGGCCTAACGCACTTCATCTGGTTGGTTCTTGGACTCCGGATGTTCTAAACATGTGATCGGGGATGAAACCAAATTGACAAACAAGGCAGACTTATTTGGAGGTAATGTCATGTTTGGAGATGGTGTTTCATCTCAGATCATAGGTAAGGGAACATTATGGGAGGAAGGGCTCCTCAATGTAAATGATGTTCTATTAGTTAAAGGTCTTAAGGCTAACCTGCTAGCATATCTCAATTTTGTGATTCCAATCATATTATTACCTTTTCAAAAACTGATTGTAAAATTCTTAATGAAAAGGGAAACTGTATTTTAACAGGAAACACAAATAAGGATAACTGTTACATAGTAATTCCAATGTCCGAATCTTGTCAAGTTGGCAGATTAGAAGATGATGATCTATGGCACAATCGACTGGGACATACAAATTTAGATTATCTTTGCAGGTCAAGTTCCCAAGAAATAGTTAGAGTCTTACCAAAAATTAAAAATACTTTTAATTCTATTTGTAGTCCTTGTCAAGAGGGGAAGATAAGTAAATCCTGTCACAAAAAAGTTAAAGATGTTTTAACTTCAAAACCTTTAGAACTCATCCACATGGACCTCATGGGTCCCTCTAGGACTGTCAGGTACTGTGGTAATAGTTATATCTTAGTTATTTTGGATGACTTCGGACGATATACTTGGGTTGCTTTCATGAAAAATAAATTCGATAGTTTTCGTGAGTTCCTAAAAATCCTTTTAAAAATTAAGAACAAGAAGGATACCCAACTATGTCGCATTAGAAGTGACAAAGGTGGAGAGTTCAAAGATTTGGGTTTTACAGAATACTGTACAGGTAATGGATATAAACACGAGTTTAGTTTTCTTAAAACACCTCAGCAGAATGGGATTTCTGAATGAAAGAATATGACCTTACAAGAGATGGCTAGGGTGATGTTTCACGCAAAAAGTCTACCGAAATACATTTGGGCTGAGGCTGTACAGACTACATGTCATATCAATAATCGTGCATACCTCAGGAAAAATTCCAAACAGACTTCTTATGAACTTTGGTACCACAAAATGCCTAACTTGAAATATTTCAAAACCTCCTAAAGTGTATGTTATATCTGCAAGGACAAAGAAAATCTTTCAAAATTTGACACTCGAGGAGAGAAAGGAATTTTTCTTGGTTGTTCTCAAACATGTAGAGCTTATCGCATTTTTAATTATCGTACCTAGGTCATAATGGAGTCATTTAACATAATTGTAAATGATACAAGTGCAGAGACTAGTGCTAGTCAAACAGAGGTTCTAGTTGATGTTGAAACCAAGTTTACTCCTGACTCTCCAGAGATAACTGATTCCCTATCATTTGAGAGTCCTTCTGTACCAACTTAGGTTTTTAAAGACCAACATATTGAAAAGATTGTTGGTGATCCTTTTGAGCCAGTTAGAACAAGATCCCAACTTCAAAAAGTGGCTAAATTTGTATGCTTCGTTTCTCTTGTAGAATCAAAAAAATGTAAACGATGCCCTTTGTGACTCATTTTGGACCAATGCTATGCAAGAAGAGATTGTCTAGTTTCAGAGTCATGATGTGTGTTACCATGTTCCTCAGCCAAAAGATCAGAAAGTTATTGGCACTCGCTAGATTTTCAAAAGCAAAACTGATGAAAATGGGTAGGTGATTAGAAATAAAGATCGGTTGGTAGCACAAGGTTACTCCCAGATAGAGGGAATTGACTTTGCCGAAACTTTTTCTCCTGTTACTCATCTTGAGTCAGTTTGTCTCCTCATCGCCATATCATGCCATTTATAATTTAAACTTTTTCAGATGGATGTTAAAGCCGTATTTTTAAACGGAATTTTAACTAAGGAAGTGTACGTAGAACAATCAAAAGGGTTTGTAGACCCTTCACATCTTGATCACGTCATTAGACTAAAGAAAGCCTTGTACGGTTTAAAATAAGCTCCTAGAGCTTGGTATGAGCGCTTGACTTCCTTTTTAGTCTCAAAAGGATTTATTCGTGGGGGAAACGATCAGACCTTATTCATTAGGAAAATAGACAAATATGTCTTGATTGTCCAAGGATACATTGATGATATCATATTTGGATCAACTTGTTCCAGTCAAGTAAAGGACTCTTTCGATATCATGCATGTTGAGTTTCTAATGTGTTTAATGGGTGAATTACAGTATTTCTTAGGAATACAAATAAAATAATTTAATGATAGATTATTTATCACTCAATCAAAATATGTTGCTAATCTCATTAAAAGGTTTGGGCTAGAAAATGCAAAACCAGCAAGTACACCCATGAGCACATCCACAAAATTATCTCTGGAAGAAAATGGGAGAGACGTCGACCCGACTCTATATAGAAGTATGATAGGGAGCTTTTTATACCTCACTATGTCCAGGCCATATATTTCCTTCGCGGTGTATATTTGTGCAAGATACCAATGTACGCTTAAAGAAACCCACATGTTGTGCGTTAAAAGAATTATTAAATTTGTTAAGGGTCCATTAAATTTTTGTATTTGGTATACAAAAGACACTACCAGTTCTATTGTAGGATACACTGATGTCGGTTGGGCAGGATGTTCAGACAATAGTAAAAGCACGTCTGGTGCCTGTTACTATATAAGAAACATCTTAGTAGGTTAGAGTAGTAAGAAATAAAACTGCATATCCCACTCTACGACCGAGTATGAGTACATTGTAGCCGGTAGTTGCTGTGACCAACTTTTATGGATCAAACAAATGCGTAGATATTATGGTATCATTGAAGATAAATTGACTATGTATTGCATTAATCAGAGTGTGATATCTAAAAATCCAGTCCAGCACTCACGAACTAAGCACATCAGATTATACATCATTTTATTCGTGAACTTGTAGAATCCAAAGAACTTAATATTGAGTATCTCAATACTGAAAAAATATTAGCTGATCTATTTACAAAACCTTTGGATAATATTTTATTTGAGTTCCTTAGAATAGCCATAGGAATGATAGTTCTTACATAATCACTCTTAAACAATTTTCATATCATCGGTAGTTTCATGATAATAATTGGTTTTTGAGGATTTTGGGCATGGACGTTTCTCAAATGGAAAAAGACACCTCCTTAATATAGATAATGTAGGAGACCCTTGAATCCGCCCTTGCTTATGCTATTGATTGTGTAGAATGGATTGTTTATATACTCCTGTTTTCACATCTATTTTTTACCCTATTGTATATTAGAGAAAAATTGGGGGAGAAGAACTTAACTAACTTGCTTTCATTTCATATATTATCTCAACTAACTCAACTAATATGCCACTGAGCGTTCCTTTTTTCAGGCATTTTCCAGACCCATTTGTATAGCTTGTCAGATTTCTTAGGGTAATGGTCTGTATGATAGTTAAGTTATGTATTTTTTTCTCCTTATTTTCAGTTCTATGATGGGAATGCTTAAATAGATCTTTTGTATAGGAAATCTAGGATTTTTCAGTTTTACCCATGAGTACAGGTTACTCAAGGGAATTTTATCTCTAATATCCAAAGGGGGATATTGAGAACACACTATATGGTTGACTTACTTGAGTCTGTGCCATATAGGAGTTCCAACTAGTTTAGATACGATGATAAAATGTTTTAGATTTTTAAAGAGATATCCCCTCTCAAAGTATTCAAGCTTAAACAAGATCATCAAGTCCAAGAACCTCTAATATCTACCAAACGAAAGTATCCTTAAACTCTTGAACACACAATAGGATACATTTCATGCATATAGGTGTTAATATTTGTGCACAAGTGTTTGAATAATTTTTAGGAATTTTTAAACATTTTTAAATCATTTAAAAAATGTTTTTTTAAACATTTAAAAATATGTTTTAAAATCTCGTGGGCTTATTTGGAAATATTTTTATTCCTATAAACTTTGGTTGGGTAGAATCCGAAACTGGTTGAGAATTTTATGGGTACAAATTATATTTGTAAAACATAAAAAATACGTGTTTTATACTCAATTTCTGCCTTACACGTGTTCGTACTTTATCAGATGGATTTTTGTTTGTTTTGTGTCTCAGTTAGAAGATTTAATCCCAACCTTTGATTAAAATTAATTAACGATCTGCATGTCATCTAAATTGATCCATGTGAGGATGAGTTGAGCCTATCAGAGAGCATATAACAACGGTGCATTTGTATCCCTTAGATTATAAGTCAAACGATCAGACTCAATCTCAACCGTCCAAACCATTCGAACTTCTAAATCCTTCCAGGCTTACTATAAAAAGTCTCATTGAGTTAACTTTTGAGAAGTTTTAGAACTCGTATCATTTGAGGAAAAAAAAATAGAGAGAGTAGAGAGAGAAAAGAAAGAGTAGAGAGAGAGAAAAACCTGTTGTGAATATTATCAAACCTAAACGTTTTTCTTCCAAAACCAGACAACAAACCCTTCAGTTTATTCAAAATAGATAACCTTATAGTCGAGAGTTAGATCATTAGATTTTCAATGAGTTTTGGGCGTGAGTTTTTTACTGTTTGAAGACCTTCTTCAACGTGTACCTCTCTTAGGAACCATTCTCGTTGTGAATCTTATCTTTCTCAATAGAAAATGTGTGATTTACTAAGAGAAATACTCCACATAGTATTTTAGGTTTCCTGTGACTCTTTTCTTATGGATATTGATTTTTGAATCTATATTTTGTTTGATCCACTATCTCTTTTCAAATAAATTTGAAATAGAGACTTCTGGTTATACAAAGTCTCAGATCTGAAAAAATTTATGTTTCAAAATATTTGTTTCACAGTTTATGAAACTTGGTCGTACATAAATAAGGTTTTGAAACAATCTTGATCTAATTTTTCAGAAATATTATTTTTTAGATCTGGAAATATTTTAGAAGTCTAATTTTCAAAGGATATTTGAAAGTTTTACATATCGTATAGATTGAATGTAATTTGCAGGATTTATTTGTATAAATCTTGAGAGGTGTGAGTTGCATATTTTTCTATAGTCACATCACTATCACTTTTTCACTCTCACACGAACTCTTAGATTGTTGGTTCATTTGAGAGATATATTGTTGTTTGAGTCACTGCAATTGGAGAATAAGGAGGAAAACAAGGAAGCTGTGAAGGGGATCAAATGCCATTCGAAAATAGCTTGGAGAGTGGGATAGCCCGTGTAGGTCTAATTTCTAACTTAGACTTAGGATGTTATTATGCATGCTTGATGCCTGTATTCTTGTAATCTGTGATTGTTTTTAGTGAGTTTTTTATTTTGTGGCGTAGAGGTCACCGTGGATGTTTTTCCTAATTTGGAATTTTTTCACATTAAAAAACCTTATGTCAATTTGCTTGCGTGTTCGTAACTGCTTATCTGTCTGGTTTCTTACTAAATAATCAGTATAGGTTTTATTTTAAAAACCTATGATCTCTACCATCCATCATCCATACTAAAATCAGTTTTACTCATCTTGTGTAGTTTTATTTTGAAAAGAGTTTCGTTCAACGAGTTTACTTTCAAAGTTTACCTAAGTCTTAACTTTCAGTTAAAAAATCTAGTAAATAATTTTTATTTCATATAGTGCATCCCGAAATGACTATTTGCTCGGGATATAAGAGGTCTCTTATGGGGCTATATGGTACTTCACCCTCACCTGTACCAATACTACCATGTTCCGACATATCTCTTTCACTTTTTGATTAGAGTTCCTCACTTGATGCCATAGAAGTGTGACTCGTGATGGAGTTCGGCAGAGTAGGAGGTGGAACCCAAAACTGCGGAGCGTTAGGAGCGTGTGGACTATCGGGGTCGTACTATACTATAGGATTCTCATAAATTCTAGTTGGGGTAGATTGAGGAATTTGTTGAATTTTGTATTTTTTTTTGAATTTATGATTTTTTTGTCTTTTTTAGAGTTAGAGTTAAATTTATGATTAAGTCGACCTAACCTAATTGTATACCTAGTCTCCGACAACGGCGCAAAAAACTTTACGCGACTTTAAAAGTGTCTCTTTTGCGTGCTTATAACGGCTCAAGTGTAAGCCGATCGTGTAAATAATAATCCGAGCAAGTCGAGTATCAAATACAATGAATAGGCTATGAATACGTAACAACGAATAGGGAAGATGATTAACCTTACGGTCGACTCAGAAAAAAAGAAGAAAAATATGATTGTTTTGAAAATTTTCAATTAACTAAAGAAAACTAAATCGAACTAATAACTTAACTACACATGAAATAATAACTAAAGGCTTTTTTAATCAAATGTGAGTAAATGGAGTCAGGGTGCACTCCCCTGAACCGTCGGTAATTAGTTAGTTAGAACCTAAAAGTTGCAAAAACCTAATTCTCAATTCGAAGAGACATCAAATATATTCAAAGCATTTAACATTTGTGGATTTTACTCCTCACAATATCAAATCAAAAAGTATATTTGACAAGAATGATAAATTATCAAAACGAAAATTGCATCCTTTAACATTCCGGTTACCTAAGGCAAACGGAATTGAAAAATCTACAACCTTTACTTTGATAAAGTCCAAACCTTTTAATTGTTAATTACATTATATTCACTTTTAATCCCATGCATAACACCTACGTTGGGTTCATGTATCCCATCCAAACCTAGCCGGACATAGTTACGTGAGTAACAACAAAAATCCTAACGTTTCATGAGTTGGAAATCATGATTAAACTATTGCTAAGCATGCATGGGAGCTTTAGAATCCTAGAAAAATAAAGAAACATGCAAGGATGGAAATTATGTAAGAACAAGGAAGATAAGACAAACTTGATATTAAAAACCTTGAGAATTTAATCAACAATAGTGAAATTTTAGTGCAATAATTGAAACTAGGGTTCTTGCATCTTCTCCCCTCTAATTCTCTGGTAAAAACTAATTAAAACTAGGTTCAATCTCCAACTACAACATTCCATGGCTATTTTGCAAGAGTCCAACCCTAATACAACTCTAAAAGAAAACAACAATTAAATGAAATTTCTCATGTCAAGTATCCCAAACAGGTTCCGGTGCATAGGCAAATCGGTTTGGAGTGCGGCTTGAATTTTTTTGTTGCATTAGCTTGCTTTTTCTCTTTTCTTTGGATTTCTTTTTCAACTTCAAACGACCATAACTTCATCACCGTTGCTCGAATTGAGGTGAATTTTTTTCCAGTATTCTTGTGACTTCAGGATATTCAACCTATCAGTTAGGACCTCCTCTGGGTTATTGCTGGGAAATTATGAAAATGCCCTTGACTTCCCTTTCTTGCATTTCTTACACTGTTTCAGCTTTTGTCTTCCATCCACTTGCATGAATTACCTTTAAAACATGAGACAAATACATGAAACATGAAATACTCGTCAAAAAGTATTAGTTCCATGAATTTGAGATAAATTCGGGTTAAATACAATGCATGGGACCATAAAAGTACCGAAATTAAGGGGATAAATATGAAATATGTACATCTAATCAAATACCCTTAACTTAGAACATTGAGCGTCCCGAGAAATGTAAAAGAATAAGAGCATGAGTTAAGGACCTTTCAAAAACTTTATTCGGATATAGTACATTTTTCACGGGCAAGAGATTGCATTTAGTATATGAAACAAGCCGTTAAACCCCTAGGTTACCCTAGTCGGACGAGTGGTGTCTCGTGAGGATTTGCAGTGAATATACCCAAAAAATTTGATTTTTTGACTCAAAGAAATATCAAAATAATTAAAACCTGTACAATTTAAACTCCTAAAGAATAGTCATCATAAATTTATATTCAAGAGTCTCAATTTGCAGTGTGTGTGCGAAGCCGAGAATTAAATTGCTAACTTCCATCAATTGATCATTACGTTGCTTTTTGATTCAATTTCTCACAGATGCTCTCATAAACGAATCACTCAGATTGTAAATAATTTCTCTCGGTATACGCAATTCATAAGAGTAAATATAATGGAACACAAATTCACATACATAATTAGAAAGGTGGAATTTTTATGGTGAAAAGATATCATCATCGGCATACGGTCACTGAAAAATGGGAAACATCTCCTCTTATCCACACCAACTAATCTCTCTTATTATCTTTTTGTGTCTTAGCTCTCCACGTGGTAATTAATTTTGTTATTCGAACTTGGTAGGGACTTTTTCGGGTCAAAAGGTGTATTGGGTAACATGGTAATAATCGAGAAATTTCGGTGTTAAATTTTTTTGCTTACTATCGATGTCCTTAGGTACTTTTTCGGGCATTTGCTCTTTTTCTATTTTGTTCATGTTTTTCTTGATTTTTTTTTTAATTTTTATTGAGCATTTTTTTTTCTTACCCCTTTTTATTGCACCATTCTGATTATTTGATGAATTTTTCGATTTCACAACTCCAGGCTCATAGGTTTTTCGAGTTAATAAAATGAATTGGGAATTTTATTCGGTTCAATTGGGTTAGCAAAAAGGATAATTTTTCACAACTTTTTATGGCTTTGATTTTGGATAACAAATGATAGCCTAACTTCATTTATCCGAATTGCGCATTATTTTACCATATGCGTCTCAAGAATATTTTAATTTAGAGATATTTACAGCGTGCTTTTGAGACGACATCTCGCTTGTTTCCCGTAATCAATAAAATGAAAGAAATTGAGATCCACAACGACTTATTTGGAGTTAAATTAAACTTTGAGTTAACCATTAACTCATATTGATTTAATTACTCACAAAAATCGATAGGCTCGAAATCTCACCGAGTTAATAATCTCCACACTTATTCGTAAAGTCGTCAATTTTTGCTCAATTTCCATCTTTGGTCAATTCCGGCTTTGTGCATTTGATTTTTACAATTTGAGACTTTAAACAAAATTTCGTGATATTTTTGAAAAATTTGAATTCCAATTTTTATTTATTTTCAAGGAAAATATTTTTTTGACTTTTCAAAAATTTCAATTTTTTTTTTAAATATTAAAAATTTTATGATTTGTTTAGGCGTTTTAAAAATTTACGAAGTTTTGAAACGCATTTATACCCCCCTAACTTAGACTTTTGCGTTGTCCTCAATGAAAAGGACCAAAATCAATAGTAATAGAAGAGTGCAAAATAAAAAGCAACTGATATCAAAATGCAAATTTTTGTTGCAACTACTGTATATTACAAAGCGAGAAAAAATGAAGTACATAGTTCTTGCGATGATAAGATAATAAAGCATAAAAGAACTACATAAATACGGACTAAAATTCGCCTTGAAACACCCTATGCTCTCACGTATTGTGCATTTGTGCTCCTATCCTTTCTCGACTAGCAACCTACAGACCTCTAACTAACTTAACCCACACGACTCTCTATAATACACAAGAATCACCCCATACGCGTCAGGAGTGCGACGACCTCTCTCGCTTTCCTAAAAACTCATTCGACCCATATACGGGGTCCGATGCTCTCCTCGTCTCCCTCTTTGTCACATAGTAAACCAATAATCAAAACAAGTTGAGACTAACCCCAAAAATAAGGGGGACACCTTGAGGCTCGTGATGACTGGGGTGACTAAGATCCTCGTAGGGTTCAATCAAAGTGCAACTTACTTGTACCGACTTGGAGAGAACCTCTTGGTGAAAATTGAGCGGACATGGTAACCCTAGATCTCCCTTAACTTCGGGACTGCATGGGTAAAGCTTGAAATCGAACGAGACTCGTGTCCTCTCCTCGATTGCATCCAAGGACTAAGTGGCATGGGTGGATGGTCATAAAGAAGGAATTCATCTATCCTATCTTTCCATTCTCTCTCATCTAAGTGACTAAATGAGTCCAATAGAGATTGGACTTCAACAGTGAGGCTCTCATCCACCAGCGCAAATTCTTTCTTAATTTTTTTAAGCTTATATCTCCTAGGTCTCTCTCTTCGTCAATCTCAGAGTCCTTTCTCATACTCTCATCAAATCTATCTTTCTCACTAGTGCTTACGTGCACTTCTCTAAACTCTCTCCCCCTCTTGCATCAATGTGCTCAATTGCGATCTCAATAAGCATGATTAAACACTCCTCCTTTACCTCCTGCTCAATGTCAGAATTACTGCTCTCACTTGAGGTAACAAGACACACCCCTAACGGATCTCCCATATGACTCCTCTCAAAAATCTCGTATACTGTCTCTTCCATAAGACCCGTTTCTCGTAATTCTCCCTCATCACCCTCGAACTTGGTGATGTTGAAGATATTTGTTTCGAGTGTCATGTTACCGAATGTGAGTTGCTTTTTCCTATTGAGTGTATTAATCAATGCGTTAGCCGTAGCTGATAATGGGCATTCAAGTATTATGGGAAAATGATTACTATGAAGGGTGGTGTATTCCTCGTCCCAAATGACCAAATCCACCATGAAGTAGAAAGTGTCAACTTAGACGATCACATCCTCAACGACCCCCTAGGTATCTTCATACAACAATCCGCTAATTGGAGAGTTATCTTTGTGGGATTAAGATCCCACAAATCTAATTGCTTATAGATGGAATAGGGGATAATGTTAACACTTTCCCCTAGATTTATCAATGCTCTCTCAATTCGGTTCTTTCCCTTGATGCACAAAATGTTCGGTGGACCGGGATCTTGCAATTTTGGTGGAAGGTCACTCAGAAGTACTGAACTGATGTTCTATGCTAAAAACACATTTTGCTTTACCTTTAGCCTTCATTTCATCGTGAGCAAGTCCTTAAGAAACTTAGCATAGGCGGGAATCTACTTTATGGTCTCGAGAAAAGGTAAATTAATATTTACTTGCTTAAGAATGTCTAAGATATCATCACAGGAGGTCTCTTTGGCATGAGAGACCAACCGTTGAGGGTATGGGGTAGAAATATTAGGTTTAACAACCACCTCGGTCCTGAATGTGTTTTCTTTCTCACTCTCTTCCAAAGGGGCATCTTTGGCCTCTTTCGTGCCGGACGAAACCTCCTTGTATTTTTGCACGTCGTGTGGAGGAGGTGACAAGTAAAAAACTCTTCCACTACATAGAGTGGTTACTGCACTACATTGCTCTTGATTTTTATTGGGATTAGAGCAAACATAATTTTGACCTTGAGGAGGTTTTTGGTTGTGGGCGGGAAACTTGCCTGCATCTTGGACACTTAGGGAGGATTGCAACTTAGACATCGACACCATAAGATCGGCAATATGTTGGGAATTCTGGTCATTTATTTGCATAAATTGATATATAGTGTCGTCGGGGCTCCTATGCGGTGGTGTAATATAAGGAGACGGTGCTTGTTAAAATGGTGCGTGTGGTGGCAGTTGTTGGGTAACATGTGAATTCGGATTTAAAGCGGCATTCTGTTGTCCGTAACTAAAACCAGGATGGTTTTGCCAGGAAGAGTTATAGGAATTCCCAGGAGGACCATCGAAATTCCCTTCGTAGATGCCCACCAGCTGGACTTGTTATTGTAACACCACTTTGTAGGCGAGTATCGTCAGACATTCCTTCGCTGAATATCCCACCTAAAAATAGCACATACCTCTTATCTAATTGCTCGAGTGGAGTCAGATATGTCTCTCCCCCCATACTCAACCACATCATCTAGCCTCTTGGAAAGTTGGTTAATTTGAAGCTTTAATTAGGCTTCCCTGTCCAAATGGTAAAGTCCGAACGCAGAAGGAGCCGTGGTCATCTGTAGAGCCTCGGGTTAGGTGTTAGGATCGGATGTGTCCCATGCTTGAGCAGTCTCGACGACGTACTTATGGTGGCAGTATGCATTGTTCGCATCTAACCCAAAGAACTCTCCCTTGCATATGGTTTTAATGAGTTTTTTAGAAGTTATACTTATCCCGTGGTGGAAGAAAGAGATGAGTCTATACTTCTCAAAACTATGGTGTGGGCACGTGTTGACTAACTCATTGAAACACTCCCAACATCGATCAAAGGGCTCATTTTCTTGTTTAAATGTGTGAATTTGAACATTAATGGAATTTGTTTGATGTTGGGGGAAGAATTTAAGGAGAAACTTTGCTTGCATATCTGTCCACGATTTAATTGAGTTCGGTGACAAAGACCATAACCAAGTCTTAGCCTTATCCTTCAAAGAGAAGGGGAAGAGTTTGAGGTGAATGACATCTTGAGTTCACATTTGATCGCTAAAAGTTTCCCATGCCACTTTGAACTCTCGAATGTGGAGTAAGGTTTTTGACTCTATACCATGAAATGTGGGAAGAATTTGAATCATCCCATTATGAAAGCGGAATTTCCCTGCATTATACAGGAATATAATGCATCCCGGAGTGACCGTTCGCTTGGGATATAGGTGGTCTCTTATGGGGCGATATGGTACTTCACCCTGACACGTCCATGTACTACCATATTACGACATATCTCTCTCACTTATCGATTTGAGTTCCTCATTCGATGCCCTAGAAGTGTGACTCAAATGGAGTTAGGCAGTGTAGGAGGTGGAACCCAAACCAAATTCTCAATTCAAAGAGACATCAAATATATTCTAAGCATTTAAGATATGTGGATTTTACTCCTCACAATATCAAATCAAAAGGTATATTTGAAAAAGACGCAAATTGCACCCTTAAACATTCTAGTTACATAGGGCAAACGAATTTAAAAAATATACAACCTTTACTTTGATAAAGTCCAAACCTTTGAATTGTTAATTATATTCTATTCACTTTAAAGCCCATTCATAACACCTAAGTTGGGTTCATGTACCCCAAGCCTCTAAAAACCTAGCCGAACATAGTTACGTGAGAAATAACAAAAGTCCTAAAGTTGCATGAGTTGGATACATGATTAAACTATTGCTAAACATGCATGGGTGCTTTAGAATCCACAAAAAGTAAATAAACATGCAATGATGGAAATTATGTAAGAACAAGGAAGAGAAGACAAGCTTGATGTTAAAAACCTTGAGAATTTGGTCAACAATGGTGAAATCTTAGTGCATGAATTGAAACTAGGGTTCTTGCCTCTTCTCCCCTCTAATTCTTGGGTAAAAACTAATTAAAACAAGGTCTAATCTCCAACTACAACTTTCCATGGCCGTTTTTACAAAGTCCAAACCCAATATAACTCTAAAAGAAAACAACAATTAAATGAAATTTTGCATGTACGGTACCCGAAACCGGTTCTGGTGCATAGGAGAACCGGTTTTGGTGCTGAACCTATTTTGGAGTGCGGTTTGAATTTTCCTACTGCATTGGCTTGCTTATTCTCGTTTCTTTAGATTTCTTTCTCAATTTAAAATGACCATAACTTCTTCTCCGTAGCTCGGATTGAGGTGCCATTTTTCCAGTATTCTTGTGAATTTAAGATATTTAACCTTTCAATTGGATCCTTCTTTGAATTTTGGCTTGAAAATTACAACAATGCCCTTGACTTCCCTTCCTTGCATTTCTTTCACTGTTTTGACTTTTCTCTTCCATTCACTTGCACGAATTACCTGTAAAACATGAGAGAATTACAAAAAATAAGATATACTCACGAAAAAGAATATTATCAAGAATGTAAGATAAATACGGGTTAAATGCAATGCACGGGATAATAAAGTACCAAAATTAAGGGGATAAATATGAAATATTTATGCCTTATTAGGATGCCAGAGCAGCATCAAACGAGATGGGGATCGCTTTGACTGATCCCCCTTTGGACAAGACGCCTTATTGCTCTTCTTGTGTGGATGAGGGACGAGGGTATCGTCAACCACCTCCTTCATCTCCTTGTACGCCTCAACATTGCTGGGACTGTCGGTGGTCGATTTCTTTATCAGGGATGGAGGTGGCGAATTCTTCCCAAATTTATTTAGCATGTTAGAGATGTTGGGAGTGACCATCTTCGAAATAGCTTTCGTAGTGTCGTCTGAACGATCTGTGAAAATTGAGAAGAGGTTCATATCAGAAAAGTTTAAATAAAGACGATACCATAGTTTAGAAGCTAAATTTATCACTTTATCAGAAGATATCAAATAAAGATGACACCATAGTCCAGAAGGGAACTTACGTAATTCTGTAAGGGGTTAACCCCCCTAATCCTGTCTCAGCCAGGATTTCAGGGGTAATAAGATGTTCAAATTCCACGAGTCCACCATCGTCCCTCTGACCTCGAATTCGTACAATATTTTCCCAATCGTCTATGCTCAAGCTGGGGTCAAGCTTGGCAGACATTGAAGCTTTCACCCACTTCTAAGGGACCCTTAGCTCTGAGGCATAGCATGCAACATATGGTGAAAACTCCCAGAACTAGAGACGAAGAAATATCGTTGTTTCTAGTGATAGTTGGATGTTTGATTAATGAGAATAACCTTCTTTGTGGATTTCCTAGCTACGAGATGATAGTAGCCATGTTGGGCCTTTATACATGATACATTATAGCATGCTTTGAATACATTAATTGGAAAGTTACAGCTAAATAAGAACTTCCAGAGAGATATAAAGTTGAACGAAATCCTCTACGCATTGGGAGAAAATTGGGCTAAGGCCAGTCCGCACAGTAAGATGGACGGGAAGGTGGAAACCAACCTTAAACATCTGTTCATAGATAACAATCTTGCACTAAAGACCATCAAATGCCATCTCGACCTCCTCAGGGACCCTCAAATTAATATCGGGGTTAATACCGTATAATTTCCTCAAGTACAGAAGGTCAACGTTTCTCACAGTACTTTCAAAATTTTGATCGTACGATGTATTTAGTGTTTCCTCGACCTTGTCTTCAGAGTTAATGAATTCTATGATTGGTACTCCACAGGGAGACCTACTGTGGAACTCTACCTCGATCATGGTCGATAGTAAAACTATCACTGGGAGAGAGGATTAAGCAACAATTACTGTGGACACCTCAGGGACCTAAGCCTTAACATCCTGACTGTGATCACCAGACCCAACAGCCCCTGAGTCTGCCATACAGGAAGAAGGGACTTATATGGCCTCCTCATAAGAGTCAGTCTCTCCAGATACCCTAGATGCAGAAGGGCTATAGCCCTATGAAGATGAAGAAAAGTGGGAGCTCTGAGACTAGTTTTCACTCATGGAATCACTAACCTCCATGATAGGAGGATGTACAATAGCTAATGTGATTGGGTTGATTGGAAGTGTAGGGTGGCCTTCGACCCTACGTTTAGCCTCTACCTCGTTCTCAACCTAGTGTATCTCACTAAAAAGTCTCTCCCTAATGTTGGTGTACTGGTCTACCAGCTCGTATAAGGTCCAAATAGTTTCAAGGTTTGACTAGAAAATCAAAAGGCAGAAACTTAATCATTTTGAAGGAAGAACAACAAGAACAATAAGAACAACTGGAATAAGATCACCAAAGAAGATAACTGGACTTGCACTGGTGACTCTTACCGTGGACAAGAAGGACAAAGAGCAGCCCAGATAAACCACAAACACTCACCTAACCACTAAAGCACCATTAACACTCCTAAAATGACAATAAAACCACCAACCAAAGTCATTGGAAAAAATGGAAGTTCATCGAAAAGTAAAGCAGCGAGCAAAAACTAGAAAAAAATGATGAAATGATATGGAGAAAGGGAGGTGGAGGTTACCTGGATGGAAGAGGAGATCGTAGG
This sequence comes from Sambucus nigra, assembly GCA_949130495.1. NCBI lineage: Eukaryota > Viridiplantae > Streptophyta > Magnoliopsida > Dipsacales > Adoxaceae > Sambucus > Sambucus nigra. Next base: position 665,162,476 of record OX422215.1, on the reverse strand, counting down.
AGCAAGAAATAACCCTAAAAGTGGCAAAAAAATCTTGACAGAGGAGAGAGAGGTGGACTGGTTTTCTAGAGAGAGAGAGAGGGGTTTGATCACGAAGGTAAAGTGAAGATGAAAGAGAAAAGGATTTTTTAAACCTATTTAAATGGTTTAATGACTGCGTACATTTTCCCATGCAATCATCATTAGGGCACAACTTCCCAAGGCACTCCTACAGGTGTCACTCTTAGATAACATGCTAAGCCACATGATGACTGCCAAGTGTCCAATCAAGAACTCATGTTTAATGTTTTGGTAAAAGGACATATCAACCCTCAATCAAGAAGTCTCATCAACATAGGGGTTAGAAATTTTTACCCTCAGCCTTTTACTCACATTGAAGACTAAGGGCTAGGGGGTGATTAATATACCCAAGTGTAGCCTTGTCCTCAGTAAGCCTTAGCTCAGTCGAGTCAACATTACTCACCTATCAAGTCAGACAGTCGTGAGTCCCTCTAGAGTGGCCCTTCATCGGCAATCTTGGCTTTGTACTCGTCCATAAGGACTAAACTTATCAGCTATCCCACTAGTACCTCATTAGTCTCATCTTGTATATGTACTACTCAGAAAATCGATACCACACTTTAATCTAGCTCATCAGTTACTCACCAAGACAAAGAACATCTCAGTCTCAACGAAGTCGAGACCTCTCAGGACGACATATATCTCACGTGTGACACAGGGTTCCAGCATTACAAGTACACATAGGCAGGAAGTTATAACAAGATCTACATGAGCACGTGAGGGAATATTGCACCATCTTGACAAAATTGTGCCAGGGACAAGTGGATAGACTTGATTGAAAGCTTCACCCTGGACATGCCTCTTATATGCTTAGGGGAAAAATGTGCACCCACCCTAAGGACTATGATACTTATCATATCCTTCCTTAGAGGGGATCAAAAATTCAAAACCCTAGCAAAAATTTGTAAAAACTCCAGTAGCAAAAACTCGTGTAGGAATACTGGAACTTACTGATATTTGGAAGAACAGTATGGTGATTAAAAGCAGATAAGTATTTATCGAATCATATAGAAAAGGTTCCAGATTTTTCTATAACAGGATAACCCATAAATATTGGTTATTGATGCTTAAAATGCATAACAATACTCTTATAATATCATCCAAAACCTTTTGATAAAATCAATCCAAAATCTTTGGAGATATAATCAAATCCAAAACCTTTGGAGATAAAGTAACACTGCTGAGACCATTTTCGAAGAGTGGCATCCATATGGTAAGCAAACTAAGTACTCAAACCTTAAGTCCTACAGGCCAAATAGCGCTTCCATGGGTATACCGAAAGTCTATTCCCGAAATCATAATGTATGAGTCTGGGTTAAATGAAATAATCCCGTGTTTATTGAAATCATCGATTTACTGAAATTATCGATTGCATGAAATTATCAGGTTAGGGTTTATTCAGATAAGGATTGAATTAATATTCACAATATTTGTGAACTACATAAAAGAATTTGTAAATGAGATCACGAGTTTGGGGACTATCACATAGTGATATAAATAATTTATATTTCTAATAATAATTGGTTTTTTAGAAGATTCTCTCTGTAAGTTATATTCTCCAATAATAGTTAGAAATGTGAACATACTATTGATATTTCCTTTCGATTTTGGATTAATTTGTTGGCAACTACATTACCTTTCCCTGGGTAGTATTGTAAGTTAAATTTGTAATCTTCCAAAAACTCAATCCGTTGTCATTGTCGAAGATTTAAATCTTTCTGGGTGAATATATATCTGAGACTTTTATGATATGAGAAGACCTGAAATTGTTCTCCATACAAGTAATATCTCAAAATCTTCAGTGCGAAGACTACTACAGCCAATTCCAAAATGTGTACTGGGTAATTACGCTCATGAATATTTAATTTCCACAAGCAATACATGATCACCTTTCCTTTTTTGCATGAGTAAACGTACTAGAGGGAATAGTAAGAATAGGGGTAGTGGTCAACCTTTCTTTTAATGTAAGGAATGCTTGTTCACACTCTCGAGCCCACGCAAATCGGATATCCTTTCGGGTTTTATTTATGAAAGGTAAGGCAATTTTTGAAAATCATTTCACAAAGCATCTATAATAACCCGTGAGTCCGAGAAAGCTTCAAATTTTTGTAACATTTGTAGGTTGCCGCCATTCTGTCACTGCCGTGGTTTTTGTTGGATCCACTTGTATACCAGTCTCGATAATCACATGCCATAGAAATTTCACTTACCTCATAATAAAATTGCACTTAATTTTCTTGGCGTAAAGTTGGTGTTGTCATAAAGTCTCTAGTACTATATGCAAGTGTTCTTTGTGGTCCTTTATAATCTTCATGTATTTTAAGATGTCGTCCATTAAAGTAACTACGAATTGATCCAAGAAAGGTTAAAATACTCTATGCGTTAAGTCCATGAAAGCTGCTGGTGCATTGGTTAATACAAAAGACATGATCACAAATTAAAAATGACCGAAACGAGTTCAAAAAGAATTTTTGGGTATATCTTCTTCTTTAACACGAAGTTAATGATACACAAATAGTAAATTAATTTTTGAAAATACCTTTGACCCTCGCAATTGGTCAAACAGGTATCCTACGAAAAGGATATTTATTCTTGATAGTTACTTGATTTAGCTACCGATAGTCAATGCAAAATCGAAACCTCCCATCCTTCTTTTTCACAAATAAGTCTAGTGCTCACCAAGGGGATGTACTAGGTCGTATAAAACCATTCTCTAACAAGTCGTCAAGTTGAGATCTAAGTTCCCATAGTTCTAAGAGTTCCATATTATAATGAGTTATAGAAATAAAGGAGGTGTTGTGTAACAATTCGATGGTAAATTCTAGTTCTCGTTGTGATGGTATACCATGCAATTCTTCAAGAAATACGCCATCAAATTTATCTAAAATATAAGAGTAAATGAAGGCCCTTTTTCATGTGTTGAGAAAATATTGACTTCGAGTGACTCTTTCCTTGAAAATAAAATGGAGTTTGATGAGTTTTTTTTAATGTTACTATCTTCTCATGGTAGTTAATGTGGGAAAAGTTTGGTGATAAAATGTCCATTCCTATTATCAAGTCAAATCCCTTTAGGTCTATTACTTTTAGATCTACTACAGAATTCCCATCCCAATCCGTATGATACTCTGTTTACAAACTCGATTTATTTTAGTATTCTTATATATAACAAATTTTCTAAGAGACTAGTTAAATAATTGCAATAGAGTCATGAAGTCATAGCTAATGAAAGAATGTGTTGAGACATAATCAAATAATATATGAGCAAAAAAGTTATGGAAAGATATATTACCTTCTACCACCTCGTAGTTGTTTGGATCTTTTATTGAAAAATGGGAAAAATTTGGCCTCAAGTCCTATTCATCGGTTACTATCTCTTTCCACGAAACTTTTCTGGGATGGATGCTTGTTAAAATTAGCAGTTGGTGACACAAAAGAGGGTTTGATAAATTTTTGGGTTTGACTAATGGTGAGAAACTCCTAGGATATGATTGTTGCAATTTTGGGCATTGTGGCCTTATGTGCCCTAATCCGTTATACTCATGACATCGCATCGTAGATCCACTGTTGCTTGGATTGATTTCATTGAAAATTTGACCCGACTTTGGTTTGACATAAGGGTGGTCTCTCTGAGGCTGTCGGTTTCTTATTCCATATGAATTTTTAAGAGGTGGAGTTGTGATTCGGGTAATTCATCCAGATGTCAAATTCCTTTAGATGAGGGAGGCTACCTCTATCATTTGATTAAAATCATGAAGTTTCAATGGGATAATAGACGTCTTAATATTGGTTTGCAACCCACATTCTAAGTGTTTACACTTTTTGGCTTCCATGTCTACGTACTCTTAGACATACCAAGAAAGTTCTATAAATTTGACTTTTATTGTGCTATCATCATTTGTTGTCGAAAACCTAGGAATTCCACTGTCATATGATCTCTTAATTATTTAAAAAAGTAATTTTTAAAAAATATTTCTTCAAACTGATCCCAAGTTTATCCTTCAATATTTCAGGATCAAAGGATAGACTGCCACCAAAAATTTTGCTTCATCTTCAAAAAGATAAATTGCTAATTTCACCCTAACTTCAGGGATTATACCTACTCCATTGAGGACTTGAAGCGTATGGCGTATCTTTTTTCTGCCTCTGTGTCATCGGGCTTCCCATAAAATATCGGTGGTCTTTGTCGAAGAAATTCCTTGAGTGCATTCATTATTTTTGTCTCATCAATGATATCATTATTAACCAGGTGTTGTGGTCGTATATTTTGTTGCAACCTAGTCAAAGAAGTTAGTTCTTATCGGCAACATAATATCCCTTTATTAGTCGTATGTGGATTAGTAGATTTGGAGCATTTTGTTGTTCTCCTTGAGGTTGTGATCCACTAACGGATGCTCATGTGTTAACCATCTTATATATAAAAATATTAAAGATATAATGATCGTGGGAGTAATACAAACAAACTTTTATTTTAGTACCGCATGATATTTTTGATTGCATTGAGATATTATACAATCAAAACTTGCCTATAAAGAAAAAGTACACACTGTTAGTTACATCTACAAACTTCTATTAGTACAAACTATCAGTTATGTCTACTACTTCTAATTAGGAATACGAAGATCAACTTATTTTCACCACACACACAAAACCCAACAAAAGACACTCATTCCTTCTTACACTATTTATATACACCCATAATCCCTTCGTATGCTACTTTAGATAAGCTGAGGTATGATGCCATTAAATTTGAGTACAGGATCGAGGACACTAGAAGTAGAGCTAGAGGAAGTGGAAGTGAAAAACTTGAGTTTGATGAAATAAGTCCATAGTCAATTGGGAAGACTGGGGGATTAATAATGAGTTCCTTTAGTGCAGGCACATTGGATGCTAGATTAATTTCTCATTGAAGCATCTGGAGATACTTGAAAAACCTCTTTGCTTGTCTTGCGGCTCGTGCTTCTCCCATTGAACGACCAATCAATAAACTATGCTTGATGTCTGGGTTAGCAATGACCCAATATTGGTCGATACTTCGAATAGACTTACATAACTTGTCGTAGACTTCTTCTTTAATAGCTTGTTCAAAATTTTCATGTGTCACGCCACGTATATTTAAGTAAATCTCATCCCAAATATTCATGTCTACAAGACAAAATTAGTTACATAGTGTAATAAGGAAGTTTTTTTTATTTATAAAAAATGACTAATATTCTATCTTAAGTCACATATAGGCATAAAATCGGGTACTCGCTTTGATACCATGTTGTCACATCCGGTGTTCTATTTAAAGGTAGTACTAATAAAATAAAAATTATGTTTCAAGCAGAAAAGAAAATAGAACATTATTTAAGTGGAAACACAACATCTTATTACATTTTTCGAAGTGTTCATATAACGTAAACATGGGGACTAATAAGGTTACATAAGCCCATAAGTGGTGGTGAAATTATTCTAGTTGGTGCTACTGTCTTTGCTAGTTATCACCCATACAAATGTAGCTGAAAGGGAAACGATGAGCAAACCTTTTCCAAGTAGATAATTCTATTTCTAGAACAAGTGTATATTTCAAAGTTTGTAGATAGCATAATTGGAATGAAATACAAATAATATATCAAAATTTATAATATTTTAAAATGAAAATGAAAATTGGGATACTGGAGTCTGGTGATATTTGTAAGAATAGTATGTTATTTATAACGAAACAAGTGTTTTGAGTCATAAAGATAAGGGTCCATACTTTTCTATAATAGGATGACCCATAATTATCGATTTTAGAGGCTTCAAATGCGTTGCAATTCTCTTATAATAACATCCAAAATATTTGGATATAATCAATCCAAAACCTTTGGAGATAAAGTAACACTGTTGAGCCCATCTCCAAAGAATGACATCCATATGGTAAGAAAACTAGGCACTCAAACCTCGAGTCCTACAGGCCAAATAACGTTTCCGTGGGTATACCAAAAGTCTATTTCCTGAATTATAATGTATGCTACTAGGTTAAATGAAATCATCTCGTGTTTATTGAAATTATCGATTAACTAAAATAAACAATTGAATGAAATTATCGATGAGGTTTATTCGGATAAGGATTGAGTCAATATTCATGGTATTTGTGAACTACAAAAAAGAGTTTGTAAATGAGAACACGAGTTTGGGGAATATCACATAATGATATAAACAATTGCAATAATTCAAGTTGTACGCTCAAAAATAATATTGAAATAAAATCACCAACTTTTTCAATTTCGGGCATGATGTAATTGATCTTCTTGTTTACATGGGTAAATCGGGGATTATGAAATCATGTATATAGTAAATATTTAGGTTATGAAAGGTAAATGAAATTCTAAGCAAAGCTGGGGTATACATTAATTTATTTGAAATTTGGACTTTATTATGGGGTTAGATATATAATTTACTAATAGTTTAATTTTTCCATTAATTTTCCAAGTTTTATTCATTTTTTGGATTGGTGATAGGAGACTTTTATTTTATAATTGTGGAAAAGGACCTAGATTTGAGTTATGGGGTTGATATTAAAAATTAAAAAAATCCAGGGGTTTATATGTAATTTAAAATATTAGTTTTTAAATTCTTAAAACTATTTTCTTGGGCAAATGATTTCTAAGTAACCAAATAGTGATGTAATATACCAATTTTACCAGAAAAATAAAATAAAAATTTGGAAAAAAAATTCAGATTTCTCGGATTTAAGATGCACCACACGCACTGGGTAAAAGCCCACATGTACCTAGTTTTGACCTTACTCTAGCGTGTGTAACTCACTTCATCTCCAACCTTCGATTTATTGACTTTAGAGTTTTAAAAAATTTGACCTCAAATTCTAGCAGTTTTAGAATACCATTTAGGTTGATTCCTGAATGAAATTTGTTTTACATTTTGAGGGGAATCCAACCATATTGGTTTTAGGCATTGAGGTTAAATGGTTTGAGCTATGGATTTTTTTAAAAAATGGCAAAATTTTGACTTTAACATCCATGGCTTTTGGCTATAATTCGAACCACAAATGATTATATTCATGATATATGATCAAAACTGAGTCGAACCACTTTGGTTTCAGAGATTTTGGTTTACCATAGCTCCTAATTTTTCTTCTTCTGAAATTTCCAGTTTCGTAAAAACACTTTGATTTGAGGTGTCAAACTTCATTTTGAGTCAATTTGACCTCTGTACCTAGGTTCCTTAGACTCGGAGCTTGAGTTCTCCAAATTTGAAACTGGTTCAAAGTTAGGATTACATATTCCACCACTGAAGTTGAAGCTTTAATGGCGGTTTCTTGTATTCAAGCCTTTTTAGGGCCAAATCTACATTAGAATTCCATATAAAATCATATTTGAGACCTATGAATGCCCATGAAGTTAATCAACTGGAAAAAAAGAGATGCTACACAAAATCGTAGAAATACCAAATAAGCTAACTTTTTCTTTGTATTTTTTACTGTGGTGAGGTGCGTTTTACAATGTTGAGGTGGTTTTTTTTTCTACTGCTGGTTGAGGAGAGGCGAATGGTGGTGATGGAGGTAGAGTTTTGCCATGGATAACTGAAGTTTTAGCTAGGTACCATGTGGGGTGATATGGGTACCATGTGTTTCCCATGTGGTACAAGTGCCTACATGGCTGCTAGCTAGCCAAATAGTACCGGGTGGGGGTGGGGGGGTGGGGGGTGGTGGGGTGAAGTGTGAAGTTCATTTGGTTCTGGTCCTTGGGTAGTTTATGAAAGTTTAGGCGGTAATTATGTAATTTCATACTTATTAGGGTTATTTTATTTAATTTTTTCAAAATATAAGTAATATGATTAAGTTTGTTGATTAGGGTTGGTTTATAAGAGTATGGTATGGGCTTAAATAAGAATGTTTGAATTTTTTAGTGGTATTTTGATAATTTTTGAAATTTTAGGGTTACCAGGTAATTACCTTGTTCTTTAGGGTTGTTTGTAGGTATAAGATATATATATAATGAATACGGGGTTTTATGGGTTTGTTACAATTTTGTATAAGAATCACCTTACTTAAATTTTCACTCTTGTACTTGATAGTGGAAGGGTTGAAACAAGAAGTTCTATAAACTCCTTTGGATGAGCTTGTTCCTAGGTATTGCATGCCACCTTTGTCTCCCATTGTTTCTCCTCCTTGAGGTAATGACGGTTCCTTTGAGGTTTGGTGGTTCATGAGTACCGAGATCGGGTAAAAGGCTCTAATGGTTGTGTATCCTTGGCATAAAGGAGAATGGGAATGAAAACTTGTATTGGTTCACTCTCACAAGCCAAATGGCTCGTGTGAGTAAAACTCCTAATGGATGACCTCTTGCCTTTAGATGTTGGAGTCACTTACTTTGGTGAGAAATAAAAGTTATGTAGAAGTTTTGAGAGTTGATGCATGTGGAGTGTGGGATGGTGATGTTTATAATATGATAGCAAATGTTTTCTGAAAGCAAACCTTTCACTTCCTTACTTAACATGTAGATTCTGCAATTTGAATATATAAATAAATATTATATTCGTAAGATTTGTTTACCTCTTTGGGAAATTTGAATATGATCATTTTTTTATACCATAAGCCTATTCATAACGTGCTTTTCAATTCAATAGATGGTCCCTCTAAGGAAATATAGTCATTAAGAGCTATATTAGATGCCTTATCACACATTTTTTTCCTCTTTCATTGACGTGCCATCCCTTGTGTGGTTCAATGGGAGTTTCTTCTGTGACCAAGACAGGACGAGCCTCAGACGTGTCAGTACCTTCAGCGTGCACTAGGGACTCCACATGGGCTAGGGCCTCAGTAATCAGGGGGTCATCCAGTTGAACCGCCTCAAGAGAGGGGCGGACTGAAGAGACATCATCAGAAAACTTAAGGACGACCCACCGACAGGCCGTCCTAATCCCCCTCTCCAAGTATTCAAGATCAAAGCCTTGAAACTCATCTGAGAGTTTGTAGGCCTCCACAGCATCGGCCTCGGCTTTGTTCACTGCACCCTCAAGATCAGACTTGAATTGAACCCCCAGGTTGACCAAGGCTTCGTCCTTTTCTTTAATAAAAGAGTCCTTTGCCTTCAGGTCTGCATCGTGCTGCTTCGTAAGCTCATCTAGGACCCTCGCATGCTCGGCCTTGGGATTCTCTAATGTTTCCCTGACAGTCTCTAATTCAGCCTGCAGCTCAGCCTCATGTTGGATAGCTCTCTCGGCTTCATGTAAATTCTGTTGGTTCTCGGCCATCCACTTGGCAGTTGATGAAAAGGCACAAACAGACTGCACAGAAGAGGGCACATGTTAAGGGGCCGAGGGAACAGTTGGTGATAAGTTAACTAAAATGAAGAAAAAACAAATACCTGGGCCAGAGTATGAAGACCATAATCGTACACCTTTGCCGGGGGAATCTTGGATAGAAAGTCATAATCAGCAGCCGAAGAAGCAGAGAACATAGAAGTCTTGGCTGCCCTCAGATTGGCTATGAGGGAAGAGGGTTCTACTTTCAAAAATGTCAAATTCTGGGACCAATAGGCCCCCATACTAGAAGAGGATCCGGTCCTCTCAGACATCTCCACCCTCGCCCTCGTCCTTGAATCCGGTTGAGGGTGAACAGATACTTATGGTTCCTTTCTTTTACGACTGTCAACAGTCGGCACAACATGGGTCGGCCCCACGGCCTTGGTCTTCCTCGGAGGCTGCTGAGGCTCCTTCCCTTTTTTCTTTCCTAAACCAGACAGTAATCTTGGGGCAGTCATTTCCCAAAGATGGTCAGAGATATTTACAGGACGACCTGAAAGAAAGACGACATATCAGAAAGATACAGACAAAGATAAAACACGAAAAAAATAAAAGATTGAGTAAAAAACTACTCACATAGTTCTGTCAAGGGGCCGACCCTCAGACCAGCTTCTTTGAGGAAGCGAGGGGTCATCAAATCTTTAAATTTTGCAAGTCCGCCCGCTTTCCCTCGCTCTCTCAGATAGTCAACGATGACCCTCTCCTCCAAGTTAAGTCCGGGGTCTGAGAGCTCTTTCATTGAGGGATTAGACCAAACCCTGGGTACCCTCAGACTATCTTCCATAGGCTCGCCCTCGACGGGGGATTCCTAATCCCCCGAGATAAAGAAAAACCTTTTCTTCCAGTCATGATTGGAAGTCTGAGCCACGTGGAGGATATTTTTGTCAGACTTCCTAGCCCCCAAATGGAAATACCCAGGCTGTTTAGACGATGAGGTGATGTTGTAGCAGGCAAGGAATACATCGTCCGAGGGCTCGTCGATAAATGAATTCTTCCAAAGCGAGATGTATCCAAGAATAGTCCTCCATGGGTTGGGGGGAAGTTGAGAAGGGGCAACCCCAAGGGAAGAAAATATGTCGACTATAGAAGGGTGTAGAGGGAACCTAACACCGACCTTTAACATCTGCTCATAAATAGTAATCTCTCCCTCTTCACCCTCGAGGACTCTCTCAGATTCAGTGGGGACCCTCATACTTATGTTGGGTTGTATGCCAAAGAGATTCCTCCATACTAAGAGATCACGATCTTTAACTGACGATACATAAGTCGAGGCAGTTGAAGTGTCAACTTGACTATCATCATCGAAAGAACCCTCACTTTCGTCCTCAGCTCTCTCATCCCCGGATCCCCCAGCCTCCGGGGGGCCATCTAGAAAGGCTACTTGAAATTCAAGGGGGGACAACGTTGTTACAGGTACAGCCTCAGAAGGTGTCGTGCCCTCGGCTTGTCAGCTTGGGCTAAGAGTGGATGTCTCTCCCCTCCCGAAAGTGGCAGCACCTGTCGGCGACGATGATCTCTGATCCATTTCCGCCTCGTACGATTGACTCTCGCCTGGACGACTAGACAACCCGCAGGACTCAGGGGGTACGATAGTGGCTAATGGAACGGGAAAAATGGGTCGTACCCAATTAGGGTCGGCCCCTTGTCTTCTCTCCTCCTCTTCCTCTATCCGCCTAATCTCTACGAAGAACTTCTCTCTCAGGGATGGGAATCCCCGGCTAAATTGTAAAGCCTCCTAAGCATTAAGAGGAAGACCCAACACTTGGAGGAATTTGGCTAGCCTAACTACAAATAAGTTTACAGTTGACTACACTGGACTTTTGGATTAAAACCAAAGAAAGAAAGGGTTTAATCAAGAACACTCAAAGAACAAGAATAACAGCTCGCCGAAGAAGAACGCCGGAAAAATTAAATAACCAAGGAGCAAGCGAAAATAACCCCAAATGCAAATTATAGTTGAAGGATCAAGTAAGAATCTAAAGTAAAGAAAGGTTACCTGAGAATGAAGGCGAAGACAACGAGGCATGATGCAGAAGAAATCGCAGAAATGGCTATGGAGTTGTTGAGAAGCTAGAAAGAGAGTTGAGGCGCGAAAAGAAGAAAGGAAATGACTTCAAAAAATTGTTTAAATATCTTGATAATGAGTGGGCCCATTAACCAAGGAAAAACACGGCCCACGAGGAGGGTTTCATTAGGGCACAAAGTCCCATGCCAAGTGTGCATCCGCCAAGCCTGGGAAACTAGAAAGATAGTGGATATTTTCCTCGGTATCACATCAGCTTGACATGTGTCACTTACTAAACTGATCATACACTTATCTCAAACATAGCACTATCCCTCAGCCATCTCAACAACATCGATGGCTAAGGGTTGGGGTGGGGGGTGATTGATATACCCATATATACCCTTGGCCAGGCCAAGGGTGTCCTCCACCCGGATGAGGCCAAGATGATCTCTCAACCAATATCAGACGACCCTTCAAGGGGCCAACCCCTCATCAGGCCCAGACGACCCTTCAAGGGGCCAACCCCTCATCAGGCCCAAACGACCCTTCAAGGGGCCGACCTCTCATCGGGTCTAGACGAACCTTCAAGGGACTGAGCTCTCATTTTAGTATGGATGACCCTACAAGGATACGACAGTACGAGGCCCAAATTAGGCCAGGTTCACTACCAACAGGAACTTTGCCCTCGACCTCATATCACCGGCCGAGGGTGACGTCATCAAAGCGCGTGATTCGGGAGACGTGTGGAACAGTGCGCGTGGGACTCATATGGCACGTGGAAGATCGTTATAATAATATCACCCCCTCACGTGACGGAATATTATGTCATCATTAATCACAGGTGGTACCTCCAGGTGTCAGCAAGGGATTGGCTAGATCATAGCTCGCATGCATCATGCATGCTTGGGGGGTACACTACCCCCCCCCCACCCAAGACCTATATATACTTGTCACCTACAACCCACCAAGGGATCGATAATAGTAACCCTAAATAAAACTCTACATGTACACACAGTAGAGAGAGAGAGAGAGAGAGAGAGAGAGAGAGAGAGAGCTTACGTGCATTGTATCCAAGGCCATTAGTGCCCATACTTAGTGGATCACACACTCACAGTGGATGTAGTCCTGATTGGTTGAACCACTATACATCATTATCTTATTCCTCTTATACTCATCCCCTTCTATACACTTACACACACACATCTCTATGGCTGTCATTGTTATTACTGTTTGAGCTCATCATCACTTATCTGGTGGTGCTATGTTTCTGCATCATCAGTCTCTAGACCAAACTTGAGTTACATATGAAATCCATTGCTAACCATTCAAAATCCATCTATAAAAGGGTAGTCCCCTTGTAGCTAGGGAGTATGGTAATGCTAATTGAGGTGTAACCCCTATAGGTATAGTGATAAACGATAACTCAAGAACTCTTCAAGAAATATAAATAAACCCATAATATTATATATAACCAACACTCAGATTGAACTCACAATACTCTCATGTATAACTCAAATAATAATAAAGAAACTCATAAGTAACTCATTCGAAAGGAGAGAGAAGTAAGCACCCTAGATAAACCTTGGCAGGCAGCTAACACACCAACAAACTCTGAAAGATCTGTAATTTAGTTATTAAAAGCTTCACAATAAATGACAATGGTGGGTGAGCAAAAGCTCTGGTTTTCAATAACTTATCTCTGATGTAATATTCTCTCTCTAGCAATAATCTCTAGAAAGAACTCCTTCATCTCAGAATTGATTGAGGCCCATAAATAACCCCATACCCCTTCCCGTCTCTACACGTGAAAGACCTCCCTAACATACTTTACGTCACAAACATTAAATGCAACATGGGATAGCCTGTCCTACGTCATAAAAATTAAATGCCAAGACATGCCTTTTGCCCAAACACTGTGCATCAGAGGACTGTCACCACAGAGGTGGATCACTAAACTATTTGACAACCCCAATACCACAATGGTTTACTCAAGCTTGGACTTGATAGTGACTAACTGGCTAGTGATATCACCTAAAGTAGATGTGACCTTAGGTAGGGGACTGTTTGTCTCAAAGATCAATAAATGAAGTAATTCAAGGCTACTTCGCACAAGCTTCCATAGCAAAAGTTTACTCGGTGTTTTATCAGGTGTATCTAAGATGGTCAGAACAAGCCCTGACGCTACAGCACTTCTCAATCCTCTAAACCAAGTCCCTCTGAAGTTTCCATGACGAGGTCATTTGATAGAGCATGTAAGCTCTCCCAGCCCTGCCAGGGCCGATTTCTCACAAGTACCGGTTGACCTTACGCTGAATACTACAATCATTAAATCATTTTAATTAATGTTATTGAGTACAATTTAACTAAATAAAAGACAGGAAATAAAGGATGAGTTATCTCGACCAATTACCACGCTGAGCTATCTCGATGTCTTCATGCTACTTCCTTCCCTTAAGTCCCTTCTATTAGCTGGGGAGACTTATATTTAATTTAGAGATTATCTTGAAGCCCCCCTATATTTGCCCATTCGTGTAGAGATTTGTTATGATAACAAGAAATGTTTGCACGAAAACTTCTCAATCTGATGAACGTTGTACTTGTGAGCTAAAAATTATTGATCTCTGTCTTCTTTGTAACTTATGCCGCTATATCTGCTAGAAAAAGTTAAATTATCCCCGATGTACCTTAACTAAAGCTCTGTAAATTCTCGATGAAAGGTGAGGGGACATCGCAACTTTTTTCTATGGTTATATCTCAATCATTCTGTCTTCCTCACCGGTGGCTGGAATTCTCCCAAAATATCTGAGGAAACTGTTGATTACCCATTCTGGCTATTCAAAAGTTAAATTCTCCCCTAATTGTGCTATTCCGTTCCACCATGCTACGAACTTGTAATAAGTGGAAAATTTCGTTGGGCCTACCCTTGGCAGCATAAATTCTCCTTACTAAAAATTTCTTGCGTTTGGACCAGTCAAATTCTTCCAAAGTAACCGTTGGTCCTTAAATTCTCCCAAGTCCTTTCATTCCATTCTCCACTGGGGGAAATTTTAATAGTGGGACCTTATCGTTAGGGATTCCCCTAGTGGAAAGACTATTCAAAAAGTAGAATTCTCCCTAATGTACCTGAGCCAGAATAACTCTAATCGGGCTTATGGAGATGGGACATCGTGATCTTTTTAAATTGTTCTGCGAGGAGATTTTAATCTGAAGTTAATATTCTCCCCAATGACTCTTCAACCTGTTTTATTAGTGTGGGCACTTTGTATGGTTCAAAAGATTTGGCGCCAAAACTTAACTTCCCTTGAAAGCAACCCACCTTTTCCCAAACGTTTCTTAATTAATGATGTGAGCCTATTTTTTCAACAATGAAAGTGTGACCCGAAGTGCCACGTGTCTACTTGCAATCATTTTGACGGTTTGGTATGTGCCTCCGTGGGAAACTCAAACGTACACTTGATTTCAAATGACTAATTCCCAACACTTAGTCATTTTTTCATCTTTGTTTCTTTGCTTGCCTCCTTACTTACAGAGCTTTTAGAGAGAGAAGCATCCATCTGCTATTGTTGCTGAAGGTTTTCTTCTGCTTCTTCTTCCTTTTCCATCTATGACTCTCTTAGTCCTTAATACTCCACCATTTTCAATGCTTTCTTTCTTCCCTATAAGCCCAACCGTCTTTCATGGCTTCTTCAAGCTCTTTAGTTACTCTTGCTACTAGTGATCCTCCTGTCACCACTACTACTGCCTCTATCGTTCCTCTGGATGCCACTGCTTTGGTGGAGGCTCGCCAGGAACAACTTCACTTCTATCGCCGTTCTTCAATTTTTAGTGAGGATGGTGATTAATCCTACATGTGCAAAGTGATTGTGCTCCGTGCTAAGTGCGATGCCTTGACACTTAGCGATGTAGACGATAAAGTGGAAGATTGGGGTTTTTTCCCCTAGAGGGGACTATGATCTTTCGTTTGGACTGTAGCGACTTCCCTTACTCCCAAATTGATTTCGAAAGGACAGGAGGTTCTCGGCCAATTTTGTTGTTTGGAGCACACACATGCAGAACACTTATGCTGATGCCCTTACTAAGATTAGGCTTCATCGGGCCATATGGTTTGGTAACTTTACTCTTTCCAAACACAACGATGCACTCCAAGTTTTAGTATCTCACTGGAAATATATCACTTATACCTTCATAGCCGCTTGGGGTGAGTTCACCATCACGTTGGGAGACATTTGTGAACTGTTGCAGCTTGAGCCCACATGTGTTGTGCTTATTCTGACGAGACACTAGACACTGAAGAAGCTTCTGACCATTCAGAGTTAGATCAAATTTGCCAAAGATGCACCGGGTCATCCAATAAGGCCACTTTCACTGCTCTCATCAATTACTTCTTCCGAGATCCCTCTGAGAAAGATGGTTCTTCTACTGCTGGCACGGGGCAAGGTATATCTCAAGAACTGCCAGCTTACACACTTGTTATTCTTTCCCATTTTGTACTACCTGGGAAACTGAATAACTAGCCCAGGAGGGACCTTATAAACATATCTATTAACTTGGACAGAGTGGTCAAGCTTCCTCTAGCAGCCACGACCTTGGGGTCTCTATACATTTGGCTGGACAGGACCCACTTGGACATTGAACCATCCCTTGGACGTTACAACTTGGCCAACTTTTCCAGCACCATATTTCTCGTAGACTTCCTCTATACCCGTTTCCTTGTAATATCAACCAACTTCATCCGTCCTCCCTCTGGTAAATCCATCAGTCCACATCACGTGTATTGCTACCAAAATAAACAGATCCATAATAACATACTGCCCATCTTTGACAAGCCTGATAGTTTTGTCATGAGGCCATACTGCGAAGAAGTTTTTCTCCACACTTGGGATTTTTTTTACATGGGGCAAGGGTTGTCCAACCAACTATTGTGGGCCTCATCAATGAAAACCCCTCACTAGTTATCGTGTTTCTGTTTAACTTACCTTCTTACACCGAGTGGGGATATACCTATAAGCATTACAACCTCGATCGATGAAGCCGCCAGTTTGGTTTCAACTAAGGGGCCCCTCGCCTAATTTTCTAGATATCCCACCCTAACTCCACCTTTATTGAGGCCTGCTCCTTCTATACCTCTACTACTGCTTTGGAGATCAGCTCAACGATGGCTAGGCAAGTCACCATCCCCAGTATTACAAAACATGAGGATGTGACCTCACTATTTGCAACTAAGTACTCGCCGACGAAGCTGGCAAAGATTTTTGAGTTCGTTCAGGGACCTCCAGTGCATCCCCATGTTCTTTCCTTATGTTTTTATGAATTGGGCCTTAAGGGAAATTATGTTCTTGGGGTCTAGTTCGCTCTAAGAAGCATCCCAAAAAATGATCCCCCAAGTGAGTTGCCTCCTCATTTCCCCATGATCCCCACTGTAATACCCAAAGCCAAAAAATCTCCCACGCCCAAAACAACCACTATTACCGAAGGTCCTTCTAGACAGGGGCCTTCAAAACCTCCCTCTAAGAAAACCAAAACTTCTAAGAGTGGGACTTCTTCAAAATCAAAGTCCCAGCCAAAGTCCCAAGGTCCTGTAGATTCATTCCCCATTGCCTCCGTTCCACCTACCATGTCTGTAGATTTGAGTGGGAAAATAAGAGCCAAGTGTCAGGTTGAGTTGGAATGGGTACAACAGGCATTTCAACTATCCACTCCCCACTCCTCCCACTGCTGTATTGCCCACTATCATCATAGATCCAACGTAAGGGGTATCAAAATGAAGAAAGAGTTCCAGTGTCCACTCTATAACTAGGAAAAAGACTTTGGGAACAAAAACCCAGAGGAAATGCACTTACGAGGTGTAGCCAACTATTACTGCTTTTGCTAGTAAGGCCTCTCCTTCTCCAGCTCATGTTGAGGCTATCACTCTTGATGACATTCCTAACACTGAGCAATGTCCAGTCGAGAGGTCTTCTCCAGTTCCTTCACCACTTGCTTCGCTAATGGTCATATCATCCCATTCTTCTCATGAGCAAAAGATATATTTTTTTTCACACTTAGCCATTTTAAGCATAGTGAAGTACATTTTCTAACACTTAGTCAAAATTTATTTTCTTTGTGCAGAAGATTGAAGGAGAAAGGCCTTCTACTCCTGTGAGCCCCTTCATGGGAGGACGCTTCAAAAATGCCTCAGCTAATGCATTTCCTCCTCGTTCTCCTATGTATGGGCTGGCTTACTCTCATCGATCTGCCTCCAAACGTGCATAGGAGGCTTTTAGGAGGGATGCTACTTCTAAAGAATCCATTGGAGCTTCTTCCCAACCAGAGGAAACTCCTTTGGTTTATTTTGTGCCATCTTCCATTCACATGGTTTCTCTGGACGTTGCTTCAGTTTCTTCTAGCCCTCTTAAGGTAATATATTGATTATCACTTAAGTATATTTTCCTCCATTTAGTTTTTTGTACAAGTATTTCTTCGACCTTTAGGTTGTAACTGCCCCTGACCTGGCCACATGTCTCACTGGGTCAATACTAAAGTTCCCTCTGGTGAGGCCTGTAATTGTGCTGTCTCCATTTATAAATATTACTAAGGTAAGCTCCCTCGTTATATTTTTTTTTGGCAATTCTATGTTATGTTGCTTGTGTCTAACACTTTGTTATTCTATGCTTATTTCCTCCGATTTAACTCCTCCACCATCTTTTGGGGCCCTCATACTGCGCAGGCTACCATAGGGTTATCTTCTCACCCGGGGTCCCTTCGGCCCCTATGAGGGTTGATGCCCCGTTAGGAGGACACACGGTTCCTTCTAATCCCTACAGCTATAGTGCCTTTTCCTGAGGAAGGTGCTTCGCCAAGGGTTGAGGTTCCTCTGAGGCTCAGGGGGAAGTTGATTTTTTGCTTATAATTTTTACTGTTGCAGCTGTTTCTTTAGCCACCATCACTGCTCCAGGCATCCCTGTGGTATTTTGCTACTTTTCCCTCTTTTTTTCATAAGTATTTCTGTTATGTCTTCGAGGTAACTTTAACAATGGAAAAACACTTGTTTAAAAAAATCTCAAACTCCACCTAAAATGGTGACTAAACAATGAAAAACACATGTTAAGATTTTGCATCAACTCCACCTATGATGGTGACTTAACAATGAAAACCACTTGTTAGGATTTTTCATCAATTCTACCTATAAAGGTGAGTTAACAATGAAAAAACCTTTGTTAAGATATTTCATCAACTCCCCCTATAACGGTGACTTAACAATGAAAACCACTTGTTAAGATTTTTCATCAACTCCACCTATAACGGTGACTTAACAATGAAAAAATACTTGTTAAGATTTTTCATCAACTCCACCTATAACGAGGACTTAATAATGAAAAAACAATTGTTAAGATTTTTCATCAACTCATTTTTCTTCATCACTTTGCAAGTTATGAGGGAGCCTGCTATCATCTGAATGCCGACTCAGCGTGATCCCCCACCTATTCAATCCATGCATCAAGAACCAGTCCCCTTTGAAGACTCAAGCCAAGACGATCATGGTTTAACTGCAAACCTGCCAGCGGACAATGAGCCAGGTAATGAGGTTCCTCCCCCAGACATAGCTCCTCATGAGTTTTCTCTGATGGTCCTTTCCCAATATCCTCAAATTTTTGCGTACGACTAGTCTATCATCAAAGAGATTGACACGCATTATCCTCAAACTTTTACCACTAACTGTGTGCACTCAAATGTGTTAATGATGAGTCGTAGACTCCAAGGTCTGGCAGTGGTTATTGTTGAGCTCATCAACACACAAATGTCCAATCTTACCTGGGCACTCATCAACCGTCACTTAGGAAGTTTGAAATAAATAGGAAAGGATGGCTTCCAACTGAACTTGATAATTGGCCACCTGAAACTTCTGAAGATCCATCAGTTGGAAAGCCAAAGGGAACTCTATCTGAAATAGGTAGAAGGTCAACGGTCTAAGGAGAAAAGGCTAGAAGAGTTGGCCCCTATATTATTACCAACTGATGACAGAGTGAGGTTTTCGAAGAAGACTTATCAAAGGCCAATCTGTAACGGGAAGCTCTGTTGATCGAAAGAGCTCAAGTGAAGACCAGGCTTGAAGGCTACCTTGATGCTCAGAGGACATGCTTGGAAATTTCTTCAGGCTTGCCTGGGGACTTCTTCTCCTAACCTAATCTATGGTTTCTTCTAGGATAGAAGTACCTTCTTTTGTATTGCCAGTCTTTTCTTTATTTCACCAGATGTAATTCTTAGCCACTAGTTCCCAATTTTATAATCTTTATAAGTCACATCAATGAATGATATAGCATTTTGTCATCATATGCTATTTTGTTGCAACGCTTTTATTTATTGTAAAGTTAAAACTCTTAAAATTTATAAGCAAACTCTTTCTTTGTCATCTCATTACAAAAGAAATAACTCATACATCGAATTTCCACATAACAAATTTTTTTCTAACTGAGGTTACTCGCCTAAACATGATAAAATTTTAACCAGTTGTTATTAATCTTGAAAGGTTTATCTTTTCCCATCTTAGAAATTACGCAATAACATAAATCGTGAGCCTCCTTTATAATGAAAGGTCCTTCCTAGTTTTCAATAAATTTAAGCAATAGAAGCCCTCGAATGTGCTTCATTCTTGCCTTCAAAACTAAGCCCCATTATATAAAAAAATTTGGCCTCACCAAGTTGTCATATGCCCTGAAAATATGCTTCCATTACATTTCGAAGTGTTGCATCGCATTGTCCCTGTGCTCATCTAGTGCTTCCAACTGTACATGTCTGTTCTGAGGAAGCATGCTACTTCGTAAGGCTTATCGGGCCAAAGGAAGCTCTAGTTCTATCGATAAAATTGCTTTAGCTCCAAACACAAGAGAGAAAGGAGTATACCCTATAGGTTTCCTCTTTATCGTTCGATAGGCCCACGTGATTGCATGAATCTTATCATCCCACGATCCAGGGAAGTCTAATATCGTCTTGGCCAAGATATTAACCAAGGTCTTGTTAGTTGCTTTGACTTGACCATTGCCCTTAGGGTATGCCACCATTGAGGTATGATAGACGATAGAGTATTTTATCTGTAAGCATCGTTACTTCTTTATTGATGAATGCGGTCCCATTATCATAGAGGATAACCTTTGGGATCTTAAACCTATAAAAAATATACTCTCTGATGAAATTATCCACCACACCTGCATTTTCTCTTTTGAGTGGTATTACCTCACCTTATTTTGTAAAACACTTTATCGCCATGAGTACCCAGATCTTTCCCCTCGAATATGGGTGCATTGCCCCTACCAAGTCAAACGCCCAAGTGTGGAATCGGTAAGGAGTGGCTAAAGAGTGTAAGTCTACCAAAGAAGCATGGATCATGTTTCCATGTAGATGGCACGCCTTGAATTTTCATACAAACTCAGCAGAATCCTTATCCATAGTTATACAATAATAACCCAAGATCATTAAATGGTCGTATAGCTTTGCTCCTCCAATGTTATTTGGATCGTGAACTTGTTTCAAAACTTTCGTTACCTCATCTTTCCAGATATATCTCAATGACCTGTTGAAGTATCCTCTGCGACAGAGCTGATCCTTCTAGATGTAAAACTGTGGGGGCCTTCACTTGAGTTCCATCATATTTTTTTCTTCGTAGGAATAACTCCATCTTTGATAAAATTAATGTAAGGCTACCTCTAGTCTGTTTGAGTCTCAATGAAGTGGCATTTAACTGCCTGAAACAAAGTTGACATTTATCGCACCTTCATGGTAACTTTGTTGTGTCATGTTTTGTTGTTGGCTAGAAGTAACCCTCCCTCTGAATTCTTCTATATAAAATGATTTCAGTTATTTCACAGTATTTGTTATGTGTCTTCTTTGACCTCTACTCTGCTTCTTCTAGATCGACACATCTTGACAACCATCCTCCCATGTTCCTGAAGTATAGGTTTCCTTGATTGGAAAAGTACTGCGCTAGTTCTTTCAGTTCGATCTTGCCTTCCCTAGACTCCAACTGCTTCCTGATCTCGCCCCTCCAATCCGAATTGTCTTCCGTCAACAAGATCAATTGTACAATCGAGGGGGCTGTTCACCGGTATATCACCACAGTGGTTGTGTTGGTTTTCATAGCCAGCTTCTGAGCGATGGTGTCGTTGGCATCAACATGTCTATTTATCATTCTGGGATGCTTTCTTATCTTGACCTGGTGGAACTGGTGTATCATCTATTGGATAATCGTTTATAAGGTGCTAAGCTGAGGTGCTACAATGCATATTCCCCGTTCACTTGCTGAACCACCAAGTTTGAATAATCTTTAATACAACGAACGGATACCTCTTCAGAGGGCCTCTAACAACCCCAGTACTAACGCTTTATACTTTGATTCATTGTTGGAGCAAGGGAAATCTAACTTGTAAGAAAGAAAAAATTCTTCCTTCCCTTTAGAAAGGATAACCCTTGATCCTCCCTTCTTTTTTATCGAAGAACCATCGAATTGCATCGTCCATTCTTCAAGGTTGGCATTCATAAATTTTTCTTGCAAATAATCCCCTAGAATGCTCTCTTAGGGTGGCTCAAATACCCAAGATGGGAAAATCGCCAATAAGTCTGCATACGCCTGGCTCTTGATAGCGCGAGGGACCACACATTTTAAATCATATTCTAAAAGGATGAGGAACCACCTAGTTGCTCTTCCAATTAAATTAGTTCTCACCAATTAAAACTTAATTGGGTTACATCTTGTCATAATGTGAATTGTGAAAGATAACATGTAATGTCTAAGTTTTTATGCTACTAACACCAAGGCTAAACAATGTCTTTCTATACTATTGAACCTTTCCTATGGTTTATGTATGATCCTGATCAGGTAGTAAACTGGCCTTTCTTGCCCATTGATTTTTTGTGCTAGAAGATCTCTAACGGACCTTGTAGAAGACGTCAGGTAGAGCTTCTATAGTATCCCTGCCCTGGGAGGAATCATCGTTTGTGGAGAAATGAGTAGCTTCTTCATCTTGGCCAAAGATTCTTAGTGGGATTCCTCCCATTTTAACTTCATTCCCTTTCACAGTAGCTCCATCAGTGGGTGAGTTATTTCGGCTAGCCCCATCACAAATGTCCTAAGGTAGGAGACTATACCGAGGAAACTCTTGAGCTCCTTCATCGTTCTTGGACATGACCTCTCCAGGATTTATCTTTACTTATCATAGTCCATCTGCTCTCTATGCCGGTATACCACAAAACCTAAGAACTTTCCACTTGTAACCCCAAAAGCACACTTCAGTGGGTTCATCTTTAGCTTATACTTTCTATACCGGGCAAAAACCTTCCTCAGATAATCCAGATGGGACTCCTCCTTCTTCAACTTGATAATCAAATCATCCACACAAAATTCCAAAAACTTATGAATAAAGTCATGGAAAATGGCTGTCATTGTTCTTTGATAAGTTGCCCCAACATTATTTAACCCAAAAGGCATCACTTTGTACATGAAGTTGCCTAACGGAGTCCTGAACGCCGTGTTATCTGCATCTGGTGGGTCCATATTTTTAACTGTTTATAACCTTCATACCCATCTATAAAGCTACACATTTCATGTCCAGCAGTTGCATCGATCAAGCTATCAATGGAGGGCAGAGGGAGCTCATCTTTCGAGTAAGCTCCGTTTAAATCCCTAAAGTCCACACAGATCATTATATGATTCTTATCCTTCTTCCCCATTGGGATAATGATTGACTTCTAGAGTAGGTGTTGTATTATCTTGATGGACCCTACCGCTAGTAATCGTGCACCTCTTCCTTTATCTTCAGGTCCAGTTCAGGCTTGTAAGTCCTTGTGGCTTGCTTCACTAGTATGGTATAATGCATAACATTAAGCTTATGGTAACTTAATTCTTTATCTAGCCCTTATATTTCTGTATACTACCATGCAAAAACATCCATGTACTCTCGAATTAACTCAACCAAGGCCCTTCTTTTCTCCTCGCTCAGATCTTTCAAAATGAAGATGGACCTTGCATCTTCTCCTTCATCAGCTAAGTCCAGCTGTTCCAGTTTTTACACCCATGGATTCGGCCAATCCGTTATGTATTCTGACTCCTTTACCACTTCTTTCACAAAATCTTGGATGTTAGGGTTATCTATAACCATGTCTACTAAGAAACATTCATATACCAGATAGCATCTTCGTTAGATTTTGGAACAGCTCCTTCGACCACCCGCTCACACCTTTAGAGGAGGTAAATCACCCTCCCATCCTCTGTGATCTTCTTTTTGCATTGCCTACTTGCCGTTACAATCACCTTCCCATTCCTTTCTCTTGAAACCTCTGCCAGTCTGTTTTTAAAAAAATTACTCAACACACTCTGTCATTAGACCTCATGCTCTATCGGATCCATGATGGGCCTCATTTTATCTTTGAGCTATTTTGAGATATTCTGAGTTTTGGGACCAGGATGGTGAACTCCCTCAGCTACCTCCTTGCTTTCTGCTCCTTCTTTACTCTGACCATTAACATGCCCCATCTGTTCTCTAATAGAGGGAATTCTTGCTCCTTCCATTCTTCTTGTTGAAACCCTAGCGTCTCCCCCCAGCTTTATTAGAAAGTTTCATCCACCAGGTGAGCTTCTTCGGTGGCAAAAGGTTTCTTCATTGAATGTATGATGATTTTATTCCCTTTCATGTTGGCCTTCACACATTGGTGATATGTCGAAGGGACAAAACCATAGTTGTGCATCCACACCCTTCCTATCAGAAAGTGGTATGAAGTAGCACTCTTAAGAACGTGGAATTTAATGTGTGAAGTGAGGTTCCCCATCACAATCCCCATATTTACATATCCAATCGACTTGGATAATTGATTATCATAACCCGAAATTACCGGAGGCATTGGTATCAACCTTGCCTCATGAATATTGGATGCATGGAAGGAACTAATGGGAATGATGTTTATTGATGCTCCCCCATCCATAAAAGCTCTTGTAAAACTCACCCCGTTAATACTAGCAGTTACATACAAAGTCTTGTTATGTGGGAACCTTATAGCCCTGCCAATGTCACTAAAGGTTACCTCAAACAAAAAATTTCTCACCAACCTGGCCATTGGACCTTTTTACCTCAGCGATGGCACTCCGTTCTTTCGTGTAATGTCTAGAATCACTTGTGTTATTTCTAATCGGATCTCCTTCGACATCTCTACCCGGTCGAAGAACCATGAGAACTTAGGCAATTGAGATACTGCCTGGTATTCTAGACCATGGTCTATCTTTTCCCCTTCCAGATTGTATATGTCCTCTACATCCCTGGCACTAGATTCATCATAAGCTATCACCAGATTAGTCATTCCTCTAGTACAGTCCTCCAACACATCCTCAAATTCCTCCCGTTCGGTCTTTAATTCTCTCGCTTCCCATTCGGCCTCCTTATCATAAGTAACTATCGAATTAGCCCCATGTTCGGACAGAGGGTTGGCGTTGACATTCTCTTGACCGATATGTAGAGTCTTTGTCTTTATGTGCTCGTGTATGATCTTTCTTAGTGTGAAGCAGGTTACCATTGGATGACCCACCTTTCGATGGATTTGGAAATACTTGGGATCATCCCTTATCTTAGTATCTGGTTCCATAGATGGAATGCCCTTAGGTTTATACATTGTTCCCTTTTAGACCATGGTGTTATAATAGTTGACAGCCTCTTCAATAGTGCAAGGTAGTGGTGGTGGATCCTCCCTGTCTATGACAAACTTTCTTTTGTTATCCTTCTTCGGTTAATTATCCCCTTCTCCTCCATCAACGTAACCCACCCATGGGGGATGGCCCCATGTCACAATGGGTTGTATCGGCTATCTGAACATCACAGGCACCACGATAAGACTTGGCCGAATGACTAACTATATATCCTCGCTGCCTTCAGAAATGCCGCAAAAATTCCTTCACTTATTTTATTGATGAGATGGTAGATGTATTCTGGGAGCAAACATTCAGAACAAATCTAAAGTAGGTTGGACTCCTTGTCTTCTTTTCTTATATCGAGAGACCTTTACCTGAACCTACGAATATATTCCACCACTTACTCCCCTAGCCATTACTTCTCCCTATCTGGTTGGGTCAGTGTGAACTCATCTTCTACTAGAAACAACTTCTAGACAAACGTCGCATGCATTTCCTCCTACGTTAAGACACTTTTTGGTGCCAATTGAGAGTACCAGGTTTAAGCCTTATCGATTTGGGATTTGGAAAACACCCTTAACCTAAGCTTCTTGTTGTTACAGTGAGATCTCATATGCTCAATAAAGCGCTTGATGTGTTCCTTCGGGTTCCCCCTATTCTTGTGTACTTGTCAAAGATGGGAGTAATGTAGTCCTTTGGTTAAGGCTCATTGTTGTATTCCTGGGGATAATGGGTACTAAAATTATTGTACACAGATGCTACTTCACTGGATGACTGTGAGGAAGCTGATATCATCTTCAACATATCCTTCTACATTTCCTTCCTCATTTATTCTAAGGCGGATGCAGGTATTTTCTCGACCACTGGAGCAATGGGTTGAGGAACCACATGAGGAATCCCCATTACGCCTAGCATACTTACCCCCGGTGGAATTCCTACCACACCTGAGATGCCCACCATTAGGATAGGGGTAGGTACTGTATTCATGGGGCCAACTACCATTATATCTACGCTTGATGGGGCTATCAGTGCTACCATTAGTGTTACGAAGGAGCTGGGGTCAAATCTCCCCCCAAAACCGTTGCAGCAACGAGAGTCTGCAAAAACTTGAAGAACTTGCCCATGATAAGGGCCATCTGTGCCTGTCCCATCCCAACAATAGTGGAATATTGTATCACCCCTGGGATGCCTATTTTCGATTGAACTGGTGTCACCTCCACCGGAGGAACGCCATCCCTGGAAGCCTCAAGCTCCCTCACAGTTTGTTTTTCATTACGCTGAATAACGTCAAAATCTAGGGTATGGTTAACATTATCTTGCATCATACTTTTAGGAGAATACCTCCCCAATAGAGTCTCCAAATGTAAGAGGGTAGTCCCCTTGTAGCCTGGGAGTATGGTAATACTAATTGAGGTGTAACCCCTATAGGTATAGTGTTAAATGATAACTCAGGAACTCTTCAAGAAATAAAAATATACCCACAATATTATATATGATCAACACTCAGATCACTCGTATATAACTCAAATAATAATAAATAAACTTAGAAGTAACTCATTCGAAGGGAGAGATAAGTAATCACCTTGGATACACCTTGGCAGGAAGCCAACACACTAACAGCCTCTAAAAGATCTCTAGTTTAGCTATTAAAAGCTTCACAATAAATGACAATGGGGGGTGAGAAAGAGCTCTGGTTTGTAATAACTTATCTCAGATTTGTAATATTCTCTCTCTAAAAATAATCTCTAGAAATAATTCCTTCATCTCAGAAGTGGTTGAGGCCCATAAATAGCCCCACACCCTTTCCCGAGATATCTCAATCTCTTTCCACGTGAAAGACCTTCCTATCATACTTTATGTCACAAATATTAAATGTAGCATAGGCCAGCCTGTCCTACATCATAAACACTAAATGCCAAGACATTCCTTTTGCCCAACCACTGTGCGTCAGAAAGACTGTCATCACTAATATGGCTCACCAAACTGTCTGACAGCCCCCATACCACAGCGGTTTACTCAAGTTTGGATTTGATAGTGACTAGCTGGCTAGTGACATCACCTAAAGTAGACGTGACTTTAGGTAGGGGCTGTTTAACTCAAAAAATCAACAAACGATGGAATTCAAGGCTAATTCGAACAAGTTTTCATGATGAAAGTCTACTCGGTGTTTTACCAGGTGTATCTAAGATGGTCAGGATAAGCCCTGACATTACCTCACTTCTCAATCCTCCAAAATAAGTCCCTCTGAAGTTTCCCCAATGAGGTCATTCGATAGAGCATGTAAGATCTCCCAGGCCTGGTCTTCCACGAGTACCGTTTGACCTCCCATTGAATACTACAATCATTACATCATTGCAATCAATGTTACTGAGTACAATTTAACTATATAAAATATAGAAAATAAAGGATGAGTTATCTCGACCAATTTCCTCGCTAGGCTGTCACGCTGAACTGCCACACAGAGCTGTCTCGATCTCTTCATATTACTTCTTTCCCTTAAGTCCCTTCTATTAGTTGGGGAGACTTATCTCTAATTCAGAGATTATCTTCAAGTCCCCCTACACCAAATTATTGCATACCATATTGATTTTCCCATGTGTGTAATGCCTCGACTTAGAATTTAGGGTTACACTTGGATAAACTTGGTCTGTTTCGGTTGTGCTAAGTTTGAAGTGACATGAAGAAACTTATATAATGTCTATAGTCCACTTTAATTGATTTAAATTATCGAGTGATCATGCAATTGTATTTTTTAGAATAAAAACATAATAATTACAAGTGTGGAACCCATTAAGCAATACCGCAAGGTTCTAGGCGTATTTTACCTAATCACGCCACATGTCGCACCCTCCTCTCCTGCGCTATTCCAGGATGAGAAATACATGGTTTGTTGTTAACTTTCCACCTTAGCCGAGATCTTCCATTGTGTTAGTCCCATAATTATCATCGGTGCAATCACCCTAGACTAAACATTTTGACCTCAAACACTGAGCGGGAAGTCCTTAATAAACATTGTGCCTCGGCCTGGCTAATGAATGTCGCAGCCTTAGCACCAGAATCCTCTCAACTCTCTAGGCATAATATAACACTGCCTCCCAATTCCGTGACCATTACTAATAGGTCGCGGCCTCAAGGAAAGAGTTATAACTCTTGATCTGTAACAACAAGGGAATAATAGTAAAAATGAGGTTTTAAAATCCTAATTTACTCCCGAATAAAATCTCCAAAAATTAAAGGAAAACCCCTAAAATAAGTCTCTTAAGAACGTTAAGAGGATCTTTGAAACCCTCATTCTCTAACTCAAAAAAGTATCACCTAAAAATACTATGCCAAGTCATATATATCCTCAATGAATGCCAAGTCTCCAACTTACCATGAATAGTGGCATTCCCTGCCCTCTAAACCTCAATACATAGTAGATGTCTATGGCCCATAAAACCCAGAATCCCAAATGAACAACAGAACTCCATGGACATTTCTAGATATCACACACGGGAACATATCAATCAATAAAGACATAGAAAACTAGGATTTTAACAAGTAAGAAGAGGTTGAGGACATATCCCTTGAGAACACACTATATGGTTGACTTACTTGAGACTGTGTCATTTAGGAATTCCAACTAGTTTGGATATCGAGACAAAATAGGATTAGATTTTTTCAAGTTACTCTATCTCAAAAAGGCATAAAGCTTCATCAAAAGCATCTCAGTCCAAGCTCTCAAATGCGACACAAAAAGGTAAGTACAACTCTTTAACCACAATTAGGACACATACACTGCATATACATGTTTATTATGTGTGCATATTTTTTATGGTGGTGGTGTTGCTTCAAATATTTTTTTTGGGAAAAAGAAATTCATTTGAATATTTTTTTTAATCATTTAAAATGATTTTTTCATTTAATTGATATATGATTTTAAAAATATATTTGAGTTTAACATAAGAATATTTGTTATGATAAAAATTTGATTGGTTCAATTTTTAATTGGTAAATATTTTTTTTGAGTCGAAAAATTTAATTTTTCCAAGACTTTAAAAAAACACATGTGGGTTAATAAGGCGTTTTGTGTTTCTTTAGTATCTTGGTGGTTTGACTCATTTGTTATCCTAGATTCAGCGGTTATCTATGAACCATATTTTTAGTGCCTCAATCCTAGTGAACACCTTTTAACCAATCACATTTGTTATTTCACTTTCTTTCTACCCCCTTAGAACTTGAAGATTTGCTCTAGACCCTCCATTTATAACAAACCCTTTTAGTCCCATATATAACATCTTTTAGCGTTTCTTATTCTTGACTTTTAGAAGAGAGATTTGCATCTGAATATCTGTGAGAGAAAAACATATCTTCTTCTCCATTCCTTCCTTTACCAAAATCAAGAGAGAGAGGAGTGTGCTGCGGCTATAGAAAAACCAAGAGAGAGAGTGTGCTCCCATCGCCGTCGCCGCCGCCGGAAAGAACGAGAGAGAGAGAAGGTCAGTTTGTTACCAAGAATAACGATCAGAACTGTGCCAAATTGTGACCAGCCTAGATAGAAAAGAGAGAGGAGTTCCGATCGCTGTTATCCATAAACCAAGCCTGCCTGATTCGAAACGCGCGCGCGAGAGAGAAACTGCGTCGCCCGAGTTGTTCAAAATCGGGATCGTCAGGGTTGTCTAAAACCGTTGCCGTCAGGAAATAGAAAGAGGGAACTCGCCGGAGTTTTTGTTCCCAAAAAACTCGCCGAACTTTGAACCTTTTCAGATTCGTGTACTCCTCTTACCCTATACCTCTTAGGGACCATTTTTAGTACACTTATTGTTAGGATTGTTGCGTGTTTGTTCTTGGATATTGTTGCTGCAATTTTTTAATCCAAGATTATGATATCAAATACATGTTGAGAAATTATACTTGCTGTATATTTTTAGATTTGGAAATAAAGATTGTCTTATATTGGGATTTCACATTTGAGTGAAATAAGTTTGAATATAAATAATTTGTTGGGACAATATTTTTTAAGCAAAAAATTGTTGTGTGTCAAATATGAAGATTAGTAAAGATTATTACTCAAGTTGGATTTGAAATCAAATTGCATATCATATAGAAGTTGATTGTAATTTATAGGATATTTCTTGTATTTGATTGAGAGGCGTGAGAAGCATTTTGCACATTTAGTTTAATTCACAAACACTATCACTCTCACACGAATACTTAGGAGTTGTGGTTCTTGGTGAGATATTTTGTTTGCGGGGCTGCTGGAATCCGAAATTCAAGGATAAAATAGAAGTTACGTGGAGAATAACAAATCAAGATAGAATACCTTTAAGAGTGGAGTAACTTGGCTAGGTACGTTTTCTGATATTGTATTTTGGTTCTTACTTGCATGCTTTAGTGTTGTAACTTGGTTGTGATTTTTGATGGACTTTTTCATTTTGCTCCGTAGAGGGGGCCGTGGATGTTTCCCTAATTTTAGGGTTTTACCACGTTAAAAATCTCGTGTTAATTTGCTTGAATCTTCTTAATTACTTTGGTGAACAATATCATACTCGAGACTTATTTGCAGGTTTGGAATTTTAAAATCTAAGGTAATCAATGTAACAAGTCTAAAGATCATATTCAGAAAAATTGTTTTAACACATCTAGTGTTTATTTTGAAAAGAGTTTCATTCAACGAGTTTATTTCAGAGTTTACTAAACTTATAACTTTTTGTTATTAATCTTGTAAATAAGTTCTTCTCATCCCTTACCTTAGTAGATTAATCCGATGAATAGAAGCCTTTCACCGCCTTCTTCTCCGATGAACAATAGACTTCTACCACTTTACTCTGGAAACACTCACTTCTACACTCACAAACCTCATTATCTCTCTATAGAATGGATTTTATTATTTTTAATAGTCTTGGGGAATGTGCCAAGGGTGGGTATTTATAGGTTTTAGTGGGGAACCTAGGGTTTTCCTATTTTGGACACTCTTTTCCTAATTACTCCCTTTAAAAAGGCTTATAGAATTCTCTAAACTTGCTCCTCAAGTCATGACATGAGAAGACCACATCATCATCATCCTTGTGCTCGATTGGTATAAGGCACTACAACCAATGCCTTAGGCTCTAGCCTTTCATTACATATTCGCGACCCTTTCATAATAGGTCCTAGCCTCTGGAATTAATAAATATGCGGACAGTTACCTCTACCTATGTATCTTATAGGATTCAACTACATGTAATGGCCTCCTTATGGCCATAGCTTCTTAAGGTTTTCAGGTCATTACACTTGAAGTCGTCCACAAAGGATTTATAACCCCAATCTAATAAATGGAATGGTAGTTTTAGTGTATATATACTTGATTAAATTGATTAAGATAAAAAAATAAAACCTAAACCCAAGCCTCAAGTATTAATAACATGAATAACAATATCTGAACTACAACTATACGAACTATAATCGATAAAAAAATAAGTATAAACGAGAGGTAATCATCGCAATGTTGTAAATTATAAAATAAAACTTGCATGTACAATAAAGGCCCACGCACTGATCTATAACTTAGAGGTAAGATGATTTTATAATTCACAAGGATGATTCATTTTACACAAAAACTAAAGATGTAAAAAATAAATCGAAGGAAAAAAAAATTCAAGGATTACTTACCTCAATTAATCTCAAAGGACAACTCAAACAACCACTCTATCTGACCACCATCCATCCCCAAATCCACGACTTCCTTATCTTATATAGTCTAGCAACATCTTACATTCCCTTCTTTTATCAATATCTCTCTTATTATTTCTATAACCTCGAAACATGAGGTCCACTTTCCTATTTATAGTGTTTGTGTTTTTTGAGGTCTTTCTAAAATATGACTCTTCTTAAAAATGCCCTTGGTTATAGATACCCTTTTTTCTCTTTAAATATGACAATGCTAGTCCACATATTTGCAAGGTCTCAACCAAATTACCAAAGTCCTCAATCCTAGATAGACCTTGATATCGTAGATCATAAAATCACTCGTTTTCCAAGTTACTCCATAAATTCGTACTCTTAAACTGGCCATAGATGAACCCAGCCTACAATAAACACTTAACAATCAAAGTTTTATACATGCCATAAGGCTAAAGGATTTCACATCCTCACATACACTCCATGACCTACAATATTACACACCTAGAAAATTGAAAAGCATTGGATTCTTGGTGTTATAATAGTATTTATTGAGGATTCCTTTTGCATCACCTAATCAAATACCTAAATGACTTGGTTAACTAGGACTAAACGATTGAATACCTAGGTAGCATTTGTATCATACGTATGTGTGTGGAAATGAGGGTGAATTACTAATTAAAAAAACCATGTATATGTATAAAAGACCTGAAATTCATATCCTCGTCATTTCCTTAATAACGAAGTAAAGTTTTATCCATGTATTATTATTAAAATAAAATAAAAACATTTGCATAAGCCAGAACCAATAATTTCCTTCCCCATCGATTAAGTCAGTTGTAGGATACTCGACCTAACGTTCAGGGAAAAATGACGTCAGAGAAGCCATTGCAAGACAATAATTCAAAATACGGATTCACTTATCTAATACTTATCTCATTCGAAATTTCATCAAAATACGGATTCACTTATATATATACCATTCCAAAGAAGCTCATTTATGAGTATGCGATTGAGCTTGTTAATGAAGATTCTCGTGATTTGAGTCAAGCACAAGTCAATAAATAAAATGAAATCATCAAGCAATGGTGGTGGTAGTGGGGGGAGGGTCTCGGATGCACTTTTGGGAATGATTTGCTTCTTGAAGCTAGCATATTGTATAGTAGTAAGGGTGTCTAAATCTAGAATAAATTGGTAAATTAAAACATATCAGATCTTTTGATGTTATAAAAAGTGCAATGACTAGTAATAGAAACACATTACATAATTTGATCAACCCAATCATCAGGAAACCTATATCTCCTAAAATTCGACTAAATAAAATATTTTCTAACTATTCATATGCATTAGTGAGATTTAACTTTATGGAAACAACTCCTTTAGGATTTGAGGAGCTATGAAGGTTTTTATAAAGGATAAGGAATTCCTTCTCAATAGTATTGATATAAGTAATTTAATCTCCATGAGTGTTTGAATGGATTTGATAATGTTCTTAGACCATCAATGTGTGAGACCCCGAACAATTAAATACCGGGTGATCAGTCATTTATTCAATTTAAAACAAAGTATTCGGTTGGTTGATTCTTAGCATCACTGTCGAAATACATTTAATATTATTAATCACCTAATAAGTAATTAAGTTGGTGCCAAAATATTTTCCACTTAAGTCGGTGCCAAAATATTTTCCATTTAGTTATACCCAAAATAATTCAATAAGAAAATTTTAAGTATAAAGGCATAAATTAACTACCATCTACGTGAATTTAATAAATAATGAATATGAATCAACTACTGAAATAAGCAAGACTTGATAAAACATTCCAGTTCAAAGTCTCAATCTAATAATACATAAAATACTCAAATGCAACTAAAATGAACAACTAAAGTAAACTGAGTACAATCTCTCTGATAAAACGATTGAGAATGGGCGACACATGCCCTAAATTAAATGTCTGAATAGAACTGAAACAAATGATAGAAGCATCTAAATGCAAGGACCTGTAACTCCCACAATCACTGCAGCTCGCTAAACAATCCATGCATCTAAGATTGGTAACCCCATGGCTGAGCCCGAGTTGTAAAAATATTTATTTTAGTAAGTATTTAAAATTATAATAAAGCAAGTATTATATGCATGTTAGTTTCAAACTCTTGCATGAGATTCTCACCTCTCCACTATTGTGCACGCCTAACGTACATCTACTCCAACCTAGTTATCTATAACACTCCCAACTAGGCGATAGACTTATACTTCTAATTATATCTCGTAAGGGTATCCCGTATCGCCCATACAATACGTTATTAAAATAGTTTACCCAACTAAGATTATTTTATTTATCAACATTACCATATCTTCTAGTTTCACACAGTAGAATTATTCACAAGTATATATATATATATATATATATAGTCACAACATTCGTATACATATATATACTAATCCTTAAGCCTTAGGTTAAGACCACTTGACGCAATTCATACTATATATATATATATATATAGTCACAACATCCGTATACATATATATACTAATCCTTCACCCTTAGGTTAATACCACTTGGTGCAATTCATACTCTACTATCATTTCGCGGTGCATTTCTCACTGCATGAAGGACTGCTTGTTCAATCTCTCACGAACTATAAAATTCAAATCATAAATATTGGAGGTGGACATAATCCCTAGCCAAATGGGTCACGCACATACCTACGCTCCCATTCATCCATCGAAACTATCCTACATCTCAGATAGCATGTAAACAAGTTCATGTGTTCTGGGTACAAGTCAAATATCCCCCCAATGGGCAACACAGGATAAGACTGTCCACTACGCGAAAACCTCCTTCTGATAGCAAGCAGCGTAGGTATGCTATACACATAATAATAAACATATAATAGGCATTCTCACATCCTATTAAAATCAATAGGTATTCACCCCAACCCAAGCATATATTTTACATACGTAGTACTCGTATTACTACTTATAATATAATTATTTCGATTATTCTCCCTCGAAATTTCCAAGGTTAACTTACCGTTCTAATATTTAAAGTATTATTTTCCAAATACTTCACAACAATTCTGCACTGTGCTAAATTCATCAAATAACAGGTTTTCCCACTCAAATTAACTGTGTAAATTCACTAGGAAAGATTCAAGGCCAAAAGCTATCTTTACCGATGCAACTCTTTTTCACCGATACTCTGTCTAATTTTTCTTCATGTTCATTTGATTCTTCACCCAAATTTCATTCATGTGGGGCATTGTTGGAAAATATTGTGTTTTTACACAAATTATTTTATGACCAAATTAATATATTGGTCAAAGTAGGACCAAGTACATGCGCGTTCCTTATAGCATGACGAGTCACGCGATATATTTATTTGTTTAAAATAGATAAATGATGAATAAGAAATTTGGTATCAAAGTGCCCCATTTATGTATGAAGTTTATTGGGAAATTTTATTTATTTTCTGGGATGGATTTTCATAACTGTCGCTAAAGGTTATGATTGTTCGCTATATAGTGACTGATTTTCAGAACCGTCCCTAAAGGTCGTGACTATTCACCATAAGTTGTGACAGTTCATGAAAAACGTCCCTAAAGTGCCTGTTTCCTAAAGACATGTCTTTTCATGAAAAAACACCTTGTTTTCTATAAATACAAGACTTGTCTTCATTTTTTAAAGAGGAAGAAAAAGAGAGAGAAAATATTTTCTATACTTTTCATTCCCAATCGAGTCGGATAGAGTATCAAACATAATTGGTTAATGGGACACGCACACTGAAATGCTTCTTGCGCGTGTCGAGACCGTTTTATCCTGGGAGGCAAACGCTCATTGTTCATTGCCGTAAGCACCATAGCGGGATCGCATTTTCTCTTAAGGAGAGAGTGTCAAATACTTGACTCGGTCATCTTCTTCGTTTGTAAGTTTTCTAGTGGTATTAATTTTATTGCATAATATTTGATATTTTAATTTTTGATAAAATACACAAACGCACATAAATGAATTTGAGATAACAATCTTAAGACAAAAATTGGTAGATATGTCAAAAATGATAGATATGTGTTTCATTATTCATATATAATTTTATTTACGATGTGATGATTTGGTTTCCATGTAAATGCATATATATTTGGATGTAATGTATAAGTCATCAATTTCATTCATGAAATTGCTATGTATATGCAAACTGTGCAAAGTATTGTTTCACTTAAACAAATGTACTCGATGTTAAGATTTGGATATTTCTGTACAAAAGTTCTATTAGAACTTATGAAAAGAACAAACTTTTGTAGGTTTTAATTGGCTAACCTTCTTTACAAAAATTCAAAGAAGATATGTCTTTATAGTATTATTCTTGATCACAGACTTGGTAACTGTCAAAAATGTTAAATGACGGATCGCTCTTGTGTATGAACCGTCATATTATATGACGATGGAAATATACTAATTCATATCCGGACTCCCTGTAAACTTTTAGTAGAAAGAAATATACATGATACATATGTCTTGAATTTGTTCCATGATTTTGGTTTAAACTCAACAT
Organism: Sambucus nigra; assembly: GCA_949130495.1. Classification (NCBI taxonomy): domain Eukaryota; kingdom Viridiplantae; phylum Streptophyta; class Magnoliopsida; order Dipsacales; family Adoxaceae; genus Sambucus; species Sambucus nigra. The sequence continues at coordinate 665,126,292 of OX422215.1, read as the reverse complement.
TATTTTTTGTGCATGAATTCGTGCCAAAGATCTCAAAAGTTTATGTGGGTTTGTGAAATCGTTGACTAATGTTTATAATAAAAGAATGTCTTCTTTGCATGTGTTATAAATATATCTGTTAATATCTGAATCACTGTCATGATTCGTAAATATTAAACCTAATATTTTGAGATATAATTACATTATAATGACATATACATGTGTAGTGACAATTAGGTAACTTGAAAATGGCCGAATGATTAATGATAATAAATCCAATTATACATTAATTGAATTTTTTTTTATATACTCATACTTTGTATATGTCGAAAAAGGATATATATTATATGATGTATATAAATAGAAAATTTTATATTTTTTAAATACACATAACAATATGTGTTTGAAAAGTCATATTAATGTGACATATAAAAGTTTTGCATAATTCTTATATCGTGGAGATGCGATGGTATCGAATGATGTTGTCACACGGTTAGTAACATGATAGTGATGTGCATTCACGTGATAGTTTCATGTGTGCATATACATGTATCAAATATGTTTGATCACGCTTTTGGTGATGTATATGTTCACATGCCTCTTGTGAGACGTTATAAGTGACGTAAAGTGACAATAACATTTATAATGACGTAATGGTCACGTGTGTGGCCACATGCATATGTGCTAGTATAATTTTAGTAATAATATTTTTTTAATATTATATCGATTGCATGTTTCAGTATCAATATTAGAAATTTGTTTAAATATATTGATTATTTTGTATTGACATTCTTTTGAATATCAAAAACTGAAAAGGTGCGTCCCGAATAAAGTGATTTTGAATACATTTATTCATGCAACTAAAATTATATTTGTCCAAATGTTCAAATGGACAATAAAAGTGTGTTTAAAGTATACTTAAATACACTATATATTGACATATAAGATCATACACATAGCTTATGGAGTGTGATACAATATCTGAGCCATAATTTTTTTTTTATCTCATTCGAATTAATAGTGATAATTTCACTTGGAAAGAGTCAAAATTAAATACCAATTTTGGCGCGCGCTTACATCGAAAATAAATAAGTAAACAATGATGTGTTGCTACATGTGTAATGACATGTATGTATGTTATCACATGATAATCGAATGTCTGATTATGTGTTGAGATTTAGTCACATCTTCGATGATGTATTTATTCATATGTTTTAAGTGCACTTTATGCGAAGTAATGTGAAAATAATATATGCGATGATATTATGGTCTCTTGTATGGTTAAATGTATACGTGTGATAGTAATATTTTAGTGTCACCTAATTAAATGAGAGTACATGAAAATGTGATATATTTAGAAACATCATTTGAGTTGCATTCCATGTAGAATTATAATATTTAATTATTGTGATAATTCATGTAATCTTGATATTACATTTAAATTGGTTTTAATCTCCCGTGTCACGAAAAAGAGAAAAAGAAAATATAATGAATTATCCATTATTGTTGGTATGTATGTTAAACATTGCAATGCATGCATTATATCGACTCTTAGAGACATGAATATGCACTATTGTTCAAAACGATGTGAACCAACATGTTGAAAATTTGAGAATATTAAATTCACACAAAATAAATTAAAAGGACCTATAGGTTATGATTTTATTATGTTTGCATAATTTTATATAGTTGATGCCATGTTGTGGCATCCGATGACCTATTGTCCTGGAATGAAAATTGAGGTGTGTAATGATATACTATTCTCATGTGTAGAAGTTTATTGGATATTTGTGGCAGGATTGTATATCATTAACCATATAAAATTTATGTAACATTCAATTGATGTGAACAATGAGGAAAAATAATACAACTTGTATTGATATCGTGGTGCTCATTTTTTCCATGATGAAAGACTTGAAAGAGTGGATATGATTAATTTCAATATGTTACTCCTCCTCACTATATTGAATATTATCAAATGCGATGAAGATTGCAAAAGATATGAGAGTCTTTAGTTGATATAAAGTGATACATTCCTTTCCGTAATATATAAATTCATTTTGGAAGAATCTTATACTTCCAATTAATGTGTTTATCGAACGTGTTCTTCAATGGAGAAAAATTAGTGTGGCGTGATTACAAATTTATTTATTGAATTTATGATTCAAAATTCAGAACCGAGCGGTTTAACGACTGCTTTAAAGATGGTATATAATTAAATCATAAATCCATATAAATGATCAAGGGATTCAGAACCGAGCAGTTTCACAACTGCTTTATAGAAGGTAGAATCAAATTATGATCTCACTGGAGACTTAGGCGTAATCTCAAGACACCACAACTAGTAACCTCAAAGAAGGGCAAGTAACCAAATTTCATATTTTATATTATGATAATTTAAAATTCCATAAACATAGAATATGTTCAAATGGTTTGAGGCATATATATTATGTGTGACACAACTTGAGTTGGCCTATGGGGTAATATGGAATGTATCATTAAATGTCGAAATTACTAAAGTAGAGAAACTCGTCTCAACTGAATTTTATTTAGAATGAAATAAATGTTTACTGTGACAACCCGGAGTCCGAAATAAGGGGTGGCCAGCCCGATACTCCAACATAACGAAATCATGGATGGAAATCATTCTCAGCGTCACAACAATAAAATAAGTATACGAGAAAACCACCCAATAATTCAGAAAACGGGTTGCCAAATTTTTTTGTTTTATTATGAGTTAAGAAAATAATTTAAACAACCCAATCTGAAGAGAAAGTTGAATTCCAAAAGAACTATATATTACATCAACAACAAATATACAATAAAGGACCGAATATGTTGTCAGTCAACAGGCACATACAACGTGTTACAACAGTTTAATAATTTATATAATACATCCATTAAACAGTTACAAAGTTTGGGCCACACGCCCGAATGATAGACCCGGTCATAACTGGAATACAAAAATACAGGCGCCTAACAACACATCCCGTAATATCCGCAAAGTCTTACGGCTCCCCAAAAGTAACGGAATGAGAAAGATCAAAGCGGGTGCCCTTGCGGTGGAGCACCTGAGCAGATACAATTTCATGCACAAGAAGAAAGAAATGAACGGGTCAGGGCCCGGTTCTATACGATCACCAGATGAATAAAAAGCATGACAGTTATGAAATATTAATCATGAATGATAAGGATAAGAGTCTAACAATAAAATCCCAAAGCATAATAAAGCAGTTTAAATGATTATGTCTTTTATTAAATTATGCAAGAGAATATAATTAGACATCATAAATTTAAAAGCCTCCATCATTATTTACCATTTCATTCCAATTTCCATTCCTTAACAGGAATATAATACCATCATATGTTCTTATGGCATTTTACATATCTCAAGTCCCACTTGATTTAGAATGGTCATATTCTTATACATATAACGATTCTAAGACCGCCCCTCCGAGTTTTCCCACTGAGCGCACCCCTAAATGACTATCATCTTCCAGGGCCCATCAAATAAGACAACCTGGGTACCTAACGCACGTCGGGAAGTGGCCATATGCCTGAGAGGGAGTCATAACCATACCCGGAATTACCTCACTAGCGCAGAATAAAACATATAACAACCCCGCATATGGCCGAGGACTATAGTCTCCCTGCATTCACTAGCCAGGGGACATCACCTCATGCGCGAGCTTCCCTTATGATAGCATTTAGAGAGGTGTGTTAAGTAAATTAGCATTTACCATTTAAATCTTAATTTCATTTCCATTATTCATATTTGTTTCATTTTATCCGAAACCACAATCATTGAATATTCTCATTAATATTCATCATATTTTAAGTCCCGAATTAATCTCCAAGTGATCACAATAATGCTACAAGTCCCAAGGTCTTATATACCTCATTAGAGTCCTTAGAGTCTCCAAGTATGGGCCTACAACTCCAAGACACTTAACGGATTTCTAAAGAAAAGAAAAACCCAAACCTCAATTTGTACACATCCTGAATAAGCCCCATTTAAACCAATCCTAATGTAGAGAAGCTATCTAGCTCATCTAGGACTCTAGGACTCTAAGTTACTTCATTCAAGAAGGTTCCTAGTCCCTATTGAAGAGAATAAATCTAGGAAACAAAATAAGGTTTAAAGGTGAAAAATAGGGGACCGGTCAACCGGTCCTGAGATCGCGATCGACCGCGTCTCAAAATTTTACTTAAGAAGAAAAGCAGACAGCTCGGTTTAGAGGGGTCGGTCGACCGGTCAGGGGACCGTTGTCGACCGCACACCAATTTTTATGCCTTTGTGGGAAAGCAGTATGCCCTCCCCCGAAGGACCGGTGGACCGGTCCTGGGACCGCGGTCGACCGGTCATAGCAGACCTAGGACCCTTTCTTCTTCCAAAACTAAAACCCAAGTTATACTTTTAAACCCCAATCTCATTTCCCAAATCACCACTCATATACGTATAACCATAACAATATTAAACTTCAACTACTCTCTAAATCACATTAACCCTACAAATCCAAGGTTTAATCACTTGTATATCAACATACACATACATATATATACAAACCCAATAATTTCCTCAAATCAACCAAACACACAACTATCATACAATTTATCCATCTTAGATCATATATTAGCAAGTAGAAAACTTGCCCTGGTGTGGGAAACTCAGATTTTCTTGTAGTAGCAACAATCTCCAAGCTTGAATCTCTCTCTTTTCTTCTTTCTCTCCAATTTCTCCACTCTTCCCTCTCTCTCACTCTCTCTAGGGCTTGTGGTGTGTAATGGAATGAATGGAAAAGGCTGGGAGACTTAAATCGTGGCTTAAGTCTAATTCCCAACTTAAATGGTAAATACCACATTAAAATGACTCCCAATACGCGTTATGCTAAAATCAGTAAAAAGTGCCCAAAACACCAAAATACAATATGGCACTTATTTCGACTATTTCGCACATTTCGAAAATAACTACATCCTACAAATTATCATTTGGAAATTTTATAACTCATTTCAAGTTCCGGTTTCCATCTTAAGCCAAAAATGTCATTTAAATCTTATGACACAATAAAACACAACATGTCGATAATTACTTACACATATAGTAAATATGCAACAAGTCAATAAATATTGACTTTAACTTATTCAATTAATATTTACTCTATATTCCAATATTTTATATATAATTACTTCACATAGTAAATAAATATAAAATAGGGTCTCAAAAGCGAGGGTTGTTACATTTACCTTCTCAATGGACATATGTGTTGGTCCAAATAAACATAAATGTAACAGTACATGGTTTTATGTGCCTAAGCCATTGCACTTTAAAGGAAAATAAAGCTTTTGGAGGTTGAGAATAAATTAATTTTTATATAATTTAAAATTATGTTTGAAATTGTGGGGGGAAGCATTATGTTTTCTATAAGTTATATTCTCAACACATTAACCCACTATAAAATTTTATGGGAAAGGTTGAGAACCTTTGTATGAATTATGATAAATGTGGGGGTATTTATCTAAGGCGATAATTTCTATTCAAAAAACTAGAAACAAAGATGATTCCTATTGAAAATAGGATAAACACTACTGAAAGTGTAGTATTTGATTGTATAAGTGCATTTAATGTACTATAGTATTTCCAATGTGCATTTGTCTAGAGAAGTGTACACTTCATTGATTGAACGATAAATAATACTTAATTAAAGTGTGTACACAAATCTTTAGAATAAAGATAATGGATCAAAGAGTCTAAAGTACAAATGAGTCGTTCAGTATCGATACTAAGATATAAGTGACAAATGACATAAACATTAGGAAATTTTGAATATATTTTTAAACAATATATGACTTTCGAGACTCGTATTCCGAGTGATATATTAGCACGATTAGAGGTGTTAATGTTTGGAAATACTCTTATGATGGAATATGAATAGTATTCCTTAGAAAGCAAGGTACTTTGACAATTTTAAAGAGGATGACCCTAGATAAGAATTCTATAAATAATTAGTATACCTATGTTTGCGTGTGTCATTCATTGTTTGAAGAGGCATATAATAATTTGGCAAGTCACGACTTATTAGTCATGATATAAGAAAATAAAAATCTCTCTCTATTAGTGATAACATTAGGCCTAATAAAATAATTGCGGATCCGCTAACGAGAGAGTAAGAGAAGTTCATCAAGGGGAATGGGCTTACAGCCGGTTAAAACCTAAAAGAATTCCATAATGGAAATCCAATCTAAATGGCTGGAGATCCAAAGAATTAGATTCAACGGGACAACCTAATTATGTGCGATTCAATTATCATTGAAAATAAAATAAATTTTTCCTCCCATTCCTAGGATGAGTCAGTGCACTATCTGCCGCGTGTAACAGGATATTTTTTTAATGATTTCTATATCTTAAACATATGGGTCAAGTGGGGTATTAGCAGGATACTCTTTATTGAAATCAACTATGTGAGTGAGAAGGGGCCACTTCTATGAGAATAACCAACGGCTACATTGCTAAATTCTCTAACACACTCATGAAATCAGGAGGTGTCCAAGGCCAAAACGGACATAACAATGAGAACCAAGAATGTACGAAGAAGGGCTGTGTGAATTCTATTGTCTCGATTTACACAAAAAGGTTGATCAATTCAAGACATCGCGTTCATTGATTGGCCAGTAAACCCGATAGTCTCTCACTAGGAAAGATTCAAGGCTAAAAGCTATGTTTACTGATGCAGCTCTTTTCCACCGATACTCTGTCTAATTTGTCTTCATGTTCATTTGATTCTTCACCCAAATTTCATTCATGTGGGGGATTGTTGGAAAATATTATGTCTTTACACAAATTATTTTATGATCAAATTAATATATTGGTCAAAGTAGGACCAAGTACGTGCGCGTTCCTTGTAGTATGACGAGTCACGCGATATATTTATTTGTTTAAAATGGATAAATGATGAATAAGAAATTTGGTATCAAAGTGCCCCATTTATGTATGAAGTTTATTGGGAAATTTTATTTATTTTCTGGGACGAATTTTCGTAACTGTCGTTAAAGGTTGTGACTGTTCGCTATATAGTGATTGTTTTTCAGAACCGTCCCTAAAGGTCGTGACTATTCACTATAAGTTGTGATAGTTCATGAAAAACGTCCATAAAGTGGTTGTTTCCTAAAGACATGCCTTTTCATGAAAAAAATACCATGTTTTCTATAAATACAAGACTTGTCTTCATTTTTTAAAGAGGGAGAAAAATAGAGAAAAAATATTTTCTATACTTTCCATTCCCAATCGAGTCGGATAGAGTATCAAATATAATTGGTTCGTGGGACACGCAAACTGAAGTGCTTCTTGCGCGTGTCGAGACCATTTTATCCTGGGAGGCAAACGCTCATTGTTCATTGCCGTAAGCACCGTAGCGGGAGCGCATTTTGTCTTAAGGAGAGAGTGTCAAACACTTGACTCGGTCATCTTCTTCGTTTGTAAGTTTTCTAGTGGTATTAATTTTATTGCATAAATATGATTTATTTGATATTTTAATTTTTGATAAAATACACAAACGCACATAAATGAATTTGAGATAACACTAATTTCTCTCAACCACCAAAAAATTGAAAATTGAACTTGTTTGCTCACAAGCATCTTCTTAGAAAAAGGTTTACTATGATCAAAGATAACGCAACTTTTATCATAATATATATCTAATGAGAATATTTATTTTGGGAGGTTTACCTAAAGATTTTGGAATCTTAAACTACGAATATTTATTATTGTATTTAATTTTGAGTTTAGGTAGTTGAATCCATGAAATCATATTGTTACTTTCTCTTGCTGCATTTTAAAATCCTTTTACCATTTAATCATTATAAGGTGTTGATCAAATAAAAACCACGAACCGCTAACTAGGGCTTTCATGTAATCCTCGCTGTTATTGAATTTAACCATATAGTACTGATCTTATATTTTTCTAATTTCTATGGAACCCTTGATTCGTCATGAAGCTATGAGATTTCGATTTAAAAAATAAAAAGGAAGCTATTTAAAAACTACTTTAATAATAAGAATCTTTCTCTGTTGGTAGATTGGGTATTAGGTGTTACAAAGAGTTTAGTCTTAAGAGGGTTTCTATTTCCGTTTTCTTTTGTTCTCCTCTAAGCTATTTTGGGTAGAGATAGAGATACAAAAGATCAATTGCATCTACCATATTACTCATCGTGTTTATATCACTACTTATACAAGTATTTATGAGGTTAACCATTTTCATTTTGACCTTGTTACTTGTACACATACCTAATAGACTTACAAGGGAATTTATTTACTTGTCACTCTAGTGAAAATAAATTCAAAAAAAAACAAATTTTAGAATCAACACTTTTTTTGAATATTTTATTCACGTGTTGCTATATTTTGCAATATATGTTTTCAATATATAAATACCGATATATTAGTTAGTAAACTATTTTTTATCATTATAGTGAAATTATATATATATATATATATATATATATATGTGTGTGTGTGTGTGTGGAGAGAGAGAGAGAGAGAGAGAGAGGCACGTGCTATTCAGGTGCAATTTTAAAAATATTTATATTATATATGTTAAATTTAAAAAAATAGTTAATGTAACATTACGATGAATTATATTTCTTAATGTTTTCTTTGGTATAGAACTATAATATTAAGATATTTTTGTCTTATTATTAACCAATTCTTATTCATACAAGTAAGTATTAACTTTAATCATTTAAGGATATCGTGGAATTAATAAGGGAAGAAAACTAATAATTGCCTTCTTCATCAATATATAGTATGTGATATATAATATATATCCATTTTTATCCTAGTGATTGTTTTTGAATTCTTTAATGTCCCAGGGCTGTGGGACTTATCTCATGTGGAAGAATGGGCGAAGCTAGGCCATGGCAAAGGGGGATGGCATTGTAGCTCTTATTTTTTACCTTTGAATTGAACCCAGTTTACTCGAAATGAATTTTGTTTTTATCTCTCTCTCCCCCTACCCACCTTATCTTTCTTAAGTACATGCTAGTGTTTGAATACTTACAAATGTTTTGCAAGTTCAGTTGTGACTTGGGGTTTGTTATGCTATTAATCCATATTTAGTTAAAATTCATTATATCTCTCCTTTTTTTGGAAATTAAATTCATGGTTTCACATCACACAATTTTTTTTTTTTAAATATTACCCTTTCCTTTCCTAATTAATAACCTCGCTTTCCTATTTAGTTCGCCCCAAATTTAATAGTCATGTTTTAAAAATTGCATACAAAACTAAGTGAGATTACAAAATTACCCATCTAGTAAACAATGATCCAAATGCATGTCTTTCATAAAACGTATTCATCATTTTCAAAAGGTTAAATTTTAAAGGTTTTTTTAATAAAATGATTGACTTTTAGAAGTAACTATAATTTGGGGCAATAGATATTATAAAAGCAATGTTATCTTGGGTCAAATGTTCAATATATAATAAGGATTGCACATTTTCTATTTGGGTAAAAATTTACATTCATAATGGTTCAAAATATGATCTTGTTATTTTTCGTTACATGATTGTTGGCGTGATAGTAAAGTCACTCAGTTATTGCATATTTAAAAAAATAAATTGACTTCTTATGATCTGTTTAATAACTGTGGTCTCTTCATCTTTGCTAGCAAAGTTGTTTTTGTTAGATGTGAGGTGGTGCTGGTTGAAAATTGAATTTGGGGGCATTATTTTCCTACTATTTTTGGTTTATTCTCAAATGTCAAATTATTTTACTTTTCATATCCACATCATAGTTGTAAAGACTTTTAATCTTTTATTTTCAATTATTTTGTTGAAATCCAGGTATGTGGTGGTTAAGATGGGTAAGGGGGTCAAAAGAAGGTAAGTTTGCATTCTGAAAAAACTTCACAAATATTATGTTTCACTAATGGGAAGACTTTGAGAGGTTAAACTGGAGATTTTATCAAACTAGTAGATTTTGAAAATTACCAGGAATATTTATATTGACATGTTATAAGGCCTTATAGATGCTTTTGGGTTATAGACATTTATCAAACCATAAATTAAAATTTTCGTTACCCACTGTGTAGGTAAATCCTACTGTTAAAAGTTTTAGGTTGTTCCTTGTAGTGTTCAACAAAATGGATTCAGTCTTCTTGTGGGATTTGTTCAAAAAGTTGTAATCCTTCTAATGTTTATCTTTCAAGACTTTAGTAAGAAGAGAGTAAGTCCTTGGAGGATGTTCCAGTTTTTTTTCCTTTAGGGTTTCCTCCCTCTTCACCCACCTTGTTTCTAGAGTAAATATATTTCTTTATCTTTGTATATTTCTTTTATGAAACATCTTAATTGATGGTGTGATAATTTCCTTTAGATAATGGGAATGTATTAAAAGGAACCACGTGGTTTAGGCATCAAAACCATGACTATATGTGTTTAGTGTGCCTTCCAACTCAGTAGTGGGTTGTTGTATGGATCATATTCATTAATTTCTAATTCGTTGTCACACACTTGCTTCTCTTTGACCTATGTGAATTGTTTGGGTGGTTTATTCCTTTAGAATATTTTTTTGTTTAAATTGCCATTAATAACAAATGGTTTAAACATGTTGGCATAATATTGTTTTTATTATTGACTTGATTATCATTATTAAGGTTGCTATTAGGCCTAATAATATGTCTGATTTGGGTATATGCCTAGGAGGTCAACAATGGAAGCAATTTATTTATTGAGTTTAATGGAGAGGTATAGGGACAAAAACAAAGACCTTCATATGATTTTTATATATTTAGAGAAGGTGTATGATAGGATACCAAGAGATATAATATGGTGGATTCTATGTAAAAAAGGAATGACTCGTAGATATATTGATGTGATCAAGGATACATGTGCTGGGGACATAACTATAGTAAGAACATCCACTGGAGAAAGTAATTAATTCCCAATTACCGTAGGTCGGTAACGAGGTTCAACACTAAGTCTTTATCTCTTTGCTCTTGTTATGGATGAGTTGACTAGACAAATATAAGACGAAGTGCCGTGGTGTATGCTGTTTATATATGATATTATTTTAATGGTGAATTGGAGGGTCAAGAGTTACCTTGAAATGATCATTTTTTGTTATTTAGGCTCAATTATAAAAACATGGAGATATTAGTTATGATGTTACTCATAGGATTAAAGAAGGATGGGTTAAATGAAGAAGTGCTACCGGAATATTGTGTAATAAATGTATACCTTTGAAGTTAAAAGGAAATTTTATAAGGCGACCATTAGGCCCACCATGTTATATGGTACAAAGTGTTGGTCAACCAAAAAAATGTACAGAAAATGAGTGTGGCGGAGATGCAAATGCTAAGATGGATATGTGATAAAAATTGAAAGAATAAAATTAGACATGAACAAATTTGTTAAATGGTAACAGTAGCTCCTATAGAAGATAAATTGAGGGAAAATTGACTTAGATGGTTCGGACACGTCAAGTGTAGACCAATGGATGACCTCGTAAAAAAGAGTGATTTAGTTAGTATTGATAGTAATGCAAGGGGTAGAGATATGCCTAAATTGACTTGGTGGGATATTATAAAAAAGGACATAATATCATGTGATTTAACTGAAGATATTGCATTTAAAAAAATGGAATATAAAAAGAGGATTCATGTAGCCAACCCTAAATAATTGGAAAAATGCTTAGTTGAGTTGAGTATCACTTCCGTGTTCTTGAATTTTTTATTTTCCATTCCATTTTGTTAAGTTTGGGGAACAACGTGATTTTTCGATTATGGGCTTTATGTATCCAAAACAAATCTTAATTGACATTTTAGGATGAAGGCAAAGATGTTTATTTACAGGCTTGAGAAGAAACTAGCGATTAGAAGGTATTTGGGTGATTTTTAGGAACTTCGATTTCGAGTTTTGAAAAACTGGCAATTTTGAAATAGTGACTCGGGCACATTTAGTCAACTGAAACTCATGGACCTTGGCTTTAGAAAAATTTTATAAAGCTCAAAATTATTCCAAAGTGATGTAGTCCCAAATGCGTTAATTTAGTCGACCTTGTTTTTTCTAGAATAAGTTATTGGTTTGGGGTGAGTTTCGATGGGTTGTTGATAAATTATTTGATGATACAAGATCATTTACATCTTTACATTTATTTCTTGACCACTTAATACTTTGTGATGATCCTTCTTGAGTTTTGATCACTTGTTTTGATGAAACACTACTTGCATTAAGATTTTTGAAACTTTTGGAGATTAATTCATTTTTATAAAAGGTTATTGAGGATTGACTTGCTTATTTAAAGAGATAAGTTCACTGAAGATTGGAAAGATGATATGCTTGTTTGAAGATGCAATTCCAGAGTTGATTTGTTGGGTTTTCATGTATTATGATGTTCTAATTGAGTTAAGTGTGCACTAATTGAGTGACATACACTAGGTGGGAGCTAAGTCTATTTTTTCAATAATTGTGATCTTTTTTCTAACATAATGAGCATCTCATAGAGATGGCTTGGATCATGTACTCATGGCAGAGCTGACTTCTGTTCTTGGGTATTAACAACTCACTGGGACGCATGGTTGATCCCTTTGTGCTTGATCTTGCAAGGATGAATCATGATCAAACTATTTAGTCGAGGTGGTGAGTGGTCTTATCTACTATTAATGTACATGTCCTCATTATAGCTTTAGTTTGCATAGTGAAACTATCCTGGTAAATGGTATTAATCATATATTTAGTGCTTCTTTTGATATCAATAACATTATAGAGAAGATAGTGAAATTTATAAATTAGATTGTTGTTATTAAAAATCTTTTACTTACAATACAAATGATATCTTTTAAGAAAATATTTGAGGTCTCCCAATTTCTTGGAGACTTGATTCTAAAAAATTATTTTCTCACCCTTTGCTGCTTCTCCTCTCATAATATCATTTCATTTCCCCCAATTGTCATTATGAAAAAAGGACCTCAATAAGGGTTATTGGTTTTGGCTCTCCTATTTTTTCAGTTTTGGTTTATTTACAAATTTGCCATTTTGGCTCAAGTCTATAAATACAACTGTTATTTCTAGGTTTTGGGAGAGGACAAGAGTGGGCATATTTGAGAGCTAATCAAAGGCAAAGAGACATAGAGAGCTAATTTGATGGGTGAGTTCTTGTGAGGTTATCAGTGACTTTCTAAGAGAGATAAATTGTGTGTGTGTATAACCTTTGGGTTCCTCCATTTATCTATAGAAAGAAGAAATCCTTCTTAGTGGATGTAGCCCAAACTTGGGTGAACCACGGAATATTATTGTTGTTTTGCTTTGATGATTGCTTGTATGTTCTTATTGTCTCTTCATTGATGCTTGGTTGAATTGATTGGTAGTTTGCACACTAGTTCATTTTGGGAACAAGGTCTTGGGTGTTTTCCGCACACCAAGTGTTTGATAAAATTCTCGAGTGAGTTTTATCGTCTTGATCGCTAGAGATAGTCTTGCTTTAGCGCAACAAGTGGTATCAGAGCTTTGGTTGCATTGTTTGCCTGATATTTTGGTTCGAGGTTGAATCAATTTTGGCAATTTTGGCATAGCTTTTGTTTTTGTTCCAAATGACAGAAAATGTGGAAAGTACTCGAGAATCAACCTCTACGAGCGGAGGCTCTAAGAGATGGGATCCGAGTTATGGATCGAGTGGCTCAATGAAGATGGACATGAAGGCTTTTGATGAGAAGATCAATTTCGGGTTATGGCAAAGATGAATGTGAGGCGTTCTTATCCAACAGAGGTTGCAATTAGCATTATTGGGGGTAGAGGGACGATCGATAGGCATGACCGATGCCGAGTGGATTGACATTGATCAAAAAGCGGCTTCGTGTATTGAGATTCTTATCACGGATGATGTGTTGAATAACGTGATAGCGGAGACCACGGCTAAAGGCATGTGGCATAAGCTTGAAGAGATTTATTTGGGAAAGTCGTTGTCAAATAAATTGTTCCTCAAGAAGAAACTCTTCAAGATTGAGATGAAGGAGGGTGAGGATATGATGAAGCATATCAACGTTTTTAATGCCTTTATAAATGACTTGAATCGGATAGATGTTCAATTCATTGATGAGGATCGGGCATTATTGTTGCTTACATCATTACCCGATTCATACGAGCATTTTGTGACCACTCTCATGTTTGGGAAGTCTACGCTCCAGTGCAATGAAGTTGTGCAAGATATTCAATCTCATGTCACGATGAGAAAGAAGGAAGGTGGAGGTGATGGGTATTCCCATAATGAAGGCCTTACGACGAGAGATGGATGTGGGCAAAATGGCGAGAGGAACTCTAACCGGGGATTTAATGACGGTAGTAGGTCTAGATCGAGGGGTGTTGGTGGTAAAGGGCCGAAATGCTACAAGTGTCGGGAATGGGGTCATATGATCCGAGAATGTCCTTTGTGGAACGGCAAGGTTAAGGGCAAGGTTGATTTCGAGAGGGAAACGGTAGCGAGTGCGAATTATGAAGATGAACTTGGAGAACTTCTCACAATCTCCAAGGTTAACTCTCTTTCCCAAGATGATTGGATATTAGATTCGGGATCGTCGGATCACGTTTGCTCTAAGAGGGAATATTTTGAGACTTTCATGAAAAATGGAAAAGGTTCCATGTCTTTGGCTAACGGAGAGAAGGTTGCCGTTGAGGGTGTCGGGATGGTGAAACTCAAGATGTTCGATGGGGTGGAACGTACTTTGGGTGGTGTGGCATATGTCCCAAAGTTGCGAAAGAATTTGATATCCATTAGCCGTTTGGATTCCAAGGGTTGCCGGGTGTCGGTGGCGGGTGGAGTCTTGAAAGTCACACGCGGTTGTATGGTCCTAGCGAGGGGAGAGGAGAGAGAGGGGTTGTATCGTCTAAATCAGACTTCGAGAAAGATGGGGAAGCGGTGTGCACAAGTGATCGAACGTTCGAGGCATGTCTCGTTTGTTGATGTAAAAAATTAGATCACTCTAATTATTCAATCACAGATAAATATATGAGACAAAGAATTTTAAAGTGGTTCAGCCTTATATGAATGGCCTACATCCACTGTTATGTTATTGCTGAGTGTTTGGAAATTCTCGATTACAAGTACTATCAAGAAATTCCCCCCTTCATGAATGAGGGTCATACAAGGTATTTATAGCCCTTAGGTTGTACATGAAAGGGTGATACATTAAATGATATACATATGAAAGGGTAACTCATTTAATGCTCTTCAAGCGTGTGCGTCAAGATGATAAGCATTCAATGAATAGTTGAATTGTTGATTATCTGGCAATCAATGCTGTGGTCGAGATGCAGCTCGAACCGCCTTAGTTGCTCGTCGTTCGAGAGTTCCTTGGAGAGCTGGAGTTCCTCGGATAGCTAGTGTTCCTCGGAGAGCTGGAGTTCCTCGGAGAGCTAGTGTTCCTCGGAGAGCTGGAGTTCCTCGGAGTATACTTGTTGCTCAGAGTGAGTCTGACTTGGTCGGGGAAATAGACTTCCTCATTGCTATTGTGCCACGTAGATCGACACGTGTCTTCTTGTGATTCGTCTATATCAGCATACTAATTTTGGTATCAACATCGTTTATGAACAAAGCGGAGACATTGAGTACTAGCTTTCTGAGACTAGACGGTAGTGATGAGATAATACCTACTAGTGGAGGGGATGGATCGAAGTCCCCCTCCGGGGCCAATGGGTGATGTTGACTCGGTTTAGTTGCACACATGCATTGGCTGATTGGAATCGAGGAGGTGTAGGAATATGATGGATTCGAGGTGTGTGTAGCTAGTTCAAGGAAGGCCGATGAGTTATTGTTTGCGAGCATTGGCAAACGAGAGTTCTTTGTGACAAAGACTTGGTACATCTTTCGAGGGTGAGATTTGGAGGGTGTGATAGGTGAGGAATTTTCCCTCTCATCCGTGATTATTTCTCAAGGGGGAAGATGGTGTTGATGTGTTTGAATGTGTCGTGTAAAGAGGGTGTACTCTATATGTATTGTGTGGGGGTGTACTTACTAGGTGACATAAGGAGTGAGATTCATCGTATGGTTACATGGGAAGCTTTCAGATGCATGAGATGGAGTTCTTAGTTTAGAACTTGGTTCCTCGGCGGGTGAAGTCATTTGGAGTCTTGGAGTGAAGACTTGCGATATCTCACTTCATGGTTGAAGTTTGGGGTGGCTTAGCGTCGGGTGGAGGGTATTGGCGTGTTAGACGTTAGGATGATCTTCGAGCGGATTCGATGTTTGTATTCCGAGTTTGGTTGGATCGTGAGGATCTCCTGGGGGAATCGCATTATCTTGGTAGATGGTGGGACGGTCTTCAAGTGGGTTCAATTTCAGCATTCTAGATATTGGTTGGATCGTCAGGATCGCCAAGGTGGAGTTTGTTGGTTTTGTCTCTCCTATTTTTTCAGTTTTGGTTTATTTACAAATTTTCCATTTTGGCTCAAGTCTATAAATACAAGTGTTATTTCTAGGTTTTGGGAGAGGACAAGAGTGGGCATATTTGAGAGCTAATCAAAGGCAAAGAGACAAAGAGAGCTAATTTGAGGGGTGAGTTCTTGTGAGGTTGTGAGTGACTTTCTAAGAGAGAGATATTGTGTGTGTGTATAACCTTGGGTTTCTCCATTTATCTATAGAAAGAAGAAATCCTTCTTAGTGGATGTAACCCAAATTCGGGTGAACCACGGAATATCGTTGTTGTTTTGCTTTGATGATTTCTTGTATGTTCTTATTATCTCTTCATTGATGCTTGGTTGAATTGATTGGGAGTTGGCACACTAGTTCATTTTGGGAACAAGGTCTTGGGTGTTTTCCGCACACCAAGTGTTTGATAAAATTCCCGAGTGAGTTTTATCGTCTTGGTCGCTAGAGATAGTCTTGCTTTAGCGCAACAAGGGTAGGTTTTAAAAAGTAAATTTTGGTTGCCAAGAAAATATATTTTACCCATCGATTTTGGAAAAAGGTAATTTTGATAATGGGATGTTTTGGGTACCACAATATGTTTGCAACATGATTTTTCATTTTCTTTATAATGATATGCACTTACTGCAAAGAAACTTAGTACATGGCTAACAGGTAAAAGACATGTATGGTTTTGATGATTGCATAAGCATCTATCAATACCATGTATCATATATCAAGGTTTTTCAAATCATAAACACCTGAGAACAAACTAGTCAAAATTTATGAGATCATATAGTTAACAAGTCCTTCAAAGTTTTTGGAACACGGTGAGTTTAAGGCGAATGTTGTTTTCAACAGGGATTTTGTGAGGCAATGTTTATCACTTCAAGTTTTTCCAAAGTGATATAAGATAATATTTTTTTAAGTAACATGTGATTCGTTCATGCGAGGAGCATTAAGACATGTGTTGTGTCATGAAGGTTTTATAACATAGTGGTGATGATCCAATCATTACTACAGTGTGTAGAATGATAACACGCAAGATATATAAAAAAAATCATTTTATTATATTAAAAGAACACACATAATGACCTATAATTATATCTAGGGATATAAGATGACAATTGGAGAGAATCCTAAAGGGGGATTTCAAGGGTTTTGACGAGGATAAGAGGGTCTGACCTTTTAGTTTTGATTAAGATTCACATCTTCCATCAACATATCTGGAAAATGAAATGGAGCGCTGTGATGTAAAATATCTAAGAATTTATGATATATAGAAGAGTTGGTGGAATCATCTAGGCCAAAAACGTTGTGTGACACCTCCTATTTTTCACGTATCAACTGGCCATGCCAATACGCGGAATATAGGGGATGTCAACCAACTTATATTATTCTCAAGTTCAAAGATACATAAATAAAATTAAACCATTCAGAGTATTAAATAAACAGTGTCAACAAAAAGAGATAATAAATATGAGTCTCTGAAACTGAATCAAACAATCGAATAAATCTCCATAGTATTGAACGTTTTAGATTGAATAAGGAACAACTTTGGAACCCACCACATCACCAGAAGTAAAATATTTGAAATAATGAATAATTGAGAGTCTGAAACAAATGATATACTGAAAGAAATAACATTCAAGAAATCGGGATAGATAACTAAACGATCATCTCGAAGAAAGTCTGGCTCCTCAGCCTTATTTCTCTGAATTAAGAATATATGAAAATATTTTTAGGAAAATATAGTTAGTTAGACGTAAAATTTAGCAAGAAATAGCTTACTTAATTGAACAATATTAAATGAGGCTCATTTACGACTCATGTTGTCTCACCGGTACTCACACATAAAATACCTCACCCCACTTATACTATGATATATCCTAGCGAGATGACCAACTACACTAGAAATAGTTTCAATGTATGAATCCTAGTCCAAGAATAATAAGTAAGCTCCATGACCTCACTCTAAGGCAACAACATAGTAACATAACTCTAATTATGTACCACGATTAATAACCATACGTAGTGCCCATATACTGCATCATTATTCGATAAGTAACCACATCACAGTTATAATAGTAGAACAATCCAAAACCTCAAATAAATATGTCATTTGTCGGACCAACTACACACACACACACACATACATATATATATATATATATATATATATATATATATATATATATATATATATATATATATATATATATATATATGTGTGTGTGTGTGTGTGTGTGTGTGTGTGTATGTGTGTGTGTGTGTAAGTATCATATAAAGTCTCTAGCCTTCGTAGATCTATCTTGCCTCTATCGAGTCAATCAATAGGAGTTCCCGCTCCCAACAGACTACAGAACATACACACAAAGAAAATGGGAAATCATTACGAAGTCACACCAGTGTGTAATAATACAACAAGATTACGTGACATATCAAGCCTCCTATGTCTACCACTCGCTAGTCCGTTGACCAATTGCACGTTGGATCCTGATATAGACCAATACGCAACCTGTATCATCAGATAAAGGCATAATACTCAGACTTACAGATAATCCTATCAAATCCACTTTGATATATTTCCCACGAATATACACCCCTGGAATGTCCACAAATAATAAACAAATCGTGTAATAACTCAATATTACTAAACGAAAAGGTAAGCCATCCTAACCATACGTAACCCAAAATTTATATTCAATTTCGTACCCACAACTTTCACAATTTTATGTTGCATCAAGAACCCTATCACTCAACTAAAGACTTTGGAAAGTCTCTATATCCAAACCTGAGTCACCATATAAAACTCCTTGCAAACCATTCAAAATCCATCATACCTGATTGATCCACCCATATGTGTAATTCCCCAACTTCGAATTTAGGGTTACCTGTGGGTCAATCTGGTCCAATCCAGCGGTGCTAAGTGTGAAGTGATACTAAGAAACTTATATAATGTTTCTAGTCCACTTTAATTGATTTGAATTATTAAGTAAGTATGCAATTCCATTTTTTAAGAATATAAACATAATAATTGTAAGTGTGGAACCCATTAGGCAATACCCTAGGGTTCAAGTGATCAGAGATACTTGCGTAAGAAAAAAGAATTACTTACCTAGAAAACACTCTCAAAAGACATAATTTCGATTAAATTGTCATAAAAAAGGAACATGATGAGCCAATGGCTAGTGAGGTTCCGAACTAAATGCAACATGAAAACAAATGCCAGAAAGAAATGAATGAAATATTGTATTCAGTATAAATCTACATGAAACCACTATAAAATATTTGCATTAACCATGTTTTATCTCTAAAATAATATCTTAAACCCCATTAAATGCCATTAACCCCCATATTCACCAATATCCATTTTATACCAAATGTTCTTTAATCCATTGACTCACGCGGTTAATTTAGAAAATCATTTCCTTGGACTATCTTTTAATTACTCGGTTGCCTTTATAAAAACATCCATTTCACTTAACTTAACACATAGTCGGTGTTTCGTAAAAACATGATTTCAACATATGCACTATGTTCATGAAAAGAATTACTCCCATTTAAATGTGTCAAACCTTAGGATTGTGCCATCACCCTAAGATTACCCACACATCCAATTATTAATGTTTTTTTTCTTTTTGATCCTTTTGGAACACATCATCCCACACATTTCTGTGTTAAACCTGGGTCTTACTTACCTACCCAGTAACCATCTTTCTATTCTTTTAATTTTCAAACACTAGGTATTTCATTTCATGTATGGATTTCATCAATTTACTTATTACACATTTACCATGATTTGTGGACCAGGTTGCTTATAAACCCACAATGAAATTTCCATAATCATTTAATTAAAAATTCTCATCTTCATTGAAGTTATTAAATTCGTTTCCTTTTCATAATTACGACTAATATGCAATTCACCGTATCCCATTTATGCTTACGGACTCTCACCGCCTGCCATAAATGCTGCAGCCATTGAATCCTTGGCCAGTGGTTTTGGGTCTAAGCTGAAGCCGAACCTTAGGGATCCAGGACCTCCCTAAATTTACCCCGTTTACTCATTTGTTAAAACTCTTTCACTTTTTATTAAGTTTATTTCCTTTCGTTCTAACCACCATTTTTAGCAAAATACCCGACTTGCACTATATTTCAACAAAATGCCCGACTTATACTGCGAAATATCCCTTTTCACATTTAGCACCTTATACCCCACCAACGGACAAATCGCGATAGAATACTTTATACCAAATTTATACTTTTATTCCCTTTATACACTTAAATACATATATTGCCTTTATGGATCGTTTTAGATTTAAATTATTTCACACAACATTTGAGGTTCTTTTTATAATTTTCTTAAATACTGAGGTTCATTTGTAATTCTTTTACAAAGTTAAATTTCAACAACTCATAAACATTAGGGGATAATTCCCAAAATCCTAAGTTTATTGTAATTTGTAATTTTACCAAAACTTCGGGGTTATTTTACAAATATTTAAAGTTTCAAGGAGAGAATTTTTAATTATTCTCAAGTTTTGGGTTGTTCTATAAATATCCCATGATATACACATTTAGTGTCAAAACGTCATTTTGTAACAAGTCTAGGGTCAAAACTATAATTTATGAAATTTTGGAGTTAAAAACAATTTTTTTACAAAGTAAAATGTTATTTGGCTCCAAATAAAAATTTCTAGAAAGTTTAGGGTTTGAATACAATTTTCAGAATATTATTTCAAACACAACCCTCAATTTCCACATTTCAATTCTTTACAGAAAATACTATTCATTTTAGGCCAATATGTAAAATGATTCTTACCCCACTATCTAAAAAATGTAAAATGATTCTTACCCAAATACATGTATATAACTTATACATTTCTCTTTTTAAATGTTTTATACTTGATGGAGATACCAAGATTCATAAACATATGTTTACATGCATGAAACTTCCTAGATCCATTCTTAAATAAATTCAAAGACTGAAAAGGATCAAAACCCCCAATTAGTAGTCCAAACTTAAAGAATACTTGGTGTAGAGGGCATCCCCCCACCTCCAAAGGTGGCGTTAAAGGGACTAAGCGCTTCTAGGACCTATTGAAAATGCTTCTAGAAAATACTCCTCAACATTTCTCCTTGCAAACCCGCTATATATATATATAAAGAGAGAGAGAGAGAGAGAGAGAGAGAGAGAGAGAGAGGCTCTCCTATATCACACCTAGTTCTAAGCCCTAAGAAACCTTTTTTCCAGATTCTTTATTTTTCTATTGAAACAAACCTTTCCAAAAACACATGTTCAAAAAATTAGGCCAAAATACATATTCTAGTTATTTTTAAAAGATTAACATAATTCTGCTGGTGCAGACCCTTATATATAAGATATTTTTACCAATTTTTGTTGGATTTTTAAAAAATAGATGGAAACTTTATTTTTACCTATATTTTTAAACATATGTTGATTGTAAGGTTAACTCCATGGGTAAAATAAAAAAAAATTGAAAAAAAAAAGTTTTTAGGGCCTAGAATAAGGTGTGATGTATGGATAATGTAGGAAGCATGATATATAGGAGCCTTGCTCTCTCTCTCTCTCTATATATATATATATATATATATATATAATAATTTGTATTACAAGAATTTAATCTCTGAACATCAGTCATGATAGAGGCTTGGGAGCACCACATCTGCAGCCACCAGTATAACCCTCGCGGATTATTTAATACGCTCGTAGCCTCCCTGTATTAGTGGAGGTAGATTCCAGCTTCGAAATTTACCTAGACACATCTACGACTTTCCCATTCCACAATCGCGAGTAGCGAATGGCTCCATAGACCTGATCCGAAGTGATAGAGATAATCATATCATATGAGAAAGGGGTTTTAACAAGATATGTAGACATCCCTAATTAATCATGCACCGAGACACGCATTATAATTCTTGGACTCACGAGTGCAGATTGATATTGCACCTATGTACCCAAGAGCTATTATGATCAAAGCCAACATACTTCCAACAGACGTGATGTATTTATGGGTGTAGGAGACGAGATATCGGGACATATTTGTGGTTGTTCATTGAGGACACATGTAAGGTGGATGGGAATGGGACAGGATGCATTTAAGGTTGGATCTTTTTAGGAGGGACAACTCTCCTTATTGATCAAACGCTCCATTGATGATCTCCAACCCTTCTATTAATGGGATCAATCATGCAATTGACAATATGAAGTTAGAAATTTTCGCTTGATATTTCAGGTAATTTCTATTTTCACCCTGAATTATTTATGGGGGCACATTTTAGTATATGCATTTGGGCCTTCTATTTGGTGAAATTTATTTCCATCCCGTTTGGAATCTCGAGGTGTTAATGTATGGTAAAGGTAAGCCCTAATTATAAATCAGAGTATCTACAGAGGGGGTCAACAAAGAATTTGTACATGCGAATACTCTTCGTCAAAATTGAGATGAAAATGGTATTGCCCATTTGAGATATTTATAGTTTTGGTTCATTGGGCAAATATGGATAAAAATCAGGTGAGAAAAATTGAGCCTTACGGAAAATAATAGGAATAACCATATGGTCATCTTGTTGGTGAAGACTTAGAATGATCAACCGTGCGGTTAATCAGGGCTACAACCATGCGGTTGTTGAGATGATAAACATACCATTTATCCTGTCACTGGGCCTTGCATATTTAAGCCAATAATTTAAACTTATGAGGGAAAGTTTCTTAGTAGTTTTCATAATGTTTCTATATGTTGTACTTCTAAAGAGTCGATTTTTTTACGATACTTCACTCTATAAAATGGATACCAGATGTTGTGCGAGTTTTAGAATGTCGGATGCACCGTTCATTCTCTATTTTTCAAGAACTCTCCCAATAAGTGGGAAAGCCCCCGCTTTCGTGCCATTAGTCCCTATAAGCGGGGGAGAAGTTACGTTTCTTTTTATTAGGTGTTCCATATCATCTCCGCCGATAATGTGCATCTATTGTTTCTCTTTGCTTGTGATTTAATTCGCATTCACCATGGTTCTTGATGGTGAGGACCATCATATCTGCCAATGTGGGTCCTCTTTTGGAATGGTTGTGCCGATGCTCAATTCGAATTTATTTTCAAATGATGTGAGTTTTTGGATAACTTGTCATTTTTGGCGCATTTTATAAAATTATACATGTATTGTAATTGATTTTTTATGTTATTGATTTTTACAGCAATTGATCATTAGCGTTGCACAATTAATGGTGAATTAAAATATTAGGTTTTTTGTTATTTTAATTTATAGGATAAATAACGTAAAATATGCACATGTACAGAGCGAGCCTAAACTCTTTTATTTAAAATGGTGGCAACATACATACATTCTTATATAAAAATAAAGAGGTTATATATAAACATGCCAATAAAAGTGCTCCATCCTTTTGAGACTTTTCTTTTAAAGATAGGCATCTTTATCTTTTCCCTGGCACACCGCTTTTAGTGTTGTTATCAATATAGGGGAAAAGGATTCCTTTATTTGTTTGTAAACTGTCGAGAGAATCTTTCACGTTGCTTTAGAATCAAAGTGTTGTCCTTTATCTTGGGGGCGGTGGTGAGGAGCCCTTTTGCGAGTTTTTCTATTGATTATTTTGTCCCCAGGTGTAGGGTTTTTGGGAAGGATTTTTTTATGTTTATTTATTTGGAAAGAGTTGTGAGGCGCGATGTCTTTCCCTCTAGGTTTCTTTTGACTGATTCTTTCGTAGCATCAGTTTTTATGTAGTATTTCTTAAATAAGGATAACTCTACGGCTTTCCAAAATGCCTTAGAGCACCGTTTTATTACTTGAAGTTTAGTTTATTTAGACCATGTTGACTCCTTAGGAGTCAGGGCACAATGACCATAAATAGGGTTTTCATGTATGAGGTTTTTTTATGTGTGTCTTGAAGCCGAGCCTGAAGTGATATCTCGTGTAGCATATGTATCTCCGATTCAAAGAGAATGACATGAAAGTATTTGAATGTCTATAATGATAATATAACGGAGAGTCAAGTCTATGTAATTTTTTTCAATGAAAAATTTGGGGCCCCAAAGTTTTTAACTGACTTCAAATGAGTGGTTGGTGGATAAAGTGAGTATTTTGATGTAATTTTAAGAATGTTTAAGGGTTTTTATGTCTTTCCATTCCCGTTATGACCAACTGTTTTTATATTAAATTGGTTTTTTCTTTTTCACCATAGGGAAGTTTCTTCAATCAGTCGAGATTGAACGGTTGGAGAAATGTGACTCCATCCAGATCAGGACGAGGTAAGGACCTCCCAAGTTGGGCACAAATTTTCCTTCGAGCGGGTTTGAGATTTTCTATTAGGACCCTATCCCTTTTTTGTATGTTTCACTTCTTAACACTCTTATTAAATGCCCGAACGATCCGTTGGTATAACTTCTATTGTGATAAGAGGATTTTAGCCTCCTCTCATCGAGGAGGTCTAATTCATCATAGCGGTCTTGGACCCAATCAGTTCAGAACACCTGTCTTTCGAGTATGACCCTTAACTAGGATATTTGAGTTTTACGGGTAAGGAACCTCTATGCCTTAAACTAGTGAGTAGGGGATGGCCCCTGTCAAACTTCTCGCTATAGTGTGGTAGACCCAGAGGGCGTATGCGAGTTTATTTGACCAGTCATTGTAGGTGTATGTGATCTTGCTATTGATGTTTTTGACATTTTTATTAGTAGCTCGACTGCTCCGTTGGTCTGAGGTCTGTATGGGGAAGACTTATGCCGAGCGATCCCGCACTCGTGTAATAGGTTATAGACCTCTTTTTGAAAATGAGAGCCATTTTTGGATACCAATTCATGGGGTATACCAAAACGGCAAACGATGTTCCAACGTATGAACTTGGCTACCTTTTTAGCATTGCGAACCTAATAAGATTCAGCCTCGAACCATTTGGTGAGGTAGTTGATGGCGATCAAGATGAATTCATGCCGAACAAAGGCCTTGGGAGTATATGTTCCTATGATATCAATCCCTCATGTGGATAAAGGCCATGTAGAGGTCATATAATAGATCTATCGGGGAAGTAGATGTTTCTATGGGGCATAAAGTTGGCACTTAAGGCATATTTTGATAGAGGCCACATCGTCCTTTTGCACGGTAGTCCAGTAGTATGACTATTAGAGTATTTTACTAAAGAGGGTGTGTCCACTCATCTACAGGTAACATTCACCGCTGAGGATTTTGTCCACGATCTCAAGGGTCCCTTCCTCCGTGACACACCTTAAGCGCCCTCCGTCAAACCTTGTTTTCTAGAGTTGACCTCCATAAATAATTAACTGGGCTACTAATCGTCTCAAAATGAATCGACCAATTGGAAAAGATTCCGGTGGATAATGGTTTTTGTTAAGTAAGTTCCATATGTCGTAGTACCAAATTATGGGTCCTATTGTCCTTTACTCAATAGTGTCGATTTCAAAGCAGTAGGAAGGGGTGCTCTGACTAGTAACGATGAAGGTGATCTCCATGTTTCCTTTCAACATGACCATCATTAAGGCTAGGGTAGCGAGTGCATTCGTAAAGTTATTTTTAGCCCTAGGGATAAAGTCAAACTCAAGATGATTGAATTATGAGGCTACCTTTATCGAATCGGATCCTCCATTTTCCTAATATTTAAGTGATGACTAGGCGTGAGTTTTTGTAGGCTTGCATTTTGGTGATTCCCATTTCCAAAGCAATTTCGAGGCCCATGATGGAAACCTTTTATTAGGCCATGTTGTCGGTGCTCTCGAAAGTGAGTTTGATAGCTGCGGGGAGTTGATATTAATCTGGGGATATTAAATTAATTTCGATGCTGAATCATTATTTTTTTTGGTTGGACCATTGAATTAGAGCTCCCATATTTCTCTGTTGTCCAAGGCGAAGAGGTTCTCGTACGAGAATTCTACCTCGTTTTCTTTTTCTTCATCTAATAAGGGTTGTATCGCGAGAAGGTATGAGATGGATTTCCCTTCGGTGGATTCCTACGTGACGTATTTGATTTCGAATTCAAATAGCATTTATAGCCATTTTTCCATCCGATCAGACAGAGCAGGTTTTTCGAACAAGTATTTCAGGTGATCCATAATGTAGATGAGTCGTATGCTAAAACACATCATATAATAATAGAGTTTATGGGTGATCCATACCATAGATACACAAACCTTTTCCAAAGCGATGTATTTGAGCTTGTGGGATACTAATTACTTGTTGATATAGTAGATGGTTCATTCCTTTTGGGAACTTTCTACGTATTGGGCCAACATGGCTCTGATAGCCATGTCGGATATGGTCATGCACAGTATCAAAGGTTTTCCCGATTAGGGAGGCACCAATATAGATGGATAAGTGAGGTACTCCTTTATTTTCTCGAATGCTTCCTTGCAATAAGCGTTAAACTCTTTGGGTGAGTCCTTTTTGAATATTTGGAATATGGGTTTGCATATGGTGGTAAGTTGGTTAATGAACCGAATTATGAATTGTATTTGGCCCAAGAATACTCTGGCTTGTTTCTCCATTTTGGGGGGTGGCATTTCCCATATGGCTTTGACATTGGTAGGGTCTACCCAGATTTCATCTTTACTTACAATAAATATGAGGACTTTTCCCTTGATAACCTTGAAGATACATTTATAAGGATTTAGCTTCATTTTGAAAATGTGTATCCTTTAAAATAATTTCCAAAGTGTCGGAATGTGTCCTTCATGGTCTTTTGATTTAATGATCACGTTTTCCACCTAAACTTTTATTGCTCTCTCTGGTAAGTTTCCCTGACATTTTTAAGATCGAATGGCATAACCATGTAACATTATATTCCCCATGGGGTGATGAATCCGGTATTCTCTTGGTGATCAGGATGCGTCTTTATTTGGTAATAGACAGGAAATCCATATAAAAAGGATTTGAGTGTGTTGCTGGATGAGCTATCTACTAATAGGTCTATATACGGTAGACGAAAATCATCCTTAGGTAGGCTTAGTTGAGGTCCTTATAATATATGAACATTCGTACCTTTACATTGGCTTTGGGTAAGGGTATGATTTTGGCTAACCATGTCGAGTATACCACCACTCAGATGAATTCGATGCTAAGTTATTTATACACTTCTTCCTTCACCTTCAAGGATCAGCTTAAAAATCCTTTGTTTGATTGTCTTTTCATCAGGGAGAGTCAATATCTCACGTGTAACGATAACAAGATCGATTTTGGGTATGTCAGCATAAGACCAAGCGAACGCATCAACGAAATTGGCGAGGTTGTTTGAAAAATGTGCAGAGTGGTCCGATTATATGATTGATGGTAAAATTCATAAATTAAGTCACAAACAAGCCAAGTTAAATTTTAATCCAACTTTATCTTGATTAATTAGGTGAAACTAATCATGGAAGAAATTGAATCTAAATCGAATAAAATAAACAAACACAGGAGATATGAGGAAAAAACCCTTTCGAAGAAAACCCTTTTCAGCAATGTTTCAACTAAGGTATTACAGACGACTCAAATAGACTTACAGAATTAGATACCACTAAGTATCGTTGTTCGATCTCCTTCCTTGTTGATTACAGAAAGAAGTGTAGACCTAGCAACGCCCCACAACAAGCTCCACTTACCTCGATATCCACCATTTAGCCTCAGGAAACTCCTTTCGTGTCGTCAGTAGTGAAGAATGAAATCCATAAGGATTTGAACAAATAATGTGTTTTGACAGTTTGATAAGGTGATCACAAATATCCAAGGGGTTTGGATTTTGAAAAACCAAAGTGTTTAATCACAAACTAGGTTAAAAAAAGGCTTGCAACAATGTGGAGGTTCATACCTCTTCAATAGGACGAAAAATTTCAAAAAGATAAGCTTTGAAAAGATTGAGTTTGAAACCAACGAGAAAATAAAAATTTCCCTATTTGTTCAAATGAGGTACATATTATTCGAACCAAGCACCTGATCTTGTTCGAACAACTTCTAACAACTAATCTAATGAGAAACCAGAGCAGGCCAAAGTAATTCTCATTTAATGTTCGTTAGAACCTGATCTAATGAGGTGTAGGGTCTTATTCGAACAACATACCCAGTGTCGTTCTAACGATCTACCAATTTTTCTAAAAAACTTTTTGAAACAGTATTTTAAACTCAAATAATTTAAAAATTATCCTTGAACGTATGCTAACACTAAATCTACCTCATATACCTTCTCCGATGATTGTAGTGACAATATCAAATCTTTATTTTCAATTGAAGCATTCAGTCACTAACTTATCTTCGATTGAAGCTTTTTTAAAATGTGTGTGATAGTGTAGCAGTGTAACAAAATATGACAAACTATAAACATGATGAGAAAGCCGTAAATTGTGCTCTTACAAACCTCTCCCTTTGACTATTCTGGTATAAAATACAAAACTAAAAAAATAACTCCTAAGACAAGTTCAACTAATGTCCCTCCCAAACCTGAAAAAGGAAAAGACACTTGCAACTTTGTCTCATTGAAAATCTTCAAGTAAGGAAAATACCGTGACGCATGGAGTTTGGAAAAAAATCAAAACTCCCACTAAATATGTTCTCCACGTTTTTATCCATGATAAATAATGGGTTAGAAGCTAAACCTAACACGCTAGCAACCTGAGTATAGAAATGTGAAATATCATCACAAAGTATAGACAATTAAGCATATGCTATGAAACTTCAACAACCCAATAAGCTATTTTTGAAAAAAAATTATTATAAAAGTATACACATATAAATATAAACAAACACACATGGATTAGAAATGAAACATTTGAATCATGAAAATGGAATGAAGGTGTGTGAACTTAATGCATGTGAAAGTCAACAGAGGCATACGTAGCGACGGTGCACGAAGGCAAAGAGACACTCCTAAAGAAAGTACTCAATACAACCTTTTATGTAAAAAAAATGTTGAATAAAGTAAAATTGACTCAACTCATACAAAATACCACGAATTTAAATGTTTCTCAAATCAATAACGCCAAACTATTTAATATTTTTAAGGAATTTTATTGTGCAAACCCATTGGTCTTCAACTTATAACAACCTCAAAATCTCACATTTTATGCATAAACTCTCAATTTTTTTTGAAGGAATCATATTGATAATTTTTAATGAAGCATAAATGAAATAAATCTGGATTTGGCACATCTGTTTTTATGTTTCGAATTCATCTTTTAGGATCTTGCGAGTGGTGTCTTTTAACGCAAAAAATATTGCTTCTTTCGTAGCCCCTTTCCATTGCTTAAACTTTTATCAATCAATTTTTCGGTAAAAAAAATTCTTGCAAATGGTTTTTACATCCACAATTTGTTCATGTACATTTCGTTCTTTATTAAGGATGATTAAGATGAGAACTTCCTACTAAACATATGACAAACAAGTGCAATGTTCAAAAGTTTGTGAAAAATATGTGCAATTAAGGTGATATAATGAGTTTATCATGAAGGTAGTAATCAACAATGAATGACACAATGCTAAAAATACATTATTAAGCACCATTTTTTTACATAGCCAACACTAGTAACACCGTGATTAAGTCATGTGAATGGATGGAATGAAATTGTGATTCAAACATCATAATGCGCATCCATATACGCTGTAACTAAAATACAAAAAATATTTTGAATTTTTTTCAAAAAGAAAAGAAAGTAGTTTTGGATTTTACAATATATAGGCAAAATAATACAAAAGCATACAATAATGTACAATCTTCTTGTAGGAACAAATGATAGTAATATGAAAATCACCCTTAACTAGAACCAATTCCCGAATTCAATCAATGGAGAAAATACCCATAGACTTCCTAAGATCCTCAAATCGAAGGGAATTTAAAGGTTTAGTGAAAATGTCAACCAGTTAGCGTTCAGTACTCACGAAGCTCAAGGAAATGATCTCATCTTCAACAAGGTCATGAATAAAGTGATCATGAATCCTAATGTGCTTCATAAGAGAATATTGGACGGGATTGCGAGAAATGTGGATTGCACTCGTATTATCACAATAAATATTCGTCTGACCGTGATTAATCCTATAATCCACTAATATTTGCTTCATCCATAAGAGTTGTGAACAACTCCCGGCGGCTATGTATTTGGCCTCCGCTATGGACAAAGAAATGGAGTTTTGATTCTTTCTCAACCACCCAATGTGCTTTTACAACCATCAACATCCATGACCCAATCGGCATCCGAATAAGCCGATAAAAAATCTTCGGTATCAAAAGAATATCAAATTTTATAAGAAAGAGTGCCACTCACGAATTTTATGAGACGTTTAAGTGCAAGTAAGTGTGACACTTTTAGGGACACTTGGTACCGTGCACAAACTCCAAAACTAAAAGAGATATCGAGATGGATAGCAATCAAGTACAGTAGACTACCTATAATACTCTTATAGAGTGTTGGCCTTGTGTCCTTACCTAAAGTGTCTTTGCTAAGCTTTGTCAAGGAACTCATGGGTGTGCGAGAGTGCTTAGCGGAGTACGACCCAAAAAATTTCATTACATCCCTAGAATAATTAGATTGAGATATAAATATACCATTCTCGAGTTGATGCACTTGGATACCTAGGAAGAAATTAAGCTCACTAACCATACTCATCCCAAATTAACTCTTCATCTCTTCTTCAAAAGTATGAGCATGTTGGTAACACATGGAACTATAGAATATGTCATCCACATAGACTTGGGTGACCATGATATCACCACCCTCTCTCCTAACAAACAACGTCATATCAACTCCCCCTCTCTTGAACCCACAAGCTAAGAGATAAGAAGTTAGCCTTTCATACAAAGCACAAGGTGTTTGCTTCAAATCATATAAGACCTTCTTTAGATAAAGGACGTGTTCCAGGTGCTTTGGGTTTACGAACTCTTTGGTTGTTCAACATAAATCTCCTCATGAAGACTATCATGTGGAAAGGCACTCTTAACATCCATTTTGTATATCTTAAACTGTAGATGGCATGCTATGACGAGTAGAAAGAGGACTGACTCAATCCTAGAAATATGAGTGAATGTCTCGTCAAAGTCTACACCTTCAATTTATATGTAACCTTTTGAGACCAACCTAGCCTTATTGCGAATGATGGTACAATTCTCACCCATCTTATTTTTGAATATCCATTTCATACCAGTCACATATGTCTCACTAGGTCGGGGTACTAATTCCCAAACATCATTCTTTCAAAATTTAAGAAACTCTTCTTGCATAGAATTTATCCAATGCTCATCTTTGAGTTCTTCCTTCACATTCTTGGGCTCTACTGTGGAAGTGTAACCAGAGTATCAAACCACATTCTCTAGTTGAGCGAGAGTCTTGATACTTAGTGTGGGATCACCAAGTATGCTGTTAGGATCATAACTCTTGGGTGGATCCTCTTTTTCAAGAGTCGGTTCCAATGTGGTGGTGGTGGGAACAATGGGATTATCACCGGGGTGCATTGTTCTCACGCGTAAGATCATCATCAATAAATATAATCGTCGCATCACCTCTAATCGTGATGTTTATCGATTCCATGATCTTAAATCTTTTAAGGTTATGCACCTTATAGGCTCCACTAGTTGATGAATATCCTAAAAATATTTCCTCATCTCTTCTAGAGTTAAATTTCCCTAAATGCTCTGTTTCTTTACGGATGTATCAAGGACTCCAAAAAACTCAAAAATATGATAGGCTGGGTTTCTTACCGGTCCACAACTCATATGGAGTGTGAAGCGTGTGTGGAAGAAGATAAAACCTATTCACCATGTGTTAATCGCCTCTGCCCAAAATCGTATAGGCACGTTCCCAGCAAGGATCATGGATCACCCCATATTTTATATAATCTTATTCTTCCTCTCAACAATCCCATTTTAATGAGGCGTGCCTACTACCAAAAACTCGTGTTTGATGCCTATACCATCACAATATGCATTAACACGAGCGTTGATAAACTTCGTGCCATTGTCACTGTAACTCCCCGTAAGTTTATTAATTTTTATATTGGCAATTAATTGGGATTAATTAAAGTATATTTAGAAAATTAATCCGGTAAAATAAATATTAATTAGCGAGATAAGGGTTAATATTTACTTATATTGAATATTACTTAGTGAATGAGTAATAATAAAGATAAGAAAATATTATAATTTTTATGAGTGAGAAAATACGGCAGTTACGATAAATTTAGTCGGGACGCGCATGTCAGTTGTGTCGAGACTTAATTTGGGAAATCAAATGTAATTTCACTTTTGATATTTCATATTATCATTTCGAGGTCACCAGTGTTTTCGGAAGGGTTGAAATAGTTAGAAAAATCTACCTGGGAGTTTATCTTGGGTCCCGAGGAACTTTTAGGCCATACCGGCACCCCAGAGGGGTATTTCGATCTTTTGAAATTTTGGAGAAAATAAACCTACAAAAATTAGAGAGTTATATCTGCTATCACATAAAGGTAATTAAGGTTATCAATTACCAAACCAAAGGGAGAGTCACATGAGGGAGAAGGAGAGGTGTTATTAGGGTTCCAAGGCCAAAAATCACCTTCTTGCACCCCCACCGCCACCAGATTGTAGATCGAGAATAGGAGAACATAAATCCCACAATCAATTCTACAGAAATCAGACCTCCGAATTGAGGCTAAGTGTTTATCTTACTAATTTATGATTTGATATACCAAACATGTTATAATACGATGCTTACTTTATGATATTCATGAACTTTGGCTTTAAATTTGGAGATATAAATCATATTCTTGGGTAGGAATGGAAATAGACTTGATCTCTTATACATATTGGATGAATTTGATGAGAAATATCACAAAATTTGGGAAGAAATTTGGAATTATGTTGAGGTTCTTGAACAAGAATAATAATTTAGGGTTTTTAAAAACTAATCTTGATTAAATCCGATTTGAGGTTGTTCTGTAAAGATCTAATGATTCTTTTTCATTAAAAATAGTTTATACATGTTACTATAATGTTAGAGACCTTTGGTTGGGGGTTTGGGATAGTGTAATGTTGGTTTGGAGGTTTAACAACGGAGAAAACCCGTAGCAGTGAAGAAAATGAAAACCCAGGTACAGCGAACCGGTTCGCCTGCCCCCTAGCCAGTTCGGCTGTACCCTCGAACCGGTTCGCATGTTCCCCCAAATCGATTCGGGATACCTAATACTTTTGGGTCTCGATTTAATTAATTTTTGGTAGGTCTGAGTTAGGATTTCTTTCCGATTGAAGAGAACTATAGATAATAGAGTGTGTGGCATATTTAATATTTAATCTCACATAAATTATGATGGGTATTGAAGAATACAAGTGAACCATGAGGCTTAATTTGTCATTAAATAATCTCTCGTAAGTTGTAATAGGTTACGAAAAGTGTGAGTGAATATACAATCAGACTAGTGGTAGAAGAATATTTTAACTATTGAATTAATCTAATGGAGTGGTTAGGACTCTTCGAGTAGTGGGAAAAATGCTCGGGAAGAATACGATGAATAGTTAAATGGAGAATTAAAAATACATATCGGATATTCGGGTGTTATATATACTACGTATGAGGCATATGCCATAGGTTGAGAGTATACCTATATTAATGTTATGTGTAAAAATATAAGGGATGTGTGAATGCCTATTGTGTATACTCTTATGTGTAAACATACCTAGGCTACTTGCTATCACGAGAGGTTTTCGTGTAGTGGACAGTCTTATCCTGATGAGCCCATTATGGGGAATTATGACTTGTACCGCAAGGACATAAAATCTAGGTACGTGCTATCTAACTGTATGATAGTTTCAATGGTCAATTAGGCACGTTTGGTGTGTGCGTGACCCATAGACTTGGAACTATGTTCGCGTCTAATATGTGTGATTAGATTTATGGGTCGAGGGTGATATCCGGACCGATGTCCTTATTTAGTACGTGATGTACCAGGACCCGATAGCAGAGTATGCCCGCATCGCAGGTTTCCACCTAGGGATGTCGTATACGTATATATTAAAATAGTGATGTATATATATATATATATATATATATATATATATATATATATATATATATATATATATATATATATATATATATTCACATGATTGATTCTACTACGGGAGTATTAGTAGATAAGATAAATAGTGATATTCAAATTACTCCAAGTGTGAAAACTTATTCATAAATTGGTGATTTTAATAATGGACAAGAATTGGAAATTTGGTTTAGTATTATATGGGAAATACGGGTGAGCACTATAAATTAATAGACGCGAAGATATGTAAGACAGACTAGTTAG
Organism: Sambucus nigra; assembly: GCA_949130495.1. Taxonomy (NCBI): domain Eukaryota; kingdom Viridiplantae; phylum Streptophyta; class Magnoliopsida; order Dipsacales; family Adoxaceae; genus Sambucus; species Sambucus nigra. The sequence goes on along the minus strand of OX422215.1, from coordinate 665,091,646 downwards.
GCGGGTAGCATAACTAGGTGGGTTAGAGTAGGGGTGGCCATAGGCCCGAGGCCCGCCAAGCCCGCCCAACCCGCCCAATAAAAAAATAGGGCTTGGGTAAGGTAAATAGGCCCGCAAAGCGGGCTTGGCAAAATTTTATAGGCCCGATTTTTTTTCGGGCGGGCTTGGGCATGAGTTCTTAAGCCCGATGAGGCCCGGCCCGGCCCGAGGCCCGAAATATATATATATATATATATATATGGGGGGGGGGACTTCTCTAAATATAAAAACGTATACCAAGTCTTTTCATGTAAAGTGAGAAACTTTATATATGGACTTTGTAATATATGGAGTTTAAAACATATTTTTAATTAAAAAAATTGTCCTTTAAATAAAAAAATCGGTATTTTAATTTAAAAAAAAAATCTTTTAATTAACATAATAGGGCCCGATCAGGCGGGCCTGGGTAAAGAGCTTTCAAATCTGGGCGGGCTTGGGATTACATAATAAGGCCCGATCTAGGCCCGAGCGGGCTTGGGATAACACTTAATTTTTCAAGCCCGGCCCGAGCCCGACCGGGCCTGCCCAGGCCCGGCCCACGGCCACCCCTAGGTTAGAGTAGTACGTTAGGCGTGAACAATAGCTGAGGGGTGAGGATCTCAAGTGAGAGCACGTGGTACTAATGTGTATATAATATCTTATCTTAATGCATTTTAATCACTTGCTAAAAAATTTTAAACTGTTTTCCTTGGGCTCTAACCCATTTCAAATCCTTTTTGTAAAAATAATTTTAGGCTCCCAGCCACAGGGACTCCAGGCATAGGAGTACCTAAATTTGACGTGCTGCAACTGTTGTGGAAGTTGCAGGACCTTTCTATTAGACGTACCTCGGTGGGTGCAGTGGGTTGTCCCCACAGCATCACCGCATAAACCCTCATCGGGTCCACTAATATCCCCCTCTAAGACACAATTAATGTGGCCCAGGAACTGCACCTCTCGTAACCAAAAACCTCACTTGTAGAACTTAGCATACATATGGTGGTCTCGTAGTGTCTATAAGACTACCCGTAAGCGTTGTGCGTGCTCCTTCGCAGTTCGAGAATAAATCAGAATGTTGCCAATTATCACTATTACGAACTGATCCGGGAAGTCCCTGAATAGCCGGTTCATCAAATCCATAAACACTGTCAGTGCGTTGGCTAGCCCATAAGGCATAACAAAAAACTCATATTGTAAGTCCCCAACCCGGATTTATGTGTTACTCATGAGTGAACCCTGTCTGACCCGAGCGTTAGGTGTGAAGATGTTTCTAATCTAATTTTATTTTAATTAATATTTCACTTGTTTAGCATGCGATACAATTTTCAAGGTAAAATACGCGAGGGACCCGTGGGGAGCACCCCTAAGTCCAAGTAAACAGAGCTACTAACGAAGCATAAATAAAATATACTTACCTATATAACACCCTCAAAATATGAAATCGCTCCCAACCTGCCATAACAAGATGGGGATGTGAGCCTATGCCCAGTGGCATTTATACAAACAGTATAGGAACGAACGGCAAAAAAGAATACTCACACGCTACAACCATAAGCATGCGAAAATATGTATATATCTACATCCGTATACCTTCGAAAACACATATTCCAATGTATTAACAATTTTTCTTTTGAAAACCTTCCTCGCCCAGATTAATCAACCTTAATCTTATTAAAGGATTTCTTTTTCATACTAAGCATTTTTACTTTATTTAACACACCCGGTTCAACACTTTATTTATCCAAACCCACTCCATTATCAAAATTTACCCCTTACATTCATTCCTATGCATTAAAATATTTTCCTTGAAAATCACCATTTCAACACGCGTGTTCACCGTGTTAGAAAATACTTATTTAATCTTTGAAAATCATTTTTACAACAAATTCTTGTGTTAAATATGAGTTTAACCCTTTAGGGTGCTTAATTACCCATTTATTCACTTCGTTTAGCCCTTTTCATTTCTTTATGGACATTAAAAGATTTACGCATTTACGAGTCAATTTCACCATTATCGGAATATTTATTTTATTCATTCAAGTTAGGTTGTATTAACCCATTTACCACACAACCCATTTCTTAACATGTTCCATATTCCTTTATCTTTTCTCAAAATTTTACCATTTACCCCATACTTACACGAGCTCCACACCAACGGCTATGCGCACCAAACGCTCTGGTCAGTGGTTTAGGAATTTTCACACAAGGGCTTCGATTTCTTCTTGCTTATTTCTGATTGCATCCGAGTCCTTATTAATGTGTTTAACATATTGCGCATGTCCGCATTATTCAATTTCCTAACTTTTATCCGGCTGAAGCCAAAACCCGGACTTTACCATCCGTTTTTCCATTAACCCTTAGAAAATTGTTTCTTTTCTTCTTTAAGTCCCCTATCCACACACACACGTGATTTATACTAAATTCATGCACGCTTTAGTACTTAATTCATTTTCACACATATTAATGTAAAGACATTCTTTAATATTTTTATTCCATAAAAAATGTTCCTCTTTAAGTAAATTATCAATTTACCCTTTATTTGTCAAGCTCGCCATTTAGTCCCTTAACAAGTGTTATTTCTCAAAATGGTCATTAAATCACCAACTTAACATTGAAAATACTTTATCCATTTTAACATTTGTTTAATATCACACTTTTGTCCAACTTTCACACTTGTCGCTTTAACACCTTTAACACATAAAATAACACCCTTTACATTTTAAGCTCCCAAATTTCCGTTTGTCTTATTTCATACTTAAACCCAACATGACTTTCTTTAAACGTGCTCACATATATATTATCAAAATACTACAAGTTTATATGCATAGAAAGTGGATTTAAAACACTAAAATCCTACCGAGGGGATTAAATACGTGTTTCAAGTAATAAAGATATTTTATTAATTTCTTTAAACTCGACAAATGTCCATTTATTCCTAAAGTGTCCATTTTGCAAGAAACTTAAAAATATTTATTTCATAACTATCTTGGCAACATTAACATTATTCCACATTTTTATTTCATAAAAATGTCCAATATTTCTTTTGGCTAGAAACACACTAAAATAACATTTTTTATATTTTTACTCCATAAAAATGTTTATTATTCCTTTTTTACTAGAAACACACCAAACTGACATTTTCTTACATTTTTATTCCATAAAAATGTTTATTATTTCTTTTTTACTAAAAACACACCAAACTGATATTTTCTTACACTTTTATTCCATAAATTATTTATTATTTCTTTTTCACTGGAAATACACCAAAATGATATTTTCTTACATTTATATTCCATAAAATGCTTATTATTTCTTTTTTGCCCTAAATACACCAAAATGACATTTTCTTACATTTTTATTTCATAAAAATATTTATTATTTCTTTTCATCTTTAGAACACATTTTATTGCATAAAATGTTGAATAATTATATTCTGAAACTATTCAATGTTTTCAAGACCCATTTAATTCATTCTTTTATACCTCATATTTATGGGATCACTAATATGGTTACTAATCAACACAAGAATACAACAAACATCCATCCACATATATATTAGCCTAATGTATATGTGTATAACATGGTGAACATATACTAAACTTAAAACTTATATCAAAGTTAGTGTCTCCCACCTTCATGAGCTTCAAAAATGGAGTAGATGGTGATGAAGATGGAAGACACCCCCCCCCCACCCCCCCCCCCCCCCCTCCCACCTCTAAAGGTGGCCTCAAGGGGGTCTCTAAAAGCCCTTTACAAGGTTTGCTCCATGAAAGCTTGAATGACCCTCTTCAAATGATATCTTCAAGTATCCCATAATTACCAAGAACATCATCTTCATCTTTACTCCAAAGTCACCCAGGATTTTCTATGTTGAAGTGTGGTGTTGTATACCTCTAAAATTCATGATCATAATAGTTGGTAATATTAGGAGTGTGGTAACAGTTTATGCAAAAGGTTTTGCTTCCATTGGAGCTCCAAGTCTAGAGAGGGAGGGGGACTTAACATCGATTGGTGTCTCGCTCACACTACATGATTTCCCTTTTTATAATCTAATAAATGAGATGGTTACCAAATAACTAAACCCTATCCTCACAAATTGTTCCTGAATCAAGCATTGGGATGCCCCTGGGTTGACAACTCATTTAATCCATAGTGGTTATATTGACATGGTTCAAGCCTCTGTCTCTCTCTCCATCTGATATACAATCCACAAAATTACAAGTTCCTTAACCACGAATTTTGTCCACATACTGGCATAGGATTTATGAACCCATGAATGAGAGCTCGTCAGCGACTGGATGACTGAATTTCTATAGCTTTTGATCGAACGACATGGTTATCGCTCAAAAGAGACCCTCTCCTCGTTCGAACAACACCCTTGGTCGTTCGAACGACCGATTCAACTTTTCCCACATTTTCACCCGTTGGTTTCCAATTTTAAAGAAGGTACCTAATAATTTAATTACCTCATAATCCCATACTTTCATGAAAAATCCAAAATCCAATAGTTTTCTTTATGATCATAATCAATTATTCCTCATATAAAATATGTATCAAATTTAGTTAAATTATCGGGGCGGGATATTACAAACTTCCCTTCTTATGGAATTTCATCCTCAAAATTCTTGGTTTATTATAATTTATAATCCAGTCACCTACGGCTAGCTACCGATCCTAGGCATTATAAATACTACGGTCTAACCCCAAAGATTTATCTTCCATCAATCACCATTGTTGATCCAATCGTGACCAATCCTATTGCTTTAGTGCAAGTTCTGAAGCATGCCTAATGTATCTATTTAAACAAAACATTGAAAGGACTGATACTTATCAAATTTCACAATATCAATAACGAATTCATTAATATGGATCATTCCTATGTTAGGATTCACAACCTACGTTTCCTCAAATCACCTTGGATCATGCCTAGCCAAGGCTGATACAATTTTAACATTATTTGATGCATACGTCAAATATAATCACCTTGTTACATAATTTTACGCGATCATTATCTCTTAAGAGATCCCTATGCTGACCTAAGGTCACCCTGGGTATCACAACTTGCATATATATAAAGACAATCATCTCCGAGATCTCCAAAACTTTGAACCAAGTGCAACACTATCATCTAATGTTTATCAGGTTCCACTATTCATAATACTATAAAGTCACAACCTCGGGACACACTACCAAGTCGTAACTAGATATACCGGCTAACTAACAACATGTTAACCTAAATTAATCAAATAACACATGCAACTAATTGCAAGAATGCGAGACCACACGCACACACTAACTGGTGTAGAATAAAGGTGCATCCGAAGAAAAGTGCACTCTCATACCGTGATGCATCAGCTACAACTGGCCAAACTCACATCCCACTGAGCTTATGCAGTGCTACACTCGAATCAAACTAATTAACAACTTACCATTACCGGGATCAAGAATGCTACAAATCGGGTGACTGCCATGCTCAGAGGAAACAATTGATTTTTTGACAATGAATCGACCCCCACGAAGTGCAAACCCATAACATATACTTGAACTCTATTACTCCAATCAGATACCAGCTAAGCACCTTAGCCTTGTCACATACCCTGGCTTGACCTCCTAACCTTGACGATTCTACTCAAGAATCATCCATCCATTCCGGACGGATGGAATACAAAACCAACTCCTTCGGGGAGCTAAAAGTTTAGGCTTCCCTCCTTAGGACTAATGTTACCTACCTATCATTAGAAAGATAACTATCCTAATTCAAACGAATTTACCTCTCTTAACATTTATCATTTGTTATCGACATATCCCAACTAGGCCTCCAAAATTCTTAAGTTAGGAGAACTAGCCTCAGTTTATGAATTCACCCTCGTCAGGTCCACATAGCGCTCACACAGTTTCAAACATTCAATTCATGAACCATTTCTACCACTCTTAGCATTGTCTACATGATACTAAACCATAATCACCCTAATTCCATCTCATCTTTCAAACATCACTCATACCTAATGATTTCCTCCAACAGAGTCATTACTAAAAGTACAGGTAGCGCACTTAGGTTCTACAATCAAGCTTAACACTTCATCCCTAGTGCTATTTATAAAATCCATGACAAACCTCATCGTGTTCTAAGTCTCCCAAGTGCACCGCCTAGCATTGATCAACATATTCCCGAAATTATCCTCAAAGTTCATATCATGATACATGTCTATAAACAAAAGTCATAGTACTAACTCCAAGGTACTGCCATAAATCGATATGATTTAACCGTACGAAAATCATCAATGGTCTACCATCACTCATGTAAACTTCAATACATCAATGATTCCCAATGTTTCACAGGCGATGACCTCAAGTTCAATTATTTTCTCTAAGCATTTTACATGTCTATTACAAGGAGCCACCAGTCGTACCATGACTTACGCTACACGGCCTGAGTTTCAAAATGAAATGGACATCACTACCTAACCTCAATGCAATAATGAATCCCAAGGAATCGAAGAGAGATATTATCATTATGGTAACGCACGCTACACAACCTCGAATTCACTATTACTAGGGAATGACTACCACTCGCATTAACCTCTCGCTAGTTAAACCTTAGTATAGACCTTCAAGGAACTTTCAATATTACTTCACAAGCCAATATCTTTTAATCCTCAAATAGTGTTCAACCATAATAATTGAATTGCCTTAATATGTAGATCTCGTAATACATGCCAATCTAATAATTAACATAACTATATATTTGGTAAGATGCTGGATGTCGGGTATTGCCTATGAACACTAAGGCATATGCTCATGAACGCCATAAGGTATCCTATTCTCAATGCAAAACTATAATCACCAAACTATAAATTAATATTGTACAGGTTTCTAGTAGGACAAGGGACGTCAGGTAGCGCCCAAGAGGAGGCCCACCCTAACAACGTTGCAAGAGGTCCTATTTTAAAACATCTGAACTTAATTACTTAATATCAAGTCACCACAATTATCTAGGTTTACTCATAGGTTACCTCAACCATCAAGATTTTCTAAACCCATATTTTAGTCAAGGTACATGAATCGAGGTATGCTAAATGCAATCCGCCACTAAGGGACCTAATACTTTCTCCCCACATAGCTAACACTTGTAAGTACACTCATCGACCAATAACCACTAAGGTGTTCACCCATAAGGATAGCATCCTATCCACTAAGACTAACTTATCCACTTGTGTTGGCCTACATCAATTCATATGCTCATTGGCCTTACCATCAATCACGGTGTTACCCTAAGTATCGAAATTTCCTAATTATCACATCGATATTGACCTTTCATAGATGTCACACCCAAGGCTACATATAATTCATATCATTATTTCCAATTACGTAACTATGACACTCTAACTATCAATCTCTATCACTGATTGTACACAACTTGGTGCCACTTTCCCAATGGGCGTCATTTCATTCTATTAATATCTCCAAAGACTCTAAGTCATCAAAGGTTGAAACAACACCTCACACAACAAACCACGGTGTCCCCACTTACAGGCTTATGTAGACACTCGTAAATTAGTGCATACCTAAATCAGAAGTTGCGAAAGCGATTTATACCAATTAACTTGATCGTATGCCACTTAGAACTAACTTACTTATCGTGCTAATATCTTTGAACTTACGTCGAGGACACGAACCATAACCGTTACCAAGCTAGGGTGACTAGCCCAAACCAACATCGACGATGAAAGATCTAATACCGACCTCACCACTTCACACCCGAAAGGAACCTTGAACCTAGATCTCTAATACCATTTGTAACGCCCCGACTAGGATTTATGGGTTACCCATGAGTCAATTTTGTTCGACCCGAGCGTTAGGTTGAAGTGCAATGGAACAACCTATATAATGTTTCTAATCCAGTTTTATTTTAATTAACGTTTCACTTGTTTAGCATGCGATATCAGTTTTAAGGTAAACTACGTGAAGGACCCGTGAGGAGAGTCCCTAAGTCCAAGTAAACAGATCTATCAACGAAGCATAAATAAGATATACTTACCAGTATAACGCCCTTAAAATATGAAATCGCTCCCAACCTGCCGTGAAAAAATGGGGATGTGAGTCTATGCCCGGTGGAATTTATACAAACAATATAAGAACGAACGGCAAAAAGGAATACTCACACGCTACAACCATATGCATGAAAAAATATGTATATATCTACATCCGTATACCTTTTAAAACACATATTCCAATGTATTAACAAATTTTCTTTCGAAAACTTTCCTCACCCAGAATAATATACCTTAATCTTATTAAAGGGTTTCTTTTTCATACTTAGAATTTTTACTTTATTTAACACACCCGTTTCAACACTTGAAGTCATTACATTTGATTTATCCAAACCCATTCCTTTATCGAAATTTACCCCTTTCATTCATTCCAATACACTATAGTATTTGCCTTGAAAATCACCATTTCAACACACACGTTCACCGTGGTAGAAAATACTTACTTAATCTGTAAAAATCCTTTTTAGAACACATTGTTGTGTTAAAAATGGGTTTAACCCTTTAGGGTTCTTAACTACCAATTTATTTACTCCGTTTAGCCCTTTTCATTTCTTTATGGACATTAATAGATTTACACATTTACTAGTCCACTTCACCATTACCGAAACATTTATTTTATTCATTCAAGTTAGGTTGTATTAACCCATTTACCACACAACTCATGTCTTAACATGTTCCATATTCCTTTATCTTTTCTCGAAATTCTATCACTTGCCGCATACTTACACGGGCTCCACACCGATGGCTATGCACACCATACGCTCTGGCCAGTAGTTTAGGGATTTTCACCTAAGGGCTCCGGATCCTTCTTTCTTATTCCCGATTGCATCTGAGTCCTTATTAACGTCCTTAACGTATTATATATGTTCACATTATTCCATTTTCTTACTTTTATCCAGCTGAAGCCATAATCCATACTTTACCGTCCGTTTTTCCATTAATACTTGAAAAGTTGTTTCTTTTCTTCTTTAAGTTCCCTATCCACACACACGTGATTTAGGTAAATTACCACGCTTTAGGACTTAATTCATTTTCACACATAATAGTGTAAAGACATTCTTTAATATTTTAAAGTAAATTACTCATTTACCCTTTATTTGCCAAGCTTGCCATTTAGTCCCTTAAAATGGTTATTAAATCTCCAACTTAACATTGAAAACACTTTAGCCATTTTAACACTTGTTTAATATCACACTTTTGTCCAACTTTCACACTTGTCCCTTTAACATCTTTAACACATAAAACAACACCATTTACATTTTATGCTCCCAAATTTCGTTTGTCTTATTTCATGCTTAAATCCAACAAGACTTTCTTTAAACTTGATCACATATATATTATCAAAATACTACAAGTTTATATGCATAGAAATTTAAAACACTAAAATCCTACCAAGTGGATTAAACATGTGTTTTAAGTAATAAAGATATCTTATCAATTTCTTTAAACTCGACAAATGTCCATTTATTCCTAAAGTCTCCATTTTGCAAGAAACTTAAAAATATTTATTTCTTAAATATTTTGGCAACATTAACATTATTCCACATTTTTATTTCATAAAAATATCCAATATTTCTTTCGTCTAGAAACACACAAAAATAATATTTTTTTACATTTTTACTTCATAAAAATGTTTATTATTTCTTTTTTACTAGAAACACACCAAACTAACATTTTCTTACATTTTTATTCCATAAAATATTTATTATTATTTTTCACTGGAAATAAAGCAAAATGACATTTTCTTTTATTTTTACTCCATAAAAATGTTTATTATTTCTTTTTCGCTAGAAATACACCAAAATGACATTTTCTTATATTTTTATTCCATAAAAATATTTATTATTTCTTTTCATCTTTAGAACACATTTTATTGCATAAAATATTGAATAATTATATTCTGCAATTATTCAATGTTTTCAGCACCCATTTAATTCATTCTTTTACAGCTCATATTCATGGGAACACTAATATGGTTACTAATCAACACAAGAATGCAACAAACATCCATCCACATATATATTAGCCTAATATATATATGTGTATAACATGCTGAACATACATTACACTCAAAACTTATATCAAAGTCAGTGTCTCCCACCTTCATGAGCTTTAAAAATGGTGGAGATGGTGATGATGATAGAGGACCCCCACGCACACACACACACACCTCCAAATGTGGCCTCAAGGGGGTCTCTAAAATCCCTCTACGAGGTTTGCTCCATGAAAGCTTGAATGGCCCTCTTCAAACCCCATCTTCAAGTGTCCCATAATTATCGAGAACATTATCTTTATCTTTACTCCAAAGTCACCTAGGGTTTTCTATGTTGAAGTGTAGTGTTGTACACCTCTAAAAATCAAGATCAAAATAGTTGGTAATGGTGGGAGTGTGGTAACAGTTTATGCATAAGGTTTTGCTTCTGTAGAGGGGGCTTGAAGGTAATCCTAAGATTAGGGATAATTCCCCAATTTACAACAGTGTCTGGGGTTAAGACAGCGTGGCAGCTTAGCGTGAAAACTCACCAAGGCAGCTCAGCGTGGCAACTCAGTAAGGCAGCTCAAGCGTGGCATCTCAGTGAGGCAGCTTAGCGTGGCAACTCATTTTTTTAGCTTGTTGTGTTACTTAGCCATATTGTATCTTTTGTTTGCACTGACTATGAGCTATACCGATTGTAATAATGTAACGAGAATAATGATTGTGTGTGAGGTCGAACGGTACTCGCGAGAGACCAGGCTTGGCAGGGCCTGGGAGAGCTTTTATGCTTTATCGAACGACCTCGTCGTGGGAACTTTGGAGGGACTTGGTTTGGAGGATAGAGAAGTGAGGCACCGCTGGGGCTTGTCCTGACCATCTTAGATACACCTGGTAAAACACCAAAAGACCCTTACCGTGGAACCTCGGGTGGAGCAGCTTGGAGTTCCATCGAGCGTTAAGTTGTGAACCAAATAGCCCTCTACTTAATGTCATATCTACTGTAGGTGATGTCACTAGCCAGCTAAACAATGTCAAATCTTCACTTGAGTAAACCACCGTGGTATTTGGGGATGTTAGACAGTTGGTGAGCCACCTCTGTGACAACAGCTCCCTAACACACAGTGATTAGGCAAAAGGCATGTCTTGGCATTTAATGTTTATGACGTGGAGATAACAAGTGCATCAAGTATTTAATGTTTGTGACATAAAGTATGAGGGATGTCTTTCACAGGCATTAATAACGGAGTTGCCTTGGGAGTGGTGTGGGAGGCTATTTAAGGACCCCAACCACCTCTGGGGAGAGCATGATCTTTTTGAGAGTTCAGAAGTTATTACTAGAGATAATATACATTAAAGAGAGATTTATTACAAACCAAAGAGTTTACTCACCCACCATTGTCATTATTACGAAGCTTTTAATACTTGACAGATATCTCTGAGGGTGTTTGGTGTGTTTGGCTACCTGTCAAGGTGTATCTAGGGTGCTTACTTCTCTCTCCATCTAACTGAGTTACTTCTGAGTTCGTTATTAACCTTTGAGTTATACATGAGACATTTGTGAGTTTAAACTGGGTTTATCTTCAATACGTTGTGTTTGCGTGTCCTGTAGTTAATCAATAGTTTTTCTAGTTAACTTGTCATTACTGTACTCAAAAGGGGTTACGCCTCCATCTTATCTAAACTACCCTCTTACAGATTCCATTGGAGCTCCAAATCTAGAGGGGGGGGGGGGGACTTAATATATGTTGGAGTCTCTCTCACACTACACGATTTCCCTTTTTATAATCTAACAAATGAGATGGTTGTCAAATAAGTAAACCCTATCCTCACAAATTGTTCCTGAATCAAGCATTAGGCTGCCCCTGGGTCGATAGATCATTTAATCCACGATGGTTATATTGACATGGCTCATGCCTCTGCCTCTCTCTCTCCCCATCTGATATACAATCCACAAAATTATAATTTCCTTAACCACGAATTTTGTCCACATACTGACATAGGATTTTTGAACCTATGAATTAGAGCCCGTCGGTGACTGAAGGACTGACTTTTTACAGTCATCGTTCGAATGACATGGTTATCGCTTCAACGAGATCCTCTCCTCATTCGAACGACACCCATGGTCGTTCATATGACCCGATCCAACTTTTCCCAAATTTGCACCCATTGGTTTCCAATTTTAAAGAAGGTACCTTATAATTTAACTACCTCATAATCCCATACTTTCAGGAAAAATCCAAAATAAAATAGCTTTCTTTATGATAATAATCAATTCTTCCTCACATAAACTCCATATCTAATTTAATTAAATTATCGGGGCCGAATATTACACATATGACCCGTAGCTCGTAAGAAATGTCATCTTCGAGATGTCCTGCTCCCGGACTCTCAACTGATGATAACTCGATCTCAAATCATTCTTATTGAAATAAGTAGTACCCCTTAGCTAATCAAATAAATCATTAGTGCAGGTAAACGGATATTCATTCCGTACAGTGACTTTGTTCAACTCCCTATAGTCGATACAAAATCGTAATGATCCGTCCTTCTTCTTGACGAACAAAACTGGATCACCCATGTCGAAGTACGCCTCCTAATGAACCCCTATTCCAACAACTATTCAATCTGATCTTGAAGCTCCCTCATCTCTAGAGAAGCCATCTGATACGGTGTACGAGTAATAAGTCTCGTGCTCAGAATCAAATCAATCACGAAGTCTATCTCCTGACTAGGTGGAAACTCTGGGATCTCCCCAAATACATCATAAAACTCGCTAACTACTCGGATGGAATCTAATATAAGTTCGAGATCAACCCACCCCTGGAGTGTGGCATCGCAACCAGGTACATCTTATGCCCCGGGATGACAAAGACGATGGACCTACCATAACATTCAACACAAGCTCTGTAAGTAGCTAGACAATTTATCCCTAAAATGACATTTCACTCGTGCATATCAATTACCAGTAAGTCTACTACAAAATTAAGTCGTCTTATCTCGACCCCTATACCCCGACATATCGAACTTTTGGGGGCTCCTCTACCCATAGGTGAGTTTATGTGCAGTACATATAAGAAGCAAAATCTATCATCCCAGTCTCATGTGAAAAACTAGTGGTAACGAATGAATGAGATGCCCCCGTGTCAAACAAAATACAATATATGTGCCCAAAGATAGGGAACATACCCGCAACAGCCTGAATTTGCGCTGGTCCCTCTGCCGGCGCAATGTGGTACACCCGTCGATACTGTAGCTATGGCAACTGCCCTTGAGGTGGGACGACGAGTGCTGGTGCGGCTAGTGCTGCAACTCCTGGAATGGGTTACTATTGGTTTTTCCCTAGTGACGCCTGATGTCCTCTCTGACCTCCATGGTTTTGAGGGACCTGATTACCCCGAGGACATTGCCTTGACATATGGCCCCTCTCCCCTCAAGTATAACAGTTCCTGTGAAACGGGCATCGCTCTGCATGTCGGCCCTTCTGGCCCCTATGTTGTTTGCCCTATCCCTGCTGCTCATGGACCTGTTATCCCTGATTGTTTCGATCATCGAAACCCCTGAATTTCTTATGCTAGTCTGGGGACGAAGCACCCCTAAACTAATGGGTTCCGTAACTGCTACCTTCACTTGCCTTACCCTACTGGATCGACGTCTGACTCTCTGTCGCTTCTCACCCTTGTTCCTCTGGAAGGCCCTATAATCCTGACAGTGAAGAAGATTCGCGTTCACCATCTAATTATACGTGGAGAATGTCAGGTTCCACATAAGTGCCTTTCTAATGTGCCACGATGATCTCGCAATGAACCTGTCCATCTTTCTCTGCTCTATATTCACATCATCATTTGCAAAGTATGAAAGAGCGATGAACTTCTCCTCATACTCCGCCACTGTATGGCTCTCCTGTTTGAGCTTCATAAATCGACTCCTAATCTTTGACTTCATCACCTAAAGGAAATACTTGCCCTTGAATCTCTCCCAAAACTCGTCAATAGTCAAATTGTCCCTCTCTGCAATCGAAGTGACTGACTCCCACCACTGGAGTGCATCTCCCACAAGCGAAATGAAGCCAACATCTGCATTTGTACTGGTGTAAACTCCACCATCCGTAAATGCCTTTGAATATCCTTTTTCCATCTTTTTGCCACTAAAACATCTGGATTGTCCGAAACCTCTGGAGTTTGGCCCTTTACGCAGGCCTCCCTAGCTCTGTCCCAGACTAACCCTCACGCTTGGGCTGATACTAGCACCAGTTGTGGCGGTGGTGGTGGGTGTTACTGAGATTATAGTGGTGGAAAGTGTTGGAGCATGGTTGTCATTGCAATGGAAACTGCCAGGGTCACGATGGTAGCGATCTCTACTGGAGTGATCAACTATGGGGCCGGTAGAGCCTGAGGTTATTGTTGTAGCTCCGACTGAGCCTCCTTATCTGTAGTGGGTGCGACTACGGGCCTAGGTTTACCCCTATATCCATTTTCCATCTTAAAGCAAACAAGGTTCGAATTAGTACAAGTCATAATAATACAATGAATCCTAAGCATAGGCTATACATATCAAAGAACGCAACGCAGAATGTAATGAAAGAAACACAAATCCTAAGGACACTAGAACCTAGATGCTCTGATACCAACTATAATACTTTCATTTTCTCACGTAAAGGTTGGTCAGACACGATACGTCGAAGAAGGGGCTTATTTGTCAATTAATACCATTCTCTGTATCAAACCATATAAACATATATTGATAAACCATAATTAAGTTTAGATTGATATCCAAAACGATAATAAATCCAACATGCACCATGTATAAATGAAATCCAATATAATCGTAAATATCTCAAACCAACATGAAATAAATAAATTCCGGGCTTATGCCCATACAATAATCCCCAAAATAAATAAACTGAAGCGGAGTAGCACCTAAAATAGAATTAATAAATTTGGAGAATCTGATAAGCAAAAGGAGACTGCAAGGTTGATCCATCAACAGTATTGTTATCCCTGTCTAGGAGCACCTAGGGGGAAATATTTATAATTTGAGTCAGCACCTTAGAGTTGCAAGAATTAACTTATTTAATTTTGAGTGCAATATATACAGTCGATTCAAAGTAAATATCCCCAATCGTCGCTCATATATGATTAACATCTCACCCCTCATCTAAGTATGATATTACCCGTATCCGAACAAGTCCCAAAATAATAAATAATAACAGTGCTAGTATAATATAAGATGCATTAGATGTAATCCACATATTGAGTCGTAATCATCTACATTCATGTTATCAATGCCCAAAGTATCCTAATCTCATATAACTCGTACTGGTGACATAAACATCTATTATGCACACAACATAGCATGGGGTCTATAATTATTGTCTACATTCTTAAACAACTTAATTAATCTCATTTAATTCATATAATTATATATAATGTACTTTCATGTATACTACACTCAAAGGCATCAACTAGTGGTGTCTCGTCCGTGCTCTATCAGTAAGTTCGAAGGAATCCTCTATCCAATCAGACATCGCAAAATAAACATAAGTGGGGCGGTTCCTATGCAGTACACTAGTTTACGGCCCATACCCATCGATGACAAAGGATCCCAGCATCTACACCTACCTCTCGTAAGTGGCGCTGCTACGTAGTACATATAATAATGACCTACATAACGTCTAGCCCATCCGTGCCGACGTGTGCTACGCTCCCGAACACACTTAACCCCAACCGATAGGGCCGTCCACGAACATAGGTATGTCCACAGAATAAATATAAGTACATATTATTCTCATATAATATGTAAAGGCAATTACTTTATAATTATCCAAAATATCCCAGTTGATTACCCATAAATAATCACACATTAATAATCGACTATCTAGTTAATTATTAATTTCTTCCCCTTTATAAGATTATTTAACCATCTAGTTATATGTAATTTCCTATTTAATATTTGTACCACAAGAGTATTTTTAATAAAATCATCGTTGACCCAAACATTGCCCCACCAACTCGTATCATTTTCTAAAAATACCTTGGATTCATCCCCGATCCCAACTCATTTTGCCCCAGGGGCCAAATCGATTCGCCTCCTTGGTCAAATCGATTCACCTCTATGGCCGAATCAATTTGGATATGGGCAGTAGCCCACATCTGTTACGTCTCTTCAATACCCAAATTCTTAATTTCATCCCAAAGTTCATTCCAATGGTCAATTCAATTACAACAACATAAGAGCAGATACCTATGACTTAGCCCTTCATCTTAGAATGGTTAATTACATAAATTAACATCAATTTCGTTCCCAAATCGCCAAATCTACATCAATTGATCATGACTCTTAACCCAAATTTTCTACCATAAATCAATCTAGATTTAAACCATATTTTTAACATAACACGTGGATCATTATTCTCTAGATTTTCAGACTTTAATACATGAGTTCAAATTCTCTACATATGCATTAAGCTTTCCAATTTATTCAGAAACCCTAAGGCATTAGTTATATCATCCAAACTAAGATTTTAATCATCCTAAATTTCTGGGTTAAATCACCTAAATTTCGATTAATCTTCTCTACATGAATAATATTAAGTCCTACTATTTAATTACCAATTTCATATTAAAGCCCGAAAAGTATATGGGGTTTACTACAATGAATCAAGAAATACATTGGACATTAAATTATATGGGATTTACTACGATGAATCAAGAAATGCATTGGACATTAAATTAAGCAAGAAAATTCGTGATGATTTCCTCTTGAATCCCTTGTTTCCTCTCCTTTTTGACCTTTGTTCCTTTCTCTCTTAAGGTGGGCCTACTAGGGTTAGGTGTTTGATTAAGTGTGGTGATTATTAGTCTTGCCCTTAATCTTATATTAACCCCGATTCTCGAGTTAAGCCTAATTCTCTATTTTTGGACCCCCCCCCCCTAAAAAAAAGGGGCCCGAACCCATAATCAAACTAACCCAAAGACCTCCCAACGTATATACTTACACTCTGGGACCATTTCTAAATGTCTAAAACACTTAAACGAGTCGATAAAGTCTCCCAGAATGCGTCCCAATTATTTTTATTCCGTAAGTACATTTACAATTGAGCCACGCATCATATGTCATTACTTTCTACTGAAATTATTCACATATAAAGTCAATCTCACGTGAGTATGAAATAATAATAAATTAACCTATTCACAATTAATGAATTCAATTCACCGATTAAAATTTCAATTCCTATAAATTTTATTTCATTCCAAAAGTGATTTTATTTCATTCTAGAAAAATACGGGGTAATACACTATTTTTATAAATAAAAACTTCAGAAAAACTGTATGGGTTCTATATAAAAAAAAATTATACATATTTTTATTTGTTTTTAGTTTAAAAAACTATATGTCTTTTATAGATAAAAATTTAAGGGTCAATTATTAAATAGTCCCTACTATAAATATATATTTTTTAAAAAGGACACATATTTTTAGTTTAACCCATTTAGTCCCTCAAGCACTCAATATCCTCTTATTTTTAGAGGTCCGCGCCAGCGGCACTCCCTCTCCAAAATATGTGGCAAAGGACTTTTTGAGGCAAAATAAAAAAGTTTGGACTAAATGGGTATTAAAAAATGTCCGAGGGACTATTTGGTATATGTCCCAAAATTTAAAGTTTTTTCTATAAATACAATGTTAAAAATGTTTTTATAACCAAAAACCTTTTGTACTTATATAAAAAATGATTTTGAAAAATTTTTTTATACTTTTTTTAAAAAACAAAAACATTATATAGATGTAATGGTATTAGTAGCATTGTGTAATATGATTTGGGTGGAGAATGATGAAAAATGATTAATTGAATCTAGATTGTGTTGGATCGAGAGATTAATTAATAGAGTCTAGAATGGATCATCTTTTTAATTTCCAAGAAATTTTTTATTTAATCATTTTTTTATTTCAAAGAGATTTTTGATTTATTCATTTAATTTTTGTTTCAAAGAAAATAATGATCAAGATGAGAGAGAAAAAGATAATAATTATTAAAGTTTCATTAATTCGTATAATAAAGATGATTCACTGTGATTTTGGGGGTGTTGGGGTCCATACCCATGTAAACCAACGAGAGGGAGTTTTCTTTTATATATGATATGATATTAGGGTTATGGCCTTTTGTATTTTTTATGTATTTGATTTTTATTTTTTAAACTAAAAGGAGGTTTATTATCATTAATGAAAAGTAACTTCACTTTTTTATGAGTAGTTTTGAACTAAAAAATAAGTAGATTATACATTTTTAGAAATTGCAATAATGTTGGTTATGGATCTCGGAAATTTAACTTATTTACTATTAAAATAGTCCCTATTTTTAAGTGGATTTTATTTTATTTAAAATTGCCAATTGTACCCTTATATTAAAATATTGTAATTTGACCTCCAACCACCAAACCAGGTTTCTAGTCGCCGGATTTGGACGCCTCCGAACACCATTTCTCCGGTTGACAACTGCAAATATAAATTTGCCGTATAAAAAATTGAAATAAATTGATTTTTTTATTTCTAAATATAAATATTGTTGGTACACAATATAGAATCGTTTCCCCCTCCCCCTTATCGACGACGTGCAAACTACAAAATCAAATTTTACGTTTATCACTACAAATTGAATTCTGCAATTTACATATTTACACTAAAAGTTAAATTTGGTTTGAAATATTCACATTCTCAATCAAAAATATCATTTCAAGAACATTGAGAACCAAGCTTCTTGGGAACCGGTAGTATAACGCTGTCACTGAGACAGTTTTGGAGATGGATTGGGTTTGTTCCCGAGTTCGATCCCGGCACTGTCAAAATAATGTTTGGCCAACGGAAGCCACGAATCGCGAACGTGAATTAGTCGAGTTGCGCTTAAAGCTGCCCGAACACTACATGATACGATACCAATAAAAAAAAAGAACATTGAGTTATCACAAAGTTCTAAGTTAGACAATAATCAACCAAGATCTAATAAAAAAAAGTCATAAATGAAATCTAAGACATCCCTGAACCATAAAACCATAAAACCATAGGTGTATAAGGACTCATCTTTTCAACAAGCCAACTTCAAAAATTATGAACCATAATTGTGAAGTAACCCATCTCTCTCAACAAACCCACCCTCAAACATCATAAACTACAATAATGAACTAAATTAACCCATATCTTCCCTTTCTTTTCTCTATAAATTGAAAAAATGAAAATCCCATTTCTGCTTATTGCCTATATCTTCTTTTTGCTTACCTTTTATGTCCCCAAGAGGGTTTTTATATATGATCTTATATTATTTTTAATTTTTTTACTAATATATATATATAAAGTCTCTCATATGAGGTCCATCAATTCAGACAATTTTTTTTAAATAATAAAAAAAATTGAGATGAATTCTTTTGTATTATATTTAAAATTTTCAAGGGACTCCACAAAAAAAAAGCAGCTTAAAACAAAGATTATTTTAAAATAGCAAAAAAAAATATTTGAACTGATTTTTTTGTGGTGTCCCTTTAAATTTTTAAATATCACACAAAAAAATGAACTCAAAAATATTGTTTTTACTATTTAAAAAAAAATAATTCACATAGGTGATATGTATGAGTCTCTCTCTCTCTCTCTCTATATATATATATATAATGCTCCTGTGCGGACTAGTCCGTATTTTAATAATGCAGACTGGACATGTGTCACCTAACGGTGCGCTTAGAAATTATCGCCTAAATTATAGACACTCTCTCTCTCTTTTCTGGGATCACCGTCAGGTGACACATGTCCGGTCCGCATTCTCAAAACGCGGAGTAGTCCGCACAAGAACAGGACTGTATATATATATATATATACACGTCCAGGGGCGTAGCTAAGTGGAGGGCTTAGCCGGGCTCACGCTCGGATCACTTAAAAAAAACAAAAAATAGTCTAAATTTTAAGGCCCAATACATCACAGCCCACCGAACAAACAAAAAAGTTAGCTGGTCCAACCAAACAAACCTCAATGATCCACTTCAAAAACAAAAAACAAAAACTATACGAACCATTATTTTGGGAATTATTTTGAGCCTATATTTTTTAATTAACATTATTTTTAAGTAAATATTCAAAAATAACCTCAAAAAAATCGCCTAGGGGGCTCCCGCCCCCAAACCCCAGAAAATCAATCTTAAGTCAGTTCAGCCGGATATAGATTCCTGATTACGCCCTGTACACATCATTTTCACTATTGTAATCGATACATCTCAATCTCCTGGGTGAAATATATTTGCAATCCATCACACCAATATGAGGTATGATATAGATCTTTATCATTTTCTTTATGTACTATATAATTAGATTTTACAAATTTTCATCAAATTACACTTTTTGATGGAATAATTAGGTCTATGTAGATAGGAATGTATTGTTACATTGACGTATTTAGTACAATTTGAGGTGCCATATTTTGCCTAACATCCTCTTTATATAATAATTTATTGTTTGATTTCACGATTTTGGATCAATTTAGTTTCTTCACCATTTGTGAGTAATTTTTTTTTTTTTTCCAAAGGGCGAAAGAGAATAAATATTAGGAAAAATTACAGTAAATCTCCCCGAACTATTGCGATTTTGCAGATAGTCCCTAAAATTTTGCAAAAACTTCACAAAGAGGTGTCATTAAAACTTTAGAATGGGGTTTTGATTCCAAAACAGGATTGTAAGTCATGTAAAAATCAGGGTGTTTTAAGTTTAGTCGTCCCTTGTAAAAAAATTAGCAGCAGCCCCCTAAAGGTGCTGTTAAAATTTTGAATTGGGTTGTATTGCAAATAATTATAAACTTGGGAGGGTTTTGGTGAAAAAAAAAAGGTTCTACCGAGATTTGAACTCGGGTTACTGGATTCAGAGTCCAATGTCCTGACCACTAGACCATAGAACCATTTTGTCTACATGGCTATTAAAATTTAATTTGTTATAAACCACAAATATAAAATTATTTTACTTTTCCCACAAAAGTTTTGCAAAAATCTAGCTGGGCCAAATCCTTATATGGGCTGCATTCCAAAATTCTAAAATCATAGCTTAATAGCGTTATTTCAATTTTAATCCCTAGTTTATGTCCAGTTGTAAGTTACATCCCCTTTTTTAACAAAAATGTAATAGCCGAGGAAAACTGTTGCAAATATTAAGAAGTGTCACACGATATCTTCACAAAGCATTGCACAAACTAGAGCTGACAACGGGTCGTGTCGAGTCATTTTCGTGTCAGTTTTTATCAGGTTCGGGACTTATCGGGCTCGAGTATAAACGAGTGACATTTTATCATATGAAAAAATCATATTTAAACCCGACCCGTTATCTTAATATGTTGTGTCGTGTCGTGTTCTTCCGTTATTATCCATTAAGATAATGAATTATTTTGAATCGTATATACGTTAACATGTTAACTCATTTGTAAACACAATTAAATCCACTAATTCATTGACATTACTAATTCTCTCATTTAGTAAAATTTGTTGCGATTAAATTTACATTAAGCAGCTTAAATTCTTTATAAATCCCAACGATATATTTTATTTACTTAAATTAATGGGTAATGAGTCTTAACGGGTACTATCGATTATTAGCGGGTGAAATGGGTCAATACTAATCTGATCCGTTAACTATCATGTCTTATCGGGATGACACTGATATAACCCAAAATTATTAAGGGTTCACCCGTTAATATATAACTTCGTGTCGATTCGTGTCGTGTTATCATGTTGTACCTCCACACACAACTTTTTAGCAATTTCTAACCAAGTTTAATTAGATATGTATAATTTATTTTTATGATATATCTTTACAAGGCATTGCTAAAACTCTAAATTGGAGTGCTTTTGTTTTAAAATGGGGAGTGTAATCCATATATGATTATTTTGAGTACAACTCCTATTTTATGCCTTGTTTTGAATTACTTAATCCATTTAAAATTAATATTAAATACCCATCCTCCTCCTCCTCAAAAGTGTTCCAAAAACTAAGGGAGAACCACTATTATTTTTTCACAAATTAATGCTTAATCCCAAATTCGAAATTGGTGTGTTATAAATAATATTTCAATCTAGTGCAATGTAAAGGTCCAGTATGCATAAATTTAATTAGGATAGTTTTGAATAATATTTGTTTTGTCAAAGATGTTGTCTTTCAATTGGAACGGTGGGGGCTCTTTATTATATATTTTATTGTTAGTTTATAGGAGTATTACACTTTGACCCCTTTAACTTTGGATTTATTTTCACTTCATCATATCTACTTACATTTTCTAGACTTAATCCCATAAACTTTTTTAAACACATCATTTTACCTCCTAGCCGCAATGGTATTAAGTTTCCACACAAAAATTGGTCATTTGCACGAGTAGTTGGATAAAGGACCCTCATGTACAATGTACATGATTAATTTTCCGTAAAAAAATTTAACAACATTAGTGTTTGGGCGTAAAGTGAACTTTTTTATAAGTTGAGTGGTAAACTTCAAAAAATGAAAGTATGGATAGTGAAGTGAAAATGGGAACAAAGTTGGAGGGTCAAAATGTAAAAAAGGGCAAACTCAATGCACGAACCTCCCGCCACCGTGGGGTACTGGGGTTAGATGTATGCAGCGTTATCGAGAGGCTATTTTCACGACTCGAATCTGTGACTTTCGAGTCACAATAGGACAACTTTACCATTGCTCCAAGTTCACCCTTTGGAGGTTCAAAATGTGACCTTATTTTTTTTACATATCTAAATGCACCTCTAGAGGTACACGTTACAGAAGTTCATGTATATGTTATAAAATTTCACGTTTAAATTACGAAAATTTGCATAAAATCAGGTATACACTATCTTACTAACTTATATCTCCTGATAGAGGTGCAGGATCCATGGAAAGTGAAGATATTGGGAAATCTATTCCTTCTAACTTTGGCTAAGATTTTGAAATTGATGTTGTTGCTAAAAAAAATTGTTGTGTGATGAATTAAGAAAAATAATACAAGAGTGGCCTTTTGCAAGTCCTGATGTGCAAAGAAAATTGTTGTGTCAAAGGTTAATGTATCTTGCTGAAGTGATAAACAAGGCTTCAGAGATAGTTGAAAATGGTTAAATCAAATTAAGTGAGGGGTTGGTCATTTTGGGAACAGGAGAAGATTGTATGAGAAATGGAAAAAAAATGGACAAGACCTCGCGTAAAAATTGTAAAATAAATTATTTATGTGTATTGATATAAAAAAAATGGACCCTCAACATATAATTAATAACAAATAGATCAGTGGGAGTCTTGTGCGATCGTTCACTTAGCGTATGTTGAGGGCTGCCCAATGTGAAAAAATATGAAATGACGTGCTATATTAGATGTAGGAAAGTCCATATGGTGGGGTTGTGTAATCTCAAAGTTTTATCTATGTTAGGGTATAAATATTTAGAAAAACTCTTGATAACTCACCAATTTGTTAACATCAAACTATTTTTGATCCCGCAAGAAGTGAATAATAGTGCAATAGATGATTGTTACAAATGTTGAGGGTCCCAATGCGGTCACCAAATGCGGGTTTAGTGGAATTACTCAAATATTTATATCAGTCTTTTCACTTTGTTTGTTTATCATTATTATGTAGATTTGATAAATACGAAGTTATAAGTTAATAGGGGGACTTTAACATGATAAAATATGATATTAGATCGGGTTAAGGTTGACGTCTTTCATCCATTAATATATGTTAAGAATCATTAATTTAAATATATATGAGAGCGGATCAAGTGAGGTCCCTCAGTTTGAGGACCCTGAATGAGGTCCATTTTTTTAAAATAATAAAAAACATATTTTGGAGCTATTTTTTTCTATAATTTTTAAACATTTCGGTAGGACCATAAAAAAATAATCAACTTCAAATGATTTTTTTTACTATTTTAAAAAAATCGGTCAAACTTTGTCAGTTTTAAGAGCTTAAAAACAAGTTGAAAACTGACACAGTTTGACCGATTTTTTTAAAATAGCAAAAAAATTCATTTTGAGTTGATTATTTTTTTATGGTCCTACTGAAATGTTTAAAACCCATATAAAAAAAATCAGTCCAAAAATATTTTATACTATTTTAAAAAAATGGACCTCATTCAGGGTCCTCAAACTGGGATATATATATATATATATATATATATATATATATATATATATGAAATATTGTTGGAACTTTAATAGTGTTAATGTAACTTAATGCTAATTTAATCATAATGAATTTACAAAATGAGCGATTAAGTAATGTTAATGAATTAATGGGTGTGATTGTGCTTAATAATTGCTATTTTTATCAGAACGCGATTCAACACAACCTCGTGTCAGGTCTAATATTAGGACTTTTTTATGGCAGACGTAATATTTGGTTTAACATTTTAGGCTTAGTCCATTTCAATAACTTCATTAGTTACGGAATAGACCTATATATCATAGTGGACTTATGTGGCTGGGTCGTCCGAGATTTTTTTCGTTATGGATTTTTCTCATATATCGTCGTGTTGTGGCTTGCTTATTTTATTCTTGCTTATTCTCACATAAATGCATGCTTAGGACAAGACTAAAATTAGCAAAACTATTTAACATAACACTTGTGGTTTAAATCGGTGCAAGTTAATTTAAAATTGTGAAAAATTAAAAAGGGATGTTTTTTCTCATACAAACCCTAGGGCACATAAGGGCATTCTCACTCCCGTCTCCATCTCCAATCTGGTCATGGAAAAATCTACATGTGTAAACCATATTTTCCCGTGAGGGAAATGAAAGGTGTGTATCATGTCCCACCACCGCTCAATTAATGTCAGAATAATCTCGCGATCATTCTGAGTGTAGGGAATTGTAATAATCGGCCTGAAAAGTCATATCTAAAGCCACCCAGCAATATTTGCCCATTGTTGATCCAAGGTAGTGATGACGTGTTAATGTAATATAAATTTAATTAATTAATGTAATAAAATTAATTTATAGCGTAATTCAATCATTATTAATTAATTATATTTATTAACACAAATAATTCATTAACTACAAATAATGCAATAAATATCATTGATTAGAAAAAATCACACCTCGCTATTTATGGCTCGCTAGGATAAATGTGTCTCGTGCGAGGTATGAATGGGGCCACCCATAATGTTTGTTCCATATGGAAAACCAAAATCTCGGATGTCCCACTGAGTTGAGCGTGACAAACTCGCACTGTACAAGTTTGTGTGATGACGCTTACGAATCTCCTCATTTGCGATTTGGGTCACAAATATTTTTTTTGATTTTGGGTTAGTGTGGGAGTTGAAATGAGGTTGTTGCTGAGACCGAGACTTTTTTATCTAGATACACCGAGGCAAGCCAACTTTTGCACTTATCGTGGGGATGTAGAAATGCAGATTGTCCTGGAGCGCACACACCCCGTTTTGGGGTCCAAATTTGGCTTTCTACATTTTTATTTTGAAGGGGGGGGGGGGGGGGGAGGGGGTTAATTTGCCTCTCTGCCTTGGAGATGGTCTTATGATTGTGGTTTGGGTTCCAAAATCATATAACCAATATGGAACTGAACCAAAAGGAGACTCAACCATGTGCCCCCTAATAAAAAGGTCTTTTTATTGTTGTCTTGTGTGTAGTGTACCTAATTTTTCAATATAGAAATATTATTCTGTCCGAATTTTTGACAGAATTTTGGGTGACAAATTGACGTGTCGACTTGTTATTGGTTGCTTTATGGGGTCCGCGCCAGCGAGACTTCAAAACCAATCAATAACAAGCCGACACGTCAGTTTGTCACCCAAAATTCTGTCAAAAATTCGGGCAGAATAGTATTTGTAAAACATTTTAGGACTATAAGTCATTTGGGGGTCAAACCCTAACAAATAAAAATTATGGGAGTTAACCTCAATTACAAAGAATTAATGGGGGTCAATCCCCCTTTAAAAAATTCACTGTAGCGAATTCAAAATTTCAGTTCAGGAGCTGAAATTTTTTATACTATACATTAACACTCTTAAACTCAACAAAAAATTAATAGATTAAGATGTCTACTAAGTATTCAACGTGAGCCCGAACATGACATAAACACAATTGAACCTAAATTGATATCAATCACAAAATAAACTACTAATAAAATCTTAATAAAACAACTAAATCAAAATGCAAATCAGGCAAGGATGTGTATCAATAGGAATAATGTAAAGGGTTTTTTAACTTTACCCACCTTATAATTATCATTGTTTGAATTTTTTCACCATTTTTTTTGTCATTAGAATTTACCCACCGTTTTCACTTTTAGTCCGATTTTTCACTTTTTTTTATGCTTTTTTCGTTCTCTTAAATCAAAATAGTGTGTAAAATCATTTAACTAGTGACTTAACAATGTCCCCGAATTAAGAATTTATTATTATTTAGTGGGGTTTGTTCCTCCAAATTAATAAACCACTTTTTCTTTCTCTTTTTTAAGATAATCAACTAAATTGATAACAAAAGTTTACTTTGTGTATCTTTAATGTATATAAAAAACTCAAAAATGAACTCTTAAGAGAGTATAATATAGTTCTATTAAAATATGCCTTCAACATCAATTCTATACATACCTACCGAAGTGCTAAAATTGCATTCTATTAATAAATAGAAGCTCGTTCTTTGTACCATTCAATGTAAAAGTGGGTTTTACGGATTAAATATGAACGAATTAATAGTGGGTTGATGATTTTCCAGTCAGATATCTAATCATTCTATTGATTGAAAAATAATAGAATGATTAGATATCCGACTGGAACAATCATCAACCCGCTATTAATCCCGCTATTAATCCGTTCATATTTAATCCTAACATATTAACCCGACCAAATCCGCTCACACCCGTCCATTAGCCGACCCCAATTTTATCTAATCATTCTATTTATTAAAAACCAGAGATATATAAAGTTCCAACTTACAAGAAGCCGTCTTAGCTCAGCTGGTAGAGCGCATGGCTTTTAACCATGTGGTCGTGGGTTCGATTCCCACAGACGGCGCATTTATTTTATTCTCAAAATTTATTTTTTGGGTTATTTATTTCGGACATTTTTCCCGTAATAGTTATGTAGTATTATATCACCTTGAGTATCAATGTTAAATCTAATAATACTCTAGGCATTATTTTTAATTTTTATGTGTATGTTCACACTGTTTGCAACTTTTTTATACACTTCTTTTTCACAAAATGTCGCCCAAATAAAAGGCCAAATGTGATCCTTTGTTTTTTGGGGAAAACAATTATTCATTAACACCATCTTCATGCCTATTTTGGCCAGGTAATATAGGTTAATTTAACACTCTCAATTCTACTATTGGCAATTTCCAGAATGGGCAAAAACGAAATAAGTACGAAAGTAACATAGTATGTCGTGTCCATGCCAATTATTTTGGCCCGACAACGGGATTTGTCGTGTCCGTGCCATAATTTTGACAAATATAAGCGGGGTCAATTTGGCTCAATTACAATCCCTTTATAATCAATATACACTAAATATCATGCAATATAAAAAAAAGTTTTACCTAGTAAAAAGAATAATGTTGCACGTGTAGTGTATGCCGTTATTTTTTATTGCCTACTTATATCGAAAACGATAACACTACCTTGTTGTAGCCTACTTTCATCCCAAAGAAAGAAAAAAAAAAGACTAGTACATTATCAAAAAAAAAAATCTTTACCTTGACTACAAGAATTAATCATATCAATAAGTGCAAGATTAAGACTATGACAACCACATGGTGTGTAAAATGCATGTACACTTTTATATTTTCCTTTCATATTAGAACCATTATCATATTCTTGTCCTCTTATATCATTAATACTACGTTTGCTACTTGACAAAAACTTTAAAAGTTCATTAAAAAAACTCACCGGATGTATCTACCTTTAAAAATCCTAAATAAAATTCTTAAATCTTTATTGGACTTTTTGAAGTCGCAACATATCATATTATGATAGACATTTGTTTAGGCTTTGTAGCCTTTGTTGTGTGAGAGAAAAGAGGGAGGAGAAGAGAAGCTTTGTTGATAAAAGAGAGAAAGATAGAGTGGTTAGGGTATTTGGAAGAAAAGAGAGTGGGTTGAGTGAGTTTTATTATTAAGAAATGAATTGGATGGATTTAATTAGTGAGTTGGATTGGGTGAGTTATTTATGCTTTTTTTGATTCGGCGTATAAAATAAATTGGATCAGTTTTATTACTCTATTCAAAGTATAAATGTATCTTTTTTAATTTATTTTAGAGCGCTTTATTTCGTAATTTGTCATAAGTAGACCAATTTTTATTTATTTTCGGGCCCCTTTTAAGTGGTAAACGCTAAAAAAAATTAAAACCAAATTTTTTTATACCTAAAAAAAATAATTTGAAATTTGGGACCCCAATTAATAAAGGGCTAAAGGCGACCGCCTATTTTTGCCTATAAAGAGAGCCGGCCCAGAACTCGAGCGTCTGCCCATAGTTACAGTTCAGAGTTCGAGCGACAATGGGTCTCTTGCCCCAATTTTAAGTATATAAAGCCCCTTGGGCTGCAATCTGCCATCAAACCTATATTTTCTATAATTTTCTAAAATTCCATACAACCACTATTTTTCCCCATAAAACGATGGACCATACTATTGCCTCGCGTTAGCTCGCTAGACAACGAAAAAATTTACATGGTGCATATTCATCTCGGGCGGCATAGGCTAGAGTCAAAAGGGATTTTGGATTTCCCCATGTGGTTAAGTTGAAGCAGCACCCGCCACTCTTACACGGTCGGAAGGGCCATATTTCTAAGTAGGCCTAACTTGTAGAGAGTTGATTTCCACCTCCTAGACCTTGCGATGCGCTCTATAATTAGAATATTAATGTATGATTGAAAGGGATAAAAAAAAATTTAATAAATTAAATCGAACCCCCGTTAGAACCCCTATCCCCGGAAAAATTCCTACGGTAATTCCCCACCCCGAAAAAAACGGAGGCGGCTTAGACAAGAATGGAAATTTAAACCGGGGGATAGATATGGCTTCCCCAACCCCGTGAATCTTTCACATATAATTTACAGTCTACATTTAATCATTAATATGTTTTGACAATTATACTTGTTTATAATTAAATGGTTTGAACATATGCAACAGCAACTATGGCGGCAATGACTAGACACAACATCGACTATGGCAGCAATGACTAGACACTATGCCACCCGAAATGTAACGATGCTCATCGCTCCCAAATCCAATTTTTAAGCAAAATAAGTCGAACTTTACTTGGAATATAAGACTTAAATATTTTGCTCGGTTGGCTGGATTTCATCCAAAAATCGGTGGAGCAAAATGGGTCATTTTGCTCAAATCATCACGCAATTGGTCTAACGCGCTGTAAAATGAGTCCAAAGATAGTCGAACTCATTCTATGTCACCTCCATCCTCGGTATAAACTTATAACTCTTCCTATAAATATAAATAAATAAATTGGAACCAACTCCTTGATTGCTGCTTATAGACCAAAACCATTTGAACCAGACCCCACAAATTAAAGTAAAATAAGGCAGTTAAGTGTGTGATTGTTCCGAAACTCCATTCTTAAGACATTGGAAATAGAATTCGAACAAAGTTTTTTCAAATTTGAACTAGTAGTTTGACTCATCCCAAACATAACAAATACGAAGACAGAGAAACATCGGCACACAACAACCAATCTCCACTAAAAAGCATTTTCACATACTGAACATACATTGCATAGCACACAGATGATCATGTGCAGACCCAAATAACTGGTTTACTAATGGACCGCCTCAAAATGACTGTTTTGCCGTGAAAATGGGGGTGATATTACAAGAAAACCCCTCACTTCACCTCGTCATCCGTTAGTAAACTTGTTATTTTGGTCCACACCTGATCGGTACGGAAAGGACGTCAATTAACGGACCTTAAAAACGATCAATTTTAAAAATAGTATAAAATTGGAAATGATCCCCATAATGGAGAGAGCATCTAAAACAATAATCAAAAAATTCAAATGCAAATTTGAAAAATAGGTGCATTTTTTTATAATCATCTCACCCGCCGCTACCTAGTAGAATTTTTTGATGAAATTTTTGTAGATGATGTCCACACTCAGAGATCATTTCCATCAAATTCGGTTGAAAATTATTTTTTTTACGATTTTAAAAAATCGATCCGTCTTTAAGGATTGCTAATTGAGGTCCGCTCAAGAAACGTCATGTATATAATGAAAAGATCCTTAATAATATTAAATATACTATCAGCCAATCGAATCGATAATTAGGAAAATTATATTAAAATAACTAGAAAAATCAAAAGGGAACATCGGAACATTCCAAGTTACAATGAAATGATAAAACTGTCGTTTATTAGATTGTTTTAATTTTTAAATTCACAAAAGGTTGGATTTAATTTCTTATGCACAAGAAGCCGACAAGAAAAGACCTAGAAATTATCCTTCGCTTGTCGAATGGCACCCAAGGCTTCTTCATCGCTTGTTGTGGCCGCAATTTTTAATTTCCGCCTGATTTCTGTACTCGAGGTGCGGAGGAATGGATTGCATAACTTCTCAATCTTTAGCGTAGTTGGAATCTACAACACCAAATTCATAATCAATATATTGTTTGCAACCTATTTTGCAGTATTACGTCAACGTATTATCACTTTTGGGTAACATTTTTCACTTTTTACATTTTTGTAATTTTTGCGACCTTTGTAAACAGGTGTCGCAAAATGTGAAAATGGTACCCGAGGCCAAGTGACCAAAAATATTATAAGAAGCACAGGAAAAACAAAGGCCACCGAAAGACTAGCCAAGAGCTAAATCAAAGCATTGTTTGGAAAAGAGTATTAAATTTTCAAATGATTGTGGGATTTATAGTTCGTAATCCGCAATTAATCTATCACAAACAAACTGAAGTATCACTAATTGATGCTGATCAGTTTACAGCCTTGTCATTTTATAGATCTCAGTTCAAATCTCATTGAATCCAGTCTATTAATAATATGGATTGGTATTTGTAATCCTCTATAAAGAAAACTGAATTAATAAATGGATGGGATATAAGGTAGTACTAATCCGATCTGCTAAGAGGCCAACCTGATTTTGTTTAGTAAAAAAGTAAAAAATTTGTACAAAACATAGTTTATAACAAATAAGAAAGCATTTCACACTGGTATGCGGAACATTGATTTATCCCCTACGAATGCTATGCAGGTAGGCTTAGTTGATTCCGCAAGAATATATATATATATATATATATATATATATATATATATATAGAGAGAGAGAGAGAGAGAAACGATCAAGTGCGGACCAGTCCTTTCGGAGTTTGTGCAGACCAACTTTTTTACAATACTAAAAACATTATTGAGTTGATTTTTTTCAGGGTATTTAAACATTTCACACACCCAAATATATATATATATACAAGTTCAAAATGAATTTTTTTTACTATATTAAAAATTCTTTTATTGTGGGTGGGTGGGTGGTAAGATGAAATGTTTAAGCCACAAAAAATCAACTCAAAATGAATTTTTTTACTATTATAAAAAAAATTAGTCCACACCTAGTTGGTCCTTAAGTAGTCCGCACTAGATCCAGCCTCTCTCTCTCTCTCTCTCTTTATATATATATATATATAGTGGCGGGGTACTGAAGGGGTTATATGTACGCAGCTTTACCTCTGCATATGCAGAAAGGCTGTTTCCGCGAACCGAACCAGTGACCTCCAGGTAACAGTGGGGCAACCTTATTGTTGCTCAAGTACACCCCTTTTCTATATATATATATATATATATATATATGAACAATTTTCTGTACTTCTATTATTTTGAATATGAAGTCTTTTTTTCCAATCTATTTCTTTGTTGAAATCGAAGGTGCAGTATTTCTATTAATAGATAAATAGGCTTTGTTGAATTGAGTTAAGATAAAATAGTAACTGTTAGACTTGGGGACAACACTTTTGGATATCTTGACCGAGAAACCCACCATGTTTCGAGACGAGTGGTCCCAAAGGCGGTACGCAAACGTTCTCACCTCTCGACAACCCCATTTTCCAGAAAATCAGACATTCAATTTTAAGGTTGTGGTGGAGATACGAGAATGGGCACTGTTTAATTAAGTCAAAAGAGCAGTTGTGTTGTTGGTGTTCCAGATACAAAATGTAAATGTTATTCATGATGATGAATTCCATGACTATTGACAATAAGGCCCTGTTTGATAGGACCTCTTTGCCTTGGCAAATGTCCAATTCCATCTTAAATGCCAACTTTTGTTACACTTAATATACCATTTTTGCCCTGGAAATGAATTCCCCAAAAGACCTCACGTGACCCCTTTTGCCTGATATTTCGAGAATTGGTTTCTTTGACACCCCCACCCCCCCACCCCCCACCAACCCACCCACACACAAAGAAACGTATGGCTGGGAAATGGTTAGCCAGCTCTTTGTGGCAACCGAGGTGATCGATGTTGAATTGATGGAAGAACAGAGCCATAATGAATTAATGGGAGAGGAGAGCCAATATTTCTTCAAAAACCCTCGTCTTCTACCAAAATCAGCCACATCTTCAACACAAGGAGCTGGTACTGAAGAGAGATTCTCTAACCATCTGCTTCGTTTTCGTTATTTTCCATTACATCTGTTGCTGCCATTTTGTTTTTTTTTTCCAAACATCTGCTGCTTCAACACAAGTAGAGCTTGGAGAAACGTTTATTTTTTTCAAAAAACTCTTCGGGCCTGTTTTTTTTAATCTATACCCACTAGAGTATTATGAGAATCGAGCTTGGATATGGATAAAAATCGCAAACGAAGCTTGGGTATGGATAAAAATCGAAAACGAAGCCCAAAAATTCGTTTTTTTTTCCCATTACGAGAATCAGGCTTTGTTTTCCTTTTTTATTCCCATCTGAAAACATAATCGAAGATATTCTTTGTTTAAAACCAACTAAACCAAGAATATCTTCGATTACGTTTCCAGATGGGGCAAAAAACGAAAACAAAGGTTGATTCTCGTAATGGAAAAAAAACAGATGAATTTTTGGGCTTCGTGTTCAATTTTTAACCATACCCAAGCTTCATTTGCGACTTTTATCCATATCCAAGCTTGATTCAAGTAATACTCTAGTGGGTATGAATAGAAAAAACAGGCCCGAAGAGTTCTGGAAAAAAAAAACATTTCTCCAAACTTGTGTTGAAGCAGCAGATGTTTGTAAAAAAAACAAAAAGGCAGCAGCAGATGTAATGGAAAAAAACAAAAACGAAGCAGATGGTTAGAAAATACCTCTTTACTACCAACTCCTTGTGTTGAAGAGGTGGCTGATATCTGTAGAAGAGGAGGATATTTTAAGAAATTTTGGCTCCTCTCCCCATCGACTCATTATGGCTATATCTCCCATCAATTCAACATCCATCACCTCGGTTGCCACAAAGAGCTGGCCCATCCATTCGTTTCTTTTGGGGAATTCATTTCCAGGGCAAAAATGGTATATCAAATGTAACAAAAGTTGGCATTTAGGATGGAATTGGACATTTTATAAGGCAACGGGGGGGTCCCATCAAACAGGGCCTAAGTGCAAGACACCCCCTTGAACTCCATTTTTTGTAAACAACCCCCTGAACAATGCATTTAGTTGCAAATCTCCGTTCTGGGACTTTTTAGTGATATTTTGAGCGACGCGTAAGGGATCTTTGTAACAAAATGCAGAGTAAGGGGGTTTCTTGCCATAGTTTGATATGAGACTGTGTAAATAAAGTCCCCTCAACATTTTTTTAATTGGACGTTGAGTCAAAGCTTTTTTTCCACAAAGAATCCATCATAGAAAACACTCACAAATGCTCTCCTCTCTTATACTAAACTCTAAAACCTTCAACCCAAAACCAAACAAAAACTGCACAAGAAAAAAAATTAAAAATAAAAAAACACTAAACCGTAAAACATTTCCCGAAAAGGAAATTTTCACAAAATCAGTCGAGTGACTTTTTAAAACATAAAAAAATTAAGGCGAGCTAATTGCAAAATGTACTTTTTCCTAGGGGATGAACATTAATTGTCCCGTGTAAACAAAGGAACAAGGCTTCTGCATCTTTAACCCAAGATGGAGGGGGAATTCCTCCTTCTCGTGGTCGAGCTCTTCTAGATAGGAAAGAGTGATGTAAATAAGTGATGCATCACTTATTGGTAATTGTATCCCATAAAGCTTTTACCCTTTTTGGTCCTTTTCCCTTTAGGGTTTCTTGGACTTCACCTATATATCTTTGATGTTATAGCTTCCCATTTGCTAACTGGAATATATTGGAGAAAGCTCTCACTATGATTGTGTTGTTGCAACGGTTTGTGGGTGTTGTTTACCTTAGTATGTAAGTGCCCCTATACAAAATTCTTAATCAAATTTTCTTAATCAAGTTAGTATGTAATTTCCCCTAAACAAAATTCTTAATCAAGTGGAAATGGTTTCGTGGGGGAACTTTTCCATTACTACTATACTTAAGGATCGAATACTCCTAGGTAAAAATACTTCACCTATTTAGTCCGGAGGTCGTACCCAGTGCACAAGGCTCCCACTTTGACTGCAGGATCTGGGAGAGACAGATGTCGGCTGGCCTTACCCCCATATATGGAGAGGCTGCTCCCATGTCTCCAACCGAGACCAACCATAGCTTGGGCAGGGACACTTGCCATCGCACCAAGGTACAACCTCTTAGTCCAGAGGTAATAATACTAAATCCATTCCCACATCACAGCTGCAAAATTTCAAATAGAAACTACTCTAGACTTAAATTACCAACAAAAGAAGTCTGGAAATTACCGTTGGCAATCCCTTATTGCGGAGATTGGCTATGTGGGCAGCATAGGACTGCAGTGCTCCATTCCCAGGTTCTATAGACAGTGCAAACTTTGAATTACTCTGTCAAAACAGACCTAGTTAGGACCCTCAAAAACTTTCAGCCTTGAAACAATGGAGTAAATACGAAAACGAGCATTAAAATGCTGATGACAAGACATTACTTACCAATGTATATTCATGACCGCAGTATACACTTGTGTTATCTGGTAACGAAGCTATCTTTTTAAGGGACGAATGCATCTGAAGAACAAAAATTTATAGTTAAAAAACCGAGTCGTGACAAGAGGAAAAGATTTTTTTAAACATTTGGACCTTTAGCACTACTACCTAAAACATATCTTAGTAACAAGGTTTTTTTTTAATTTCCACTCGTATTATGAAATTCCCCAGTTTTCCCAATTGACAGTATTATAGTTTACAGTAAAAATAAATGTACAGCTGTGAGGACATTAATTACTCTATTTTCAACTAAAAAGGAAAGAAACTAAATCTTTTTCAAGCATCCAATCTGAAAATTTAAAACATTTAATGGTTTTGAATTTAACTAATAATTTTTTTAATTAATATTTCAAAATCTCAAAAAAATCAAATCTTGAATAAAATGTAACCACAGTTGCTATACAAAGTAAAATAACCCCATAAGAAAATATGTTAGTAAAATCATCGCAAAATCAGATATTAGTTTAACTTAAATGAACAAATTTACACAACCAAGCACTTGCAATTTTGATGTATTTATTCTATCATGGCACCAAATATAACTATATAAATATAAGACAGATTTTTGTCACTCAAGTATTAAGCAATAAAGTTTAAAGCTCACATCCTTATGTGGTGAATATATACTGAAGAAATATAGCTCAATGAAGGTGATTCACTATATGAAATGAAGCACAGATTTACTTTAACTTTGACTATATGATAACAAGAAAAGAAAAGTACATAGCAGAGAATGATCTAATGGACTGTAGAGGTGACCACTTTACATGATGAAGTCAACATAAATTATGTGATAAGTTTTCGGCTGTAAATCAAATTTCTGCAAAACTCACAATTAGGACAAAGCCAAAAATGCAACTGCAAATCAAAAGTTACCTGCTCAGGGGTACCTTCGAAAAGCTTGCCACATGATAAGCTGAACAAAGTGTCTCCAGTAAAAATTGACCCTGATCCTGGAAAGTAAAAGCTGATATGTCCTGTTTGCAACAATACCAATATTAAAAATTTGGATTTGAACTTGAACTTGATAAGGTTTTCTCAGAAGTAGAATATATCAATTATAAAACGAGGTTAAGTTTATATACATTGGGTCAACTTATGCATAGGGTATAATTTATGAATTTTAGTTTAAACTATTATAAATCAAACCATTGATATTCTATTAGATCCAAAAATTGATGACTCAACACACCCATACATTGATCATCTATCTTTTTACCATGCTGTAAAATATATAATTTTGGTTCGAATTGTCATATTTTGCCTCTAATATTACCTCATGGGGGTGGAATGGGTTTGGTCCCCACTTCGATCCCCGGCATTGTCAAAATAATGCTTGGCAAGCGGAAGCCACGAACCATGAATGTGGATTAGTCGAGGTGCGCTTAAAGCTGGCCCGGACACTACGTGGTGTGATACCGAAAAGATAGAATTCAGGAATCAATTTTAAAATAGAATAAAACTTCACATAGAAGCAGAGAACATGAGGCAACCAGTCAATGAAATCAAACGAGTGTCTCGAGCTTCATATCTCCGAGAAAGTTAGATTTTATTAAAGGCCTTGAGGGTGGATTTCTTTTCCTTTACCTTACTTGATTTTATATACTCCCTCCGTCCCAAATTAATAGTCGTAGTTTGAAAGTCGAATATTTTAAAAAAAATTATACTTTCCAAATTTATCCTCCTAAAAACGATGACTACCTTAGAGTATTGTCCTCTCATAGTTATTCTTCGGAAGGGAATCTTTGTGATCTCACCATGTTTTATATAAGATTTTTAGAAACACGACAATTAATTTGGGACGGAGGGAGTGGTATTTACTGCTAGTGTAACAACGGTATGGAGCGAATGCAAACGTTAAACGGTTAAAGGAAAGGAATCCTGCTTAATTTGGTTTATGATGCTTACGAGAATAGGGGAGTAATTGTAATGTCGTAAATTTGTACTCCTTTATTTGATTATCGTTTATTGTATTTTCTTTATTTTGGTTCGTATTTAGGTAAGGGGGTAATATTCCTTTATTCTTAGTGTGCCCTTTTCAGTTTTTTATCATTTTCAATTATCTTGGCTTGGCTAGCAGATACTGAGCCTGTAAAGAAGGCCATTGATCCCCCATTGGGATCAATTAATAGTTTAATGAGAGTGTGTTTATTTTAATTTGTCTTTCTCTTATGCATCAGAGCCACAAGTGAACCTAATTGTTGTTGTTGTAGTAAAACATAAATCAGGACAATTTCAATGGTGGTGGGAGGTCAAGTCAAATTAGGCTCAATAATGCCTCTCCACCTTGGAGACGACACTAGCCGCCTTCATTTTCGAGGTCCGAGACATTTGCACCCTTTCAGCCCCAACCCACACCACCAATACTCTCTCTACCTACTGTTCTGCCACCATCACCCCTTGGTGAAGAGAAAACAAGAGAGGGGACAAAGGGATGAATTCTTCTACCCCTGGGGCTGCAAGGAGGAGAGGAGGAACATGAGAAGGGAATAGAGAGAAGGAGTCCAATCAACCTACTCCACCGCCGACTCGGCTTCGTCTCAGTGGCCTTCAAGGGAGGCTACATAGCCAATGATGGTTGTGGAAGGATTGAGTTAGGGGTTCGAAAGACGAGCTTCCGTTTCAACCCAGGAGTGAGGGATTCGAGGCTGGTAAGAGAGAAATGAAGTCGGAGATGAAGGGAAAGAGATCGAGAGAAGTCGAGAATCTCGAAAAAGAAATGAAAGAAGAGAGTGAGAAATAGGAGCATTCATCGAGGAAACGTCGCGATGCCAGAAAGGCGTCACTCAGCTCCAACTTTTGAAGCTCGAGGACGTGTTTTTTCAACAAAAGAGAGAGTGACAAGATCAATGGAGCACTTGGGCCGTAATTGTAATATCGTAATTTGTACTCTTTATTTAGCTAACTCTCATTTCATTTTCTTTATTTTAATTAGTATTTTTACTTATAAAAAAAGTAAGTATTTTAGGTAAGGGTAATATTTCTTTGAATATTTTTAGTATGACCTCTTTAGTGTTTTTACCATTTTAGGTTATCGGCAAGACACCTTAGCCTGCGAATAACCCATTGTGATCGATTAAAATTTTAGAGAAAGAGTCTATTCTAATTTGTATATGTCGTGTTACATCAGAGGGCCTTAGTCTTAGAAAACATAAGTAGCAACATAGA
This sequence comes from Sambucus nigra, assembly GCA_949130495.1. Lineage (NCBI taxonomy): Eukaryota > Viridiplantae > Streptophyta > Magnoliopsida > Dipsacales > Adoxaceae > Sambucus > Sambucus nigra. The sequence continues at coordinate 665,053,364 of OX422215.1, read as the reverse complement.
GCCATACCTATCCACATTTCATTTAAAACTAAAATCAAAAAAGACTTCTAATAAAATAATATTTACAAAATTTTCATACATGGCATGTGAAAAGGGGAAATGACAATATTCAATAAAAATAGCGAGAGAATGGAAATTCGTTGGTCCCTTGCGAACAAACAAGTCCATGTAAATGTTTCCAAATCATCTCTCTCCCCCTGAGTAGACCTGGCAACGAGTCATGTCGAGTCGTGTTCGTATAAATTTTTATCGTGTTCAAGTCTTATTGAGTTCGTGTTTAAACGAGTGATATACTTATCGCGTGAAAAAATCATATTCAAACCTGACCTATGTCATGTCGTGTTCACCCGTTATTATCAATTAAGATAATGAATCATTATAAATCGTATACGGGACGACACATTAGCCCATCAGCAAACCCAATTAGATGCATTAATTCATTAACATTACTAAATCACGCAGTTAATAAAATTCACTATAACTAAATTAACAATAAACTACATAAAATCTTTACAAGAACCAACAATATTTCTTATTTCCTTAAATTAATGGATCTTAACGGGTCTTAACGATTTTTTAAGAAGTGAAGCAGGCCAACACCAAACCCGGTTAGGGTGCTTACGTGTCCCGGGCCTCCAAATCTTGTGTCCCACTTTCGTTTTGAATAGAAGAAAAGAATAATAATGATATGCGAGAATGGAAACATATATGTTACAAAACTCTCTCAATTGGCTCCATCTCGAGCGGATCTACAAAAACCTAGGTACTTCAATACTCGGCAACTGTTTAAAAAAACTATCTTAAATACATAAAAGATTGAACATGTGTGTTCGGGTAAAATACAGAGCATTCCGATACTAATGTCTCATAAAAAACCTAATTCAAAAAAATAAAACTTGAGTATATTTGTGTTTCACTGAACTATGTATATACACTTTATATGGTACCCAAAACGATCAAAATAATAACTCCAAGCAAACCGCAAACTGAAATAGAGCTCGATTCATAAACGAGTTTGAGATCAAGTTCGAGCACAATTCGTTTTCTTAATGAACGAGCTGAGCTCGAGCAGCTCGGTACTGATGGGTCTAATTGAGCTCTTATATGATTAAACGAGCTGAGCATATCGAGCTCAATTTTTTAAATGAGCTCAAAATCGAGACTGAGTTCGGTTCTTTTGCTTAACAAATGAGCCGAGCTGGAGCTGCTGGCACAAATATCTCAGTTCCTAGTCCGAACAGATCCTACACATAACCATATTAACACGTTCCAGGTAACATTAGTCCATGTCTAACCGAGGAGACATATTGCAACTTCCAACAATAATAAGAGAGAAAGAACATAACTATTTATTGGAACATTCACTTTTTCAAGGATAATCGTAAGGGAAGAGGAGTGAAATGCAATCAGAAGGGTTAATACATACGCATTCCTAAGATCCCATCTCTCATCATTATAGAGAATATATTTCGCTGCTATATTCAACAGCATTTATTACTCCTTAGTTTGTAATGACCCATGATCAATACCAAATAACTGCTACAGTTCTGAACAACTCGCAAATTACTGAACACTACAGTGAAAAGTTACAAGACCTAGGAAGTGTAACTGTATACGAGACAATATTAACACAATTTTCAAGTAAGATTAATTTCAGCCAAAATTTTAGTTTCATCAATTAATTTTAAAATTAAACATAATTTCCAAGTAAACTCGAAAAATACTCCCAGGCAATTGAGTAATGAGATGCAACCTTTAGTATGACCGGGAGTTAAAATGACACGCACTTCATGGCCTGCAAACATCCAATTGTCCCCATCATTTAAAGCAATATCAATGCCAGGAATCCTATCCCGGTCTACTCCAGATCCAATCACCTACAACACAGAGAAAGGGAAAAATAAAAGTAAAATTAAAAATGCAAGCATACATATATATATATATATATATATATATATATATATATATAAACTTACTAAATGCGACTCCCTCAACTATTGAAAGAAGGATAAATTCTAACATTCAATCCTAAATTTGGTTGAAGTGAGGAGGTGGGGCCATATGGGAGTGGATGCAACAAAATAATAAAAACAAAACAGAGTAGAAAGAATCCAGGCTTGACTTTCTAATACAGGCAACTATGTAAACCATACAATTTCTTTCAGATCATGTTCAGGTTCATGTTGTCCAATATCTTGAGGCCTCCAAATAGTATCATGGTCTCAAGATGTAAAGTCATTTCAAAATTCAATTACAGCTGGGCAAAACTGAATGACTGGGGGGGAAAGGATTTCACCGCTATTCAAACGAATGCGAAATTTCAGCCATGATCATTCAATGACAGAATAAAACATTTTATTGAACTGCCACATTATATAGTGTTGTACAAATAATCATTCAATATCAATACATTTACGTGTTGTATAATAAATCATTCAATGACAGTGTACTATTGTACTTCCACATTAGTTCATGTGACTTTTAATGTACTTTTGTACTCGTAAAATTATTCTTTAGGATTACCTCAAGGAGGAATCCCACCTTAGAGAATTGGAATCCGATAGTAGATAAGGTTCATAATGGGCTTGATGGGTGAAATAAACATAGTTTATATAGGGGTGGGAGACTTACGTTGGGCCAAGCAATTTGGGTAGGATCTATATTTAGTTTGTCAATTTTTAGAATTCCAATTAAAATAACTAACTTAATTGGAAAAATCATGGGCGCAGCCTCTCCATATATGTATGGGGGTAAGGTCTGCCGACTCTGCATTTAAGCGGGAGCCTTGTGAACTAGGTACGACTTTTTTTACCTTTTAATTGGAAAAATAATGAGGGCTTTTGTGGAATGGTTCAGAAAAAAGGAAGAAAGAACATTTGGAATCTTGTAACTAAACCAAAAGATAAAGAGAGAGTTGGCTGGAAAATTTAATGAACATTACACAAGATGGAGTCTTGGAACCCCTCTTTTAGAAGAATTTGAGTGATACTTAAATGCTGAAGTTCATTCTTGGCAGCGAAAACGGAGGGACAATGTCAGTCTCCAGGCAATAGGGATATAAATAGAGATGGTCTTTGAGGACCTGGGGGTTCACTTGCTACACCCAATATAAATCTACAACTTTAAAGATACAAAAGGTACAACCTTTATAACGCAATCAAAGTACAACCTTTTTTAAAGATACAAAAGGTACAACATTTTAAAGTTAAAATAAGTGTGCAACCCTTTACAGGTACATGTACTTTAGGATACTATATACATTTTTTTTCAAATTACATGCATTTTTTAGTATAACATTTACAATTATATTTATATATAAAAACGCCTAGTTACCTAGGCGCTAGGACTCCTGCCACCCAATTACCGCCTAGCACATTTTAAAACCATACGCTTGCAATTCATTCTATAAAGAGTTCGTTGGTTTTCCTCTTGACTCTAATTTTGCAACTTTTAAAAGGATTTAGACAGCCGATATTGAGAAAACACTTGACCTTTTAACCGAGTTATTAATTTGTAGTGTATAATCCGAACAACTTTGTTGAGAAAACTCCTTTTGAGAATAAAACAGAATAAGTACGAACACTAGATGTGTTTGACGATATTTCTAAAAACCTACGTCAAGTTTTAAAATTCTAAAATTCTTGATTAGGTTTTATGTAACAGAACTATCAAGGTATACCAGTTTAGGATTTGTATCAGCCAGTGTTGTGAATGTAAGGCAGTTACGAGAATTTAACGTGGTAAAACCCAAAAACCTATGGGGAAACCTCCACGACGCCCTTTACGGCGCAATCAAAAATAATCCACTAGAATAAAAAAAATGAGATTATAAATACATTCACAACGAGATCAAACCCCAAAGAAAATAATACCTACACGAAAACTCCACTCTAGGTAATGTCTTTTTGATCTTCTTGAATGTTGTATCTCCACCACCAGTCGACTAGAGATAATATCTCCATAAATCAACCAACAATTCTAAGTCAATATAAGTGTGTGAAAAGTGTTGTTTTCTACATGCACATGCAAATATACACATACACACGCTGAAGTACAAAGCAATCCTAACAAATTACAGGATTCCAATCACATGCATAAATCAATTCCTCAAATATCCTATTTCAAAATTTAGATCCAAGTCAAAAATATTCTCAAAAACCAAATCTATACAAAAGCCAAGGGTCTATTGGCAGAAACCTTATTAGACTCAATGGTTCAAAAGATTATGAAAGACCCAAGAAGGACTTGTCCAATGATCAATGCTATAAGTGAGGTAAATTAGGGCACCATATCAATATATGTATGTATAAGACCAAGAACTATCCTAAGGCCCATATAACTAAGACTTGGGACGACTCCGTCTGATAATGACGAATATAGTGAAAACTGCATGGCCTTTTATGCTAGAACTATTGAAAACGACGATTATTAATAGTCTCAAGTAGATGACATATGTGATTTGGATCAGGATATGTTTTGTAGCCTAAAAGCTGGGTGTGTGAGTCCAAATTCGGAGGGGTGTGTGAGTCCAAATCTTTTCAAAAATGAAAATGTAAGGGTCACCTCTTCACACACAACACCTAGCTCAAGCACTGAACCTGAATGTGGCAACCCAGATTATAAAGAGCTCTACTCTAACTCTCTAAAAAGTTCTTTAAAACGTGATGAGTTAATTAGAGATTTGACCGGAAAATTTGACTGAAAAAGTTAAATGAGCAAGTTTTGTTTAATGCGGAAGAGTACAACTCTCAATGCCAACTATTTGAGACTGAAAAAGTGAGTTTTGAAAATAAAATAAAAGAGTTGACAGATTTAAATTCTGTTTTGGAACAAAAATACAAGGCCACCTTGGTCGAATTGGAGCAATCCAAAGAAAAGTGTTCAATGGTTTTTAAGAAGAAGTGGCAAGACTTTAAATCTTCAACTAAACAACATGATCAGATGATGAGTGTTATGAGAAAAGACCTGGACAAGCGTGGGATAGGTTTTATTGAAAACCAAAATTCTTTAAAAATTAAACAAATCACGTTTGTCAAAGGAAGTTCTACTATCACTGAAGTTCCAACTCTTAAGAAATCTGAAAATTGTGAAAAATCTGATTTTCAAAATTTATTCTCAATTGTAGCAAAGAAAGTTAAGTCTCCTCAGTTTACACATGATCCTCCTTTGAAATACAAGTGGCACCCTACTAGAAACGTTGAGAGTAAACCAAAAACTTTTGCTATGAGACCTACGATGTATAAAGATAAACCGATTTTCAAAAATTTTGCCAATAGGGTAAAACCAACATCAGATAAATATTGTCCGTATTGTGATATTTTAAGTCATAGTCAAAATAAGTGTTTCCAAATTAGAATTAACACTTCCGCTTATCAAAATTTCAATTACTCTCGAACGAGGCGAAATTACCGTCTTTCCCAAACAAAATTTGAATCAAAGAAGGAAGGGGAAAACCAAGAAGAGGTCCGAGACCAAGAGGAAACCACAACGTAAGAGTCCTAAGCCCTCTTCTAACCTAAATGGCAAAAATGGTTTAAAATTAAGGTCAGGGTTCGAAAGGATGGGTTAAGACCCTAACTAAGGTGCAATATAGTTATTACTTCTCCTGAAACAAAAGGCACCAAAGGATGTTGATTCTTAGACTGCTGGTGTTCCAAACACATGACCGGAGATGAATCACTTCTACCCAACTTAACCTGCTACTCTGAAGGAGATGTATGTTCGGTAACGGTGAGTCATCTCGGATCATTATCCGAAAGGAACTATTAAAGAGGAAGCACTCTCATTACTTTGTGACGCTCTTTTGGTGAAAAGGATTAAGGCTAATTTGCTTAGTATTAGTCAATTATGTGATGTTGGCCGCACTATTTTATTTTCACAACGTGAATATAAATTTTTTGATAAAAGTGGTAACTACATCATAAGAGGGATTCCGACTAAAGAAAATTGTTAAAAAAAATTCGAAAGTCTAAAGGACCGTTAGGCCACGCTTTCACGATTCGTATTCGTACTGGAAATCAGAATCAAACGAGCTTTTACCCCCAAAACAAGTCCACAAATCCCCGATGACTCAAAAAAGTACTGAAAAAAGCATTGCCAAAAGCTGCCCGACCGTTGACCCGACACGTCGGCCCACCGTTTTCATGTTTCCAGGCATCGCCCGACCGACCTAACCTTGTTTCTAGGCATCGCCCGACCGACCTAACCTTGTTTCTAGGTATCCCCTTACCGACCTTGCCTCATTTCTAAGCATCGCCCGATCGGCCTTGCCTTGTTTCTAGACATCGCTAGAACGACATTGCCTTATCTCGGCTCTCGCATCGATGAAAACGTAGCGAAATGCGATACTTGGTGTGAATTGCAGAATCTCGTGAACCGTCGAGTTTTTGAACGCAAGTTATGCCCGAAGCCATTAGGCTGAGGGCTCATCTACCTATCCCTTGTGTTCTAGTGAACGAAGAATGTAGCATGTAGAGGTACTTTGTTCTGCGTGCATGTCTCGATTGGATTGTCCCAAGTCTGAGGCCTCCTTGTGTAATTTGACGAAATTGGACAATATAAGCATATTATCCAACCAGGAATTTATTTATGGTTTACCCAAGAATAAGAAAATTTCAAATATTATTTGTGGCTCTCAACAAGTAGGAAAGAAGGTAAAGACACCTCATGAGGAAATACAGAGCATTCTGCATTCTAAACCCCAAGAATTAACCAAAACATCGTTTATGGGGGAGTTACATAACGTCTTGGGATTAAATGTAAATCATTTTAGTAGTGAACTAGTTGTGGATAAAGAGGAATATTTTGATTTGTTCACGAAACACTTTAAATTTGAACAATCAAATGGAAGCACTCTCATTACTTTGTGACAACCTTGCCTTTGGTTCTACCAATAGCGTAGAACCAAAATACACGAGCGATAATTGAGCACATGTAATCAGCTATATTGTCATCTTTCAAAAAAAACTCAATGTATTTTTTCAGGTCAGAAACAAGAATTCCCACACCTGTAAATTATTTTAAATGAATTTGTGGAAAATTCATTTAGAGTGTTCATAAAATTTGCCTATTTATCATTAGGCAAGTTTTGAACGGGTAGCCCTTGCCCAACCAAGAGGCCTATAATATGTAAATTATAACTGTCATATCTACAAATAACGAAACATTATTGTAATACATTAAATTTATTAATATAAACAAAAAATAATATTTAGTTAAGCATTTAAATACACATAATTACCGGAAAGCACTGAAAGGAGTGAATCCAATTTCAACATATGGAAGTTGGAAGGTATGCGTCGTGTCCCACCAACGTTCGATCATCCCCGTCACAATGCATTGATCCAATTTCGACATGACCTTCGAAAATATGTTTGACATATAACCGGCACTGTCGATAATTTGTTTTATTACCGATTTATTTTTCCCAATTAATTTGTACAATTTCATTAGACCCACCCAATTATCCTGAAATTCGAACTCATTTCCATTTATAATCGGCGTCTCCCCGTCGGATGCTTGGGGATTTTGGTCGAATATACGAGTGTAATGCTTCTATACTGGACCTATTTCATCAGTGGGCATGGCTCGTGTCAGTAACGAGGTTGAGGTCGAGCTGTGACTTTTTAATTTTTCGATGTTCAAATATTTTTTCCACTTTTTTCCATTCATGGTCTAAACATAATTGATATATAACCTAGATATAGGGGATTATTGATGTGCAATGTTTAAAAAGGCGAAAGGCGAGGCGAGGCGAGGCGTAAGCCTCGAGGCATTTGAGGCGTAAGCCTCACCGAAAAGAAAAAAAAAGAGCAAAATTATATTTAAAAAATACTAATAAAACCATAAAAATAAAATAACAAAGAAATATAAAATAAAACTACAAAAAAACATCCTTGAGGGTTTTCTCACATAATTTGACATTTTTTTGTTCCCCCGGACATAACTTTTTAGAAAAAGAAAATCAATTTTAACATATTGGTTATTTTACAATATGACAATAAATTAATCGATGCAAAATCGTACTGGCAAAATCATTTTTTTAGCTTCATTCTCATATTGGTTATTTTATAATATGGCAATAAATTAATCAATGCAACTTAACAAGCAAATTTATTAAAAAAACATTGATTTTCAAGCTAAGATTAAAAAAATAGTAACTTTATTAAAAAATTCAATCCCATCTCAACCCATTTTAGCTTGAAAACTCAATCCCATCTCAACCCATTTTTAACCAAACCCCTCCCATGGTTGTAAACCTATCTCCAACAATTACCGCCATCATCCGTGGTCTCCAACAACCAAAAGAGACCATAAAACCCACCGATGGGGTTCAAAAGTGTTCCGATCTCAACCCGGCAATCAAGAAGTCCATCAATCAAGATTTTGATAACAAACCCTAGAGTTTCTATCCCTTCATGTCCAAGAATCCATAAAAACAAACCCTAACACCACCACCTACCCTCTTTTGTTGGGATCCTCTCAAGAACATGTTCAAGAACTTGGGTTTGGCACCAAGAAAATGGTTTTTGACCCGGGGGATGATAATTTTTTATGATTGGCATGAGGAAGAAGATGATCTTGACACAATAATTGAAGAATCTTCCTCAAATTTTCAGAAATTATGTTTTGGCCCCTGAAGTTTTGCCTCTCTTCCGTAATTTTGGGAATTTTTGCATTCGACCTCAATTTTAAAGTTCGAGGACGAACTTTTTTTAAGGCGAAGAGAATGATGTGAATCAAGAATTGGGGGTTATTTTTAATATTTTAAGATTTTGTTGTATTTTTGTTATTTTCATTTAGTTCCTTTATTTGATGCACTTTCTTTTATTAGTTGTTTGTTTAGTATTTAGAGGAAGGAAGGTTATTGGCTCTTAGGAACGTAATTGTAATTAGATTCTTATCTTAGAGGCCAAGCAACCTCCTCCCTATAAATACTCATATGTAGCCTCAATGAGGCATTCTTCCATTTTGAAATATAGTGATTTGAGAGAGTTTCGAGAGATTTATCTTTTCTTGCTCCCATTTAGCGTCATTTACGTCAATAATTGGGATTGAATTAGTATGAAAAAAAATAAAAGTGATGGAGAAGATGTTTTAATGGCAAATATTTGGGCAGAATGAACAAGAAGGAGGAAGAAGAAGGGGGGGGATTGGAACGATTTTCTGCCGTTTAAATAAACGGGCATAAATTCTAACCGATAAAGAGCCGTTAAGTTTCCTACGAACTAATGAAGTTCGTGTAGGAAGCTCCACCACTGAGTCTTCCCCTCTAGCGATAAGTAACGGGCAAATGGGGAGGCAAATATACCTTTCATTGCCCTCCCCCATTGTGGATGCTATTATACTAACAGCGTTAGTTTATTACTGTGTTATGCTGTAAATACTTGCTGCAAACTTCATTAGTTCTTAGGAGTTCCAACGAGAACTAATTAAGTTCGTAGGAAGGCTTTACAGAATTTGTTGCCATTCTCCAAATTTGGAGAATGGCTACAAATCGACCTGCAGAATCTCTTCACATCTTTCCACTAGTGCAGTGTGTTCCCAATTTGTAAACTCACAAATTTTTTTGGACTTTTGCATCACCATTGGGGAAGCTCTCAAGAAATTACCCTAAACCACTAACCAATTAAAACGAACGGACGATTTCAGTTTGTTACAAAACTATTTGCGTAAAACAAAGAGTGGTTTACGGTTTTAGAATCTGCGCACAAAGAACGCAAGGCTGTAACAGATACAAATCAGATGGCTAAGATCAAATTGATCTTACGGTTTAGGACGAGAGTGGAGTACAGCTGGCTTGTACTAGCGTTGATAATCAATCTAGCTGGTCAAAACGATTTAAGCAAAAGGCATATACCCGGTCAAAAACAAAATCTTGAAAATGAGCTAACCTATTACTGTTGGCTAAACAAATGCTTCCTAAGGCTTTAACAAATTGAACAAACCGGTTATAACTACTACCACCTGCTCTAGCAGGCAAGCCATCAAACGGTTAAAGAAGGAATGGCATAAGACAACTGGAAGAAATATCCTAATGGATCCGATGGCTGGAAATTGTTTCCTAACAACAATTCTAATTAAAGCCTACGATTCTCTAGAGAAATGAGTGGACAAAAACACTCACACCAGTTCGAGTCCTATTGGCCAGTCAACATCGACAAGGATCAAGGCTTTAGATCCGCTGGATCAAAAACAAAATCAAGGGCCGAAAATCGACTTAGCGAAAGTGTGTAAACTAACACAAAGTGTGTTTCTTTTAGAATACATGTGCACACAATTGTTAAAAATGTTACCAAAATATATTTAAGAAGTATTTTTAAATTCTGAAAAGTTTATTTAAATCAGATTAATAATATGAGAAAAGAATTTTGTCAATTCAAAAGTATTTTAACTTTTTTCAAAAACATGGCAATTAGAAAATGTTTTCAATTAAACTAATTAATACCAATTATGAAATATAACATACGGAAAAAATGCACAATATTTATACCGAGTGTATGCAAAGTGTGTGCAACCTATATGTTGGTTGAACTTATCATCTTACCCTTTTTGAACTCTGAATGGTCTTCTTTGGGCAGCTCTTGGTAATGTACCATAGAGTGGTTCTCAACTAGAAAAATGTTTTGCACAAATTCCAAACAAGTTGAAATTCTAAATAGTAATGACTCAATTCAGACCTAAGAGTCAACTATTTAGGGTGTTTCAGGATTCCTTGCAGACAGTAAGTTGTGTGGTTTATGGCACACAGTAAGGTGAGTACTTGTGATTTGTTGTAAAAGAGGAAATTTAAGGGTGTGTTTGATAGGCAAATTTGCCATTGGAAATTTGCAAGATTCAATACTTTCTGACTATTGATGTGTTTAGTTGCCCAAATTTGCCTCGAAAACTTTTTCCAGGTTTGCTTAAAGTACAATCCCCAAATGCCTATTTTGGAAATTTGCCTTGGGAAAATTTTCTTTGGGGGAAAGGTACGAAATTTTTCCTTGGGACATTTTTCCACCCAATACCCACACCCTAAAATGCAGCTTTCACCTCAATGGTGTGTTTGTTGCAAGATACCGGAGAAAATTCTACATGACATCCTTACGCATCCTTCGCTAGTTTTATGTGGAATAAGATGTTTTTAGAGTTGGGAATTGTGGGAGTTCTGGCGATTCAGATCTGTTAGCACGCCCTCGTCATTCCATTTGTGATGACACGGGTCCAAAACTGGTAGCACCGGATACAACCTCATTTTTTGGAGTGTTCACACATTTCCTCGAAGACTTAGCACAGCTTTTTAAGCGACATGAGATAGTAAGTTTGTTGAGCTGTTCGATATGCTCTATTGACTATTCGAACTGCTAGATCCATCTGTGTGAACTTTCGCCCGATTTGCCTCCCATCCACAAATAGAACGGTGAGTATGCGACCTTTTTAAAAAGGGAGCTTCATTTCAAAATCTATTGACCCCTTCTCATCTCTTGAAGCCCTCTCCTTCATACCTTATTCATTCCATTTTGTAGAGTGACATTAAATTTTTGGCAAAAGCAACCTAGCCAAACATCTTCCATGAACAAGAGAGTTGCTGGGAATGTTGGCTTCCGCGATTACATATTCAAGTGGATTTTGGGAGGAAGCATCTACATTCTCGTGAAGCCATGGGAGTGACTCATTTTAAAGGAGTCAAAGAGAGGGGTGTAATACGACACGTTTTGCCATGTTAGCCTTTAAGACCAGGAAATTTTCCAAACATTTCTAATAAATTATATAGTTTAACCTCATCCTCATTAGGGAACAAAAAATATTGTGTCATCAGCAGATTGTATATGCGAGAGACTAACAAGCTCTTTTCCCACAATGAAATCCTCAACCAATCGATTACCACTCACTCTCCTACAAACACCCATGATGCAAAATCAATTATATCTTCCGCTACCTCTCGTAGCTTTACGGATAAGACTTTAACTAACAATTCATATGCAAGCGACAAGGCTAATGGGTTGATTATCCTTCAATTAATGATATGACCTTTTTGGGAATTAGGCAAATAAAAGCAGCATTTATGCTAACATTTACCACAGCATTTTGAAAAAAAACTCACTCAAAACATTCATGATATCTTCTCATTTAAAAAAATTCAACACTCATAGAGGACTGCCGTAGAAAAACCATCCAGGCCCAGGGTCGTCCTCACAATCAAACAAAGTTTTTTCTGATTTCTTCTTCCTCAAATTATCTTTCTAAGCATGCACTCTTACCATCTCTGATCAGGTTCCAATCCAAGCTCTCCACTCCAAATCCAAGATTATCATTTTTATAGTAAAACTCCTCAAAGAATCTAATCACCTATTCAACAATCTCTTCCTACTTTTCTAAAAGAGCACCCCCTCCCCCCTTCAATTTTTAATTTGACAAGAGAATGTCCATCTTTCTCCAGCTAGCAAAGGAATGAAAAGGTTTAGAGCAGTGCTCTAAAATAGTCTTGGAAGGCCGCCTAGAAGGTAGAAGGTAATAGACTTTGTAGTTTTATTTTAAAGAAGGCTAAAAAAGGTGCTGGATTCAAACGGCCGTTTAATATGCTGGAAGGTCATTTAATATGCGGGAAGGCCAAAAAGTGTTTTTTTAAAGCTGTTTTTCTTACATTCTTGTTCTAATAAGACATTACTAGTAGTTGAATAATTTTGTTAGAGGGTACGCATATTGAAAACATATTAAAAATAAAATACCGTCTAGAAGGCCGCCTACAAGCTAGAAGGTACTTTGCCGCCCCGGAACCGCCTAGCGTTTTTTATAACATTAATTTAGAGTTATTATCCCACTCCCTCGACACCCCCACCCTCCTCCGCACTCTAGCCTTCTGTTTCCATGTTATTTCTTCCTTTACTAGTAAGTCTTCAAACCTATTCTACAACTCAAATTTTTCCTCCCTTAAACCAACCCCTAATTCCCCACTACTTCCCAATACATCAAGTTCCTTGATTCTATTAGATATAGTTTCTCTCTTCCCATATCCCCTAACACTTCCTTATTCCACTGTTTGTTCACATGAATCCATACTCTTCCAATCCCTGGACCTCACAACAAATCCACCAACCCCTAAAAGACTTTCTTAATTCTTATGTTGCGACCACATATTTTTTAACTGAAAAACGACTTTGTCCCCACCAGGAAGGATTAGTGTCTAAAACAAGAGGGCAGTGATCAGAAATTAGTCTAACCAAAACTTCTTTGACAATATTCAGTTTGTATCAATTCAAAACAAGAGTGATCAACAAATGAAGCTAATTTAAATAAATGCATTAGTTGAATAGATGAACTGTGAGATGAAGAAACTATACAAAAAGGCTGTATCATAGACGTATTTTGAAACTATATACAGGCTTAGCATATGCTCTCACAGGTTGCAAACGTGACTTTTTGGGTGGGGCAACATCCACTAAGAAAAGGAACTATGTAGGATAACAAAACCCAGTTGAAATTTGGACAATTGTAATTTATAAATTAGTTCTTCTTATAATAACATAAACCTTACTAATTCTAATTCATAAAAAAGAGAGGACAAAAAATGTGCAAGAAAAAAAATTATCATACCTTAGCCCCGTACCTTTCTTTTAACTCCATGTTTCCACCAGTGTGATCAAAATGATGATGGGTATTAAGTATGTAGGTCAAATTTAGATTTTTCTTGCTCAAGGCATCTATAACAGGTACAGCTTCGGAAGGATCAACTACTCCAACAGTGCCAGTGTCCATATCATGCAAAAGATAAGCATAATTGTCACTGAGACATGGCACCTGATAATTGGAAAAAAAAGGTTGGCTGTGAGTGGGATAAACATGGTAAACTGAGTAAATTTAACTTACAAGGTGGAAGAATAGTGTGTGCACATGTGTATGTGTTGCGCAACCGTGTTGGTCTACCACATACACAAACATAATCATATGCACTCAGAACATAAAATCGAAATAAACATATGCGTAATAAAGCTGCATGTCTAATAAGGCAGCATCATGAAGAGATAATTCATGCATGCCAATAAAAGTGCATAGATATCACGAAGTTGTTGTTTTTTTTAATACCCAAAATCTCCACATGAACGTGCCTTTGGACACCCCCACGCAAGCTAAACTGGGGGAACGATGTGCAGGAAGCCAACACCACACACGTCTCGCTTACAACTGGCACCCAGGGGGATTTCGAACCCAGCACCGTGCGCCTTACCCACACAGTCCAGATTCATACCTTATGGTTGGAGCAAGCCAGGTTGGGTTCAAGAAGTTCTTTGTATTGTAAGAGTTAAATTTCAAGCATAATAAATAAGGAGAGAAAAGAGACAAAATAATGATGATTTGTTATTAATCCACTCATTGTAGCACCATATATATACTACTCAAGTAGGGTTTACCTCATAGTAATATTACACAAATACCATCAAGAGTAAAATCACATAAGTAACCTTGCTACAATTTTGTATTCTCCAACACTCCCCCTCAAGTTTAAGAATGTTGACATGTTCAACTTGCAATAAAATTATCACGAAGTAGCATCAACACAACAGTGCAGCACCATGTCAACGTAAGAAAGCACAAGTGGAAATGTCATATTAATGTAGCAAATCACAACTGGAACCACGAAACCAATCAGCCAAGTAAAGGTCTTCAATCCCACGATCAACAGTATATCATCATCCATAAAACACCACCATGAGCACAAGACCCTTGGCCATAATCATGACTTCACCACCAACAAATCGCAAATACGACAATCGACACACCAACAAGGGGATACGTAGCTCATAAACACACAACAAATGAAAAACAACGATTGAACCTCCATTATGGTTCAGGAAGAAATGTAAGCCTCTACCTAAAACAAAGAAATGATCGATCCCTCATTAACAAACAAACACACGAACAACGACTGAACCTCCACTAGGATGAGGTATAAATACCTCTCAACACCGGATTGTGTTAAAACTCACCTACACACAAGAAACACACGACAAACAATAAATGAACCTACACTAGGCTCAATCATTAAAAAGGTGATAAACCTATCAATGAGTAGTGAGAACAAACTTGAGAATGATGAACATTTTCAATAACGAGAGAATAAAAACTCTATGAACACAAAGAATGATGAAATATCTATAATACGAGGGGTAAAGATAACAACTAAACACTACCCCCACACAATAAACGGCTACTAAGAAAAAAAATTGCTACCAAATATCAACAAGGGGGACAAAACACTAAATGAGAGTTGAAGAATGTGAGGGAACAACGAATAAATCACCAAACATGTGAGGAAACATAGAGCACTGATAATAGAAGAGCGTGCACCAAACAAATTGTGCATAGTGTTACTCACACTACAAGAAACTCTTGACAGCAGCAACAAACCATTTACTGCACAACTTATGCTGAACCGATATAAACGGTAGAGAAACAAGATGAAACCAACACCATTCTTAATTGAGTGAGCCACAAGGGAACAAATATTTGGTGCCACGCCCACGGTAAAACAGCCAAAAACCATATAGTACTCCACACATCAGATTACTTGAAGCCACAGTTTGCCGAAGAGATATAATAAGGCTCACCGAAAAGATTCTGATATCGTTGATCAACCAAACGAAAGTCAGGTCGACAAGCAGATGTTTCTACACATGTTTCTGGCACACATGCACCCACTCATGATACTTTACATGCTCCCGGAGACTACATGAGAGAGTTTGCACATTTAGGTGAGCAAGTTAAATTTTTAGTCAAAACGTCACAAGAATTGATGAAGATTTTTCATAAGTTGTCACCACCTTTGGAAAACCCATCCGCACCTTTGGAAAAAATGTTTAACTTGTTTACTAGCATAGGATGATTTTCATGACGATATTGTTTGCCTATTGCTAGTATGTTTTATTTTTTTTAAATTTTGAAAAATACAAAAAGATTTTATTTTGATAAAATTGTTGAAAAATCCACGAAGATTTTTGTATTTTGTTTGCACCATTTATGGATGAAGACTTAGGATGACCGAGTCACAACATCATTCCATTATTTTCATGTGACTATTTGATAGTGTTTTGAGACAATAATTCAATTCATCCTTGTGCTTTATAATGTTTGGAGTCATTAAGATGTAATTAAGTGTTACTTCCTACATATTTGACTCATGTTTCCTTTATTGCACACATGCACGGATTTGTTTGATTATTGTGCTTGTCATATCACATGTTGGTTGGGTGTTTTCACTTCAATCCTGTCCTTAAAACGAACCAAGCGTGATAAATTTTGATAAGGAAATTGTGCATATAAAACCGTTTTGTGAGTTTGTGAGGTTTGTTTAAAAACGAGGAAGGGTTGCGAAAGGTTCATTTTGCCTTTGCGAATACTAAGCCGCCGTTAAATTGGACCTAAAAAATGGAAGAATTTTATTATCCAGGGTCCAAAGAGGTTTAAAGAGCCGAAAAAAAATTTAAAGGCAATAAAAAGAAATTCATGCCAAATTATGGGCCATTTAGGTTTTTGCACCAATTCTCCAAAGTTTGAGAATTTAGTTTATTCACCTCTAAAAGAAAATATGCTTGAGGGAGTTTGGTTGGAGAATTTTAAACGGGTTTGCACGTCCTTAAATTGCTTGAAAATGCGCTACATAGTTTTGGACGTTATTGGTGTGGAAATCACTTTGACTTTGATTTGTTGATTTGTATAAGTCGATGTCATCTAAATTCAACAAATTTTTACACCTAAGGATACTTTTGATGCTCATTCGTTAGGGGTACACATATGCATCGTGCACATATGATTGATTGAGTTTATTTACCTATCGAATATGTTCACACCCATTCATTCCATTTCCATGACTTGGTTGTTTTAGTTTAAATCCATGGTGTGATTTTTGTATCATGTTTTATTTTTTTTCAAATTGGTATTTTTTTTGTACGAAAAAATTTGAAAAATCAAAAATTGTTTGTGAAGATTTGTTGAGCATCTCCTTGCTAGAGCACGTTTGCCATATTGATTGATGCTTTGTTTTGAATACCGTGACACCCCAATTTTTCTTGTTTGATTCATTCTTTCTTATTTGTCTATTTGGGGACATCATAAAAAGTGGGAGAAAGAATTATCTTATTTTGGGGAGTTTGAATTTTGGGGGAGTTTTGAGATTTGACTTGTGCTCATCATTTATTGGTATCTATGTTTATCTCATTTCAAACTCGATACGTCATCTCATTTCAAACTCGATACGTCACTTGGTATTTTTTATTTTTCTCATGTGTGTAGGTACTACATTGATGATCACTTAATTGCACACCCTGATGAGAAAAGATTTGAGATTCCTGAAGATTTGAAGAACAAACGATGGAGACTATTCATTTGTACCTTTTCCAGTTTTGGGTTCATGAGAGGGTAGATTTGTATAGGCAATTTCGTATTTGATAATTCGGATTTTTTATGTATGTACCGGCATAGACATAGGGGGAGATTTGTAAGGACATTTTCCCATATCCAACATGTTACATTTGTGTATGTCGTACGCCGCTACATTTGTCACGTCACCTCAAGATATCACTTGACGGACTCAATCCGAATTCCGGGAATCAAGCATTTATTATCTCCATCATGTGTCCCTCATCTGCCTCAACGACTTCACGTTCCAAGATTTTAGGGTCTTTATGCAAGTGGTACGCAAGAGAAGTCAAAACAGTGAAACAAGGGCTGATAGGGAAGTTCAAGGGCAATTTGATAATTTTACAGCCACCGTCCGGAGGACCGGTCAACTAGAAAGTTGAAGAGCTTGCCGCAACAAAGATACTGGAAGAAACGGCACCTCAATTCGAGCTACGGTGAAGAAGTTATGACCCTTTGAAAATGGAGTTAATTCCAAGATAAAGCCTTGGATTTTTCTAAGTTTTTAGCCCCTTTCCAGCGAATTTCCCCGAACCCAGACCGAACCGGTTCGGGGGGGCGAACCGGTTCGCAGGGTACCCGAACCGGTTCAAGGTCCCTGTACACTGGATAGAATTTCAGTGCTTTTAATTTGTGAAACTCTTCATTTGTTTTCCTATTTAAACCCACTTCGGAGGAGCAGTTTTGCAAGACTTCGGAAGACGTTTTTTGAGAGTCCAAATACCTTTAGTCTTCATATTTTTTAGTCCCAAGACTCATGTTTTGATTCACACAATTGTCAAACCTTTGTGAATCTTTTTGGTAACCCAAGAACACAACCTTGTGTTTGTTCAAACCTTTGTGGAGAGATCTTTGCAACCGAGGGTTGCGTGTCATTGCTGAGGGAGTCTCTACAAAGTGTTATGACTGCGTGCATTGAGGAGTGTTGCGGTTCTTCTTTGTTGATTGGGCTACGAGTCCTTGGAGAGTGCTGTGTGTATTCTCTTGCTGAGTTCAAGACTGCGTGTCTTTGCGGGTTGGCTGTGTGTTGATCCATTGCAGATTTCCCTATGTAATTGTAAGTTGTGATTTGTATATTCATAGTGAAATAAAGGTTTTACCCGAAAGGGGTTTTTTCTGAAATCTGTGTCTTAGCATATTTACTATGTCGCATGCTTTATTTTTGATGGGTTGATTTAGATGCATGTTTAAGGGCTGATTTTATTTGGTTTAAAAGTTGACTCTAATTAAATAAGGATTACTTGGAAACTTGCGAATCTTATTTAATTTTATTTAATCAAGTATCACACACCGAACCTATTCGGTTTTTCATACCCCGTCAACAATATTGGGTTGTACTAGAACCAAACCAGACAAGTTGGATAAAATCCGGACAACATATAGGGAGCAAATGGTGGGGCAGAACTTGTATTGAGAAACACTAATCTGAAGAAAATAGTAGAATTTGCCCAAAATATTTCAAGTAGCTCTAAAGTAAAATAATCTTATACCTGGCCCAACAAATCATTGGGGTTTGCCACTAACTGGGCTAGATTTAAACTGAAATTTGCTTCAAAATTTGGCTCCAAATATATTCTTTTTAAGTTGACCTTTATAAACTAGGACAAAAAAATCACGCGGCCCAAAATAAAAATAAAACTTGAAACTTGGCCGACTGTTGGGCTCCTGGCTGCAGTAGGCTTCGAACAAAATAACCAACCTGAAATCTTGTAAGCTTTCAATTGAGCAAAAAACAAATACACCAAAATGGGTCCAGGCAGAAACAACTAAAGAAAAAGCATCGGAATCTATTCTCCCTTGGTCCATTTACATAATTTCTTTCTCTTCTAAGATTTAGGTTTTCTGCAAGCCGAATTGAAAAAACAGCAGCAAATGCATAAGAATGACAGACGATGACTGGCCTGCGAAGGAGATCTTGGCGATGCAACGAAGAGCTTGGCGTTGGTTCCAGCTAGACCTTGGCAATGCAACGGAAATACGCTTCAAGCATAAAGGTCGCAACGAAAGCAATCATGGCGGTTAAAAACAGGCCTTAACTATGCAATACTATGATCGGAAAATCAACAGAAATGGCAACCCTTGGATGCGATGAAACTCCCCTTCACAGCAATAATATTCATCATCAAATCATTAATTCAAACCGAAAAGCTTTAATAGAACCATGTGCGGTAGGAAAATCATCAAAGCAAACACTAGAAGAAGAAAAAAACGAAATAACAATCAATCAATATATACAATATAATAGATGAACTACCATCCAAAAATTTTAAAGGTTTACTGGTGCTTCGACGAATGACACAATTTGTAGCCCGCCGGCAGAAGCAATGATCGTAAGTGTAATAACCCTCGCTTATGAGACCGTATTTTATATTAATTACTTAGTATAGTAATTGGAACCTAGTGTTGGGTTATGATTTGAATGATGAATTCAATGTAGAAAGTTGATATTTATTATGAGGTTGCATACATATCATAATTATGGGAATATATTGCTATGTCATGCTTATTAATATCATCTGAAAATAAAATGATATTTGGCTTAATAATGAGACCGGAATCTAAATTGAATTTGAAAATGTCCAAATGATAATTTGGAGGTTACAGTTGATTCCGGAACGTGCGAAATAGTCAAATAATGTACCATATTGTATTTTGTAGTTTTGGGCATTTTTGACTGGTTGTGCTTTAATTATGCTATCGCGTATTGTTTTATCGCACTTTTGGTTAATTAAGTGGGGCATTTGGCCTTAAGTCACGATTTATGCCTTTTTAGTCTTCTAAATTCCCCAAAATCCCTTCCTAAACCTAAGAGAGAAAAGAGAAGAGTAGAGAGAAAGCTTTGGAGATTGAGAGAGAACTTGCTACACCAAGGAATCTGCATATTTGCTGAATCAAGGCAAATTTTTACTTGCTAATTGTGTCTTGAGATAGATGATTTGTTGTGATGATGATGTATTATGTTTAGTTTAGCAAACTTAGGGTTTTATTATGTGTTTTGGGTTTTGATCCACTCCAAAATGATTCATGGGGTTTGAAGATGATCAATAGCATCTTTGATGTTTTAGAATGTTGGTATATGAGTTTGGTTTGGAGAAATTTGGGTTTGGGGTAGAAAATGGAGTCCAAGACTCCATAGCCATTTCTTAGCAAAATCGCAGGCCCGAATCGATTCGGTCCCCTGGGCGAATCGATTCGGCAGTTATGCAGAAACCCAGATTTTCTGACCGAATCGATTCGGTCTCCCATCCGAATCGATTCGGCATTTATGCAGAACCTCAACTTTTCTGGCCGAATCGATTCGGCCAAGGGGGCGAATCGATTCGGTAGCCCTGCATTTTCAAAATTTTTCTTTTTTCATTTTTAACCCTTTTTCTTTAGGATTATTTGATTAGGGACCTTCTTAGATGAAGTAAACATAGGGTTTAGAGTTCTAGTTGAGTTGGGTCGACATCCTAGACTCGAAAGGGTTCATCTAGGATTCATTCAAGGGGGAATTTAAGGTGATGTTTAGGCATCACTTTTGTCTTGTAGTTTATAAGGGTCTAGAATGTATTAAGGTCAATTTTGGAGACTTTAGAATTCAACTTGAGTTACATTTTGACTAAATGGTTTATAGTAAAGCCTAAAAGAGGCCTTGGGGATAACTTTGGAGTCTAAATTCCTTTTGAGGATGCTAGGTCGGTACGAATTACATATAGTCCCGATTTAACTTATACCCTTTTTAATTAATATGGGGAATTGATAAGGTAAATGATAATTTACTAATCACATAATGGGAATTAATAAAATGGATGTTACACACCTCTCTAAATACCATCTTAAGGGAAGTCCGCTCGTTAGGTGAAGCCCCCTGGCTAATGAATGCAGGGTGGATATAGTCCTAGGCCATGGGAGCGTTTATGGTTGTATGTTTTTCTGCGGGGGTAGGGAGATTCCGGGTGTGGTCTTGGCTACCACGCAGGCTCATGGCCGCTTCCCGACGCTTTCGATAGGATCCCAGGTTGTCTTATGTTAGGCCCTGGAAGATGATGGTTATTTAGGGACGCGCTCAGTGGGGAAACCCGGACGGGCGGTCTTAGAATCGGTATATTTATAATTATGACTATTCTAATTATCGAGTTGGACTCGATGGAACATTAATGCCATAAAGAGCAAAATTATGCCGCAAAGAGCATGTTATTGAGATTAGTGCCCTATAGAGCACATGATGTCAATTATATTCCTGATAAGGAATGGAAAATGTATACTTGAATTGAAATCTGATTAATGATGATAAAGGCTTATAAGCACTTTTAATTCTGTTTTATTATGAATCTCACTCTATGTAGTCCTTCACCAATTTCAGTTCCTTATATGCCGTTAACATGCTAGACTATCATCCATGTTTCATTGTGCATCATTATCATACTTGTCATTTATCTATTGATCACATATACCCGGCCCTGACCGGTTTTCCTTTTCTTGTTGTGTATGTATATCTATATTATCCGTTCAGGTGTTCCGCCGCACGGTCGCCCGTAATGACCTTTCCTTCCACATGTCTTTGAGGAGCCGTGACATTGTGCGGGTTTCACGGGATTTTGTGTAGACGCCTCTGTTTATGTTTCTAGTTATGTTCGGTTCATTCGGGCTTGTTGCCCAAACAGTTGTAAATGTATAATGAATTTATTATGTAACACTTGGTACTATATGTATGTTGTATGGATGGTATTGACCGAAGTTTTATTCGGTCCTTTGTATCTTTCGGGTTTTCTTAGATGCGCTTGTGGGGGTCTCCACCCTCTATTTCTATGATGGGTTGTTGAAAATGTTCTCCTTTAAATTTCAAATCAAAGTTTTTGATAACCCGTTTTCTGGAATATAGAGTGGTTATTCCTTATACTTTGTATATTGTGGTGATGCTGAGGATGATATTATCCATGATTTCCTATTTAATCGGGGTATAGGGCTGGCCACCCTTTATTTTGGATAGCGGGTTGTCACAGATGGTATCAGAGCATCAGGTTCTAGAGTCTTTAGGGTCTATGCGGACTTGTCACGTTCTACCGTAGCGTTCTTTGATATAGAACTTAATGTTAGGACTGCTTTGCTGCCTATATATGCGATCTCCTGCTAAATAGATTGTCTTATGTTATGTTTTAACTCTATCTCGTCTTTATCTCAGATGCCACCGAAGAGAGGACGTCCCGCTAGACGTAATAGGGTCGTTGAGGATGAGTTTGGTCCTCCACAGCAGCAGGGGAGTATCAGTGCCGCGGAAGTGGCAAATATTGTGGCCCAAGCTGTCAACGCCGCGATGACTGCCGTGGCCCAACAAATGCCACAAGCCCAAGTTAGGGGACAAGAAGCACAAGTTCCCACGGGACCTTCTCGGTGGGAACGGGTGAGAGAATCTTTCCTTAAGGGACATCCCCCGGAGTTTGAGGGAGGTTCAGATGTTATCAAGGCGAACCAGTGGAAGAGAGATATGCAGCGCCATCTTAGGATGGTGGAATGTAGCGAGGAGAAGAAGCAGATTCTCGTTACTTTCAAGCTGGTAGGACCCGCCTTACATTGGTGGGAGTCAATGACGACACCCGAGCAAAGGGATACTATGTCCATTACAAATTTTTGGGCTTTGTTTGATGGGAAGTATTTCCCTCCCGCAGTTCAGAGGGAGATGCAGAGGAAGCTGCAGGATTTGGTTCAAGGGGAGAGGTCAGTTGCTGAGTATGAAGAAGAGTTTACCCGGTTAGCTAGTTTTATACCAGATGAGGTAACTCCAGAGTCGAAGAGGATCTCCAAGTTTGTGGGAGGTTTGAACTGGCGAATAAAGCAACATTTGCTGGGAAATCCATCTCTAGTGACTTTTGGTGATGTGATGAATACCGCTTTGCTTCATTGTCAGGAGCACAGATTGTTTTTGCTAAACAAGAAGAAGGTTGTTACTGTGGGTCAAACTGTGAGGCAGGGAGGTGTTGGGAACGGAGGGGGAACATCTTCTTCGTCCCAATCCTTGGGGAACAAGCAGGTTGAGAGGGATCCTCAGCAGGGGGATTCGTCCAAACGTCAACGGTTCGGTGGGTTTAATGCTGGTGGCAACAATAATAACAGACAAGGACAAGGCGGTCAGCAGCCTCAGGGAGGTCGAGGTGGAAATGGTGGTAGGGGTCAACAGGGCCGAGGTGCGGGTCAACTCCGAAATAACCAAGGTAGAAATCAGGATACTACGGCAATCAAATGTTTTCAGTGTGGGGAGCTGGGCCACTATAAAAGGGCGTGTCCTCAGTTGGTTGGAGGACATCTTCCACGGGCCCCGCAGCAGCCGTATGTACAGTTCCCGCCTCACGCGCCTAATCCGGTTGCTCCTCCTCAACAGGGGCAATTGCAGTACGGAAGAGTTTACCATCTTCAGGAGGCTTTGCTTCCTCCAGCTCCTCCGGCACCACCGGCGATCGAGGGTAAGTTTCTCATTCAGGGGCACATGGGTCGAATTCTATTTGATACGGGTGCTACACACTCCTTTATTTCTAGAAGTTTTGCTCAGACTACAGGTTTAATAAAATCTGCTGAAAGTACTTTCACTAGCGTCGAATCCTCTATGGGCGATGGCTCATTGATTTTCTTCGTATGTAAAAACGTAGGAATTAATCTTGGTGACTTGTGTTTTGAGGCCGATTTGCTCGTCCTTGATATGGTCGGGTACGATGTAATATTGGGTATGGATTGGCTAGTGAAGTACCGTGCTATAGTGAATTGCTTCGGGAAGAGTATAGTTTTTGCGGTTCCTGGACAAGAGATGTTCCTGGTAGTTATGCCTTGTGTGGAAGGGAACACGAGTGCTTATTTATATTGTATTGCGGAAGACGCATCTGGAGATGTCGTGGTTCCCCTGGATTCTCTTCCAATCGTCCGGGACTTTGAAGATATTTTCCGAGAGATACCGGGATTACCTCCAAGTCGGGAGATAGAGTTTGTGATTGATTTAATGCCGGGAACTAGGCCGATCGCCAAAGCTCCTTATCGAATGGCTCCTGTGGAGATGAGGGAGCTGAGAGATCAGATTCAGAAGCTACTGGAGCAGGGTTTTATTAGGCGTAGTACCTCGCCGTGGGGCCCTCCGGTATTGTTTGTGAAGAAGAGAGACGGCTCTCTCCGGTTATGCGTGGACTATAGAGAGTTGAATAAAGTCACCATCCGGAATAAATACCCTTTGCCTCGCATCGATGACTTGTTTGATCAACTTAGAGGAGCTTCCTATTTCTCCAAGATCGACTTGCGGACAGGGTATCACCAATTGAGGATACGAGAGCAAGATGTGTCCAAGACGGCCTTTTTGACCCGTTATGGATCTTATGAGTTCTTGGTTATGCCCTTTGGGCTAACCAATGCCCCTGCAGTGTTTATGGACCTTATGAATAGGGTGTTTCGGGATTTCCTTGACCAGTTTGTCATTGTATTTATTGATGACATCCTAGTCTATTCTCAGACGGAGTCGGATCACGCTGCTCACTTGCGGTTGGTCTTGCAGAGATTGAGGGATCATCAATTGTATGCAAAGTTTGAGAAGTGTGGCTTCTGGTTGAAGGAAGTTCAATTTTGGGGCATGTGGTGTCATCCCAAGGTGTGTCTGTGGATCCGAGCAAGGTGATCGCGGTGAAGGAGTGGGGTCAACCCACGACGCCCACAGAAGTTCGTAGTTTTCTGGGCTTGGCGGGTTATTACCGTCGATTCATTAAGGGCTTTTCTAAGGTTGCTAGCCCATTGACAAATTTGACTCGGAAAGGAGTAAGATTTGTTTGGGACAGTTCATGTCAAGCGGCTTTCGATGAGCTCAAGGATAGACTGACTTCAGCTCCAGTCCTGGCATTGCCAAAGTCGGGGTTGGAATATCTCGTCTTTACCGATGCATCTCTTTTGGGGTTAGGAGGTGTCCTTCAACAAGAGAGGCAACCCATTGCATACGCTTCTCGTAAGTTGAAGCCTCACGAGAGGAACTATCCAGTGCATGATTTGGAGTTCGCCGCCGTTGTATTTGCCTTGAAGATATGGAGGCATTACCTCTTGGGGGAAAAGTTTAGTCTTTTCACCGACCACAAATCGCTGCAGTACTTATTCTCCCAACGAGATTTGAACATGCGCCAGCGCCGTTGGTTGGAGTTCGTGAAAGACTACCAATTTGATATTCATTACCACCCCGGGAAGGCAAATGTGGTAGCAGATGCCTTGAGTAGGAAGCCTGATGGAAACTTAGCTGAGGTGTGGAAAGCTAAGTGGAAAGAACTCAGCCTGGAGGATGCCGGAGCGAGAGCATTCCTTTCAGTGATGACGGTTACTCCCACGATTATAGCAAAGATTGTGGAAGCTCAGAAGAGAGATAAAGTTTGTCAAGACCATACACGCCAGTTGTTGTCTGAGGGAGCGGAGTCGTGCTCGATAGGCTCTGAGGGTGGACTACGCTTCCATGGAAGACTTGTGGTTCCCGATGATGGGGATTTGAGACGTGCAGTGATGGCAGAATCCCACGGGTCGAAGTTCACGGTACATCCCGGCGGGGACAAGATGTACCAAGATATGCGTCGTTTGTACTGGTGGGCGGGCATGAAGAGGGATATCTCAGAGTTTGTGTCCCAATGTACTACTTGTCAGTTGGTTAAGATTGATCACCAGCGACCGACAGGTTTGTTACAGCCGCTCGAGATTCCCGTATGGAAATGGGAGAGCATTTCGATGGACTTTGTTACGGGCTTGCCTAGATCGCAAAAGGGTCATGATTCAATTTGGGTGATTGTCGACCGTTTGACCAAGTCGGCACACTTCTTACCTGTGCGCACCGATTATGATACCGCTCGTTATGCCCAGTTGTTCATTGAGGAAATCGTCAGACTCCACGGAGTACCCTTGAATATTGTCTCCGACCGAGATAAAATATTCGTGTCCCGCTTTTGGCAGAGTTTCCAGGGAGCTATGGGGACCGAGTTGAAGTTAAGCTCTTCCTATCATCCTCAAACAGACGGTCAGACCGAAAGGGTAAACCAGATGTTGGAGGATATGCTTCGTATGTGCATACTCGACTTTAAAGGTAGTTGGGAACAACATCTTCCGTTGGTTGAGTTTGCTTACAACAACTCATACCAATTTACCATTGGTATGGCACCTTATGAAGCCTTGTATGGAAGGCCTTGTAGGTCGCCCGCTTGTTGGTTGGAAGTGGGTGATAATAAGTTTCTTGGACCTGAGATGATCCAAGATACTTCTTCGAAGATTGAGCTTATTCGAAATCGCATACGGATAGCCCAAGATCGTCAAAAGAGTTATGCCGATGCGGGAAGGAGGCATATGGAATTGGAGGTTGGAGACCAAGTGTTGGTGCGGGTGTCCCCGATGAAGGGTATTAAGCGTTTTGGGAAGAAAGGAAAGCTTGCACCCCGCTTTGTTGGACCTTTCCCGGTGATTGCGAAGGTTGGTCCCGTAGCATACCAACTTGCCTTGCCAGAACCTTTACAACAAATCCATGATGTAGTTCATGTCTCCTCCTTGAAGAAGTACAGAAGGTGTGAAGGTGCCCTTTGGCACATCCCTTTCGAAGATATCGAGTTGCAGCCCGATGTTTCTTATGAAGAACAACCGGTTGCTATCCTTGAGTTTGGGGAGCGAAAGTTAAGATCTCGTGTGGTGCCTCTAGTGAGAGTCCATTGGAGTCATCATCATGCAAGCGAATCGACTTGGGAACGCGAGGATGAGATGCGGGAGAAATATCCACATCTTTTCTCATGAGGTACGCCTGAATTTTGGGGGCAAAATTCCCTCATAAGGGGGGGAGTATGTAATAACCCTCGCTTATGAGACCGTATTTTATATTAATTACTTAGTATAGTAATTGGAACCTAGTGTTGGGTTATGATTTGAATGATGAATTCAATGTAGAAAGTTGATATTTATTATGAGGTTGCATACATATCATAATTATGGGAATATATTGCTATGTCATGCTTATTAATATCATCTGAAAATAAAATGATATTTGGCTTAATAATGAGACCGGAATCTAAATTGAATTTGAAAATGTCCAAATGATAATTTGGAGGTTACAGTTGATTCCGGAACGTGCGAAATAGTCAAATAATGTACCATATTGTATTTTGTAGTTTTGGGCATTTTTGACTGGTTGTGCTTTAATTATGCTATCGCGTATTGTTTTATCGCACTTTTGGTTAATTAAGTGGGGCATTTGGCCTTAAGTCACGATTTATGCCTTTTTAGTCTTCTAAATTCCCCAAAATCCCTTCCTAAACCTAAGAGAGAAAAGAGAAGAGTAGAGAGAAAGCTTTGGAGATTGAGAGAGAACTTGCTACACCAAGGAATCTGCATATTTGCTGAATCAAGGCAAATTTTTACTTGCTAATTGTGTCTTGAGATAGATGATTTGTTGTGATGATGATGTATTATGTTTAGTTTAGCAAACTTAGGGTTTTATTATGTGTTTTGGGTTTTGATCCACTCCAAAATGATTCATGGGGTTTGAAGATGATCAATAGCATCTTTGATGTTTTAGAATGTTGGTATATGAGTTTGGTTTGGAGAAATTTGGGTTTGGGGTAGAAAATGGAGTCCAAGACTCCATAGCCATTTCTTAGCAAAATCGCAGGCCCGAATCGATTCGGTCCCCTGGGCGAATCGATTCGGCAGTTATGCAGAAACCCAGATTTTCTGACCGAATCGATTCGGTCTCCCATCCGAATCGATTCGGCATTTATGCAGAACCTCAACTTTTCTGGCCGAATCGATTCGGCCAAGGGGGCGAATCGATTCGGTAGCCCTGCATTTTCAAAATTTTTCTTTTTTCATTTTTAACCCTTTTTCTTTAGGATTATTTGATTAGGGACCTTCTTAGATGAAGTAAACATAGGGTTTAGAGTTCTAGTTGAGTTGGGTCGACATCCTAGACTCGAAAGGGTTCATCTAGGATTCATTCAAGGGGGAATTTAAGGTGATGTTTAGGCATCACTTTTGTCTTGTAGTTTATAAGGGTCTAGAATGTATTAAGGTCAATTTTGGAGACTTTAGAATTCAACTTGAGTTACATTTTGACTAAATGGTTTATAGTAAAGCCTAAAAGAGGCCTTGGGGATAACTTTGGAGTCTAAATTCCTTTTGAGGATGCTAGGTCGGTACGAATTACATATAGTCCCGATTTAACTTATACCCTTTTTAATTAATATGGGGAATTGATAAGGTAAATGATAATTTACTAATCACATAATGGGAATTAATAAAATGGATGTTACACACCTCTCTAAATACCATCTTAAGGGAAGTCCGCTCGTTAGGTGAAGCCCCCTGGCTAATGAATGCAGGGTGGATATAGTCCTAGGCCATGGGAGCGTTTATGGTTGTATGTTTTTCTGCGGGGGTAGGGAGATTCCGGGTGTGGTCTTGGCTACCACGCAGGCTCATGGCCGCTTCCCGACGCTTTCGATAGGATCCCAGGTTGTCTTATGTTAGGCCCTGGAAGATGATGGTTATTTAGGGACGCGCTCAGTGGGGAAACCCGGACGGGCGGTCTTAGAATCGGTATATTTATAATTATGACTATTCTAATTATCGAGTTGGACTCGATGGAACATTAATGCCATAAAGAGCAAAATTATGCCGCAAAGAGCATGTTATTGAGATTAGTGCCCTATAGAGCACATGATGTCAATTATATTCCTGATAAGGAATGGAAAATGTATACTTGAATTGAAATCTGATTAATGATGATAAAGGCTTATAAGCACTTTTAATTCTGTTTTATTATGAATCTCACTCTATGTAGTCCTTTACCAATTTCAGTTCCTTATATGCCGTTAACATGCTAGACTATCATCCATGTTTCATTGTGCATCATTATCATACTTGTCATTTATCTATTGATCACATATACCCGGCCCTGACCGGTTTTCCTTTTCTTGTTGTGTATGTATATCTATATTATCCGTTCAAGTGTTCCGCCGCACGGTCGCCCGTAATGACCTTTCCTTCCACATGTCTTTGAGGAGCCGTGACATTGTGCGGGTTTCACGGGATTTTGTGTAGACGCCTCTGTTTATGTTTCTAGTTATGTTCGGTTCATTCGGGCTTGTTGCCCAAACAGTTGTAAATGTATAATGAATTTATTATGTAACACTTGGTACTATATGTATGTTGTATGGATGGTATTGACCGAAGTTTTATTCGGTCCTTTGTATCTTTCGGGTTTTCTTAGATGCGCTTGTGGGGGTCTCCACCCTCTATTTCTATGATGGGTTGTTGAAAATGTTCTCCTTTAAATTTCAAATCAAAGTTTTTGATAACCCGTTTTCTTGAATATAGAGTGGTTATTCCTTATACTTTGTATATTGTGGTGATGCTGAGGATGATATTATCCATGATTTCCTATTTAATCGGGGTATAGGGCTGGCCACCCTTTATTTTGGATAGCGGGTTGTCACAGTAAGGTGCTCTAATCCTAGGTTGAATTTCAAATATATTTAATTAGAGGCAGTAACTTGGTGCGATGGCAAGTGCCCTCGCCCAAGCTACGTTTGGTCTCGGTTCGAGACATGGGAGCAGCTTCTCCATATATGGAGGTAAGGCCACCCGACATCCGCCTCTCCCAAACCCTGTAGTTAAGTGGGAGCCTTGTGCACGACCTTTTTTTACATAGAAAAGAGACAGAACGGTAACACCATATATATATATATATACAACTCAAGTAGGGTTTACATCAGCGTTACACAAATGTAAAATGACATAAAAAAATCTCGCTATAATTTTGTACTCTCTAACAATAACATAATATTTCAGCTGCAATGAATCCTTCAAAAACATATCAACCATGTCATATGGCATTCTGTCTGACAAAACATTTTCAAAACTTAAAAGAAAATGAAGTTGAGTAAAACATTGCCAAGGAACCGAAGTATAATGATCCAGACGGACTAAATTTAACTACCTAAAACAATGAATTGAAAAATAAATGGAGCAGCTAAACCATTGATTATGCTAAAGTGTACAATATAGAGATCTGCTCACCAATTCAATTTGCAATGTGGAGGTTGTATTGACAATGCTACATAAATGAGAAACTCCGAGAGTTCGACTCACTCCTCGTATGGTTTTGAACGGAATCGAAAACAAGTTCATAAATCCGTACAACAGATTTTTTCTGATGCAAAGTTGTCTCATGCCTGGCCATACGCAAATCGCCTGCCTCGTCTGAAACATAAAAAAAAATACAAGATCTTAAAGTTCTATATATTAGAAGTGAACAAGCACCGCCTCAAAAACACAAAAGGAATGAACATACCAAATACTAAAATAACCATGTTTGGAAATGTAAAAGGCACCATTTACCAAAAACGAAATCACGCAATCTGCAATATGCTTAGTTATGGGAACGCATTTTCCAACTCATCTCAAGACGACGCCCGTGTAATTTAATTTTTTTCCTTTGGGTAGCATACTTAATAAAGAAAGAACAACGGGCCCTCTTATCTCTACCCATAAATTACAATTGAACAAGTAAACCTTAGTGAAAAGTAAACACGGAAGCAACTGCAAATCACAATAGTGATACCAATAAGGAAATTTTTAGCGTAAATAAGCTATTCATCAAAATTTCTGACTCCAAATTTGAACTTAACAAACAGGGTTATCAGTGTCTATATAACCAGACCGTCACTAAAATCACAACCTTCAAAAACTAATATAACATTCAATTTTTCCAACAAATAAATTTCATATTACATGATGCAAGAATGCCCAATCTTGTCCACATTACTATAATTTCTACCATGACCCAATATTACATTTCAAATCTCTTTACAACAACAAAGTACGGACATTTTGAATATAAATTCATCAACAAAACGTAGCGATCAAATCTCTTTACAACAGAAAAATACACGCAATCTAGGGCTAACATAAAAATTGCTATTTTCTCATATTACACACATTCTAGTGTTGACATAAAATACAAACACTTAAGGTAAACATACATTTTTTGTAAAGAGATTTGATCATTACGTTTTTTGATATATTAATATAGGAAAATTTTGCATTAATTTGAGAACTCGATAATTTTGATATACCAGCCCAAGAACTTGATAATTTTGGATTTTATGTCTCCATTACTATAGTTTTTACCACGACCCAGAATTACATTTCTTAATTGGCAAAACATATATGCTATATCAGACTAAAATAACCACAAATATATATATATATGTGTGTGTGTGTGTGTGTGTGTGTGTGTAAACAAAAACAAAAAAAAAACTGAAATCTCTTTAAAACAGAAAAATACAAGAATTTAGGGCTCCAATAAAAATTGTTTTTTTCTCAAATTACGCACGTTCCAATGTTGACATAAAATACAAACATTCTAGGGTAAACGTAAGAAATTTCCATCTTATATATAAATATAACAGAATAGAACACGTAGCGATCAACATCTCTTTATAAAAAATTGTCAATTTCTCAAATTAATACAAAATTTTCCTAAATATAACAGAAAAAGTAGTTAACAGCTCTCTTTACAACAGCATCCACACATTTTAGGGCTGACATAACAAAATTATCAAGTTCCCAAATCAACAAATATATCAAAAAACACAACGACCAAATCTCTTTACAGCTGCAAAACACACATTCTAGAGAACATAACAAAATGATGTCCACATATAACAAAAAAAAAATTCCAGCAAATGAACAAACACCTCAAATATACGAGATTTAACACCGGCATCAATACGATGTCCATATATAAGTATCTAACAAATATACATCAGCAAAAGCGTGTAATATCATAATTAGTTGATCTGTGTGTGGGTGTGTGTAATACCGAAATTAGTTGATCTCTCTCTCTCCGTGTGTGTAATACCGTAAATAGTTGACCTATTCCTAATACCGTAAATAGTTGACCTGTTCGTTATACCGTAAATAGTTGACTTGAGCGTATGTGGAAAACAATAAATATCCTATATTTGGTAAGATAATTAACAAAATATACATTGGCAAAAATGTCAATTTCTCAAATTAATAAAAAAAAAATCCCAAATGTAACAAAAACTGCAGTTATCAAATCTTTTAACATCAACAAATATACACATTCAAGGGCTAACAAACTAAAAATTGTCACTTTCTCAAATTAATATAAAGGGTAGTTACCAAAAATCTATACGCACATTCAATTCCTCAAATTGATATTAAAAGAAAAATATATCCAAGAAAAGGACAAACACCCATAATAGATCAACACCATCATCAATATTTGTGTCCATATGAACATGAAGTATATGTACACACATTCACAAATGTGTGCTTATATAAATATAATAGTATAAAGTTGACTTGTGTGTGCTGGAAAACAATAAGGGTGTGTTTGGGAACCCCAAATTGGAATTAAGAAAATTTCGGTTCAAATTTTTTGAAATCTGCACTATAAAGTTTTCAATTCCAATTCCATGGCTTGGAATTGTGGTTCCCAGACTCACCGACAGTGTTCTAAAAGGCGCACCTTGGCTTGAGGCTTGGGAGAAACGCCCCGCCTTAAGCCTTTTACGCCTTATTCTTGTAAAAGGCTTAAGGTGCATTTTTTTTTAAACAAAAACACTTTAGTGAAACGATATCGCCTTTTAACGGCTTTTTTTAAAAAACCGAACCAATATCATATCCAAAACAATCAAAAGACAAATGGTATCCCAAACCTCCCCGCCTCTCGTCCAAAAAAACGCCTGTTTTTTTTGTTTTGTTTTTGTTTTTTCTTAGTATTTAAAAAAATAGTATTTTAGTTTGCATATATTAAGACATATTTTAAGGTATGTATTGTATCATTTTAGTATTTTTAATAGCCTTGTTATAGTTAAAAATGTTAAAATATATTAAAAAAGCCCTAAACGCCTTTTTACGCCTAGGCTTCTAAGACTTAAGGCCTAGCCTCGACACCGTGGTCACCTCTCGCGTTTTTTAGAACCTTGCCTAAGGGTAATTCTAGGCCGACACATAAATCCCGACACACTGACGTGTCGAATGATTGGTGTCAATGGATGCAGACACCACATAAAATGTGTCAAAATCCTATATTTGCCTAGAATTATTCCTAGACATTGTGTGCGACACACTAACATGGCGTGTGCTGACGCAAAATTTCGAATTCCAACACATTTTGTGCAACACACTAATGATTGGTGTCTGATTGTCCCAGAGAATCCGACACTCAAGTGATTCGCACAAAATACGTCGTGATTTTGTGCCAGCCTAGAATTACTCGAACAATAAAGAGTAATTCTAGGTTGACACATTTTGTGCAACACACTAACATGACATGTTTTCATTGGTTGGTGTCTTCTCAGGCGGCACAAGATTCCGGATTCCGAATTCCGACACATTTTGTGAGACCCATTTGCCTAGAAGACACTAACTAATGCAGACACGACAAAATGTGTAGAATTTTATGATAGCGCAGACACGCACGAGATGTGCGAAATCTTATGTCAGCTTAGAAGACATCAACGAATACACGTCATATCGTCGCACAAAAAAAATCAAAATCTTGTGTCAATCTAAACTAACCAACAAATACCCTAAGAAGCATGGGCTCGACACGTGATATGGGTTATGACACGACTAGGGATGTGCGTTACGCGATTTTTCCAAAATGTAGAATACGACATGCTAGAATGCACATTCTAGGGTTCCCTCCCATAACAATATTTTCAATTCAAACATTACCCATATACTTTGTTATATTGGCATAAATGTCAATTTCTCAAATTAGCACACAAAAAAAAATAATGACCAAAAACCCAGTAACTAAATCCCTTCACAACAGCAAGCACACACAAACATTCTAAGATTCCCATAACAAAATTTTCAATTTCAAACATTACCCATATATATTTTGTTATGTTGGCATAAATGTCAGTTTCTCAAATTAACACAAAAAAAATAATGACCAAAAACCCAATTACCAGATCCCTTCACAACAGCAAACACACACACACACATTCTAAGATTCCCATAACAAAATTTTCAATTTCAAACATTACCCATATATTTTGTTATATTAGAATAAATGTCAATTTCTCAAATTAACACAAAAAAATAATGACCAAAAACCCAGTAACTAAATCCCTTCACAACAGCAAGCACAAACAAACATTCTAAGATTCCCATAACAAAATTTTCAATTTCAAACATTACCCATATATATTTTGTTATGTTGGCATAAATGTCAGTTTCTCAAATTAACACAAAAAAAATAATGACCAAAAACCCAATTACCAGATCCCTTCACAACAGCAAACACACACACACACACACACATTCTAAGATTCCCATAACAAAATTTTCAATTTCAAACATTACCCATATATTTTGTTATATTAGAATAAGTGTCAATTTCTCAAATTAACACAAAAAAATAATGACCAAAAACCCAGTCACCAAATACCTTCACAGCATCAAACACACATACATTCTAGGATTCCCATAATGAAAACTTCAATTTCAAACATTACCCATAAATTTTATTATATTGGCATAAATGTCAATTTATCAAATTAACACAAAAAAAATATTCCTAATAATGACCACAAACCCAGTTACCAAATCTCTTCATAAGATCAAACACACACATTCTAGGGGTTCCCATAACAAAATTATCATTCACACATTACCCATATATTTTGTTATATTGGCATAAATGTCAATTTTTCAAATTAACACACAAAAAAAAAAAAAAAACTTTCCTAATAATGACCAAAAACCCAGTTGCCAAATCCCTTTATAAGATCAAACACACACATTCTAGGATTCCCATAACAAATTATTCAATTTCAAACATTACCCATATATTATATTAGCATAAATGTCAATTTCTCAAATTTATACCAAAAAAAATATAATGACCAAAAACCCAGTTACCAAATCCATTCACAACAACACATACACATTCTAGGGTTCCCATAACAAAATTTTCAATTTCAAACATTACCCATATATATATTGTTATATTGGCATAAATCTCAATTTCTCAATCAACACAAACACAAAAAAAAATTAAAAAAAAATTAATGACAAAAAACCCAGTTACCAAATCCCTTCACAACATCAAGCACAAACACATTCTAGGATTCCCATAACAAAATTTTCAATTTCAAACATTACCCATATATTTTGTCATATTGGCATAAATGTCAATTTCCCAAATTAACACACAAAAAAAAATCATTTTTTTTATATACATACATTCTAGGGTTCCCATAACAAAATCTTCAATTTTTCACATTACCCACCAAAAAAAAAATCAATACAAATTTTTTTTTTTATTTTGTATGAGAGATAGATAGAGAAACAATAACAAACCCTAGAACGAGACAAAGAAGCCATGGCAGATGGTGTTGCTCTACAAATCATTTGCATCATTTCATCTTTTTCTTCACAAACCCCCCTTTATTATGTATATATGTATGTATATATAGATGTGTATGTATATGTGCGTTTTTTGGTGTGTGTGAGATAGTAGATTTGCCAGTTGCCAACCACGCGTAATTATAAAGAGCCGTATGTAATGTAATTAATGTTTTATTTTTGTTGGTAGGTTGTGCTATTTTCACTTGTTGGTGACTTAAACATTACATGTGGGTGGAGTGGGGAATATTTGTGGGACCACATTGGTGGAGGGTCAATGCTACCTTTTTACTTTATTTTTCTTTTTTGTTTATTTGGGGTGGGGGGTGAGAAAATGATGTCTTAAGATATTTTTATTATTTTATTTAGAGGTGTCAGTAATTTTCGAACTTTCAAATTTTTTATTTTTTTATTCGAATTTTTTCAATTTTGGCTCCGTTTTAATTTTTTGATTTTTGAATTTTTTGAAAAAAATTGGAATGAAATTGGAAATCATATATGGATTCCGAATTTTCGATCCGAAATTTCCGATATCACGTCAATCCGATCCATCCAAAATATTTTCCGAAATAATATTATTTTTATTTATTTTAATACATTTTTACTACCCTTATTTATATATAAATTTATTATTTATTAGTTTAATCTTGACCCTCCATTTAAAACCATCTCAATTATTAATATATACCCATATATATTAACATTTTACATCACACTAAGCCTAAATTGAAAAACAACATCTGAAATTATATCCAATTGTTATGTGAATTTAGATTCCAAAGATGATTTATATTAAGTTTCCCTCATCTTCCTTTTGTTATTTTTTGTATCTTAAACACTGATGGAGAGGGTCTGCTACAGTTGTTAACCTTTCTTGCATTTCCTTTTTTTAAGTAGGTAAACAGTAGTTTTTTTTTTCATTCACATAACTTTGTAGTTTCTTAGTATCGTAGTCACGTAGTGATTGATCTTTCTCCAAAATGGTATGAGATGCATAGCTCTGTAGTTTATTGCATTTTCAAAATGGTATGAGATGCATAGCGTTGTCATTCACATAGATCCGTAGTTTATTACATAGGTGATGTAAAGTGGAGTGTTTTATTTTTATTTTTTTTTTTAAATATCCTTTTCAAAAATGACATTATCGATATTTTCCGAAAATATTATAATTGATAATTCCAATTATTTCGAATTTTTTACAAATAATAAAATTTCCAAATATTCCGAATCAACCGAATAGGAAAAAAAATAATATTCCGATTTTTATTTTTTTCGAATTGGAAAGGATTTTAAAATTCCGAAAATTTTGGAATTTTTTTCGAACACCCCTATTTCGATCCGATCCATCCGAAACAAACCCCTAATTTTATTAGTTTTGTAACCAATCGTTTCGACGTAGTGGTATAAGGTTGTCATTAGGATAGTTTTGGAGGTGGATTGATTTGGTCCCCAATTCGATTCCTGACACTGTCAAAATAATGCTTGGTCAGCGAAAGTCACGAATCGCGAATGGGGATTAATCGATGTGCGCGTAAGCTGGCTGGACACCTCATGGTATGCTACAAAAAAAAAATTTTGTGTAATAATATCTCAAGTAAGTTTACATGTGTTATAATTATTGATGTAAATACAGGATCACTGATGAATATAAATATAATTATATGTATTAATGTAGATACAATTACATTTATTAATGTAGATACGGTTACAATAATGAATACAGTTATTTTTACAACTAGCTTGCAGGTAGTGTGTTGTGTGACCATAACATTTTACTTTTTGAAGACTCACATTGTGAAAGATAATGTAATTAAAGCATGTTAAAAACATTTTTAATATAGTAGAATGAACAACCTTACTCAAGGCGATATTTATATACCATGTCACTGACAGAATGAGACTGTTGTTGTCCTTGAACATGTCTTGGAGCACCCTCAATTGTTTCTTAGACGGCTTAAGCTTTTTCTCCTCGCACACACCTGATAAAGTGATAGTATCTTCCTCATAATCCTCCATTTGTGCCATTGGTAAATTCACATAGAGAGAGAGAGAGAGAGAGATTGTAATTACATTAATAAACGTAACTTCATCTCCATTAATAAGTGTAATTGTATCGTTTGGACTTATCATTAGTTAATTGAAAAGTTTGTGGGTTTAAGATACTAACAAGATTAGTTTCGGGACTAATCATCTATATAAATATACTTTCAAGGGATCTATTAACTAATGTTGCTTTTAGAAATAGGCTTTTCTTAAAAGGTAGTTTTATAGGATGATATATAAATCATCATTGAAAAGCATGTTTTTACCCCAAAAAAAATAATAATAACATACTAGATCAATCTGGAATGTATGAGAGAGGGAGAGAGAGAGAGAGAGAGAGAGAGAGAGATTGTAATTACATTAATAAGCGTAAATGCATCTCCAT
Source organism: Sambucus nigra (assembly GCA_949130495.1). Lineage (NCBI taxonomy): Eukaryota > Viridiplantae > Streptophyta > Magnoliopsida > Dipsacales > Adoxaceae > Sambucus > Sambucus nigra. The sequence continues at coordinate 665,015,131 of OX422215.1, read as the reverse complement.
TAATAAGTGTGATTGTATCCACATTAATAAGTGTAATTGTATTGTTTGGACTTATCGTTAGTTAATTGAAAAGTTTGTGGGTTTAAGATACTAACAAGATTAGTGTCTGGACTAATCATATATATAAATATACTTTCAAGGGATCTATTAACTAATGCTACTTTTAGAAATAGGCTTTTCTTAAAAAGTAGTTTTGTAGGATAATATATAAATCATCGTTGAAAAGCATATTTTTACCCAAGAAAAATAATAATAACATACTAGATCAATCCGTAATGTATGAGCCACATGGAATAGTTTTTGTATTTTCTTAATTTCTACATCGATTTAGGAAAAATTTTAATCTTCGGGATCGATTTTGGAAATCTCTTTAGAAATTAGTTTTTTCTAAAAAAAAACTTTTTTTTGCCTGGGATAAAGAATGAAATGGTAATATATTTTCAATAGTTTATGGAATAATATCTAAACCGTCATTGCATAAAGTGTTTTTATAATATATATATATATATAGAGAGAGAGAGAGAGAGAGAGAGAGATAATGTTGTATTTAGATATACCTCTTTAGAAGTTAAATAGTTTGACTTACCATTGTATATAAAAGGCATAAACGAGTCAATGTATATTCTAATTTTTTGAAAAGCTGGGGGTTATTTCTAATTATAGTATTATTTTAGGGGCTAAGTCAAACAACCCCCAAAAAAATACCCTCTAGAAGAATGTAACGGATAAATTCGAAATGTATGAGTCATTTGGAACATTTTTCATAATTTCTTAATTTTTTATTGATTTGGAATTTTTTTTATTTTCTATAACGATTTGAAAAATCCTTTTGGAAATTGATTTTTCTTAAAACAAATGTGGTAAAACTGGATGATTTTATAATTTTCAATAGTTTTATATACAAAATCTTTGATATTATGGGTAACGAGTTTTGAAGTATTTATGTGATACTTTTTATAGATCGTTTAGTTTTAGCCACTATGTTTTGTTGTACAAACTCTAACTCTTGTGATTTTCACTTCTATGACTTTTATTAAATAATATTATGTTAAGTAGTTCAACCATTAACATCAATTATATTGTATGTTCTAAATGCCCTTCATAATTTGTTTTCAAATAATTAAGTAATTATGATTAGTTTATGGGGCAAAAATTTTACCAAACAATGCTTCATTTTTTTTAAAATTTTTTTTTTCCGTTTGAGTTTTGAGGGGGGAAAATAGTATATCAAGTTATTTTCAATGGGCTTTATATGAAAAAATATTTTATATTATGTGTAAAGACTTTTTTATTATGTTTAATATCAAGATGGTACTTTAAAGGTTAGTTGGGGTCTTCTTTATATATTTTGTCGTATTGGAGTTTAACATTCAAACTTTTCATTTATTCAACTCTAACATAATGATTTTACTTAACTAGTTTAATCGTATTGGAGTTTAACATTCAAAATTTTCATTTATTCAACTCTAACGCAATAATTTTACTTAACTAGTTTAACAGTTAAGAATATCATTTTTAAAATGTTCCAGTGACCCTTATTAATGTACTCTTACACGATTAATGACAGTTAAGGACGCACAAGTTTTTTATGCATAAAAAACAACTCAGAGTCGAAACTGTCGACATATAGAAACTTATGCATCCCTTATACCATAGGTATCAAGTTTCTCCCTAGTTGTCAATAGTTTTTTTATTGTCCTGAATCGTTCATTGCACTAGTTAGCTGCCATCCTCCTTATCCTCAATGATAAAGCGATGGAAGTTGATAATTCGATCATTCTCAAATCGGATCTGATTGAGGCTTACTAGTTAACGATCCATGTCCAATAGAATATATCAAAAATAACAACCATGTGAGAGAAAAGAAAGCTCACGTGCAAAATCTTAAAAGTCGGGAAATAAAATTCCTTGGTCCAAGACTTAACAATAATGTAACCCAGAGGCTTTCGTTATCAGCGCCTACGACCTTGACATCCGGGAAAAGCAATGTAGTGGGGTGTTATCCATTGTTGAGGCCTGCCAATAATGTGGTTTTGAGCTCAATTCCATCTAATCAAAAGTCTACTAAGGATCCAATAATTATAGTACCATCGAGGTATAAACGATCGTCCTTTAATGCATAAAAACGGGCTCATTTCCTAGCGTAGGGTCGGTGTCACTCTTCTCGGGTGAAGTTAAGTGTAATAAATTTTTTTCAATTGAGTCAATTTGTAAGTGTTGGCTTAGTTCCGAACAAAACTATTTGAGTCATAAGATAGATGTTCGTGACCTTTCAACTTATGACATTTGAGTTGAAGACGTAGCGGCCAAGAGATTGAAGTTCACATCATTGTCGTGTTTCGTGCCTTGTTTAGTGTCATCAACTTTCCATCTTTTCAAGGTCTCTAAGGTATGAATGCACATGTAATATTGAACTTTGGATACATTTTTATTAAGTGTTATTTTTTTACTAAACAAAGTTTAAAATGACTTTTTATTTATTTTTTCAAGAAAAATATTTTTTTCTGAAGAGTCGTTCGAATGACACTCATTCGAATAAAATAGCTAGGTCGTTCCAACGAGATATCAAACGTTTAGTTTTTCTACAATCTCGTTCGTAGTATCGTTCAAACGAACTTTCATTTCCACAATCTCGTTCAAACGAGATAACAGAGTCGTTCGAACGATCGTGTCAATTTTTTTGAAAATTGGCTATTTTGAACAGTTTTTAAGCAGTTTTCCCACTACCTTTTCCCACCAATTTTAATAGTGCGTGATAACCATTTTTCTAGAGACTTTTTCCATCTTCCAAAAGAGAGAAACACCTTGAAAAAGTCCCCTTGGTGTTTGTTGATTAAAATGAATAAATTTCAAGAACAAAACCAAGTGTTTACACCCAATTATTTACATGATCCCAGTTTCTTTGCACCATATGTTTTGAGATCATGATTTCAGCATTGGGTTCCATTCTCTACCTCTAAAAGAGGTAGTTTCCTATGGAGAATTCCGTTTTGTGTTCATGGTGTATATACGGAAGCGAATTCTCTGTGTTTGACAGTTGATTTGCCCCATCGATGGATTCCGAGATGAAGGTGGACTCCTGAGTTATCGACTAGGCTGAGGTGGAGGAACGAAGAGTGTCAAGTCTTGAGAGGGCGTTAGGTCGTTGAGTAAGTTTTTATGTTGTGTCCTTGTAAACTCACACTTAGTGGACTTATGGTTGGGTCATCCGAGGTTTTTTCGTTATGGATTTTCCTCGTAGATCGTGACGTTGTGGTTGTGTTTATTTTTATCTTGCAAATTATCACCTAGATGCATGCTTAGGTTTAAAAAGATAAAAATTAGTTTAATCATAATATTTGTTTAAATTGGTGCAAATTTAATATTGGGTAGGTGAATTTTATTTTAAATTTAATTCAAGTCAACTTTAATTAATTTGGTAAAATTCATGTTTGCTTATTTGGCCTATTTTAGAACTTGAATTAATTTTGCTTAGGAGAAAATTTAAATATTTGTCTAATTTCATTTTAATTTTAAAAGAAATTTAAAATTTGAAATATTTGGTGACCCATCGCATTTGAATATAAAAATTGGCATATAATTTAAGAAATCACATTCTCAGATTGGTATCAGAGCATATTACTTTAATTTAAAGGAAATCTTCCCTTACATTAAGGTTACTGCTTAGGAGGATAATTCGAACACTACTAAAGAGTGAGCATCTTCAATATCATCAAGGTATGAACATCTGAATTCACCAAAATGAAACTCACCCCCCGAGTGTGAGACGGGTATCACTCTCAGGCAAAGTTAAGGTTTCCTCAATCGTTGATGACAATAACAAGAAGAAGATGCCCATTGTACTTTCTCGGGTTTCCATTTTCGACCCAACACATCATTGGAATAGCACAGTTTTTGCCTGTGTGGATTAACGTAAAAAGGTAAAAAATATTAAATTGATAAAGTAGAGTTGTTCTCATGCAAGTTTGATAAAGCTACATTGTATAACAAATTACATGTCAAAAACTCTAATTGATTAGAGCATTTTAGAGTCTATGATAACTTTTTTTTGGCATATATTGGTTCAAGACTCTACCCCAAGTTTAGGACTGGATTCTTATTATTTTTAGGTTTAAATTCCTGAATTAAATCTTAAGTGGAGAATCTTTATTCCTCTGTTACTCTTTCTTTCCAGTTATAACATCAATTTCTTCCTCAAAGCCTCCACGTACTAAGTATGTTGAAGCAGATTATACTCGATTTTAGACTCCTACTCATGAACTACGTTGTGATGCTCATTTTAAAGCAAGAACGGTTCAATTTGAGCGAATGGTCAATTGGGCATCGATTCAAACCAACATGCCAAAAGTTTTTGGTGAAGTTTCTAACCGATAGTGGTTAAACACGTGTCAACTTGGAGATAATAAGGAGTGTGTTTACCCTAACATGGTTAGGGAGTACTATTGTAATAGTGAGTTTAATGATAACTAAAAAGTTTCTTTCCTCACAATGGTTCGTGGAATTTGAATTGAAATTTCAAAAGAAATCATTTGTCATCGCTATCAAAATGCTAATTGTTGAGAAATTGGTATCTCCTCACAAAGGTCGACAATTTACAAGCATTGATGAAGTATGATTGAAACCACAAATAACATGTGGACTCGTTATAGGAAAAAAAAATTGGAACAAAAAAATATAAAAGGATAAACACATTCTAAGGCTAAAATATTTTCTCAAATTATACGCATTGTGTTGGCATAAATACAAATATTTAAAGGGTGAACATATAATATTTGTCATCTTATGGATAAATATAAAAAAACATAACACATGGCGATCATGTGTATTTACAACAGTAAAATACACAAATTTTAGGATTAACATAAAAAATTGTCAATTTCTGAAATCAATACAAAGTTTTCCTAAATATAACAGAAACGTGGTTACAACTCTCTTTACAATAGAAAATATACTCATTATAGGGTTGACATAAAAAAATTATTAAGTTCTCAAACTATAACATTTTTTCCTTTATTAATGTATTAAAAACGTAACAATCAAATCTCTTTGAAACAACGAAACCCACATAGTTAGGGATAACATAACAAAATCATCAATTTCTCAAATTAATACAAAAATTAACAGGAAACGAACAAACAACACCTAAAACATACAAGATTAACACCATCATTAATAATTATATCAACAAGTGTGTGTGTATTAAATATAAATATAAAAGTTAGAACAATAAATACTATAAATAATAGACTTGTGTATGTGTGGAAAATAGTAAATATTGTGTATTTTGTTAGATATATTATCAAAATTATCAATTTCTCAAATTGATACAAAAAAATTCCTAAATATAAAAGGAACATAGTTACCAATCTCTTTGCAATAGCATTTAAATACTTTCTAAGCTAGCATAACAAAATTGCCAATTTATTAAATGATTAGTTAACAGTAAATAAATGGCAAACGCCTATAACACATTTGTGTTACATCATATTATCACCGCCTAGTAAGATTTTCCCATGTATAACTACACATCGGCGATCATAGTCAAAATGTAATACGCTAGTTTAATGCAAAGCGCAACTGAAATATTTGACACTTGTCAAAGCTTCGGACATGAGTTTAAGTACTAAGTGATGATTATTGGAACATTTAAACACTTAGGCAAGAAAATCTAATCAGATAACCACCAAATAGTTACTAGGCAGTTGCATGACTAGGAAGTCTATAAATAAGCAACTGGAGGACAAAGAAAAGAGGACTCCCTCAATAAAAAAAAGAAGTACATTTACTCGTTTTACCTCCTTTTCCTCTTATTTTCGTTAACATCTTTTCTTTCATTCGAAATAGTTCGTAAGGTAGATTGTAATTATCTTTACATTTTATGAAAAGTTCCTTTGCCTTTGCCTTTGCATTAATATTATTTTATTTTCATTAGTGTAATCTCTCTTTAATGTAGTTATTTCTTTTATTGCGTTTATCTTTCTTTGTTGTTTTAGAAGCTTTACTTAAATTTCAGTTTATGCAAATTACTTCTTCTTCTTCTTCTTCTTCTTCTTCTTCTTCTTCTTCTTCTTCTTTATTTCTAATTATTTAGTTATTTAGAACTCATATCAAAGTCTTCCCTAAGGGAAGCAAAAGTTTTCTTAATTGAATCATTGAATGGTACACAATCGTCGGATTATCGTGAGGCTAATATAATCAATTGGCTTACCAGACCATTACTTTGTCTGGCATGCTCGCAATTAACTAAAATACAAAAACCAAGCCAGTAACTCAAATAACATTAAATTAACATTATGATCAATATTTATGTCCATATGTAAGTATATGTATATAGTCTTAAGTGTGTGATATATAAATGAAACAATTTCAATAATAAAGACCTTAGATAGTTAACTTGTGTGTGAAAAACAATAAAGGTGTGCTTTTGGAACCCTAATTCCATGCCTTGTAATAAGAAATCAAAATTTTCCACTCTAAAATTTATAGGAGGGTTCCATATCCTACCATCTTTTTATTCGTGTGATTGAGTCTGCCACATCCTACCATCTTTTGATATGAAGAGTTTGAATGAACAAGCATAGGTTGGTTCCTTCAACATACCATCAATGTGCTAAAGCCAACGTGAAGGGCACTGAGATTATGATTCCTGTAACTAAGAAGCCATTTGCCAAGTGTGGTGAAAATTATGTTCAACACAAATAAATAAGAAAAGCACAATCACTCAAGCAAATAAAAAAGATGATGAATGCCGATCACACAACACAGTATGTACGTGGTTCAGCAAGAATGCCTACGTCCATGATAGTGCAATCAATATTATTTTTATATACTCCGGGGAGCGTTTTATAGAGAATACAGTACGTGCCTTTTACCTTAGGCATAAGGTTTGTTATATACATGTTTTTCCTCGGGGAGTGGGGGTGTTGGACTCCCCCGCGTCCATCTTTTACTCCTAGAATATCTCCTTACAAGATTTTAAGAGTGGACTAAGTCGGAATTGAATTCAATTGAGATACGAGGGGCCCAGGCTTTGGGCTATTTCTATTGGGCTACTCGTCTGGGCCTGTAATGGCAAATTTGGGTACCCACAATTACCCCTAAAGTTGTTGGGCCACAATTTAGGCTCAATAATTTTAAATTATTTGCCATAATGGCTCTCTTATAATTTATGTAACTCTTCCTAAAATCGCAAACTGATTTAGGTGGCAGCCTGCTTCGTGACATGTGCATGATGATTGGAAGCATCTAAAGGTCATTTGAAACAGCAGTCCGTAGTTATCTTTTCAAACTTCTTCAAGATTTCTCATCTTTTTCAAGCTTTCGTTGTTGCGCATTCCTCCTCAGGTCTTTATTTACTTTTCTTCCTATCTTCTTTGTCGTCTGGGCTTGTGATCTTTCGTCGTCCTAGCCAAACCTTCATCTCATAAGTCTCCTTTGCACTTTCTTTGTGCTTTCTCTGTTGGGTTTTCTTCGAATTTTGTAATTTAGGGTTTACAAATGGCGAAGATAGGTAATAGATCAGTGCCTGAGTTTAGGAAGTTTTATAATATCCCATATGGGTAAAGATCGAGTGCGTCTCTGTCCTTAAGAATATTAGAGAGATAGAGGACGCTCATTGGATCCATGTATTGTTGCTTTCCCAATGGGGTCTTACTTTTCCTCCAAGCAATTTATTTTTGCATTTCTTTAGTTATTTCAACATCGTTCCCGCATAGTGTTCGCTAAATATATGGAAGATAGTTAATGGTGTCCATAGAATAAACCAACTCTATGGCACCAATTTAGGGCTCGCTGAAATTTGTTTTTACTATTCTTTCTCTCGAACTAGATTTGGCCTTCTTTACCTCAAGGCCAGGAGTCCTGATAGGGTATTGGTAGTTAATCTACCTGATTCCCATAAGGATTACTGGCAAGAGGGTTTTCTCGTTAGGAATTGGCAGTTCTCCCCCCATACTGAGGGGGCGAGGTCTGATAGATTCACAGTCCCCTTCTATGGGGAGGAGTACATAGGTAATTTTCGCTCTACTCATTGGTCTTCTTGTTAATGTCTAATTTTTCTGATAGTTTTCCATTTTCTTTTCAGCGAGGATAAAGAATTTGGAACCTGCTCTCAGCGAGGTTCGGGTTGCTGAGCTAATTAAAGCTTGGAATATCAGGAAGTATTTGGTTGACTGTGAACATCCCCGATCAGCTGCTTTTCTTTTGGAGTACAAGAACATTGGGTCCAATTTTATTGTGAGGCCTGTGAATAGCATTCTTGACTTAGATATTACTGAAGAGGCTGCTGATGACCCCATCTAGTTGGACGCGGAAGAGAGCAGCTCTGAAAGTGATATCAGAGGAGGCGTTGAAGGTGGTTCCAACGAGGCGAGCTCCAGTGGTGAAGAATCTTCCAGCTTGGACGAGGTCTCTGAGGCTCAGGAGTCTCCAAGTACATCTAGAAGCTCTAGTGAGGAAATAGTTCCCCCTAGGAGGAACCTGATCCGTGATGATGATGATGAGGAGGATGTGTTTCTCGCTCAATGATCGAAGAAGCAAAAATCTAGTAGTGGGGTTGTTGCCACTGGTTCTCAGTCCGCTGTTTATGAGCAGGAGAAGAAGAGAAAAGAGGAAGAGCAGTTGAGAGAAAGAGATAGAGAAAGAAAGAATATGAGAGGAAGAAGGATGAAGAGATAAATAAGGTGGAGGAGAGTGGAAGCGAGGATGAAGGTCGAGCAAGCTTTAGTGTCGGTGTCTGCGTTGTCAGAGGGGGCCTCAGTCACCATATCTCCCCAACTTGCTCCTGCACTGCTCGTTGATCGTCAAAGGGTAATGGGGACTGACCAGTTAGCCCTGTAAGCGAGTCAGAGGCTAGCCTTGGTAAGTCTGTTTCTGTCTTCTAACACTTGTAATACTCTGTTCACTGCTTTCTTCTAATGCTTTCTTTTTTACTTACAGTTTGTAACTGATTTTGCCGTGCTCTACCGTTCTCACGACGAGCTGGTGAATAAAAATGTTGAGTTGGAGAAGAAAAATGCTGCTCTGAAGGGGAAGAGTACCGAGCTCGAGGCCAACTTGAAGACCACCGATGCTGCCCGGATGTCCTCTGATCTTTCCCTTATGGATGCTAATCGGGTGAGGGAAGCAGCGGACAAAAGTCTGAATGAGCTGTGGCAGGCCTATGACTTAGTCTGCTCGAGCAAGCTAGCGGTGGCAGAGGAAAATAAGGTGTTGGGGGAGAAGCTGAAGGAGATGGAGGCTGAGGCAGCCACCATTAAGGAATGTTTATACAATTCCGGGTGAGCTACCGCATATGAGGATGCTGAGGTTCAGATAGGCTACATCAATCATCTGAACTTCAAGAAGGGCTGGAACAAGGCTCTTTTGGCTACCGGGGTGGACGTTGATTCTCTCTTGTTCGATGAGTATAATCCAGGCCCAAAGCCTGTTATAGAAGAAGCTCCTGCCCCAGCTATTGAAGGTATTGATTCTGCCTCCCAGACAGTTCCTGTTGATGCCCTTCCTGCTCGGGGGGCAGAAGTTATCCCTTTTAAGAGAGGTGCTCCTACTGCTGCTGATAAGGGGAAGCAACCAATTTTTTCTGAACAAACCAAGGTCGCTAGCTAGTCTGCTCATAGGACTTCTCTGTATTTTTACTTTACTTGTACTTTTCTCGAACAAATCGATGTAATTATAACTTTTTATTTTAATGAAATGAAAGTTCTTTCTCTTTTGGACATTAATTCTTCTGTTTTTTACTGCTTGTTGTATGGTTTGTAGTTGGTTGACGTAGATGAATATATACCTGTCACCTCTCAACTGGGAAGGGTTCTTGGTCCTAACGCGAGTAATCAAGTTCGCCAAGCCTTCGTTAGGATTTGCAAGTCCCTCGGGACGAGGAATCAGAATTTTAAGGACCAGTTAAAGCTTGTTACCAAACTGAAGGATAGACTCTAAGAGATGGAAGAAGTTGGTGCCTCTGTTCAAGAGGAAGTGAACAATTTAAGAGCCAAGCTTTTAGATGCCTCTGAAATTAATCAAGTTGGACAAGTCCTTAAACTGGAGAATGAGACTCTGAGGAGAGAGGTAATTAGTCTCAGGGAGCATGCACCAAGCGTTGCATCCCAGGTTTTAAGGGGCTCTTCTTCATCAGCTATTCCGCGAGCTAGAGCAGGGTCGAGCGATGCTCCTCCAGCCTTGCGAGATTCTACCTCATAGACTGCTCCGCGGGCTGGGCTAGATGCAAGGGGTACAACTAGGGAGATGAAAAAACTTCAAGAAGATGTTCGGCGAGCATACGTGATTGCTGTTGGGCTTCAAAGGGATGTCACACGACTGAGGCATCTGTACAAGAAAGGACCTCGGCGAGTGTGGGCTGATGGTTACGACCAAGGTTGGGCAGATGCTCCGACAAGGCTAGCAGAGTTCGAAGAGCTCGTCTTTATTAGAGGATGGTTGAGTGCCCTCAGGGAGCTACAAGTCCCAAGGAACTCTGTACTCTGGTACCATCATGAGATCTCTCCTTCAACTTTGAGGCCCAATCCTTTCAGGAGGTATGACCAGTGGATCCCTATCGATGCCATCCCCAAGCAGCTGTTAGAGTCAGAGGTGAATGAGGTCGAGAAGGAATTAGCTCGTCACCCAGACGACGGTCGCAGAGCACAAGTGGATGACTATCTTATTCAAAGGCCTCAGACTCATTAAGATTTTACCAGATGTAACTCTTTGTATATATGTAATGAAGTAATGTAACATTGATGCTTTGGGCGATCTCCCCGACTAAACATGGGTTGTACATTCTTATTGTAAATGTGATGAAGTAATATAATATCTATGTTTTGGGCGATCCCGCCGACTAAACATGTGTTTTATATTTTTACATCCTTTGTTTCTCACTTAATTATCTTGGGCCCCTTGTGGCCGACTAGATTGGTAGGTTTGTATTGTTGAGTAAGTGTTCTCCCAGTATAGTATGCTTATAAGATACCATTATGCCTTACTTTACCTTTTAGGTCGTGTCGTCACACTCCTTTAGGCCTAAGTGCGGTAATGGCAAGGATACACCTGGCATTGGATATACTATCCGAGCAGGTTTTTTGAACCAAACATAGTTTGGTAACCAATTCATTTTTGGCCTAATTGCCTAAAGTTCCCCTGTAGGGCTTCATTTATTACCAGGGGCAATGCTAAGAGGTTGTTCGTATTTCATAACGAAAACCTGAGGAGGGTGATACCCTGCTTTTATGCTTTAAGTAAGGTGCCTGTTACTTGGAAAGGGTGTGCAAGTTATAAAGTTCTCAATACAAAATTAACACTTCATAGAATGCCACTGTTAAACAACTTTCATTAATCACAAGTAAATAAAAAATGAGTTGCCAATTCTAAAAATTTGATAAAAGAGTCAAGAAAAACTAGAAATAGAATTTCTTTAGGTTGGCTGCGTTCCATGCTCGAGAAATTTCTCTGCCCTCCAGCATTTCTAAGTGATAGGCTCCTTGTAGATCATCTCTTGTTATCTTAAATGGTCCCTCCCAGTTCGGACCCAGCTTGCCATCTGATGGTTTTACTGCATTATTCAAGGACCTTCCTTAGGACGTAGTCTCCAACCCGAAATGCCCTTGGATTGACCTTCTGGTTATAGTATTTCACGAGCTATTACTGATAGCTCGTCAGATTTACTAGGGCTAGCTCTCTGCATTCGTCAGCAAGGTCAAGTTCAGCGAGTATTGCTGCATTATTTTGGCCTTGGTCAACAAGGGTGGTTCTCATGGTTGGTAGGCCAGCTTCCAAGGGGATGATTGCTTCCATTCCATACGTCAGCAAAAATATGGTTTCTCCGATTGCTCGCCGTGGGGTAGTGCGGTAAGCCCACAAAATATGTGGCAGCTCGCTCACACATGCACCCTTGGCTCGCTCTAGTCGTTTCTTCAGCCCATCGATCATTATTTTATTAGATGCCTCGGCTTGACCGATGCTCTTGGGGTATGCCACCGAGCTAAAATAGTGCCTGATCCCGTGTTCTTTGCAGAAGTTCTGCAAAGGGCCACTCTCAAACTGTGTTCTGTTGTCAGTGATGATCGTTCTTGGGATTCCAAAATGGGTAATTATGTTTTTCCATATGAACCTCATCATATCTGCATCTCGGATGTTTACCAGTGGCTCTGCCTCGATCCATTTGGTGAAGTAATCCGTTGCGATCAACAGATACTTGCGGTTATCAACGGCGGTAGGAAGAGGGCCTATGATGTCCATCCCCCATTGGGCGAAAGACCATGGGCTGGTGAGTGATTTTAGGTCGCTAGCAGGTTGGTGAACCATAAGAGCATGCAGTTGACATTTCTCACATTTGCGGGCGTATACTGCCGAATCTTTTTGCATATATAGCCACCAGTAGCCTTCTTTCATTGCTCGAAAAGATGGCGATCTTCCTTCAATATGCCTTCCACAGATTCTTTCTTGAAGCTCGTGTAGAACTTGCTCGACATTCTTCGGGTGAACACATTGAAGATAAGGGCCTGTGAATGATCTCTTGTACAGTTTTCCCTCAGGAGATAAGTGAAAGAGAGCAACTTTGACTCTTATCTGGTGAGTGACCTTCTTATCATTAAAAAGTGTGCCATCTTTTAAATAGTCCCTCGGAGGGTCCATCCAAGTGGGCGCTGACTCGATCTGGAGTATATGTTCTAGGTTTGGCGGCTCATCATTCTGGTTGATGCTCGGATGGGCGAGGAAATAAATGGGGATTATCCTCTTTAAGTCGGAATCGATTGTCGAACTCAAGGTTGCCAGGGCATCAGCATGGTTGTTCTGTCCTATAGGAAACTATTGGACACTGACTTCCTCAAAGTTGGACATTAGCTTTTTTACCAAGGCAATGTAGGCTAAATTCTTTCGTCTCTTGCGTTGAAGTCCCCACTTATCTGATTGGAGACCAATTGTGAGTCGCCGAATACCTGTAGTTGTTTTACCCCCAATGCCTGTGCCTTCTATAGGTCGGCTATCAAAGCTTCATATTCTTCCTCGTTATTGGAGGCTTCAAGTCCAAGCCTAATCCCTTGCTCGAGGATCGTATCTTCTGGAGTGACGAGCACAATGCCTACCCCTGCCCCCTTTGAGTTGGAGGCTCCATTGATAAACAGTCTCCAGACTCCTACTGATGGGGGATTTTTCATTTGCTTCACGGGTTGCAGCTGGTCGTAAGACTATTCGCCAGTGAATTCTGCGATGAAATATACGAGGACCTGCCATTTGATTGCATTCCTGGGCTGAAATTAGATATCAAATCGTTCGAGCTTGACTGACCACTTGGACAGTCTGCCCGACAGATTCGCTTTTCGTAGGACTGCTTTAAAGGGGTGTGATGTAAGGACTATGATAGTGTGAGCTTCGAAGTAGTGCTTCAGCTTCCTCTAAGCTATTACTAGTGCGAAGGCGAGCTTTTCCAGTGGTAGGTACCGCTGCTCAATATCCAACAAGGTTTTGCTTGCATAGTACACTGAATGCTGGACTCCAGCTTCTTCGGACACTAGTACAGAACTGACGGCGTGATTGGAAACAGTGAGGTATAAGTATAGGGGTCATTCTTTTGAGGCATAACGAGCTGAGGCGGTGAGCTGAGGTAAGCCTTGAGCTCATCCAACGCTTGCGAGCAATCTTGACTCCATTCTACTGTCTTGTTTCCCTTTCAGAGATGGAAAAATGGCTTGCACTTTTCAGAGGATTTCGAGATGAAACGGTTCAAAGCAGTGAGCATGCTTGTATCCCGTATTGTGCGAAGGGGTTGTACCCTGTTTATCACATCGATATGGTCAGGTTTGGCCTCAATGCCTCTCTTGCTAATCAAGTATTCGAGGAATTTTCCTGACTGGACATCGAAAGAACACTTGCTCTCGTTGAGTTTCATTCGGTACTTCTTAAGGATCTCAAAGGTATTAGATAGGTCTGAGAGATGGTCTTCTTTTCGCTTGCTCTTGACGAGTATATCATCAATGTAGACTTCCATGGTATCTCTCATTTGATATTTGAACATCTTGGTGACTAGCCACTGGTAAGTTGCTCCTGCATTCTTGAGCAGAAGGGCATAACTTTGTAGTAGTATAATCCGATAGTAGTGATGAACGTTGTCTTATAACGATATGGTGCATAGAAAGGGATCTGATGATACCCAGAATATGCATCCAGGAAACTCATTCTCTCGTGAGCTTTCGTAGTGTCCACTAATTGGTCGATCTTTGGGTGAGGGAAAATGTCCTTTGGGCATGCCCTGTTAAGGTTAGTGAAGTCAATGCAGACTCTCCATTTCCCATTACTTTTTGAAACTACCACTGGGTTGGATAGACATTTATGGAATTGAACTTCCTGTATGGATCCTGCATCCATCAGCTTTTCAACTTTTTTCTCCACAGCCTTAGCCTTCTCGGGCGCAGTTTGCCATGCTTTCTGCGTGATAGGCCCGAAAGTTGGGTCGACATGTAACCTATGGTAAATTATACTGGGATCAATGCCAGGCAGCTCGTAAGGTTTCCACGTGAAAATGTCTAGGTTGCTTCTCAGTAGCACCGTTAATTCCTTCTTCTTTTGATATGTAAGAGAAGTCCCGATCAAGAAACTCCTGCCTTTCTTGCTTCTATCGGCTATTATCTCCTCGAGGTTTTCAACGAACAGCTCAGAGGGGAGGAGCCTGGTTTCCTTTACTCTGGGCCTTCCATATCTTAACTGCTATTTTGAAGGTATGAAACCTTCTTGTTCCTCGACTTTGTTTTTGGCCTTCTCGACCTTCTTTTCTGGTTTTGGAAGGATGGCCGCTATGAAGCACCTTCTTGCCATCGCCTGATCTCTGTGAATATCCATCACTCCTCACTCAGTCACGTACTTGAGTTTCTGATGGTAGGTCGAAGGGACTTCCTTCATTGTATGAAGACATCCTCTGTCGAGGATGGATTGATATGGCGAGTCGATGTCGACTACCAGAAACTCGATCATCTTGGAGACACTTCCCGCCCTTACCGGCAATACGATCTTCCCTAATGGAATAGTCACTTTTCTAGCGAAGCCGACTATAGGGACAGTGGCTTCCTTTAAGTTAGCAACGCTTAGCTTTAATTTTCTAAAGAGGTCGAGATACATTACCTCGGATGACCTTCCCTGGTCGACAAGCAGCTTGTCGACGTCATAGTTGGCTATCCTGAGCATAATGATCAATGCGTCATGATGTGGGGTTCTTACTCCCACTAGATCTTCATCTGTGAACACGATATGTTTGCTATAGTCGACGTCATCTGCTCACCGATGCTTTCCTAATTGTGTTTTTACTGGATTGATCTGAAAAGCTTGCATTACTGCTGTAAGCTTTTTTACCTCCATTCGAGATGAATTTCCTTGAATCTGCTTCATATCAGATGCCCCATGAATTACTGCGAATTTATGGCCAGCATCGTCCTCGAGTACGTTGTCAGGTCTTGTTTCTCCATTGGCAGCGATTTTCTCTGCCTTCTTCTCCACAAACTCATTTAGGTGCCCAGACTGAGCTAGTTCTTCGAGGTGAGACTTAAGAGCTTTGCAGTGCTCAGTCTTATGTCCTCCCTCTTTTTGAAAAACGCATCTCAACACGTTATTTCTCTTCGAGGGATCTCCTCCCATCTTTCTAGGCCACTTAACAAATGGCTCGTCTTTGATCTTTGCTAGGATCTTGTAGATTGGTTCCTTGAAGACAGTGTTTACAACCTGAAATGCTTTCGAAACATCATTCTTGCCTCCGTTCTTGGAGCCATTCTTGCCCCCATTCTTTCCTCCTTTCTTCTGGCTCTCACCCTTTTCGTTGCCCTTAGCAGCGAACTTAGTTCGGCCATTTTCCCCTATGCTGGAGCGGGTCACATCCTCCACTTTGGTGTATTTCTCGATGCGAGCCATCAAGTCATCAATAGTTGTGGCCTCCTTCTTCGTCAATGATTGGTGTAGAAAGCAAGAGCTGGGTAAGCCAATCTTGAAAGAGGGTACTGCTACCTACTCCGAGCAATCTTCGACCTCATTGAACAACTCCTAGTATCTCTTCGCATAGTCCCGCGAGCTTTCCTGAGGCATTTTCTCTATTGTTAGCAAAGCATCCATCCTCTTCGGATGAGAGCTGCTGGTGATGAAGCGAGCCGTGAAGAGCTCGGCCAGGGACTCAAAACTCATGATAGACCTGTGAGGGAGCTTTTCGAACCACTTTTGGGCCACATCATGGAGACTCGAGGGAAAAACACGGCACATTAGGGCATCCCTGTGGTTCGAAAGAGTCATGGTCTGCCTGTACTGCCTAACGTGATCGATAGGGTCAGTCTTTTTGTTATAGATATTGAATCTCGGGATTACGAATTTTTTGGACTTCTACTTCCTCTATCTCCCTAGAGAAAGGGGATTTCATTTGGGTCTTTAGAGCTCGGCGAGCAAGCTCTCTAGTTGATCTGGCACCCCGATGTGCTGGGTGATGGTCCATCTCCTTTCCGACCAAATTTCTTATTTCCTCATCACCTCGAGCTGGGCTCCTATAATAGCGAGCTAGTCGTTGTTGCTCGAGCAAGTCATCATCCGACTCGTGCTTGGCACTTCTCTGAGATCCGCGTCTAGGGCTCCTTCCTCGACTGCGAGACTTGCTCGCCTGAGGGCTAGGAGTGCGGTATGGACATCGCCTGGTGCTACGATGGAGTTCTTTCTCCATCCTTTACAATATTCTTCTGAGGTGAGCATTCTCTGCCTCCTGTTTTCTAGCAGACTCTCCCTGCTCTTGGAGCCTTGTCTCCCTGCTTTAAAGGGGTGTGATGTAAGGACTATGATAGTGTGAGCTTCGAAGTAGTGCTTCAGCTTCCTCGAAGTTATTACTAGTACGAAGACGAGCTTTTCCAGTGGTAGGTACCGCTACTCGACATCCAATAAGGTTTTTCTTGTGTAGTACACTGGATGCTGGACTCCAGCTTCTTCACACACTAGTACAGAACTGACGGCGTGACTGGAAACAGTGAGGTATTAGTATAGGAGGTCATCCTTTTGAGGCATAACGAGTAGAGGAGGTGAGCTGAGGTAAGCCTTGAGCTTATCCAACGCTTGCGAGCAATCTTGACTCCATTCTACTATCTTATTTCCCTTTAAGAGATGGAAAAATGGCTTGCACTTTTCAGAGGATTTCGAGATGAAACGGTTCAAAGCAATGAGCATGCTTGTGAGCTTCTGTACATCCCATATTGTGCAAGGGGGCTGTACCCTATTGATCACATCGATATGGTCAAGGTTGGCCTCAATGCCTCTCTTTCTAATCAAGTATCCGAGGAATTTTCCTAACTGGACACCGAAAGAACACTTGCTCACGTTGAGTTTCATTCGGTACTTCCTGAGGATCTCGAAGGTATTAGATAGGTCTGAGAGATGGTCTTCTTTTCGCTTGCTCTTGACGAGCATATCGTCAATGTAGACTTCCATGGTATCTCTCATTTGATCTTTGAACATCTTGGTGACTAGCCTCTGGTAAGTTGCTCCTGCATTCTTGAGCCCAAAGGGCACAACTTTGAAGCAGTATAATCCGACAGTAGTGATGAACGTTGTCTTGTTATGATCTGGTGCATACAAAGGGATCTGATGATACCTAGAATATGCGTCCAGGTAACTCATTCTCTCGTGAGCTGCCGTGGCATCCACTAATTGATCGATCTTTGGGAGAGGGAAAATATCCTTTGGGCATGCCCTGTTAAGGTTAGTGAAGTCAATGCAGACTCTCCATTTCCCATTACTCTTTAGAACTACCACTTGGTTGGATAGCCATTTAGGGAATTGAACTTCCCGTATGGATCCTGCATCCAACAGCTTTTCAACTTCTTTCTCGACAACCTTAGCTTTCTCGGGCGCAGTTTATCGTGCTTTCTGCACGATAGGCCTGAAAGTGGGGTCGACGTGTAACCTATGGCAAATTATACTGGGATCAATGCTAGGCAGCTCGTAAGGTTCCCACACAAAAACGTCTAGGTTGCTTCTCAGTAGTACCGTTAATTCCTTCTTCTCTTGATCTGTAAGAGAAGTCCCGATCAAGAAACTCCTGCCTTTCTTTCTTCTATCGGCTGTTATCTCCTCCAGGTTTTCAATGACCTGCTCAGAGGGGAGGAGCCTGGTCTCCTCTACTCCGGGACTTCCATATCTTAACTGCTATTTTGAAGGTATCAAACCTTCTTATTCCTCGACTTTATTTTTGGCCTTCTCGACCTTCTTTTCTGGTTTTAGACGGATGGCCTCTATGAAGCACCTTCTTGCCATCGCCTGATCTCCGTGAATCTCCATCACTCCTCACTCAGTCACGTACTTGAGTTTCTAATGGTAGGTCGAAGGGACTGCCTTCATTGCATGAAGCCATCCTCTATCGAGGATGGCTTGATATGGCGAGTCGATGTCGACTACCGGAAACTCGATCATCTTGGAGACACTTCCCGCCCTTACCGGCAGCACGATCTTCCCTAATGGAATAGTCACTTTTCCAGCGAAGCCGACTAGAGGGACAGTGGCTTCCTTTAAGTCGGCAACACTTAACTTTAACTTTCTAAAGAGGTCGAGATACATTACCTCGGATGAGCTTCCCTAGTCGACAAGCAGCTTGTCGATGTCATAGTTAGCTATCCTGAGCGTAATGATCAAGGCGTCATGATGTGGGGTTCTTACTCCTACCATATCTTTATCTGTGAACATGATATGTTTATTATAGTCGACGTCATCTGCTCGCCGATGCTTTCCTAATTGTGTTTTTTCTGGATCGATCTGAAAAGCTTGCATTACTGCTGTAATCTTTTTTACCTCCATTCGAGCTGAATTTCCTTGAATATGCTTCATATCAGATGCCCCATGAATTACTGTGAATTTATGGCCAGCATCATCATCGAGTACGTTGTCAGGTCTTATTTCTCCATTGGCAGCGACTTTCTCTGCCTTCTTCTCCACAAACTCATTTAGGTGCCCAGACTGAGCCAGTTCTTCGAGGTAAGACTTAAGAGCTTTGCAGTGCTCAGTCTTATGTCCTCCCTCTTTATGAAAAGCGCATCTCAGCGCGTTGTTTCTCTTCGAGGGATCTCCTCCCATCTTTCTAGGCCACTTAATAAATGGCTCGTCTTTGATCTTCGCCAGGATCTTTTAGATTGGTTCCTTGAAGACAATGTTTACAGCCTGAAATGCTTTCAAAACATCATTCTTGCCTCCGTTCTTGGAGCCATTCTTGCCCCCATTCTTGCCTCCTTTCTCCTGGCTCTCACCCTTGTCGTTGCCCTTAGCAGCGAACTTAGTTCGGCCATTTTCCCCTATGCTGGATCGGGTCACATCCTCCACTTTGGCGTATTTCCTCGATGCGAGCCATCAAGTCATCAAATAGTTGTGGCTTCCTTCTTCGTCAATGATTGGTGAATAAGGCAAGAGAAGGGTAAGCCAATCTTAAAAGAGGCTACTGCTACCTGCTCCGAGCAATCTTCGACCTTATTGAACAACTCCCAGTATCTCTTCGCATAGTCCCGCGGGCTTTCCTAAGACGTCTTCTTCATTGTTAGCAAAGCATCCATCCTCTTCAGATGGGAGCTGCTGGTGATGAAGCGATACGTGAAGAGCTCGGTCAGGGACTCAAAACTCATGATAAACCTGTGAGGGAGCTTTTTGAACCACTTCTGGGCCACATCATGGAGACTCGAGGGAAAAATCTGGCACATTAGGGCATCCCTGTGGTTCGAAAGAGTCATGGCCTGCCTGTACTGCCTAACGTGATCGATAGAGTCAATGTTTCCATTATAAATCTTGAATCTCGGGATTGCGAATTTTTTGGGGGCTTCTTCTTCCTCTATCTCCCTAGAGAAAGGGGATTTCATCTGGGTCCTGAGAGCTCGACGAGCAAGCTCTCTAGTTGATCTGGCACCCCGATGTGCTGGGTGATGGTCCATCTCCTTTCGGACCAAATTTCGTATGTACTCATCACCTCAAGCTGGGCTCCTGTAATAGCGAGCTTGTCGCTGTTGCTCGAGCAAGTCGTCATCCGACTCGTGCTTGGTACTTCTCTGATATCCGCATCTAGGGCTCCTTCCTTGGCTGCGAGACTTGCTCGCTTGAGGGCTAGGAGTGCGGTATGGACGTCGCCTGGTGCTACAATTGAGTTCTTTCTCCATCCTTTCCAATATTCTTTTGAGGCATGCATTCTCTTCCTCCTGTTTGCGAGTAGACTCTCCCTGCTCTTAGAGCCTTGTCTCATATGCATCGATCAATCTAGAGATTTATGTGGACTTTGTCAGTCCCTGACTTTCTTCCGAGGCTTGTCGCTCTGGGCGAGCCCTCTGATCTGAACGACGATCTTCAGA
This sequence comes from Sambucus nigra, assembly GCA_949130495.1. Classification (NCBI taxonomy): domain Eukaryota; kingdom Viridiplantae; phylum Streptophyta; class Magnoliopsida; order Dipsacales; family Adoxaceae; genus Sambucus; species Sambucus nigra. The sequence goes on along the minus strand of OX422215.1, from coordinate 664,994,807 downwards.
TCTGATCCTACGAGGGGCAGGCTGCTCTAGGATATCTCATGCCTGAGGGGCGTTACTATTGTGATCAAACATTCTTATTCTTTGTTGGTGAGGGCTTTCTTAAAGGAAGACAAACGTTTCCCACGGATGGCACAAATTTTGGTGACAATTATGTTCAACACAAATAAATAAGAAAAGCATAATCACTCAAGCAAATAAAAAAGATGATGAATGCCAATCACATAACACAGTATGTACATGATTCAGCAATAATTACTACGTCCATGATGGTGCAGTCAGTATTATTTCTATATACTCCGGGGAGCGTTTTACAGAGAATACAGTGCGTGCCTTTTATTCCAGGCTTATGGTTTGTTATATACATGTTTTTCCTCAGGTAGTGGGGGTGTTAGACTCCCCCACGTCCATCTTCTACTCATAGAATATCTCCTAACGAGATTTTAGGAGTGGACTAAGTTGGAACTGAATTTAATTAAGATACGAGTGGCCCAGGCTTTGGGCCAATTCTATTGGGCTACTCGTCTGGGCCTGTGATGGCAAATCTGGGTACCCACAACACGGATTAATCACAATTAGTAAATGTTACTTTTTACAAAGAGCTTATAGAGGATACACATATTCTTTCAAGGAATATTGAAGGTATGAAAGTGCCCACAATTAAGGATAGATTAAGACATGTGGTTGATCGGGATAAGGAAATGAAGGAAGTTGTGCAAGTTAAGGAAGTAAAAAAGGTTATTCTAAAAGCTCATTTTATCTATAATTAACTAAGAGATTAAATATGAATAAGTATTGACCTGACAGAGAAAGAAGTGAGACGCTAGAGTGCCTTAAGTAGGATATTTGGACCTAAGATGGAGGAAGCTGAGAACACCAGGAAGAATAAGGCACCTACACCCACGAACGACAATGCGAAAAAGTGTTTGTTGGTGATGGAAAAGGGTATTTTATCGCATTTAAAGGTGTGAACGGGAAGCCAATGAGGTTGACTCGAAATATGAGTATTTTCTGGTGGATAATTAAGGACAATGATAATTCCAACATACAGGAGTTCGTTGAGGATATTAGAGATGAGACTGAGTGTATGCAAGACCACCCAAAGCCATAAGTGTAAGAGTTTGGGAAAATCGATCTGGCTGAGGGTGGAGAAGAACAATGGCCAATCTTCATTTCGAAAAGACCCGAAGGTTGTGAAGAAAATAGAGATGGTCAATCTTATCCAATAGTACAAAGATGTCTTCACGTGGAAGTAAATTGAGATATTGGGTTTAGACCATGATGTGAGTTGATGCGACTTAATATTTGTCTCAAAAGTGCGTACAATCTAGGCTCAAGTGCAAGCCTGTCGCTCAAGTAATAAACCCGGTAAGTCGGGATCGTATCCACAGGGATCGAGATTGCCAAATAGTAATAAGAAAAATTATTAAATCTTGAAATGATTTCTTAAAAGAAACGAAAAGATGATTAATAATTGGGAAAATTTAACAAACTGAAAAGTGCAAAAGAAATTAGATCTGACAAATGAGAGAAAATAGGGTAGGGTACAATCCCTCAATCCTTAACAAATTACCGTATAGAATACTAGAATTGTAAATTAAAATTATTGACTAGATCCGGTCTTTATACATTCTAAGCATTACATATATGAGGGATCTAGCCCGCATCATATGAAATCAAAGATAGATATAAAGCGGTGAATGGATCCAGTCTTTATATGTTCTAAGCATTACGTATATGAGGTTCAAGCCCGCACCATACGAAATCAAAGATAAATATAAAGCGGTGCTTTCACGATTCAATCAATATTTTAATTTAACCTCTATTTTCTACATAAATAATTTGCCTTGGATTGAGTTCATGTACCCCAACCCTTGGGAATTTAGCTACTCATGATTTGGTTCAAGAATAAATTCACACACAAAATTATGGATCTACAAGACATGGGAAATAATTTGCAAATAATAAAAATAGAGAATGGAAAGATATTACTTGAATTCAGCAAAAAAAATGGAATTGGAATCCAGAATTTCTTACAAACTTACAACTAGGGTTTATGAAACTTCTACCAAAGAAAACTACAATCTAACTTTCTCTCTCTAATCCTACTCCTACCCTCTAGAATTTGACTCCCTCTCTCTAGAATTCAACTCCCCTTGAAAATGAGGTAGGGCTTGGTCTTTTATAGCACCAAGTTTCACGAATTTGGCATCAAATTTCGCTTGTGGGACAAGTTTTCCAAGAGTTGCACTGCCTTAAATGCATAATTAATGACAGAAATTCGCACATCCAGACTCTTCATTATCGCGCAACTTCAAAACATCGCAACTTCTTCACCGTAGCTCGGATTGAGGTGCCGTTTTTTCCAGTATTCTTGTAATTTAGAGCTCTTCAACTTTCTAGTTGGCCCCACCTTCTGACTAAGGCTGAAAAATTACGAAAATGCCCTTCAACTCTCCATTTCTTGGTTTCTTTCACTGTTTTGAGCTCTCCTTCGCACTAACTTGCGTGAAATACCTATAAAACACATGAGAAATACACAAAACATGAAATAATTGCCAAAAAAGGTTAGTAGCATAAATAAGAGACAAATCCAAGCTAAATACACTGCACGGGATCATAAAAATACCGAAATTAAGGGGATAAATGTGAAGAATATGTGCCTAATCACACCCCCTAACTTAGAACTTTGCGCGTCCCGAGCAATGTAAATGAAATTAGCCAAAATTCTACTCTTGAAAATTCTTTTATTGGGATAGAATACCTTTTTCGCTGGCAAGCGATTGCATTTAGCGTATGCAATAAGCCTTTAAACCCCTAGGTTACCCTAGTAGGAAGAGTTTTGTCTCGTGAGGGTTTGCAGTGAATTTACCCACAAAATTCTTTATTGACTCAAATAAAGATCAAAATACTTAAAAATTGTACAATTTAAAATTTTCGAAAAATACTCACCATAAATTCATATTCAACTGTCTCAAACCGTAGTGTGTGTGTGTGCAAAGTCAAAAATTAAACCTCAAATTTCCACTGATTGAGCATTACGTTACTTTCCGAAAATTCGTTTTGATTCAAATTCTTACGGATTGCACTCACAAACGAATCACTCGGATTGTGGTTATTTTCTCTCGGTATGCATGATATAAAGAGTAAATATAATGGACACAAATTCATGCATACAAAATTGAAAAGAAGGAAACATATGGTGAAAAGATCTCATCATCGGATTACAGTTATTAGGAAACGGGAACATCACCTCTAGTTCACACCAATTAATCTCTCATATTATCTTTTCATGTCTTAGCTCTCCATGCGGTAATTAATTTCGCCATTCGGACTCAGTTAGGACTTTTTGGGTTAAAAGGTGTAAAGGGTAAAAATGGGAATAAACGGAATGTTCGGAATTGGAAAATGTCCTTATGATGTCCATTTGTGCTTTTTCGGGCATTTGCTCATTTTTCTCTTTCTTTTTCAATTTTCATTTTTTTTTTGCTATTTTTTTTGCTATTTTTTTTTCTTGCCCCTTTTTATTGCACAATTTGGACTTACTTGATGAATTTTCTCAATTTTCACAATTCCGGGCTAATTGGGTTTTTTGGGTTATCAAACGAAAGGAAAATATTTTATTAGGCTCAACTTGGGTTGCAAAGGGATAATTTTTCACAACTTTTTATGGCTAATATTTTTGGGTAACAAATGAGGGCCTACTTCATTGTCCAAATTGCTAATCACCTTACCATATGCATCTCGAGATTAATTAAGTTTAGAGATATATTTAGCACGAATTTCGAGACAACATTTCACACATTTTCCATAACCGATCAAAACAAATGATTGAGATCATCAACGACTTATTAAAACGCTGAAAAGAACTTTGAGTTAATCATAAACTCGGATTGATTTAAAAACTCATAAAAAATTGAAAGGCTCGAAATCTCACCGGGTTTTATTAATCTCCACACTTATTCGTGAAGTCGTCAATTTTCTTTCAATTTCCATCTTCGGTCAATTTTGGCTTAGTGCATTTTGATTGTTAACAATTTGAGACTTTAAATAGAATAAAGGTGATATTTTTGAAAAATTTTAAATTCCAATTTTTATTTATTTTGAACAAAAATATTTTTGGCTTTTTCTAAATTTTTCAATTTTTTTTTTATTTTCTAAAAAAAACACACTTGGAAAGAACATGTGATCGAATCAATGAATCTAAACAATAAATGGGAAGAATATCCCACACCCCCTAACTTAAATGTTGAATTGTCCTCAATGCAAATCAAGAACACAACATAAAGAGAGGAAAAGAAAGATATTACCCAAATGGAGCGATCCCCGATGAGTTCGAGTCCATTGAATCTACAAAACATGTTAGAACCAAGCATAGAAAAAATAATAACAAAAACTCTAACTATCAAAACTAGACTATAATAAAAGAGAAAAAGAAAAAGAAAAAAAACTAACTATTTACAACCTAACATTTGAACAGCTAATAAATCATACACTAAAAGTCAAAAAATTTGAGGGTCCACCCAAAATACAATTTGACTTTGAGGGATTAATGGTGTACCCTCATTAGGATGCATGCCTCCCGAAAAGTAAGAATTCCGTTTGAAAAACGGAAGGCATGTGAAAATTTTAAAAAATGAACCATCACCAATTACAAAATTTAGGGAGATAATGAAGGATTTTGGTGCATAAGAGGACAAGTCCCATTGGGATCCAAGAAATATAGAATCACATTCCAAAGATTTTTCAAGTAGTATGGGGAGAGGGGCACACAAAAAGGAACAATCCATATTAGAAAACAATTTAAGCATAGAGTGCTTGTCCTCATAAACCAGAAAATGATTCTCTTGTTGTGTAGCACGTGTGTTGGTCTCTAAGTCGGACGATATTTGAGTCGTATCTTCAAGTACCTCCGAAGACTCAAATGGTATGGGTGGAGGTTTAGGAAGGAGAAATTCATCAATTCTATTGTCCCACTCGCTTTCGTCCAAATGACAAATTGAGGCCCAGAAAGATTGGACTTCATCATTAAGGCTTGCATCTACCTGTCCAAACTCACGTTCAAACTCTGCTAGGCTCAACTCCTCTAGCTCTCTCTCTTGCTTGGTGTCCTCAAAATTTTTTCCCTCAAAATTTTCAATTGGATCTGGTGGAGTGACACGTCTAAGTGTGTGGCCCGTAAGATGAAGCATCTCAAAATAACATTCCCATACAAGAAGCGGATCAACATCCTTAAGACATTCATCCAATTCTTGTGATGGATTTAATGGTTCGATAATAGTGGGGACACAAGGAGACAAATGATCCTCAACCTCAGTAGATTTTGCAATATATATAATAGGTTGAGATTCAAAAGAACTTGGATCAATTTCAATGATTTCATTCTCAAAAGTATTAGGTGAAGCGCAAGTCTCGACCTTTTCTAAGTTGTCCAAATAATCATTCAACTCCTTGCAAGTTGCTATAATTTTCGACTCGAGAACAGCACGGTCATCAGATTGCTTTTGTAGATCAAGTAAGAGTTCTTCCAAAGTAGGCTTTCTTGGTTCTAGCACCTCGAATTCCTCATTTGGTTGAAAACTTACTTCATCTTCAAAACTATCGGAAAAAAAATCCTCATTGGGTTCAAATAATGCATCTAACTCTTGCTCCCAATAACGATTTTTTTCGCGATATTCTTTTTCAAGTCTTTCTTCTTCAAGCAATTGATTTTGATAAATTTGGAGTTTCTCAGCACTAGGCTTGTATTTAATATAATCATCTTTAGTGATATTGATCCAATGGTCATAAGTATTGAGTGCCTCCTCTTCCTCACTATTAGCATAACAATTAAAGCCACCAAAAGAGTTAAAATAAGACATTTCAAATTGGGCAATTCAAGAACGTGACACCCATTTTTTTTTTTCAATTTTTGTTATATATATATATATATATATATATATATTTTTTTTTTTTTTCGAAATCACTTGTAGATAAAAATAACTTTCTTTAAAATTTAACAATTTCAATCCCCGGCAACGGCGCCAAAAACTTGACGCGACTTAATATTTGTCTCAAAAGTGCGTACAATCTAGGCTCAAGTGCAAGCCTGTCGCTCAAGTAATAAACCCGGTAAGTCGGGATCGTATCCACAAGGATCGAGATTGCCAAATAGTAATAAGAAAAATTATTAAATCTTGAAATGATTTCTTAAAAGAAACGAAAAGATGATTAATAATTGGGAAAATTTAACAAACTGAAAAGTGCAAAAGAAATTAGATCTGACAAATGAGAGAAAATAGGGTAGGGTACAATCCCTCAATCCTTAACAAATTACCGTATAGAATACTAGAATTGTAAATTAAAATTATTGACTAGATCCGATCTTTATACATTCTAAGCATTACATATATGAGGGATCTAGCCCGCATCATATGAAATCAAAGATAGATATAAAGCGGTGAATGAATCCAGTCTTTATATATTCTAAGCATTACGTATATGAGGTTCAAGCCCGCACCATACGAAATCAAAGATAAATATAAAGCGGTGCTTTCACGATTCAATCAATATTTTAATTTAACCTCTATTTTCTACATAAATAATTTGCCTTGGATTGAGTTCATGTACCCCAACCCTTGGGAATTTAGCTACTCATGATTTGGTTCAAGAATAAATTCACACACAAAATTATGGATCTACAAGACATGGGAAATAATTTGCAAATAATAAAAATAGAGAATGGAAAGATATTACTTGAATTCAGCAAAAAAAATGGAATTGGAATCCAGAATTTCTTACAAACTTACAACTAGGGTTTATGAAAACTTCTACCAAAGAAAACTACAATCTAACTTTCTCTCTCTAATCCTACTCCTACCCTCTAGAATTTGACTCCCTCTCTCTAGAATTCAACTCCCCTTGAAAATGAGGTAGGGCTTGGTCTTTTATAGCACCAAGTTTCACGAATTTGGCATCAAATTTCGCTTGTGGGACAAGTTTTCCAAGAGTTGCTCTGCATTAAATGCATAATTAATGACAGAAATTCGCACATCCAGACTCTTCATTATCGCGCAACTTCAAAACATCGTAACTTCTTCACCGTAGCTCGGATTGAGGTGCCGTTTTTTCCAGTATTCTTGTAATTTAGAGCTCTTCAACTTTCTAGTTGGCCCCACCTTCGGACTAAGGCTGAAAAATTACGAAAATGCCCTTCAACTCTCCATTTCTTGGTTTCTTTCACTGTTTTGAGCTCTCCTTCGCACTAACTTGCGTGAAATACCTGTAAAACACATGAGAAATACACAAAACACGAAATACTTGCCAAAAAAGGTTAGTAGCATAAATAAGAGACAAATCCAAGCTAAATACACTGCACGGGATCATAAAAATACCGAAATTAAGGGGATAAATGTGAAGAATATGTGCCTAATCATGAGTCACCACAAGTTGAATGTTATGCCCTCGATAACACCGATCAAGAAGGTAACCATAACGTACAAGCCTAAGATGGATCTCATAATAAAGGTTAAGATGGAATAGTTATTGCCAGTTGGATTTATGAAATCGAGCAACATCCAATTTGACTTAACATTATGCCAATGGGAAAGAAAGATAAAAGTCAAATTCGAATTTGTGTTAATTTTTAATATATCAACAGATCTTGTCCTAAAGATGACTTCCCTCAACCCTCAATCGATAACTTTATCGATTCAAAAGTCAGCCATGAGATGTATAGCTGCATGGATGGCTATATGGGTTATAACCAGATCAAGATGGATCCAACTGACACTGAGAAAATAGATTTTAGAACTCCTTTGGGTAACTTCATGTATAATGGCATGCCTTTTGGTTTGAAAAATGCTAGGGTAGCCTACCAAAGAGCAATACTAGCCATTTTCCATTACATCTTTCATGACATTTTAGAGTTTTATGTGGACAATTTAGTTATCAAATCTAAGAAGGATGACTCACACTTGACTGATCTAAGAAGAGTCCTCAACGTGTATAAGAAGTATAAACTAAAGATGAACCCACTCAAGTGTGCTTTTGGTGTAACGAGTGGGAAATTCTTGAGTTTTGTGGTGGATCAAAAAGAGGTTCTGATGGACCAAGATAAGCAGAAAGCCATCCTTGACATTCTTTATCCAAAGATGCAAAGGTAGCATAAGAGTTTTGTGGAAGATTTCTTACCTAAAAAGATTTATCCCAGGTCTATCTAAGATCACGCATCCGTTGATGCAGTTATTGCGAAAGATCACGTAGTTTAAATGGGAAGAACCCTACCAGAAGGCTTTTGACAAGCTTACTTTTCCCCAAACGATGACTCCACCAAAGGCTGGAGTACCTTTGATGCTATATATTACCTCTACAATGAGGTCCATCGGTGCACTGTTGACACAAGAGGTTGATGGAAAAGAGATACCCTTCTACTATCTGAGTAGAATTATCCATGATCATGAGACAAGATATATTAGTATAGAGAGGCATTGCTTAGTTTTGGTTTTTGTTACCTAAAAACTTAGACATTATATATTATCTTTCAATATTTACATAGTGGTAAGATGTGATCCCATCAAGTTTTTTTTATCATGAACACTCTTAATTGGGAGAGCAACAAAGTGGTTCCTCATTCTTTTCGGAGTACGATCTGAAGTGCATTATCCCCCACGCAATCAAGAGCCAAGACTACCCAACTATTGGCCACTTTTTTCAGCCTTATTCGAGCCACCTCACGAAGATATCCCAGGTGATGATTTGCAAGCGAATTTCTATGAGGTTGGTCTAGAGTAATGGTATATGGAGTTTAATGGCACATTTTCTAAAGACAAAGGAGGAGCATAAGTCATTTTTATCTAAAAGAAAGGAATAGATTACTCTATCTTTTAAGTTGGCTTTAATTGTTAAAATAACGAGGCATATTGTGAAGCGTTGATCTTGGTGTTGCTCAAAGCACTGCGAAGAGGCATCCGTTCACTTTGAATCAAAGGAGATTTCAATTTGGCGGTGAAACAAATGAATGGTGAATATGCATTGAAGCATCTAAATCTGGCACCTTACTTTACTATCATCCATAGGTTGATAGGAAAAATTCACGAGGTCAAAATAGAGAGGCATCTAAGAATGATGAACCATCATATTAATGCCTATGCAACAATATCACATAAATAAATCATGGTTAGTGAGTCTATAACTGTGGGCATGTTGTCTTCAACCGTTTTGAGCTTATCTAAGAAAATCTCCGTAGTATATGTTTTAACTCTTCCCCAGTGATGATAATTCAGATTGGAGAGGAGAGATAAGGAAGCAGTTGGAGCAAGAGATGGCAAGATGAAACTTACAAAGTTTGAATAATATTTCCTTTTTTAAGGAAGTTTGTACTATAAAAATTATGCGGGCATGTTGTATATATGTACAGTTATAACATAAGCTCAAATCAATTGATGAAACTCATGATGAGAATTGTCAAACCATTGAGATACTCCTTTATAGAAGAATTCAAAGGGAGGGGTATTTTTGGCCAACGATGAAACAAGATGAAACAACAGTACAAAGAGAATGTGCTAAGTGTCAAGCTTTCTTTCAACCAGCTAAGTGTAACTTTGTGAAATCTAAACTTTATATTGATTTTCATTAGAGATGGAGTTGTCCCAATAGAGAAAATAGATGTTATTGGAATCAGAATAATGGCTCCAAGGTTTTACATGTTGGAAGAGAAGTTGTATTAAAGAGTGTATTTCAAAAGGCCATTGATATACCCATATATACCCTCGGCCAGGCCTAGGGCGCCCTCCACCAAGACGAGCCCAAGATGGTCCCGTGACCCTTCAAGGGGACGACCCTTCATCAAGCCCGGACGACCCTTCAAGGGGCCGACCCTTCATCATGGTCCAGACGACCCTTCAAGGGGCCGACCCCTCATCAGGCCCAAACGACCCTCCGAGGGTACGACAGTACGAGGCCTAAATTAGGCCAGACACTTCGAGATGGAACTTTGCCCTCGGCCTCATATCATAGGCCGAGGGTGACATCATCATAACGCGTGGTTTGGGAGACGCGTGTAATAGTGCGCGTGAAGCTCACATGACACGTGGAAGATCGTTATAACAATACCACCCCCTCACATGAAGGAATATTATGTCATCATTAGTCACAGGTGGCATCTACAGGTGTCAACAGGGGATTGGTTAGATCATCATTCACATGCACCATGCATACTTGGGGGGTACACTACACCCCCCAAGACCTATATATACTTGTCACCTACAACCCTACAAAAGGATCGATAATTGTAAGCCTAGTAAAAACTCTGCTTATACACACAGTAGAGAGATAAAGTGGGCTTATGTGCATTCTATCCAAGGCCATTAGTGCCCATATATAGTGGATCACACACTCACAGTGGATGTAGGCCTAATTGGCTGAACCACTATACATCATTATCTTGTTCCTCTTATACTCATCTCCTTCTATACACTTCCACACTTATACATGTACATCTCTATGGTTGCCATGGTTATTGCTGTTTGAGCTCATCATCACTTATCTGGTGGTGCTAGATTTCAGCATCATCAGTTTGGCGCCGTCTGTGGGAACGAGAAGACATCTCTTCCTTTGTACAGCTTGACCTCACTGGGCACTCTGGTGGTGAGCCAGTTCTCCCCCTGTGAGGAGATGTTTCACCATTGAAAGAGACCCATTAAGGTTCTCAAGCTCACTAGTCTTTTATTCAGTTCAGCTCTTCATAGCTCAAACACATGGCACAGGAGATTCCACCACCACCACTTCCTCCACCGGATAGTGGAGTAGGACCCAATTCCAGTCAGCCACCACCTCAGTCTGAGATGGCTGATGTGGCGACAGCCTTGAAGTCTCTGGCAGCAAGCCAGCGGATCATGCAGGAGCAGTTCACAACTCTAAGCCAGAATATACTAAGACCACCAGGGGTCTCGCCTGATATGATTACTTCGGCAGCGACTCCAGGCCAGCATGGGGCCAGGGGACCACCCCAGGCACCACGCAAAGACTTGCCACCCCCCCAGCGGCGGAGGGATATTGCTGACCCCCGGCGTCTACGCCTGGGGAGGCAAGGAAACCCTTGCCCTGAGGACAGGTATGATGATCTGGAGGGAGAGGAGGCCCCCATAGAGTGCTGGGAGCCGTATGAGGTCTCTAACAACACTGTCCGACCTCTCCAAGAGAGCAGAGGGAAGTGTGGAAGGCAAAATCCCGATGACCGTCCGAGAGGCTCTGCTTTTGACCCCTTGAGCAGGGGGTCGGCCTTTGAGAGGCTAGGACCAGTAAATGACCTGTGGTAAAAATTATCGAGATCAAGGAGTGCTGCGAGGTCCAGAAGGGAGGCAGCAGATGGCCGACCCCATGACGGTCAGGGGGAAGTAAATAGCCGACGCAGGGGTGCCGCTGTAGAACCCTCCATCCACCTCAAAGCGGCGGCGGGGGATAACATCAGCCAAGCCGACCCTACGAGGCCCTGGAATGACTCAATCCAGCCACTGGAGGACAAGATCAGTGATATTTTGAAGAGCCAAGACCCTCTTCAGAGAGGATACTCCACAGGCTCTCCCTTTATGGCGAAGATAGTCAACTTTCCTATGCCATAAAAGTTTTAGCCACCTGTGATCACCCCAAGGTATGACGGGAGTACTAACCCTATCCATCATATTGAGATGTATCAATCAGCGGCAGACATATACTCTATCTCAGATGAGATGAGGTATCGTGCCTTTTCTGGCACTCTGATGGGGGCTGCACATGTCTGGTATATGTCTCTTCCAAAAAATTCCATTGGAAGCTTTAAGCAGTTGGCAGACCGGTTTATCCACAACTTTTGCTTTGGGGTGAGGCCACAGAAGAACACCACCCACCTGCTCTATGTTAAGCAGGGGAAGAATGAGAGTCTAAGAGACTACATAGCCAAATTTAACAAAGAAAAGTTAGAGGTGGAAGACTATGAGGAGAGCATAGCTATGATAGCCCTAATTGGAGGACTCCAAAAGGGGAAGCTGTTATGAAAGCTTACAGAAGACCCTCCAAGGACGATGGTTGAACTGCTGTCAACAGCAGAAAAGGTGATGAACGCCGAAGAGACAATGGCTGCAAAATATGAAGATGAAAAAGGAGGCACCGGTGGGGGTAAGTACCCTAAGAAGAACAAAGAGGGGAAGAAGAGGTATACGGACGACAAATTCGCTGGTTATACCCCTCTAACGGTCAACTGTGAACATATTCTCAACGAGATAAAGAGTGACCGGTCCCTGAAATGGCCTGAGAAGTTGAGGGCAGCCCCCAACAAGAGGAACAAAAACCTGTAGTGTGAATTTCACCAAGACCATAGCCACGTGACAGATAAATGATTTGCTCTGAAAGATGAGATTGAGAAGATGCTGAAAGAAGGGAAGCTCAGGAAGTACATTGACAAAGGTTCCTTCAAGTGGGGCCAAGGGGACGACCCCATAAAAAGTGAGGCGATACATGTAGAGAAGGTCCTCAAAAAAGAGAGGATGACCCTTCTGACGATGAGGACGACCCTAACCTCTCGCTGAGAGACGACCACGACCCTGTCAAGAGACTTAATATGATCTCGCTCGGTATGGGAATGATCTCCTGGGGCCTAGCAGGAGGAGGGTCAGAGGTCGTCGACAGGAAGGCCCATGTAGCTGAAGCCAAGGCAGTGACAAAAGCTGTACACTCAACCTCCCTGGTGGCAAAGTCAGAAAAGAGGAAGAAGGTCGATATGGATACCCTGATAGTGGGGTTCTTAATAATGGATTTCAAAGGCCTCTTAGCCCCACATGACGACCCTCTCGTCATCACTACCAGGATACACAGGTGTGAGGTGCCGACGATCCTGGTCGACGGGGGTAGCTCTGCAGATGTGATGTTTTGGCCATGCTTCAAAGCGTTAGGTCTCAGCCGTGCTAGACTCATCCCATACCATCACCCATTGATTAGGTCCAGTGGGGAAAAGGTTCATCCCCTTGGAGTGTATGAGGCCGATGTAAGGATGGGGGACGAGTGGCCGAGATGGCTTACCAAGAAGGTCAGTTTCTTTGTGATGGATGGACATATCTTTTCGCCCTACAACATTATACTAGGACGGGTAGCCCTCAAGGGGTTTGAAGTTGTGCCATCTATGGCCCATCAGATGATTAAATTCCTAGCCCCTTACGGGGTAGGGGAAGTTCAGGGAGACCAGACGATCGCGCGGGAATGTTATTTCAACTCCGCCGAAGAAAAAGAGGCGCACAAGAAGGCAACAGCTACCTACAACATTAACACCCTGGACCCCAGGGATGAGAAAAAGCTGAAGAAAGGAGAAGCCATGGAAGAGGTAGAATCCATCATCCTCAATGAGGATGAGCCGAAAAAAATCGTCCAAATCGGTAAGACTCTGAAGCCAAACATCAAGGAAGATCTCATCAAGCTGTTGAGAAGAAGACAAAGTGTCTTTGCATGGAGTCATACAGATATGCCAGGAATCGACCCCGAAATCATGTGCCACAAGCTCAACGTGGTAGAGGGTGCAAACCAGTAAAGCAGAAGAGGAGAATTTATTCTCGAGAAAAATATGAGGACATTAGGGACGAGGTCAAAAAGATGGAAAATGCTGAGTTTATCAGAGAGGTCATTTACCCTGAATGGCTGTCCAATACAGTCATTGTCCCAAAAGCCAATGGGAAGTGGAGGATGTGTGTAGACTTCACAGACCTCAACAAGCTTTGTCCCAAAGACAACTTCCCTCTCCCCCGCATTGATCAGATGGTAGACGCTACCGCAGGCCATGAGTTCATGAGCTTAATGGATGCCTATTCAGGGTACAACCAGATCTTTATGAACCCTGAAGATAACTTTTATTATCGACAAGGGGACATACTGTTATAGGGTCATGCCCTTTGGCCTAAAAAATACGGGGGGAACGTATCATCGCCTTGTAAATAAAATGTTTAAAGACCAAATTTGGAAATCTATGGAGGTCTATGTAGATGACATGCTGACCAAGAGCTTGAAGGCAGAGGATCATGTGGATGACCTGAAGAGGACCTTTAATACGATGGACAAGTACCAGATGAAGCTCAACCCGACCAAGTGTGTCTTCGGGGTCAGAGTAGGGAAGTTCTTGGGGTTCATTATCAACCAAAGAGGCATCGAGGCTAACCTTGAAAAGATAAAGGCCCTTATAGAAATGAAGACCCCCAAGACCATTAAAGACGTTCAGAGGCTCACGGGGCGAGTTGCTACTTTGAATAGGTTTGTGTCCAGAGCCACTGACAAGTGCTTACCATTCTTCAAAATTCTTAGAAAGGCTTTTGAATTGAGCGAAGAGTGTGATGAGGCTTTCAGGGAGCTAAAGTCATACCTAGGGTCTCCCTTGCTGTTGTCACGACCAGTGCAGGGTGAATGACTCTATGTGTATCTAGCTGTCTCAGAGTCAGCCATTAGCGCCGTAATCATTAGAGACGAAGATGGGGTACAGAGGCCAGTGTACTTCAATAGTAAGGCCCTTTAGGGGGCAGAGCAAAGATACCCGAGGATAGAGAAGTTAGCCTATGCCTTGATCCATTCCTTAAGGAAGATGAAGCCTTACTTCCAATCCCATACAATGGTCATCCTCACTGACTCTCCTCTTAGGCAGGTCCTACACAAGCCAGAAAAATCAGGCAGGTTAATGGCCTAGGCTATAGAGCTGGGGGAGTTTAACATTGTGTATCAACCTAGAACGGCCATTAAGGGGCAAGCATTGGAAGATTTCGTGGACGAGTCTACTTGGGAAGATGATGAAGCCGAGGATGAGAGCCTCGGGAAGATAAATACCCAACATGACAGGCTCACCGACACACCTGAAGATAAGGCTGAGACAAGCACCGCTAGAAGGAAAGTGGTCGAAAACGAAAAGGGAAGATACCTCTTTAGACAGGGATCCCTCACCGAGGGAAATTTCTCAGAGGAAAAGACTGTGTGGAGCCTCTTCGTTAACGGGTCCTAGGGCTGGTAATTTTTGACACGATAACCCGTTTATGGTAATCCGAACATGGCACGATTAGCTTGTATAGATTTAAGATTACCTAAAACTTATAATAAAATCAAAACCATCACGACCTGAAAATGACACAACTAACTCGAATTGCCACCCGTCCTCCCACGACAGCGGAAGTGGAGCTGGACTGATAGTATCAACACCCGATGGCACAGACATTGAGTACGCCCTGAGGTTCAACTTTAAAGCCTCCAACAATGAGTCCGAATATGGGGCCTTAATAGCAGGCCTATCCTTGGCCAAGTCTCTTAGTATCGGCCAGATTCTGGTCTATAGTGATTCGAGGCTAGTAGTGAATCAGATACTAGGAGCCGATGAGGCCAAGGATGAGAGGATGACCAAATACCTTGAGAAAGTAAGGTCATTACTGAAGAGCTTCAGATAAGTGAAATTGAAGAGGATACCTAGGCACGACAATGGCCGAGCCGATGCACTTTCCAGGCTAGCCTCAACAACTAGGACAAATATCAGGAAGACGGTCCCAGTGGAAATTTTGCTTCAACCAACTATTGAAGATGCTGAGGGAACACTTGGCACTTGCTTAAATGATTTTAAGGAAGCTTCATGGATGGACCCCCTGATCAGATATATTAAAGAGGGGGAGATGCCAGAAGCAAGGCAAGAAAGGAAGAAGTTAAGATACAAAGCTGCAAAATTCACCGTCATTGGAGACACCTTGTACAAAAAGGGGTTCTTGCTCCCATTATTTAGGTGTGTGCACCCCTTTGAAATCCCACGCATTTTGCAAGACGTGCATGAGGGGTCATGTTCAAGCCACATTGGGGCAGGTCTCTGGCGAAGAGGGTGGTCACCCAGGGGTACTGGTGGCTGACCTTGGGGAAAGATGCCACGACATATGTAAAAAAGTGATAAATGTCAAAGATTTGACACCATCCCTCACCAGCCCCATCAGCCTCATACCTCCATTACATCCCCATGGCCATTTGCAGTGTGGGGGATCGACCTAGTAGGCCCCTTGCCTAGGGCCATCAATAACTATCGGTTCCTCATCGTGGCAATTGACTATTTTTCAAAATGCGTGGTGGCAGAGCCGATGGTCGCGATTACCGAAAAAAAGACCTTACAGTTCATTTGGAAAAATATTATATGCAAATATGGTCTCCCCAACAACCTCATCTCGGATAACGGGACTCAATTCAAGAATACATCTCTAGAGAAGTATTGTGAAAGGGTGAGTATCAAACAATTCTTCTCTACCCCAGGTCGACCTCAGTCTAATGGGCAAACGGAAGTTACAAATAGGACAATTCTAGATGGGATCAAGAAGAGACTTGAGGAGGCAAAAGGAAGATGGGTTGAGGAGTTATATGCTGTACTGTGGGCCTACAGGACAACGACAAAGACCTCTACCGGGGAAACCCCGTTCATGCTAGCTTATGGCTCAGAAGCAGTCATCCCGACCGAGATTGGGTTTCCTACCCACAGGGTCCAAATGTATGACCCCTAGAGAAATATGGAAGAGAGGAGACTTGACTTGGACCTGATTGAGGAAAGGAGGGAAGACGCCGAGATAAGGCAAGCTGCCTACCAGCAGAGGACTGCAAGGTTTTACAACCAGAGAGTGAAGCAGAGGCCAATTGCAGTGGGGGACTTAGTCCTCAAAAAGACTTGGCAGAAGCCCAACAAGCTCCATCCAAATTGGCATGGCCCATATAGGGTCATCGATGAAGTTGTCCCTGTAACCTATAGACTAGAAAACCTAGAAGGGGAACCCTTTTCCAACCCCAGGAATACAGATCATTTGAAGAAATAATATCAGTAGTGTTGTAATGTCCTATCGGACCACAATTGTAATGGGTATTTCTCCAACATAACACTTGGAATGTTAATGAGAAATATCATATTGTGTTCTCCCTCATCTTGCGTTTGTCAGTTCTAGTATGACTGGGGATCGTCTTCGGAAAACCACCCTCGGCTATAATGAGGGTCAATACTGGGGACGACCCCTCCTTTGCCCTCAAGAAAGACGAGGGGGGAATTAATTGAAAAACCATTAGGTTGGTTAAAAACCACCCTCGGCTATAATGAGGGCAAATGGTGGGGACGACCCCTCATTTACCCTGAAGAAAGACGAGGGGGGACTTGATTGAAAAGCCATTAGGTTGGTTACAAACCACCCTCGCCTATAATGAGGGTAAATGGTGGGGACGACCCCTCATTTACCCTCAAGAAAGACGAGGGGGGACTTGATTGAAAAACCATTAGGTTGGTTAAAAACCACCCTCCGCTATAATGAGGGCAAATGGTGGGGACGACCCCTCATTTACCCTCAAGAAAGACGAGGGGGGAATTGATTGAAAAACCAGTAGGTTGGTTAAAAACCACCCTGGGCTATAATGAGGGCAAATGGGGGGGGGGGGGGGGGGGCGACCCCTCATTTACCCTCAAGAAAGACGAGGGGGGACTTGATTGAAAAACCAGTAGGTTGGTTAAAAACCACCCTGGGCTATAATGAGGGAAAATGGGGGGGACGACTCATCATTTACCCTCAAGAAAGACGAGGGGGGACTTGATTGAAAAACCATTAGGTTGGTTAAAAACCACCCTCGGCTATATGAGGGCAAATGGTGGGGGGGGGGGGGGGGGGGGGGGGACGACCCCTCATTTACCCTCAAGAAAGACGAGGGGGGAATTGATTGAAAAACCATTAGGTTGGTTAAAAACCACCCTCGGCTATAATGAGGGCAAATGGTGGGGACGATCCCTCATTTACCCTCAAGAAAGACGAGGGAGGACTTAATTGAAAAACCATTAGGTTGGTTAAAAACCACCCTCGGCTATAATGAGGGCAAATGGTGGGGACGATCCTTCATTTACCCTCAAGAAAGACGAGGGAGGACTTAATTGAAAAACCATTAGGTTGGTTAAAAACCACCCTCGGCTATAATGAGGGAAAATGGTGGGGACGACCCCTCATTTACCCTCAAGAAAGACGAGGGGGGACTTGATTGAAAAACCATTAGGTTGGTTAAAAACCACCCTCGGCTATAATGAGGGCAGATGGTGGGGACGACCCCTCATTTACTCTCAAGAAAGACGAGGGGGGACTTGATTGAAAAACCATTAGGTTGGTTGAAAACCACCCTTGGCTATAATGAGGGCAAATGGGGGGGGGGGGGGGACGACCCCTCATTTACCCTCAAGAAAGACAAGGGTGGACTTGATTGAAAAACCATTAGGTTGGTTAAAAACCACCCTCGGCTATAATGAGGGCAAATGGTGGGGACGACCCCTCATTTACCCTCAAGAAAGACGAGGGGGGACTTAATTGAAAAACCATTAGGTTGGTTAAAAACCACCCTCAGCTATAATGAGGGAAAATGGTGGGGACGGCCCCTCATTTACCTTCAAGAAAGATGAGGAGGGACTTGATTGAAAAACCATTAGGTTGGTTAAAAACCACCCTCGGCTATAATAAGGGCAAATGGTGGGGCAGACCCCTCATTTACCCTCAAGAAAGACGAGGGGGGACTTGATTGAAAATATCATTAAGTGATGGAAGCCACCCTCGGCTATGATGAGGGCAAAGGGTGGGGACGACCCCTCATTTACCCTCAAGAAAGACGAGGGAGGGGTTAGTGATATTGTTAACTTAAAAACATCATAATGCAAGACATACGAGAGACAAGCACAGAAGACAGAGAGGCATTATATTACAACATGAAGATGTTTGTCCGACAAAAGAGTACAAAAAATATTGGTTACACGAAGAGGGTATGGGCTACAGGCAGCCACCCTATTGAGCAACGTCGAAGGGCAATGTTTAAACATTTATGATGGGGGTCTCCTCGATGACCAAGACAGGTCGATCCTCAGATGTACCGGTGCCCTCGGCGTGCACTTGAGACTCCACCTGGGCCAAAGCCTCAACAATCAGGGGGTCGTCCAGTTGGATTGCTTCAATAGAGGGGCGAACAGATGATACTGCATCAGAAAACTTAAGGACGACCCACCGATAGGCCGTCCTAATTCCCCTCTCCAAGTATTCAAGACCGAAGACTTGAAACTCATCTGAGAGTTTGTAGGCCTCCACAGCATCGGACTCGGCTTTCTTTACAGCCTCCTCCAGACCAGTCTTGAACTGGACCCTCAAGTTAGTCAAGGAGTCATCCTTATCTTTTATAACTAAGTCCTTGGCCTTCAAGTCTGCATCATGATGCTTCATCAGCTCATCCAAGACCCTGGCATGTTCGATCCTGGCACTCTCCAGTTCAGCCCTCGCAGTCTCAAGCTCTGTTTGCAGATCAGCCTCGTGCTGAATGGCCCTCTCGTCTTCATGGAATTTTTGTTGGTTTTCAGCCATCCACTTAGTGGCTGAGATAAAGACACAGACAGACTGCACAGAGAAAGACACTTGTTAAGAGGTCGAGGAAACAGTTGGTGAAAATTCAATCAAGGAGATAAAGTAAAAACACATACCAGGGCCAGTGTGTGCAAACCATAATCATAAATCTTGGCCAGGGGCATCTTTGACAAGAATTTATAGTCCGCAGTCGAGGGAGCGAAAAACATCGAGGCCTTGGCCTCCCTCAAGTTAGCAATCAGGGAAGACGGCTCGGCCTTCAGAAATGCCAAATTTTGGGACCAGAAGGACCCTATGCTGGAGGAGGAGCCAGTCCCCTCCGATGCCTCCACCCTCGCCCTCGTCCTTGAATCAGGCCGAGGGTCAACAGGAACGTCAGGACCTTTTCTTTCGGAACCCTCGACGGAAGGTTCGTCAGGTGTCGGCCCCATGACCTTCGACTTCCTCGGAGTCTGTTGAGGCTCCTTGCCCTTCTTCTTGCCTAGGCCAGATAATAAGCTTGGGGCAGTCATTTCCCAAAGATAATCAGAGATACCTGCAGGACGACCTGAAAAGGAGACGACACATCAGATATATGCAGAGGCAAAAGATGAAACACTTGGAAAAAATCAAAGATTGAGCAAAAAACAATAATAACTCACATAGCTCTGTCAGGGGGCCGACCCTCAGACCAGCTTCTTTGAGGAACCGATGGGTCATCAGATCTTCAAACTTTGCGAGTCCACCCTCTTTCCCTCGTTCTCTCAGATACTCGACTATGTCCTTCTTATCTAGACTAAGTCTAGGGTCTCACCTTGCCTTCATCGAGGGGTTAGACCATCTCCTTGGGACCCTCGAACCATCGTCCAAAATTTGAGTCTCGACGGCAAACTCCCACTCTCCAGAAATAAAGAAAAATCTCTTCTTCCAGTCGTGGTTGGAGGTTTGTGCCACGTGGAGAAGTTTTTTATCAGACCTCCTCGCCCCTAGGTGATAGTACCCAGGCTGTTTGGACGAGGAGGTGATATTATAACAAGAAAAGAACAGATCGGCTGAAGGTTCGTCAGTAAAGGTATTCTTCCGCAAGGAGACGTAGCCGAGGATATTCCTTTAGGAGTTGGGGGGAAGCTGAGAGGGGGCAATGCCAAGGGCCGATAGTATATTGACCATGGCAAGATGCAGAGGGAATCTTACGCCGACCTTAAACATCTGTTCATACACTGCTATCTCCCCCTCATCCCCTTCAAAGACTCTCTCAGACTCAGAGGGGCCCCTCATACTTATGTTGGGAGGCACACCAAATGTATGCCTCCATAACAGGAGGTCACGATCCCTGATTGAGGAAATATAGGCCGAGGCGTGGGAGGTGTCAACTGGGTCGGCATCTGAGTCCTCACCATCATCCTCAGTCCCCTCTCCCTCGGCCTCATCACCTGTCAGAGGTCCATGAGGAAAGGCCATCTAGAAGGCATGAGGGGATAAAGTTATCATATGCATAGCTTCAGAAGGGAACAATCCCTCGTCCTGTCGGCTTGGGCTTTGATCAGACGTCTCTCTCCTCCCCGAAGGCCTAGCGCCAGTTGGTGACGAAGCTTTCTCATCCATCTCTCCTGAATGACTCTCGGCTGGATGACAGGACGACCCATAAGACTCAGATGGTTTTATTGTGGCTAGAGGAATGGGAAAAATGGGTCGTACCCAATTAGGGTCGGCCCCTCATCTTCTCTCCTCATCTTGTTCTATTCGTCTGATCTCTACGAAGAGTTTCTCTCTTAAGGATGGGAATTCCTCGAATAAATTGTAAAGCCTCCTAAGCATTAAGGGGAAGACCCTACACTTAGAAGAAGTTGGCTAAGCTAATCACAAACAAGTTTGCAGTTGGCCAAACTAAACTTTTGGATTGAAACAAAAGAAATCAAGAGTTTTAATCAAGAATACTCAAGAACCAACCGCCGGAGAAGACGCCAGAAAAGTTATGAAATAGCCTAAGGAAAATCCAACTGTACGAGCCTAAAACAAGAAAGCAAACAGAAATGAAGATAAAGAGGGAACTAGGGCAGAGGAATTACCTGAGAAGGAATAGCGAGACTGCCAAACTCAAAATGTTGAAGTTGCAAAAATGGCTAGAAAGCTGGTGAGAAGCTAGAGAGAGAGAGAGTTCAAGCGCGAAGAAGAAGAAGAAGGGGAGTAAAACTTCAAAAATTATTTAAATACCTTAGTAATGAGTGGGCCCATTAACTAAGGCAGAACACAACCCACGAGGAGGGCATCATTAGGGCACAATGCCCCAGGCCAAGTGTGCAGCCGCTACACCTTGGAAAATGGAACGACAGTGGAAATCTACTTGGGTATCACATCAGCTTGACAGGTGTCAATCATATAACTGACCATACACTCATCTTATCTGCAACACTATCCTTCAACCCTCTCAACAACATCTATGGCTAAGGGCTGGTTAGTATACCCATATATACCCTCAGTCAGGCCGAGGGTGCCCTCCACCAAGACGAGCCCAAGATGGTCCCGTGACCCTTTAAGGGGCCGATCCTTCATCAGTCCCAGACGAACCTTCAAGGGGCTTACCCTTCATCATGGTCCAGACGACCCTTCAAGGGGCCGACTCCTCATCAGGCTCAGACGAACCTCTGAGGGTACGACAGTACGAGGCCTAAATTAGGCCAGACACTGCCAGATGGAACTTTACCCTCGGCCTCATATCATAGGCCGAGGGTGACATCATCACAGTGCGTGGTTTAGGAGACGAGTGGAACAGTGCGCATGAGGCTCACATGGCACGTAGAAGACCGTTATAACAATACCACCCCTCACGTAAAGGAATATTATGTCATCATTAGTCACAGGTGGCATCTACAGGTGTCAACAGGGGATTGGTTAGATCATCATTCACATGAACCATGCATACTTGGGGGGTACACTACACCCCTCAAGACCTATATATACTTGTCACCTACAACCCTACAAAGGGATCGATAATTGTAATCCTAGCAAAAACTCTGCTTATACACACAGTAGAGAGAGAAAGTGGGCTTATGTGCATTGTATACAAGGCCATTAGTGCCCATATATAGTGGATCACACACTCACAGTGGATATTGGCCTAATTGGCTGAACCACTATACATCATTATCTTGTTCCTCTTATACTCATCTCCTTCTATACACTTCCATAATTATACATGTACATCTCTATGGCTGCCATGGTTACTGCTATTTAAGTTCATCATCACTTATCTGGTGGTGCTAGATTTCAGCATCATCAGCCATTACGATGCATCACGAGAGAGTAATTAAAGTAATTCCTTAGTGAGTAAGTAGGAGAGCAAGTATTATTGGTGTAAGAGACGAAGTAGAGAGTAAGTAGGTGACAAGTTGTATAGTCAACTCATAACACTTGGATATTATTATCCAACGATGGAAAAATATTTGTATGAGTTTGTTCATAAGTGAAAATCTTGCCAACTTTATGGTAACCTCATTCATGCTCCATTGGTGGAACCTCATTCACTTCACTACAGCAAATCTGTCGAATTATCACGGTCATTGACCTTGACAAGTTGGACTTGTCAATGTCAATAACCGTGACAATTCTGGGGGTGACAACTTTTTTTATCACGGACTTATCACGGTCATTGATCGTGACAACTTCATTAGAATTGTCACGGTCATGTCACCGTCTATGACCGTGACAAGTGTTGTCATGGTCTAAAACCGTGGCAAATCCATGATAATATTTTTAAAATTATCACGGTTTATGACCGTGATAATTCTGGGCAGAATTGAAAAAATAATTATTGGGAAGTATGGCCACTGCCACTGTCCAGCAGTATATTTGTACCTATTATAGCAACATTATACCTGTTCAAACATCATATATCCAAATAAAATAGAGTTAATGCAAATATACATTCAAAACAATATGCATCACGATATAATCCAAATATAATTCAAATGTAACAACTTCAAACAATTCAATTCAAATAATGTCACTACATGCCTGGGGTAAGGTTAGCTCAGAGGAGGTGAGTAGGCCACACGATATACGAATTGACACACCCAGTAATATACATCGTGCCACATTATTCGTGCAACCACAAGGGAGAGTTCTCCTTCCCGGGTATCACATGCAAGATGAGCACCTTGGACTCGATGTCTTGAAGCAAACGTCCATAAATTGGCATACCCTGGACAGTATTCGGGTCCCTCAACCCCTGCCCTATTCGTTGACCATCAAATATGTCCAGTATAAACATGCTCGGCCAACCAAGTGTCGATATCGGTCGGTCGGAATAATATAAAATATTCTAAAATAATGTTAAACATTAAAATAATTTAAACTTACTTTTTCCATTCTTTGACATCTTCATGCGTGTCAAATAGATAACGAGCTACTTGTTCATGTTGCAAACTCATTATTTTCACTCGTTTTCCCATCACATGACCACCATCATTGACAAACTCATCAGTGTCATCAACATTGGTCAAGTCAGGTATATATTCCCGAGTATATATTGATGACTCCACGGTGATGTATTCCTCTGCAATTGATCCTGCAATGTATCGCGTATTCTTGACATAATCTTTAAAAAAATTCATAAATCTTTCAAACGGATACATCCACCGATATCTAACTGGACCACAAAAGTGCCTCGTCGCATAGGTGTACCAACAAGTGAACACTTATGTCAAAGAATGCTGGGGGAAAGTACTTCTCCAACACACAAATCGCTTCGGTCATCGCTAATTTTGCGGCCACTATGTGTTCTTGATTGACTGCCTTCTCACACAAGAGTGAAAAGGTAATACTTATTTGCATAATAGCCCTCCGTAAATCCTTGTGCTTGGAGAAACAGTGCTTAAACAATAGAGGAACCAATTGCATTATCACATGCTAATTGTGGGACTTACACTTATGTAAATCATGAGTAGCATAATTCATAATCCTTAACAAGTTGGATGAAAAATTATATGGGCCCTTCAAATTATATATTGTGTCTAAAAACACCTTCCTTTTCCCACTCGTCAAAGTAAACACACCAAGGGGAATTATTGTCCTTCACCTACTATCTTCTTTCAACCATAGTTGTGGCTTAAGTTTCAACGATTTAAGGTCTTTTCATGCATTTTCTCCATCCTTCGAATGACTCCCCCCAAGGCAAGTGCCCACAATATGTTCAGCGAAGTTCTTCTCTGCATGTATCACATCCAATACATGGCGCACCGGGTTATTCTTCTAATAAGGCAAGTCAAATAAAATTAACCTCCTAGACTATGTGACTACGCGCATGAAATGCGTGCTCATGTAAGGGCACGATCGTTGTTTTCGTTTCACCGCGGTAATGCAAAAACCTAAATTACAACTAAACTTGCGAGGCAAGCACAACGGTAAGTCGGGTATTGAACAACTTTCTCTTTCTTTTTATTTTCTTCTTTTTCTCGTGTTTTCTTTTTCTTTCTCTTTTTCATCTCTTTTTTCACATCTATGTTCTTTACTTTTCTCACTCTCACATGCCTAAATTGCAACCGACATCATAACAACAACATTCAATCCCAAGAAACATTCCAAACAAAGGTATGGAAAGTGCATGTATGGTTTAAAACTCGAATTCGGAGTTGGTTATGGGATTGGGTTATGAAACGAAAGGTTATTATTTAGGCTCAAGGGGGTTAACGAGGGAAAACGTTTAAGGTGAGGTCAAGGCTAATATGTGTGATATAACAAAGACTGCCTATGATCATTTCACAAAGTTTACGTAATTCTCGAGTCAAAACAATATATGAAAATCATGATCAAGTAACACATTTCAAGAATGAACTCAATTAATGAACGATCAAATGAAAGAATAGTGAGATTACCGACGAATTCAACGTTTTCAAAGAGGAAAGAATAGTGTATAGCACTCACAAACGACGAAAGGTACAAAGCTTACTCTATGTAAATATATACAATGCAACAAAAGATTACCGAGTTATAAAAATCTTAAACCAAATCAATAGAACAATAAAAGTTCATGTGCTCACGAGATTAAAGTTTAATTCATGAAGTTATTCACAATATCAATAATTGAGACTAAAGTCTAATAACTTCTAAAATCGAGAAGATGCATCATTGGGTTGTCTATTGGATCGGGCAATTATTGAAATTTATCATCAAAAACAAAGGCAAAATGCCCAAAAAGGAGGAAAAAAAAAGAAAATCTTTTTGAAAATTTTCAATTTTTCTAAGAAAAGCATACTAAGTAACTAACATGTGGGCAAAAACATGGACTAAATAAAGAAATGGATAGAATATCCCACACACCCTAACTTAAAACTTGACATTGTCCTCAATGTGAATTAAGAACCAAGTTAAAGAGAGAAAAATAGCGATACTACCCAAAATTGGAGCAATCCCCATAAGAACGAGTCCAAAGAATCTACAAAACAAGTTAGTACCGAGCATAGCAAAAACAAATAACACAAAGTTAACTAATTACACTAGACTAAATTAAAAAGGGAAGAAAAAATAAAAAGAAAGAATAAAAAGGTAACTATATACAACCTACTATTTAGGCTTCACACTAACTATACACTAGAAGTCTAAATAGTTGAGGGTCCACCGCAAAAACGATTTGAATTTAGAGGATAATCGGTGTACCCTCACACTCAAGCATGCCTTCCGAAATATATGAATTTGGTTTTAACAATGGAAGACATGTGTAAGGCGGAAGAAATGAATCATCGCCAATTAAAAATTTTGGAGGGACGATGGGGAGTTTGGATTGAACGGGTGACAAAAACATATGGGGACCGAGAAAAGCCGAATATCCTCCCAATGATTTTGAAATTGGAATGGGAGGTGTCTCACACAAAGGAAAAGATGCGATCATGGAAGGCGACTCGAGAAAGTACTCCTCATCGACGAAAAGGTTTAAAACATTAAAGTTTGAAACCGAATCATCGGGTACTTGTGACCGTGTGATAACAGAAAATGAAAATGGGGAGGAAAGAAATTCAAACTCATGAGATGAATCATCATCACATGAAGATTGAGTTTCGAAGGAAATAATATCATTTTCAATGAAATGTTCTTCTTTGGGGGCCAAAGAAGAAATCATTTCATTGCAAATAGATATTACTTCATTTTCATCCTCGCTTTCAATATCTATTATGCAATGGGCAAAGTCGACAATGATTTGTTCCAAAGTAGGCGCAAAATCCTCATTTGGTTCAAAATATTCCTTGACTTTGAAAGTCTCGGAAGCAAAGTCGTCGCCGGACTTAAATAATAAATCCAATTCACGTTCCCAATAACGATTTTCTTCTCGATAACGATTTTCAATTTTCTCATTTTCAAGCATACACAAGCCCTCACCGAATGTCATAGGTCGAGGTGCGGATGCATGAAAATGGGAACTTTGAAAATTACCATCGGACTTAAATGAAAACTCATTATTATAAGAATTTTGAAAACTATTGCAATTCATTTCAAAATTCCTATTATAAGGAGGTAAAGGCCCAAAATCATTATCATCATCATCATCAAAATTCCAATAACCCAAGTTTTGACTTTCGTTAAACTCGCCCAAAGTCATATTTGAATTTGAAATTCTTTGGGACTCTAAGTATTCACCGAAAGTCATAGAATTATGAGCATTTTGAGAATTATAACAATGATTACCGAAAGAATTGGAATAAGACATGCTTACCCCCAAAATGGCTCAAGTGGCAAATTCCACAAAGTAGGTGCGCGCGAGAAATTCGAGTGTTTCTAAGTGCTCAAATGTGGAAGTCCTACAAAAATGTTAGCAAACAATACAAATAGAAAGAAAATGTTACGAAATACTAAATCAAATAAAGTCTAAAACAAACTCATCCCCGAAAATGGTGCCATTTTGACTACGCACGTGAAATGCGTGCTCGTGTAAGGGCATGGTTGCTGTTTTCGTTTCACCCCGGTAATGCAAAAACTTAAATTACAACTACACTTGCGAGGCAGGCACAACGGTAAGTCGGGTATCGAAAGATCCACAGGGACGAGTTGCTAGAATTTATATGATTTAATACTTCTCAATAAAAGGGAAAAAGGTGAATTACAAACTAAAAGAAAAGATGCATAAAAGGAAAATATTTATCTAGGAAAGGGTATTTAAACTAGACTAACAAAGCGGTAAAAATTATAGGTTACGTCGAATATCCCTCACCCGAGTTAATTTGTATAAAATGGATACATGGGTCGACGAGTTATTACGAATGCGTCTCGTTTCGACAGTTAATTAAATCAAGGGTTGTCACGCCCCTAAATCCACATTAAAGCCTAATAAGATTTTGGCGTAAAAAATATCCCGAAAATTACACACGAAAGGTCGTAAGCACGGGACATACATGATGTGCCCCGTCAAATCTCCTAGGCACAATAACTAGAACAACGCACCTGAAATAGACCCCAAAAGCACCATCACCAAAGCCAAGCAACGCGTCAACCCAAGTGAGTTCCATTTGAACACCACCTAGACTAAATTAGCTTGAAAGCATGATAAAAATGCGGTAAATGAAACGCGATAAATAAACGCAATAAAGCTACCTAGAAAACAAGTAAATCAAAGCATGTAAACCTAATTAGAAAGCAAGAAATAACGAAATACAATCTATATTAATGGAGATGGAAGATGGTAGCACAAATTACAAGCCCAAATGGGTGTCAATCCAAGAAGAAATGAAGAAATGAGCTCTCAAACCTCCAAAAGCCTAACCTAAACTAACTAAAACGAATTATCTCTGTTTTTACATCAAAATTCCTTTATATAGTAAAATGAATTAAATTAGAAAAGAAAAGAGAAAAGAAAAGAAAAGAAAAGGCCAAAATATCTGCAGAAAACAGGGGATCGATCGATCGATCCCAAATGATCGATCGTTCGATGGTGAAAATTGAAGCCCACTATCTCCCAACGATTTGGAAAAATTTAAGGATCGATCGATTGATCCATTTGATCGATTGTTCGATCAAGCAGGTATGAGCCCCCTGCATTGCTGTTTTGGCTTGAATGCAATTCTCTTCCGCTAAAATTGCCGTGACTTCTTCGTTCTGAATTGGAATCGCACACCATTCATGGCCACGCGAAGCTTGCGAGGAGGGATACAACTTCCATGAGATGTCGGGCCAGGTTCCCAAAATGTGAATTGACTAAAATACCCTTGAACGTGCGATCGTGTACGAAAATCGAGCGGAATGCGTCCGAACTTCACACTTATCATCCAAATACCTATAAAAGCTCAATTAATCCCTGCAAAACATGTTAACGTAGAAATCCGAGGTTATCTGGTTAACGAGCATAAATATAGGGAATAAGATACTCGAGGGGACTAAAATGCGTAGGTTCGAGGGATGAAATACGCAATATTTGCGTCTTATCACCATGCCTTTCTTGTCTTAGTTTTATTCCCATTTGGGGTATTCTTATGCTTGACCTTCTGAAATTTGGGATTATTACCTAGCATATTAGGGCCACATTCAGAAGATTTACTTTAAATTTCTGAACCTGAAAGTTATCTCGGCGGTAACCTATGTTGAACCCCGCCCAATGAAAAATTAGAACCTTTCTCAAATCTAAAATTATGAGTCGGGGGTAAAAACCTCCTATGACAATGGTATATATTTTTTAAGCTAAAGGATTGACGAAGAGATTCAGTTCCCTCTCCATAAATAGGACACCCCAAATAATCATGTACTACACAACCAGATAATGTCCCATAAGCTGGAAGATCATGAATTGCCCACATCTACATAGCTTTCAGCGTAAACTCTTATTTTTTAAGAGAGTTAAATGATTGCACACCATCTTCCCACAACTCATTTAATTCTTTGACCAAAGGATCCAGGTAGACATCAATGTCATCACTTGGTACCTTTGGCCCAGGTATCAATAAATACGTCATCGAAAATTCAGGTCTCATACACTATGAAGGAGGGAGGTTGAGTGGTGCTAGGATCACTGGCCATACACTCTGATTGGTGCTTAGATTTTCAAATGGATTGAAACCATCTGTTGATATAGCCAAACGAATGTTGCGCTGTTCTTAAGCAAAATCGGAATACTCATAATTCATCCTCTCCAAGTTGTAGAATCAATATGATGACGCATGAGATTACCCCTACTTCTTCCCTAGCATGCCCAAGTCATTGCCTCCGCTATCCATGGTATTATGAAAAATTACTTTAATCTAGGCCCAACGGGAAAATATTTCAACACTTTTTGAGGAACTTTTGAGCTTGTGCCTTCTTTACTAGTAGATTGGACATATCTAGGTTCATCACAAACCGGACAACGATCGAGATTTTCATACTCCTTTCGGTATAGTATGCAGTCATACACACAAGCATGAATCGATTTATACTTCATTCCCAAACCTTTCAAATTATTCTTCATAACAGGATAGCTATTTGGAAGCGTATTTTCCTTGGGTAGTAACCCCTTCACCCATTTCAAAATTCTTGTCATGCTATTGCTAGACAAACCGTACTACGTCTTCAAACTGTGCAAACCAACCATGGTATGTAAAGTTATTTGATCTTTCTCACAGCCAGAGTATAACGATTAGGTCGGCTTAAATTTTAAACTTTGATAGTCATCGTCAAGGTTTATCGTGATATGTTCACGAACACTTGAACCTTGTACATCATCAGTAACCTCATTCTCCTCTACTTCATAAACTCCGTACGCATCATCAACTAAATATTCTAATATATTATGATCCACGTCGTCCCCTTATACATCTATCCTACTTGTTGAAGGTTGTTGTGAAGGTTGTTTGGGTACAAAAGGAACTTTTAATTTACCGTGAAAACTCCAAAATCGATAACTATCTTGCATACCCGATTTGAACAAATGTAGTTCAACTATTTTCCACTCAAACACCTTACCATTCTTACACCTAGCACACGGACACGAAAATTCTTCATCATTGTGACATCTCTTTGCGTATTTCATAAATTCATTAGCACCTCTGCGAAACACATCCCCCATTCTATTTGTCTCACCCATCCACTCTTTATATTTCGGATATCCCATCACATCTATCACAACTAATAACCTATTAAAGGTAAGAAGCGTATATTAATGGATTAGTATAAACAAAACTTAGATTTATAGTATGTTTAATTTAATTATATCTTATTTATATTCGTTTTTTAAATTTCAAATTCAAATTCAAACTTAGATTTATAGTATGTTTCATTTCATTTCATTTAATTTCTATTTCCTCCATCTCCTCTAAAGGGTGAGTGGTCCTATCCCATTCAAGAACGCATATTTCTGTAATATACTTAACAGCTCATGCACATTGTTATGATTTGAGAAAAATTCGGCAGCATATCCCCGTAGTTCTCCAAGTACACGATGTAGATTGACAAGTGTGAGTATTATTTCAATTGATCAATTGAAATAATAGTCACACTTGTCAATCTAGTATGTACCCAGAGAACATTAAGATACGACTGCAGAACTTCCTTCAAAAGTAACAACTTTAAGCCACAAAGAATATTATTATACAGAAATTATACAGTCCCAAACTGTCCAAACGGGACAATCCGAGAGATCTCATTACAGGGGTAATGACTCTTGAAAGGGTTTAAGGGCTATTGAATGCGTACACATAAAAACTAGAAGGCTAGTATCTATCTACACTATATGTAATTTCAAGTATGTTTCATTTAATTATCATACTATATATATATATTGTTCGTTATACAAAGTAATTTTAAAAAAAAGTTAAAAAATCCCACCCCCATATGGACAATAATCCAGTGGTCATGCCACTTTTAAAATTAAACAACCGAACATCGATCCACTATAATCCTACTGCAATGGCAACAAAAAATGTGTATTCCGTACTCCTTCTAATTCATCAACTCAATTAATTCTTTTCATCAATTAAACTAGCAATTAAAGTATACAATTATTAATTTACAATGAGGGGCAATCTTACTTGCATATGAAAGGGGCACTAATTATTAATTTACAAAAAAAATTAACAACCAATCAATATTAAATCAATCAATTCTTTTACAAGGGGCACTACAATATGAGGGGCAATATCTAATAAACCAATAAAAATTTAATTAAAAACACACACACGCACATATACATCCCCTGCCCCCCCGCCCACCCACACCCCTTGCCCACTACACACACACACACACACACATATATATACACACGCATATATACGCACACATATACACACACACGCACATATATACACACACAAACACACACACACATACCTCCAGCCTTGCTGCCTCCCCCCCACCACACACAAGCATATATACACCACACACACACACGTGCACATTTACACACACATATATACACACACGCACATATACGTACACACATATACATAAATGGAGGAGAAATAGAGAGTAAACATACCAAAGTTCTATAGAGAGGGAGAGAGCAGTTGCTAGAGAGAGAGAAAAATGGAGGGAACAAAATCGGTGGGAAAAAAAGAAGGGGGAGGTTTTTTATTGACATAATTATCACGGACGTGTCACGGTCATTGACCGTGACAAGTTTGTCACGGTGGACAAGTCTTTGTCACGAACTTATCGCGGTCAATGACCGTGATAAAAAGTGCGTATTTTTTATCACGGTCAATGACTGTGACAAGTCTAGCAGCTAAAAAGGTGACAATTTTACCATTTTGGTGTAGTGCTTGCCATGCCTTATCATTTCCATACATGGGCATTTGACCTTATAGGGGAAATATAAACTACCTCTCAAGGAAAAATGTGTATTCTAGTGGCAACTGAATGCTTTACAAAGTGGGCAGATGGTACCTTAGAAGAGAGAACAATAGGTATGGTGGCACAATGGATTCAAGAGTACATCATTTGTCGGTTTGGCATTCCCAATGTTATTCCGTCAGATAATGGACTTCTATTTATCAACAAAGAGATGGAAATTCTAACTGATAAATATTCGATCATCCACCGCACTTTAACGATGGTTGGGCAAGTTGAGGCCACAAAAGACCTTAGTTAGTACATTAGCCAAGATATTGGAAGATTTTCCTAGTGCATGAAATAACAAGTTACTTATGATATTGAACTACTAAGAGGAAACCAACAGGCTTCACACCATTTTACCTAGTCTAGATGAGGCAATTCTTCCAATAGAGTTATAAGTACCTTCTGCTGGATATGTATTGTGAATAAGCATGCTTCCACAGAGCAGGAGCATTCAACTATAAGCACTAAATGAACATAATGTGAGAAGGCACTTACAGATATACCCAAAGAAAACTCTTTGGAGCTTATGATAACTTGGTGAAACCAATAAAATTTATGAAAGGCGACTTAATCTTGAAAGGTGCGATTAACCACATTAGAGGACTCACTTTGCTAAAATTTACAGCAAATTGGGAAGGACCATAAGTTGTCAAGCAGGCACATGATTCTGGTTAGTGTTTGATCTCAAGGATTGAGGGCGATATATTTTAAAGTTAATAACAAATGGTTAAGGGTTTATCATGTATAGAGAAAATATATAAAATTTTGTTATTACTTTTGTACTTAAATATTGCAAGAAGATAAATGTAAAGTTTGGTTACAGTTTATAATAGGTAGACAAGTGTTAATGAGTTATGTACACACAAGATCAAGAACAAACATTGTTTGTATTTCACTTGTATGATAGTTAAAATGCAAAATTTGGACTATTGCCTAGAAATACAACAAAGAGAGAGCTTATCCCAAGAGAAACCACAAATAAGGTTAAGTACATAAACCATCTCCAATCAAATCATACACATTTGAAACAACTTCTCATTGATACTCAGACATTACAAAGACGTTCATTTCAGCTTATACCTTTAGATTGAGTTTGGTTTCATGTTTTTTTCGGGCAGTAGGCAAAGCAATTTTTTCTGCTTTCACTTTTTGGTTACACTCCTCAATTTAAGGGGCAAGCTCCCACAGTTTTTCATCCTCAACTTTGAGAGCCTCAACATTCTTGAGATATCGAGAATGATAAGTTTACATGTTGGGATCCTTAAGGTATCTCAAGCAATTGATAAGCCACGAGAAATAAAACTTATCCTTAATCTAGTCTTTGAGGAGACCCAAGTATTAGTTAATGATCAACCTTTCTAAGGCAGTAATTGGTGTACTCGCAATTTTAAGCACCCCGGTTGCCATACCTTGGAGTTGATATTCCATTACCACGTTACGAGCCTCATATAGTTAACAATAAAAGTTCCAGGATGGGAAGAAATTAGCATTTCTAACACAATATGTAGGGAGCCTTGAATGAAAGATTAACTTTGAAGTACTTACCTATAAAAATATAGCGGTAGTTGTTGAACCACGATGACTTTGGCTGGAAGACTCACCTTAAGCAGGTTAAGCTATAACAGGATTAACCTCCATACCTTGCACAAGCACATCAACTTCAGGATGTGCCACTTAAGGTGCTTAGTGAGAGTTATTTTCTAATATAATAAAAGAGTTAGCCATAATTTGGGTTTTTACCAAATAAGTAAACGATCAAATCTTAGCAACAATTGAGCTAAGTCACTAAGCAAGTGTATTTTTATAGAAAATATACCCAAATAGGGTACATCACCAAGCAGGTGTATATTTAGAGAACATTCCAAGTTTATTGCATCACCAAGCATGTTATAAATCTTAAGAATATTACTCAATCAAGAGAGTGAAACACCAAACGGGTGACAAACTGTTTGTGAACATTACTAAAAAAAGAAAGAGTAAATTACCATGCACGTGAGGTTTTTTGTTAATTTATTGCCAATCAGGTTATAATAATAATAATAAAAAACCTTCCATATACAAAAAAGAATTAAGGGAGTCATAAGAACTATCTCATCAATAGCTGGAATAATAGCTTAGGATAGGGGAAGGTTTGCATCCCCAAACGGAGCTTGAACTTAAACCGGTGGAGCATCTGTTGGAAAATTGGAACTTAAATGGGTATTATAAAGCTGTCCAGATTTTTCTGGACAGATTTTTGAGCAACTTTGAGCTCAAATTTAGGTGGAACCCACACTACGGAAATTGTGGGACCATATACGAACGCGTTCACCTCCGCAAGGAGATTAACGTAGTATATTCATATGTCCAATTTCAATAAGTTATGAATGATAATTATGTCCCCAAAGTGACTCACAAAGCAATGAAAGTTAATGAATTGGGTGTGTTTTTACTCTTGTCCCACATTGGAAGAGTAGTGGAATTTGGATGCCTTGGGGGTATCCCAACTCTTTGAAGGGGAGATGACCTAAGCTATGCACGGGTTGACTTTCGGTCAAAAGTCCACACGCGCGCGCGCGCGTCCGTCCGTCCGTCCGGCTCGGCTCGGTTCGGTTCGGGCTTGGACTTGGGCTTGGGCTTGTAAAAATCTCCTACATTTTTGGGCCGAATTTATTTAACTTTCTGGGCTTTAATTATTAATTAATTACGAAATTAATTAATTAATTAATTAATTAATTAATAAACTGTTGGCAGTTATTGCCAACAGTCAACAGTTAATTCGTTTAACTGTTTTTGACAGTTGTGCCAACCGTCAATTACTTTGCTATAAATACAGATGCCTCCCTCCGTTTTTAAATAATGAAATTTTCCCTCCTCCAGAATTGCTGTAATTTTTGTCCCAGAATTCCTGTCATATCTGTTCCGAAATTTCTTTCTCCTGCATAACATATGTTGTAGTGTTGTTGAGTAAAGGCCACAGAATTTGAGTTCGTTGAAATTAATTATTGTTGTGCTACATAATTAATTGGGGAAATCCGTTCTATCTTGGGAGACAATATTCATTAACCTCGGAGCACATTGGAGGGAATAAATTGTCTTAAGGAAACTGTTCATAACAGGGCTTAAATTATCTTTAATTCTTTTATTATTTCTGCAAATTCAAGTAAGTGTTTCATTTATGTAATTCTGTTTTAATTCTGTAATTATATTAAATTCATAATTCTGTACAATTGTTATTTATAAATAGTATACATAACAATTACCTCAGTCGAAGGAGTTGGAAAAACAACAACTAATAGTAACTCATGTGAAACTGAAGGAGTAAATAAACTTGAAATCTAAATAGTTACACTTGAGTCCCCCATTGTTTCCTTATGCATCAGTAATGCCACCTTAGCTGGATGTTTAGAGGAAGCATGCCTAGATGAAGCGTGCCTCGAGTAAACTCTCCCAATTATTGAAGAGGGGGATAAGGCAAGAGCTGAAAGAATACCTTATTCAATAATTGTACTTAAAGAGACTCTCATGGAAGGACTGTCATTATGTATAAACACAACTTCAACATAGAGTAGAGGAACATCCTACAAAAGGAGCAACATTTTTTAAGAAATAATTTTGTTAAAAAACAAACAACTCAACACTTAAAGAAAATTATAAAGAAAAAGTGAGTTACCTGTTTAGCCTCACGAGGAGGCACAAGTGTATTAACCTAGGTGGAATAATTCACCACATTATTAAATGGAATTTCATCCAAAGTTTCCTTTGAAGAACCTGAGGTCATGGGAGCTGGAGTTGAAATCATGCACATTTCATTGATTTTCTTCCTCAAACCCTCTGTGGTTGAGAAGGTGCAACGGGGGAGATATTGGGTTTAATTGCTCAACAGGAGAACCTTATTACGAAGAATCTGAGCAAATACAAAATCATCTGTCGGATGGTGTCTTTCTAGACCAACTATAACCTCCTCATGAATGATAGAATTAAACTCTATTTGCGAAAGAACATCAAATACTAATGCACTTACTAGCTCAACTAAAGCTGAATTTGGAAAAACAATTGCATGCTTAAAGGAACCTATAGCGACCTTGCACTTTAGGAGATTTTAGGGGAAGTTTACCCCTTCCATGAACCTATATCCGAAATAACTTTTCTCACTAAACCAAAACGCATATTTAGTAACAGACTCTAAAAACTCCCATTTTTCCACGTAAAGGGTGGCTAGATACAATACGCTAAAGATAGGGCTTGTTTAACAATTCACACCATTATCAGCATCAGATCGTGAGGATATAATTTTTAATTAAGAACATTCATGCACAATAAAACCATATAAAATAATAAATTGACACTAAATAAGTCTCAACTCATATAAATCAGAAAATATCCATCCCAACATTACTGAAAATATGACTGGAATAAATAAGTCTAAGGCTTATGCCCATTTAATATCTGGAATATAAAAACTGAATGAAATAAAGAGTTACAATCTATGCTAGAATTAAAGAGATGAATTTGCCAATAAGCAAATGCAACTGCAAGTTTGATCCTCTCTTAGTCTTGTTATTCCTGAGTAGAATTGCCTCGAGGGAACACATTTTATAATTTTGGTCAGTGCCCTAAAGTTACAAGAATTAACTTACAAAACCATTAGATAATAATAATTCAGTCATATAATCGGGTCTCTACGCTAACATAACAATATCAAAGGCGACTAGCCCACATATAATCCGGAGTAAATATCTACACATATAATCTCAGTCCCAAAAACTAACCCCACAATACTACCCCCCAAAAAGTACCATTGCATCAAATTATGTATTTTACGTAGCATTGTGTTCATTAACAGTGGTCTACATCATTATACTACATTGATTCATTCTAAATCAATTTATATATATATACAAAGGCATCTACCTTCAGTGTCCATCTAGTGCTCTATTGGTAAGTCCGGAGGAGTCCTTCACCAAACGGACGTAAAGAAAACACACCTAAGTGGGGTGATCACTATGCAGTTCACCATCTCATGCCCATACCCCCGGCTATGAAAATGGATCCGGACATCCCATTTCTCTCATCATGAAGCGGTGACCCTGGACATATGACCTAAGATAATGACATACATTGCGCCTAGCCCACCTCTGCCGGCTCGTGGTTCCGGTCCGATGACGTATGCAACTCCAACCGATAGGCCTTCCATGAATATAGGTATGTTCACTAAAATAATAAACACACATATATAGAATATTTAGACAACCCATACTAGGACCCCCCCTAAGCACATCCTTAGGTCCCTAGCACTGACTCGTTCACCACAAACCCTAGGTCATACTTCGAGTGCCGATCTAAAGGCCGTCGGACGCTCCTCCCTAGCCCCGTTTAACTTTGGTCAACTTTTTCATATGAGAATAAGCTCAATCAATCTTTGAAGGGCTCTAAATACCCTTTTTAATGGTCCATCTCGTGCATGAATTGACCCTACGGTATAGAGGAATGGTCCGTTTTACCTCAAAAACTAATCTAGAGGCAATCGGGAGCACCCGGGCCCCGTTTAACTTTGGTCAACTCTCCAGCTTGAGCGAAGATCAATGAATTTTCTAAGGGCTCTGAATCCTCTTTCCAACGGTCCACCTCATGTGCGAATCAACCTTACGACACAGACGAACGACCCATTTTACTTAAAAGGGTCATCGAGACCTATATGGTCCTGTTTGACCTAGATTAACTCTCCTAACTGAATGAAGCTGAATAAATCTCAAAAGGTTCTGAATACCCTTTCTAACAATTCATCCTGGGTGAACCAACCTTATGTAATACCCCGTATTTTTGACTATATTTATTTTTGGGATTAATTAATTAATTAGCGTATTAATTGGAAATTAATCCGGGTTAAAAATACTAATGTGATGCGAATTGGTATTTGATTATGTACATATAAGATTATATATGTACTTGGTATTATGAAATTTGTCATGGGATTTATATACGGCATTTTAGAAATTTTGTTGAGACGCGTGGGACCGCCGCGTCACGGTATAATATTTTGTTAATAAAAGTGAATTTAAAATCTATAATCCGTATGGTCATTTTGAGTGCGTCAACGCGTCCGGAAGGATCGAGATAGTCAGAAAACACTAGCCGGGGGTATAGTTTGGGTCCCGGGGTATTTTTAGACCATACCGGCAACTTAAAGGGTATTTTAGTAATTTGGTATTTTTGGGTAATTAAAAGTGACGAAAATTGAGAGTTGTAATCTGATAAGGAATTGACCCAACCAACCCTTTATTAACCCCATAAGCTACGTAGGTTATCATTTAGTCTTCCAACTCTCCCAAAGAAAACCCTAGCCACCATAGCCATCTTTGGAAGAAGAAAGCTTGGAGAAGGAGAGAGAGAGAGGAATTCTGCAGAGATTCTTCACCAAATCAACACCAAATCCGAAATCAAACCAAGGCAAGTGATTTATTCCATTTAAATTTCAGAGAATGCTTCTTCCATGTTAGATTATTCATAAACTTTGTATGTTCTTGGAAGATAATGAAAAACCCATAAGATTGGAGTTATTAGTTTGAATTTTGGGATATAGGTTGCATGTAGAATGTTACTGGACGATCATATTATGTGAATTACTGCCTTTTGTAATACCAAAAACGGATTTAAGATGAGGTTCATGACTGTTCTTGAAAAAAATCAGAAAAACTAGGTTTTTGATGAAGATTGATCCATATGTAGCCTATAGTTGTTGAAATATTGATTTGTGGACGTTAGTAATATTGTAGGATTGTTATATGACATTACTATAACGTTATATTTGAGAATCACACGTTAGAAATAAGTTTTGGGACATTTTTACAATCTGCAGAACGAAGCAGTCCGTAGCCATACCTGTTCGATCGATCGATCGACATTCATCAGTCGATCGATCGACTAGATCGATCGATCGATATTCTTAGGTCGATCGATCGACCTTCCCAGAATGAGTGAAATTTTCCTTAATTTGATTTTAACGGTGGAAACCCTCGGAGAATATGTTTGGAGAACTTATGAATACCCTCAACCTTAAGGAGACCAGTAGGAGTGATTATTATAGTGGACTTTAATTAGAATGCAATTCGGGGAATTATTCTAGGTTATTGAAATTCGTTAGAGAGGTAACGTTTGGGTTAATAGTGCAAAACTGTATAATTCGATGAAATAAGGTTTAGAGCAGAAGTAAAGACCTTAGGAATAAAGATGTTATATTTGGGAATAATCGGAACCTAATAATCTATTATAGATAGGTTTTAAGGTTAAGGGACTACGACGTGAGACGTGTTGGTAATTTAACTTTATCTTAACGGGAGACTTAAAATATATAAGTTTGGAATAATGGTATTATGATGTAGAGTATACCTTATTAAAATACGATATTACTAAGATGTGTGTTTACTTAGTATTGATTGTGTGTATGACATACCTACCATACTTGCTATCACGGGAGGTTTGCGTTCGCTTAGGACCCTCTAATCCTTGTGTGCCTATGGGGGGGATATAGACTGGTACCTTGATGAACATAGGTCATTGAAAGACTTATTGTGATATTAATAAGTCCGCTGATTATGGGAGCGTAGGTATGTGCGTGACCCATGTGATGGTGACTGTGTTCGCCTCCATTATTTGTGATGTTGTTATCTGAGAACTATTCCTGAGAGATTCGGAATATGTGATCCTTATGTACGTGATGTACCGGGATGGATAGCAGAGTATGTGTGCACCATAGCTTAGATTGCGGGGTGCTTGTATCGTATATTTATGATGTGAATAATATACATTAAATTAATGGAAATCCTCATGTTAATGTTGTAAAAATATTACGGTATTGTTTCGAGATATATAATGAGTTAGCTGATAGTTATATCAATGGCATAGTTAGTAACTGAGTTTACGTTAAATCCCTATTTTAATTACGAGCATTATTATGTTATGGAACCAAGCATATGGGTAG
This sequence comes from Sambucus nigra, assembly GCA_949130495.1. NCBI lineage: Eukaryota > Viridiplantae > Streptophyta > Magnoliopsida > Dipsacales > Adoxaceae > Sambucus > Sambucus nigra. The sequence continues at coordinate 664,954,727 of OX422215.1, read as the reverse complement.
AACCTTTGGCAGTCTAGCTAGTTATGTTGTCAGTTAGCTAGTGGTATGGGTCGTTATAGATAGGTACTTACGTTAGGAGTGCACAGTTAGTCGAGAGGTGAGAATTTAATGCGAGTGCACGTCCTAACATGTACTTTGCATTTAATGTTTTAAATGTTTTTAAAGCACTTGTAGGTTTTTAAAATGATTTCCACTTTCGGGCTCTGACCCATTTGCTTTCAAATATATTTTCTTGTAAAACCATTTTAGGTGCCCAGCCACAAGGACACCAAGCATAGGATTCTCATTCAGGTGACGAGCTGTAGCTGTTTGTGGAAGCTACAGGGGCTTGCTTTTAGACGCCTCTCTCATTTGGATTCCAGTCTCAGCATCTATCAGTTGTAGGGCATGTTGCCCAATTCTATTAGACATTTTTTTACATTTCAGTTTTCAGACTCTAGCATGTATTGCTCAGTATTCAGTTTTAGTTATTTATTTCAGTTTACTTATCAGTTGTGGGATTTGTATTGAGGAGTTTTTCCTCCAGAGTTTTATTTACATATTGTGATGGTTATTCTTTTTTACTTCAGTATGGTGAATGGTGTTATTTAGTTATTCATTACTCTTGTTGCATGTTAATCTGAATTAATAAAATTTGGCACTTACTTTTTAAATACTAGGTGGTTAGTAATAATAAAACGTTTTCGACAGTGATGCTATTAACTGAGCCAACTTGGCATTTTGAATTAATTTTATAAAGGAGTAGCTACCCGGTGTTTAATTAGTCGGGGTGTCACACCTTATGGTTCGGACGAACTGTCTATTTTCATCCGAAAACTTCATATATAGTGACCAACAGACGCTTCCAAATCCCGTTTGACCTTGATCAACTCCTAACTCGAGAGTGGCTCAATGGATTCTGAAAGGGATTTGAATACCTTTTCAATGGTTGAACCCGTGCATGATTCGGACTTACGGATTTCACTTTACAACTGATTTTTCAAAAAACATGTCCTAAACTACCGAATGGCACCTTCAGGACCCTGCCTATTAGCCGTGTGCCTAAGGTTCTATGACGATAGGCAGGTCCAATACCATGTTGATCGTCACTCTCGTCACTCCCTTGGCCCTATAAATATACACCATGACATCACTTTGAAAATCACCCCTGAACACCCCACTCAGTAATTAATTAAGAGAATATTCTCTCGAATTCAGAGTTGTTCCCTTCCTAAAAAGTCAATTTCTCACATTCCATTCCATCATTTTCTTACTTAATTTAGTAAATTCCCTCCCATATATTCATACCACATTCATCCCATTGCAAGATCATCATATCTACGCTCAAGATTAACATCAAGTATTCATAAGAAGGTCCAATTCTCCATCCCTTTCTCTAAATTCTCTTATTTTAGTATTAGTTATTTTATTTCTACTTTAGCACTTTATTTAATTACATCACATATATTAATCTCAAACATTTATTAATAGTAATTGAACAAACTCTATTTTCATAAAAAAAGGTTAATCTATAAATTCCAAAAAAAAAATTCTCACTACACATTCTTACTCTTAAAGCACTTTTATCTCAACACACACATACAATAGAAATCCCCTGTTTGAATTTATGGATTAAACCCCACCTTATGTTATATTCGAACTACGTCAACTTTGATGACTTTTGGGCTACGTAGGCATTTTGGATAAATTTTGACACTCGAGTCCTCCCTTATGCGCATTTATAACATTGTTATATATATATATATATATATATATAATGAATGTCATATTGCATGCTTGTGTTTCGTCCGATATATACATTCGTTTTTATATAACGACTTGTGATTCGGCAAACACTCATACTATATTTTAAATTTTTACTTTCGAGAAGACTTCTAAGGATGAAATCACTCTGTCCTTTTCCATGACGCGAGTTGAATGATTCCATTCTTCATCTATATTATGAATATAAACACACACTTCACGGAGTCTAATACGAGGAGATTAACACATGCCCGTGAGAGACCAAAAGGACGGGATGTGTGCCTAACACTTTTACATTCTATAGCCCAGTCCCCGAACCTTTGAACTACCTGATTTCGCAAGTATCAATATTGTTTTTGATGTCGTTCTCTCGAGGCAACAATATTTCCTAATGGATGGAGGGCTACCATGGCTTCTTTGGTTGTCTAGCAGAATATGTTTGGGAGATTTGTTAATTCTGTAGAGTTCTTATATTTTTACAAACCAAAAGAGAACTCCATAGAGAATCCATGGTACTACAATATGGGACTATAGAGCGAAAGCAAATATATGATGAGAGGGAATCCTCCTAGGACAAAAAACCTAGGAGGGCAAGTACCTTTATATTTTGGGGAAACTTCAGAAGTTCACCTTATGGAGTCTGAAAGGGAAAGGGATAACTGGATACCGTGGTCTTGGGGTCATTGCATAAGGGAAGGTAATTATTAATGTTGCTGAAGGCCTTCCATCTTTACGTGTGTTACTGCAATACTTTCTTATAATGAGTTTTGACTTTCCCGTCGGGTACCCTTCATTTTAACTTGGGGTATTTTTATATTTTGTGCAGGCTTGACTCACTCTGAATGCCAGAGGAAGAGAATTGAGGCCGCAGTCTTAATCTCTGTTAAAAAGAAGTACTTTCTTGATGTGTTTACTCTGCGGACTCCATTTGATCTTGGTTACTACACAACCCATATTGCTCAAATAAGGCAAGTTACGGTAAGTACTATAATAAAGCTTTTCTTAATATTATCACAGTCTCTTATCTTGTTACTAATGCCTTTGTTGCACATGTATGATTGTGAAGGGTGAGCCACCTATGGAGATTAATCGGGACTTGATCCTCTCTTAGCTGAATGAGTTAGAGGACAATGTTCAAGCTCTGAATCAAGCACCGAGAAAGGTGAAAGGTAAGAAATGAAAGAGGGCAACTGATAAAGATGATACCCCAACTTATGGAGCCCCTGCTGACATAAAGGCAGAGGCTATGGCCACGGGTCCATTCGTTTTATCTGATGATGTCATGGCTAATATATCTAGGGTTGGCCTAGCTTCCCTAGTTGGTGAGGATAAATATTAAGGATCAATTAGATTCACCCATATCTCTATTTCTCCATATCCTCCATGGACAATAATTACCGTAATTGCCAATGAGCCAACTCCATAGAGTCGGCTACTGCTTCACGTCCGCAACTTCCTTTAAAGTAAGCGGATCCAAAGTACTATTGGGACACAACATCTATCGCGGTGCTTTTGATGAAGGGGGTCATGGATACTAATAACATCAAACATCTTTGCAAGGAAGATGCAGAGGATTTGGAGGCGTACACGCTCCACTGCCTATATAGGGAAAGTTTCTTTTGTATTAATATACTTCCATGGCCGTATTTTGTTTATTTGAATAACTTCTCTTTTTTCCAGGCTACTGAAGCTACCATAATTCATAGGGAATAATATGAAGAGATATTCAATCTTTATAAGGCTACAGAGGTGTCCCACCAAGCTATGGTGGACTTTTCTAAGGCCTCCTATTTTAAAGCTAAGAAGGCATCCGTGAAGGCCTTTGTTAAAACTGTAAAACTCCAAGTACATGTCGCAAACTAGGCCAAAGATAATGCTTTCAAGTCTAAGAATGAGGTCAAGGAGAATTTCAAATAGGTTGCGAAAGCATTAAAGGTTGATGAGGAAAAATTCCTAGAGGTTGCGAGACAAGTTGCAACCAGTGAATATAAGGTTGACGAACTTGATGCGAAACTCTAGGATCTTATTCAAACACATGTCGTGGACTTGTAGAAGATGTCCAATAATCATATTGGGGCCTTAAAGAAGATTGTTGAGGATGCTGTGTCCAACTTTAGAACTTTTGAGGACTTCTTTCTCCTCCAAATTAAGGCATATATCTGTGGCTACAAATAGATGAGGCACATGGTTGCTAATATCTACCCTAATGCCAAGGGAAACATATATGCATTGAGGTTTACTAATACCGAGCATATATTATGCATCGAGGGATTGAGGGCCACAAATGACCTTGCTAAGAAGCAGAAGGAATATGCCACGGCTAATGCAGAGAAGGACGAGGAGACTAAAACGACTATAGAGGGTGAGGATGATGATAAAGAAGGGGATGCGAAGTCCTGAACTCATACCTTGTAAGTCTTTTTTGAACAATGTCTATAATTCTTTTATTAAAATGATTGATATTTTTCTCTAATGAATATCATTATTCCGTAGCCTTTTGTAATTTTATTACATAGTTTTGACACGTAAGCTAGACTTACTCGTAGCTTTAGCTTTATAACTGATTAATTGTGGCCATGGAGATGATAAGTGTAAGGACACAAGTCTACGATTGAGTCTCAATGTAGTGTTGGCTCAATTTCGGATAAAAACATTTGAGTCATAGGATAGAGTTCAAGTTTATACATTCAAGCCTATAACGTGATAGTTAAAGACGTAACGGCCAAGATTAAAGTTTCATCAATTGCCGAGTTTGTTGTGGCTCGTTTAAACATCAACAACATGTGTTCCATTTACTCCTAAGGTAAGAATGCATTACATATTTATATAGGAGCTTGGAACAAGTTTTATTGGGTGTACTTTTATTTTAAACTGAGGTTTATTTTCAGAAGGTTTTCTTTAATCCTTTAAAATAAAGTTTATGGACTAAAAATTAATTTTTATAACTTTCTAGGTTTTCGTTAGAAATTGTCGTTCGAACAAGTTTTTCGTTCGAACGAGAATTTCGTTCGAACGAGTTTGCCAGTGAGATTTCCCATCAGGCCACTGGAACTTCATTAGAAGTATCGTTCGAACGAGATTTTTGGCGGGATATTTAATTGGCATTTTTGGGCAGTTTTTCACCTCTATCCCACTATTTTTTCCCCACAAACTTTTTACAGACTTAATATGTACGCGAACCAAACTTTTCAAAGCAAATTTTTCATATTCTTCCATCTCCTAGAGATAGTTTTTGAGGATTTAATTTTTCAAGAAAAGGTTCATGTTTTGAATGTTTTTACTTTCCAAGAAAATCTTCCAAAACACTTGTGTTTACACCCATATTGTTTATTCCAAGTTTCAATATATATATCCTTGCTTGGAGTGTTGGCACCGAATTTTTCTCTACCGAGTTGAAGAGAAGTTTGAGTTTGCTTCTACATCCCATAAAGAAGAAGTTTCGTTTGCGTTGATTTATCCACTTGGAGAAAGGCTCCTTGTTCGGGTGGCGGTGACTGGAAAAGTCCGATCGGTGGATTCCGAGACCGCGGTGGAGCTCCGTGATTATTCACTAGGCAGAGGTGTGTAGAAGAAGGAGCGTCGGGGCTTGGACGGAGTCAAATCGAGTGTTGTAAGTCTTTTTGTCTTGTACTTGTAAAACCATACTTAGTGGATTTGAGGCTATGGACGTCCAAGGTTTTTTCCCGTTGTGGGTTTTTCCTCATACATCGCGGTGTAGTGGTTTGTGATTTATTTTATCTTGGTATATCACCTAGATGCATGCTTAGGGTTAAAAGATAAAATATGGTTTAAATCAGTACTTACTTAATTTGGTGCAAAGTTATTTTGGGTAAATGTAAATTTAATTCAAGTCATTATTTTATTGGATAAAATTTGGTTTGGCCTAATTTGCAAAATTGAGTTAATGATTTGTTAGGAAAATTTCTAGGACTTAGGTTAAATCGGTTTAAGTGAAAAATATATTTGTTAATTAATCGAATTTCACTTTATGTTTATGTTTAATTTTAAGTTATAAAAGAAATTAAAATTTGGTGTGTACTTATTTATTTGAACCATCTTTCGCTTTCGCGTCTTTAAAAGGAAATTACTTTACTTTTTGTAATAAGATTTAAAAATAGGGGGTCCACGTTTTCAAATTGGTATCAGAGCCAAAATGATAAATTACTTCGTTAAAATCTTTTTTTTTAACTATTTTTGGCTAAAATGGAATTTTTTCCATTTTCAAAATTTCCTATTTTCGATGGTTCTAACTACGCGTATTGGAAAACGCGGATGAAATTGGCACTAAAATCTATCGACGAGAGAGTTTGGTTATCTGTCGTTAACGGGTGGTCCCCACCTAGACATTTAGTAGATAATGAGAGTGTTCCCAAACCCGCCGATAGATGAAGTGAGAATGAATTTAAACTATCTAATTTTAATTCTCGAGGTTTAAATGCCTTGTTTAGCCCGGCCATATCGGATGAATTTCGTCGCATTATAACGTATGAAACCGCTAAAGAAACTTGGGATATTTTATAACTCATTCATGAAGGAACTAGTGTCGTAAAAGTTTCGAAACTCCAAAACCTCACCACTCAATTTGAAACCATCAAAATGAATGAAAAAGAAACTTTTGATGAATTTTATGCTAGAATTTTTGATATTATTAGTTCATCTTTTAATTTTGGAGAGAAAATACTCGACAACCGAGTAATAAAGAAAATTTTAAGGTCCCTACCCGATAGATTTAAGGAGACCGTGTTAAATTATTACCCACTTTAGCCTCTACGAAATTAGAAGAGCTCATAGGTGATTTACAAACCTATGAACTAGACATGTTTCCCTCCAAAACTGAAAAGAAAATTGAAAAGGGCGTTGCTTTAAAAGCCCGAAAGGAGGAAAAATAAGTAGTAGAGAGTGAAAGTGAGAGTGATTCGGAATATAGGGCTATGTTTGCTAGGAAGTTTCGAAAATTTCTTAAATTTAACAAAAATAAATTTAAAAATGATTTTAAGAAATTTGAAAATTCTAAGCATGACAAAGGCGAGAAGATCCCTAAAACTTTTAATGAAAATTTAAATAGGGACGAGTCATATAGGTGTTACGGTTGTGAGGGTTATGGCCATAGGGCGAAAGAGTGCCCCACTAAACTATGGAGAGAGGGTTTGACACCCCGCCTAATAAAATACCTGGTGATCAGTCCTATACCAAATTAAAACAGGAATCCCAGTTGGATCATCCTTATCATCACTGTCGAAAACTTTTTAAAACATACTAACCACCTAGTATTCCAAAAACTGGTGCCAAATTTTAACTTTTTAATTAAATAAAATAGTACATGCGGAAATAGATATAAACCATTCACACAACTAAAAGAAAATAAACTGAATAATTAATTACACAACTTGCCGTATAAATCATCGGCCACCAAAGTGAAATAATCCAAAATAAATATTCAACACCTGAATAAACTACACCTGAAGACTGTACCGAGACTGGGCGACAAGCCCTAAATAAAACTGAAACTGATACAAGATTCCTACCCTAGTAATGAATGAATGACGCGTCTAATCCAAACTCCTGCTAGCATCCACATATGCCGCATCTCCGTGTCCCTGGAATAGAATATCAATCATGGCGTCCCTATGGCTGGACACCTAAAAGGTTTTGAAAATAGTTTTATAGCAAGGGTTAGAACCCAAAAATTTTTGAAAATATTTAGCAAGTGAATTAACTGCAGTAATTTAAAATGCATGAATGCGCTTTATATTTAAGTTAGTGTCGCACTCCCTTGTGAACATTCTCACCCCTCCACTATTGTGCACACCTACCGGTTACCTGAACCCCACCTAGTTGTACTACCCTGTCCAACTAGTCCCGGTATAACCTTCCCTTGCCATACTACTCTAACCCGAGTATAATGATTCTTGAATTATAAGTTATTTCACAATTAACTTAATTAATTCCTCTTAAATAGTAGCATATAATCGTGTCACAAGTTATATAAAGTAAATACATCGCACACTGTATTATTACTCGTATATAATATTTACTACCATTATATACGTACCTTTACCACGACATCCACACATATAACATACGTATATCCATCCCTTTGAGTATACCCTCGCCCGATGATTCCCTCTAAAATGCTATCTCACTATGTGTGCTCACAAAACCTAGTTTTCCCAAGTTGGAATCGCTCACCAACTTGGCCCAAAATATAAACGTAGTGGAGGCGGTCATATTCCTTCCCTGAAAGTGAGATAAATCCCTCACCTATATATACCGGAAGCTATGACCTGGGGATATACTCGCCCTACTCCTCAAGCTAGGGGATTCACCCACATCGCACAACCTCCATTGATAGCACTAGAGTATACAAACTGAATAAATATCTAGTCACAGATATTTACAATCACACACAATATATACAGGTATATATATACTATCACTACACCGTATATATATATATATATATATATATATATATATATATATATATATATATATATATATATAAACCCCGACTTTACCGCGTACTAAAAATCCCATACACTGCCTGTAATTTAGCTGAGTCTGTGGCCCGACTCAACGTAATTAATTTTCTCACTTAATAATTTATCGTCTTCCCGAGTCTATGGTCCGACTCTAATATATTTAACTCGCACCTCAATTTATATAATACTTTCCCCGAGTCTATGGTCCGACTCCAATTAAATTAATTAACACACTTATTAATTTAATACCTTCCCGAGTCTATCACCCGACTCTAATTAAATTAACTAACACACATATTAATTTAATACCTTCCCGAGTCTATCGTCCGACTCTAATTAAATTAATTAACACACATATTAATTTAAATATCGATCCGAGTCTGTGGTCCTACTTCCGATTAATTAATTTACACCAATCCGAGTCTGTGGTCCGACTTTAATATAATTAATTAACACACTTATTAATTCAATACCTCCCCGAGTCTACAATTCGAGTCTACTTAAATTAATTATCACCTCTATTAATTTAATCATACCCAAGTCTACAATCCGACTCTAATTAAATTAATTATCACCTCTATTAATTTAATCCTACCCGAGTCTACAATCCGACTCTAATTAAATTAATTAACACATATATTAATTTAATACCTACCCGAGTCTACACCCCGACTCTAATTAATTTAATTAACACATATATTAATTTAATACCTACCCGAGTCTACACCCCGACTCTAATTAATTATTACACCCATTAATTTAATACTTACCCGAATCTACAATCCGACTCTAATTAAATTAATTAACACACCCATTAATTTTATAACTACCCGAGTCTACACCCCGACTCTGATTAAATTAATTAACACCTGTATTAATTTAATACCTCCCCGAGTCTACAATCCGACTCTAATTAAATTAATTATCACACCTATTAATTTAATTCTACCCGAGTCTACGATCCGACTCTAATTTAATTAATTATCATACCTATTAATTTAATTCTACCCGAGTCTACATTTCGGCTCTAATTAAATTAGTTATCACACTTATTAATTTAATAACTTGGTGTCACCCAACCATTTTCCCCGGACTCGCTCACTTGGCCCGTACTTTAATATTTCTCGAGTCCATGTTTCGACTGCAAATAAATTACTCTCTCTTAATAATTAATTTAATACTTTGGTGTCACTTAACCAATATACCCGGACTCGCCCACTTGGTCCATAATTAAGTATTCCACTTTAATTTCTTTAATAATGTAGCGTCACCCAACTACAATACCCGAATATTATTCCTCGGTCCGATATTAACACAAATCTTTACGAATTATTTTCCCCAAATTCGTCCATCTCATGACATACCATTCGTACCCTCCTAATTCCAATTATAACACCCTATAATTGTTAAGGAAATATATGCCACATATAAATTTATCACTAAATAAAAGTACGAAATTTAATCTTAAATAATTATCTCTTTGTAATCAAAATTGGCCGAACTGCCAAGATTCCTGTACCCTCGATCGATCGAACCCCCTGGGTCGATCGATCGATCGATCCAGACCTCGTCTTCTCCAGGCCCCTGTTTGGCCATTGACGAAAAACTAAGGTTCTTTTCTCCAATTTACAACCTCAACCCAGTCTATTAATCATCTTATTATATTTCTCATGAACTATAAACATCATCTAACCCTTTTTGCATCGTTAACACTACGAATCTGTACCCACAAAAGAACACAAACCCTTATGGTAAAATCCCAATTTCAGATTCAAATTCCACTGTTTCCAGTCCCGGGTTTCCTCATTCAAATAAGATAATCCTACTCAGAAATATACAACACAACCAATTTTTTTTTTCCGAATCTCATCCGATAGTTCCATGAACAAATCCCCATTTTTGTACACATTTATCCCCAAAACGAATTTTGGTTTACACATCACTATGATATGAATTGATTATCATCAATTTAAAAATCAGAACAGTTAACCACTTACCTGGAATCGTTCGTAGTGTCTGATCCTTTGGCGTAGTCCCTTAATTTGGTTCCAAGATCCCCAATTTGGCTCTTGATTTGCTTTTCCCCAATTTGCCTCTCAAGCCCTAGGCTTAGATTTTTGTGTTGGCTGCCGTTCCCACAACTCTCAATTAGGTTATAAACCTAAATCCCGTTTTTGGCCATGTGGGCCTAATTAAAAAGTCCCAACTCACCCCGTGTGGGCCCGACTATGCCCAAAAATACTCCGAGACCCAATTACTATCCCCGGGTACTCTTTTTTGACTATCTCGACCCATCCGGACGCAACCGTGCACTCAAAATTGCCATCCAAGATACTTTTTGAAATTTCCCAATTTCGACCTCAAAATGTGACACACTAGATTTTGAACCATTAAACTTAAATGTCGCCGGTTATAAATAATTCGGCTCACTCAAATAAATTCTTCAACTCATGAATTTAAGTTTCTCCAATTTAAATATTATTATAACTCCCAAAAATAATTAAATATTTAATCCTCAAAATTACGGGGTGTTACAGAGGGTAAGTGACCAATTTCTTATAATGCAACCATTAATGATAGTGATAAGGAAGAGGTACCCGATTCCCCCACTAAGTCCAACTTTATGGCTTTTATGGCTAGTCATATGAGTACCGATAATGAATCTTCCCATAAAGAAATACAAACACATGACACTTCCGAGGTCAATGTTTATGATTCCCTTATTTTTTATGGTTGTGAGAGTGAAGAAGAGAGAGAGAGAGTGAAAATGAAGAAGAGGTTGATGTGAGTGAACTTAAAAATGCTTTTCAATAATTATATGAAAAATCTATTAAATTAAAAAGAGCAAATTTAAAGTTAGAAGCTAGTTTGAAAGAGAGCGTCGAGGTCATTAATGAGAGTGCTTTAGTGGACGACCGTAGGACACATGAGAAAGCTCTTCGTGAGAAGCTTGAATATGTAGAAGGCAAGAGAGATAGCCTTAAAGGTTTAATGGAATCCATGAAAAAGGAGCTCCTTGCATTTAAAGAGCCTAATATTTTATTAGAGTATAACATTTTAGATTTAGAAAATAAATTAATAGACTCTAGTAAAGTAAAATTTGATTTGGAGTATCGTTCGAAGAAATTAGATAAAATCTTAGGCACGGTTCAAATAAAATATGACACTTGTGGTTTAGGCTTTGATACATGTAATGAATCAACTCATAAAGCCAAAACCAATATTTTAGGAGAATCGCCTAGGAAAGTCGTTATAGATCATTCCTTAGGTAAGTCTTTTCGTCGAGCCGTTAGGTGCTCACATTGTGGTCGAAAAGGTCATCTTAGAAAATTTTGTTTTGATCTTAAACGAGGTGTTAGAAAATCCATGCGTAAGGCAATCGAGGTAGCCAATATTCCTACACCTCGAGATAGTCATTCGTCATTAGTTTGGATTAGGATATCCGACTTAGTAGCTTTACAAGATAGGATTTTTGATTCTCACTTACTTTCACATGCTTCCTCACTTGATAAATCTAAAGGTTGAATGTGTTATTTGTTTGCATACTCTAGCTTTTTGATTCATCTTATATATCATTGCTAGATGTATGCATGTTTAATCATTGTTCTAGTCTAAACTTCATGCTTTAACACAAGCTAGAATTATTATTATTGTTTATCTTTTGTATTATATATTTTTTGATTTGCATTAAATATAAAATACAAAAAGATTTTGTTTATCATTTGTGTTTCATCTTTTTATAATTTAGGCTTAATGAAAAATATAAATGGTTTTTGTTTGTCTTTTGGAGTAAATATTTTTGTTGTTTGGTTTAAAAAATTTCAAAAACTCAAAAATATTTTATTTTCTGTGTATCTTGGTTTGACACACTCTATGTGTCATATACTTGTATTTGAATCCCTTATTTTTCGTTCCCATGTGGATAGAACTTTTGGTTAAGATTGTCAATCCTTAAAATGTTCCTTACCATGCTTACATGGAGTAGTTGAATTTTGTGTTGATATAATGGATTCTATCTTTTATATGCCTCAATTCACACATGCACGAGCTCGCTTGAATCTATAACTTCATATGTATATTTGAGCTTTGTGAGGTGTTCTCCTACCAATCTTGTCATCTCCATGTTATGTGACCTAGGAGGACTAGTTCATGTTAAAATCTGTTGCACGTGAGATTTATGTGAGATATAAAAATAATATATATAAATGTGCATGGGGAAGGGCTCCGAAAGGAAAAATCATCCTTTGCGAGTAAGCCACCGTTTGCTTGGACCTAAAAGAAATACGTGGTCCAAAGGCCTAAAAATAAAATATGGCATTAAAAAGAAAAATCATTGCCAAGGACTATGTTTAATTGATATACTCATTCAAAAATATATATGCTTATTGAGGGAGATTGGATGGTATATCAATGGTTTGCACAATGTCCGTTTATCCTAGTTGTACTTTCAATGTCATGACTCTATTGGTTTGTAGAATCATCAAAACTCTAGGCTTGTATGAATTGTGTATGTTTGTTCATTGAGTTCAATTTATATTGTCACGTGAGGTTATATTCAAATGTGATGAAGTTTGCAATCAATTGAGAACCCCGTGAATATATTTTAAGTGATTGGGTCTAAATTTAATTATTACTAGTTCACACCCCAACACTTTCGTTTCCATATGACACATTTTTGCCATACGAGTGTGAAAAGCTTATTATATTTTTTGTCATGTGTGGTGTTTATACCTAGTATATGTGCATGTGCGTTTATGATAATTATTATATACTCATATATGAGGTATTCTATTTGTCTTTGCCTTGCTTTCTAGTCCATCTATGCTTCTACTTCATGATTGGTATCTATCTTGTTACATTCTTTGTTGATATCACATGCTTAATACTTTATGTATCATATTGATATCATTTTCTTGCATCATAGTTGGTATTCATTACTCTTTGTATGAATTAGTTATGCTTTTGTTGCCTATATTCTTTCATGTTCTTATCACCTTATGCATAATTTTTTCCAATTACTTTTAACCTTTATTTATTCCTGAACAAAAAAAGGGATATATGGTATCTAAATCCTATTGTAATCTTATCTAAGTTTAGAAGATTTAACTTAGGGGGAGATCACTATCTTCTTAGGTTGATCATAGTTGATAAAGGGGAGAATTAATTTTGGGGGAGTAATTATTTTTACATGCTTTAATATTTTGATATCCCCTATGCATTTGATTTTTTGCTTAAGTGTGCAGGAATTCTTCTAAATATGGAAACTTTCTTCATCGGCAAAGATATTGATCCTTGGGTCTTGAGTCAAGTTTGGGTGGGATGTTTGAGTCTAGTAGAGCTTGACGGCCCTTTAGGATTTTTATTGGTTTTTATCCCGGAATAGACAAAAGGGGAGATTTGTAAGGACACAAGTCTCCGATTGAGTTTCAATGTAGTGTTGGCTCAATTCTGGACAAAAAAATTTTAGTCATAGGATAGAGTTTAAGATTTATCCATTCAAGCCTATGACGTGATAGTTGAAGACGTAGTGGCCAAGATTAAAGTTTCATCAAATGCCGAGTTTATTGTGCCTCGTTTCTACGTCAACAACATGTGTTCTATTTACTCCTAAGGTATGAATACATAACATATTTATATAGGAGCTTGGAACAAGTTTTATTAGGTGCACTTTTATTTTGAACTGAGGTTTATTTTTAGAAGGTTTTCTTTAATCCTTTAAAATAAAGTTTCTGGACTAAAATCAAAATTTTAAGCTTTCTGGATTTTCGTTCGAAATTGTCGTTCGAACGAGTTTGCCAACGAGATTTCCCATCACGCCACTAGAACTTCATTAGAAGTATTGTTCGAACGAAAATCTCGTTTGAACGAGATTTTCGACGGGATTTTTAATTGGCAATTTTGGGCAGTTTTTCACCTCTATCCCGCTACTTTTTCCCCACTAACTTTTGACAGACTAAATATATGTGGGAACCAACCTTTTCAAAGAAACTTTTTCATATCCTTCCATCTCCTAGAGAGAGTTTTTGAGAGTTTAATTTTTCAAGAAAAGGTTCATGTTTTGATTGTTTTTGCTTTCCAAGAATTTTTTTCAAAACACTTGTGTTTACACCCATATTGTTTATTCCAAGTTTCAATATATATATCCTTGCTTGGAGTGTTTGGCACCGAATTTTTCTCTACCGAGTTAAAGAGAAGTTTGGGTTTGCTTATACATCCCATAAAGAAGAAGTTTCATTTGCGTTGACTTACCCACTTGGAGAAAGGCTCCTTGTTCGGGTGGCGGTGACCGAAAAAGTCCGATCGGTGAATTCTAAGACAGCGGTGGAGCTCCGTTGTTATTCACTAGGCAGAGCTGTGTACAAGAAGGAGAGTTGGGGTTTGGACGGAATCAAGTCGAGTGTTGTAAGTCTTTTTGTCTTGTACTTGTAAAACCATACTTAGTGGATTTGAGGCTATGGCCGTCCAAGGTTTTTTCCCGTTGTGGGTTTTTCCTCGTACATCGCGGCGTAGTGGTTTGTGATTTATTTTATCTTGCTATATCACCTAAATGCATGCTTAGGACTAAAAGATAAAATATGGTTTAAATCACTACTTACTTAATTTGGTGCAAAGTTATTTTGGGTAAATGGTAATTTAATTCAAGTCATTATTTTATTGGATAAAATTTGGTTTGGCCTAATTTGCAAAATTGAGTTAATGATTTGTTAGGCAAATTTCTAGGAGTTGGGTTAAATAGGTTTAAGTGAAAAATGTATTTGTTAATTAATCTAATTTCACTTTATGTTTATGTTTAATTTTAAGTTGTAAAAGAAATTAAAATTTGGTATGTACTTGTTTATTTGAACCATCTTTCGCTTCCGCATCTTTGAAAGGAAATTACTTTACTTTTTGTAAGAAGATTTAAAAATCGGGGGTCCACATTTTAAATAAGTTTAGTAGCTATATTAGAATACCCTCCTCAGACTTGAGTTGTACTATGCTTTTGTTTATAGCTGCAACTTTTAGGAATGTGAAAAGGATTTAGATAAATCTTTTGTAAACCGGTTCAAGGATTTAGGTAGAATTTTCGTGGACTTGAGGTTTTTTGCCCCTAAGGCCAGGTCATTTTTTAAGGTTGTAGCCATCAATCTAATGTTAGCTTTGTCAATTATTTAGTCTTCTGGGGTAATATTAGAATCCACCCACGGCTATATTGAGGTATTGTAATCCACCTAAGGCTATACTTGAGTATTATAAGCCACCCAATGCTATATTAGGGTATTATCATCCATCCCGGGCTATATTGGGGTATTATAATCCACCAAGGGCTATATTGAGGTATTATAAGCCATCCCTGGATGTATTGGGTATTATAAGCCACCCAAGGCTATATTAGGTGTATTATAAGCCATCTCTGATTATATTGGGGTATTATAAGCCATCCATGGCTATATTGGGGTATTAGAAGAAATTCCTGGCTATATTGGGGTATTATAAGCGATCCCCGTCTATATTGGGGCATTATAAGCCACCTAAGGCTATATTAAACTATTTCATCTCCTAGGTTTTCGAGCACCTCTACCTCCAAGGATATTGATAGGGTTTGTTGATGTAAAAAATTAGATTGTATCTAATTATTTAATCACAGATAATTTTAAATGAGACAATTTTTTTTAAAAGTGGTTCAGCCTTATAAGAATGGCCTACGTCCACTGTTTCTGTTATTGCTGAGTGTTTGGGAATTCTCGATTACAGGTTTGATCAAGAAATTATGATCCCCTCCAATGAGGGTGATACGGTGTATTTATAGCCTCTAGGCTGTACATGTGAAAGAGTAAATAATTAATGCCCCTTAAGTGTATACATCTGTATGATGATGATATGCATTCAATGAATAGTCGAACTGTTGGTTATCTCGCAATTAATGCTCTGGTCGAGATGCAGCTCGGACCGCCTTAGTTGCTCGACATTCAGGAGTTCCTCGGAGCAGTGAAGTTCCTCGGAGTACACCTATTACTCGGAGTGTCTGAGTTGATCGGGGAGGCAGAGTTCCTCGTTGCTAAAGTGATTGTAGAAATATCTGTAGGTGCCACGTAAACTGACACGTGTCTTCTTGTGATTCATCCACGTTAGCATGTCAATTTTGGTATCAACAGAATCCCCCAATGTTTCATAGTTCGAAATTTGAGGAGTATGGAACATTCTTTCTTGGAATATGACGGTTTTAAATGATCCTCCTGATTTTTAGGAGCGTTTCCTTTGTATTTATTTTTCCTTCCAAATTCGAAGAATCAGACTTTTTGAATTTTTATAATCGCCTCGATCTCCGTGCATTTTTTGTCCTTTTAACCGCCGGTAGCGTAATCGTTTCTTTTTGTAATCATTACCTTTAACTTTTCCCAAGGCAAAATATTTAAGCGCAACAGACAATCCCATCGTCTTCAACTTTTTCAAATTTCTGTCTTTGAGTTTTCCATTGTCTCTCTCTCTCTTGTGCGTTCATCTTTTCCATCGTTCGTTGTCAACAGATCCCCTCTTTTTCTATAAGATCTTCTTTCTTCTTCTTCATTTATTTTATTCATCATGGTTTACCTTGTTGAATCTCTTGATAAATTTCGTTCTGATTTTTCTATCCTTTCATGGGTTGTTTTGGAGGAACTCTCTGAGCCTTCAGATTATTTCCATTTGGCTGAGGGACATTGGTTCCCCGGCCTCTTTATTGCTGAGTGTGGATTTTCTTTTACACCAAATCCTTTATGTTTAGAATTCTGTCAATATTTTGATGTTGTTCCCGTAAAAATAGCCCCCAATACATGGAGAATAGTTAATGGGGTGCATAGGCTAAATCAAATTCATGGAACTCGCATAGGAATCCCAAAAAGCATGTTCTGTTATAGATGGGCAGTTGGGGATAATACTTTTTATTTAAAAACTAGATTTTTAAATAGGGCTTTAGTGGTCAATCTCCCAGATGCCAATAGGAACTATTTCGAGCATGGGGTTGTTATTAAAAATTGGCAACATGCTCCTTTATTCGGAGATGAAGTATATCATGGTCCCAAATGCCCTCCCTATGGCAATAGGATAGGTTATTTTGACTTTATTTTATTCTTTGAAATTATACTTTTATTGTGTTTGATAAAATGTGTGACTGATATTTCAATGTTTATTTATTTGCAGCTGATAGTAAGAGAAAAACTCCAAAGGAGACAGAAGTTAATATAAAACACTTAAAACTTATCTGGAGCTTGCATCAGACTGTTGCAGACGAGCATATTAGGTCTGCTTCATACTTGCTGCAGTATAAGAGCTACACATCTTCTTTTACTGCTCGTCCGGTGATCAACGATATTGAACCGGTGTCAGTTCCTGAAGATTCTTCTCCTGAATCACACCTTCCCCTGAGTCAAAAGATGGGTAAAAGAAGGGTTCCTTCTATCTTTGAGAAATCTGCCTCCGGTGCTGGGGAGGCAAAAAGAAGTAAATCTGATGTCCCAGAGGGGACAAAGAAAATTGATGCTCCTCCTTCTGCTGCAACTAAGAAGGCTGCTGAGAAGCCCCCAGTGGCTCCGAGTAAGAGTGATGCTCCAACAGAGGTCATTACCATTTCACCGACCAAGAGTTCTTCCTTGGTCGAAACTGTTCCTGTGCCCCCGAGGAGGCTGATGAAAAGCCCCTCGATCAATTTGGCTGAAACCATTTCCTAGCCCCCAGTCAATGGTACTGGTGTTCCTACCTTTGTTCCCCCGAGCTCTGCCATGAGCTCGGTGAAGACTTGGATCATCCCCGAGATCCAAGAACTTGAAGAAAACCTTTCTCGGGATATGCTCACCTCTTTGTCTACTCGCCATATTACTTCAGTAAGTTTTTCTTATTTTGAATCTTTTTATCTTTCCCTTGTTGTATCTGTCTTTGTACTGACTTGTAGTTATTTCCTTTTTCCAGTTGGTGAGCTGTTTTAATATAATTGTGAAAAAAGATGAGGCTATTAAAGCTTCAAGCTCCTCATCTAGTGTGGAGGAAGCTTTAGTGGGCTTGACCCAATCTCTGAAGGATTCCCGTCAGAAATATGACGAGGACAAAACTGCCTGGGAGAAGAAACTCTCCTCGGTCGAGGAAGATAAGGCTCAGATTGTTGAAATCTCTAAAGGGTTGGAGAATAAAGGAAAGGATTTAGAAGATAAGATTAAGGAGCTCGACGAGAAGCTCAAGAATGCTGAAGAGCTTGAGGGAAAGCTCAAAGTTGCTGAGGAGGAATTAATCCAGCTCCGCGAAGTAAGTCGCCAAAAAGAGGAGGCTGAGAATAAGCTGAAAGCTACCGAGGAACTTCTGTCCGAGAAGCTATCCTCAGAGAAAGCAAAAAGAAAATTGGTTGTGAAGAAGTCCTTCAGCGTTGGCTGGGACAAGGGATGGAATAAAGGCGTGGCTGCAATGATATCGCAAGTAGAGTACGACAGTCACAAGTACTTTAGAGATGGCTGGGTTGCTTCTCTACAAGAATTGAAAGTTGATGAAGGCTCTGACTTATTCCAGCGACATATCCCAGGTCCTCCTCCAACTCCCGAGGAAGAAGAAGAGGAGGAGGCTGCCTCCGAGGAGTCTTCCATGATGGTGGGGGATCAAGTCCCTACTCCCTCTGTCATCCAGTCAACCAGCGAGCAACTTCAAATTCTGCCTGCCTCATCCGAGCAACCTCCTGCACTGCCCGAGCAACTCTCCATTCCCCCCGAGCAACAATCCATTCCTGCCGAGAAACCAAGCTCCTCGTCCCAGACTCCCGAGAAAATTTTGGGAGATAAGGAAAAGGTGTAAAGTTATTCGGATTTTTCTCTTTGTTTTATTTTCTTTTGGCACATGTAACTTTGAACTTTATACCTCTCTTCTATGATGTAATAAAACTTGAACTTTTGATCATACATATGTAAGGACATTTTTGTCCATTATCAATTTGTATGTCATACGCCGTTACACCGTTGAAGAAACTCAAGATCGCATCTACATCAACGGATCCGAATATCAAAGCATCTTCAACATCATAGCCTCTGCGAGAATGAACTTGGTAAAATTTTGTTTTTACGTTCCTTAAAGTTCATATTTAGTATTGGGAAATTTTTATAAAATGCTTTTTATAAAAATAAGAAGTAAGTTTTTTTAAGCAAAATGAGGCTTTTAAAAGGACATTTATTATTCTGGGTCAACCGGACCGATCCGGTCACAAACGGACCGATCCGTTTTGCTGAAGGCCAGTATACCCCGGACCGATGGCAAACCGATGAGGAGAAATAGCCGAACCGATCCGACCTCATTCGGACCGATCCGCCTCTTAATAAAAGAACCGATCCGGTCAAATCGGACCGATCCGCCCTCAATCCGGACCGATCCGACGGGGATAATCACTGCCAGATTCGCTGCAGATTTTTTAGGCTCAAAGACTTCTTATTTAAATCCAACTTCGGGGAGTTATTTTTCAAGACTTTTAAACACGATTTTCAGAGTCCTAAATACTCTAAGTCTTCATCTTTTTGAGTCCCAAGACTCTTTTTGATTCACACAAAAATTCCCAATTACTTTTGTGAATCTTTTGGAACCCTAGAACACAAGCTTTGCTATTGTTCAACCCTTGTGGAGAAGCCGTTCTCTTCTTCATTGCTGCCCTCCTGGAAAGGGAAAATTCCAGCCGCCGACATAGGAACCGACACCTGCGGGTATTTCTGTGTCACACTATTTCTAGCCGTTGCTTTGAAGGTTTACCGAAGACACCGTGCGTTACACTTGTGGGCGATTATCAGGTTGTATGTAAGTCAATGGTCTTGTAAATTCTTTAAAGTTCTAGAAATAAAAGGTTTTGCCCTTCGGGGATTTTTCCTTAAACTTTGTGTGTTGAATAATTCTTGCATGATTTCATATTGTTTCAATCACACCTAGTTGCATGCTTAGGGTTAATTTGGGTTAAAAGGAATTTAATTAAAATTGGTTTTTATTTGAGAAGTCGCAATATTTCCGCTGCTGCTGCACTCTCAAATTGGTATCAGAGCAGGTTGCGCTAATTTATCGCGTATTCCTATTTTCCGCAAAATCGTGTGATATTGATTTTTTTTTAAAATCAGTTTTGTGAAAAATTGCAATTTTTTCTAATGGAACGCCCATTTAATGAGGAGCCTATTTTTGATAAAGTTCACGACCATGCTGAAAATTTAAAAAGTTTGAATTTGAAACTTTGCAAAAGAATTAACGTTTTGGAAAAAGAAAATTCTCTCTTTAAAAGTAAGATTGAATATTTGCAAGAGTTTCAAACTCAAAATGATATTTGTCGTGAGCACTTTGGTAATTTGTGTATTGATTTTGATTCTTTGAAAATTGCCAAAAAGAAGAGTGATGGGAGAGTCCTTGTTTTAGAGAAGGAATTAGAGGACTTAAAAAATTCTAGGGTTCCCGTTTGTGCCGTCGAGGATAAAAAATTAATCGATGATTTTACGGCACGTGAAAAGACTCTTAGGGATAAGTTTGTTTTAATTGAGGGGGAGCGTGATAAACTGTTAAGTTTAATTGATAATTTGAAAGAGAAATCCCTATCTTTGGAAGAGTCTAATTCTTTGCTTGAGTAAAAAATTTTGAAGTTAAAAAATGATTTGACAGACTCAAGTAGGTTTGATAGTGATGGTAATGGCTCATCTTGTTCTCATACTTCTAGTACTAAAGCCAAAACCATTATTTGTTTTAGAGGGTCAACTAAGTCCAAGGATGTTAGAAAAGATCACACTTTAGGTGTCATTCCACCCGTTTACACATGTTCATATTGTGGTAGGAAAGGTCACCTTAGGCGTTTTTGTTTTGATCTTGGAAGAAGTCCTAGGAAGTTTATATCTAGTGTTCCCGTGGTTTCCAAAGCCCCCACACGATGTTTCGCATCTATTTGGGTTAGAAAATCACTTTTAGAGGCACTAGATTTTAGACAAGTTGATTCCCGGTTGCTTGCACATGATTCTTCTCTTGCCATATCATATAGATGATTGTGTTTGCATATTTGTCATACACTAGTTGTGGTTTCATGTTTTATACTTGTTTGCTAGTGTTATGACATATGTACTTTTTGTATATATTTTTTTTGAAAAATTTTGAAAAATACAAAAAGATTTTTTTTTGGTTGCACCGTTTATGGATGAACACTTTGGATGACCAAGTCACAACATCATTCCATTTTCATGTGACTATTTGATAGTGTTTTGAGACAATAGGTCAATTCATCCATGTGCTTTATAATGTTTGGAGTCATTAAGATGTAATTAAGTGTTACTTCCTACATGTTTGACTCATGTTTCCTTTATTGCACACATGCACGGATTTGTTTGATTATTGTGCTTGTCTTATCACATGTTGGTTGGGTGTTTTCACTTCAATCCTGTCCTTAAAACGAACCAAGCGCGATCAATGTTGATAAGGAAATTGTGCATATAAGAACCGTTTTGTGAGTTTGTGTGCTTTGTTTGAAAACGGGGAGGGGGTTGCGAAAGGTAATCATCTATCCTTTGCGCAAAAGCCACCGTTAAAAAGGACCTAAAAAATTGAGGAATTTTATTATCCGAGGTCCAAAGAGGTTAAAAGAGCCCGAAAAATTTATAGGCAATAAAAAGAAATTCATGCCAATTATGGGCCATTTAGGTTTTTGCACCAATTCTCCAAAGTTTGAGAATTTAGATTACCTCTAAAAGAAAATATTTATGAGGGTGTTTGGTTGGAGAATTTAAAACGGGTTTGCACGTCCTTGAAATGCTTGAAAATGCGCTAAATAGTTTTGGACGTTATTGGGGTGAAAATCATTTTGACTTTGATTTGTTGATTTGTATAAGACGATGTCATCTAAATTCAACAATCTTTTCACCTAAGGATACTTTTGATGCTCATTCGTTAGGGGTACACATATGCATCATGCACATATGATTGATTGAGTTGATTTACCTATCGAATGTGTTCACACCCATTCATTCCATTTCCATGACGTGGTTGTTTGAGTCTAAATCCATGGTGTGATTTTTGTATCATATTTGTTCATATTGGTATCCTTTCTTTTTATGAAAAATTTGAAAATTAAAAAATTGTTTGATGCCCTATTTTGTGTACCGTGACACCCCGATTTAGCTTATTTGATTCATTCTTCTCATTTGTCTATTTGGGGACATCATAAAATGGGGGAGAAAGAATTATCATTTTATGGGGGAGTTTGAATTTTGGGGGAGTTTTTGAGATATAGCTTATGATTTTATCATATATTGGTATCTATGTTTATCTCATTTCAAACTCGATATGTCACGTGGTATTTGCTTTGTCTCATGTGTGTAGGCACTATCTTGATGATCTCTGAATTGCACACCCTGATGAGAAAAGCTTTGAGATTCCTGAAGAATTGAAGAACAAACGATGCAGTCTTATTCACTTGTACTCTTTCAGTTTTGGGTTCATGGAAGGGTAGATTTGTATAGGAAATTTCATATTTGATAATTCGGATTTTTTATGTTTGTTCCGGCATAGACATAGGGGGAGATTTGTAAGGACAATTTGTCCATCTTTATGTATATGTTATGTCATACGCCGTTACAAGATTGTTGGTTGAAAAGATCACATCGTCATCAACAAAATCCGAAGATCAAAAGAAGAAAGAATTTGGGAATCAGACCTGGCCGGACCGATCCGGTCCAGAAAAAGAACCGATCCGGTTTACCGGACCGATCCGACCATCTACCGGACCGATCCGTTTTGTCAGACTCCAGTAGCCACCGGATCCATAGCGAACCGATGAAGGCAAAAGTCCCGGACCGATCCGATGCCAACCAGACCGATCCGGTTTCAGAAAAAGAACCGATCCGACTTACCCGGACCGATCCGCCTAATCGATCGGACCGATCCGGCGAGGATAATCACTGCCAGATCGTGCAGCCGATTTTGAAGGGTTTCGATCCCTTATTTAAACCACGATCAGCAGTTGGTTTTCTTAAGACTTTCCCACGATTATCAGAGCATATCAACCCTAAAGTCTTCACCTATTGAGTCCTATGATTCTAGGTTTTTAGATTCACACATCTTCCATATCTATGTGAATCAAAGTTTGGTAACCCAAGAACACCATTACTGTTGTTCAACCCTTGTGAAGTGGACCGCTTCTTCCTCTTCATTGCTGCCCTCCTGGAAAGGGAAAATTCCAGCCGTCGACATAGGAACCGACACCTGCGGATATTTCTGTGTCACACTATTTCTAGCCGTTGCTTTGAAGGTTTACCGAAGACACCGTGCGTTACACTTGTGGGCGATTATCAGGTTGTATGTAAGTCAATGGTCTTGTAAATTCTTTAAAGTTCTAGAAATAAAAGGTTTTGCCCTTCGTGGATTTTTCCTTAACTTTGTGTCGCATGCTTTATATTTGATGGGTTGATTTAGATGCATGTTTAAGGGTTGAATTTATTTGGTTTAAAAGTAGACGCTAGTTAAATAAGGGTTACTTGGAAACTTGCGAAGTTAATCAATTATCACGCATTCTCAAATTGGTATCAGAGCAGGTTACGCTAATTTATCGCGTGATCCTGATTTTTCGAGGATTTACTTTCTGATACAATTTGTCTACTCACGTTTTCAAATTGGTATCAGAGCCTGTTGCACTAAGTTATTGTGCTTTGATCCTGTTTTTGCAAAAATGGCTTTTGATGGTTTTGATGATCTTCGATGTCAAATTTTTGAAAAAATTAATTGGAAAATTCGCACGAACTCTTGTTTTAAATCTTCTGTTGAAAACGAATCTGAGAGATGTCCTTGTTGTGAGGGTGTTGGTCACACGTTACATGAGTGTACCACAAATTTAAAGAAGAAATTGAATAAACCGATTTCTCATGTTTCTACCCTTAGTGATTGTGATTCGGAAGAAGAAGTTTTTTATGCTTCTAGGCGAGAGTTTCCCATCCGTGTGATTAGTGATGATAGTGAAAGTGATGGGAGTGTGGATGAAAGTGAGGAGGAAAGTGTAGATGAGCATGACTTGCAAACTGCTTTCAATGAACTTTATGCTGAAACTTTGAAAACAAAGAAAGAAAATTTGAAATTGAAAGCTCAATTGAAAGAGTGTGCCATAAAAAATAATTATTTTTTAGTTGAAGAACTTAGGGCTCATGTGAAAATTTTGAAAGAGAAGCTTGAGTACGTCGAGGGTGAGAGAGATAGTCTTAGAGGGTTGATGGAGACTATGAAAAAGGAGCTTTTAGAGTTTGAGGATTCTAAACGAGTACTTGAATCTAGGATAGGTGAACTTGAGGTGAAATTGAAAGATTCAAGTAAAGTGAAATTTGATTTGGAGTCTAGGTCTGAAAAACTTGATAAGATTTTAGGCACAGTCGAGATCAAAACTGATAGGGGTGGGATTGGTCTTGAAAAATATGTTGCACCCATTCCCACACGTGTGAGAGAGCCTCCTAGGTTTGTTAAGAAAGAGACACCTACGGGTGTTAGGAAAGAGCCCCCTAGGAACATCGTGAGAGTGCCTCCTAGGATCATTAGGAGAGATCCACCTAAGCAAATTCAGAAAGCGCCACCTAGGAAATTGAGGAGAGGGCCACCTTTAGGTAACACACACCGCCCGATTTACACTTGCACACATTGCGGTAGGCAAGGTCATCTTAGGAGATTTTGTTACAAGCTTTTAAATGGACCTAGGAAGGTTAATGAAAGAATAAATTCGATTCCCAAAACCCCCACACTTCGTTACACATCAATTTGGGTTAGAAAATCGGATTTAGAGGCTTATGGTTTATTTGTCCACGATTCCCGTTTGCTTGCACGTGATTCACCCCATGTGAAATCTTTTGGTTGATTGTGATTGCATGTTTGTCATACACTAGTTGTGGTTTCATGATATATTTTTGCTAGTGTGATGACTTGTACTTTTTGTATAAATTCTTGTTTTTGAATTTTTTTTGAAAAATACAAAAAGATTTTATTTTGATAAAATTTTGAGAAAATCCAAAAAGATTTTTGTATTGCACCGTTTATGGATGAACACTTTGGATGACCAAGTCACAACATCATTCCATTTTTTTCATGTGACTATTTGATAGTGTTTTGAGATAATAGGTCAATTCATCCTTGTGCTTTATAATGTTTGGAGTCATTAAGATGTAATTAAGTGTTACTTCCTACATGTTTGACTCATGTTTCCTTTATTGCACACATGCACGGATTTGTTTGATTATTGTGCTTGTCTTTTCACATGTTGGTTGGGTGTTTTCACTTCAATCCTGTCCTTAAAATGAACCAAGCGCGATAAATTTTGATAAGGAAATTGTGCATATAAAAACCGTTTTGTGAGTTTGTGTGCTTTGTTTGTAAACGGGGAAGGGCTGCGAAAGGTTCTTTAGCCTTTGCGAATACTAAGCCACCGTTAAATTGGACCAAAAAAATGGAGGAATTTTATTATCCGAGGTCCAAAGAGGTTCAAAGAGCCCGAAAAAATTGAAAGGCAATAAAAAGAAATTCATGCCAAATATGGGCCATTTAGGTTTTTGCACCAATTCTCCAAAGTTTGAGAATTTAGATTACCTCTATAAGAAAATATATATGAGGGAGTTTGGTTGGAGAATTAAAACGGGTTTGCACGTCCTTGAAATGCTTGAAAATGCGCTAAATAGTTTTGGACGTTATTGGTGTGGAAATCATTTTGACTTTGATTTGTTGATTTGAATAAGACGATGTCATCTAAATTCAAACAAATTTTTACACCTAAGGATACCTTTGATGTTCATTCGTTAGGAGTACTCATATGCATCGTGCACATATGATTGATTGAGTTGATTTACCTATCGAATGTGTTCACACCCATTCATTTCGTTTCCATGACTTGGTTGTTTGAGTTTAAATCCATGGTGTGATTTTTGTATCATATTTGTTCAAATTGGTATCCAATCTTTGTATGAAAAATTTGAAAAATCAAAAATAGTTTGTATTTGTTTTGTACCGTGACACCCCGATTTTGCTTATTTGATTCATTCTTCTCATTTGTCTATTTGGGGACATCATAAAAAGGGGGAGAAAGAATTATCATATTATGGGGGAGTTTGAATTTTGGGGGAGTTTTTGAGATGTTGCTTATGTTTTTATCATATATTGATATCCATGTTTATCTCATTTCAAACTCGATATGTCACGTGGTATATTCTTTGTCTCATGTGTGTAGGTATGAAAATTGAAGATCAATATGTTGCACACCCTGATGAGAAAAGCTTTGAGATTTGATGATTGTTGAAGATTGAAGAACAAACGATGAAGATTTATACCTTTGTATCTTTCCATCTTTAGGGTTCATGGGAGGGTAGATTTGTATAGGTCATTAGTTGATAATTCGGATATTTTTTATGTATGTACCGGCATAGACATAGGGGGAGATTTGTAAGGACATTTTTGTCCATTATCAATTTGTATGTCATACGCCGTTACACCGTTGAAGAAACTCAAGATCGCATCTACATCAACGGATCCGAATATCAAAGCATCTTCAACATCATAGCCTCTGCGAGAATGAACTTGGTAAAATTTTGTTTTTACGTTCCTTAAAGTTCATATTTAGTATTGGGAAATTTTTATAAAATGCTTTTTATAAAAATAAGAAGTAAGTTTTTTTAAGCAAAATGAGGCTTTTAAAAGGACATTTATTATTCTGGGTCAACCGGACCGATCCGGTCACAAACGGACCGATCCGTTTTGCTGAAGGCCAGTATACCCCGGACCGATGGCAAACCGATGAGGAGAAATAGCCGAACCGATCCGACCTCATTCGGACCGATCCGCCTCTTAATAAAAGAACCGATCCGGTCAAATCGGACCGATCCGCCCTCAATCCGGACCGATCCGACGGGGATAATCACTGCC
This sequence comes from Sambucus nigra, assembly GCA_949130495.1. Lineage (NCBI taxonomy): Eukaryota > Viridiplantae > Streptophyta > Magnoliopsida > Dipsacales > Adoxaceae > Sambucus > Sambucus nigra. Next base: position 664,927,623 of record OX422215.1, on the reverse strand, counting down.
AGATTCGCTGCAGATTTTTTAGGCTCAAAGACTTCTTATTTAAATCCAACTTCGGGGAGTTATTTTTCAAGACTTTTAAACACGATTTTCAGAGTCCTAAATACTCTAAGTCTTCATCTTTTTGAGTCCCAAGACTCTTTTTGATTCACACAAAAATTCCCAATTACTTTTGTGAATCTTTTGGAACCCTAGAACACAAGCTTTGCTATTGTTCAACCCTTGTGGAGAAGCCGTTCTCTTCTTCATTGCTGCCCTCCTGGAAAGGGAAAATTCCAGCCGCCGACATAGGAACCGACACCTGCGGGTATTTCTGTGTCACACTATTTCTAGCCGTTGCTTTGAAGGTTTACCGAAGACACCGTGCGTTACACTTGTGGGCGATTATCAGGTTGTATGTAAGTCAATGGTCTTGTAAATTCTTTAAAGTTCTAGAAATAAAAGGTTTTGCCCTTCGGGGATTTTTCCTTAAACTTTGTGTGTTGAATAATTCTTGCATGATTTCATATTGTTTCAATCACACCTAGTTGCATGCTTAGGGTTAATTTGGGTTAAAAGGAATTTAATTAAAATTGGTTTTTATTTGAGAAGTCGCAATATTTCCGCTGCTGCTGCACTCTCAACATATTGTTGAGTCTTTCATTCATACTCTGTTTTCATTTTCATTGATCCTTGTTTTCTCTTTTTTTACTAGTTTATGGCCAGAATGGAGTTACTGTCTGCTCATGATACAAAGCTGCTGAGGCAATGTAATGAGTACTTCACTGCTGGTCACACAGATCTGAGTACATCACAAGTTGTCGACATCCTCGGCCAAAATGCTTCAGAGCAGGCAATTGAGGCTTATCAATATCTGAAGTGTCTGCTTGATCGTGCCGTAGCCAATAATGTGGCTTATTATGAAATGATTGAAGGCTTACAACGCACTCTTGATGAACTTCAATAGTAATACAAAGAGTCTTAAGCTCTTTTGCATGAGGGGTATGAAAATAAATATCAACAACTCAGTACTGACAAGGTCCATGATAAGATGTTCGTTGCTTACGAAGTGAGAGAGAGAACTTTAAAAACAGAGGTCGAGGAGCACAGGCAAATAGCTGAGCTGTTGGAGCAAGAAAATAATAATCTGCAAAAGGAACTAACTCAATTGAAGTCTGTTGCCTCCTCCTCAAATGCCTTGATCCCCATGAACGACGAGGGATTCTCCTTCTTGGAAGTTGAAAACGCTAAATTACGAGATGAGCTGGAGACTTTGAGGAGAGCTGGTCCTTATACTCCTGCTCGGGGACGAGCAAGAGCTTCTCGGGGACGACCAAGGGTTCTTCGACCTACTGTTGAAGAAGCTCGAACTCATTTAGCATTGGAAAATCAAGCATTCCAGTTAATGGCGAAAAATCAAGCTTTGTCTGAAATGTCTAAGAAAATCCAGAATTTGGACGAGCAACTTGCTGCGCAGAAATCTGCTTTGGAGAATAAGGAAATTTTTGCCAAAAGCCTTCACGAGCGGTTGGAAAGATTAACTTATCAGTTTCATAAGCAGCCTCGGGATGGTAGGCTACAATGAAGCTCTTTACCATTTGGATGCTCGTATTGAAAATGCCAATAATGAAGGTTACAAACAGGGGTGGTTAAACGCTTTGGGTGTACTGAAACTGGAGTAAGGTCATTACTTGTGGGATTACCATAATCCTGGGCTGCTCGACTTACTAGTTCCACCATACAAGCTTGACATGAGCTGAATCCCTGCTCGGTCCATTCCTTGGTGCTTGATTTCTAAGTATCTCGGTGATTATAATCTCCATTCAAATTCAGAGATATCTCACCCCGAGCACCTGCTAGATAGACCATCCGTGATGAATATCAGGATGCTTCAAGATCTCACCTTTATAAACTCCCCTTTTTCTTTAGATGATCCTCCAGCTGGCGAGGAACCTATTTCAAAAGCAAACGGGAAGAAACCAATAGAGTAGGGTTCTTGATGTAATAGTTAGTATACATTTTATTATCAATGTACTTTGTTTTTGGACTTAATGAAAGACATATATTTTGCTTGCAAATGTTGATTGCCGTTGTCTTGCAGTTGTAAAACTCTTTTCATTTGTGTATGCATATCTTGTTAAAAAGATAATAACATTATGTAATTTTGTCGATCAACTATAGTTGATTAAAACATGTTGTCGACTAACTTTAATTTGTGGTAATCATTTGACTAACCAAAAATAATGATGTTTCGCTTCTTAACCAGTTAAAAATCACAAATAATAAAAATTTAACTTGGTCTTATTCGTAAAATGTTTTCGATTAACAATGGTCAACATCTTTTGATTCTCGACCAATATAAATTGGTGAATTTTTCTTTCCCGACCAACTTTGGAATTTTTTGAAAAATATTTTTTCTTCCTAACCAACCTTAGTTGGCATTTTTAGGAATATCGTTGCCTCCTAACCAAACCGAGAACCAACCTTAGTTGGCATTTTTAGGAATATCGTTGCCTCCTAACCAAATCGAGTTTGCATTTTTAGGAATATTTTTGCCTCCTAACCAAACCGAGTTGGCATTTTTAGGAGTATGGTTTCCTAACCAACCGAAGTTGGCATTTTTAGGAATGTCGTTCCCTAACCAAACCGAGTTGGCATTTTTAGGGATATTTTTTTTCCTAATCAACCGGAGTTGGCATTTTTAGGAATGTCGTTCCCTAACCAAACTGAGTTGGCATTTTTAGGGATATTTTGTTTCCTAACCAACCGGAGTTGGCATTTTTAGGAATGTCGTTCCCTAACCAAATCGAGTTGGCATTTTTAGGGATATTTTGTTTCCTAACCAACCGGAGTTGGCATTTTTAGGAATGTCATTCCCTAACCAAACCGAGTTGGCATTTTTAGGGATATTTTGTTGTTGCTGTTGAGCAGTGTAGTGTGTAGCACTAGTATTCCCCGAAAAATTTTCAATAAAAGGAGAGAAGCTGGCAAAATATCGTCATTTTATTCATACTGATGAAACTGCTTTATATGAGATTTTACATCACTGATAGTACTTGCGCAGGTGGTCTGCATTCCACGCATTCTTAAATTCCTTACCTTCTAAAGTTGATATTCGGTAAGTTCCTGGTCAAACAACTTCTGTAACTCGGTATGGTCCATGCCAGTTTGCCTCTAGTTTGTTGTGCTTTTGAATGACTTTCTTTAGCACATAATCTCCTTCTTTTAGGTCGCACTTCTTCACCTTCTTATTGTAGAACAGAGCTGTTCGTTGTTGGTAAGCATCATTCCTAATGGCTGCTTCTTCTCTAACTTCCTCGAGCATGTCCAAATCCAATATTCTCATCAAGTCACTGACTGGGGAGTCGAAATTCAATACTCTGTGTGTTGGGATACCCAACTCGGCAGGTATTACAGCTTCACTTCCAAACGCCAGCATATATGGGGATTCTCCAGTTGCTGCTCGGGGAGTAGTACGATAAGCCCACAGTACTGACTATAACTCGTTGATCCAATTTGCTTTTGCCTCACTTAGCCTTTTTTTTAAACCATTTAGCAGTGTTCTGTTCGTCACTTCAGTCTGTCCATTACTTTGGGGATGACCTGGTGCTGAGTGGAGCTTCAAAATGTTGGACTGATGGAAATAGGCAGCGAACTCCTCGTTGTCAAATTGCGTTCCATGATCGGTGATGAATACATGGGGAAGGCCATATCTACAAATGATATTTTTCCAGACAAATTGATATACCTTCTCGTAAGTCATGTCGACTAGAGACTCAGCTTCTACCCACTTGGTAAAATAATCCACTGCGACAACGAGATATTTGAACCTTCCTCTGGTCGTTGGCAGTGGCTCGACCAAATCTATTCCCCACATGGCGAATGGCCAAGGGGAAGTGATAGGTGTCAACAATGCTTATGGAGTTCTTTTAATGGAGGAAAACACTGGCACTTGTCACATATCTTAGCATAGGCTATACAATCAACCTTCATCGTTGGCCAATAGTATCCCTGCGTCATTACCCTTTGCAAAAGAGTCCGACCTGCTACATGGGCTCCACAGGACCCTTCATGGATCTCTTCAATCAATTCTTTCATCTCGGAGGGATGTACACATCTTTGTAATCCTGCCATAATTCCTCGTCTGTACAAAACACCATTAGTCAAAACATACCGAGCAGCTTTAAACTTCAATTTTTTGGCAGTAAGCTTATCAATTGGTAATTCTCCCTCCTCAATATACGCCCTGATGGGATCCATCCAAGATGGTCCTAAATCAAGGGTAATAAAATTCATCATTAGGTCTTCATCTATGCTCCGACTAACTAACACTTCAATTGGTATTGTTCTTCACAGCTCGGTACGAGTAGCCGATGCTAATTGGGCTAGGGCGTCTGCTTTCGCATTCTCCATTCTTGGTATTTTGATCAATTGAACAACAATAAATTCTAATACCAGTTCCATTACCTTTGCATGATACTCGATCATTAATTCTCCTTTGGCTGCATATATTCCCAACATTTGATTCACAATTAATTGAGAATCACTGAAGATAATAACCTGCTGTGCCTCCATAGTTTTTGCCAAATTAAGACCCGCAACCATGGCCTCATACTCAGCCTCATTATTAGAAGCTTTGAATTGGAATCGTAGCGCGTATTTCATGTCGACTTCGTCCGGGCTGTTCAAAACGATCCCTGCCCCATAGCCTGTAGTACAAGATGAGCCATCTACATACAACCTCCATATAGGCAACTCATTTTCTAATTTTTGATTTGACAGAGTTCCTCAGTGGAATATTTGTTGCCTTCTTTCATCATCTCCTGATACTTGTTGCTCTTCATCGGCCATCTTTTCTCGCCCTTTTACCAACCTAAGTTGGTCTGAGCTCGAATTTGATGATCCCGTAACATCCACCTGCCCTTTTACCAACTTAAATTGGTCTGAGCTAGTGTTTGTTGATCCTGTAACATCCACAAGTTCATCAGTTAGCAGTTTTTGCTCCTCGGGGGTATCAGGATAGGTGAAATCTGCTATGAAATCAGTTACTGCTTGCCCTTTAAACGATGATCTGGGTTCATAAATTATATCATATTCACCGAGTTCTATTGCCCAGTACATCAATCTCCCTGATTTTTCTGGTTTATGAAGGGCTTGCCTCAACGACATATCAGTGTATACGACTATAGTATGAGCCTGGAAGTATGGCCTCATTCTCCTGCTCGCCTCAATTAGCGCCAGTGCTAGCTTTTCCAGTTTTGGATATCTGATCTCTGCTCCTCGGAGGGCCTTATTCGTATAATAAATTGGTTTTTGCACCCCATTATCCACTCTGATTAATGCCGAACTAACTTCATTTTCCGATACTGCCAGATACAAGTACAATTTTTCTCCCATCACTGGCCTGGACAACAATGGAAGTGCTCCCAGATACTTCTTCAGGTCTTGAAAAGCCTTTTCGCATTCATCATTCCACTCAAAAGTCTTTCGAAGAATTTTGAAGAATGGGAGACATCTATCAGTTGCTCGCGATACAAATCTGTTGAGTGCTGCTACTCGTCCAGTGAGACTCTGTACTTCTTTCTTCATCGTTGGAGATCGCAGCCCTAATAGAGCTTTGATCTTTTCAGGATTTGCTTCAATGCCTCATTGATTGACAATGTACCCGAGGAACATTCCTTATCGTACTCCAAATATGCACTTTGTCGGGTTCAACTTCATCTGATATTTATCCAATTGATCAAAGGTCTGTCCTAAGTCAACTAGATGGTCGACAACTTTCTTGCTCTTTGTCAGCATATCGTCAACATAGACTTCCATATTGCAACTGATTTGTTCAGCAAAGACCTTGTTCATCAGCCGCTGGTATGTTGCACCTGCATTTTTCAAACCAAAAGGCATAACATTATAACAATAAGTTCCCCTAGGGGTAATAAAAGAAGTACTCTCCCTGTCTTCTGGTTTCATTTTCATCTCGTTGTAACCAGAATAGGCATCCATGAAGCCCAGCAGCTCGTGTCCCGAGGTAGCATCTACCAGTTGATCAATTCGGGGAAATGGGAAGTGATCCTTTGGGCATGCTTTGTTGAGGTCGGTGAAGTCTAAACACATCCTCCATTTGTTATTTTTCTTCTTTACCATCACTACGTTGGCTAACCAATCTGGATATTTAACATCTTCAATAAAGCAAGCTTTCTAGAGCTTCTCGACCTCCTCTTGTATAGCTTGATTCTTCTCGGGACTAAATACTTTTCTTCTCTGCTTCACTGATTTAATCTCCTTATTCACATTGAGCTCATGACATAAGAAATCTGGGTCTATTCCGGGCATATCTTCATGACTCCACGCAAAATTTTTCTTTCTGCCTCTCAGGAAAATTATCAATTCCTGTTTTATTGAGGCATCTAACGACGAACCTATTTGAGTTGTTCGTTCAGGGTGCTCGTCATCCAGAATGATGTTTTCTGTAGCTTCCACCACCTGTCCCTTCACGAGTTGCGATTCATCTCTAGGATCTAGTGTTTCAATTTCTGTCCCTTCATCCATTTGATAGGTAGTAGTCTTTTTCCTTGATTCCTCCAGCTCTTCTTGCTCGGCAGATGAATAATAGCATTCCCGAGCTACTTTTTGATTACCCTTCACAACTCTTACTCCAAAATTTATTAGAAATTTTAGGCACTGATGTACCGTAGATGGGACTGCTTCGAACTTCTTCAATCCTACCCTTCCCATGATGATGTTATAGGCTGACTGAATATTCTTATCCATCACGAAAAAGCGTTTTCTTTCTGTCCGACATGCAGGCCATGTTCCAATGAATATATCCAACTTGATCGTCCCAAGTGGAAAAACTTTCTCGCCAGCAAAACCGAGGAGAGGTCTGTGATAAGGCTCCAGTTGAGATAACTTTAGGTTTAAACTGTCGAAGCACGAGTAAAACATGATATCTGTTGAGCTACCATTATCTACCAGAATTCTCGAAATCATCACTTCTTTCATTCTCATTTTGATCACCAATGGGTCATTATGAGGATATAGGACACCTGCGAGATCGTTCTTTGAAAAACCAATGACCAACTTCTCTTTCTATACCTTTCTTGGGCGATCTTCCTCGGCTAGATTTATTCGTTGAATATATGAGCAAGCTTGAGCCTCACAGAGGTAAGCCTTTCTTTCTGCAGTAAGATCTCCTCCTCCTACATCTCCACCTGTAATAACATTACAATCAAATGACCCAAAACGTATTGAAAATACCTCGCGTTCTGGCTGCCTTGGTCTTTTGGGAAGATCGGGATCGTCTTCTGGGTCATCTTCATGGTCTCTTTTCCTGTTCTCCTCTGCTCGACGAGGAGATCTAGACCTCTCTCTTATTCGGTCGTCATTCCTTCTTTCATTTCTACGATCAACGTACTTTGTCAGTTTTCCTCGTCTAATGAGTGTTTCGATCTCGTTTTAAAGAGGTATGAAATTTTTAGTCATATGGCCATGATCTTTGTGAAACTCGTAATATTTTTCCCTATTCCTCCTGTCAGGGTCTGCCTTCATCTTCTTTGGCCATTTTAACTCCTCGTTATTCTTGATTTCTTCCAGGACGTGGTTGATTCCCATCTTCAAAGGAGTATAATTATCAAATTTCTTCAATACTTCCCATGACGATCTATTTTTGGATTGTTTATTACCACCATTGTTCTTATGCTCTTTCTTCTTGGTTTTGTCAACTTCCACCTTGGTTTCTTTATCCATATTTTTCTTCGCAGCCATAGCCTCCTCGGCATTCATGATTTTAGTCACTTTTGCCATCAGTTCTGACATGGTTGTGGGTGGATCTTTGGCCAAAGTGTAATAAAACTTGTTGGGAAATAGCCCACTCATCAATGCGGTGATCGTTGTCTTTTCCTCATAATCTATGACTTCGAGTTTCTCGTTATTAAAAAGAGTTATATAGTCTCTAGTACTCTCACCAGCTTTTTGTCTCTCGCTTAACAAATGCGCTACTCGTTTTTACTGGCTTTGCCCCAAAACATAAATTCCCAATGAATAACTCGGCCAGTTGAAAGAAAGTTGAAATCTTACCCCGAGGAAGATTATTGTACCATATCTGAGCAGATCCAGAAAGAGTTCCCGAGAATGCTCTGCATCTCATCTCGTCGAGGACAGCATAGATGTCGGCGGCAGCTTGTTATTTCTCTATATAAAGAGAAGGATATGTCTTTCCATCATATTTGGGGGTCACCACCGGTGCTTTGAATTTTGACGGTGTAGGAAAATCCACAACTGCTTGGACAAAGGGTGTTCCTTGAACAAAAGGTCGTTGTAAAGGGTTCCTGGCCTTAGCCATTTCTCCCAATCTATCCTCCAATCTCTGAATAGAACCTTTCCACTCATCATTTCCTTCCTCGGGCCTGTTGGTTCGAGCAACTGATCGTGTTGATGTGGCGTCCTGAGATCTATCTTGACGAGCAGCTGGTCGTGATTGAGCAGATCCTTCCCTCAAATCTGTTGGTCTTCTAAAACTCTTGGATGCAGCACTAGGAGGACTTTTGTTCCTCCTAGGGCCTAATCGACTGGAAGGAGAAACTCTACTTAATCTTTCCAATGCGCTGGTCCTCTCTGGAGAGAGTGTGATACGCTGTTCAGTATCTGTGGCCCGCACTGATGAAGTTCGTCCAGGTTGATAAGAGAAATCATCAGATTCCTCATTATGATATGAAGTTGTATGCCCAGTACGCGAAGGAAATAAACGGGTGTTTCTTTGAACATTTCGCTGTCCTGAATGGGATGGTGCACCGCCATGAAGGGTCTGTATGAGCTGCCGCATTGTTTCTTGCATGGCTGTCTGACCCTGGGCTAGATTTATCATTATTCCAGCCAGATCTGGAATATTCGGCGGAGCCGATGGATTTGGAGGATTTCCAGCGTTTCGATTGCTGGATTCAGGATTATCAGCCATTGATGATGAATTATTTTTGATGAAAAACGAAATTACCAGTCGATTCCCACAGACGGTGCCAATCTGTTGATGTAAAAAATTAGATTGTATCTAATTATTTAATCACAGATAATTTTAAATGAGACAAAGAATTTTTAAAGTGGTTCAGCCTTATAAGAATGGCCTACGTCCACTGTTTCTGTTATTCCTGAGTGTTTGGGAATTCTCGATTACAGGTTTGATCAAGAAATTTCGGTCCCCTCCAATGAGGGTGATACAGTGTATTTATAGCCTCTAGGCTGTAAATAATTAATGCCCTTAAGTGTATACATCTGTATGATGATGATATGCATTCAATGAATAGTCGAACTGTTGGTTATCTTGCAATTAATGCTCTGGTCGAGATGCAGCTCGGACCGCCTTAGTTGCTCGACATTCAGGAGTTCCTCGGAGCAGTGGAGTTCCTCGGAGCAATGAAGTTCCTCGGAGTACACCTGTTACTCGGAGTGTCTGAGTTGATCGGAGAGGCAGAGTTCCTCGTTGCTAAAGTGATTGTAGAAATGTCTGTAGGTGCCACGTAAACTGACACGTGTCTTCTTGTGATTCATCCACGTCAGCATGTCAATTTTGGTATCAACAGGGTTATCGGGCATTTCTTCCACTCTGGACACACGTTTTTTACTCTCAAGGCTTAGAACCTCTGCCTCCGCGAAGGTTGATAGGGTTATTGTGCATTTCTTCTACCCTGGCCGCTGTCTTAAGGTGAGGTGGTTGTTAGGTTTCTCTTTAGACTTATTGAATAAGAATTTGCAAAGATATTAAAGTAAAATGCAAACTTTTCGGTGATATGTACACACACACACACACACACACACACACACACACACACACACACATATATATATATATATATATATATATATATATATATATATATAGAGAGAGAGAGAGAGAGAGAGAGGTTCTTAAGTGAATCAAAATAATGAACTTTTTAATGAACTTAATAAGACATTAAAAAATAACCCACTCAATTTTAATTCCTTGTTGTAATTAGTTCGCGCAAGCGACAACGAACACACTGTGAATAATACACACACACCTGACAAACCTTACCCCAGCCCCCCACCCCTACCCATATGCCAACATGGGGTTTTGGGTGTGTATATTCGTTGGGCAAAACTGGGCCATTACCAAACCTGACCTCATGTCTCAACCCAATTCGGACTTTAACTGCATATATGGTGATGGCAGCAAAATGGGCAACCCTCAAAACCCACCAGAGTCTTCCATTCTAGCGACGTCATACCCATCCCACCACCGGACCTAAGCTCGACCTAACTCCGACCTCCTTAATTCCATATCCGTCCGATGAAAACCCATAACCCAAACACGAACCTGCTACCTAGGGGTGTTCGCGGTCCGGTCCGATCCAATTTTTAATGAATTTAAGGATCGAACCGATTAAATCTGTCCTAAAAAAGGACCAAGATCGGACCGATTAAATCGATTTTTTGGGCTTAGTCGGTCCGATTTTTTGTATGGTCGGTCCAATCAAACTTGTCGGTCTTAATCTTATTGAAATAATCTTTTTAAAAATAAAAACTGCCCAAAGTTATCCAAAAAATGGCCCAAATTTTTACTATATAAACTGCCCAAATCCGTAAGAGATTTGAATCCAAATGCAATTTCAGCAGGACCATATATGTTATTATACATATATATAATAACATGACAAATATAACACATATATAATAACATATATAATCCAAATGCAATTTCAATATCAATTTCAGCAGGACTTTATAACATAACATATATAACATTTTCAATAGGACTTTATAACATAACATATATAACATATATATAATAACATATATAATCCAAATGCAATTTCAATTAACATATATAATCCAAATGCAATTTCAATTTCAGCAGGACTTTATAATATATATATATATATATATATATATATATATATATATATATATATATATATATATATATATATATATATTAACAGATAACATTTACGTTACCTGTCTTATCATCTGCCTCTTCACCTTCTAGTTGGGCAACCACCACCACCAGACCCTTGGGCATTGCAAACTCCTCCACTTTTTCATTATCATCAACCTCCTCCTCTATTGGGGGAGGATTACCTAGGTTATACTGGAAGAATAACTTTGAACCTACTACTGTGATGACTTGTGTTAGGATAGCATCACATCACTCCTTAAGGGGCTGCGCGACCGGTGCAAGAGAGAAGAGAGAAGAAGCAGCGGCCGACGCGAGAGAGAAGAGAGAATTGTTGTTTACAAACCGTGTTTTCTTTTTGCTTTAATTTGAAGATAATTGTTGTTTAGCTAGTAGGGTTTCTATTATTCTTCTGTCTGTTTTTTTTGGACGAGCGTACCCTTTCCCTTACTAATTCTAATTGTAACTACGAACTTGTCTTGTGTGTGTATTGTTAATATATATATATAAATATAATTAAAATTAAATGCATATATATTATAGTAACCGATTTGGGTCGGTCCAGACCGGGTATTAATTAAGGGAGGCCGAAGATCGAAAAAAAAACTAGACCGGATCGATTAAAATAAAAACGAAAAAAATATGACGGTCCGGTTCGGTTCGGTTCGGCTCGATCGCGCATATCCATTCGATTTTCTGAACACCACTACTGCTACCCGAAACCCATTACTACCCGATTTACCCACAACCTCCGACAGTCCCACGTCCCAAATAGGTGGTGGTTGACCCGATCCGAATCCAACCTCACCTGCCGACGAGCTTCAAACCCAAGCTACCCATCTCAGGAACTCTAAGAGCTCACTTCCTTACCAGCGTGGTAGGTATTACGTGTTGGATATGGAGTGAGTATGATGTTATATGGGTATTCGGTTTTTGAGTACTATGAATTAGGTTTGGGGGATTTATGGGACGATTTATCGGGCAAGTAAATAGAGGTTTTAGCATAAGGGGCTGATATAGGGTATGGAGGTGGTGTAGGTGAGTTGTCTTAGGGGTACGAGTTTGGGCGGTTATATATTAAAAAAACCGATGTCACACGCACGTCCATTGTCGCTGGCGCGGACCAATTATAACAAGAAATTAAAATTGATTGGGTTATTTTTAATATCTTATTAGGTTCATTAAAAAGTTCATTATTTTGGTTCACTTAAGAACCTCTCTCTCTCTCTCTCTCTCTATATATATATATATATATATATATATATATATATATATATATATACTAGTAAAGACGTAACCCCTATAGGTATGGTGCTAAACGATAATCCAAGTACTCTTAGTAAAGACAAATAAACACACGATATTATTTATAATCAACACTCTGATTAAGCTCACAAATCTCTCGTATCTAACTCAAATGATAATAAAGGAAACTAAGAAGTAACTCATTCAGAGGGAGAGAGAATAAAGCACCCTAGATACACCATAGTAGGCAACCAACACACCAAAAACCTCTCATAAATTTCTGGTTAACTATTAAAATCTTCCTAGCAAATGACAATGGTGGGTTTGTAAACTCTCTGGTTTGTAATAACTTCTCTCCGATATATTCTCTCTATCAATAAACTCTCTAGAAATAGATCTTTCATCTCAAAAGTGGTTGAGGCCAATAAATAGACCCACACATTTCTCGAGATGTCTCAATCCTCTACAGTGTGAAAGATCTCGCTGTCACACTTTACTTTATAAGTATTAAATGCTTGATGGGCCAGCACACTCTACATTATGAGCATTAAATGCTAGGACATGCCTTTTTCTTAACCACTGTGCGTTAGAGGACTGTCACCATAGAGGTGGCTCATCGACTGTCTGACAGCGCTAATACCACAGTGGTTTACTCGAGTTTGGATTGGACTGTGTTTAGTTGGCTAATGGCATCATTTAAAGTAGATGTAACATTTGGTAGAGGTTCGTTTAGCTCAAACCTCAATATACGATGGAATTCAATGTTACTTTGCAGAAGGTTCCACGATAAAAAATCTCTCGATGTTTTACCAAATATACCTAAGATGGTCAAGACAAGCCTTAACTCTACTTTCTTCCCAATCCTCCAAACCAAGTCCCTTTGAAGATTCCAAGATGAGGTCATTCGATAGAGCTGGCGAGCTCTCCCAGGCCCTTCCAGGCCTGGTCTCTCGCAAGTACCGTTTGACCTCACACTCAATATTACAATCGTTACAGTGTGATAATTAATGTACTTTAAAAGATACAATTTAACTAAGTAAGAATGGAAGAACAAAAGGATCTTTATCATCAAGTTTTCTCCCAAGCTGTATGGTTGAGCTGCCTCGATCTGCTTCTTTCTCTTGGGTCTCTTCTATTAATTGGGGGAGCTCTCTCTAATTCAAATATTACCTTAAAGCCCCCTACATTTTACCCTTCATGTAGATATTTATTGTGAGAACAAAAAACTCTGCACAAAAAGTTTTCAATCCGATAGATCGTCTTCTTTTATGCGTAGAAAAAGTTCTTCCCATTCTATATTCATTGCAACTACTGTCGTTATTCATATTAGAAAAAAGTTAAATTGTCCCCGATGTAACTGAACCAAAGCTCAACTATAACTGGGCATATGGCAAGGGGACATCGTAAATTTTTTCTGTTGTTAGATCCCAACGCTTATGTCTTCTTCATTGCTTGTTGGAATTCTCCCAAAGTACTTGTGGATCCCGTTAGCCATCGTTCTTAATGCTAAAAAAAAATTCTCCCCAATCTATTTCATTCGGTTCCACCATTGAGTGAAATTGAAGTGAGGGGACATTTTCATTAGGACTGCCCCTAGTAACAGGAATTCTCTCCAATGCCTCTGATTTATTGTTGTCCCCGTTTCAACCTGTTCAAAAAGTAAAAATTCTCCCCGATTTACATGAGTCAAAGTTATCTCCGTTTGGTCTTATTGCGAGGGGACATAGTGAACTTTTTGAACTGTGCTACGAGCATCCTCCTTTTATTTGGATTATAAGTTAAAATTCCCCCGATATGTTTTTAACCTATTGTACCATCGTTGGGGCTTGAAGCGTGAGGACTCTATTTAATTGGACTTTTGGTTTTCAAATATATTGCAAAAATTCTAGCGCCAAAATTCGTTACTTCTTTTGAAAGCAACGCTCTCTCTCCCAAGCGTCACCTCATTAATGACGCGAAGTCTTTTTAGTTGTTAAGGCACTCCCCAAAGCGCCACGTGACCATTTGTAATCATTTTGACGGCTTAACACGTGCTTCTATAGGAAACTCAATCGCCCGCTTGATTTCCAAGCGTCTAATACCCTCAACACTTAGCCATTTCTTTTTTTCATGATTTCATTTGCTATCAACGTCTCCAAAGCTTTAGAGAGAGAGAGAGAATTTTTTTCTGCCATTGTTGCTCAAGCCTTCACCTTATTCATCTTCTTTTTACCACTTTCACTCACTGTTACTACCGTATTTCTAGTTTACTCTTTCTTCTTACCGCCATTACTTCGCCTCAAACTCTCATGGCTCTAGTTACCCCAACTACCGCTGCTCCGTCTGCCACCATTGTTACTTCTGCTCCTGCATTGGATGCCACCGCGCTAATGGCAGCTTATCAAGAGCAACTCCACTTTTACCGCTGCTCTCCTATTTTCTCCTAGGATGATGAATACTGAATTATGTGCGAAATCATCATTTTAAATGCCAAGTGTGAGTCTTTGACACTTAGTGATGAAGATGATGATGCTGCTATTTGGGTTTTCTTCCCCCCAGAGGGGACTTTGCATTTTCGCCTTGACCTAGGTGACTTCCCTTGCTCCCAGATAGACTTAGAAGGGCCAAGAGGCTTCTCATCCCATTTTGCTGTCTGGAACACGTATATGAAGATAAATTATGTTGACGCCCTAAAAAATCTTAGTCTACACCAGGCTACATGGTTTGGTGAGTTTACCCTGTCCAAACACAATGCTGCACTTTAAGTACTGGTATCTCGTTGGAATGTTACAACTCACACCTTCATGGTTGTATGGGGATAACTCACTGTGACGTTAGAAGATGCCTGTGGATTGCTTGGACTTGATCCCATAAGTACATGTTCTTATTTCAATGAGGCTTTAGATGCCGAAGAGACTGCTTCTCGTGTAGAGTTGGATCAAATATGATGAAAGTGCATAGGGACTTCAAACAAAGCCACTTTCTCCCCCATCATCAGTTATTTCCTACAATCCCCCTCTAAAAGAGGTGGTTTTTTTGGGTGTGACAAATGCAAAGGTACACCCTTAGAGCTTCCAACTTACATCCTTGTTATTCTATCTTATTTTGTCTTGCTTGGTAAACCCAACGAATAGGCCGTCAAGGCCTCATTAATATCTCCATTTTCCAAGATGTGGGTTTCAAGCTTTTTCTGGCGAAAATGGCTTTAGGGTCCCGCTATACTTTGTTAAATACGACTCACTTAGACATAAAACGATCCCTTAGCCGCTACAACTTGGACAATTTTTTCGACACCATTATTTTAATCGGTTTCCTCTGCAGTCGTTATCTAGAGATAAATGCCACCGAAAGCCTTACCCAGTTCGTGCAGATCTAAAGCCCCATCGGTTATTTTGGTTTCATAAGAAGCAGAACTGAAAGTACATTTTTCTCTTTATTGAGAAATCGTTGCTTCATTATGTGACCATATGGAGAAGATTATTTTGCCAAAACTTGGTCTAAACCACCTTGGAAGAGCTCATCAACGAAGATCCTTCCTTTGTCGTTGTGCTCTTGTTAACCCCAGGTTATCTTCCTTCTTACATCGAGTGGGGATACACCTCATAACAGTACAACCCCAATCGCTGCCTCGTCAATTTGGCTTTGATCAAGGGGTTTCTCGCCCTATTTTTTAAGAATCCCATGCCAGGGCTACTTTCTCTGAGGCCTACTCTTTCTACACCACATCAGCTGCCTTTTCTATTTGTTCGGTGACTATTGGTCGAATCAGCATCACCAAGATAACAAGTAAGGGCGATATGACTTCTCTTTTTTCCACAAAATATTAGATAATGCAATTGGAAAAAAATTGTGAGTTTGTCGAAAGCCCACCTGTTTACCCTTTTGTTATTAGCTTTCCACCCTTTGAGCTGGGTCTCAAAGGTAACTCAGTTTTTGGAGTTGAGTTTCCTCTAAAAAAAACAAATCCTCCCATTGAGTTACCTCCTTACTGCCCTTTTATCGTTGCAACTAGCCCTATGCCCAAGAAAGCTCCAGCACAGAAAATAGCTGATCCTGTTGAAGAGGCCTCTAAAGAAGGTGCCGTTGTCGTAGGTGCTTCTGGCAAGGGTCCCTTAACCCCCTTCCTAGAAATCATGGACTTTAAAAAATGACACTTCTTTAAAACCTAAGTCTAAATCCCAAGTCCCGATTGAAGCCTTTCCAATCGCCTTCGTTCCCCCTTCTATGTTTGCAAATCTAAGTGAGGAGATATGGGCACAATGTCAAGCAGAGCTTGAACGCGTGCAATGTGAATTTTAATGGCACACTCCTCTTATTCCTCCCCTACAACATTCCCCATAATACAAGTAAATCCAACCGAGGGGGCCATATCAAGAAGAAGAAGTTCTAGAGTCCCCTTTCTATTGGTGGCTCTGATATAAAGATGAATATTCTAGTTACAAAATCGCAGAAGAAACGTGCATACGAAGGGAAACCACCACCTACTGCCTCTATTCCCAGGACCTCTCCTCCTCCATCTCCCCTTGAGGCCATTACCCTTAATGATAGCCCTGAAGTTGAGCGTTGTCCCCTTAAAGGAACCTTCATCTCCATCTTCACCCATCGTTATTTAGTCCCACTTTTCTCCAGATCAAGAGGTGTGTTTTCCCCACGCTTAGCGAATCCTAACTTAGTGAGGTATATTCTCTAACACTTGTGCAAATTTCTTTTCTCTGTAGGACGATGAAGCCGATAGACCTTATACCCTTGTGAACCTTTTTGGGGGAGAGCGTTTCTCCTCCCCGTTCTCCCATGATTGGGCTAACCTATTCTCACCCTTCTGCCTCCTAATATGCAGATGAGGCTTCCAGGAGAGCTGCTGACTCTGTGGAATCCTTTAGAGCTTCCCATTAGCCAAAAGAGACTCATTTTCTTATTTTAAGGCATCTCCCCTGCTCGTGATTCCTCTGAACATTGTTCTAGTCTATTCAAGTCCCGCAGAGGTAATAATATTTGTCTTTTAGCTATCTTTTCCACCTGGTTATCTTATATCCTTAGTATTTTTTGACTTTCAGGTTGTGGCTGCTTCAAACCTAAACACATCTCTCGCTGAGTCACTTCTTCAGTTCCTTCTGATGAGGCATGTCGTTGGATTTGCCCTTTTTTCTACCATCCTTGAGGTAATATCACTTCTTGTGCATTTGCACGCACTCTTTCATATGGTGTTTCTTGTGTCTAACACTTTGATATTATTTATAGCTTTCTCCAGGTTTGACTCCTTCCTTTAATTTTGGTATTCCACAGGTTCCTTAGGCTACCATTGGTTCATCTTCATGCCCATGGGTTCTTCTGCCCCTGTTGTGGTTGATATAGATGGAGTTTAAATGACTTTAGTGGAACCTTCCCCCATCTCGGACCTTGTGCCTTTTTGCGAGGAAAGTGTATCGTCAAGGGATGAGGTTCCTGTTTCTGAAGGTTCAATTGAAACTCCGAGAGATGTTGAAGTTAATCCAGCAGTTGTTACCCCTTCAATTGTTATCCTACAGTTTCCATTGAGGTAATTAATGCATTCTCCCTTTTTTTTACATAAATTCTATCATTATGCCTTTGAGGTAACTTAACAATGAAAACACATTTGTCAAGGTTTTTTGTAAACTCAACCTATAATGGTGACTTAACAATGAAAATACATTTGTTAAATTTTTTCTCAAACTCCAGTTATGATGGTGACTTAACAATGAAAATCACTTGTTAAGATTTTTTTTCTCAAACTCCACATATAATAGTGACTTAATAATGAAAAACACTTGTTAAGATTTTCCTCAAACTCCACTTATAACGGTGATTTAATAATAAAAACCACTTGTTAATATTCTTCTCAAACTCCAGCTATGATGGTGACTTAACAATGAATACCACTTGTTAAGATTTTTCTCAAACTCCACCTATAACGGTGACTTAAAAATAAAATCACTTGTTAAGATTTTTTCTCAAACTCAATTTTTTTTTATCACATATTAGGTTATGAGGGAGCCCGCTCCTGTAGAAAAGCCAACTCTTCGTGGTCCCTCACCTGTTGCCTCTACTGATCAGGGCCAGTATCTTCGGAGGAAACAAGTCACAATGATCGTGGTTTGACCATAGATTTTCCAATTGATAGTGAGTTAGGTAGTGAGATTCCTCTACCCAACATAGCTCCTTATGAGTTTTGCCTTATGGTCCTTTACCAGTCTCCCTAAGTCTCTATATGTCATCATTTTATCATTGAACAGATTGCCATTCATCATCCTCAAACCTTTATTACTGATTGTATCCGTTCAAATATGTTGGTGATGAGCTATAGGCTCCAGGGTCTGGCAGTCGTTATTGCAAACGTTAAGTCTTACTAGGCCCCTCATTAATCGATACCTGGGCAACTTGAGAGAGATGGGAAAAGATGGCTTCTAACTGAATCGATTGATTATCCGCTTGAATTTTTTAAAGAGTAGTCAATTAGAGAGCCAAAGGGGGCTCTATAAAAAAATATTTTGAGGCCCAACGGGCTGAGGAGGCTAGGTTGGCAGAGTTATCCCCTCTGTTGGAAGCAACTGATTAGGAGGTTAAGGCTACCGAATAAACTCTCCTGAAAGCCAAGCAAAAGCGTGAGGCCTTAGTCATTGAACGAGCCTAAACCCAGACTAGATTTGAAGGCTCTATTGCTGCGCAGAGAACGTTCTTGGAAGCCTCTTCGGACTTCCCTGAGGATTTTTTCTCTTTTCCCGGCCCGTGGTTTCTTATGAGTTGAAGTTCCTTATTTTATTGTGTTGTAATTTTTTGCATTTCCTCATATGTAATTCTTGGGCTATAGTTCCTAATTTTGCAACCCTTCTCGAGTACATGAATGCAAAAAAAAAAAAAAAAAATTCCTTATTACCATGCCATGCTTTGTCATTTGTTGCAACTCTTTTCTGTTCATTTTAAATATTACTCATACAATTTACAAACAAACTCTTTCTTCTTAACTCGCGAGAAGAATCACAACAAAAGAAATAACTCAACACGAATTGTAACATAACTTCAACAGTTTAACAAAAAATAAATCTCTAAACGAGGTTACTCATTCAAACATAATATACCTTTAATCATTTGTTATTAATCTTGAAAGATTTATCCTCTTCCATCTTAGAGATTAAGCAGTAACCTGAATCGTAACCCTTCATTACAATAAAAGGTCTTTCCCAATTCATAACAAATTTAGGCAATGGTAGTCCCCCGAATTTGCTTCACAGCTACCTTCATAACTAGATCTCCTTCAACGAACTTCTTTGGCCTCACCGAGTTATCATATGCACTAGAGAGTTGCTTCGTGTACATTTAAAAGTATTGCATCCCGTTGTCCTTGTGTTCATCAAGTGCTTACAACTATACGTGTCTACTATGAGGGATCATGTTACTTTACAAGGCATATCGATTTAAGGGAACTTCCAGCTCTACTGGCAGAATTTCTTTAGCTTCAAACACAAGAGAAAATGGCATGTAGCCTATGGGTTTCCTCTTTGTTGTTCAGTAGGCCCATAAAACTGCTGGAATCTTATCATCCCATAAACCTAGTAAATCTTCCATTATCTTGGCTAAGATACTGGCCAAGGTCTTGTTAGTTGCTTTGACTTGATCGTTGCCTTTGGGATATGCCACCTTTGAGGTATGGTGAATGATGGAGTACTTATCTGTAAGCATCGTTGCTTCTTTGTTGACAAATGGGGTCCCCTTATTAGAGAGGATAACCTTCGGGATCCCAAATCGACAGATTATGCACTCTCCAATGAAGTTGACCACCACACCTGATGTTACTCTTTTTAGTGGCATTGCATCATCCCACTTTGTAAAGCACTCCATTGCCACTAATATCCAAATCTTTCCTCGTGAAGATGGATGTGTTACCTTTATCAGGTCAAACACCCAAGTGTTGAATGGTTAAGGAGTAGCCAAAGAGTGTAAGTCCACCGAGGGAGCATGGATCATGTTTCCATGCAGCTGTCATGCCTTTCACTTTGGAATAAACTCAGTAGAATCTTTCTTCATGGTTGGCCAATAATACCCCATGGTCATTAATTGGTTGTATAACTTTGCCCCTCTGAAATGAGCTGGTTTGTGAGCTTGCTTCAAGACTTTTATTGCCTCCTCATTTGTGATGTATCTTAATGGACTATTAAAGTATCCTTTGCGATAGATCTGTTCCTCTTGGATGTAGAACCGTGGGGCCCTTCACTTGAGTCCCACCGACCTAATTTTCTCCGTAGAAATACTCCATCCTTGATAAAATCAATGTAAGGCTGCCTCCAATCTTCTTGAGTTTCAACGAAGTGACATTCAACTGCCTGGAAGAAAAATTAACATTTATCACACCTTCGTTATAACTCTACTGCATCGTACTTCATCTTCGGCCAAAATTATCCCTCTATCTGAATTCTTCTATGCAGAGGGATCTTAATTATTTTATAGTATTTGTCATGTTACTTATTCAAATTTCACTCTGCTTCCTCTGGCCTGATAGACCTTGATAACCATCCTCCCACGTTCCTGAAGTAAAGACTTCCTTAGCTTGAAAATTACCGTGTTAGCTCTTTGAGTTCCATATTGCCTTCCCCAGACTCTAACTACTTCCTGATCTGGCCTCTGTAATTCGAATCATCATCCATCGACAAGATCATTTGTACCACCAAGGGAGCTGTTATTTGTTATATCTCAACCATTTTTGTGTCGCTCTTCATGGCCACTTTCTGAGAAATGGTGGCATAAGCATCAGCATGCTTGTTCATTATTCTAGGAAACCTCCTTATCTTGACCCGATGGAACTGGTTGATCAACCATTAAATGATTTTTCTATAGGGCGTTAGGCTGATGTGTTTCAACGCATATTCCCCATTCACTTGTTGGACCACCAAGTTCGAATCACCTATGATGCACAGTGAATGAATGCTCATTCAAAGGGCCTCTAGCAACCCCAGTACTAACGCCTCATACTCTGCTTCGTTATTTGAGCAAGATAAATCTAACTTGTAAGAAAGGCAAATCTTTTCCTTCCCTTTTGAAAGAATAACCCTAGCTCCCCTTTTTTTTTTGTCGAAGAACCATCGAACTGCATAGTCCATTTTTCAAGGTTTGCATCTAAAAAAATGGCCTATAAATCATCTCCAAAAATGCTCTCACAGGGTGGCTTAAATATCCCAGATGAAAAAATTACCAACAAGTGTGCATATGCTTAGCTCTTGATCGCACAAGGGATCACACATTTCAAGTCATATTCTGATAGGATGAGAAACCACCTAACTGCTCTTCCAATAAATTAGTTATCGCCAATAAAAACTTAATGGTATCATATCTCATCACAATATGAATTGTGAAAGATAGCATATAATGTCTAAGTTTTTGTGCTATAAATACTAAGGCTACACTACTATACCTTGCCTCTAGTCCATATATGATTTTTCTCAGATAGTAAACTGGCTTTTCCTGCCCATTAATTTCCTACGCTAAGAGAGATCCGACAAACCTGGTGGTTGATGTGAGGTAGAGTTGCAATGGTATCCATGTTCTTGGAGGAATCATCATTTGTGGAGAAGTGGGTAGCTTCTTTATCTTCGTGAGAGATTCTTGATGAGTTTCCTTCCATTTGTACTTCGTGCCTTTTTGCCACAGCTCCATCAATAGATGAGTTATCTCGACTGGCCCCGACACAAATCTTCTGAGGTAGGCGACTTTATCGAGGAAACTCTTGAGCTCCTTCGTTGTTCTTGGATATGGCATCTCTAGGATCGCTCGTTGTTTTCCCTCGTCCATTTGCACCCCCTGTCGATCCACCATGAAACCCAAAAACTGTTCACTTGTAACTCTGAAGGCACATGTCAGTGGATTCATCTTCAGTTTATACTTCCTACACTGAATGAACATATTCCTCAAATCATCCAGATATGACTCTTCCTTCTTCGATTTGATGACCAGATGATCCACATTAAATTTTAAAAAGTTATGAAAGAAATTATGGAAAATGTCCATCATTGTTCTTTGATATATTGCTCCAACATTCTTCAACCCAAAAAGCATAACTTTATACATAAAATTACCTAATAGAGTTCTAAATGTTGTCTTCTATGCATCTATTAGATTTATCTTTATTTGGTTGTATCACACACACCCATCTATAAAGCTATACATTTTATGCCCAACAGTTACATCAATCAAGCTATCAATGGAGGGAGAGGGAACTCATCCTTTGGGCAAGCTCTATTCAAGTTCCTGAAGTCTACACATATCCTGATATGGTTCTTGTCATTTTTTCCAACTAGAATAATGTTGGACAACCAAAGTGGGTGTTATATCAATATGATAAACACTGCTGCTAGCAACCGTTAAACCTCCTCTTTGATCTTCAGGTTCAACTATGGCTTGTAAGTTCTTGTGGACTACTTCACCCGTATAGTTGAAGGCATAACAGTCAGCTTATGGCAACTTACCTCTTTGTCTAACTCTTCCATCTCTGTGTACTTCCACTCAATGATGACTTTATATTATCAAATTAGCTCAATTATAGCCCTTATTTTCTCTACGGTCAGATACGTCGAAATGAAAATGGGCCTTAGATTTTCTCCTTTTTTGGCCAAATCAAGCTACTCTAGCGTCTGTACCTGTGACTTTGGGTGATCTATAATGTATTCTATTTTTTTTACTTTTTCTACAAACTCTTATTTATTTTAGTTGTCTATTACCATGCACTGCCCTGTTGGTCCACCAAAAAATATTCATACACCGGATCAGCCTCTTAGTCAACCTCTACAACACCTCCTTCGACCCCCTGCTCACACCTTCAAAGGAGATATATCACCTTTTTATCCTCCATTATCATTTTCCAAAATTGCCTGTTGGCCATCACAGCAGCTTTTAATTTCCTGTCTTTTGAAACTTCTGCCAACCTGTGCCATAAAAACCGGCGCAGGATGCTCGGTCGTTGGACCTCGTGTTCCATCGAGTCCATTCTCGGCCTCATCCTATCTCTCAATTATTTTGAAATACTCTGAGGTTTAGGATCAACATAGATGACCTCCTTAGCTGCTTCTCTCTTACATGCTCCTTCAGTGCTTTAGCCATTCACAGGCCCTATCCTTTCTCTGATCGAGGGAACACTGGCTCCCTTTATCAGTTTTATTAGGACTCTTGCATCCTCTTTTAGCTTTGTATAAAATGTTGCATCCACCAAATGAGCCTCTTTGATTGCAAAGGGCTTCTTCATTACATGAATAAAGATCTCACTCCCTTTCATATTTTCCTTAGTACTTTAGTGATATGTCGAAGAGACTAAATTGTGGTTGTGCATCCACAACCTTTATATCACAAGGTGGTAAGAAATAGCACTCTTAATCACGTGAAACTTGATGTATAAAGTGCGATTCCCCATTACAATCCATACGTTCACATACCCAATCGACTTGGAGGACTGGTTATCATAACCATAGATTACTAGAGGCATTTGTATCAATCTTGTCATAAAGATACTGGATGCTTGGAATGAGTTGATGGGTATGATGTTTGTGTATGCCCCCCATCCATTAGATCTCTTGCAAAACCAACCCCATTGATACTTACCGTTACGTACAAGGGCCTATTGTTTGGGAACCTTATAACTCCATCGGTGTCACTAAATGTCACTTATGACAAGAATTTCCTTACCGATCTGTCTATAGCCCCCTCTATATCAGCGATGGAACTACATTCTTTCGTGCAATATCCAAAATCACTTGCGTTATCTCCAGTCTGCTTGCTTTTGTCATTCTCACATGATCGAAGAACCACGAAAATTTTGGTAACTGCAATACTGCATGGTATTCCAGCCCTTGGTTTACTTCCTCGCGATTCAGGTTATACATGTCCTCCATATCTCTTGCACTAGATCTATCATAGGATATCACCATGTTAACCATTTCTCTCGTGTAATTTTCTAACGCTTCTTTAAACTCTTCCTGATCCACCACCAGTTCCCTCGCCTCCTTCTTAACTTCTTCGTTATAAATAACTACCAGGTTAGCTGCATGTGATAGTAGTGGGTTTTTGTTGACGTTATCTTGAGGGATCTACGGAGTTCCTTCCTTCATGCGTTTTCTTATAATATTGCTCAGTGTAAAATAGTTCGCTGTTAGATGTCCAATCTTCTGACGGACCCGACAATATTTGGATTAGTTCTTGTTTCTACATCTGGCTCCCTTGCTGGAGTATCATTAGGCTCATAGGCAGTCCATCCTTAAACCATATCATTGTAGCAATGAACGACCTCTTCAACAGTATAAGGCAATGGTGGTGGATCTTTTTTATCTATATCGAACTTTATTTTATTATCCTTCTTCGACTGCTTGTCCCCCTCTCCTCCATCGGTGTATCCCACTCATAGGGGCTGGCTATGTCCCATAGCGGATTGTACTGGTTATCTGAATAGCATAGGCACCCTGACCGGGTTTGGTCGTACGACCAACGAGATGTTTCTTGCTGCTTTAAAAAATGATGTAAATGTTCTTTCATGCATTTCGTGTATGAGGTGACAGATGTACTTCAAGAGCAAACCTTCAGCATAAATCTGAAGCAGTTTGGACTTCTTGGCCTCCTCTCTGACATCGAGTGACCTTTCTCTAAACCTTCGAATGTATGCCACCTCTTTCTCCACTGACCGTTGCTTCTCCCTACCTAGTTATGTCAACCTAAATTTATCTTCTGCCAAAAAAACTTATTGGCAACCAGAAAATGCATTTCCTCCCATGTCAAGACACTTTTTTGTGCCAAGTGAGAGTACCAGGTATATGCCTATTCGGTGAGGGATTTGGAAAACTCCCTTAACCTTAGCTTCTTATTATTGCAATGAGCCCCTAAATGCTCAATGAACTGCTTGATATTCTCCATCGAGTTACCTTTATTTCTCGTGTATTTCTTAAAGATAAGAGGAATGTAGTCCTTTGGATAAAGCTCCTCGTTGTACGCCTCAGGATAGGGAGTACGAAAATCGTCGTAAACAGATGCTAACTCACCAGTTTACTGCGAGGAGGCTGCTATCATCTTTAGCATTTCTTTCTGCATCTCCTTTCGCATTTCTTCTAAGGCAGATGCAGGGTTTTCTTAGTCGTTGGAACAATGGGTTGAGGGATCGCTGGTGGAATACTCACCACACATGCGGTACACACCATTGGGACATGGGTAGGCACATTTCTCATTGGGGCAGGTTCCATTGGAGCTGCTCTCAATGGGGCTATCGGATCCGTCATTAGTGTTATAAAAGAGTTGGGATCTAGTCACCCTCCAAAAGTTGTTGCAGCTACAGGAGTTTGCAAGAACTCAAAGAATTTCCCATGAGAAGGTCCATCTATGCTTGTCTCATTACGGCACTAGTAGAAGCTTGTGTGACCGTTGGGATTCCTGTAGCCGTTTAGACTTAGGGAACCTCTAGTCAAGGCACCCCATCCCTAGAAGCTTCAAGCTCCCTCGCCGTTTGTTCCTCATTACGCTGACTATCATCAAAGTTAATAGCACAGTTAATGTTATCTTGCGCCATACTTCTAGAAGAATGCCTCCCCAGCGACCTAGCCAAATGTAAGAGGGTAGTCCCCTTCAAGCCTAGGAGTATAGTAACACCAGTAGAGGCGTAACCCCTATAGGTATGGTGACACTACAAGAAAGCTTATTTTTTTTGGCACTTTTTTATCTGTATTATTCAAAAATGCTGAGAATTTTCCTTTTACCAGCATTTATTTATAAGTATTGAAAATTCACAACATTTATATTGATGTGCCGCTTCAATAGAGGATTTTTAATTAATGTTGAAATAAATCTATAATTTTTAAGGACTTTCACAACTAATGCCACCAAGTTAGAAAAAAAAGAGCCACTCATCTTTCCTTATTGTAAGCTACCACCTCAACCCTCTCACTCTGTCATGTCTCTTCTTCTCCTAAAGAATCACCTCAATACGATCCTTCCCAAACCTCTCTCCCCCTCAATTAGTTTGACCTAATAATCCTCAATCCTCATTCATCTCTGCAAGTTCGTCACTTTCTTGATTGGGACATTGTTGTTGCGTTTTTTCCTTTGAAGATTTTTTTGGACCTGCGTCATTTTATTGGACCTGTTCGACTTAGGTATCCCTCAATCATCAAAACGACCTATGTTTTTTTTTCTTTTCTTATTTCGGTGTATTTTTCTTACCCTGTGTCACTTGGGACCCTTGTTTTTTTACTCATTTTGCTGCATAATGTGGGTTTTGATTGGCTTCTCTCTCTCTCTCTCTCTCTATATATATATATATATATATCATGAATCAATAATATTTTGACATCTTTTTTCTTTTGTTATTGTTCATTATTTAACAATTAAACTGTGTTGATGCCAAATATACATATCATGAATCAAAAACACAAATTAAGGCGTGAAAAAATTAAACTGTGTTGATGCCAGATATAAAAATTAAACTGTTTCTCACTCTATTTCTTTATACACATCATGAAAAATTGAGTACTCAACTATGTTGTTGCCAGATCGGATACTCAACTATGTCTTTGTCTAATTTTTGATTGATATGTACTTGGAATTTTATTATACACATCTCTTTTAATTGATTGTTGTCCCCAGTTCACATACTCAGACTCTCTCTCTCTCACACACACACACACGCACGCACACACACACACACACACACACACACACACACACATATATATATATATATATATATATATATACACACCATTCTTTAATAGATTAGTACGAGCGAGAGATTTTTTTGTGAGTCACTCAACAAAGCTTGTGATGTGTAATCAAGACTAAATATGAATTAAGTCACAAAGAATTGACCAAATATAAGTGCATACAAACTCTATAAGGAGATTATTTGTTTTCCCTATGTGTTTGGCAACTAAAGATTTTCCTTCCTAAAAAAAGGCTATTGAGATCATGGGTGGACTTAGCTTATAGATAAGTGGAAGTAGGTTTATATTATAATATTGACGTTTGTGCCCAATTTCACAAACCATTAGCGTTGATATTTTAACCATTAGAGTAAGTTCTTATTTTTCCAAATTCAATGTAATAAGTTAGAACAAATCGGTGAAGTAAGCTCCAATCGTTGTAGTACTATTGGAAACTAAAAATTGAAATACAATACTCGAAATAAATATTTAATGTTCCTTAGACCATAGGTAACCAAATATAGGTCGAACAAATAAATGAATCAATGCTGACAAAAATTTGATACTGATTGCCCTTAATATTCTCAATAGATTATAGACTGTATATAACATAACATGCATGAGAAAATACAGACTTATATAACACTGAGTCACTCTTATCCCCATAATGTCCAATTATGAAGCCTTATTTAGCGAATGTAATCAATTGACGCTGGACGGATTTTAGAATAGCGAAAAGTGCATTAAATGCGAGTTCTCAGGATAGGCATGAAAGTAGAAAATATATATGCACTATATAGTTATATTTTTTTTAATAAATCTTGAAGTTTCAAGGATAAGGTACACGTGTCTTTTATTATTTTTGACTCATAGTTTGTGGTTGAAACATAATATGAATGAGAAATAAAGATAACCAAACTCAAACATAGGCAGTAACAACCGTAATTTTGTATTTGTTGTCTCACGTCAATTTCGATAACGATTATGAGCAACATAATCATACACATAAATATAATACTTCTTATAAATGATTTTTTTAACACTTGTTCCCAGTCATATATTGCAAAATATTATCAACATTTTGTTTAATGCCACTATTATCATTCTCGATATTTTTTAGTGCCGCCAAAAGTGTGTTGAACATTTAATTAGAGTTGCAAAAAGTTATTATCAGCATTTTTTAATGCCTCTAAAAGGTTATTATCAGCATTAATATAAATGCCCTAACTTCTTACGGCTTTTTTTAAAATTCCGTTGTTCTTTTACCACGTTGGCTACCGTAATTGTGGAAATGCTGCTAAAAGCGCCTCTAACTTTTCGCGGCATTTTTTAAAATTTCGTTGTTCTTTTACCACATTGGCTATTATTGCACTTGTGGAAATACCGCCAAAAGTGCCGCAAAAAGTGTTATCGACATTTTTAGTGCTTTTCTCGTCATTTAATTTATGCCTGGAAAATTCAATATTCCTATAGTGTAATAAACGATAATCCAAGTGCTCTTAGTAAAGATAAATGAACACAAAATATTGTATATAATCAGCACTCAGATTGAACTTGCAAATCTCTCGTGTATAACTTAAATGATAATAAAGGAAACTCAGAAGTAACTCATTCAAAGGGAGAGATAAGTAAGTACCCTAGATACACCTTGGCAGGGAGCCAACACGCCAACAACCTCCGATAGATCTCTGGTTAGCTATTAAAAGATTCCCAATAAATGACAATGGTGTGGGAGTAAAATCTCTGGTTTGTAATAACTCCTCTATGATAAAAGCTCTTAGTAAAGATGTGATATTTGGTAGAGGGTCATTTGGTTCAAATCTCAATATGCGATGGAACTTAAGGTTACTCTGTAGAAGGTCCTATGACGAAAGATCCCTCAGTGTTTTAGCCGGTGTATCTAAGATGTTCAAGACAAGCCTTAAAGCTACATCACTTAAGAATCCTTCAAACCAAGTCCCTTTGAAGTTCCCACGATGAGGTCATTAGATAGAGCATGTGAGCTCTCCCATGCCCTGCCGGGACTGATCTCTTCCAAGTATCGTTTGACCTCACACTCAATATTACAATCGTTACATCGACAAAATTAATGTAATTTAAACGATACAATTTTGACTAAGTAAGAATGAAAGAACAAAAAGAGGTTTTTCAGCAAGTTTTCTCACTAATATATGTGTGTGTGCACTTAGGGAATACAATATTGATGTATAAACTTATGGTTTTTGCAATAGCTAAAAATTTACAAAATAAAATTTTATTCTTCAAGGCCTTCTAAAGGCTGCGACTATCTCTGTTTAGTTGGAGGTTGCAACCTCTTTGAACCGCTGCAGCATTCCTTGCCTAATGAGCCTTCCGACCTCATTCTTCAAAGTAAAATACTTATGAGTTGTGTGGACATGATCCTGATGGAACTCACACCACTCGCTCTTGTCCCTCTTATGAGCCGAAGATTTTAAATTTCCTAACCATTTGAGGTGGTTTTCCCCTTTGATGCCGATTAAAATATCCTCCATGTTACAGTTTAGGGGGGTGAAATCCTCATACGGCTTTTTTGGGTGGTTATAATGCTTCCTCTTCTTTTTCACTGGAATTAGCATAGCCTTCCCTTCAAGTGTCGTGGACATCATCTTTGACCTGGGCCTTTGGTCTTCAGCGTCCTGGTGAAGGCTACGAACTCCAGCATCAAAATTCTTAATCCAAGGAGGTTAATCTTTTCCTTGAGGGAGGCAGATGGTTGATGCATCTCATTAAAGGGTATTATATCTTCAATTTGCTGGAGATATGATCCTGAGGTGTCTCCCATTATTCCTCTTTGAGATGAACTGAACTTAATGAGAGATCTAAGAATCATAGACTAAGCAAAATCGATTATTGAACAGATAGTAACAAAGGTGTGCAACCTTTATCTTTGGGGTAGCAACCACCTTGGCCAACAAGGGGTGAGGTTGTGGCCTTCATCCATTACAAGGAGCTTTTCCACCATGATTGATATGATCGTACGTAATTTTCTTCCAGGTTGGTTCTATCGGGCTAACAATTTTTTGAGTATGTTGC
This sequence comes from Sambucus nigra, assembly GCA_949130495.1. Taxonomy (NCBI): domain Eukaryota; kingdom Viridiplantae; phylum Streptophyta; class Magnoliopsida; order Dipsacales; family Adoxaceae; genus Sambucus; species Sambucus nigra. Next base: position 664,897,791 of record OX422215.1, on the reverse strand, counting down.
CTTAGATAAATAGTAACTGAAAAATTAATAAAATCATCTTAACCTATCGTGAGCGATTTATCGATCCTTACGGCAATATCCTTGTCGAATTTTGCTCGTTTAATCACTGAATTTCAATTAAGTGACCTAGCCTCATGCGATTTGGCTCGGTCCACAAGTTAATAGAATGGCTGGGTGCAGATTTTAATAATTTTATGGAATCACGAGTTTAAGATAAAACAATTATTTAATAGGAAATGATATATATTCTAAATAATAGAAGAATTAGGCTAAGCTATTAACTAAAGGCCGTGGCTAACATGACAACATGAACAAGACCTGGACAGTAAGAGACAACACGTAGGTTCTAACCTAAATTTGACCAATTGTGATTTTACACCCCCTGAGTTGGAATAAAATGTCTTTGGGGGTGTTGATGCAAGGCATAAAAAGTCCTTATGTGCAAATTATCATAAGTTTAACAGCAAATTCCTGATATATAGGTCATATCATGGCAGAAAATGCCTAAAAGTATAGAGAAATCTGAATATGCGCATGCCTAGTTTCCACTCCTTATGAGGTCGTGGTATGTTAAGATTTGTAGCGAGATTTAGATATGGAAACATCATTAGGTTAAGTGGGCGTGTCCAAAAACTATAAGATAGGCTTTGGAAAGAAAATCTGGAAAAATGAAGGTACCTTTAATAGGTTTATAGCAAATATGGGTCTAACCACCAAAGTTTCATCCATGAGATGTAGATCCAGAGATCCCCATCGATAAAATATGGCATAGCGAGCCCACTTTATGAGAAATAAAACACCTCGTTCCCATAGACGACACCAAAATTATGATGTTAAAGATCATTACATGGATTTAACTTGGTTATAAGCTTACACAATAATGGTGAAGATACAAAATAAGAGTAATACAATAGAAGATATAATAGATAGAGGAGATAAACATATAATGTAAGTGGTTCAGTTGTTGGCCTACGTCCACTACGCAAAATAAGGGGTATTTCCACAATAATAGGTCTCTAAGGGACATTAATGATACACACTCAAGCTTTATCTCTCTAAATACAATTTTACAGAGTAACATTAGGGTTTTCATTGATTGATACTTGATGAAGAAGGAACATAGTCCTTATATAGGCCTTGGAGTGCACAGTATAACCCCAAAGCATGTACTCCATGCCTAGCTGAGGGTATCGCTAATGAGAGAGTGACAACTGTACATATGCTATGATGGTGAATATTCCTTCACGTGGATTGTTGATCTTAAAAAATGGTCTTAGGGGATATACCTATAATACCCTTATTATGCTTCCCATACATTCATGAAATGTCTGAGGTAGAAGGTCTTGGCCAGTCGAAACTGTTGTGGCCTTACACTATTCTTATGAGTCGAGACGAGACTGTACAACTGTCTAAGACTGATGATCCAATCTAGTTGAGCTTGCTGATAAGATATTATGGTATTTTTGATGCCCACTCTAGAATCGCTCCAGACTACTTTGCTCCTTGCCTACTGCGGCAACTGTCCTAAATGGTCATTTGGAGTGGTCTCTTGGGATGAGACCACTTTGGACGAGAGTTATGGTGAGGACTTTTGGTTGATAGTGTTCCTGTTCAAAGATATGTCTGTGAGAAATGCTATTCTTCAGTGGGTCATCCAGACGAGACCACACTTATGTATTTTATGGATGAAAGAAGACTAAAGGCTCTATACCATATACAAGGGTACTACCACCGTATTCCACGATCATTCAATAAGAAATTCAAAGAGCGCGGTGTGTGAGAAGGGGATCTCTCTCTCAAAAAAATTGTGGAACCCATCTAGGACCCGAGAGGAAAATTCAAACCTAACTGGAGTGCATCATACCTCGTGAAGAAGATTCTATCAAGTGGCACCACTATGCTCATGAACCTTAATGGAGAAGAGATGACATGTTTAGTCAACTTGAACTGTCTTAAGAAATTCTACCCTTAGTCCAAATCTCATCGCGCTATGACTCTTCTCACCTCCCTTTTTATTCTAAAAAAACACCTCTCTCCTATCTTTTCAGAACTACGTAAGAATTGATCCTCTCAAAATTGCCTTTTCAAAAAATAAAACTTATAAAAAAAATTCTAAATCCCACAGAGGTACGTAGGTGGCTCATAAAGTCACTTTGGTCACTGTCCTATCATTTTCACAAAATGCTATTCTCTTATCTCACCGAGAACACTAGTCTCTCTCTCATCATTTAAATGAATAATAGGATTATGTTTGCTGATACGCACCCCAAAATGTTGATTTTACACCCCAAATAGAGGCATTTTAGTGACTCGTTTTTAATAAAAATGACCTTATGTTCGTATTTGTATATATTACAGGTCAATATGTAGTTGTCGTATTAAATTATGTTAAATCGACGTAATTGCGATAAAGTAGCGGTCAAAAGCATTAAATGAAGAAAATAAAAGTGACCGTAAAGACTGAAGACCCTTTTTGAGCTTGCGCAAATCATTACTGATGCCCAAATTCTTGCCCGTACCAAACCTAAGCTTGAACTGAGCCCAAGCCATCACCTGAGCCTCGTGTATGTTTAAGTTTGTAATTTTTTTATTTTTTAGATTTTATTTGAGTCGTATATAATTTTTAGATTTTATTCACATGCGTATAATTGTAAATAATAGGGTCCTTGTATTTTATTTATTTATTTACGCCGAGTGTTTTTATAACATGTGTGCGTTTAATTAGATTTTTAGTTATTTTTTTAATTAAATTTTATTATTTTAGTTTTATTATTTGAGTCTTTTATTTTTAGGTTAGGATTTGTTTTTTAGTTTTAGTAAATTTTATTTCTTTTATTTTTCTTTTATATTTATTTTTCCTTAAGTTGTAAATATTTCATTAGTTTTTACTTTCGTTATTTTAAGGACAAACAAAACACAAACCTCAACCATCATTAACCTTAACCCCAAACCTGCAACGGGTCGGTTTGGGTCGTGTACGGGTTACGGGTTACGAGTCGAAACACCCCTAACCGATACACGACCCTTTAAGGCTAACGAGTCTAATGATAAGACGCAAACATGAACCTTTAATATCAATAGGTACACAACTCGAACTGTTACCACCCGCTAATATTGAATCAACGGGTAACGGGTAGGGTGACCCTATAGTACCCGTTAGTCTTTAATAGTTTAAAAATAATGGGTTTTAATTGTAATTCTTATTGCGTATAGGTTGGGTGACCCTATATTACCCTTTAGTCTTAAAGGATTTAGAAATAATGAGTTTTAATGGTTATTCTTATCTTGTACGGGTTAGGTGACCCTATAGTACCCGTTAGTGTTCACAGGTATTAACGGGTAAAAATGGATTAAAATGGGTACAAGTAAATTTTCAAACCCAAATCGTTAGTGTTAACGGGTCTACCGTATCAACCCATTAATGACCCAAACCCAATAAAGGTAAACCCATTAACTTATAATTTCGTGTCGTGTCGGGTCGTGTTATCGTATTTTTTGACAGTTCTACTCAACCCATTTCCCCATTCAAATTCGAGCAGCCCATCCTCTCATTTTCGTCCTTATAGCTCCTAAACCCGAGCTGCCCAATAACCTACTCCGGACTGCCCATGTCAGCAACCCATACTCCCCTACCAACTCGAGCCTGCCACTTACCTTTAAACTCCTGCCATCCTCCTATCCACTCCGACGTCATCCCCTCGCCAGCGACCTCCTCATTCTAGCCTTATGCTCCAAAATCCAACCATCAATCGAGCTCCAACTCTCTAAAAACCCAAACTCGGGCAGACCCGTAAACCCGAAGCCTCTATTGATTGCCTTACCTCCTATAACTGAAACCCATAGACCTTACCCGGTTGCAACCATCAAACCCAGTCCGATCTTTTAAACCCATACCAAACTCCTCTTGCCCAACCTAAAATCACGCTCATAAATCCCCTTCCAAACCCACGTGAAAAAATAAAGAGCATTTTGAGAAAAAGTCAAATCTAACTCAAAGTGTATAAAAATAGGATACTTCATATAAATTTGTAAATTTAGTCCTTGTACTAAAATCGTATGAAAAATGAACAATATGCCATTTGACAACTCATACAAAAAAATCATCTGAATTTTAAAAGTTCATAACTTCAAATCTACAAATCCAAAATTCACAAAATTTATATATTTGAAATATGCCCGTCGAGATCTATCCAACAACACCCATATTTGATATTTTTTGACAAAAAATCAAAATCGATAAATTTTTATTGTTTCACTAAACCCTCCATTTTTTTCGACGAAAACTCCATTTTTTTCGGCAAACACTATATTTTTTTCGGCGAAAAACCTTCTTCTTCGGCGCTGGTAATGATGCCGCTGACGCGGATCAAAAAATGAAAGAAATAAATGAGGGAGAGTGAAAGGAGGAGAGAGAAACAATTCGGTGATAGTTCCGGCAATCTCCGGCGAGGATTTCGGCGTTCCAACGAGGATTCCGGTGGGTGGAGTGGGGTGGGGTGGAGGTGGGGTTATGTGTTTATTTTTAGAATGAGTTTTAAATGAGTATGACTAAGGGTACAAATATAGATACCTCTTTATCTAAAATAAATAAAATTACCTGTTTTGTGTACTCCTAACTCTAAAGGGACTACACAAATAAATGTTATTGTACCACAGGGACTAGATTTATAAACCCGAAAACCACTGTCCTAAAAATTCAAATATAGGAAGGGACATGACCCTGACATTAATTCACTAAAAAATAAAAGCCCTCCAAAACAAAACCCTTTGACTTAGCCATACTCAATCCCAAAAATCTCTTCAAATAAAACTTCGGGGTCTATAATTATAAAGAGAAGGCTTCATCTCAAATAAGAGATCATTTTAAGAATGGATACTACAGAATAGGCAGTACCATTTGTACAGTTTAGGAATAATAAAAATTAGGGTTAGAAAAATACAAAAAAATTAGTTTAGTTTAGATTAATTTTTAGCTTTAATTTTTTTTTGTGATCAAGTGCGAATATTTGTGAAAGAATTGAGACGCATTTCAAGAACGCAATTAGACAAGGAGATTCGTGTACATTATACCATTCCTCTCTTTCTCAATTTGATGTCATCTTTTGATATTTTATTGATCGCTGTTTGTTCTAACATGAGAATATTTGGCTAAAGCCCCATTTAAGGGTGGGACGAAACCACGTAGAATGTTAGTTTAATTAATTCATTTTGTCGATTGTCATAATTCTAGGAGAATTAATTTTTAATTGTCACAAATTAATTTATGTGACGAGAGACAGTAATTTAATTTAGTTTAAATATTTGATTTTGGGAATCAAACTAGAAGTAGGTGTTTCCTAAATTTTGAATATTAATTCAGTGTTAAAATTCAAGGATTCATACAATTTTTATTAAATTGATCTTAGGGGGTAATTTATTAAAAATAGTATGAATATTGTTTTTTAAAATGTGACAATTTTAAATTAAATTTACTAAAAAGATATTATGCAATTTATAATTGTAACGAGAGTTAGATTATGAATTTAATATTATCTCAAAATATTTCAATTCAATTAATTAAGAAATTAAAATAATTCATGGTGCGGTGTAATCACATCTCTTGTACCTTCTCACATTTATCATACTCGGTTACGTGTCATTTTTAGCTATTTAGTCACTTCAAAATTTTCACATTTATTAGTTAATTTTTCCTCGAAATTGTTTTTTTGAAAAAAAAAATATAATTTTATAAAAAAAATGCTTTAATTAAAAATGGAATTACAAGTATTCACCCTACTTGTTTCACCTTGAAAGTTGGATTGATACCCGTACTTATCACGATACGAGTTGTTTGACAAGTTTTGTAGGTAATTCAAGGTAATTTTAAGACTCGGCATTTGGAGACAACGACTGACACATAAAAAACAAGTTATCAAATATGCCTTAGCAATTAGTATAAATAATTCAAAGAAAAAGAAGATTATTCAAAAGGTATAACAAGATATGTCAAAACATCATTTCATTCTTTTATTACAAGACATGAAAATTACAAGAAGTATTAGTGATAAAAAAGTCCTAAAATACCTTCATAACCATACCAACCCTCCAACCTAGATTATCTAAACATAAGTACACCTATTATCAAACTTGCCCCATACTTTCAAAACACCTACCTCAACTACTAGATGAGCCCGCCTCATCATCACAAGCATCATCATCAGTCCTCGAAAGACCCCAAGATCCCAGTCCTGACAGCATTTCCTTATGCTCCCCATGTGACAATATGCCTTAATCAGCTTGGACAAAACCACAAGGCCTTCATCCTGAGCATTAGACATTATAAGACACTTTTACCCAAATTTCTCAGCACAAATATTCGTGACCACATTCCCCCATAACCACCTCATATAATTCCCAGATATAAACCCAAGTTCCCCAATAACAGATTGGGGTGGACAGGTAGCCAGCCTGTGGTGCTACTACCCAGCCTCCAAAATCATCCTTAATGACTCAGTCAAATCCTCCATAGTAAAAAAGTTGGTTATGTGCGGAGGAACAATTTGCTCCTAGCCCACTTGACACGGAAGTCTCAAAGTAAAGTAGAAATAAGTTTATTAAAGGCCTACTAGTCGAACATAACGATAGTCGCCCAGTTGTAGGACATGCTTCAGTTTGACCCACCACAGCACTGACTAAGGAAGGTGTCTAGCCTCGTACACCACAAGACAGCTAACCCAGTTATCCACAGAGGGACCAAAGCTATGAAAGTACCACATAAAGAAGTTTAGGACACCAGTCAAAGGATACTCAGGGGGAATTATAATGCGAAGTCTCTCCGACGACCACTTGAACAACATCACAAGACTGCCTCATAAAAAGTTATCCCGACTTTCTTTCTAATCATCCACACCATTCAAGGTCTCTTCTAATATGGTAGATGCTAAATTGCGATGATAAAACTTCCAAAATTCAATCGAGGCTCATATCGCCAATCATCAAGATCATCCTGGCATTTCCAAGGCTATGGCGCTAGCAAAACCATTTTCTGTATAGTCTCTCTAGCACATGTAATTCAACACTGCCGGAAGGTTGATATTTCCCCCATGTGCCAGTTGTCGGGTAGCAGAAGGAGAGACATGAAATAATTCAGCTACCGATACTCAAGGAAAATAGTACAAGTCAGGCATAGTCGCAGCAACACTGAGGTTAACGCTTGACATAACATAAAATTATTCGTGAGTGGGACACACCTCATCCAAGAAAAAGACGAACATATGGCCTTTAGGGTACCAAAAATGCAAAGTCTCTTCCATAAGATTCCGGTCAATGGGGCGATTATGCCACAAAATAATCGAGTGCAAGTTGAATGCATCGTAGTTGACATTGTACAAACACATGGCTTTGAACCCCTAAAGATAGGCAGTAAAAGCTTCATTCATAGGAACCGCCATATCAGAAGAGCTAAAAACTTTGTAGAACAAATAGAAGGAAGGGGTTTAGACGTGATTTAAAACTCCACCCCAAAGGACCCTTTTATACTTTAAATCCTCCACAAAAGACCAATAAATCAGTCTGTTGTTGCAACAATTTCTTTTGGGTACATAAAAGTGCAGAAAAGGAAAATCATGGTTGAAAAAGAAACTTTGACCTGACCAGTATGCCGATAGACAGGCCAATGGGTATGCCGATCGGCACATCCCTTATTTTGGGATTTTTGCTACTTTTCCTCCTTTTTCATTTTTCAAATAAGCCCTTTTATTGAAATAAACTTTTTACAAAGGTTTTCCCGAGTATTTCTTCCTAGAATTTTTTTTCAAAAATACACATTTTAATTTTTAAACATCATTCTTACTTTTTCATAAATAAAACCCCTAGTGAAAAATTAAAGTGCATGTAAACTATGTCACTTAATTCAAGATAAATCAAGAAAATGAAAAATGCATAATGTATATATATTTGCCATTGTGTTTACATTTTTTTCAAGAATAAAGAAGAAGAAAAAAAAGATCAAAATTGTCGGGAAGCAGTCCAAACTTTCCAAAAGTCTGGAAGCTAAGCCACCGCCTAAAAAATCCTGATGAATGCGCTTCTTTTGATGATGAGTAGTGAACCCTCGGCTCCCAGAGGCAGAACTCTCCTCGTGTCCCTCAAAATTTACCAACGGCACCATCAGGATCTAGCCACCTTACTCACGTGATCGAACACAAAATCAATCCAATCTTAGACATCCCACAGCCAAGATGCCAACATATGAACATGCTATAAAAGAACGACCAAGCAATGGAAATCATATTAATAATAGAAAAAGAAATTCGAATCAAAATGCAAACGGAAAGGTAAATCATACCTACCTCTGAAGAACCTCCTCGGAGAATGGAGTGAAACCATCTATCGTCACCTGAAGATGATGGGGCACTGAGACAACATGTCCACCACCCAACTGCATGTGGTAAGAAGGAATGGACAAGTGCTGGATGAAAATATCCTCCATTGCCATCGCAGTGCCACTCCCTAAGGTATGCGATGAAGACACCGACACGCTGTTACTCCTCCCAGGTCCTATCGATGGTGAGGGCAAACCCTTCATCTCATAGATTGACAGAGGCCTCAACCAACTGGTTGCAAAGTCTAAATAATCATACCCTGCCATCACATCCGTGTAGAGAATATAGGGCTCACTCTATATTGCTACCTCCCTCGCCTCGTTTGACATTTCTTTCCCTTTCCTCATATACTCAGAAGGCGCTGACGGTGGAGCCTCTACCTCACCCTCCTTAACTTGCATAACCACCCTCTCTCCTAGGTACCATACGTACCTAAACTCCGATGCCATCAGTCTCCGTATCTGGGTATGAACGCTCATAACCCCCGTAGCACTGGGACCAGATGCTAAGGATATAACGTCACCTGTGCCCAAATAAAAGTCAGTGATCAAAAATCTTAAAAATGAAAAAATACACATAATAAAAAAAGACAAAACCAGAGCCTAACCTGAGCCCTTGTCAGGGCTTTCAACACCACCCTCACATCCTTTGAGGCTAAAAACTCCTTCGACTTCCTATTCGACCTACTCTACCGGTATACTCTCAGGAACTCTCCCACCTCACTCACCATCAGAGACACCAACCCAAATTCATGCCCAATTACCTTATAAACCACGTCTATAGAAGGCAACAAAAAATTTTCTAAAATCTCAAAGAACAAAAAGAAAAGCAGAAAAACAAGGCCGATAAATAAGGGTTACCTCCAACAGTCACGTGTGCCCCATAAAAGCCTGTCGACGACACCTACTGAAATCATTTAGAGAAGCATAGAGGGAGTCCATCATGAATCTCCCCCAGTTATATAAGTGAATTTTATAGATAACCCACAGAAAAGGAAGAAACCATAGATGGACGACGTTACCGCTTGTCGCCACTACAAATCCCCCAGCAAGAGCAATATATATAAACAGGTTGCCTGTCTCTCTGCATCCCAATGGTAAAATCAATCTATTTGGCCATTAAGGTGTTTTTCAACAACGATATCCTGACCAATTTCCTAGAAATAATCTGCCTGATATCCTCCGAGGGTAACTCGCATCTCAACCTCAGAAATGCACAGTGTTTGGTCCACTATGGTCTGCTGACCCTCACACTCTAACCCCATCAACTGATGCACATCCATCAGGGTGACCATAATCTCTTCCACGCCTAAATGGAACATGTGAGTAGCATCCCCCACCTCTCACCCAAAGCTCATATCTCATCCAAGTCCCCCGTCAGATGACTAAACCCGACAACCTTTACCATTAACTTCATTACCCTAGGGAGCTTCTCCCACACCTTCCTAATCACTGTTGAACCCCGAAAGGGGATGCCCGACAAAGAAATATCCACCTGCACACAAGCAAAAATACTTTAATCCCCAGTAAAAAAAATAAAAATAAATAAAAAAGTAAAAAATAATGCAAACACTCACATAATAGTTAAGATTCTTTACCCTCGAGGTGCGATGATTCCTAGGCTCCCTCAGCATTATCATCTCATCAGTCATGGTCTCGAAGCCATCATATTAATTCTCACTCCCAAGCACCAACACCTCCGCATTGTGCCACTCTAAGCCAACCCAGTCATCGGTGGTAATAAAAAGGTCATTGGCCATGCCCTTCCATGAGTCCCTTTGAAGGAAAGACGTATAAGACTGATTTCTAGAGAGAGAGAGAGAGAGAATTTTTTTTCTTGTATTTTGGAAGTGTAAAAAATGATTGACCTGCCCACTATCACAGTGTGCTTTTACCTTTCCCGAGAAGCCTAGGAGTCCATGCCACATGTCGATAGGCACACCCCTGCCTATGCCTAACGGCAGGCCCCTTAATTATTGTCACAAAAATTCCAAAAGATCCAAAAATTGCCCAAAACATTTGCAAAAAGTTCCCTCCCAAAAAAAGATCAAAACCTTAAAATCCATCAAAATCACATTTTGTTCACAAAAATAATTTATACAAAAATTATTCAAAAATTTGTGTAACACCCCGTGTTTTTATTAATTAATTTAATTAATTAATTGGAATATTCGAGAGATAATTATTTTAGATTTAATGGTCCTTAATTATTAAACATGTTGATTTTAATATTTGAGTAGTAAATGTTCAACCGGAATTAAATCGGAGTTATAATAGAATGTTATAATGATTTATAATATGTTTTAACAAGCAGCTACGTTTTTATTGAGTTAAAGAATATTTTTATAAGTGTAAAGGCAGATTCTTTTTTAGTTTTTAATTGAAGGTTTGGGATTGTTCAAACGACAACATATGTCATTCAAACGACGTAGCATGTCATTTGAACGACAAGTATCAGTCATTCGAGCGACAAGAGGCGGTGGGTTAATTAGAGTCCTAATCGTTTTCTAACTCTTAAACCCTTTAAATACCAAAACTGATACGTGGCTGGGGCTTTTAAAACACTTTTCTCTCAAACTTTTCTCCAGTAAGGTTCTCCAAATATATTTTCTCTCATATTCAACCCCTAGCCCCAACTTTTAACAAGTTTTAACTTAAGAATTGAAGATCCATTGGTGTTTTCTCAAGAAGAGTCCAACTATCTACTCAAATTTTTAATCCAACTAATCTCAGGCATGAATAATCTATTACTTTCCTTTAGTATTATGCGTTTTAAGTGTGTCCTAAACAGTTAATAATGTGTTTTTGATTAAAATCAATTAGTAACTTAATTAGGGAAAGTGGACACTAAATTTTTGCGACTGTTTTTGTGAATTTTTTTAATATGAATTAATATTTGAAACCCTTGGGTGCGTAGGTTAAATTTTTGGGTTTTTATGGTCTTGGGTGTAGGTTCTCATATAGACTTTTTATGAGACTATTTATATGGTTAATGGGATGCGCTCACACTTGTAAAAATTGGATAACTTATAAAAGAAAATGATTATAACCTATTGAATACTGTTGCATGTTAATAAAATTTAACATTTTTTAACGTAATTAATTATGTTGAAAACGACGATGGTGTTATTCATTGAATTAAATTGAATTGGGATTTTTATGATTTCGTGCTATGTTATACTTATGAATTGTGTATTGTGTGATTTATTATTCACTTTTGGCATCGCGGGGACGAGGGGCTTTTGGGTAGTATTTTTACTCACCTCTATTATAGGATGCTTACTAGGTATGTGACTAGTGAGTAGGTTTTGGATATAATTTATTCTTGCTAGGTTTGGGACTAGTTAGTGTAAATTCGTGGAGATTTTATATTTCGAGGGTGGGCTGATTTTATCTTTTATCACCGTTACTCTAATCTAGGCATGAGACTAGGACAAGTAAATGTTGGAAATTCATCTTATACGTAGGATATGACGTATATGTACTTTGGGGACCCTTAGGTATGGGACTAAGGAATATTTTGAAAATCTCACATCGATTGAAAGTGTGGGGTAATTTATTAATTATGAAATTGAGAAAATGAGAATTAATGCCTGAGATAAAAACGGGTATTAAAATTTGTGGCGACATAATGTGTCAGGGACCGATAGTTTAAACAGGTCAGCTTGGGTGATTTATGTCGTTTCGTGTGTGGAACCTTGTCAATTGTGGGGGATCGACATTTTAAATGGATTCGATTGACTATTGACAAGAGAACACTTTGGTGGATTACCACCCGGGACGGGAGGATCGCCATAATAAAAAGTGAGAACAATAATAATTTTGGGTTAATTTAAATAAATTAACGCTTTGGGGCTGTGGGATAATTAAAATGATATTTGTGTGCTTATATCGAAATCCTTGGGGTGGTTAGTAGATTATCTTTCCCGCGTTGAATTATATTCGTAATTAAAATACTCTATTGTGATATTTATTGCCTATAATGCTATTGTCTGGATTCACAGATCCTATTTGAGGGGAGTAGTGTGTATTCATGCTCGGAGCTCTGACCTCGTGCATTGATCAAATTTTTCAGGATAAGTTTTGGAGAAGCTGCATAGGATTATCAGAGTTTTTCGTTTGGAGGTGCAGTTGGAGTTTATCCATTTTATTGCTTTATTTAGTTAGACTTCTTTTTAGTCGTATTGCATTATGAGACTTCATTTGGGTTTTACTGGGCCATTCGATTCCAAAGTTGTTAAAGGATTTCAGTTGGATTATTCACAATCGATTATTACTCTGTTTTAGTTAAATCATTTTGCAGATTGGATTTATTCAAAGTTTTAGCATGTGATGGATCTTTTGTCATTCAATTTTTATTATTATTTGGGATTGATTTAATTACTTATCTTGTGGATTGATTTATTTATATCTCATATATGTCACATACTAAGAATGATACTTTATTTAGTTCACGTTCGACATAGTTTTGGTGGCGATCGATGCCAAAATTACGCGGGGTGTGACAATTTGTCAATCCCACTTCATCACGAAAATCATTCTCAATCTTATAGGCCCACAGAATTTGCAACGACCCTCTGAATTAGGTCAAGTTCAGTATTTAGGTCTGCAAAATTGACCTAGGCCTGCAAAATTGGCCTCGACCTTTTTAATCAGGCCGCATTCACTCTTTGGGCATCAGAATTGGCCTCGATCCTCTAAATTAGGTCGCTCTCACTCTTTAGGTCTGAAGAATTGACCTAGGCCTGCAGGATTGGCCTCAACCATCTGAATCAGGTCGCTTTTACTCTTTAGGTCCACAAAATTGATCTAGGTTTCACTCTTTAGGTCCACAAAATTGATCTAGGTCCACAAAATTGATCTAGGTTCCACAAAATTGGCCTCAACCATCTGAATTGGCCTCGACCTTCTGAATCCGGTAGGTTTCACTCTTTAGGTCCGTAAAATTGACCTAAGCCTGCAAAATTGGCCCCGACCCTCTGAATTAGGTCACTTTCACTCTTTAGATTCAAAGAATTGACCTAGGCCCACAGAATCAAATAACTTTTACTCTATAGGTTCACAGAATTAGCCCTGACCCTCTGAATCAAGCCGCTTTCACTCCTTAGGTCTATGAAATTTACCCATGCCCATATAATTGTCCTCGACCCTATGAATTAGGTTTCTTTCACTCTTTAGGTCCATATAATTGGTCTTTACCCTCTAAATAAGGTCACTTTTATTCTTTTGGTCTGCACAAGGCTCGTATAATTGGTCGCGACCCTCTAAATCAGGTCGCTTTCACTTTTTAGGTCTGCATATTTGGCCTTTACCCTCTAAATCAGGTCGCTTTCAGTCTTAAGGTCCTCATAATTAACTTTAACCCTCTAAATCGATCATTTCCAATTCTTTAGTCCCACAAGGTTACCCTAAATCCACAGTAGATGCCTCAATCCACTAAATTGGTCGCTTACGCTCCCCAAGTCCTCAGAACCATACCTTTACCTTTAACACTCATAATTTTCCATAAATGTGTCTATCTTTCGATGATCGTCGCTTATCCTAAGCTTTAATATCGAGGGGCTATATAAACAACACGTTTTACTACCCTTTAAACACCCTTTTAGGTCCCTAACACCATCCTTTCACCTTTGGAGCCCAGGTCTTAGTCCAAACGGTGACCCAAATGCCACCGAGCAGTTTCGAGCTCCATTTGACTTCAGTCAACTCTCGAAATCAAAAGTAGATTAATTCACTTTCATAGGGTCTGAATACCCTTTTTAATAGTCGATGCTGTGCACGAATCAACCTTACGGTTCACGCATACTTACCTTTTTACTCCAAATCCAGACCTAAAGGCCATTGGGCGCTTTCGAGCTCTGTTAAACCTTGGTCAACTCTGGAATCTAGGGGTTTCTCAATGTACTTTGATAGGTTTCTGAATACCATTTCCAATCATTCTGGTCTTAGGTCTCTAACCCTATGACTATCGACATAACGGTACTTTGATTAGATTACAAGTTAGGAGTATGTTGATAGGCAGGACTAGGACTATGCTGAACGAAAGACCCCTAACCCTAAAACTTTCCTATAAGGAGTCCGTGACCTTATTCTCAAGGACCCTTTTTTGAAATTTGGAGATCCCCTGCCTTGAAATAAGTTCCCGATCTTCTAAATAATATCATTTTCCAAGATATTTTCTCCACATTTCCTTACATCAGTTTTACCCCATCTTTGCCATCCATTTCACTAGCACTTCACCACCACCTCATAAACATAAAAAACCATCTTACGTCACTTCAAAAATCAGGACCAAACATTCATAGAAGGTATAATTCTATCATTATTTATTTCATTCAACTAGTATCATTTATCCCATCTTATTACTCTTAGCATATCTTTTACTTTAGTATCATTTTCCACCTTTAATACTCATTTTTTTTATTATTATACACACAAATATATAGTTTCATAAATCTAAAAAGGACAAAAATAGGGTTTAATCCCTAAACCCCTAATTATAATTTTTCTCACCTTTTCCCTACACTTGGTCCAATTGTGCACATTTTTCAACAAAATAGAAGTGAAAAAAATTCTAATGTTAGGTTCGTGGGTTAAATCCCACCCTTTTGTGTTACCGAACTACGTGGACTTTGATGCCAATTTCGGCTACATAGGCATCTCGAGTTCACTTCGGGACTTGAGTCCTCTTTTTCATATTTCACTATATTCCTATCTTTTCACATATGTATAGTAGTTTTTGCTCGTTTAGCGATCCCGTTGACATGTGTACTTATTTGTTCATAATGATTTCAATCCAGCGCATTGCTCACATTTATCTACTATTATATATATATATATATATATATATATATATATTATTCTGACTCTTTAGTGATCCCATCGACATGTGTGCTCATTTTTCATAATGAGTTCAATCTGACGCATCGCTCACATTTTTAGCCATATATTTTATGCCCTTCGTGCACACTCATTCGGTTGATTCGTTCCCATCCTCCCCATTATGCGGACACAATGATATCACTCTCTATATGTACACACATACACACACACACACACACACACACACACACACACACACACACACACACACACACATATATATATATATATATATACTTCTCACATTACCCCTTTATACCTCATTTAGGAGAGAAATGATAGTATTTTTATAGCCCATGAGAGACCAAAAGGGCTAAATAGGTGCCTAACACCTTCCCATTCTATAACTTAGTTCCTAGACCCATGATTGACTTGGTTTCGTATGCATCAGTTTGTCTTTTGATATCATTTATTTGGGGACTGCTATATGTTTTGCCTGTTTTGAGGAAAATAGGCTGACGACTCTATTCTTTGTATTCTTACCCCTCAATGACGGTCAATTTATGTTCGCGAGAGCCCATGAATACCGCTCGAGTGGTGGAAAGGGAAGTTCTCTTCCTTGATCACGTTCTCCGCGAGCTAGCAATTTTTCCTTTGGGGTGAGCCCATATATGATTTTTCCCTGTTTTCAAATCCTGGGATGACCACACTTACATATCCAGACCGTAAAACTTTTGAACAAAATCTATGAAAGATCCAACCAAAATGATCTCTCAAAGTTAAGGAAGATGTTATGAAGCAACTCAGAATGGCATTCCTCGGAGTAATCGAATACCACCATGGTTATCCACCATTATACCTACTCTAAAGATCGATGGAAAAGTAAAGGTTTATGGACTACAAAGACCCGGACAAGTATATCCCCAAGGATGATTATCTCTTACCTAATATCAACATGATTATCGATAATACTAGGAATCATGCCGTAAAGTCTTTCATGAATGGGTTTTCTTGGTATAATTAGACTAATATACACTTGAACGATCAAGAGAAAACAACTGTCATGACCCCTAGGAGATATTTTCGTACACAACCATACCATTCGGTCTCAATAATGAAGGTTCTACATACCAAAGAGGGGTTTCAATATTAACGCATGACATGATCTACAAAGAAGTCGTAACACCCTTTATTTTCCACGTGTCAGGTGGCCACTCTAATACTACAAAGATAATAAAGTGTCAAATACTTTATACCATTCTAATCATCAACAATTAAATAAATAAATAAATGCCTAAATATAAACAATCCACACAACACTATGAATAAAAAGAAAACCCGAGGTAAATATAAATGTCTTCAACATGAATCACATAACTAAGAATGTCTCCATAAACTTAATGGAAATAAACGACAAATCTCCTTATATGAATAGTGTCAAAACTGGAATATAAACAACTTGTATCCACTATGGGCCCATGACAAAGTAATTAAATAATAAACATAAATATGATTAGAATAACCGGAATAGAAATAAAATCCCTATTAAGTAATGATATATGGAAATCTAAATGGAGGCAAGTCTGACTGCTTAGCCTTCCTGATCCTGAGTAGGAATACCTTAAAAATATTTTTAGAAAATATATAGACCAAATCCCATAATTTTGCAAGAAATTGATTACTTTATCATTGCAATAATAATATGCGACTTATTTACATAATCATGGCAACCTGATGACATTCTCATACAAAAGATACCTCACCTCTCAACTTTAGTGAACAAAACTACTACAAGTCCTCTACACCAAACCACAACTGTAACATATAAGTACCAAATCTAAGACTATAAATTAATCTACCATATACTATCATGCGAATAAAATATAGTGATATCCCTATACATGCTGTAAGGATATAACTAATAATTGTCCCCACGTGTCACCCAAATAATAATGTATATAAACAAATCATAATAACTGCGGTAATGTAACCCAACTCCTCATATAAACATGTCCATTACAGGACAAATTAAACGATATATAGATCATAAACCACATAATTGTGACACCTCGCTTAATTAAATACTGGGTGATCATGCCTTTATTAAATTAAAATAGAATATCCAGAATGGTTCATTCTTAGCATGACTGTCGATTTTTTTTTTAATATTTACTAACCACCTAGTATTTAAAAAGCTGGTGTCAAAATTTTATCTTTTAATTAACATGAAAAGCTTTAAAATAATTAAACAATTAAACATCACATTCATCATGATAAATTAATCAACACCACAATTAATGAAATACGAAATAAAATAAAATATGACGGGAGTAAACATCCCAGTCTGAAACTCAAATACAATAATCCATCATCAAAAATCTAAATTCAACAACTGAAATAAAAGAATTACAATGTCTTTGGATAAACTGCTAATAGAAGAGGGACAACATTCCCGACTGAGATAAAATAAGGATGCATCGAATCTGAAATGAACAGAGGTGTCTACCAAGTAAGTCCTGCAATCGGTCACAACAACTGCAGCCACGACAAATGATAATGATCTCCTAAGCTGGTCCTCCCTGTGGCTGGACAACTAAATTAGTTTTTACCAAGAAAATAAATTTGGAAAAAACGGGTCAGAGCCCCAGTAAAACAGTTTAAAACATTTTAGCAAGTATTTAAGATGCAAAAATAGCAGATATTATATGCATGTTAGGTCCACAGTTCTCACTTGAAACTAGTGTGCACGCTACTCCTAACCTCTCCCAATTATGTTACTCCACCTAACTAGTTTGAATTAAATATTTCACTCCATATACTAACTCATGGTGCTCACCTAGGTTACCCATATAGTAATTTACTTTCTATGTCTATTAGACATTTATAGTTTCTCATATAATATTAATTTCTCACATACTTATATACATTTAGATATTACTATCTCTCTCTTCCACTAAGCACAAACTGTAGGATTAAATCACAAGTTTATATATATGTAGCAGCCCTAGACTGAGACCTGCGGTGCATGCATACTCTGCTATCATGTCCTGGTACATCATGCACTGTATAAATGACTGTTGGTTCAGTATCTCTCTTGAACCATAAATACAATTCACATATATTTGGAGGCAAATATAGTTCCAAGCCTATCGGTTACGCATATACATACACACCCATATGACCGCTAGATTATCGTTCTCACAGATAGGCCTTTCCTAGGTTCTATATTCAGAGGTAAAAGTCAGAAATCCCCCCGAAGATTTATCAGGATATGACTGTCCCGACGCGAAAACCTCCCATGATAGCAAGCAGCGTAGGTACATCATACACATAAGAAATCATGCAATAGGCATACATACAACCTATATTTTTTACAACATCAGTATAAGTATACTCCCTACCTATATTAGACATCCCATACACAGTATATTTTTATCCCCCAAATATTTCATGTATGACCAATTATTTATTTTTCTAATCATCTCATATTTCCGAGAATGCCTCACCACTCGAAATGTGTCCATTATTCTATACGTAATATCAATAGGTAACTCACTCATATCCTACCTATCTAAATCATCGTGACTCGATTTATCCTTCAATTTAGATTTTTTTCTCTCGATTAAACCTAATTAATTTAGCCCTTAAATTTCACTCATAGGGCCAAGCCTAAAACCCAACCTAGGCCTATTGGTGTTTCAATTTAATGCCCTTTATATTTAAAATTAAATCCCATGAATGAATCCCAAAGGATTTCCAAAGGTTATAAACAATAGGAAAAAATGTGGTCAAAACTAGGCAGCTGAATCGATTCCTCCTGGTCCGAATCGATTCTCCTGCCAAACCGATTTGGTCAGGAGCCGAATCGATTTGCCCCTACAGGTCTCGAATTCTACATAATTTTTCCTACAGGTCTCACCATTTTCAATCATCAAAACCTTCACCAAACATTCCCAAACTCCCAACCAATTACTTCAAACATTATACCAACATATATGAATGATTTCTAACGTACAAGAATCATGAATTCATCAATAATCATCAATTAATCAATTTAATCCCAATTAAATTCTGAAAACCCTAGTTTAACACTTTCTTTCAAAAATCAATTTAAAACTCAGATTTCTTCCTCAAGACTCAATGAAATTTCATGGGTTTCATGATACATACATAGAGGGTTCAATCCTATATCATTATACAACATAATATTATGATTTAAGTCTTCTAATTTAACCCAAACTGTACAAATTTCTTATATGATACATCCTACATTAACATGGATATCATACATGCTATAGTTTTGCAAGATTAAACACTTTCCCTAATATGAAGGTATGATCCTCCGAAGAAGATGGGTATATTGATGTTCCTTTCTTTTCGATCTACGCTCCGACAATGTCGGTGGTGCAAAAGGTGTAGGAACGGTGGTTCTAGCCTTTGGAACTCCTCTACTCTTCCTCCTATGGCATCTCTGTAACTTCTCTTTGTTTCTCACGTCTATCACCCAACTTCACTTCTCTTATCAGATATATTTTACTTAGGAAATTCGTAGGTTAAATTACCCCAAAAATATAAATGACCAAAATGCCCTCCCGGTATGCCGATTTGGCCTAAAACTGTCCCGGGGTCCAAACTAAACTCCCGAGTAGACTTTTATGACTATCTCGACCCTCTCAGACACTTTGACTCACTCAAAATGACCATTTGGATAACTTAAAAATAAATTACTTTTTTTCCATTAAATTAGGACTCGACACGACTGACACGCGCGTCCCGACTAAATCATTGTAACTGTCGTATTTTTCACTTGCGACAATTCTAATAACTTCATAATCACATATTACTTTTCTCACTAAGTAATATTCAATATAACTAATATCCATAAATACTAGCTCTTATCTCGCCAATTAATATTTATTTTAATTCGGATTAATTGTCCACTAATTTTACTTATTTAATTCAATTAATCCAATATTTAAAAACTATTAAAAATACGGGGTGTTACATACTTCCCTCCTAATAATGAAATTTTGTCCCGAAATTCAAAAAATAGAATTATACCTGTTAGGAACAACTCTAGATATTTTTC
Organism: Sambucus nigra; assembly: GCA_949130495.1. Taxonomy (NCBI): domain Eukaryota; kingdom Viridiplantae; phylum Streptophyta; class Magnoliopsida; order Dipsacales; family Adoxaceae; genus Sambucus; species Sambucus nigra. Next base: position 664,877,518 of record OX422215.1, on the reverse strand, counting down.
GCGCATCTCATCTTCGCGCTCCCAAGTAGACTCCATGACTTATGATGCTCTCACTGGACACGCACAAGTGGAACTACCTTCGACCTCAATCTCCTCCCGCTATGGTCTAAGATTACCATCGGTCTCTCCTCATACGAACTATCAGGCTGTAAGTCAATCTCCTCCAAGGCAGAGTGAGTGTGAGCCAACTCATCCTGAAGATACCTTCTCACTGAAGAAATGTGGAACACATCATGAATACGGTGCAAGGGCTCCGATAACCAAAGTGTATACGCTACTGATCTAATCCTCTTGATAATAGAAAATGGCCCCACGTATCTCAGTGCTAATTTCCCTTTATTTTCGAACCTCATAATCCCCTTCATAGGAGATACGTGTAGTAGCACCTAGCCCCCAACACTAAATTTTCAGAAGAACCGCTTAGCATCGACGTAGCTTTTTTGTCTATCATGGGCTATCTGTATGCGACTTCAGAGCATCTCAATCCTGACCTACGTATCTGAAATTATCGCTAGCTCGAATAGCTTGTTGTCCCCCACCTCTAACCAACAAGCAGGACAACGACAAGGTCTACTATAAAATGCCTCAAATGGGGCCTTTCCAATAGTGAAATGATAGGAGTTATTGTACGCAAACTCCACCAGTGGAAGGTACCGCTCCTAAACTCCTCTAAAATTAAGGATACACATCCACACATATCCTCCAGCATCTGATTTTTCCTCTCAGTCTTCCCATCCCTCTTCTGGTGATATGTCTTACTCAATCGTAACTCTGTGCCCATGGCTTCCTAATAACTCTCCCAAAAGTGAGACACAAAGATCTTATCCCTATCGGACACTGTTTTGTGTGGCACCACATATTATATCACTATCTCCACAATGCCGTTATGATGTTCCCACTATATTACAACTAACGTTATCCTTCAATCCAACGGTCTTCCCTTACCGCTCCATCTAGCTACTAATTTGCTTTAGTCATCACATTTTAAGATATTCCATCGTTTAATATGCCAATTCGCCTTGGTGTTTACACAACACTTCAAAATTTCATTCTCTTTTTATCACTATTATAAGCCTCTCTACTCAAGGCTAACGTATTCCCTCTACTGGGGAAAACCCTAATACCCCCATGTGTCATCTCCATTATTCATTTACTCTTAATACACCTATATTTCCACATTTTCCCAAAGTTTGGAACATTAGGCTGCACCCAGTTTTTGTTCACTAATGGTACTCTTTAGTCCGACTATCTATACTCCACTATTCAACTTAGTGATAATTTCGTTCACGAAAGATGTCTGTAATCATACCCGTTTATTCACATCAAACTTTTACGCCTTCAGTTAGTTCTGACGTAACTCCCGTCATATTACCCTTCTGTACAAAGTAGCTCCTGATTATTTTCGAAAATCTAAAATGATATTTCGTGTACTTTTTAACACTATAATCACTCATATCCGTCTATTCGTTGATTTTTGGTAACTCGCCTCATTCTCAATGTCACTACATTCTCTTTGTCTCATTTTATCTCAGTTTTTAATTTTCACACGCGTTAACGTTTATTTGATAAATTTCCATGTTTACTCTTCGTAAGTGATATTGTAAATCTCAACTAACTAGGGCGCTCATACACCCTATGTCCCGTTCATTGCTGCATAGTATCACTAAACATAATAGACTTATGTTAAATTAATCTTCGCGTACTTAGCATAACCATATAGTAAGGTCATACTCGATTACCCTACTAATAGCAAGTTAATTATTCTCTAGTTTGCCTTAACGATATACTCATGGTGTAGACATTCTATACTGGTTTTCACACCCGCATTATTCGGCTTTATCGGCCTTAAATTTATAATCACATATACGTACAATAACTAGGGTACTCAACGCATTTACTAAAGACCAAACTTTCCTTAACTCCCAACGTTCACTAGTTTCATGCGTGGGATGTCTCGCAAAGTGAAATCCAAACAAGGACCCCCCCAATACATTACTCTCTAACATTATTAGTCGTCGAGATCCATTAAGTCTCCAGTCCATAATATGTACCCCTAAAGTCCCGTTTGCTGACATAAAAAGTCTACTAGTCCACTCTCATGTTACAAAAGATTACATACAACAAGGTGCTCTTATTATCACTAGTTCTCAGGAAATATAAATAATGTCTTATATATTTCCGCTCGACAAAGAACACAACACACCCTGAATCACATCAGAAAAAGTCCCTATGCACTGGGATCAAATATAATAAGATAACATATTCACCGAAGTGTATGATACAATATAATATATATATATATATATATATATATATATATATATATATATATATATATAATAGTCTCAACCCTTTTTCAGGTGATACCTCGTAAAAATAATATAATTTTCTCCGAAATAACGATTTCGATAGTCTTATCACACAATTTACTACCGTTCAAACCCTTGGTATCCAGTCAATTCACGACATAATAAAAATATGTTCTCCTCTCGTAACACTCAAAGGAGAAAAAATCGTTTCCTGATATAAAATTTTCTCTTAGTGTTCACACCCGCTCCTCCCACAGGTGATATAAAAAAAATAGTCATGCTACCCAACGGTAATTATATTCATAATAAGGCTAATACCGCCAGTGCTCCCACTAAAGACGACTAACACTAGAGTTTTTAGTGTTAACAATCAAATATTATGACGCACCCATGTCACCCCATCTTAATCCCATTCTCATAGGGATAAAACAAAGATTTTATCTCCATTTATAATCTACCTTGCATGGTCAGCGGGTCCCTGAGCATCACTCTCGTACTGGAACTGGCTCGTGACTAACTGTAATGGTTGTATATTCAGGATCTCATCCTATAGTTTCCCCCCTGCTTCACTTCAGTCAATCCTTCTTGATGTGGTCCCTTTCTCCATGACTGTAATAACTTCCACAGAGACTCTCCAGACTTTGGTCTTGGCCTTGCTAGCCTCCCCTATTATTTCCTTGGTTTAAACAACCCTGAGGAACAGAATGCTACTGCTGCTGAGGACTCCACTGGTTTTACCTAAACCCGTCATTCTCGGGGTGGTAACTCTGGGTCTAAATCTCTTAGCTTGATTCCACTGCCGAAAATCTAGCTCCTCTTGCTGTTGTTCACCACCGGCATCATTTTCATCTATTTTTCCAGTCTGATCGATCTCACTTTCTCAATGTGGACATGTTTCATATAGGTTTCCCTACTCTCCACAGATAGGACACCTTTCTATGCACTTCCCTTATCTCTGGTCCCATTGGCAATGTCAGGGTTTTCTTCCCTCGGACCGGGTAATTTTAGCCTCGATTACCACCCCCATTGTTCCTTGGGTCTTACTGACCCTATAGAAATTATTGTTGGTCTCGACGAACCTGACTGAATCCATCATTTTCTAGGAGTTCGATTGATCCAAATCATCTAAATGGGTTGCCTACTGGGTACATCCTACTGTAGTGATTCACTATCACCATCAAATCTAGTCTTGCTCTTCAACTAGATTCTCTAACCCTATTGGCTCCCTTCTCATGGAAGTATTGATATAAACTTATAAATGTACGATCCTGACAACATCGACACTAGTCATCCTAATCAGATTTCTCATCTATGCTTGTAAAATCTCATCACGAGGCCATTATCAACTTACGGACCCTTTAATATTCTATGTACCCCTTCGTCGGGTACCAAGTTTTCTAAACAAGGTAACTCCCTCATGATTGATCTCTATCCTGCCCACTTGTGAATAGTTTTAAAACTCCATTTGCATCTCTGTCCAAACAACAGATGGGAGGTCTTGCGATCAAATCTCACTCAAATTTCTCGTTATTAATTTATCTCTCCATGGTTCTGGTTTCTCACTCCCATCATTACTATGCTACTCCTCTGAGCAAAAATAATTTCACTTGAAATTTAATCTCGGGCGTCGCTGCACTCCACCCTACACAACTACCTTTAGATTATCCTTTCATTGTCCCATCACACTTCCTCTTTTCCCAAAATTCTTACACGCGACTCTTCGAAAGAGTCCCTCTGATTTCCCCCTACTTTAACCTTTTGGGTAATTATCACGCCTCCATCGATAATTTCATAGGGACCCCAGAACTAAAGGATTTCAGAACGTGCACACACAAAAGAATGGGGGGATCTCTATGTAGTCACACCATTATGTCATCATATACCAAACTACCTATAAATTAAGCCCTCCCGTCTCTCGATTGTGAAAAGACGACCAGATGAATGCAGGATCAAAACATTTACTTATACGCTACCACCACATGTAGACAGTAATATAAAATTATCTCCTTTTCGAATAACCTGTTCATTCCCCTTAAGGGCGTACGACTCAACCTGCATCATATTACCCTTTCTTTTCATAGCCATTGTTATTGCGTAGACTCTTTTGCCCACATCAATTCCACTACCCCTTTGTCAAATCTTCTGGTATAAGTAAGATATTGAATTCTTTTGTTATTTCATTTCAACGATATAATTAAATCTGTTATGACCAACGGTTTGACTGTTCGTGGCAACAGTAATAATTCCACTAACAATTATGGTGGCTAAAACATGACTGTTGGTTATAGATACACCATAAGTTTACCTGAGTAAATCCATAAGACATATCATAAGTAAGGGTATTTATCCTCAAGTTTTGTTAGACTGTTATGGTGGATTTGTGATCTTTGTCATATTTAGATAGTGAAAAATTGGAATCTCATCGCCAAAATAACCCGAGGAATTGAAGAATCTTGATCTCAAAATACCACAGTAGAAATCTCACTATCAAAATACTTCAGAGATTATATAGCCTCATAAGTACTCATTAATATAAATAGAATGCATAGACTCTTTTGCGCACATCAATTCCCGATAAAAATATGTTGCCATATTGGAAATATTGATCAAGATTTTTGACCAATATAATTTTGTACACATATGTTCTAGGGGTTGATCATCATAATTATTTTGGTCGATCTCATCCCATTCACAATTCTCCATTTTTCTGAGGTGCCAGATTTGGTATGGTTGGTAAAATCTTTCTCGAACCCTCCATCCAATAGAACTAGTGACATGGAAAGATAAGTATTTGGTATATTTTAATTCCCTCTGGATAATATATGATTGATCATGGTTTTGATCATCATTGATAAATTTCTAAATTTTTCTGGTAAAATAGTTGGAAAGATTAGTTTGTTTACTAATCCCCATTCAATTGGTTCAATATCCCAATTGTCTTCCGTAAAAAAGTGCAGTTTAAGCACATCATCATATATAGATTGAGATAATCATCAAAATGGATAAAAATATTTTTTTATCTTTTAATCCTGGTCTTCCACTTTTTGAAAAATTTTAATTTGAAATAATAGTCTTGAAAGAAGTTGTTTTGCCTTTTCAAATAAACAAATTCTTCGAATTGTGTTGAAAATTTTATCAGAAAAGTCATTTTTCAACAGTTCTGCTACTACTAGAAAAATATTGATTTTTTTAAGAGAAAAATCCTCATTTTCATAGTTTAATTTTAAAACTTGAAGATTGAGAGTTTTTTATTTATCTAGAACTGCTATTTATTCAACATTTTTTTCAACGAGGGTGCTTAGGTTTTTTATGAAAACTTTTCTTTTTTCTGTAAGATGAGATTTTCAAGCTTCATTCAAGGGTTCATACAACTCATAGGGGATTCCTGGGTTGTAGAAGTCAGATACTTTAGTGTTAAGAATTCTTTCTTTTGTCTGAAGTCTTGAAAATTGGTAAACTAAATTGCGAGGTGCCAACTGTTTCATCCAATTCTCCCATGCTGTTATAGCTTCTTTCATATTGTTATATTTTTGGTGACATGCATCTGGATAACCATTTATTTGGTTATGACATTGGAACTAATTGGAGTAAATGCCAGGTTGGCGTCCACTAAATACAACATACACAAATCTTGGTTTAGATTGTGCATTTGAAGATAATGCTTGAGTGGCCTTTTCCTTTTTAGCGATAGTTACCCATTCACCTTATACTTCTTGAGGTTCTTTATCTCCAATCCGGAAAGAAAAAACATTACACTTGTTAAGTGGGTTTTCGCAAATATTCCACTTGTTTAGTGGTTTTCCTCATAATTTCTGCTAAGGTAATCTGCAAGAAAACTGTTAGTACCTTTGAAGTGTTCAACTTCAAAGGTATAAATAACAATTTGATTATACCATTTTAATCTTCTTCCTTCTAAAATATTTTATTTATTTATAAGGAAGTCCCTAACAACATTATTGTCCGTTTTAACAATAAAATCTTCTAGTGCTAGGAAAATATGAAATTCTTTAATAGCATGTTTTATTGCTAATAATTTCTTTTAAAAAATAATGTAATTAAGTTCATGAAGCTTATATTTATTTTGAATTATAACCGCATATTAATTCATATTTTTGAATATTTTTTGTTGTAGGGTTTTTCTTACCATGGATACCAAATATAGTGGAAGTGGTTTATTCCCAATATTGTGCTGGAATTACTTGAAGACACATTCTCAACAATTTATCAAAAGCATTTGTTTCAAGAATTAATTTATCTCATGATTTAGGAAAATAAACTTTTGGGCAATGATTAAGTATATTCTGTTTTATTGTTTTTACTACAAGAGTATCATTTTTATTCCATGTAAAAACATCTCTCTTCTTGAGTTTTTCAAGAAGTGGTAATTCCTTTGGTGATAATCTTTGTATGAAATTTCTTCCATAATTAAGAATTCCCAAGAAACTTTGCAATTGTTTTTTGTCCAAAATTTCTTCATTAAAATCTCGTATTTTTGAGATTATATGATCTTGTAATTTTAATCCATCTTGGTCTAATTATTCCGAGAAAAATAATTTCTATTTTTTCGATTTCAACTTTCCTTGGAGATAAAATAATTCCATTTTTTGGAATTTTTCATAAAGCATTTTCAGATGATGTCGATGTTCTTCTATTATATTTGAAAAAATAGGAATATCATTTATGTAAACAACACAAAAATCTTTAAGATCTTTAAAAATACTATCCATCCATATTTGGAATACCCGTGGAGCTATGTTTAGCCCAAAAGGCATAACATTCCATTGATAATGTCCTCTAGGGGTACTAAAGACTGTCAATAGTTTTGATTCCTTAGTTAATTTTAACTGCCAAAATCTAGATTTACATTCAAATTTACTAAATATCTTTTTACCTTTAGTTTGGTTGATCAATACATCTATTCTTGGTATGAAGTAACCATCAAATTCTAATTGTTCATTTAACCTTTTATAATTTATGACCATCCTAGCTTTTCCTTTTGTGACCTCACTATTGTAACACCCCGCCTAATAAGATACCAGGCGATCACTCTAATATTAAATTAAGACAGGAGTCTCATATGGATCATTCTTAGCATCACTGTCGAAAATCCATTTAATTACTAATAACCTATTAGGCCGGTGTCAAAATTTTAACTTTACTACTCTTTTTAACAACAATAAATAAAACATCCACAAATTAATGCTTAAATAAAACTGAAATGAACTGAAATAACCGAACACTCGGTCAAAATAAGAAACCATATCGAATGCTGTACTGAAAGAATAACTAAATGCAATTGAGCCGTTGGCTCGAATGTTTATGCAATACCTCCTATTTAGATTTCAAGAATGGAAGCGGCTATCAAAAACCTGCACGCATCCACAGCTGCTGCAGCTGACGTCTGACTCGAAAGAAGTGCCATCCAGGTGTCCCTGTGTCTGGACAACTATATATATATATAGGAAGAAAGTAAAAATAGATAAACGGGCCAGAGCCCGAGTTTTGAAAAATTTAGCAAGTGCATAAATGCCTTATTATTTTGAAAAAGGTTTTATCTCATATTTAAGTTTGGTATCGCACTCCCATGAGATACCCCTCACCTCTACACTAATAGTGCACTCCTAACGCATCCCTCTAAACATCCTAGTCAAGCTATCCTGCTAAACTAGTCTATCACCAACTCACTATCAATCCTAGATAGTCCAAGCAATGTACTAACGGCTAAACTTCACCCCAATCTCAACGCTATGCCATGTTCGTGCGTGGGGTGTCTCGCGAAGCAAAATCCAAACAAGGAACCCCCCCGATACACTACTACGCAGCACAGTCGATCGTCGAGATCCGCCAGTCCCTCAGTACAGAATATATATATATATCTATATATTTACATCATATAATAAATATCAATATAAGAGCACTAAGGATGAAACTTCTCCCTACTCTCAACATATTGCCATATTCGTGCGTGGTGTGTCTCGCAAAGCACAATCCAAACAAGAAACCCTCCCGATACACTACTATGCGGCAAGGTCGATCATCGGGATCCATTAGACCCTCGGTACTCGATTCATCCATTTATATATACATATATCCATATACTTCCGGATCTATCTCCCGGACTGAGAGTTCATATATCAAGTATTTATCAATACTTTTCATTTTCTCAAAACTTTCCATTTCCCTTTTTATACTCAGGAAATGTAAATATAAAAGCCAATTCATTATCATGAATTGCTTTAACAAATCATATCCCTTTTTAAAAGCCAGTTTTATTATCATAAAAATGCTTTTCCATTTTATATCATCCCATTTTCCTTTTTATGCTCAGGAAATGTATTCAAAGGCATTTTCATTATCATTAAAATGGTTTGATCATATCATATGCTTCCACATCCCTTCTTCTATCCGGGAGTGTTACCGAAGCCAAACCTTTATCCCATTTCCCTTCCTATATCCAGGAAATGTAATTAAAGCCAATCCATTATCATGAATTGCTTTAATATATAACGCGTTCTAAGACCGCCCGTCCGGGTTTCCCCACTGTGCGCGCCCCTAAATGGCTATCATCTTCCAGGGCCTATCATCAAGAAAACCTGGGATCCTACATCGCAAGACATCGGGAAGCGGCCATATGCCTGCGGGATAGTCAAGACCACACCCGGAATCTCCTAACCAGCGCAGAAAAAATACAACAAACGCTCATATGGCCTATAGGACTATATCCACCCTGCGTTAATTTTTCAGGGGGCTCAACCATACGCACGCATCTTCCCTTATGATAGCGATTTAGAGAGGTGTGTATCCATATTTTATTAATTAAGAAAATCATTTATCTTTCCTTTTTGAAAACATTTATATTTACATTTTCAAAAGCCATTTCTCTTAATTCATATATATACTTTAATCACATAGTATATATATATATATATATATATATATATATATATATATATATATATATATATATATATATATATATATATATATATATATATATATATATACCATATATTCCTACCTGAATATATAAAAATGGCCATATTTGCCAAACCATCTATCGATGACCAATAATCCCAAAGATTCTCTCAACGAATCATAATCATGCATTCATATATGCATAATACTAAACCCAAAGTATATTCTTACTTTAATAAGTAATATATACCAAAATCCCATCTACGGATTCATTTGGATATCTCCAATTACACTAATTCACTCTAAGTGAATATACACACATACATATATATATATATATATTCCCAATTCCTCAAGTCCTTTAGGACATAACCCTCCATAATCTCTAATTTGGAAGGCCCTTAAACATTAAACTCAAATAGGAGAAATAATCCTAATCTCCAAAATCTTGGGCTGAAAACAAGGCACCGGTCGACCGGTCCTAGACCCCCGGTCAACCGCGGGTTGCAAATAAGCCTACAAAACAAAGCAGTAGGCCCTTTCTCCTTGACGCGGTCGACCGGCCTTAGGGGCGCGGTCGACCGGTCACACCAGGTCTCCCAAATTAAAATTCCTCAATTCCTTAATCCAACCACCCAAATTCATTAACGGGGTTTCTAAACTACACCAAAAATAATCGCACACATCTACACGATTAATTCTAGCCGTAATTTTTCCAATTTCCGATTTTATTTCCGAGTTGGAAATTTCAACCAGGAGCTGTCATCTTGTAAAAATCATATCAAATCGTAGAAAAATCAGAAAAATACGCGGTCGGCGCCCACGCGACCGTATCAAAATATCTACAACTTTCGTGTTTTGGCTGAAGGCTAAATCAATTCTTTTCCTGGCCAAAAAGGCCCCCTAAAGTGATGGGTTACTATTCATCATCTTCTCCGAGACGATTTCGGCCATTAAAGCTTCTCCCAAGCTTTTGTCGCCTCACCCAACGTCCTACAACCTCAACAAACTACAAATACACATATATTAAGGGTTCTAAACATCCTAGAACCCAAAACCACCAATTAATTTAGGTTAAAACCTAAGTTCCATAAATTGAAATATTATTTGGGGTTTAATTGTTTTAACTCCCAAAAACCCATTTTATCCACGATAACCCACCCCAAAACCTTTAGGGTTTGTTTATACCAAACTAAGGTATGAGATAGTTATGCAAAAAGATAAATAAAGCAAGTAAACACTTGCCTCGTGGATAAAATCCGACGACCTTGAGTCGAATCCGACGGAGTTTGGCCCGAATCTCCATTTTTCTCCTCTTTTCTCTCCTCCCCTCTCTCTCTCTTCTCTCTCTTTTCTCTCTTTTCTCTTCTTTCTTTCTCTTTTTCTCCCTCTCCCTCTCTTTATATAGAAATAAATTAACCCCTTAAAATCCAAAAACGACTCGTTTACCCAATTACGAGTTACTTTTACCTCTAAAATTATCCGAAACTCATTTTCGACTATCGGACACTCTTTTCCGACTTTCTCGGCCATTTCGAGAATCATGGCACAGTCAAAATTTTCATCCGAGGTACTTGACCGCAAATCACTATTCCAACTCAAAATAAATAAATGCGGGTTTTCCAATTAAAAATCTTACCTCGTGTCGCTTTTCTCCACGGCGACATATAATTAAAATATTTCGACCTATACAGTCCCAAAAATAATCACAACATCCTTCGAAACTCATTTAACCCTCGAAAATCTCAAAAATTACTATTGAGGAAAATTCTCCAAATTTTAATTTATATTTAATTATGGAATTTAATTGTATCCAAAAAGGACGGGTTGTTACATACTCCCCTCCTTACAATGGAATTTCATCCTCGAAATTCAGATACATACTACACCGCCAATCCATAGGATCACTCCGAATCCTAATACCTCAAAGGGAATGACACTAACCCAACGGTTCCCAACCATGTACAATACGACTACCACGATCGTAAAGTGACTCTAATACGTCACATAATACCTATCATCTATAATGCCTATCGGCATGAATTTCAACCTTATATACTACGCCCATTCTATTCCAGGCGGTATATAAAACCATCTTACCAAGGTGCCCATACACCTTTCTAACTTGTGCATATATGTACATCCGTAGTGAACGTCTGACACCTAACACTCTCTCCCAATAAGGATCTCCTTTCCTCGGTGCCACTAACTCTAGCGAACCTACATCCTACTAATGCTACGGTCTAAGCGTTACCCTACTTAAGAGAAACGAGTATCCTAAATATATCCCTAGTGCCCAAGGCCTCTCTCAACTCCCGAGAATTGCTTGGTTTCATGCGTGGGACGTCTCGCCAAGGCGAAATCCAAACAAGGAACCCTCCCGTTACACTATTCCCTCGCGTAGTCGGTCATCGAGATATAGCGACCTAAGGCACACCAGCGGGACGTCCTAAATACTGCCTACGTTAAACTACGAACGCATTTCTACTATCATATCCTTCCGCCCATACGGAAGGAAACCTAACCAATCGAAGTGACCACTTTCTATAGAAAGTGTCACGAACATAATACCCAAAATTTATCTCCTCAAAATTTTCCTTTTCATTAAGGCCTGACTATTGTCCTCAAATCAATTTCTCTAAGTCCAACCTCACCCACCCACTTGTGGCGAGGGGACCACTTTAGTGCCTTTCCATAGCACAATCTTTCCATAGTATATCAACATCATGTGGCTCATAGCCTATAGTGGTTCATCCACACTATAAGACCTTTCCACAAAATCAACATGCTTGCATCCCATAACAGCTCCCCACTCCCGACGTCGTTAAGAGTCATGTGTGGAGTGTCTCGCAAAGCGAAATCCAAACAAGGAACCCCTCCATACATTAACCCTTGACTTCGTTGGTTATGGAGTTCCGTCATTTCAACATGAAATCGGGATATCCCTATCCCCTAATCCAACAAAAAGGTGGTCTGAACTCCTATCTCTAACTAAGAGTCATACCACCCTGCACTCGCACTCATTTTTAAGTCCTTGCGCAAACAGTAATGATCTTTATCTTACAGCTCAACACAAATCCTGCGGCCTTAAATCATATATATAAGGTCGCCATAAACCCAAATCACGATAATGAAAACTCTACTCATCGAAGTTTCGTATCCCACAATAAATAAGGTGAACTCAACCTATATCTAGGTGAGACACCGTAACAATAACATGTTCCCTCCAGGAACCATGGACACGATAGACTTGCCATTCTTAGCCTGCTATCGCTCTGATCAACCAAATACATTATATACTCACCATAATACCATACTCGTATAGACATATAAAACGAGTATCACAACCCAGATATATATATATACAATATATCAACACCCGCCTCTATGGCGAATGAAGGAAAATAAAATTCCGCTATTGCGGAAAAACACATAAACACACATGATATTATGTTATCGTGACCGCTATAACTCAAATTACACACACGAGTCTAGGGCTAACTAATACCGCGACTTTATCTAGTCACGCCAAATATACCTCCTCAATTGAGGTGAAACTCATAACAACAACTCCATTTTAACAAATTCCCCGGGTGGATGTCCAACCATGGGGTCCTCGAACATACCCATTCTTTAGTGAGACCATCCTTCTTGGAAAGGACTCATTATTCATTGCACCTAACTCACTTAGGTACAAGGTTCACTTCGCCATAATACTCTTTATTCACCGTCGGCCTCTGGCGGAACCTTAGGTGAATAATTCCCAAAACAGCATTCTTCTCATCCTGCTGATTCATGGGGACTCACAGTTAGAACTATCCGTAAGATCCCTTTCGAACCCTCAATTTCCATGAGGAATTCGACTTTAGTACCACTCTCCACTTTAGCGGTACTGCGGTACTCATAACTACTTATTATTTAGTATTCGCCACCGAAATCCTTAACAATTACCATAGGGAGAGTGACCTCTACTAAGGTCCTCATCCCAACCTTATACTAGCTGCTCCAGCTAAGCCTCACCTCCTGCTGCCATCCAAGCTCCGCACACGATTCTCAAACGAGCGCGCAAAAGATTTCTATAATCTAATAATATGGCAGGAGAACGAAATCTCACAATAGAAATCAACAATCCTAGTCCTGAGGCTCTATAACAAATGAGAGCAACGCTGAAAGCGTAGTACGTCCGCACAGATTCCTAAGGACAATAGAACCTGATGCTCTGATACCATCTGTAACACCCCGCCTAATAAGATACCGCGCGATCACTCTAATATTAAATTAAGACAGGAGTCTCATATGGATCATTATTAGCATCACTGTCGAAAATCCATTTAATTACTAATAACCTATTAGGCCGGTATCAAAATTTTAACTTTACTACTCTTTTTAACAACAATAAACAAAACATCCACAAATTAATGCTTAAATAAAACTGAAATGAACTGAAATAACCGAACACTCGGTCAAAATATACAACCATATCGAATGTTGTACTAAAAGAATAACTAAATGCAATTGAGCCGCTGGCTCGAATGTTTATACAATACCACCTATCTAGATTTCAAGAATGGAAGCGGCTATCAAAAACCTGCACGCATCCACAGCTGCTGTAGCTGACGTCTGACTCGAAAGAAGTGCCATCCAGGCGTCCCTGTGTCTGGACACCTATATATATATATATATATATAGGAAGAAAGGAAAAATGGATAAACGGGTCAGAGCCCGAGTTTTGAAAATATTTAGCAAGTGCATAAATGCCTTATTATTTGGAAAAAGGTTTTATCTCATATTTAAGTTTGGTATCGCACTCCCATGAGATACCCCTCACCTCTCCACTAATAGTGCACTCCTAACGCATCCCTCTAAACATCCTAGTCAAGCTATCCTGCTAAACTAGTATATCAACAACCCGCTATCAATCCTAGATAGTCCAAGAAATGTACTAAGGGCTAAACTCCACCCCAGTCTCAACTCTATGCCATGTTCGTGAGTGGGGTGTCTCGCGAAGCGAACTCCAAACAAGGAACCCCCCTGATACACTACTACGTGGCACGGTTGATCGTCGAGATCCGCCAGTCCCTCAGTACAGAATATATATATATATCTATATATTTACATCATATAATAAATATCAATATAAGATCACTAAGGATGAAACTTCTCCCTACTCTCAACACATTGCCATATTCGTGCGTGGGGGGTCTCGCAAAGCGAAATCCAAACAAGGAACCCCCCCAATACACTACTATGCGGCAAGGTCGATCATCGGGATCCATTAGACCCTCGGTACTCGATTCATCCATTTATATATACATATATCCATATACTTCCGGATCTATCTCCCCGACTGAGAGTTCATATATCAAGTATTTATCAATACTTTTCATTTTCTCAAAACTTCTCATTTTCCTTTTTATACTCAGGAAATGTAAATATAAAAGCCAATTCATTATCATGAATTGCTTTAACAAATCATATCTCTTTTTAAAAGCCAGCTTTATTATCATAAAAATGCTTTTCCGTTTTATGTCATCCCATTTCCCTTTTTATACTCAGGAAATGTATTCAAAGACATTTTCATTATCATAAAAATGCTTTGATCATATCATATGCTTCCACATCCCTTCTTCCATCCGGGAGTGTTACCGAAGCCAAACCTTTATCCCATTTCCCTTCCTATATCCAAGAAATGTAATTAAAGCCAATTTATTATCATGGATTGCTTTAATATATAACGCGTTCTAAGATCGCCCGTCCGGGTTTCCCCACTGTGCGCGCCCCTAAATGGCTATCATCTTCCAATGCCTATCATCAAGACAACCTGGGATCCTACATCGCAAGAAGTCGGGAAGCGGCCATATGCCTACGGGATAGTCAAGACCACACCCGGAATCTCCTAACCAGCGCAGAAAAAATACAACAAATGCTCATATGGCCTATAGGACCATATCCACCCTGCGTTAATTTGTCAGGGGGCTTCACCATACGCACGCAACTTCCCTTATGATAGCGATTTAGAGAGGTGTGTATTCATATTTTATTAATTAAGAAAATCATTTATCTTTCTTTTTTGAAAACATTTATATTTACATTTTCAAAAGTCATTTCTCTTAATTCATATATATACTTTAATCACATAGTATATATATATATATATATATATATATATATATATATACCATATATTCCTACCTGAATATATAAAAATGGCCATATTTGCCAAGCCATCTATCGATGACCAATAATCCCAAAGATTCTCTCAAGAATCATAATCATGCATTCATATATGCATAATACTAAACCCAAAGTATATTCTTACTTTAATAAGTAATATATACCAAAATCCCATCTACGGATTCATTTGGATATCTCCAATTATACTAATTCACTCTAAGTGAATATACACATATATATATTCTCAATTCCTCAAGTCCTTTAGTACATAACCCTCCATAATCTCTAATTTGGAAGGCCCTTAAAGATTAAACTCAAAAAGGAGAAATAATCAAAACAGGGCACCAGTCGAACGGTCCTAGACCCCCGGTCGACTGCGGGTTGCAAATAAGCCTACGAAACAAAGCAGTAGGCCCTTTATCCTTGACGCGGTCGATCGGCCTTAGGGGTGCGGTCGACCGGTCACACCAGGTCTCCCAAATTAAAATTCCTCAATTCCTTAATCCAAGCACCCAAATTCATTAACGGGATTTCTAAACTACACCAAAAATAATCGCACACATCTACACGATTAATTCTAGCCGTAATTTTTCCAATTTTCGATTTGATTTCCGAGTTGGAAATTTCAACCCGGAGCTGTCATCTTGTAAAAATCATATCAAATCGTAGAAAAATTAGAAAAATACGCGGTCAGTGCCCACGTGACCGTATCAAAAAGATCTACAACTTTTGTGTTTTGTCCGAAAGCTAAATCAATTTTTTTCCTGGACAAAAAGGCCCCCTAAAGTGACGAGTTACTATTCATCATCTTCTCCAAGACGATTTCGGGCATTAAAGCTTCTCCCAAGCTTTTGTCGCCTCACCCAACGTCCAACAACCTCAACCAACTACAAATACACATATATTAAGGATTCTAAACATCCTAGAATCCAAAACCACCAATTAATTTAGGTTAAAACTTAAGTTCCATAAATGGAAATATTATTTGGGGTTTAATTGTTTTAACTCCCCAAAACCCATTTTAGCCACGATAACCACCCCCAAACCTTTAGGGTTTGATTTATACCAAACTACGGTATGAGATATTTATGCAAAAAGATAAATAAAGCAAGTAAACACTTACCTCGTGGATAAAATCCGACTACCTCGAGTCGAATCCAGCGGAGTTTGGCGCGAATCTCCATTTCTCTCCTCCTCCTCCTCCTCTCTCTCTTCTCTCTCTTTTCTCTTCTTTCTTTCTCTTTTTCTCCCTGTCCCTCTCTTTATATAGAAAGAAATTAACCCCTTAAAATCCAAAAACGACTCGTTTACCCAATTACGAGTTACTTTTACCTCTAAAATTATCCGAAACTCATTTTCGACTATCGGACACTCTTTTTCGACTATCTCGGCCATTTCGAGAATCATGGCACAGTCGAAATTTCCATCCGAGGTACTTGACCGCAAATCACTATTCCAACCCAAAATAAATAAATGCGGGTTTTCCAATTAAAAATCTTACCTCGTGTCGCTTTTCTCCACGTCGACATATAATTAAAATATTTCGACCTATACAGTCCCAAAAATAATCACAACATCCTTCGAAACTCATTTAATCCTAGAAAATCTCAAGAATTACTATTTAAGAAAATTCCCCAAATTCCAATTTATATTTAATTATGGAATTTAATTGTCTCCAAAAAGGACGGGTTGTTACAACTATGTTATCTTACCATGAAGGCGGGGCTAGAATGCGGACTTATTATTTCTTCAATAATAATTGTTTCCAATTATTCTTTGATTTGATTATCAAATTCGTCCATGTCACGTCTGGTATAGATTATGGGTTTGACTCTTATAATGATATTGGGATCTCTTAATTTGAGATTACAATATCTTGGACTTTATCCCATAATTTTAGTGGGTTTTCACTGAAATTTTCTTTTAGAATAATTTAATGCCATTGTGTTTCTTCAAGGACTTTAATTATTGGAGTCATATCTCCTTTCTTAATAGGGGAAAAGTTTTTCTCACATTTATATTTATGTTGTTGACGTAAAGGTATTTCTACTGGTTCTTTATTGAGAGTTAGAGTGATTGTTCCCCATCAATATTCATAGGTAAATATTCTGAAATAAAATTATTACCTAAAAAAATCTCCATGCATTTCAGAAAAGTATCGAATTTTTGGATTAATGAATTTCTTTTCATTAAAACAGATAGCTACTTTTTTAGCTTTTAAATCAATAAAATTTTGTATTCCATTGATGCCAGTTACAACAATAGGATTTTTCATCTTTATTCATTTTTCTAGTGGTAAAGCATTAGATCTACAAGAACAAATTATTGCTCCTGTATCAATTAATGTGCAAAGACTATATAGTTTGTAGCCTGCAAAATTAAAATACCCTATTACATAAGTGTATCTTTTCTTTCGGTGGCTTGGAGAAAAGATAATTTCTTCTTTTCCTAGTTGGAAATGATAAATTTGATTAGATTTTATATTATCTTCTTTTAGATAATTTATTCCAAATAATATTGGTACCTGTATGTTTTTCATAGCAATAGGTTGTTTACTATTACTAGATTTTCCTTTTAAAAGGTTTTTTCCTTTTAATTTTTCCCAATCATTATCAGAAAAATTCTTTTGCCAATCTGAATGTTTATTTTTAAAATAAACATTATTTCCTGATACTTGTAGTTCAATGCCATTTCATTGTTTTTCAGGTGGTGGTTCTGTTATTTGAGGTATTATCCATTGTTTTACTATTTCTAATCTCTCCAATTGATTAATCTTGGTTGTATTGCCAAATCAAATGGTCTAGGTTCAAATATTTCTATCCACATTTTTTGTATTAGTTTGTGGTCGAGTTGTCAATTCATGAACTGTTTTCCATTGTATTGACATATTCCTAAAGGTGTCCTTCATGTATTCTTTTGGTTTAGATTATTATAATAACAGAATCTTCAATATTTGGATCATCAATAGATATAAAAAAAATTTAGTTTTATGATAAACCAAATAATTCCATTTACTAAATTGTATTGGACTCCTCCAATTATAGCATTTGTATGATTACTGAATCTTTTGTCTAAGACCAATATCGCTACAGGTGTATCCATACCTTGTCTAAATAATGCAGTGATACATATTTAAATAATTCCAATATGAATATATTTTATATTTGGATGTTTTTCTTCCATCTTTTGGTTTTATTTAAATCAAAGATTTTTATATCTACCGTTTCATCATCGGTTGACCCAGCAGTGGTATTGCCGTTAAATTAATTTGAATTTAGATAATTTATACACATCTTCCTTTTTTATAAGTTGTCTTTGGTTATTAATTTATTGTAATTGTTCGTTGGTAAAAGTTATTTCTTCACCAACAATTTCACGAAGAGTTATTATTTTTAACTCATTTTCGTTACTTTCTCGTATTTCTGCAGTATTATACATAAATACGAATTCATCATCGGATGATTCCGAATCAGATTCTAATTCATATAATATTTCTTCATTATCGAAATTATCAGAAATGTCTTCACCAAAGTAAACTTCAAACTCTTGTTCTTCAAGAGATTTGGTCATTCTTTTAGCACTTTTACCTTTTTTAGGGCATTCGGGTGCATAGTGACCTTTTTCATTACATATATAACATTTACATTTCTTTTTTATATTTTTTGTATTTTTATTAAATTTTTTTTCTAATATATTTATTATTTTTTGAAAAAGATGATTTCTTTTTCCAAGGATTCCACTTAAATTTTTTGAAAAAGATTATTTATTTTTCCAAGGCATAACATTCAATTGATAATATCCTCTAAAGGTACTAAAGGCTGGCGTACGAGTTTGGCTACTCCTAATATCTGGGGGAGAGAGTATTTAGGTAGATTGTGGAGGACGAGGTGGCGGTTCCACCATTGATGCCCCCGAGATATATGTGGCAGGTGCAAGAGATGCCAGAGGATGCCCATGTGGCGGCGATGATCGACGAGCCCTTATACACGGACACGATGGCGACCTATGATTACCTCAATTTTGTGACGAGCTGGCTGATGTCATCGTGAATCAATAATGTGGTGAATATACTTCCGCTTCCTACAACCTTAGGCAGGGGTACTAGTCGGCTAATGGGGCCCCCCACAGTGCGTGTGGTGCATCGACGTTAGTAGCGGTGGTGATGTCAGAGGTTTTATTTCTATGGCTTAATCCTCCTTCATACAATATTAGATGGCCCGGGGGAGGATCGATGCATATGTTGCATAGCCCCAATGAGATTGTTGATGCCAAAATTTACCCAGCTACGTGGACCAATCGGAAATGAATATGAGTTATCCAGCGTGGCACAATCCAAGTCAGCAAGGCATAATCCCTCGACCAAGTCCAGGAAGGCCGACCAAGTCGAGGAATACCGACCAACATATTAAGAAGCCCGACCAACAGCAGGAAGACCGACCAACATGGTCAGTAAAGCGCCATCAGTTGTATAAATTATGAACGTTGTACAAATATAAATGCCTAATTTATAAAGTAATTCCATCCTTTAACATTCCGACTCTTGATCTCCCAAGAGGGATATAAATACATTGTAATCCCTACAGTAAAAGGGACCAGAATACAATCCAACAGGCAATACAAGACAGTGGACTTAGGCTGTTCATTTCGGCCGAACCACTTTAAAAATCTTACTTGTCTCTTTTATTTATTTATTTATCTGTGATCAAATAATTAGATCCATTCTAGTTTTTTGCATAAACAGATGACGCCGTCTGTGGGGACATATTTCTAAGAGTTTTCACTAATTCACTTATTCAGCATGGTTGATATTCCCGAATCAAGTGCTAGTAATGATGGCATCCCGCCTATTCCTTCTGCTCCACTAACTCACAATGATTTGACTGGAATCCTAGCTAATCTCGCCAGAGGACAAGAGGCTATGCAAGATACCATGAGGAAGTTAGCGCAAACCCTATAAGCCAGGCCACCTTCCTTATCTGCTCTTAGAAATATGCCACCACTGCGTCCAAGAAGCAAAAGACATAGCCAATCCAGGACTACTAGAGATACTTCCTATCTCCCGAGAGAAAGTTCTTCGCATTGAACATTGGATCCCTATAATGAACAGTCTTTCTCTCCTGAAGGATTTAGTGCCTTAGAAAGGCTAAGCCGAACATCTCCTTTTGATCATTTGGGACCCACGGGGAACTTAAATGTTCCCGGATCATTATCGAGAAATACTCGATGACCAACTGATTAACGAGAAGGCTCAGCCCTGTCTAGCCTGACGAACTGCCCACGCCGAGCAATAATCGCAGGAAGAAAGTTCAGCACTAATAGCTGGTCGGAACAAAAAGCCTATAACACACAGATCTAACGCTGGTAACAATGCATGAGAGGGTTCCATCTAGAGATTGGAGAATAGATTGAGAGAAATGGCTAAGGCCAAGAACCCTTTGCAGAGAAGCTTTGTGAAGGGATCTCCTTTCGTACAAGTGATTCTGAATTTCCCCACACCTTCAAAGTTTGAAGCTCTTGTAGTTACACCTAAATATGATGGAAAAACTGGTCCCGTCCTTCATATAGAGAAATATCAAGTAGCAACTGACATTTATGTCATCCTCGATGAAATGAGATACAGGGCATTCTCAGGGATAATTATAGGACCTGCTCAGATCTGGTATAATAGTCTTCCTCGGGGGTAAATTTCTAGCTTCCATCAGCTTATCAAGATATTCATTGGTAACTTTTTCTTTGGATCTAAACTAGTGAAACAAGTTTCTCATTTGCTCAGTGTAAAGAAAAAGGTGGAAGAAAGTACGATAAATTATATCACTCAGTTTAATAACAAAAAGTTTGGAGGTTGTTAACTATGAGAAAAAGACAACTATTACTGCTCTTATAAGTGGATTTCTCCCCGAGAAACTCTACTACACACTTGCTAAAGATCCTCCAAAGATAATGACATAATCAATAGCAAAATAAACTAAGATCATGAATACTGAGGAGGCAATGGCAGCCAAGCAGATCTCGAAGGACAAAGTTAAAGGTAAAGCTGATAAAAAGTAGCACAAAGATTCCAAGGAGCACAGGGAATCAAAGCAAAAATGGATTATTGATCAGCTCAAGAAGTACAATAATTACACTCCATTAATAATGGACATACATCATGTTTTAGAGGAAATTAAGCATAACAAGGACGTACATTGGCCTGAGAAGCTAAGGAGTTCCCCCACCAATAGGGATATATCCAAATATTATGAATTTAATAGAGACCATGGCCATACAACAAACCGTTGTATTAACCTTCAGAATAAAATTAAAACTCTCATTCGAAGAGGAAAGTTAGACAAATTTATTGATCAACAGAATAAAGTTAGAGCTCGACAAAGGTCAAAGTCTCTTTGCAAGCCCAGAGACGAGAAAATGAGGACTCATGAAGATGATCAGGAGGATGATCCTGACCAACCAAGAAACCCATGCAACTAGAACGTGAGGTATTCATTCTCAATTTTGGTTCTCTTGATTATTAAATGATTACAGGTGGTGACACAGGAGGAGGAGACCATAGTGCTGAAAGAAAGGCTTACTTCAATGAGGCAAAATCTTGTTCCTATATAGAGAGGATTAATCTAGCTGAAGAAGATCAGCCGAGGAAGGTCAATAAAGACAAGCTGGTGACCAAATTTTATAAAAATGACCTCTCAGGGGTATTATACCCCATAATGATCCTCTCGTAATTAAAGTCATAAAAGAGAATATAATTGTTTCCAGAGTTCTAGTTGATAATGGCAGCTCAACAGATATTATAATCTATCCTTGTTTTGAAAGTTTAGACTTTAAGATCAGCCAGTTGGACCCCTATAACATACCGTTAATAGGTTTTTCCAGTGAAAAAGTATTTCCTTTGGGAAAAATTAAGGTAGAAGTGTTGATCGGCAGAGGGCCAGCCAATCGAACAGAGAAGATACGTTTCTTTGTAAGGGATAAAAATGTTCATTCTACTTATAACTTGATAATGGGAAAAGTAAAGTTGAAGAAGTTTGAGGCTGTACCATCAACATTCCATTAATTTCTAAAGTTCCCAATCAACTTTGGAGTGGAAATTATAAAAGGCGACCAGAAAGTAGCTTGGGAATGCTACTACTCATCTGTCAAGCAAGAAGATTTAGTAGAGAAAAAGAGAAAAACCACCACTTATCAAGTGGATATGTCTGAAAATAATAACGATTATGAGGTTGAAACCTTAGATCCAAGAGAAGAAACATAGTTGGTGAAAGGCCAAATATGTAAGCAATGGAGAGCATTGTGCTGGATGACAACAAGCCAAAGCGCACCACTCAAGTAGGAACAACACTGGATCCTATTCTTAAACAGGAACTAGTGAATTTCCTTAGACAAAGGAGGCATGCATTCGCCTGGAGTCATGAATATTTTACCATGATAGATCCCAAATTTCTTTGCCATGAGCTCAATGTTAATAAGGATGTTAAGCCTGTGAAGCAGATGCGAAGATTTAGCCCCGAGAAAAATCTAGCTATTCAGGAGGAGGTTGAAAAGCTTCAAAGAGATGCTTTCCTTGATGAAGTAAAGTATCCAGATTGGTTGGCTAATGTAGTAATGGTCAAGAATAAGAATAATAAGTGGATAATGTGTGTAGACTTCACGGATTTAAACAAAGCATGTCCAAAGAATAATTTTCCTTTGCCACAAATTGATTAGCTTGTTGATGCCACTTCAGGACATGAACTGCTCAGTTTCATGGATGCATACTCTGGTTATAACCAGATCAAGATGAAGTCTAAAGACAGGGAAAACATTTTTTTCATTACTCCCAGAGGAACTTATTGCTATAATGTTATGCCATTAGGTTTGAAAAATGTAGGTGCTACTTATCAGATTAGTGAACACAGTTTTTGAGGAGAAAATCGAAAAAATATGGAAGTTTATGTGAATGATATGCTGACGAAGAGCAAGAAAGAAACCGATCATATTATCGATCTCAACCAAACTTTTGATCAGCTAGAAAAGCACAGGATGAGATTAAACCCGACTAAGTGCGTGTTTGGAATACATGAAGGAATGTTCCTCGGGTATATAGTAAATCAGAGGGGAATTAAGGCAAACCCAGATAAGATCAAGGCATTGATTAAAATGCAGCCCCCTAATTGCGAAAAAGATGTCCAAAGGCTAACTGGGAGAGTAACATCTTTGAACAAATTTGCGTTCTGAGCTACTGACAGGTGCCTGCCATTCTTTAAAGTACTTAGAAAGAGTTTCAAATGGAATGGCGAGTACAAAAAATCTTTTTTGGAGTTGAAAAAGTACCTATGATCACCCCGACTTCTCTCCCGACCAATTTTGGGAGAAAGATTGCACTTGTACTTAGCTGTCTCTGAGTCAGCTGTAAGTTTTGCCTGATCCGAGAAAATAGTGGAGTTTAAAAACCAGTCTACTACACCAGCAAAGCTTTCTGAGGAGTAGAAATCAGATACCCATGCCTGGAGAAGTTAGCATTAGCATTGATTGAGGCATCTAGACGGATGAAGCCATGTTTTCAATCCCATATAATTATGGTGTACACTGATATGCCTCTTAGGCAAGCCTTGGATAAATCGGAGAAGTCTGGAAGATTAATGTACGGGGTAGTAAAATTGAGGGAGTATGATATTGTGTATAAACCAAGGTCTTCATTAAAAGGCCATGTCGTGGAAAATTTCATTGCTGAATTCACTTACCTTGAGACCCCCGAACAACAGGGAATGTAGGCAAAACAAGGAATATGAATGAATAGTTTAATTAAAGCTGTCAAGATTAATTGCCCGAGTAGCCTTCATCAGAAGAAAGTTAAAAAGAAATCACTGCTGACCTACAAGATTCCTCTTCTAGAGCTCAGGTGATGTCAGGGAAGTATAAGGAAGTGAGGAGAAAAATATTCCATCATGGGATTCTGACAAACCAAGCGTTGGATGATAATCTCTTGATATTGAACTTATACGTTGATAGATCATCTTGTGCACCCGGCAGTGGAACATGTATAATACTTAACACTCTTGATGGGATACATATTGAATATGCTCTACGATTCCAATTCCAGGCATCAAATAATGAAGCAGAGTATGAAGCTTTAATTATGGGTTTGAGTTTGACCTAATCCTTGAACGTTGAGCAAGTTGTGGCACACAGTGATTCTTAATTGGTGGTGAACCAAATATTGAACTTATATGGAGCTAAAGGAGAGTTGATGACTAGATAACTACCTAAGGCAATGGAGGTTATAGCCAAATTACCAGTTGTTCAAACGAGCAGAATACCAAGATTGGATAATGCCCGAGCAGATGAACTTGCTCGGCTAGCTTTAATAATAAGAATTAAGCTCTGAAGAACTATTCCCATCAAGATTCTAGCAAATAGGAGTATAGATGAAGACCTGATGATTAATTTTATCACACTAGATACGGGGACATCTTGGATAGATCCCATCAAAGCATACATTGAAGAAGGAACTTTACCAGCAGATATAATTGAGGCCAAAAAGCTGAAGTATAAAGCAGTAAGATATATGATGGACAAAGGAGTGTTATACAAGAGAATATTGACAGCTAGCTTGCAGCATTGTATCCATTCAACAGAGGCTCAAGAACTAATCTAGGAGGTGCATGAAGGATATTGTGGATCTCACATAGCAGACAGGACACTACTGCAGCGGATTAGTACACAGGGATACTATTAGCTAACTATCCGAACGGATTATGCAACCTTTACTAAAATATGTAACAAGTGCCAAAGGTATTCTAGTATTCGAAAGACTCCACAGGCTGCTCTCACTCTAATCACTTCATCTTGGCCATTTGCAATTTGGGGAATAGATTTAGTTGGCCCATTACCGACCACCCACGGAATATTCAGATACCTAATCGTTGCTGTTGACTACTTTACAAAATGTGTGGAGGCAGAACCCTTGGTGGGCATGTCGTATGAGAAGGTCTACCAATTCATTTGTAAGAGTATCATTTGTAGATATGGGTTATCTTATGCCCTTATTACTGACCATGGCATACAATTTGATAATAAAGAATTTATAGCTTATTGTGCTCAGTCCAATATTTATAAGCTGCATTCTGCTCCAAGTTATTCTTAGAGAAATGGACAACCTGAAGTTACAAATAGAACTCTACTTAATGGGTTGAAAAGAAGACTTGATGATGCCAGGGGAAACTGTATTAATGAGTTTCACTCTGTTCTATGGGCATATCGAACAACTCCAAGGACTGCATTTGGAGAATCACCATACATGCTGGTATTTGGGACTGAGGCAGTAATACCTGCTGAATTGGGCCTCTCATCCTATAAGGTATTGAACTTTAACTCTTATGTAAGTGATTTAATGGAGATATTGGATTTCGATATGCTAGAGGTGGTACGTGAGGACGTTGCTTTAAGAAATGCAGCGTACCAGCAAAGAACAACCCGTTTCTACAATAAAATAATGAAGCAGACCAACTTGAAGGTAAGAGATTATGTGTTGAAGAAGGTAATTTAGAATAACAATAAACTTGAGGCTAATTGGCATGGGCCATATCGCATTTCAGTAGTTGTCTGACTTGGAACTTACATAATTGAGACATTGGAGGGAGAAGAGTTCAAGAATCCATGGCATGCCTAGCATCTTAGGAAGTATTACCAGTGATGTAATGAAACATATTATACTCATGTCATTTCAATATTAAAAAAAATAATGATTTCCTCCATTTATTTTTTTAATTTTTGGGGAGTACTAGTACTAGTGCTATGCACTACTATATACTTGATCGGCGATGGTTGAAAGTTGCCAGGAAAAACTTTAAAAGTTGCTTGGACAACAATCATACCGTTGATTGACGCCCATAATAGGTCCTTCGCAACAACAACCACATAGTTGATTATTGATGTTCGTCTGTTGCTCGGCATAAGCAAAAATTGATCGACAGCAGACAAAAGCCCAAGTAAAGCAGGATTCTAAGTCCTCAAGAAACTTGGTCACTGAAGATAAGGATAAAACAAGATTTTATCCCACTGAAATTAAGGATAAATAATATTTTATCCAACAGGGCAAAGTGAAGGAAGAACGTTGTGAAGATTCCTAACAAGAAATATAGACACATATTCCACATACGCCTAGTCATTATTGGTAACTAATATAATTTAGGTGGATTAGTAGAACCTATGGAAATAAATGGGTAACTAGTACTAAACTTGGATTTTAATCTAAGTGTATTAGTAGAATCTATGAGCTCATTGGTAATTGATACTAAACTTAGGCAAGAGCTTAACTGTGTCAATATAACTAATGAAATAAAGAAGTAATTCACATTCAGAGATTGACAAGATAAGTTAATCACATATTTCATTCATTTAAATAGTCATTACATGATATTGCTTACAACCGAATTACAAGAATACAATTTATTCTAAGGGACGCTTCCCCTCAGTTTTAGAATAACTAGAAACTGGTTCCATGCCCGCAGGAGGATCATCTACTATATAAGGATAATTGATAAAGTTGAAGTCATGGAGCATTCTTCTATTACTATTGCTTGGTCTATCTAACAGATGAGGAGGATGAACAATCTCTAACTCATCATGAAGGCCATAATCCCCTCAATACTTTAAAATCAAGCACTGGGGAATTGTTTGGAAGGCATCCAATCAACATACAATTTGAAAGGAGGATCCTTATAGTTCAATAAGCTAGGATCATACTAGTTCCAAAGAGTGCTATTTTGATCCACCTTCATAGCTGCCAAACAATTAGTCCAACCCCATTTGTAGCTTTCATTTTGAGATTGCTTGAATCGCTCATCAATGACCAAGGGCTTTATTATATCCCTCCATCCAGATCCCCCTAGGCTATTAACGAAATTGGAAGGTTAGCCTCTCAACATGATGATGTAATTTTTTCAGTACTCTGTCTTTGGCTTGTAATTGGGAAAACTGAGTAGAAAGTTGCTCGGCTTGGGTATGAAGCTTCTGGGATATGTTAATAATGGCCAAATTCTTCGCTTTTAATTGAGCATCCGGGCTAGCAAGTGTTTGATGGGTCCTAGCTTCTTCTATAGTAGTTCGTCCAGGTTTAGTTTTTACTTAGGAAGATGAAGTAGATTGAGTTTTCTTTAGTACCTCCACTTCTTCTCTCAATCTGGCATTTTCAGTTTCTAAAAAAGAAACCTCATCATCAACAGCAAAAACAGTAAAAGAAGAAGCAACCTTCAATGAGTTTAACTCCTCACTCAAGTTATCATTCTCTTATTCTAATAGCTTGGCAATGGATCTAGCATTCTCTTTCTCCCGATTAAGTAAAATTCTTATCTCCTGAAGAAAGACACGTGTTTCTCCAACTTCTTCTCAAACCCCAACCTTCACTCAAAGTTTTGTACTTCTACTCGTAGTTGGCATGAAAAAGAGCCGTAGTCTCCTTGTGATGTTCTTGCAACTCTTTAATCATTTCATAATAATCCACACTGCCCAATCAAGAAGACACTTCAAATAAAGGTAGGCTTCTCTAGCTTGATCTGAAGCACCCTCTCCGAGCAACGCATATAATTCTTCCTCGATCATAGTTAAGTGACCAACCTTGAAGAGATAATTGCATCTTTAAAGAAGCTCAAAATTAGTTAAAGAGAATTGATCTAGTTTATCCATGAACTATAAACAGCAAGAAAAATTTCCAATCAATAACAGAAGAAGAAGGCAAGTGTAAAGTAATGTTCGTTTTCATTGATAAAATGTTGATTACAAGTACATCAGCATGAAAATAAAAAGAAAAAAGTGCAATTAAAGAGAAAAACAAAGGTTGCTCTCCACGCAGATCTACACCTTCTTCACTCCCCCCTCTTTTGAGCAGGCATTGCAAAAGCATCACCCTTATTATTTGGAAGAGTACCAGACTTTATTAATTTTTTAGCCAAACCAGGGCCAATAGCCACTGAAAAGCGAGCATCAGGCAAACCGACCAAGTCTTGTTGGTCGACACCAAAAGTAGTACCTTCAGCCAGCCTAGAAGGAAGACCTTTCCTCAGGTCCTTGAGATGATATTCATCATTCTTCTTGACTGGGGTTTCTTCCCAGAATTATCCTTATTATTGACCCCACCAGCAGTAGATTTTGTGGAGCCAACAGTGATAATATCTCCCATAATGTTGGGAAACTTTCTCTTCACCATGGCAGCAAAAAGAGGTAAGTCTGAACCAAGTGAAGATGAGGGGCTTGTAACAGCTTCACCACTGACAAATATAGTGCCAGAAGAGGTGGATACTGGGTCTTGATCAAGATCAATCACTAAGGAGGGAACAACAATAGTTGGGCGAGTAATAAAATAGGTGATGGTATTTTTATACTCTAACAGGTATGATGCAGGCCTAATATGCTCCTCTCATATTTTTTGATGAATGCCCTAAATAAAATTCAACTCCTCGAAGTTGATATCACCCTCCTTAGTACACTTCCTCTTTTAATCAACTGCAACCAAGGTCACCAGATAAAAGTTAGTATCAAGAATTAGTAAAACATTCAAGAAGAGATAGACAAAATGTTGCAACCTATCCCATGGCCATTCTGATGTCATGGGTGCATATTTCCAATTCTTGGCGATCACTCCATGATCAAAATAATTTCTATTGGAGTCTAGGAGAATAACTACCAAAGCCCTAGTCTTTAAATAGTAAGTGTTGTCACTTGTGACCCACTTATAGAAAAACTCGATCTCTGGGATTCCTATATGGGTCCCATGAAGCCGATTGAATCTATAAACCCATCAACTACTCTCCACGTATTGGGGCTATTCTAGCACGGAGCACATCAAAATACTGTCAAAACTCAAGGCAAAATGGGTTTAGGGGAAAAGTGAACCCCACCCAGTAATAAAAGTAAAAGGGAGCCAATGGCCCTCAAATAAAGAAAAAAGGTCTGTATGAGGAATGGGAAGAAAAAATCCACCCACGAAGGGATATTCCACTCATTCCTAAATTCCTCTAGAGAAGCTACTAAGTAATCTATGTTTAAAGATAAAGAAAACGAAAAGAGAGAAAATTCTTACAAGGATTTAAAGATTTAGCAAGAACTGAAGGACAGAAGAAACGGTCACATAGAAAGCTCTAGAAGATAGCAATAGAAACTCAGAAGGTTTGGGGTAAAAGACAATCATGATTTTCCTGCCTTTTATAGATTGCCTCAAAAACTGGCACGGGTAATGATTAAAGAGAGTGTCGATTGACTAGTTGGTGGCTAAGCCAAAAAAGACGTATCTGCCCAAAAATAGTTCGTTAAAATATTGGATAATTGCAAAATTCCATCCGCATTATGTGCCAACAGTTAAGTCAATAATTTCACAAGTATGGAAAGTCGGTAACCAGCCAAGCATCAGAATTGTTTCCCGAACAACTTTTTAGGGCTAAATATTCCACATTTTTGCAAAAATAAAACTCAAGCATGAAATATTGGGGGCTTCTGTTGATACCAAAATTTACCCACCTATGTGGACCAATAAGAAATAAACACGTGTTATCCAGCAGGGCATCAATACAAGTCAGCAAGGCGTAATCCCTCGACCAAGTCTAGGAAGGCCGACCGACATATTAACAAGCTCGACCAACAGCAAGAAGACCGACCAACATGTTCAGTAAAGCGCCATCAGTTGTATACATTATGAAGTGTACAAACATTGTAAAAATGTAAACGCCTAATTTATAAAGGCATCCCATCCTTTAACATCCCGACTTTTTATCTCCCAAGAGGGCTATAAATACATTGTAATTCCTACATCAAAAGGGACCTTACTTGTCTCTTTTATTTATTTATTTATCCGTGATCAAATAATAAGACCGATTCTAGTTTTTTGCATCAACAATAATGGACCCGAAGGTGCAGGGGCTGACGAAGGACGTCCTTCAGTCAAAGGTATAACTTTGTCCTTTATCTTTTTGCTTTTTCGATTTCTCTCTTTGCTTAAAACTAACTAATTTGCATTTTCTTTTGTTCCCCTTGTAGCATGTTCGGGTGTCGACTACCTGGCTGAGAGACATCTAGGGCTGGGTGGATTATACGATCGCTCATATATGGGATTTGATCCTGGTTCCTTCCTGTTTGGTGTCATCTACTTCGTCTCAGGAAGGTGTAACAACCCGGGCAATCCGAATAACGAGGTGGCCATCCACCTCTGTCGATTTACGTCGGGCGTCACTAAATAAATACGATTCTCAGCATGTGACAGATATGAAACAATAAAAATCAATCCAATGATAAGTAATAATCAATCCCAATGAATAATTGTAATATAAAATCCATCACATGCTAAACTCCAATTAAAACCAATCTCCAAAATATGAACTAATTCAAAATCTTAATGATAAACCAACGGTAAATACTCTTACTAAAATCCCCAAACAACTTTGGAACCGAATGGCCCAATAAAATCCAAATGAAGTCTCATAATTAAATACGACGGAAAGGAAAATCTAAACTAAATAAAACTGTAAATAAAAGCAACTCCACCTGCACCTCCAAGCGATATCCGATAAATCCAATCTAGCTACTCTAGCACTAATACCTGAAAATGTTAGTTAATGCACGAGGTCAGAGCCCCGAGCATGAATACACATTATTCCCTCAATTAGAATCCTTGAATCCAAACAATAGTATTATACGTAATAAATATCACAATAGAGTATTTTAATTGAACGAGATATGATTTAACGCAATCGAAATAATCACAACTACCCTCAACAATTCTTATTCAAAATGCACACCAATATAATTTTAAATACCAAGTCCCATGTTGTTAATTTAATTAAATTAACCCAATTTATCATTCTCCTAAGTTTATTGTTATTATTTTAATTATAACGGTCTTCCCACCACGGGTGGTACTCCCACCGAAGTTTTATACTTCCCCTTTTCAATAGCCCGTTGATCCGTCTAAATTGTCAACCCCGCAATATAACAAGGTTTCGCACACGATACGACATAAACGCAAGCTGAGCCATTTAAACTATCAGTCCCCACACATTATGTCTCCACCAATTTTAATACCCGTCATTATCTTAGGAATTAATTCTCATATTTTTAATTTTTCATATATCAAACAACCCTGTCCTTATTATCGATGTCAGATCCTCAAAATATCCCTTAGTCCCATACTTAAGGGTCCCCATGTACATACGTCATATCCTACGTATAAGATGAATTTCTAACAATTGTCTCGTCCTAGTCTCACGCCTAGACTAGCGTAACGACAGTAAAACATAAAAATCAGTCCCCACTGAGGAATATAAAATCCGCACGAATCTACACTAACTAGTCCCATACCTAGCAAGCATAAATCATAACCAAGGCCTACCCACTAGTTCCATGCCTAGCAAGCATCTTAAAATAAAAGTGAGCAATATACTACCCAAAAATCCCTTCAACTCTCGCGATTGCAAAAGTGACTAAAACAAATCGCCTGATACACAATTCATATGCACAACATAGCACTTTAATAATAAAGGTCCCAATTTAATTCAAATCAATTAATAGCACCATCTTTGATTTCTATACCATTAATTCCATTCAATAACGTTAAATTTATTAACATGTAATAATTTTCAATAAGAAATAACTGTTTTCTTTTATAAATCATCTACTTTTTATAAGTATGAGAGCGTCCCAAAAACCAGATAAATAACCCCTATAAATTCTACATGAGAACCTACACCCAAAACCATAAAAACCCAAAAATCTAACCTGCACACCCAAGGGTTTCAAAGATTGAATCATATATAAAGTTTTCATAAAAAAAGTCCCAACATTTTGTGTTTACTTTCTCTAATTAAGTTAGTAATTGATTTTAATTAAAAACATATTATTAAGGGTTTATGTGACACTTAAAATGCATAATCTTAAAGGAAAGGAATAGAGTATTCATGCCTGAATAAAAATTGGTTTAGAAATCTGATCTTGAATGTGTATTCCTTTAAAAAAGTTAACAAAGATTCGTTCTTGACGTCTTGAAAAAACCTGGTTAATCTTGACAAAATTTGAGTTGAAAATTATGTAGAATGGGTCTAGGGTTTGGAGGTTGAAGAAGATGAGAAGTTTCTGATTTTTGAGAAGGATAAAATGTATTTTAAAAGACCTAAACTCGTCAATTTATGTTTATATATCAAAAAGAATTAGAGTCCTAATCAGACACAAACACTAAAAAAAATATTTCGGACGATCAGACTGTTGGAATTACCTGAAAGACGAGAGGAAGCTGCAAAAAAGTTTCAGTTCGATCAGACGGTCAAATATTTTTATATATTTTTTCTAGAGAGTTTAATGTTTCGAGGACTCTTAGAGAGTTTTATATTTTGAGGACTCTTCTAAACGCCCTATGACTTATATATACTCATATTACGAGTCTTTTAAGCCAGCTTTACGAGCTCTAAATATAAAACCAACATATTTAATTATAAAATAATTAAATCCAATTTTTTTTTCTAATTTTTGAATAAAGTAAATAATTAATTAATAAAAACACGGGGTGTTACAGATGGGTCTGGATCAGGTAGCGAAGGCTCCTCAGCTCATTACCAGGCACAACGCATGCTTCGCAGGGATGGGGGATCATAGAGAGAGTGAGAGAGAAAGAAAGAGAAGGTGAGAGAGAGAATGTTTTTGGCGTTTCGGGCTGAGTCCCATCTTTATTCTGTTTTCCTAAAAAATAAATGTATGATGGTAAGAAATATATATATGAAATGAATGGGGTTTTATATATTTATCTTTGCTTTTAATGCACTTTTTAATTTGTTTGCTGAGATCGTAAAAATGACTAGAATTTTTATTTAAAAGGAGCATTTATTTTAAAACAGGATAAGTTTGAACTATAAGGAAGGGAAAATTTCGAATTCTTTTAGAATTAAAAGTTAATTTTGATTTTGTTTTTTCATTTTGACAAAAGAGGAAAAAGGAATTTTCTAAAAATGAATGGATGCTGATCGGCATACCCCTTGTCCTGCCTATTGGCAGGTCAATTCAGTCTAATCACCCTAAAACTTGATTGCACTTTCTTCAACTACTTTGTCCTTGTTAGGGTAGGGTTTCATTCGGATTTTGCAGGACCTTTGCTATTAGTCAAGTTTTTCAAGTATAAAGGGGGTAAGGTGGAAGGTTTTTATTCACCAATTCATATCCTCCCACTCTTTCTTATTTCTTACTTTGTGTCTCATTTCTTCTAAACTAGCTCTTCCCATAAGCGCTGAATTTGCCTCTTACTTCAAGAATTTAGAGGCTATGTGATCGTATAATGTATACTATGACGTCTTCAACCTGCGTCGGGTTTTCTTATGGCGCAACCGACTTATTGACTGGAACATTATGATGGCGGTGGTACAATTCTAGTACCCCGAAGATCATGTCTTTAGTTTTGGCTTGGAGGAAGTCTGCCCGACTTATGAGGAGTTTTCTGCTATACTTGGGGTAAATCCCAGTGTGGCGGCAGCCATGCCTGAATTCTCTCGGTCTCCTCGGTATTTGTTAATAACACTTCTCTATATTTCACCCTGGTGGCTCGGTTATTGGTTACTGGAGGAGTGATATCTCTCCCAACTGTGTTGTATTCAATGCATTTGCAGGACGTTGGTGATGCGGGCTACGCTGGAGCCTTCACCCTTGGCTTAACTTCAAAGTTACTATTGGTGATCGGGGACCTGCGAGTGGACCCTCAACTTGCTGCCATCACTATGTGGGTGTCATATCACCATAATCTAGCGATGGTGATACTGGCATAGACCTTGAATGGTCTAGATGATTATCGGGAATGCCGTTTTGACTTTTTGAGAGGCAACCTCGTTATGCTGCTCATCTGACTGTTTGAGAGATTACGTTGAGCGATCCCCCTGGATATCCCGTGATAGTTGTGCCAAATTTCTTCACCCGTAATTTCATTATCTTTGACTCGAATACCAAGAACTAGGTAAACTGGTTTTTGGAGCACGGGGCCTATTCTGAAACTGTGGGAATACTCGTATATTCGATTGGTTAGCCTCTGATAGATATCTTTCTATTTTCCTTAGCAGCTCCCGCGTCAGATAGGATGGGAGAAAATTGTGCCACCTCGAACCCTAGACTTATTTTTTTGTAGAGGAGTTGACATAAGGCATGCACATGCGGCTCTCTATGGGAGAATTGTTGTCCTTAGACCTGTCCTTCCCAGTTTGTTGACAGAGTTTGGAACATTTCTGAGAACTACGTGAAGTGGTTGTGGAGGAGATTAGTGGCTAAAATATTGGCCGAGGAGACCAAACATAGATGGTTTGCCATGTTTGATACCATGGAGGGAGGCATATTAGTTTTTCCTAGGCTAATTCGGGCTTACTAATCCACGGAGCACCTTCGGTATTCCATGTAAGTAGGGGAAGTTTGGGGACCCCAAGATATAGATGATGATGGGACTGAATTTTCTGGAAGCTGCAAGTAGGGCCTTTTTATGAAGCTGGTGTCATTTGTGAAGATTTTTTTGTTTGGTTATGTATCTGGTTATTTTTAGTTGTGTGGGAATAATTTGGGAAGGTTGGAAATAGTTTAGTTTAGATAAGGTTAGGTTAGCGGGGGAAGTTGTTTGACTCCTTACGCTGATATTTCGTGTAATCATACCATAATTTCTCATTAATGAAACAAAGAAGGTTTTAGTTATAACGTTGTGCCTTTTGATGAGTTTTACATTTGAATTATCTATACCAATCTCTAAGGCATACATAATCCTTTTGTTCATATAAATGATAAAATAAACTGTCATTCTCGGAGATAAGAAAAGAATAGCATTTTGTGAAAAAAGGGGGTCATGCTCATGTAAAGCATATAAGCTGCCTATGTACCTCTGGGGTTTTAAAAATTTTATGAGTCTCATTTTTTAAAAGTTAAAAGATTTTTAGAGAATCAGGCCCCATGTAGTTCTGAGTAGAGGGAAATGAATAATTTTTTTAGGAATAAAAGGGGGTGAGAAGAGTCGTAGCGCACTGAGATTTTGAACTAAGGGTAGAATTTCTTATGACAGTCTAGGTTAACTAGATGTGCCATATCTTCTCCATCGAGGTTGGTGAGTATAGTGGAACCACTGAATAGGATCTTCTTTGCAATGTAGGGGTTGATGCAATTGGGCTTGAATTTTCCTCTGGGGTCCCAAACGGGTTCTGAGATTTCTTTAAAGGCTAAATCCTCTTCTCGAACACCACGATCCTTGACTCTCTTGTTGAATGATTGTGCTATTAGGTGATGATAACCCTGTATATATTATTGAGCTTTTTGCCTCCTTTCATCCAAGAGTGATAACTTGTCAAGACGGCTTTGGTGCCATTCTTTCTCTCTAACTTTGCTTTTGCGTAATGAAGGTATTTCTAGCTCGATGGGTAGGACTCTTCCATGTCGTATACCAGAGAGTAAGGGGTATCCCCAGTAGATGATCGAACTGAAGTGCGATAGCCCTAGAGGGCGTAGGGGATCCGATTGGCCCAATCTCGATAATTCTCGATCATCTTGTTGATGATTACTTTGAGGTTCTTATTAGCTACTTCTATTGCACCGTTAGTTTAAGGTCGATAGAGAGAAGACTTGTGCCTCTGGATCCCATACTCGTCGACCAATTCCGTGACTTCTGCCTCAAAATGTAACCCATTGCATGACACTAACTCACGCGGGATGCTGTATCGACATATGATATTTTTTCGGATGAACTTGGCTACCTTTTTGGTATTCAGTACTTTGTATAACTCAGTTTTAACCCATTTGGTGAAGTAATCAATGGAAACCAAAATGAACTCGTGCCCGTTTGAGGCATAGGTGTAAATTTCCCTAAAATATCGATGCCCCATGCGGAGAATGGTTAGTGAGAGGTCATGTTGTACAATTCTTGCGGAGGCAAGTGTTAAAGATTAGAGAACTATTGGCATTTAAGGCATCTTCGAACATAGGCACTGCAATCTTGAACCATGGTAGTCCAATAATAACCCTGTCAGATGATTTTCTTGGCAAGCATATAGCCATTCATGTGGGGTTCGTACTCCCCGCTGTGGATTCTGTGCATCATCTCTTCAATGTCAGCCCGTGCGATGCAATGTAAGTGGGTCCCATCAAAGTTTCTTTTGAACGGTGCGTTCGCACAAATAATGTACTAGGTGACCAATTTGCCGAGGGTTGCTTAGTATTTCTAGTTAGAATCTTGGGGGTACCTACCGTTCTTGAGGCGGAGCCAAATATCATAATATCAACAATAGGCCATATCAGGATTGATCACGCGTGAAAAGTGTGTTCGTGTAAGGACACAATCATTGTTTTCGTTTCACCGCGATAATACAAAAACCTAAGTTACGACTACACTTGCAGGGTAAGTTTAGCGGTAAGTCGGGTATCGAAAGATCCACTGAGATGAGTTGATAGAATTTAAGCGATTTAATATTCCAAAATAAAAGTGAACAAGATGTTTACAAACTAAAAAGGAAAAGATGCATAAAAGGGAAAGATTAACTAGGAGAGGGAAAATAAAGCTAGACTAAGAAAGCGGTAAAAACTATAGGTTGCGTCGAATATCCCTCACCCGAGTTAATTTGTATAAAATGGATACATGGGTCGACGAGTTATTACAAATGCATCTCATTTCGACAGTTAATTAATTCAAGAGTTGTCACGCCCCTAAATTCGCATAAAAGCCTAATAAGATTTTGGCGTCAACAAATATCCCGAAAATTACGCATGAAAGGTCGTAAGCACGGGACATACATGATATGCCCCTTCAAATCTCCTAGGCGTAATAACTAGGACAACGCACCTGAAATAAACCCGTAAACAACATCACCAAAGAAAAGAAGCACGTCAACTCGAGTGAGCTCCATCCAAACACAACCTAATTTAAATTAGCTAGAAAGCATGTTAAAAATGCGCTAAATGGAAAGCGGTAAATAAACGGGATAAATCTACCTAGAAAGCAGGGGAAGAAAGCACGTAAACTAATTAACAAAGCATGTAAACCTAATTAACAAAGCAAGAATTAAAGGAAAACAAGTTATATTAATAGAGAGGAAGATGAAAGTACAATCTTACAAACCCAAATGTTATCACACCATATGAGGAAGAAGAAAAGAGCTCTCAAATCCCAAACCCTAACCTAAAATCTACCCTAAAACGAATTATATCTAATATTTACAACAAAAATTCTTTATATAGTTAGTGGGAAAAGAAATAGAAAAGAGAAAAGAAAATAAAAGGCAAAATATCTCCTGGAAACAGGAGATCGATCGATCGACCCAAAATGTCGATCGATCAATGATGAACAAATTATCCCACTGTCGAGAAGGATCGATCGATTGACTCCTTTGGTCAATCGATCGATCAAGCAGGTATCAGCACACTGCATTGCTGTTTTGGCTTGATAGCATTTTTCGTCCGCTGAAACTCCTGTAACTTCTTCATACGGACTTGGAATCGTTCACCGTTCACGGCCATGCGAAGCTTGCGAGGAGGGATACAACTTCCGTGCAGATGTTGGACCAGGTGACCAAGCTGTAAAAATACTAAAATGCCCTTGAACTTGTGATCGTGTACAAAAATCGAGCAAAACGCGTCCGAACTTCACACTTAGCATCCAAGTACCTATAAAAGCTCAATTAACCCCTAAAAAATATGTTAACATAGAAATCTGAGGTTGTATGTTTAACGAGCATAAATATAGGTAATAAGATACCCGAGGGAGCTAAAATGCGTAGGTTTGGACGATGAAATACGCAATATTTGCGTATCATCAAGGATCCTCTTCTGCGACTAGCTCAATATTGAAGCAGTAGGTTGGTTTAGTTTGCCTTTAGACTAGGAAAGGGGCTATCGTTATTCCTTTGGGCATGTCGACCATAGAGGCCAAGGTAGAAAGGTCATTGACTAAGTTGTTCCTTGTTCAAGGCAGGTAGTGGAAGGTAATATCTTGGAATCAGGAGGCCAGCTCTTCTAGGTTGGCATGAAAGAGTAAGATTTTGTCGTCCTTAACTTTTCATCTTCTAAGGACCTAGCCAATGATGAGGGATGAATTCCCGTATACATCTTGGCATCATATTCCTTTCTTAAGAGCGATTTTAAGGCCTATCATGCATGTCTCGTATTCTGTCATGTTGCTGGTGCATGGAAAGTCTAAATTGATGGAAACTGTGAGAGTAATCAGGGGAAATTATGAGTATCCTAATACCATATCATTTATTTTTGTAGCACCGTCAAAGAACATTTGCCACCGGAGGTTTTCCTTGGCGGTACAAAGGATAATTCGTAGATCCAAATATTAGCTTCTTCCATAGAGTGGTCAGTAAGGTTGTCAGATATGGATCTCACTTTAATGGCTTTCTGTGTTACATACACAATATCAAACTCGACTAGGAATAATAACCATTGGGCCATTCAGCTGGATAAAGCATATTTTTCGAGAAGGTATTTGATAGGATCCATTCGGGACACAAGTCTAATAGGAAAGGCAAGCATGTAGTGTCGTAACTTTTCAGTGACCTAGATAAGGGCGACACATGTTTTCTCCAAAGCAATGTAATTAACTTCGTATTCGATTAATTTTCAACTGGTGTAGTAGATGGATCCTTCTTTATAGGTTTCTTCAAGGTATTGGACCAACAAATCCCCAACTGCGGTATTTGTTATGGTTAAGTATATGAGTAAAGGGAGACCAGGCTGTGGCGGTATGAGTACCAGAGGTTGGGTTAAATGTTGATTGATTCAGTCAAAGTCTTCCTGACAAGCTTTGTTCCAAACCTTAGTGGAATCCTTCCAGAGGAGTTTGAACATGGGTTCATAAATAGAGGTCAACTGACCGATGAGTTGTATCATATATTATAATTTTTCACGGAATCTCCAGGCTTCTTTCTCCATTCGGGTTGGTGGGATTTTGAGTATGGCTTTCAATTTGGTAGGATCTTCTTCAATCCCCTTCTCGCTAACCATGAATCCTAAGATCTCTCCATTGGAAATGCCAAAAACACATTTTTATGGGTTAAGTCACATTTGGTATCGCCATAGTCACTCGAAGAACTTTCGGAGAGCGGGAACAAGACGTTTCTGAGTTTTAAACTTGATGATCATGTCATCTATGTATACCTTGACTTCTTTGTGTATCAGACCATATAATATAATTGCATAAGCCCTATGGTAGGTAGCCCCTACATTTTTGAGACCAAATGGCATAACTGTGTAACAGAAGGTTCCTCAAGGGGTGATGAATGCATTTTTTCTTGATGATCATATTGAATCTTGATCTGATTGTATCTGAAAAAACCATAAACGAATGATTTAAGAGTATAACTGGCTGTGTTGTCTACAATCATGTCGATATTGGGTAGTGGTTAATCATCCTTCGGATAGGCTTTATTCAAATCTCGGTAATCAATGCACATATGAACCTTTATTTTAGATTTCTACATGGGTACGATGTTGGATAACCATGTGGGATATTCGATCACCCAGGTGAAGCCTACGTTCAACTATTTGACTACTTCTCCCTTAACTTTGAGTGACCATTCGGTGCAGAGCTTTTGTAGTTTCAGTTTGATCGATTTACATTTTGAGAGAGTTGGAATCTCGGGCTGAGCTATCTCGGGATGAATGCAGAGCATGTCATCGTAGGACCATGCGAAGACGTTCATAAATTCCTTCAGTAGTTCTTTGAGTTGCGTGCGCTCATACTTGTCAAGGGTGGACCCTATCCTAATCTCCCACAATTGGCTACTAGAACCGAGATTAATAACAACAGTTTCACCTTTATTAATTTAAACACGGTTATGTTATTTTTTATTAACATTATTTAGATCAGTTAAGAATTGTTCATTTGCAAAATCATCATCATTAAGAGTTTGATTAGAATCAAGACAATTAATATAAGGCACAATATGACACTCAAAATCTTCATTTATTTCATTATTGGAAAAAACAGCATTGAGAACCTCATTGAAAGAGGTCTCGATTACATTGTGATCAAAATAGGGAGGAACAACAAAAGAAAAGGAGATGGGACAAACATCTGGGTTGGGTTGCATTTCAGCGGGCGGAACTGGTATAGCATGTTAGTTAAGGAGAGGTGCATTAGAAACTTTGATCAGGTGGGATGGATCTGATGATGTAGAGCTTGAGTGGATCGTGCAGAGTGTTAGCCCAGTATCTGTAAATTAAATGAATCTTTAGAGTCATTTCCCTCGAAATCATTGGTAGCAGCCATAGTATTTTCAATTAGTGGTTGCACATGATGCTAGGAACTTTCGACCCATGAGTAGATATCTTGGAAGAATATCTCCATTCCCGGCCTCATTTTTTTATCCACATGATCATACCATGAATTGGTAAAGCCATAAAAGGGAAAATCTTCACCCTCTTTGATGAATCTTTCTTTCAAGGAGTCTCCTAAGATAGTCTTGGTACTTTCTAGTCTTCTTTTCGATCGAGGTTGATGGAGGATTATGAGTTTCTCTAAAAATGGTTGATAACTCCAGCCACATAGAGGACTATGGGTTATAGTATTATCTGTTGTCATCGTCCCAGCCCCAGTCCGAACATGTAGTTTCTTGAACATGTGTATCACATTAACATTGCCATGAGGGTTGTTTTCTAAAAAAACTCGGTCTTTAAAATCATCCATTGCTAGGAATGGAAGTGGTTCAATTGGAAAACCTAATAGAAGCATATCATTCATCCCGTGTCGTATCTCTAGTACTGAATTACTGGTGCTTGCATTATCAATGTTATCATCGTTGCCCAAGATGGTGATGACTTGCCCATTGGCGAAGAGCTTTAGTTTATAATGGAGAAATGAAGACACTCCCTTGATACTGTGGAGCTATGGTCGTCTAAGCAACAAGTTGAAACAAGTCGGGATGTCGATGACCTGGAATTCAGTAATGAAATTTATAGGGACAACCCCTATTGTAAGCATTATGGATCCCATAATTTCTCAACGAGAATTGTCATAATCACGCACCATAGGAGAAGTTAGATCAAGGCCTCTTACTTTCAGTCCAAAGCAGTTGAGGGTTCTTAACAAGCAAACATTAAGTGCTGATCCATTGTTAATAAGTGAAAGTGGGACGGTCTTTCCATTGACTTCAACAGAGATATTGAGGGAATATTTGTGATTTGGGCCAAACTTAAGGATTTTTTTCCAGAGAAGGAGAGCATTATAGTAGAGGTTAGAGATCCGACCAGATTCACTGCTTCTTCTGGCGTGGTGGAAGGAGGAACTGTGGGCCCAATAAGTAGTTTAATCAAGGTATTTTGGTGCAGTTGGGAAGACATAAAGAGTCCCCACAATGTGATGTTGGATTGAGTTTTCTTCAATTGATCGAGGATATTGCTCTCCTTGAGGGTCATTTTTGGTATCAGAAGTTTCTTAACACCTTTTCCCTTATCGATTGTGGCTGATTTTGGGTTCAAAACCTGGTAGTGCCTTCCTGTTCTAGTTATATGGTTCACAAAAGAGGGAAAAAAAAACCCTATTTTTTCATCTATCTCAGGCTGTTGGAAACTTTGTTAATCTCTCCTAGTAGCTCCTTAGATATCATTACACATATAGTGACTATTGGGCTAGTCTTTTTTAGGCTTGTCCTTCATCTGAACTATCGAATTCGTCTCCCCATCTAGTCGAAACGACATCATCCTTCCACGAGAAGTCAATTCACTCTACAACCTCAAAGAATTTTTTGTATAGATCCTCCCATTAAATGGGGAAATATAGAAGCAAAGGGAACAAGCACTCTTATAGTTTCAAAGCATTAAGTATCTCGAACATATTGCAAATTTCACCGGTCTATCGAAATAAGTCTTCCATGATCTGGATGACATCATCTAAGCTGACTTCATTCGTAGGTACCATCCAACTATCTGACTCTTGAGCCCACTTACGAGTTTCCAAGAACAATGTACTGAATTTTTGGTAGTCAATGGTAATTTTTTATGATAATTTCAACCCAAACTTTAAGAGATAGTTCAATATTGCTAGCAATTCCATCTCTTTTTCTCTGGAACGAGTACGAACAATAATGCATGCTCTAGTAAGAAGTGACAGGGTCTAATTGAGAAAACAAGAGGGGTGTAGGAGAAAGTACAGGCAAACTTCGAGGGCTTTAGGCGAATATATGGGTATGATGAGTGATTTCCTGAGTACAATTTGGGTAGATGGATCAAATTCTGGATCATCTTCTTGGAATATGGAATTTGTATGATTTGGGAGTGGATTGTGGGTAGTGTTTGGTTTAGGATTGGCTGACGGGGAGACGAGACCTCGTTCAATCAGACCTTGGATTGGAGATGGAAACACTAATCAGTTGTATGGTCGACATTTTGATGGAAATCACAATGGGCATCTGGTTTGAAATTTTTGGTAAATAACTTTGGTAATGGATGAGGGTCCAATGGTTTGATAAGATTTATGCTCAAAAGGGCTTGGTGAACTTTGGAGAGGGGAGCGTGAATCTCAATGTATTCTTTTCTGATTGGGTTAGGGCGGCTTTCTGGTGCCTATGTGATAACAGGATGAAAGATGTTATTGATGGTTGAAATTGTGATATTTGCAAGCTTCTCATACTTCTTGGGAGTGAATTGTCTGGGTACTTTCTTCGGATCAACTTCTACCTTGGCAAGACTTTCTTCGATCTCCACTCATGATTACCGGAGGGCTAAGAAATAGGGATAGTAATGTCCTCCCATCGGTTTTCAGAGATGGGATAAGAAGTTATTCTTTATAATATTGACTTGAATTTCTTTAAAAGGCCAGTTGGTCAAGGTGACCACTTTCTCTCTCTATATTTCTACGAAATTACTAGGGCTGTGCTTTTTTTTCGAACATTCTGATTTTTTCGATGTCCGATCCGATATTTTCCGATTTTGGAACATATATAAGGTTTCCGATTTCCGATTTTTCCGAATTAAATTGGATAGGAAATTGGAACTATGTTTTAAATTCCGATTTTCCGATTTTTCCGATCCGATTTTTCCGATATAATTTCCGAATATTTTTTCCGATTAATATTCCGAATATATCTTCCGATTAATATTCCGAATATTTTCTATATATATTTTTTTACCTTATAAGTTATATCCTTTTGTAATAAGAATGTGTACAATTTAGATTTCCTTTATTTTTTACCTTACCCCATATATTTATATATGCTGTTAGTAGAGAG
This sequence comes from Sambucus nigra, assembly GCA_949130495.1. Classification (NCBI taxonomy): domain Eukaryota; kingdom Viridiplantae; phylum Streptophyta; class Magnoliopsida; order Dipsacales; family Adoxaceae; genus Sambucus; species Sambucus nigra. The sequence continues at coordinate 664,833,939 of OX422215.1, read as the reverse complement.
CAACTAGGGTTGTATGATATTCTTATTAAAATTTCTCTCACATCTCTCTCTCTCTCTCTCTCTCTCTCTCTCTCTCTCTCTCTCTCTCTCTCGTCTCGCCCCTTTCTCCTCGGCGGTGCATATCTCTCACCTCTCTCTCTCGACCCAATCTCTATACGGTCGTCCAACCCCTTTCTTCTACTTTCGGTGGCGCATATTTGTTTACATCGTCCGACCCTTATAGTCTCGAACATAGGTAAGCCTTTTCTAGTTTATTTTTATCTGTTTATTTTTTTTTATTTCTACTTATTTACAGATCTGTTTACATCGGTTTATAGGCTCTGTTTACATCTTGTTTACTTCTGTTTATAAGATCGATTTACATCTTATTTACATCTGTTTACATCTTTTTTATTTCATCTACTTATTTTGATCTTGTTTACATCTGTTTGGATCGATTTATAGGTTTAATAGGTTTGTTATATTGATCGGTTTATAGGTTTACAGATTTGTTTACATCGGTTTGTTATATTGATGGCTGCGGCAGAACAGAAAAAAACTCATTTCTAATTTCTCATATTGTCTTCATGCGGCAGAACATAAAAAAATACCATATTTTTAATTTCCGAATTTTTCCGATTTTTTTCCGATTTTCCGATATTTCCGAATTCGGAAACCTTTTTGATTTTCCGAAAAAATTGGATAGGAAATTGGAACAAATATTTTATTTCCGAAAAAATTGGATTTTTTTCCGAAAGGTCATTTTCCGATCCGATCCGGCCGAAACACAACCCTAGAAATTACTGATAGATTCTCCAGTGTTCTGCTTGAGAAGTTCTGAATCACGACGAGTAACTTCCAACTCCCCGTTATACTTGTACCGTGACATGAATTCACGGGTAACATCCTCCCAACTATGAATTCTGGATTCCTTAAGAGATAAGAACCAACGAAGAGCGATGTCCTTCAAAGTTTGTTGGAACATCTGGGCCATTATTTCCTCGGAGGCACCTAGGAGAGTCATGGCTCGGTGATAACTTTAGATATGGATAATTGGGGGACCACTATCCCCAAACGAGTTAAAACTTGTTAAAAGTTGGGGATAGGGGTTAGAGATGAGAGGAAATATAATTGGATAACCTTACTGGAGAAACTTTTGAGAGAAAAGTGTTTTAAGAGTCCCAACCCCGTATCAGTTTTGGTATTTAAAGGGTTTAAGAGTTAGAATACAATTAGGACTCTAATTAATCTGTCGCCTCACCTGTCGCTCGAACGACTGACACATGTTATTCAAACGACATGTGATGTCGTTCAAACGACATACTTTGTCGTTTGAACGACCCAAAAAGCTTTAAAACTCTGCCTTTACACTTAAAATAAATTTCATTAACTCAACAAAAACATACGTGCTTGTTAAAACATACTAAAAATCATTATAACATTCCATTATAACTCCGATTTATTTTCGGTTGAGAATTTACTACTCAAATATAAAACCCACATGTTTAATTATTAAAAACCATTAAATCCCAAAATTTTATTTCAGTCCGTTTATTCAAACTTGGTCAAACTTCTTGGTTAACAGCTTAAGGTCCTCCTTGACCTTGTTCAAATATTCTTCCTTCGGATCAACGGTCATCGGTAGGTTAGCCCCTGGCTGGGCAAGATTCGGCATAGGGAGCTGAGCTGGCGGTGGTCCATTGGTAAGAGGGGCACGTGGAGCTTGCTGATATTCCTCGGGGACCCAAATAGACTCAAGTGTGGGTGGACCTATAGCGCGAGAGAAGAGGACTTTGGACTCTTCGGGAGTAGGGATCCGATTTTGTTTTATAGCGTGAACCTCGGTTTGAAGGTTGTCAATCTTGGCAGTAAGTTGGGCTAGAACCGTCATCAAATCAGGCTGCACATTCGGTTATTGGTCGGCATTCTCCATGGAAAGTGGGTGAAGGTGAATTTCAAATTTAGAAGAAATAATGAGGGGACTGATGGATCCTTGGGGAAGTTCGACAGAAGACTGAAGCCAATAGGGAACCAGGTCAAGGGTCAAGTATGCGATCGACCTGAGAGGAAAAGGATTCGAATTTACTTTTGAAAGGGAAGAGGGAAAAAAACTTTTATCATAGGAGGAAAGTGTTTTTGATATTTTTGGAAAAAAGGAAAAAATGTTTTTAGGTATTTTGATAAAAGGAGCAAAAATGTTTTTTTGACACTTTTGGTAAAGAAAGAGGAAAAAAAAAGAGGGAACGTTATTATTATTATTATTATTATTATTATTATTATTATTATTATTATTATTATTATTATTATTATTATTATTATTATTATTATTATTATTATTATTATTATTATTATTATTATTATTATCTTCTCACTTGTATTAGGTTTACCTAAATGTGAAAAAAAAAATGGAGGGCGGGACTCGAGCATGGGACAAATTGGGTTGAAAAAAGTATGTAAAAGACAGTTGGACTTGTTGCCATGATCGTAGACAGGGTCCCATTTAAAAAAAAAGGAGAAATCATGTGAAAATTTGGGCGATTAGCCGACCCATCATTTTGGTAGAGTTTCAAGTAGTAATCGATAAACTAAATATGAGTACTCTAGGTTTAATGCCTATATGAGGGTATGCAGTTAACTTTGTTGGGTTAATTGGAAGGATTCCCCTCTTGGGCATGACTTCCACGATATACGTCTTGCTTTTGAGGGCAATCGGTATGTGTGGACAAGCCATTTGATATACCTGAGTGTACGTGAATTGCCTAACTATATACCTCGTAGGGAAAGTACTTGTGAGAGAGAGTTTGATATACTCGATGTATGTGAATGAATTTTCTACGATATACCACCCGTCATAACTTTGATCAAGAGATATGATGCAGGGGGACCGTTTGATATATGTCGAAGGTACTTAGCCAATGGAATGTGAGAGGCATATTACTTATGCTAACTGCGACCTGCCGGACCAGCTCCTATCACAAAGTGACCCCCTTATTACAGACAAAATTTGGTCAATAGCCATGCTCTTTGGTGATGTAGTATGCAAAATGAATGATTGTTGATAAGTATATTATGGAGAGACTATTTTATTTGGCATGATGAACATTATATTAACGGGGAAGGATGTATAAGTAGAAAGTAAATCTAGCATAAAGCATGAGTGTTACACTAAGCATGAATATGTGAGAGCGAGTGATGTGTGAATATCTATAAATGAGTGTGTGATAGTGAACCTAAATATAGATTAGCTACATGTGGTGTGTGATAAGTGTGAGTGAGCATGTATATATATAAGTGTGATAAGTGGAGGTGTGTGTTAGTGATACCTAAGCACGGATATTCTAAGTGGTATGTGCAACATATGGGTATGAGTGATCCTATGTGTAAATAGTGTGAAATGTACATGAAGAGTATCTATAAGTGTGTGAGTGATGAGTGCTATAATCATGAGGTAGATATATACAAGAAATAATAGATTAGAGAAAAAGGAACATACAGATAGGAGAATATGTGACGCCCCGAACCGAATTTAGAGTAAATGTCGGACTTAACTCTCATCCAAGTCCGAAGGTCAAGGGGGAGGGGGAAATTACTTTTAATTTATTTAAGAAAATGTTTATTAAAAATTGTTATATTAAAGAAAAACCATTTATTATCCAATTATTCAACAATAATTAAATTCCATTATATTGAAAAACCACAGTAAATCATTTTGCGGAAGCATCATCTTAAAATACCATTCAAACATAATAAATACAAAATAATGCCCTGAATTATTACAAACCAAGATTCCACGTTCAAAGTCCAAATTTAAATAGTACAACTGATACATAATTAAATATCGAATATTGCCGCAACGGGATAGCGGTAATCATAGCTCTAACAACGACCAAAACTCTCGGGAACCTTACCGATACAAGCCTTTGTGTCCTTACTTGAAGTACCTATGGGTTTGGGAAAGTAGGTATGAGCGGAATGCCTAGTAGGGTGGGAGATACTAAGTAATAATTTTGTACTAAAATACTGTAGATATACAATATCTTATAATATTTCAAGAAAACAATTTATTTAATTTATGAAAATGAATGCAACTATATGCAATGCTCCCGGGCTAGGTGCCTAAACTCACACTTAAGTCATTTCATGTTTCGTGCCAGAGACTTATTTAATTAAACATTGGTCCTTAACAATTCATTGACTTAAGTGCCTTTAACTTAAGAATATTCTCATTCTTAATTATTTATTGCAAGATTTATCAATATTTGCCTTAGAGTGTATCCATCAGTCCTGGACTTCAAGGGCTCTACACCATCGGTCTCCAGTTGCCATACGTTCTTCTGTACAAGCTTTGGGCTCTTTCACCATTAGGGACGTCATGCCCTACTTAATTCTTGGCATCATCCAAGTATTATTTCTTATATTTTCCACGTATTTTACATTTATCACATTTCATATATTTCATTATTCTCATCATTTTTCAAGTTCATTATTCTTTTCACTTTCACTTGTGTCATACTTTATTATTAATCACTTTATTAATTTCTTTAATTAGACTCGACCGAGGAGGCCATAAATGCAACACCGTTTTCGAATATTATTTTCGTGAAACTTATTATGTTCTCTTAGAAAAATATATCATTAATTTCTTTTTATCAAACTCACTTCATACATTTAATTGCAAAATAAATTCTTGACAACAAACTATTCACTGTATTTACGACAATGCCACTACTATTTGTTTTACACAAATATTATCTTTTTAAATGGATTTAATCATACTAATTTCACCAAAAATCATTTTATAACTTCTCAAAAATATATCTATGATATTTCCAACATAATTTCAGTAATAAATTCCAAATTTCATAAAAAGAGTTTATTTTCATTTTAAATAGCTAGAAAACCCATATTTAAGCCTTTAATCTTTATTTATGAAATTAATAAAATAGGGCTGCATTTTTAATTTTTCTAAAAACATGTTAAAAACAGTGTACTCCATTTTTAATCATCTTAATTAGCGAACCCATGAATTACTTCAACATTTTACACAAGTTTCATCGATTTCTACCTAAGAAATCCTCCAAAATGCTACTAACATGCTCATAATTATAAAGTCCTTCATCATAACCATTTTCTCAATATTTCATGATTTAATGATTCATTATAAATATAATAACATCATTTATAGTTATTTAAATCTCAAGACAACTTTCTAGCATGAATAATAATTTTCAACAAAGCGAAATAAGTAAAATACTTCCATTTTCAAGCATGATTTTCACTACTTTAACACATGATTTTAAGCTTTAGAAAAGAGTTGAGAGGAGAACCTTACTTGGATAATATGAAGGATGAATATAATCAAGAAAGAAGTCCAAGAATAAGCTCCAAAAATAACTCTAAGGTAGGCTCCAAACTTCTAATATTAAGCTCCAAAACTAACTCCAAGGTAAGCTGCAAACTTCAATATTAAGCTCCAAAAACTTGCTGAAAAGAATTTTTTCAAGCTTTTACACCCTTAAGTGGTTGTTCTAATGTGTTTACAATGAGAGAATTCAAGGCCTATTTATAGTTGTTTGGGAGTCACCATGACCGTTGGATCAAAACAAAATTGGATGGTTGAGATTAATGGTGTGCCACCAACCACTCCATTAATGCAACCCACCAACCACACTATTCATGCAACCTACCAACCACTCTATTAATGCAATCCACCAATCACTCCATTAATGAAACCCACCAACCACTCCATTATTTCTTATTTCATTTTATATTTTACTATTTTCACAACTTAAAATAGCTCTAAAACATGTTAAAATGACATTTTTTGGAGATGTCCAAGAAGAGAAAGTTATTAAAAATTAAATTTTTAGTCAATCTTGAATTTTTCAGAATTTTCTGAGTACTTTTATTTTTTGACGAAAATAATAATATTTTATTTATTTATTTATTCATTTTTTGACTTTTGACCCCATGACACTCTTAGGCATATTTTTAGCATCCCATAAATATGGTCAAATTATTTTTAACTCCAATAAAGCATCCTACAAAAATCACGCAAGTTGCAGTTTATGCGTCGATACTATTCATGCCACAATTCTACAACTTATGTTACATCTAACCGATATTCGTTCAGACAATTCTAATAGTTCTAGAATAATACGGGAAATACGAATAAATAATCATGAGAACTCATGAAGTGTGGAAATAGAGCACAATGAATTAATATTAATGAATAATTCGATTATCGCAGGATGATGAGTAAAAATAAAAGGGGCGGGTATTACATTCTCCCCTCCTTAGGAGATTTTGTCCCCGAAATCTAAACCAAATTATTCTAAAAGATGAGGATGTTCTGCTCGCATTTCGTCTTCTCGTTCCCAAGTTGCTCCTTCGACACCATGGAATTCCCAAAGGACTTTCACCAACGAGATGACCTTGTTACATAGGACCCTGTCCTCACGATCCAAGATGGATATAGGTCGTGTCAAGAAAGTGGTATCTTCTTCCAACTCGATGTTATTCCAGTTGATGACATGTCATGGATCATGAAGATACTTCTTCAGCATCGAAACATGGAATACATTATGAACAAGATCTAATTGCGGAGGTAATGCTAAACGATAAGTGACGTTTCCAATTCGTTCCAGAATCTCAAAAGGACCAATAAAATGTGGAGCAAGTTTACCCCTATGCCCAAATCTTTGGCTTCCGATCCGTGCCCGAAATTTCAATAACACATGGTCACTTATCGAAAACTCCAAAGGTATGCATCGATTATCTGCATAATTCTTTTTCCGATCCTGAGTCGTGACAAGTCTCTGTCGGATCAACTGAACCTTGTCTGTCATCTCCTTGATTAAATCAGAACTAGTGAGGTGCTTCTCGCCAACCTCTACCCAATATACAGGAGAACGACATGGCCTACCATATAAGGCTTCAAATGGATCCATCTCAATGCTAGCCTGATAGCTGTTGTTGTAAGAGAACTCTGTCAGATGCAAATTCTCATCCCAACTACCTTGGAAATCTAGCGCAAAGGCTCTTAACAAGTCTCCTAAAGTCTGAATTGTACGTTCTGATTGTCCATCCGTGTTTCGATGATATACTGTACTCAAATTCAGTTCGGTACCCAACTCTTGTTGAATTTTTTTCCAGAATTGAGAAATAAATCGTGGATTTCTATTTGAAATAATCGTCAGAGGGATTCTATGAAGTCGGATTATCTCTCGAATAGAGAACCTTGATAACTTGGCTATATTATCCATAACCTTCATCGGGGGGAAATAATCCGACTTAGTGAGACGGTCTACAATAACCCAAACTGCGTCGTGACCCCGTTCAGATCGAGGTAGAGCAGTGACGAAGTCCATCATGATATGTTCCCATTTCCACTCGGCTATAGGGAGTGGTTGCAGTAACCCTGCTGGTTTCTTGTGCTCAGCTTTTACCTGCTGACAAGTATAGCACCTTGCAACAAATTCAGCTACATCTCTCTTCATACCGGACCACCAGAAATTCCTACAAAAGTCCTTATATGTCTTTATTGCCCCGAGGTGTATACTAAATCGGGACTGGTGGAATTCTGCCAAAACCTCTTCTCGTAGCTCTCTAATGGCCGGAACAATCAACCTGCCCTTATGATGTACACCACCATCCTTGTCTATCGTGAGAGTATCAAACTCACCACTGACCTGAATAAGATCCTTGAACTACACAATCTCTTCGTCGAGTGACTGAGCATCGAGGAATTTTTGATGAGCAAGTGGCCCGAATATTATTCCCCACAAGTTGGCCCTATCGCTCCTCCTTTCAGCATGCAATCCAAAATTGTGCAGTTCATTATACATCCTTCATCGATTGCACTTCATTGCATCTAAGGAAGGCTCTAACTTCCTACTTAGAGCATCTGCCACTACGTTGGCCTTTTCGGGATGATACTCTAAGGTAAAGTCATAATCTTCCAGGAGTTCAATCCATCTTCGTTGTCGTAAATTGAGATCTCGCTGAGTGAAGATATACTTGACGCTCTTGTGATCTGAGAATACTTCGAATTGTTCACCATAGAGATAGTATCTCCAAATATTGAGAGCAAACACTATAACTGCTAACTCCAAGTCATGGGTGGGGTAGTTCCTTTCATGTATCTTGAGCTGTCGGGATGCATAAGCAATTACTTGACCCAATTGCATGAGCACTGCGCCAAGTCCTGATCTAGAAGCATCACAATATACTGTATAGCCTTTCCCTCGCTCGGGAAGAATGAGAAATTGTGCCGATGTGAGTCTAACTTTCAACTCTTGAAAGTCAGCTTCACATTCACCTGACTACTCAAAGAGAACATCCTTTTGTGTCAGCTGAGTAAGAGGCAAGGCAATCTTGGAGAAGTCCTGAATGAATCTCCGATAATAACCGGCTAATTAGAGGAAACTTCTCACCTCAGTATCTGACATAGGCCTATCCCAATCGAGAACTGTTTCAACCTTGGATGGGTTGACTGTAATTCTTGCTCCAGATACCACGTGGCTGAGGAATCTGACTTTATCCATCCAAAACTCGCACTTGCTAAATTTTGAAAATAACTGATTCTCTCTATGCACCTGAAGAGTAGTTCGAAGATGCTCCTTGTGATCAACATCAGAGGATGAGTACATTAGAATGTTGTTAACAAAGACCACTACAAACCGATCTAAGTACGGGCGATAGATACGGTTCATAAGGTCCATAAAAGCTGCTGGGGCATTAGTTACGGTTCATAAGGTCCATAAAAGCTGTTGGGGCATTAGTTAGGCCGAAAGGCATAACTAAAAACTCGTAATGACCATATCGAGTGTGAAAATCTATTTTGGGAATATCTTCTTCCTTGACTCGTAATTGATGGTAACCAGATCGAAGGTCGATATTAGAAAATCTGCTTGCTCCTCGAAGTTGGTCAAATAAGTCATCAATCCGTGGCATAGGTTACTTATTCTTTATAGTTACCCTATTCAGTTTTCTGTAATCAATGCAAAGTCGGAGAGAATTATCTTTCTTCTTGGCAAATAATACTGGTGCTCCCCACGGATACACACTTGGCCGTATAAACCCTTTTCTCGATAATTCTTCTAACTGGGCCTTCAATTCCCTTAACTCTGTCGGAGCCATTCTATGAGGAGGAATATAACTGGGTGAAACTCCGTGATGAACATCAATGGAAAAATCAATCTCTCGGTACAGAGGCAAACTAAAGAGGTCTTCAGGAAAAACATCGAGAAATTCTTGGACAATTAAAAGGTCTAATAATATGCGACTAAGATCTTCTTGAGCGATAGTACTACTCAACCAACCAACGAAATATCGTTGCTCTCGAACCGTAGAGAACTTACATGGATATTTGACATTTTGTTCATTGTTGAAACGATAACGAGATCCATCTGGAAGTAATACTGACACACTATGTCGGTGGCACTCAATAATGGCGCCGAAACACGACAACCAATCCATATCGAGTATCACCTCAAAGCCATCCATATCTATTAGTATTAAATCATATTCCAGAATAAAATCTCCCACAACAACTACGCAACTTCTACAAATCTTGTTTAGAATAACACTACCACCTATGGGTAATCCTACGAAGATCGGGGGACTAAAATTTCTACGTCAATACCCAAAAAGAATGCTAAAGAACTCAATATAAAGGAATGAGATACACCCGAATCGAATAATGCTTTAACCCATGTACTGAATCATAAAATAATACCTTCCATTACTGAAGGATTTTTGGGAAGTGTTGAGTGATAGGTAAGAGCATAAGCACGACCTGGATTGAACCTGCTGGTCTGGCCACTGTGTATCGGAGTCTGTCCACGATTCCCCTGATTTGGATGAGGCATACCGGAACTATGCATAGGTTGTTGTCGAGGTCTTGAGATGGGTTGTTGTTGCTATTATGAAGGGCGAGTCTGACTGGGATTTCTTCGAGATATGATATTACCATTTTGATAGCTTCCCTGATGTCCCCTATTCTCTCGCTGAGGACACTCTCGCATCATATGATCCGTGGACCCACAAATAAAGCAAGCCCTAGGGGATGTTGGGCTCTGGTTGTTACTTCTCTCTCCTGTGCTTGTTCTGATGTTGGTAACAAAACCCCTATTTCCGTATATGAATTTCTTCCCATTAGCAGAGGATCCACCATTCAGCTTTAGTTGGGTGCCTCCAGGAGTTCTTTTCTTATCCCTAATGACTCAGGAGTTTTTAGCCTCGAGCTCTAGGCGGATAGCCTTATTTACTTCCATCCCAAAATCGAGATGATCAAAACCCACCACAAGCTTACGAATGTGAGGATTTAATACTTTCATAGATAATCTCGTCCTCTCGATGTCATCCGATCTGACAGACTTTACGTGCTTTACTAGGCTTTCAAACTGAACCTGATATTCGTTCATTGACAACTTTCCTTGAATCAGCTGGGCGAACTCGTCTTTCTTAGCATATTTATATGCCTGGGGAAAGTACTGTTCAAGAAAAGATGTCTTGAAACTGTCCCATGCCACTGTCTCGGTAACGCTGGCAAGGTGAGTTGTCCACCATCGTTGAGCCTGTTCTTTGAGTTGGAAGGTGGCCAACTTAACTTTATGTCCAGATGGAACATCGAGAACATCTATGACTCGGATAACTTCCTCGAGCCATTCTTCGACGGCATCGGGCCCGGTAGAACCGTTGAAAGTAGGAGGGTTTAGCCTCCTGAACTCTTTTAGTATGGATGCCACTGTGGAACTTTCGAGGGAACCACTGTGGTTACCCATTTCGCGTTGGGATAAAGTGTCCGCCAATAGATGTACGACATCTTCCATATGTTTAAGCCCACTATTCTCGGCCTCAACGCTAGCACGCTTGGGAGGCATCCTAAGGGGAATAAGGCGACTTTAGCATAATGGTAAAAAGGGAAATAGTACTAGGGTATAATAATGTTAATTCGTGTCGCCACACCTGTCGAACTTAATGCTCTGATACCAAGTTGTGACGCCCCGAACCAGATTTAGAGTAAATGTCGGACTTGACTCTCATCCAAGTCCGAAGGTCAAGGGGGAGGGGGAAATTACTTTTAATTCATTTAAGAAAATGTTTATTAAAAATTGTTATATTAAAGAAAAACCATTTATTATCCAATTATTCAACAATAATTAAATTCCATTATATTGAAAAACCACAGTTAATCATTTTGCGGAAGCATCATCTTAAAATACCATTCAAACATAATTAATATAAAATAATGCCCTGAATTATTACAAACCAAGGTTCCACGTTCAAAGTCCAAATTTAAATAGTACAACTCATACATAATTAAATATCGAATATTGCCGCTACGCGATAGCGGTAATCAGAGCTCTAACAACGATCAGAACTCTCGGGAACCTTACCAATACAAGCCTTTGCATCCTTACCTGAAGTACCCGTGGGTTTTGGAAAGTAGGTATGAGCGGAATGCCCAGTAGGGTGGGAGATGCTAAGTAATAATTTTGTACTAAAATACTATAGATATACAATATCTTTTAATATTTCAAGAAAATAATTTATTTAATTTATGCAAATGAATGCAACTATATGCAATGCTCCCGGACTAGGTGCCCAAACTCACACTTAAGCCATTTCATATCTCGTGCCAGAGACTTATTTAATTAAACATTGGTCCTTAACAAATCATTGACTTAAGTGCCTTTAACTTAAGAATATTCTCATTCTTAATTATTTATTGCAAGATTTATCAATCTTTGCCTTAGAGTCTAACCATCAGTCCTGGACTTCATCGGCTCTACAACATCGGTCTCCAGTTGCCATATGTTCTTTTATACAGGCTTTGAGGTCTTTCACCACTAGGGACGTCATGCCCTACTTAATTCTTGGCATCATCCAATTATTCTTTTTTATATTTTTCACGTATTTCACATTTACCACATTTCATATATTTCATTATTCTCATCATTTTTCAAGTTCATTGTTTTTTTCACTTTCACTTGTGTCATACTTTATTATTTATCACTTTTTTAATTTCTTCAATTAGACTCGGCCGAGGAGGCCATAAATGCAACACCGTTTTCGAATATTATTTCTATGAAACTTATTATTTTCTCTTAGAAAAATATATCATTATTTTTTTTTTATCAAACTCACTTCATACATTTAATTGCAAAATAAATTCTTGACAACATACTATTCACTGTATTTACGACAATGCCACTACTATTTGTTTTACACAAATATTATCTTTTTAAATGGGTTTAATCATACTAATGTCACCAAAAATAATTTTAAAACTTCTCAAAAATATATCTATGATATTTCCAACATAATTTTAGTAATAAATTCCAAATTTCATAAAAAGAGTTTATTTTCATTTTAAATAGCTAGAAAATCCATATTTAAGCCTTTAGTCTTTATTTATGAAATTAATAAAATAGGGCTGCATTTTTAACATTTCTAAAAATATGTTAAAAATAGTATACTCCATCTTTAATCATCTTAATTAGTGAGCCCATGAATTACTTCAATATTTTACACAAGTTTCATGAATTTCTACCTAAGAAATCCTCCAAAATGCTACTAACATGCTCATAATTATGAAGTCCTTCATCATAATTATTTTCTCAATATTTCATGCTATAATGATTCATTATAAATATAATAACATCAATTATAGTTATTTCAATCTCAAGACTATTTTCTAGCATGAATAATAATTTTCAACAAAGCAAAATAAGTAAAATACTTCCATTTTCAAGCATAATTTTCACTACTTTAACACATGATTTTAAGCTTTAGAAAAGAGTTGAGAGGAGAACCACACTTGGATAATATGAAGGATGATTATAATCAAGAATGAAATCTAAGAATAAGCTCCAAAAATAACTCCAAGGTAAGCTCCAAACTTCTAATATTAAGCTCTAAAAATAACTCCAAGGTAAGCTCCAAACTTCAATATTAAGCTCCAAAAACTTGCTGAGAAGGATTTCTTCAAGATTTTGCACCCTTATGTGGTTGTTCTAATATATTTACAATGAGAGACTTCAAGGCCTATTAATAGTTGTTTGGGAGTCACCATGACCGTTGGATCAAAATAAAATTGGATGGTTGAGATTAATGGTGTGCCACCAACCACTCCATTATTTCTTATTTCATTTTATATTTTAATATTTTCACAACTTAAAATAGCTGTAAAACAGGTTATAATGACATTTTTTGGTGATGTCCAAGAAGATAAAGTTGCTCAAAATTAAATTTCAAGTCAATTCTTGAATTTTTCAGAATTTTATGAGTATTTTTATTTTTTAACAAAAATAATAATATTTTATTTATTTATTCATTTTTTGACTTTTGACCCCATGCCACTCTTAGGCCTATTTTTAGCATCCCATAAATATGGTCAAATTATTTTTAACTCCAATAAAGCATCTTACAAAAATCGCGCAAGTTGCAGTTTACGCGTCGGTACTATTCATGCCACAATTCTACAACTTATGTTACATCTAACCAATATTCGTTCAAACAATTCTAATAGTTTTAGAATAATACGGGAAATACGAATAAATAATCATGCGAACTCGTGCAGCGTGGAAATAAAGCGCAACGAATTAATATTATCGAATAATTCGATTACCACAGGATGATGAGTAAAAATAAAGGGGTGGGTATTACCGCATATGCACACAAGTAAAAAAAATGATTACACCCATTCAAACAGAGTCTAGCCCTCTTAGGACAAACACAAATTCTCAGCGGAGCTACCACTATGGCCATCCCTTCCTTTTTGACTTTTTCCTCCCGTCTCGGGGTTTCGGCGCTCATGATCGTACAGTCGAGGAGGGAGAGAAGGTCTCGCGCCTTTTTCTAGGAGCGCTTCGGCCGTCGTCGATGTGGTGTGATATAAGAGATGGAGTCGCCGGGTATTTTTCACAAAACAAGTGAAAGAACATGTTGCCGTCTCGAGAGCAGCATCAAAGAAAAATTGATGCTTACGAAACCAATAGTTCAGAGGTACGGGGGCTAAATTATGGAAGGGGAAGGTGTTAGGCAACTATCCCGCCCTTTCGGTCTCTCATGGGCTTGTGTTACCATTTTCCTTAAGTTCTCTGTTAAGTGTGTGTGCGTGTATATATAAATGGAGATCGAAATCGCCCAACTCATATCATGGAAAAGATAGAGTGAGGTCATCTATAGGAATGCTCCTAAAATAATATTTAGAAAATACGATGTATGCGTTTATCGAGATATTGATCGTTATAATGGAACGATAATATTTGTTAAATAAAATACCGATATGAATCACAAATATGATATATGTTGAATAATGTATAAATAAAAAGGATGCAAATGCAAAAATGGGAAGATTGGAGAATTAGAAAATTGGACCCAAGTCTCGAGTTTTAGCCCGAAACGCTTATGTAGTCTATAAAGACATCAAAGTCCATGTAGTTCGTGTGTGGTATAAGGGTGGGATTTATCCCATAGATTCAAACGGGAGTTTATTATATATGAATGTGTAGAAAATGTATTTTTAGTAATAAGAAAATGTGGGGAATAATCCCGTGGGAATTTATAAGTGTAACCCTTTTTTTTTATCGAAAATTAAGTATGTGGAATATAACTAATAAAGGATGAGACGTTAATGTATATGAACTAAAAAAAATTAAATTATAATATATGTAACTATTGCGAAAATAAATAAATTTAAAGAGATAGGAGAATATTTGGACATTCTTTAAAGAGTTGAGGCTTGATCTTGATCCTTGTTGAGATCCCTTGAATGTTGAGTTGAATGTTGGATGATAGAGAATGGGATTTTGCTAAATTGGGTATGAAAATGAAATATGGGAAGGAATTTCGCACGAGGAAACTTCGCTGATTTCAAGAGAATGTTGCTGAGATCACTGATATTGATGGATCTGAGGTGTGTCTTGAGAGTGAGCTCATGCCTTCCTTTTATAGGGTAGGGGGTTTACCAATTGGCATAGCCCTAGCTTTGCCAATTGGCAGGTAACCCTAGACACACTACCGATTGGCAGGGAAATGGACCTGCCAATCAATAGTCTCATGCAATTTTTTTCAAAAAAATGGTTGTATAATGCATTTCGTAAATTCAAATTGTGCACGGGGTGTACCGTTAGAAAGGTAATTCATAGAACATTAAGAGTCCTTTGGGCGGCTCCCGAATTCGGGAGTTGACTTTGGGTCAAACAGGGCTTAAAAGTGCCTGTCGGTCCTTTGGATGGAAGATCGTCGGACGGTAATGGATCGTTCTTCCAAACCGTAAGCCAAAATTGCACATGGTGAGGACCGTTGGAAAGGTTACATGAGGTACTTAGACATTACAAAGAGCTTCTCTTGGTTTGAAAAGTTAACTTTGATCAAACGGGGCTCAGAATCGCTCGGTGACCTTTTGGAGTAAAACGGGTTGTTCGTCCGTACTGTAAGGCTAATTTGCGCATGGGTTAGATCATTGGAAAGGGTATTTAGTGACCTTAAAATATTCATTTAGTCTTGTTTGAGCTGAAGAGTTGACCTTGGTCAAACAGAGCCCGGGAGGGCTCGGTTGCCTTTGGATCAGTTTTTAGGAGAAAACTGATCGTTTATCCGAACAATTATGCCATTTCACGCACGGGGTGGAATCTGGGATAGGGGTTTCAGTGGCTTCGAAGATTCTTTGAGATTTTGCTCTAATGTTAGAGTTGATTGGGGTCAAATCGGGGCCCAGGAGCTCCCAGTGTCCTCCAGATCGATTTTTGATGGTAAAATGGTCCGTTTGTCCGAAGTTTTATGTTGATTCGTGCACGAGGCATACCGTTGGAAAAGGAATTCAAATCCCTTCAAATATTCATTGAGCTTTCGCTCTGAAGATAGAGTTGACTGGAGTCAAACGGGGCCCGAGAGCATTCGGTGGCCTTTAGATTGGCACTTGGAGTATGACCTAGGGTTTGTAGTGATATGTGGAGGTGCTAGGGACCTAAAAGAGACTTAGGGGCTCCTATAATATGGTGTCTACACACACAAAATCGATTAAATCACTCTTAATGCCCTAACAAGATGAATCCCCTTAAAACAACACATTGTGGATGCTAGAAAGATTTTGACTTCACCGTTAACATTATCGAACACATTAATTAAATTACCAATAGGACATTAACATTCCAATTTTATATCATCATAGAACTACGAGAACTTTAATATACCAATTTATTTGGCTACGTAGGCATTCGGAAGTCAAATTGGGATTCGAGTCCTTTTTTACGTAGACTTATTTATTTAGTCACTCTTGTCATGATATGGATAAAATAATTCTACTCCTCACACACTTGCACAAAATTTGTCTCTCATATCAGTGCACTACACCTAATAAACTTGCTAAGATAACCATTTATGATATTTGCTAGTTATGATACTATTAAAACGATAACTCATTAAGAAAATAACTCTTTGCTTATAAATTATGTTTAATACATTTTATAATATTTATCATTTTGTTTCGTGTGAGTACCTTTAAATTTTTCTTTGAGGATCTAACCAGTCAAATACATATGGAATTTCAATCCTAACAAGGTTATGTCATAGTTTTATTATGAAACTAGGATCCCTGGATGCCTTGGAACGGTTAAACGTCCAAGAAAAAAAAAATTCAAGGATACTTGATTAAAACTAGTCACACAAATCTCATTCATGCAATTAGCATCTTATGCTCATATAGTTAGCTCTCTTACACTTATTACATTATTGCTCACATTTTGTAATATCGTTAATGGTTTACTAGTCCCATGCTTGCTATTTTTCATATTTTAATGCTCTTATTACATTTGTAGCTTGTTTATTATACTTATATCACTGATACCACTCTTTTTATTATCATATATACATTCACATCTATTTTCATAAATCAAAATTCTCCAAAGGGGGCTTATATCGCAATTTTCAATTTAGAGAGTTCTCACATTTTTTTACACTATCACCTTCAGTAATGATATGTTTTGTGTGAACATAAAGCTAAAGTAATGATATGTTTTGTGTGAATAAGGGCGTGACAATACATAACATTTAGTGACGATTTTTCCCTTTCGAATTATTATGAATTGTCACACTCTAAATTAGTCACTAAATGTCATGAATTATCATATCCTTTTCTGTGAAGAACATGCTAGGGCATCATACTATTTTCATAAATCAAAAGAGACACCCTAAATTCGGATTATGGGTTAGATCCCAGGCTTGTTTGTCTTACAAATTAGGTGGACTTTGATGCTATTGTTTTACTATGTATACGTTCCAAAGTCATTTTGGGATTCAAGTCCTTTCTTACCATTTGGAACATTTTAAAACATTAGCAGGTCTAGTTGGGGGGACGCGAATGTCGATTATAACAAGATTGCATATGCTTAGGGGAAGGAAAACTTTGGGTATTTTAATATTATGTGAGTTGGACCAATGTAATTAATTTGATGACTTTTTGTATCATTGTTTTTTATTGATGTATTAGTTAGTTATATAATAGGATTGTATGTAGGTTTAAAAATATGTACATGATTATTTTTGGAAGAAAACAAACAAAAAACATTTTCTCAACACAAATTTATTATTGTTCACGATCCAAAATCGTGACCATTTTCGTAACAAGATTTCAATGGGCAACACGGTTGTCACGATCAGGAACCGTGAACACTGTACCCGTGCTCATGGTTCAAGACCGTGAGCAACCATTTAAATATCACAAAAGGTTATTACAGTCCAAAACTGTGACCATGCAACTTATATTAAAAAAAAATGGTCACAGTTCATGGACGTGAGGTCCATAACCATGACCATGTCCCTAAAATTAGGGTTACATAGGAGACCGCGAATTTCTATATTGCTTAGGATTTTAGACTATGACCCCATAAACGGTCACTCTTATAATTGTCACGGTCCAGAACCGTGACTCGAGCGATTGGTCACAATCCAAAACCATAGCCATTTACGGTATTTAGCGTAGTGTAGGAATAAATCACCACCACTAACTATAAGACATAAAGTAATAATATCCGACATCCAAATCCAAGACCATATATGCAATTATCAACAAAACCTCTAATATAAATAAAGTGAGTACAATCTCAAATGAGGCATAAATGTAAATATCACATCATTCAAAGAAACAAAAGTAAAGATAAGATCCAACACTTATATCTACGAGTGGTGGTAATTGGAAAGATAACTCAGTGCTCAAGAGAGGGAAAGATAAATCTGAGTAGCTAGAGAACTTAAAATAATGTGATGGGTCAGGCCCATCGAAAAAAGATAAAATCTATGCAACTCAAGTATTAAGAACGACAATCATACCTACAAATAATGAATTCACAGTTTTTAATTTAATTATTTAATAATTTACCCCACCCTTACTGGTGTTAATCTTTCACAAAGCGTATTTAATCAACTATTATAAAATCCTAACAGTTACCATAAATGAAGAGATCACTAGTATACTAAATACCCCCAAATATATCCGTATAAGTAAAGTTGAGATTTAACCCATATCGCTACATGATACTTGTAAAGACGGGGTCCCTTATGTGTGTGCGCGCTTTAGTTGAAAATAATTTTTTTTCATTTTTTTTTCCAGTTTTATTGTGAATTAATTTTATGAACCAAATTAAATAAGCCAATTTTATCTTCTTAATCCTAAATATGCACCTAGTGAGATTAAGCAATATAAAGTAAAGAAAGCTCACAAAACACGCCGATGTATGAGGAAACACTAAGGGAAAAAACCTTGGACGAATATGATATGATTTTACCAAGAATAGACAATAGACTTATACAACAACTCGATCCCTCACAAGTCTTGATGCTCTTATATCTTTAACCACTCCTCCACAGTGCAACGCAAGAGTCTACCTATACCAGGTCCACAACATATGAGTCCATGTATGCCTCGGTATCCACCGATGCATCTCGACAACCGTCTACAATTCAGAACACTAAATCCACTGCTTATTTATCGCAATCAACACGTACGGAGTCCACTGCACAAAAACGGGTTCTTCTTCTGATGGAAGAAATAAACAAGGTGACCAAACAAGATCTCAAGGTATATGAGTTATGAATCTTGGATCTTGTAAACAAATAGGTGAAACTTTTGGAGTCAGAACTTTGGAAGCAGGTATGCTTTTCATTTTCGATAAAAGTTTGTCTCTACAAATAAAAACGGAGTCTAAAAAACCTTTTATAAAAAAGTTGTGGCATCGGAATCTCATTATAACACCATCACATGGTCGTCTAAGCAACATAGACATGTCGTTTGAAGTCCTTTCAAATGACTTGTTAAAACTTAAAATTGTATGCTCTCGTTTGTTCCATATGAGATTCTGGTTATCAAACAACCTATATAACGAGATGCTAATGTCCTTTGAACGACATAGCAGTGCCATTTGAAGAATAGAAATGATTTTTTTAAAGTCCGCCTATAGGTATCTGAGAAAACATTTTAAGTTTGAAAAATGCCTCATTTTTAAATAAAATATTTTAGAAAACTATCCCAATACTTAGTAAAAAATATATGTAACACAAAACTAAATCCATCCCACAATTATACCTCGTGTCGCGTAGATGTTGAAGATGCTCAATATTCAGATTTGTCTTCTTGAACTTGTGAACTTGAGTACCTTGACGATTGGAACGGGATACACTATACACGATGTAAACTAGGAACTAGGGACACGATGGAAAATATGTCCTTACAAATCTCCCCTATGGCTATTACGGTACAAAATAAAAATTCCTAATTATCAACAAATATCCTACACAAAAATAATACCCTCCCAATAACCCAAAAGTGGAAAGATACTAAACATGCAAGCCTTAAAAAATCTTCAAGTTTTTAAATTTCTTGCTCGTGATCTTCTTGTGTTCTTTTCAAATGCTCATAAAAGCCTACACACAATAAAAAAGAAAAATACCTTCATGATGTATCGGGTTTTAAATATGATAATCAATCATAAATCAAATCAAATCAAGTGTCCCTCATAAGTCAATCTCTCACTCCCACATAATTTATAATTCGTTCTTCCCCTTTTTATTTGACAGAAATAGACAAGGAAAAGAATAAAAAAATATAAGAAATTGAAGTGGGTCATGATAAGCATAGCAAATCATCACAAGCACATATCACATAAGCTCATGCAAGGATAATCTCAAAAGGCTCCACAAACTATTTTTAATTTTTCAAAATTTTCAGGCAAAAATAATTTTACAAAACAACGCATACCATGAATTAACACTAAGATAACCAAATAATAAAAATGGAATGAATGGGTGTGAACAAATTCGATAGGAAAATCAACTCAAACAATCATAACATATGTGCACGATGAATATGGATACTCCTAACGAATGAACTCAAAATCGTCCTTAGGTGTAAAAATATTGAATTTATATGATATCGAATCGATCTAATCAATAAATCAAAGTCTAAAATGTTTTTCACACCAATAACGTCTAAAACTATGTAATGCTTTTTCGAGACTCTTTCAGGACGTGCAAACTCATTCTAATTTCTCTTTAAGAGATTTCCTATTGGCCCCCTTTTTGGCAAAATTGATATTTTTGTTGCCTTAAGTTATATTTGGGATCTTTTCAAGTGACAGCTTTCATGACGAGTAAACATGTCTCTCGTAGCCCTTTTTCGTGTACACTCATGTTTTTAAATAAATAAACTCTCACGGGCAACGATTTATACATGCACTACTTTATTATCTCATTTTATCGCATTTGGTTCGTTCTAAAGACATAATTGATATGAAAACACGTTGACCAACATGTGATATACAAGTGCAATAATCAAACAAATTCGTGTAAGTGTGCTTTAAAGGAGACTATGAATCGAACATATAAAAAGTAATCGCTAATCGCATCTCAATGAATCCTCACATTATAGAGTACAAAATGAAATGATGATGCGTCTCAAAACAATATTAAATAGTCACTTGGATAATGAAATGATATTGTGACTTGTTCATACTAAATGTCCATCCATATATGGTATAAAAAGAAATACAAAAATCTTTTTGTGTTTTCGAAAAAATTTATCAAAATAAAATCATTTTGGCTTTTCATTTTTTTCTCAAAAAAATAGAAAATATTTTTGTATTTTCCCAAATTTTTTCAATTTTTTTTTTTGAGTTTTTTAAAAAATATATCAAATTATAATAAATATATACAATGGTAGTACACACTAGCGATAGGCATAAAATATGATCATAAAAAGCATCCTATGCTAGCAAACACGTTTAAACCTCAATCATTAGGTTCAGAGGAGTTTTTCAAAGGTGGTGACATCCTATGAAAAACATCCATTAAATTGTGTGAAGTTTTGGCAAAATACTTAACTTGATTTCGAAAATGCTCAAAATCTCTCATCTGATGTGCGGGAGCATGTGGAGTAACATGTGTGGGAGTGCATTTGAGAACACGTGTAGTAGCATAATGAGGTAAATACCTAAGAGACACACTACTCAACTTAAAGTAAAATTTTCTAAGGTGTCCTCTTTTCTTGCAATGGGAACAAACATAAACGGGCCTAGGAACACCTTTATCAAAATGTCTAGGGTGCGCTCTCCTATGGATAAACGAACGCCTAAGTGGGTTAGGTTGAGAGCCATATGGATCTATCACAAACTCAAGAATTGGCTAGGGTGCAATATGGGAAGTGGATGCATTGTTATAACCTATTCCTAGCCTCTCAACATTACCCAAAGTGGGACTGAGGATTATATTTCCTATATTCTTAGATGTGTCCTCTATAGTGACCTTGACCTCTCGGACACATTCGAGATCTCTCTTAAGTTGGGATACATGAGCTTTAATATTCTCATGACTCTCCAATGAAGATTGAAGATCTCCCGTAAGACTAGCCACTGTGTTGGCCAATTCACTCTTTTTTCGACCTGAGACGATCAACTGATAAGATAAAGAAACTTTCACCTTCTCGAGTTGACTCACCGACTCCTCACACACCCTTAAAACTTCTATCTCTCTCTCCAAATATAACACCTTAAGACTTAACTCATTATTCTACTTTTTCATTCTCAAAATCTCTGTGTACAAATATCTAAACGCTTTTTAGAGATCACCTTCACCCTCACTTCCAATATCATCCTCACACTCATTCGAATAGCTCAAAACATCATGAAGGCTCTCAAATTTACAAGTGGCCTCATCATCGCGGGACAACTTAGAAGTGCTCATGTGACTATCCATGAAAGCAACAAACTTTTCATGTGGTGATTTATTCTAGGAATCATATAACTCGATGTCACTGTTGCTAAGAGTGGTCGTGTAGTAATTTTCTTGCCCTTTCTCTTTAGCATAGTGGGACACTCAAAAGCATCATGCCCTTTGCCCTCGCACTCAAAACACCTCACCTCTTCCTATTTCTCACTGTTATACTCGACCTCATCTTTCTTTTTATCTTTCTCAAAAATCTTTTTGTTGAAAGAATTTTCTTTGGAAAGTTTGAGAAATTTTTAAAATATCTTCTAAATAAAGGAAAGTCGTCAAAATCATACTCTCCCTCAGAATCAGACTCACTAACTCTTTCTTTTTTCTTTTATTTAAATCTATTCTTTAAAGCTATCCCTCTATCCTTAGGCTTAACAGTTTTGGGAAATATGTCAATTTTATAAGTTTGAAGGTCTCTTACGAGTTCCTCTAACATAAGTGAATCTAACTTCCCCAATGAGTTCAAAACAATGAACTTATGAATAAATCGTTTCGGGAGTAACCTCAATTTTTTTTCACGACTCTTAAATCATCAATATTCTCATCCAAATTAAAACTCGTGTTAACAATGTCCGACAACCTAGAGTAAAACTCATCGAAACTCTCGGACACTAATATAGTAATAGTCTCAAACTGAGTGGTTAAATTTTATAATTTCGACGCATTAACTGCGTTGGTACCCTCATGTGTCAACTGGAGGATATCCCATGCCTCTTTTAACGTGGTGCATGCCATAATATGTCAGAACTCGACGGGGGTGATGGCTTTAAAAATAACACTAAGGTCTCAGGAGCTATAGGTGCTCCACTTAAACTCATCATCAGTCTAATCAGACCCATGTTTAGGAGTAATGGCATTATTAACGGTGATAGTGGGAGGATTCCACCCTCTTTCACATACGAGCCAAACACTTTCATTAATAACCTTTAAAGTGGATCTCATTCGGGCTTTTCAATATGCATAGTTCGATCCATCGAAAATTGACATCCCATTATATAAGTTCTCCATCAGAAAAGTTGCATTTTTTCAAAATCAATTTTCCAAAACAATTGATATAAAAAAAATGCAAAAAAATAGGATCACTCGATAATTTAGAGCAACCGACTCTGATACTAATTTGAAAAAGCAAATTACGATACCAATTCTTGAATGCGTAAAATTTCAATGTATTAAACTTATTTAATAGATGTCAGTCTCTAAACCAATTTCAAATTTTAATTAAAATCTAAATATGCAACTATGTGATTGAAAGCAGCAAATCATATAAGCATGTAAGCAAACAAATAAGGAGGCAAATTTTAAGAAAAATCCCCGCAGGTCAAAACCTTTATTTCACTAATAATTTGAAAATCGTAACGTACAAACTTACAAGTGAAATACTATAATGAATTCTCACGAGAACTCACAAAGACCATAACCTTCTAATCAACAATGGCTTCCCTCGAGAACCCACAATGATCGCAGTCGACAACAATGATTCCCTCGAGAACCACACGGACCCCAGACCTCTTCCTCGGCAGTGAGTACCCTCGAGTATTCCCAATATCAGCAGTAGAGACACCGTTCCATAAGAATAACTTTATTACAGAGGTGTTTGTGTTCCACAGATGATTCACAAAAGTAATTTGGATTGATTTGTGTGAATCAAAAATAATTTTTTCCCTAAAAGGTGAAGATTATTTTCCAGCTGTTCAGCAGGTTGTATAAAGTAAAAGTCTTAATCAAAAAGCTTCACGAAACAAGTTTTTATAGGGAAACAAAAAAGTTGAGGGACCAAAATCTCATTAGAACGATATCACAGGGTCGTTAGAATGACATGTACATATCGTTTGAAGTCCTTTCAAATGACCTTACTATAACAACTTGTTAAAACATAAAATAACACGCTCTTATTTGTTCCACATGAGATACTGGTCATCAAACGACCTATTTAATGAGATACTAATGTCATTTGAATAACATAGCAATGCCGTTTGAACGATAAAAATGATTTTTTTAAAGTCTACCTACAGGTCTCTGACTAAACATTTTAAGTTTGAAAAATGGCTCATTTTGAAATAAAAAAAAGTATCCTAATACTTAGTAAAAAAATCTAAGTAACACAAAACTAAATCCATGCCAAAATTATAACTCATATCGCGTAGATGTTGAAGATGCTCGATATTCAAATCTGTCTTCTTGAACTTGTGAACTTGAATGCCATGACGGTTGGAACGGGATGTACCATACATGATGTAAACTAGGAACTAGGGACAAGATGAAAAAAATGTCCTTACAATACTAATATATCAAACAATAAAATTGGGACTATCCCCCACTAACTACGGGGTCATTAGTACATAAGTCCGTTGTTTTTAGGTGGCTCAAAAAAATAACCACAATAATCTCTCACTAACTATTGAGGTCACTAGTGCAAGTCCACCATTTTTTAGCGAGTGTGGACAAAATAAACCGACATAACCACATCCCCCTACCTCCATAATAAAAACTAAATATAGTATAACCATGACACTAACCCGAGCTGTAACACCCATGCCCGAGATTTGTACGCTATTTCCTCTAATGTATTTGCCTTTGGGCCATAAACTGTATACTAGGGATAAATATTGAATTTGAACCATCATCGTGGCCTTCGTGCATGTCGAATTAGAGTTTTCATAGCTTAAATGTAATATAGTGGATGTTTGCAATCGTTCAAATGAGGTGAAGTTGTCGTTTAAATGAGTATTAAAAAGAGGTTCAAACGAGGTTCGAACGACTCAAAGATGCTCGATTTTTCTTGCTCTCTGGAATTTCGTTGGAAAGTCACATTTGAATGAGGTATATTGTCGTTTGAACGAGGGGTCTCACGCCCCCTTTAACCCTATGATTTGGCCTCGTTAGTACCTCGTTAGAACTCTCTTCGAATGAGAGGGTTCTTGTTCGAACGAGGTTTAATGTCGTTTGAACGACAAGAGATGAATTTGAAAAATCTGCACATTCTTAATGTGTTGTCAACATATGGGCCATTAGATCTATGAGGTGTTGATCTCTAGTGGAACAAATCATCAAAAACGTGTTTGGCATGGGATAACCCTTGGGTAAAATCATTTTTTTAGGGTTTTGTGGGTATTTAAGAGAGAGATGTGGGTTCTTTCCACCCATTTTTGTATCAGCCATAACTTCTCTCTCTCTAATTTCAAGACCTATTCTTCCTCCCCCAAATTATATTCCACCATAGTTACACCACCTCTACAACTTGTTCTACCATTTCCACCCAATTTTCAAGCTTTATTCTTCCACTACAAGCCTTATGAAGGTAGAAGTTAGGTTGAGTGGAACAAGTAAGAGAATTCAAGCTAGCTTTAGTAAATATCCAAAAAATATTATTACTATTTTTTGTGTGATTTTTTAAAAATTCAAGGATCCTTAAAAAAATCAGGTCAAAATATATTTTTTTGGTATTTTAAAATATGGGTCAATATTTAACACTTTTAAAGATATTAACCCAATTTTTTAAAATACCCAAAAAAATTATTTTGACCTGATTTTTAAGGGTTCCGTGAAATGTTAAAATAAATAAAAAACATCTCATATGGATGTCCCGCATAGCAATACTGCACCTGAGATTCTTTGCATTTCTCATTATATAACCTCAAAAATGTTGGATTATGGCATATATATATATATATATATATATATATATATATATATATATATATATATATATATATATATATTCACTTGTGGACTCATTCTTAAAAATGAGTTCGCATGGGGCAAAAACAAAATTTGGGTAATTTTTTTTGTATAAATTTTAAACATTTCGAGGTACCATGAAAAAAAAAACCTGCTCAAAATGACTTCTTTTTTATATTTTAAAGAAATTGAGTAAATGTTCTACATTTTTTAGATTTGTTTTAAAAACTGTGAAATATTGATCCATATTTTTTTGAAATAGTAAAATCAATTTAAGCTGATTTTTTTTTCATTGGTACTTTGAAATATTTAAAATCCACGTAAAAAATCAATATTTTTTTTTGTATTTTTAAAAAAAAATCGCCCCCTCTCTCTATATAAATCTAATATAATATTAATAAAGTCCAGTACTCTTATTGCACGGACTATCCAACATTTTAACAATTCGGACTGAACACGTGTTACCTAACGATGAACACAGGAAAAAAAAAAGAGTGCGCTTCTAATTTAAGTGGTCTGCACAAAAATATTATTATAGTAAAGACATACCTTAAGATAGAACTGATCTACAAGATCATTGTAAGTTCCTGCATTCTTCCCCTGGGCATTGAATACATCGATACAAAACCTAGTAATACTTGTTTCATTGGTTCTATTATCACGATGCACATTTATCAATTCACTAAACGTAGTTAAACTGGAAATCCAACTCGTAGATTCTTATTGCTTATTTTCTTCAACTGACCTTTTGGAGTAGTTATAGAGCCCCCCCGGCCAGATGATGACTTCAAGAGAGAACGAATTGAAAATTGATGCATTTCTTTCATAATTCCATTTGTCAGTGTCCAAAAAAATACCGTCCTCTCCCCTTTGGGCATCATATTATAGATTATGTAATTTTATGACTTAAAATAATATTGATTATGGATATAGAATAATAAATATTTCGTTTTCATTTTTAGTTCCTATTTTCAAGTTAAAGGGACACGTGACATGCGGTGATTGATTAACGTTTGATGAATATGGATCCGCGTCAGCGACTTTATTAAAAAATAGGGAGTAAACTCATAAATAAAATATTTGTGGTCCTATTTCTAAAATGCATATTACAATAGGTCCTAAATTTACAAAGCCCATCATATTAATTATCTCGAATGGGCTTGAGATCAAATTCCCATTTATAAGTTGATACTCTCTGCTTAAACCCTTAAATCTGATTTCTGAAATCTCATTAAGAAGTATATTCCTGCTTTGAGAAATTTTAAAGTCAAGTTAGTGAAGTTCAATTCTGAGAACTTTTAAAAAAAATAATGGATCATTCAATTCAAAATCAATTCACAAGGAGGGGAGGGATCTCATAATCTTATATTTTATGGTGCAAGATTCTAATTTTTTCATGTGAGAGTGTATGTTTCAACAGACTTCTTACACGTACGAGTGTAAAGGAATTGGATTCAAACATGCTAGGGGTGATCCAAATCCGATTTGTTAAGTTGTTAGTGGATTCGGACACGATTTGATAATCCGACGGATCATAGATTTTTCGAATTCGTTGAAGATCCGAATAATCCGATCCAATCCGAAAATTCGATTATCTGATTTTTTAAACATATTTTTATGTATTTAAAAATAAACTTAGGACTAAATAAATAGATATATAATGTATATGTATATACTACTTTGTAATTAAGACGAAAAATATATGTTAAGTCTTTATATTTATATTTATATTTATATTTATATTTATATATGTATATATATATATATATATATATATATATATATATATATATATATATATATATATATATATATATCGGATCGGATAAGATTATTATCGGATCAAATTGGCCTTAATCCATGTCCGATCCATTTAGTAAACGAATAATCGGGTTATCGAATTTCAAAATCAATACCGGATTCGATTAAACGGGTCGGATTTGGATCGGATCCAGATAAAAATTCGATCCGTTGACAGCGCTACCCTCACGTTTAGTGTTACTTGAGCCTAACATGTAGACATATATTTTTTATTGGGTAACGTGGAATAATTGGGTCGTTAATAGCTTGCTCTGATACCATGTAATATATTGGAGCATGCAACCAGTGGCAAATCCAGTATTTATGGCCACGGGAGGCCAAATGCCTAGGGTTCGAGAGCGGGAGTCCCTTGAGGCAATTTTTTTTGTTGGATAATTCAAGTTTTATACAAATTATAGCTTTAATTTCTAGTTTTATACAAAGTTATTATGTTATTGTACTCTAAAATTTGCAAAGCCTAACTATTTATGTATTTAACTTTCTATCTTTACATATAAAAACCCTTATTTTTTCTGGGGAAAAAATCAAGGGGAGCCTTGGCTCCTCCTTAGCCCCAAGTGCATTCGACCCTCCATCCCACCCAAATCCAATTGGGAATGGGTGGAGAGGGCTAAAATCTTATATATTGTGGTGCAATATTATAATTTTTTCATGGGACTTTATGTCTCAATATTGCCCAAATTACGTCATATGCCAAACACGCTTAACTATATCACTTCCACACTAGGGTCCTTAATGTAGTATTCCTTTATTCATTGAGTAATGCTATGTGCTTCAAAATATCTCCCCACACATTTTCAAAGGGTAGAGCTAGTAGTGGCAAATGGGCGGTTATGGACGGGTCAAAAATGGATATGGATAAATTTGGGCTGGTCAAAAGCGGGTTGGACATAATAATGTGGGCGGGTTTGAGCGGGTTAAATTTGGGTCGGGTCGGGTCAAACCCGGATCGGGTCGGGTTGACCCGCCTTTTTTTTGAAAAAAAAATTATTATACCATATACAAATAAATATTGTATAATAATTTTGAAAAAAAATATACAAGTAAATACTTGAATAAAAAAAATCTTTAAACTTTTTAGTAATTTGAGTTTTATTTTTGTGAGGGTCCAAAATCATTTTGACCCGCTAATGACCCGCCAACAAACCGTCTTATTTGGTCGTTCAAACCATTTTGACCCACAAACACAATTAATGGGCCCCGAACACATTATTTTGGATGAATTATGGGCGGTTTCATCCTTAAGAACCCATATTGCCGGGCCTAGGTAGAGCTATTCCCACTCCAATCAATTTATAAGGCACTACAAAATCATGTAAAATGAACAACCATTTAATACTTATACACTCCTATTAACATGCTAAAAGTAAAACATAATTAATAAATCTTTATGAAAAAACAGTTTTGAACTATTTTTTTAAGTTGAATAATTACTCTATTTTTTTAATAAAAATTAAAACCGTTGAAATGTACCCCAAATAATAATAAAAAAACACAGTTCTCTTTTAAAAAAAAATATGAGTTTTTTTAATAAAAAAAGGGGGACAAAAGAAAGTGTTTTTTTTGTCAAATTTTATAATCCGTTTGATTGTTTATTAATAAAGAAAATGAAAGAAGAATTTAAAAAAAAATCGATAATAATATTTTTTTATCGTTTATTCTTTCCTTTGATAGAATTTCTGTAAATAAAAAAAATGTTTTAGGAATGTTTATCGTTTTCTATTAAAAACATGTTGTTCCCAAAACATTTTTTTTCTATATTTACAGTAATTCTATCAAAGTAAAGAAAAAATGATATAAATATTTATTCTCGGATTTTTTTAAATTCTTCTTTCATTTTCTTTATTAAAAAGCAATCAAACGGGTGTTATAAAATTTGACAAAAAATACACTTTTTTTGCCCCCTTTTTTTATTAAAAAAAAACTCATTTTTTAATGCAGGCTCTCATTTTTATTTTTGTCGTTAAAAAATATGTTTACTATGTGCTCTTTTTGTACATATGTTTTTTTTGAAATTTTGATGTATTAGAGATGCGATTGGTTGGTGCCGCTGACGCGGACCCACATTCATTAAATGATGTGGGTCCGCACCAACGACATTAACCAATCATGTCTCTAAGACATAAAAAAAAATTCAAAAGAAAACAATCACGTCTCTAAAAATCAAATTTTCAAAAGAAAAACATATGTAAGAAAAAGAGCACATATCAAACATATTTTTAACGACAATGATAAAAACGAGGGCCTACATTAAAATAATAAAAATCATAACTTTTAAAATAGTTCAAAACTGTTTGAAAAGTAAAAAAAACAGTTTTTTTTCCTAAAAAAAAACTGTTTTTCATAAAGATTTATTAATTATGTTTTACTTTTAGTATGTTAATAGGAGTGTGTAAGAATTAAAGGGTTGTTTTATCATTTTACACGATTTTGGAGTGCCTTAGAAATTAATTGGAGTGTGAATAGCTCTACCCATTTTCAAAATGTGTTAAGTAATTGTATATTTTGTGGGGTTCACCCCAATGTACAATCACTTTACACACTTTGAGAATTGTTTTAGGAAATTTTTTTGAGACTGTTATCATTATTCTTATGGATTTTAAAAAGTTTCAGAACTTGTTTGTTTCTATGAGATAAGATTTTAAACTCAATTAGTACCCCTTGCAATGTCTTTAAGACTTTTGAATCCATAGTATGTTGTTGGATATAGTAATTGCAGAATAAACGAAATAACCCAAATTCGAAATAGATAAAATTAGAAGGACTTATCGATCGAGGTTTGTATTTGGCACAAAGTTCTAAAGGTGAAATTGCTCCCTAATATTTGTAGCTATCAGCCTCGTGAACATACACCTCCCAGGATTCAACGATCAGAACTCTCAGGATACTCCAGCACTCTCAAAACATGACGAACATAAATGTATTTTCAGAAAATAGCAAAAAATTTTTTGCAGAGAAAGTGATTTGCAGAAAATAGCAAAATAATTTTTGCAGATAACGTGAGGGTTATTTTCAATGCGTTTTTGACTCTGTAGCCTTTTCTTATATAAGGAAAATGGTAAAAAATGTGGGTGGAGGTTTTAGCCAGCTTTGTGTTAAATCTTCGAACTCTCAGGATACTCCAGCACTCTCAAAACATGACGAACATAAATGTATTTCAGAAAATAGCAAAAGAATTTTTTTGACGCTGCCGGTCCCAAGTCCGAAAAAAGGAGGAGGATTGCGTTAGGTAGCTGACAGCCAGCGTAAAACTTTGCCAGATCCTTATGAACATGAATCCTATGAATATATTAACGTGTAAAGATTGTAAGGTTATCCCGGGAGAGAGCTTAATCTCACAACATAGGATAATAGTGTTGGATATAAATATTAAAAATCAATCACGAGTGCGAAAAGTGAAGATTAACCCACGAACTAGGTGGTGGAATTTAAAAGGAGAGAAATTAGAACTATTTAAAGATAAAGTATTAAATTAAGCAACATGAAATAGTGAAGAATAAACTAACATAATGTGGAATAAGATGGCCACATGCATTAGGAGAATATCAAAAGAAATTCTTGGAGAATCAAAAGGCAAAAGGCCACAGTCTAAAGAAACTTGGTGGTGGAATGAAGAAGTACAGAATATAGTAAAAATGAAAAGGGAGTGCTTTAAAACATGGCAAACAAATAGAAATGAAGAGAATTTTGAGAAATATAAATGAGCTAAAAATGAAGTTAAGAAAGTGGTAAGAGATGCTAAGTTAAAAGCGTACGATGATCTTTATACAAAATTAGGAACACAAGAAGGGGAAAAAAGTATTTATAAGCTTGCTAAACTTAGGGATAGGAAAACAAAAGATTTTAATAACGTTAAGTGCATCAAAAGTAATGATTCGAGAGTCCTAGTCAAAGATGATGAAATTATGAAAAGATGGAAAAACTATTTTGAGAGGTTATTAAATGGAGATAATGGGAGTAGATTAGATATAGAGGAACTTAGGGAGACTCGAGAAGATATATTTTTTCATAGAATTAGGACAACAGAGGTCAGGATTGCTCTAAAAAAGATGAAAATAGGGAAGGCTTTAGGACCAGGTGGTATCCCTATTGAGGTTTGGAGGTGTTTAGGGGAGGATGGAGTATCATGGCTTACAAAATTATTTAATAGAATTTTAATGACTAATAGGATGCCCGATGAATGGAGAAAAAATATTTTAGTACCTATTTATAAAAATAAAGGGGACATACAAAGTTGTTCAAATTATCGTGGTATTAAGTTAATGAGTCATACAATGAAACTTTGGGAGAGGGTGATTGAATATATATTGAGATTGAAGACAACAATATCTGAGAATCAATTTGGGTTTATGCCCGGGAGGTCAACAATGGAAGAAATCTATTTATTGAGAAGATTAATGGAGAGGTATAGAGAGAAAAAGAAGGATCTTCATATGATTTTTATAGATTTGGAGAAGGCGTATGATAGGATACCCAGAGATATAATATGGTGGGTTCTACATAAAAGAGGAGTGACTCGCATATATATTGATGTGATCAAGGATATGTATGATGGTGCGATGACTACAGTAAGAACATCAGCTAGAGAAAGTAGTGAATTTTCAATTACGATAGGTCTACACCAAGGTTCAGCATTGAGTCCTTATCTCTTTGCTCTTGTCATGGATGAGTTGACTGGACAAATACAAGATGAGGTGCCATGGTGTATGCTATTTGCAGATGATATTGTTTTAGTTGATGAGACTAAGATGGGGATAAATGCTAAGTCGGAATTGTGGAGAAAAACTTTAGAAACAAGAGGATTTAAAATAAGCAGAACTAAAACAGAATATGTGGAGTGTAATTTTAGTAGTAATAGGAGGACAAATGGAGATGTGGTGAAATTGGAGAGTCAAGAAATACCTAGAAATGACCATTTTCGTTATTTAGGACCGATTATACAAAAAGATGGAGATATTAGTGATGATGTTACGCATAGGATTAGAGCAGGCTGGGTTAAGTGGAGAAGTGCGACCGGCGTTCTGTGTGATAGGCGTATACCTTTGAAGTTAAAAGAAAAATTTTATAGGACGGTCATTAGACCCGCCATGTTATATGGGACAGAGTGTTGGGCAACCAAGAAACAAAATGTGCAGAAAATGAGTGTGGCGAAAATGTGAATGCTAAGATGGATTTGTGGTAAAACGCGAAAGGATAAAATTAAAAATGAACAAATTTGTGAAACGGTAAAAGTAGCTCCTATAGAAGATAAATTGAGAGAAAATCAACTTAGATGGTTTGGACACGTCAAGCGTAGACCAATGGATGCTCCTGTAAGGAAGAGTGATTTAGTTAGTATTGATGGTAACCCCAGAGGTAGAGGTAGGCTTAAATTAACTTGGTGGGATATTATAAAAAAGGACATGATATCATGTGGTTTAACCGAAGATATTGCACTGGACAGAATGGAATGGAAAAATAGGATTCATGTAGCCGACCCCAAATAATTGGGAAAAGGCTTTGTTGAGTTGAGTTGAGCAAAAGAATTTTTGCAGATAACGTGAGGGTTATTTTCAATGCGTTTTTGACTCTGTAGCCTTTTCTTATATAAGGAAAATGGTAAAAAACGTGGGTGGAGGTTTTAGCCAACTAACCCACTAATATCTCCACTAACGGCTATAGTGGAAGAAACAGTCAAAGAATTAAAAACGGTTTAAAATTAAAACGATTTAATGCACATTAGAAATCCCCAAAGAGCCCAAGGGCCAATCTTTGACCCTTAATAATTAGTGTGCTCCTTAGGATTTGAATCCAAGACCTCATGCACCCTCCCACTAACTTACCACTTGGCCACTCCCACTAACTTATTTACTTTATTCAAAATAAATATATATAGTAATATATATACCCAACATATGTAAGAGTTTCATGGTCGTGTATTCTCAACTCACCATCCCCAATTTTCTTGAATATAACAAAATGCGAGATGCAAAAGAAGGTGACAAATGCACCACAAATATTGTTCTTTGTAGTGTCATGAGCTTATGGAGCTCATCAAGAATTTGAGCGGTAGTGGCCAAATGAGATATGTCAATCCTATAAGGGTCCATTTGATGGACCATATTCATAGTGATAAATGTGACAAATGGTGATAATTAAAAATTTTGTCCACCATTATATGTGTTTAATATCCCTTATTTTTTATGATAAATTTTGTATAGATACCATGTTTACATATATGTTTTGCTTTCATTTTGACAAACTTGTGGGCAAATTTTACTCATCTATACAGAATGACAAAGTTTTCCCACAAATTTACCATCCCTATGAAAATTATTTTTTTTAAACTTGTTTTCTTGGTTAAAAACTTTTTTTTTTAATTTTGTTAAAAACTGTTTTATTTTTAATTTTCTTTATAACTGTTTTTTGGGGAAAAAGGAATTTTTAAAAAAAAAGTGTTTTTCACTAAAAATTATTTTTTATATTAAAAGGGGTTTTCTAATTTTTTCTCACTAAAAACATTTTTTCGCTAAAAAACTATTTTATTTTTGTCAAAACTATTTTTTTTATTGTTAAAATTTATTTTTCATTAAAAATTGTTTTTTTATTTTTTTATTTTTCGTTATAACTATTTTTTTGGCTAAAAATTATTTTTTAAAAAAAAATCTCTTTTTCACTTAAAACCATTTTGTGTGTTAAAAACAATTTTTTTTTCACTAGAAAATTTTTGTCAAAACAATTTTATTATTATTAAAATTTGTTTTTAATGAAAAACTATTTTGGTTAAATTGTATTTTTCTGTTAAAATTGTTTCACTTTTAGTCTAAAATTATTTTCACGTTAAAACTGTATTTTTTAAAAAACAATTTTTGTGTGTGTTATAATTGTTTCACTTTTGGGAGGAAAACTATTTTTTTTTTTAATGTTTTTTTGTTACAAACTATTTTTCTTGGGAAAATTGTATTTTTACCTGGTTATAAATTGTTTTTATTGCCAACAACTATTTTTTTAAAACTGTTTTTCTTGTTGTTAAGTTGTTTGTTTTGTTAAAATTAATTTTTTTAAATTATTCTTTTTATAAAAAACTACTTTTTATATGTCAATTTGATTACATTTGTTACTTTTATCATTAATTATATCAAACATCTCACTTTTATTACTTGAAATATTGATGTTATCAAATAATTCTAACCTTTTTGACAAAAAAATTGTCATAGAAAATTTTGTCACGTTCTAAAAAAGTTTGTCAAAAAATTTGGATATTTAGTCTCTTTCCCAAAATTAGTGTCTTCATAAATAAAGATGAAATTCCTCCATTTGAATGATTCTACATATGATGCAATGGCTTTAAATAGGGTAGTATTTTGAACAAAAGATATTCAATGAAAGATCATGGACTTGCAGTAAACGAAAATATTGGGACCTTAGTTTTGTTGCCAAATACAGCCAAAAATTTTGATTCAAGAAATGTTTCTGGTCCTATGATTGCTTGCTTGCACGTTGTTACCAAAAAGTTCTGATAGCTGCATTAGGCAATGCAAACTTATATAAAATAGCATCAATCAACTCCTATATTTCTATGCTTGTCATTTTTTATATGTTGGACTAAAAGTTGCCGCGACTTTTATGTGTTAATAAAGGCATAGGTGGAAAGACAAGAAACAACAATTTTTTTTTTACTAGTAACAGCCAAAGTGGAAAAAGTAGCTTATCGACTTCAACTACCACTATAACCCAAAATACAATGAATGTTTCATGTGTCTCGATTATTGTTTTAAAAGTCGCGTCTAGATTCTTTATACACATGTCTAAGTTTGAGGATTCAGAGAAACGTTTCGTCTTAAGCGTTTTACACCTTATTCTTGGTAAAAAGCTTAAGACGTATTTTTTTAAAATAATAACGTTTTAGTGAAACGATATCACCTTTTAAAGATTTAAAAAAAAAATTGGACCAATATCTCATTCAAAACAATCAAAAGACAAATGGTTTCCCAAACCTCTTTGCTTCTCGTCCAAAATAACAAGTGTTTTTTCTTAGTATTTAAAAAATATTATTTTAATCTGCATATTTTCAGACATATTTTAAAGTATGTACGATTTTAGTATTTCTACTATCGTTGTTATAGTTAAAAATGTTATATTTAAAAAGGCCAAAAAGCCAAGTCTAAGGTTCGTCTAGAGTTCTAAGGCGTAAGGTTTAGCGTCCACGTCTTGATCATGCCCCGTGTTTTTTAGAACCTTGGTCTCAATTGAAAAAGAAGATTGATTGAATGTCTATACACATTCCTCAACTGAAGGTCAACTATTGGTGGAACCTATGGCTATCAATTGCAGTCTAGATACCTATATTAGAACTAAATAGCACAATTATAACTAAATGCTACGTTTAATCAATATTTTACCTTTAAAATGGAGTACTCTCATTAAGTCTCTTCAACCTGGTCAGCTGGTTATGATGAGGGGTGGCAATGTGCTTGTACTAAGACAGTTGGATGCACGCCCTCAAGGTTGTTTAAGAACCCGGGATTCTCAGCACTGTTACCGGTGCGTCCTTAAAGGGACTTGGAGCACGCTATCGAGCTATAACTTATGCTTCTCGTAAACTTAAGCCCCACGAGAGGAACTATTCCACACCTAATTTGGAGCTTGCAGCGGTAGTTTTTATCTTGAGGATTTGGAGGCACTATCCGCATATCATCACTGTGCGAAAACCAATATTCAAGATACTGAGATTGTAATCAAAACAACTCAAAAACTATTTTCTGTTGAGGAAGCCCATCTAGTCGATGCATCATTCTATACCGAACTTGATGAAGAGAGAAGGAGATCGGTAAGAAAATTAGAAGGGAACGTGTGTGTGGATAAAGAACTTAAAGGAGAAAGAAATAATTGTTCAAGTGTTAATGAAAAAATAGACGGTTAAGTCCGAGTTTTTGACTTCGGTTCATGAATGTGGGTTAATGTGAATATTTGAATAATATTTAACACATTGAAAAGATAAGGGAGCACTCGCATGATGCCGAAAAATAATTAAGCAAATCCTTAAATATTGTATTTTGAATTTAAATAATATATTTTTTCCCGGATACGATGTGAAGGCTAAATGCTATTATCAGATACAATTGAAGACCCATTACATGGGGAAGTTGTCTTTAGTGCTGATTGCCTATAAGAAATAACCAACTTGGTGCTCTTTATCATTATTATTCTCAATTATAATCTTTTCATTAATCGATTTGCATAACTTTTCACAAGTTATAATTACAATGTTCACACATTCGTTTAATTCACCCATATATAATTAACACGCATATCTATGTATATACATATCACATCTCGTATACACACACACACACACACGGGGAGGAGTTCAAAAGTGAACCTAAAAAATGAACATTTTAATGAGCATTAAAAAAAAATACCTAACAATCCATTAATTTTAATTTCTATATTGTAATTGGTCTGCGCCAGCGGTAACGTGCCTGCGTGTGACACACTTATTTTTTAATATACACCCCATCCCATCCATCTGCTTGTTGATTTATCTATTGGTTAATTTGTTAAAAACAACTTCGACCCATCAAATACTGCATATAACCTTCCATGTAAAATAAGCAGTCATTGTTGAAATGTGCATTTAAAAGGAATCCAAAACTTTAGATGCACATCGCACAAAAAAAATAGTTTTCAAAATTCATTTGTTTATAAAAATAAAGTAAAAACCATTTTCAAAGCTTTATTAGCCCTGACAATATTGATATGGCAAGCTTTATAACCCCTGCTTCTGGCGACATACGAGCCACAAAACCGGCTCCACTTGCTGTCCTCCGTCGGCGATGAACAACAAACTCCGACCCTTAGTCCCCTTTACTCGACTTGCCACAAATTTCGGCCATCATAAACCTCCCTTATCCCTCCAGTGAAACCCGGAACAGCCATAACCACCGACCACAACTCGAAAATCCGGCATATACTCACCTGAACTACACTGGACCTCCACATGCCTACCCTCCTGGCCCACTGAGTCGAAGCCATATTGTTGTTTGAACTTCAAACGTGACAGTGACAGATGGGTTTGCACAGGTTTATGGTTGGTCTGGGTTCAAGCTCACCAGAGCAGGGGGTGGGTGGAGGGGGGTGGGTGTATATTAAAAGACACATGTCTTACACACATATCCGTTGCCGCTGGCGCGGACTAATTACAACGTAAGAATTAAAATGAATGATTTGTTAAGGTTTTTTTTGTTAATGTTCATTTTTTAGGTTCACTTTTGAAACCCTCTCTCTCTCTAAGAGAGAGAGAGAGAAAGAAAGAGTGAGAGAGAGTATATATATATATAATATACTCTCTCTCTAGATCTCTAGAGAGAGAGAGAGTATACGTATATAGAGTGAGAGAGAGAGTATATATATAGAGAGCAGTATATATATAGAGAGCTCTAGAGAGAGAGAGAGAGATAGAGTATACGTATATAGAGTGAGAGAGAGAGCTCTAGAGAGAGAGTATATATTATATATACATATATAGTATATATAATATACTCTCTCTTTAGAGCTCTCTCTCTCTCACTCTATATACGTATACTCTATCTCTCACTCTAGAGGGAGAGTATATACTCTCTCTCTCTCTCTCTCTCTCTCTCTCTCTCTCTATATATATATATATATATATATATATATATATATACTAGCGTAATGTTCGTGCCTGAAGGCACGACGAAACCTTCCAAAGTACGTAATCGTAAGGCGAATCAGAATTTTAAATTGCTTAATTGAAAAAAGACAAAAATTCCATTCCACAATGAAACGTAGTGTAATTTTAAAAAAATCATCATAATTTGCTTTGCTTAAAGGACTATCGAGATGTGTAAACAATTCAAGACAAGTTCTATTACAACACAAATGTGAACAATTTATTAAATTTGGACATAAATTCCTTCATTTATAGGACTCTCCACCCTGTTACGAAAAAAATCCATAAAAAAATCCATAAAAATACTAGAAGTCCGTCCTGGACCTCAAATAAACATCATAATGATAAAAATTACACCATTATGTAACATCACTTATAATACAAAAATATTGCTTACGCTGCGAAAGTATAAATATTTTAAAAAAAATTTGGGCAGAGTCTCCTTTGTATATCGGACTATCCATCCTGTTAAAAAAATCCAACAAAAATAATACTATCATAATTATATTATTACGAACAAAAATATCAAATGAACAAATGCAAGACTAATTCAACTGCAATTCTTTGACTTGTAATGACAACTTGTGGTATACGAAATCCGGTGAGTTTGTCGGATCAATCCAATGAAAAAAATTGTCTAAACAAACTTCATAATTTGGACATGATAAAAACGTCGGCCTTGATTTGCATATGTCCTTGTAGTCCTGATAAGAGTGTGATCTCCACAATAACATGTTTGTTGTGAATTAATTAAAGAATCACATGGTGCCATCCCCTGGAAAAAAACTAATTAAGACCACAATTACATGAAATGTAAGTACAAAGCATGATTAATGAAACTACAAAATTGACAATGTCATTTGTGTAGATGTATGGGAAAATTCCCTAACTTGTGTTAATTGCGTAAAGGTAAATCAACAAAAGAATAAAAATAATGAAAAATGAACGTTAAAATCAACAATAATGAAAGAGTAGAATTAAAATCAATAGCTCTGAATTCATTTTCTAAAAACAATAAAACAATCAACAAAATAGAGCTAAAGGGGAAAAAGGTTTGCAATGAATTGAAAGGTAAGTAGAAAAAAAAAGTTGGTCACAAAACTACTTAAAGAACCATACTGTAGTGTCCAAGAAACAAAGTTCATTTTCTCAAGTGAAACTTGATCAATACTAAATTCGATGCAAAACTCAAAATGAAAATGAATTAAACATCCAACGATCCTATTTAAGATGTGAATTCAACAACTAAATGAAGAAACAAAGATAAATAGAAATCGTTACCCAACTGAAAGAGACACAAATATGCCAAACATGCAGATATTAATTTAGGCGTTAGCAATGTTGTAGGAGAGCACGAAAATTGTAGTAGAGACTAAGAACTTACCAACCAAAACATGGCCTCTTCAAGGTCACTGTTTAGGGATGATTCCTTATATAATCTGGAGAGAAAATGGAAACAGAAATCAGAATGAGAAAAAAACTAAAATAGTACAGAGAAACAATTAACTCAACGATGATCATTACTTATACTAAGTGATGGAAAAGCAACTTTTTTAAATAAAGCTAACATTTGTTTCTAAATGGTTCATTAATTAATCCAAATACTTAACTCAACGATAAAAGAATATGCATACAGAAAATGTGTAAGGACATTTTATGTCCATTAGCATTTTATATGTCGTACGCCGTTACACCGTTGAGAAAATTCAAGAATCATACGCTCATCAACGGAATCCGAATATCAAAAGCAGAAAAGGAATCAGGGAACAGACCGGACCGATCCGGCCCAGATAAAAGAACCGATCCGGTTCATCCGGACCGATCCGCCTAAAGGAACCGGATCGATCCGCCTGCTGAGGTGAGGCCAGTATACCCCGGATCCATAGCGAACCGATGAAGCCAAAATGCCGAACCGATCCGATGCCAACCGGATGGATCCGTCTTCAAAAAGGAATCGATCCGATGTCACCGGACCGATCCCCCTAAAGGGACCGGACCGATCCGACGAGGATAATTCCAAACAGATCGTGTTCAGATCATGTTCCGAATTTTAGGGCTCAAGTTCTCCTATTTAATCCCACTACGGGAAATGGTTTTTCCAAGACTTCTACACACGATTTTCATAGCAGAGAAAACCCTAAGTCTTCACCTATTGAGTACCAATACTCTAGGTATTTGGATTCACACAAATTCCATACATTTGTGAATCCTTTTTGGTAACCCAGGAACGCAGTTTTGCAGTTCAACCCCTTGTGGAGGAGACCATTTTTCTTCTTCATTGCAGCCCTACTGGAAAGGGACAATTCCAGCCGCGACTACAGAATTCGATACCCGAGGGTAATTCTTAGTCAACTTGTATTTTCATTGTAATCCGATTGTAAGTCGTTTTCTTACAAATTATAGTGAAAATAAATGGTTTTGCCCCTGTGGGGGATTTTTCCTTAATTATGTGTGTTTGAATAACTCTTGCATGATTTCATATTGTTTCAACCACACCTAGTTGCATGTTTAGGGTTTGTGTGGGTTAAAAATGGTATTTATTATATTATTTCTTAATTGAACGCAAGCGCCAACTCTTTCAAATTGGTATCAGAGCAGGTTACGCTAATGTATCGTGTATTCCTTTTTCCGCAAAATTTTTTCTAAGATATCAATTTTCTAAAAAAATTGATTTTTGAAAAAGTGCGTGTTCAAATGGAGAAGTCATATTATAAAATGCCTATTTTTGACGGGACAAATTATGCTTATTGGAAAGCCCGTATGAGGTCGGCTTTTAAAGCCATTGATGAACGTGTCTGGATTTTGGTTGAACGAGGGTGGACTCCTCCCACTGTGACTGTTGATAATGTGACCAACTTGAAACCTGACATTTCTTGGTCTGATGAAGAAATTAAATGGTCATCTTTTAATTCTAAGGGTCTAAGTGCTATTTCTGGGTCTGTCACACCTGATGAGTTCAAACGCATAATGACGTGTACCACGTCAAAAGAGGCATGGGATGTTTTACAACTCACCCATGAAGGAACTAATGCTGTGAAAGAGTCTAAGTTGCAAAACTTGACAACTCAATTTGAAACAATCACCATGCATGATTCTGAATGATTTGATGAATTTTATGCTAGACTTTCTGACATTGTGAATACTAGTTTTAATCTTGGTGAACAAATTCCGAATGCTAGAGTTGTTAAAAAGATTCTTCGTTCTTTGCCTAAGCGTTTTATCCCTAAAGTCACTGTGCTAAATTCTATGGGTAATTTAAATACGCTAAAATTGGAAGAACTTGTAGGAGATTTGCAAACTTATGAAATTAATATGTTCCCTAAAAATGCTAAATCTAAAGATAAGGGAATTGCTCTTAAGGCCCAAGAGAGAAGGAGTGAGGGGTCTGCTAGAAAGAGGGTAGAGTCATCTAGAAAGAGAGAGACTGACACGTCAGATTCTGAGTGCGATTTTGACTTAGATGATTTGGCTCTTTTTGCAAAAAATTTCAAGAGGATTCTCAAATTTAAGAAAAATGGCAATTTTAAAGATAAAAAGAAATTTGAGAAAAATAAGTTTGAAAAGAAAAATGAAAAAGTTTTAAAAAATCCTCCTCTGAAAGAAAGTGAGAGATGTTTTGAGTGTGATGGTAGGGGTCATAGAGCTTTTGAGTGTGCCAATCGTCTGAATAGAGAGAAAGGGAAAGCTGTCCTTAATGCTACCCTTAGTGATGACAGTGAGATCGAGACGGTGGATTCTGGAGATGAGTCACCGCATGAGTGTAACTTCACCGCATTCATGGCCAGCCAAGTGAGCACTCCCAGTTCTCCTCACGACGTTGAGGATGATGCTTCACAGGGACACCTCGACAGTGAGATCGATGTGAGTGAGGGGGAGGATGACACAAGTGAGAACGAGAGTGATATACAACGCGCCTACGCTGAGTTATATTCTGAGTCTTTTAAAACTAAAAAGCGTAACAAAGCGTTAGTTCTTAAGATCACTTGCCTAGAGGAAGATTTAAAGAAAGTGAGAGAAAGAGAGTTCTCCACCTGCACCGCCCTGAGAGAGAGAGAGTCTACATGTGTCGAGAATGAGAATTTGTTTAGAAAGAGAGAGAGTACTCTAGAGAAAGAGAGAGGGGACTCGAAAGAAACTTGAAGCCCTTGTTGCCCAGCTGACTCATGATCTTGAGAAAGCACGGGAAGTCAAGGTACAAATCGAGGACAGATCTGGGAAGATGGGAAAGATGCTCCTCGGCCCCGCTTTAGGTTTTGGTGATCGTCAAGGAATTGGATATGATGGTGCCTCCATGTCCCAAATTGCACCTGGACCAGTTCCTGAGTTTACTACAAGTCCTTATGGTCACCGTAAAAAACCTCAAAGGAGAGTTCGACCTAGAAAAGCAAACCGAGGTCCGCCTTTGACAATGCTCTTTTGTACTTATTGCAAAAGAAAAGGCCACCTTAGGGAAACTTGCTATAGCATGGGTCGGACACGACGCACTACTGCTCCACCACGTCATACTGATGAGGTTTATAGTCTGAGAGAGCGAGTTGAGTTCTTAGCTGCCATGACTCAGAGTTTAATGGAAGAATTCCGACGGATGTCTTTGCCGTTAGTGAATGCTTCTCACATTCCAGCTAAAATCAACAAC
Organism: Sambucus nigra; assembly: GCA_949130495.1. NCBI lineage: Eukaryota > Viridiplantae > Streptophyta > Magnoliopsida > Dipsacales > Adoxaceae > Sambucus > Sambucus nigra. Next base: position 664,790,878 of record OX422215.1, on the reverse strand, counting down.
AACAAAGGCAAACAAAAGGTCACCTCGACTTGGGTACCTAAGAAAGATAAAAAGGCTTTTGTTGTTCATGTTGCTCTCAAAGCACATAATACCTCTCAATGGTATTTTGATAGTGGGTGCTCCAGACACATGACAGGTGATGCCTCATTTTTTACTACTCTTGAGGATTATCAAGATGACAGAGTCACCTTTGGAGATGGGAGTAAGTCTAGCATTATAGGACGAGGTACTATCAAGTTACCTGGTTTTCCTAAGCTAGAAAATGTTCTGTACGTCAAAGGTTTGAAAGCAAACCTTCTCAGCATTAGCTAGTTGTGCGACACTGACTTTGCAGTAAAGTTTGACCGGGACGCGTGTAAAGTCTACAATCAAGCCGGAAAACTTTTGATGCAAGGGGTGAGGACCGAGGATAATTGCTATGGGACTGATCCCACATCCTCACTTGTCTGCAACAGCGCCACGATCACTCCTATGGATCTGTGGCACCAACGTCTAGGTCACGTGAATATTAGAGATCTTAATCGTTTAGCTAAAAAGGACCTAGTACGTGGCTTACCATCTCTTGGAAAGTCAACTTTGACCGTTTGTGGACCCTGTCAGTTGGGAAAACAAATTCGTAGTCCTCATAGGAAGTTGCATTCCATTACCACCTCTCGTGTTCTGGAGTTGATTCACATGGATCTTATGGGTCCCACTCGTACCGAGAGTCTAGGTGGTAAGAGGTACATCCTCGTGATGGTAAATGATTTCTCCAGGTACTCCATTGTAGGTTTTCTGAGAGAGAAATCTGATGCTGTAGAATTTTTAACGACCAAGTGCCGTGTCCTGCAAAATCAACACGGTGTCACTATTAACAGAATACGTAGTGACAACGGCACTGAATTCAAGGAAGCAAAGGTGGATCTGTACTGTGATAGCCTTGGGATCAAACATGAGTTTTCTACTGTGAGAACTCCTCAGCAGAATGGGATTGTTGAGAGAAAGAATAGAACGATCCAAGAGATGGCTAGATCTATGCTTCTAGGTCATAAAGTTTCTAGGAGATTTTGGGCAGAGGCAGTGTCTACTGCATGCCACACGGTGAATAGGGTGTATCTGTGTCCACACACACTTCACACTCCTTATGAGTTGTGGACTGGCAAGAAGCCCAACCTGGCATATTTCCGTGTTTTTGGGAGTAAATGCTACATCCTACGGGATAGAGAGCAATTAGGAAAGTTCGACTCCCGGAGCGACGAGGGAATATTTCAAGGATATTCATCGAATAGTAGAGCATACCGAGTTTTTAACCTGAAGAGCTCTAAGATTATGGAATCAATAAACGTCACCGTGCAAGATGACGAACCTTCGACGGTTATTGATCCTAATCTTCAGTGTGAGGATGAGGATTGTTCTGACAGTGATTTATCTGTTCCTCTCTCACGCTCTGTGGGGCCTACTCCTGTGATATGAGACACACCTGCTTAGGTTCGCAAGAGTCATGACCCTTCTGCCATTGTTGGTGATCCCACTCTAGGGGTCAAGACTCGTGCTCAGCTAGAGAACGTTGTTAGCCACCTTTGCTACACGTCCAAAGTCGAGCCCAAGAACCATAAAGAAGCACTCAAGGATGAACATTGGATATCTGCTATGCAGGATAAGTTGCTTCAGTTTAAAAAGAATAATGTCTGGGAATTAGTCCCCCGACCTAGTGAGACTAATGTGATAGGTACCCGGTGGATTTTCAAGAACAAAATGGATGAATATGGTACCATAATCAGAAATAAGGCTAGGTTGGTCACTCAAGGCTACACACAGATATAGGGTGTAGACTTTGGGGAGACATTTGCTCCTGTTGCGAGGCTTGAGTCTGTCCGTCTTCTGCTCGCCATCGCATGTCATCTATGCTTCAAGGTGTATCAGATGGATGTCAAGAGTGCCTTTCTGAATGGCATTCTACAGGAGGAGGTTTATGTGGAACAACCAAAAGGGTTTGAAGACCCTCAGCACCCTGAGCACGTCTACTATCTGAGGAAAGCCTTGTATGGTTTGAAGCAAGCACCCCGTGCTTGGTACGAGAGGCTTACTTCCTATCTCTTAGCTCGTGGCTTCAAGAGAGGGGGAGTAGATATGACGTTGTTCGTCAGGAGAGATGATGGTGCTATTTTGGTTGCCTAGGTCTATGTGGACGACATAGTCTTTGGATCCACATGCTCCCAGCATGCTCATCACTTTGAAGAGGAGATGAAAAGTTAGTTTGAAATGAGCATGGTTGGTGAGCTTACATTCTTCCTTGGTCTCCAGGTTCGTCAGCTAGAGGATGGGATGTTCATCTCCCAATCCAAGTATGCTAGAGACCTAGTGAAGAAATTTGGTTTAGACTCCGCTAAGCATGCCCGTACACCTATGAGTACCACTACCAAGCTTAGTAAGGACACTTCAGGAAAGGACGTAGAGCAAACCTTATATCGGAGTATGATAGGTAGTCTTCTCTACTTAACTGCCAGTCGTCCCGACATCGCCTTTAGTGTTGGAGTCTTTGCGCGATATCAGGCATCCCCAAAAGAGTCACATTTACTTGCTCTAAAACGTATTATTAAATACGTAAGTGGGACTCTCTCATACGGGATTTGGTATTCCTTTGATACCGATGACCGTCTGTCCGCCTATTCGGATGCCGATTGGGCTGGGGATGTAGATGGATGTAGGAGCACTTTTGGTGGGTGTTTCTATTTTGGTTCTGCTCTTGTCTCCTGGCTGAGCAAGAAGCAAAATTCCATCTCTTTGTCCACTGCGGAGGCTGAGTACATAGCCGCCGGGAGTTGTTGCACACAACTCTTGTGGATGAAGCAAATGCTGGAGGATTATGGGATATCATAGGACACCATAACCATTTCCTGTGATAACACGAGCGCGATACACATATCCCGCAATCCTGTTCAGCATTCGCCCACAAAACACATCAGGATACGTGAGCACTTTATACGTCAATTAGTTGAAGATAAAGTCGTATCCCTGAGTTTTGTTCCTACCGACCGTCAGTTAGCCGATATTTTCACGAAACCTTTAGATGCCCTTAGATTTGAGAGTCTTAGGAAATCTTTAGGGATTTGCACAGTTGACTGAGGGGTTGGTCTATGTCTAGAATAGGATGCTTCTTCATGTTCATATCATATGCCTCTTATTGCTAGTCTGTTTATATGTACTATTACTATGTTGTACAGCTTTTCTTTACTCTTTGTGCTGTTTATATTGCTTTTAAAAAAAAAGTACAAAAAGATTTTATTTTGATAAATTTTTTTGAAAAAGACCAAAAAGATTTTTGTGTTTTGGATGAGCATTTAAGTTAGCCAAGCCACAACTTCATTCCATATATCCATGTGACTGTTTGATAGAGATTTGAGAGGCTACATCATTTCATCCATGTGCTTTACATTGGTCGGAGTCTTTGAGATGTAATTAGTGATATCTTCCTACATGTTTGACTCCTATATCCTTTATCGCACACATGCATGGCTATATTTGATTATTGCACTTGTCTATCTCTTGTTGGCTTGCGTGTTTTCATCTCAATCATGTCTATACAATGAACAATATGCGATAAAACTTGACAAAGATTGGAATACATGTAAAAACCGTTTTGGTGAGACTGTGTGTTTTTGTATAACGGGGAGGGGCTGCGAAAGGTAGTCATTTATCCTTTGCGCAAAAGCCACCGTTAAAAAGGACCTAAAAAATGGAGGAATTTTAATATCCGAGGTCCAAAGAGGTTAAAAGAGCCCGAAAAAATTTACAGGCAATAAAAAGAAATTCATGCCAAATATGGGCCACTTAGGTTTCACCATTAATTCTCCAAAGTTTGAGAATTCAGAATGCCTCTATTCAATATAATATCTGAGGGAGTTTGGTTGGAGAATCTAAACGGGTTTGCACTTCCTTGAAAGTCCTGAAAAAGCATAAAATTATTTTGAACGTTATTGGTGTGAAAATCATTTTGAGCTTTGATTTGTTGATTTGATTAAGTCAATATCTTATACTGTCACTCTTTTACACCAAAGGAAGCATTTGAGTTCATTCGCTAGGAATATCCAATATTCATCGTGCACATATGTCATGTTTGTATGCATTGATTTTCCTATCGAATTTGTTCACACCACTTCATTTGCGCTATCATTGACTTGGTTGCTTTGTGTTCAGTCATGGTGTGATTTTATCCATGTGACACCCCGCACTTGCTTATTTGATTTATTGCTCTCACGTGTCTATTTGGGGACATCATAAAAAGGGGGAGAATGAATTATCTTATTATGGGGGAGATTTGAAAATTTGAGCTTTGTTCATAAATCGGTATATATGTTTATCTCATTTCAAACTCGATATGTCACTTGGTATTTTGCTTTGTCTCATGTGTGTAGGTACTACTTTGATAATTGAATTGCACACCCTGATGAGAAAAGAGTTGAGATTCCTGAAGATTTGAAGATCAAACGATGCAGTCTTATTCACTTGTACTCTTTCAGTTTTGGGTTCATGGAAGGGTAGATTTGTATAGGCACTTTTACTTGATAATTCGGATGTTTGTTTTTATGTATGTACCGGTATAAACATAGGGGGAGATTTGTAAGGACATTTTTTATCCATTAGCATTTTATATGTCGTACGTCGTTACACCGTTGAGAAAATTCAAGAATCATACGCTCATCAACGAAATCCAAATATCAAAAGCAGAAAAGGAATCAGGGAACAGACCGGACCGATCCGACCCAGATAAAATAACCGATCCGGTTCATCCGGACCGATCCGCCTAAAGGAACCGGACCGATCCGCCTGCTGAGGTGAGGCCAGTATACCCCGGATCCATAGCGAACCGATGAAGCCAAAATGCCGAACCGATCCGATGCCAACCGGATGGATCCGTCTTCAAAAAGGAATCGATCCGATGTCACCGGACCGATCCGCTTAAAGGGACCGGACCGATCCGACGAGGATAATTCCAAACAAATCTTGTTCAGATCATGTTCCGAATTTTAGGGCTCAAGTTCTCCTATTTAATCCCACTACGGGAAGTGGTTTTTCCAAGACTTCTACACACGATTTTCATAGCAGAGAAAGCCCTAAGTCTTCACCTATTGAGTACCAATACTCTAGGTATTTTGATTCACACAAATTCCATACATTTGTGAATCCTTTTTGGTAACCCAGGAACGCAGTTTTGCAGTTCAACCCCTTGTGGAGGAGACCGTTTTTCTTCTTCATTGCAGCCCTACTGGAAAGGGATAATTCCAGCCGCGACTACAGAATCCGATACCCGAGGGTAATTCTTAGTCAACTTGTATTTTCATTGTAATCCGATTGTAAGCCGTTTTCTTACAAATTATAGTGAAAATAAATGGTTTTGCCCCTGTGGGGGATTTTTCCTTAATTATGTGTGTTTGAATAACTCTTGCATGATTTCATATTGTTTCAACCACACCTAGTTGCATGTTTAGGGTTTGTTTGGGTTAAAAATGGTATTTATTATATTATTTCTTAATTGAATGCAAGCGCCAACTCTTTCAAAATGGGTAAACAAAACCTAAAGTAATACATTAGCTTTATTGTTTATGCTAAGGCACTTTTTGAAGTGGAAAAATTAATATATATCATATAGAAAATTATATACCTCAAAGAGAAAAAATATATATTTGTGTAATCAAATAATCAGGGCTGAATTGGATCTGCAAAGACAAAAATAATACAATGCATTCAGATCAGCAAAAAAATACTTGAGATCCAATCTTAATCCAAATTTCCAACCCTGCAATACTCGTTGTTCTGACATTTCAAAGCTTATTTAAGGTGAGCATATCCGCATATATGCAATATGCATATATGCAGATGGCCACAATATCAAGTTGAATTCATTTTCTATTGGACATGCTCCAAATAAAATAATGGATCTCATTATATTCTCAATTCAATTAAGTGACTACCATGATTGAAAATGATATGAAAAAAGAGGCAGCAGCATACCATGTAGCAGCATTACCCTGCTATGATTCATATTTCGAACTTCCTTAGCTCGAGGTGAGATAGAATTATGGTCATCGGCTCTTGGAATTCTAGTTTAAGCAACCTATAGAGAATAAGGATCACGCTCACGAAACTCGATGCCTAAAACCAATTCGAAACCTAAAAAAAAATTGAAACACAAATTAGAGATGGTGTGTAACTGAGATACATTGAATGAAAGAATCATACTTTCTGAAACCAAAATCAGTACTTGAAACCCCTAATGAAAACTAAAATATAAACTTAGCCGAAGAAGCATAAATAATCCCCAACTAAACGCCATTACAACCGATTTAAATATGTTGGACCCAAACTCACGAACCAAGACACGTATTACATGTAATGTCTATTCAAATAACCAAGACACATATTATATGCATTGATGGCATCTTTTGATATTACAACAGGCCAACCATTTTCTCACAACTTATTATCCTTAAAATCTCTTAGAAACAACTGCAAAATCTCGTCTATTTTAGCTTCTATTAACCTGTCAACATTTTCAAGATTTGTTTTCATCTTTTTGTTGAAGATATACTTTAGTTGTCCATAAAAGGATGAGATATTCACTATTCTTGCAGAGTTGGATAGTTGAAGGAGGGGAAGGAGTGCTTCAGTCACTTGTTTAGTTCCATAGTAATTTGTTTTGATACGCTCTTCTGCCTTTTCGTATGTTTTCTTCATAAATCCATGCACCAAGTCTGCATTCTCTTCTGTCACCAACCCCGTCCAAGTTTGAAAGCTCTGAATGCTTCCACATCAATAAAAAATCGACTTTCCCCTGCATTATTAACATGTATTGATGCTCAGTATCAATAATCATAAACTCCAAATATTATTAATGGTTTACAATCAAGGTTCTTCCCCACCAGAATATCAAGTTTCTTGAAGTTGATTTCTACAAATCTTGCCAGTGAATGAATGCTGGCAGGATCTTTTATGTCCAGCTGATGAAAAAGTGCATCCGATGATTGGGAAACATGCCTAAAACTTGTGTATTTTGAACTATCATATACAAAAAGTTATCAGTTAAGTAAAGGATCATGGAAGCTGGATTCAGATTAACTTTTTTGACAAATAGATTAAAAGTTCAAACTCACAATGACTAAAATAAACAAAGTCTGTATGACTTCTAACTACACAAACTCCCATAACCACAATGTGATTAAAATAGAACGAAGAAAATCAAAAGATAATTAGAAATGTATCATTTCATAAGGAGAAAGATAAGAAACTTTGGGGGTTAATAGTTGTAAGGACATAATTTTATAAATATCCGGGGTAGAATCTAGGAATATTCTATTTACTCCTAGATCACAGTTTGTATGTCTGATACTGCTACATTCGACACGTCAACACGATCAGCCTCGACGGCCTTTATTCGAATTCAATGCATCCAGTATCTTCACGTACATCATGCTATATGCGACGTGCTGCTCAGCTCATTCCCAGTACTCCACTACGCTTTATAGGTAAAAAGTTTTATTGGAGCTTTAAATATTTGGGAAATTTTTTGAAAATTATTTTTGAAGTTTGGATTAATTTTTTATCAAAAGTAGAATTTTTTTTCTAAGTGTAGAAGCGAAGTGCCTTGAACGACGAGCTCTCTCAAACGACTTTGAATGTCGTTCACGCGAGATAGGCATGTCGAGCGATCTCGTTCGAACGACTTCTGTCCTTCGTTCGAGCGACTTGGCTATCTCGTTCGAACGAGCCACCGTCTCAATTTTTGTATAAATATCCATTCTCCTTCTACACATTTTTCAAGTCTTTCTGCAATCTCAAAATTCTGCGAAAATAACCCAGAATAAGACTTCACTTTTTAAAGGTTTTTATAAACCTTTTTGATTCAGAAATCCATTCCCATATATGTGTGTGAATCTTTAAACCTCTAAAATGATCTTTTACTCATCTGGAGTAATTTGTGAGGAAGCCTCTCTCTTCTTCATTATTGCCCTACTGGAAAGGGATAGTTCCAGCCTCCGACCACAGAACCAACACCCGAGGGTATTTATGTGTCACATATTTCATTGTCATCCGTGTAAGCCATTTCTTACAAAATTATAGTGAAATAAAAGGTTTTGACCCTTTAGGGGATTTTTCCTCATTTGTGTGTGTTTGATTGTTCTTGCTTGATTTTATCATCATCAATCACACCTAGATGCATGTTTAGGATTTAATTAATAAAAACTGAGTTTAATTAAATAACTTCCTTATTTGAACGCAAGCACACTCTTCTCAAATTGGTATCAGAGCCAGTTACACAACTTAACCGTGTAATTTTTCGTAAAATTTTCTAAGATATCAATTTTCTGAAAAATTGATTTTTGAAAACGAGTGTGTTCATAATGGAGAAGTTATATAATAAAATGTCAATTTTTGACGGGACAAACTATGCATATTGGAAAGCCCGCATGAGATCTGCATTAAAAGCCAATGATGAACGTGTTTGGATTTTGGTTGAAAGAGCGTGGACACCTCCCTCCGTCACTCTTGAAAACGTGACAAATTTAAAACCTGTTACTACATGGACTGAAGAGGAATTTAAATGGTCATCTTTTAATTCTAAGGGTTTAAGTTCTATTCCTAGGTCTGTCACTCCTGATGAGTTCAAACGCATAATGACGTGCACCACGTCAAAAGAGGCATGGGATGTTTTGCAACTTACCCATGAAGGTACTAATGCTGTGACAGAGTCTTAATTGAAAATTTTAACAACTCAATTTGAAACAATCACCATGCTGGAATTTGAATGTTTTGATGAATTTTATGCTAGATTGTCTGATATTGTTAACACTAGCTTTAATATTGGTGAACATATTCCTAATGCTAGAGTTGTTAAAAAGATTCTTAGATCACTGCCTAAGCGTTTTATCCCTAAAGTCACTATGTTAAATTCTATGGGTAATTTAAATACGCTAAAATTGGAAGAGCTTGTAGGAGATTTGCAAACTTATGAGATTGATTTGTTTCCTAAATCTGTCAAGTCTAAAGATAAGGGAATTGCACTTAATGCCCAGGAGAGAAAGAGTGAGGGGTCAGCAAGAAAGAGGGGAGAGTTATCTAGGAAGAGAGAGATAGATACGTCAGATTCTGAGTGTGATTTTGACTTAGATGATTTGGCCCTTTTTGCTTAAAATTTCAAAAGAATTCTCAAATTCAAGAAAAATGGCAATTTTACAGATAAAAAGAAGTTTGAGAAAAATAAGTTTGAAAAGAAAAATGAAAAAGATTTTAAAGATCCTCCTAAGAAGGAAAGTGAGAGATGCTTTGAGTGCGACGGTAGGGGTCATAGTGCATTTGAATGTGCTACTAGGCTGAACAGAGAAAAAGGCAAAGTTGTCCTTAATGTTACCCTTAGTGACGACAGTGAGGTCGAGTCGACGAATTCTGGAGATGAGTCATCGCATGAGTGTAACTTCACTGCATTCATGGATAGTCATGTGAGTACTTCCAGTGCTCCTCACGACGATGAGGATGATGTTTCACAGGGACACCTCGATAGTGAGATCGATGTGAGTGAGGGGGAGGATGACACAAGTGAGAGCGAGAGTGATCTTCAACGCGCCTACGCCGAGCTTTATTCTGAGTCATTTAAAACTAAAAAGCATAACAAAGCATTAGTTCTTAGGATCACTGCTTTAGAGGAAGACTTAAGAAAAGTGAGAGAGAGAGAGAGTCCTCCACCTGCACTACCTTAAGAGAGAGAGAGAGTCTGCCTATGTCGAGAAAGGGAGTATGTTTAGAGAGAGAGATAGTTGTTTTGAAAAAGAAAGAGGGGACTTTACTAAACAAGTGGCTAGTCTTACGAGTGAGATCCAATCCTCCGTGGAGACTCGGAAGAAACTTGAAGCCCTTATAGACCAGCTTACTCATGATCTTGAGAGAGCACGGGAAGTCAAGGTTCAAATCGAGGATAGATCTGAGAAGATGGGAAAGAATCTCCTCGGCCCCTCTTTAGGTTTTGGTGATAGGAAAGGAATAGGTTATGATGGTGTCTCCACATCCCAAATCGCACCTGGACCAGTTCCTGAGTTTACTACGACTCCTTATGGCCATCGTCAAAAACCTCGAAGGAGAGTTCGACTAAGAAAATCAAACCAAGGTCCGATTTTGACTGTGTTCTTTTGTACATATTGCAAAACAAAAGGCCACCTCAGGGAGTTTTGCTATAGTATGGGTCGAACACGATGTACTACTGCTCCACCACAGTATACTGATAATTTTACCAGTCTGAGAGAGCGAGTTGAGTTTTTAGCTGCCACATCACAGAGTTTGATGAAGGAATTTCGACAGATGTCTTTACCGTCAGTGAATGCTTCTCACATTCCGACTAAAACCAACAACAATAAAGGTAAACAAAAGGTCACCACTACTTGGGTACCTAAGAAGTATAAAAATGCCTTTATTGTTCATGTTGCTCGCAAAGCACAAAATACCTCACAGTGGTATTTTGATAGTGGATGCTCCAGACATATGACAGGTGATGCCTCATTTTTTACATCTCTTGAGGATTATCAGGATGGCAGAGTCACCTTTAGAGATGGAAGCAAGTCTAGTATTGTAAAATATGGTACTGTAGAGTTACCAGGATTGCCTATGCTAGAAAATGTTTTGTACGTCAAAGATCTGAAAGAAAACCTTCTTAGCATTAGCCAGTTGTGCGACGCTGATTTCATCGTAAAGTTTAACCGGGATGCTTGTAAGGTCTATAACCAAGCCGGTAAACTTTTAGTGCAAGGGGTGAGGACAAAGGTTAATTACTATGGGACTGAGCCCACGTCCTCACTTGTTTGCAACAACGCCATAGTCACTCCTATGGATTTGTGGCACCAACGTCTAGGTCACGTAAATGTTAGAGATCTATATCTATTAGCTAAAAAGGACCTAGTACGTGGATTACCATCTCTTGGAAGGCCAACTTCTACAGTTTGTGGACCCTGTCAGTTGGGAAAACAACTTTGTAGCCCCCATAGGAAGTTGAATTCTATTACCACCTCTCGTGTACTTAATCTTATTCACATGGATCTTATGGGTCCCACTCATACTGAGAGTCTGGGTGGTAAGAGGTATATCCTCGTAATGGTGTATGATTTCTTCAGATACTCGATTGTAGGTTTTCTGAGGGAGAAATTCGATGCTGTAGAGTTTTTAACGACCAAGTGTCATGTCCTACAAAATCAACACGAAGTCACTATTAACAGGATACGTAGTGACAACGACACTGAATATAAGGAACCAAAGGTAGATCTTTATTGTGATAGCCTTGGGATCAAACATGAGTTTTCTACTGTGAAGACTCCTCAGCAAAATGGGATTGTTGAGAGAAAGAATACAATGATCTAGGAAATGGCTAGATCTATGCTTCTAGGTCATAAGGTTTCTAGGAGATTTTGGGCAGAGGCAGTGTCTACTGCATGCCACACGATGAATAGGGTTTACCTGCATCCACACATACTCCAGACGCCTTATGAGTTGTGGACTGGCAAGAAACCCAACCTTGCATATTTTCATATTTTTTGGAGTAAATGCTACATCCTACGGGATAAAGAGCAATTAGGAAATTTTGACTCCCGAAGCGACGAGGGAATACTGTTAGGATATTCATCAAATAGTAGAGCGTACCGAGTTTTTAACCTGAAGATCTCTAAGGTTGTGGAGTCAATATATGTCACCGTGCAAGATGACGAACCTTCGGCATTTATTGATTCTAGCCTTCAGTGTGAGGATGAGGATGTTTCTGGCAGTAATTTACTTATACCTCACCCACACTCTGTGGACCTTACTCCTGTGTTAGGGGACACACCAGCTTGGGTTCGCAAGAGTCATGTCCCTTCTGCCATTATTGGTGATTCCACTCTAGTGGTCAAGACTCGTGCTCATCTCGAGAACGTTGTTAGCCATTTCTGCTACACGTCCAAAGTCAAGCCCAAGAATCACAAAGAAGCACTCAAGGATGAACACTGGATATCTGCTATGCATGATGAGTTGCTTCAGTTTAAAAAGAATAATGTCTGGGAACTTGTCCCCCCGACCTAGTGAGACTAATGTGATAGGTACCAGATGGATTTTCAGGAATAAAATGGTACCATAATCAGAAATAAAGCTAGGTTAGTTTCTCAAGGCTACACACAAATAGAAGGTGTAGACTTTGGGGAGACATTTGCTCCTGTTGCGAGGCTTGATTCCGTCCGCTTACTACTCGCCATCGCATGTCATCTGCGTTTCAAGTTGTATCAGATGGATGTCAAGAGTGCCTTTATAAATGGCTAACTACAGGATGAGGTTTACGTGGAATAATCGAAAGGGTTTGAAGACCCTAAGCACCCTGAGCACGTCTACTATCTGAGGAAAGCCTTGTATGGTTGGAAGCAAGCACCCCGTGCTTGGTACGAGAGGCTTACTTCTTATCTCTTAGCCTGAGGCTTCAAGAGAGGGGGAGTTCATATGACGTTGTTCATCAGGAGAGATGACGGTGCTATTTTGGTTGTCCAGGTCTATGTGTACGACATAGTCTTTGGATCCGCGTGCTCTCAACATGCTCATCACTTTGAGGAGGAGATGAAAAGTGAGTTTGATATGAGCATGGTTGGTGAGATTATTTTCTTCCTTGGTCTCTAGGTTCGTCAACTAGAGGATGGGATGTTCATCACCCAATCTAAGTATGCTAGAGACCTAGTGAAGAAATTTGGGTTAGACTCTGCTAAGCAAGCTCGTACACCTATGAGTACCACTGCCAAGCTTAGTAAGGACACTTCACGCAAGGACATAGAGCAAACCTTGTATCGAAGTATGATAGCTAGTCTTCTCTACTTAACTGCCAGTCGTCCTGACATAGCCTTTAGTGTTGGAGTCAGTACGCGATATCATGCATCCCCGAAAGAGTCACATTTACTTGCTCTAAAACGTATTATTAAATATGTGAGTGGGACTCTCTCATATAGTATTTGGTATTCCTTTAATACCGATGACCGTTTGTCCGCCTATTCAGATGCTGATTGGGCCGGGGATGTAGATGGTTGTAGGAGCAATTCTGGTGGGTATTTTTATTTTGGTTCTGCTCTTGTCTCTTGGCTGAGCAAAAAGAAAAATTCAATTTCTTTATCCACTGCGGAGGCTGAGTACATCGTCACGAGGAGTTGTTACACGCAACTCTTGTGGATGAAGCCGATGCTGGAGGATTATGGGATTTCACAGGACACCATGACCATTTCCTGTGATAACATGAGTGCGAAACACATATCTCGTAATCCAGTCTATCATTCACACAAAAAACACATCAGGATACGTGAACACTTTATACGTCAGTTAGTTGAGGAGAAAGTCGTATCCCTGAGTTTCGTACCCACCGACCGTCAGTTAGCCGATATTTTCACGAAACCTTTAGATTACCTTAGATTTGAAAGTCTTAGGAAGTCTTTGGGGATTTGCACGGTTGACTAAGGGGTTGGTCTGTGTCTAAGATATGATGCTTTTTCATGTTCATATCATATGCGTCCTATTGCTAGTGTGTTTTATATGTATTATTGCTTTGTTGTACAACTATTTATTTATTCTTTTGAAAAATCCAAAAATATTTTCTTTCATAATTTTTTTTTTTTTAAAAATCCAAAAAGTTTTTTGTATTTTATTTGCACCTTTTATGAATGAGAATTTAAGATAGCCAAGTCACAATTTCATTCCATTTATCCATGTGACTGTTTGATAGAGATTTGAGACGCTACATCATTTCATCTATGTGCTTTACATTATTTGGAGGCTTTGAGATGTGATTAGTGATATCTTTCTACATGTTTGACTCCTATCTCCTTTATTGCACACATGCACGGCTTTATTTGATTATTGTACTTGTCTATCGCATGTTAGTTTGAGTGTTTCCATCTCAATTCTGTCTATACAACTAACAATATGCGATAAAACTTGACACGATTGGAATGCATGTAAAAAAATGTTTTGGTGAGACAGTGTGTTTAATTAAGAACGAGGAGGGGCTGCGAAAGGTAATTATCTATTTTTTGTGCAAAAGCCACCGTTCAAAAGGACCTAAAAATGGAGGAATTTTATTATAAGGGGTCCAAAGAGGTTAAAAGAGCCCCAAAAAAATTAAAGGCAATAAAAGCAATGTATGCCAAATATGGGCCATTAGGTTTCACCATCAATTCTCTAAAGGTTGAGAATTTAGAAAGCCTCTATTCAAAATAAAAATTTGAGGGAGTTTGGTTAGAGAATATAAATGGGTTTGCACTTCCTTGAAAGTCCTGAAAAAGCATGAAATAGTTTTGGACGTTATTAGTGAGGAAATCACTTTGAGATTTGATTTGTTGATTTGATTGAGTCAATGTCTCATATTACCACCTTTTTATACCAAAGGACGATTTTGAGTTCACTCGGTAGGAGTATTCGATATTCATCGTGCACATATGTCATGTTTGTATGCATTGATTTTCCTATCGAATTTGATCACACCCTTACATTTTCGCTATCATTGACTTGGTCGTTTTGTGTTCTTTCATGGTGTGATTCTTTGTTGTATACTATGTGTGAAATGTTTTGAAAAATACAAAAATAGCAGTTTATTCCCGTGTGTCATTCTCCATGTGCATTCATTTCTGCTTCTCATATCAGTCTATTTGGGGACATCATAAAAAGGGGGAGAAGAATTATGGGGGAGAATTGTTGGTTGTTGCATGAATGATTTGCTCAAGCTTAATTGATCATTAATTTTTGCATATAATTATATTTCAATCTATTTCTTGTCACGGGTATTTCCTTTAACTCATGTGTGTAGGTACAACATTTCTCATTATTTGACTACACACCCTGATGAGAAAAGCTTTGGAAGGTACAGGAGAGCTGAAGATTTGGAAGACATGTCATTTAGTATTCTCAGTTTGAAGGTTTAATGGGCATATTATCTTATATGTCATTTGATTGCATAATTCGGATTTTTTATGTATGTACCGGCATAGACATAGGGGGAGATTTGTAAAGACATAATTTTATAAATGTCCGGGATAGAATCTAGGAATTTTTTGTTTACTCCTAGATCACAGTTTATATGTCTGATACCGCTACATTCGGCACGTCAACACGATCAGCCTCGACGGCCTTTATTCGAATTCAATGCATGTAGTATCTTCACGTACATCATGCTACATGCGACGTGCTGCTCAGCTCATTCCCACTACTCCACTACGCTTTATCGGTAAAAAGTTTTATTGGAGCTTTAGATATTTGCATAAATATTTGTGAATTTTTTTGAAAATTATTTTTGAATTCTGGATTAATTTTTTATCAAAAGAAGAATTTTTTTCTAAGTGTAGAAGCGAAGTGCCTTGAACGACGAGCTCGCTCAAACGACTTTGAATGTCGTTCGTGCGAGATAGGCATGTCGGGCGATATCGTTCGAACGACTTCTGTCCTTCATTCGAGCGACTTGGTTATCTCGTTCGAACGAGCCACCGTGTCAATTTTTGTATGAATATCCGTTCTCCTTCTACACGTTTTTCAAGTCTTTTTGCAATCTCAAAATTCTGCGAAAACAACCCAGAATAAGACTTCACTTTTTAAAGGTTTTTCTAAACCTTTTTGATTCACAAAACCATTCCCATATATGTGTGTGAATCTTTAAACCTTCAAAAGGATCTTTTACTCATCTGGAGTAATTTGTGAGGAAGCCGCTCTCTTCTTCATTATTGTCCTACTGGAAAGGGATAGTTCCAGCCGCTGATAACAATACCGACACCCGAGGGTATTTCTGTATCACATATTTTATTGTAATTCGTGTAAGCCATTTTTTTACAAAATTATAGTGAAATAAAAGGTTTTGTCCCTTTGGGGGATTTTCCCTCATTTGTGTATGCTTAATTGTTCTTGCTTGATTTTATCATCATCAATCACACCTAAATCCATGTTTAGGATTTAATTAATAAAAACTGAGTTTAATTAAATAACTTCCTTATTTGAACGCAAGCGCACTCTTCTCAATAGTGGTGACTACAGTGCCACAATTTGTTTTAAGACTACTATTAACATAATATTGACAATAATGCCACAATTTCTTTAAAAACTTTTACTTAACAGGGCATTAATGCCAGAATCATGTCAATTTTAATTAAAATTCAAATTAAAATTAGGATATCAAAAAGTGAAGAGCCATAACAACCACTATTGCCATTTTGAACTACCATTTTCTAGCATAAAAAAGACAATAACAAACCAAAAGAAAAAATGAAAGAACCAAAGATGAATGGCGCATATAAAAGAAGACAAAAGAAGAGACTGTTAGTTAGGTAGTTAATTCTAACATACTTAACTTATTGGTGAAATAAGGCACTTCAAGACTACAACTTGAAACAATTGAAGTAATCCAACAACACCACCAATGAACCCAACCTTTCAAAGTATCCCCTAACATCAGATACAAAGATGCTTGATTAATAGAAGAGGAATATAGAGGCTTATTAAAGTAGTTGCAAAATATCCCCTAGCATCAGAATCAAGCGACATATGCACATTCATAAAGCAGGGGTCTCATTGGAGAGGATAAAATGCAGCTTCAAGGATTGTCCACACATTTTTAAATAGATCATATCTTAATTAGAACGTGAAAGTGGTGCACTTGGAAAATAAACCTTTTTCATGTAGCATGAGATTTTCGTTCAAGCATGTGTGAAATAACCATGAGAAACTAAGTATCATTACATACCAATGCATTCGAGTCAATTCCATTCAATCCAATCCACCGAACATATGCATAGACTAAACAAGCTTATTCGCGTGAGTCAGCCTGTTTGCAAAAGGAATTAATTGACCTTATTACTTCACTTAAGTGTCGTACATCTTCTGAACTTCATAAAGGTCACTACCACCAGCCATTAATCCACCAGAGGACTATTTTAAATAAGAGTCTTGGTTATACGCAGCTGCCCCGTAAAGGTCTCTACCAGCAGCAGGCCTCCTAACAGTCTCTTCATTACATTGGCGGCTAAGTCTAACTGGTGCTGCCTTCGCAACACTTCCCTTAACATCTCCTGCTTAACTGACCTGAGGGAAGCTCTATAATTATGGAGAATTTTGACCGAGAATAATTATATCATCAAGAAAAATAAAATTTCCTTGGGTCTTTGGGTTCTTGCTGTCTGTCTGCAAATTCTAAAATCCAAGCTATAAAAATAAAACCATGCCAACTTTCATCACTGTTGATGTAAAAAATTAGATTATCTCTAATTATTTAATCAATGATAAAAAATAAATAAGACAAGAGATTTTTAAAGTGGTTCAGCCTTGAAAGAATGGCCTACGTCCATTGTTTGTGTTATTGCTGACTGTATGTAGAATTATCGATAATGGGTTTACCAAGAAATTCCGAGTCCCCTACTAATGAGGAGGTTATAATGTATTTATAGCCTTGAGGCTATACATATGAGATAATATTACATAGCTGTCCAATAGGCGTGTACATCTGTATGACAAGAATCAGTATTTAATGAGCATTCAATCCTCTTAATTATTCGGTTATAAATGCTCTGTAGGAGGTGCAGCTTGGACCGCCTAAGCTGCTCGAATCACCTAAGTAGCTCGGTATAATAAAGTTCCTCGGAGAACACTTATTTCTCGGAGAGACTGAGTTGGTCGGGGAAGCTGAGTTCCTCGGGGTTAAGTTGTTGTCAAAAATGTTCTCAGGTGACATGTAGATTGACACGTGTCTCCACATAATTGGTCCACGTCAGCAGGTTAACTTTGGTATCAACAGAAGCCCCCAATGTTTCGTGGTTTGATGTTGAAGAAAAGTATGGAACATTTACGTTGCCTAAACTTTATGAATTTTAGAAAATCGTTCGTTGTACATAACTCCTTTTCTGAGTACATAGTATCAGGCTTTTTAAAACCGCTTCGTGTTTCGTATCTTTTTCTTCTTTTTAGCCGCCGGATACGCAATCGTCCATCTTGGTAATCATTGCTTTTCTCCATTCTCGAGGTAAAGTATTTAAACACTTCAGAAAACTCGATCGTCTTTTACTTTTTCAAATCTGCATCTTTAGAACTTTTTCTCTTCTTCTCTGTCTTGTGCGTTCGTTTCTTCCATTGTTCGTTGTCACCTGATTCATCTTTTTCCTGTAAGATCTTCTTCCTTCTCTTTTATTTCTTTTGTTCATCATGGTTTACCTTGTTGAGTCGCTTGATAAATTTCGCTCTGATTTTTCTATTCTTTCCTAGGTCATATTGGAAGAGCTTTCTGAGCAATCTGACTATTTTCGTTTGGCTGAGGGACATTGGTTCCCCAGTCTCTTTGTAGCTTAATGTGGCTTTTCTTTTCCTCCAAACCCCTTGTGTTTGGAATTCTGTCAATATTTTGACGTGGTACCTACAAAAATAGCTCCCAATACCTGGAGAATAGTTAATGGAGTCCATAGGTTAAATCAGATTCATGAAACCCGTTTAGGAATTTCAGAAATTATGTTTTGCTATAGATGGATTGTTAGTGATAGCACTTTTTATTTAAAAACTAAGTTTTTAAATAGGGCTTTAGTTGTCAATCTCCCCGATGCCAATAGGGATTACTTCGAGCATGGGGTTGTTATGAAAAATTGGCAACATGCTCCATTAAATGGAGATGATGTGTATCAGGGTCCTAGATGCCCTCCCTATGGAAATGGGATAGGTTGTTTTTATTTTATTTTATTTTTGAAATTATGTTTTCTTTGTGTTTGATAAAATGCGTCATTGACATTTTAATTTTTGTTTATTTGCAGTTGATAGCAAAAAGAAATCCCCTAAAGAAACTGATGTCAATTTGAGGCACTTGAAACTTATCTGGAGTTTGCACCAAACTGTTACTGACGAACATATCATATCAACCTCGTACTTGTTGCAGTACAAGAGTTACACTTCTTTTACTGCTCGCCCAGTAATAAGTGACATAAAACCAGCACCAGCGTCTGAAGGTTCCTCTCCTGAATCAAATATTCCTCTCAGTGAAAGAATGAAGAGAAGAAGAGCTCCCTCATACTTTGACAAATCAGACTCTGCCAATGTAGAGGCAAAGAGAAATAAGCAAGATATCCCAGAGGAAGGGACAAGAAAAGTTGATGCACCCCTCCTGTTGCTGCTAAGAAAGTTGCTGAGAAACCCCTTGTGTCTCCGAGCAAGGTTGTATCTGTTTCTCCTACCAGTGAGGTTATAGTTATATCACCAACCAAGACAACATCCTTAGTCGAGAATGATCCTACTCCCACAAGGAAACTGAAGAAAAGTTCCTCGGATAAATTGGCTGAATCCATTTCTCAGCCTCTAACTGCTGGAAGTGGTGTTCCCACTTTCGTTGCTCCAAGCTGCGCTATGGGCTCTGTGAAGTCTTGGGTTATCCCAGAAATTCAAGGCCTTGAAGACACTCTTTCTCGGGATAGGGTTACCACCCTGGCAGCTCAACATATTGCCTCCGTAAGTATTACTAATCTAAACTTTCATTTTTCAATGTTCTATATTTGCACTGACTTACAATTGTTTTCTTTTTCCAGTTGGTAACTTGTTTCAACACCATTTTGAAAAAGAATGAAGCTATTAAAGCTTCGAGCTCCTCGTCAGGCGTGGAGGAAGCTCTTGTAGTTCTGACACAGTCATTAAAGGATTCTCGTCAGAAGTATGACGAAGATAAAATTGCTTGGGAAAAGCAATTAAAAGCCATTGAGCAAGAGAAAGAGAAAGCTGTGGAGGCCTCTCAGGAGTTGGAGAGGAAAATTAAAGAATGTGAGAAGAAGAATACTGAGCTTGAGGAAAAGCTCAAAAATGCTAGAGAGCTTGAGACCAAGCTTAAAACTACTGAAGAAGATCTGGGCAAACTCCGTGAAGCTGATCGTCAGAAGGAAGAGGTAGAAAGGAAATTGAAAGTTGCCGAGGAACTTCTATCTCAGAAGCTTTCCTCGGAGAAGGTGATGAGGAAACTGGCTGTTAAAAAGTCCTTCAGTGTTGGATGGGACAAAGGTTGGAACAAAGGACTAGCTGCTATGTCCTCTCAGTTGGATTTTACTAGCCTCAAATTCCTTAGGGACGGATGGATTGCTGCTCTGCAGGAGTTAAAGGTCTCAGAGAGTTCTGAGCTGTTTCAACGTCATGTTCATGGTCCTCCTTTTACATGATACAATTCCCATCGCTTTTACATGATATTTGATCATCAATCTCCCTTTGTTGCATATACACCCAGCATTTGATTTACGATCAACTGTGAGTCACTGAATACGATGACCTGCTTTGCCCCCATGGTTTTTGCTAAACTAAGACCTGCAATCATAGCTTCATATTCAGCCTCATTATTAGAGGCTTTGAATTGAAAGCGCAGAGCATACTCCACATCGATTTTATTCGGGCTGAAAACAATCCATGCTCCACAGCCTGTACTTCAAGATGAGCCATCCACATACAAATTAAATATAAGTACCTCTTCCTCAAATTTTTTATCGGTTAGAGTTCCTCGGTGGAATATTTGTTGCTTCTTTATGTCCTCCCCTAGCACCTCCGGTTGCTCGTCAACCATCTCCTCTTGATTGTCAACCGACTTAAGTTGGTCGGTGTTGAAATCTGATGATCCTATAATATCCACAGGTTGATCGGTATTCAGCTTTTGCTCCTCGGGGGTATCAGGCTAGGTGAACTCTGCTATTAAATCTGCTACTGCTTGCCCTTTAAGCGACGACCTAGGCTCATAAATTATATCATATTCACAAAATTCTACTGCCCAGTAATTAATCTCAATGATTTTTATAGTTTATGAAGAGCTTGCTTCAATGGCATATCGGTATACACTATTATGGTATGAGCTTGGAAATACGGCCTCATTCTTCTACTTGCTTCGATCAATGCTAGTGCCAACTTTTCTAGTCTTGGATATCTGATTTCTACTCCTCGGAAGGCCTTGCTAGTGTAATAAATTGGTTTTTGCACTCCATCCTCCATTCTTATCAATGCCGAGCTAACTATATTTTCTGAAACTGCCAGATACAAGTATAATCTTTCTCCCATCACTGGTCTGGACAACAGTGGGGGTGCTCCTAAGTATTTCTTTAACTCTTGAAATGCCTTCTCGCATTCATCATTCCATTTAAACATTTTTCGGGGTGTTTTGAAGAATGGGAGGCATCTATCAATTGCTCGTGATACGAATCTATTAAGTGCTGCAACTCGCCCTATGAGACTTTGCACTTACTTCTTCGTCGTTGGAGATCGTAGCCCCAATAGAGCCTTGATCTTTTCTGGGTTTGCTTTAATACCTCGTTGGTTGAGAATATACCCGAGGAATATGCCTTCTCGTACTCCGAATATGCACTTAGTAATTTTCAACTTCATTTGATATTTATCTAATTGATCAAAGGTTTGACCGAGATCAATTAGATGGTCAGCAGCTTTCTTGCTCTTTATCAGCATATCATCAACATAAGCCTCCATATTATGACTGATTGGCTCTGCAAACACCTTGTTCATCACCGCTGATATGTTGCACCTGCATTTTTTAAACCAAAAGGCATAACATTATAACATAAGTTCCCCTAGGTGTAATAAAAGAGGTACTCTCCCTATCTTCAGGTTTCATTTTAATCTGGGTGTAACCAGAATAAGCATCCATGAAGCTTAACAGCTCGTGTCCCGAGGTAGCGTCCACTAATTGATCAATTCAGGGTAAAGGAAAATGATCCTTTGGGCATGCCTTGTTGAGGTCGGTGAAGTCTACACACATCCTCCACTTCTTATTCTTCTTCTTCACCATCACCACATTAGCTAACCAATCTGGATATTTGACATCTTCAATAAAATAAGCTTTTTGGAGCTTATCGACCTCCTCTTGTATAGCTTGGTTCTTCTCGAGGCTGAACACTCTTCTTCGCCGCTTCAGAGGTTTGATTTCCCTGTTTACATTAAGTTCGTGACACAAGAAATTTGGGTCTATTCCTGGCATATCTTCGTGGCTCCATGCGAAAGTTTGTTTTCTGCTTTTTTTAAGAAGGCTATCAATTCCTATTTTAGTGGGGTGTCCAATGATGAACCGATTTGAGTTGTTCGTTCTGGGTATTCGTCGTCCAAAATGACGTTGTCAGTAGCTTCCACCATCTGACCTTTTATGAGCTGCGACTCATCTCTAGGATTTAATGTTTCAATTTCTGCACCTTCATCCACTTGATAGGTGGTAGTCTTTTTCCTAGATTCTTTCAGTTCTTCTTGCTCGACCGATGAATAGTATCATTCTCGAGCTACTTTTTGGTCACCCTTCACAATTCCTACTCCAAAGTTGGTTGGAAATTTTAGGCATTGATGTACAGTAGATGGTACTGCTTCGAACTTCTTCAATCCTACCCTTCCCATGATGATATTGTAAGCTGATTGAACATTCTTATCCATCACAAAAAAGTGCACTCTTTCTGTTCGACAAGCATGCCATGTACCAATGAACATATCCAACTTGATCGTCCCAAGTGGAAAAACTTTCTCGCCAGTAAAACTGAGGAGTGGTCGATGATATGGCTCCAACTGGGATAACTTTAGGTTCAAACTATCAAAACATGGGTAGAACATAATATCTGCCGAGCTACCATTATCCACTGAGACTCACAAAATCACTACTTCCATTATCCTCATTTTGATCACTAATGGGTCATTATGAGTGTATAGCACACCTGCAAGGTCATTCTTAGAGAAACCGATGACCAGTTTATCTTTGTTAACCTTCCTCGGTCTTCTTCAGCTAGATTTATCCATTGAATATATGAACAAGCTTGAGCCTCGTTGAGGTAAGCTTTTCTTTCTGCAGTAAGGTCTCTACCTCCTGCATCTCCACCAGTAATGACATTGCAATCAAATGACCCAAAATGGATAGAAAATACCTCACGTTCTGGTTGTCTTGATCTTTTATGGAGATGGGGGATGTCTTCTAGATCATCTTCATGATCTCTTTTCTTGTTTGCTTTTGTTCGACGAGGAGATCTAGATCTCTGTCTTGCTCGGTCATTATTTTTTCCTTCATTTCTACGATTAACATACTTGGCCATCTTTCCTCGTCTGATGAGCGCTTCAATTTCATTCTGAAGAGCTATGCAATTTTTGGTCATGTGACCATGGTCTTTATGGAACTCGCAATATTTGGCCTTATTCCTTTTGTCAGGATCTGTCTTCATTTTCTCAAGCCAGTTTAACTCCTCGCTGTTCTTTATCTCTTCCAGAACGTGGTTTATATCTACCTTCAAAGGAGTATAGTTTCCAAATTTCTTCAACTGTTCCAACGCTTGCTTTGCTTTTGACTGCTTGTTACCACCATTATTCTTCTGATCCTTCTTCTCAGTCTTCTCGGCCTCAACTTTGGTCTCCTTAGTGTCTATGCTCTTCTTTGCAGCCGTAGCTTCCTCGGCATTCATGATTTTGGCTGCTTTTGCCATTAATTCTGACATAGTCCTAGGTGAATCTTTGGCCAGAGTATAGTACAATATATTTGGCAACAATCCACTCATCAGAGCAGTGATTGCAGTCTTTTCCTCGTAATCAATAACTTCGAGCTTCTCATTATTGAAACGAGTAATATAATCCCTGGTTCTCTCACCTGCTTTTTGTCTAACGCTTAGCAAGTGTGCTACT
The DNA here is from genome assembly GCA_949130495.1 of Sambucus nigra. Taxonomy (NCBI): domain Eukaryota; kingdom Viridiplantae; phylum Streptophyta; class Magnoliopsida; order Dipsacales; family Adoxaceae; genus Sambucus; species Sambucus nigra. The sequence goes on along the minus strand of OX422215.1, from coordinate 664,767,232 downwards.
CGCTTAACTGGTTTTGCTCCAAAATAGAAGTTTCCAATGAAGAACTCTGCCAGTTGAAAGAAAGTTGCAATCTTCCCCCGAGGAAGATTGTTGTACCATATTTGAGCAGATCCAGTGAGGGTTCCTGAAAACACCCTGCATCGCATTTCGTTTGGAACAGCATAGATATCAGCAGCTGCCTGATATTGTTCTATATGGAGAACAAGATCAGTTTTTCCATCATATTTTGGTGTTACCACTTGGGCTTTGAACTTTGATGGTGTGGGAAAATCCATAATTGCTTGGATAAAGGGTGTCCCTTGGACAAAAGTTCTTTGTAGAGGATTTTTGGCCTTAGCCATTTCCCCTAGTCTGTCCTCCAACCTCTGAATAGAGCCTTTTCATGCGTCATTTTCCTCATCAGGCCTGTTGGTCCGAGCAACTGATCGTGTTGAATTTGCCTCTTGGGATCTTTCACGACGAGCAGCAAGTCGGGATTGGGCCGAACCTTCCTTTAAATCAGAGAATCATTGAGAGTTCCTCGACACCATCCTAGGGGGACTTTTATTCCTCCTAGGACCCAAACGATCAAAGGGAGAGATTCTACTCAATTTTTCAAGAGCACTGGTCCTTTCTGGAGATAAAGTGATGTTTTGTTCAGTATCTGTCGCTTGTACTGATGAAGTTCGACCAGGTTGATAAGAAAAATCATTAGATATATCAGTGCGATATGAATCGATATGTCTAGATTGAGATTCCTCTGGGAGTAATGTTCGTCTAGTTCGGGAGGAAGTCAATTGGTTATTTCTCTGAATGCTTCGTTGTCCTGACTGGGCAGGTGTTCCACCCTGGATAGTTTGCATGAGTTGTCACATGGTTTCTTGCATGGCGGTCTGGCCCTTAAACTAGCCATTATTCCAGCCAGATCTTGGACATTTGGAGGAGTGGATGGATTTGGGGGGTTTCCAGCGTTTCGATTACTGGATTCGGGATTATCAGCCATTGGGGATGAATTATTTTGGTGAAAAATGATAGTTTCAGTCGTTTCCCACAGACGGCGCCAATCTGTTGATGTAAAAAATTAGATTATCTCTAATTATTAAATCACAGATAAAAAATAAATAAGACAAGAGATTTTTAAAGTGGTTCAACCTTGAAAGAATGGCCTACATCCACTGTTTGTGTTATTGCTGACTGTTTACAGAATTCTCGATAATGGGTTTACCAAGGAATTTCGAGTCCCCTGCTAATGATGAGGTTACAATGTATTTATAGCCTTGAGGCTGTACATATAAGAGAATATTACATAACTGTCCAATAGGTGTATACATCTGTATGACAATAATCAGCATTTAATGCGCATTCAATCCTCTTAATTATTCGGTTATAAATGCTCTGTACGAGGTGCAGCTCGGACCGCCTAAGCTGCTCAGACTGCCTAAGTAGCTCGGTACAATAAAGTTCCTCGGAGAACACTTGTTGCTCGGAGCGACTGAGTTGGTCGGGGAAGCTGAGTTCCTCGGGGTCAAGGTGTTGTAAAAAATGTTCTCGGGTGCCATGCAGATTGTCATGTGTCTCCACATAATTGGTCCACGTCAGCAGGTTAAATTTAGTATCAACAATCACTATCATTCTTGCCAGTAAGACTAAGGTTCGACTCTATTAATGAACATTCACGGGTGGTTTGAGTGTATCATTGGTTGAAAAAACACTAATTTTTTTAGCTCCGCGATCTTCTCTACTTATGAGAACAACCTGCATAAAAATTGAAATGCTAACGTGAATTGAGGCCAAACAAATGAATAAAACTTCAAAAGTCATCTATGTCATTAATGTTATGTGTTATACATTAACATTCTATAAAGATTTAATATGCAAAATGTACTGTAAAGATTTTATCTTCATTGACTTCTAGAAGATTTCTCACAATTAAATCAAAATTTTAACTACCAACCATACACTAAAATGAAAGTCGTAACAATTTTGTCAGTCAATTCTGTAAACTAATTTATGTCGAAATTCTAAATAATGGGAGAAATGAATGTTTGGTACTAAAATTCTAATGAATCATAAATAATGTGAGAAAGTAATTGTTTATCCAGGGGTCCTCTCAACTTTTTGTTTTTTAATTAGTTTTCTTGTAAGTTGCCTCACTTCTGAAACCTTATAAACAGATACACATACGCCTAAAAAATTAGAACCTTAAAATTCCTAAAAGTTGAAACACTAATTAGGGAAAGAGAGAAAGACAGAATACCTGGATTGTCTTGAACACCTGACACCAAATTAGTACCTGGGAAGCCAAAATAAATACATTTGAACTTTATGAAGTTTAAGCCTAAAGGTTTGATCCAAAGATTTAAAATCAAGTTTAACTACGAAGTGGCAAACCAAAAATCCGAATAGGTAAAAAGAGAACCCAAAATAGTTCAGTTCATCCATTCAAACTTTAGAACATAATATATTCAAGGTCAACTTTATGAAACCCAATAAACTAGCCCATGTTTGTGTTCGTGTGTGTGTGAGAGAGAGAGGGCGAATCTATATCAATATTATTTTCCAATCATCTCAAATAAATCAACCAACTTGTATATTGAATAGTGACACTATCACATGACAATGAGACATAAATGTTGATTGCTCACAAACAATGCACTAAATTATAAACACTTACATCTTTTTAAATTTGTAATAAAATATTAATTGAGCCTCTTAAACACTTACACTTACATAAAGAAATAACTATTGCCTTAAGATTTGAGATTCTCTTTGTTCGTGTGTTTAGAGTAGAAAAGGAAACCGATCGTTGTACATATATTAAGCCTAAGTCATTTTATCGATATAAAAAAAATTCCATTCCAAGTATATATATGCATTATAAGTATATAGTTATGCAGACCTCTTAGCACCGATGAGGTAGAGAGGAATCAAATGAGGTCTGATACGACACTACATAAATCATACCACAGCTGCGACACTTCACAAAAACAAATAATCAAATAATCGATAACATAATTTGTATGTCTTAAAGACATTTGTATGCTTAAGAAACATCATGCACGAAGCGTCATTCCAATATTAACACAAAGGGATACGAATGAGTTAGCATACCTGGAAATATGGCAACTGAAAGTCTGAAACATCACCCAAAACAATAATAAAAATGAAGAAGTTGAAACATTTGTGAGATAAAAGACATGATTGAGCCATTTTAGAATTATGCCATCGTTCTTTATAATGCATTAAACCAAAAGTCACAAACTAACTTTTGCTAATTTGCACTTAAAAAAATATATAAAAATTATGTAAGGTAAAAGAAAGGCATATAAAACAATACAAAAGTGGGAGCAAAAAGTTTACAAAAGTAGTATAGCTAGGCATCAAAAAATGAATATCCCATTGAAAGGAAATCACATTGCATTCCTAGGATACATTCTCTGAATCACTTTATGAAATGTCCTTGTATCAAGCTCGACGTATTTCCAATCAAGATTAAGGTTGTGCATGACAATCTAGAAGAAACATTAATAGTTAGTATTGATTAAAGAAAACAGTTTAAATGAAGAAGCGATATATAGACGGTGTACCTTGTTGTGGGAACCCCATTTAAATAATTTGTAGAAATTTATCCACTTTTGATGCCTGGCCATCGGCTCTAAATCCTAATAAAGGTTATGAAATGGTTAGAAGTTGATAAATAATCGTAACATGCATATAAAGATAATGTGCATAAAAAATTAACGAAATACATCTCATTGGCGTTTATAAGAGTACTTTCGGGTACACAATGTTTGTCGTGAAAAGCAAACCATCATCGGGAAGGAGGATGCTGATTCGATTAGCACTTGTGCATCGAGATAACGCTACATATAACTGCCCGTGGCTGAAAATTGGTGTGCACAAGTCAATTCCCATAAACTTTACAGATTGACCTTGTGATTTGTTAATTGTCATGGCATATGCGAGTCAAATTGGAAATTGATGTCTTATCATTTTGATAGGCATTTCCGCAGATGAAGGAGTTAAAGATACTCTTGGAATAAAGACTAAATTGCCACACTTATACCCAGTTAGAATTTGGGCCTCAATGACATGTTCTCCAAGCTTCGTAATGACTAAACGTGTGCCATTTTAAAGACCATCTTTCGACGCAATATTTCTCAACAACATAATTGGACACCCTACTTTCAAGTCCAACTTAAATAAGGGTAAACCAGAAGGATTAAGAGAGTTCCAAAACTCATTCGGGTATGGATTATGTACGTCTAAACCCGATTCATTATTGCATAATTTGTCAGCACCGAAATACATTTTTGTATCACCTGGGAAAATATTTAAGGCTAAATTATTTATAGCACTCACATCATCATTCCGCGCTGAACGAATTGCCCGTTCAATGAGGAAGCTTGGAGTAACAGTACCATCCACATTCAACAGTGGATACACTTTGGCAATTAAATCTTTAACATCATTACACTTCTGTATGGTCGAAGGCAACGATATATTTTCAAGTGGGTTGGACATAATCTAATGAAATAGAGGAAAATTTAAACTAACATAGTAGGAATAATGAAGAATATTAAACATATTTACAAAATAAAAGGTGATACCTAATTTAAGAAAGTTGAAAACTGCATAGTTTCAAGCTCCAAATGATTGAGTCGCATGTTTAGATTTAAGGTCAAAACATGGATGTGTTTCCAAAGTGCAGAACACCTCAGTGATGCATCTACAATTTCCTCACAAACTCCTCTTGGGATAACAGGTAAGATTTGTCTGAAATCACCACCTAAAACAACAGTTATTCCCCCGAAAGGCTACTTAACATTATAGATTTCTTGAAGAGTCCGATCAACAGCCTCAACACAATGCCTATGTTGCATTGGGACTTTATCCCATATGATAAGTTTAGCCGATTTAAATAGCTCAGCATGGATTGACTGCTTTGTAAATCCACAATTGGAGTTTTCAAGAATATCTAATGGAATGCAGAAGGTTGAATGCGCAGTTCGACCACCAACTAACAATAAAGAAGCAATCCCTGATGATGCGACACTAATAACTGTATGACCCAAACTACGGCAAAAAGTTACAATTGTATTATACAAAAATGTTTTACCAGTGCCAGAACCCCCATTCAAGAAAAAAGTAGTTCCTTTATTTTTAAAAACGAATGAAGTTATTGTCGTGTAAGCCAAACGTTGCCCCTCGTTAAGGTGGGTAACATCAAGTTATGAGTCACCTTGCTCTGCTAATGATTGTAATTGTTGATGTTCCCACACTAACTTATTCCCACTCATAGTACTCCAATTTGAAGTTGGTAGAGGCATCAGAGGAAAGTCAGGTAAAGTCTTACCAGACTCTTAAAGCACCTCATTTAGAAGAAACAAACCATAATATTGAACTTGGACGTCCGTTGGGTTTGGAATAGCAATGAGTGTACACAGCTTATGGATTAGATCGTCACATATGTGAATGGAAAATTGATTCCATAATATATCATGATGCAAAGGGAAATATTGTGTAAGTATAATGCCAAAAAGATGCCTAAGTTGATATCCAGCTCGAATGATTGATGCCTATTGTAAACAATGAACCCATTCATTATCATCTTCAAGCAATCCCCTCGTTACACACGCAGACTTAAAAGTATCGTGCACGACATTGTTGACCGTGCGTAAGCACTCAAAGAATTTAGGTCCTTTGATAACGATCAGAAGCAATCGCAAATAAAATCTTTCACCTGAATCGGGGATATCAAAGTACATTCTACCAATAGCAAACTCGTGTGTTTTCCTTGGAGTCTAGAGTTTTGTTGTATTACTCCAAACATAATGCTGCGAAAACTCTTGGTAAGTGTAAGCTCATGCAGAAACATTCGATGCGCAGAAAGCAAAAAATACAGTTAACGAACTTATTTGAATGTTAGCCCTATCAGTAATTATACTTGGAGATTCTACGGGATTGAACATAACATGATGCATCCCAGGTAAATGTAAATTTAACCGCGTAACAAGTGGTTTTTCTTGATGCATGTGATTACCAAAAATTCGACATGCTGCTTCAGGTGGACCGATATACCTTGTATCTAAATATTATTGGATTTCATCAACAGCTCCCAAGACCATAGTCGTGCGATCATGGCCTTTATAAATGTACTTGCTAATATATTTAACGCATCTTAAACCAGCACAAACCTCAACATTGATGTGGCAATTGAATAACCGAGACAAATACGGATTATAAGGCATAACGTTGCTGTTTCATACCTTTTTCCCACTGGAAGTAGTATATTCCCTACCATCATCATGACGACGATAGATTGGATATCCGTTACTGTCCATTGAAGTGGCCTCTGCAAATGCTCGTGGATATTTCTTTGTGCATCTACTATTTTCCATGTAAGGAAAATTAGGATTCAAGGAGCCCAGGGACCATAAATAATACAACCAAGAATGGTTTGGAAAAGCATTGGATTGTCGATGGGGTAAAAAAAACTCTGCACAAATGATGTTATCTACATGGGCACATGTTTTAATCTTTCTTTGGCTGTCAAGGAAAAGAATAGCGTGCATGTAGGGTAAACCTCATTTTTGGAATTCGATCATAAAAATGTGGGCAACTTTCTTACCAAAACATATTTTTATCCTTGATCTCCTTCATTAATGGTTTCCTCTTTAATTCAAATACACGTGCGACCAAGTCGGGATGATCGACCACATTCTGACCCGGTAATAGTTCCTTAGTGATTTCAGGCCATTTAGGATTGTCACTCATTATGAGAAAAATATCTGGGTATTGATGGAATCGTGTTATGGCCATCGAATCTTGGTATATCTCAAACATATTTCGTGCACTACCAGTGAAGGAAGAGGGAAAAATCATTCATCTACCAATTTGCAATGGTTCAATACCCTCGGATGTACAATTCGCAAGATCTTTGTATAATTCGGCACGAATGGTGTTCTGACTAAGTCTGAAATAAGTTAAGAGGTTTTGTTTCTTAGAAGCCCAGGTATCCATAATAAACTCCTGAAAAAGTTTTCCTCCTCTAAAAAATGTAGAGTATTCAGTACCGTGTTGAAACAAACGATATCCATAATAATGAAACTGAGTAAGTCGATTATCTTGCTCAATATTATTTACTACATCCCCTAGCTTCATTTCAGGTTCTTATCCAAGCTGACCACAAGGGTAATGAAAAGGAAGGTATGCGGGTGACATTAACTAATTTGCATCAATTGATTTCCCCCATGTAAGTGAACAACAATATCTCTCATTGTAGAGGAATTGTGGCCATCGCCGGGCAAAATAACAGCAATCTCATCAGTCAACGGGAAATTATACCTTCTACGATCTGCTGCAATATTGTAATGAAGGTATGCTGGCAAGTTTTGGCCCGCTCGAGAGGATTCTTCTAATATTACAAATGCTTGACGATATTTGTATATAAACGGATTATTTGCCTCCATGGAACCTTGAATTATTTGGAAGACATCAGTACGTAAATGTGGATTTCGACGTTCCCTAATTTGCAATGCCACATCCGAATCGTATATGTATAATTGTGCATATGAAGCTTCGTCTTCGAGCCCCAGTCCTGGTAATAAGGCCCCAGTATGATGACGTAGCTCACCATTAATGGTTAAAGATATGGGACCCCTACATGTGAGGACTCTATCATCCATCTGGACACCTAGACTCGTAAATGCATTAGAAACATTATATTCCTTAATATGATTTTGAAAAGACTTGCATTGAACATCATTGCCATCTAATAAATGTTTAATTTTCGGTGGGGGTTCAATGAGATTTGGCAAACGAACTTGTCCCTGTTTGAATTTTTTTTTAAATAGGGGGCGCACTTTCGATGTGCCGGATAACCTTTCATCCATCCAATGTAAAGCGTGATAATAAGGGCACGAAACAGTCATGGGGCAAAGAAAATGTCTACTAAAGTCAACATATGATGCTCGATTTGTACTCGTACTTGCTACATTACTGACACCTGATAGAGTGGATCTAAGTATAAAATGAAAGGAATGTGTTAAGGAATATAAAGTGTCATTAGATAAATTTTCAAATAATAAAAGATACATAAAATATTTATCTAGGATGGTTATCTTCAGTTTGGGGGAGACGTTCAATACTATCTGTATCAGTGTTAGGTGGATTTTGAACAGTTTCAGATGGTTCACAAGGGACGCCATGATTAACAGATGTGTCGAGTTCAATTTGGTTAAAATCTTGACAGAGGTTGCGAGGAAAAACTATTGGGGGTATATAAATTTGATCAACTGGGATTGGTAAACTATCAGTCAAAGGGCAAAGTCTTTGTAGAGGAAAGTTTAATTGATCAAGGGTTCTCAGTTGCATAAAATTCTCGATTATTGTTGAAGGGAGTTTAACCCTTGCATCAATAGAGGATGATTGTGAAACCCTTGCTCGCTTAGGAAAACGTTCTGTGCTAGCAAGGGTAGGTGGTGTTATTGACTTGCGAACATTAGGAGTCTGAGTAGATGATTGATTGTCTAGTGTTTTTTGTAACTAAAGTTCTCTTTCTCGATCACGTCATTGACGTTGGCCAATCGCAGGTTTTGAGTTTAAGTTATTACATGGTGCCATATATTCAACATTTGTGGTGGATTGTGGTGCCGAGTGATGGGGATTGACAGATGTAGGTTCTGGAGGCATAACATCACACGAAGATTGAAAGTGAGAAAGTCTTTCATGTTCTCGGTATTGTCGTTGAGCCAGAACACGACTTGAGATTAAGTTATCAGATAGTGTTAAATGTTCAGTAGACGGGAGAGATTGGGATGCCAAGAAGATTTCGTTTATAGTTGGTAAATGAATAAACTATTCCCGTTCTCATTCCCGTCGCATTCGTTGTGCCAGGGCACGTTTTGAGATTAAGGGTACATAGGGTGCCTAAAGAAGAAATAAGATTATCAGCACATAACGGGACAATAATGAAGGGGTTTTGAATAATGGCCTTATATAGTAACATTAGTAATGGAAAGTGGTAATAATTTGGTATTTAAAATGAGGTAAATATTTTAAATCGTACGATGTATAGCAAGATGGTAAATTAAACATGTAAATTATTCAGAATGGTGTACTTAACATTTATAGTCATCCTATATGGTAAATGCAAAATGTGACCATATAAGTAGAGGGAGCATTATAAAAACAAATAAGGTAATGTTAGAAACATACCGCTCCAGAAGATACATTCCCCTTACCCATCCAAGATGCCTATAGAAACAATTAAAGCATATAAAAAGAGATGAAAAGATTATAAGGCACGATTTTTTTTAACTGAAAAAAGAAAATTGTGGAAAGTTGCTGAGAAATATTTACCCTAATAGGCGCCACATTTGCTTTCCCTTTCCCCTTGCCTTTGTCATTTCCATTGTTATGCCGAGTATGCGGCTATGTAAATGAAATAACATCGACGACATTAGTGAAATGTGAATAAGAACTTGATTATAAGAATTGTGAAGGGGAAAAACATATATAGACGATTAGATACCACAACACAAATATCATCGAGTTGAACATCATCACGTATAACAATACCGCCGGTATTTTTGTGCGGCCATTGAATGTATATAATACGAAGGAAAAGTTGATATTCAGAATTAAAAGAAAGAGGGTATATTAAAGAGAACTAATTAAGAAAAAATGAAGAGCATGATAAAAAAAAATAATGAGAACAAATAGGGTCATAAACATTGAAATGGTAAACATACCACTTATGAAGATTCATTCTCCTTCCCTTTACGTTTATCCACATTTGGTGCCACGTTTTCCTTTCCAATCCCCTGGAATTAAGGAAAAAGGAAAAAAGGAAAATAAATTAACAATGAAGGAAATTGTTAATAAGTACGAAGGCACTAAATAGTTGCATTATGTTACCACGGAGCGAATAGCATTAAGGCGGGATTCATCATGGATAACAACACCAATATTATTTATGCCCAGCCTTTAAATCTGAGTGCAAAGGAAATATTTAAAGTTAAAAGCAAAACATATAGTTGCGAAACAGATGAATAGAAGAGAGGGGGTAGTTGTTACAGCATTTTGTGCGTCTTCATCAACCTTGAAGGAAAAAAAAGTAAAGAATAAAGTTAGTAGGTTAAAAAAAAGTAAAAAACGGATTTAGTAGGTTGAAAAAAAGTAAAGAACTATAAGTAACGTACTATGCCGAATACAGTAATGTCCTCTATGTGGAAAAAGAAGTCAATTATCAACTACAAAATGAAAATATGGATAAGTCAACTATCAAGTACGATTGAAATAGTCACTGGATAGTTAAAACAGATTTGCTGAATATTAAAAAAGGCTAGGGTTGTTAAACCAAAATGGTCTCAGGTTCATTAATATTTCCTGCTATCGTCTGGCGTGATGATGTTCTTAAATTAAAGCAAAAAACATGAAATTAAGCTATTGAAAACTAAAAACTAAAAAACTAAAAAGTAGAGTATTTCATACTAAAAAACTAAAAAACATGTAACTTTGCACTACTGAATATAAAACTAAAAAACAATACATAAAATTAATAAAGTAATAGTCATAGCAACACATGAAACTTGACACTACTGAACATAATGAAAAGATGGATAAGTCAACTATGAACTACGATTGAAATAGTCATTGAACATATTGGAATGTAGGTATACACAATGTTAAAACAGATTTACTAAATATTAAAGCAGTAATACACATTGGATCATTGACACGACTGTAAAAAAGGCTAGTGTCGTTAAATCAAAATGATCCCAAGTTTATTTATATTTCCTGCTATCGTGTGGCCAGATAATGTTCTTGAACTGCAGCAAAAACTAAAAAACAGAGCATTTCAAACAAAAACTAAAAAACATGAAACTTGGCACTACTGAACATAAAACTAAAAAATAATACATGAAATTAACAACACATCAAACTTCTAAGAATACTATACATAGACCTAAACCAAAATGATTCCTAGTTTATTTATATTTCCTGCTATCGTGTGGACTCATGATGTTCTTGAATTGTAGCAAAAAACATGAAATTAAGCTACTGTAAACTAAAAACTAAAAAACAGATTATTTCAAACAATAACTAAAAAACGTGAAACTTTGCACAACTGAACATAAAACTAAAAAACAATACTTGAAATTAGCAACACATCAAACTTCTTGTGACAACCCGCTCCCAATAATAACGGGTGGCTAGCCCTATACTACATAAATCAGGTATCTCAGATGGTACAGTCTCAACATCAACAACTAAACACTATAATATAAGGCTAACTACCCGAAATCATAAAGTGCGAATCACCAAAAATTTAAAACTTTTATTTTTAACAACAATAACAAAACCAATAATGCACTCAACCAACAATATACATCTAACTATGATGTGAAATGTGCATGCTCAAATGATATAAAAGAGTACAATACGTTGTACAACAAATCACAACAATGAAATATCCGAATATGCTGTCGGGTAACAGACAATACAATAATCTGATAAATAAAATATGAAAGTGTTAATCTACAACACTTGAATACTAACTCAATACAACTAAATCCTAATCTAGATGTACAATAGATAGGAATCGACTAAAGCAAAGTGCCGTAACAGTCCGCTATTGCCACAGCTCCACAAATCCTGAATGGAGGAATATCAAAGGCATCCTTGCGGAGGGACACCTGAAGTAGTACAATATATATACATGGAGGAGGAAAATATAAATGGGTCAGAACCCGAGTTTGAAAAACAGTTTATAGAAAGTGTATTAAAATGCATAATAATTATAAATGCATTATTACATGATTTAGTTGGAATCGAACTCTCCATAACAATTTAACTCAACTCTCATCTAAAGCGCGCACTAAGCGTATGCACGAGTCTCCAAATGGATGTCCGATTCTAATTAGGTAAGAGGATTCTAACTTAAACCCAAATAAAGTATTTAAGTGAAACCATCTAACCTATCTCCCAATTCTACATTATCACTATATTCTTTAAGTTATATACATTATCTTTAATGTAATTGTTATAGTTATCTTTATAATGTTCATTTGTTGAACATATAAAGTTACATGATCCAATCATGTCCATATCATCAACATACACTATCAATCTCAATTACTAGAATTATTATTCTAGTGATGCCCATATAAGGCATGAAATCATATATATAATTATTATAGATGAGTTATTAGCATAAAGAGTTAAGGACTAAACTCCTCCCGATTCTCAACACGGTACTGCGTTTCATGCGTGGGACGTCTCGCCGAGGTGAAATCCAAACAAGGAACCCCCCCCGTTACATTGCTCCTGACCGTATCGATCCTCGGGGCTCATTATGCCCTCAATGCAAGATGCATGTAACCCAAATGATTATTTTCCAATTTTAATTAATTAATATTCCCAATTCTCAACAGTACACGGCGTTTCATGCGTGGGACGTCTCGCCGAGGCGAAATCCAAACAAGGAACCCCCCCCCCCCCCCGTTACACTACTCCTGGCACTGTCGGTTGTCGGGATAGGTGATATATATATATATATATATATATATATATATATATATATATATATATATATATATATATATATATATATATATATATGAGCATTAAGGACTAAACTTATCCCCAAGTTCCAACATTACACTGCGGTTCGTGCGTGGGACGTCTCGCCGAGGCGAAATCCAAACAAGGAACCCCCCCGTTACACTACTCCTGGCACTGTCTGTTGTTAAGGTCCATTATGCCCTTGACACCCAAATACAACCACAAGCAATAATAACCATCCAACCGAGCTATAACTCGAAGGACGCAGGCTCACATGCTATCATCTTCCAGCAGCCCATATACGTAGCAAACTGGGGCCACCTGGTGGGGTTCAACGACACCCACCTCATGATCTACTCACGCACACAACGTTCGGGAAGCGATCATAGTTCCTAACCGGCAAGTGAGAGCGACACATACCCCCGCCCTCTCACCCCCAAAATAAATAAATATATATGTAAATGTCATTTGCTGACCACAAGGGACGACTATGACCTGGGGAATATCCACATTCTGCTTTTCTAGTCAGAATGCTCACCCTCTATGCACGAAACTTCCCAATGATAGCAAGGAGGGGGTATGCTTAACATGTATATACACCATAATATAAGGTATACATACATCCCACATAATAAAGATATACCATTATATAAGGTATACCTGCAACAATATATTCATTTTCATTATACGCTCTTAGGCGTAATTTGATTAACATCATTTGTTTAGTATATTTCTCTCAAGATATACTAACGCTCCTCCTCTCACATTAATCCCGCTTAGTATGTGCTATACTAATTCTCGCTTGAAGCTCTCATGTCGCTTCTAATATGAATTGTCTTTCAATTCTATTAGGTTAAGGATCTTCTATATCCTATTGCACCTCAATTAACATTTCTCATTGTGTGAGATATCCCCTAAATCAATCATCAATAAGGATATTCCTATATCCATATGCACATCAAATAGCATTCATAATTCTCCATCCATTATAGGGTTCAATTTATTTTGTGAACCTTTAAAGTTATCCCAATTTGGGATTGGATCCTAAGATCCGGCACCTCTAAGTCAACCTCATCTACAAGTCGTGAAGTTGTTATCATCACCAAACAAACCTCAAATAAAAGTGGGTTTCCCCACTTAGGAAAATACCAAAGTCTCTAATTGGTATTCCTCCAATTAGTCAATATGACTCCAAAATTTCTTTTAGGGGAAACTCGCTAAAAGTCTCCAAAACCTGCTCCAAATATCTCCTATAGAGATCCCCAATCGATAACCTCGAACAAAATGGGATGAAATTCTTTACAGAAAAACAATCCCTCAAAAGCCCTGTTTCCGAATCGATTCGGGCCTATTCCGAATCGATTTGGCCCAGCGAATCGATTCGGCCAGGAAGGCGAATCGATTCGGGTCATCAGACCTGGGACTCTGTCTCAGACCGAATTGATTCGGCTGGAGTCCGAATCGATTCGGTCAATCAGACCTGGGCATCTGCATATTTTTGAATCGATTCGGCCCTGCTGAACCTCAAAAATGGCTACTTTTTAAGTAAGCCAAAATACCCAAAAATCATTTTTATGGTTTTCTCTCCATTTCTCTTCAACCCAATCACAAATATAACCTCAATAATCATCCTAGAATACATATAAACTAGTTTCTATCCTCAAATCAAAGATCTACCTATTAAATCTAAGATTATACACAAAAGTTAGGTTTTGACAAATTTAACCTAAAACCCAAAATATCAATCCAAAAATCATGAAATAAATGTACACAACAATTATTTAGCAAGTTTAATCACTTGCCTCGGGTTCGTAGGGTCTGAATCCGCCGGAAAATCCTCTTTCTCCCTCTTTTCTCCTTCCTTTTCTTCTTCTTTCTTTCTCTCTTTCTTTCTTTCTATTTCTCTTTCTCTCTTTGGAGAATAAATCTCTCGTAGGCTTTTTAAGCCTTGTCTCCCAATGTACACATCTTTAAATGATAATACACACTTTAAATGACTCAGTGACTTTAATTCGAGTCAAACGGTCCTAATTTATTTCGAAACCCAAATAGACCCCAAGTACAGTCATTTCGACTTTCTCGACCCTTTCGGAAACGATGGTACCATCAGAATTTCCATTCGACACACTTTCTAACAACTCTAAATTTTGACCTCAATTTCCAATTTTAATTATTCTCCAATAAAATATTATTTATTTCTCCCAAAATAAAATAATTACTGTTCCGAAAGTCTTGGGTTGTTACACTTCTAAGAATACTATAGATCTATTAACAACCAATGACATAATAACATGTATAAACTAAAATTTATTTCATCATGATGTAAAAGTTGGGTTCTAAAATATACCCGCTCAAGTGAAGAAGAAAAAAAACTCAAGTCCACATACAAATATCAGTGCAAAGAGAAGAAAAAATGGTGCGAATGGGATTTACGGGATTTACGAATGGGGTTTAGGTCTTTAGGCCACACACAAAAACGGCCACAAAAATCCCAAACGAACCAAAAAAAAACTTAATGGATAGAGCTAGAGACGAATGGGATTTACTTGTTAGTGAACGAACCAAAATAACAATGTTGACAGAGCCAGAGAGGAAATCGAGAGAGGGAGAGCTGAATGGATTCGGTCTTGGGAGATTATAGGAGCAGGTAGATATCGTGAGAGGTTGAGTTTAGAGGTTGGGTAGGTATGGTGGTATGAGATTGAGTGTACTATGGAGACTTGACCCATCGTGAGGTGATTGAGGGGAAAGTATGGTTTTTCACAAAATTACCCATCAATTTGGAACAAAGTAAAGGTGAGAATGGTAAAACCTCATCATCTTAGTCCAACAAAATATGAGCCATTGGATTCATTTTTGCCCCATTCAATCCTAGCCTCTGATTAAGAGGTCAACTTATTAAATAGTAATCAATATTCTACTCCTTATTTTATATACTAGCGGAATGCCCGTGCCTGAAGGCACGATGAAAATTTTGAAAGTACATAATCGCGAAACGATAAAAAATTTCAAAATATGTATTCACAAAGTGGCAAAAATTTCATTCCCCAAAGTATTGAATCTCGTATAGTCAAGTCAAAAAGTTTGCCTTGTGACACAATATAGCGTAAAAAATTTAAATTTTTTGGATAGAATTTGCATTGTTTATAGAATGATCCACCATGATTAAAGTGTAAACAATACTCGTTTCATTTCGTCATAATAATGGTAAACTATTATATAAAACAAATACTTGTAAACAAATTAAAAACATTGGGCAAAATACCCTCTGTTTATAGGACGGTCCACCCTATTTAACGAATAAAAAATAATCGACAACAACAATATTAATAGTCATGGATCTCGCACAAATAGAATCATACCATCAAACACTTTTAAGTCGGAAATTATTTTTATAACACGTGTAGACATTTTTTTAAAAATTGGGCATAATTTCCTTTGTTTATAGGACTATCCACACCCTGTTTAAGAAATAAAAAATAGTACAACAATATAAATTGTCCACAACAACACTAATACACATCCAGACAACGACCCAATAAAAGCTAATGGCTAAAATTCCATTAATGAAAAATCCATCTCCATACCTAATTGGTCATATGAAATTCATGTCAATTTGAAAAATCTAACAATTGTCACCATGAATATGATTTATAAGCAAGCACCTTCATTATCACTTACTATATATATCACAGGTAAATTGATTCATTCATAATACATAACTTCATTTAAGAGTAATCAAGAAAAACACTAAAAACAAATATAAGCACTTTCATTATTACTTAGAATTACCACAACAGATTTATACAAAGATTAAAAATAGAGTATTCAACACTTAAAAGCACTGAACATTATATTTCTCAACACCCCAAAGCATATCACTGTAACTATTCGTATATACAAACATAAAAAAACATCTCATCTCAAATTCATTTTTACATCTACAATATTCAACTACTACTTCCAAGATATAAGGGCTAAACATTAACTCAACTACTTTAATACCAAACCTCTTCGTACCTCTCTTAACTAAATGATCACCACTCAGCAATAGAGATTCTTTAACACCGATTTCATCACAGCCCTGAGTAAACTCTATTAACTGCAATAATTAACTTCATGAAGCAAAATCAATAAAATAAAACATTATAAGTATGGAGTTGTACATACATAATAAGGTAATTATAAGATACTTATACATTACCCTCATTTAAAACTCCCTTTCGAACTATTTTCAGAACCTGCCACAACTTTACACCCATTTAAAACTCATTTTCGAATTATTTTCAGAACCTGCCACAATTACCAAACATGAGTATTTAATTCTCAGATTGATAAACTAAACAAACTTGTAAGAGTTTTCATATGGCAAAGAATAGATATTTAAAGTTTAAAATAGGGATCACCCCAAGCTTTATGAAATAAACATGCTTATAGTTACATCACAAAATGATTAATTACCCAACATATCAACTCTAATAAGCTGATTGATTTCCTATTGAAATGCACCTCACCTACCTCCCTCCTCTAGGCACCTAACAATCAACTCAGCTTTTATTTTTTCCTGTACCAATAACAGTAGAAGAAACTCAGTGTACAACTATGTAGTCTACAGCTACGCAGCTATGTCATATCTAACATTATCAAAAACCATTACATGGAACTACTATATGTGTATAGAAGAAAGTAAACATGGCTAATAATATACTATTTGTGTATAGACAGTTTATTGATTCATTTACTCTAAACAGTCGTTCCAAATGAGCCAATATTTCTTCAATCAATTACTTCAACTCTAGTGTGTGTCAAGTTTCTATCTTGTAAACTCTTGAGACTTTATTGCATATACACAAATTTCATTAATTAAATTCTTTATAAATAACATAAGCTTATTTTCTATCTTGTAAATATTTTCATAACAGCGACTGGGATGATTCGAATCATAAAAAAATTAAATTTTGACCTATATATAAGCCTGCATATGTATCAATTGAAATATTCTCAATTGAAATTGCGAAGAATAACTGTTGCACTCAGTTAGATCAACTTCATTATCAGTATAAACAGTGAGACAATTTTACCAAAATCTGGTGTGAACTACTCTGGTATTGTGCATCGCAACACTAAAAGTTCAGTCGGTCTACTTACGTCTAATATCAAGTTTCTTTCAGTTCCTTTCAGTGTATAATGCTATAGCCGCTATAACTGCAGCAATGATCTTTTGTGAACTCCTCTGGTATAATTGCTATAACTGCTGCAATGACCTTGTTTAAATCATTAATGAATGGGGCAAAAATGAATGGAGCAGATCATTTAATTGTAAAACATCTGCAGCAAGAATTTTATATTTCATCATACAACTAATAATCAAATAAAAAATTACACTACTAATTAAGGTACACCTATAATAAATCAAAATATACGACTCTAAATTGATTAAGAACTTGATCGGTTACCTTTTATAAAGGAGATTTTAGAGGCGAGAGAGAGATGATAGCAAAAGGATTATAGGAATGTATACTTAATCCATCCACGTAAAGTAGATCATCGATGTGTGCCACGATGCTAAATGCAAAGCTCTCCAAGACCCTTGAGTAGCTCTCCAAAATTCATTTTCCCACATCCTTGTTTCATTGAATCTTCCTGCTGTCCAATGTGGTTTTGGTTCGGCCGGGGAATTTTGTTTCATCAGAGCAAGAGGCTTTAAGCTATTTCGGATAGCAAACCCCTCTTATCTTTATCAACCATTACATTCCTCATCATTTCCCAAACATAAATCGAGGTCCACATGGTTTGCAATCTCTATAGTAATCTATTCAGAAGATAGGTCAAGCCAATCAAGCAAATATAGATATTTCAAGAAAATATATTCAAAAGATAGGTCAAAAAATTTTGAGACTGCTTTGATAATAAACGAACATATTTATCTTATTATCTCACATTGTGGAGAAATTCACATTGTGTCAAATTTCACATTGTGTCAAAATTCACATGGCAACAGACCAACATGCAAACACATGCACAGTATTGTGGAGGTATTCCATTGAGACTTGTTTAAAAGAAAAAGAGACATTCCAAAGAGATATTCAACAACGAAGATGAAAAATACAAAAGGCTCAAGACTAACAATCCATCCATTCATTCCAAACAACTGTAATTTGATACAACTATGTTTCAAGGCCATATAAGCATAAACCCCAATCATTATCATATACATAATAAAATCATGTTAAAAATGAAAAACTCCTATACCACTATACCCCCCATGATTTCCTATGTACATCCCATCATAAAACCAAAAAGCATAACTCCCAGAATTACTGTAAAACATGAATTGAGTCACTTAATAAAACATGAACAAAAGTAAAAGTTGAATATAGATCAGCAAACAAAAACTTAAATCAAAACTAAAATTAATCATAAAACCCAAAAGGGGGGTATATACCATATTAGTGAGAGAGCAACATTGGAGCATGGAGGCGCGGGAAGATGGGTCAGACTCGGACATTGCTTGCTAGGATAGTGTCTGAGGCATAAGAAACAATCTACACAGAAAATAAGGGAAACTAAGTTTTATCACTGCAAGAATGAAATAGATACATTACTATAAGAAAGTACACCAAGGAAGGTACTTGGTAGTACATCCACAAAAAATAGTTTCTACCAACTCATGTTTTTTAAATGAATTTGTTTTTAGGTATACCAAGGAAGGTACCTGGTAGTCCATCCACTGGATCACTATATTCACAACGGGTGGGTGGGATGAAGCCATAGTTCTGTGGATAAACAACTGATGAGTAAAGAATACTATCAACTTTAATTACACCAGTTGCCTTGTCAAGCTCATACCTGACTTTATTTCCCCTTCCAATTTCAACCAGTGTTGAATACTACAGATGCACCTGGCCCGATTTCTAAATCATACCCCAGATCATCACTCTCTACCATAGATCATCACTGAGGTATTTTTACGCCGGAGATAACTGAAATGAAACCCACAGAAGATAAAAAACAAACTCAGATAATAATCATGGTTTAAACATCGAACATAAATGAAACCCAGTTTGAGAAAACAGACAAACTTAGATTATAACTATTGTTTAACCATTGAACAAAAATGAAAATAAGGGTATTATAAACAGAGATGATAATAGAGGGATTGAACAGAATTGAAAATATAGTGATTATGTACCTTATAAAGAGAACCCAGTTCTGAGAGAGTGAAGGTGGAGATCAGGTGAGAAATGAAATGAGTAGAGTAGAAGTGAAGGTAGAGCTCACGTGTCACCATTGTCTTCTCAATATAGTCTAAATATATACTAAACAGGACCTAAAAAAACAAAGGGAGCTCTGTTTCTAAGAAAAATCAAAATTAAGGCATCCCAATATGCCTATAAAGACTAAACAAAACCTACAACCAGAAGCACCATAGGCATGTTCACATACGAACGTATATTCTTTCGTGTGTAAATACCTTTTGTCTGCAATGATGGAGTGAATTCCCCATCGCTATCGTGGGTCTCATCTACGCCAGCAATAGTAGAAGAATGCTTCTGTGTAGATATTTCAGCCTACATATGATAATTTAATGGATTTAAAATAAAAAAATAAGGAAATACGTGCATAGGAAAAAAGAAGGTTATGTTTTAGGAGAAGCATTAAACAATTGTAAAAATGAAAAATAGTAGAGTAGGTACTCTCTTTTCTTATTTTACAGATGGAAAATAATGGACTCTATTTTCTTCCTTAACTGTTTGGTTACTGCATAAATAGAGAAGCGTTGATATAAAAAAGGATGTTCGAGACAAAATTCATTATGACAGTTTTCACTGGTATATATAAATGTAATGATTTCTGACCAAATGGGAGATAACCAATTAAAAATCCATAATATGATGGAATAACCATAGTGAGCCAAGATAAGACTGCGGAATATCACTAACCAATTCTTATCAAGAAAACATTAGAGAATGAAGAATCCATATAAAAAAATGATTCTTATCAAGAAAACATGAAGAGCCTGCGGCAGTGTAATCCACAAATTACTGTGGCAGTGTAATCCTCAAAATGTCCAAAAAATTTCTGAAAAGGATTATGTAAAAAATCACAAAAGAATCCATAAAAGACTAAAAATTATATAAATTGTCACATTGGTTACTTGAAGCCTCAATGATGATAATTGAAAAGCCAAAACACCAATTAAGAAACTACCTCTAAATGTTGTTAGATGAGTTATAGGCCCCTTTTACATATAGAAAGTTGGCACATTTTGTGAAAGGGAATATCGTCCGTCAATCTTGTAGGCAGTAAAATCGATGAAACATAGGTTAGAAAAGTATAAACGGCTATTGTGGAAATGAAACTTGCTTTTCCATATCCATGGACACATGGAATGATGATAGGGAAACCATAGAAGTTAGCAGAACCACCTCCAGCCATCAAAATGTAAGCATAATCAGAAAACCCTAAATTACATGTAGGCACACATATTAGTATATTTATAAGCTGAAGAGAGTCTGATTGAGTTTGATGTAGTGGAGAATTATACCGCGGCTTGTTGATAGAATGGAGAAATATACCTTGGAATGGAACATCACTTCCAGGCCACTACTGCAAGGATACAGGTTTCTCTTGGGTTGAATCCTCATTTTGAAAAGGCATGGGAGAATCCTCTTCAGTAGGTACTGCCCATCAAAATAAAGCTTCAAGAAATCCATATGATATCCCTACCTTTCCCATTCGGAAAACCAACATTTGACTACAAAATGTAAGAAACAATGTTAAACCTTATAGCAACGTGATACCAGCTCGTAACTGATTAGTTAAAAAATTACTAAATTTAAAAAAAATGTTTAATGAAATCCATATGATAACTGGACCTTTGCCATTTGGCAAACTAACATATATGACTATAAAATATAAAAAAAATGCTAAACATTATAACAAAATAAAACTCAATGTTTACATCAGTTAAAGACCACCTTCTTACTACAGGCATAGTTATCAAGTCACTACTACAGGCATATTTGTGGTGAGATGGCTGAGTTTTATTGATGCTCGATTAAGCATCAACAACCTGCCATCTAACAAAACTTCATCCTTATTAAAATACTAAACATAATCAGAAAACCCCAAATTACATGTAGGTACACATATTAGTATATTTATAAGTTGAAGAGAGTCTGGTTGAGATTAAAGGAAATTGCATAAACGTTGCAATTAATATACTCAATCAGATTATGTTTGAATTTGGACACCACTTTATATAGAACAAATAGTAAAACGTATATGATGAGTAAAATGAGACATAAAAGTTCTCTAATCTAACAAAAGAAATTCAAATAGAAAGGAATGAATAAATATGTCTGAATGAACACACCACCAGTTGTCCACCTAAAATTCGAAATTAAAGAATCACCCAAAAAAAAATCAGAAATTCAAAAGGAGAACAAAATGGAGAACGAAACAGATGCACACAAAGAGAGTTGCATTTCTAGATGATCCAACCAGTAGAGTTGTTTCATCCCTGTTCAAATACTGGAAAACCTCCATGTGCACTTCTAGATGATCCAATTGAAGAACTAAAACACTGATTTCTTTGGTTTATAAGTTTGAGGACAAATATGGGTTAAAAGTAACAGCGGTAAAATTATGCATCGGTTATTCCAAGGACAATAATGTTCTTCAATTATGGATAAGTCATATGACAAATATTACTCTAAAATGTCTTCATAACCATTTAAGAATAAAAACAGAGAGCATTGTCAATTGTCTTGCAAAGTAGCAAGAAAACTCATTTTTATTTTGTAAAGTAATAAAAAAAAGAGCACTGCTACTTAGTAGAACTTTAAGTTTAACTTAAAGTAACTTCAACAAAAAAGCAGAGAGCACTGCTACTTAGTTGAATAGAGAGCACTGCTAAATGAGCAGTAAAAGCCAACATTAGAGTAAATAAGCAGAAAAGGCAAATATGGGGTCGAACCTGCTGCAATTTCGATATAAATGGAAATCTCACCTGAAAAACATTTAGTTATGGTTCATCCTTGAAATGTAACCGCCCGGGGTAGCCAACCGAATCAATTTTAAACTACTGTCAAGCAAGTAAACCACCCTTGAAATGCTTACAACATGGGCATGAGATTTAAAAAATTATGAATTCATCTTACCAACATTCACAACAACTCTATTTTTTTATCCTAAAACATATTTACCTGATAAAACTATTCAAAACGTTCTGAATATTTATCAAGGACTTTATTTGAAAAATCTTACTAAAAAACAAAACAATAACAACCACTATTCATACCCATTATAAAACAACAAAAACTTGAAATTTAAGGTCTAAAAAACCAAGATTACGACTTATAATCCAAGTAAACCATTTATAATGTTAAAATACTTACAACCACAAACCACTGTAAACTAAACAAAGACAATAACATAACACTCTTGCCTTTTTGTTTCGACTCTTTTACCAAATAAGGAAATAAGGCGTAAAAGAGAGAAATGATTAGCTAGGATCAAACTAAGATAGGTTGAAAGATGGATTGCATATGTTGAAAACATAATCACAGGTAACGGGAAATAGCAGAAGAGCAACCTCAACTTAAACATTTTTATGTAATCGAATTCATACAACCTAACAAATTCTTCAAAACTCATACCAAAAAACATTAGCCATCAAATGTTAACAAATGACACAGGAACTGGTGAATGTGGAATGAAAAACCCTAATTATTTAGTATCCCAGGACATTGAGCCATGTCTATACATTAAGGGCAAACTATATGCTTATTAAATTAATGATTGAAATTGAATCCGAGAAGATTAAGAAAAATGTGGGGAATATAGTGAGAGGTAGAGAGACCTACAATGGACAAACATTTTTGTTTCTACAACCAAATCATGAATTCCATCTTGGGCCTTGTAGATCACAACCTGCAAAATGACCCCAAAGAGAGAGTTGCAGATATTATGTTAAAGAATAAGGCAAGTCGTAAAAATGTTAAGTATAGGTTTTAAGGGCATGAGAGCTTGGCGTTGGATTTCTCCATAAGGAATAGGGCAAAAGAAGTCTGAACTATTTTAAACTATTTGAAATAGGGTCTTAAAGTAATTGAGATAAACTACATTAATAAGTATACACCTACATGTGATATACTCCAACTTTTCAGAGAGATTTATTCATCCACTCAAGCATAATTGCAAATACCTTCTATACAAATTACAATTTCCTTTGGAATATACGATCTTCTTAATTTTTAGAAACTTACTACCTCATTATCAGTTTGACAGTATTGAATATGCCTCGATTCTTAAATGTCCTCAATAACAAATATGCAAATTTCTTTTTGTCTCATACAACTATTGTGAACTTTTATTACATGTGAGTGGGAACATTTAAACCAAAAAGAAACAAAAAAGACCTCAGTGAGTGTGAATTACTTTTATAACATGTAACTGGCATTTTGTTATTTTTGAAACTGTAAACAAAAAAGACGATGTGCACAGTTAAATACTCATATAACATTCATTTTAAGCAAGTCGTAGCATTATCCATCCAAACTATCATTTTTACTCCACAACGTGAAATGAATAAAACAATATCATCATACTCCGAAAGAAATGAAAGAAGTTTGAACATTAGTCTCGCCTCAGTCTTGAAATTTCCTTCACCCTTTTCATGAAAAGTCAAATCGAGTGTATTCCCTGCAATAGTACATCCCAATGTTGTTATGTGTAAATTCTGTGAACAAAAGATATTACTTTTTTCATATAAACACAAACGTTAAATCAACATATGAAAAAACTACCGAAAATTAAAAATGAGAGAAGAGGTCTAGATATGAAAAACTACCGACAATTAGCCCCTTGCATTTGTATCTCCCTCTCGAATGCGTGGACACGTTAATGATCTAAAATGAAGAGCAAATAGTACATATCTGTAACTGGACATAAAAAGAGAAATTACAATACATTTAAAAATAGAAACAACATTTTGCTCTCATCTTTTGTTATAGGCAAATCTAAGCACCATTAAACAAATATATGATACCCCCAAGTCATGGGCGATAGATTTTAAAACAGCATAGGATATTTTTTAAATATATTATACTACAAAATACAAGGTTCTAAAAAACGCGGGGCGTGATCGAGGCGTGGAGGCCAAGCCTTAAGCCTTAGAAGCCTAGGCGGGCCTTGGCGTAAAAAGGCGTGAAAAGGCGTTTAGGTCTTTTTAATATTTTTTAACCATAACAAGGCTATTAAAATACTAAAATTGTACATATCATAAAAATATGTCTGAATATTTGCAAATAAAAATACTATTTGATTATTTTGGATGAGATAATGGCCTGGTTTGCAAAAAAATCTTTAAAAGGCGATATCGTTTAACTAAAGCATTGTTGTTTTTAGAGAAAAAGTACGCCTTAAGGGTTTTACCAAGCATAAGGCGTCAAAATGTTAAGGCGGGGCGTTTCTCCCAAGCCTCAAGCCTAGGCGGGTTTTTTAGAACAGTGACAAAATATATGACACTACGAAGTCAAAACATAATAGGATAGATTTCAAAACAGAATAGGATATAGGATAAGAACAATTAAAAGAGTTGTAGTGGTTATAACGTAACAAAAAAATATTATAAACAATGAAATCTCAACCTCAAATTTCAAGAAAGCTCCAAATACGAAAGAACACTCGCATCCATTTTCTAGTAGGAGCACATTGAACAATAAAAACCCTCAAAAATCGGTAAAAAAAATCTTACCTTATGCAAGTGTGATGTTCGGTAAACGGTTAGGGGCTTAAGATTCAGCACACAACGTCAAAGGTAGACTGCAAATAAAAAATCTGATACGAAAGATAAACTTTAATGGCCTTTATCAATGGTTAGTATAAACTCTAAATTAAAAATACTTTTAACCACAAATTCAAACTAAGTGTGAATGAAAACATATAAAACTAAATAGCCTAATCTAAAATATAGAAACCTATGCTATGTTTATTTCAAGAGAGGATAAGTAACATATTTTATATATATCTACAAAAAAAATTCAAATATAAACTTACAGTTGTATATCAATGTGAGCACCAACATGACATGGAAGTTGTCTTGAACTCTATAATGAAAAATAAACACCAAATCATTCATTGAACCAAAAAATCCTAAAAGTTGAAACACGAATTTAGAAGGGGATACCTGAGATATCTTAAACACCAAAAATCCAATGAATAAAGTAACCCAAAAATCCCTATGTTTAACGCATATATAATGTACTCAATGGATTTGATGTCGATGATCTGGCAAACGGCGAGGGCAACCATTGAGGTTTTCCGGTGCCGGATCATGTAAAGGAAAAAAAAATGGAAACCGTACCCTAAGATGAAAAATCGTGTAAATCAACACTTACTTCTTTGCAAAACTTGTTCCTTCTTCATAGTCCTTTGCGGTAAGGAAAGCGAAAGGAAAATGGCAAATGAAATCCCCAAATCGTACCCTAGAAGGAGGATGAGAGAGAACGACGGGACTTTTTGGTGAATGTTTGGGGATTTGGGGATCAAGTTACTAATTTAGCCCTAGATTTGAATTAAAGTAAGAGAGAGAAATCAATTTTGAGTCAAGCAAAAGAGGGGGAAATAAAAAATGAAGGGGTAAAAGAGTAAAATAAAATAAATTAATTTCAGCCCTTGATTTCTTGCATTGGTGTTTTAATCTCAACCCCTAATTAGCTTATGATCTTATTGAATGGTGTTCAAATTCTACTCCTTATTATATATATATATATATATATATATATATATATATATATATATATATAGAGAGAGAGAGAGAGAGAGAGAGAGAGAGGATCTCATGCATACCTAGTTTGCATACCCTCTCTGTGGACCGCTTTTTTTAAATAGTAAAAAAAAAATTTGGCTGATTTTTTTAATATGATTTTTAAACATTTTAATAAGACTATAAAAAAAATCAACTCAAAATGAATTGTTTTGCTATTTTACAAAAACCGGTCAAACTTTGTTAGTTTTTTAGGTGTTAAAAACTAACAAAGTTTGACCAATTTTTTAAAAATAGCAAAAAAATTCATTTTGAGTTGAATTTGTGTTATGATCCTACTGAAATATTAAGAAACTACAAAAAAAAAAATTAGCCCAAAAATATATTTTTTACTATTTTATTAAAAATAGTCTACGTCAACGATAGACAAATGATTAGGCACATATTCTTCATATTTATCCCCTTAATTTCGGTATTTTTATGATCTCGTGCAGTGTAAATAGCTTGAATTGGTCTCATATTTATGCTACTAACCTCTTTTGGCAAGTATTTCGTGTTTTGTTTATTTCTCATGTGTTTTACAGATATTTCATGCAAATTAGTGCACAAGAGAATGCAAAACAGTGAAAGAAACCAAGAAATTGGGAGTTGAAGGGCATTTTTGAAATTTTACATATATATTTCGGCTGTGGAGAAAGCTAGAGATTTGAAGAGCTCTAAATTACAAGAATATTGGAAAAACGGCACCCCAATTCGAGCTACGATGAAGAAGTTATGCTCATTTAAAGTTGGAGACAGAAAGTCAAAACTTGAAATTAATTCTGGAAGCTGAAGAGACAACTCTTGAAATTTCTTGTTTAATTCATTTTTATTAGTTGTAAAACGTGGAGAGGCATGGGGAGAGTCTCATTTAGGTATATTAAAAGTTGTAAAATGTGGAGAGGCATGGGAAGAGTCATTTTTTAGGTGTATAAAAGGCCAAGCCCTACATCCTTCCAAAGGAGTCGAATTTTAGAAAGAGAGCCAGATTTTAGAGAGTTGTTTTTATCACATTGTAGGAGGCTAGTAGTTAATTTTTATAGGATTCTTATATCCAAGAACCCTAGTTTTGAAGTTTGGCTACTATTCAAAATTCAAAGATATATTCAAGATTCATCATTCATCCATTGCAAGTAATTTTAATTTATTGCTTTTACCGCTTTCATAGTTAGTTTGATTAATTGTTGCTTTCTAGTTTTCCAATCCCAATTCAAGTTGTGTTCTCAATTTTCTAGATTTAGTTATGAATTCCTGCACTTTCACTTTTAATTTTTCTTTTATTTTAATCATGTTAAGCTAAGTTTTTAAGGGTGGGGATACATGAACCCAACCCGATGTGGTATGCATAGATATAAAATTTGTCCTCTAAATTAAATAAGTGATTAGATCGTGTTGTGTTGTTTCACAACCATTGTAGAACTTTTGACCCCGTTTTTCCTAGGTAACCGGGGTGCTTAAGGATGCAACGTGCGTGAACTATTGCAACACTTCTTTACTCATTCTTTGATTATGTATGATGCGGGCTTGAACCTCATATATGTAATGCTTTGGAGTACTAAAGACTGGGTCTCATCAATTATCTAATTTGTGACTAATTTTGTACTGGCATACACACTAGTGTTTGGGGGAGTGTATTCTTTACCCATTTCTTCATTCATATTAATTCCTTCTTAGTTAGTTAATTTAGCATGCGTAGGTTAATTGAATTGAATCTAGTTAATTCATAAATAAAATCCATAAAAATCAATCATTCTTTTATTTTATTTTATTTTAACATCAACTTTAGGATTAAACTACCTTAACTTTGTCGTCACGTTCACACGTCCTAATCCCCTGTGGATTCGATACCCAGACTCGCCACTATACTCCTTAAGAAGTGTAGTTACAAGTTTAGTTTTTTTTTGTATTGAGGTTGGAAGCCGATAACAACGACTAGCGTATTACACGGACGCTCGGTTTTTCCACTCGATCAAAATGGCGCTGTTGCCGGGGAGTGTTTGTTATAGATTATAATTGACTTACTACTTCATAAAAAAAATTAAATAAATAAATAAAAAAGAAAAATGTGTGTCATGTTTTTGAATTGTCCACTTTGAAATGTCTTATTTTAACTCTTTTGGTGGCTTTAATTGTTATGCTAATAGTGAGGAGGAGAATGAACTCACGATTTATGAACATTGGATCAATATCACTAAAGATGATTCTCATAAATACAAGCCTAGTGCTAAGGCAATCCAAATTTATCAAAATCAATTGCTTGAAGAAGAAACACTTGAAATAGAATATCGAGAAAAAAATCGTTATTGGGAGCAAGAGTTAGATGCATTATTTGAACCCAATGAGGATTTTTCTTCCGATAGTTTTGAAGTTGAAGTAAGTTTTCAACCAAATGAGGAATTCGAGGTGCTAGAACCAAGGAAGCCTACTTTGGAAGAACTCTTGATTGTTATAAAAAGCAATCTGATGACCTTGCTGCTACCGAGTTGAAAATTACAGCAACTTGCAAGGAGTTGAATGATTATTTGGACAACTTAGAGAAGGTCAAGACTTGCGCTTCACTTAATACTTTTGAGAATGAAATCATTGAGAGTGATCTAAGTTCTTTTGAATATCAACCTCTTATAAATATTTCAAAACCTATTGAGGTTGAAGATCATTTGTCTTCTTGTGTCCCCACTATTATCTAACCATTAAATCCATCACAAGAATTAGGGGAATGTATTATGGGCCATACACTTAGACGTGTCACTTCACCGGATCCAGTTGAAAATTTTGGGGGAGAAGATTTTGAGGACAAGGACTCTATGCTTGAATTGTTTTCCAAGATGGACTCTTTTTATTTGAGTGCCCCACTTTCCATACTACTTGAAAAATCTATGGGAGGTGATTCTATTTTTCTTGGATCCCAATGGGACTTGTCCCCCTATGCACCCAAATCCTTCATGATCCCCCTAAATTTTTTAATAGGTGATGGTTCATTTCTTCCGTGTTCTACATGCCTTCCATTTTTCAAACGAAATTCTTATTTTTGGGGAGGCATGCATCCTAGTGAGGGTACACCATTAATCCCTCAAAGTCATATTGTATTTTGGGTGGACCCTCAAATTTTTCGACTTCTAATGTATAACTTATTAGAAGTTCAAATCGTAGGTTGTACATAATTAGATTTTTCTTTTTCCTTTTTTTTATAGTTTAGATTAATTAGTTAAAGTTTTAGTTATTCTTTTTGTTATGCTTGGTTCTAACATGTTTTGTAGATTCAGTGGACTCGTACTTTTTGGGGATCGCTCCATTTTGGGTAATATCTTTCTTTTCCTCTCTTTATGCTGTGTTCTTGATTCACATTGAGGACAATGCAACATTTAAGTTAGGGGGTGTGGGATATTCTTCCCGTTTATTATTTAGATTCATTGATTCGATCACATGTTCTTTCCAAGTGTGTTTTTTTTAGAAAATTTCACAAATTTAAAAAAAAATTGAAAAATTCTGAAAAAAACAAAAAATATTTTTCTTCAAAATAAATAAAAATTGGAATTTAAAAGTTTCAAAAACATCACCTTTATTCTATTTAAAGTTTCAAATTGTTAACAATCAAAATGCACTAAGCCAAAATTGACCGAAGATGAAAATTGAAAGAAAATTGTCGACTTAACGAATAAGTGTGGATATTGATCAAACCCGGTGAGATTTCGAGCCTTTCTATTTTTTATGAGTTTTCAATTCAATCCGAGTTTATGATTAACTCAAAGTTCTTTTCAGCGTTTTAATAAGTCGTTGATGATCTCAATCCTTTGTTTTGATCGGTTATGGGAAATGTGTGAAATGTTGTCTCGAAATTCATGATAAATATATCTCGAGACTGAATTAATCTCGAGATGCATATGGTAATGTGATTAGCAATTTGGACAATGAAGTAGGCCCTCGTTTGTTTAACCCAAAAATATTAGCCATAATAAAGTTGTAAAAAAATTATCCCTTTGCAACCCACTTTGAGCCTAATAAAATATTTTCCTTTGTTTGATAACCCGAAAACCCCAAATAGTCCGGAATTGTGAAAATTGAGAAAATTCATCAAGTAAGTCCAAATTGTGCAGTAAAAAGGGGAAAGAGAAAAACATAAAAAAAATGCTCAACAAAAAAAATAGCAAGAAAGAAAAAAGAAGGAAAAAAAATGAAAAGAGAAAAAGAAAGAGAAAAATGAGCAAATGCCGGAAAAAAAAGCACTAATGGATGTCATAAGGATATTTTCCAATTTCGAACATTCCGTCCATTCCCATTTTTACCCTTTACACCTTATAACTCGATAAAGTCCTAACCGAGTCCGAATGGCGAAATTGGTTATCGCATGGAGAGATAAGATACAAAAAGATAATATGAGAGATTAAATGGTGTGAACTAGAGGCGATATTCCCGTTTCCTAATAACTGTACTCCGATGATGAGATCTTTTCACCATATATTTCCTTCTTTTCAATTTTGTATGCATGAATTTGTGTCCATTATATTTACTCTTTATATCATGCATACCGAGATAAAACAACCACAATCCGAGTGATTCGTTTGTGAGTGCATCCGTAAGAATTTGAATCAAAATGAATTTTCGGAAAGTAATGTAATGCTTAATCGGTGGAAATTTGAGGTTTAATTTTTGGCTTTGTGCACACACACTATGGTTTGAGACATTTGAATATGAATTTATGGTGATTATTTTTCAAAAAGTTTAAATTGTACAATTTTTAAGTATTTTGATATTTATTTGAGTCAATAAAGAATTTTGTGAGTGTATTCACTGCAAACCCTCACGAGACAAAACTCGTCCCACTAGGGTAACCTAGGGGTTTAAAGGCTTGTTGCACATGCTCAATGCAATCGCTTGCCTGCGAAAGTGGAATTTTATTTTAATAAAGGAATTTTCAAGAGTGGAATTTTGGTTAGATTCATTTACATTGCTCGGGACGCGCAAAGTTCTAAGTTAGGGGGTGTGATTAGGCGCATTTTCTTCATATTTATCCCCTTAATTTCGATATTTTTATGATCCCGTGTAGTGTAAATAGCTTGGATTTATCTCATATTTATGCTACTAACCTCTTTTGGCAAGTATTTCGTGTTTTGTTTATTTCTCGTGTGTTTTACAGGTATTTCATGCAAATTAGTGCGAAAGAGAATGCAAAACAGTGAAAGAAACCAGGAAATGGGGAGTTGAAGGGAATTTTCGTAATTTTACTTATATATTCCGGCTGTGGAGAAAGCTAGAGATTTAAAGACCTCTAAATTACAAGAATATTGGAAAAAATGGCACCCCAATCCGAGCTTATGCCCATTTAAAGTTGGAGACAGAAAATCAAAACTTGAAATTAATTCTGGAAGTTGATGAGACAACTCTTGAAATTTCTTGTTTAATTCGTTTTTATTAGTTGTAAAACGTGGAGAGGCATGGGGAGAGTCTCATTTAGGTATATTAAAAGTTGTAAAACGTGGAGAGGCATGGGAAGAGTAATTTTTTAGGTGTATAAAAGGCCAAGCCCTACATCCTTCCAAGGGAGTCGAATTTGAGAGAGAGAGTCAGATTTTAGAGAGTTGTTTTTATCACATTGTAGGAGGCTAGTAGTTAATTTTTATAGGATTTTTATATCTAAGAACCCTAGTTTTGAAGTTTGGCTACTATTCAAAATTCAAAGATATATTCAAGATTCATCATTCATCCATTGCAAGTAATTTTAATTTATTTCTTTTACCGCTTTCATAGTTAGTTTGATTAATTGTTGCTTTCTAGTTTTCCAATCCCAATTCAAGTCGTGTTCTCAATTTTCTAGATTTAGTTATGAATTCCTGCACTTTCACTTTTAAGTTTTCTTTTATTTTAATCATGTTAAGCTAAGTTTTTAAGGGTGGGGATACATGAACCCAACCTGATGTGGTATGCATAGATATAAAATTTATCCTCTAAATTAAATAAGTGATTAGATCGTGTTGTATTGTTTCACAACCATTGTAGAACTTTTGACCTCGTTTTCCCTAGGTAACCGGGGTGCTTAAGGATGCAATGTGCGTGAACTATTGCAACACTTCTTTACTCATTCTTTGATTATGTATGATGCGGGCTTGAACCTCATATATGTAATGCTTTGGAGTACTAAAGACTGGGTCTCATCAATTATCTAATTTATGACTAATTTTGTACCGGCATACATACTAGGGTTTGGGGGAGTGTATTCTTAACCCATTTCTTCATTCATATTAATTCCTTCTTAGTTAGTTAATTTCGCATGCGTAGGTTAATTGAATTGAATCTAGTTAATTCATAGATGAAATCCATAAAAATCAATCATCTTTTTCTTTTATTTTATTTTAACATCAACTTTAGGATTAAACTACCTTACCTTTGTCATCATGTTCACACGTCCTAATCCCCTGTGGATTCGATACCCAGAATCGCCACTATACTCCTTAAGAAGTGTAGTTACAAGTTTAGTTTTTTTTTTGTATTGAGGTTGGAAGCCGATAACAACGACTAGCGTATTACACGGACGCTCAGCTTTTCCACTCAATCAGCAAACTGAGATATGTATGTATATTACTCGCTATATACATATAACAACATCCCAAACCTTGTATTCGCTTATCATTCTGCTATATTATTTCTAATAATGCTTTTTTCTTATGTCTTTGAGCAACTCGCTAGAAGAACAAGGAGACTTCCCTCTAGGATATCAACGTTGCTAACTTGCTGAAGGTTTGGAGGGTGAACACCCCAGATCTACCTATCTTCTTTTGGAGTATACCAACACTACGGGTAGCTATACTGCTCAATCGACATACGATATTCCTTAGAAGAATCATCTTCGTCCTTTGAATCACTTGACGTCAGTTCCATCTTACCATACAAAGAGGACTCTATGGAGCCCACCAGGACGAGGGTTCGCCGAGCATTTTGACTACTTGCAAGGCTTTAAAGAAAAGGACTAAGGCCTATAGGAACTAGCCCGCCTTAGTCACCAAGATAAACGACGATCTCAAAAAAATCCAAAAATTGAGAATTTGGGGGAAAAGTCAATCCCCCCTGGACCACAATAAGTGTGTGAATCCAATGTCCCCCATTGATGGCACTAACATATTTGGGCTTGGGGATAAACCAACTTTATTTGGTTGAATAAAATCCTGAATAGTTGGACTTCCCATAGACCAGGTGCATTTTTTTCATTGTCCCTTCTAAGTCTAAAGGAGTGTAACGACACAACATAGAAGGTAAGAAAGACAAACATGACACATGCAAGGCATAATGGAATGAAAAAAATGTAGAAAGATTGGTATTAACTTGATTATTCAAAAATGTTCTCTTTTTTAGGGACGGTAATTATACGCACCTCGTCGAGTTTTCATTCGCCCCGTTCCTAAATAGATGGTTTTGAAAATAAATTTTTCGGGTTTGGTGCAGGTTCAGATTTGGGTGTAGAAAAATTCGTACCACCCCGTTTATACATATATTAGCAAAAAAAATATAATAATATATATTTTACAAGAAACATCTTTAGATAAATATATTCTAAGTTATATTTTCTCAATTACTAATCATTTAACTTGGTAATAATGGTGGTGCGTTTATGCATAATTTAAATATGTAAAAATCTAAGTTTATTAAATTAACTAAATTTAATAAACGGGTCGTGTCGAATCGGGTTTGGGTTTCATAAATATCCATTCGGGGCGGGTTTAAGTTTTATTAATAAAATCCATTACGGGTTCAGGCGAGGCGGGACGGGGGAGGTTTGATATTTTTCTAAACGGGTCGGATTTGGGTTTTGCGAAACCCGCTCCATTGCCATCTCTACAATTTCCTAACCCAACATCCAATTTTGCACACTTTAGTGCACCCTATTAGACATATATATCAAAGAAAAATGTAAGTGAGCTAAAATTTTAGCACTAATTTTGTTGATTGGAATGCTTTCGGACAAACATGAATTTGACATTGATCTTTAGAGAGCCATTTTCATTTTTTTTCTTCTCTTAACTACTCTTTCTCTATATCCGAATCTAGGATTATACCACTTATGTGTATATATATGTATAGGATGGTATTTTAATAATACAATAATGAATGTATATAAGTTTCTTTAAAACTTTAATATTCTTACTCCCTTTTTCCAACAATGTCATCGATTTGACAAAACAAAATTTGGTTATGGGTAATTAAATTAAAAATCGAGAAATATTTTGGCAAACTTGTTTTCCTCATTAGGGTGTGTTTTGTTAACGATAAAATATTTTAGGTTGTGAAAAATGAAGTGGTACAATTTTTTAGGTCATTTAATTGTATCACATATCAAAGTATTTCATCGTTGCGTAGGACCACTTTACCATGAGATTATCATAATATTAGCCTACCCCTCCGATGAATCCTAGCTCCACTCTTGGTGTGTTATATATTGGAACAACTAACCAAAACTCAATAGCCAATGGGTGTATATTTGGAGACCCACCTTTGAAGCGAGTCATGTTTACTCTCTCACCTAATTGGTTGAAACATTAAAAACATTGGAACCCACGTAACTACTAATTTATTATTTTAATATTTCAATCGATCAGAAGAGAGGGCCAAGAAATCTTATATAAACCTGATGTATTTTCAGTATGAGACTTTATATTCTCAATACGCCCCCACATGTGTGAATATCATATTAAATATCGGAGCATCCAATCTTAAATCAATTAACAATGGGTGCAGAGGGTCCAGTGGTAAGGGTTTCGCTCAGTTGGCCAAAGGTCACGAGTTCGATCCCCCCACCGGTTACCTAGTCTGTGGTAAGGGTGGACTCTGGGCGGTGCGGGTTATCCGTATGGCTTTGGGTCCGATTCCCCATAGGTATGCCAGGATTTAAGCGGGGCTCGTGTGTGAGGTGGTCATGCGCAGTGTCCCCCCTATTTAGCTTACATGAGGGAGTCCAAATGGCTCGTTCGTGTGGAGGTTCAGGGTTATAAAAAAAAGAATGTATTATAATTTTCTATTACGCACGACTTCTAGGTATGTCCATTATTTCTCATAGATGAGGGCAGTGGCGAGCCACTTTGTACATGACCTGGGCACAGGCCCAGGGGTGGCCGTGGGCTGGGCCTGGGCAGGCCCGGTCGGGCTCGGGCCGGGTTTGAAAAATTAAGTGTTATCCCAAGCCCGCTCGGGCCTAGATCGGGCCTTATTATGTAATCCCAAACCCGCCCAGATTTGAAAGCTCTTTACCCAGGCCCGCCTGATCGGGCCCTATTATGTTAATTAAAAGATTTTTTTTTTAAATTAAAATACCTATTTTTTATTTAAAGACCAATTTTTTTAATTAAAAATATGTTTTAAACTCCATATATTACAAAGTCCATATATAAAGTTTCTCACTTTACATGAAAAGACTTGATATACGTTTTTATATTTATAGAAGTCCCCCCCACCACCACACACACACACATATATATATATATATATATATATATATATATATATATATATATATATATATATATATAGAGGCAGGCTCCTGTGCACACTAAGTTTGCACACTAAGTTTGCACATTAAGTTTTTAAAGTAGTAAAAAATATATTTTTGAGTGCTGGCGCACACCAATTTTTTTATGTGATATTTTAACATTTCAACAGACTCACATAAAAAAAAATTAGCTCAAAAAACATTTTTTTGCTATTTTTAAAAAATCGGTCAAACTTTCGCAGTTTTTAAAGGGCTTAAAAGCATAGAAAGTTTGACCGATTTTTTAAAACTAGCAAAAAAAGTTTTTTTGAGCTGATTTTTTTTATATGGGTTCCTTGAAATGTTTAAATATCACACAAAAAAATCAACTCAAAAATATTTTTTGTACTACTTTAAAAAGGTAATGTGCAAACTTAGTGTGCACAGGAGCTTGCCTCTCTCTCTCTCTCTCTCTCTCTCTCTCTCTATATATATATATATATATATATATATATATATATATATATATATATATATATATATATATATATATATATATATATATATATATATATATATTCGGGCCTCGGGCCGGGCCGGGCCTCATCGGGCTTAAGAACTCATGCCCAAGCGCGCCCGAAAAAAAATCGGGCGTATAAAATTTTGCCAAGCCCGCTTTGCCGGCTTATTTACCTTACCCAAGCCCTATTTTTTTATTGGGCGGGTTGGGCCGGCTTGGCGGGCCTCGGGCCTATGGCCACCCCTAGGCCCAGGCCAGCCCAGGTAAATTCCTTTTTTTTTTTTAATATGTACACATTGCCGAGATTCTGAGATTACTGAGATTCTAAAAATATCGCTAAGATTATGAAATTCTGAAAATATCAGTGTTGTTTTACCTCTTTTAATATTAGTATAAATGTGTTTATTGGTTTGTAGTAATTATTAGTATAAATGTCACAGTTGTTTTACCCCTTTCAATATCAGAATGTTGTTTTACCTCTTTTAATATTAGTATAAATGTTGTTGTTATTGGTTTGTAATATTTATTTTTGGGACATATACCAAATAGTCTCTGGAACATTTTTTAATACCTATTTAGTCCAAGCTTTTTTATTTTGCTTCAAAAAGTCATTTGCCACATATTTTGGAGAAAGAGTGCCGTTGGCGCGGACCTCTAAAAATAAGGGAATATTGAGTGCTTGAGGGACTAAATCAGTTAAACTAAAAATATGTGTTCTTTTAAAAAAATATATATTTATAGTAGGGACTATTCAATAATTGACCCTTTATTTTTTGGGCATGAAGTTGTTGAAATTAATGTTAATTTTAATTTACTCCTCAAAAAAAAAAAATTGGGGGGCTCCCGCCCCCGAGCCCCCCGAAATTTCCTTTGGTGCCCAGGCCACCTAAAATTTCTGGCTCCGCCACTGGATGAGGGTGATGATTTAGTGAAACATTTCTCCTAACATGGAGGATCAACCAGCATATTTAGGTTGTTTGTTGGGATATCTCCATCCTTCTCTCTTTATATTCTAATGTATGCATGAGATAGTATAATTAATTGTATAATATTTATCATTAGTATATTAAATCCATAGACTACTAATACATACCAATTTCAATTGCTTGTCAACATAATATGGAAATGTCATATAAAAACAAAAAGTGGATCTCCATGAGAATCTTGTGTGAAAAATAATCTTTGTTTTGTAATGACAGCGTGCAATAAAAAAATAAAAATAAAAATTGCCATAGTAATGCAATTATGAACAGTCATCCCAATCCATGATTACATATCAAGGATTTACTCCCACTTGAATCTCATTAGCCACTGCAAGACTACAGTTGTAGGATGGGTAAGTGTTGGAGAATTTAAAAGAAAACTATGATTTTGTATACTATTTAGTATTTGAGACATAAGAGAATTGAGATTTTGCTCTGAAAATTGATTTGTAGAGTTTTTAACACTATTGTTGACTTGTGGATAACAGATATGGCTTTTTATAGCCTTAGTTACAACAGACATAAAATTTTAGAAAAAATTCAAATGGACCTACACATGCATATGGATCTAGAGATATGAAAAGACTATCCACTATATAATGTATGACCTTACAAATACCAAGATTTCATATTCTAATGAATGAATAAACATAAATATATAAAGTTCATTGTCTTTCACTATAAAACTTACACAAAGATTATTTTATTTTTTCTTTAGTATATGTCTCGAAAAAATTCTCGAGAAAATAGGGTGAGCGGCTACCCGCCTATGGGTGCAAAACTTTAAATTTTTCATGTGGGAGTTTATGTTTTAACACGCCCTCTCACGTGCGATATTATTTGAGCCTAATGTGTAAAAATTTTTTTTTTGAGTGATGTCTGCTAATTAAATCGCGCGATCTTAAGTATTTAGTCCTATTTATAAAGATTTATTTGTCTTCACTCTCATATTTTTATTTTTCTAGTTATTGGTCCTATAAAGAACAAGTGTCATCCTCTGCAAAAAGAAAAATAGGTGGTTGCAAAAAGAAGAATGAGTAGTTACAGGGAAGTTATAAGCGATTTTGAATGATTATGAGATTTTTTACAATTATAAAAATATAAGGGTTTGAAGCCTAATTATATCTTTGTAGATTGAACAAAAGGCGAAAAAATCATTAAATCGCTGGACCATTAATAGCTTGCTGCGATATCATGTAAAATATTATTGTTTGTAGAGTCATGAGCTTTATATATGGTAAAGCCTCTCTCACATTTGAATGATTCTCCAACGGATGGAATGCCTTTAAATAGGGTAGATTCATCTTGTGTAATATGAACAAGGGACATATACCAAATAGTCCCTCAGACATTTCTTAATACCCATTTAGTCCAAACTTTTTTATTTTGCCTCAAAAAGTCCCTTGCCACATATTTTCGAGAGGGAGTGCCGCTGGCGCGGACCTCTAAAAATAAGAGGATATTGAGTGCTTGAGGGACTAAATGGGTTAAACTAAAAATATGTGTCCTTTTTAAAAAATATATATTTATAGTAGGGACTATTTAATAATTGACCCTATGAACAAAAGATATTCAATTAAAGATGATGGACCTACAGTAAAATAAAATATTGGTTTTGTTGCCAAATACAGCCAAACCCTTTGATTCAAGAAATGTTTCTGGGCCTATGATTGCTTGCACGTTGTTATCCAAAAGTATAATAGCTGCATTGGGCAATGGAACAAACTGATATAAAAATATGTCTCTACTTCGTCCTTATTTATATGTTGGATTAACAATTGTCACGAATCGCGATTGAAAATTAATCAAAGTACGTGCAAGTTGTCTGAACACCTCATGATATGTTATTCAAAAAAAAAAAAAAAAAATTGGTACGATATTTTGGTGTTATCAAGGGCAGACAAGGTGGATAGAAAAAAAAACAAGAATTTTTTAACTAGTATTTTTTAAGGACTGTCATTTCACCCGTTTCATCAAGTTTTTGTCCATCCCATCTTGTCGGATCATCGGGTTTGCGCCCATCCCGTCTCGTCGAATTTCCGTCCGTCCTTCTCCTAATGGGATGGATTTTAAATTCGAGATGGGTTGGAATTTGGGTGTAATTTTTTTTTCCCATTTATACATATATTAGCAAAAAAATATAAGAATATACATTTTACAAGAGACACCTTTAGATAAATATATTCTAAGTTATATTTTCTCAATTATTAATCATTTAAGTTGGTAATAATTGTGGTGCGTTTATGCATTCTTTTAAATATGTAAAAATATAAGTTCATTAAATTAACTAAATTAAATGAACAGGTTGGGCCGGGTCGGGTTGGTTTCGGATTTCATAAATATCCATTCGGGGTGGGTTCAGGTTTTAATAATAAAACTCGTTACAAGTTCGGGTGGGGTGAGTTTGATATTTTTCTAAACGAGTCAGGTTCGAGTTTTGCAAAACTCGCGTGAAACCCGTCTTGTTGCCATCCCTACTCTTTCCTTACCCACCCATTGCACACTTTATCACACCGTATTAAACATAATTATTGAAGAAAAATACAAGTGAGCTAAAATTTGTTTTTAATTGGAATGGTTTTGGACAAACATGAAATTGAGATTGATCGTTAGAGAGTCATTTTCATTTTGTTTGTTCTCTTGACTATTCTTTCTCTATATCTCAATTTAAGATTGTGCCATTTATGTGTATATATTTGTATTGAATGGGTATAATAATAATGCAATAATGAATGTATATAAGTCTGCTTGAAACTTTAATGTATGTGCATCTTTTTTCCAACAATGTCGTCGATTTGGCAAAACCAACTTTGGTTATGGGTATATTAGATGAAAATCCAGAAAATGTTTGGTAAACTTTTTTCCTTCATTCAAGGGAGTGCTTGGTTAATGATAAAATATTTTAGGCTTTGCATAGGACCAATTTACCATGGGATTATCATAATATTAGCCTACCCCTCCAATAAATCTTAGCTCCGCCCTTGGTGTGTTATATATTGGAACAATCAACCAAAATTCAATTGTCAATAGATGTAGGGGAGTTCAAATTTGGGGATCCACTTTCAAAGTGGGTCATGCTGACTCTCTCACCTAATTGGTTGAAATAATAAAAACATTGGAACCCACTGTAACTATTCATTTATTATTTTAATGTTTCAACCAATCAGGAGAAAGGGCCTAGGGATGTATTTTCAATGTGAGACTTTATATTCTCAACAAACCCTCACATAAATGAATATCATATTAAATATCGAAGCATCCAACCTAAAATCATTTAACAATGGGTGTAGAGGCAAGAATGTGTTATAATTTTCTACTACGCGCGATTTCTAGGTACGTCCATGATTTCACATAAATGAGGGTGATGATTTGGTGAAACATTTCTCCTAGCATGGAGGATCAACATGCATATTAGGGTTGTTAGTATCCCTCCATCATTCTCTCTTTATATTCTAATGAATTGCATGAGATAGTCAATTCATCTGTATAATATTAATTATTAGTATATTAAATTCATAGACTACTAATATATACAAATCTTTGGGTCATGCACAGTGTCCTCTCTGTTTAGCTTGCATGAGGGAGTCCAAATGACTCCTTCGTGTGGAGGTTCAGGATTATATAAGAAAAAAAAAATACATACAAATTTCAATTGTTTGTCAACATAATATTGAAATGTCATTTAAAAACAAAAAGTGGATCTCCATGAGATTCTCGTGTGTAAAAAATAATCTTTATTGATAGCGTGCAACAAAATAAAAATAAAAATAGTCATAGTAATACAATTATGAACAGTCATCCCAATCCATGATTACATATCAAGGATTACTCCCACTCGAATCTCATTAGCTACTGCAAGGCTACAGTTGTAGGATGGGTAATTGTTGGAGAAGTTAAAAGAAAATTATGATTTTGTATACTATTTAGTATTTGAGACAAAATAGAATTGAGGGTTTGCTCTGAAAATTGATTTGTAGAATTTTTAACTCTTCATTGCTGACTTGAGGATAGCAGAAGATGGCTTTTTATAGCCATAGTTGCAACAGTCATAAAATTCTATAAAACAATTCAAACGGAACCATACATGCATATGAATCTAGAGAGATGAAAAAACTATTCAATATACAATGTATGACCTTAAAAATATCAAGACTTCATATTCTAATGCATGAATGAACATAATTACAAATTAATTTTTAACAGTAAGTGTGTGCATATAACTGAGATAAAAGGCTAAATGAACATTAACAAAGAAAAGGTGTCCCGTGTGTTCTTCTCAATCTTCATTGGATGGTGCTTATTTAGGTAACATAAAAACACGCCGTACCTAGTGCACAAAACTCCCGTTTCACTGTAAAGTCTGAAAAAAGTAAATGTCGACTGGTCTTACCTTATATTGTTTTCATTAGACCTGTCAAAATACACGATAACCCGTTAACACGACACGATCCGACACGAAATTATAAGTTAATGGGTTTACCCTTATTGGGTTTGGGTCATTAGCGGGTTGACACGGTAGACCCGTTAACACTAACGGTTCGGGTTTGAAAATTTACCTGTACCCGTTTCTACCCGTTAACACCCGTTAACACTAACGGGTACTATAGGGTCACCCAACCCGTACCCAATAATAATAACCATTAAACCCCATTATTTCTAAATCTTTAAAGACTAACGGGTGCTATAGGGTCACCCAATCTATACCCAATAAAAATTACAATTAAAACCCATTATTTTTAAAGTATTGAAGACTAACGGGTATTATAGGGTCATCCAACCCGTTACCCATTTCGACCCAAAATGATTCGTTAATATTAACGGGTGTTAACGGTTTGGGTCGTGTACCCGTTAATATTAACGGGTCGTGTTTGGGTATTGTTATTAGACCCGTTAGGCTTAACGGGTCGTGTATGGGTTAGGGTGTTTTGACCCGTAACCCGTACACGACCCAAACCGACCGGTTGACAGGTCTAGTTTTCATGGCCGGCCGTGACCATATGCCAAATGGGCAATGCCACAGACCCATTTTAGAATAAGCACCTATATATGTAAATTTAAAGGGTTCAAAAATATTTTATGTATATTGAAAATGTCAATTTTTTAAATAAGTTCAATTTTTTAGGGGCCATATTTTTAACTACCCAAAGAAAATTTGTACAAAAAATGATTCAATTACCCAATTTTTTTTATTAGTTTGATTTTTTCATCAAGGTCTTATTATTTTATTTTTTATGTAATTATTTTTTTGGTTACTAAGTTCTTACATTCTACACAAATCAAGTAGATGAAATTGTAGAGGGTTTGAACATGACTTGCTAGATAAACTTAATAGTAAAAGTCTAATTAGTGATTTTGCAAGTAGAATTGCAAGAATAACTATTTTTAAATGAGTTTTTAGGTATTTAGTATCTTTGTACAATATTTTTTTGTAAGGGCCCTAACTTGACTTTCGCACATGACACTTCCAATCTCAGGACCGACCCTAATTGTTTTGTAATATGAAAGGACTGCTTTCAAGTCTCGAACACGAGACCAACGATAGCGTGTATGAAATTGCATTCCATCATTTATAACACCTTCGGCAAGTAGTGTTTGTTTATATAGTACCTTAGCCAGGGGTGGATCTAGCCCTAACCGAAGCGGGGCGGCCGCCCTAGTTCAACTTTTAAAATAAATAAATAAATAAATAAAATTAGGGATTTTTTGGTAAAAAAATTAAACTTGGAGGTTACTTCTAATTATATTCAAAGATGGGGGTGTAGGTGTGTAATTAATAAAAAACAAAACCCTTTAACATTTCAAACCACACGCACGTTTACAGACTGTAAATCCTATCTCTCTCATATTTTGTAAACGTTTCGAACCAAACACGAGCCAGTCGCTCATCTCATCTCCTCTCACCGGACCGCTCGTCTCCTCTCACCAGACGAACACTCAATCTATCTCTGTGCTCAACCCTCTCTGCTCTCAACCTCACCTCACCGACCGGACCTCTCAAGTTCTCAACCTCACTGGACGACCCCTCTACCGCACCGGACCTCTACCTTCTCTTTCAGGTATGTTTTATTTTGTCTTTTTTTAATGTCAATCAACAAAAGTTTAAAACTGTGTTGAAATTTGTGTATAAAATTTCTGTTTAAATTGTGTTGAAATTTGTGTATGATACAGTTTAAAATTTTTGTTTAAAAAATGTTGATCCATGTGTTGAAATATCTGTTTAAAATTTTATGTCAATCCATGAGAAAATTTTATTGAAACAGTTTGAAATTTGAGTTTAAAAGAGGTTTAAAATAATTTTAAGGTTAAAAAGAAAAAAAAATAGTAAAAACAACCCAAAAAAATCAGCTCGGGGGCTCCCGCCCCCAAACCCCCGGACTTCATCAAAAAATTCTGCTGCACTTGACTTAGATTCCTGGTTCTGCCACTGAGCTTAGCTATTATGTTAACCACAAAGTGTTGATATTATTATACACCATGTTAAAGTTAACCAGGGAGGAAAATTATTAACTAATAGATTGAGAGATGCTAATGAAAATACACTCATTCATAGAAGGTAGCTTGTTTATAATCAAATTTAACAAATGTGCTTCGATAATTTCTATATAGTATATACAACTAACCAATTTGAGCAAGGAAGCTTGTTTTGATGATATTGAATTTTAGAATGTCCTTTCACAATAAATACAAGTAAATCGCTTTTTAGTATATTATCTCCAACCCTTGTGTTGATGATATTCAATTCAGAGTTGAACATGCATATTATATTGTAACTTGAAATGTGAAGACTCAATGCATGGCGGATCAATGTAACCTTTTGTTTCGTACTCGAAATGTTGATCTTCTATATTTCTTTCCCAAAATATATATCACCTCTTAAGATTTTTTCAATCATTATAATTGTATATGCTGCAAAATTATAATGACCGAATAAATAACAATATGTAGGTAACATTATAAA
This sequence comes from Sambucus nigra, assembly GCA_949130495.1. Lineage (NCBI taxonomy): Eukaryota > Viridiplantae > Streptophyta > Magnoliopsida > Dipsacales > Adoxaceae > Sambucus > Sambucus nigra. The sequence continues at coordinate 664,722,958 of OX422215.1, read as the reverse complement.
TTATAAACAACTTGACATTGAATATTATAAATGGCCATCTCAGTGACAGAAGTCTAATATTTATAACGATGAAATGAAGCATTACAATGAATACCAAACCTCAAATCATATAAATATTAGAGATAAACATACATGCATGCATAAACACACATAATACATGAATAATTTGCACTATAAAAAAATTATTTTTTGAGACGATATTCTAGCGATCTCAAAGGATACTCTAATCATCTCAAATACTATTTGGAATGGTATTTAGGATGGCTCAAGGGATTTTTATTGGCAACCTAATTCATAGTGTTTTTGAGATGACAACAACCTTCTCAAAAGGGTTTTTTGAGACGGAAACTAAGCCGCCTCAAAAGCTCATTGTTTATGGGACTCTTTTGAGACAACAAGTGTATTTAATAAATATTTTTGGGATGACTATTGACCATCCTAGAAAATGATTGGATGCCAAAATTTTGGCGCCAAAGTATTAGAGACGGTAAAATCCGTCCCTAAAGTTTATTTTAGAATTGAACATTCCAGCATATATTCTATATAATTATAAATTAAAAGCTATTAAAATAATATATAACATCTTTAGCACCCATTTCAACATTTCTCAGTAGCTCATTACCCTTTCAACTATAATTAAAGTTCATACAAGTAAAATCTCACTATACACAATCAACACGTAAAACATTGTGTCTACCAAAACATTAATGGTAATAATAAGTTTTTAAAATATTCCACTAGTCACATTAGTAAAAATACATAAAAATCCTTCTACTCCTAACATAAAATGATGTCAGCAAAGTAAACCCATGATCTTTAAGCATACGACCTTCAAGAAAATGACTTCAATGATTTGTCATCTACAAAAGGTTTCCACATGCAATAAGATTTATTTAGTGTCAATTACCTGAAACAAAGAAGATTTTTTTATTAGTCCCTATAGATGACAATCTTTGAAAATATTATCAAATTTGCATATCTTCTTATTCATCATTTTTAAAAATACTTAATATTAAAAAAAAATCAACAGAGTCTCCTTTGTTTATTCATAAAAATTGACCTACTTAGATATTAAAATTAACTAAAAAATAACTACAACAATAGCCATTATAATGTAAATAAGCAACTTAAAAAGGGAGAATTTTCTGCCTGAAAAATATTAAAATATATACATTATATCCTAAGGGAAAAAAATCTTGATACATGTAGCCTACCTAATAAACCCTCACATACATATATAAAAATAAAAAATTATGTTATGAGGTAAATTACATGCGTAATTAGAAAAATATCTCTCTATACATAATAAGTAGTTACATATATAAATTGTATTAATCTCATAATGATAAAGATGTGTTAATACCTAGACGGTATGAGTTGTTGAGGTGCTGAAGCATGATAAAGGATAATACTCTGAAAAACCTCTCCATTTTTCTTCTCATGTCATTCTTTATCTGTAGTAGAATTTTTTGGTAGCAAATCTCTAATTCTTCGAGCTCATTTCGATGTCGAGCACCTCATTCTTCAGCATCTTGTAGATGTCGAGCCTCTCGATCTTTAACGTCTTTCTTTATCCGATTAATATCTTCTAATATTGCATGAGATAAACTTGCTCCTGTATATGATGACCTAATACCTACTCCCTTTAATAAAGTATTACCATGACGTCCTTGTCCTACCACATCCCTAAAATCTTATGCCTTGCTTCTCTTCTAGTCGCTCATCTTTTAAGTATTGACTACCAATTAAACATATATTAGAAATTGATGAACGTAATTTAAATCCACAATAACAATAATTATTTTTAACAAAAAACAACATTTAAATAGCTTTAACTAAAAAACAATAAATTTCATTTTACTTCGTAAGTAGAAAAGAGAGAACCAGCTTATTTTTTATATAAAACAACATATACTAAAAAATAGAAAACAAAAATCAGAGCAATCAAAGTAAATGACCTCTATCGACAACAATGGGGTTAGAGTAGTATCAACACACAAGGCACTGGAACATGGGAGGGGAGGGGGAATCGAACCCTCGACTTCCTACATGAGGGTAAGACCTCTAGCCCCAGTGGTTAGTTTTTAACTATAATTATTCATTGTCTTGCATTGTGTTTCTTATACAATTTTGCATAGACATGTATCTGTGGTTGGAAGCATACAACAACAATATTTGGTAAGGAAGTTTGAATTTATGTCATAGTTACAAGTTTTGCCCCTTGTAACTAGCATTTCCTCAGTTTCTAAATACATGAAATGAACGGTTTGATGTTCAAAGATTTATTAAAAATAATCTTCTACTACGATATTATTGTAAGGCATAACGATATAGTGTCGTTAACGATAAGTGTCATTCTTAGTGCAAGAATTCCAAAGGAACACACACTTTGTCGTGACGATTAAGGAATTGGAAGATGGGATAGAGAAGGAAAGAAAGTGGTGTCCATCATTAAAAAAAAACATGTGGAATTGGCATATAGCTTAAAACAAAATTGAGCGTTGAGATAAGCCTAGGATCGGCTCATGCACTAGGCAAATGAGGTGGCTGCCTAAGGCCCCACCATATTTAAGGGCCCCTAATTTTAATAAGTGTTTATAATATTATATATAAATAAATATACCCATTGAAAAAAGTAAAAACTCTTTCTATTTTCAAGGCTATTAAAAACAACCCACTATCTAAACCCATTAATATTTGTTTTAAAGTACCATATGTTTCATATCTCTCTTTCTCTCTCCGTTCATTTTATTTGCACAAAAACTCTTTACAAAAAATTTCAATCTTGACAAGATTATCTTTATATGCAAAAAAAAAAAAAAATCTGCACAGCACATCCAAAAAAAAGATCTGGTGGCTCTATAAAACTTCTCCCATACAAGGTTTGTTTTATATATATACTATATGTATATTATATTGTTAATGTTATTATATTTTATTTTATTTTTTCCCCTTTTCAATTTATGAAATTATTTAAACTTAAATGATTATGCTATTAATATGTTTTTAAATGTTTATAGGTTGAAAGTGAAAATTTATTTTTTCAATTGGAGAAGTTTGTTGTTTGGATAATCAGATTGAATATACATTACCGTCACCAGGTTCTATTGTTCTATAATAATATTTGTTTGTTTATGTGAAATAATTAGAAGATCGACTATGTCGCAAGAAAGATTAAATGGATTAGCTATATTATCCATTGAAAAAAATATCGTAGCAAACCTTGAATACAAAAAGATAATTCATGATTTTGCATCTCAAAAAGCAAGAAAAATAAATTTTTATTTATTTATTTAATAAAAAAATTATTAAGAAAATATAACATTTATTTAATATAATATAATAATTTTTATAATAAAAAGGCCCCATATTAAATTCTAGCCTAGGGCTCCGATTTTACATGAGACAACCCTGGATAAGACGCTCAAATGCATTGATTATAGAGTTAAATGACATTATAACTAAAATGACGATATTGCATATATTGCATTGTGAAGTTGAGAAAAAAATATATAGTAGGACAATAGTTGATAGAAGCTACCAAACTTTAGGAAGAAGAATCAATTACGCTCAATACGAAACTCAAGAAACTTTATGATGCTGGTGGCGAGAAAGATCATGTAGATATGATAATAGTAGAGAAAGACGTGATTATAGCTCATTAAATATATGTCCTCTATGTTGTTAAAAAATAAACGGAGCACTGCCTTACAAGTAGGGGTGACAATTCGAGTCAACGGGTCGTGTTTCGGTCGGACACGACACGACACAACAAGATTTTTTGGACACGAACATGATACGACACGAGTTCGTATTTTTTTTAGCAAACATGAACACGACCCGAATAAAAAATAACACGGCACGACAATCATAATTTCTTAAATTTCAGGCCTAAAAAATATGATAACACGATAACACGACACGACTCACAATCAAGACACGACACGACTTCGTGTAAAAAAAAACACGACACGAACACGAAATATCGTGTCAATTTCGGATCAATTTCTTGTCGTTCCGTGTCGTTTCTAAAATTGTCACCCCTACTTACAAGAATACAAGAAACAGGAAAAATTGCAGACGCAATCAAATAAGAGTGTGGATCGAAGATATGACAATCTGAAAACATAAGAGCGATATTAAATTTAAAAGATGAGAAACTAGGGGTGTAAGCGGTACGGTTTGGTCGGTAAATAGTAGATGCCAATACCAAAACCAAACTCTAGATGGTAAAACCAAACCGTACCATTTTACCACCTGGTACACCAAAATCAATATCAAAACCAAACCGGCTGGTATTTCGGTTTTTTCGGTAATTTCGGTTTTTTCTGGTTTCGGTAAATTCTGGTTTTTTCTGGTTTCTTCTGGTTTTTTCTGGTTTCGGTAAATTCTGGTTTTTTCAGGTTTCTGGTTTCGATTTTTTATGTTTCGGTAAACAACACTAAAAGTCCCCAAAAACCAAAAACAAAACCAATCAACTTTTTTAAATATTAAAACCAAAACCAAAATCAACTTTTTTCTGGTTTTGGTAAATTCGGTACAGTAATTTTGGTAAATTCGGTACGGCACGATAATTTTGGTACGGTTTTTTCTGGTTTCTGTAAATTCGGTACGGTATGGTAATTTCGGTACGGTTTTTTCTGGTTTCATAAAATTCGGTACGGTAATTTCGGTAAATCGATTTTTTAAATATTAAAACCAAAACCAACCAACTTTTTTGCGGTAATTTCGGTTTCGGTAAGACTAATTTCTGGTATTTTAATATATGAAACCAAAACCATTTTTTTCGAAGCAAAACGGTACGGTACGATAAAAACCCGTACCGCTTCCACCCCTACGAGAAACTAATAATATATGTATAAAGAATGGATGGAGTCGCAAATAAGAGGAAAAATAATAGATAAGCACGTGAAAGGGATTAAACGACAATGAATGAAATCAATTTGCATTGATAACAACAACACAAACCTCCAAAAACGTACCTTATCACTAGGAAACATGGTACAACAACTTGGGGGATAATTTCCCAAATAGTAGAATCCTTCGTGTGAAAACTAGAAAGACTTGAATAATAAATGAGAATCCATAGTATGCGGAAAAAAAATGGATGTCTATGATGTCTTCAATTCTAATTGCACGAATAGTATTGATCGATCACAATTTAAAACATTACAAAATTTGATGTTTCTAAGATATCAAATTTTTTTTCAAAGTACGCATATCAATCTCTGCAAAAGAAAATGACAATAACAATTGATCCAAAGGTTGACAACTTCATCGAAAATCAATCGATTATAAATGGACTTGCATTTTTTGAGAACACAAAAGAAGATAAATGGAGTGAAGAATTGACCACAATTCTAGAGGGAGATACATATGAAACACCTAACTCCACAAAATTCATGAGAAAGATTCCAAGCCCACTTGAGTCAAAGCTCGTCCACACACTTATGAGCACAAGTTGATAGTTTAATTATTCCCATTATAAAGATGGTGCATGATATCTATGTTGAAATTAAATGATTCTTTTTTATTGATGGACATTGTTTACAAAATAATCCATTAAAAACTTGGTAGTGATAAAATCTACCATATAGTTTTCCTTTTCTTCAGTCTTAAATAATGGTCTCAGTGATACAGTTTTTGGAAGCTAAGGTACTTTTTTTTTTACAAAACTAGTTAGATAACCCCTCGTTAGTATATGGAGGGGATTTTTTTCTTTTCTTTTTTGGTTTCTCATGTGATTTATTAGGATTATATGATTTTTTTTATTTAAAAAAAGTTGTTTTATTAGAAAGGAATAAATTTTTATAAAGTAAATAAAATGTATCGTTAAAAACCACTATCTTAATTATTGTAATGTAAAAATATATTTTTTTTGAAAAAAACTGTTTCAAAAAATTAAAGTGAGTTTAATATAAATAAAAAAAACATTTTTTTTACATTTTTAAACAGTTTTAAGAAATATATAAATTATATTAAATGTCGTAAAAAAAAAAAATTAAAGTTTAAAAATATGGGGTGCTGCTGGCGCGGACCTTTAAAAATAAGAGAGTATTGATTAAATGGATGTTTGAGGAACTAAATGAGTTAAAATTAATTAAAAAAACAATTTCTTATTAGAATAGTTTTTTAACGCGGCCCTTTAAATAGTTTTAAAAAAGACAAAAAATTATTTAAATGTTGTAAAATTTTAAAAATAAGGGGTGCCGCTGGCGCGGACCTTTAAAAATAAGAGAATATTGGTTAAATGGATATTTGAGGGACTAAATGAGTTAAAAATAATTAAAGAAAAAATAATTTCTTATTTGAATAGTTTTTTAACGCGGACCTTTAAACAGTTTTAAGATATACAAAAATTGTTTTAAATGTTGTAAAATTATTTTTTTTAAAAAAGTTCAAAAATAAAGGGTGCCGTTGGCGCGAACCTTTAAAAATAATAAAATATTAGAGAAACGAATGTTTGAGAAACTAAATGAGTTAAAAATAATTTTAAAAAAAAACAAAAAAAAATATTTTAATAAAAAGTTATTTAAAAAAAAAATGACGTGCCAACTAAACAAAGGAGGACAAAGTTTTGGGAGTGGTGGATTAAAGTACATAAACCACCGATGAAAAGTAGATAAGAAATCTACTAAAGTGTGTGTTTCAATTTATAAATCATATTCCCGAGTTGCTAATGTGTTTAGTGTAATAACCTGCAGTAATTCAAATTTATTCAGTAAAATACTCTGTCTCTTATCCTTAAATGATACAAAGAGCTTTAAATGTACTTTCCAGTAAGGGATGGAGGCCCTATATTTTATCTAACTATATAAGTTAAGGCGTAAAAATGCGAATAAATGGCTTCTAAATTGTATTGTATATGCTAATTTTGAGTTGATATTTTTATCTATTTATTGTTAGTACTATAGAAGTCTGATTTTGCCCGAGGATTGGGTAAACTCCCGTTAATTGAATTTCATTATTCAAGTGACTTCTAAGTTAATTTGATCATGCAAATTTGTTTGAGGAAATTCCATCAATTAACTGGGGAGAGGTAGCTAACAACTGGTTTGGGTAATGTTGCTACACATTTGGAACTATAGTTGACACTTCACTATTTTATTTCATTTGTTTCTACATTGGATATAATGTGTTTTGAGAGACAAAGTTAAAGTCTGAACATATCAGATTAAAATACAAGAAATTTTCCGATAAAAGAAAAATAAAAAGGATAGCTATAGTTTTTTTTTAGTAGCATATCATGAGGTGTTCGGGACAGCTTACGCGCACATCGACTAATCCACATTCGTGGTTCGTGGCTTCTGCTGGCCAAGCATTATTTTGGCAGGAATCGAACTGGGGACCAAACTCAATCCATCCCTAATACTGTCCCAGTGACAACCGTATACCACTCGGCCAAGAGGTACAACTAATACTGATTGATTACACGAATCCATAGTTTGTATGTCCACTTAACATTAGTCAGAGGTTATGAAAACATATCTTAATTGAAAATGCTAAAAATGTTTTGCTGATAAAATGAAATTGTAAGAAGCATTGGGCTTGGATGATTTTCTATTGTATAAGGAAGAGATATGTGGATAACAAATTTTACAAGAAATAGAGACTCTGAATAATGATATCCATGTAGCATGCCACACACTGTTGACTCTTGGTAGGAACCATAGGAGTGAAGTTATTTGTTTGTAATTTTGCCATACAGCTTAATTCATGTTCTTAATCATTGTTCTTTTGAGCAAAGCTAATTGATTACCACTTGGGATGATGTCCCTTCTTTTGTGTTGAGCAATTCAATCCTAAATAATATTTTCTCTAAGGATACATGCACAAGTAATGACTTTCGATTCTTAATTAGTTCCTGCATTATTTGTAATTTCTGATAGTTTATGCATTATGCTCGAATCTTTATGTTCATCTTCGCTTTTGTATGGCACATTCTTCATCATCGTTAACCAAAATTTTCTTACACAATGTGATTATGAATATTGTATTTTTTAAGTAACACGATCACAATCCAAATAAAACGCGACGTGACATGAGGTCGTATTTTTTTCATACAACTGGTGTGGACCATTTTTTACTATTTTAAAAATAATCTTTTTACTATTTAAAAAATGGTCCGCACCAACGATATGTATAAGCGGTCTGACCACCTATACATATTGCGGGGGCGGGCATTTTTTCTTCTATGTTAGTTCGCGCCAACAGTATGTTTTGGCGGTATTATAAAACAGTTTTAAATAAAATGTATATTTTTTATATAAAAGACAAACTCTTAACAGTTAAAACAATATATTTTTGTACAAACAGTTTATTTATTTTGAAAATTTGATGTCTTAGAGACGCAATTAGTTTCTTTGAAAATTTTTTAATGTTATAGAGACGAGATTGATTAATGCCGCTGACACGGACCCACATAATTTAATGGATGTAGGGCTGCACCAGTGGCACTAACTAACCAATCGCATCTCCAAGACATCAAATTTTCAAAAATCATATGTAAAAAAAATAGCACATAGTAAACATATCTTTTAACGGCAAAAACAAAAATGAGAGCTTACATTAAATATAATAAAATAAAAACGAGATCCTACATTAAAAAAATTGAGTTCCCTTTTAAAAAAAATTCTGAGTTTTTTTAAATTAAAAAAGGGGACAAAAAAAGGGTATGAAAAGTAACATAAATTGTTTTTAAAAGAGATTCTTATTAAAAACCGTTTTTTGCGAAAAAAAATATTTATTTTTTATTGAAAATATAAATTTTTAGTTATTTTTCAAATACATTTGTTTTAATTGGAGGCAAAAAAATAAAATTTAAATTTTATAAGTCTAAGGGTATAATTTGTTGGAGATTTTATAAAATAAGTGAGTAAGAGTTTTGGGTGTAAGAGCTTAAAGAGCTTGTCCCACATTGGAAGTGTGTGAAAGAGGTGGGAAGCTAACCCAAATATAAAAAGGGATAGTGTCCCACATTGAAAAATGTACAAAGCTAAGTGTCACCACTAAGCTATAAAAGGAGTGGGCAACCTTTGAGTTCCACATTGGAAAAATATTAAGAATTTGTGCACTTAATAAGTACAAATGGAAGATGAAGAGTTAATTCATCTAGCATTTAAGAGGCTATTCAAGAGACCTCAATACGGTGCGAAGCACCATACGCACACTCGCACGAGCGCACGCGCGCGCTTGCTGGGCAGTGAGCTTTTCATTATCTATAAATAAAGGCTACCAAAAACGAAATTGCATACATAACAAAACCCAGTTTCAGATTTCCAAACCCTGCTATTACTCTCATAATTTTCAGGAGATACAAATTCTCTTATTCTGTTTTGTGCACAGAAACAGAATAAGAACTTGATTGATTGTTCTTCGCTGCTGCATCTAAGGGTTGTCTTCAAATATACAAGTCGCAGGCACTGCAAGTTGCTTCATTGTATCTTGAGTACGGATTTGTGGATTCCCATTTGTATACCGAAGTTATTCGTGTGGGGCAAATACTGTATTTAGGAAAGTGACATCACGCCTTGAAGCTTTCTAGTATCTATTCAGAAGTTACATTATTGTATTGAAGTTGACATTACTGTGATATATAAAGAGTTCCATTTCTGTATTTGCATTCATATTATCCAACAATCTAAATACAGTATTATCAGAAATGGCTGACTCTTTCAAATCACTTCGACAAATAACATAAGGCTTTGTCAAGTTGGACCGTTTTGATGGTGGTAATTTTCTGCGTTGGCAGAAAAAGGTTCATTTTATTCTAACAATATTGAAGATTGTATATGTCTTGTCACAACCGAAACCAAATGAAGATGAAGATAAAACCATGGAACAAACTAGGCAACGCACAAAATGGGAGACCGATGATTACTTGTGTCGTGGTCACATTCTCAATGCACTTGCTGACAATTTGTTCGACTTGTACCAAAATGTTGGGACTACAAAAACTTTGTGGGAAACATTGGAGACCAAATATCTTACGAAAGACGCTACAAGTAAGAAGTTCCTTATCGGTCAGTTTTTAAGCTTTAAAATGCATGATAATAGGCCTGTGCTAGAATAATTTCATGACATCCAACGCATCATAAATCATTGCAAACTAAAACAATTAAATATGGATGATAATGTAATTGTTGCTGCCATAATTGAAAAACTTCCTCCTTCTTGGAAAGATTATAAGAAAGAACTCAAATACAAAAAGGAGGATCTTTCACTTGAAGAATTAGAGACTGATTTAAGAATTGAACAAGAGTCTCGAATTCTAGATGGTAAAGAGGAACAAGAAAATTCTGTTTCTAAGGTTCATATGGTGGAGTAAGGAAAGGAGCAAAAATATGGCAAACATGGAAAAAATAACAAGCGAAAGAACTTTTCAAATAAATCTGAATCAAATAAAAAGAAGAAAGGAAATTGTTTTTATTGCAACAAACCAGGTCACTTCAAGAAGGATTGTCGTGAGTTCAAGAAACTAAAGGAAAAAGGAGGGACATCAAACACAAAGAAAAAATTTGCTGCTATGATATCCGAGGCTAATATGCTTGGAGAAGACAACTCTTGGTGGGTTGATTCTAGTGCCACAAGGCATATTTGTAAGGACAAGAACTTGTTCTCTGCCTATGAAACAGTGGAAGGAGATGTTCTCTATATGGGAAATTCTTCTACTGCTGCGGTTAAAGGCAAAGGGACAGTGGATCTCGAATTCACTTTTGGAAAAATCCTTAGCCTAACCAATGTTTTTCATGTTCCTGATGTTAGGAAAAATTTAGTTTCTGGAAGTCTTCTTAACAAATTTGGCTTTAAGCTTGTATTTGAGTCAGACAAATTTATTCTGACTAAGAATGGTACCTTTGTAGGCAAAAGATATTTGTATGAGGGCATGTTTAAGCTCAATAACAATGAAAAAGGTTCTTCTGCTTATATCGTTGATTGCCTTTCATTATGGCATAGTCGTTTAGGACATGTTAATACAAAGAAAATGCATTTCATGGTTAATTTAAATTTAATTCCTAAATATGAGAATGATATGAATGAAAAGTGTAAAATATGCATGCAAACAAAAATAACAAGATTGCCTTTTCCAAAAATAGAAAAAACTACATCTTTGTTGCAATTAGTACATAGTTATGTTTGTAATTTGCATAGAACACCTACTAGAGGTGGTAGTAAATATTTTGCTATATTTATCGATGACTTTTCAAAATATTGTTACGTATATCTTTTAAACTCTAAGGATGATGTACTTAATAGATTTAAGACATATAAAAATGAAGTTGAAAATCAATGTGATACTAAAATAAAATGTCTTAGATCTGATAGAGGTGGTGAATATCACTTTCCTCAATTTTGTGAAGATATGGGAATTATACATGAAGTTACTACACCTTATACACCACAACAAAATGGAGTAGCAGAAAGAAAAAATAGAACACTAACTGAAATGGTTAACGCTATGCTTTCTTATTCTGGTTTAGTTTTGGGGAGAAGCACTTTTAACTGCATGTCATATTCTGAATAGAATACCTATTAAAGATAATAAGAAAACTCCCTACGAATTATGGAAGAATAGAAAACCTAATTTAGGTTATCTTAAAGTTTGGGGTTGTAGAGCTATTGTAAGAATACCTGAAACTAAGAGAAAGAAATTAGGAAGCAAAGGTGTTGAGTGTATTTTCATAGGTTATGCACAACATAGTAAAGCCTATAGATTTTTGGTTAACCTAATGATTCTGTTGAGGTAAATACAATAATTGAATCGAGAGATGCAATTTTTTATGAACAAAGGTTTTCTTCTATTCCTAGAATTAATAATGAAAAAGAAGTAAGAACTCCTTCACAGTTACCTGAAACTCCACCAGTAGAACAAGAAGAGATTAGAAAAGGTAAAAGACCTAGGAAAGAAAAAAGCTTTGGTCTCGACTTTGTAGTCTATCTTGTTGAAGGAACTAGAGACACATCTTGTAATCAATATGCTTTGACTCTTAGCGTTGAAACAGACCCACAAACTTATAGTGAGGCTATTAAGTCTGTAGATTCAGCATTTTGGAAAGAAGCTATAAATGATGAAATGGATTCAATCTTGGGAAATACAACTTGGAAGTTAGTAGACTTACCTCCAGGATCTAAACCCATCAAGTGTAGATGGATTTTTAAAAAGAAAATGAAAATATATGGAACAACTGATAAATTCAAGGGTAGATTGGTTGCTAAAGGTTTTACACAAAAAGAAGGAATTGATTATTTTGAGACCTTTGCACCTGTTGCTAGAACATCCACTATTAGAATTTTAATTGCATTAGCATCTATATATAATTTTGAGATTCATCAAATGGATGTGAAAATTGCCTTTTTAAATGGTGACTTAGAAGAAGAAATTTACATGGAACAACCTGAAGGGTTTGTTATGCCTGGACAAGAAAATAAAGTATGTAAACTTATTAAGTCCTTATATGGCCTAAAACAAGCACCTAAACAATGGCATGAAAAATTTGATAAAGTCATTATTTCTTATGGTTTTTAAAATTCATAAATCTGATAAGTGTGTTTATAGTAAATTTGCTAATGGTAAAGGTGTGATCATTTGTTTATATGTAGATGACATATTAATTCTTGGTACTAATTTAAAAAGCATCAATAATACAAAGAGTTTTTTGTCTTCTAAATTTGATATGAAAGATATGGGTGTAGTTGATGTCATATTAGGAATGAGAATAATAAGGAAAGATAAAAATATAATTCTCACTCAATCTCATTATGTTGAGAAATTTTTAAAGAAATTTAATCGGTTTGATTGCACACCTGTTAGTACACCTTTTGAACCACAGCTAAAGATGATCCTTAATAATGGTAGAGCTATTTCACAATTGGAATATGCACGAGTAATTGGTAGTTTAATGTATGCCATGACATGTACTCGACCTGATATTGCTTATGCTGTTGGTAAATTAAGTAGATATACTAGTAATCCAAGTTTATTGCATTGGCATGCTGTCAATAGAATATTAAAATATTTAAAAGGAATTATGGACTATGGTATATACTATAGTGGATATCCTTCAGTATTATAAGGGTTTTCTGATGCCAGTTGGATAACTGAGCTAGAGGATCATTCCTTAACAAGTGGATGGATTTTCACTCTTGGTGGAGGAGCTGTTTCTTGGGGATCAAAGAAACAAACTTATATAGCTGATTCTATTATGACAGCTGAGTTTGTAGCATTAGCTGCAACTAGTAAAGAGGCAGAATGGTTAAGGAATTTATTAATTGAAATTTCAGTTTGGACAAAACCAATGCCTCCAATATCTATACATTGTGATAGTGAGTCTACACTTTCCAGAGCTTATAGTAAAGTGTACAATGGAAAATCTAGACATATTGGACTGAGACATAGTTATGTCAGACAAATGATTACAGATAGTGTAATCACAGTGGATTATGTAAAATCAAGTCAAAATTTAGCTGATCCTTTTACAAAAGGTCTTGCAAGAGGATTGGTGTCTAAGACATCAATAGGGATGGGACTAAAGCCCATTAATAATAATCACTCTTGATGGAAACTCAACTTGAAACTTGATATATTCAAGTCTCAAGTTCAATGATTAAAGTACATCATACGACGTGATTGTAAGCACTATAAAATTTAACATCCCAAGGATAAGTGCTTAGAACATGTAATGAATAATGAAAGAGGATGAGTTTAACCTTAATAGATTTATGGTGTTTTAAGTTACATGGACACCTATGATAATCTAACTATATGAGTGTGGAAGTGGTTCCGCTTCCTATGAGAACTGGGCTTGACTATAAAGCACTCATGAAATCAAGGTACAGACACAAGGCCTAATACAAGTGTCAACTTATATGGATAATCAGTAACTAAAAGATTTGTGTGTGAAGACAAATTCGGCTGGTCAATATGGATTGATAGTTCAAAGACAAGTCTACTATACTTTCATGGTTAGCCTTGACAAACATTCATAAGGTATTGGTTCAAGTCGTGAGACACCAATGCTTATACACAGTCTTACAGACAATAAAATATTTACAAAACTTATTTTGAAAATGGTGGAGGAATGTTGGAGATTTTATAAAATAAGTGAGTAAGAGTTTTGGGTGTAAGAGCTTAAAGAGCTTGTCCCACATTGGAAGTGTGTGGAAGAGGTGGGAAGCTAACCCAAATATAAAAAGGGATAGTGTCCCACATTGGAAAATGTACAAAGCTAAGTGTCACTATTAAGCTATAAAAGGAGTGGGAAACCTTTGAGTCCCACATTGGAAAAATATTAAGAATTTGTGCACTTAATAAGTACAAATGGAAGATGAAGAGTTAATTCATCTAGCATTTAAGAGGCTATTCAAGAGACCTCAATACGGTGTGAAGCACCGTACGCATACGCACACGCGCGCACATGCGCGCGCGGAGCAGTGGGCTGTAGAGGCGCTAGTGGTGCACTTTGCACTTCGCATGCCGCATGTCCGTAGTGGTAGCGGGTTGTCGGGATTCGTCCGGGTCGGATCGCGGTAGCTCGAGCGTGGTCACTTTTTGGTTGACCCGTGCAAAATCGATTCGGTATTAATTGTACCTGTTCGGAAATGACTTAAGACTATTGGTAATTAACAGTCATACCATTTCAGAATTAATTAAGACTGTTAATCCAACAGTCATGAATCTTGAAGACAAAGATTTTCATTATCTATAAATAAAGGCTGCCTAAAACAAAATTGCATACATAACAAAACCCAATTTCAGATTTCCAAACCCTTCTATTACTCTCTTATAATTTTCAGGAGATACAAATTCTCTTATTCTATTTTGTGCACAGAAACAGAATAAGCACTTGATTGACTGTTCTCCGCTACTGCATCTAAGGGCTGTCTTCAAATATACAAGTTGCAGGTAGTGCAGGTTGCTTCATTGTATCTTGAGTACGGATTTGCAGATTCTTGTTTGTATACCGAAGTTATTCGTGTGGGAAAAATATTGTATTTAGAAAAGTGACATCACGCCTTGAAGCTTTCTAGTATCTATTCAGAAGTTATATTATTGTATTGAAGTTGACATTACTGTGATATATAAAGAGTTCCATTTCTGTATTTGCATTCATATTATCCAACATAATTGACATTCGATATTAAATGGAGTGTCTTAAAAATAGGTTGGAGTGCTAATAGCATCTCCCTTAATTTGTCACAAAGTTTCATTCATGGGTAATAGGAAATTCACAATTTCAGTTGGACTTCTAAGGTTTTGAAAATGCTAAAACTCTTTTGATGGTAAAATGAAATTGTAAGAAGCGATATGTGGATAAAGAATTTTATGAGAAAAAGAGATTTTTAATAATAATATCTATATTGCATGCCACACACTTTTCATTCTTGGTACTGATAGCATCTCCCCTAAGCACTTCGAACCATAGGAGTGAAATCATTTATTTAAATTTTTCCATACAACTTATTCCCTATTCTTAATCATTATTCATTTGAGAAAAGCTAATTGATTACCACGTAGGATGATGTCCCATTTTTTGTGTTTCACTATTCAATCCTAAATCATATTTTCTCCAAGAATACTTGCACAATTAATGGGTTTCTATTTTTAATTACTTCTTGCATTATTTTGTAAGTTATAATATCTTTTGCATTATGCTCGAGTCATTATGCTCATCTTCTCCTTTATATGACACATTCTTTATCGTTGTAAACTAATTTTTTTTACTTGTTGGTTTACTTTTTATTTTTTATTTTTAGCATGGTTCTCAATTGGCGAATACAATTTATGTACTCCCAATTCTTTTAATTATGCTATATTCTTTCATATTATCTTCTTTTTCTATCTCGCGTACTCCTTAAGTGTCATATTCTTTTTTTGATAAAAGATATTCATACACACACAATTCTATTGCCTACTTTTAGTAGCCCTCATGCACCTTTATAGGTTCCAAACACAATTCCTTCAACCCTGGGACCCTGTTCCTTCCTCTGAAACACTAATTTAGAAGCCACCAGATGTTATTGAGCGTTATTTGACTTTAGTCAACTTTCACTATTAAGGGTAATTGAACGAACTTTCACAATGATTTGAATATCCTTTTTAATGGTCTATACGCTGTGCGAATTTGCCTTACGGTTCGCATTTACTTGCCTTTTTACTCTAATACCCTAATCTATAGGTCACCCACTACTTTCGAGCTCCGTTCGACTTTGGCTAATTCTCAGACTGGAGCATTTGCTAACAAACTTTCATATATCTCTGAATCCTCTTTCCAATAGTCCCATACGTACACATATAGGATTTACGATTTTCATTTTATCCCCATTTTTCCGAAAAAGTCCATTTTGGACCACCTATAAGCACCCCTGGCCCTCTACCTATCAGATCGATAAGTCCAGACCTATGCTAATCGGCAGCACCCCTCACCCTAAAGTTTTCCTATTTAAGGGGGACATGACCTCATTTGAAAGGACCTTCTTTTACAGATCCCAAAAAACCACTGCCTCGAAATAAGTGCACATCCTTTTGCACATCTCTTTCAAAGCATTCCTTCTACATTCCATTATATCATCCACTCACCTCACCTTTATTATCCATTTTATCACTATTATGCAACCACCAAAATCAACCTATATCACTATCAAAGTCAAAATTCAAGCTTCATTGAAGGTCTAAATTCTCCACTTAAACTTGTTATTTTAGTCTTATTATGCATTTTCTTATTTATTAGTATTTAGTTTCCATTTATTCTCTATAATCAACTTTTTAGTACTTATATATTCACCAAATCTATTTTTATAAACTAAAAAGCCTCAAAGAGGATTTAATCCTTGAATCCTAAATTAGAATTCTCCTCCCATTTTTTTTACCACATTTACTTCACTCATACACATTTTTTGAAATTAAATAAGGAAATTATAGTTTTGGGTTCATGGGTTAAAATCCACCCTTATGTGTTATCGAACTATGTGGACTTTTATGCCAATTTTGTCAATATAAGCGTCTCGAGTTCGCCTTGAGGTTTGAGTCCTTTTTTGTCATTTATATATATATATATATATATATATATATATATATAATCTTTTCTCACTCCTCTATACTTATATTAATTCATTTTTGTCAATCCCATTGACATGCACATTAAACTTTTCATGGTGAATCCAATGTATCAAACAGATTTGGCCATTTTCCTTATTCGTTTACTTACTTTGTAGAAATCCTGTTGACATGCATGTTTATTCTTTCATGGTGAATCATGATCCGACACATTTATCACATTTGGCTTTTTTTTTATATTTCTTTCTTTATTTTATTTATACTCCTTCGACAGACTCATTCTTGTATTTTCCATAGTGAGGATATAATGAAGGCAATCTTTACGTACTTACACACACACACACACACACACTGGCCACCCTACACACGTTGTATAGATTTTAGGAGAAACGAAGAACATTATCATAGCCTTTAAGAGATCAAAAAGGCGAAACGGATGACTAAAACTTTTTCACTCCGTAACATAGTCCCCAAACCTATGATCTATCTAGTTTCATTTGAATCAGTTTGTCTCGTGACGCCATTTCTTCGGGGATGGCTACATTTTTTTGCCTGTTTTGAGAAAAAAAGGCTAACGAATCCTCTCTTTTATGTTTTCACTGCTTGATGATGACAAATTTATGCTCGTGGGATCTCGCAAATATCGTGTGAGTGGAAGACAGAGGATTTTTCTCCCATGATCCCCGCACGCCACCTTATTTTGGGGGCAACTCATCAAATGTCAGATGTTTATAGTGGTGACTCCATTAGGGACATTTTAGAGGACTAGATTCTAATCTACATGGGATTTATTTATTTTTCTCCTTTTATCTATTATTCTATATGTATATATACTACACCAAAACTTCCGGATTGTCACGGTCATTGATCGTGACAAGTCTAACTTGTTTAGGTCAATGACCGTGATAAGTATGGGGGTGACAACTTTTGTTGTCACAGACTTATCACGGTAAAAGACTGTGACAAGTTCATTAGACTTGTGAAGGTATTGTCACAGTCTTTGACTTTGACAAGTTTTTTCATTATAAAAGTCCATGACAAAATAAAAAAATTATCACGGTTAATGACCATGACAATGTTGGGCAGAATTAAAAAAAATCTATTGGGCAGTATGACCACTGCCACTGCCCAGCAGTATATTTGTACCAGTTAAAGCAAAATTGTACCTGTTCAAACAACATATATCCTAATAAAATAGAAATAATGCACCAAATCATTCCATATATAATCCCATATCCAAATAAAATAGAAATACATTCCATATCCAAACCAAAATGTAACAAATCAAAACAATACAAATATAATCCAAGTGTCCAAATAAAATAGATACAAATAATGTCAATGCATAGAGTCAATAGTAGGTCAGAGAAGGAATGCCAAACGATATACGCATTGAGACACCCCTCAATATGCGTCATACTGCATTATTCGCGCAACCATAATGCAAAGTTCTTCTTTTTGGAGAACACATACATGACGAGCACCTTGGCCTCAATGTCTTGAAGAAGACTTCCATGAATTGGTAAACCCGGGAGGGTTTTTGGGTACCTAAACCCCCTCGCTATTGGTTGGACATCACATATGTCGAGTAATAACATGCTCGGCCAATCAATTGTTGACATAGTCCGCTCGACGGGAGTCAAGATGAGAACTGGATCATATAGCGACTAGTTCGCGCGTATTAGAGATGAAGCAGGGACGTCCACGCTATCGTCCTCATCCACCTCCACCGTCTTCTCGTTTCCCTTTTCCTTGCCCAACTTATGCTTCATGAAGGCGTATATATCTAGGACCGTCGCCTCCAACCTTGATAGCTTCTCTTTATGCCTGTCCACTTGATGAGCCAACCCGGTGTTGCTCATCTCCATCTCGTTGATCCTAGACTTCCCCAACCGCGAGCTCACCCCCTAATTTTCCCCTTGCGATCAGCGCCATGCATTTGGCTAAGTTCATCCGTAGCCAAATATGCCTTGTCGGTATCAGACTACGACTCATGCACTTCCTTAAGCTTTGTCTGAAACGATAAAAAGCACATGATTAGTTAATTAAGTAAATAAAAAAGTTATAACATAATTAAAAAAATCAAACATTTATAACTTACAATCGTGGTTGCGACGCTCGAGGACAACTCCTTCTCTTTGTCCTTACCCTTCTTCGTTCGGATTGCGACATAGGCATCAAGCCTATGTGGCGTAACCCCATGGCCACTCCCCGTCTCCTGAAATAAAATAATTCAATATTAGTAGGTAACACAAAATAAAATAATGGAGAATAACATAAAACTATAATTATAGAAAAATAAAAACATGCCATCCTGTGCTCAACCTTGGCGTAAGATGTCTGCCCAGAGTAGTGCACGTCTGACATTTTTGTCAGGTTTTCCCTCCCCAATTGGAGAGATGTCAATTGTCGCTCCTCGATCTCATTGTCGATAAACTTTTGCCACTGTGCTAATGCGATCGTCTCCTTCTTCGGGACGGTATCACGCAGTCTAAGAATGGAATCCCGGGGCTTTTCAAAGTACCGGGCCTGTAAATTCTTCTTCCACGTTTTATGTTGTTCCCTCAACTACTCCAACATGGAATCACAAAGTGATGGGGATAGGTCGAATTGTTGCCGTCAAACAAATACAAAAATTAAAGAAAGTAAGTGTTAGTTGCTAATAAATATAAATATAAATATAAATATAAATATAAATATAAATATAAATATAAATATAAATATAAATATAAATATAAATATAAATATAAATATAAATATAAATATAAATATAAATTGAAATTGAAATTAAAATTGAAATTGAAATTGAAATTGAAATTGAAATTGAAATTGAAATTGAAATTGAAATTGAAATTGAAATTGAAATTGAAATTGAAATTGAAATTGAAATTGAAATATAAATATAAATACATTATTTGTAGTGCCGCCCAAATAACCAACTTGAGCTCATTTGGCACCTCCCTCCAACTAGTGTATCCCGGGCCAATAATCGTCTTCACCAACTCGAGGGATCTAGCTAGTAATCCCATCTTGTTCTCAACTGCCATCCTAATTTGCCCCAGTTTTGGGAGCCTAGGGGCCGAGTTGCCTCCGCTGCCGCTAAGCCCCGAAGAAGACATTTTCTATAAAAATTGTTGTTATTAGTACAAATCCAAATGAATTAGAAGAATACAAAGCATTAACCATATTATAACAAAACATTGGCAACTTTGAATTAATGCACTAAACTGATCAAGTACAAATGAATTAAAAGCATTAAACTGATGTCCGATAATAATAAAACACTAGAATAATACACCCACTGGACATGGGCTTTGAATTAATGCTTAAGAATTAAATCTAAATATTACATGCAGTAAACTGATCAAGTACAAATGAATTAAAAGCATTAAACTGAGGTCCGATAATTGGAATACTTATTACAAATCTAAAAATTATTTCAAATTCGGGTTATTATAAAAAATAGATTGATATTCGGTACGATCAGCCAAGTCATCCACAATACTGTTTAGACGCTTTGGCACATATAGCACGATTATTGTTGATATACTCTGAGTAAAACACTTGCATGAACTTTTGAAAAGCACAAACAAACGGCTCATCGCTCACGTGTCTGTTGCTCTTCAACTTGGACAAGTCAACCATGATCAAATTGGTGCCATGATTAACTTTACAAGATTTTTTATCCTCAACTCTTACCCAATTACCGTAAAATACAACCTCGTTGAAACTTACATAGTCCAATTAAAATATATTTTGAATTACACCATGGTAAGTCATTTCAGCTTTAACAAGATTTGATCTTTCGCGCTCGCTCGAAAGAAAGTAAGAGCCTTGTATGAAATGCTCGAGTTTTATACATTTGTACTTTTCTCGTACACCCTTGCACCGAATACGTAACCGTTCAATCGATACTTTTTGTATTCTTATGGCATGGACAAAGGTCCAGTGGCAAGATGAGGAAGCCTTGATGTTGCATCACTCGTCTTTATGAGATGAGAATATAGATAAGTTAATTAGGTTAGTTGTAAAGTTTTACTATAATGTAACATTTAATAAAAACCATTTTCATTATAGTTACCTCATGTGACAACCCTAGCCTAAATTTTCTGTTTGATTGTGCCATTATTTTTTGTCTTTTATTATTCTCGAAAGCTTCATATTTTGTGCATAAAATTAATGTGATGAACGTATTACAAAATTAATCATGTATAAAATAATCTAAAATAATGTAAAACTTATAATAATTTAAACTTACTTTTTCCATTCTTTGACATCTTCATGTGTATCAAAAAGATAACGAGATACTTGTTCATGTTGTAAACTCATTAATTTTAGTTGTTTGCCCATCACATGACCACCCTCATCGACAAACTTATTAATGTCATCAACGCTGGTCGAGTTAGGAATATATTCTTAAGTATAGATTGATGACTCCACTATGATGTATTCCTCTGCAATTGATCCTGCAATGTATCGTGTATTCTTGACGTAATCTTTGAAAACTTTCATCATTATTTCAAATGGATACATCCATCGATATCTAACTAGATCGTAAAGAAGTGCCTCGCCGTATAGGTGTACCAACAAGTAAACACTTATGTCAAAGAATGATGGGGGAAAGTAATTCTC
Source organism: Sambucus nigra (assembly GCA_949130495.1). Taxonomy (NCBI): domain Eukaryota; kingdom Viridiplantae; phylum Streptophyta; class Magnoliopsida; order Dipsacales; family Adoxaceae; genus Sambucus; species Sambucus nigra. The sequence goes on along the minus strand of OX422215.1, from coordinate 664,701,273 downwards.
CAACACACAAATCGCTTCGGTAACCACCACTTTTGTGGCCACTATGTCTTCTCGATTGGCTACCTTCTCACATAAAAGAGAGAAGAAAATACTAATTTTCATAATCGCCCTCTGCAAATCCTTTTGCTTGGAGAAATAGTGCTTAAACAATAGAGGAACCAATTGCATGATCACATGCCAATCGTGGGACTTACACTTATGTAAATCGTGGGTAACATAATTCACAATCCTTTGCAAGTTGGACGAAACATTAGATGAAACCTTTAAATTATATATTGTGTCTAAAAGAACCTTCCTTTCCTCACTTATCAAATTAAATGCACCAGGGGGAATTATTGTCCTTCCCCTACTATCTTCTTTCAGCCACAGTTGTTGCTTAAGTTTTAATGATTTAAGGTCTTTTCAAGAATTTTCTCCATCCTTCGAATGACTCCTCCCAAGGCATGTGCCCACAATATGTTCAACGATGTTCTTCTCTATGTGCATCACATCCAATACATGGCACACCGGGTTATTCTTCCAATAAGGCAAGTCAAATAAAATTTACCTCCTAGACCATGCCTTTATTATCCCAGTTTCATTACCAGTTGGGGTCTTCTTATTCTTGACATTCTTAAATTTAGGATTCTTACCTGGAATATTAGGGCCACAATCAGAAGATTTACTTTCAATTTTTGAACTAGAAAGTCTTCTCGATGGTAGCCTATATTCAATCCTGCCTAATAAAAAATTAGAACCTTTCTCAAATCTAAAACTATGAGCGAGGGGTAAAAACCTCCTGTGGAAATGGTATACATTTTTTGAGCTAGTGGGGAGACGAAGAGATTCAGTCTCCTCTCAATAAATAGGACACCCAAAATAACCATGTACTACACAACCGGATAATGTCCCATAAGCTGAAAAATCATGAATTTCCTACATCAATATAGCTTTCAGCATAAACTCTGATTTTCTAAAAGAATCTTTCACACCCTCTTCATACAATTCATTTAATTCTTTTACCAAAGGAGCCAGGTAGACATCGGTGTCATCACTTGGTGCCTTTGGCCCAGGTATTAACGAAAGACAGCATCGAAAACTCAGGTCTCATACACTGTGAAGGAGGGAGTTTGAGTGCGACTAGGATCACTGGCCATACACTCTGATTGTTTCTTAAATTTCCAAATGGATTGAAACCATCTGTTGATATTTCCAAACGAATGTTACGCAGCTCTCGAGAAAAATTGGGATATTCATAACTCATCCTCCTCCAAGTTGTAGAATTAATAAGATGACATATGAGATTATACCTTACTTCTTCCCTAGCATGCCAGGTCATTGCCTCCGTTATCCATGGTACTGTAAAAAACTTCTTTAATCTAGGCCCAACGGGAAAACATTTCAACACTTTTTGAGGCACTTTTGAGCTTGTGCCTTCCTTGCCAGTAGATTGGATATATCTATGTTCATCGCATACCGGACACTGATCGAGATTTTCATACTCATTTCGATATAGTGCAGTTATACACATAAGAATGAATCAATTTATACTTCATTCCCAAACCTTTCAAACTGTTCTTCATAACAAGATAACTATTTGGAAGCGTATTCACCATGGGTATCAAGCCCTTCACCTAATTCAGAATTCCTATCACGCTATTGCCAGACAAATCGTATTGGGTCTTCAAACTATGCAAACCAACCATGGCATGTAAATTTGTTTGATCTTTCTCACAGCCAGAGTATAACGATTGGGTCGCGTTAAATTTTAAAATTTGGTAGTCATCGTCAATGTTTAGCCTGATATCTTCATGAGCACCTGAACCTTGTACATCGTCAATGACCTCATTCTCTTCCACTTCATAAAATCCATACGTGTCATCACCTAAATACTATAACATATTATGATCAACGTCTTCCCCTTGTACATCTATCCTACTTGTTGAAGGTTATTGTGAAGGTTGCTTCGGGACAAAAGGAACTTTTGATTCCCCGTGAAAATTTTTAAATCGATAGCTATCTTGTATACCCCATATTAACAAATGTAGTTCAACAATTTTCCACTCAAACACCTTACCATTCTAACACCTAGCACACGGACACGAAAACTCTTCATCATTATGATATATCTTTGCGTATTTCACAAATTTATTATCACCTCTGCGAAACACATCCCCTAATATATTTGTCTCACCCATCCACTCTTTGTATTCAGGATATCCCATCACAACTACTCCAAACAATCACCTATTATAGGTAGGAAGCGTATATTCTTGGATAAGTATAAATAAAAGTGTGAACATTTAGTTCCCATTAGTACAATCACCTATTACTTATTGTATAAAATTTATAGTATGTTTCATTTAATTATGTCTTATTTATATTCGATTTTTAAATTTCAAATTATAATATTAATTCCTATTTCATCCATCTCTTCTAAAGGTTGAGTGGTCCTATCCCATTCAAGACTGCATATTTCTGTAATAAACTTAACAACTCACCCACATTGTTCCAATTTGAGGAAAATTCGACAGCATATCCCCATAGTTCTCCAAGTACACGACGTAGATTTGCAAGTGTGAGTGTTATTTCAATTGATAATTTAAATAACACTTAACATCGAATCATTTAGTATGTACCCAAAGAACATTAAGATACGACTACAGATCTTCCTCCAAAAGTAACAAGTTTAAGCCACTAAGAATATTATTATACAAAAACTATGCAGTCCCAAACTATCCAAACGGTTTGAGAGATTTCATTACAAGGGTAATGACTCTCGAACGGGTCTGAGGGCTATTGAATGCGTATACATAAGAACTATAGGGCTAGTATTTATGCACACTATGTGTAATTTCAATTATATTTTATTTAATTATCATAAGTTTGTGGTCGTGCCACTCTCGAACAGGCCGTGGCACGAAGTAATTTTAGAAAAAAGTTACGAATTCCCCCCATTTTGACAATAATCCAGTGGTCGTGCCACTTCCAAAATTAACCAACCCAACAAATTAAGACAATATAATTATTTAAGGATTTATTAGTGTGAATTAAATTAAGGATTTAAAAAAAATTAAACAACCAACTTTCATATCCAACCACATCCGTCCAATATAATCCAGCAGTAACAACAAACCAATAAATGTGTATCCCGTACTCCTTCTAATGAATCTACTCAATTAATTCAACTTTAAAATTTTCTAACCAATTTCAAACCTAAATAAGAATACACAAGCAATATTTATAATGTCAACTTAATTTTATTCTCTAAATGATAGGATTCCATCAATATTAACAATACCTATTAATTTTAATCCCAACTAACATCACCCAATCAATTTTAACAATTAATTTCAAGTCCTAAACTAAAAATAAAAATACCCAATCAATATTTATAATTCCTAAAACCAAATTGAAAACCACACACACACACACACACACACCCTCCCCCACTCACTCCCCTGCACCACCACCCCCACCCCCACCCTCAAGCCCCCCTGTCCCACCACCCCCCTGTCCCCTCCCCCCCCCCAACATAGTTGTACACAAACACTCACACACACACCACCCCCATGGCCCACTCCCTCCCTCTCCCACTCCCCCCCACACCCACCCACATGCACACACACACATATAAAATGGAAAGAGAAAGAAAGAAAAAACTCACCTGAAAATGTAGAGAGAGAGAGAGAGAGTAATCGCTCGCTTAGAGAGAAAAATTAGAGGGAAGTGAAAATGGTGGGAAAAAAAGGGGACGGTTTTTTCTTCACAAATTTTTCACAGACTTATCACGGTCTTTGACCGTGATGACTTTCTAAGCTTTTCATGATCACTGACCGTGATAAAAAATTCTTATTTTTTTGTCACGGTCAATGATCATGATAAGGCTGGCCGACTAAAAGGTGACAATTTGGCCTCTTTGGTACACTTGTAAAAGAGAAAAAGGAAAAAGAAAACTCTCTCTAGGAAAATCTCTCTAACAATCGTCTTCCCAATCTAGCAAACCTTAATCCTCGTTTAGGTTTGCAAGAACCATTTTCGAACAATCACCTTGGAATCTTAACTAAAACCTCCTGACCCTACACTTGCAATTTGGTCTAAATCCTTTGTAAGTGTTTTAACATCTTCTTCCAGTGCATCATCAATTCCACTCAATACCCCTTCAAAGTTTCAAGGTGAACCAATAATTTTATTCTCTAAAGATGACTTCAAGAACTAGCTGACCCATTCAAACTTTCCACTATTGGAAAATTTTCTCATGGAAGACCTAGTACTGACATAATCAAGAAAAAAATTGAACTTTTGGTTTGAATTCACTTATCACATTAGGCTTATTGACCATAAGCACATTCTTATTAGACTCTACTCTGAATAAGACTTTGTTCGCTTGAGGATGAAGGATCAATGGTTCATTGGGAAATTTCTAATGGAAACCTTCAAATGGTCTCTAAAATTTTGTCTTGACAAAGAAAGCTCTATAGTTCCAGTTTGGATATAATTTCCAAACATCCCTATCCAATTTTTTGCTAAAGAATCTTTCTACTCTATAACCCAAGTGGTTGGGAAACCTCTGAAACATGATGCATCTACAGTATCTATCAATAAACCAAGTATAGCCAGAGCATGCATGGAATTGGACTTGATTAAAGAGAGACCTGATAGGGTATGGATTAGTTGTGAATAATATGGGTTCTCACAAGCCATAGAATATAAAAAAATCCCTTCCTATTGTATCAAATGTTTTAAACTTGGTCACAAGGAATAGAAATGCCTCGTCAATAATAAAGATCAGACACAAGAACCAGCTACAAACAAGGCAATAGAAAAACCTAAAAAGAACTGCTTAAACTGGCAATTAGTGTAAAAGAATCAAGAAATCAATGATGATCTTGACACAGAGGAAAAGAATCATGAAAAAGTAGTTACCAATCTGAGTAATCAAAAAAATCCTCAAAATTTTAAAAAATATCCAAGTCACGATCAGTTTTCAAGTGGTCTCCAATTGACAATTTTAGGTCTAAGAAATAATTTAGTAATTGCAAAGCCTATACAAAGTCATAAGGATAAAAACTTAAAGGTCAATTATGGAATTTCAAGAGAAAATTTGCAAGCTCGCATAGATAAAATCAAAACTGTTGAGATTGATTTTGAGGAAATAAAAGTTATCAAAATTTAAGACTTGTCCCATGATGCCACTGAATTACTAATTATAGGTAGGAAATCTTATTATGATTGTCTATCACATTTAGACAGTGAAAGCAAAGCTGTTAGGGAAACTCCTTTATTATAAAAGTTAATAATCTTCTCAAAAAGTTTGGATGCAAGATTAGAAAATTCAAAAAAGAAAAAGGTTAAGTTAATTCAAGCACAAAAACAGGCCACAATTACTCAGTTCAAAAATAGTAATTCTAAAGAATACTTAAAGAAGAGCTCCCAAATTATAGATCCTATGTTCAAAAGGGTTACCAAAGCCAATGTTCAGAAGAACTCTAGGGCATCTTTTATAAAGTAGAAATCTAGGGAATCTTTTCCAAATTTTGAATGATCGATAAAATTATTTGGAATGCTAGAGGAGTTGGTAACAAAGAAACAAAAGGAAGGATCAATTTGCTCTGAAAGTCTCGTCATCTTCCCTTTATTGCTATTTCACAACCTAAAATTGATAAGTATAAAACAAAGGATCTTAAAAGAAATCTCAAATTTGAGGGCTGTGGGGCCAATACCAATACTAATTTGTTTTTTTAGAGATATGGAGTCAATTGCAACAAAATATCTGATAGAGATAAAATGTTTTAACAGACCTAATACATCCCAACTTCCTACAAAAATATGTATAGATTTAGTCTATGCAAAATACATTAGAATAGAAATGCAAGATCTTTGGAACAATATTAAATCAAACTCTATCCTATGTTTATATTTCCCATACATATCCATAAGTGACTTTAGTACAGTTGCCGAAAGTTAAAAAAATGGGAGGAAGAAGTACATATATGTTAGGTGCGGAAGAATTCAATAGTTGTATCCAAAGGGCAACCCTGATAGACATGGGTTACATAGTCACAAAAAAAAAAGAGTATGATAGAGGTATTTGGGAAAGACTTGATAGAGGACTGATAAACCAAAATTGGCTAGCTAATTTTCCTTTCTCTATTGTAAAAATCCTTAACAAAAACTGTTCAAACCATTCACCTCTTTTGGTTTCTTTTTTCCAGGTGAGAGATCTTATAATTAAACCTTTTAGATTCCAAAGCACGTGGACTAACCATATAACCTTTAAAGACTATGTCCAATTGTCCTTGAACAAAGTTATTACTGGAATCCCTCTTAATAAGTTTTATATGAAACTGAAAATCCTTAGAAAAGTCCTAAAAGAATGAAACAGTAAAACATTTAAAAATATATTTCAAGAAGTGTCTAATAGGGAGGATGAGATTTTAATTAAAGAAGATATCTACCAATAAAAACCCTCTGAGGAGAATAGATCAGATATGGAATTAACTAAAGCCCAACTTAACTAGGCTATTAAGTGTGAAGTGCAGTACTGGAGTTAAAAAACTAGAATTAAGTGGATAAAAGAAGGGGATCTTAACACTAAATACTTTTATGATGTGGCAAACAATTCGAAAAGAAATTTAATGATTCAAAAAATTAAAAAGATAGATAATGAATGGGTAGAAGTAGGGGTGCACTTAAATGAAGATTTTAGAGTAGCGCAGATAAAAATAAGAGCAATAACCCAAACCACAAACAAGAGACAAAGACTTTAGAGTAGTTCAGCTATAAAATAGGCTATGTCCACCATTGTTATTCAGTTGGGTTTACAATAGCTCAGTATGATGTGCTTATGAGTGATTCGAGTTGTCCCTTGAGCTAAGGGAGTAGATTGTATTTATAAGGGTGCAAAAACCCTAAAGATGGAACGTCTATTGCTAGGCATTTACATCCCTGTATAATAAGTATAACTCTTGTAATTAGTGTTGGTTGACATTCTTTTTGAGTAACTATTGATGCTCCTGTTGGTTGTCCTTCATGAGTTGGTCGACATTCTAGCCTGAAAATGCGAGGTTTTTTTGAATCAATGCTCTGATACCACTTGTTGTAACACGAGGCCCCCAATTTTAAAACTTAAACAAAAAGTGATTATTCAATTTCCTTTTAAAGATATGCGGAAGCGAGATGATTCAATTTAAACAATTACATAAACACCAAATTTTAATTTATTTCAAATTAAAATTAATTAAACTCAAAGTGAAATTAAATTAAATAACAATTACATTTTTCACTTAAACTAATTTAACCCAAGTTCTAAAAATTTTCCTAAGTCATATTTTTAATATTACCAAAATAGGCCAAACCAATTTTAACAAATTAAACGATGACTTGAATTAAATTAACATATACCCAAATTGAATTAGCACCAAATTAAGCAAGTAGTAATTTAAACCAAATTTCATTTTTTTACCTAAGCATGCATCTAGGTGAATTTTACAAAAGATAAAATAAACCAATAAACCACTATGCCGCGATGTACGAGGAAAGACCCACAACGGAAAAAAACTCCGGACGACCCTAGCCTTAAGTCCACTAAGTATGGTTTTACAATTACAAGACAGATGACTTACTTCCTTGACTCGACTCCTTTCAAGCCTAGATGTGTCTTCTTGTAAACACCTTCTCCTAGTCGAAAACCCCGAAACTCCACCGGAACCTTGGACTTCACCAATGAGGCTTTAAAAACATCATCAACCACACATGGTGCCTTTTACCATGTGAGAATGTCGCAGCAAAATAATGAATCTCTTCTTTGAGGGATGTAGAAGCAAACCCAAACGAACTCTTCAACTCGGTAGAGTAAACCCGGTGCCAAAACACTCCAAGAAATATATATATATATATGGAATCTTGGAATAAACAATACGGGTGTAAACCAAAAGTGTTTTAGTGTGATTTTCTTGGAAAGCAAAACACTTAAACCATGAACCTTTTTATAGAAAAGTTAAACTCTCTCTAGGAGATGGAAGGATATGAAAAAGTTGCTTTGAAAAAGTTGGTTCTCGCACATGTTAAACCTGTCAAAACGTTAGTGGGGAAAAGTAGTGGGATAGAGGTGAAAACTGCCAATTAATTTTCCAGCCGAAAATCTCGTTCGAACGACACTTCTAACGAAGTTCCAGTGGCCTGTTGGTAAATATCATTGGCAAACTCGTTTGAACAACATTCTCATTTGAGCTCATTCGAACGACATTCTCGTTCGAACGAAAAACTCGTTTAAACGATAATTTCGAACCAACTTCTAGAAAGTTTAAAATTCAATTTTTAGCCGAGAAACTTTATTTTAGTGGGAAAAAGTAGTGGGATAGAGGTGAAAAATTACCCAAAACTACCAATTAATTTTCCCGTCGAAAATCTCGTTCGAAAGAGATTTTCATTCGAACGATACTTCTAACGAAGTTCCAGTGGCCTGTTGGGAAATATCATTGGCAAACTCGTTCAGATGACGTTCTCGTTCAAACTCATTCGAACGACATTCTCGTTTGAACAAAAAACTTGTTCGAACGATAATTTCGAACGAAGTTCTAGAAAGCTTAAAATTTAATTTTTAGCCCAGAAACTTTATTTTAAAGTTTTAAAGAAACCTTCTGAAAAAATAAGCCTCGGTTTAAAATAAAAGTACACCCTTTATAAACATATTCCAAGTCTCCCTATATATATATAGAAATGCATTCATACCTTTTGGAGACTATGGAATATGATGTTGATGACGTAGAAACATGACACTTGAAACTTAGCAATGATGAAGCTTTATAAGTCTTGGCTGCTACGTCTTCAACTCTTACATGTCATAGGCTTGGAGGATACTCACTCAATACTATCCTATGACACAACTGTTTTTGTCCAAAATTGATCTTACACTACATTAAGACTCAATTGGAGACTTGTGTCCTTACAAATCTCCCCCTTTGGCTATTCCAGGACAAAAACCAAACAGAAATCCTAAAGGTCCGTCAAGCTCTACTAGACTTAAAGAATATCCCACCCCAAATAGAAATACAATAGCTTGACTCATACAACCCAAGGATCAATGTCTTTGCCGACGATGAAAGTTGCCGTTTAGAAGAATTCCTGCACACTTAAGCAAACTATCAAATGCATAGGGAATATCAGGAATATTAAATGCATAAAATAAATACTCCCCCTAAATTAATTCTCCCCCTTTATCAAATAAATGACCTACTTAGAAAGACGTCTCCCCCTAAGATAAATCTCCCAAACGAAGATACGATTAAAATAGGAATAGATATCATTTCTCCCCCTATCATTGTCCCCCTTTTTGTTCAGGAATAGACAAAGGATAAAATCTAATTTAAACATGAAGCTTAGAGTGATAAGGGCATGAAAGCATATGGGCAACAAAATCCTAACTGTTTCAATAAATATTAACGGATACCAACTGAGATGCAAGAAAATGATACCAACATGATACATAGAGTATTACGCATGTGATATCAACAAAGAATGAAACATGATAGATACCAATCATGAAGTAGAAGCATAGATGGACTAGAAAGCAAGGCAAAGACAAATAGAATTCCTCGTATATGAGAACATAACAAATATCATTAATGCACACTCACATATACTAGTTATAAACACCACACATGACACAAAATAAAATAAGCTTTTCACACTCGTATGGTAAAAATGTGTCATATGGAAACGAAAGTGTTGGGGTGTGAACTAGCAACAATTAAATTTAGACCCAATCACTTAAAACGTGTTCACGGAGTTCTCATTTGATTGCAAGCTTTATCACATTTGAATATAACCTCGTGTGACATTAAAAATTGAACTCGATGAACAAACATACACAATGCATACAAGCCTAGACTTTTGATGATTCTACAAACCAATAAAGTCATGACATTGAAAGTACAACTAGGATAAACGGACATTGTGCAAACCGTTGATATTCCATCCAAACTCCCTCAATTTAAGCATATAGAGTTTAAGTTTTTGAATGAATAGATCAACTAAACAAAATAGGCCTTGGCAAATATTTTCTTTTAATGCCATTATTCTTTTAGGCCTTTGGACCACGTATTTCTTTTAGGTCCAAAAATCGGTGGCTTACTCGAAAAGGATGATATTTCCTTTCGGAGCCCTTCCCCGTGCACACACACACACACACACACACACACACACACACACATATATATATATATATATATATATATATATATATATATATATATATATATATATATATATATATTATTTTTATATCTCACGTGCAACGGATTTTAACATTCACTAGTCCTCCTAGGTAACATAATATGTAGATGAATAAATTGGTAGGAGAACACCTCACAAAGCTCAAATATACATATGAAGTTAAAATTTCAAGTGAGCTCGTGCATGTGTGAATTGAGGCATATAAAAATAGAATCCATTATATCAACACAAAATCCAACTACTCCATGTAAGCATGGAAAAGAACATTTCAAGGATTGACAATCTACACAAAAAGTTTTAGCCACATGGAAGCGAAAAATAAGGGATTCCAACACAAGTATATGCCACATAGAGTGTGTCAAACTAAAATACACACAAAAAAAATCTTTTTGAGTTTTTGAAAATTTTTAACACAAAAAATTTACTCAAAAGACACACAAAAATTATTTGTATTTTTCATTAATCTTAAATTACTAAAAAGGAAAAACACAAATGATAAACAAAAATCTTTTTGCATTTTTCATTTAATGCAAACTAAAATGAAAGAAGTATAATACAAAAGATAAACAAAAATCATTATTCTAGCATGTGATTAAGCATGAAGCATAGACTAGAAAATAATTAAACATGCATACACCTAACAATGATATATAATATGAAGCACAAAAAGTTAGAGTATGCAAACAAAACTAACACATTCAACATTTAAATTTAGGAAGGGAGGTTTCACGTGAAAGCAAATGAGAATCAACAAATCTAATATCTAGTGCGTCTAAAAATGATTTCTTAACCCATATAGATGTATATTTAAAATGATGGGATTTGAAAACTAATGAAATGCTAAACATAGACTTCCTAGGACTTCTTTTAAGATCAAAACAAAATGACCTAAGGCGACCTTTCCTACCATAATGCAAGCATGTGAAAACACGAGGAACGATACCTAAGGTGTGACCTTTTTTAAAGTCCTTGGATAAAGTTGACCCTCTAAAACAAACAATGGTTTTAGCTTTAGCAACGAAAATATTTGAACTAGATGAGCTAGAACCATTACAACTAATACTCGAGTCTTGTAAATCATTTTTCATTTTTAAAATTTTGGACTCAAGTAATAAATTAGACTCCTCAATTTTACGGGACTCCTTCTTTAAATTTTCTATAAATCCTAGACGGTTATCACGCTCCCCCTTAATGTGAGCAAACTTGTCCCTAAGAGTCTTTTATCGACTGCCACTCTCTGTCTTGAACATATTAAAAATATTATAATTGTAATTTATGTCCATGAGCTTTTCACGAAAAAGATCTTTTTGAGATAGCGAGGTTTGTAAAAGTTCAATTCTAGATTTAAAACATAAATTTTCATTTTCAAGAAACTTAATTCTTTTTGCAAATCTCACGTTTAATTCTCTTAAATTTTCATTACACTTATTAAGCCCATTAAATTCCTCTTGAATAGCAAAAACTTCATTATCATTAGAAATGGACAAATTATCATTAAGACGTCCCATCGAGATATACAAAACAAAAATGAGAGTGAGTAAAAAATGAACCACCAAAAAAATACAAGGAGCACAAAAATTATAAAACCCGAAAAACGGATCTTTAACGTGATATATTAGCGCTCGAGCTCTGATACCAATTTGAAAATGCAAAGTTTTTCTAAATCAATGCTCTGATACCACTTGTTGTAACACAAGGCCCCCAATTTTAAATCTTAAACAAAAAGTGATTATTCAATATCCTTTTAAAGATATGCGGAAGCGATATGGTTCAATTTAAACAATTACATAAACACCAAATTTTAATTTCTTTCAAATTAAAATTAAACAAACTCAAAGTGAAATTAAATTAGACAACAGTTACATTTTTCACTTAAACTAATTTAACCCAAGTCCTAGAAATTTTCCTAAGTCATATTTTCAATATTACCAAAATAGGTCAAACCAATTTTAGCAAATTAAACGATGACTTGAATTAAATTAACATATACTCAAATTGAATTAGCACCAAATTAAACAAGTAGTAATTTAAACCAAATTTTATCTTTTTACCCAAGCATGCATCTAGGTGAATTTTGCAAATGATAAAATAAACCAATAAAATACTACGCCGCGATGTACGAGGAAAACCCACAACGGGAAAAAACCTCGGATGACCCTAGCCTTAAGTCCACTAAGTATGGTTTTACAATTACAAGGCAGATGCCATACTTCCTCGACTCGACTCCTTTCAAGACTTGATGCGTCTTCTTGTAAACACCTCTGCCTAGTCGACTGCCCCGGAACTCCACCGGAACCTTGGACTTCACCAATGAGGCTTTAGGAACACCGTCAACCACACATGGTGCCTTTCACCATGTGAGAATGCCGCATCAAAACAACGAACTTCTTCTTTGAGGGATGTAAAAGCAAACCCAAACGAACTCTTCAACTCGGTAGAGTAAACCCAGTGCCAAAACACTCCAAGAAATATATATATATATATATATATATATATAGAGAGAGAGAGAGAGAGAGAAACTTGGAATAAATAATATGGGTGTAAAACAAAAGTGTTTTAGGGTGATTTTCTTGGAAATCAAAACACTTAAACCATGAACATTTTCATAGAAAAGTTAAACTCTCAAAACTCTTTCTAGGCGATGGAAGGATATGAAAAAGTTTGTTCCCACACAAGTTATATATGTCAAAAAGTTAGTGGGGAAAAGTAGTGGGATAGAAGTGAAAAACTGCCCAAAACTGTCAATTAATTTTCCCGCCGAAAATCTCGTTCGAACGAGATTTTCATTCGAACAAAATCTCGTTCGAATGATACTTCTGACTATGTTCCAGTGGCCTGTTTGTAAATATCGTTGGAAAACTCGTTCAAACGACATTATCGTTCGAACTCATTCGAACGACATTCTCGTTCGAACGAAAAACTCGTTCGAACGAACTTCCCGAAAGCTTAAAATTCAATTTTTATCCCAGAAAATTTATTTTAAAGTTTTAAAGAAATCTTCTGAAAAAATAAACCTCAGTTTAAAATAAAAGTACACCCTTTATAAACATATTCCAAGTCTCCCTGTATATATAAAGAGAAATGCATTCATACCTTTTGGACACTATAGAATATGATGTTGATGACGTGAAAACATGACACTTGAATCTCTGCAATGATGAAGCTTTATAAGTCTTGGCCGCTACGTCTTCAACTTTTGCATGTCATAGGCTTGGAGTATACTCACTCAATACTATCCTATGACACAATTGTTTTTGTCTAGAATTTATCCAACACTACATTAAGACTCAATTGGAGACTTGTGTCCTTACACAGCCGACTAAGTTTCTGTGAGGCCGATCAAGTATGCTGGTCGGCTATGCTGGATGACAAGTGTGTATTCATCATTGCTCCACGCGGAGGTATAATTTTTACATACAACACCCACATTTACCCTAGGATACTCATACATAGTTTTTAGATTTCAACGTGAAACTCTGTCAAAAGTCAGGGTGGTCTTACTTCCTAAATTTTTTTCCATGACGTGAAACTGTGTCAAAAGTTTGGAAACAAGTCAAACCGTATCTTGTATCACATACCCTAATATTTACTAAACCCAAGTCCTGTTTAACATTTCACTTGCACACTAGGCAAACATAATTCAACTGAAACATAATAGTAAACACTATATTGAGGGATTTTCCTTCCTTATCTTCCAAAAAATACCAAAAAATATTTTCTTCCTTTTTCAAAAAATATATATACCAATTTTTTTCTCCTTTTCTCAAAATACCAAAAACATTATTTTTCAATAATAATAAAAAAAAAATATCCCCCCCCCCCAGGGTGATATCGCAAACTCCAACTTGTCTGTGCTCCTTTTTAGCTCAAATCTGCTATAAAAACACCCCGAAGTTCCACACTCTCATCATCCTCTTTTGTGAAAATCAAAAGATCCTATCGAATATTACATGTGGAGAACCTTGATGAGAATTCGAGTGTTCAACAAGACCTAATTGAAGTACTTGCTCAGCTTAGCACCAAGATTGACAACCTACAGGTGAATGTCCAAGAGATACAGTGTAAAAGGGGTCAGATGCACGAGGTTCCCGAAACAAATGTTGCCTTCCCTTATGCCAAGCACCCGAATAGATATGGGCTTCATAGGAGTATGAAACATTTCCTCATGCCTCGCCTGTTAACGGGTTACCGTTAGTTCGATTTCCAATGTCGAACCTTACCTGACCTAGGTCTAACTTGTCAAGACCTAATCTTGCAAATACCAAAGAAAAAAAAATTTAAAAGGCAAAGGACTACCTCAGATTGCTATCCAAGAAGTTTTACTAAGTTAATATCTTTGGGAGCTATGTGGATTACACCCACATATCTCCCTACCCAAAGTCTCGATTTCCAGAATAGTTCAAGATGTCAAACATCGAAAAGTTTGGAGGTAGTGGACCTCCCATAGTGAATTTTCACAATTACTACCATACCATGAGTCTGCTTGGTGCCACCAAAAAAATCACACCTCAGATGTTTCAGTAGACTCTTAAAGAAATTTATCTTCGATGGTTCTTATCATTAGAGCACTGTTCTAAAAAACTCGCCTAGGCTCCGCCTAGGCACGCCTAGGCTCCGCCTAGGCACGCCTAGGCTTAAGGCTTGGGAGAAACGCCTCGCCTTACACCTTTCACGCCTTATTCTTGGTAAAACCCTTAAGGCGCACTTTTTTCTAAAAACAACAATGATTTAGTGAAACGATGTCGCCTTTTAAAGATTTTGTTTACAAATCGGACCATTATCTCATCCAAAATAATCAAATAGTATTTTAATTTGCATATATTCAGACATATTTTTATGATCTGCGCAATTTTTGTATTTTAATAGCCTTGTTATGGTTAAAAAATATTAAAATATATTAAGAAGGCCTAAACGCCTTTTCATGCCTTTTTACGCCTAGGCCCGCCTAGGCTTCTAAGGCTTAAGGCTTGGCCTCCACGCCTCAATCACGCCTCGCGTTTTTTAGAACCTTGCATTAGAGGAATATTAAAAGCGCAGTTAGGAGGATGTGGCTTAAGAATTCATGACCCAATACAAATATAATGAGGACTTGTAATTCACTAGTCAATACCTCGAGCTACTTAAATAGTCAATCATCAATTTCATCAGCAGGTGTAGAGAAAAGGCAGCCACTATGACAAGTCGACTGTTTTTGGAGGAACAAGTGAGTGTCATGAACAATATTTTTCTACTGCATGTCTGAACCTTAATAAGAAGCTAATGTTAGCCAAACTTCAGAGTTCTTTAGGAGATAGGGGTCAAAATTAAAGAGAGTGTTAACAGTAAAAAAGTCATGTCTAAACTGAAGAAGCCAACATGGCAGTTTACTTCTTGCAAATGAACTAATATCAATGCTTCAACTATCAGCATCATTTCTTAGCCTACTACATCATGGGTACAAGGGTATCATCCTGCAACAGATAAAATGGAATAGATTGATCTCCATACTCCCCTCTCAAAATTTTACCAAACTCTGGTGTCAAGGAACCTCATCAAGCCTTTGGACCCTCGTCCATTATCAAACCCACTTCCAAGAAACTTACAAAATGAATCTCATTGCGATTTCCATCATATTATCGGGCATACCACTGACCAATTTTTCAATATGAAAATTTTCATTCAAATCCTCATCGATAAGGATTTCATCGCTCCTCCAGTCAATCCTAAACCTAATACCACCCTAAACCTCTTACTAACACACCAAACCAATGTAAATGCCATCCTTGGTGATGAAGATCCTATTTTTAATCCTTCTATCAGAATTCGAGCCATCAATACACCTACTCCATGTATTAAATCTCCAAAACCCCTTCAAATTAGTCCCTTTTTTCTTCTAAACGCTAAAAATATCTAGATCAAGCCATTTGAAATCGCTAAAAAATAAGGAGCATGGAGCTACCAGCTGTTTTGGATTAACTTAGTGATTTTAGGATGAAGTTGGCACCTAAAATGACCATCGGGGAAAAATAACTATGATTGGGGCAATAATGTATGTATGGAAGCTCGAGAGTGGGCCCAAAATTAGACTGATTGGTTTATGCCAGCAGGGGAATTCCACTTAGACGGTATTGTGCATATTACATCAAATGACTTTGTTAAGGAGAAGCATATATGTACAACTTTCAGACTGATCACCATCCTAAAATTCAAGGGATACTCGGTTCCCCCTTACAACACGTCTCCGTTGAGTTGGAAGATTTTTACGATGAAGCAGTTGAGGTCGTAGAATGCAACGATTACTCATTAAAAGACAAATTATCTCCATTGGGAGGGGTGATGGCTCAAAAATTTCATGATTTCGATGACGAACATGATAATAGGAATATCGAATCGATTGACTCATATTATGAGATACGTTCTTTTGAAGAGTTACTATTGGGTATAAATTAAATATCCTCCATGCTAGAAGTGGATAAAGACATATGGTTTCTAATATTTTTAGTATCCATAAGTTATATGACCAGATTAGACCGATACTACACAGATCTAGTTTATCCTTTCGCGGGTAGGCATGCAAATAAAGGGAAAGAGTTGATGAAGAACTCCCAATGTTAAAATGTTATTAGAAGAAAGTAATGTCCTTAAACATATTAAGATTACCTAAGCTAACGTTACTTTATGGGGGATTTTATGTCTTCCCAGTTGCATAAAAATACTTTGATCAATCACTTCACTCGACCTATAGTTCTTCCTCCTCCTATCACTGAAGAAATAATCTACATAGTCGGGGTTTTGAAATCTACGAGGCTCATCTTTTTTATCGATGAATAAATTCCCAATATTGGTCTTGATCATAACTATGCCTTAATATCTCAGTCGAGGTCATTGGAAAGACAATTTCATTGGTACTTGTTAATAACATATATTCTTTGAATGTTTGCCCATTGATGACTTTCAATTATCTGGTTATAAAATTTAGTGATCTCACTTCCACTTTTATCATTGTGCGCGCCTACGATAACACTCTCTGAGAAATTATGGTTTCAATAGTACTCACACTGTGGGCTGGTCCTATACTCCCCCAAATCGAGTTCTAAGTAATTAATATAATGTCATGTTTAAATTTATTCCTAGATTTCAATTGGCTTCATATCATCATAGGAGTGACATCTTCCCTCCATCAAAAGTTAATGCTCTTTGTGAATAACCAAGTCATCACTATCGTCGGAGATGATGATAACTCTGAAGGCATTGGATCAAGTATTCGTGTTTTGGATATCCAACACAGAGATAATGACATATTTCTCTCAGGTTTCAAGATTGATCCGCTTCTTGTCCCAACAGGGGATAACTTCAAAGATAGATTATATCCATAGCAAAATAGGCACAACAATGTCAATGTGATCCAGATGTTCAAGAATATGCATTATATGCCCGAAATGAGGCTAGCTTATTGGCAATAAGGGATCCTTGAATCGATAGTACTGATAGATTCCTTTATTCCCATGGTTTTGTATATCAACCATACTTCGCCAAACTCATGGATCTTCACGAGTCGTACTAGAAGTGAGTGTTAAATAAAAGATAAGTAACTTCCGATTTCTCCCTAAACGGATGTTTTATCAAAGAAGGAAAAAATTTCCCTTATTGTGGCTTCCCTGAACTGTGGTACAACCTTACTGAGAAGAAATTAAAATAAAAAATTTAGATCTTCTTCAAAGATAAGATCACTTGGACTCAAGGGACAAAGAATGAGGTGAAGCCTTTAATGATCAAGTAGTCATATGCTAGTTCCTTTAACATTGAGAGCACCAACATCATAGAAAATACTGAAAAGAGTAGCAATAATGAACTATTTAGCTTCAATACACTACGAATGGATAGCTGCATGATCCAAACCAAGGGCGAGTGGTTTGACTCATCTACGAAGATTTTCCCTGTAGATAAACCTCTTCTTAACTGGTGTAGTGTCCCTATCAACCTAAATCTAGCCATCCAGAACTCTGTTGTTTACCTCCTAAAAATTGAACCCGAATTGTCCCCTTATTTTTTGTTTGATATAAATGTAAAAGATACCTCCTTTGATGATATTCACACTAATAAATTTCCAAAAAAATGTTTCTAATCAAATTAACGAAGATTTTGAGTAAGTTATTGTGCCTCGTATTAATTTCATTGATTTTAATCACATAATTAATAAAGGTGATTTAATAAATGAATAATTCTTAACTGATCTCAATAAGAAAAAAATTAAACAGCATAATCGCATTCAAACTAATGATGATGGAAGAACTCCCGAATGAATTCGTTTTATGATCCTACAATAATACGTCTGACTTCGACTCGGTGCAGCATAAGATCCTTACTTACCTAAAGCGTAGGATTATACAGAAGAAATTGAGAAGGCTCGGTCCTGAGTGGTCTCTCAAGGTCAAAGATGAAGTCTTCAAGCAACTGAACATATGTTTTATTCACATAGTCGATTATCCAACTTGGCTCGTCAATCGAGTCTCAGTACCAAAATCAAGTGGAAAAGTCTCCATGTGCATTGACTATCGGTATTGGACTTCCCCAAAGGATGATTATCCCTTGCACAACATTGACTGATTATCAATAACACTCCTACTCACTCCCTCAAATCATTTGTCAATGGTTTCATCAAAACCAGATCAAGATGCATCCTAATCACTAAGAGAAGACTACTTTCATTACCTTTTGGGGTAAATTTTGCTACACTATCATGCCTTATGTTCTTAAAAACTCTAGGTCTACTTACTAGATATTAGCTAAAACCAATTTTCATGATATTATCCACAAATTGGTTGATTTCTATGTTGATGATATGATCATAAAGTCCAAAACTAGAGAAGGTCACATCCTAGCCTTAAGGAAATTATTCAAAGGTCTACGAAAATACTAGATGCCTCGTAACCCATAAAAATATTTTTTCAAAATCACAAAATGCAAACTCCTTGGCTTCATTGTCAGCAAAAAAGGATTCAAAGTAGACTATGTTAAACTCGGGGCATCCTCAAAATGTTGCCTTATCGGACAAAGAACGAAGTTTATGATTTCTTAAGAAAACTCTAGTACATTAGTAGATTCATCAACCAATTCACTTCCATATGTGATACCATCGTCAAGATCCTAGGAAAGGGATCAACCAATGTATGGAATAAGGCATATCAAGAAGCATGTGATAAAATCAAGCAGTGTCTCACTCGACCTTTGGTGCTCATGTCACTTTAGCCTGGTCCTCTTCTTATTATACACCCACTATTATGAGCACCGCATGAAGGACTATGATAGACCTATATATTGAGGATTAATGTAAAGAAATATCATCTACTATGATAATAAAAAAACTGGAGGGTTACGAACCTTGGTTTGGGTCACTCAGAAGCTCCGACACTACATGTTTCCATTCCCCATCAAGTTGGTGTCTTTATTAGATACCATGAAATACCTCCTAAAAAATCCTACCTTATCAAGTCAAATATGGTTGCTGTTGCTAGATAAATTCGACATCTTCTATGTTACGCCTAAAATCATAAGGGGAACAGCCATCTCTGAGTAGCTTATTGATAATCCCATGGAAGAAGTTGATATGTGGATTTTCGAGTTCTCAGATGAAGATATTCGTTTCACTTCTCATGAATAGCAGTAATGGCAATTGTTCTTTAATAGAGTATCCAACAAGAAAGGATACATCATTGGGACACCTTAATTTCCCCTAATGATTTTCTCATTCCCATTGCCATCAAGCTAGATTTACCTTTCACCAACAACATGAAAGAGTATGAATCATCCACTATAGGTCTCAATACTGCCCTCGAGAAAAGAATTACATACCTTAACTTCTGTGAAGACTTGGCCCTCATCATAGGAGAAGTTTTTCAAAAATGGAAAGTCAAAGAAGAGAAGATCCCGCTTTTTCATGCTCGCCTCAAAGAGATGGCCTCCTAATTCAAACATATCACCTTCCACTACCTTTCTCGCTCTATAAATAACTTTATTAATGAATTGGATACCTTTTCCTCCATGGTTGACCTGACTAAGGGAGTAATAATGGCCCCCTTTCAAGTTTAGAGATAATCTCTATCAACTCACTGTTACCATATCGAGCTCGCAAGAGAAGATGACTCAGATAAAGTTGGATTATGGTATTAAGACAATTGGAGCGTCCTTAATCATGGTTGATATCCTAATAGACTGATAAGAAAGATCGCATAACTCTTCGCAGGCTTCCATCTCAGTACATCATCTATGAAAAATAGATTTTTAAAAGGCACTTCAATGGAACCCATCTGTAGTACATAATAGGTGATAACGTCAAAAAAATAATGAAAAAATTCACATTAGGGAATATGGATCGCACATGAATGATCATATGCTTTCCTAGAAGATCATCCGTTAGGGATACTACTGGATTGCCCTGTTATAAGACTGCATTGCTTATGTCAGAATGTTCTTTAAATTCCAATTATTTGACAATATTTAGCACTTGGCTCGCCATGAGTTATATAACATGACTTCTCCTTGTCCCTTGTCAACTTGGGGCATTAACATCATTAGGAAGGTCACTCCCAAGGCATCAAATGGTTATGAATTCATTGTAGTCGCCATTGAAAATTTTATTTATTGGTTTGAAGTTGAGTCATATATTATGTTGAACGCAAAGAAAGTAAACAAGTTCATCATGAAGAATATTAATTGCCGATATGGAGTCCTTCAGGAGCTAGTATCAAATAATGGGATACGTTTCGAAAAAAAATTTATTGAATTAGTTGAGGAGTATGGGATTAAGATACACAAATATTCACCTTACCGACCATAAACCAATGGAGCTTTGAAGCTACTAATAAAATCCTTAATACCATAATCGAAAAGATGATTGAAAATTTCCAAGACTGGGTTGATCAAATCCTTTATGCACTCTAGGGCTACCACAAATCCTTTATAACTCCAACTGGGGTTACCCCTTATTCTTTAGTATATGGCATGCCGGCAGTCCTTCCTATTGAACTTGAGATACCCTCTATGCGAGTTATGATCAAAAGTCAAGTCAAAAAATTTAATTGAAAACAAAGTCGTTACAATGAACTTCCACTTTTAGATGAAAGAAGACTGAAATATTAATACCACATATAAGGGTACTGCTGCATTACTCGATTTTTTAATAAGAAGGTTAAAGATCGCACTATGCGAGAAGGTTACCTCGATCTTAAGGAAATTATAGACCCCATTTGGTACCCAAGAGGTAAGTTCAAACCCATCTGGAGTGGGCTATACCTGGTAAATAAAATCATGTCAAGTGGCGTTGCTATGCTCACAGACCTTGACGAATAAAAAATGGCGCATCCAGTCAACTTGGACCGTATCAAGAAATTTTACCCTTAATCTAATTCTCGTCACACTACAAAACTTCTAACCTTCTATTCTAAAAACAAATCACTCATATTTTCTACCTCCATAAGAACTACGTTGGATGTCATCCCCTCATAATCAACTACTTAAAACCCACAATCTTTATCCCCACAGAGGTACTTAGGCAGTCTATATATCACATTAGGCACGATTTGTTCTTTTTCAAAAAATGTTATTCTTTTCTTCCATCAAGAAACACATGTATCTCTCATCATTGAAAATGAACAAAAGGATTATGTATGTCTCGGCTATAGGTATAGATAGGTAAAATATTGTTAAACTTCACAAAAGCCACAACAAGATGATATAAATAATCATCGTTTATTTATTTAATGACAAACATGATAATTACATGAAGTATTATTGACATAAAAAGTCTCTAAAGCCTACATAAACTACATATCCACCTATAACAACATAATCCTACCCAAATACGAACACTAACACTTACTACCAAACATACCCCATATAAATAAAGATCCATAAAACTCTCCTTAACTACTAGAAGGGCCTTCTTCACCATCCCCTGCATCATCTCCATTCCCAAAAGGATCCCAAGAATTCCAATCCTGACAACACTTCCTTATGCTCTCCATGCGGAGATAAGCCTTGATCATCTTAGATAAAGTCATGACACCTTCCTTTATAGTTTCTAACATCATGAGCCACCACTGCCAAGTCTCCTCAGTAAAAAACTTTGTTACCAAACTTCCCCATAACCACCACAAATAATCCCTAGATATTACCTTAGGATCCCCAGCAGATCAGAATGGGCGGGTTGATGATCAATTACAGTACAATAAAGATACTATGGTCATCCTTAATGATTCTGTCAAATCCTCCATATGGAAGAAGTTGTTTATGCACGAAGGGATAAGTTTCTCACTTCCCACTTGACACATAATTTTCCAAGGAAAATAACAAAAAAGATTGGTGAAGGACTACACGACGAATATAACTGTAGTCATTCAATTACAAGACAAGCTATAAATCACCCCACCATGGTATAGACCAGCAAATGTGTATATCCCCGTGCTCCCCAAGCCATTTAACACAATTCTCCATATAAAGACCGAAGTTATAGAAACACCATGCAAAGAAATTTAGGATGCCAACCAGAGGATACTCGAGAGGGTTAGTAAATGAAATATCCCTAGAAACCACGTGAATAACATCATAGGGATTTTCACTCAAGAAGTTATATCGACCTTCCTTCCAGGTCGTTCAGTGTCTCCCATAGTATGGAATAACAAGGATTACGGTGATAAGACATACATAGTACGATGGTGTCAACCTGGGGATTAATGGTCATATCTCTTGTGACTAAAAGCATCCTAGAACTTAGTCCCAAAGTTACAACACCAAAAAAATCGTTATCAGTATGCCCTCTCTGATGCACATAATTAAGCTCCAAGGAAAGTTAATATTACCCCACGCACTAGCCATTGAGTGGCAGAAGGTTCTATGCTACCGTGGTGAGGATAGACTCAAGCTTCTAGTTTGAAGTATCAAAACGTCGCCATATAGATATGGATGATCCAAACTAGATATTGTTATTCGATATTATCTCTTGGAGGTATTTATTATCGAAAGATGCATTAGATATTTTTGGGTTTATCTCTCTTACTATGCTTACGGCCTTGTAGTATATGTCCCTATAATACTATCGATAATCCACATGGTCCCTTTAGTGAGAGTCCCTTGAGAAACCTACCAATGGCTAATGCAAGCACTACGTAATAAAGGTTGTCAAATTTCCCCTGCGCATGTTTGTGGAGAGAGGTGTTGAACATCTTTATCCCTAAGATATATGAATATCTCTAGGTAGGGGGCTTTCTAGTGGAGGATGGCCGCGACGGTTCATTTTTTTAAGGAGTTCGATGATGCCAAAGATATGGATTGCATTTAGATATACACTTCCACAGTTATATCCCAGATTTGTATGGTGATGTATCAACCTTGACATCATAACAACCCGTATTTTTAATGCTTCTTAAATATTGGATTAATTAAATTAAATATGGGAAAAATTAATTGATAATTAATTCGTATTAAATAAATATTAACTAGCGAGATAAGGGTTAGTATTTATGAGTGAGAATTATATTGAATATTACTGAGTGAATAAAGTAATATATGATTGAAAATATGATCGTGAATTTATGAGAATTGTCACGAGTGAGAAATACAACAATTATGGTAATTAAGACAGGATGCGCATGTCAGTCATGTCAGGACTAAATTAATGGAATAAAAAAAATTATTTGTAAGTCACCCATATGGTCATTTCGAGTCCTCCAATGTGTCCATAAGGATGGAAATAGTCAGAAAAATCTACCCTGGGGTTTAGTTTGGGTCCCGGGGCAATTTTAGGCCAAACCGCCATCCCGAGAGGACGTTTTGGTAATTTACATTTTTGGGTGAATAGTACCTACGAAATTCCATAGGGTAAAGGGTGTTTGGTTAAACTACGTGAGAAGGAGGAAGAGGAAGGAGAGTAAAAGGCTAGAACCATCGCTTAGCACCACCACCGGTTTATAGATCAGAGGAGGAGGAACATTAATCTGGCGTCTTCTTCAACGGATCAGACCTACTTACAAAAGGAAAGTGTTTAAATCTTTCTTGATTAGATGAATAATATAACCCATGTTAGTGTAGGTTGAAATTGATTATGAATTATGTGTGAAATTGGACAAATTAAATCATAATTGGATATTGAAAATTATGTAGGATTGATTCCCCATGATAGGTAGATGATTACCCATGAAATTCGATTTAAATTGATGAACGAATCTGAGCTTTTATGGAAGTGATTTAAGAAGATGACAACCTAGGGTTCATAGTTATTATTCTTGAATCAAACTCAAATAAATTTGATGTCTTTGATAAAATTGTGATCGGTAATCATTAGAACTTGTTTATGTATATGTTAGCATAACATTTGGTAATGTTGAATTGATGTTTGGGATGACTAGAATCAAGATTTGGAGTTGGAAATTGTTGAAACCCATAAGAACACAACTACATATTTTTCCAGACCTATAGGGGTGAATCGATTCGGTCCACGCCAAATCGATTCGTTCCATGCCGACTAGTTTTGCCCAATTGTCTCCTTTTGTTAATTATGGTTAAAAATTCATTTAGAATTTATTCTTGGGAATTATTTTAAATTACTTGGGCATATGTTAGAGGACGAGTAGGCCTAGTCTGGGTATTAGGCTTGATTTTATAATGGTGTATTTAGGAACAAACATAATTAGGTTAACGTGATGGAATTACCTAATTTGGAGATTAATTCGGGTTACGGGAATTCGAGGACAACGATGGTTAAGACCAGTAGGACAAAGTGAGTAGCTACTGATATTATGAGGTAGAATGTGTACACTCTAAGTGATGAAGGAATACTCGAGAGCGTACGATAAAGAGTGAAACTGGTATCCAAGTAAACGTAGGGTATTCAGGATAATAATATACTACGTATGAGAATTATGATTTGGGATGTGAGTATACCTATATCTGTGTAATGATATATATATATATATATATATATATATATATATATATATATATATATATATATATATATATATATATATATATATATATATATATATATACATATATATATATAGGTGAGACGAATACCTATTATATGATTGATTTATTCTGTGTATGACATACTTATGCTGCTTGCTATCGCGGGAGGTTGGGAAGGTGACAATCTTATCTCGAGGTGCCTTCGGGGGAATTTAGACTTGTACCTCAGAACATCGAACTTAGGTTGGATTGCCATTTGTGTGAATAATGGTATTGAACGATCATTTGGGTGTGTAGGTATGTGCGTAATCCAAAGTCTTAGGACTATGTTCGCCTCCAAATATGTGTGATTTATATTCCTATGGTTCGTGAGTGATTTCGAATCATCAGTCCTTATTTAGTACGAGATGTATCGGGACTTGATAGCAGAGTATGGATGCATCGCAACTGAGTACGAGATGTACCGGGACTTGGTATATATATAATATAGTGATGATTATGTGTATATACTTATGATATTATCTACTGCGTGAAATTTGTAGATAAAGAAGATAATGAATTCTTAACTGACTTAAGTACGTGAACACTTAACCTCATTGTGAAACTCTTGTGATAATATCAAATGCAAGAACGTTTAATAATGATAGTAGGTGGGAAATACGGCCTATTACTACGGGTGTTAGTTAGAAGGTTTATGTTTATAATCCATTTAGGTGATGACAATGACTAGAACGGTTTAGAGGTACGTTAGGCGTGCACAATAGTTGAGACGTGAGAATCTCAAGTGAGTGCTCGAAAATCTAACATGTGTATTATATTTGTTTTACCACATTTTAAATACTTGCTAAACAGTTTTAAAATATTTTATGCTCGGGCTCTGACCCGTCTCTTGCAAAATCTCTTTTTCTTGTGAAATTAGTTTTAGGTGTCCAACCACAGGGACGCCAAGCTTAGATTGTCGGACCTCTTGACGTGCTGCAGCTATTGCGGGAGTTGTAGGTCCTCACATTTAGACGCCTCCACATCTATTATTTAGGCTTTCTAGTTAGGGCATGTGTCGCCCATTCTCATTTTAGTTTTGTCAGAGAGACATTTTTCTCAGTTATTTCAGTATTTTAGTATTCAGTTGGATTTATCAATATTATGTTTGATGGTTTGGGATTCTTTTAACTGGGACGATTATTCTAGGTTTATTATATTCAGTTAGATGGTGTTTTATTCATTGTTTATTTACTCATGAGATTGGTGAACATATTAAATGGTTTAATTTAATTGACATGAATTATTGGGTTAAATGTTTTGACACTAGCTTAATTAATTATTTGGTGATTAATAAATATTTTTTTTTCGACGATGATGCTAGGAATGAACCAACCGGATATCCTATTTTAAATTTTATAAAAAACTAATCACCTGGTATTTAATTGAGTGGGGTGTCACAGGTGGTATCAGAGCATCAGGTTCTAGAGTCTTTTAGGATTTTACGGCCTATTATGCTTTTAATTTAGCGTTTTTTTATATAGAGCCCTATTATTTGGATTGTTGCATTCTTGATTACATGGTTACGTCTTCAGTTATTTGATATTTAATAACTATGGACTTATAAATTCTTTGTCATTTTAGATGCCTCCCGGACGTGCACCAAGGTCCAGAAATGCCCAATCAGAGCCACATCCATCTCAGGATCAGGGTATAATAAATGCTGCCGAGGTTTCTTCCCTTGTTGCTCAGTCAGCTAATGCAACACTAGACATAGTTCAACAGGGCCCACCATTATCACAGGCAGTGGTGCCAGCACCAGTACGTGCATTCCCTTCTGTTTGGTAGCGAGTCAGAGATGCCTTCCAGAAGGCACATCCGCCAGAGTCCTAGGGGAGTTCAGATGTGATTCTGGTTAGCCAATGGAAGAAAGATATACAACGGCACTTGAGGATATATGAGTGTAAAAAGGTGCAGAGGTAGATACTATCTACTTTCAAGCTAGTTAGGGTTGAATTACAGTGGTGGGAGTCCACTACTACCACAGCGGAGCATGATGTTTTGATAATTAAAGACTTCTGGGTGTGGTTTGACCATAAATATTTTCCTTTCGCCATACAGACTGAGATGAGGAAAAAATTACTGGACCTTACCCAAGAGGGGAAGGCGGTAGCAGAATATGAGGAGGATTTTATGAAACTAGTAAACCTGGTACCAGCTGAGGTGCCTATTGAAGAGAAGAAAATTCAGATGTTTATAGATGGACTGAACTGGAGGATTCGACAGCATCTTTTGGGTAACTTCTCTTTGCAGTCTTATACCGATGTACTCAATGGTGCATTACTACATTGCCAAGATCACCGCTTCCATGTTAAGGGGAGAAAGCGAGGAGGTGAGTCCAACCGACAGGGCAGGACAATTACCAGCACCTCAGAGTCAGTAGAGATAGAGTAATCAGGGTTCCCATCAACGGGATTCTTCCAAAAGGTTCGGATCAGGGGGTTTCATCATGGATAGAAGGTTTTATACATGGCCACCAGGGCTAGTAATAGTTCCATCAGGGCTGATGGAGAGGTGGCAACGGTAAGCAAGGACGAGGCCAACAGGGGAAGAGGGGAGGTAACTACGCAGGTAAATGTTTCACTTATGGAAAGACTGGCCACAAATGATTTAATTGCCCCGACGAGGGGAAGTATCCTCAGCAGCAGGGTGCTCACCAGGATCCCCAAAGATTGATCTTTCCAGTCGCTCCACCAGCATCAGTGCCAGATCCATCTTTGTCGGCCATCCCAACAGCCCCGATTCAACAGGGACATCTACAGTATGGGCATGTTTACAACATCCACCAGCTAGCATCTCCACAGGCTTCACCCATAATTGAGGGTATATTTTCTATCCACGGGTCTATGGGGAGTATTTTGTTTGACACGAGGGCCTCACACTTTTCTTCGCCTCTAGATTTACACGGGCCATAGGATTGTTAGACACGACCGACAGTACAGTTACTTCTGTAGACTCACCATTGGGTAAAGGGTCGACAATTTTCTTTATATACGGGGGTGTGGGTATAGTGATTGGGAGACTTATTTTGCTGGTCGATATGCTTGTTTTAGACATGTTCGAGTACGACGCTATTATTGGAATGAATTATCTAGTCACGTATAGGGACATAATCGATTGCTTTAGTAGGAGTATTATTTTCTCCATCCCTGGTCAAGAGATTTTTATAGTAGCGATGCCTCTTCCTGAGGGAGGATCATCCACTCACTTGTTTTATATAGAGGAGGAGACCTCTACTGGAGTTATGATTCCCCTTGATTCGATTCTTATTATTCGTGAGTATACAGATATATTTCATGATATACTGGGGCTACCACTGAGTAAAGAGATAGATTTTGTGATAGACGTAATGCCTGGCACTCGACCGATAGCCCATGCACCTTACTTTATGGCTCCGGTGGAGATGAGGAAGTTACGAGATCAGATTGAGCAGATGTTGGGATAGGGCTTCATCCATAGGAGTACCTCACCTTGGGGTGCCCTAGTTCTGTTTGTGAAGAAGAGGGATGGATCCTTGCGATTATGCATGGATTATCGGGAGTTGAATAAAATCAAGATTTGAAATAAGTATCCGCTCCCTCGCATCGATGACTTATTCGACCAGTTGAGAGGAGTTGCCTACTTCTCAAAGATAGACTTAAGGTTGGGAAACCATCAGTTACAGATCAGGGAGCATGAAATTTCTAAGACTGCCTTTCTGACGAGATATGGGTCCTACGAGTTTTGGGTTATGCCATTTGGGATAACCAATGCACCAACAACATTTATGGACTTATTGAATAGAGTGTTCAAAAAGTTACTAGATCAGTTTGTCATTGTCTTCATAGATGACATCCTAATTTATTTTTAGATCAAGGAGGAACATGCCGAGCATTTATGTTGGGTCCTGCAGAAACTACGCGAGCATCAACTGTATGCTAAGTATGATAAATGTGGGTTTTGGCTGAAGGAAGATCAGTTTTGGGGGTATATCATCTCTGAGTTGGGGATATTAGTGGACCCGATCAAAGTATCAGTGGTGAGGGAGTGGGGATAACCTACGACACCGATAGAGGTTCTTAGCTTATTGGGGTTAGTTGGGTATTACAGACTGTTCATCTGAGGATTCTAAAAAATTACAAGACCGATAACTAATTTGACCCGTAAGGGTGTGCCATTTGTTTGGGATGATGCGTGTCAGTTGGCATTTGATGAGCTCAAGGACTACCTAACTTCATCACCGATTTTAGTACTGCCCAGGTCGGGAGTGGAGTACCTAATCTATACTAATCAATCATTACAGGGACTTGATGGAGTGTTATAGAAGGAGGATCATGCTATAGCTTATGCTTCCTGCAAGATTAAGCCTTACGAAAGGGATTACCCCACTCATGACTTGGAGTTAGTAGTAGTCGTATTTGCTCTTCGAATTTGGAGACATTATCTCTTGGGGGAGAAATTTTTCTTGTTCACAGATCACAAGTCACTGTAGTATTTATTCACTCAAGGAGAGTTGAATATGCATCAGCAAAAGTGGCTTAAATTTGTAAAGGACTACTAGTTCGATATCCAATACCACCCGGGGAAGGCTAACGTAGTAGCTGATGCTTTGAGTCGGAGGCTAGTAGGTAAGGTGGTTGAGGTGTGGAAGGCGAAATGAAAGGACTTGGGACATCAGGATGAAGTTTCCCGATCATTCATGTCCTTTATGTGAGTTACACCCCAGATAGTCACAAGGGTTATACTGGCTCAGGGAGCAGATCCATTCTTCCAGGATCGAATCATACAGCTCCTAGTCGAGGGAGTTGAGTATTATTCTATAGGTTCATATGGGGGGTTGCGCTTTAATGGACACCTAGTTGTTCCATAGGGAGAGGATCTATGACATGCGGTGATGACAGAGTCACATGGATCTCGATTTGTTGTACATCCCGATGAGGATATGATGTACCAGGATATGAGATGATAGTATTGGTGGAGTGGCATAAAGAGAGACATTGTTGAGTTAGTCTCAAAGTGTGCCACCTGTCAGCTAGTCAAGGTGGACCATCAGATATCGATAGGGTTTCTTCAGTCGCAGCAGATTCCTATGTGGAAATGGGAGAGCATTTTCATGAATTTCATCACAAGGTTGCCTACTTCACATAGGGGTCACGATTCAATATGGGTGATTGTGGACCAGTTGATTAAGGTATACCACCTTTTTCCAGTTCAGACTTACTATACTACGGCACAGTATGCCCGGATGTTTATTGCGGAGGTATTGAGATT
Source organism: Sambucus nigra (assembly GCA_949130495.1). Classification (NCBI taxonomy): domain Eukaryota; kingdom Viridiplantae; phylum Streptophyta; class Magnoliopsida; order Dipsacales; family Adoxaceae; genus Sambucus; species Sambucus nigra. The sequence goes on along the minus strand of OX422215.1, from coordinate 664,670,826 downwards.
ACATGGGATGCCCCTAAATATTGTGTTCGATCAAAAAAGGTTTTTGTGTCTCATTTTTTGGAGAACTTCCAGGAGGCCATGGGCTTTGAGTTACGTTTGAGTACTGCCTATCACCCAAAAATGCATGGTAAGATCAAGCATACTAATCAGATGGTCGAAGATATGTTACATATGTGTATTCTGTATTTTGGGGGAGGTTGGGAGCAATACCTTCCGCTGGTGGAGTTTGCGTATAATAAATCCTATCAGTTTACTATTGACATGGAACCATTTGAGGCGTTGTACATTAGACCTTGTAGTTCTCCTACTTGTTGGTTAGAGGTGGGGGACAATAAGCTACTCGGTCCATAGGTGATTCAGGATACGTCAGGGAGGATTAAGATGATTAGAAGTTGCATTCAGGTTTCCCAGGATAGACAGAAGAGCTACGTCGATGCCAAGAGGTTCTTCATGGAGTTTAGTGTGGGGAACCAGGTATTACTATGATTATCTCCTATGAAGGAGATAATGTTATTTGGGAAGAAAGGGAATTTGGCGCCGAGGTATGTAGGGCCATTCCCTATTATTGAGCGAATTGGGCCAGTGGCTTACGGACTTGGGTTACCCGAGCACTTGCATAGGATTCACGATGTGTTCCATATTTCTTAATCGAGGAGATATGTTCGGGATGAGTTATCACACACTCATATTGCTTTAGAGGAGATTGATCTGCAACCCGATAGTTCCTACGAGGAGGGGACAGTTGCTATCCTAGACAGTAGCGAGAGGAAACTGAGGTCGAAGATAGTGTCGTTAGTACGTGTTCAATGGCGGCATCATAATATCGAGGAGTCTACCTGGGAGCACGAGGATGAGATGCATGAAAAATATCCAGAGTTATTTTTACCAGGTATACCATTATTTTTTGAATTTCGGGACGAATTTTCATTGTAAGGGGGAGTACGTAACACCCCGTATTTTTAATGCTTATTAAATATTGGATTAATTAAATTAAATATGATGTAAATTAATTGATAATTAATCTTGATTAAATGAATATTAACTAGCGAGATAAGGGTTAGTATTTATTAGTGAGAATTAAATTTAATATTACTCAGTGAATAAATTAATATATGATTATAAATATGATCGTGAATTTATGAGAATTGTCGCGAGTGAGAAATACGACAATTACGATAATTAAGACAAGATGTGTGTGCCAGGACTAAATTAATGGAATAAAAAAATAAATTATTTTGAGTGCACCAATGCGTCCGAAAGGGTCGAAATAGTTGGAAAAGCCTATCCAGGGGTTTAGTTTGGGTCCCGAGGCAATTTTAGGTCAAACCGGCATTCTGAGAGGGTGTTTTGGTAATTTGCATTTTGGGGTGAATAGTACCTACAAAATTCCATAGGGTTATATCTGATTGGGAAAAAGGGGGTTAGGTAAACTACGTGAGACTTAGAAGAAATCCATAGGAGGAAAAGGAAGGAGAGTCTAAGGCTAGAACCAATGCTTAGCACCATCACCGGATTATAGATCTGAGGAGGAGGAACACTAATCCGGCGTCTTCTTCAATGGATCAGACCTACTTACAAAAGGCAAGTGTTTAAATATTTCTTGATTAGAGCAATAATATAACCCATGTTAGTGTAAATTGGAGAAATTAAATCATAATTGGAGATTGAAAATTATGAAATTTAATTTAAATTGATGAACAAATCTGAGTTTTTATGGAAGTGATTGAAGAAGATGATAACTTAGGGTTCATAATGATTATTCATGAATTATAACCCAAATAAATTTGATGCCTTTGATGAAATTGTGATCAGTAATCATTAGAACTTGTTTATATATATGTTAGTACAACATTTGGTAACGTTGAATTGATGTTTGGGATGATTAGAATCAAGATTTGGAGTTAGAAATTGATGAAACCCATAAGAACATAAGTGCAAATTTTTCCAGACCTACAGGGGCGAATCGATTCAGTCCACCCCGAATCGATTCGGCTGTCCAGTTTTGCCCAATTTTCTCCTTTTGTTAATTATGGTTAAAAATTCATTTAGAATTTATTCTTAAGAATTATTTTAAATTACTTGGGCATATGTTAGAGGACCAGTAGGCTTAGGTTGGGTATTAGGCTTTGTTTCATAATGGTGTATTTAGGGATAAACGTAATTAGGTTAACATGAGGGAATTACCTAATTTGGAGATTAGTTCGGGTTACAGGAATTCGAGGACAACAATGGTTAAGACCAGTGGGACAAAGTGAGTACCTACTGATATTTTGGGGTAAAATAATGTGTACACTCTAAGTGGTGAAGGAATACTCGAGAGCATACGATAAAGAGTGAAACTGGTATCCAATAAGCGTAGGGTATTCGGGATAATAATATACTACGTACGAGAATTATGATATGGGATGTGAGCATACCTATATATGTGTTTTGAGTATATATATATAGGTGAGGAGAATACCTATCATATGTTTTATTTATTCTATGTATGACATACCTACGTTGCTTGCTATTGCGGGAGGTTGTGAAGGTGATAGTCTTATCTAGAGGTGCCTTTGGGGGGATTTAGACTTCTTCCTCAGAACATCGAACTTATGTTGGATTTTCATTTGTGTGAACAATGGTATTGAACGGTCGTTTGGGTGCGTAGGTATGTGCGTAACCCATAGGCTTAGGACTATGTTCGCCTCCAAATATGTGTGATTTGTATTACTATGGTTCGTGAGTGATTCTAAACCATCAGTACTTATTTAGTACGAGATGTATCGGCACTTGATAGCAGAGTATGCATGCACCGTAGCTGAGTTTAGGGGTGCCGTATTGGTACATATATAATATAGTGATGATTAGGTATATATACTTGTGATATTATCTACTTCGTGAAATTTGTAGAGAAAGAAGATAATGAATTCTTAAATAACTTAAGTATGTGAACACTTAACCTCAAACTTTTATGGTGATATCAAATGCAAGAACGTTTAATAATGATAGTATGTGGGAAATACGGGCTATTATTACGGGGGTTAGTTAGAAGGTTTATGTCGCCCATTCTCATTTTACTTTTGTCAAAGAGACATTGTACACAATTATTTCTGTATTGCAGCATTCAGTTGGATTTATCATTATTATGTTTGATGGTTTGGGATTTCTTAAAGTAGCATGACTATTCCAGTTTTATTATATTCAGTTAGATGGTGTTTTATTCGTTGTTTATTTATTCATGAGATTGGTGAATGTAATAAATGGTTTTAATTTAATTGACATTAATTATTAGGTTAAATGCTTTGACACTAGTTAATTACTTATTAGGTGATTAGTAAAGAAAAATATTTTTTGACAATGATGCTAAGAATTAACCAACCGGATATCATGTTTTAAATTTTATAAAGGACTGATGTAATACCCCGTATTTTTATGCTTTCTAAATTTGGGGATTTATTAAATTTGATGTGAGTTATTAATTTAATATAAATTGAAAAATTAATTATTTTTAATTACTCACGTGACGAGAGTTAGTAATTATTGGAAACTTGTTGAATATTACTAATGAGCAAAGTAATATATAATATTGGTTTTATTAAATGTCACGAGTAAATAAAATGATAATTTTGGAAATTTAAGTCAGGACGCGCCCGTGTCGTCTCAGGACTAAATTTTGATTAATAAAAGTGAATAAATTATAAGTCACCCATATGGCCATTTCGAGTACGCCAAAGTGTCCGTAAGGGTCGAGATAGTCAAAATAATGTACCTGGGGGTTTAGTTTGGGTCTCAGGGCGTTTTTAGGCTTAATTAACACCCCGGGAGGGCATTTTAGGCATTTTGTATTTTTGGGCTTGGAAAGCTACGAATTTTCTAGGTTATATCAGATGCTTAGGGTTGTCTTCTAGGGTTAACACAACCAAAAATAAAAGACGGCCATTGGATAAGGAAAGGAAGAGCTTACCAAGGAGTTCTAGGCCAAGAACTCCTCCATTTGCATCGCTGTCACCGCCAAACGTTAGATCGCGCAACAAGGATCACCACCACACTGATTTCACCCACGAATCAGAAACAAAAATTCCCAGGCAAGTATTTATCTTGCTTAATTTAGTTAATGCTTCATTCATATTAGTTTAGGGTTGATTAGGATGAGTTTTTATGAAAGAAAACCTATGTTAGAGGTTAGAAATCGCATGTTGTATATAAACATCATTCTGAAAATTCCCTTCACATGTAGAGGTTGAACCACGAAATTTACATTGGGTTAGAAGTAGAAATTCTGGAAAAAGAATGAGAAGAATTAAGTTAAAGAAATTTTTAGGGTTCATGAGAATTATATAAATTTTGGCCCTTTTAATCCATGATACTTGATGAAAACTCGCATGCCTTACGTAGAATATTGTTCATTTGGGTTTATAATGATTGTGGTATAAATTTATGGGAGATTGGGAGTTAAAAACATGGATTTGGATGATAACTCCCGTAACTGGTATTTTGCAGTTTTCATCATACCTTCTTGATCGATCGATCGAGCCAAGAGCTTCGATCGATCAACGGTTCGATCGATCGACCCCTTTCTATCGATCGATCGACCCCTCCTGGGAAAAACTAGATTTTTCCTTACGTTGACTTAATCCGATTAAATGCGTAATAAATCTTGACTAATGTTATTAGGACATAATGAAACATAAAAAGGACCAGTAGGGTCAAGGTAAACCCCGTTTAGTGGAACTTTAATGAAATGGGAAAATGAAGGGTAAACGGGAAAGATTCATACCTAAGAAATTTAACGTGTGTAGACTTAATAATCAAAATGTCTAGGAGTTGGATTAGAAGGTAAGCGAAGGCCTACTGAATTTGTACTAAGGTAAAGAGAATACTTCGAGAGATGAGAAGTGAGTTGGAATAAATTAAATTTTGAAAATAAAAAAATGAATAAGTCTGTTATAAGAAATAATCGAATAAAAATGTACTAAGAATGGAATAATATAATGTTGGGTCGTGGGCGTACCTAACTTATGAATGTGAATAGTTATATATCTATATGACTCTGTGATTGATCATATATTTTATATATGTGTAAAAATTATGCCCGCGCTACTTGCTATCCCTGAGGTTACCGCGCTGGGACAGTCTTATCTCAATGGGACCTTTATGGGGGATATTGACTCGTACCCTAGAAGATAGGAATCCTTGGTACATGCTATCGGATCGATAGTCAGACGGTCCTAAGAGACGTGAGGGTATGTTATGACCTCTTAGAAACTTGGAAACTATGCTTCACCTCAATATTGTATGTGTTTTGTGTTAATACAGTTCGAGAGTGATTCCGAACTTGTATTTCCCTTAGTACGAGTGATACGGGGACTGGATAGCAGAGTATGTCCGCACCATAATTGTTATGTGGGGTGCCTTTAGAATATATATATTATATGAGTATTTAATATATATACATATATATATATATATATATTTAAATTTGGAATTTGGGGAACTACCTACTGTGTCAATGGTAAGTAAGAAATGAATAATTATTTCAACTTGGGTATAAGTGTTTGAAAAGCATGATTTATTACTGAGAAACTTTATTATTAAATAAGGTTTAATTGAGAACTTTGCTTTTAAATAAAATTAACCTCTTAAGCATTTAAATTTGTCGGATTGAAACCTCACGAGCAACTTAAGATAAGATAAGTTAAATTGTTGGGAAGATTGGTGCGATAGGTGTGCACATGAGAAGAGAGGTGAGAATTTCTCAAGGGAGTGTCGCACTAATATGTTGATTGCATTAGCCGGTAGCACTTTAAATACTTGCTAAACTAATTTTAAACTGTTTTTACAATCAGGCTCTGACCCGTTGCCTATTTTTCTCTTCTCTCTTGTATATATATGTATATATTACAGGTGCCCAACCACAGGGGCATCTTGCATAGGATCTTCCGTAGGGAACGCGCTACATCTTAGGTAGGAGTTGGAGGACTCTTGCTTAGACGACCTCGTTGTTGATTCCACTTCTAGTTCTACTTTATCTAGTTGGGCATGTGTCGCCCTTTTCATTATTTAGTTGGTTTTATGATGGATTGTAATTCATTTATTTTCAGTAGTTTTACTTTGGGATTTATTACTGTCAGAATGTTTTTCTTTGGTGGTTTGAAGTTGGGATTTACTATTGATAGTTAAATTCTTGAATGATCATTTACATCCTTGTTATTATTGTGTGACTCTTAAACTGTTAATTATCAATGGTTTTATAATTGGACTTAAATAAAATGGGAATAAGGTTTAAATAGTTTTGACACTTAGCTTAAATATTAGGGTGTTTAAATTGGAAAATTTATTTTTCGACAGTGATGCTGAGAATGAACCAACCGTTCACCTTGATTATAATTTAATAATGAATTGATCACCCGGTATTTAGTTAGGCGGGGTGTCACAACTGATTACCCAGTATTTCATTGGGCCGGGTTTCACAGACATCTCGAGTAAAAAAGGGTCAAATTCCAGTTGTAGGAAGAGTAGGTCTATATCACTATAGGGATCGACTGGATCTTCTCTGGGGTATCTCTCTGGGTGTGGGACGATTTCAGGTGGACTAGTATTTACCTGAATAGATCCACAGATGGTGTATTGTATTTTTAGCAGTATATTATCCCATCTGTTGGGTTAGATACCTTTATACATATATTAATACTGGGGTGTTAGAGTTTCCCCTCATTGTCAAAGAACTAGAGTGGTGGCCTGTCATATGAGAGACTTGGTTATAAATTGTCTATAGGGTAGTCTCATCTTTTCATGTGGCTAACCCAATTCCCGTATTCTTTAGGTTCTTGAGTTCTTCTATAGTGGCTTTGTACTCAATCAAAATTTATAATCTAAGGTGGCAGGACCCTCAAAGGATGTCGGAACTTGGCTATGATGTCCCAATCCCTTACCCAAGGAGTGGTCCTATTGTGCCATTATTCCCTAAATTTGGAGGTTAAGGACAAACTCAGCCCCAAGATTGAGAGAAATCTTTCCTTTAGTGACCAGGAGTTGCACAAAAAAAATTATAATGCCCTGCTCTAAGAGATGAGTATAGTATATAGATCCAAGTGTGGTGATTAATGATTCTGAGATTGGTTATGGACCATCGAAGGTTGTGTATACCTCGATGGGGTTTTATTTAGGTTTTGGGTCAAGCAATTGAGAGGGATTAATGCTACAGTCGGTGTCTATTTGCATCCTGTGAATAATGGGATAAAAGGGGGTCCCATGATACTATTTACCAAGGAGAATCTCAAAAAGGAGACTCGTGCCGCTAGTTTTATGCATTGTGGAAGATGCTTTGAGCGTACATCACTCACTGACATTATTAAAGTTGATTCCATCTCTCCATTGGGAGACTCGGGTGAGGTATATATTCTATTAGTTGGCTCTTCATTTCGACTAATAATGTGGGGCAAAGGGAGAAGGAGTTGTTTTCCCCAGTATCAGGTGTAGTGGTATCACCCTAGAGACATATTTTTAATCAATCGATTTCCTATATCTCAGACTGCATGGTGTTTTGGTAGTTGGTTATATTATATAGACATGGATCTTACCACAGAATAGACTTCGAAATTATGGGTGGGTAGTTCGTTGCTGAAGACTAATCATCTACATAGAGCGCGAATGCAGGTTTCAAGGGTAATTGCTTTGCGTGTATTTTTATGGGTAATGAGAACTACAAAAAAGGGCGAGGCACCTTTGTTTAATATTTTTTTAGATAGAAGGACGATACATAGGGGAATCAGGACTCGCGTATGTATGGTTCCTTTTTATGCAATCATTTTATTTATTTTTAACCTTATGTAGATGACATTTTTTTTTGTAATTTGATGTTTGGTGGTATCTTTTGAAGATAAGAACTGAGCAGAGTCCCGTTGGACTTTGGTGAACTATGATAAGCTCTTGACTTGTATGCGAGGAGTGAAGAAATAACAACGGAGGCTCGTTTTTTTCTCAAAAATAAAAGTGTGGGTAAGGGATTATAACGTAAGGGAATTCTAATTTGGCGATAACTTGCATATTCATATTGTTCTTATCTTCTAAAAAAAGAGAAGATTGTCATCTTGGAATCTGAGGGGTTTAGATTAGCTTTTTCCCATCTAATAATTTTGAATTTTTTTTTATCAAAGTAAGTGTCCCACAATTATCTGTTCTTCTTATGAAATAGGGTGTGTACCAAGAGTTTTTCTCTAAATGCACAAGGCGATGAAATTCAATGATCAACGGATCACTTCTCATTGCCATGGTCATGATATATTAGGGTGCTTAGATTGAGCAAACTTTGAAGTACGTGTGAAACAACTTTACCATAATACTAAATAGATTTGGAAGCCTATTTGATATATCCTAGTACTAAACGAGCTTCAAAAGTTCATTGTCAACAGAACTTTCGGATCGATAGAGGAGCCTTTCGATATACTAACCAGGTGGACAAAAAGTGTGATGACAGTCATTATCAACCAACCTTTAGGTTGACCTAGTTTGGCATCGCGAGTATTGGGTTTAAAAAATATGAAAATCAAGACTATAAAGTGTGTAATGCAAACATGTAATCTTTAGTTTTACATACTTTGATCTTTATTTTATCGCCAGGCCCTTCGCACGCGCCCATATGTTTGGAAAATTGTAAAATACTGCACATGTGGACCAAAGCACATATCTTATTTCTAGGGGACTCTAAAACTAAGGCGTCTATATAGTTCTAAAATGTATGTAAAGTAGTCATGAAGGAGTGAGACATTAAGTATATATAAATGAAGGATAAGGATAGTTCAACTCTATTGATTTATCCCCAACGGAGTCACCACTGTGGTGTTATGGACCCTAGATGAGAACTCAATGGGGGTGGGATGCCAGTTGCGTGAGCACGCAAGGGAGGCATGGTGCATCGATCTGCATGAGAGTTTGGAGTATGTTCAATATGGGTATGTGTGAGTTCTTGTCTCTCGGTCCATTGTTTCCCCTTGAGGTTAGTCTTGTTGTCATTGTTCCTTGGAAGTTGTTCGACAGCATATCTAGTTTTGTTGCACGTCCTTATTTAGGCATAAGCCTAATTCTTTGTGGGATGGGTTGTTAGTTGTTAAAAATCACCAGTTTATTTTGAATAAAAACAAAACAATGAGTCGGGTTAGACATTTCGAGCTTACCCTTAGGAAAATTTAGGTCTATGAATAATCTGAAGATTTTTGGTGTGGTTTCGAGAATCGGGTTACGAGTGGGGCAGGTATTAGGCACCCCCACTTATCATGTATGATTCTTTATCTATATACTTATTATGGAATTTTATATTTGTAATTACTTTTAGTTTATTTTATAAAATCTTAAGAGACCTTAATTTGAGAATCCCTTAAAATGTAATATATATTAGGTATAAAAATGGCATTGGTAAAAGGTTTAGGAATGTCACTAAATCGACGTGGGTTCACAGAAGTGCTTGTAAGTGAATATGTACTCGGGTAACGGCCGACCGTTCGTACGTGTATGAATGGATGCAACAAGAATCATCTAGTGTAATGGTAGGACATCAATGTGCATAGTTATGAATGAGAAGTCGCGCCTTGAGATAGTTTGATATATCGTTTTAGGTGTAAGAGAAGGATATGAGATTAAAACATCTTTATGGGGACAACATTGTAACAACCCTTATTTGCCATGCCCAGTTGACCAGGCGGAACACAAATAACGGGGAGCACTAAACAATTTATGTCATTGTGAGCAACAATGTAAACATAAAAATGGTAGTGTAACAACTCGTATTTTTTAGAAATTAAAATTTAATTAATTGAGTAAAATTAAATCACATGCGTGATGTAATTTAAGGGAAACTAAATATTACGGGTTATTTAAATTATTAATCGGAGAGAAATGATTAATGTTTATCGAATAAAATTACTAAATGAATAGTAACTACGTATTTGACGTCATAGCGAGTGATAGTGAGGTATCAGTATTTTATCTCAACCGTACGTTGCGTGTGAACTAAATGAGGTAGAGATAGGAAATTATTTATGAGAAACTCGAATGATGATTTTGAAGTTACAATTGAGTCTAGAAGGGTCAAAATAGTCAAAATAATACACTCGGGTGTACAGTTTGGGTTGCGAGACAGTTTTAGACCAAACCGACACTATGAAAGGGCATTTTTGTCATTTGGAAACTAGGGTTAATGGAGATACGAATTTCCAAATGTTATATTCATTTTTATTTGTGAGAGGCTAGGGTAAGAGGAATAGAAAATAATTAGAGGCCATCAGAGAATAAAATGAGAGCATTCTTGGGGTTTAAGAGAGAGTTCTTGGAGATTTCAACATTGTTCTTGCATCACATCACGGTTAGAGTGTGGATTAGAAGGGAATAACCATCAAGAACATGAAATTAGATCAATCCTATACAAGGCAAGTATTTATCTTGCAAAGTTTTATGAGTTATAATACCCATGTAGAGTAAGATCTTTGAATTAAGGATAATTTGTATTACTCCTGTGATTTGATGAACAAAACTCATAATTTGGAATAGGATTGCATGTAGAATGAATCCTATTATATAGATAAAATTAAATCAAGAGTTTTGGGATTAATATCATGGGATAAATCTAGGTTTTTAATGAATTCATGCGAAGAACACAAAATTGTAGGGTTCAATGATTAATGGAGATTTTGATTTGATATTGGGTGAAATTGTATGGATTTTATACATGATTTACGTTAGAAATTATCCCTTTATATATATATATATATATATTTAATTATTAGTTATGTTAATTGGGTGCTTGGAATGGTAGTATGAAAGTTTTAGGAATTTAATAATATGAAAATTCGTGACAACGAAATGCAGAAGAAAACCCCTAACACTTTTCAAATCGATTCGGCCCAAGGAGGAATTGATTCGGTAAGGCGAATCTATTCAGCCAATTGGGCGAATCGATGGAAATTTTCCTTTTTAAGCCCAAAAATAATGGACAATTCGTGAGAAGACTTTTGGGATGTTTTTAAACTATAGAGAAAAATATAAAAATGATAGTAGGCCTAAAGTGGTAACTAGGTTTACATAAATTAAGACGAATTAAGTATTGGGATTATTGAGAAAATATCCATAACTGATGAATGATTTTTGAGCGCGAATGGCAATTTTGTAAATATTTCTCAATAATCCCAATACTTAGTTCGTCTTAATTTATGTAAGCCTAGTTACCAATTTAGTCCTACTATCATTTTTGTAAATATTTTAAAATTTACCGAACTTTTGTGGGGATTCTTCGTCTTTTCCCTTGTTATCCGCCGTAAACCCAACCCTCATTCACTTTAATCATTAACTTTCCATGTTTCCAATGCGTCTTATAAAAAGAGTGGTGAAACTTCGCTCATTTTCTACCTCTCATTTTTTATTCTGCCGATGTGTTCTTTGATCTTTTGTGCGATCGTTTTCTTTTCTATCTTCGGTTCTTGCTGATTCCCTAAACCTTTGTAAGAATTTTTCTTCTCTCTTTCTTTGTTTTCTTCATCATGGGTTATTCTATCGAGTCACTTGATAAGTTGAGAATCGACTTTAATATTCCACCTTGGGTTGTATTAGAACATCCCACTTTTCCTTCGGATTTTTTCTCTCTTGCTGAGGACCATTGGTTCCCTTTCATCTTTATTGTTAAATGTGGGTTCACATTTCCTCCTAATCCCCTGTGTCTGGAGTTTTGTCAATATTTTGACATTGTTCCTGCAAGACTGGCTCCTAACACATGGAGAGTAGTGAATGGAGTATATAGCTTAAAGCAAATATATGGAACCCATCTAGGGATTCTAGAAATAATGTTTTGTTATAAATGCGTAACTAGCGATACCACTTTTTATTTGAAAACTAGGGCAGTTAGTAAAGCTTTAGTAGTTAACCTCCTTGATTCTAATAGGGATTATTTTGATCATGGGGTAGTTGTAAAAAATTGGCAACATGCTCCTTTAGTTAGAGGTGCTAAATATCAAGGACCTAGATGTCCTCTCTTTAGCCATGGAATAGGTTGTTTTGTGTTTTAGTAATTTTTCCCTCTTTATATTTTGATAAAATGTCGTACTGACTGTTGCTTTATAAATTGAATTGCAGTTGACCAGAAAAGAAAATCCACCAAAAAGAGTGAAGTAAATTCGAAAGAATGGAAGTTGATCTGGGGACCTCACAAGACAGTTGCTGAGGAGAACGTTAGGTCCACCTCCTATTTGCTTCAATATAGAAATAATGTTTCTTCCTTTATTGACAGACCTGTTGCTTCTCCTATTCAAAGAGGTTACTGCTGATTCAGACACTCCTTTCTCTGAAATCATTAAGAAGAGAAAGTTTCCTGTCCATCTCAGTGGTAGCACTTATGTCTCCTAATCACCTGCTGAAGTAGCCAAGAGGACAATAAGGGATATTATGAAGCCCCCAAAGATGCAGCTCCCAAAGATTCTGGGGTCCCTTTGAGCAGACTTAGGAGATGGCTTTCAGATAAGCAGGTCGACCAGGTGACTGATCAACTATCCTTGGTTGAATTACCTTCTTCTGATGATGTTCCTCTGGAAGATATTACTCTTTGTTTGGCCAGGAAGTTGATCAAGTTTGGTACTCTTCCAGACCATAGAGGGGTAGATGCTATGATCCCGCGAGTGAGGGTTTCTGAATTGGCCGCTCAGAGCCTTGCATCAGTAAGTGGTTTCAATTTTTTGGGTTTGGTTGACTTTTATTTTTCTCATATCATCTTGATCTTCATCTCTTATAGTTCTTGGTACACTTCAATAATATTCTGGAGAAGGATGATGCTATTAGGGCTTCTTCTTCAAACGACGTGGAGGAAGCCTTGGCTGGTTTGAAGAAGTCTCTGCTCGAATCTTAGCAGGCCTTGGAGATTGAGAACTGAACTTTGTCAAATAAACTGAAGACGACTAAAACTGCTCGGTAGACGTCTAATGAGAATGCCCTTGAAGCTGAGCGCAGGGATAAGGAAGCTGAGCGCAAGGGGAAGGAGGTTGAGCGTAAGGCATAGGAAGATGAGCACAGGGTAGAGGAAGCTGAGCACAAAACTAAGACTGCTGAAGAGCTTGTATCCTCCACCAGATCTAAGAGAAAGTCTGATATGAAGACGTCCTTCAGTGCAGGTTGGGACAAGGGCTGGAACAAAGCCATTTCTACTGCCTCTGCTCAGATTGAGTATGCAAAATAAAAATTCTTCAGAGATGGTTGGGTTGCTGTCGTTTAGGAGTTGAGCACTGATGAAGGCTCTGAACTTTTTCAGAGAAATATTCACGATCCTCCCCTAGTGATTGAGGATGAGTTTAAAGATGGAGTTCGTTCTAGAGAGTCTTCTCTAGTGGTTGAATATGTTGCCGATCAACCTAAAATCAGTGAATCTTCTCTTCCTCAATTGAGAAAACTCAGTAACTACAGTCTTTAATCCCTTCTTCTGAGCAGGATAACAAGTTTGAGAATGATAGGGAGAAGGTGTAAAGTTGTTCGACATTTTCCCTTTTTCTTTTTTTCTTCTTTTTCTTCATCTTTATTGTACTTAATCTCTTTGTTATTAATAAAAGAACACTTTGTTCCTTTTTGTCTCTTTTTGATTGTACCTATTCTCCCTTCTTGTTGTTGATTGGTGGTCATTTCTTCTTGCTAGTTTATAGCGAAGATGGAACAACCGTCTTCCCATGATACCGAGCTACCGAAGAAGTGCAATGCTTTTTTCAAAGCAGGTCATACAGACTTATTCGAAGAAGAAATTATTCAGTTGCTCGGAGATGATGCATCAGAGTAGGTTAAAGAAGCCTACAAGTATTTGAAGTACTTACTTGATTGGTAGGTAGAAAAAAATATTGCCTACTATAAGATGATATAATAACTTCAAGAATAGTATTGTAGAGGGGGCTTGAAGATAATCCTGAGATGAGGAATAATTAGCTAATTAGAAATAGTGTTTGAGATTAAGCAACCGAGGCATCCCAAGCGTGGCAACTCAGCGAGGCAGCTTAGCGTGGCAACTCATACTTTAGCTTGTTGTGTTAAGTTATATTGTATCTTTTTTTTATAATTGACTGTAAGATATAGTGGTTGTAATGATGTAACGAGAATAATATCGAGTTTTAGTGTGAGATCAAACGGTACTCGCGAGAGGCCAAGCTTAGCAGGGCCTGGGAGAGCTTTCATACTCTACCGAATGAAATCGCCGTGGAAACTTCAGAGGGAATTGGATTGGAGGATTAAGAAGTGAGTCACCGTTAAGGATTGTCCTGACCATCTGAAATACACCTGGTAAAACACCAAAGGACCCTAACCGTGGAACCTCGGGCGGAGCAGCTTGGAGTTCAATCGAGCGTTGAGTTGTGAACAAAACAACCCTCTAATTAATGTCACATCTACTGTAGGTGATGTCACTAGCTAGATAAACAATGTCAAACCTGCACTTGAGTAAACCACCGTGGTATTTGGGTCTGTCTGGAAGTTAGGGAGCCACCTCTGCGACAACAACCCTTTGACACACCATGGTTAGGCAAAAGGCATGTCTTGGCATTTAATGTTTATAACGTGGAGGCAACTAGTGCATCAGGCATTTAATGTTGTGACATAAAGTATGAGGGATGTCTTTCATATTCTTAAATGACTGAGTTGCCTCAGAGGTTGGGGGGGGGGGGGGGGGGGGCTATTTAAGGACCCCAACCACCTTTGAGGAGTGGATGATCTTTTGAGAGTTTAAGAAGTTATTACTAGAGAGAATACATATCATAGAGAGTTATTACAAACCATAGGTCTTATTCACTCACCATTGTCATTTGTTACGAAGCTTTTAATATGTGACAGAGATTCTTGAGGGTGTTTGGTGTGTTTGCCTTCCCACCAAGGTGTATCTAGGGTGCTTACTTCTCTCTCCCTCTAGCGAAGTTACTTTTAGGTTCATTACTATCTTCTGAGTTATACACGGGAGATTTGTGAGTTTAAACTGAGTCTTATCTTCATTAGGGTTTGTGTTTGCATGCTCTATCACTAATCGAAGGTTTTGGGTAATTAACTTATCATTACCATACTCAAAAAGGGGTTACGCCTACATCTTATCTAAACTACCCTCTTACATTTGGCGACTCTGCTGGGGAGGCATTATTCTGAACAAGGAGTATGGCACAAGATAACATTAATCGAAGGCTCGACTTTGATGATATCCAACATAATGAAGAACAAGCTGCGAAAGAACTGGAGGCTCTAAGGGATGGGGCTCCTCGAATAGAGGTACCTACGGTTCAGGCGGCGACATGTGTTCTAGGAGTGACACAAGATTCTACGAGTGCGGGGTTGGGACCCACTCAGGTGGCACTCCTCATGAGTAAGTTTTATGAGTTTTTGCAAACTTCGGTAGCTTCAACGGTGTTGGAAGGATTTGAAGCCAACTCCTTCGTAACACCAGGGGCAGCCCCAACGACCCCACTAGGTGCGGGCGTGACGGGAACAGTACCAGTGAGCGTACCCTCTGTTGTGAATGGAGCAGTGGGAACATCAGGAGTATTAACAGCCCCAACTGTGACGACTTCTCCAGCTGCAATGGGCACTCGGCCCGTGGTTCCGTTGGTTGTTGACCCAGTAGCATCACCCATAGAGGAAAGAGAAAGGAGATACTGGAGTTTATGTAGTCTTCCTCGTAATCTGTTGGCGAGGTAGCTTCAGTTTATGATGACTTTTGAACACCATATCCTCAGGAATACAACGACGAGCCCTACCCAAAGGATAATTTTCCTCCTATTTTTGAAAAATACACAGGAAAAGGTGGGAATCTAAAGGAGCATATTAAGAGCTTTGTTAAACACTTGGGGGCGCATTGCAACAATAAAAAGCTCAGGTTGAGGGAGATTTCTAAATCCTTAACTGATAAGGCATACACATGGTAGTCTCACTTAGCTCCCAAGAGTGTTTCTACGTGGGAGGAGATGCACGTATTATTTGTCTAGAAGTTCTCTCTGGAAGAAGATGTGTTTACTTTGACCTAACTGGGAAGGGAGAAGCAAAGACCTGGGGAAGAAGTAGTGGCCTATTTTCGAAGGTTCAGGGAAAGATCCCTCGATGTGAGGGAGGAGGCCAAAGAGTCCAAGTTATTGCAGATCTGCGCTGGGGGCTGCTTACTGAGTACATCTGCCATCTCATCAATGAGATGCACGAGGGGAATTTTTCGTCGTTCTTAAAAGCAACGAGAAACATCTCCTTGGTGGTATGACCAAACCTAGTGGTGGTGCCCATGATGTTTAGGCAGCCGATGCAACCCGCGAGGGGGAGGTCTCAGCTCCCATGGGTAGGGTGCACCGAGGGAGGAGATGGGGGAAATGCACCGAAGAAGGACAATAAGAGGAAGTTGGAAAGAAATAGGGAGGACCCACCACCACTGCCTTGTATAGTAGAGAAGGCTATCAGTTGTTACAACGCAATGGTCCAAGATGGAACGGTCTACGAACCAAAAGACCTTCTCATTGGGGAACCCGATGCGATAATGAAGGTGGATCCTAAGTACTGCCGGGTTCATCAGAGGATCCATCATCCAATAAAAAGTTTCTTCACACTAAGAAGAATCATTAACAAGTACGTGAAGGTAGGGAAATTGCAAATCCCTCCACAGAACGTCAATAAGAACCCACTACCAGCACATGGGGCTAATCTCGTGGTGGCCTATAATGAAAAGGCGGAGAGAGGAGAAAGAGAAGAGTACGAAGAAGCTTTGGAGACCTGTATTGAGGGAATGGTTAACGTATTTTTGGACTACGATGAAGAAAGCGCCAAAGACGTGGAGGATGTATATAGCGTTGAAGGCGAGGAAGAAGATCCAGTCCTAGAGTACTGTGCAGTTTCAAAATCCCTAAAATTCAGCTAGTTCTTTGACCAGGTGGGGATACCAAAAGAAAGTAGGCTAGAAATACCTCAGGTGATACTTGACATTGCGAGAAAGAACGCAGTCCCTTCGTTGAGATGGAAGGGGCCCATGGACAGGTTGGTAAGGAGGTTTCTGTCAGAAATAACCTTCAGCGATGCCGATAGGGTTGTGAGATTCCCTCATAACAGGCCATTGTACACTACACCAAAAATAGCAATCTGGAACACATTGATATCCAAATTCTAGCACAGCTTAAAACTGTGCCAAATTCTGGCACAGTTTAATGACAATCTGGCACACTTTAAAACAGTGCCAAATTTTGGCACTGTTTAAAAGTGTGCCAAAATTAAGTACACTTCACTAAAATATATATATCCCCCAAAAATTAGCCCCTTAATTTTTTTAGGCTCCCACTCTCTTCCGCTCATCCCCCCGCTGTCTCTCTCTCCCCCTTTCCCTGTCACACGCTAAGTCCCTTACATCTGTCATCCTCCACCATCCACGCACCTCTGTCGCCATCCTCCACCATCCTCGACCATCCACCCACCTGCGTAGACATCCTCCCCCATCCACGCACCTCTGTGCCCTTCTTAATATACATACAGAAAACATCCATTTCCAATTGAATTTTGGTTTACCCTCAAATCCAAATGCTCAAATCTCAGGCCACTCTCCGATCGAAATAATAGTAAGAGTTTGGATAGTTATGTCAACCCTAAAACGATGGAATCTCCACTTCCCCAACATAAATGTTTCTTCCCTTTTCTTCAGGGAGCCCCTAGATTGGTAAATTCTTCTCTCTTTTGTCTAATCTAAATCTAATGCATGTCTTTTATTATTATTTTGTTTATAAGATCTTCTTGTTTGAAACTAAGAGATTGTATCTTAATTTATGTTTGATACCCTCCATTTATGTTAGATGTTAAATTTAGAGTTCATATTAGGTAAATGGTTGATATTTATTAGAATTATTTTACAGTTATTGTTGTTTTAATATTTAGGGTCAATTTTATGATTAATTTTAGAGATATTGTTGGTTTGAATTTGGTTTAAATTTGAGTTTGATGGATTTATTTTTTTGTTAAAAAAGTTAACATATGGAGATTAAAAAAAAGCCATGTCTTGTTTCTCTCAATCTCTAAAAATAACCTCAAAAAAATTTGGCTCCGGGGCTCCCATCCCCGAACCCTCTGGAGATCCTCATTAAAGTAGCCCCCACTCACTGAAAATCCTGGCTTCGCTCAACGAAAATCTCTACCTTTCCATCGACAATTAACGGAATGCGAGTTTTGATGTTGGTCCTGACACCGACCTTTAATGAGATGCTTGAATTCCAAGTTTGGGCCTTAGTATTACTATAGGATAGCTTAAGATTGACAGTGTTAGGTTGTTGGGTCCAGTTAACGGCTGTTCCCTAGGCCATGGTGACGGGGTTTGGTTGTATATCCTGGCATCCATGGTGAGGGGAGTTTGGTTGTATATCCTCCACCATCAGGTATTACGAAATACTAATATCTGATTTATTATTATTTTTCGTTACTCATATATCTGAATTTGTGTTGAAAGATAGATATTTATTTGCTTTATTTACAATTACCAATCTTATGCAGCCTTTTTTGTTTGATTTAAAATAAAAACGTTATTAGATTTTTGTAGATCTGAGTATTTTTAGTATCATTGGTGTAAACTGATAGGTCCAAATTGATTTGTTTGGCTTGTTAATAGTGTGCATTTTTATTTGGCTTGTTAATTTGATTTAGCAGTAAATTTATGATATGTCTTGTTGTATCATGTGATATTGAGTATACTTATAGGAAATATTCTATAATATTATGTTTTAACAAGGTAGGAGTGAGGTTAAATATCGTAGATAAGATGAACTTTCATTGTTTTCGGATATTCAGATTTTTCATTTTTTCGCCTTGGTAGATCTACGATTTAGATCGTAATTAATGGCTGATTTAATTGTTTAACATTTGTTTAGGACCTATGGAGTTAGGATGTTTGCTTTGGTATAAATTTGGTTTATTTTTAAGTGATGTTTGTTTACACAACAAGAAAGAGTACTATTTAATATTTTGGCAATGCTAGGGGGAAAAAGTAGACCTAAATTACGCTAGAGAAAGAAATCGACCTAAATTAACTTTGGGGGAGAATGATAAGGACAATCTCACCTTTGTTTTTAATTTGTGTGACATTTCTATTTTTAATTTGTGTACCCATATCACCTTTGTTTCTCATTGTGTCATGGCAGTAGTTTTAGCCTTATTATGGCTGAGTATATTATCCATTATCGCTTTTTTGAATTATCACAGGAAAGAAAGTTTATGCTTTAAGTTTTTGCTTTAAGTTTTCTTGACTTCCGAGTGTTAGTCATTTCTTTGTTATTGAATCATGCGTGCGCGCACATTTGCCTTGGAATCATGCATGCAGATCATAATCATTTGTAGCCGCGATGTCAATACATGTAATGCATTTATTAATTTGTAATTTGTTATGTAGTTATCAAATTGATTTTACCCTTGCTAAATTTGATTTCAATTTTGTGTCACAATAATATTCTTGACATTGTGCATATTAGACATGTTTCACCCGCATCATCAACTAGTATGGTTTTATTCCTTCATGCATTGATTTTGAATTCAGGAGCATGTAACTGACGTGCAACCTAGCATCGTGGAATTCTTCAAGACATCGTATTGGAGTAAAATAAAGGATGATTTGATGAATGATAAGTGCAATTTTCAGTTCTTTCCCCCTTTTATCCTTTTTTCATTTTATAAGACAAACATTCTAATATAAGTCTTCTGACATTTCAACAGTCATAGCATAGTCTCTTTCTCATTATGAAGAGCTGAGAAACTTGAAAGATAAGATATCGTCTAATGAACAACTAAATGCCGCTCTGAATAGAAGATTTTAGAATTTGCAGACATTGTTGGACCAAATGGGATACTTTCGAGAAATTATGGAGAGAAGAGTTCATCGGGTGGCTATTAAAATACAAATTAAATCTGGTTAGTCTCAAAGTCTCAAATTCTCTTTAAATGTTGCAACATTAAATAAAAAATGGTATGAAATTGTGGCAACAAGTAGCCAAGCGTAAAATGGCTTACTTTATGAGCTTATTTAGTTAAATTGGTGGATGGGATTTGCTAGTGGTTTGGTTTTGGAATTTGCTGCAACTGCTGTTGAGTTTATTTCAAATGTTAAAACATGTTGGATTTAACGAATAAACAAATGAAACTATGTTAAAATTTTCTAAAATCAATAAACGTTCTAAATTGATTAAAAGCAATCCGTTAGAGGGTGAAAACCTAAAGCATCCCCCAAACGACCCCGCAAGAGGCACAAACACCTCGTACGGGACTAATGTAACTTGTAGGAACTGACTGCGTAGTCACGGGTCTCCCGATTTTAGAATATGATGATAGTTTGAAAATATCTATATTAGGCTTAAAAATAAGTCGTTAAAGGGTGAAGACATAAACCAGCCCCCAAACGTCACCGTAAGAGGCATGAACACCTCGCAGGGGACCAATGCAACTTGTACAAACAGACCGCGTAGTCGCGGGTCTCTCGGTTTGAGAATATGATAATAATTTCAAAATATATCGATTTGTCTTGAAAACAAGCCGCTGAAGGGTGAAAACCAAACGGCCCCGTAAGTGGCACGAACACCTCACACGGGACCAATGTAACTTCTAGGAACTGACCGCGTAGTCTCGGATCTCCCGATTTGAGAATATGACGATAATTTGCAAAAATCAACACTTAGACTTAAAAATAAGCCGTTAATGGGTGAAAACTTAAGCCAACCCCCAAACGTCACCGTAAGAGGCACTGACACCTTTCACGGGACCAATGTAACTTGTAG
This sequence comes from Sambucus nigra, assembly GCA_949130495.1. Taxonomy (NCBI): domain Eukaryota; kingdom Viridiplantae; phylum Streptophyta; class Magnoliopsida; order Dipsacales; family Adoxaceae; genus Sambucus; species Sambucus nigra. The sequence goes on along the minus strand of OX422215.1, from coordinate 664,650,082 downwards.
GAACTGACCGCATAGTCTCGGGTCTCCCGATTTGAGATTATGACGATAATTTTCAAAAATCAACACTTAAACTTAAAAACAAGCCGTTAACGAGTGAAAACCTAAACCATCCCCTAAACGGCCCCATAAGAGGCAAAAACACCTCGTACGGGACCATTGTAACTTGTAGGAACTGACCTCGTAGTCACGGGTCTCCCGATTTGAGAATATGACGATAATTTCAAAATATGTCGATTTGGCTTGAAAATAAGCCGTTGAAAGGAGAAAACAAAAGGCCCTGTAAGAGGCACGAACACCTCGCACGGGACCAATGTAACTTTGACGAACTGACCATGTAGTCGCGGGGCTCTCGGTTTGAGATAATGAAGATAATTTCAAAATATGTAGATTTGGTTTGAAAACAAGCCGTTGAAGGGTGAAAACCCAAACATCCCCGTAAGAGGCACGAACACCTCGCACGGGACCAATGTAACTTGTAGGAACTGACCGCATAGTCACGGGTCTCCCGGTTTGAGAATATGACGATAATTTGCAAAAATCAACACTTAGACTTAAAAATAAGTCGTTAATGGGTGAAAACTTAAACCAGCCCCCAAACGTCACCGTAAGAGGCATGAACACCTCGCACGGGACCAATGTAGCTTGTAATAACTGATCACGTAGTCCCGGGAGTCTCGATTTGAGAATATGACGATAATTTGGAAAAACCAATACTTAGACTTAAAAACAAGCCGTTAATCGGTGAAAACCTAAACCAACCCCCAAAGGGCCCCGTTAGAGGCACGAACACCTCGCACGGGACCAATGTAACTTATAGGAATTGATCGCGTAGTCACGGGTCTCCCGGTTTGAGAATATGACTATAATTTGCAATAATCAACACTTAGACTTAAAAATAAGCCATTAAATGGTGAGAGCCCAAACGGCCCTGTAAGATGCACAAACAGCTCGCACGGGACCAATGTAACTTATACGAACTGACCGCGTAGTCACGGGCCTCATGATTTGAGATAATGACGATAGTTTCAAAATATGTAGATTAGGCTTGAAAACAAGCCGTTGAAGGGTGAAAACCCAAATCCGCCCCCAAACAACCCCGTAAGAGGCACGAACACCTCACACAGGACCAGTGTAACTTATCTGAACTGACCGCATAGTCACGGGTCTCTCGGTTTGAGAATATGACTATAATTGGTAAAAATAAATATTTAGACTTAAAAACACGCCGTTAATGGGTGAAAACTTAAACCAACCCATAAACATCAACCTTAAGAGGCACGAACACCTCGCACGGGAGTAGTGTAACTTATAGGAACTGACCGAGTAGTTCCGGGTCTCTCGATATGAGAATATGATGATAATTTGCAAAAATCAAGACTTAGACTTAAAAACAAGCCGTTAAAGGCTGAAAACCTAAACCAGCCCCCAAACGGCACCGTAAGAGGCACGAACACCTCGCACGAGACCAATGTAACTTGTAGGAACTGACCTCGTAGTCACGGGTCTCCAGGTTTGAGAATATGACTATAATTTGTAAAAATCAACACTTAGACTTAAAAGCAAGCCGTTAATCAGTGACAACTTAAAACCAGCCCCCAAACGTCATCGTAAGAGGCACGAACACCTCGCACGGGACCAATGTAACTTGTAGGAACTGATCGTATAGTCACGGGTCTCTCGGTTTGAGAATATGACGATAGTTTGCAAAAATCAACACTTAGACTTAAAAGCAAGCCGTTAATCAGTGAAAACTTAAACTAGCCCCCAAACGTCACCGTAAGAGGCACGGACACCTCGCACGGGACCAATATAACTTGTAGGAACTGACCGCATAGTCACGGGTCTCTCGGTTTGAGAATATGACGATAGTTTGCAAAAATCAAGACTTAGACTTAAAAGCAAGCCGTTAATGGGTAAAAACTTAAACCAGCCCCCAAACGTCACCGTAAGAGGCACAAACACCTCGCACGGGACCAATGTAACTTGTAGAAACTGACCGCGTAGTCACGGGTCTCCCAGTTTGAGAATATGATGATAATTTGCAAAAATCAACACCTAGACTTAAAAACAAGCCGTTAAAAGTTGAAAACCCAAACCAACTCCCAAACGGCCCCGTAAGAGGCATGGACACCTCGCACGGGACCAATGTAATTTGTAGGAACTGATCGCGTAGTCGTGGGCCTCCCAGTTTGAGATAATGATGATAATTTGCAAAAATTAACACTTAGACTTAAAAACAAGTCGTTAAAGGGTGAAAACCCAAACCAACCCCCAAATGTCCCCGTAAGAGGCACGAACACCTCGCACGGGACCAATGTTACTTGTAGGAACTGACTGCATAGTCACGGGCCTCCCGGTTTGAGATAATGATGATAATTTAAAAAAATTAACACTTAGACTTAAAAACAAGCCATTAAAGGGTGAAAACCCAAACCAAACCCCAAACGGCCCCGTAAGAGGCACGAAACCTTACACGGGACTAATATAACTTATAGGAACTGACCGCGTAGTTACGGGCCTCCCGGTTTGAGATAATGGTGATAATTTTAAAATATGTAGATTAGGCTTAAAAACAAGCCGTTTGAGGGTGAAAATCCAAACCAGCCCCAGACGGCCTCGTAAGAGGCACGAACACCTCACACGGGACCAATGTAACTTGTACGAACTGACCGCATAGTCGCGGGTCTCCCGATTTGAGAATATGACGATAATCTCAAAATATGTCGATTTGGCTTGAAAACAAGCCGTTGAAGGGTGAAAACCAAACGGCCCCGTAAGATGCACGAACACCTCGCACGGGACCAATATAACTTTTACGAACTGATCGTGTAGTCGCGGGGCTCCCGGTTTGAGATAATGAAGATAATTTCAAAATATATAGATTTGGCTTGAAAATAAGACGTTGAAGGGTGAAAACCCAAACCAGCCCCCAAACGGCCCCGTAAGAGGCACGAACACCTCACACGGGATCAATGTAACTCGTAGGAACTGATTAGGTAGTCATAACTTACGTAAGATTTTTAATTTTAGAATATAATAATAATTTCAACTCCTATATGTATTTTTGTAGCTCGAGTAAGCTTTTTTTATAAATTACTTGAATACTAATATCGTATCTTTTTTGTATGCTATTTTTTTTGCAGGATAACATTTTATCATCTGCATTTATTCACATGGAACACACGAAGAACTCAATAGTTTACAACAAGGGGTTATAGCCGTGTGGGCTTTTGTAGTTTTATTGTTAACTTTTATGGCTGTACGGGCTTTTGTAAGTTTATTGTTATATTTTGTGGTCGTGCGGGCTTTATGTTACATAGGTTTTATATTAGCAGGTTTTAGAATGTCCAGAAAATTGAGAAAACTCTGCCCAATTTTTTTTAACTGTGAACTACTAAAGACTTGTAATATTTTGAAGTTTGTATATACATTAGTTTATTAACAACGTGCAAGATTTGCAATTTGTGAATTTTCTTGTTTTCAAATAATTAATTTTTTTTATACAAAAATTTAGCAGAATTCAAAACCGTGCCAAAAGTGTATCAAATTTTGGCACGATTTTGAACTATACCAAAAGTTTTTCAAACTATGCTCAATCTGGCATAGTTCAACATTATTCAAAACATGTGCCAGAAATATCAAATTCTGGCACGATTTAAAGTGTGCCAGAAGTGTTCCTGTTTGGTCAAATCTGGCACACTTTTGAGCCGTGCCAAAAAAAATGGCCATTTTGGAACACCTGATTCTGGCACAGTTCAAAACCGTGCCAGATTCCTATTTTTGGTGTAGTGGTATGTGATCGCTAGCGTCAACGAAGTTAGTTTCGCAAGGACTCTTATGAATGGGGGAGCTTCCATCAATATTATACCAATTAACTCCTTTCATGCAGCCAATATTCCAGAAGAAAGGTTGGTCCCCGTGATTTTGGTGATTTCGGGGTATGATAACTAATCTTCCAAATCCATTGGGTACGTTAGTGTTGGGATTGTAATGGGAAATCTGAGTTCCCATATCAAGTTACACGTAATAGAGAGTGCAACTTCCTATCATTTGTTAATAGGAAGGGTGTGGATGCACAACCAAGGCTAGTTCCTTCTACGTACAACCAATGCGCTAAGGCAAACGTCAAGGGGACAGAGGTGACCATTAGGGCTACGAAGAGGCCCTTCACAATCGAGGAAGCTCACTTGGTAGACGCAGCATTTTACACTAAGTTGGAAGATGATGTCTGGATCCTAACGAGAAGAATGGAGGATGCATGAGTTCCCTCAATCAGAGAAAGGATGGGACCTTTGAACGAGCAGAGTAAAGAGGTTATAGGCAGTGCAAGAGTAATGACCAAAGAAGCTAACTAGGTGGTCCCTCGGCCCCAAAACATCCCGAAGCAGCTCAAAGACAGGATGAGACCTAGAGTGGATCCGTTGGAGCATGAGGTCCAACGACAAAGCGTGCTAAGCCGGTTCTCAAGAAAAAGAGTGGTCGAGGCTTCTAGAGAGAAGAAGAGGAAGGCAGTCACCCCTACCAGCAAGTAATGCAAGAAGGTCATTACTGAAGAAGAAAATGTGGTGTATCGATTGTAACGGTGTGAACGGGAGATTGAGGAAGCTGGTGATGAGGTTGACCCGATATATGAATGCTTTCTGGTGGATTAACGGGGACAATGTATGGTAATAGACAATTCTAGCATATAAGAATTTATGGAGGAAGTCATCAAGGAATCGGATTACATGGTAGATCATCCGAAGCCCCAGGCACAAGAGTTGTAGCAGCTGAACCTAGCGAAGGAAGGAGAGGATACGAGGCCCATCTTCCTCTTGAAGGATCTTAGTAAGGATGAATAGGGGGCCTTGGTTGAGTTGATTCAGGAGTTTATAGATGTCTTCGCGTGGAAGTACACAGAGATGGAGGTGCTAGATGAGGAAGTGAGCTACCACAAGTTAAACGTAATGCCTCCAGTTATTCGAGTGAAACAGGCAATGATAACTTACAAGCCTGAGCTAGATTTGAAGATCAAGGAAGAGGTCCAACGCTTACTAACGAAAGGGTTCATCATTCCGATACAGCTCCCACTCTGGATATCTAGCATTATTTCGGTGGGAAAGAAAGATAAAAACCAAATAAGGATCTGCGTGGACTTCAGGGATTTGAACAGTGCTTACCCCAAGGATGAGTTCCCTCTACCCTCCATTGATAGCCTGATAGATGCAATGGCTGGTCATGAGATGTATAGCTTCATGGATGGGTACGTAGGGTACAACCGGATCAAGATGGACCCCGTGAATGTAGAGAAAATAGCATTCAGAACCCCCTTAGGAAACTTTATGTACAAGGTGATGCCATTTGAACTCAAGAACGCCGGGGAGACTTACCAAAGAATAATGATGGCCATTTTCCATGAATTCTTTCACAAGTTTGTGGAATTCTATGTGGATGATTTGGTCATCAAGTTGAGGAAGGAGGAGTCCCATCTGAGCAATTTAAGGAAGGTGTTTTCCCATTGCAGGAAGTTTAAATTAAAAATGAATCCATTGAAGTGTGTTTTTAGAGTGACAAGTGGGAAATTACTAGGCTTTGTGGTTGATCGACAAGGGGTGCAGATGGAACAGGACAAGCAGCGAGCGATCTTGGAAATGCCATGTCCAAGAACAACGAAGGAACTGAAGAGTTTCCTCGGTAAGGTCTCCTACCTTAGGAGATTTTTGCCTGGATTGGTCGAAATAACACAACCACTGATGCAGCTACTGCGAAAGAACACGAAATTCATATGGGAGGAGAGTCCCCAGGAGTCTCTTGACGGACTGAAGAAGCTGCTCGTTTTACCACAGACCATAGTTCCCCCAAAAGCAGGAATATCGTTGCAGCTGTACCTCACATCCACCACAAGGTTCGTGAGAGCTTTGTTGCACAAGAGATTGATGGGCAAGAAAGGTCAGTATACTACCTCAGCAGGATCATCCATGGGCCGGAAGTCAGATATAGTAGCTTAGAAAGGCATTGTTTAGCCTTAGTCTTTGTAGCGTAAAAAATTAGCCATTATATGTTATCTTTTATAATTCATATTGTAACTAGATGTGATCCTATTAAGTATTTACTGGTGATATGCCCATATATACCCTCGACCAGGCTGAGAGTGTCCTCCACCCAGACGAGGGTTCATGACCAAGACGAGTCCAATGACCACAGCTCCATTACAGGAAGGATCGGTCGGACGACCCTTCAAGGGGCCGACCCCTCATCATGGCCCAGATGACCCTTCAAGTGGATGACCCCTTATCATGGCCCAAACGACCCTTCAAGGGGCTGACCCTCATCATGGCCCAAACGACCCTTCAAGGGGCTGACCCTCATCATGGCCTAGATGACCCTTCAAGGGGCCGACCCCTCATCATGTCCCAGATGACCCTTCAAGGGCTGACCCCTCATCATGGCTCAAACAACCCTTCAAGGGGCCGACCCCTCATCATGGCCCAAACGACCCTTCAGGGGCCGACCCCTCATCTTGGGTCGGACGAACCTATGAGGGGATGACAATACGAGTCCCACATCCTTCCAGGCTCACTACCAGTAGGAGCCTTGCCCTCCGCCTTAGATTATGAGTCAAGGGTGACATCATCACAACGCATGACTTGGGAGACGTGTGAAACAATGCGCGTGGGACTCATATAGCATGTGGACCAGACCGTTATAATAATATCACCCCCTCACATGAGGGAATATTATGTCATCATTGATTTCAAGTGGCACATCCAGGTGTCATCAGGGGATTGGCTAGATCATCATTCACATGGACTATGCATGCTTGGGGGGTACACTACACCCCCCAAGCCCTATATATACTTGTCACCTTCAACCCTGTAAAAGGATCAATAATTTATAACCCTAGATAAAACTCTGCTTATACACACAGTAGAGTGAGAGTGAGCTTATGTGAATTGTATCGAAGGCCATTAGTGCCCATACTTAGTGCATCACACACTCACAGTGGATGTAAGCCTAATTGGATGAACCACTATACATCATTGTCTTATTCCTCTTATACTCATCCCCTTGTATACACTTATACACACATCTCTGTGGCTGCTATTGTTATCAATGTTTGAGCTCATCATCACTTATCTGGTGGTGCTGAATCTTAGCATCATCAGTTTGGTGCCGTTTGTGGGAACGAGAAGACATCTCTTCCTTTATACAGCTTGACCTCACTGGATACTCTAGTGGTGAACTAGTTATCCCCCTTTTGTGGAGTTATTTCACCATTGAAAGAGACACATTAAGGTTCTCAAGCTCATCAGCCTTTTGATCATTCAGCTCTCTATAGCTCAAACACATGGCACCAGAGATGCCACCACCACTTCCTCCACCGGATAGTGGAGTAGGATTGAGTTTCAGTCAACTACCACCTCAGTCTGAGATAGCTGATGTGGCGGCCGCCCTGAAGTCTTTAGCTACAAGCCAGCGGATCATGCAGGAGAAATTTACAGCTCTTAGCCATAACATACTAAGACCACCAGGAGTCTCACCGGAGATGATTACTCCAGTAGCATCTCAGGAACAACATGAGGTAAGGGGACCACCCCAGGCACCACGGAAAGACTTGCCACCTCCATAACGGTGGAGGGACACTACTGACCCCCGAAATTTATGCCTGGGGAGGCAAGAAAACCCTTTCCCAGAAGATAGATATGATGATGTGGAGGGGGAAGAGGCTCCGATAAAATGCTGGGAGCTGTATGAGGTCTTCAATAATACTGTGCGACCTATCCAAGAAGGCAAAGGAAAGTGTGGAAGGCAAAATCCCAACAATCGCCCGAGAGGCTCTCCTTTCGATCGTCTGAACAGAGGGCCGGCCTTTGAGAGGCTAGGCCCAGTAAATGACCTGCGAGAAAAAATTTCCCAGTTGAGAAATGTTCCGAGGTCCAGAAGAGAGGCAGCAGATGGCTGACCCCACGAGGGCTGACCCCACGGATGGGATGACGGTTAGGGAGAAGTAAATAGCCGACACAGACCTATCACAACAGAACCCTCTGTTCACCTCAAAGAGGTGACATGGGATAACATAGTCCAGGCCGACCCTATGAGGCCATGGAATGACTCGATACAAAGGCTGGAGGATAAAATTGGTGACATCCTGAGGATCCGGGACCCTATAAAGAGAGGATACTCCATAAGCTCGCCCTTTATGGTGAAGATAGTCAACTTCCCAACGCCATCCAAGTTTAAGCCACCTGTGGTCACCCCAAGGTATGACGGGAGTACCAACCCTGTCCATCATATTGAGATGTACCAATCAGTGGCAGACATATACTCTATCTCAGATGAGATGAGGTGTCGTGCCTTTTCTAGCACTCTAACTGGGGCTGCACATCTCTGGTATATGTCTCTTCTAAAGAAATCCATTAAAAACTTTAAGCAGTTAGCAGATTGGTTTATTCATAACTTTTTCTTTGGAATGAGGCCACAGAGGAAGACCACACACCCACTCTATGTTAAGCAAGAGAAGAGCGAGAGTTTAAGAGACTACATAGCCAAATTTAACAAAAAAAGTTAGAGGTTGAATACTATGAGGAAACCATAGCCATGACGACCCTCATTGGGGGACTCTAGAAGGGTAAGCTTTTACGGAAGCTTGCTGAAGACCCTTTGAAGACGATGGCTGAGTTACTGTCAACAACTAAAAAGGTGATGAATGCCTAAGAGGCAATGGAAACAAAATAAAAAGATGAAAAAGGAGGCACTAGTGGGGGTAATTACCAAAAAAAGAACAAAAAGGGCAAGAAGAGGTCGGTAGACGATAAATTCACTGATTACACCCCTCTGACAGTGAGCTGCGAACACATTTTGAATGAGATAAAGAGCGATTGGTCCTTGAAGTGGCCCAAGAAGTTAAGGGCAGCTCCCCGCAAGAAGAACAAAAACCTGTGGTGTGAATTTCACCAAGACCATGTCCATGTGACCGACGAGTGTTTTGCTTTGAAAGATGAAGTCGAGAAAATGCTAAAAGAAGGAAAGCTAAGGAAATACGTCGATAAATGTGCCTTCAAGAAGGGCTTAGGGGATGACCCCAGGAAGAAGAGGTGATACGTACAGAGAAGATCCTCCAAAAAGAAGGGATGACCCTTCAGATGATGAGGAAGACCCTGACCTCCCACCGAGAGATGACTACGGACCTGTAAAGAGATTTAATATGATCTCACTTGGTGTTGGCATGATATTTGGGGGCTAGCAGGAGGAGGGTCAGTGGTTTCTGACAGGAAGGCCCGTGTAGCTGAGGCCAAGGCAGTGACAAAAGCTGTACATTCAACCTCTATTGAAGTAAAGTCAGAAAAGAGGAAGAATGTTGATTTTAGATACTTTGATAGTAGGTTTCTTAAGAATGGACTTCATGGGAATTTTATCCCCGCATGATGACCCTCTCGTCATCACTACCAGAGTGCACGGATGTGAGGTATCGAGGATCTTGGTAGATGGGGGTAGTTCTGCAGATGTGATGTTCTGGCCGTGCTTCAAAGCCTTAGGCCTCAACCGTACTAGGCTTATCCCATACAATCACCCATTGATTGGGTTCAGTGGGGAAAAGGTTCATCCTCTAGGAGTGTATGAGGACGATGTCAGGATGGGGGATGAACATATATTCTCGGCCTACAACATTATACTGGGGCGAGCAGACCTTAAGGGGTTTGAGGTTGTGCCATTTATGATCATCAGATGATTAAATTTTCGACCCCTTACGGGGTAGGGGAAGTTCAGGGAGATCAGACGACAACAGAATATTACTTCATCAACTCTGCTGAAGAAAGGAGAAGCCGCGAAAGAGGTAGAATCCATCATCCTCAATGAGGATGAGCAGTAAAAAATCGTCTAAGTAGGCAAAGCTCTAAAGAAAGACATCAAAGAAGACCTCATCAAGCTGTTAAGGAGAAGACATGACATCTTTGCATGGAGTCATGCAGATATTCTAAGGATCGACCCCGAAATCATGTGCCACAAGCTCAACGTGGTAGAGGGTGTAAAGCCGGTAAAGCAGAAGAGGAGAATTTATTCTCGAGAAAAATATGAGGTCATAAGGGATGAGGTCAATAAGCTCAAAGACGCTCAGTTTATCAGGGAGGTCATATATCCCGAATGGCTGTCCAACACAGTCATAGTCCCGAAAGCCAACAGGAAGTGGAGGATGTGCGTGGACTTCACCGACCTTAATAAATATTAACCCAAATACAGCTTCGCTCTCCCTCGCATTGATCAGATGGTAGACGCGACTGCAGGCAATGAGCTAATGAGATTCATGGATGCCTATTCAGGTTACAACCACATCTTTATGAGCCCAGAAGACTCAGAAAAAATGGCTTTCATTACCGACAAAGGGACATACTGTTATAGAGTCATGCCCTTTGGCCTAAAGAATGCGGGGGCAACATATCAGCGCCTTGTGAATAAAATATTTGAAGACCAAATCAGGAATTCCATAGGGGTCTATGTAGATGACATGTTGACTAAGAGTTTGAAGGCAGAGGATCATGTGGTCGACCTCGAGAGGACCTTTAACATGATGGACAAGTATCGGATAAAGCTCAACTCAGCCAAATGTGTCTTCAGCGTCGGAGGAGGGAAGTTCTTGGGGTTCATCGTCAACTAAAGAGGCATTGAGGCCAATCCTGAGAATATAAAGGACCTCATAGAAATGAAGACCGCCGGGACCATTAAATATGTTCATATGCTCACAGGGTGAGTGGATGCTTTGAATAGGTTCGTATCCAGAGCCATAGACAAGTGTTTACCGTTCTTCAAGATTCTCATAAATTCCTTTAAATAGAGTGAAGAGTATGACCAGGATTTTAAAGAATTGAAGTCGTACCTAGGGTCTCCCTTGCTGTTATCACGACCAGTGCAGGGTGAACGACTACATGTGTACCTAGTCATCTCAGAATCATCCATCAGCGCAATAATTATGAGAGAAGAGGATGGGGTACAGAAGCCTGTGTATTTCAATAGTAAGGCACTCCAAGGGAAAGACCAAAGATACCCACGGATGCAGAAGTTAGCCTACGTCTTGATCCATGCCTCGAGAAAGATGAAGCCGTACTTCCAGTCCTATACGATGGTCATCCTCACCGACTCTCCTCTTAGGAAGGTCTTGCACAATCCAGAAAGTCAGGGAGACTAATGGCCTGGGCTATAGAGTTGGGAGAGTTTGACATTATATATCAATCTAGGGTGCCCATTAAGAGACAAGCATTAGCAGATTTCGTGGCTGAATTTACTTGGGAAGATGATGAGGATAAGGATGAGAGCCTTGAGAAGACAGATACCCAATAAAGTAGAATTGTTGATCCATCTGTAGATAAGGCTGAGATAAGCACCGCTAGAGAAAAAGTGGCGAAAAATAAAGAGGGAAGATATCTCTTTAGACAGGGGTCCCTCACCAAGGGAAATTTCTCAGAAGAACAGACTGTGTGGGGTCTCTTCGTTGACGGGTCATCCTATGACAGCAGAAGTGGGGCTGGATTAATAGTATCAGCACCAGACGACACAGACATTGAGTACGCCCTAAGGTTCAACTTCAAAGCCTCCAATAATGAGTCTGAATATGAGGCCCTAATAGCAGACAGCGTCATCCAGATCTTGGTCCATAGTGATTCAAGACTAGTAGTGAATCAGATACTAGGAGCCTACGAGGCTAAAGATGAGAGAATGGCCGAATATCTTGAAAGGGTGAAGTCACTATTGAAGAGCTTCAGAGAAGTGAAGTTGAAAAGGATACATAGGCTTGATAATGGTTGAGTCGATGCACTTTCTAGGCTAGCCTCGGTAACTAGGACTGATATCAGGAGGACGGTCCCAGTGGAAATCTTACTTCGACCAACAATTGAAGATGCAAAGGAAACACTTAGCACTTTCTTAAATATTAGCATGGAAGCTTCCTGGATGGACCCTCTAATCAGATACATTAAAGAGGGGGAGATGCTAGAATCAAGGCAAGAAAGGAATAAGTTATGATACAGAGCTATGAAATTCACTGTCATCGAAGACACCTTGTACAAAAAGGGGTTTTTGCTCCCCTTACTTAGATGTGTGCACCCGTCTGAAGTCCCATATATTTTGCAAGATGTGCATGAGGGGTCATGTTCAAGCCATATTGGGGGCAGGTCTTTAGCAAAGAGGATAGTAACCCAGGGCTACTGGTATCCGACCTTGGGGAAAGATGCCACAACATACGTAAAAAAGTGTGATAAATGTCAAAGGTTCTCCACCATCCCTCACCTGCCCCATCAGCCTATTACCTCCATCACATCCCCATATCCATTCGCAGTGTGGGGAATCGATCTAGTAGGACCCTTGCCTAGGGCCATCAATAACTATCGATACTTTATGGTAGCAATTGATTATTTCTCAAAGTGGGTGGAGGCGGAGCCAATGGTAACAATCACCGAGCAGACAACATTCCAGTTTATTTGGAAAAACATTATACGCAGATATGGTCTCCCCAACACCCTCATCTCGGATAATGGTACTCAATTCAAGAATACATCTCTGGAGAAATACTGTGAAAGGGTCGGTGTCAAACAATCCTTCTCAACCCCAGGCCAACCTCAAGCTAATGGGCAAACTGAGGTTACAAATAGAACCATCCCAGACGGGATCAATAAAAAGCTTGAGGAGGCAAAAGGAAGATGGGTTGAGGAGTTGTACGCTGTACTGTGGGCCTACAGGACGACGGCCAAGACCTCTACCGGGGAAACCCCGTTTATGCTAGCGTATGGCTCAGAAGCCGTCATCCCCACCAAGATTGGGTTTCCTACTCACAGAGTCCAATTGTATGACCCCCAGAGGAATATGGAAGAAAGGGGACTTGGTCTAGACTTGATTGAGGAGAGAAGATAAGATGCTGAGATAAGGCAAGCAACTTATCAGCAAAGGACTGCCAGGTTTTACAACCAAAGGGTGAGGAAAAGGCCAATCGTCGTGGGGGACCTAGTCCTCAAAAAGAATTCGAAAAAGCCTAACAAGCTCCACCCAAATTGGCATGACCCATACAGGGTCATCGATGAAGTTATCCCTGGAACCTATAGACTAGAGAATCTTGAAGGGGAACCCTTTTCGAACCCCTGGAATTACAGATCATTTAAGGAAATACTATCAATAATGTAATGTCCCATCGGACCACATTTGTAATGAATGTGTTGCTCCAACAAAACACTTGGAATGTCAATGAGAATATTATATTAGCTCTTCATCCAGTGTTTTTTAATGATAGCATGATTAGGGTCACCACCCTCGGCTATGATGAGGGCAAATGATGGGGACGACCCCCTCATTTATCCTCAAGAAAGACGAGGGGGGACTTGAAATAATTTAAAACATCATTTGTTTGGTGGTAACCACCCTCGGCTATGATGAGGGAAAATGGTGGGGAAGACCCCCCATTTACCCTCAAGAAAGGGGGGACTTGAAATATAAAACATCATTTAGTTGGTGGAAATAACCCTCGGCTATGATTAGGGAAAATGGTGGGTCGACCCCCAATTTACCCTCAAGATATACGAGGGGGCACTTGAAATTTAAAACCATTTAGTTGGTGGAAACCACCATCGGCTATGATGAGGGCAAATGGTGGGGACAACCCCCCATTTACCCTCAAGAAAGACGAGGGGGACTTGAAATTTAAAACCATTTAGTTGGTGAAAACCACCTTAGCTGTGATGAAGGAAAATGGTGGGGACGACCCCCCATTTACCCTCAAGAAAGACGAGAGGGGACTTGAAATTTAAAACATCATTTAATTGGTGGAAACAACCCTCGGCTATGATGAGGGAAAATGGTGGGGATGACCCCGCATTTACCCTCAAGAAAGATGAGGGGGGACTTGAAATTTAAAACCATTTAGTTGGTGGAAACCACCCTTGGCTATGATGAGGGCAAATGGTGGGGATGACCCCCCATTTACCCTCAAGAAAGACAAGGGGGGACTTGAAATTTAAAACATCATTTAGTTGGTGGAAACAACCCTCGGCTACGATGAACGCAAATGGTGGGGACGACCCCCCATTTACCCTCAAGAAAGACGAGGGGGACTTGAAATTTAAAACATCATTTAGTTGGTGGAAACAACCCTCGGCTATGATGAGGGCAGATGATGTGGACGACCCCGCATTTACCCTCAAGAAAGACGAGGGGGAGTTGAAATTTAAAACCATTTAGTTGGTGGAAACCACACTTGGCTATGATGAGGGCAAATGGTGGGGATTACCCCCCCCCCCCCCATTTACCCTCAAGAAAGACGAGGGGGGACTTGAAATTTAAAACATCATTTAGTTGGTGGAAACAACCCTCGGCAATGATGAACGCAATTGGTGGGGACGACCCCCCATTTAACCTCAAGAAAGATGAGAGGGACTTGAAATTTAAAACATCATTTAGTTGGTGGAAACAACCCTCGGCTATGATGAGGGAAAATGGTGGGGACCCCACATTTTCCCTCAAGAAAGACGAGGGGGGACTTGAAATTTAAAACCATTTAGTTGGTGGAAACCACCCTCGGCTATGTGGAAGGAAAATGGTGGGGACGACCCCCCATTTACCCTCAAGAAAGACGAGAGGGGACTTGAAATTTAAAACATCATTTAATTGGTGGAACAGCCCTCGGCTATGAAGAGGGCAAATGGTGGGGACGACCCCACATTTACCCTCAAGAAAGACGAGGGGGGACTTGAAATTTAAAACCATTTAGTTTATGGAAACCAACCTTGGCTATGATGAGGGTAAATGGTGGGGATGACCCCCCATTTACCCTCAAGAAAGACGAGGGAGGACTTAAAATTTAAAACATCATTTAGTTGGTGGAAGAAACCCTTGGCTATGATGAATGCAAATGGTGGGGACAACCCCCCATTTACCCTCAAGAAAGACGAGGGAGACTTGAAATTTAAAACATCATTTAGTTGGTGGAAACAACCCTCGGCTATGATGAGGGCAAATGATGGGGACGACCCCGCATTTACCCTCAAGAAAGACGAGGGGGAGTTGAAATTTAAAACCATTTAGTTGGTGGAAACCACACTTGGCTATGATGAGGGCAAATGGTGGGGATTCCCCCCCCCCCCCCCCCATTTACCCTCAAGAAAGACGAGGGGGGACTTGAAATTTAAAACATCATTTAGTTGGTGGAAACAACGTCGGCTATGATGAACGCAAATGGTAGGGACGACCCCCCATTTACCCTCAAGAAAGATGAAGGGGACTTGAAATTTAAAACATCATTTAGTTGGTGGAAACAACCCTCGGCTATGATGAGGGCAAATGGTGGGGACGACCCCCCATTTACCCTCCAGAAAGACAAGGGGGACTTGAAATTTAAAACCATTTATTTGGTGGAAACCACCCTCGGCTATGATGAGGGAAAATGGTGGGGACGACCCCCCCATTTACCCTCAAGAAAGATGAGGGGGACTTGAAATTTAAAACATCATTTAGTTGGTGGAAATAACCCTCGGCTATGATGAGGGTAAATGGTGGGTCGACACCCCATTTACCCTCAAGAAATACGAGGGGGGACTTGAAATTTAAAACCATTTAGTTGGTGGAAACCACCCTCGGCTATGATGAGGGCAAATGGTGGGGACGACCCCCCATTTACCCTCAAGAAAGACGAGGGGGGACTTGAAATTTAAAACCATTTAGTTGATGAAAACCACCCTCGGCTATGATGAAGGAAAATGGTGGGGACGACCCCCCATTTACACTCAAGAAAGACGAGAGGGGACTTGAAATTTAAAACATCATTTAATTGGTGGAAACAACCCTCGGCTATGATGACGGAAAATGGTGGGGACGACCCCGCATTTACCTGTGACACCCCGACTAATTAAACACCGGGTAGCTACTCCTTTATAAAATTAATTCAAAATGCCAAGTTGGCTCAGTTAATAGCATCACTGTCGAAAACGTTTTATTATTACTAACCACCTAGTATTTAAAAAGTAAGTGCCAAATTTTATTAAATCTGATTAACATGCAACAAGAGTAATGAATAACTAAATAACACCATTCACCATACTGAAGTAAAACGAATAACCATCACAAAATGTAAATAAACTCTGGAGGAAAAACTCCTCAATACAAATCCCACAACTGATAAGTAAACTGAAATAAATGACTAAAACTGAATACTGAGCAATACATGCTAGAGTCTGAAAACTGAAATGTAAAAATGTCTAATAGAATTGGGCAACATGCCCTACGACTGATAGATGCTGAGACTGGAATCCAAATGAGAGAAGCGTCTACATGCAATTCCCTGTAACTTCCACAAACAGCTATAGCTCGTCACCTGAATGAGAATCCTATGCTTGGTGTCCTTGTGGCTGGGCACCTAAAATGGTTTTACAAGAAAATATATTTGAAAGCAAATGGGTCAGAGCCCGAAAGTGGAAATCATTTTAAAAACCTGCAAGTGCTTTAAAAACATTTAAAACATTAAATGCAAAGTACATGTTAGGACGTGCACTCACATTAAATTCTCACCTCTCGACTAACTGTGCACTCCTAACGTAAGTACCCATCTATAACTACCCTTTCCACTAGCTAAGTGACAACGTAACTAGCTAGACTACCAAAGGTTCTACCCATTTTACTCGGTTAATTTAACATAATAACGCTCGTAATTTAATAGAGGTTTAACGTAAACTCAGTTACTAACTATGCCATTGATATAACTATCAGCTAACTCATTATATATCTCGAAACAATACCGTAATATTTTTACAACATTAACATGAGGATTTCCATTAATTTAATGTATATTATTCACATCATAAATATACGATACAAGCACCCCGCAATCTAAGCTGTAGTGCACACATACTCTGCTATCCATCCCGGTACATCACGTACATAAGGATTACATATTCTGAATCTCTCAAGAATAGTTTACTGATAACAACATCACAAATAATGGAGGCGAACACAGTCACCATCACATGGGTCACGCACATACCTACGCTCCCATGGTCATGCAGACTTATTAATATCACAATAAGTCCTTATATGATCTATGTTCATCAAGGTACCAGTCTAAATCCCCCCCCGTAGGCACACAAGGATTAGAGGGTCCTAAGCGAACGCAAACCTCCCCCGTGATAGCAAGTATGGTAGGTATGTTATACACATAAACTATATATTAAGCATTCACACATCTTAGATATTACCATATTAATAAGGTATTTTCTACATCATTATACCATTATTCCAAACTTATATATTTCAAGTCTCCTGTTAATATAAGGTTAAATTGCCGACACGTCTCACGCCGTGGTCCCTTATCCTTAAAACCTATCTTGAATTGACTATTAAGTTCCCATAATTCCCACATATGACATCTATATACCTAAGGTCTTTACTTCTGCTCTAAACCTTATTTCATCGAATCACACAATTTTACACTATTAACCTAAACGTTATCTCGCTTCACGAATTTCAATAATCTAGAATAATTCCTCGAATTGTATTCAAATTAAAGTCCACTATAATAATCACTCCTACTGGTCTCCTTAAGGTTGAGGGTATTCATAAGTTCTCCAAACATATTCTCCGAGGGTTTCCACCATTAAAATCAAATTAAGGAAAATTTTACTCATTCTGGGAAGGTCGATCGATCGACCTATGAATATCGATCGATCGATCTAGTCGATCGATCGACTGATGAATGTCGATCGATCGATCGAACAGGTATGGCTACGGACTGCTTCGTTCTGCAGATTTGAAAACGTCCCAAAACTTATTTCTAACGTGTGATTCTCAAATATAACGTTATAGTAATGCCATATAACAATCCTACAATATTACTAACGTCCATAAATCCGTATTTCAACAATTATAGGCTACATATGGATCAATCTTCATCAAAAACTTAGTTTCCAGATTTTTCTCAAGAACATTCATAAACTTCATCTTAAATCCGTTTTTGGTATAACAAAAGTCGATAATTCCCTTAATATAATCTTCCAGTAACATTCTACATGCAACCTATATCCCAAAATTTAAACTAATAACTCCAATCTTATGGGTTTTTCATTATCTTCCAAGAACACACAAAGTTTTTGAATAATCTAACATGGAAGAAGCATTCTCTGAAATTTCAATGGAATAAATCACTTGCCTTGGTTTGATTTCGGATTTGGTGTTGATTTGGTGAAGAATCTCTGCAGAATTCCTCTCTCTCTCTCCTTCTCCAAGCTTTCTTCTCCAAAAGGCTATGGTGGCTAGGGTTTGCTTTGGGAGAGTTGGAAGACTAAATGATAACCTACGTAGCTTATGGGGTTAATAAAGGGTTGGTTGGGTCAATCCTTATCAGATTACAACTCTCAATTTTCGTCACTTTTAATTACCCAAAAATACCAAATTACTACAATACCCTTTAAGTTGCCGGTATGGCCTAAAAATACCCCGGGACCCAAACTATACCCCCGGCTAGTGTTTTCTGACTATCTCGACCCTTCCGGACGCGTTGACGCACTCAAAACGACCATACGGATTATAGATTTTAAATTCACTTTTATCATCAATATATTATACCGTGACGCGGCGGTCCCACGCGTCTCAACAGAATTTCTAAAATGCCGTATATAAATCTCACGACAAATTTTATAGTACCAGATACATATATAATCAAATATTCACATAAACAAATACCAAATCGCATCATATTAGTATTTATAACCCGGATTAATTTCCAATTAATATGCTAATTAATTAATTAATCCCAAAAATAATTATAGTCAAAAGTACGGGGTATTACATACTCCCCCCCCTAATAACTGAATTTCGTCCCGAAATTCGAAACTAGAAAGTACTTGCTAAAAACAGTTCTGGATAACGCTCGCGCATCTCATCCTCGCGCTCCCATGTGGACTCCTCGACATTGTGATGTCGCCACTGAACACGCACTAGCGGGACTATCTTTGACCGCAGTTTCCTCTCGCTTCGGTCCAAAATAGCAATTGGCCCCTCCTCGTAGGAGCTATCCGGCTGGAGATCAATGTCCTCCACAGCAATGTGAGAATGAGCCAAATTGTCCCTAAGGTATTTCCTCAGCGAGGAAATATGGAACACGTCGTGAATCCGATGCAAATGTTCCGGCAACCCAAGTCTATATGCAACCGGTCATATCCGCTCAATAATAGGAAACGGCCCCACATACCTCGGTGCCAACTTCCCCTTCTTCCCAAATCGCATAATCCCCTTCATTGGAGATACCCTGAGCAAAACCTGGTCCCCCACTTGGAACTCCCTGAAAAATCTCTTCGCATCAGCATAACTCTTCTGCCTGTCTTGAGCTACCCGAATGCGACTCCGAATCAACTCAATCCTTGCCGAAGTATCCTGGATTACTTCCGACCCAAGTAGTTTGTTGTCCCCCACCTCCAACCAACATGCTGGGGAACGACAAGGTCTACCGTACAATGCCTCAAACGGAGCCATGCCAATCGTGAACTGATAGGAGTTGTTGTAAGCAAACTCCACCAGTGGAAGGTACTGCTCCCATCCTCCCCCGAAGTCAATAATGCACATGCGTAGCATGTCCTCCAACATCTGGTTGGTGCGCTCTGTCTGCCCATCGGTCTGCGGGTGATAAGCCGTACTCAACCGCAATTCCGTGCCCATGGCCTCCTGGAAACTCTCCCAAAACCTCGAAACAAATATCTTGTCTCTGTCAGACACGATATTCAGGGGCACACCATGAAGTCTCACAATCTCTGAAATGAAAAACTGGGCATACTGTCCCGTAGTGTAGTCAGTCCTTACGGGTAAGAAGTGAGCGACCTTGGACAACCTGTCCACAATTACCCAAACGGAGTCGTGACCCCTCTGCGACGTAGGCAACCCCAAGACAAAATCCATGGATATGCTCTCCCACATCCACACCGGAACCTCCAACGGCTGTAGCAATCCTGCTGGTCTCTGATGATCCACTTTTACAAGCTGACAAGTGGCGCATTTCGAGACAAACTCAGCGATATCTTTCTTCATACCGCTCCACCAATATTGCCGTCTCATGTCCTGGTACATTTTGTCCCCTCCGGGATATACCGTGAGCCGTGCGACTCAGCCATAACATCGTGCCGCAATTCTTCCCCTTCCGGAACTACCAACCTCCCATTGAAGCGCAATCCCCCGTCTGAGCTAACGGTATAGGACTCGGCTCCCTCTGCAAGTAATAGAACTATCTGCTCCTGACAGAACGAGTCATCGGCCTGTGCCCGTACTACCTTCGTGACAATCTGCGGTGTAACGGTCATCACAGACATGAAAGATCGGGCCACTGCGTCCTGGTGTCCCAATTCCTTCCACTTAGCCTTCCACACCTCTGCCACCTCATCTGCTGGCCTGCGGCTCAACGCGTCTGCTACCACGTTAGCCTTACCCGGGTGGTACTGGATGTCGAACTGGTAGTCCTTCACAAACTCAAGCCACCTACGCTGCCGCATATTCAATTCCTTCTGCGTGAACAGATACTGTAGTGACTTGTGATCCGTGAACAGCTGAAACTTCTCCCCCAAAAGATAGTGCCTCCAAATCCGTAAGGCAAATACCACTGCCGCCAACTCCAAATCATGCGTGGGGTAATTCTTCTCATGAGGCTTTAGCTTACGGGAAGCATAAGCTATGGCCTGTCTCTCCTGCTGCAATACACCTCCAAGCCCTTGCAAAGACGCGTCGGTGTAAACCAAATACTCAACTCGCGGTCTCGGCAATGCTAACACAGGTGCTGAGGTCAATTTGTCCTTCAACTCATCAAATGCCCACTGATAGGCATCACTCCAGATATATGGCACACCCTTACTAGTAAGATGTGTCAAGGGACCTGCTATCTCCAAGAAACCCCGAATAAACCTCCTGTAGTATCCTGCTAGACCCAAGAAACTACGAATCTCTATTGGTGTCGTGGGCTGTCCCCACTCCCTCACCGCTGACACCTTCCCTGGATCAACTGATATTCCCTGGTCGGAAATAATGTGACCCAAGAACTGGACCTCCTTCAGCCAAAACCCGCACTTCTCATATTTTGCATACAGCTCGTTCTGACGAAGTGTCTGCAAAACCTGCCTCAAATGCTCGGCGTGCTCCTCCTCTGTCTGAGAGTAGACCAGAATGTCATCAATGAAGACAATGACAAACTGATCGAGGAAATCTCTGAACACCCTGTTCATCAAGTCCATAAACACTGCTGGAGCGTTGGTCAAGCCGAAAGGCATAACCCGAAACTCGTAAGAACCATATCTCGACAAGAACGCAGTCTTCGAGACATCCTCCTCCCTGATACGCAACTGATGGTATCCCGATCTCAAATCAATATTCGAGAAGAAAGAAGCTCCTCTTAACTGGTCGAATAAGTCATCGATTCGAGGCAACGGATACTTATTCCGTATCGTGACCTTATTCAACTCTCGGTAGTCCATGCACAAACGCAGTGAACCATCCCTCTTCTTCACAAACAAAACTGAAGCGCCCCAAGGTGAGGTACTCCTGCGAATAAAGCCCTGCCCTAACAGCTGCTCTATCTGATCCCGTAACTCTCGCATTTCAGCCGGAGCCATACGGTACGGTGCACGTGCTATAGGTCTCGTACCCGGTAGCAAGTCTATAACGAAGTCTATCTCTCAACTGGGTGGTAAGCCTGGTATCTCCTGAAACACATTTGAATACTCCCTGACAACCGGGATCGAATCCAAAGGAATCACAACCTCCTTAGAGGTATCCTCCTCTATGTAATATAGATGAGCGGTCGATCCTCCCTCTGGGCGAGGCATCGCCACTATAAACATCTCCTGCCCCGGAATGGCAAAAACAATGCTCCCGCTGAAGCAATCAATTATGGCCCTATATGCTACGAGCCAATCCATACCGATGATCACATCGTGAACATGCATGTCTAACACTAACATGTCCGCAGGTAATACCAAACCACCAACCTCTACCCCCACTCCTCGGCATATAAAGAAAATAAGTGACCCACTCCCTAATGGTGAGTCGACACACGTCACTGTGCTCTCTGCCGTAGCTAACAATCCTAAAGCTTTCGCGAAGTGTGTAGCAATAAAACAGTGTGTAGCACCCGTATCAAATAACACCCGACCCATAGTGCCATGGATAGGAAACGTACCCTCGATCGCGGGCGGTGCCTGTGGAACTGCAGCCTGGTGAACGTTGTAGACACGTCCATACTGTAGCTGCCCCTGCTGAGCTGGGACTGCTGAAATGGGTTGCAATGCTGCCATCTGTGGCGGTGCAGGAAGAGCGGCGGGAAACATGGGTCTCTGTGGCTCCTGGCGAGCACCCTGCTGCTGCTGTGGGGCCCTGCCCCTATCAGGACAATCCTGCTTCTTATGGCCAGTCTTGCCACAAATAAAGCACTTCCCCGGAAAGTTCCCTCCTCTCTGACCCTGCTGTCCCCGGCCCTGATGGCCGTTACCGTTCCTCCCCTGGCCCTGCTGGCCCTGGTAAAACTGCTGCCCATTCTGCCCCTGTTGGCCCTGCTGACCGTTTGGACCCTGATGGCCCTGACGGAAACCTCCCTGTCCCTGCCTGTAGTTCCCTGACCGGAACCTCTTATTGTCCCCCTGCTGGGTACCCTGCTCAGTCTGTCTCTGCCCCTGACCGGTCTGTGCCCCGCTGGCACCATGTCCTCCAGTCCTGCCCTGATGGCTAGACTCCCCTGACCGCTTGCCCTCGGCCATATGAAAACGGTGGTCCTGGCAGTGCAATAGTGCAGCGTTAACCACATCAGAATACGTGGTCAACGATAGGTTCCCTAGCAGATGCTGACGGATCCTCCAATTCAACCCATCAGTGAACTTCTCTATCTTCTTCTTCTCTGTTGGAATCTCGTCTGGAACGATATTCAACAGGCTAGTGAACTCGGCCTCATACTCGGCCACGGTCTTTCCCTCCTGCTTCAAACTCATCAGTTTCCTCCTCATCTCTGTATGAACTGCGGACGGAAAGTATTTGCGGTCGAACCGCACCCAGAACTCCTGAATCGTGAGGGTATCCCTCTCCTCCGCGGTGGTAATGGACTCCCACCACTGTAGCGCAGATCCAACTAGCTTGAAAGTAGCTAGCACCTGCTTCTGAACATCAGAGCACTCATGCATCCTCAAATGCCTCTGCATGTCCTTCCTCCATTGGCTCGAGATAACCACATCTGAGCTTCCTGCAAACTCTGGCGAATGCGCTTTCTGAAAAGCGTCTCGTACACGCTCCCAAGCAGACGGGAATGCATTAACCTGTGCTGGCGCGGCAACCGGCGCCTGAGGCGGTGCCTGCTGAATAACGGCAATCGCGGCATTCACCGCTTGAGCTACTATAGCTGCAACCTCAGTGGCGTTCAACATGCCCTGAACTGGAGCGGGCTGGGGTTCGGGCATTGCATTCCTGGGAACTCGTCGTGCACGTCGTGGAGGCATCTGAAATAAGAACAAAGTTTATAAGTCTACAGTTATAAACTTTAAAAGAGCTGAAGAACGAAGCGTACACACAAAGAGTACAACAGTCCTAAAATATAGGGCTCTATATCAAAGAAAACGTAGCGGAAACATAATAGCCGTACAGATCCTAAAGGACACTAGAACCTGATGCTCTGATACCACCTGTGACACCCCGACTAATTAAACACCGGGTAGCTACTCCTTTATAAAATTAATTCAAAATTCCAAGTTGGCTCAGTTAATAGCATCACTGTCGAAAACGTTTTATTATTACTAACCACCTAGTATTTAAAAAGTAAGTGCCAAATTTTATTAAATTTGATTAACATGCAACAAGAGTAATGAATAACTAAATAACACCATTCACCATACTGAAGTAAAACGAATAACCATCACAAAATGTAAATAAACTCTGGAGGAAAAACTCCTCAATACAAATCCCACAACTGATAAGTAAACTGAAATAAATGACTAAAACTGAATACTGAGCAATACATGCTAGAGTCTGAAAACTGAAATGTAAAAATGTCTAATAGAATTGGGCAACATGCCCTACGACTGATAGATGCTGAGACTGGAATCCAAATGAGAGAAGCGTCTACATGCAATTCCCTGTAACTTCCACAAACAGCTACAGCTCGTCACCTGAATGAGAATCCTATGCTTGGTGTCCTTGTGGCTGGGCACCTAAAATGGTTTTACAAGAAAATATATTTGAAAGCAAATGGGTCAGAGCCCGAAAGTGGAAATCATTTTAAAAACCTGCAAGTGCTTTAAAAACATTTAAAACATTAAATGCAAAGTACATGTTAGGACGTGCACTCACATTAAATTCTCACCTCTCGACTAACTGTGCACTCCTAACGTAAGTACCCATCTATAACTACCCTTTCCACTAGCTAAGTGACAACGTAACTAGCTAGACTACCAAAGGTTCTACCCATTTTACTCGGTTAATTTAACATAATAACGCTCATAATTTAATAGAGGTTTAACGTAAACTCAGTTACTAACTATGCCATTGATATAACTATCAGCTAACTCATTATATATCTCGAAACAATACCGTAATATTTTTACAACATTAACATGAGGATTTCCATTAATTTAATGTATATTATTCACATCATAAATATACGATACAAGCACCCCGCAATCTAAGCTGTAGTGCACACATACTCTGCTATCCATCCCGGTACATCACGTACATAAGGATTACATATTCCGAATCTCTCAGGAATAGTTTACTGATAACAACATCACAAATAATGGAGGCGAACACAGTCACCATCACATGGGTCACGCACATACCTACGCTCCCATGGTCATGCAGACTTATTAATATCACAATAAGTCCTTCTATGATCTATGTTCATCAAGGTACCAGTCTAAATCCCCCCCGTAGGCACACAAGGATTAGAGGGTTCTAAGCGAACGCAAACCTCCCCCGTGATAGCAAGTATGGTAGGTATGTTATACACATAAACTATATACTAAGCATTCACACATCTTAGATATTACCATATTAATAAGGTATTTTCTACATCATTATACCATTATTCCAAACTTATATATTTCAAGTCTCCCGTTAATATAAGGTTAAATTGCCGACACGTCTCACGCCGTGGTCCCTTATCCTTAAAACCTATCTTGAATTGACTATTAAGTTCCCATAATTCCCACATATGACATCTATATACCTAAGGTCTTTACTTCTGCTCTAAACCTTATTTCATCGAATCACACAATTTTACACTATTAACCTAAACGTTATCTCGCTTCACGAATTTCAATAATCTAGAATAATTCCTCGAATTGTATTCAAATTAAAGTCCACTATAATAATCACTCTTACTGGTCTCCTTAAGGTTGAGGGTATTCATAAGTTCTCCAAACATATTCTCCGAGGGTTTCCACCATTAAAATCAAATTAAGGAAAATTTTACTCATTCTGGGAAGGTCGATCGATCGACCTATGAATATCGATCGATCGATCTAGTCGATCGATCGACTGATGAATGTCGATCGATCGATCGAACAGGTATGGCTACGGACTGCTTCGTTCTGCAGATTTGAAAACGTCCCAAAACTTATTTCTAACGTGTGATTCTCAAATATAACGTTATAGTAATGCCATATAACAATCCTACAATATTACTAACGTCCATAAATCCGTATTTCAACAATTATAGGCTACATATGGATCAATCTTCATCAAAAACTTAGTTTCCAGATTTTTCTCAAGAACATTCATAAACTTCATCTTAAATCCGTTTTTGGTATAACAAAAGTCGATAATTCCCTTAATATAATCTTCCAGTAACATTCTACATGCAACCTATATCCCAAAATTTAAACTAATAACTCCAATCTTATGGGTTTTTCATTATCTTCCAAGAACACACAAAGTTTTTGAATAATCTAACATGGAAGAAGCATTCTCTGAAATTTCAATGGAATAAATCACTTGCCTTGGTTTGATTTCGGATTTGGTGTTGATTTGGTGAAGAATCTCTGCAGAATTCCTCTCTCTCTCTCCTTCTCCAAGCTTTCTTCTCCAAAAGGCTATGGTGGCTAGGGTTTGCTTTGGAAGAGTTGGAAGACGAAATGATAACCTACGTAGCTTATGGGGTTAATAAAGGGTTGGTTGGGTCAATCCTTATCAGATTACAACTCTCAATTTTCGTCACTTTTAATTACCCAAAAATACCAAATTACTACAATACCCTTTAAGTTGCCGGTATGGCCTAAAAATACCCCGGGACCCAAACTATACCCCCGGCTAGTGTTTTCTGACTATCTCGACCCTTCCGGACGCGTTGACGTACTCAAAACGACCATACGGATTATAGATTTTAAATTCACTTTTATCATCAATATATTATACCGTGACGCGGCGGTCCCACGCGTCTCAACAGAATTTCTAAAATGCCGTATATAAATCTCACGACAAATTTTATAGTACCAGATACATATATAATCATATATGCACATAAACAAATACCAAATCGCATCATATTAGTATTTATAACCCGGATTAATTTCCAATTAATATGCTAATTAATTAATTAATCCCAAAAATAATTATAGTCAAAAGTACGGGGTATTACATTACCCTCAAGAAAGACGAGGGGGACTTGAAATTTAAAACCATTTAGTTGGTGGAAACCACCCTTGGCTATGATGAGGGTAAATGGTGGGGATGACCCCCCCATTTACCCTCAATAAAGACGAGGGGGACTTGAAATTTAAAACATCATTTAGTTGGTGGAAGCAACCCTCGGCTATGATGAACGCAAACGGTGGGGACAACCCCCCATTTACCCTCAAGAAAGATGAGGGGGAACTTCAAATTTAAAACATCATTTAGTTGGTGGAAACAACCCTCGGCTATGATGAGGGCAAATGGTGGGGACGACCCCGCATTTACCGTCAAGAAAGACGAGGGGGGACTTGAAATTTAAAACCATTTAGTTGGTGGAAACCACCCTCGGCAATGATGAAGGAAAATGGTGGGGATGACCTCCCATTTACCCTCAAGAAAGACAAGGGGGACTTGAAATTTAAAAAATCATTTAGTTGGTGAAAACAACCCTCGGCTATGATGAGGGAAAATGGTGGGGACGACCCCCCATTTACCCTCAAGAAATATGAGGGGGACTTGAAATTTAAAACCATTTAGTTAGTGGAAACCACCCTCGACTATGATGAGGGAAAATGGTGGGGACGACCCCCCATTTACCCTTAAGAAAGATGAGGGGGGACTTGAAATTTAAAACCATTTAGTTGGTGAAAACCACCCTCGGCTATGATGAAGGAAAATGGTGGGGACGACCCCCCATTATCCTCAAGAAAGACGAGGGGGGACTACATGTGATGGTTAATTCAAATATCATAAGCTAAGGCAAGCATAGAAGACATGAAGAGACATTATATTATAAACCAAGTGTTGCAAATGATTGTCCAACAGTAATAAAGTACAAAAATATTTTTACAAGAAGAGGGTATTGGCTATAGGCAGCCACCCTATTGAGCAACATCGGAAAGCAAGGCTTCAACATTTACAATAGGAGTCTCGTCGATAATTAAAACAGGCCGATCTTCAGAGGTGTCGATGCCTTCAATCTGTACTTGAGACTCTACATGGGATAAAGCCTCAGCTATAAGGGGGTCTTCCATCTCCACTCCTTCCAGAGAGGGACGGATGGACAACACAACATCAGCAAATTTAAGGACGACCCACCGACAGGCCGTCTTGATCCCCCGTTTCAGATACTCAAGGCCGAAGCCCTGAAACTCATCTGAAAGCTTGTAAGCCTCCACTGCATCGATCTTGGACTTCCTTATTGCCTCAGTGAGTTTAGCCTTGAATTGGACCCCTTGGTTGGTCATCCTTAACCTTCAAGGCGGCATCGTGCTGCTTTATCAGCTCATCCAAAACCTTTGCATGCCCAGTCCTTGCAGTCTACAGTTCAGCCCTGGCGGTCTCCAATTCATGTTGCAAATTGTCCTCATGCTGAATGGCCCTCTCGGCCTCATGAAACTTTTGTTAATTCTCGGTCGTCAACTTGGTAGCTGAGGTAAAGGCGCAGACAGACTACGCAAACAAACACATGTTAAAAGAGGCCAAGGGAACAGTTCATGAAATAAATCAAAAAGAATGAAGTCGAAAGAGATAATTGAGCCAGAGTGTGCAGACCGTAGTCATAGACCTTGGCCGGGGGCATCTTTGACAGGTAGTCATAATCTGTGGTCGAGGGAGAAGAAAACATCGAGGCCTTGGTTTCCCTCAGGTTGGCTATGAAGGAAGAGGGTCAGCCCTTAAGAATGTTAAATTTTGAGACTAATAGGCCCCCATACTGGAAGAGGAGACGGTCCCCTCAGACACCTCCACCCTCGCCCTCATCCGTGAGTCAGGCCGAGAGACTTTAGGAACTTCAGGCTCTTTCCTTTTACGACTATTGATGGTCGTCTCAATGTGCGTTGGCCCCACGGCCTTTGTCTTCTTTTGAGTCTGCTGGGACACTTTACCTTTTTTCTTTCCCAGGCCAGACAGTAAGCTTGGGGCAGTCATCTCCCAAAGTTGATCAGAAATGTTTGTAGGGCGACCTAAAAAGGAGACGATATATTAGAAAGATACAGTGGCAAATATGAAACACAAAAAAAATTGACCAAAAATCACTCACATAATTCTGTCAGGGAGGCGACCCTCAGACCAACTTCTTTGAGGAAGCAAAGGGTCATCAAATCTTCAAATTTGGCAAGTTCGCCCTCTTTCCCTCGTTCCCTCGGGTAATTAACAATGACCCTCTCCTCCAAGCTGAGTCCAGGGTCTGATCGCGCTTTTATTGAAGGGTTGGACCAGACCCTTGGTACCCTCGAACTGTCTTCCACTGGCTCGTCCTCGGCGGGGAATTCCCAATCCCCAGAGATAAATAGAAACCTTTTTTTCTAGTCATGATTGGAAATCTGAGCCTTGTGAAGAAGCTTCTTATCGGACTTCCTAACCCCCAAATGGAAATACCCAGGTTGTTTGGACGATGAGGTGATGTTGTAGCAAGTAATGAATAAATTGATCGAGGGCTCATCGATAAACGAATTCTTCCAAAGAGAGATAAAGCAGAGGATAGTCCTCCAGGAGTTGGGAGGAAGTTAAGAAGGAGAAACCCCAAGGGCATATAATATATCAACTATTGCAAGGTGCAGAGGGAACCTAACACCTACCCTTATCATCTGCTCGTAAACAACAATCTCTCCCTCGTCCCCTGGAAGACTCTCTCACCTTCAATTTGGACCCTCATACATATATTTAATTGTATACCAAAGAGATGTCTCCATAATAAGAGGTCATGATCCTTAACTGACGATACATAAGCCGACGCGCTAGAAGTATCAACTTGACCATCATCATCATCAAAACTCTCATTGTCATCCTCAGTCCTCTCGTCCTCGGATCTCTCAGCCTCATCTCCTATCGGAGGGCCATCTGGAAAGGCTACTTGAAAAGAAAGAGGGGACAGGGCTGTCACAGGGATAGCCTCTGCATGATCTGCCCCCTCGGCCTGTCGGTCTTGGCTAAGATTGGACGTATCTCCCCACCCAGAGGGACCAAAACCCATCGGCGATGATGCTCGATCATTCATTTATCCCTCGTGTGTATGACTATCGTCTGGAAGACAAGACGACCCGTAGTACTCAGATGGTAATATTGTGGCTAAAGGAATGGGGGAGATGGGTCGTACCCAGTTAGGGTCGGCCCCTCGTCTTCTCTTATCGTCCTCCTCTATTCGTCTAATCTCAGCATAAAACTTCTACCTTAAGGTTGGGAACTCCTCGGCTAAATTATAAAGTCTTCCGAGCATTAAGGGAATGACCCTACACTTGGAGGAATTCTTTTAATCTAACTATAAAAAAGTTTGGTATTTGACCAAGTCGACTTCTGGATCAAACCAAAGAAATCAAGAGTTTTTAGGTTTGAACACTCAAAGAAAAGGAAGAACTTAGTTCGCTAGAGAAGACGTCGAAAAATGCGAGAAAACCCTAGAAACACCACAAGGGGGCACTAAATCACCACAGAGAGACGGGGGATGAAATCTAAGCAACCTAAAACCTAAATGCTGCCCTACAACCACCACTGCAAGGTGGGTCTACACGTCGAAAAAAGTAAAACAACTATTAACGCATAAATTCTCCATCTACGATGACCAATCAGAAAAGGGCACATGTCATCCTACGTGGCAATATTCGACACCCGAGGAGAGTTGGTCGGCATCCGAGGAGAGTTAGTCGGCACCCTTGGAGGGTTGGTCAGCACCCGAGGAGAATTGGTCGGCACCCGAGGAGAGTTAGTCGGCACCCGAGGAGAGTTGGTCGGCATACCAACCAGGAAGATCAAAGGATAACTATGCATTTAATGTGCATTAATGAAGATGACAACGCATTTAATGAGCCTTAATGTACATTCATACGGTATTAATAGATGATAACACATAGCATACTAAGCAATTCAACAATTAGATTCATTGAATGTAGACATAAATGTCTACATACAATGAATCTCTTTATCTCCCATCACTATAAATACATGTATTCCCTTAGCCAAAAGGGAGAGATCCGGGGAAACCTAGAAACCCCATACACAAGATACACATCCTTTCTCTCTCTACAGCCTATGGTGCTATTATAAACCCCTGGGAATAAAATAACAGTGGACGTAGGCTTTATTCACAGCCGAATCACTTTAAAAATCTTTGTCTCTTATGTGCTTGATTGGATTGTTTTCATCTATTTATCTATGATCATAAAAATGGGATTCGCTCCAGTTTTTTGCATCAACAGATTGGTGCTGTCTGTGGGAACGTGTTACAAGCATTGTTCTCCATCAAAAGCTAAGTTTTTATTTTCTCTACGTATAATCAATTACACATTCATCTGTTGATTCAATCATGATTTTTATGTTTATATACATAAATTAATTGTCCAATTTTTATCTGCAAAATATTGCATATCATGATTTTAAAATCATAACTGTTAGATTAATTCTTATTTAGAAATCTGAAAAATAATGGATTTCATAAGTTATAACATTTTTCTTGATTCTCAAGTTTCAATTTTATATCATGGAATAAATATTTTAAATGATTACATATACCAATATATATGACGGTGGTAAGATTTGATAATTTTCATTATAAATTTTGTAAGATCTTTGATGTCTATTCAAATTCCCATCATATTTTTAATCAGAGAATGGGAAAAGTTAAAATCAAGAACAATTTCTCTTTCTCGATAATCACAATCATGACCCAGATCTACTTTCTCTCTCTTCAAGTTTGAGTCTCTTTGCATTCATTTTTATGAACTATATTTGGCTCATCTTCCATCTATGGCAATAAAGTCAAATTGATTGATTTTTGATATAAATTTGGTAATAATTTCGATCATACACCATATTTTTATCTATGCAAATGGGGAATAGGAAGGGATCAATATAAAAAATAATTTTATGTAACCAAAAAAAAATCATTACCCACCTCTTGTAAAAGAAGATCAGTAAAACAATCATGACCATATCAAGACTCTGGGTACAAATTTGATATGTTGGCCCCTCGTTCATAACATCACAGGGTTTCTTTATCAAAATCACACGATCTAGTGGATTAGATAATTATTCATTTAATTAACATTCTTAATGCTTAAATTTTACATCGAATGTTATTTTTCTAATCTAAGGATTCGATATATTCTGGTCATCCATCCATATTGTTGGTCGGCATCATCTTGGGACATCTTTTATTAAAGGGAAGCTCAACCAGACCATTTTTGTTTGTCGGAGATAAGATGTGAAGATCCATCAGCAATGTTGAAAAAAATTTATCCAACTACGAGGTATCTTAATGTTGGTCGGAGACTCATATTGTAGCTCGGTGGAACCAAGTATAGGTCGACGATCATCTACTTCTTGATCGGCGACATCTCAGTCTTGTTCAGAGGGTTCAATTTACTGGTCGGCAACTATCCAACCATCCACTTTTTGGTCGGTAACATCTAATGCGGTTCGGTGCTGTCAATGCAACATTTTTGTTGATCGGCGAAATTGCTCAGCTGGTCGGGGACCATTTGCTTCTTGGTAGACACCATATATTCTATAACTTGAGATATCCCCAAATGTTGGTCGGCAACATCCATGCCGCTTGTCGGCAGCAGTAGAATCTTGGGGTATTAAAAAATTCGAAGCACCCCAGATATTTCTTTAAACACGAGTTCAGTTCGGGGACAAACAGGGGGCTCAAGTCTTTTTTAACTTGTGATCACTCCAAAAATATTTTTAAAACCAAATGATAAATAATTTTCAAACAGCCACTTATACCTGTTTAGTTGTTGGAGATTAAATAACTTTACAAAAAAACTCTACGTCTTATTTATGATGCAAATTTGATAATAATTTGTCCATCTCACACACATTTGGCATAAAACATATTATTTTATATTTTGAAATTTTTATTGCCTTATGCTGATACACATCACATATTGTTTGGCTGAATAATTATTCTCATGACAATAATTATTTGATCTAGTCTCGACAGGTTCTCGGGCAACTTATTAAGATTTCATAGGGACGTAAATCCCGACGAAAGCTCAGCCACAATCTTAAACCTCTGGAAACTATTATTGCTCGACATCTGGCAGTTTTACCTCGACATATCAGCCAACATATATTATTTCATTTTTTGAAATTAATATTTTTATTTCTCAAGCATATCCATATCATATATTGATTGGATGAGTAAACTATTCTCATGACTAATCAATTCAGCCTACACATATGGTAGAGCAAAGTATTAATTTTTACAGGTACAAGACTCAACGCCGACGAATGCTCGGAAACAATCTGGAAACTATTATCACTTCACTCGGAGATATCGGCTCAAGCACAAATTATTCTATATCCGTTAGGATTCATATTTTATATTTATCTCAGCATGGAGCTCGAAAAATCTCTTCTCTCTATATATATTCAGCTCCGAGGAAAAGCTACAACAGTTATTATATTTCACCCCCAACGGATAGTTGGTCGCGGTAATTCTTATTTATATTTAGGACCAGATATCGTCTCAAGCACAAATTATTCTATATATCCCTTGGGATTCATATTCTATATTCATCTCAACATGGAACTCGGCGAGATACTTATTATCATATTCAGCTCCGAGGAGAACTATAACATTTATTATATGTCACCCCCAACGGATAATTGGTCGGGGTAATTCTTATTTATATGCAGGCCCAGCAAAGTTCTCAGTCATATTCTTATGTTCTGGAAAATATTATTCTGATTCGGCATTATGCAATTGTGCCTCGACAAGATACTTATTCAGCTTTAAGGATAATTACAACATTCGTTGTATTTCACCCCCAACGGATAGTTGGTCGGATAATTCTTATTTATATTCAGGCCTAACAACGTTCTCGGACATATTCTTATGTTCTGGAAGATCTTATTCTTGTTTGGCATTATATAATTCTATCCCGACAGATCAACGAGGCACTTTATTATTCTTTATATCTATTTGGATGCATATTCTATTCTTATTTCAGCATGGAGCTCGACAAATATTTATAATCATATATTCAGCTCCAAGGAGGTCTTCAACATTTATATTATCTTATTCCCAACAATCATATATTCAGCTCCAAGGAGGTCTCCAGCATATATTATCTTATTCCCAATAATCTGTTGGTCAGCTCCAAGGATGTCTTCAGCATTTATTATATCTTATTCCCAACAATCCGTTGGTCAGCTCCGAGGAAGTCTCTATCATTTATTATCAAAAATGTATTCCTAAAAATGCCAACTTATGTTGGTTAGGAAGTAAATGTATTCCTACGGGAAGTAAAACTATGTATTCCTAAAAATGCCAACTTATGTTGGTTAGGAAGTAAATGTATTCCTACGGGAAGTAAAACTATGTATTCCTAAAAATGCCAACTTACGTTGGTTAGGAAGTAAATGTATTCCTACGGAAAGTAAAACTATTCCTAAAAATGCCAACTTATGTTGGTTAGGAAATGTATTCCTAAAAATGCCAACTTAGGTTGGTTAGGAATTAAATATATTATCGAAAACGCCAACTAAGGTTGTTTGGAAAGTAAATCTATTCCCAAAAATGTCAAGTTAGGTTGGTCAGAAATAAGAAGCTGTCAACTACAGTTGGTCGGAAACATTTTATGAGTATGTGAAAGCGATCAAGCAAAAAGCATTCAAAGTTCACATTCCACACTTGGGGGCTTCTATTACAGATATATTTGTTCATTTGGCGGCACATTCTTATAACATCATGCAGTCGAGCATCAAATTCAACTCCACAAACTCACACGGTCGGGGCCCCGACTAATTATCATTCAGAAGTTATTTTTCTTGCTCAGGAGCTAATTTTGCTTATGAAGTTCAGGAGGCACATTCAGGAGTTGTTTTTTCTTGCTCATGAATTATTTTTTATATTGAAGTTCAGGAGGTATATTGAAGTTCAGGAGGCTATTGAAATTCAGGAGGTATATTGAAGTTCAGGAGGAATATTAAAGTCTAGGAGGTATATTGAAATTCAGGAGGCGTATTCAGAAGTTTAGGAGGTGCATTCAGAAGTTCAGGAGGCATATTCAGGAGTTATTATGCACATACTATTGAAGTTCAAAAGTCAAATTTAGCATCTACAGCACTGAGATCTTTACTACTACTGTCCTGACCAACATTGAAGAATAAGTTGTATGAAAATGTTTCGAAGTCCACCACTAGCTTAGTACTAATCAGATTGAAGAGTGGGGTTCAAAATCTAGTATGTTACTCGACAAAGTATTCAGAGGATCATAAATCAGAAGAATCAAACACGTGAAGTTAGCACTCAGTTTCTCGACACAGGAGGCAGTTGGTCGGCTAGCAAACCAATCAACATACTTGAAGATTATGACAAGCTACATACTATGGCATGGCTGCAGCCAAATTCCCAGGGGTGATACATAGCACACGGAGTTCCTCAAAAGAAGGATTAGTAACCATCGATCAGCCTGCATCATATGTCGTCCAGGAGATAATGCACTTTATGTTGAACAAATCAAGAAGATAAATCAAGAATTTCACGAGCACCGAGCAACACTGCAGAATAAATACTCCATCCTTTCAAGTAAACAATCAAGCATGGAGCATTGGGGGCTTCTGTTAACGCAAAAATTCTCCATCTACGAGGACCAATCAGAAAAGGACACATGTCATCCTACGTGGCAATATTCGACACTCGAGGAGAGTTGGTCGGCATCCGAGGAGAGTTGGTCGGCACTCGAGGAGTGTTAGTCGGCACCCGAGGAGAGTTGGTCGACACCCGAGGAGAATTAGTCGACACCCGAGGAGAGTGGTCGGCACCCGAGGAGAGTTAGTCGGCACCCGAGGAGAGTTGGTCGGCATACCAACCAGGAGGATCAAAGGACAACTATGCATTTAATGTGCATTAATGAAGATGACAGCGCATTTAATGAGCCTTAATGTACATTCATACGGTATTAATAGATGACAACACATAGCATACCAAGCAATTCAATAATTAGATTCATTGAATGTAGACATAAATGTCTACATATAATGAATCTCTTTATCTCCCATCACTATAAATACATGTATCCCCTTAGCCAAAAGGGAGAGATCCGGGGGAACCTAGAAACCCCATACACAAGATACACATCATTTCTCTCTCTACAGCCTATGGTGCTATTGTAAACCCCTGGGAATAAAATAACAGTGGACGTAGGCTTTATTCATAGCCGAACCAATTTAAAAATCTTTGTCTCTTATGTGCTTGATTAGATTGCTTTCATCTATTTATCTGTGATCATAAAAATGGGATTCGGTTCAGTTTTTTGCATCAACAACAACCAAGGAAAAAATGAAAAGAAACTCAAATGGAAAATGAAAATTATAAATAGAATTTGAGGGCTAAATGAGGAATATAAAGCAAAGAAAGGTTACCTAAGGATGGAGGCGAAGATAACGAAGCTTGAGACAATTCGCAGAAATGGCGGTTGGAATCGCTAAAGAGTTAGAGAGAGAGAGCTTGGGCGAGAAGAAGAATAAATGATTGATTCAAAAATACTTTATATACTTTTTTAATTAGTGGGCCCAATAATCAAGGCTGTGCACAACCCACGAGGAGACACATTATTAGGGCACAAAGCCCAAAGTTGTGTGCAGCCGCCACATCTGGGAAACTGAAATGACGATGGACACCTGATAATAAGCAAGCTTGACAGGTGTCACTTAACCCTCAGCCATCTCAACAAACATCGATGGCTAAGGGCTGGGGGTGATTGATATGCCCATATATACCCTCGGCCAGGCCGAGAGTATCCTCCACCTAGACGAGGGATCAGGACCAGGACGAGTCTAATGACCACAGCTCCATTATAGGAAGGATCGATCGGACGACCCTTCATGGGGCCGACCCCTCATCATGGCCCAGATGACCCTTTAAGGGACTAACCCCTTATCATGACCTAGATGACCCTTTAAGGGGCTGACCCCTCATCATGGCCCAAACGATCCTTCAAGGGGCCGACCCTCATCATGGCCCAAATGACCCTTCAAGGGGCCGACCCCTCATCATGGCCCAGACGACCCTTCAAGGGGCCAACCCCTCATCATGGCTCAGACGAACTTTCAAGGGGCTGACCCCTCATCCTGGCCCAGATGACCCTTCAGGGGCCGACCTCTCATATTGGGCCAGACGAACCTATGAAGGGACGAAAGTATGAGGCCCTCATCCTTCCAGGCTCACTACCAGCGGGAGCCTTGCCCTCGGCCTCAGATTATGAGCTGAGGGTGACATCATCATAGCGCGTGACTTGGGAGATGCATGGAACAGTGCACGTGGGGCTCATATAGCACGTGGTCCAGACCGTTATAACAATATCACCCCCTCCCATGGGGGAATATTCTATCATCATTGATTGTAAGTGGCACATCCAGCCAGCAAGGGATTGGCTATATCATCATTCACATGCACAATGCATGCTTGGAGGTACACTACACCCCCCAAGCCCTATATATACTTATCACCTTCAACCCTATAAAGGGATCGATAATTTGTAACCCTAGCTAAAACTCTGCTTATACACACAATAGAGTGAGAGTGAGCTTATGTGCATTGTATCCAAGGCCATTAGTGCCCATACTTAAGTGGATCACACACTCACAGTGGATGTAGGCCTAATTGGCTGAACCACTATACATCATTATCTTATTCCTCTTATACTCATCCCATTCTATACACGTATACACACATATCTCTGTGGCTGCCATTGTTATCACTGTTTGAGCTCATCATCACTTATTTGGTGGTGTTGAATCTTAGCATCATCAACTGGCAAGAACTATATAGATTGACAGGGCAGCTAGATTATTCCTTATCCTCTCCGAATATAACTTGAAGTGCGTGGTTCCTCGTGTAATCAAAAGTCAGGCGTACACTGATATGTTGGCTATTTTCCCCTCAGGAACATTTGATCCACTCAGATAAAGTAACCCAGGAGACGACTTGTATGCCAATCACCTAGATGCAACGGATGAGGAATAGATAATGCAATTCGATGGATCTTCGACGGAAAAGAAAGGAGGATCAATGGTTATTCTTTCGATAGGAATGGAGGAGATTTGCCTTTCCTATAAATTAGATTTCCCTTGTTCTAACAACGAGGCGGAATATAAAGCATTGGTTCTGAGGTTGCTAGAGGCTCTTCGAAGGGGGATTCGTTCATTTTGCATCAAAGGGGATTTAAAATTAGTGGTTCAGCAAGTGAATGGAGAATACGTATTGAAACACATGAGCCTGGCACCATACAGAACAATCATCCAGAGACTTCTTTGCCAGTTCTATTAGACTAAGATCAAGAGGCAGCCCAGAATGATGAATCATCACCCAGACGCTTACGCCACCATTGCCCAAAAGATGGTCATGAGAAACGACACAACTACCGTTGTAATTCAATAAAGAACATCTCTTTCGGTAGTATGATCAATTTTACTGATGGAGGAAGAGGAGGAATGGAGGGGAGAGATTAGGAAGGAGCTGGAGTCTGGCGAGGGAATAACGGGGCTCAGAGAATTGGCCTAGTGCTTTACAAAACCAGGGAAACCTTTACTTCAAAAATATAAGAGGATGGCTGTCAAGATGCATCGGCCCAGAAAAAGTAGGGCAGAAGTTGAAGAAAACACACGAAGAGCACTGCGAAATGATCGAGATCCCCTTTAATGGAAGAATTTAAAGGGAGGGATATTTTTGGCCTAGTATGAAGCAAGATGCAGTCGAGCTACATCTAAAGTGCTACAAATGCCAGCTATTCTTCGAGGTAGCTAAATGTCATTTCTTGGAAGCTCAGGCTGACTGGAGACAACCTTATATTGACTTTATTATAGATGGAGTTATCCCGATGGAGAAAATTAATGCGATGGGACTCCGGCGAAGGGCCCTGAGATTCTACGTTCAAGAAGGGCAGATTTATCGAAGGGGATACTTCAACAGGTATTTGCGTTGCATCACAAAGGAAGAAGCAACGAAGGTCCTCAAACAGGCGCACGATCCAGCTCACATAGGATGGGCCAAGTTATATGACCAGTTGATGACTTTGGGATATTATTAGCCAACGATGGAGAAAGATTCGACTGAGTTCATTCGAAAGTGCAAGGCTTGCCAACTTCATGAAAATATGATCCATGCCCCGTTAGTGGACTTACACTCCCTGGCGACGCCTTATCTTTTTCATACTTAGGCGTTTGACCTGGTAGGGGCAATACACCCTTCTTTGAGGGGGAGATACGGATACTAATAGCAACGGAGTGTTTCACAAAGTGGGCTGAGGTGATACCACTGAGAAGGGCAATAGCGGGGGTGGTGATCCACTTCATCAGAGAATACATCATTTGTCATTTTGGGATCCCAAAGTTTATCCTTTAAGATAATGGAATCACTTTCATCAATTCCGAAATAACGATGCTCACAGACAAATATTCCATTATCCATCACACTTCGACGGTGGCATACCCAAAAAGAAACGATCAAGCTGAAGCGACTAACAAAACTTTGGTCAATATCTTGGCTAAAATGATGGAGGATTTCACAAGATCGTGGGATGACAAGATACCAACCATTTTGTGGGCCTATCAGACGACTAAGAGGAAGCCCACAGGGTATACACCGGTTTCTCTCATTTATGGGGCTAAGGCGATTCTCCTAATAGAGTTGGAAGTTCCCTCTGCACGATATGCTTTGCGAAGCAGCATGCTCCCTCATAATTGACATGTACAGTTGGAAGCGTGGGATGAACACAGAGATAATGCGATGCAACACTTTCAAATGTATACAAAATAGCTGTCCAGGGCATACAATAACTTAGTGGGACCAAGGAAGTTCATAGAGGAAGACCTTGTATTGAAGGCAGCAGTGAAACACATCGGGGGGCTTCCTCTACCCAAATTTACAGCAAATTGGGAAGGACATTTCATCGTAAAGGAGGCTCATGACTCAGGTTATTGCTTAATTTCTAAGATAGAAGAAGACAAACCATTCAAAATCAATAATAAATGGTTGAAGGTTTATCATGTGTAAGCAATTATGTTTGGTCCAACGATGTATTTGGCTGATTATGAATATATAAGTTCCTTTTATGATGAGTATACAAGTTCTTTTTATAATAACTCAAGTAGAGACGAAAGAATTACAGAACTCCACACTTCACAATCTGTGTAATAAGTTATAACACACAAAGGAATAGCATGAGAAAATAAATATCTTCTTCATTCATAAACTTTGGGGCATTACAAAATGGAAGATATTGCCCAAGAATTACATGAGAAGAAGAAAAAAAGAAAAATATATACAAAAACTCACGGGCCTAGTAGAAACCATAGGTTTGGGGAAGAGAAAAAATCTCCAGGGAGGCCCGAAGAAGCTTCTTAGCAAGACCGTTGGGCATTCATAGAAACCTCCAGTCTCATTTGCGCTTGCGTGCGCTCGATGAGGAGTTTCTCTCGTTTCGACTTTGCCTCACGTAGAGCTTCCTCGAGGTCCCCCACCTCTTTGTCAATGGTTTCCAGAAGAGGTGCTAGCTCGGCCAGTTTAGCTTCCTCAGCCCGTTGGTCCTCCTGATGTTTTCGTAAGAGTTCCCTCTGACTGTCCAATTGTTGGATCTTTAAAGTCTTCAAATGCGCGATGAGCCAGTCAAAATGAAAGCCGTCGTAACCCAACTCCCTCAGAAAACCCAGAAATTAGTTAATGAGGGGTCTGGTAATGTCCACAGTTGGAGTATTGGCAATTTCAGCAACAACAGTGGCCATACCCTGAAGCCTGTAACTCATAACTGAGATGTTTGAACGAAGGCAATCCACCGTGAATATTTCAGGATGATGGTTCGCAAGTTGCTCAACTACCAAATGATGGTTGGCAGGCATTTGAGGAAAACATTGGAGCACCATCAGGCATAAGGCGTGAGGAGCCAGGTCGGGCAGAGGAAGATCGCACCCAGATTCACTCTCGATAGCAGTACCGGGTATGGAACCTTGGTCATTGTGGCTGGAATCTTTCGAGATGATAGGTTCGCATTGGGGCGAGTCAACAGGTGAAGGAACTGGTGGAGAGTCCTCTCATGCAACCTGAGGGCAGATAGAAGAAATAATGAGTATACGAAAAAACCTTAACAAGCATTTTCGTTGTTAAGTCACCGATATAGGTGGAGTTTATGAAAAATCTTAACAAGTATTTTCGTTGTTAAGTCACCGTTATAGGTGGAGTTTATGAAAAATCTTAACAAGCGTTTTCGTTGTTAAGTCACCGTTATAGGTGGAGTTTATGAAAAATCGTAACAAGCATTTTCGTTGTTAAGTCACTGTTATAGGTGGAGTTTATGAAAAATCTTAACAAGTGTTTTCGTTGTTATGTCACCGATATAAGTGGAGTTTATGAAAAATCTTAACAAGTATTTTCGTTGTTAAGTCACCAATATAGGTGGAGTTTATCAAAAAATCTTAACAAGCATTTTCGTTGTTAAGTCTCTGTTATAGGTGGAGTTTGTGAAAAAACTTAACAAGCATTTTTGTTGTTAAGTCACTAATATAGGTGGAATTTATGAAAAATATTAACAAGAGTTTTCGTTGTTAAGTCACTGTTATAGGTGGAGTTTGTGAAAAAACCTTAACAAGTGTTTTTGTTGTTAAGTCACCAATATAGGTGGAGTTTATGAAAAAAAAAACCTTAACAAGTGTTTTCATTGGTTAAGTCACCTACATAGGTGAAATTTGAGAAACTGAGAAATGCAGAGAGATTAGCGAAGTACCTCAGGAATAGTAGGAGCGAGACCGGGAATCACCACGGGGGCCATAATGGTAGAAACCGTTGGGGGTGGGCTCATCGCTTCAGTTGCTTCAACAGGGTCCTTGGCTGAAGAAGCCTCAAGGGTGGTAGGCAAATTTCCCTCGCCAGCAAATGATACTAGGTCCAACAAAAGTGGTTCGATAAAAGAACACGAGGGACCTCCAAGCGATGCCCCATCGTGGGCTGGCATTGAAGAATCACCACAAGAGACGGCATCAACCTTGGCCTTGGAGGGCAAAAGGCCACTAAGGCCAAAGGGCGAAGAAAGACTTGGGGAAAGCTGGAATTGTAAAACCAAGTGTTAGACACAAGGAGTAAGAACAAAATAATAAGGGGTAAGAATGCATCTAACTTACCCCCATTATGGCACCAAAAAGAGGAATTGCAGTAAGGGGTCTTGTCAATGCAGGAGGGAGGAGAATGTCAGTTATCAGTGACGCCACTTCCACCTAAAACGGCCCAACATATTGGAAATGATAAACAAAATAATGGGAGAAATAAAAGATGAGAGAATTGATAAGAAATTTACCTCAGGGGCACTCTCCTCAACCACAACAAGGGGCAGAGGGATCTCTTGCTCGATGGGTAATTCAGAGGGGGCTGAAGTAGTTGCCTCTGGTTTGCTAGACATTTCAGCAGTCCCCGTAGCAGCTCCTTTGGGCCATTGGGAGGCCAAAAGGTGAGAGTATGTAAGGCCTATCATGTGGGAACGAGGAGGAGTAGTATCAGCTTGAGATATACTGCAACGTCCCCCCACGAAGCGGCTTATAGGGGGACTGGAGGAACTGGGAGGATTGGTCCTTTCTTTTCCAACTCCCTGCACGAAAACATTTTCTTATTAAGAAATGAGCAGATGAAACACACCTTAAGAGAAGAGGAATAAGAAATAAAGAATGCACATATACCTCAGATCCAAAGGGAGAATGAGAAGGTATAACCACTGGTGAAGGCGGTGAGGAGGCAGTAGCAGAAAGAGTTGGGGATGGAGGTTTCTCAAGAATCTATTTCTTCTGGGACTGGGTTCCCAGCATTTTCTTCCTTGAGCTCGTTGAACCACCATTTTCAGGTACCCTCGACCTTCTTCTCCTTTTTTTCGGTGGGTCACTGGGATCAACCACGATGGTGAGAAAAGCAATCAAAGGAGGAACGACGACAGCGCATCTTTGAAACTCAACATGTATTCTGTCGACCTCAATTTGCACCTGCCTTCTCAGCTCTTTAGCTACCTTTGGAGACATAGGAGGGGGAACGGAGGCAATAGGGAATGCCTCCAAAGGAGTTTATGTTTCAGACTGAGGTTTAGACTTTGAGGACTTGGACTTCTTAGCTTTTTTGGCAGGTGGCTAAGAAGGTCCTTCGCCCGTTACAGCTTTGGTTTAAAGGGCCAACTTATTTAAGGGCTGCAGCAGCCTTGGACTTTGGGGTGGCAGTGGGAATCATTGGGCAATGAGGGGGTAGCTCCTGGGGAGACTCTTTAATCGTTGTACTCAAAGGAAACTCAACCCCAAGCACGAAGTTCCCCTTAAGACCCAGTTCAGAAGAAGAAAAAGAAAGGATCGAGGGATATTGAGGGGGGACTGAATGTACTCACGGATCATTTCCAGTTGCCCCAAATGGAACTTTGTGGCAAAAGAGGTGGATACGTCTCCCTTCCTAGTGGCACTAGGAAGGGTGACTCGCCCATCGATGGTAAACGTCACACCAAGCACCGCTGCTACAGTATTGAAGGTGCAGGCTTCAGAGAAAGTGTCCTTTGCATGGATGTGTTGAAACACAGGTTGAGGGACTCCCTGATCAATCCTGAATTGCCTTCTACATCTGTCAGGGTTGTAGGTCTCTGAGGTGTATCCCCATTTAATATAGGAGGGAAGAAACCCTAGGGTAAATAAAACCACCACGGCTTGCGAGGGATTACAGCTGGGATGAACTTGACCGTTGTGGCTGCAGAAGGAAAAAAATCCCAACTATGGGCAAATGTAGACTCACTATATGGCCTCATCACAAAGGAGTCTAGAAGATCAAAAACTTCCATTATCTCCTTTCGACTTTGGTTCTTATGGAAACACAGGAGGTGTGGGGGCTTGATACCTTAGCTCACGGGCAAAGAAATTGAGTTGGAGGTAATTGCAGGAAAGAGGTTTCGATCCAACTAGGTGTATAGGGACCCTAAGGCGATGGCGACCAGGGGAAGATTGAACCCCCTAGCCAAACGAATGGAAATATTTATCAGATCCCTCCTGGGTTGATCATTGGG
This sequence comes from Sambucus nigra, assembly GCA_949130495.1. NCBI lineage: Eukaryota > Viridiplantae > Streptophyta > Magnoliopsida > Dipsacales > Adoxaceae > Sambucus > Sambucus nigra. The sequence continues at coordinate 664,606,442 of OX422215.1, read as the reverse complement.
TTTCCCAATTAGGAAGAAGTGTGAAAGCAATACAAGTATGTAGGATTGTAGTTCCAGGGATGTACCTATACCTCGTCCCGTTACAGCACTGACATCCTTTGGCATCGTAGCTTCGAAAAAAATAGTTGATAAAGGGGTAAATGTGGCTTTATTCAAAGAACCGGTGCAACTGCGGCAGATTCGATCCAGCTCAACTCAATCAGCAGCCTCTTCGGTATACAGAGCCTCATCATGGTAGGTGAACTCACCCATGGGCTCAAACCCAAGGAGTTCACAGACGTCCTCCAGTATAAAGGTGAACTCCCCCCATGCAGAAAAAAAGGTGTGAGTTTCCATCTAGAAACTAGCACTTGCAGCGCCGTGTTGTGCTTAGAGAGGGTGAACTCCCCAAACCAGTAGGATCGATGAAGCCCAAACTTTGCAAGAAAGGCAACGTAAGAACTCTGCATATGTGTATGTCGGGCATTGAAATGGTCTGGCGACCCCCCAGGCACTTCGAAGTCAATCTGGGAGTAGGGAAAGTCACCACAGTCCAAACGAAAATGCAGAGTCCCCTCTGGGGGTCGGTAGCCCCACTTTGATGAATCCATTTCCTCATCACCCAATAGTAAAGGGTCGAATTTGGATGAGAAATGGCAAGCCTTGCATGCATAAAAAAATTTATCATCTTTGTCAAAGATGGGCGCTCGGTGATAAAAGCGTAGTTACTCTTGATGAGCAGCATTCAGGGCAGTGGCGCTAAGGGCAGCAGTAACACCAGAAGTGGCGGAGGGGGAGCCTGACTGGGTGATGGTGGTGGCAACCTTGGAAGAACTTGGAGAAGCCATAATAGAGTGGTGATGAATGATATAGCTGAGTAAGAAGGGCTATGAACAAGGAGGGAGCAGCACAACCACGGGTGGTGGCGCAAAAGATGAGAAAGGTAGGAGAATGAGTAAAGAACTGGACAACAATAGAGGTTTTCGCATAGGTTTCTCTCTCTAAGGAATACGGGAGATTAAAGAAGAAGAAGTAGAAGAAGAAGGAAAGAGAAGGGTTTGAAATAAAAGAGACGTTTGAAGCCTTTTAAACCTTTCAAACCTGTCTTTTGAGTTTTCCACCATCGCACGTGCAAGGCTGCCTATAATCATTTCAAAAGAACACGTGGCACTTCGAGAAGTGTTTTGACAGTTGAAAAGACAGCGCCGCGTCATCTATAAAGCGACGCCTGGGGAATAGAGAGGGTTGACTTCTTCAGCAAGTTTGATTTTTGGCACCAGAATTTTTATCAGTCACATCTAATAATTCCCAACGGAAAAGATGTCCCAATGGTTAAAAAAAGCTACAATGTCCCCTCACCACAAGTTCAAACGTTGTTCAAATGGTGACTCAGCTACATCGGGGAGAATTTCTGCTTTTTTTTTCGAACATAGTGAAGCATTGCAAGGGAGAATTTCACTTACCAAGAATTAAAATGGGTATTTGATAAGGTTAGTAGGCCTTTCGGGAGAATTTCAAATAGTAAAGTCAGAAAGGTTGAGGCTCAGCGTGAGGAAAAAGTGGCGATGTCCCTTCGCCCAAGCACCAATAAGTCATGGTGCTTCGACTCAGGTACATCGAGGAGAATTTTACTTTTTCCAGGAGATTATAACGATACAGTTCTAACGAAGGAAAGGAGGCCAGAATTTTCACACACAGAGCAGGTTCATCGGATTGAGAAATATTTGTGCATACATTTCTTGTTCCAATAACAAATCTCCCCACGAAGAGGAAAATGTAGAGGGGGCTTGAAGTTAATACTGAGATTAGGGATAATTCCCTAATTAGCAATAGTGTTTGAGATTAAGCAACCGAGGCAGCCCAAGCATGGCAAATCTACGTGGCAACTCAGCGAGGTGGCTTAGCGTGGCAACTCATACTTTAGCTTGTTATGTTAATTTATATTGTGTCTTTGTTTATAACTGATTATAAGCTATAACGGTTTTAATGATGTAACGAGAATAATAACGAGTTTTAGTGTGAGGTCAAACGGTACTCGTGAGAGACCAGGCTTGGCAGGGCCTGGGAGAGCTTTCATGCTCTATCGAATTACCTCACCGTGGGAACTTCAGAGGGACTTGGTTTGGAGGATTGAGAAGTGAGGAACCGTTGGGGCTTTTCCTTACCATCTTAGATACACCTGTTAAAACACCGAAGGACCCTTACCGTGGAACCTCGGGCGGAGCAGCTTGGAGTTCCATCAGGCGTTGAGTTGTGAACCAAACAGCTCTCTACTTAATTTCACATTTACTATAAGTGATGTTACTATCCATCTAAACAATGTCAGACCTATACTTGAGTAAACCACCGTGGTATTTGGGGCTGTCAGGCAGTTGGTGATCCACCTCTACGATACAGCCCCCTAACACACAGTGGTTAGGCAAAAGGCATGTCTTGGCATTTAATGTTTATGATGTGGAGGCAACTAGTGCATCAGGCATTTAATGTTGTGATATAAAGTATGAGGGATGCCTTTCATAGTCTTTAATGACTGAGTTGCCTAGGGGGTGGTGTGAGGGGCTATTTAAGGACCCCATACACCTTTGAGGAGCGGATGATCTTTTCAGAGTTTAAGAAGTTATTACTAGAGATAATACATATCAGAGAGAGTTATTACAAACCAGATGTCTTATTCACTCACCATTATCATTTGTTAGGAAGCTTTTAATACGTGACATAGATTCTTGAGGGTGTTTGGTGTGTTTACCTACCCACCAAGGTTTATGATGTGGAGGCAACTAGTGCATCAGGCATTTAATGTTGTGACATAAAGTATGAGGGATGTCTTTCATAGTCTTTAATGACTGAGTTGCCTCGGGGGTGGTGTGGGGGGCTATTTAAGGACCCCATCCACCTTTGAGGAGCGGATGATCTTTTTAGAGTTTAAGAAGTTATTACTAGAGAGAATCCATATCAGAGAGAGTTATTACAAACCAGAGGTCTTATTTACTCACCATTGTCATTTGTTAGGAAGATTTTAATACGTGACATACATTCGTGAGGGTGTTTGCCTACCCACCAAGGTGTATCTAGGGTGCTTACTTCTCTCTCCCTCTAGGTAAGTTACTTCTAAGTTCATTACTATCTTCTGAGTTATACACAAGAGATTTATGAGTTTAAACTGAGTCTTATCTTCATTAGGGTTTGTGTTTGCATGCTCTATCAATAATCCAAGGTTTTGACTAATTAACTTATCATTACCATACTCAAAAAGGGGTTACGCCTCCATCTTATCTAAATTACCCTCTTAAAAGTATAAAGAATCTACTGCGCTATTGGACCAGAGCTATGATAAAAAATATCAAAGCTTAAGCATAGGTCGGGGCTTTGATAAATTTGTCTTTATTTACAATAACAAGGAATTTCTACTTAATCTTGAGGTTGAAGAAACTAGAACTGTTGCCAAACTCCTGGAAGAGGAGAATAATAATTTGAGGGGTGAAGTGAATCTTTTGAAGTCTACCTCTGGAGCTGTTGTTGCTACTACTGATGAAGGTTACTACATTTTAGAGGATGCAAATGCAACATTAAGGGATGAGTTGGAAGCCTTAAAAAAGATTAAGCATGCGTCTTCCTCCCGAGTAAGAAGTCAATAGGCCCTTACCAATCAAGCTGCGCAGCTAAAAGCTAAAGATCAAGATATTTATGAGAAGTCCTAAAAGCTGCAGACCTTGTCTGAACAATTATCCACTAAATCTTACCAATTACAGGTTAAGGATGGAGTATTGAAGAAGTTGCAGTCGCAGGTTGATAAATTAATCTTTTAATTCCACAAGCAGCCAAGAGAGGTTTGGATGAATGGATATAATGAAGCTCTGGGGCATCTTGATGATAGATTTTAATAGGATAAGAATGAGTCATATAAATGGGGTTGGATGAACACTTTAATCATGATGAAAGTTGATCAGAATAACTCTTTATAGGATTGGTATGATTCGGGTATGCTGCAGCTTGACAATCCTCCATTCAAGTTGGATGTTAACTGGATTCTTGTTGATCGTATTCCTCAATGTTTGATTTCAAAATACTTAGGAGATTACGAGCTGCATGATGAACTAGAGATCATCCGACCTCCTTCAGTAAAACCAAGATGCTTCATAATTTTAACTTCATTAATTCTCCTTATACTTTGGATGATCCTCCAACTGACATGTATCCTGTTTCTAAGACTGAAGGAAAACGTCATGTAGAAGAAAGCTTTGTATTTTGTTTCTGCATGTTTAAGCAACAATATATAATTATTTAATTTAATGAAAAAGTTATTTTATGAACGAGTCAAATTTTAGTCAATCTCTATATATATGAATGTCTTCTTAGTCTTTGACTATGAATAGATCAACTTTTAGTTAATCTCTAGTTTTTCATCGGTTATATTGATATCTTTAGGATTGTCCTAAGTATCATACCAATTACCAATGCTTCACCATGGTTCTACTAATATACCTAAATTTTTAGGTAATTGCATTAATTAACTTGGTTCCCAAGTGTGAGTGGAACATTTGTCTGTCTTTTAGCCCGGTTTATATGAAAATTATTCATCCCGGTCTTTATTAACCAAGCATTTTGGACTTACAATTTTGCCTTGCGTGGTTTTTTATGTATTTGACAACCAACTGTTTTGGTGCCTTTATTGATACCAACCATCATTATTGGTGGCATTTATTGATGTCAACCCTTGTTAGTGGTTTATGTTGATAACCAACATTGTTGGTGCCTTTATTGATACCAACCAACGTTGTTGGTGGCCTTTATTGATGCCGACCAACATTGTTGGTGGTTTATGTTGATAACCAACATTGCTGGTGCCTTTGTAATGTTTGCAATGTAGTGCATAGCACTAGTACTTCAAAAAAAATTGGGGGGAAATAATATTCTCATTAATACTTAAATGAAATGAGTACAATATGACTACATCACTAATAATACTTCCTCAAGTGTTCTGTATTCCAGGGATTCTTGAATTCTTCACCTTCCAAAGTCTCAATTCGGTATGTGCCTAGTCGGACGACTGCTATAATACGATAAAGCCCATACCAATTGGCTTCAAGCTTAGTGCTCTTCTGAATCACCTTATTTAAAACATAATCACCTTCTTTTAAGTTGCTCGGTTGTACCCTCTTGTTGTAGAAATGGGTGGTCCGTTGTTGATAGGCTGCATTCCTTAACGCTACATCTTCATGTACCTCTTCTAGCGTGTCTAAGTCCATCCTTCTCATCAAATCACTGACTGGGGTATTGAAGTTAAGAACTATGTTCGTAGGTAAACCCATCTCGACAGGAATTATGGCTTCACTACCGAATGCTAATAGGTAAGGGAGTCTTTTTTCTGTTCATTGTAATTCCACATTCATAGTGATTGTCTGGCTTGGGCCGTTCGAGATTTTTTTCCAGTCTTGGGTTTTTCCTCGTACATCCTGCGTTGTGAGTATTCTTTACTTTACTTTACTTTACTTGCTTTAATCACTAGGTGCATGTTTAGGATTAATCAAGATAAAATTGGTTTAAAGTAAAAATTGGCTTTTCACAACTTGTTTTGGTGCTAATTAAAAGTTGGATAATTTTTTGTGAAAATTGGTTTGATTTGAAACACACGCATAAGGACCACTTTCTCAAATTGGTATCAGAGCTAGAAAACATAATTTATTTGTTTTGTGATCCCATGTGTTTGTTTATCTCTCTTGTGTTTGTTTTCTCTCGATGGATTCTCTAAGCTTTGACGATTTACATCATTTGAATTTAAAGTTTGCAAAACGTATTGAAGTTTTGGAGAAAGAAAATTCTTGTTTTAAAAATATGATTGAATATTTGCAAACATTTCAAATTCAAAGAGATATTTGTCGTGAGAAGTTTGGTTCCTTATTTAATGATTTTATTATGTTAAAATTGGGCAAAAAGGAGAGTGATGATAGACTCCTCGTTTTAGAAAAAGAGTTAGAAGATTTGAGAAATTCTAGGGTTTGTGCCGTTGAGGAAAATAATTCGATTAATGATTTGTGGCACGAGAAAAGGCTCTTAGGGATAATTTTTCTCACATTGAGGGGGAGCAAGATAACCTTCTAGGAGTAATTGATAATTTAAAGAAGGAGTCCCAAAAGTTTGAGGAGCTTAATTTTTTATTTGAGTCCAAAGTTTTAAAGTTTAAAAGTGTTTCAAGTGACTCGAATAGTTTGTGTAGTGATTGTTGAAGTAAAAAACTAGATCGCTCTAATTATTCAATCACAGATAAATAAAATGAGAGAAAGATTTTAAAGTGGTTCAGCCTTATAGGAATGGCCTACGTCCACTGTTATGTTATTGCTGAGTGTTTAGGAATTTTAATGTTAAGTTCAACCAAGAATTTCCGGTCCCTTTGAATGAGGGTGATACAAGGTATTTATAGCCCATAGGCTGTACATGAAAGGGTTGATACATTAAATGATATACATATGAAATGGTAATACATTTAATGCAGCGTGTGCGTCAAGATGATAAACATTCAATGAATAATTGAACTGTTGGTTATCTGGCAATTAATGTTACGGCCGAGATGCAGATCGGACCGCCTTAGTTGCTCGTTGCTCAGGAGTTCCTCGGAGCGCTAGAGTACCTCGGAGTGCTGAAGTTCCTCGGGCTAGAGTACCGCTTTCTTGCTTTTTGTTAGCATATCATCGACATAGACTTCCATGTTGCAACTGATTTGTTCGGTGAAAACCTTGTTCATCAGCCGCTGGTATGTCGCTCCTGCATTTTTCAAACCAAAAGGCATAACATTATAGCAATAAGTTCCCCTAGGGGTAATAAAAGAAGTACTTTCCCTGTCTTCAGGTTTCATTTTGATCTGGTTGTAGCCAGAGTAAGCATCCATGAAGCTGAGCAGCTCATGTCCCGAGGTAGCATCCACTAGTTGATCAATTCTGGGCAATAGAAAATGATCCTTTGGGCATGCCTTGTTAAGATCGGTGAAATCAACACACATTCTCCATTTATTGTTTTTCTTCTTTACCATCACCACATTTGCCAACCAGTCTGGATACTTTACGTCTTCAATGAATTGGGCTTTCTGGAGCTTCTCGACCTCCTCTTGTATAGCCTAATTCTTCTCGAGGCTAAATACCCTTCTTCTCTGCTTTACAGGCTTGTTCTCCTTATTCACATTGAGCTCATGACATAAGAAGTTTGGATCTATTCCTGGCATGTCTTCATGACTCCACGCAAAAGTTTTCTTCCTGTTTCTCAAGAAAGTTATCAACTCCTATTTTATTGAAGCATCCAACGTAGAACCTATCTGGGTTACCCGTTCAGGGTGCTCGTCGTCCAGAATAATATTTTCTGTAGATTCCACCACCTGTCCTTTTACAAGTTGGGATTCATCTCTGGGATCGAGAGTTTCAATCTCTGTATCTTCTTCCACCTGGTAAGTTGTAGTCTTTTTTCTTGATTCCTCAAGCTCCTCTTGTTCAGCAGATGAATAATAGCATTCCCGAGCTACTTTTTGGTCACCCTTCATAACTCCAACTCCAAAGTTTGTTGGGAATTTTAAGCATTGATGCACTGTAGATGGAACTGCTTCGAATTTCTTCAAACCAATTCTTCCCATGATGATGTTGTACGCTGACTGCACATTCTTATCCATCACGAAGAAGTGTATTCTCTCTGTTCGACAAGCAGGCCAAGTTCCAATGAATATATCCAATTTGATTGTCCCAAGTGGAAAAACTTTCTCGCCAGCAAAACCCAGGAGGGGTCTGTGATAAGGTTCCAATTGAGATAATTTCATATTCAAGCTATCAAAGCATGAATAGTACATGATGTCTGCCGAGCTTCCATTATCTACCAACACCCTTGAAATCACTACTTCCTTCATCCTCATTTTGATCACCAGAGGATCGTCGTGCGGATAAAGAACACCTGCCAAGTCGTTTTTTGAAAAACCAATGACCAGCTTCTCTTTGTTTACCTTCCTCGGACGATCATCCTCGGCCAGATTTATTCGCTGAATATATGAACAAGCTTGAGCCTCTCCGAGGTAAGCTTTTCTTTCTGCAGTATGGTCTCCTCCTCCTGTATCTCCTCCTATAATAACATTACAATCAATTGATCCAAAACGTATGGAAAATACCTCTCGTTCTGGATGCCTTGGTTTCTTGGAAATATCGGGGTCATCCTCTGGATCATCTTCATGGTTTCTCTTCTTTTTCTCCTCTGTTCGGCGAGGAGATCTAGACCTCTCTCTAGTTCGGTCATTATTTCTTTTTTTGCCTCCCCGGTCAACATATTTTGCTAGCTTTCCTCTTCGGATGAGTGTTTCAATCTCGTTCTGAAGAGCTATGCAATTTTTGGTCATGTGACCATGATCTTTATGAAATTCGCAGTATTTATCCGTACTCCTCGAATCAGGGTCTAACTTCAGTTTCTTTGGCCATTTTACCTCCTCGTTGTTCTTGATTTCTTCCAAGACATGATTAATACCCATTTTCAAAGGAGTATAATTGTCATATTTCTTCAAGACTTCCCATGATGATTTATTATTTCTGGAGCGTTTATCACCGCCATTGCCCTTATGCTCTTTATTCTTAGACTTGTCGACTTCCACCTTGGTGTCTTTATCTATATTCTTCTTTGCAGCCATAGCTTCCTCGGCATTCATGATTTTTGCCGCTTTTGCCATCAGTTCTGACATAGTTTTAGGTGGATCTTTTGCCAAAGTATAATACAACTTATTAGGCAACAACCCACTCATCAAAGCGGTGATTGTTGTCTTCTCTTCGTAATCTATGACCTCCAGCTTCTCGTTATTGAAACGAGTTATGTAATCTCTAGTACTCTCACCAGATTTTTGTTTAACACTTAACAAATGTGCTACTCATTTTACTGGCTTTGCTCCAAAACAGAAATTGCCGATGAACAACTCAGCCAATTGAAAGAAAGTTGAAATCTTACCCCGAGGAAGATTGTTGTACCAAATCTGGGCAGCTCCAGTAAGAGTTCCAGAGAATGCTCTACACCTCATCTCGTCGGGGACAGCATAAATATCGGCGGCAGCTTGATATTGCTCTATGTGTAGAACAGGATATGTCTTTCCATCATACTTAGGGGTCACCACAGGTGCTTTAAACTTTGACGGGGTAGGAAAACCCACAATGTCCTGGACAAAAGGTGTCCCTTGAACAAAAGTTCGTTGTAAGGGATTCTTCGCCTTAGCCATTTCTCCCAATCTATCCTCCAAGCGCTGAAGGGATCCTTTCCGTGCTTCATTTCCTTCCTCGGGCCTATTGGTTCGAGCAATAAATCGTTCTGAAGTAGCCTCCTGAGATTTATCTTGACGAGCAACTGGTCGTGATTGTGCTGATCCTTCTCTTAGATCTGATGGTCGTCGAAAACTCCTCGACATGGTCTTAGGTGGACTCATATTCCTCCTAGAGCCTAATCGACTGAAAGGAGACACCCTGCTCAATCTTTCTAAGGCGCTGGGTCTTTCTGGAGAGAGGGTGATACGTTGATCAGTATCTGTAGCCCTTATTGACGAAGTTCGCCCAGGTTGATAAGAGAAATCATCAGACTCCTCGTTACAATATGACTCAGTACGTCTGGATCGTGAAGAAAGTAAATAAGTTTGCCTCTGATCACTTTGTTGTCCTGAACGTGCAGGTGCACCGCTATGAAGGGTTTGTATGAGTTGCCTCAGTGTGTCTTGCATGGCAGTTTGTCCTTGAGCCAGATTCATCATAATCCCAGCCAGATCTGGAGGTGCAGAGGGATTTGGAGAATTTCTCGCATTTCCAGCATTTCGATTACTGGATTCCGGGTTATCTGCCATTGATGATGAATGATTTTTGGTGAAAAGCGATAATAACAATCGTTCCCACAGACGGCGCCAATCTGTTGATGTAAAAAACTAGATCGCTCTAATTATTCAATCACAGATAAATAAAATGAGAGAAAGATTTTAAAGTGGTTCAGCCTTATAGGAATGGCCTACGTCCACAGTTATGTTATTGCTGAGTGTTTAGGAATTCTCAATGTTAAGTTCAACCAAGAAATTCCGGTCCATTTGAATGAGGGTGATACAAGGTATTTATAGCCCTTAGGCTGTACATGAAAGGGTTGATACATTAAATGATATACATATGAAATGGTAATACATTTAATGCAGTGTGTGCGTCAAGATGATAAACATTCAATGAATAATTGAACTGTTGGTTATCTGGCAATTAATGTTACGGCCGAGATGCAGATCGGACCGCCTTAGTTGCTCGTTGCTCAGGAGTTCCTCGGAGCGCTAGAGTACCTCGGAGTGCTGAAGTTCCTCGGTGTATCCTCGTTGCTCAGGAGTTCATGAGTTGGTCGGGGAAACGAACTTCCTCGTTGCTATTGTGCCAAGTAGATTGACACGTGTCTTCATATCATTCGTCCATATCAGCTTATTAATTTTGGTATCAACAGAAGCCCCCAATGTTTCATATTTCGAACTTTGAGGAGTATGGAACATTCTTTCTCGGTATATGGCGATATTAAATGACTTTCCTGGGTTTTAGGAGCCTTTTCTTCATATTTGAATTTCTTTCAAATTCATAGAATCCGCCTTTTTCGAGTTTTTATGAGTGCTTCGATCTTCGTGCATTTTTGTCCTTATAGCCGCCGGTGGCGTATTAGTTTCTTTTGTGTAATCATTTCCTTCGCATCTTCCCAAGGTAAAGTATTTAAACTTCTTTGGTAACCATACCGTCTTCTACCTTTTCCAATTTTCTGCATTCAAGCTTTCTGTTCTCTCTCTCTCCTTTGTGCGTTCATCTTTGTTCATCTCTGTTGTTGATGATTTGTTTTTGTTGACTGTTGTCTTCTCTTTATTATTAGTTTGTGGCTAGAATGGAACTGATATCTACACATGATACAAAGCTGATGTAGCAATGCCACAAATATTATAAAGCTGGTCATACAGACCTTAGTACATCAGAAATTGCTGACATCCTTGGCCATGATGCTTCAGAGCAAGCAATTGAGGCTTACCGATACTTGAAGGATTTACTTGACCGAGCTGTGGCCAACAACGTGGCATACTATGACTTGATTGAGGAGCTTCATTATTCCTTAGAAGATCTCCAAGGTTAGCACAATGAATCAATTACTTTGTTGCACAAGGAATATGAGAATATGTATCAACAGCTTTCTTCTGAGACAGGTCACAAAAAGATCATTGTTGGGTACGATATTAGGGAGAGAACCCTAAAAGGTGAAGTTGAGGCCTGCAGACAGATCGCCGAGCTGTTGGAACAAGAGAACAACAATTTGCATAAAAAATTGGCGCAATACGAGTCTGCAGCTTCATCCTCTGCTGCATTGGTACCGATCAATGATGAAGGAGTCTCCTTCTTAGAGGTTGAAAACGCCAAATTAAGGCAAGAATTGGATTCTTTAAGAAAGTCTGGTGTTTCTGCTACTGCTCGGGGACGAGGAAGAGGGTCTCGTGGGCGAGGTAGAGCTGTTCAAAATGTTGTCGAGGAGCAAAATTCTCCACCTGCTCGGAGTCGATCAAGAGTTCTCAGCCGTAATGTTGAAGAATCTCGTACTTTGTCAACATTGGAAACCCAAGCGTACCAACTGAACGCCAAAGATCGGGCTTTATCTGAAATGTCCAAGAAAAACCTATCCTTGGAAGATCACATTACTGCAACGAAGTCTGCTTTACATACCAAGGACCTTTTCGCCAAAAACCTTCATGAACAGTTGGATAGATTAACCTTCCAATTCCATAAACAGCCCAGGGAATTTTGGATGGCTGGATACAATGAAGCCCTTTGTCACTTGGATGCTCGTCTTGAAAGTGCCAATAACGAAGGTTATAAACAAGGATGGTTGAACGCCCTGGGTGTGTTAAAGCTAGAGCAGGGCCATTTCTTATGGGATTATCATGCTCCCGGGCTACTAGACTTGCCTGTACCGCCTTATAAACTTGACATGGAGTGGATCCCAGCTCGTGCCATTCCTCGGAGTTTAATTTCAAAATACCTTGGCGACTATAGTCTTCATTCTCAGATTGAATTATCTCATCCCGAGCATCTCTTGGATACACCTTCTGTAATGAACGTCAGAATGCTCAGAGATATTAATTTCATTAATTCTCCTTTTTGCCTGGAGGATCCTCCTACTGGCGAGGAGCCTGTTTCAAAAGCTAAAGGAAAGAAACCAATAGAATAGGTTTTTCAATGTAATAGTTAGCACATATATGTAGCTTGTAATTTATTTTGATTTTTAATGAAAGACTTTCATTTTCTGTTTGTAAATCTGTATTGTTATTCTTTTGTGCTTGTTAAACACTTTATATTTGTGCATATGTATCTGTTAAAAAGATAACAATTTTATGCTGTTCATCAACCAACTTAGTAATAAACAGTTACAAGTATCAAAAAATGTTGTTCGATCACTTAATAATAAAGTGATGAGTATAAAATGTTTAAAATGTTTCCAACCAACCAAGGTTGTTAAATAGTGTTTGTCGACCAACTACAGTTGATGGGTTTTTATCCCCGACCAGCCATACTTGGTTCAATTTGAAATATTTTCATAAAATGTGTCCGACCAGCCAAGGTCGATAATTTATCCTCGTCGACCAACTACAGTTAGTGGGTTTTGATCACCGACCAACTATACTTAGTTCAGTTTGGAATTCTTGTATTTTCTGGAATGATTTTACCTTCCGACCAATAGCAATATAAATTGGCATATTTTGTTTCTTAACCAGCCAAAATTGGCATTTTTAAGACTGTTGTTCTTGCCCTCTTACCAACCGGAGTAGGTCATGGTTTTGAACTATCGGGTTCTTTCGAACTATCTTGTCCACAAGCTCTTTTACCAACCGAAGTTGATCACGCAAATGTACGCCTCCTAACCAAAGGAGTATATCATTTGTTCTCGCTATTTTACCAACCGAAGTTGATCACGCTCGAACTATCAGGTTCTTTCGAACTATCTTGTCCACAAGCTCTTTTACCAACCGAAGTTGATCACGCAAGTGTACGCCTCCTAACCAAAGGAGTATATCATTTGTTCTCGCTATTTTACCAACCGAAGTTGATCACGCTCAAACTATCAGGTTCTTTCGAACTATCTGTCCACTAGTTATCTTACCAACCGTAGTTGGTCACGCTAGTGTACGCCTCCTAACCAAAGGAGTATATCATTTGTTCTCGCCCTTTTACCAACCGGAGTTGGTCGTGGGTCTGAACTATCGTCTTCTTTTTGCTGTCGAGCAACGTAGTGTACAACACTAGTATTCCCCGAAAAACTTTCAAACCAAGGAGAGAAAAATGGTGAAAACATCATCATTTTATTCATATTGATGGGGCTGTTGTACATTTTACATCATTGATAATACTTGCGAAGGTGTTCAGCATTCCAAGCATTCTTAAATTCCTCTCCTTCTAGAGTTGCTATTCGGTTGTTCCTGGTTGGACAACTTCTGTAACTCGGTAAGGTCCATGCCAGTTGCCTTCAAGATTATTGTGCTTCTGAATGACCTTTTTTAGCACATAATCCCCTTCTTTTAAGTCCCATTTCTTCACCCTTTTGTTGTAGAACAGAGTTGTGCGTTGTTGGTAAGCAGCATTCCTAATGGCTGCCTCTTCTCTAACCTCCTCGAGCATGTCCAAATCTAATCTTCTCATCAAGTCACTGACTGGGGAATTGAAATTTAGCACTCTGTGTGTTGGGAGACCCAACTCGGCAGGTATTACAACCTCACTTCCAAATGCCAGCATGTATGGTGATTCTCCAGTCGCTGCTCGGGGATTTGTTCGGTAAGCCCACAATACTGATTGTAGCTCATTAATCCAATTAGCTTTAGCCTCATTGATCCTCTTCTTCAATCCATTTAGTAACGTTCTGTTTGTCACCTCAGCCTGCCCATTGCTTTGAGGATGACCTGGTGCTGAATGAGTCTTCAGGATGTTTGATTGTTGACAATAGGCAGTAAACTCTTCGTTGTCGAATTGTATTCCATGGTCTGTGATGAAGGCATGAGGGAGACCGTATCGACAGATGATATTCTTCCAGACAAATTGGTATACCTTCTCGTACGTCATGTCGATAAGGGGTTCAGCTTCTACCCACTTAGTAAAATAGTCTACTGCGACGACGAGGTACTTGAATCTTCCTCGGGTGGTCGGCAATGGTCCCACCAAATCAATTCCCCACATGGCGAATGGCCAAGGGGAAGTTATGGGTGTCAACAATGCTTGTGGAGTTCGTCGGATGGAGGAAAAACGTTGGCACTTGTCACATTTCTTAGCATAGGCTATACAATCTGCCCTCATCGTCGGCCAGTAGTATCCTTGAGTCATTACCCTTTGCAAAAGTGTTCGACCTGCTACATGAGCTCCACAAGACCCTTCATGAATCTCTTCAATCAATTCTTTCACTTCGGAGGGATGTACACATCTCTACAAACCTGCCATAATTCCTCGTCTATATAAAATACCATTAGTTAATACATACCGAGCAGCTTTATACTTCAATTTCTTGGCAGCGAGCTTATCCTCTGGCAATCCTCCTTCTTCAATATATGCCCTGATGGGATCCATCCAAGATGGTCCTAGATCAAGGGTAATAACATTCATCGTCAGGTTTTCATCTATGCTACGACTTTCCAGTAATTCAATTGGTATCGTTCTTCACAGCTCGGTACGAGTAGCTGATGTTAGTCAGGCCAGTGCGTCTGCTTGTGCATTTTCTATTCTGGGTATTCTGATCAACTGAATGGCGTTAAATTCTGCCAGCAATCCCATCACCTTTGCATGATACTTGACCATTAATTCCCCTTTAACCGCATATGTTCCCATCATCTGATTCATAATTAATTGAGAATCACTGAATACCATCACTTGTTGTGCTTCCATGATCTTTGCTAGATTAAGACCTGCTATCATGGCCTCATACTCAGCCTCATTATTGGAGGTTTTGAATTAAAATCGCAAGGCATATTCTATATCAATCTCGTCTGGGGTTTTCAAAACAATCCCTACTCCACAACCCGCTGTGCAAGATGACCCATCTACATACAATCTCCATGTAGGTAACTCGTCTTCAAATTTCTTATCCAATAGAGTTCCTCAGTGAAATATCTGTTGTTCTCTTCCATCCTCCCCTGTTAATTTTCGCTCCTCATCGACCATTTCTTCTCGTCCTTTTACCAACCGGAGTTGGTCTGGGTTTGAATTTGATGATCTTTCTACATCCACAAGCCCTTTTACCAACCGGAGTTGGTCTGGACTTATGTCTGTTGATCCTGTAACATCCACAGGTTGGTCAGTGAGCAACTTTTGTTCCTCGGGGGTATCAGGATATGTAAACTCTACTATAAAATCTGCTACAGCTTGCCCTTTCAATGATGACCTGGGTTCATACACAATATCATATTCACCGAGCTCTATTGCCCAATACATCAGTCTCCCTGACTTTTCTGGTTTATGAAGGGCTTGTCTTAATGGCATGTCGGTATACACGATGATGGTATGGGCCTGTAAATATGGTCTCATTCTTCTACTTGCTTCAATTAATGCCAATGCCAATTTTTCTAACTTTGGGTACCTGATCTCTGCACCTCGGAAAGCCTTACTTGTGTAATAAATTGGCTTCTGGACTCCATTCTCCAATCTGATCAATGCCGAGCTAACTGCATTCTCTGATACTGCCAGATACAAATACAACTTCTCTCCTATTATTGGCCTGGACAACAATGGAGGTGCTCCCAAATACTTTTTCAAGTCTTGAAAGGCCTTATCACATTCATCAGTCCACTCAAAAGTTTTTCGAAGTGTTTTGAAGAATGGGAGGCATTTATCAGTTGCTCGGGACACAAATCTGTTGAGCGCTGCAACTCGCCCTGTAAGACTCTGCACTTCTTTCTTTGTTGTTGGAGATCGCAACCCTAAAAGAGCTTTGATTTTATCTGGATTTGCTTCAATGACTCGCTGGTTGACAATGTACCCGAGAAACATTCCTTCTCGCACTCCAAATGTGCACTTCGTCGGGTTAAGCTTCATCTGGTATTTATCCAGTTGATCAAATGTCTGTGCTAAGTCAACTAGATGATCTGCAGCTTTCTTGCTTTTTGTTAGCATATCATCGACATAGACTTCCATGTTGCAACTGATTTGTTCGGTGAAAACCTTGTTCATCAGCCGCTGGTATGTCGCTCCTGCATTTTTCAAACCAAAAGGCATAACATTATAGCAATAAGTTCCCCTAGGGGTAATAAAAGAAGTACTTTCCCTGTCTTCAGGTTTCATTTTGATCTGGTTGTAGCCAGAGTAAGCATCCATGAAGCTGAGCAGCTCATGTCCCGAGGTAGCATCCACTAGTTGATCAATTCTGGGCAATGGAAAATGATCCTTTGGGCATGCCTTGTTAAGATCGGTGAAATCAACACACATTCTCCATTTATTATTTTTCTTCTTTACCATCACCACATTTGCCAACCAATCTGGATACTTTACGTCTTCAATGAATTGGGCTATCTGGAGCTTCTCGATCTCCTCTTGTATAGCCTAATTCTTCTCGAGGCTAAATACCCTTCTTCTCTGCTTTACAGGCTTGATCTCCTTATTCACATTGAGCTCATGACATAAGAAGTTTGGATCTATTCCTGGCATGTCTTCATGACTCCACGCAAAAGTTTTCTTCCTGTTTCTCAAGAAAGTTATCAACTCCTGTTTTATTGAAGCATCCAACGTAGAACCTATCTGGGTTACCCGTTCAGGGTGCTCGTCGTCCAGAATAATATTTTCTGTAGATTCCACCACCTGTCCTTTTACAAGTTGGGATTCATCTCTGGGATCGAGAGTTTCAATCTCTGTATCTTCTTCCACCTGGTAAGTTGTAGTCTTTTTTCTTGATTCCTCAAGCTCCTCTTGTTCAGCAGATGAATAATAGCATTCCCGAGCTACTTTTTGGTCACCCTTCATAACACCTACTCCAAAGTTTGTTGGGAATTTTAAGCATTGATGCACTGTAGATGGAACTGCTTCGAATTTCTTCAAACCAATTCTTCCCATGATGATGTTGTACGCTGACTACACATTCTTATCCATCACGAAGAAGCGTATTCTTTCTGTTCGACAAGCAGGCCAAGTTCCAATGAATATATCCAATTTGATTGTCCCAAGTGGAAAAACTTTCTCGCCAGCAAAACCCAGGAGGGGTCTGTGATAAGGTTCCAATTGAGATAATTTCAGATTCAAGCTATCAAAGCATGAATAGTACATGATGTCTGCCGAGCTTCCATTATCTACCAACACCCTTGAAATCACTACTTCCTTCATCCTCATTTTGATCACCAGAGGATCGTCGTGCGGATAAAGAACACCTGCCAGGTCGTTTTTTGAAAAACCAATGACCAGCTTCTCTTTGTTTACCTTCCTCGGACGATCATCCTCGGCCAGATTTATTCGCTGAATATATGAACAAGCTTGAGCCTCTCCGAGGTAAGCTTTTCTTTCTGCAGTATGGTCTCCTCCTCCTATATCTCCTCCTATAATAACATTACAATCAATTGATCCAAAACGTATGGAAAATACCTCTCGTTCTGGATGCCTTGGTTTCTTGGAAAGATCGGGGTCATCCTCTGGATCATCTTCATGGTTTCTCTTCTTTTTCTCCTCTGTTCGGCGAGGAGATCTAGACCTCTCTCTAGTTCGGTCATTATTTCTTTTTTTGCCTCCCCGATCAACATATTTTGCTAGCTTTCCTCTTCGGATGAGTGTTTCAATCTCGTTCTGAAGAGCTATGCAATTTTTGGTCATGTGACCATGATCTTTATGAAATTCGCAGTATTTATCCCTACTCCTCGAATCAGGGTCTAACTTCAGTTTCTTTGGCCATTTTACCTCCTCGTTGTTCTTGATTTCTTCCAAGACATGATTAATACCCATTTTTAAAGGAGTATAATTGTCATATTTCTTCAAGACTTCCCATGATGATTTATTATTTCTGGAGCGTTTATCACCGCCATTGCCCTTATGCTCTTTATTCTTAGACTTGTCGACTTCCACCTTGGTGTCTTTATCTATATTCTTCTTTGCAGCCATAGCTTCCTCGGCATTCATGATTTTTGCCGCTTTTGCCATCAGTTCTGACATAGTTTTAGGTGGATCTTTTGCCAAAGTATAATACAACTTATTAGGCAACAACCCACTCATCAAAGCGGTGATTGCTGTCTTCTCTTCGTAATCTATGACCTCCAGCTTCTCGTTATTGAAACGAGTTATGTAATCTCTAGTACTCTCACCAGATTTTTGTCTAACACTTAACAAATGTGCTACTCATTTTACTGGCTTTGCTCCAAAACAGAAATTGCCGATGAACAACTCAGCCAACTGAAAGAAAGTTGAAATCTTACCCCGAGGAAGATTGTTGTACCAAATCTGGGCAGCTCCAGTAAGAGTTCCAGAGAATGCTCTACACCTCATCTCGTCGGGGACAGCATAGATATCGGCGGCATCTTGATATTGCTCTATGTGTAGAACAGGATCTGTCTTTCCATCATACTTAGGGGTCACCACAGGTGCTTTAAACTTTGACGGGGTAGGAAAACCCACAATGGCCTGGACAAAAGGTGTCCCTTGAACAAAAGTTCGTTGTAAGGGATTCTTCGCGTTAGCCATTTCTCCTAATCTATCCTCCAAGCGCTGAAGGGATCCTTTCCGTGCTTCATTTCCTTCCTCGGGCCTATTGGTTCAAGCAATAGATCGTTCTGAAGTAGCCTCCTGAGATTTATCTTGACGAGCAACTGGTCGTGATTATGCTGATCCTTCTCTTAGATCTGATGGTCGTCGAAAACTCATCGACATGGTCTTAGGTGGACTCATATTCCTATTAGAGCCTAATCGACTGAAAGGAGACACCCTGCTCAATCTTTCTAAGGCGCTGGGTCTTTCTGGAGAGAGGGTGATACGTTGATCAGTATCTGTAGCCCTTATTGACGAAGTTCGCCCAGGTTGATAAGAGAAATCATCAGACTCCTCGTTACAATATGACTCAGTACGTCTGGATCGTGAAGAAAGTAAATAAGTTTACCTCTGATCACTTTGTTGTCCTGAACGTGCAGGTGCACCGCTATGAAGGGTTTGTATGAGTTGCCTCAGTGTGTCTTGCATGGCAGTTTGTCCTTGAGCCAGATTCTTCATAATCCCAGCCAGATCTGGAGGTGCAGAGGGATTTGGAGAATTTCTCGCATTTCCAGCATTTTGATTACTGGATTCCGGGTTATCTGCCATTGATGATGAATGATTTTTGGTGAAAAGCGATAATAACAATCGTTCCCACAGACGGCGCCAATCTGTTGATGTAAAAAACTAGATCGCTCTAATTATTCAATCACGGATAAATAAAATGAGAGAAAGATTTTAAAGTGGTTCAGCCTTATAGGAATGGCCTACGTTCACTGTTATGTTATTGCTGAGTGTTTAGGAATTCTCGATGTTAAGTTCAACCAAAAAATTCCGGTCCCTTTGAATGAGGGTGATACAAGGTATTTATAGCCCTTAGGCTGTACATGAAAGGGTTGATACATTAAATGATATACATATGAAATGGTAATACATTTAATGCAGCGTGTGCGTCAAGATGATAAACATTCAATGAATAATTGAACTGTTGGTTATCTGGCAATTAATGTTACGGCCGAGATGCAGATCGGACCGCCTTAGTTGCTCGTTGCTCAGGAGTTCCTCGGAGCGCTAGAGTACCTCGGAGTGCTGAAGTTCCTCGGTGTATCCTCGTTGCTCGGGAGTTCATGAGTTGGTCGGGGAAACGAACTTCCTCGTTGCTATTGTGCCAAGTATATTGACACGTGTCTTCATATCATTCGTCCATATCAGCATATTAATTTTGGTATCAACAGTGATGGTAATGGATTGTCTTATTCTAATGCTTCAGTTGCTAATGCCAAAACCGTTACTTGTTTTAGAGGATCAATCACATCCGAGGGTGTTAGAAAAGGTTAACCTAAAGGTCCCGTTCCTTGTCGAGTTTACACATGCTCGCATTGTGGTAGGAAAGGTCACCTTAGGAGTTTTTGCTATGATCTTGAAAAGGACCCGAGGAAGTTTAAATGTAGTGTCCCGATGATTCCCAAAACCCATTTTATTAGCTATACACCAGTTTGGGCTAGGAAATCCGTTTTGGAGATGTTAAATGCTAGGTTGGTTGATTCTCACATGGTTGCACATGATTCATCACATGCTATTTCTTATGGATAGTTACTTGCATGATATTGTTTGCCATACGCTAGTTTTGCTTCATGATATATTCTTCCTAGTGTTATGACATGTTTATCTCTTTGTATTATATTTTTCATTTGTTTGAGTCTTATTTGAAAAATACAAAAAGATTTTGTTTTTGATAAAATTTTTGAAAAAACCGAAAATAGTTTGTTTTCTTGTTTGATTATTGTTTTTGTTTTTGAGTTTACATGTTTGATGTGTCATATTGGTGTGCTTGGACCCCCATCATTTCATATCCATGTGGCTAATACATTTAGTCATTATTATCGATGCTTAGAATGATCTTAACCATTGTTTATATGGGGTAGTTTCAAAGTAAATATGCATTTTGATTCGACTTTGTATATATGCCACCATTGCACACATGCACGAGTTTATATGGATGTTTGACTTTTCTTGCATATTTGAATTTGGTGAGGCGTTCTTATCTCAATCTTGCCATCTATGCTTAAGTAGACTTAAGGATAAGTGTGCATGTAAGAACCATTTACCGTGAGGATTTGTATTGTTATAAAAATTAAAAAATTGATGAGTGATTCATGGGAAAGGGCTGTGAGAGTTCAAAATTAACTCGTCGTGAAAGTCACCGTTTAAAAGATCCCAAAAGAAAAGGCAAAATGCTAAGAAAAAAGGCCAATAAGATTTTCTCTAAGTTGAGAATGCTATAAACCTCAAAAGAACTTGAAAAAATATATATTCTTGAGGGAGTTTGGTTGGAGAAAATTTAAACAGATTTGTACAACTAATCCTAATGTTGAAACATTGCAATTTGATGCTATTGTTTGTAGAATCGTCAAAATTTTGGATTTGTGTACATGTAGTATGTTTAGTTCATTAATCTCACACTTGAATTGTCATATGGCTATGATTTTTTGATGATTTATCGCTATCAATTAGAGTTCTTGATCTTTTCGATGTGTTGGAATTTAGACTCATTTGTTATAGTTTCATGCTCATACATTCCATGTCCATGTTTGAGCACATAAGTACTATGGTTGCATGTAACTCACATTGTTAGTTTTTATGCGTTTTGGGTAAAAAGATTACTATTTTAGCACTGTTTTACTGCTGTCAGGCCCTTCTAGTGTGATTTTTCTAGAAATTTTTTCAGTGGGCAAAAAATTATGATATTTCTGGGAAACTGGGAATATTTGGCCTGTCGTGAGAAGTCGTTCGAGGGACATTACCATGTCACGTAAAGACTCGTTCGAGCGACGTCCTCATCTCGTTTGAGCGACGTCCCTCACTCGTTCGAATAATGATCTTGGAATTTGCTTACTGTGATTTTTTTTGGTACTGCTGGAAGCTTTCTAGACTAACTGGTTTATATGCAGGATTATAGTGTCTCAGATTGATATTTTGCATATGATTTCGTTTATCACACCTGATTAAATTGCTATATTCTTTGTGTGGTGCATTGGTTTACTAGCTATAGATTTGTCATCTATTGATCATATTTAGCTGGTTGTTTCATGATTATCTAGCAATTTTTAATTGGTATATTCTCATGCTAGATACTCAATAGATTCGTTTATTTTTTCACCAGATTGTCTATTCGAGACAAAAAGGGGCAGAGATGTATGTGATGTAGGGGGAGATTTGAGATTTGTTGTGCATGTTTTTTCTTACATATTTTACAAATTGGTATTACAAATTGGTAGTACAAATTGGTATCATTTTGTTGCTCAATTGTTTAACAAATGATTTTTCAAAGTTTATTCATATTGGTATCTATTGTAAAATTGGTATCATTTGGATATATATATATATTGATTTCATTTGTTCCACCATACTTCACAGGGTATTTTTTTTATCTATTTCATGTGTGTAGGTATACTTCAGAGATTCGAAATTTCAAATCTATATCACATTCAGACAGTTAATGCTTGTCAGTGCTATATATACTAGTCTGTGTCCTATAATTTTTGACTTTGAGTTTATGGGATGGGATTTAGGCGTCATATGGCTTGACGGCCCGACTTAGGCATTTTACTGGTTTAGTTTTGTCCCGAAATAGTCAAAGGGGGATATTTGTAAGGCAAAAAGTTTCAATTGAGTCCCTGTATTGTTTTGACTTAATTCCGTGAACAAAACTGTGTTTGTAATTTGTCATAGGGAGATTTTATTCTGTCACGATCCCACTTGGTCTATGATGTATTGAAAAAATTGAAGATGTTGCGGCAAAGCTTCAAAGAATTAATCATGTCGAAGTTTAATTGGTGCAAGTTTATTCGTCTTTAAGTTAATTGCATTCCGAGATCACACAGGAATTAATGGTGCTCGAAATTATTTTTATAAAAGATGAGGATGTAATTTTATAACGAAAAATGTTTTAAAAGTGTTTTAAGTGTTTTACACTATATTTTATTCTGATAAGCTCGAAATAGAGTTTGACTTAATTGAATCTCTTTTGAAGAAATGTTTTAAAGAAAAAGTCAAACTGACACGCGCGTCATTCAAATGACATCTCGGCTCGTTCGAGCGAGATGGCTATGTCGCGCGAATGACAGAACAATATCGTTAGAGCGACACAATTTTCGAGGCAGTGATCTCTTCCTATTTAAAGCATGGTTTCGTCAGAATTAACGGGGGTGCAAACTGGAAAACAGTTTTCGATCCAGTACGAGTTTTGCACATGTGTTTCTAAGGTTTCAAAGCTTAAACGCATCCTTAGAGTTTGCAAAGATCCGAGTTATCATTACTATATGCTTATGTGATCTTACTGCACCAAAAAAGTTTTTTCTATACTTGAACATCTGGGTTTTGTGGTGAAGAAAAGAGAAGGACTTCTTATTCGACATCGTAGACTTATCAAATCCATTCGGTGGACACCGAAACATACATGGATGCGTGTGTTGTGGACAGGTATCATGGAAATAGAACTTTCTGCATGGGCACGGTGAGAGGAGTGGTTGAAGATCAGAAGAGCATTAAGACCCGTGGGGATCGAGTCGTTGAATGAGTCTTTTGTCTATTCATTGTAATTCCACATTCCTAGTGATTGTCTGACTTGGGCAGTTCGAGGTTTTTTCCCATTTCGGGTTTTTCCTCTTACATCCTGCGTTGTGAGTATTCTTTACTTTATTTTACTTGCTTTAATTACTAGATGCATGTTTAAGATTAATCAAGATAAAATTAGTTTAAAGTAAAAATTGGTTTTTCATAACTTGGTTTGGTGCTAATTAAAAGTTGGATATTTTTTTGTGAAAGTTGGTTTGATTTGAAACACACACATAAGGACCACTCTCTCAGGGCGTTTCTACAGTAGCTGCTCTGGGAGTTGTTCGGTAAGCCCACAAAATAGAATTCACTTCATTAATCCAATTCCCTTTAGGGCGTTCCATCCTTTTCTTTAACCATTCAATAAATTTCTATTTGTTACTTATGTTTGGCCATTGCTTTGAGGATGGTCAGGAGCAGAGTGAATTTTTTGGACATTGGATTGAACGCAATAGTCGAAAAATTCATCGTTGTCAAATTTTATGCCATGATCAGTGATAAAAGCGTAGGGCAAACAATACCTACATATGATATTTTTCCAAATAAACTGAAAAACCTTCTCATAGGACATATCGATCAATAATTCAGCTTCCACTCATTTGGTAAAGTAATCAATAGCTACAATAAGGTACTTGAACCTTCCTCAGGTGGTCGGCAGAGGCCCGACCAAGTCAATTCCTCACATAGAAAAAGGCCAGGGTGAAGTGATTGGTGTTAGGAAAGCTTGTAGAGTGTTGCATAAGCTGGAAAACTTATAGCACTTGTCACACTTCTTGGCAAAAGTTGCAAAATATGCTCGCATGGTTGGCCAGTAATACCCCTGTGTATGGACTCTTCGCAATAATGTTCTTCCTGCTACATGGGCTCCACATGACCCTTCATGGACTTTTTTAATCAAATCCGTCACTTTAGCTGGATGCACACATCGTTGTAGACCAGAAGTTAATCCTTTTTTATATAACACACCACTATCTAGAACATATCTCCAGCTTAGTATTTTAGCTTCTTAGCTTCAAGTAAGTTGGCTGGATGAATCCCTTCTATAATATAGGCTCTTATGGGATCCATCCAAGATGGCCCCATATCAACTGTAATAAAATTGACGATCAAATCTTCTTCAATGATCCTATTAGCAAGTAGCTCAATAGGAATAGTTCTTCGTAACTCAATTCTAGTTGCTAAAGCTAGCCCTGCTCAGGCTTTTTCCAATCTTGGATTTTGACCATCTGGACAGCTAGTAAAGTGGCAATTATCTCCAAAGTTTTGGCTAAGTATCTAGTCATCAATTCTACTTTAGATGCATATTAGTTCAACACCTGGTTTACCACCAACTATGAGTCACTGTATACCATAACTTGCTCGGCATTCAGTGATTTACCTAGATTTAAACCAACAATCACAGCTTTATACCCTGCTTCATTATTAGAGGCTTAAAGTTGGAATTGTAAAGCGTACTCTACATCTAGTTCATCTAGGGTATTGAGAATGATTCTAGCTCCACATCCAACTGGACAGGATGACCCATCAATATACAAGTTCTATATGGGAATATCGTTGTCAAACGCTTGGTTTGTCCGAATTCCATGATGGAAAATTTTATCCTTTACCTCCTCGTATTTCTTTTTCATCTCCTATACTCCTCTGGAAGGTTTTGGTTGATCGGTGGTAACTTCTTCTGTAGTTTTGCTTACTTGGAATTGGTCGGGCATATCTCTAGTAGGTCTGCTGACTCCTGAATATTACTCAGCTAGAATCCCTTGTTGCTCTGGGACCTCTGGGTAAGTGAATTTTGCAATAAAATCAGTCGTAGCTTGGACTTTTAAAGCGGTCATTGGTTCGTATACAAGTTCATATTCCCCTATCTCCACATCCCAAGACATTAGTCTCCTGAATTTCTCTGGTGTATGCAAATCTTGCCTCAATGGCATGTCAGTGTATGCCACTATGACGTGAGCTTGAAAATATGGCTTCATCTGTCTATTGGCCTCAATTAAGGCCAATGTTGATTTCTCCAGTCTGGTATACCTAACTTTTTCTCCTCGAGAAGATTTTCTAGTGTAGTAAATTGGATTTTGAACTATATTCTCATCCCTAATCAAGGTAGAGCTAATAGCTGATCAGATACATCCAGATACAAATACATCTTTTCTCCCAACACTGGTTGAGAGAGTGGCGGTGGTGTTCCCAAGTACTTTTTTAATTCCAGGAAGGCTTTTTCATATTCTTCGTTCCATTCAAAAGTTTTTTGAGTACCTTAAAGAATGGCAAACATATGTCCGTTGCTCGGGTCACAAATCTTTTGAGTGCTGCTACGCAGCCTATTAGCCTTTGAACATCCTTTTTACAAGTCGAGGATTGCATTTTGATCAAAGTTTTAATCTTATTTATATTAGCTTCAATTCCCCTTTGATTTACTATATACCCGAGGAACATTCCCTCCTGAACTCCAAAGATGCATTTGGTCGAATTTAACTTCATCTGATGCTTTTCTAATTGGGCAAACGTCTGGCTAAGGTCGATAATTTGATCAACAACTTTGTTGCTCTTAGTCAGCATATCATCAGCATACACCTCCATATTCTTGCCTATCTGTTCCTCAAATACTTTGTTTACTAGTTTCTGATAAGTGGCACCTGCATTTTTTAAACTAAATGGCATAACGGTATAGCAATAAGTTCCTCGGGGGGTAATAAAGGAAGTACTTTCTCTGTCTTCTGGCTTCATTTTGATCTAGTTATAACCAGAATATACATCCATGAAACTCATTAGCTCATGCCCGTAAGTAGCATCCACCATTTGATCAATTCGTGGCAATGGAAAATGATCATTTGGGCACTCTTTATTCAATTCAGTAAGATTCACACACATCCTCCACTTATTTTTTTTCTTCTTGACCATAACTACGTTGGCCAGCCAGCCCGGGTACTTCACATCTTCAATAAAGCAATCTTTTTTAAGCTTCTCCACATCTTCTTGTATAGCCTGGTTCTTCTCTGGACTGAAAACCCTTCTTCGTTGCTTCATAGGTTTAACCTCCTTATTCACATTAAGCTCATGTAATAGGAAGTTCAAGTCTATACCAGGCATATCTTCATGGCTCCATTCAAACATCTCCTTTCTTTGTCTCAAGAAGCCCACTAACTCCTGTTTAAAAATGGTTCCAATGATGCTCATATTTGAGTTGTTCGTTTTGGTTTATCATTATCCAGAACAATGCTTTCTATTGCCTCCATTACTTGGCCTTTTACGAGATCATATTCATGTATTGAATCTATGGTTTCAACTTCATATTCGTTGTTTGGATTTGACATATCCATTTGATAAGTGGTGATTTTCTTCTTTACGTCTAACATATCTTCCTCCTCAGCAGATGAATAGTAGCATTCCTGAGCTACTTTCTGATCTCCTTTTACTATTCCTACTCCAAAGTTGGTTGGGAATTTCAGGCACCGATGAACAATTGAAGATATATCTTTAAAATTCTTCAGTTCGACTATTCCCATGATCATGTTATAGGCAGAATTAACATTTTTGTCCATTAAAAAGAATCTCACTTACTCTGTCCTGCTTACTGGCCATGTTTTGATCAACATATCAAGCTTAATTTTTCTAAATGGAAATACTTTCTCGCCAGAGAATCCAATAAGTGGCATGTGGTAAGGCTCCAATTGTCTAAGTTTTAAACCCAGACTATCAAAACGAGAATATAACATGATGTCTATCGAACTTTCGTTATCCACTAATGTTCTTGCTACCATTACTTCTTTCATCTTGACTCTAATCACTAAAGGATCATCATGAGGATACAACACTCTGAATATATCATTTTTAGAAAAGCCAATTACGAGCTTATCATTGTTAACCTTCCTTGGTCGGTCCTTCTTGGCGAGGTTGATATGCTGGATGTAGGAACAAGCTTGGCCTCATTGAGGTAAGCTTTTTTTTTTCAGCTGTATGATCTCCTCCTGCTTCATCTCCACCTGTAATCATATGGTAATTAAAGGATCCAAAACTAAGTGTGAATACCTCACGTTCAGGTTATCTAGGATTCTTGGGGAGATCAGGATCATTTTCTAGATCATCATCATGGTTCCTCTTCTTATCTTTAGGCTTAATAGCTTATTTAGATCTCGGTTGACCTCTACTTCCAGTTCTTCCACCAGCTTGTTGATCAACAGATCTTTCTAATTTTCCTCTTCGTATGAGTGCTTTTATCTCATTATAGAGAGCAATACACCATTTGGTAGTATGAACATGATCTTTATGAAAGTCGCAATACTTGAACTTATCCCTCTTATCAGTAGGTGACCTTAACTTTTCAAGCCAACTTAAATCATTGTAGTGTTTGATTTCCTCCAGCACATGATGTATATCCATCGTTAAGGGAGTGTAATTAGTGAATTTTCTAAGCCGATCTAGGCTTTCTTTTACTTTCGAACTCTTTCTCTCATTGTGATTCTTGTTCTCCTTCTTATTTGACTTTCCTTATATCTTTGCTTTCGCCTTTGCATCTGAATTCTTTTTAGTAGCCATAGCTTCCTCGGCATTCATAATCTTCGCTGCTTTGGCCATCAATTCTGTTATCGTCTTCGAGGGATCTTTTGTTAAAGTATAATATAGTTTATTAGGGAGCGAACCACTCATGAGGGCAGTAATTGCGATCTTCTCTTCGTAATCAATGACTTCCAGTTTGTCGTTGTTAAAATGAATGATGTAATCCCTGGTACTTTCTCCTACTTTCTGTCTCATACTAAGCAAATGAGCTACTCGCTTCACTGGTTTTGTTCCAAAGCAAAAATTACCAATGAATATCTTGACGAGTTATTGGAAGCAAAAAATCTGCCCCCGGGGAGGACTATTATACCAGATTTGAGCAGATCCAGTGATTATTCCTGAAAATGCCCTATGCCGCATCTCATCAGGAACAACATAGATATCAGTTGCTACTTGGTATTGTTAATATAAAGAACTGGATCAATCTTCCCATCGTACTTGGGAGTGACCACTAGAGCTTTAAACTTGGTCAGCATAGGGAAATCTACGATGGTTTGCACAAAGGGGGATCCCTTAATAAAACTTCTCTAGAGAGGATTCTTGGCCTTGGCCATTTCTCCCAATCTATCCTTCAAACGCTGAATGGAACCTTTCCAAGCATCACTGACAACACCAGATCTATGGGTGGAAGCATTTTTATGTCGACCAATTGATTGTGCTGAGCTTTCTTCTTGGAACCCTTCTGTTTGACTAGACCAATCAGTTTGTCAGGTATTAAATATATATTGGGATGAACCTTCCCTTAGATCGCTTGGTCATCGAGTATTTCTTGATGCAACCCGTAGGGCATTACCCTGGGATCCCAAACGATCGAAAGGAAAGTCCCTACTTAGCCTTTCTAAAGTACTCAATCTTTTTGGGATGAGGGACTATCCATTAGAGGAATTAGTAATCCTTATGGAAGAGGTTGCTCCAGGAGGGTACGAAGGATCCCTTGAAGTTCTAGAATGACTATGAACAACACTCCTTGTATGTGGTGATGGCGACATATTCCTTTAATTAAATTATGTAGGGACTCCAGTTTATAAAATTTAGGCCAATTGTTGTATAGTATCCTGCATAGCCTCTTGACCTTTGGCCAAGCTAGCTAAATTCCTATTAAATCATTATTATTTGGAGGGACAGAGGGAGTAGGAAGAATTCCCTCATTTGTGGTGCTTAATTCAGGAATTTCAGCCATGGATGATGGATGAGTGAAAATGTTTAGCAATACATTCCCACAGACGACGCCAATCTATTGATGCAAAAAACTAGACTAGGCCTAATTGATTGATCACATATAAATAAACAAAAAAAATTAGATAAAGAGATTTTTAAAGTGGTTCGGCTCAATGGAAAAGCCTACGTCCACTGTTGTGTATTGACTGCCTTAATTTATTTTTGATCCCTTACAATGAGGATGATACAATGTATTTATAGCCCAAGAGGGGTACTGATAATTGTCGTGTGAAATGATGGAATGCCTTTATTTGTAGGAATTTTCATTAATACATAATGAGAATTAAATATAATATTGATGTAGCTCCACTGGTTACA